>CM062920.1:26026547-28526547 GCA_031878705.1 Tapirus indicus | reverse complement strand
TGTCTACAAGAGCATGAAAAGGAGGTTAATAAAAGAAATAGAAGAATATAGGGAGATTTCCCAGACTCCTTTCTTCTCTTGCAGTCCCTGGACATTTCACTTCATGGGAAAGTGGCAGTTTAGGGGTGAGTACAAAGCCCATTGACGTGTCTAAGTCCAGTAGTTATTCAGCCGCTGGTGTACATGAGATCACCTGCAGACGGCATTTTCGAAATGTAGAGGGTTGCAGGAGGTGAGGCGGGACCTATTGAATCAGAATCTCAAAGGGCGTAGCCTGGTCTTTCGAGTCCTGTTTTAAAGTCCCCAGGTGATTCAGTTTCACACCAAAGACTGAGAGCCACTGCATTTCACTGACGTCTCCCGGGCAGTTCCTAGAGTCCAAAGAAAGTGGCAGAAAAGAAGTCCGCAATAGTCCGTCACATAGTTAGGTTGCTCTCAAAAACTTAAAAACGTGCGTTTCCATCCTGCTCAGGTCAGAGCCAAATAAGAAATAGAAATGTGGCCGAAAAGCAGTTTGACAGGATGATCTCGTAAAACGAGGCTCTCAGAATCACTGGCAGTTTCTTTTTCCTTGACTTCCTCCCCCTCATAAGAGAAGCTCTCAGACCACAACGTTTTCAGCAGCAGGTAAAGTATCAGCAAAGGTGCCTTACTGTAGGCTGGCCTTTCAAAATAGAATGTTCTTAAAAATAGCCAGAAGTGTCCTTCTAGATTACCCATTTCAACTTCTTCATTAACAGATTAAGAAAGTGAGACCAGTTGGTGTTATTCAATTTTAAAAGTTTCATAAATTTAGAAGTGATTATTAATGCTTTGGGCAAACTGGAAGAACATTTTTAAACATAATGTTTAAATTAACTTTTAGTTGTTCAAGACTATAATATTACATTTTATTTATCCTTGCATGAATTTTAAATGACTGCTAAATGTTGTTTTCTATATTCCTTTTCCAAACAAACATTTATGTTTGTGTTGAAACTCAAGATGCAAACTTCCTGTTTCAAAAATATTTGGAAAAGGAAAGTCTCAGCCAGGAACCAAGCAGTTTGCTGGAAAGAGCAAAGGACAAGACCTGGGAAGATTTCACGTTCTCTGTTGAGATCATATCACTTAGACTCCCTGAGTCTTGGTTTACAAATCCATAAACAGTACATTATGTGAGAGGAAGACAGAGTACCTTGAACTGAAAATAAAGCTGGTACTAAAATTCAGGTTAGAGAATATTCTAGTGGAAGGCTTCTTTAGTCCTCAAAGGAGTTCTATTTACAACCCCCCCTGGAACTGGAGATTGCTCCTGCTGGCAAAAGCAGAAGCAGAGAGATCTTCTGGTCCAGGGTTTTCAAACTGCAAGTTGGGACAAAGAGTGAGCATGAAATGAATTAAATGGGTCATATCCAAACATTTTTAACCAAAAATAATAGATGCATCTCTCATAGAAAGGTTAAATATTGTTTCAGGAACCTTTTGTTTTGGGGTATATGGTGGGGAAGTGCCACCACACAAAATATATTTCTTATTATAGATCATCTAGTCCAATACCTTCACTTTACAGGTAGAAAAAAAAAACTAGACCAAAAGAGGTTGACTTGCCCAAAGTTGCACTATTATTTAATAAAAATTGAGACAATAAATTTTTAAAAGTCAACTCTGTCCTTTAAAAATCCAGTTGTTCTCCAAATCTAAGTAATGATTCTACAAACAACGGCACAAATTTTCCTTGGAAGAAAACACCAGAGCTTATTGGAGGAACAATAGCATCTGTACCCATACGATATTAGAATAATAGTTTTATTGAGCTCAGTGATCTGGGCTCTGTGTTAAGTGCTTTGTATGAATTACATCATTTCATTCTCCCACAATAAGGTTGGGACTCTAATTATCGCCTTTTACAGATGAGTCAACAGAGGCTCAGAGAGATTGCAGTTACTCCACTACTAAGTGAAGAAGCTGACTTGCTTGACTGCTGTTTCTCACTTTTTATTTAGTCTATAAGTAGATGGACAGATACAGAAAAATAGATTGAGGGACCGCTCGGTGGCGTAGTGGTTAAGTTCGTGCGCTCCACTTTAGCCAGTTTGGATCCCAGGTGCAAACCGACACACTGCTCATCAAGCCATACTGTGGTGGGGTCCTACATACAAAATAGAGGAAGATTGGCACAGATGTTGGCTCAGGGAAGATCTTCCTTGCAAAAAAAGAAAACTAGATTGATGCCCAAATTCTAATATATACACATATATTTAGAGTTCAGATATTATACTTTTTATAAGTATAAACCTGAATACACAGAGAGTATAAAAACCCTTTCTCTCATAGAAAAATAAATGGAAAAGCAAACAATATAAAATATTTGAGTGAAATCTTTGCTGGCAGTACAATTTTCTGTTAGGCTCAGCGTTGGTTAAAATTTAATTAGCCAATACCCACTAACTGGGAAAGCAACAATGTGGTATTTTTACAGTGAACTAAATATGATGAATCTTTGCTTCAGTCTCTCTAGGCAGGTACCCTGTGAATTTCAGCTGCTTTATATGGCACAACTAGGATATAAATGCCTTTGATTATGATAATATAAAAAGAGAAATAGACAATTTGGAAAGAAGGAAAAGGAAATGGGAAGGAATGAGAGTCATCAAAACTGGTCATTACAGAGTCTTTACAAATTATTTATGGATACATTCATTCCTGGCTTTGTGAGATAGTTTTTTTTTTAAGTTAGATAATATTATGCATATATATTATATAGAGAGAGAGAAAACACAAATGAATCTATAGAAACTTAAAAATACTTAACACTGGGGCCAGCCCAATGGCGCAGCGGTTTAGTTCGCGCTTGGCAGCCCGGGGTTCGCCGGTTCGGATCCCGGGCGCCTGCCAACGCACTGCTTGTCAGCCATGCTGTGGCAGCATCCCATATAAAGTAGAGGGAGATGGGCACGGATGTTAGCCCAGGGCCAGTCTTCCTCAGCAAAAAGAGGAGGATTGGCAATGGATGTTAGCTCAGGGCTGGTCTTCCTCACACACACACAAAAAATAATACTTAACACTAATTTGCTTCCCCAGTTAACCTTAATTGCTTATCCCTTTGTGTTTTGCTCTGAATGTTCCATAATTTAAGTCCATATAAACAGTATTTCAATGTAGTATACACTATTAGGCTGTGTATGTGCCATCAGATGCAGAGAATTGGAGATTAGGAAAAGTAAATTTGCCACAGATTCAATTATTGAATGGAAATCAAATAACTTAAGGCTGTACTCTCCCAATCACTCTTGGGAAAGCACTCATTGAAATCACAGGGCAAAGAAGAACAGAGGAAATCTCAAAGATAATCTAGTCCATCCCACCCCACCCCCCCAGTCAGTCCTGACACTCTCAATGCCAAAGACACCATTGCTATTCAAATGTGGTCCTGAGACCAGCAGCATCAGCATCACCTGGGAGCTTGTAGGAAATGTGAATCTCAGACTCCACCCCAAACCTGCTGAATCAAAGTCTGCATTTTAACAAGATGCTCGGGAGAATCCTGTACATGTTAAATCTGAGAAGCATCGGGCTATACTCTTGTAAGGGCAAAGAAATCCAAAGCTACACAGGAGCAGTTGAGATCAAAGTATAACCATAACCACCCACGTGGAGAACAAATCTAAGACGTGACTTTATTATCATCGTGGGATATATGAAATACTTGGAAGGAGGTTGGTGATTTACCCTTACAAGTCAGAATAAAAGGAAATTACATTGTCTTTGGAGAGATGAAGGTTAACAATCACATAGAAAGAAACCTAAAATGCTCTATAGCTGACCCATTTCAAGGATAGAAGCATGTGCTAGATTCCCAGGTGGTTTTAGGTGGACCAACAGATATTGGCTTGTTTCTACCATATTCATTTTTCAGTGACTTCCCATTTACGGCAAATAATACTGGTTTTCCTTTTACAGTAGTGATATAATATTTTCTTTGTAAAGAAGTTTACTTCAATTTCTTTTTACATGGGTCAGTTTAAAGAACTATAATAATTAAATAATAGGGCAGATGGATTGAGGGTGGAATATGGGTGACTAGGAAGCAGGCTTGCTAGACTAGGTCAGTGTCACCCTGAATTTCACATTTCACAGATGAGCATCATGTTTAAAAAGAAACAGAGGACTGCCAACCTTTCTATTTTGCCAAATAAAGACATTTGGAAACAGAACGAATCAACATTTACTATCTGCTATCACCACATAAATGAAAGAATATTTCAATATCCCCAAAAGAAAGAAAGACAATATCAGAAAAAACGGATAGGTCTTTCCAAGAGAATATGGTTGGCAACTTTACAAAGACACACACATACAGGTCCACAGTCCCTTATCCAAAATCCTTGCCAGACAAGTCTTAGAATTCAGATATTTTTGGTGGGGAGGAGGTTCTAGAAAGGTATGAAGGTGGTATTGTGGCATCTGAGGGAACATTTCATACTGTGTCAAACACATTAATACTTCTGCAGTGAAACATATGAATATTCACACTAAGTTGAATCAGTAAAGACTTATAGAACAACCATATGAAATCAGGTCAGCTTTTACCATCAAATAAGTTATGAAAACACCTTCAGTTTTCAGGCAATTTTGGATTTTGAAATTACAAATAAGGAATTATGCACATATATATTATATAGTTTTGCCCTTTTTCTTCTCTTTTTACTGTGAAGCAGGGAGCACTCTATCACTGATGGGCGTAGGTCTGAGGATGATGATGCATGGAGTGTTTGGCTTCTGATTGTATGATTTCTTCTAACTCTCCAATTATGACCATAACCCGGTGGTGATGAGATAGATTAATTCATGTCATATTCTACTTGAATATTACCGAAGAGACTTCTGAATGGTCACCTGCAAGAATGTAAGCTCTAGGAGGCAGGGATGTCTGCTTTGTTCACTAATGTATCCCAAGCACTTAAAAGAGTGCCTGACACATTATAGGTGCTCTGAATTTGTTAAACAAATGAAAGATTTGCAAGTTAACAACCCATGCAAATAGTTAAATTATCCTTGACAATTCATGGATATAGAGAGTTGAGTTATGGGAGGAGGTTGTTAATTCAGAGCATTGAATTCCTGTTACACTCCTTCTATGGAAAAACAATACATGTATATGTGAGTGCTTCCCTCTCGTTCTTCATTTGTAAACAGAATTTGGATAAGGGAGTTCCAGATGATGATGTCATATATTGAATCATCTAAAACTCTGAGTCAACACAAATATTTGGTACTGATGGTTATTTTTTAAAGACAGAATATTTAATTTTCTTTGCTATTTTGGATCCAGATGGTCTAAAAATAGATGAGAGGTCAATGAACTTTAATAGGAAAAAAAGACCTTGAACACAGTAAAATAATTCAGTGGCTATAATAAAATAATTCGGTGAAATTTTAAAAAGAAACCGCTTAGCAGCCAAGGATCTGAATTGATTTTCATGGTCACAACAAAGTATGACTACAGCTGGACAAAATGTGATGGCAAAAAGAAACTGGCGTAATCGTGACCTAATTCTTCCAGAAAGGAAGTTAGTTTGGTTTTCTTCCCTTGACTCTTGGGTATGGTTTTGATCAAAGTGTGATTAAATGATCAAAAATTCTTTGCCAGGGAAAAAATTATCCCCAACTAAGAGTTAGGCAGTATCACTATCTTTGAATTGAAGACAACATGTTAGCAATCATAAGTTAATAACAATCTCTTTCAGAACTAAGGAAAAATCCTGCAAGCACTTACCAACCACAGAGTATTGTGAAATTTTAAGTGGCCCATGGTCCTACCCATCCAAAAATTATAGAGCTCAGTTATTAGTAAGTAGTCAATACCTTCCAATTGTAACAACCCCTTAACCATCTTAATCATACCAGTTTTCACTTAGTGAGGGTTTACTATTCACCAGGCACATACAGTAAATATTACTCATCTTACAGACTTATGAGATTGGTCTCCCTGCCCCACTCCCGTTTTACAGTTGAGGAAGTTGGAACTCAAGAGTTAAATAACTTTCTAAATTTTTACCACAGTAAGTGGCAAAGTGGGAATTGTAATCCAGATCCATCTGATTCATATATTTTCCACTGTACCACACTGCCTCCCCCCAGCCACATTAGTCACATGAAACATTTTAAAATCTGTGGCTTTCTGATGTAAAGGTAACTGACACCCAGCAACAAGCAATTCCAATTATTGTAATGCATTTTTTTCTGTTGATGTTTTCATCTTCTGCCACTGTTTATGACAATAAATGTACCCATAAAGTCAAGAGCAATTCATCTCAGCTAATAGTCTTTTCAACTTGCCATTTTTTTCTTACCTAGTTATTGAAATTGTTCATTCTGAAATAGATTTGTGGGATTTTGATTGTCCAACTAATTGTTTTCTTGTACTATGTTATATCTTAAATAATAAAATTTTAGTTATAGTTTTGTCAGGCACCACCAGAAAAGGATTACAGAATTTCTATAATACAACGTAATTTATTTTAAGCAAAGACTCCCCGTATGAACAAATCACAGAAAGAAAATATTGTCATAGAAGTCAAGTGTAATTAAAACTATAAATCATCAATTCATTTCTTTAACAAACTCATGGAGTACGCTGGTATGTGTTAGAAATTAGTATAGGTGCTTTGGGTTACACGAAATTCATTCAGTAAGAAGATGCTGTCTTTAAAGTGAAAAGAGCCTTTAAAATAGTCTGTTAAGGCTGATGTTTGAAATAAGACCAAAAAGTCTAGGGATTGTTCCTTCCATCACAAAGTATGTGCAACAAAGAATATTGTCGTGTTGTTCCCAAGATGGGGACTCTGCTCCTGGTGGTCTAGGAGATGCTTTTAGTTGGGGCCTGGATGGTTGTAGGTAGAAGAGCATGAGGCATGGACGTGAACAGGCCCTCTCAATTCACTTCCAGTCTGATTAGATCAAAGCCAAAGAAGCCGCGCTGTGCTGATCAGCATTACCAACACTTAACTCCTGCCCATCTCTTTGCAACAACGATCAGGACTCAAGCTAATGGTCTGTTCCTCAACAACTGTATCGAGCTACAAATTAAAGGCATGATTTCATTTTCTACATTTTTGACAACCCATACAGGTTTTTCGTTTAGAGTAGTGATATAAAGTTGTCTTTTCCAACAAATTTAAGTTTTTAAAAAGTGCAAATTGATTTGGAGGGAAATATCAATACAATTGTTATTCAGATATGGCCAAAGTTATGAAAGTTATTCTCGAATGAGTAACATTTGGAAGTGCTGATTTTAAAATGGAGCTGAGAAACCAGCATTCTAGCCCTGTGTCCTCTACCTGCTAATCATGTAAGCTGGAGCAACTTATTCACCCTCTAAAGTCCTCGATTTCCTTGAGTAGAAAGTATGGGGGTTGAACCAGATAAACTTTAAGAGCCTCCCACTTCCAAAATTCTGTGAAGGTGACCAACCCTGGGGATCACCCAGGACTAATATTCAGCCAGAACCATTTAGCAGACCTTCTAGCAGACTGGTAATTTATTCCCCCAGATTGACATTGTGTTTCGTTGGGGGATTTGGGGTATGTTTAAAATAATAGTTAAACCTGTTTTCTGATTGTAGAATGCCTCAATTCCAAAAAGAATAAAATAATGGACTTCTGTTTAAGGAAAAATGACTAGCAAATTTGTCTCAAGAGTCCGCACCATGAGTCTGCCTGAGATGTGTTGCTTGCTGTTCTGTGACCCACAATGATTTTAAGTGAATGTCAGCTCTCTCCAGGGCTCTAAGTTGGAAAATAACAGGCTCCCAGGGCCCTGTGCTGTATCTGTATTTTGGACCTCTCCCATTTCTTTTCGTAACATTTTGAAAAGGTATCTTTTACAATCATATCTACTCAATGCTAATTTTAGCTAATGAAATACAAACAGGTTTTGTTATGTCATGTCTTCCTCTAAACTCTAACTCTGCCACACCCCGCTTAAAAACAATTCCCATTTTCTCTTTTGACTTAGGGGGTTGTCTGTTGGCCGATGGATTTCTCTGGCTTCTTCAGTATTTATATGCACTGTGTAAAGAGTCAGGACTCCCGGAGCCCACAGTATCAAAGCACCTTCTCCCCTGTGGTTCCATCTTCCCTCCCCCTCCCTCTTCTGCTGATATAGCTCAGGTCCTATGGATCCTCCTTAATATCTGCTCCTCTACCACTTGCATTTTGTTTGTGCTCCTGACTTATTGGGATCATCCTTCCTACTACTGGTGCCCTGCTGAGCAGAGCTCCAACCTTGCTATTCTGGGCCTTCCTATAATCACACCTGTTTGAGCACTGGCTTAGTGAAAGCATATCTTCTTGGGTATCTCTCAGAGGCAAACACTCATTCTGGCAGTGAGAGGGGAATCTAACAAGCAGATTACAGCCCAGCAAGAAGTTTGCTCCTAACTATGCCTTTCACCATTTTGCTAAAGGACTTGACGCTACAGCCTTTTAATTGTGCATGACGAAGATACATATGGCCAGTCTTGTAATTTACCTTTTATTGCAGGATTGTGTTGGGTCTGGTGTGTGACCATTGGTTGAGCTGGAACATTGGCACCCAGTGGAAGGAGGAAAATAAAAGTCAGTGCTTCAGCTCCATGCCAGTGTATTCCACTGTTGGGCATGGACAAGTGTCCACTAGCCAAGAAAGTCACTGGGTGTTCCCTTCCTCTCCTGAGGACCCCCTCCATCTGAACCAGCTATGGGCTGTGTTCCTCTGTGTACATTACAAGTACTACAGCTTGTCAAAAATATATTCAGAGATATAATATAAAATATGATGTCCTACCAATTAAAAAAAATAATTCATACAAATAATAGCTGGTCCCCTCCTCCTAGCAGTATAACAAATCATGTGCCTGACTTTTTCAACCTATTTTTTTTATATCATTCAGGCTGCCATAGAGAAAACATAATCAATATAGGATAAAACCTCAGTTACCTAGAATTAAAATAGCTAGTACCCTCATGTAACCATGAATTGCCCTACTGAATTTTTATAAGAAGCAAATGACAGAAACCTGAGAACTACAATTCAACCCACTACTCTGTACTGTCCATATTTACACATGTGGAACAAGTGTACAAAATCCAGATTTATTCTAGAGAACTTAGAAGTACCATGATAATGGTTGAGCATCATTTGTTACTCTGATGTTCAAAATTTTTAGTTCAATAAATCCTATTGAATGTCCAAGATCCTGCATCATCTCAGAAAGATTAAATTTATTCTACTAAATGAAGGAATTGAGATTTTTCAACCCTCTCCTGTTACTTGCTTAGCACTTTATGTGGATCTCCTCTAGGGCATTTATCCTTTTTTTGACCTGTATTATAGATATTTGTGTACTCGTTTTATCTGCCCTAAAGAACTGAAAACATGTGAGGGTAAGATTGATGAGCATCACTTTTGTAACCCTCAGAGGCTTAAATGAGGTGAGAGATGAGTAGCTACAGCAAATTGAAACTAAATATTCACTGTCGTTCTGCCAAATGATGAGAAAGAGAGGGAGAGGAAAGGTGGGGGGGAGGAAGGGGAAAAAGCAGATAGGCAGGCAGATAAGGGAAGTCGATAGGGAGGGAGGTAGACGGTGAGAGGTAAGGAAGTAGAGATAAAATAGTATACACCAGTGGTTCTTGAAGTGTGGTACCTGGACCAGCAGCATCAGCATCACCTAGAAACTTGTTAGAAACAAAAATTTGGGGAGCCATCCCAGACCTACAGAATCAGAAACTCTAGAGGTGGAGACCCAGCAGTCTGTGTTCTAACAAGGCCTCCAGATGATACTGACGCAGTAACTTTGAGAATCACTGGTAGAGTCCCTCATCTCTCCCATTTTCTCTGTGAAATCTCTCTCACTCTTCTACGCCAGTGCTGATCAAACTTCAAGGTGCGTGCAAATCATTGGATCTTGTGAAAACTCCAGATTCTCAGTCAGCAGGTCTTGGGTGGGCCCTGAGATTCTGTATTTCTAACAAGCTCCCAGGTGATGCTCATGCTGCTGGTCAGTTCTAGGACAAAGGCGTGTTACGGAGAACCCCGGGATGTCCCCGCAGTTCATGTAGATGCTGACCCAGGTGCCCAGAGCGGGAAGCAGGGGAAGTTCCAGCCTCTCTCCCACCCCCAGCGCTCCCTGCCTCCACCTTGAATAACTGCTTCTCTGGGTGAATCTGCTTTACTGACTGGGCTTCCCATAGTTTTCATCTCAAAGAAAGAAAAAAGCTTTTTTTTTTTTTTTTTTTGTGGGGAAGACCAGCCCTGAGCTAACATCTGTTGCCAATCCTCCCCTTTTTGCTGAAGGAGACTGGCCCTGAGCTAACATCCGTGCCCATCTTCCTCCACTTTACATGGGATGCCGCCACGGCATGGCTGACAGGCAGTGAGTCGGCGGGCGACCGGGATTCGAACTCGCGAACCCCAGGCTGCCAAGCGCGGACTAAACCGCTGCGCCACCGGGCGGCCCCAGAAAAAAGCTTTTAAAACCACAGACTTAGGATAAAATGGATAAAACAGCAAAAAAAAAAAAATAATCTTATTGTTGAAGATCTTGAATGCTGGGCATCTTTATGATGATCTGTCTGTCCTCTTGAAAAATTCCAAGGAGTTAACTGATTTAGTTACTACTGGAGCATGTCTAAATATTAAACTCTTTAAGTTCAAATCACCGCTCACCCGCTATCTGTGAACAGGATGTTCCCAGAAGAAAATTTTCTCCAGGCATTGCAGGAGACTAACATTTACAAACCACTTGAAATATAAAAGTAGGTATTATTTTTTCATTAGCTGTGCTTTGAACATGAGTACTGTATATTTTTGGATGTATTTGAAATTATATCTTCATTTAAGGACCTTGGGCTTACATGCAAACATTAACTGAAGACCTTTATTCTTTTCTCTACATCATTCACTATGTGATAAGTATTTTCCCTCTGCCTTTCATGTTGAGAAACAAAGCTCCCTAGAGCCCAGAAGCCTGTTCTCTGACTATTAAATCAACTTATTTCTCAAGGAAAAAAGTGCTCCTGTCATAGCACGTATAGTACATACTGAGACACAGAGTCTGTAGTTGACTGAGAAATTAGGCTCTGGGCAATATCCAAAACACCCTTTTGGAGTCGAAAGTTAATAGATATTTACCAAATCTGGTAAGATGAGGCGCCTCTAGGAATTCAAAGAAATTCTTGCCCAGTTTGGTATCTTCTCTTCTAACAAGAATCTCTGGGAAAAAATTGTAGAAGTATTCTGTTCCTCCCCAGTCAACGTCAAAGTGCTGCTTCTTAAAGGACATCACAGAAGCTCTCCCTTTGCCCTGGTGAAAGCCCTTTAATAACCTCACACCACAGCATTGGTTCCCACAGCTGTCTGCTTTCCAAATTTAGCCAAAGTCAGGAATGGACATTCTAGAAATGTCCAAGTCTTGTCTTCATTACTATCTTTTCCCTCCTTTTCTAAAGCCACAAATCTTGGGAGGCAGAATAGGGAAAAAAAAACAAGTTCTGATTTCTTTGGTATTTTCATAGGCCGCATGCATTACAGGTTCAGGTATAAAATGCCCTGGTTTTTTAAAAAAAAAAAAAAAAATGGTGGTTTGATTTTGTAAAAGAGAGAATGGCATTTTGGCTCCAGCACTGAATATCCTCTTGGTTTATAGAACTTTTTTATTGACTCACATCACACCCTACACTCAAATATACTAATAAACTAAAATAGCCAATAAAAAATTTACTCAGAGGAAGTAATGACAAGTCATTATCCACAAATGCCTGGGGAGGGCTATGTTTTGAACGTGTATTTTAAAAGAAAAATTTCTTAGACCAGAGCATCCAGGCAAGAAGGTGTTTTGAAAAAAGGAGGCTTCTTGAATCGTACAAATGAATCTTGTCAGGTATCCCTGGATATGTAGAATCCTAACCATTTTTGTGCAAGATTAGATGAAAGCTCATGCTTTTAATAATCAACAGATGTTAAAAAAGGTGGGAATTTTGGAAATAAACTAGTCAATACTCTACATTTTACAAAGAGATCCAAAGGGCAAAGACACTTGCCCAAGAGCCCCTGGCTGACTGGGGACAGAGGTGAGACTATAATTCACGCCTGCCAATTCCCAGTCCAGTGCAATTTCCAGGACACCATCTGACTTAAGTCTCCATGTCCTGATGAAATGACCCATCATTAACTGCTATTTCAGTTCCTTTTCAGAGCCTTGTAAGAATTGCATGGATGATAGCAATGCTTCTATTAAGCCCCAGCTGGAAGGGCTGGGAAGTATCTAATTTCTAGCCAGCCAGAGTAATGGCATTATAGATAGATGCTCATAATGTTAGCACCCCGGACTGTAGGCTCACTTGATTAAATGGCGGTGTGGATCCCTTTACATTCTTGTTATTTTGATAATTAGATGGGATTTCCAGCTCATCTCTGACCTGACACTTGTATTTCATTTTTAAAGTGAGTCAGGGAGTGAGTAATTCATTGTAATTTTGCAAGACAAATTATACCTATAGCTCATTAAAATGTGTTTTAAGTTTAATAAAATTGTACCCCATCCAGTAATAAACCTGGTTAAGGATCTAGCATATCATTCATGCTTTTAATGGCCTGTTTGCTTTTCAAAGATGTGAAGAAAGACAAATTATGAAAAAGAAAGATTCAATACTGCCTTAGAGTTGCAGTTTAAAATTTTTTGCCATTTTCAATAGAACCATTTGTTATCTTCTATATTTCCAAAATGTAAAACTCTGATCTATATGATCACATTAAAAAGTTTCCTTTCCATTCCCCAAGCTGAGTAAATCCCACCCATTTGTAAGAACTTAAATAGCATTGTTTAATTCACCGCTGCTCAAATATGTTAGATGTTGCAAAAAGGAAATACCATTAGTAGTTTTGGGAGAAAATAATTCAGAAAAACCCACACAAGGAAGGGCCAAAATTATACTTGTATAAATCATATGTGTATTTATCAAAAATAAAAATTTGTACCCTTAATTTCTTACTAATAAAACGTGCATCTCTGCTCAAATTACTTGTCAAGGTGAATAAACTAGAGATGGAACACAGAAGCTGATGTTGTTACCCTTAATCAGAAATAATTTAAATGTGTGTGCATAGTATATATATAATAATTATATTATACGTGCATATTATACATATAATATACACACACATACATATACATATATATGTATATTTACACATTTTGCCTTTATTTCTTATGTTTTTCTTATATTTTTTATTTTTTATATATTTCTTATATTTTTTGCCTTATTTCTTATATTTAAACTCATATACATTTATATATATACACACATATATCCATTTTAATAAGCTGTGGAAACTTCTGCCCTTGTCGACTAAAGGGCAGTGTTGATTCTTTCCTGGAGATAACATTAGTAAATCAATAAGACTTTAATCTCTCCCCCACTTGCATTATATGTTTCTGTCACTTTAATTCAAATCAACAGCATTCATTAGTAAGAAGGCAACATTTCATCCTTGAGGAGAAATGACTAAGACAGTACATTGGTCGTGAAGCAATATGTCAATGTTGTCATAATTCCATGTTCTTCTGTGGAACTAAGCCACTGCCACTCACTATATAATTTCCTGAGGACATGAGCCATGTCTGCTCAGATGGCTAACAGTTCCTGCTCACAACTGGAGTTTACATAATAATGCCAGTGCAAGAGTATGTAAGAAATTACTCTATTTTTTTATTTTTAGAATGTTGCTTTTATAAAATATAATAATGTAATTATTTAATAGTTTATGTAATATAGTATTTACTATAAAAATTTAACTATAACAGAAGAAAATACAAGAAATTAAACAAAATATAACTCTAAATTCTACCATCCAGAAATAACAAGCTCTAACATTGGGGGAACATTCTTTCTAGATTATTTCTCTATGCACATGTACAAAATAGGAGAAGAGGAGAAAGGAAGGATGGATAAATAGAAATAATTTTATAAATATGAGATCTCATTATAAATGCTACTTTAAAATAAGTGCTAAATTTAATTTTACTTGAATTTATCTGAAGAGAAACTGAAGGAATTGCTGAATTTTGGTTAAATGTTTCTTCGGCCAGGGGATATTAGATTTCAAAAGATCCCTATAAAATTTAAAAACTTTTTAAAATGACATCATTTCTTTTTATTTATTGTTTCAATTTGAAACAATATTAACTACAGCTATTTTAAAAAAAAAAGAGAGAACTGCCTTTCTTCCCACCTCACCCCCTCCAATCTTCCAGCTTTCATTGTATTATTTTTACTTTGTCTGGGTTTACAACATTTACATTCTACTTTCACCATTTGTTTTGTCATCCTCTATATATAAACAGGTGATGCTTTTACACTGGCTTCTCTAGTCTCTTCTCATGCTTGCATGATTTCATTGTCAAGTGTTTGTTTGCTTCTGGAGGTTGTTTTTCAAGAATCGCTCAAGGATGCTTTAATTTCCTGAGTTCCCTCATCTTTCAAAATGCATGTCTTTCACATCTCAGTGATGATGGCTGGGCCCACTTTTTCTCAGTATTTTTTGGATAAGTACCTCATTGTCTTTGAGGTTGAATGTCACTGTGGAGAAATCTTAGGCTAGCCAAAATTATTGCCCTTATAGGGAACTTTCTTTTTCTGCCTAGTTGACTAAAAAGCTATTTTCTTAACCTTGAAGCTTGTAACTTAACTAGGATATAGCTAGTGGTCAATCATTCTTTATCAGTTTTTCGTGGAACATTACATGTCCTTTTGATCTGCAGATTTAAGTCTTCCTTCATTTCAGAAAAAGTTTCCAATATTATAACTTTACATACCTTTTCTGTTACATTTCTCTTCTCTGGAAACACCAGTTATCCTTGTGTTCTATTGTCTTTGTTCTCTTTTATAAACTCTGTCTCTTCTCTCGCCACTGTCCATTTTATGAAGTCTTTCTTCTTGTCATTATTTTAATTTTATATTCCTTGCTGTTTCAATGTGGCATTTTGGCTCTCAACTTGTTTTCTTAGTTCTGCCACCTCCCTTTTCATTAATTTATTCTTTTAGAATCTTGTTTTAATTTCTTGTTTTATTAACCTTACAGAGAAAACTTTCTTATTTTTCTTGGGTTGTATCGTCTTCATAGACTAAACTATTCTCTCTCTCTTTCTCCATCTATCTATCCCAACTCTCTCCCTCCCTCCCTCCATAGGTACATGCTGTAGCTTTTAGTCTTGTTCATCCTTGATGGGGAAGCTTTGCCCAGACCTTCTTTTTACTCTAGTAGAGGTAGGTGAATTCTTCTTGATATTTTCCCCCACGTCATCTCAAAATCTTTTGTCTTCCTCTCTGAGTAGTTTGTGGGTGGGTATTGGCTTCCAACTTCTTTTCTAAAGAAAGAAAACGCAATTGGGGAAGCACCCATACAGCAGGTTGCCTTTGCTGGGGACCTGCGCTGAGCTTCCTCTTCTAAATCCCATTAGATCTCCCAAACCAGGGTTCCCTCCACCAACTGCAGTGGATCCCTTGGCTGTGGGCTTCAGCTCTTTCCTCCATTTGGATCAGAGCCCTGCCTCTGCCATCATCCCATGATCATACACAAGAGCTACTATTTTCTAAGGTGTTTTTTTTTTTACTTTTCCCAGGCAACCTCTTCACTTCCCTCAGATCACTACTTTCCAAGTCTAAAGATATCATTAGAGAGTCTCTGGATTCGGCCCGTTCACCTTCTTTCCTCTGCGTTGTCTCAGAGGTGGAGAGGTTGGAGTTACAGTGCTCCAGTCCAGCTACTCCTAATCCTTTGGCCAACACTTTTTGAGATGAGGATATGGAATTATACTCCTTTCTTTCTTTGTGGATGCTGGCAATATTTTGTTTTGATTTGCTTTATTTGAACATATGTTTTTGTTCATTCATTAAGTATTAAAGGAGGAAGACTTCATGATCCAGCTTCACACAATGATATTTTCTCCCTATCATCTCAAAAACCACATCAATTTCTATACAAAAAAAATAGCACTGAACATATTTTGAAAAGTTTAAAGATTAAAACTCCATGCCAGGAGAGAGCGAAAGGGGTAAAAGGGCACATATGTGCAGTGATGGATGACAGTTAGACTTTGGGTGGTGAACATAATGTAGTCTACACAGAAATCAAAATAAAATGAGGTATACCTGAAATTTATATAGTGTTATACATCAGTGTTACCTCAGTAAAACAAAAAAAAAACTTTCGTGCCGAATATTTAATTATTGATTTTATGATTATAAAAAATACATTCTTTAAAAAATATTTAACACAGAAAAGCATCATAAAGAATACATAGACATTCATTCTCATATCATTTTGGTGTGTTTTCTTTTAGTATTTTGCTTGTCTGTGTATAGTTTTAAAAATTGGATTCACACTTCATATATGGTTTTTATTTTGTTGCTTGTTTTGCCTCTAACAGTACAATATGAGCATTTAACATAGCCTTTAATATTCTTTGAAAATAAGATTTAATCATTTGGAAGCATGCTAATGAATTCAAATAATCCCCTATTGATGGATATTTATGCAGTTTATAATTTTTATTAACATTAATGCTGGGATGAACATCCTTCTATATAAATCTTTGGATGTATTTCCTGTAAAATATGCTTAATTATTATACTGTACTATAAAGAAGATGAAGAGAAATCCTGCACCAAATTAACTCTCAGGACATAAAATTTTGAATAAATTCAGGTATATGTATCTTAGTGCTTTTTCATCATAAATTCATGGTCTAAAAACATGTAAATTCTGATGAAGCATTTAATGAAAGCCATTGAGGTGTTTCCTACATTGTTTTCAAAAAGTGCCACTTTTACTGCTGTAATCTGTGCCCTCTGGCTTTTTCTACAGAGTTCAGAGTAGCATAGTAATTCAGTGTACCAACTCTTGGGGTCAGAAAGACCTGGGATCTAATCCCAACTGTGTCGCTTGTGAAATCTGATGCTCCCTCCACACCTTCTTTTTCACCTCCTTCTTTCACTGTGTTCCAGTGACACTGACCTTCTTTCTGTCCCTCAAGCAGACCAAGATCATATCCACCTCAGCCCTTGCTATTCCTTAAAATCTAACACTCTTCCCCAGTCTACTCATGGCTAACTCTTTCTTGCTCAAATGTTTAGTTCTCTGCTCAGCTGATATTCCCATTAACTTTCCCCTGAAGTCATTCTCTATTCCATTACTCTGCTTTATTTTCTTCATAGTACTTCTCATCACTTGAAAGTACCTTAATAACAGTTTTTTAAAAATATTAATAAAATAATAGCTCTGACTGATGGTATTAGTTTACCTCAGCACCCATAATTCCCTTCCACCCACCTACTGCCCTGGTGCCCTTCTGCTGTGATGGGTACCGCCCTCTTGTGGACTTTTAGGATATTGCTACTAGAAACACAGTCTGGTTTCATTTTTTGCAACCACAGGCTTGTTTTGGGGGGGGTTCTCCAGGTGTCAAATACTTGAGACTTACTCATTTTCAGGTAGCAGATTAATAAATTTTTAATCTACCTGAAACAGGAATGACTTAAAATGTGAAATGACTTTGGTGTAATTATGGTAGTTTCTGTTTAGTGAGTGTTTTCTCAGTACCAACTACTGTGCTAAGGGATTTTCATATATTATCGCATTTGGCTCAAGCATTGTCTGCTGGGAAAACAAAATGATAATTTGACACACATAAAGAAATGTTTCCCACCCCTCAGAATAGAGTTGATTCTGTATTTCCAAGTTTTGTCTGCAATTTTTCAGAAAAGAAAAAATGAAAAGATGAAATAACAGTTATTTTTTTAAGCACCAAAGGGGCTTGAGTTTTTGACTCAACTCAGACCCTAATTATTGTATGTCACTTAGAGATTTATTTGTCCTCTCTAGACCTTAGTTTTCTCAGATGTAAAATGAGGCTGAGAGCCCCTCCAGGTGTGAAATGCTTTCAGTAAGACCCAGGAATCCAATAATTATGCTCAGCCAATGCCAAGGGGAGACAAAAATGTCATTTCTTCATCCTTCCCAGGAATGGTGGCTCCAAAATCCTAAGAACTAAGACATCACTTTGGATGATGACATAGGACTTGTGTATTTATTACATGTGGTGTTAACTGTCAGTTAACACTCGAAAAACTCTCGTTTTGCAACAAAGTTACTTCTTTAAAGCTTCTAGAGGAGATCCTTAACTTATGAATGATAGATATGTTCTGAATGTAATTAACTATATATTAATATAACTGTCTATGTTTATGATTAATTCAACAAAAGTCTATTCTGTAAACATTTATTGAGTGCCCACTGTGCCCTGGTGCTGGCATGGAAGAAATATCAGCAAAAGAGGTAACTGTAACCCCAATCCTCATGAAATCTGCTATTTAGTGTGTCATGAAGTCATTCCCAGTATCATCTCTGAAAATAATTGGGAGGTAAAATATCAAAATTTAAATGCTAGGAAATTGGATATATTAGTTATGTTATGCTTATTGGTGGCATCACAATATAGATTTTAAAGCATCTGACAAATTTTCTTTCAATCTCTTATTAGCTGTGTGATCTTGAGTAAGCCACCTCAGCTCTCTGTGCATCTCTCCCCTCACTTGATAAACAGAGATAATGCTCCCTAATTTGCAGTGGTTTTGTAAGGATTAAATAAGGTAATGCGTACAAAGACTCTGGCATACACACTCAATACATAGCAGCTGTTGAGTGAAAAAGAACAGGAGAAGAAAGAAAATTGGAGAGTCCAATAGGCAGGTTGGGGTTGGCAGAATGCCCAAAATGGCAAAGTTTCTTAATGTTGTTGTACATAAATGCCTGGAAATCATAAAAAAGCTGAAGAGTAGTATCATCTTCTATTATATTTGAAACTAAAAATGGACTGCTCTGCCCCTCTATATCATACTCGTATCCATTGTCTTTCAGTTCTGGGCCCAGATACTCTAGAAGATATGTTCAGTTTTAACCCACCATCTAAGTTCACTGAAAGAAGGGGCCAGCCCGGTGGCATAGCGGTTAAGTTCACGCGCTCCACGTCAGCAGCCCAGGGTTCACAGGTTCAGATCCTGGGCGCAGACCTATGCATTGCTTGTCAACCCATACTGTGGCGGTGTCCCATATAAAGTAGAGGAAGATGGGCATGGATGTTAGCCCAGGGCCAATCTTCCTCAGCAAAAAAGAGGAGGATTGGCAATGGATGTTAGCTCAGGGCTAATCTTCCTCACAAAAAGAATAGTAATAAAAAAACAAATAAATTGGCTGAAAGAAGATTTGCAAGAAATAAATTCTACAACTAAATATGTTGAGTGACCGCTATGTGTCCAGCACTGTTGTAGGTGCTGGAGATGGAGCGATGAAGAAAATAGGAAAAATAATTCCTGTCTTCATGGTGTTTACAATCTAGTGGGGAAAAAATAGGCAATAAATAATACAAAGAAGTAAATCATGTAGTATATTAGAAGGTGATAAGCTCTATGGAGAGAAAATTGGTAAGTGGGATTGGGGGTGTAATTTTAAATAGGTAATTAGGTAAAATATTATTGAAAAGGTAACAGTTGAGCAAAGACTTTAACAATATCTGGGGGAGGATCTTTCCAGAGGGAGCATGTTCAAAGACCCTGAGGCAGAGCAAGCCTGGTGTGTTTGAGAAACCACAAGAAGGTCAGCTAGACTGGAGTGGAGTGAGTGAGGAAGAGCAACAGGAGTTAAAATCAGGGATCATGGGGAATTTTGGTTTTTATTCAGAGTGTGATAGGAAACCATTGCAGTGTTTGTGCAGAGAGGTGAAATGAACTGATATATAATTCAACCAGTGGAGTCATGTGACATAATTTATGCTTTAAAAGGACCACCTCTGGCTGCTATGTTGAGAATAAAATGTTGGGGACAGGAATGAAAGCAGGAACACCAAGCTATTGTAATAATCCAGGTGAGAGATGATGACAGTGATGATGGAGGTGGAAAGGATGTTTTGATTCTGAATCATCTAGAATCATCATTTATAGTGATGAGGAAGACAGAGGGTAGAACAACTTTGTTTGTTTGGGGTTTTTAGAGGGGCATAGTCTGTAATCAGTTTTGGACATGTCAAGTTGAAAGTGTTCACTGGAGTAGGCAATTAGATATACAAGGAGAAGTCTGGGTGTGGATATATGTTTGGGGAATATTAGCATATGGATGGTATTTAAAGCCATGAGACAGAGTGAGATCACCAGGGGAGTGAGTGCTGATAAAGAACAGCAGATGTCCAAGAAATGAGTCTTCAAGCATCTCAATGGGTAGATGAAAAAGAACAAGAAAAGACTGAAAAGGAGTGGCCAGTGATTTGTGAGGAAGTGTCTTATCCTGGAGGACAATAGAGGAAAGTGTTTCAAAGATGAGGTAGTAATCAGCTGTGTCAAATGCTGCTGATAGATCTAATAAAATGAGGCCCAAGAATTGACCTCAAGATTCAGTGATGTGGGTATGGTGGATTGCCTTGACCAGGAAAATTTTGTGGGAATGACAGGGGTTGATTAGAGAAAAGGTGGGGAAAGGAATTGGAATCAGGGAGTAAGGATAACTCTTTTGCTGTAAAGGGGAGCAGAGAAATGGAGTGGAAGCTGAAGAGAGCAAAGCGGGGTCCAGAGAGATATATATTTTAACATCAAGAAATAACATGTTTGTTAGTCAATAGGTTGACCCAATAAAGAAGGAGCAAGTGATGAGGCAGGAAGGAAAGGGGAGAATTGCTGGAGCAAAGTCCCTGAGTGGGAGGGCTAGGGATTGAATGCCCAGGGAGAGGTTGACCTCAGGTAGGACCATAGCCACATCATCTACTGCAGTGGTTCTCAAAGTGTGGTCCCAGACCAGAAGCATCAGCATCACTTGGGAATTAGAACTACAAATTCTTGGTCCTTCTCCAGACCCCCTTTTTCAGAATCTCTGGGGTTGGGGCCCAGCAACATGTTTTAACAAGCCCTCAAGTTGATTCGGTTGCACAATAAAGTCTGAGACCCAATGGTCTATACTAACAGAATATGTAGGTACAGGTGATGGTCGGGAAGTAGATGTGGTCCTGGGAGCATGGGAAATTCTATTTGCTTCTATTTTCTCAAGGAAAATAGAAGGACATTAGGAAGGAAGGACAATAGGAAGGAAGGACATTAGCTGAGAATGAGGAATAGGGAAAAGTCGTTGGAGATTTGAGGTGACAGGAAGGGTTTGAAACAGTTATCTAGGAAAATGGGAGAGTGAGTGATCTAGGGAATATGGTGGGAGTGCCCGGGAACAATTAGAGTCCACTTGAGGCTCATTGTCTACACTGAGACAGTCAATTTGATTGTGTCTTTTTTTCCAGCCGTGTTGAGCTGGAGTTGACAAGATAAAAGAGAAATCCAGAGGAGATATAAATGAATAAAAATGACTAATATTGAGGGCAGCCCAGTGGTGTAGTGGTTAAGTTTGCACACTCCACTTTGGCAGCCCAGGGTTTGTGGGTTCAGATCCCAGGTGCAGACCTACACACTGCTTGTCAACCCGGCTGTGGCGGCTGCCCACATACAAAATAGAAGAAGATAGGCACAGATGTTAGCTTAGCAACAAGCTTCCTCAAGCAAAAAGAGGAAGATTGGCAACAGACGTTAGCTCAGGGCCAACCTTCCTCGCCAAAACAAATAAACAAACTAATATCTTATAAATAAGAGCTTTATAGGAAAACATTGCTTTCCAGCATGGAAATTGTACTATTTTCTGAAGTCCAACTTACCTCTGATTCTTGAGGTCCAAAGTCCAGCCTGGAGGCCTGACCTGTTAGCTTCTTGGTGAAAGAGTCACGTCTGCAATCTTGACCACCATTGCACAGTTCATGAGTCCCAGGTGCTCCGTCCGTCCAGCAAGGGCTGCCTGGCTAGTCAGATGGCGGACTAGTCAGAGCAAAAGCGTGCACTCACAGAGTTCCCAGAAAGAACCGTTTCCGTATTTCCTTCCCTGCCCATCATATTTTAATGATTTTCCACCAAAATTATTATTTAAACAAAAACTTACCAGTCACAAAAGACCACGTATTATATGATTCTATTTATGTGAAATGTCCAGAATAGGCAAATTTGTAGAGACAGAAAGTAGAGTAGTGGTTGATTGGGGCAGGGGGAATGGGGGGATAGGGGAGTGATAGCTAAAGGGTGTGCAGTCTCTTTTTGAGGTGATGAAAATGTTCTAAAAGCGACTGTGGTGATGATTGCATAACTCTGTGAATATACTATAATTCATTGAACTGTACAATTTAAATGGGTAAATTGTGTGCTATATGAATTTTATCTCAATAAAGCTGTTCCAAAAAAAAACTTGCACATCCACACATTTAATTACTTATTTGTATAGACGAACATCAAGGACTTGTTAATGAAAATAAACCAAATCATTTAAACATATAACCAAATTCTTCTGCATCTATCTTTAAAGAAATAGAAGATCTTCCTTCAAATGCTAAGAACTTTCTAATATAGTAAACAAACAAAAAAAACCTTCCAGTCTCTGATATGGAAAATAATTTCCAGGAGTTGTTTTTTTCTTTAAAGAAAAAAATAGGAAAGTAAGAAGGAGAGCCAATTCCCACTCTGTAGTGCTTTGTTGTAAAAAACTTGGACTCAAAGCTGCTAATTCTACTTTTCAAAGCTAGATCCTCTCCGACCGATCAAAACAAACGCTACCAAGAGTCTTAGGTGATACGTTCCTCTTTCGTCAAAGTGGCATATGCTGTTCAGAACAAATTCATTTCTGCTTCCGTCAGCTTTATATCTGAGCATTAACAGTGTCCTTTGTTTCACTTTTGTGTTAACCTTTTTGCTCTAAGCTTAGGGAGGCACACTCCTTTTCAGGCCATCGTTGAAATGTGCAACTTGTCCCTGTTTTAAAACAGGCTGCCACTTATTTACCTCATGTTCCTGGTGATTTAAAGTGACTCCTTCATCATTCATCTTGGCCAATTTTTCTTTGTGGAGGAAGAGACCCAAGACCACGTAGTCTTGTCTTCCAGTAGCTGAAAATAAATTCTGAGGGTGATTGATCATTCCCCCTCTATTTTTTATAGATATTTATGCAAGAGTTATTGGATACTCATTGAGCAGCATGGGACTTTGCAGTCAGAGCATGAAGGAAGCATCAAGAGGCCAAGTTAGCTCTTCAGCCAGTGGCTGTGTGACCTTGGGCAAGCCATTTAATTTTCCGTTTCCACATCTAAAAATAAGGAGCTGGATCAAGCAATCTCTGGGGTTCTTTTCAACTCTAAACTCTAGAAAAGGCAGCGAACTTCTGAGAGGTGAAGAGCTGGGAGCCCAGGGTCAGAAAGCCCTGGTTGCAATTCTGGGTTTGCTACTTGCTAGTAACCTCGTTCTAATTCTTTAGCCTCTCTATCCTCAGATACTTCCTTTCAAAAAAGAGAGTAAGGGGGCTGGCCCCGTGGCCTAGGGGTTAAGTTTGGTGTGCTGTGCTTCGGCGGCCCAGTTTCAGTTCCCAGGCACAGAACTACACCACTCGTCAGTGGCCATGCTGTGGTGGCGAGCCACATACAAAATAGAGGAAGACTGGCACAGATGTTAGCTCAGGGCAAATCTTCCTCGGCAAAAAAATAAAAATAAAAGGAGAGAGTAAGAATCATACCTGCTGCCCAGGTCCAGCCTGTAAGTTACTGATCACAGGGCTTGCAACAGAGTGAAGGCTATTGGTGTTCATGGGTAATGATACGACTGTACTCAACTCAACACAAAGTGAGCAAAAGAGATGGCCCTGCACACACTTTTAGTCTAGCTGGGGAGCAAAGCCAGCATATGTGAGGTCATCAACCATATAGTACAAAGCAACAATCCAGAAAAAGAATTGGACGACACACGGGAGAACCAGAGTTTCAGGCAGTTAGTTCAGGGCCAGGACTGTTGGTTGGGAGAAAACCTAAGCTGAAGCTCTACTTGTTTGTTTGTTTCTTTCCTTCCTCCCCTCTGGCTCTCCCAAGTTTATTTTGGTTTTGAAACCAGGCCCACCCAGGGGAGCTAACCACTAATCGAGCGGCAGATCCTTCAGCCTTTTCCTGTCTCCAAGCCTCAGACTGGCGGGACCCTCCCACCCCGTTAGCTCTCAGGCATTGCTTGCATTGCTGGGTGCCCTTTTTAAGTTTTCCATCTTCCCTTAAATGATTTCTAGGCCCCAGTCTTGGTACCTAAACCTGCTTCCTAGCACTTTCACCTTCTTTTCCTCCCTCTCTGCTCTGTTCAAAGGAACACCTTTCCAACCCTGTGATAAATAAATTATGTAATACAATGGGGAGGTTTTGATTTATTACACCAATTTGATCTCAAAAAGCTACAGACGTTGTTCTTCATGTAATCAGTTCCTTACTGGCGCACTCGCTGGGTTGGAAGTGTCGCTCTGGGTCTGAGGTGCCAAACCACATAACTCAGCTCCTGACTGCAGAGTTCTCCCAGCTGAAGCTAAATGAATGGCTGCTGACTGTTGGGCTGTGCAAATCTCCCAAGGCTGGGGGAGATTGCCCCGTTTGTATTTTCACTTCCTTGTATATTCACAGTGGACGTTCACTTGCTTTGTTAGTGTGTTTAATGCGTTATATAATTCATTGTGTGTAAATTGTGGTAAGTGCCTCACTCCTGAGGCCGATTAAGAAGACTGAACATTAACATTCCCCAGCAAAAGAAACTGGAGGATCCCACTACTATTGATCCGGGTCAGCAAACCACAGGCTGAGGGCCAAATCCAGTCCACTGCCTGTTTTCATAAATAAAGTTTTATTGGGCTGTGCTGGTTCATTTATGCGTTGTCTGTGGCTGCTTTCACACTACATGGCATGGTGGAATAGTCACAAAAGAGACTATGTGACCCCAAAAGCCTGAAATATTTATTATCTGGCCCTGTTCGAATAAAGTTTGCCAACCCCTGATTCAGATGTAGAGACACCAGACATGATAGGTCCGTTGGGTATAGCCATTAAATTTATCTAGATATTCTTTTCCTATGAAGCATGTATTTACCTATAGATCTTATAAACACCCATTTCATTTTTAAATTAAAACTAAAGGTATCAATAGAAAAATCTTGATAAGCTAAGAGGGTCTCTCCATGAATGTTGAGGCCATTCATGGAAGTTTAGGACTGGAAGGACACTTTAGGTAGCATTTAATCTGATCTTGTTATTTGATAAGTTGAAGAAACTGGGAACTAAAAATGGATGTGCCTAAAGTCACATGACAAGTTATCTGTCACAACCGATAACCCAGGGCTCCTAACTTCCCGCCCAGGGCTTTTGCCAGCCTTGTTAAAAAAAAAAAAAAAAAAAAAAAAAAATCACTGAACAGAGCTGATTGGTGCTGCTATGAATTCAAATAACCAACCTCAAATGGTCCATCAACATTGCCCTGAAGTCCTACTAAGTGACTCTGTTCAACATTCTCTTCTACTTTCTGTATGAGTGTTTCATACTTCTTAATCTTCCATAAACCTCTCACATTCCCCTGTCCCCTGTCACCTTCTGCTTTACAGAAAATGAAACCTGTCACACAGGAACTCTAATTGTCCTGACACTGAACACATGAACCCACCTATATGTATATCTGTGCCCATCCTCCCTTCCTCCCTTACAATAGGAGAGTTGTACCTTCTCGGGATGGGATCCCCTCCCAGGAATTTTTCAATATCAATTATCTCCCTATCTCCCTCCTCTCTCTCTCTTTCTCTCTCTCTCTCTGTGTCTCTCTCTCATATATTGCATCCTTCTCATCAGTGTTTGAACAAGTTCACATCTCCTATTAAAAAAAGAAAAGCCTATCACCCACCTATCTGAAGCTAACTCCTAATTATTTCTTCTCCCATTTGCAGCCAAACTTCTCAGAAGTGTCCTCAATGTGCAACATCTCTGTGTCTTCCTCTCCCATTTTCTTCAGCCTAATCTGTCTGACTTCAGGTCCCCTCTCACCAACCAAATAACACTCATTAAGGTCTTGATGACCTTCCTGTTGTTAAATCCAGTTAACATTTCCAGACCTCATCTTATTTGACCTCTCAGCAGCACTCCGTACCACTGGTCACTCTCTCCTTCTTGTCATGATCCTCTTCCCTTAGATTCCAGGACAGAAAACTCTCCTGATTTCTTTGTACTCACAGACTCTCTTGCTGGCTCATTTGCTGGTCAGATTCTTTTTTTAGCTCACTTTTTTGTCCTGACTTTTCAATATTAGAGCTCCTCAAATGTTGGTTGTAGGTATTCCTCTTTTTTGCTCTATTTACAATTCTAAAGCAATCTCATCCATGTCAACGACTTGAGTTACCATCTATCTACGTACACATGTCGGCCTCCTCTGACTCTTTCAACAAAAATGGCCACAGTGATTTTTGAAAGGCAAATCTAATCATTTCCATTTCCTTCACTTAGAAGCCTTCAACCTATTCAAACCTAGGATAAATAAAAAATCCTGTCTATGGCCTAAAAGGACCTGCCTGGCCAGCCTCCTGTCTGCCTCCCCAGCCCCATCTCATCCCATGCTCCCTACCCTCACTGCTCTGGCACCCCTTATATGGTTCAGGCTCCTTCCCCTCTCTTAGAATGAGCCTGTGCTTGGGATTGCCCTTCTCTTCCACTCCACTTAGGAACTCCTACTCATCCTTTGATCTCATCCTAGTCGGCATTTCTAGGAATTTCATCCCACTCATCACTTCTATGAAGACTTCCTCAACTCAGTCAAATCCTGCATTTTAGTCTTTCCCTTATAACACTTAACATAGCTATAATTTTACATTGAATTGCATAATTAACTTGATTAATATCTGTTCTCTCCCAAAAGGCAGTAAGCTTCATAAGGACAGATACTATGTATTATTTTGTTTTATACTGTGTGCTCAGCAGTGGTTGATCAGTAATAGGTGCTCAATAAATATTTTGTGAAAGAATAGATATAGGGAGGAAGGGAGGGAGGGAGGGAAGGAGGGATGAGTGGGTGGATGGATGGACACATGGACGGACAGAAAGTTATGACATGTTTGACCTCAGATGTTGTCCTTTAGCATAAGTACTAGACTGATGGAATGAATATTGTGCCGATTTCCCATTAAGAGCAAGGGAAACATAAGCATTTGACAACAATGGAATTGTTAAGTTGATATCTTGGTCGACATCTCCATGCCACTTTTAAACTCTTCCCAGGAACATTCTATTTCTATGGGAATAGAATAATAATTACAAGTGCAGTGTGCGTTTCTTAACTACCACATATTTCTAAAATGCAAACTTGTGGCTTCTGATTCATACGTGTTGTTAGGGAGGAAAATCCAAGCTATCACAGGCTCATAAAAGTTCTGCATTCTTCCTCACTGTGATTCTACATGACTAATGTCATTAGCCAACCACAGAAACTAAGCATTGGTCATAGCAACATAAAAATGGTGTATGTACTGATTGTGTTTGGCACAAAGCCTTTGTTTGGGCAGATACGCATGGCAAGGATCCCTAGAACTGCCTTGTAGCATTCAATCAGGTCCAAAGAATTGAGCCTTTATTAAAAACAAAAATAAAATTTAAAAAACCAACATCCTACAGCAATCACCTGAATCCAAAGTATTGAGGCTTTTACTACATGCCTATGAGACGAGGACACTTATGTTGACTCCTACGCAGTTAAGTGCAATCCTCTTCAACAGTTGTCTTAAAATGAAACCTATTTATTTTAGTGAGACTGCCCTTTCTCTAAATATTTGCAACTCCTCTTAGGGACTGCCTTCAAGGCCCAGAGTATATTATTAAACACATCTTCAGCCTTTTGAGCATAAATTTGAGTTTTAGAAAAATCCAGTGTGATGAAGAATCAAATCTGGTGAATAAAGTCAGGGATCAAGGGGAGTAATAGAATTTGGGTTCAAACAAGATACAAGCCCAAAATGGTACGGGTTTTCTTATGTGGTGAGCAAAAAATCCATCTAAAGAGCCAACTGGTTCTCAGTGAGGAGTTCCAGAAATGTTTGAAGAAATGGAAAACATGCATAGCTTCATCAGATGACAGGACTTACAAATTCTGATGTGTTTGTTTTAAAACTCAATCTCATTTCTTTAGAGATTTGAGCTGGCCATCCCCTGGGCCAGCCTTGGCCAGGATAATGTGTTTATTTGGACAACATGGTGGTTTTATCTAAAAATTGAATCACGATTTAAAAATCAGGAGATTTCAAGTACAAATTTGAATTTCTGGTGTCCTCTGGAAAATCTGAAGATCTGGCAAAACTGTTCCCACAACCCCACATGATTACCCCCTCCTGGAGCAGTGTACCTTCCGGCTCCTCTATAAAGGAAACAGCCAGGCCTGCACCCCTCACTGCCGTTATCGTCTGCCGTGACCTCTCTGTGGCTGCACTCCCACCCCTTTAGATGTTTCTTGTTCTATGTGGCATTTGTTCGTTTAATTGTCTGTGCCATCTCTCTCTAGACTGAAAGCCCATGAAGGAAGGGATTTTCTTCGTGTGTTTGTTCACACTACATCCCCAGTGCCCGGCGCAGAGCTGGCACTGATGCATATCTGTTGAATGAATGAATGTCCAGCCCCTGTGGGCAGTTGAGTTTACAACCCTTCCTCTAGAGTCATACTTAGTAAAAGACAAGACCAATTTTTACCTTTTTATAGATCAAGAACATTTTATACCATGTATACTTTTCATTTTCTTTTTAAAAGTATTTATTTTATGCCACTATCACGACATTAAGCATTTAGTCTTCACAACAATTTTGTAAGGTGTGCATTACCTCTGAATTTTCCCGTAAATTTTTCTACCTTTGTATTATTTTCACTCCATTGTATTGTATTCATTGCATTCTTTTGAACACACAACTAAATTCTGTACATAGTTCAAAATTCAAAATACATGAAAAAGTCTGCAGTAGGGGCGGGTCTGGTGGCTGAGTGGTTAAAGTTCAGCGCACTCTGCCTCAGCGGCCTGGGTTTGCGGGTTCGGATCCCAGCCACGGACCTACTGCACACTCATCAGCCATGCTGTGGAAGCATCCCACATACAAAATAGAGGAAGATTGGCACAGATGTTAGCTTAGGGCGAATCTTCCTCACCAAAAAAAAAAAAAAAAGTCTGCAGTAAAGCCTGCCTTCAACCCCTATCTGTTCGTCATCAGATTCCCTCCTCACAGGCACAATGTTGTTAGTTTCTTGTGTGTCCACCCATAGATATTCTTTCCATATACATTTATATACTCTGCTTTCTCTTTGTATTCATAGATGTTTCATACCATATATACCATTGTGCACTTTGCTTTTCTCACTTAGCAATATTTCTTAAAGCTTATTCCATATCAACTCATAAAGAGTTTTGTCATTCTTTTTTTACTTTCATATAGCATTCCATTGGGTGACTATCAGATGGTTTACTTACCTCGTCCCTATTGATGAATATTTACATTCTACATATCTGCTTTCATGGATGTTCAAGATATGGGTGTTACAGGTGTTTAAGATATGAGATTGTGGACAGTTTCTGCATTTTGTGCCATAGAAAGTCTTCCCTATTTTAAAGCTATGAAAGAATTCTCTTATGTTTTCTTCTAGGACTTTCATTTATTACATTTAAATCTTTCATCCACTTGGCATTTAACCAAGTTATCTTACAAGGTATAAGGTATAAGTTATGGATTCAACTTTGCCTTCTTTTTCTAGATGGCTTATTGGTTGTCCCATCTCCACGAATTGAATAATCCAGCTGTTATCACATTCTTAATTCCCATACATAGTGAGGTATGTTTCCAAACTTCTATGCTGTTTCATTGATCTACTATCTATTTATGCATCAATACTGCACTGTTTTGATCTTTAAGGTATTATACTCTGTTTTAATATCTGATAGGGTTAATTCTCTCTCATTACTCTTTTCCAAATGTTCCACATATTTACTGTTAGGTCAAAATAATATTTATATTGTCTTCCTTCCCTGTGGGTTTTTGAGTCATCAAGAACAAGTAGTGAATATTATCACATTCTGTTTTAGCATACTTCAAGATCAAATACTTTTTTACTCAGTGGACTAATTTCTCTGATTAGTAATTTTAGTGTTCCTCATAATGAGTCATCCTTTCTTTCCTGGAGATATTCCATTTTGTCTGGTATATTGTTCTTTCAATTTTTCCCAAGAGTTATTTGCTGATATTTTAAGATTTTTTCCTTAATATAAATCAGTAATCTGGGCAGATTTCTTTTTTATGCTGTTTTTTTCACATTTTTGGTATCCTAATTATACTGATTTCACAAAAATTATTGGGAATGTTTCTTCTTTCTTTGTGCTTTCAAAAACTTTAAATAGCTTTTTTTTTTCAGTCTATAAAATAATCCACACATGAAATCATTTGGATTCGGTACTTTCAGGGAAGGGATAGGGGAATTCCTTGACAGTGTTTAATTTTTTACATGATTATTAGTCCGTATGGATTTGTCTTTTATTTATTTTGCTACCTTGTATTTTTCAAAAAAATCAGTTAGTCAAGGTTTTCAATTTATTTGAATGAAGTTATTCAAAATCATCTCTTATAACTGTTTTAATTCTCAGCATCTGTAATTAATTCCATTTTGTATTCCTAATTTTGTGTATTTGTTACTTCTCTTTTTTTCCTAATTAAGTTAGCTGGTACTTCATCTATTTTTTGTTTTGTTTTTGTTTTTTTCCCAAGAGTCAGCTTTTGGATATCTTTATCAGCCCTGTTACAATATGTTCTAATTCAATAAGCTTTCTGACTGCTTTGAGCTTTCCTTTACTTCGTGTTTTTTTCTAGCATACCTACAGTTAAATGCATGATGCATTTAGGGGGTTTTTTCCAGCTTTATTGAGGAATGATTTACAATTAAAAACTGTATATACTTACAGCTTTTGATTTTTAAGGTGTACAATGCTATGATTTAATATATGTATACAGTGTGGAATAATTAGCACAATCAAGTTAATTAACACATCCATCACCTCATATGGTTCCCATGTGTGTGTGTGTGTGTGTGTGTGTGTGTGTGTGTGTGTGTGTGGTGAGAACACTTAAGGGCTACTCTGTTAGCAAATTTCAAGTATACAGAACAGTATTATTAACTATAATCACCATCCTGTACATTACAGATCTTCCTCAACTATCGGTTACATCCTGATAAACCCATCATAAGTTGAAGATATCATAAGTCGAAAATGCATTTAATACACCTAACCTACCAAACATCCTAGCTTACCTAGCCTCCCTTAAACATGCTCAGAACAGTTACATTGGCCTGCAGTTGGGCAAAATCATCTAACACAAAGCCGACTTTATAATAAAGTAATGAATATCTCATGTAATTTATTGAGTACTGTACTGAAAGTGAAAAACAGAACGGTTGTCTGGGTACAGAATGGTTGTAAGCGTATCGGTTGTTCACCCTCGTGATTGTGCGGCTGCCTGGGAGCTGCGGGTCGCTACTGCTGCCCTGCATCACGAGAGAGTATCATACTACGTATCACTAGCCTGGGAAAATATCAGAAGTCAAAATTTGAAGTACGATTTCTACTCAACGCATATTGCTTTCACACCGTTGTAAAATCGAAAAATCGTCAGTCGAAATATCCTACATCAGGGACTGTCTATAGATATCCAGAACTTCTTCATCTTATAACTGAAAGTTTGTACCCATCGACCAGCATCTCCCCGTTTCCCCTGGCAACCACTGTTCTACTCTCTGATTCGATGAGTTCAACTTTTTAGATTCCACACATAAGTGAGATCATACAGTATTTGGCTTTCTGTGTCTGGTTTATTTCATGGGCATAATGTCTTCCAGGTATCACCCATATTGTCACAAATGACAGGATTTTCTTCTTTTTTATGGTTGAATAATATTCCGTTATACACATAGCACATGTTCTCTATCCATTCATCCATTGGTGAACACTTATGTTGTTTCCATAATGTTGCAATGAACATTGGAGTGCATATATCTCTTTGAGATATTGATTTCGTTATCTTTGGATATATACCCAGATGTGAGATTGCTGGATCGTATGGTAGTTCTATTTTTAATTTTTTGAGGAACCTCCATACTGTTTTCCATATGGCTGTACCAATTTACATTGCCACCAACAGTGTACCAGGATTCCCTTTTCTCCACATCCTCATCCAGCACTTGTTATCTCTTGTTTTTTTTGATAATAGCCATTCTAACAGGTGTGAGGTGATATCTCACTTTGGTTTTGATTTGCATTTACTTGATGATTAGTGATGTTGGGCACCTCTTCACGTAAGTGTCGGCCATTTGTATGTCTTCTGTGGTGAAATGTCTATTCAGGTCCTTTGGCCATTTTTAAATCAGATTATTTGTTTTTTTGCTTTTGAGTTGTATGACTTCCTTCTATATTTTGGATAATTAACCCCTTATCAGATATATGGTTTGCAAATAGTTTCTCCCATTCGATAGGTTGTCCTTTCATTTTGTTGATGGTTTCCTGTGCTGTACAGAAGCTTTTTAATTTGAAGTAGTCCCACTTGTTGATTTTTGCTTTTGTTGCCTGTGTTTGTGGTGTCATATCCAAAAGATCACTGCCAAGACCAATGTCAAGGAGATTTTTCCCTATGTTTTCTTCTAGGAGTTTTACAGTTTCAAGTCTTATATTTGTCTTTAACCCATTTCAAGTTAATTTTTGTGAGTGGTGTAAGATAAGGGTCCAATTTCATTCTTTTGTGTGTGGATATCCAGTTTTCCCAACACCATTTATTGAAGAGACTATCTTTCCCCACTATGTATTCTTGGCACCCATGTCAAAGTTTAGTTGACTGTATATGTGTGGGTTTATTTCTGGGCTCTCTATTCTGCTCCATTGGTCTATGTGTCTATTTTTATGCAGTACCATACTGTTTTACTACAGTTTTGTAATATAGTTTGAAATCAAGAAGTGTGATGCCTTCAGCTTTGTTCTTCTTTCTCAAGATTGCTTTGTCTATTCAGGTTCTTTTGTGGTTTCATATGAATTTTAGGATTTTTTTTCTATTTCTGTGAAAAATACCATTGGAATTTTGATAGAGATTGCATTGAATCTATAGATGACTTTGGGTAGTAAGGACATTTTAACAATATTATTTCTTTTGATCCATGAACAGAGGATATCTTTCCATTTATTTGTGTCTTCTTCAATTTCTGTCATCAATGTTGTATAGTTTTCTGAGTAGAGTTCTTTCACCTCCTTGGTTAAATTTATTCCTAAGTATTTCATTCTTTTGATACTATCATAAGTGGGATTTCTTTTTTAATTCCTTTTTCAGATAGTTTGCTGTTAGTGTACAGAAATGCAACTAATTTTTGTATATTAATTTTGTATCCTGCAACTTACTGAATTCATTGATTAGTTCTAACAGTTTTTTGGTAGAGTCTTTAGGGTTGTATATATATAAAAGATCATGTCACCTGCAAACAGAGATGATTTAACTTCTTTCTTTCTGTGTTGAATGGCTTTTATTTCTTTTTCTTTCCTAATTGCTCTGGCTAGGATTTCCAGTACTATGTTGAATAGAAGTGGTCAGAGTGGGCACCCTTGTCTTGTTCCTATCTTAGAGGAAAAGCTTTCAGCTTTTCACCATTGACAATGATTTTAGCTGTGAGGTTGTTATATATGGCCATTATTATGTTGAGATACATTCTTTTCTTACCTAATTTGTTTAGAGTTTATAGCACAAAAGGATGTTGAAATTTGCCAAATGCTTTTTCTGATTCTGTAGAGATAATCATATGATTTTTGTCTTTTATTCTGTTAATGTGATGTACCACATTTATTGATTTGTTTATGTTGAACCATCCTTGTATCTCAGGGATAAATCCCACTTGATTATGGTGTATGATACTTTTAATGTGCTGTTGAATTCAGTTTGCTAGTATTTTGTTGAGAATTTTTGTGTCTATGCTCATCAGACATATGTTCATATTGGCCTGCAAGTTTCTTTTCTTGTAGTGTCCTTATCTGGCTTTGGTGTCATGGTAATGATGGCCTCATAAAATAAGTTTGGGAGTGTTCCCTCCTCTTCAGTTTTTTGGAAGAGTTTGAGAAGGATTGGCATTAATTCTTCTTTAAATGTTTGGTGGAATTGACCAATGAAGCCATCTGGTCCTGGGCTTTTCTTTGTTGACAGATTTTTAAATACTGCTTCAATCTCCTTAATTGTTATGAGTTTGTTCAGATTTTCAATGTCTTTATGATTCAGTCTCAGTAGATTGTAAGTTTCTAGAAATTTATCCATTTCTTCAAGGTTATCCAATTTGTCGGTGTGTAATTGTTGACAGTAGCCTCCTATCATTCTTTGTATTTCTGTGATATCAGGTTTAATGTCTCCTTTTTCATTTATAATTTTATGTATTGAGCCCTCTCTTTTTCTTTTCTTGGTTAGTTCAGGTTAAAGATCTGTCAATTTTGTTTACATTTTCAAAAAAACAACGCTTGGACCCACCGAGTGGCATAGTGGTTAAGTTCATGTGCTCCACGGTGGCAGCCCGGGGTTCACAGGTTTAGATCCTGGGTGCGGACCTATGCACCACTTACCAAGCCATGCTGTGGCAGGCGTCCCACATAAAGTGGAGGAAGATGGGCACAGATGTTACCTCAGGGCCAATCTTCCTCAGCAAACAAAAAGGTGGGGGGGATTGGCAGTGGAAGTTAGCTAAGGGCTAATCTTCCTCAAAAAAAAAAACCCAACTCTTAGTTTTGTTGATATTTTCTATTGTCTTTCTATTCTCTATTTCATTTATTTATGCTCTAGTCTTTATTCTTTCTTTCTTTCTTCTAACTTTGATCTTAGATTGTTCTTCTTTTTCTTTTTACTTGAGGTGTAAAGTTAGGTTGTTTATTTGAGATCTTTCTTTTTTCTTAACATAAGCATTTAATGCTACAAACTTCCCTCTTAGAACCGCTTTACTGCAGCCCGTAAGTTTTTGATATGTTGTCTTTCCATTTTCATTTTTCTGAAAATAATTTTTGATTTCCCTTTTGATTTCTTCTTTGACCCATTGATTGCTTAGGGGTGTGTTGTTCAGTTTGCACATAGTTGTGAATTTTCCAATTTTCCTCCTGTTATTGATTTCTATCTTCATACCATTGTTGTCAGAGAAGATACTTGATATTATTTCAATCATCTAAAATTTGTTAAGACTTGTTTTGTGGCCTAACATACAATCTATTCTGTGTGCAAGTGAAAAGAATGTGTACTCTACTACTATCAAATGAAATATTCTGTATATATCTTTTAGGTTCATTTGGTCTGTGGTGTTAATTCATGTCCACTGTTTTCTTATTGATTTTCTGTGTGGATGATCTATCCATTGATGAAAGTGGGGTACTGAAGTCCCCTACTATTATCTTATTGCTGTCTATTTCTCCCTTCAATTCTGTTAATATTAGCTTTACATATTTAGGTGCTCCAATGTTGAGTACACATATATTTGCGATTGTTATATCCTCTTGATGAATCGAGTTGTTTAGGAGAGGGTTTTCTTGGTTTTCAAGTAACTGAAATTTTTCGGTTTATATGCATCTGCTTTTCTTTCTTTTTCCTTTTTAAATTTCTAAGATGATTATATTGTAAGAACATTATTTTGTCTCTAATATTTCTACTCTTGAGAAGTTTCTTTATCAACTAACATTGGTCATATTATATAGTTATTTTGGTTTTTTCTGTTATTCTGTAATGATTCTGTTTTTCAGCTATGAAATATGATATTTAATTCTATATTAATATTAATAATATTATTCTGATATTCTTAATTATTTTATGTTTACTTAATCTTTCAAGGAATGTTAGGTATGTTAAAGTCTTCAACTAATATTGTGTTTCCATTTATTCTGCCTTGAACTTTCTGCAGTTTTTAACTTCATATATTTCAATGCTATGTTACGTGAAGCCTAAAGATTTTTGATAGATATATTTCCTACCTGATAAATAATTTTAAGGCAGGTGGAGATGGAAACATTAGACCAACAGGTGGTTAGTACTGCCCCAATTTATCTGAGTAAATCTCAAAGTTGAAGATCTCTCAATAGGTACAGGGAGTTGGTGACAGGTATACCTGTGAGTGAGCCAAGAACAAATGCATGTAATAATAAGTTGTTTTATTACTCGGGAAAAGTGGCATGAAGATATTTGTGCTTGGTCTTTTAATTCCTTCTCCCTGCAGTTTGATTCTTCTGTCTATGAATTTTGTGAGCAACTGTGCCTTATCCATGTATCCAGCAACTAGCACAATGTTTTGCCCTTGCCCTTGGTAGATACTCTGGTAGTAGCTGTGAGTGAATGAATGAATGAATGCAGAAGTAGCAAATACTAAATATGTGTTACAGACCAAGGTAATTGGTGCCAGCATTTGTGCCGCCTCTCTGTCCAAACATGCCACACTTCAGAGAGCAGACTGTTGTGTTCTGTATTCCTTCAAAAATTTTCATAGACTCATGCCAGGAGACAGCTCATAAAAGATTAAACATTCCTCCTGAATGTGTACAGATTTCTTATTTACTTTATGATCCCAGCTGAGAAGGCATAACAGACATACCAGAGATGGGAGCCTGTAGCCCTGGCCATTGTGTAGTTTCTGGGTCAGAGGTAAACAGCCACTGCCAGAGTGATCCAGTCCCAAAGCAGAAAAGACAAGTTGTCCTTGGGATGAAGTAAGCTCACACCCATCTTAGAGTTGAGTTCCTCATGTTGTCATGTGAAAATTCTAGACACCAAGTGTTGGTTAAAAATAAGAATTCTTTAAAAATATGTAGAAGTATAGGGGGAAAAAAACAGGAAAAATATGTCAACATATCAGTGGTTAATTCTAGAACAGGTTTTAATCTGTTTTTCTTCTTTATACTTTATGTATCTGCAAATATTTCCATGTGAGCAGGTGTTATTTTTACTCCAAAAAAATAATTTTAAGAAATTTGATCCTTTAAAGCCTTCCACTCTACTACCTTTCAGCTCAGGGGTTATAATTTCTCACACATGCTCAGCTCTTGGCTGGAAATAACAATTTCTCACACTAACCAGGAGCAGGTTTGAATTCAGTCAGTGCTGTTGTTTCTGATGCTGCACTGTTGGGGAGCTCTGCACATGCCACCAACATGGCAGTCGTGGTCCAAGCAGGAAAACAAAACCACACGAGGTAATTTAAATAGAAGGATTTAGTACAGGGAATTGGTTATTACACTGGTGCTGAGCGCCAAAAGAGCAAAAAGAAACACTGAGATAACCCAGTTGCAAGAAGCAGCTGTCACCCTTGGAGATGGAGTTACTGGGATCTAGGAGCTCAGAGGAGCAGTCCTGTGGAGCTGGCGCTCAGAGCACTAAGAAAGGGCTCCAACCAGCTGCTGCTAGAACCTCTGCGGGATGCAGAGACTGCTTCTGGAAATGTTAAAAAAGAAACAGGAGGCTTAAGCCAACAGCCACTGCTGGCAGATGCTCACAGGGGCATGAAAAAGAGAGGGAAGGAAGTGCCCTCTCTCTTCTCACCTTCCAGTCTCCCTCTAGTGCCTCCTATTGTCAGGGTCAAATAGAACACCTCTGGCAAGGGACTGTGGGAAAGAGTTTGCAAAGTCCCAACCCCAGAATCACAGAGCAGAGAATAGAAGGGTGGATTTGGAGCTGACGGGCAATGGGTCATAAGCTGGTACTCAACTTTTGGGTTGGAAAATCGGTGGTTTTGTAAGTGGAAGTCAGCCAGCTTTATCCATTGTACCTTCAAACCTTCCCTTTGAACAACTACTGATGTCCCAAATTTCCAGACATCTCTTAGCTTTTCAAGAAAAGCACCTTTCCTTTATTAAGGGAGTATTCACTGGTAACCCCTTTATAAGCTTTTCTGGCAGCATCAGTATGGGATTGAGTCTGGTAGCTGTGAGGAGTCCAGACTCAAGGGCAGTTCATTTTTACACACGCCCACCCCATTGGTACCCTTGCAAGGCTTTTCTCGTGAACTCGACCACAAAATAATAGGAATAATATCTTCTATCAAATGGAGAAGTGATTATTAATAGAACCTCTAATTTTCTGAACAACCATGTATCCTTTATTGAACTCAGAAAATGTCTCATATCTTACAAAAAAATGTTTGCCTGACGCCAAGGTAATACATGTCTCACTGCCTCTGGGCTGGGCGTGTGAGAGTTTCAGACTCATCAAGAGTGAACTTTTTAAATAATTTGTGTCAGCCTGACCAAACCCTGCGTTCTATATATTAAAATTTCAGCTGCCTGATATTCTGAGCTAGAAATTTCATATTTTTAAAAAATATCCCATAGGTGCAATTGTTGCTCAGATTTTGTCTTCGTAGGTAGAGATATCGACAATCAGGACCGTTTTTCAGAAAAGATTTAAGCTCAGATTCTCCAAGAACAAACTTGGTTTAGAGGTCAGGAGGCATAACTTTGAGTCCCAGTTTTTCCGTATACCAGTGTTTAACTTTAGACATTTAACATCTAAGTCTCAGCATCCTCATTTGTAAAAGATATAATAAAATGAGGTTGTGAGCATCAAATGAAGTAACCGATGTAAAAGGGCACTATAAATGCATGTAACCATTATTATTCTTGCAAGAGGCAGTCAAGTGCAATGATTTAGAGTGTAAAGTCTGTATCTGCAAGACCTGGGTTCAATTTCTGGCTCTCCCACTTAAAAATCCTTATGACTTTGGGCAAGGGAGTCACATCTCTTAACCTTAGATCCCCCAACTATAAAATGGGGATACCACCTACATCATAGGTTGTTGAGAATAATAAAGGAGGTAGTATATGTAGGAGACTTAGCAGAATACCAGGGACATAGTAAGCACTCAATAAATGGTAGATGCTATTACTATTATTGCCTTTATTATTATCATTTATCCTTACTTTTTAGGGAACCATTAGACACATGTGCAAGATGTATGGTGATTAACACGTTAACATAAATATCAGTATCTTCTTTTCTCTTTACTCAATTTCATTGAACACACAAATAGAAACTCTAGATTTGTTTTAGATTTTACTACAAAGCCAAGGGACATGTTTGGTCTAGTTGGCCTTTGCCTTGAAGCTAAGAAGAGATAACTCTGAGTACACATTCATGCATTTCTTGTGGGATCCGTATTACTTCTTTGGTGTTTTAGAAACTAGCTGATTTCCCTTTCTCTGGAAATCTTTGCTTTCAAATCATATAAGTTCGTTTTTCCTGAAAATCACATGATTCATTTTTATCTATGGCAGGTAAAATCCACAATGCAAGTTGATGACCAAGGCCCACTGTCTTTCCTTTTCATATAAGAAAATGGGTAGGCAAGTGGGTCTTGTTTAAAATAAACTTTTTCATGATTCTGGAGATGGTACAACTGAAGTGTTCCAAACCACATCCATAAAAACTATCATTTTTGAACCCAAACTATATTCTTTGGGGGAAAGTAGACTTTGTAAAAAATATTGACTTCCTAATGTTATAATTATTTTCTAAAAAAATTGTTGTACCCTGACAAATAGTATGTCTAATACTGTGCCCATTTTGTAAGTTACAACCATGCATGAAGCAAATCAAGTTCTCAACAGATTGCAATGATACTTGGTGTACACTTCAGTCCCTTCTCCCCTTGCTGTCCCCATCTCAGCTACCCCATGAAGAACACAGCTTCACATGCCAGCTCTTCTCTCACTGTGCAACAAAATAATCAGGACCCTATGCAAGTCCTCAGTTCTCCAGAATCCATGATTAACTAGGCATAACAGTAACAACTCACATTTATTGAGAACTGATTATGCCCAAAGCACTGTCCTAAGACTTTTCTTGTATGAACTCATTTAATCCTCAGAACATCTCTGTAAGGGATATACTGTCTTCTTTTTCTAGGACAAATGTACAGATGATATTAAAACAAACTGATGTAGATGTTCTGTCCAAGCATCCAGATTGCATGGTCAGAATGATTTCAGCCCAATTCCCTACACTTTACACCCACATTCTAAAAGACCCTCAGTTCACAGCTGGATCTTGACAGGAAAGACTGACATGACCCCTGTGCAGGAATGGTGTCATGGTCTGCGGAGCATCTGTGTTTTGTGGCATTGGGGTATTTTCAGTTACTCTTTCCCTCCCACACACGTCCATGGCCCTCAACACTTCTGATAGAGTACCAAACACAACGTCCTCTAATTAGAATTGTTTGTGTATGTTCTCTCATCTCTACAAGGCAGTGCATGCTGGAGGGGAAGAAGTAGGGCTTAGTCATCTATGTGCCCATCACGGCACCCAGCTGAGTGACGTGCACGTGGCAGGTGGGAAGCAGTATGACTCAGCAATTAAGAGCATTGGCTCTGGGTTGGCATTCTAACTCTTCCTCTCACCAGCTGAGTCCCTCTAAACCTGTTTCATCAACGAGCAGAAAACAAACTCTGAGTGTGTCTCCCTTCAAATGTTCTGGTTATTGATGACATAGTGACTATGTCCTCCTCAGGAATTCTCTGCAGACATAGCAGCAATCCCCAAGAGTCTTCCTACATCACAGCATTGCTCACATCTTAGGGACTCTCCAATGAGAATACTGAAGCCAGGACTCTAGGTAGCCTCCTGACCCTGGTTCAACCAAACCTCTGTGCTTGGGTGAGCACATGTCAAGATTGTGAGCAGAGAAATGGGTGGAAGAGCAGAAGGAGGGTTTTCCCACTTCATAGCCTAACAGGATATGCTGTTGAGCTCGCAGGGGCGGGAGAATGGTCCTCACTGAGTTGTTGCTATCCGTCATTTTAATCATAACGTGCTGTTATTATTCCATGTGTGTTACTAGATAACCATAATATCAGCGAGTTGGAGGAAATTTCACAGGGCTGCTAGCCAAGCAGCATCTTAATTCATAGCTGCAGACAAACTGAACTCTGTGATGTGCGGGACAATTTGCTATCAGTAGATGGTAAATGTCAACATGGCTGGAGTCTTTCTTGGCATTACAAGTTCAAAAGTGTCAAATCTATACAAAGATCGCTATCACAGAAAGTGGCTGCTAGCTTTCCAAAACTGCAAGTCCTGAAAAAGACCAGAATTTGGGGAGGTGTGGAAATTATTAAGGGAAAGCCATTTAGTCCGAATAAACTACTCTTGAGTCAAGCCTTGATCAAGAATTTTAGGTTACATTATTGACTAACAGATGTCTCTGGCAGCAAATAAGGGCTAAGGAAGGCTCTCCCACCTCCAATTCTAAATCCAAGCCAGAGAAAATCCACATACCTGATAAGAAATAATAATAGCCTATGTTTCTTTTTCAGCTTTAGATTTAACACTCTGTATGATGCTTCAGTTAAGTGTGCATTTTTAACAGTTTTATTGCAACGTAATTTACATAACAAGGTTCACCCATTGAAAGTGTACAATTCAGTGGATTTTAGTATTTTTACAGAATTGCACAGCTACCACCATCACCTCATTTTAGGACATTTTCACCACCCCCAAAAGAAGCCTTGTACCCATTAGCAGTCACTCTAGCTCTGAACCAACGCCCCTCCCACCCCTACCTCCCCACCCCGGCCCACCCTAGACAACCACTAATCCACCTTCTGTCTCTAAAAGTGTACGTTTTTTTAACCTAGGGCCTGGTAGTCCCTTCCCTTGACTTGTAATTAGAATCAAATGTTGTGTTCCCTCAAATTCTGTCATTTTTGAGAAAATTTATTTTCTTCATGCATCACTGAGCCTTCCTTCCTCCATTCAGCCCCTGTCTTTCACCGCCGCTTACAGAGGTGACCGTCATTCTTCATTTAACAAGTATTTGTTAAGGGCCTGCTGTGTGCCACTCATTCTGAGCTCTTGGGGTAATCAGTGAGCAAAGCAAAGACCCCCTGAGCTCAAGGAGCTGACTTCCTAGCAGAGGGAGACAAAACAATAAGCAACAACAACACAACAAAAATAGAAGTAAACTGTGCGGCATGTTAAAAGATGGTCCGCACTATGGAGGAAAAGAGAGAGCGGAGTGGGATAAGGGGTTTGGGAAGGCTAGTGCACAGGGAAGGGGCAGGTACAGCAGGAATTGGGATGGTCGAGACACCCGAGGAGGTGTCTGGGGGACTAGCATTTCAGACAGAGGAACAATCCCAGTGCAAAGGCCCTCTGGTGGAGGCACAGATGTCACATTCAAGGGACAGCAAGGAAGTTGGTGAAGCCAAAATAGGGAGAGAAGTAGGAGACCACAACAGAGAGGCAAATGGGGCAGATCACGGGAGCCATGCCGGCTTTTGACCAGAGGCTGCCACGAGCTGAATTATATGCTCAAAGAATCACTCTGACTGCCATGTTGAGAAGAGATTAAAAGGGAGCAAGAGAAGAATAGAGAGAACTCCCGGATACTGTTTTAGAGGCCACTTTAGTGCAGTGGTTCTCATCCTAGGCCACACATCACCCAGGCAGCTTTACAAAACTAAGGCCTGAGCTGCAAAACACTAATTGGTCTGGGATGCAGACCGGGCACTGGGACTTTGCATAGCTACCCAGGTGACTCATATGTGCAACTCAGGTTGACCATTAGAATTTTAGGAGCACTAAGCATTCCTATCAGTTTGACTTTGCAGCTGGGAAACAAAATCCCACAGTTGGCCCAGCCACTTATAGGCAAAGCTGTTTCAAGAGGCGACCAGAGATCTCACTGGGGTAGCAGGGCCAGAATTGGCACTGCAGACAGTGTGCAAACTGGGGTGGGGCTAGATGGAGCCCACCTGGACTGCCAGACCTTGAGGTGGTCAATCCCATTCTTTGGTTGGATCCAAACGTGAGCTTCTGAATGTAAGAGCAGGACTTTCTCCCTGAACCTGACAGAGGGCTTGTTGTAATATATCAGGGCAAAATAGAACTTCAGGAAGTGAGTATGTGATTTATTAAACAGGCATTTTTGGGAATTATAGTTACAGTGTGCCAGGCATTGTGCAAGGAGCTGCCAATAAAAAGATAAGGTCTAACCTTCCTTGCCCAAGCCAAATGGCTCAAAATGAATGCTGTATAATATTTCAAAATGTGTTATTTGTGAGAAGGCTTTAAATAAGCCAAAGGGGAGAAGGGACCCTTCAGTTGCATATCTGAGCTGTTGGCATTTCTAATTCAGAGGGATGAATAGAACATTATTGTGTTGCATCGGCACAAGTACAGCAGAAAAAAGATGCTTGGAGCCGTGAGCCGAACATGAATCAGCAATCTCATTCTATTGTTTGGAAAATAATCACGATGCTGGGAGTATGGAATTTAAGACTCATGCAGAAATGCCCTTCCCCGCAGCAAGAAACAGACACTGGCTAAAACATGGCATCTCGTTTTTGGCTTCCTGAGTTGAAAGGAATGTAAAAAAAAACTTGGAGAGGATTTAGGGAAAGCTGATTTGTAAATATGGAAAATACAACCCATAAGAAATGGGAGATGCTTTAGACACAGCATTGGCAACCTCTCGGAGGTGGCACGCCAAGGCAGTGTTTATTCACTCTCATGAGCAGGAAGTAGAGCTGCCCTAGCTTCAGTAACTCGCAAATGTTTCTTGAGTACCCCCTATGTGCTGATCACTGGGCCAGCCGGTGGGGAGAGGAAAGAGAGCGGTCCCTACCTTTTGAAGACCTTCTGATGTGTGGCAATGGGCAGGGAAGTGCAGAGATACCACGAAGCAGTAGTGCTCAAACTCCAGCATGCATCAGAATCATCACCTGAATGGCTTGTTAAAACCTAGGCTGCTGGGCCCCACCCTCAGAGTTTCTGATTCAACAGGTCTGGGGTAGAGCCTGAGCATCTGCATTTCTAATGAGTTCTCAGGTGATGCTGAAGCTGAGGGTCTGGGGACCACACTTTGAGAACTTGCTCGCAGGAAATAAAGACATGCAGCAGCAGAGGTGGGTGAGTGTAGGTTGAGTACAGAAGTCCACTGGTAAGGCGCAACTGATTGGTTGGCACTGTAGCAAGTGCCACTTTTTAAATCTGTTCTCCAGTGCACAGCTAATGGTTTTTGATTAACAATATGCTTTGGATGAACCACACTGGCCAGGGTTTTGCCACCCAAGGAAAGGTGGCAAGAGGCAGGGAAGAGAGTTCTCTGCAGGCCTGTGGAAGAAAAACAGCACATAATACAGCAGGGATGTGTCCACTGACTTCAAATCAATGAGCACACGTGTGCTCTTACAGCGGCAGGTGAATAGCTTCAGGGATAAGAGAGTGACAGTAGGGTGACCTATCCCCACACTCGTGCTCATACTCAAGTGCTTCTTTTGTGAGCAGAAGTTCTCAACAGAATCAGCTAGAAAGCCTTTTCTAGGTACACATGGCTGGGCCCAGCCCTGGAGACGGTGAGCAAGCCTCCTCAGCTGATTCTGCCATGAATCCCCTTCTTGAGATTAAGAACACTTTTTCTGCAGCCTCCATGGTTGTGCCACATACTTACAAGTAAGCAGAGTGCAAAGCCAACCTCTTTGAAAATGCAAAACTCCTTTACATATCGTGTCTCATCACTTTATTACTATGGGACTTGAGTGTCTCAAATTCAAGGGTGCCCACTTAAAATGCAAGTGGCCTTCAGAAAAGGTCCACCAAGAGAGCCAAGTGCCTTGGTAAGCGCCTTTTTACTGATAATGTTCTAGACAAGTCTGACTGTGCTAGTCAGGAAGGGAGAAGTGGGGATGTCTGCCCAGCATCAAGTGTAGCCTATCAAGATGACACCTCACTTCCTATAAGGTGTTCCCAAATGGTTTAGGCTGGTGGCTCCCAACGTGTGATCCCTGGAAAGTATAGTCAGATCACCTGGGAACGTTTTAGAAACGCAGACTCTCAGACCAATCCCCACCCCCAGACTGGCTAAATCAGAAACTCTGGGGGTGGAGCCCAGCAATCTGTTTTAACAAGCCCTCTAGGTGCTTGCCAAAGTTAGAGAAACAGTGGTTTAGTTTATGTGTAGCAATGAAGCTCCATATAAGTCAGAAGCAGAAGGAGATGGGAAAGCAGGCAACCTGCCATTTATAGATCTATTGAGATACTCGTACAAGTATTCTGGCATGTTTAACATCTCATGCCCATTTGTCAGATTTTCACCTAAGAAGTTAGTATCAGGCCAACTTCTCAGCTACCTTTGGCATCCCTGTAATTCCCAGTGAGAACATGACTTATTGCATCCACCTCTTCGATGATGCAAGGGCTGTGTTTTTTACTTTTTAGAGACTTCATCACAACCTCTCCATGTGGTAAGGGCTCAGAAAACACTATTGAATGATGGTCAGATCTTATTCATTCCCAAGACTGGCTAAAATTCTGCAAAGGTTTCACTCTGAGTCTCATTCTCTTATCCTCTATCTACAGTAGTAAGCCAGGCTGCCTCACTTAGCAGCTTGAAACTGAAAGGTCAAATTGTGTGGCCATAGTCTCACAAAGAGTGAGGGGTAAAAAAAGATCATGTAAACCACCCCCATGAACTTTTCACTGATTCCCAAAATTGGTATAGCCATGATTCCCAAACTCCCAAGGCACCCTGGGAGTGCCACACAGCAAACCCATAGGAACACAATGGAAAGTCTTTAATTTTCGAGGGAAACACAACAACAGCTGTCAGACACCATGCAAATACTATTAGACTGTTTGGACCTAATTAGTTAATAAATAGAACATTTAAGTATTTCTTTTGACCTGGGGTCAAGATGAAAAAATTACTGAAACACTAAGGGTGCCATAAACTGAGAAAGTTAGGAATCTCTGTGTTCTAGAATCACTGACCCCAGCAGGAGGTATATTTTGACTGTACACTTTCTGGTCAGAATCATACATTTGAGCCAGCACATTTAAGGAACTATACAGTCTAAGTTTAACTTAAATGTTGGTGGGGGGAAACTATAAGAAAATTGTAACTACATGAATCTTTTAGGGGCTTCTTTTCTTTCTTTCCTTCCTACCTAGATCTACCCACCCCAGGTCCTTGACTCAACCCTTAACTAAGGTTCCTATAATTTTTTAAAAATAACAACCTAAATTCTCATTTAATGCCCCAGCCATTTCATCATGATTTAAACATAAGGGATTAATTCTTATAAATTTGAACTAATAATTGCTCTGGTACCTTCCTGAAAATCACCTTTAAAACAGATTGTTTAAAGAGAAAATCCAGGCTGTGTGTGCGCTGTGCTATGGGCATGACACCTTCCAGGAAACCATTGAATTTGCCAATAAAATTAACTGAAAGGACTTTCATCAAGCAGTATCGGATAAGAACCCAATGAAGGGGAACATGGAGACTGTGTAAAGTTTATGAAGTATATTTCTGTAGGAACTTTACAATGTAGCCCTCCTTCTCCACCCACAATTTGGCATTTAAGAAGTAGTAAACAATTGCAACTATATTTATTAGGAGAATTTTCTTTTCATCTTCAAGGAATTTTAGGGGCAAAGCAGTCTTCATAACACCTCCTTAGAAGATTCTTCTTCTTATCCCAGGGTTAAAAGTCCACAAGGAGCTCACTGCAGATTCCAGAGGGAGCAAAGCATGAGCTCATGGGAGATGCCATCTCCCTGGGGCAGAGATGATACCTCTGTCAGGTGGTCACTAGTAGAGTCTTTTCTTAGAAGCTGTCCAAGGTTGGGGGGAGAAAGTGGGTTCTTGTTTGTTGTTTTGTCTTATTCATCATCGAACACTTTTAGGAAATGGATAATAAATCATTTGCTTCAGTCCTACTGTCTTATTTTCACATTCTTGTTTGTTGCTGTTCATGCATGTGTGTCAGTGAGTCACCACAATTATATATTCAGGCATCTGGTGGTTCTGCGTGGTATCCTCATTCCTCCGGAGTTATTTAGTTCCCATGACATGATGAATGCGTTTCTGGTCCCTTCAACACGCACGCACCTTGCATGAACACACACACGCACACGCACTTTCTTTTCTTTGGTACCAGGAAGCTACCCTACTCTCCAGCAGGTGTCAGTAGAGTCAGTTTTAACCGCTTGCTTTGGCCAACAGGGCATCTGTTGAAGTTGTTTCTCCTGCTGTGTCAGACGTTTCCACAAACCACCCATCTGCTTCCTCTTAAGGGCCTATCTTCCATTTCTTAGAAGAATTCAGAGATGACAGTCCACCTGTAGAGAAAGGTAACTACGAGGAAAATGCACTATAAACTTAGCAGGCAGTCAGGTTGATCTTTTCAGAGTAGGACTCATAAAACTTTTACTGGCTGGTTTTTTCTTGACTTTTCTCTCACTCCATCATGTGGCTAGAAATTGTTCCAAGTTTCACTCAGTGTGACAAGAAATTAAATGTAGCAGTTAATTTTAGATACACAAGGGGCCTTTTTGTTTGTTTTAAAGCCCACTCTGACCCCAAGAACCCCACTCCTACCACTGCTGACCTAGTCCTCAAAGCAGAAACAGGATTTTACTCAGGCTGTAGCCCCAGAATCTAGCACATGAGGATGAAAGAATTCTACCAGGTGTCAAATGTGCTTATCCAGTGAGACTCTTGACTCTTAACATCCCCTGTGTCATTCTGTTGGTAAGTGGCAGGGCCCATGCTCTTTGCATGCTGTGGTGACTGCTTGCGAGAGAGAAGGAAAAAGAGAAGGAAGAGAAAGAGAAGGAGACAATGATTTGGCATGGACATAGGTTAAAATGAAGAGTAGAAATGAGCCCTGGAATGAGATTGCTCAGCTTGAATTAAAGCTTGAATATTGAATTGAGTCTCAAAACCATCTGGAATGACTCCAGTTCAGGAGTCTGTCCTCCATACCTGGGATTGAATTTGTTCTTAAAAATATTTCCCACACGTCAGGGTGAAAGGTTTGATGTAAATGGGCCCTTCCCTATGAGGGGAAGGGACTAGAGAGGGAAAGCCCAGGAAGGAGAAGAGTGCTTTTCAAAGTGAGGCAAGAGGCTCCTGATAGAAATCCACAACTTCATGCCCTCCTAGTGTGGGGTGCAGCCTGCTCTGAGGGGACAGCCATTTGCCTTTGCCCAACTCCATAAACTTGGGCAGTGCCCAAGGCCCCACAATACCAAATAAACTCAGGAAAAATGGTTGCTTGCCATGTAAAGACAACTTCAAGACACATCCCCAAGCTGTGCCCTCCCCTCATATCACCACAGCCTCTACAGTCCTATTTAGGAAGTGTAGAGTGTCAATGTTTGCTCAATGCCAGGAGAGAGGGTGATCTGTCCTCCTCTGAGAGCCCTCCTGGTGTTAATAGTCTCAGTTAGGTGTCTGTAGTCACCTAACACTTGAGCATCTGACCTTTTAAATTCAACCAAGAGATTTGCCTATGAACCTTATCCCCTCCCCACCCCCGAGCCCACTCATGGCTTCCTTGGGCTGCCCAAGAAGCAGCTGCTGAAGTGTTAACAGGTAAACCCTATATATCTCACCTTTCTGATGATCAGGCTGCATGATGCTCTGCTACCCTTCCTCCTGAGAGAGCCAAGGAGAAGCAAACTAAGGAAAACGGCCTTGAAAGGGCTGCAAACACCCTCCTCAGAAAAGGTTGATGCAGAGACATGAGGAGGATGCAGTGCTTCATTTTAACTCTGTACAAATAAGCAGTGACTCACTAGGTCCATATGGAAAGATTTTTCAAAGGATGATTTTTACAGTTGTCCCTTCAATGTTGTAGTTTCTATAGGGAGAAGGGAAACAGAAAGTGATGAAGGGTGTGTGGTGTGGGCAACTGCACTGGAGTTTTACAAGATGGAGGTAGATGTGTCCTCTCTGGACCTTCTCTAGCTTTGTGACCTTGAACACTAAGACAGGAAAATGATCCCACACAAAAAGGTGCCATCAAAGGGGTTAGCCTCCTGAGGAGTCATCCTTTGCACTGTGGCAGAGTTATCTTTCTCAAAGTAGGTCACTCCCTAAGGACCTTCCGTGGCTCCCCATTTCCCACAGCATAAAGTCCAAATTCCATAGCAAACGTCTCAAGACCCTTCACCATTTGGCCCCAAACTACATTTGCAGCTTCATTCTTGGCCTCCTCCACACCCTCAAATTATGTATCCTGTGCCAAGATGCTGTACCTTTTGCTCTTTTGTTGTTGTTCATGAGCCACACTTTGCATTCCCTGACTGGAAATATCCTGGCTCATTTTTCAAAGCCAAGCTCAAATGTCACCATTGGGTCATCTCATATAGAGAGAATTAATCACACTCTCCTCAGTGCCTCCAGACACATCTTTTATCCTTCTCATTCAGCTCTTCTACCCCCAAGGTACAGGTTGGTTCTTCATCTAAGCCCCCCCAGGGCAGGAACCATGAATAATTCATCTCAAATGATCCAGAGATTGGGTTGGTGTCTTATAGAAAGAACGGGACAGCCCTAGACCAAATCCTTAGGTTGGAAGATTCCTCTTCAGCCTCCAGTCTTGCTTCTCAGAAACACTTGCCTTCCACCCACAAGGGGATCTACTGCTTGTAGGTCCTGTTCTCTTTGCTCATGACCAAAAATAGCTCTCTTGTCTCCTTTTCATTGTTTTCGATAAATTATATTTACGTCTTTTCCATGAGCTTTTGCATTTTAACTGTCGTCAAAGCCTGCAGCCAAAAGTTAATGTGGCATCTGCAGATGGGTAGTGTTTATGTGGTGTCTGAGAATCTCCTGAAAATATATGCCAAATCATTTGACCATCTTTCAAGGGGAGGGGTCTGTAACTTTCATTATATTTCTTGAGTAGACCACAGCCCCCAAATAGCTGAGATCCACTAAGCTAAAGGAATGAAGCTTCAGTAGACAATTTTAAGGGGAGCAGGGAGTAAGCCTTTATTATGTCCCTGGAACCATATCACACACATGGTACCTACTTTGTTGCAGAATCAATGGTCTTCTCAAGAGAGGCTTAATATGCCCTGAGAACAAAAAGCAGCCCAAAGTAGGGAGAGTGTGCTCCTTTGTGCATTTGCCCCTGTCTATGAGATGTGCATCTTCTTCGACCTAAAGTAGAGCAGAGAAAGTCCCCTGTCCCCTCAGCAGTACCCAGCAGCATCTCTCCACCCATCCTCTGTTTACTGACACACTTAAATTCTCTTCCACATGACGGCTTCTCAGATAGTTGAAGACCACAATCTAACTTTCATGTGACTCCTCCCTTTTCTAGGTTACCTTTAACATTTCCTTAAAATGTGGTTTCCATCATCCTGGACATTCTACATGAGAATCTCTCTTAAAATGTTGTCTCTAAATATGGTCTGGCTGTTGCCCTATAGGTTATATTTCTGTCCACACAGCCCAAGATAAACTTTGAATTATTAGCAGCCACAGTTCACAGTGGGTTGCCTGGAACCCAAAGCCCTCCAAAGTCCCTGGACCTATTTCCTAAGTGTTAATAATAATTCCATTTACTTTTCGGTCTCAGATTACTCAATAACAACTTTTCCATCATTTGTATGTTTAAAATATAAGTGCATTTTATGTGTTTGAGAGGTGAATGCCTACTTTTCCATTCTTCCAAGGGGAATGAGTTTTACTGAAGGAACATGGCATTGGACTGAGAATGATGGAGTGGGCAGAGGAAGGCTCAGCCCTGAGTGATTCTCAGCACTGCCCTCGTGTCACATGGCCTCTGTGGCTTGTATTTTTAGCTGCTCCTTGCCAATGGACTTCACCTTCCCAGCCAGCTTATAAAATGGATTGTAAATTCCTTGAGGGGCAAGACCCTCTGGTCTTAACCTATTTGCATCCCCAGTGTTTATCCCAGTATTAAATGCTCACATCACATTCATCACCATGTCTTATCATTTCTATCTCCTAAATGTCACCAGAGTCCTTCCCTGCTCTCACCACCTCCATTGCCACCACCTGAGTTCTAACCATCTTCATCTCTCCCCCAGACCTGCCATAGCCCCCTGACTGGTCTGCTTTCACTCAGCAGCTCCGGTGAAACTTTAGAAACTGAAACTCAAATTGGATCATATTGCTCCCCTGCTTAAGATCTGTATAATTTAAAGGGCTTACCCAGTTTTTCTATACAAGGCCCATTTCTTGCAGAGTAGCCTATGTGTCTCAGGAACACAAGGATGAGAATAAAACATTAAGTCATTACCTGGGGAGAGGCCTGTTGCAAAGAAGAGCCTTCTAGTCCAGGGTCACCTCCAATGAGAAGCCTTTCCAGACAGCCCCAGGTAGAAATGACCTCTCCTTCTTTTGTGTCCAGTCTGCTCTGAAGAGACACTTAAGATGAAAACTGTGAACGTTGTTGCATTTTTGGGCCATGATTCTCTCCCTGTGTTAGATTAGAAGCCCCAGGTGGACAGGCTGAAGTGTTATCTTTGGACAAATTCTGGGGCAGTGCCTGAAGACAGTAGGCCCTTGATCAAGGCCTCTAGACCAACCAACCAAATAAGTTAATGACTCATGTGAAAGGAATATTCTCCATTTCAGTAGCTCTTACCTAGGAGACTAAACTGAATGTCATTCTCCCCTTCAATTGGTGCTGAAATGTTGAAGCTGCTAAAGGATCCTCAACTTTGAGGGGCCCAGCGCTCAGACCCTCGCTGGGTCTAACTGAAGACTCCTCCCTGCCTGATGAGCAGTGGGACCTGTTTTAAGGAATGATATGCAGACTTGTGGCTCACCCTTCCTACAGGGAGAGCTGTCAATCCTTCATTAGCATAGCTGCCTCTTTCTAACACATCCCCACCTGACCCTTCCTCCTCATTGCCCACGTGGTGAAGCCCTGCACTGTGTTTGTTTCCTCTCCTGGCAAGTGAAAAAACTCAGCTTTCTTTCTCTTTAAGCCCTTAGGACTTTGTTTTCTCCTTGGACCTATGACTGGCTGGTGAGCCCAGGCCCCCGCCACAGCTCTGGAGAGGACCTTCTCTGCTTCCCCTCTGTATCAGACAGCCCTCTGCTGAGGCTCACTGTATTATAGGACAACCAGGGAATGAGGCCCCAGACACCTGCCTACCCTGGAGCATTGTTCGAAGCTTTCCTGGAATTACATCTTAAAATTCTAGAGCTCGTTGAAGGAAAAGAGGACTAAATACTACTAAATACTACATACTATAGCAATATTAACACTAATATACTATCAATACTATAGTAATGGTAATAGTATAGTAATATTAATGCCAGGTACTATAGTACTATGTAGCACTATATAGCAATATGGTGGAAAGAAAATAGTACTAAGCAGTACTAAATAGGAAAATCAGTACTAAATTTTATGGTGATGATAATATTTTTAAAGCCTTAATAAAATTTTTTTCCTGCTCCTGGATTCTTTCTGCTTCACACACAATACCTTTCTGTAGTTCAGATGCCTATCCAATTGAAATTTTGAAAACAAAGAGATTTTTAAATTGATAGCATAGCAAGAATATAAGTGGGATTTTGTAGCATCACCTTCGAGACAATAAAAAGGACACAAAACTATTCTGACACATTTGCATTAATGTTGTATTTTAATATCAGTGTTATCAGTCAAGATTCTTTTGGTTGCAAGTGACAGAAACCTGACTCGAGCCAGCTTATGTGAAAATGGGGACCGTTTTGCTCAGGAAGGGTGAGGGGCCAAATCCTTGGAGGGGAGGAGGGACACAGCTTGGCCTCAGGGAGACTGAAAGCAGGGGTTTGAGGGGTTTGCATTCTCTTTTCACCTCAGGTTTTCTGTGAATGTCAGATTGATCCTCTTTCTCACCTTCAAATGGGCCTTTTCCATGTGGCTGAGAGAGATATGGCCTCAAACAGTTTGAGAGTTTTAGCTTCTGATAAATTCTGCCACCAGAGAGAAACTAAATAACCTTCCCCGCCTTCCTCTTCCTTCTTCTCTCCTTTCCCTCCTCTCTTCCTTTCTCCAAACATACTGGAAAAGCATCTTATTAGCCCATCTCAGGTCTTGAACCAATTTGGCCAAAGGTAGAGCATTGAGGTTGGCCCAGCTTGAGCCAAGTTCCTCATCAGAACATTCAGGAGCAGTGTCATGTGAAAACATGGCAGCTTCCATGGGTTGGGAGGGGGAGGTTAAGGGCAGCTTAGTTTCTAAGAAGAGCAACAAAGTCTGGATATTGAACACTATAGATATGATCTGAGCTCTCACCTTCGGGTGTCTCAGACCCCGGTCCTTCTCACTTCAACACCCAGCTGGACAGGTGAGTGAGGATGGAGCAGAGGACTGTGGCTGGTGACTCTTGAAATGTTAATCAGTAGCAATAACGCCTTTTCCTAGTAGTTAGTATTCATCTCTTCTATCAGATGCAAATTCAGGTAACTTACACCATGCCATACCAACTGTCATTAATTTTATCTTATTCAGTTATTCAACATATATTTGTTGAGTACCTATGATATATCTGACACTCTGCTCAATGTGGGAGATATAAAAATGACAAAGACATAGCCCCTGCTACAAAGAGATTACAGTCTAGTGGGAAAGGCAGCAATGTAAACACATAATTACCACAGGTGTGAGAAGAACTACGATCAAGGTACAAATTCAATGCTGCAGTATTAGACGTAGAGACAGAGAATGAATGGCCATATATAAATCTGTGTTGTAAATATAATCTACATACATCTTCTTCTACATACTTCCATTTCTCCAACCAGTTATTTAACGTCAAGATGTTTCCCCCTTCAGCCAATGGTTTTTGTGTGCACAGCACATTATGGTTTACCCAGCACTTTCACTCTTGTCATCTTTAAACCTCAGAAATATCAGCCTTGTGAAGTGAGTAGAGCAAGTATTATTTTCTCTGTTTTACACATGAAGAAATGGAGATTCCAGTGCTTTGAAATTACTTGCCATGATCCCATAGCTTGTACGTGACAGTATTGACCCTCGAACCTGTGCCTTGGGCTTCCATGTTATTCCTAAGCCACCATGCTGCCACTATCTACCCTTGAACGGAGAAGCTCCTTCTAGGAAAAGAAACCTCATCCTGACCTATCCTCAGCAATATGCTGAAGGCCTCTGATCCATGTTCATCAGCCATCTGGGCCATCCATCTGTGTGCCTCCTTCAACATTCTTCCCTCCATCAGAGCACCTCTGGTCACTGACGCCCACCGTGCCTCCGTCCTCGGTCTGAGGCCAAGTCTGACTGTTGCTCTTGGATGTCATTAATGTAGTGGTGAGGGGGAGGAGTTTAGCACAGACTGAGGGAAAGTCACACTGGAAAGGTGAGAATTTGGATTCTGTTCTCCAGCGCATTGTTTCTAAGACTTTAAAGTGCACATGAATCACTTGTGGGTCTTGTCCAAGTGCAGATTTGATTGAGTAGCTTTGAGGTGGGACCCACATTTTCTATTTCTAACAAGTTCCCAGTCAATGCTGAGACTTCTGGGCCACAGACCACACTTTGAGAAGCAAGGATCTAGACTGAAGACACCAATACATCTTAGCCACTCTTGGGAAGAACAGCTAGTCAGTGCACTGGTAGCTTTCTTAAAAACTTGAGATGGAAAAATAGGCATGTGAACTTAAATAAAATATTATTTTAAAAACATATTTATAGAAGGAACCTTGAGATTAAAGTTAAAAGTTCTTGTAAACTTACATGTATCACATAGCCCACCTACGCTTCGATTTTCCCAGTTCTGAATGGAGAGTAACAAATCGCCTCAAGCTAATTAATGCATGTGATATTGTTTGGAACAAAAACATTACGAAAAATACAGGTTATAACCTGTGGTATTTTTTGTTGTCTTTTTCTTTGTAGGAGATATCAGTGAAAAAAAGGGTCCAGAATGATTACTAACCTATGACTCCCAACAGTATGACAGGTATCTATTTTTTTTTATTTTCTTTGTGTGTCTCCATTTTTGTTCCACTTAAAGAGTAATATAGGGTTCCTAAAAGACCAACCTGAGAGGCTTAGCAACAATTATTTCCAAACCAACACGTGTTATTAAATGCAAACACATCCTATGAATACATCCCTACAAATGTGCTTCCATCTTCTTCAGGAATTATGAGATGCAACATCACCAGAAACATAATGGGGAGGAAGTGATAATTCACAGTGAAAGGCTAGTGTTTAGCCATGCTAAGATCACCCTCACACACTAAATACATTTACTTTTTACATTTATCCAGATCAATATAATAAATGGCTCTACACACTTAGTGACCACAGAGTCCAGGCATCTTCCCAAAATGGGCTGTTTACTCCATTCAGCAGTAGAGTCAGAATGGAATATGGTTAAATCATATAAGGTAAAGTCAGCTAGAAACTCTTAGCAAGGGGCAAAGGAGAGATAGGATGACCCCCAAGTAACATAAGGTTCAACAACACGAATTCTTTGTGCAACACGAAGAATAGAGGTTGCAAACTCAAAGGCCCCAGAGGCCAGGCATATAACACTAAGGCCTGAAACAGGTTGGGTATAAGGAAAAACAAAGCAACAAAACTGGAAAACTCAGCTTCCCTCCGAAGAGAAGCCATTCCTCCACTCTAGGCAATCACTCACAAGCAGGGATGAAGCCCAGTGTGTCCAGAGATTTCGAATTTTCAAGAGAACTTGGAAATCCAGGTTTTAAATGAAATATCCCCATTTGTAAATGTTAGCAATTAACTTATAAAAGACTCATGTGCCAGTCAAAATATGTCTGCTGACTTGAATCAACCCATGGGCTGTCAGTTTACACCTCTGCTATCCACCTTCTAGCCTAACACCAAGCCCATTACTGTCCTTTTGGTTACCATGGCTGCAGGGCAGGTACCCATAGACCTTTGCATGTCATGTGTATAGCCTGACCTTTGGTAATCCATTCATGTCACCTCCCCATCCAGTGACAAACTAAACATGCAGAACAGTTCCTCCAACAATCCATTCGCCAGTAGACCTGAGAAACCTGTAAGTTGCTACTCAGTCTTCTGAAAATTTGGAAGCCTCCCGATGACCATAACATTGCATCTTCCAGCATCACTGCCCTGCCTCTCTACCCACCTACGCTTAAGGTCCCGGTGCAACAAAAAGATAGAGCTCCTGGGCAAACCAGAACGATTCACATCTATAAGAAGTGAGGGCCTTGGAATCACATCTCATCTTCTCCTCATTTGATTGCTCATTAACAGACACCAAAACGTGCCCACTCCCATTTCTATTGCACCGCCAACTCGGCCAAAATCCTTCCCCACCTAACTGTCCCTGCTTCTGTGTCATACAGCTGCTCGTTCAGTGGGAAATTGGGATAGACCAACCTTAGCTATAGCCACCAGGTTGGTGCTGCTATGAGCGGGAATCTCAACCAGAAGGAGTGATGGCGTACATCCCTTACAGGTGTGTGTGAGCACACAGATGTCACACAGCAGTAGCCATACTGCAAAACCTAGGGCAAGTGTCCCCCTCTGATACAGGATAGTGTGGGATCAAGTGCTCCACAAGAGTGGCTCTATACTCCATGATAATTTGCCCACTTGAAAAAGCCTCCAAAGATCCAGTCTCAAAAAACAGACATGAAATTGGCAAAACTTGGTTTGAAAGTGGGTAATACAGTGGTTTTTACTTGCTATGAGGTTGCTGCTAAAGTGCAGTAGCGACCATCCATCCCAGGTTCCCATAGAGCAGGGACAGCAATTTTTTTTTGGAAAGGGCCAGATGGTGAATATCTCTGGCTTTGCAGACTACTCAATTCTGCCATTGTAGCAGGAAAAGCCATGAACTATATGTAAATAAATGGGATTCGATGTGTTTCGAGAAAACTTTATTTACAAAACAGGCAGCAGGCCAGCTTTGGCCCAAGAACTATAGTTTACTGACCCTTGTTCTGGAGTCCAAGGTAGTTCAGACCATTTTATTGTTGAGCAGATCCCCCAGGGCCAAGTCAGCTCATCTCCAGGGCTGAGCCAGCTTTTCAGCCGATCTTGTGGAAACTAGGATGCTTTCCTTGCAAGCTGAGCTGGAACCCCAGGTGCCTCTCAGTGGAGGAGGGAGTTTTTCACTCCCAGCATTTGCTTCATAGTGTGTAGAAACTAACGGTAGTTCTATTTGCAAAAGAAATCTATTCCATACACACATATGCTCGGGATATGTTAATGGGCTCAGCTGAGAAAATCATGACTTTAGACTTCCTTGTTTGTGGATAAAATAAAACAATGTCCTTTTCCCCTCTCTCTTTGCTATGATCTCAGGCTACGTGTTTATTTTAAGAAACCTAGAGGGAGACCATAATAAAGTTGTAAGCCATCGGAACTAAGTGCTTGCTTTAGGAGCATAATTCAAAGGGCAAATATGCATATTTTCTTCTTTGAAACACATAATAGGTAATATTACTGTTATGCAATACAGGAAATCAATTAACCTTTATGAAAAGAAAACCATTTTTTAAATGAACAAGAAGAAGAACATTGAATCTATCTTCCTAAAACGGAGCAGACCAGCATTTGCAGATAAAAGAGCCATGTTGGTATGCAGCCTCTTTCAGCCACAATGCTTGTTAAATTTATATATTTTGCATTAACTCAAACGGAAAATTGTTTATTTTCTGGGATTATTTAATATCAACTACAATGGAGTCTGGTCTTGCCAAAATCTTCTCATTGCTTTACTCCACCTAATTTGAAATTAGGACTGCATGAAATCACTCGCTGAAAAATTCTGATTCTTAAGGAGGGAAGTAAGAAAGTGACTTAATAGTCTGAAATTAAGCACTGCTTCCTAGGTAATCTGAGGGGAATTCTGGTAACATTTATGGCATTATAATGAGCTCTACTTTGCATAAAACCATGATTCACAGCATAAGGGAGTGTGTTCTAAGATATGAATACCTAAAATTTTAAATATCGAAGTTAAAGACTTTTGGCCTTGGTTGAAAAGGAAACTAAGAACTCAGGCTCCTCTAAATGTGCAGAAACAAGAATCTATTATGTTTGCTCTGAACCTGGCTTTGGAAATTAGAATATGACATGAAGTCATGCTATTATGAATCCTTCCATGTGAATAAAATATTCCTCATTCGGTTATTTAACGTGCACCTCTTCTTGGTGACCTGCTTGTTCACTTAACTTCTCTGTTGTGATATTTGCCCTTTTCCTTTTCTTCTCAAGGCGTTGTTATTGAGTGTGTCCCAGGTACCAGGGGAGGGATGTTTGCAAGGTTATGACAGGAGCTTTCAGCTGTTGCCCCAGTGTTTTGACTGTGTGGTCTTCAAATCATTTGTTTGCTTATTTGGGGATGGAGTCCTCTGTTAAGCAAAAGAAGAATTACATAGGTTTTTTTTTTTTTTTAATTTACATTTCTCATTACTCCTGAGGTTGAGATTTTTTTTACATGTGTATTGGCCACTTGCATTTCTTCATCTGTAAACTCACTTGTTTATTTTTATTGTCCACTTGTTCGTTGTGGCTCATATTTTTTCTCATTATTTGTACAAGCAATTTATTATATAGAGAATATGGTAACTAAGCAAGTTACCTGATCTCTCTAGATCTTGAATTTCTTATCAGTTAAATGAGACAGAGGAACTAGTGAGTTCATCTCTAGTTCCCCTTCCACTTTTTTGTTTTTTTGTGTGTGTGTGAGGAAGACCGACCCTGAGATAACATCTGTCGCCAATCCTCCTCTTTTTGCTGAGGAAGACTGGCCCTGGGCTAACATCCGTGCCCATCTTCCTCTACTTTATATGGGACGCCGCCACGGTGTGGCTGACAGGCGGTGCGTCGGCAGGCGCCCGGGATCCGAACCCGCGAACCCCGGGCTGCCAACCGCGGACTAAGCCGCTGCGCCACCGGGCGCCCCCCCTTCCACTTTTAAGATTAGATTATCTATACTTCAAATTTTAACATTTATAAATCACTTCTCCATAAAGTAAAGCATGGGTACATTGATGGTTGGGTGTAAAGAAAAAGGAGCCCTGGAGCAATGTACTTTGTGTTTTGAGACTATCCTAATGAACAAGGTTTCCAGAGTCAAACAAAACATTTAAGCTGGGAAAACGCAGTGTTTTATTGTAAAGCCCAGGTCATTTTTTAAAGGTGGCTCTCCAGGTGTTCGTTAGGCTCTTCAACTGCTCCTTAATGACCATTTCATTCCTTCAGAAAGAGAATCACAGTTGTGCTTATGTCCTACAACCTAACAGAATGTCTTCATGGGCTTAGAATGTTGTTAGCAAAATAATGACACCACTCAAAGATAACCAATGTTAACAAGCTATGTATTGTTAACATTTCCCATCGTCAATAAATGCTCTTCTAAAATAGGATTTTGTTCGTGGCTGCTTAATAATCCACCAAATAGTGATACAGTCCCTGATTGCTTGTCAAACTTTTAAAATATTGTCATTTAAATAGTGTTATAATGAACTGCATTGTGCACAATTTTGCACCTCTGATTATTTCCTCAGGATAAAATTCTACTAGTAAAAGAAAATGCTTGGTCAAAGGGACTGAACATCTTTAAAAACCTTTTCTGTTCCAAATTGTAACCAGATTAGTGGACTAATTGAGACACCCACCAGGAGTGCAGTGTCCGTTTCATCATATACCCTCCAACTTGGGAGTTTTTTGGTAGTTTATTTTGAGGAGGCTATTTATTAGACAAAATTTTATCACAGCTTTTCAAAACTTTACTTTTTTCTTACTGACAATGAATTTGACTATACACAGACACACGCACACACATGTTGATTGACTTGAGATCTCCTTTTGTAACTTCCCTGTTCATTTCACTTTTCTCTTGTGCCATTTGTCTTTTTCTTATGAGTTATATGCTAAAGAATTAATTCACTGTCTATCATTATGCAAATATTTCTCCCATTTTGGTAGACATTTCTTCTTTTTGTGTATGGAAATATTTGACCTTTTAAAATTTTTCTTCTTTTGAAATAATTCCACTAACAGAAAAGTTGCAAGATTAAAGAATTCCCAGCTACCCTCTACCCAGAGTTCTCAAATATTAACATTTTATCACACTTGCTTAATTCTTTTCTCTCTTTCTATCTCACTTTTATAATTTTTATCTTGACCCACTTACAAATAAGTTGGAAGCATAATGGTATGGCATTTTTTGACATACGAAAGTTTTGGGTTTATATATAGTGAGCTCTATTGAAGTGTTGTTTTATTATTTGTGTCTTTGCTGTTGAGCTTAGAAATGTCTTCTGGTGAGTCCTGAGAGACAGAGATCAACAGATTCTTTGTGATGAGTTAGCACTTCTATTTTAACATGTAATTCTTTTTAATTAGACCCAGGAATGACTGGTTAAAGTTGAAGATTTTCTCAACACCCTCTCATATTTACCCTTTATGCACCAACCATCCACCCAAAGTGCCCTAGCCCCAGCCTTTGAGGGCAGGAGGGGAAAACCTGACTATGCTGGAGGTCCTTCTATCCCTTCTCCCAAAGTAGGACAGCCAAATCCCGGATCTTTGTCCTGGTTACCCCTGCAACGGACGTCACCACAGAAGCCAGACCTGGAGCTCTGCTTCCTTTCCCACGTTGCTCCAGGAGCTGGGAGGTTTTGTATTGATTTATACACTCCTGGCATAATTACTCTGAAAGAGCATCTGGGGGCTTATTTCGCTTTCTTCCGTATTCCTGTTTCCCCAGTTGTGGCCAAAAATAAAATGTGGCCATGGATTTCATAGAGCTGTCCATGCACATTACAAATGTTGCCACAAACAGTTTTGGAGAAAGAAGAGTATCAACTTGCCCAAATAGCTAGCTCTTCTGTTGGTGGAGCCGATGACGAAAAGGAACTTTGATTTTGTTTCTTGAGTATTTAACCACATGAAGCAATGGGGGCCTATTTGCTCCCTCCCCAGCATGGTGTCACTTCTAAAAGAAACAAAATTTTCACTGCAAGTAGGATAGAAAGGAAACAGCAGTCTTCCCTGAAATGCCTTGAGGGCAAAAGGGGGAGGCTGCTACACACACACAACACAGAAAATCTTTAAATTCCTCCTGAGGCATGTCTCCCCGGATCACTCCTCACAGTAACTGCTGAAATCTCACGTTCTCTTCTCCCCCTCTCTTGAAGGCTAAAAATTCTGGTGTTTTGCCAGTGCACACACTGCTGCCCCTCCTCAGTCCAGTCAGGATTCCCCTCCGTCTTCTCCCTCCCCTTAACTCCACCTGCTCATTTTCTTTGAAGATTACGGGCCCCTTCTCTCCAGATCTCCCATGTGCATCCCCTTTTAAGACCTCACTCAGCAAAATAAACAGATCCTCCTTTCCAAGAAAGTCACCTTAGAAAGCATGGGAAGGGAAGACCATAGATGCTTATAATTTACATTTTTCCCCCCATCACACACAAATTGATAGAAGAGAATGAAAGTCATTTCATGGTGTCCAATCTGGGGAAGAGAGGAAAGCAGCACCTCCGTTCAAGATTTTCTCCAGTTTCCACCATAACAAGGGGGAAATCAAGAAAAATGAAAAACAGAGAATTTCTGTGCAGCTAACACATCATCCTTTTTCTTAACACAAAAGCAAATACTTCTTTTTCCTCAGAAAACAGAAAGAGTGACTCTTTATACAATACAAATGGGTAAAGGATGCCGGACCTTGCAGTATAATCTACCTGAAGAAACATTGGCCCTCCTGTACTCTGATTGTCTCTGTCCTTTTCCTATCCCTCACTCTTTAATTTCCTGAACTTCTCCTGGAAGAGAAACTTCTTACTGAAAAGTATGGGACTTTCTGAAGGAGACCAAATTAATGAAATCTCACCAAATCTAGCCAGATTAGTGAAAATCGTCCCTCAAAACTCGTGGAACCTCTAAGACAATTGCTTCTAGGACATCACTATCCAAAACTAAGCTGCAGCTAAGTGATCAGGAAGTTGAAATATCAAAGGACAAGGCTTTACAGAGAGTGAAAGATGGGATCACAAGAGTGAAGAAAAAAACACCTCTGTATCAGCAACCCCTGTATTTTTCCCAGAAGCCACCCTTTACAATGTTCAGCTTCTCCTAGACCCCTACCCCTAGCCCTACTGCCCCTGCCCCCTACCCCACCTCCATTGTCACCACCATCACTACCACCACCACCAGCATCATCACCACTATTATCGTCAACCACCACTATCACACCATCACCATTCCAATAAACTCATCTCTACCTCCTTCGAGCCTGCTGCAACCAAGAATTGCCCAGCACATCTCTACTCAACTTCTGCTAACAGTCACAAATAACAACCATAACCTAACAGGGTTTTGTTTTGTCAGAATGTGTCTTCCTCTCTACTCTTCCAATGCTACTGAAGTCCACAGCAGGTGCACATATGTAGGTGCAAGGTCCTTCAAAAGAACTGAAAATAATTTTTCCCAAAAACACTCCCTAATGAGTATGTGATGTTATTTTGTTTGCAATGAGCCAAGGGTTATTTTTCTATGCCACCACCACCTGCCCCTGCCCCCAACTGAAAAGTCCCAGGCTCGTGTTTTCTCCATCTTGGCTTATCTTTCAAGTCTTGGCCATGATGAGATTCTTGCTCTAGAATTTGGCTGTACTGTAGAAGGGAAACTAGTGTGGAAGTCCAACACCCCAAGCCTGTAGAGTGCATATGCATTCCTGTCTTAGTGCTGGAGCTAAGATGAGAGTCATTTTTTCCAATCCTCACATCTTACATATCAGCAAGCAAAGGCCAGCACGATGAAGTGCCTTGCCCAAGGTCACCACAGCAGACTGTTGAGTGTTTGGACCATCAGTTCCCAAAGCCTGGGAAACTGTGAGTTAAATGACTTTAAATAGTGACTATGTCTCATTTTTTTGTTCTTAACTGAAATTGTTAGTCTTTACTATGCTAATGTATATACTGAAACTTCAAGAAAGGTGTATCAGGCAGTCTTCCCTCAGTTTATGAAAGCAGAACCCTCTCTTTGGTGGAGGACCTAGTCTTGTCCTGCTCAAATTTCCCTGCACATTAGAATCACCCTGGGAGCTTTTTAAAGTCCTGATCCCACACCATCCCAGACCGGTTAAATCGGAATCTCTAGGTGCAGATCCAAGACTCAGTATTCCTTTAAAACTGTCCAGGTGATTCTAAAGTACAACCCAGTCTGAGAACCACAATCTGGACACAGTGGTTCTCAGCCCAGGCTGCCCATTACAGTCACCTAAGGAGCTATTTAAAAATACCAGTGCCTATGCCCCACCTGGAGAGATTCCAGTTGAGTTGGTCTAGGGTGGAGCCACTGACATCTTTGTTTTTTTAACACCTCAAGTGATTCTAATGTGCATCTAGTGTTGAGAGAACAGCAGTTGTTCTCAAACTTCAAATCACTGAAAAATTTGGTTTAAAAAAAGGCAAACTAGCTCTATTCTACCATCTTACCGAATGGCAAGTGCCTGGGCTCCTAGGTCCCATCTTAGCTCTCCAGGTGATTCTGATACACACAGAAGTTTGAAAAACACTGACTTAGAGGGGGTTTTTGTCTATATTGGATGTGTTTTGGGAAATGCTCATTTTCTAACACTCATCCTAACGTTTCATCTGAGTACCCACAAAAGACATCTAAAATAACACAGTTAATCTAGACCTAACCTGACCAAGGGTGACACACTGAAATGTAATTAATGATGCTTTACTCCCGTTGACTACCTGGGTATGCACCATTGCTTTCACCCGTGAATGACAGACCCACAGTTCCTGCAACCATGCATTTAGCTGGTGGACTTCAGCATTTTCATTTATCTAAAAGGTCCATCAGGGTAGCAACCTCTCCAGTTCAAATGATCATAAAGTCCCTCAGGACTGCACTCCAAAGGCAGCACTTTTCATCGAAGAAATGGAGTGGTCAGGAGGAAACTAGTTTCTCTATTGTGCAAATTCTTTGTAAATGATTCTATTAGACACTGAGCTTAGAATGCCATCGCATGTTTCTTTAGTGGTTAGTTTTGAGTGGTATGGTGCTTTTGGTTATGGTAGGAGTTTGTTTCCCTAGAGGGTTTTGGTTTTTGTTTTATTTTTATAAATTAAATGACTTTCAAATTGGGCCTCAAACAAATGTAGCTCTCTGGTGAGCAGTACCCATGGAATTATGGTTCTTAGTCTGGACTATACATTTGACTTACTTGGGGAGCTTTTCAAAGTCCCGAAGCTAAAAATGGTGAACTTTTCTCAAAGGATTGTGGTGAAGATGCAGGATTTCTATTGATCATTTAACACAGAGTGTGGAACATTAGGATACAACATAGCATAGGGAGTACCTGGTACATAGTAGGCACTCACTAATGTTAATTTAATTGTGAGAAATGGCCCATAGAGTTATTGAACTACAATGGAAAAAAACATGTAAATGAATATTTGTCATTTTTTTTAAGTTTGTTTTGCAGCTAAGCTTAAATTTTTAGAGCTTTGCTTAGCTCATTCCCATAATTCATGTTTTCTCTTCAGTGTCGCAATCAAATTCAGCATCCTATTTAGTGTTTCCTGAAAGAATTTCCTGTACAGCTTGAGACCTTTTCTTTTTCTAAAAACTGAGAGACAAGAAATGCCTTTGTTATTCTTTATTATTTTAGGGAAAGATATTTTTAATGAAGTAGTAATCTAAACATAATATTTGAAGCAAACAATTCATGCAAAAGGAAGTAGATAATCTTAAATATAATCTCTCTCTTTCAGTAATCCCTGATAAAATGAGCATCTTAAAACATTTCCAGGTATTATTATTACTTCATTTTTTTTAATTGGCATAAGTTCTTATGCCAGCCAAGGCAAAGGGACCATACCACACAGTATTTTCCCCCCCACCTCCCTTGAACCCTGTTTTCAAACATTTTACCTGCCAAACTGCATTGATTAAGTAATAGAATTCATTGCCTATTTTTAGTAATCAAAAACATATATAATCTGATATATTTGATGAATTGACCAATGTTCCCATGCTACACAGATATATAGAAAACTTTCTATATATTTTTCCAAAACCAGGGGGCATAAGATTTTTCATAAAAGTGGCATAGACTCCTCATATCATTATATAATTTCCCTTGGGCCTTTTCAAACTTTGTAAATTGCTCACAGTTTCCCCCAATACTACTTTTATGGACCTCAAGTTAAGAGTCATTTGAATAAGAAAATTCTGAATATTCTATACTGCAATTTTCTCAACTCTGAGTAGGAATTATACTCCTATATTATTTAGCTAAATAGAACTATAAATGAAGCCATCAGAATACTAATTACTGCTGGCACTACCTTTAATCAAAAAAGGCTTTCAGTATTATTATAAAATCATTCTTCAAAGATTAAGTTTATGTAAATGAATATAAAATAGCCTATCATGCTCAATAATGCATAATGAAAATATGCATGAGAATTTCAATCATTTGAATCCGTGCTCCAAATTAGATCAAGAAATCACTGACATAAATCAGAACATTAGTAAATTCTTTGAGCTTTTTTCAACAGAAAATTCTAATTAAATTTAACATTAGAGCATCTAAGATATTGGATTCTAGGCATAAAATATAACTAAGAAATAGTCCTTAGCTTTGAGGAGCTCAGCCAAGAGATCAGTTTCTGAACACATCAATACATATTTTTTAAATTCTAAAAAGACTTACAGAGGTTTATAGGGCCAGCCCCCTAGTGTAGTGGTAAAGTTCCGCACACTCCACTTCAGCAGCCCAGGTTGCAGGTTCAGATCCTGCACACGGACCTACACCACTCATCAGCCACACTGTGGACCCACATATGCAGTAGAGGAAGATTGGCATGGATATTAGCTTAGGGCTAATCCTCCTCAGCCGAAAAAACCAAACCAAGCAAAACAAAATAAATAAAGAGACTTACAGAGGTTTAGAATTAGAGGGAGTCTTAGAGAACATCTGGTTCAATACCCTGAAATTACAGGTGGAGGAAACTAACCTATGGACTTAGGGTAACGTACCTATGGTCATGCAACAATGCACTACACACGTGTTTTGGTTGTTCTTGTAGATAATTCTTCACACCTCTCACTCTTTAAGCTTCCATTGACTCTGCATTTGTAAAGGATTTAATGATATAATAGACAAGGAAGCTATGTGGAATCATAAGAAGACTGTTGGTGAAACAATGCTCTCTGCTGCAACAAGGTGAACCCCCAAATCTCAGTGACTTCATACAACAGAATTTTATGTCTGACTCGTGTTAAGTCCAGTGGCACATGTTCTTGATAGGAGGGAAACGTTCCTTGTGGCCATTTGGGGACCCAGGCTCCTTCCTTCTTACATCTCCATTCACCTCTAGGACTTTAGAATTTTTTCCATGCAAGAGGAGACAGGAGAAAAGAAAATGAAAGGACGTATGGAGTTGTTTTATGGGCCAGGCCTGGAAGTGGTGCCCAAGGCTTTCACTCATTCTATTGGCTAGAACTCAGTCACATGGCCATGTCTTACTTCAGGAGGCTGGGAAATTCCATCTAGCTGTGTGCCCAGGAAGTAGAGAGGGCACAGAGTGTGATGATGAGTCTGTGTCACAAAGGCTATACAAATGCATGATAAGATTGTGGAAGTTAGTGAGGTCAGGAAGGATCTGGTCTTTATATTGAAGTCATCTTTTTATTTAAAAAATGTCTGTTACAGTCCTCTGAACCTCCTCCAGGTAGTATCAGCATCTCTACACAGGGCTAGAATGATCTATTTTGCCTACCTTTTCTAGTTGCTTCTGGAGTTGGCATGGTATAGTGAAAAGAACATAGACTTTGGAGTCACATGTCCTTGGGTTCAAATCCCCAGTTTGCCACTTATTAACCTTGTGAATTTGAGCAAGTTGCTTAAGCTCTCAGAGTCTCAATTTCCTTATTTTAAAATGGGGGCAGAAAGCATCCTAGGGTTGTGGTGAGACTCTAATTAAATCAGTCGGGATACATTTATTGAGAGCCTCCTATGTGCGAGTCCTCCTATGGTACACTCTAGGAAACAGCAGAGATCAAAAAAAAACAACAGACCAGAGTCTAGATCAAATAATCTGTGTACAGTCATTGTCACTAGCAGGGACTCAATAAACATGAGTGCTCCTGCTTCCCCTTACCACCCTCCACTGCATGCTCTGCAAATTTGATATGATTTCTTTTTTTTCTCTTTGTCCTTATGCATCTAAGCTATGAAGACAGGTTTATCTGTAGAAATCCCAAATAGAATAAATGAGTGAATAATGATGCATCTGAGAGATGGAGAGGTCAAGTGGAAAATGTTTCAATTGTTCCTGTTGTTTGGAATTGAATTGATAGGGCGAGAATTCCATGAAGCATGTTTAATTGCAAGGGCTTGAAACATAATGATTTGAGCTACAAACAAATACTTGTTCAGTTCCAGCAAAAGTAAACAGAGAAGCATCAAAGCAGAGAGCCCTCTTCAAGGCTGTGGCCTTTACAGCACAAAGCATCCTTTACAAATCAGAAAAGGGAGGTCTTCAGAGGTGGTGAGTGGGTCCCTGAGAGCCAGAGGGCAATACGACTGCAGCAGCCCCTCCTGCCTGCTGACAGGTCAGGAAGAACATGCACGCCCTCCCCAAAAAGAAGATCACAGTGTCCGCATCCCAGCCGCCGCTCAGGCTCTCTCCAGAGACCCCACCTGGGGGAACACCTCACCTGTGGCCCTCCTTGACTCACTGTCTCCCAGCTCTTGCTTTATTGCTTCCTGTGATTTCCAAACAGGGCAGAGGAGCTTGATCTTTGTTCCATTTGAAAGCCTGCCTGGTTTTTTTGCTCTCTTGCTTCATCCTTTCCATGAAGGTCTGTTTTATTTCTCTTCATTTGCTTTTATCTTTTTCTTTTAAGTGCAGAATAGGATGAGGGGGCAGGCAAATAATGAGAACAATATGCCTCTAAACCAGGAAAGTATATACCATCTTGACTCCAGTTAGCTCTGCAGTAATCTTTTGTTGGGGGGGTGGGGGGGGAAGATTAGCCCTGAGCTAAAATCTGTGCCCATCTTCCTCTGTTTTATGTGGGACACCTGCCACAGCATGGCTTGAAAAGCAGTGCGTAGGTCCATGCCTGGGATCCGAACCTGCAAACCCTGGGCCGCCAAAGCAGAGTGCATGAACTTAACCACTATGCCACTGGGCCAGCCCCTGCAGCAACCATTTTTGATGCTCCAAACCATATGTGCACTGCTGACCCTTACAATGCAATGGAGGGACCAAAGGCAGAGGCCTCTGATCAAATCCACCTAGGGGCCAGTGTGGCTCTACCTCTTCAGCTGTGACGTTGGACAAGTTGCTTTCCCTTTCTTAATACCCAGTTTCTTCATCTGTGAAATGGATATGATCATTATTTGTCTTGATAATAGTGTAGGGGTCAAAAGAAATAATGTAATGTGCTTAGCATCATGGCTGGCACATTGCAAGCCTCAAGTAACAAATGATGGATACCATCATCATGTCCACCGTCACTTCAATATCTCCAGGCCAAATGCACCACCCCTGCCAGAAAAGCTGAAGGGGACAAATGCAGCTGTTATGTTATCTTCCTTCAAGCACATTAGAGGATGGAGTTGATATATCCCATAACCAAATGCCATCCAGCTTTCCTAAACAACCCATTCCATAGTCCAAGAAGTAGAGAGTCATAGTATGACTCAGAAATGGGTCTTCCAGTCCCACTTTCCAAGCCTGACCCTTGAGAATTGTCCATTCATTTTAAATATCCCTTTAGGATGTTTGATCCTTGAGAATTTGTCCATTCATTTTAAATATCCATTTAGGATGTTTGTGGAAGAAGATACCACTGAAAATCAATTACTAAACTTCTAGAATCCTTTTGCTGCTGGCTTGCCTCCACAATATATCTAATTATATTGTTCCCTTCTTTCTAGACAAGGATTTCCTAAAGATCCTTTTGCGTGTGGTTCTTACCCAGTCCCTTCTCTTGGAAAAATTCAGGAAATATCAACCAGGCCTGTGATTAGCCCAATCTCTGTTTTCAGGCAGGGGCAATTGTAGCCATGGTAGATTTCCTCTCCTTTCAAACTACACAGTCCATAGCTCGTTTAATTAATAAAGGCCTGCTTAAGATTCCAAATTTCCAAGACTAAGAATTTACTGTGTTTCCTGACCTGTCAAGCTCCAACCCTTCACAAGAATTTTCCATGTGCCTGCCATAAATTAGTTGAAGAATTTTTTGCTCTCCAAATGCACTGGCCAAGAGGACAAGGATTAAATTGGCCAGAGTATGGGGGTCCTGGACCTGGGACAGATTGGCCCAATCCAGTCATAATTCCACCAAACACACTTTCTAATCAGCCTTCTCCATCCCCATCTCTGTCTCTCTCTCTCTGTCTCTCTCTCGTGTCTCTCTCACTCTCTCTTAGGAACTCTGGCCACCTAAGGGTCCAGGCTACTTGGCGCCCTTGTAGCTTTTCACCACAGTCCTGTACTGCCTTGATTCACTTCATACCACATTGCCAGCGTTGCTTCCCCCCACTACAGAATACCATCATTTGCCACTCCCCAGGGGTGTACTGGTTAAGAACTCTTCCAGTCATCTTGGCACAAGAAATCATCTCAATTCTTCAGTCCAATATTATTTCATTCTAAATAATCAGCAGCTGCCTTAATCCTGAGACCAGATCAAAGATACAGAAGACAGGGGCTGCTGGTTGTGGAAACAAGGAACTTACTTCCTCTGGATGAGGGCTACCTGCCTTCACCCAGTTTCACCCCACACTCTCTCAGGTCTCCCTGTGTGACATGGGAGGCTGCTGATGGAACTTTGTATTAGGAGTCAGCACACTGGTGGGGTTCAGGCTTGGTTTTGCTTCTAACTGTCCAAACGACCTTGATCAAACCAGGCAACCTATTTGGACCTTGATTTCCTTTTCTATAAGTGAGGTGTTTGCACTGGTGTGAGCCCTAAGGGCCCTTTAGGCCCAACTATTCTCTGAATATTACCACTCAGAGCCTGTTGGATAAGAACCAACTGAGCTAATTAATTTGCCTCTGAAACTGGACATGGAGTATTGCTGCACATCAAGCTGCCGTGCATGTCCCTAGCTGATGGTCAGAAGAACAAGGAATCTGGAGAACAAGATGAAGTGATTCCTGAAGTCACCCCAGTGTGGGTTTGCCAAGGTAGCATCACTTCAGTTTGGCACCATCATACACTGACATGAAGAGTAAAACTTTTACTTTCTAAGCCTTAAAATGAGAAGAAATGATTCTGAAGCTCATCCTTACTGTTAATTATTTTGTTCATGATGTGTCTGCTTCATTTGCTTTAAATAAAACCTACTCAGCATGCCATCCAAATATAGATCCACAGCAGTCCAGAGAGAAGACAGCCTGGGACTCACGGTAACAAGGACATTTCAAATACCTGACAAACGGGCCCTATCATTTCAAAACCTACAAGTCAATGTTAGCAATGAAGAGAAAGTAACTAAGGTTTGTTTGGGGCACAGGAAGTTTCTTAGAGCATTTCTTCCCTTACTGGAAAGCAATTGTGATCAATACCAAGTGCAAATAAAAAAGTATTTATGATTATATTCCAACGGAACCACATCAGATTTGTTTATGTATATGATAACTTAAGAAGGTGAGCAATGCTTTGCAATTTTCATCATCTTTCCCATCTACTAAAATAAGTGTCCATGTTATTATGGTACCCTTGCCAAAATTTCAGATTGGAGCTGGGTTTAGATTAAACTAGTGAGTCACTTAAAATACAGGTGTTCCTGCTAGTGCTGAATCTATCAGTCATTCATACCCTAGTGTGAATTAATGCAATCAGACTTTTCATCCTGGAATCAGTCACACTGATTGGTGGGGAGGAGCCAATAGCAGTATAGACGAGAAACTCCAATGCAGGGGTCAGAGTGACAGCACTTTGAATCAAAGACCTTGAGAAACTCACTCACCTCACAGTTTTGCCTGAGGCAGGTTTCTCAACCTCAGCACTACTGACATTTGGGGATGGATAATTCTTTATTGTAGGGGGCCGTCCTGTGCAGTGTAAGATGTTGAGCAGCATTCCTGGCCTATGCGCACTAGATGCCACTAGTGCAGACACACACCCAAGTTGTGATGGCCGAAAACATCTCCAGACATTGCCAACTGTCCCCAGGGAGGCAAAAAACCAAGGTGAGGACCACCAGCCTGGGGGCGACCTTATAGGCGCTCGTGGTAACTTCCGTCTCTGCATCTCTTTTTGAGTCAATACACGGATCCACCTCATATGGTGGTAACAGGCAGGAGTGAATTTTTCTTCCAGAGCATCTTCCTCACTTTGGCAGTTTCCTTCCTATTTCTCTCTTTTTCTTCTTTCCAGGCACATGTATCCCTAGAATTGAGGCACCTGTAGACATGGCAGCCCCAGGAAGTAAACTGCCCATTCTGCTTGGGGTAGCACGTGTGGATTATGATGCAGCACCTTCCACTAAACTAGCCACATTGTCCTCAATAAATATAACAATGAGAATACACAAGAGGACGTGCCGTCTTTAGGTTGGAGAGCTCTTCGGCACTGCCATTTTGGTAGCTCAGTTCCCTCTGCAGAAGCTGTCATCTGTGGACACGTACCAGACAAACAGGATAATTGCTAACAGCACAGTATTTGTTCTTCTTTTGGTTACTATTTGGTCAGAAAATATCTTGGGCCAGATTTTTCATAAAACTGGAAACTGTATCTTAAGCTGTGATTTTTTTTTTCAAAAATCGTGCATCAATGATTCTTTTAAAGTTCCCAAGCATCAATGTTCTCAGACACTATTGTTCCATGGTCAAAATCAGACAAGCTTGTTCATTTGGACATAATGTCCTTCCTACATTTCTAAAGAAATATGCCCTTTGAGTCCATTTTTTTTTTCAAGGATGGATTTTGCTTCCTGAAGCCATGTTTACTGAGGAAATAGATGAACCTCTCTCAAAGCAATATTCACGGTAAGAGATGGTCCATCGTAATTCCACAGGGTTTCCCATTTGCCACCAGGCCGGCTTGGCCCATCTTGAAGAAGATTCCAGGCACAGCACTACCCTCTAACAAGCTTTGTGACTGTGGGCTGTTTTACTTCTCTGGGCTACAATTACCTCATCTGTAGAATGTAGTACAGGGGTTATGAGAACAGCTTGCCATTTACTATCTGTAACTTTGGGCAATATCTTTAGCTCTCTCAGCTGAAGTTTTCTCATCTGTGAAATGGGGCTGATAACAGCATCTCCCTCACAATGTTGTTGTAATGAGTAAATAAAACACAGTATGCACCATGCCTGGCACACAGTAGGCCCTCTATAAGGGTGAGCTCTCAATATCATAAACTCAAAATGAAATTATCCTTTCGTCAGTTCTAAATTATTTGGTGACCCTTTAACCTTCCAGATGGGTGACTCGGAAACAAATCAATTCTTCTTTACCTCGGTTGTTTTGTTTGTTTGTTTGTTTGTTTTTGCCTTCTTTCCAAGTTTTTTGGCCACTTGGAGACAGAGCCCATAACACTAACTTTTTGAAAAATCGTCATCGGCAGCCAGTGTGGGAAACAGAATCACTCCATGCACAGCTGTCCCTTGTTTGGTAAATTTACTGGAAGAAAAAAAAAGTTTTAATTAGAAAAATAGCTCTTAATGTCTGAGGTATAGAGTGGAAATGTCAGAATTTGAAACAGCATTGAGATTGAGTAATAAACCCTTGTTGTGTACCAAAAACATATGTTTTCAATTAAAAGATCATGGGATGAAGAATCAGAAGACCCATCCCAGCTTTCCCCTCATCTGGGTGACTTTGAGCAAGAACATGACCTCTCTGAGCTTTAGTTTCTTTAGTTTCAACCTCTAACTAAGTATCTTAGTCCACAGAATTTAGTTATTTTGCCTGTGATGATCATCTAAGTCATTTGGTGTTGACCTCTCTTAAACAGGTAGAGGTGTGGCATGGTCGGCTAGACCTCCTTGGGTTTGGATCGTGACTCTGTCTTTACACACTGTGTAACCTTGGGCAAGTTGTTCAACCTCTCTGTGCCCCAGTTTCTTATCTAAAAAATGAGGATAATATTTTTACCTCATAGAGTTATTGCGAAGGTTAAATGTAAAGTGCTCAGAAATGGGGCCTGCCATATAGTAAGCATCCATTAAATGTGAGCTATGACTTTTAGTATTTTGTTGGATGTCTCTTGACAGGAAAACCTTAAAAAGATGAAATTATAATCAGAAATCTTGGTGTTTGGATTTTTCCATTTCATGAGCCAAATTTGCCAGCTAACTGTTTAGGAAATAAAGACATTAAATGTACTTCCCTTTCATTTCCCTAACCAGCAATCCGTCAAATACTACTTGCCCCTCTGATTCCTGAAGAGGAAAATCTCTCTTAGAATAAATATTAAATCCCACCAAAGTTTAAATTGGGTAACCACACATTTAACAAATTCTGTCTACTTTATATGGAGACTATGCCCCCAAGAACAGTGTCTCCAATATCAACATGCATGTGAATCACTTGAGGATCTTGTTAAAATGCAAATTCTGATTCATCAATTCTGGGGCCAGAATCCCACATTTCTAACAAGCTCCTAGGTGATGCTGTTGCTCCGGGTCCTCAAATGACACTTCGAGGAATAAGGCCTTAGATAGTCACAAGCCATTTGAGGATGGAGGGGACACGGGGGCACACCTGGCCCTTGTTGGGGCAAGCAGATTGGAGACAGGCAGGTCTGCAGGGCCTCATTGCCAGACCACCTCTCCAGCCCCAGCCTCACCAGCTCTACTGTGAGTGATTGAAAAGTTTAAGGGAAAGCAAGGCATGAAAAAACAGTAGAAATCCCCCTACTTCTCTTGATTTTCCTGAACTGTGAAAACATCATAGAACAGATTACACCAAGCAATTTGAGCCATCTGCAGTGCTAAATTATCTCCCACAAGACAGGCAGGTAGGAAATAATTCAATCGTCCCCTCTATTTCTGCTGCTGAGACAGGACCTGTGAGGTGCAGACGCTAAGCCAAACCCTCCCCTGCTACCTACCCTGCAGGTAGTTGTGTCATCACACCAGGGCCCATTTAATGACGTATGTTTTTGATATATTTACTAGTATTCTGAGGGTCTGAAAACATCCCCAAAGCACCTGTTGTCAGGGAGTCTCCACCCATCTAAAAAAGCTTGCCTGCCATCGTAAGCAACAGCAAGAAAGATGTGTGTAATGTGACAGCACCTCTATTCCTGAACAAAAGGAAAAACAAAACTTCTCCAGATTGAAACGTTTCCTCCCTAAATGAAGAAAATATCTACATTGATATTGATCCTAGTTTCTTCTTTCCACACAAAAATGTGGAAAATGACACTGAGATTCTATGAAAACCCAGACGCCAGGCAATCTGTAGGCCTATACGTTACTCTACTTTATTAACACGAGCATATATTTTTGTCCATGTTGTTAATCCTTGAGGGTAGTTTATTGAAAGAATATATGTGCTTTGTTGCCAAGTAATGAGACTCCTTTTATAGAGTGATGTATAAAATTGATCTGATTGCCCAAGAGTCACACTGTGTCTTTTTATTGGAGAAATTGTAAATCTCAAAGTTTGTTCTCTATCCACAAATTATGCCCCAGTTCTAGTTTCCAAAGTTAGAAAAGATTCACATGCATTTCCTACTTTTGGAAAGGATATTTCAAGTTTGGGAACATAAAATGGGGCCGATCTTCTAGGCTACCTTCTGTTTTTTCAAAAATGTGGGTTCAGACTGGCAACAAGAATAAACATTATGATCTGAACTTTCGTACAGGAGAAATCTAATCCCGGCAGTAAACATCTGCTCCCTTTTATGTGTATTTGTGGCTCCTTAATATGAATGTTTCTGCCACAGCTGTAGCTTTTCTAATATCCTAAATGGAATATCTGTGGCCTTTAGAGTAATTACACCAAAGTTTGAATCATCCGACCTGAGGATTCTCTGATTAAATCCGGTAAGAATTATGGAAAACCAAATGACCGTCCTGGGGGAGGATTCCACTGTGTCCTCTGGAAAGCACTTCCCCAGTCTTTGGGGCCTCTGGTCAGTGCTCTGGCAGTCAGCTTGTTCCTCTGTGGTTAAATAATTGTAAGACGATGCTTATGAACCTGGTCCCTGCCATGTTTTCGTGCAGTGAAACTCCACGTGGAGTTTCCACTGTGGTCTTTGAACACTGTTGTTTCATTGCTTTGTTCTTAACTTTGTTTCAGGCTAAACTTTAAAACAGATTAATGTGCATCCCGTTTAAAGATTCTGAACACACACTTTTAAAAATTTTAATGGTTTTAACTTATTATCAAGAGATTATCATTGTAGTTTCTAGTTTCAGAATAATTATTTGAGGTTTCTATAGCTGGGATGATTGGTTTTCATTTGGATAGGGATCGCCTAATGAAATAGACAGGAAAACTGGAGAAGTAGGAGCAGCCAGATAAGGAAAAGATTTGTTTTTCTCTTAGCAGCTCCCAGATCTCACTCACTTAATGGACTGAGACTCCCTGCCAACGAAACAAGACAAACCCTCTGTGATAGCAAACGGAAAATCACCTGCACATAGGGGTAGGGAAGGCCAGTCTCAACGAGAGGGAAAATTAATAGGCAGGTGCTCAGTAAAAGAAAACCAAAACCATATAGCAGTGGAAGGCAGCCTACCTGAACAAAGAGCTAATTTTGTAAGACTTTGCCTACGAGAAGATATTTCTGAAGATGCATTTCACGTAACTCGACAAAGGCTGAGCAAGGGCCTCGGCAGATCCTTGTTTATCAAGTCTCAGGAGTGAGGCAGCGGAGTCTTTCTCCAGATAATCACACCCTGATGGGACTGTTTGAGCACATTCCCCCGCCTCAGTATTCCATTCATTCATTCCTTCATTCCATACGTGCATAAACAGCTTAATTTCTATTTAAATTCTTAAATAAAATACGAATATTTTCTTCTCAACCCCAGCATCCAGTTTCTTTAGAGACCTCTGCCCCAGATCTTGAAATAGCCACAGATGCATAGCACTTGGAAAGGGGAGGAAGTGAAGGAAGAGAAGTTTGGGGAGAATCCTGGGGCGACTGAGACAATGAGAATGAGTGCTTGGCTGAGCAGCGAGAGACAGAACAAGCACAAAGAGAGAAGGACTCTCACGGATGCCTGTTCCCACTGTGAAGAGGAGGGAGGGAGAAGTGGAGAGCTGCCGAGTTTAATTCATTTCTGCTCAGGGCAATGGGCATTCATTGATGGACCAGGCCCTGTGCTAGACGCTGGGGCACAAAGCTAAACAAGCCCTGATCTTAGCTGTTAAGGAGCTCACAAGTCTAAATGGGTGAATTAATAATTACAGTACATTATAACACATTCTAAATAGAAACACAGGAATCAGCTTCTCTCCACTCATTTCCTCATTGGTTAAAATGACAGTACCTATTTCTTGGTATTGTTACGCAATTTAGATGAGATGATGTATGAAAAGTGCTTAGGATGCTACCTGGCCCATAGCAGATGCTCAATTAGTAGTAATTTTTATTTATGGTGCCCAGGCTAGTAGCCCAGCATATAGTAAGTGCTCAGTAAACTTTGGCTGTCATTATTATTATTACTATTATTATGCATGTAGAGTACCGTGCACACAATAATATTTATGATTTCCTTCCTTTCTCATCCTCCCTAGCCACAGTCTTTAGAAGCCAGTGGCCTGGAAGGCCCTGTCCCAGCTGTGACCCATGCCCCCATGTGTCTTACAATGGCCAGAACATTCCATTCCATTTTGCAGATTCAAAATGTGAATATCAAAGTAGTATCTGGTCACAATCTCAAGGACTCTCCGAGTCTTCATATTGGGTACACAAACACATACCAAAAAGATCTCAGAAACAATGCATGGTTGCATGTTATTAGAACAAATAGTAAAAGAAAGAGGAACTCACCAGGCACTAGAATAGTAAAGGAAGGCTGTGTGGCTAGGACCCAGCTGAGCTGGGAGAGTTCATGGTGTTTGTGTACATTGAGAGAAGTAGGGAGCATGAGAATGGATCCTACAGGTTCCTTCTCACCCATTGAGAATTGTGGATTTGATCTTCCTAATTATTAGGAGTAAAATTGGAAGGAAACACTTCAAGCACTTTTTATATTTCTGCTCAATGCTAGACCTTGTACAAATGTTGGCTCATGTAATCACACCAACACCGTGAGGTATTTTCACCCCAAGTTTACTAAAGAGACTCAGGAAAGTCATGTAACTCTTCCCTTACAATTCTCGAAAGTAGCAATAATGAATTTCCTTTAAAATTAGCCATCAATTTGACTTTTCTCTATTTCAGAGAACTCTCCTTCCCTTGCCCAAATATTCCAAATTTACAAGTCTCACAGCTTCCACTGGGGAAGCGCCACCAGCAGAGGCCTCATGAATGGAAGCAAATGGCAACCCAGTCACTGCAGCTTCGGGCCACTCTTGAAGATTCCCAGTCCAGGCAAAGCCACCCTAGGCATATCCGAAGGCACTGGGAAACAAGTCAGCAGTCTGCCCTCTGGTGACCGGCCCACCCCATCCAGATGTTACTAGACTAATGGGAATATGTCAGTGATTCAGAGGTCCTGAAAAGATGTCTCTGAGAGACCAGCAGCCATCCTTTGGTGTCTCCTGTGGAGCTCTTCAGCAGACACTTGTCTGGGCAGCAGACAGTGAGCAACACCTGTGGTTTGGGCAGAGTGTTCCATGGGACACAAACACCAAAGTAAAAACAGTCAGCATACCCGGTCTGAAGACGGGGAAGAATGGAGTCACCTAGCTGCCCTTTCTGCTCGGTGCACAAAACACATCTAAGGCTGCGCTGCAGCATCAGTTTATGGCTGAGCCGCCTTTTGTTGCAGACCACTGACGCTAGCCAGTTCTGGCTGACGGTGTCTTGCATAGAGCACAGTATCACTCAGTGAGGAGAAATTCCTAGAGAGAGAAAATCTATATGTGCTCTGTTCAGCTTCAGGGGTATTTTGACCTGTCTATATTATGATCAATTATTTCCAAATAACATTTATTGAGGTCCTGTCATGTTAAGGCACTGCGCTTAGAGCTGTGGGAATTGAGAGATGGATAAGTTGATTAGAGTCCAGTAAAGAGAAAGAAAGTGTGGATACCATTGACATAATACAAGGAGGACATGGTAAGTTCTGGCCTTACAGAAGAGATAGAGACAAATAGTATAGATAACCCAGGGAGAGATCCAAAGAGATAGAGCAATTTTCCCAAAATCTCACAGCTAATAAATGTCAAAGCCAGAATTTGAACCTTGAGTAGCAGAGCCCATATTCTTATCCACTAGCCTATCCTGCCTCTAAAAAGCAAAACAGTTTTCATTTTCACCAACGGTTTTGGGAGGATAATACTATTGGTAGTAGAAAATCTGCATTGAATTGGTTTTGGTAGTAATGAGTCCTCTTTGTGACTTACCAGTGGCTTTCAGTAAGAAAATAGGCGTAGAATCTACACTTGGGAAATAGTTTTCTCTTTGCAAAGTTACCAGATTACTAGGGGACAATAAATATTAATTAGGACATTGTGCTAGGCGATGTGAGTATAACAAAAAAGAAAGGGAAATTATACATCTATGTAAATGATTATATCACAAGGTATAAAGTAGCACATGGAGGGAGGGAGATCCATGGAATGTGTTACGGATGTTAAGAGGGTGGATGGGCTGGTTCAAGAAAGCTTGAATAATGAGCTAGGCCTTGAAGGTTGAGAGGGATCAAACCTGTGTCTTCATTATTATGTTATTTGATCCAACAAGCTAAGCAAGCCAGGTATAATGATGGTCAAGCCAGCCTTAAAGGAAATGCCCATTTCACCAAAATGTTTCTCCCATTTGTCTTGCACAGCAATCAGGAATCCAATTTTAGACATTCATTCCTTGGACCATGGCCATACATTTTCCAGGCATCCTCTTTAAAACACAACTTCTGCTGAGAGGGGTGACTCATCCCAGGTTCTCAGCCATTAACCTGGTGGTGGAAAGTCATTTATTAAATTTGTTTCTTTTGGAGATGTTCTTTGAAAATCATGTTTAGAGGAGACTTGAGTTTGGAGGATGGGGCAGAGGAAAGAGGTCATTTGGGTGCATAAATAAGTAGCTAACACTTTTTGAGTGTTTACAATGTGTCAGGCACTCTTTCAAGACATTTTTATGTATTAACCTATTTAATCATCACAACAAAGGATGTTTCCAACTTACAGATGAGGAAACTAAAGTCCAGAGGAGTGAAGAAAGTTGCCCAAGGTCACAAAGAGGTTTGTGAATAGGTGATCTGCCCACAGTGGGGACTGAGCTCCCAGAGTACAGTGTGAGAATAGCAAGTACTTGGGGGGAGGGAGAGAGGGGATGGGAAGGGGTCAAAAGGAAGTGGGAGGTCATCCAAAGCAACCTCATCTATGCAAAGATTCTGTTTAGGACCAGGTGGTGATGGTAGTGGAGGTGGTAGTAGCAGTGTTGACGGTGGTAGTGGTGATGGTGATGGTAAGGGTAAGGTAGATATTTTATCTATTAAACATAGATTTTTTTATTAATAAAAGTAACATTATTTTATTAATAGTAATTTCTCCTTTAGATAGAAAGAGATATGGTCATGTACATAGATAGATTAGATAGTTACAGTACTAGCTACACCTGAATAGCACTTAATTACTAAATACGTTAACATACATTATTTTCACCTGATCTCTAGAAAAATCCAATGAGCGATATTATATTGCCCTTTTACAAATGAAAAAAATGGAGACTTGGAAACAGGAAGTGATTTCCCCAAGATTAGACCCTCCAGCCACTACATGGAAGAGTTGGGACTCCAATCTTCCAACCTCCTCCCCTCCTCTCTCCACCAAAACAGAGGTTCCACCAGTGCTGTACAGGGGCCCAACGCATTAGGATTTTCATTTTCAGTTATCTTCCTTGAGAAATGTAACCCTGATAGGTTCTGAAAAAGAGGAAATCCAACCATCATGTGAAAGGTGGGGGAGGATGGATACTGGTAATTGCTCTTGGTACATTGGGAGGTGGTTATATAAGGATTGGGAAAGGAGCACTCCAGGCATAGGGAAGAGCTCCTCAAAGACACTGTGTTGGGAATGCACTTCACATGTTAGAAGAAGCCCATATGGCCAGAGGATAGAGAGCAAGGGGCAGGGCGTGGGAGAGGGGCTCAGGGGGATATGCAGGAATAAATCTCTTGGAGCCTTGTAGGCGGCAGTAAGTCCTTTATTCTAACATTGATGAGAAGTCATCACAAGATTTTTAAACAGCAAACAAATATGCTTTGATGCATATTTGTAGAAGCTCACTCTGGCTGCTGTGGACAATGGATTGTAGGTGCCTGAAAGTGAGAGCAGGGAGACCAGTGAATATAAATGAGTAACTGGGAAAATCGAATAAGACAATCAACATAGTTTGTAAAGAACTTTCAAAGTACTAATCAAATGATAGCTATTAATAGGTCAATGGCTACTCATCAAACTACGGCAAATAATGAGGACGTGTCTGTTCACCACAAAAGGTATGAAAGAGCAGATGAGGTGCTTCTCTGAATTTTAGGTTCCTTGTAATGCTGCAGTATACCAATACGTACTTCTCTGAATGTTCATGAAGGTGAAAAAGTGTCTAGCTCAGTACCTGGCCCATAATAAATGCTCAGACAAATCTGAGCCTGCTGTTCTACATGACTCCACAAATAAAATTCAGTTGACGTGTACATAGAGAATTCAGCAAGGCTAAAACTTATGGGTTGAAATAAAAAATTAAAATGGAAATTAGCAACATCATACTTAATACCCCAATGATATACAATGATAATTTTACACACTCCCTAGGTTTGCAAAGCATTTTTATATACACATCCCCCAAATACAGAACCTGGTTTGGGGGGTCTCAGTACCTAATATTGATGGCCCTTCAATGCAAACTAAACACCCTGATAAGGAGTGCCGTGAAATCCCAGGCTAGTCAGCTGACCCTTTCTGACCACTTTGTCATAATCCTATTTCCTTTGCCTTAGTGCTTTTCTAAGGTATCAGCTCGCTATTGTGTTCTGAAATACTTGAATATTTTCATATAATTCTCTCTGTTTTGATGGACAGATTTATTTAGTGTCATCTTTCATGAAATTTCCAGAGATAAGATGTAGATAGTTATGTTAATGAGTTTTATGTTTGTCTCCCTTTTGCGAAAGAACCCTTCCAATCAGTGCTGTCATTCAAAGCCACTAGAATTATGGTCATCTAATGCAAATTCAATCACTGCAATCTAAACTCCCTTGAGACACACAAGCCAATGTGTGTCCAGTTATTTTAGTAGCAGTTCACATGTCCCTAGCTAGTTATTTTCTTTGATTATACCTATTTATTAATTTGCATCATAACTGATGAATTAAATTGGTTAGTCGTCTTAACATCTAGAATATGAAGAATTAAAAGCCAGATGTTAGCTGGGACCCATTAAAGAACAAAGGATTTATACTTCATGTTTGAATAACAAAATGTTATCATTTCTAGAATCCCTTTTTTAAAAAAAAAGAAATGTATTTCTACTACCGTGCATACTGTGTTCCAGATAATGCTCAGAACAACAGGCTTTTTGAGTAACATTTATTTACATCCATACCTGCTATCTATAAGATAACATCCAATTAACATCTGACTTTTAATGCTTCACACAGTAGATCCCAACACACTTGAATTTTTTATTTATAATGCAAATTTACTCCAACGCTGTGTGAAGCATTAGAATCTGAGAAACCGCACCCTTATCTGAAGCCTGCCAATAATTTGTTTTCTTACCTTAGATTTTCTTAACCCTGTGGATCTCAAACTCTGTTGGGTATCAGAATCATCTGGAGAACTTAGTAAATATACAAATGCCCAGGCCATATTCTACTTCAGAAAGCCTGGTCTTCTGCATTTTTTAATATCACCATAGGTGGACACTCACCAAAGTTTGAGAATCACTGACTTAACCTTTTGAAATTTTAATCCTTCTAAAAAGAAATATCTCACTGGTTTGAGTTTGGGGGGAACCAAAGGATATGAGCATTAGACGTAGAAATAGGAAATCCCTGAAAACCTTTATTGCCAGCAAACGTTATGTGGAGATCATTTGTAGCTCTCAATGACAGCATCCCTGGTAGGCAGAATTTAAGGAGCCTGGCGAAGTGGGTATCTTATCCCTCCTCAGGAATGGAATAGGAATTAGGGGGGCTGTGTCCCCCTTTTCTTGGGGGGATAAGAATCAAGAATCCTTCTTAAATAAATCCCTCTTGAGTTTTCCCGTGACTCACCCGGGACTTCTCTGTCCCCCAGTTTCCCAGCAGTGCCCCAACCAATAAACCTGCCAATTAAGCAACTGAATATCATTATCATGAATGGAATTACAGACAGTAATTTTGAGCTCATAAATGCCTCCCATGAATGAATCCCTTTTCCCAAACCATCTCAGCTTCTTTCTTAGGAAAATGGAAGGCAATCCTATCCCCTGCCTCACCCCAAAATAATCTCCCTTGCTTAGAAGAAATCCCCACTCTTGCTGGCCCAGGGGACATGCTGAGCAGGCTTTAATAGGCTGTGCTTTAAGGAGGAATGTCCCCTTGGGTGGAGTCCCTTTCAACGTCTCCCATCCAACGTGTTCACTAGCTCCCTTCACTAGGGAGCAGTGACTACCCAATTTGGCTGTATTTCTTAATTTCTGTTCTGGCAGGGGAATTAATACCAAATTTTAAGAATTTCTGCAGAAAAATCAAATGTTGGAGGCTTTACAGAATAGTATGATAATTTGAACATGACTTAAAATGGAGCTTTCCAAGATGCAATTTGCCGAGGATTTAGAGTCCCAGAAAATAAAGGCGACATCACAGAAGCATGCATCAGGGAGAAGGCTTTTCGTGTCTGTAGAAATAAAACAACTTTCTTCAGGCCCAGAATTAACTCTTGCATTCAGTAGCTTTATATTTAGCTCATAAAAACCTCAAACCCTCATGGATAATAGGTACTTAGTGGATGCTAGGTAGATATGTTTAGTCTGAAATGCAATACAGTCTCCCAAGATCTTAATCTGTTCTTCTCTTTTAATGGACGGTGAGAATAAGTGCCGGTAATTGCACCAGGACCTGGCGTGGTTGAGTCCAGACCTTTTCGATTCACCATGTGTTGAATAATGCCATGTAAACTCTGAGAAGAAAAAAACCCATGTTTATTTCACTTACCTGCTACAGTGCCTAGCACAGCCCTTCGCATAGAGTGAATTTTTAGGGCCCTTCTCTGAATAAGATCAAATGTTACATCCAAATGCTATCACATTGTACGGTTTTTTTTAAGGGGATTATTGCTTACTGGCCAAGTTAGGATATTTCAAGCCACAGCGTTTCCATTTACAATGACAAAGAAATGACGTGTTGATTATTGCTTTATTATTGTCATCGTTCACGGTCTTCTGGAGTAGAAACAGACTGTGTGGGTATCGGAATTTCCACATAGTAAAGACCAGGAAGGGTAAGTGACTGACAGCAGATTACGCTCTTAGAGAAACCATCCTAACCAACTTCACCTGAAGACACCTGGTAGCTTTAGAGAGGGTGCTTATGAAAACCTAAACCACTTTAACCCTTCCATTAAATAATTTAAAATTCATTTCAAATGTTTGAATGACAGCTTAAAATTCCCAGTACTATGTACAGATCAGGATGGACGTGTCTCCCTAATATGGATATCTATGGTCCTTTGGTAACTTCAGCATAAAAGAAAATCCACATAAAAATTATAGTCTTTCCATTACTATATACGATCACTTTAAAAGTAGAACTCTATATTTTTTCTCATTTTGACAGACAGTAGTTGAAGAATTTCTGGAAATATGGGTGACCAGATGGATTATGTTTTTTAATGTGTGTGCATATACAAATATATATATTAGCTTGCTCATTTTTACTCTCTACTTTACATCCATGTACAGTAAAGATATTCAAGGAGTAAAATTTGCCATATTCAAGGAGGTAAATTTCTTAATGTAAGAAAGCTTTCAATATATTATTCTACTTTTCCTCATTTTCTAGAGGGCAGACACTCAAGTCCCTGAAAATTGAATAGAAAAAAAAACAATATACATAAATAACTAACTGCCTGTACCTCAACCAAAGAGATTTGGGGCTTATCATTCTATCATTAGGGCTCTTTATTCACCCCACACTAAAGCACTATCTGCTTTCCTTCATCGGATCTCGGTGCCAATTCGGGACTTCATTGAAACCATTTAGAAAATTTCTATTTGAATATCCAGTCTCTTTTTTCTTCAGGCTATCAGGGATATAAGGTGGTAAGGAGAACAGCGTCGTCACTCTCAATGTAGCCACGTGAGCATGTCCCACTTAAGTAACAGGGTGCCCCTCAGGTCAGCCTGTGATAAAACCCAAGTCAAACAAGGCTGAATCCTGGATGTTTTATGGCCTAAGGATCTGAAAAGTGTTCACGACCAGCCCTGACCCTCAAGACCGCAAATGGTCACCTAAGCAGTAACATAAATTGGTGTAAAACTTGCTCTTGGGCCATTGCTGTGGAAGTGGGGACTGGCGAAAGTGCAGCCTTCCTGTGGAGGAACTGATGTCTTTCTAGGCACTAAAAATAAGGGGGAATGTGTTGACTACTCCGACAGGCAATCCACTGTGGTGGCTAAATGCCCAAGGCTGACAAATTCTGCATCTTATCACTGCCGTCAAGTGGAGGTGCATGTGAATACTGTCAGCCCAAAAGAATTGAGAAACAACTTGCCTTCCAAAACTCTGCATCTCAACAAAAGCTTGACAATGCCAACAGCTCGTCATCTCGTGTTTTTCAACCCTCCAGAAAATGGCCTTCCAGCCTGGGACAAACCGAAGCACTGTCCAGACCGAGAACACGACTGGAAGCTAGTAGGAATGTCTGAAGCCTGCCTGCATAGGAAGAGCCATTCGGAGAGACGCGGCACATTGAAAAATGAACAGTCATCACCACATCTCATCCAGGCCACTTGGACTAGCTCAATATTCCATCTGGACCATGAGGATGTGAACGATCAGGGTGTCCCAAGTGCCCGGACCTTCCAAACGGAAGAGAAGAAATGTAAAGGTAACCAGATTTTTATTAGACCATATCAGGTGTTTCAACAAGGAAAAAAATCCTCTGTTGTAAACTGTGCTCATTCCCCATGTATTCCATGTAGAATGTCCATGTTTTTTCCCCAACTGTTCTGTTACAAAGTTTCTTTATCCCCAAATCTTCCTTTAAACATAAATAAATAAGTGGGTTCCAAAGGAAAGCAGTTAATTTCAGTTTCATGTTGTGTTGGGGCACGTGGGCAGAAGACATTTTTATTTCTCTAGCAGAAGGGTTGTTAGTTTTGGCTTTGATTTTATTTTAGAATCTGAGTAGAAATAGACATTGCTATCGTTACATAACTACTTGCTTGAAATGTGTGTGCGCACTCATGTGTGTGTGTGTGTGTGTGTGTGTGTGTGTGTGTACATTTCTTTTCCCAATTGTGCCAGTAGCTAATGGGATCTCAAAATCTACCTTTAACCTAAATAGACAATTCAAGTTCAAAAGAGAGGTTTTAAGTTGTTTTCTTTTACTCATTAAATCCTTGTGTCATCATCCTGAAAGGCAAGATTATGGTGTTAGGAGGTTGTCACCTCATAAAAAAAATGTTAAACTGGCCTAAGTTCCTGATTGCATTAGATTTAACTGGTCTTTACCTCAGGTCGCCTCCACCCCAACAGATGTCTTTGTGCTGATCGCTTTATTGTCTTAGGGCTCCCCAAAATCTTTGCCTCTTCAATTAATTTGTGTCTTTAAATGTCCAAGGAATCAATTTGCATCTTTAAATGTCCAATTCATGTAACTTCTCATTATTTTTCAATTTAGCTTTTTTTTTCCTTAATCCTTTTGACTCGTGAAAGAATTTTAAGTTGTTATTTGAAAATCTGGCAATCACATACCAAGCTATATTAACGAAAGTTTGTAAAGACTCGTATATATGAGCCATGAAGGACTTTTGCAAACTGTTCTAACTTGAACATAAACACATGATTATATTTATCCCTCTCAAAAAAAACCACAAGTCCTTTAGCTTTTCTGAAAACACTTCAAAAGCTTGTTGGAACTACTAATCGACCTGGGAAGTTGAGTGTGCAAATTGTTTCAGATGAAAATAGGATTATCTAAAAATAGTGATATGAACTCTGATATGAGTGCAGTCAAAACTATACGTGCTCTCTTTGGGAAGATTTGTGTTTAAACTGGCTCTTATCTTTATTTATTTAGGGAATTTAAGAAACTGAAAGGAATATTTAGGAAAAGAGCAAAATAAGTTTTTTCAAAGGAGTGAGGATATAGGACAGGTGTGTCTGTGTGTGTGTGTGTGTGTGCACATTTGTTTGAAATACAATTGAGATTTAGTCTTAGAATTTGTAACCAGATTGTATCTTCAAATTTTATGAGCTGGCATCAAAACTATGTTAGTCTTTGGTTTACGAGGACTAGAAATGTCAACTAGAAGTGTTCTCATGATCTAAGGACCTCACAAACTAAATTTGATTAATTCACAATTGGTACTCATATTCATTCATTCATTCATAGGGTCCATCTATGTCTCTGTGAGAAATCTTGGCCTTGGGTATCTAGAGTTCGCAACACTGTACACTTTTCAGTTTGTTGGTACTTACACCCAAAAAGCAAAAGGAAAGAGTCTCTGTTTGGATCCAAGACTCTAAGTGTAATACCGTGGTTAAGACCACAAGGTTTTAAGTCTGACATATTTAGGCTAGAATCCTAGCCCTTCTACTTTCTGTCCTTGAGAAAACATGTGATTATTGATAAAATTAAATAAGATAATGTATTTAAGCATTTAGCATAGTACCTGTCATACAGTGCTCTCTAAATAGCAACTAGCATTATTCCTGTGATCGTGATTATTAGTTGTGCATCATTTAATCACAGAACTTCCTTGGGCTGTGCTGTGTGCCTGGTAAGGAATGGGGAAGGGGAGTAGGACAGATGACTATGGGTGGGACATGACCTTTCAGGGAGGTTAGAGTTGATAAAATCCATTTTGCATTCATTCAACTCTCTTTTGCTGAAAAGTCAGAAAATTATTTAATAAGAAAATATAATTAAATTATTAAATTAAAGTCCTTCCTCAAGATTCCAGTATTAAAAGAAAAACAACTAAGGTAAGCTCTCCTGTAGTTTGCAGAGTAACCAGGGTTCACTTTAGCATGGATGTGAGATAGTGCTTTGGTTCAGCATGAAAATGCCTCCAGGAAGCCTAGGTCATCATGGCCCTAGACCCTTATGGACTGAATTGCACTCATTCGCAATGGACACCTGTATTTAGTGAGGCACCAGTGAGGCCAAGGAAACAACACAACTAGCCGCTCTTTTCTTTTTGGAGCTGGTTCTTCTCCATCTGCTCTGCTTGCCTGCTCCCTCTACATAGTCACTGTGAGGACAGTTCTATTTTGATGTCCGTCCATACTGGGCATTTATTCCCTGGCTATCCCTGTCTAGCCCCAAAGCATGCTTGATATTTCAGTCCTGGGCTATAATTCCATGCATTCATCCCATCAGTGTTTATTGAGTGCCTACTATGTGTAGGATATTGTCCTCAATGTCCAAGCATGAAGAAATAACAGCAGGGCTGAACGAACATCCAAGTAGCCCCACTTCAAAGACCCCAAATGGAAGTGATAAGAACTAAATGGTCCTCAAGGACACAAAAAGGATCTGAAGTGCAGGAGCCAAAAGAACAAATTGACTGCTCGAAGTTGCGTATGCTCATCTTCCAAATCAGTAGTCTAGCAAGTCTAGATGGTACACATCTGAATATGGTTTGTGGATGGGTATCCTTGTGTAAACTTTTACTTTTACCACTCTCTGATGCAAGTACAGAAACTGAGAGTAAGCATTAGAAAGTTTTATAACAATTTGACATTGCCACTGACATTCAAGTGCGTGATCAGTGGATTCATCTTGCTGAACAAGGTATAGACCAGTGGGGTATTGTCAAAGTTGCCTGGCCAGTCATGTGTGGCCAGAGCTATGTAAAAGTCTTGTGCAGTAGAACCATGTATTGGGCCATAATGGACCAGATATTTTTTTTAATGGTCCTTCTCTTCAAATACTTTGAGAATCGCTCATTTATGCTTGATAGTATTTTTAGTGTGTTTTCTTTGGGCTTATTTTTGGTATGTATCTAATGTTTTGTTTTTCATTTTGGTCTGAATACGGCTTTCATTTTCATCTGCATATGCTTGCGCTCCTATCTGCTACATCAGTGTAAGGAAATTAAGTGGTAACACATTTAGCTCGAACGAGAGCTCTGGAGGCTCTACATTCTGCTGCAAAGCCCACGATTCAAATCAGCTCTAGTACCTCTAGAGGCTACTTCCAGCCCGAAGCGAGAGACCCCATTTCCTTCCCCAACCCACCCTTCTGTCCCCATGCAACACTTCCCTGGAGTTTTTGACACAATTTGAACTGATTGCTCAGCCACGAGGACCACATCCTCCTCCCGCCCATCTCCTCCCTTCCCAGAGTCTGAGATGGTGTATTTGGCGGTGCTCAAAGTTCACCCACCAGTGGCACTAGCAGCACCTGGATCTTATTAGAAATGCAGAATCTCAGGCCAAACTAGACTACTGAACTGGAAGCTCTGGAAAGGAGCCCAGGAATCTGTGTTTTAACTAGGCCTCTGGGTGATTCTTGAGACCTGAGTATGAAGAAGTGCCTGAGAAGACTCTTAAGCTCTTAGTATAGGAAAGGGTCTGCCACCTAGTGGACATTCGGGGAATGTGCATTTTTCTTCCCTTCCTTGACTACACCTGGTGAGCCACCTGAGTCTCTCCGGTCTTGTTTGGGCCTTCCTTTAGGCCTGCCTTATCTTAATTACCAACTGGATGTCCTGCTTAATCACTCAGCCTGGTAACACATCCCTCTGGGACTTGAGCCCTTCTGAGAGTCCCACTCCATAGGACTGGGACCCTGAACCTCCTCTTAAGTTCTTACGAGGCTTCTTTACTCAGCCCTCTCACACCCTCCGGAACTTCTCTCTGGGAACCACAGGGTCCTAACCAGTCCTATAAGGATGGGTACTAGGCAGATGCATGCACCCCTGTAGCTGAATCTAGCCAGCCCTGCTGAACCCAGGCAGTCAGCCCTAAAACTTTGATGTTTACCCTTGTTGTCAATCAGGAATCTTCCTAAAACACTGGAACCTGGTGGGAGAAACAAGGCAGGGACAGTCCACCTCCCTGGTGGCATCAGAAAAAAGATATCAGCTATCTGGTGATCCCACTGAATTTTTTCTGTAGGTCCACTCTAGGTTTAATATCAAGAAAATTGAGTCTCAGTACCCAGGAAGGCATGAAAAAATAGTCAAAATCATTTTACTAACAAGTTATTTTCTCTAATTATAAAAGCCTTCCATGTTCATTGTACAAAAAATGAAAATTTCTCAAAAGTTCAACAAAAATAATTTTAAAAAATCATTTGTAATTCCATCCTCCAACAATAAGCAGTGTTAAAATCTTTATTATATTTTAGCCTTTTTTCTGTGCATCTCTACTTTTTACAAACAGAATCATATGAGGCATACCATTTTTAACCAGCTGTTAACAATGTTTCATGCACATTTTTCCTTGTCGTTAAATTTTGTTCTGCATCCTGGCTTTTATTGGCTGTAGATTATTCTTTCTTATAGATATACCATAATTTATTAAACCAGTCCTCAAGATTTAGACAAATTAAAGTAATTTTTAAAACAATATCTTATGTCAGCAAAGGGGCAGACTATTAACTCCTGCTCTTCATAAGGACAAAAAATGAATCAAATCAATAATGACAATTTTAAATGATGTATAATTCTCATTTACCAAAATAACAAAGTGTTCTAAAAATGAGAGACGTAAAACCAAGTCACTGTATGCATTATAATCCTTCAAGTTAGACATTCACATTTTCAGTGTGTGATCGCTATCTTTGTCCTTAAGTAAAATACAAGGACATCTTCAGGTAAATGAGTATTTTAGAAGGTGGAGGATTAAAAAGCTTTGAACCCTTCCACCGGTACGACCATCTGCTCCATCCATCTCTGCTCTCCACTCTGCCCTGCTCAGCATACATCAGGATGTGCAGTCCTGGCTGAGCGCACCAGTATGATTCATACACCTCAAGGGCACTCAGGAGCTTTAGCCATCAACCTGAGAATGCATGCTTTCTACCAGCTTCTGGCATATGCAAGAGAGCTTTGTGATTTGATGCTTGAAAGGCAGAGAAGAGCACCCATAAGTAGACCAAGGCAGACAGAAATAGAGGGCAAGAAAAGGAAGAAAAGCTATCAGCCAGAGTGGAGGGGAGGAAAGAACTGGAAACAGGGCAATGTCAACAGAAGGCTAACATCAGAAATTCAAGGCTTTGTTCCATCCAACTTCAGTTTTCACTGAGATGTAGCATTGATGCAGTGATGGACCACTGGCTTTCCAAGGCCAATTGAGCAGCATCCATCACAACATGAAATGCAGATATGCTTTGACCCAGCTGTCCCTCTTAAAATACTCTGTCCCATAGAAAGACTCACACAGGCACGAAGATCTGTGTTCAAAAGTTTTCTTTGCACCTTTGTTTTTATTCCTGAAAATATGGAAACAATCAAATGTCCATCCATTGAGGGATGTTCAAGTGAATTATGGTATATTCTAAAGCACCCACCAGAAAAATAAACAGATTTTTTAAAGAGGTGGTTTTAGGCATACATAATGGAGAAGCAACTATGCATTGAGTATAATGCAATCCCATTTAGTTTTAAAAGTCTTCATAGTTGTGTGTGCACAAATGTGCATAGAAAAAGTTCCTGGATACACATCAACCTTGTGACAGTGGGTACCTTGAAAAGGAAAGAGTAGAATAAAGGAGGATGCTAACATTAACTTGATATACAACTGCATTCAAAATATTTTACAGTAAGAATATATTAGTGAATAACTTGTGTAATTTTTTTAAATGTTAAGATCATATGCTTTACATTCTGACAGGCTTAGGTTGACTTCTTGCTCTTTAATTTACCAGCTCAGGGCAAATGTTTTAACCTCTCTGACCCTGAGTCCACTTAATTTTAAATGAGGTAATAATATCCAGCTTTCAGATTTGTTGTAAAGATGAAAGATAATGTATCTAAAGCACCAGCATGGTGCGTGCCACTGAGTAGAGAGGAGATGATAACTGTTCTTAGAATATGAACGATCTCTTAGCCTTGTGCCCCCTCCTCCAGTTTTTGTCACCTTTCTGACCTTGAAATACATCGATGAATTATATAAACATAAATGAAGAGAAGCAAAACAAAACATCACATACACAGCTGTAGTGGAGGCATAAACACTGAAAGAAGGGTCCATAGCGACAACCAAGGCATTTTTCAAATTCTTCTAAAAATTAAAAATTTAAATAAGAAGCCAAGAAAAGTATGAAGGAGCTGAACTGGAATTTGAACTCAGGCAGTCTGGCTCCTCATCAGAGCTCTTTATAATTATACTTTCTTATGACATGAAAGGGCAAGAAGATTCCAGGCACACTAAGGAAGGAATCTAAACCAGAGAGGACACACTGGTCTACACTCAAGGGAAGGTGCAGGGCAGTCAGACTTGCCGTGGCTGGAGCAGTGGGATTCAGCACATAGCGAGTTATACAATTTAGGGTCAAACTCTGGTGCTGCCTCTTAACAGCCATTGAAACTTGAGCAAATCACTTAGCCTGTCTGAGCCTCAGTTTCCTCATCTGTAAAATGGAGACCCTCTCCCACAGAATTGGGGAAAGAAACAAGCTCTTAGATGATTTCATGGGACACAGTAAGTGCTCAATAAACGGGAGCTATTACCCTTATAATGAAGCTTGGGAAGACTATGAGAAGCATATAGCATATTAAGGATCTAGAATGCCCACATGAGAATAACCACTAAGTTGACACAGGCAGGATTGAAGTTTCTAAAGCCAGGAATTTTATGGATGTGGGAAAGCAGACACAATAGCCAAATCCCTTGATGCTTCCAACAGATAGTTTTCAGACAAAATCAGGTACAATGTGGAGGGTTAACTTATTGACCTTGCATTGAAGTTAAAAAGGTATTGTTGGGAGAGCCAGCCTTACAAGACATCATAGGTTGGGGCCAGCTAGGTGGCGCAGTGGTTTAGTTCACACTTTGGCAGCCCAGGGTTTCGCAGGTTCGGATCCCGGGCACCGGCTGACACACTGCTTATCAGCCATGCTGTGGTGGCGTCCCATACAAAGTAGAGGAAGATGGGCACGGATGTTAGCCCAGGGCCAGTCTTCCTCAGCAAAAAAGAGGAGGATTGGCAATGGATGTTAGCTCAGGGCTGTTCTTCCTCAAAAAAAAAGACATCATAGGTGACCACTGAAATTCAAAGTCTCTCCCTTCCCCAGTACATCTCCCCCAGGTTGCCCTGAATGACTGTAATTCCATCATTGCCCTTTCTCAGTGGTCTTTCAAAATGCAAACCTGCTGGCCGAATATATTACCAAGTCACTAGCATCTCCAAGTGGTTGAATTGGATCAGATTCCTTTCTCCCTCGACAAGGTCCAATAAAGGCAATGGAAGTAGTGGAAATGGAAGGGGGCTGTGAAAGGAGTGAGCACAGAAATGGACGAGAAAGGGAGAGAACGTAGGGAGCAAGACTGCCGCGTCCCACCGTGCAGGTTGTCACGCTGTGTACCGTACGCGGCATTCGCCTCGTAGTTGAGACTGTGACACAGAGCGCTGAAGACAAACATCGCCTACCTCACTGCCCGCCAGGGGCTAACCCTGAACACAGGATGAAACTACACAGAGGCTCCAGTCAGATCAGACAAATGTGTGAATGGCAGATTGACCATGGGCTATCAAGATAGTCCAAGATTGCTAACACTGTATTGTATAATTGAAATTGCTAAGAGAGTAGAACCTAAATGTTCTCACCAAAAAAATTATATATATATAATTTGTGTCATATTTATATATAATGTATATTTATACATAATATATAGTATTTATATATAATATATAATTATATGTAATTTAAATTATACTTAAATATATAAATATGTGAGGCGATGGATGTGTTAATTAGCCAGATGGGAGGAATCCTTTCACAATGTATACATATATCAAATCATCACGATGTGCACTTTAAATATCTTACAATTTTATTTGTCAATTATACCTCAAGAAAGCTCAAAAAAAAAATATTTCAAGAATCCTCAAGTTACGTAGCTTGGCTACTGTGTCAAATCTTAGGGATGTTGCCTAGCACATAGTAGGCACATAGGGAATGTTTACAACAGAAGACCATGGTTTGGCTCTTGACTCACACTTACCAGCTATTTAGCCTCGAATAGATCACTCATTCTCTCCAACAAAGAACATAATCAGAGGTTAATTGACCACAGAGAAACCAAAGACGTTGACCTGCATTTTAAAGTAGCTCTCCAGTGTGATAACCGTATTTCCCCGGGTGGGGAAAACAGGGCAAAATACACTAAATCAGTACTAGCCCCCAAAACATAAGCCATGATCACCATAAAACAGTACCAGCTCCAGGATAAATTGGGAAATCAGTTCCCTTACACAATCTCTTTCAGTATCTTTACTTCTCTTTGGGACAGATTTCCCCAGGGACAGAGGAGTCTTTGGCCCATCCAGACACCCATTCTCAGTTCCCCAGTAAATCTAGGCTTCTTCCCCCTTCAGCTTCTGAAAATATACTCATGCTCCATAATAAATTTATTCCCCTGAGGGTGTTCGTGACCAGTACTACCTTATCTCCTGACCTCTCCAGGGCAGGGGCTTGGGGTTTTGAGGACCCCTGGAGATGCAGAGACTCCACACCAAGGGTAGCCTCTAATAGTGGCATTGCAGACAAAGTAGGCAAGTATATTAGGGGAACTTTTCACCTGTATTTATGACTTATATTAACACAGGGATGGTTTCTCTCTCTAGTTAGTCTATTCTGTGGCTTATGCTAATGATGAGCTATATTTATAGATTAGTCTTTCAGGTTCTGGACCAATTCAGCCTCCTTAACTTGAACTGGAATAAATATGACCTTGTTTCTCGATCCACACCGCAAGGATACCAGAAATCCAGAACCAGCTGAGCTTTGGAAATGAGAGTCAACCTCCACGGTCCAGAGCGATCCTCCATGGCATTGACCTGAAACAGAATTGTTATCTTTGGTGAACCTCCATCACCATGACATTTGTCAGTATTGACTTATACAAGGGACTTGACTTCATTATACTTTAGTGCCTCTTCAACTGTATTGCAAATATGACTAACTCAATTATCTGTATTATGACGTCACTCAGCATTTGAGTTAGAGTATTGTGTGTGGGTTGGGGGTTTATTAGTCTAGATGGCAATATTCAGTGAGTGGCAGATTGTACCCCAACTACCCATAGTTGCCCTGTAATGTGCAGCTCTAAAGGCCATACTATTGTAAGCCAAGCCTCAGAACTAATGAAAAGATACTGATTTGGCTCTTTGTTTGCCTAGCTCTGGAAAGAACTTCTTATAATAAGCCTAAGATATAAAACTAAAGGTCAAAACTGTGTAAGTAAAAGAAGTTCCTGCCCTTTAAGGGGAAAAAAAATACATGTTAATTTTTGCAGGAGTTTCAATTGAATGGGTTTCTAAGGAAACAGATATCTGCAATGGGTTCATCCATTTAATATTTATGGCAGGACACAGGGAATAGTGCTTTCTAGTTATCCCTTTGTGGTTACACATGAAAGACTCATTCCTAACTTTCCTTTGAAGTGATCATTCTATATTTGAGTCTTATTTCTTCTCCAAAGGAAATGAATGCTCATTCTATAATTTTTAAAAAAAAAAGATTTTGCAATATCAAGAATATAAGCCTGATGATCATCACTAAAAAGTAAGAAAATAATGCTAATCAATCTGACACGCTTTTCTTCAACGAATCGAAGGCTATTTGCTTTGCTTGTTGTTTTATTGCAAATCTGCTTACTTAAAACAGAAACCAACTCAGATTTCTGTTTTAAGAGTTGAACTGGAAAAACAAAATTGGTGGCAAAGGACCATCAAGTCTTCAAGTTTGAGTGAGTTGTATGTTTTCTTGGAACATCTGCTAAAACAAACCCATACATTCTTTTTATATTTGATTTTAAAGTAATCTCAGGTTTACCAAAAAGCGGAAATAGTGCAGAGAACTCTCCTATACCTTTCGATTGGATTCACCAATTGTTAACCTTTTGCCACATTTGTTTTCTCATTCTGTGTATGTGAATGTTGGTATGTGTTTTGTTTGCACATGAACGTATTCTTTCTTCAGAACTGTTTGAGAGTAAGTTGCAGACGTCATGCTCCTTTAAATACTTCAGTGTGTCTCCTGAAATCAAGGCAACTCTCTTAGAAAACCATGGTACAATTATCAAAATCAGAAAATTTAACATGAATGCATACTATTATCTAATCTACAGACTTTTTTAATTTCACAAACTGTCCCCCCATAACCTCCCCATATCTGCCTCAGCACACAACAAATGCCCCCGGGAGGGGAGGTGGAGCTGAGATCAGGGCTGGAGAAAGGACTTGTCTCTGGGAGGCGTTCGTGGGCTTCCTTCCTCCTGACGGCTGGGCTGGGCCACCACCGGTTGTTCTTTATACCAATTTTATTTCCTGGTCCAAGTTCCAGACCAGGATTATGAATTTCATCTAGTTTTTGTGTCTCTTTAGTCTGCTTTTATCTGGAATAGTTTCACAACCTTTCTTTGTCTTTCATGGCATTGACATTTCTGAAGAATGGAAGCTGGTTATTTTGTAGAATGTCCCTCAGTCTGGGTGTGACTGATGCTTCCTCATGATTAGAGTCAGATTATGCATTTGGGGTAAAAATACTAAAAAACTGTTGCATCACGTGATGCTTGTTTCTATAAAAATTTGAATTTGTGTGTATGATTCAGAAATAGTTTCCAGTCTTCCAAACCACCTACATCTTTGTGTGAGGTCGTTTGTATCTTTATCGATGAGCTTGTTCATTGTCTCACTAGGTTGGAAGAAAGTATATTTTCCAAAAGTCCTCTCATTAAGCACACATTCAGTGCTCTAGGGGTGCATGTCTCATGAATAAAAGTTATTTGTTTCTCTGTTACCTATGACATTTTTAAGGTTGGAATGACAGGATGATACTTACCTAGGGGACACCTTTCTTTGTAGTAGGGACAGAAAGCAGATTCTCTGCAGTTCAAAGACTTTTCTAAGGATAAAAAATAGACACTACCTCGTCATTCTCTTCTCGTGTTTTAACTGGAGATCCTTTTCTTTCCACAATCCAAATCACAGTAAATTACAAAATAAGTAAGATTGAGATGTATCTTAGGTTAATCTTGATATCTACTGTGTGTCTTTCTAGACTACTTTACATTTGAAATAAAATGAAGAATTTCAATTCACCATTTCTGGATTGAGATCTCAGGGTACCAACATGAAGGAGATTCTATTTTTGAAAACTTTTACCAGTCCTCTTTTATTTCACTCATCCTTCAAGGCTCAGTTCAAATATCACTTCCTCTTTGATTCTTTCTCCATTCCCTATCAGAATGAACCATTTCTTTCCTTATGCTGTCATGAAGTGTTATTGAAGAACTTACTGTGCTCTGCCTTATCTTATTGTGGCTTCTGAACACGCCTGTTTGATTCACCAGAGATTGTGAGTTCTTCTTGATTTATACCAGAAATGTTCTTGCACGTGTTCTGTGTGCCCAGTACTGTACTATGTGCTGGGAATAAAATGTTAAACAACACACACCACTTTCTGCATGGGATTTCCAAATAGACATGTTGGAAGAGCTTTGAGTCTAGGCTTGAAATGAGCAGCAACTCTTTGACAACCAAGCAATGATAAAATTCTATTGACTGGCTGGCATTTGTCTTAGAGAAGAATAATGAACATTGTAATTAACCAACATTGTTTCAGATATAATAATTCCATTTTACTCCATGTTCACATAACACTTGAAGTATTCAGTATGTCAGATACTGTTTTCTGCTTGTTGACGCGTCTTTTTAGTTGGGTTGCAAATTTCAGAGCAAGGTCATGTCTTCCTCCTATGGTGTATCCTCCATTAGATCTAGAAAATAACTTATATGATATTGATATGCAAATGAGGTGAACTTGTTACTTTTTTTATTTTGATAATTGGTTTTAATGAGGTCAAGCTATTTATAATCCTATATCTATTCTTGTAAAGCTTTATTGAGATATAATTTACATACCACAAAATTCCTCTGTTTTAAGTGTACAGTTCCATAATTGTTAGGATATTTACAGAGTTGTGCAATCATCACCACAATCTTATTTTAGAACATTCCCATCACCCCAAAGAAACTTTGAGCTGATTTATAGTCATCCTTCATTCCTGTAGCCAGCCCCTGGCAACCACTCGTCTACTTTCTGTCCCTACAGATTTGACTATACTGGACACTGCACAAAAATGGAATCATACAATGTGAACAAGATCTTTCACTTAGCATATTATTTTGAGGTTCATCCATGTTGTAGCATGCATCAGTACTTTGTTTGAACTTTTTACCTTTCATTATTCTTCATAACATTTTCAAGTATAAGTGTAGAACTGGAGCGTTTAATGAACAAAGAATAAATCTTTTGAAAACTACATCAATTGTGGCAGAGTCTAGATTTTGCGTTAGTTGTTCTTAAAGGTGAAAAAGCAAAGTAAATGCAGATGACTCAATCACTCATTCATTATTCCTATTATTAGGGAAATTTGTTTTAAAATTAATCTCTGATGTGTTATTCTGGAATAAGGAAAGTATGCTATAGCTGTTAAATGTCAAAACCATTCCATTCAAACAACCACTCAACTTTTCAATCAAGTCCATCAGTGTGAATTACAATGAAATAATCTTCTTAACACATTAAACTAAGGGGAAATGGATCTACTTGCTGTAGGTGATTAAAGAATTACATAAAATGAGTGGCTATGTGATATTCATGCAAAGCATAAATGATATTCATAAAAAACATTAAATATTGAAGAGTATGTATTTTTTCTAGAGATAAAGAGAAACAAACATATTGATCAAAATAAATAAACGAGGTGGCATTAAATTAGGTGCATCTTTGAAAAACAGATAAATCATTATAGTGACCTTAGAATTTGTGTTGAAACACATTATTAGTTGCCCAGAACTTTCAAAACATTAAAATAATTTTCTACCTAGAAAAGCAGTGTGGGGAAGTGGGACAAGCAAGTTCTAGAATAGCCATTTAAGAGCCAAAATTTCACTACTAACATCTTTCCTTAGTAGCTACTTAGGGTGAGAAAACCATCCCTCGGTTTTCCACTCTGTAAAATGAATGAAAATACCTCCTCCACCAGTCTTATTGCTTGGTTATGAAGATAACAAGCAATAGACCTCATCATTGTTATTTAGCCAGTGTTCTAATTAAAGTTACTCCAACAGTGAAATTTTATTTTATGTTTTCTAGACTGTGATGCCCAAGCTTCATCAGACTATATTAGTCATTAAAATTTGCTTTTGAATCAAATGTTCATTCATGAAAAAGAGCAGACGTTCCACCATTAGCTTATAAAAGAGAAGAATTCAATGCTGATAACAGTGATCTAAAATATATATCAAAAACCTTAGTTTTTTTCAATCCCCAACCTTAAGGGTGCTATTCTGTACTCGCTTTTGTGTATGTACATTTTCAGTTGGTCTGGATCTCGAGCTCTTCTTTGATTCTATCTCATTTCTTCAAAGCACAAGGAGACCTTATGATGCCTTTGGTCTTAGGAAACATCAGTCAGAATAAAAGCCTTGCTCTTCATCCTGGGGGCTCTTATATGCAAGACACTGTGCTGGAACTCTAGTCATTAATCAACACTCTTCCAGCCATTGAAATGCTATGAAAGAGAGACCTTGAAATAGCACAAATGTCTCTGGGAGTTTGAGGTTCTAAAACCCATTACTTGAAAATTCAAATGGAACACATCTTGACTTTAGGCTGGAGTCAGACTATATATTAATTTTCAATATGCAAGAGAGAATTTCATAGACTAAACACCCATCAAGGATGTTTAGAAATATTTTGAGCATATAAATTCCTCGTGTGACATGGTTAAGTTTCTGGTCCCCTCAAGGAAATCAATTGACAAGCCATGGAGAATCACTGCATCTCACATCATCATAGCCCTACCCCTGAGCCCCAACGTGAGCTACTGACGGCATAAAGGCAGCAAACTGGGGCCATCTTTTATAGCCACATCCTGTATTCAAACTTATCCTGTTTACATGGAGAAAACACATAATAACTCACAACCTGGAGGGTTATAATTTTTGGTCTCTCTGACATTGTCCACTCTCATTCATTCATTGGTTTATTAAGCAACTGTTATAGGCTTATTGTGAACTGCTAAATTAACTTAAATGTCCAGGATATAAGCACTGTACTTTTATTTGTAATTTATGCCTTGATTTTAAGAAAACATAGGTATAAATATAAATAACTATTTCAGCTTTACTACATGGAAAGGCACGGTATTTTGGAAATAAGCGTGGGGTTTGCAGCCAAATAAACCTGCTTTCAAAATACCACTGATCAGCCTTATGACCTTTGGCAAGTTACTTAGCCTCTCCAGGTCTCAGTTGCCTCATCTCTGACACGGGAGCAATAATATCTACCTACAAGGTTGTTGTGCAGCTTAAATGGTATGGTCTATATGAGAGTCACTTCACAGTGCTTGGATCACTGTATGGAAGAGAGATAAAGTAGGAAAAGACAAGTGTGTGACCAAGGCGTAGAGATGCTGTTCAGCAAAACAGCACACAGCCCAAGTTCAAGTTGTATAACTGACAAGAGACAGGAATGAAAAACAGTCCAGGGCCACATTATGAAGGACCTGTCAGTCTTGAAACCTTATCAAGGGTGATTTCAAGGTGGGATGGGTGTTGTGGGAGAGGGAATGGGTGACATGTTTTTGATTCTCCTTTAAAATCAATCCCCTGGCTGCTTTGTGGTAGATGAATTGAAAGATCAGAGGCATAGAAATCTGCTGGGTTAGCCAACTTTCCTCTTAAAGAGAAGTGAAGAGGAGTTTCATGAAGATAGTGACAGCATAAAGTAGTCAGCCCTTTGTGACCAGATGTTGTGGCAAAGTTAGAGAGAGAGAAATAAGCTACGAGGAAAGTCTAAGCATGCCATCTCTACTTGAACAGATCTGGGTTTGAATCCTGACTCCAAATTACCAGCTGTGCCATTTTGGACAAATAGATGTCTTTTCATCCATTAAAAAAGTGTGGATAGCCATAGTTGTCCCGAAGGGCCATCATGAGGATTAAGTAAGATAATGCTTATAAACACCCGGCACAGAACCTGGCACATGGATGTTTAGTCTTGGTGTGTGAGGTACTATGGAGGCATCCAAGGAGAGGTGTTTGGCAGGGGGCTGGACATGCAGGTCTGGAGGGCACAGGGGAGATTAAGCTGCGGGCATTGATAGATCACCTGGTGAGAACATGTGTGGTTAGAAGGTTGAGGATAGAACTAAAGAGAAGGCGAATTTTAAAGCAGGCAGAGGAGATCATCTCTTGGAGAAGACTGAAAAGAACCAACCAGAGATGGAGGAGGCATGAGAAAAGGCTTCATGACATAGAGGTTTCTGGTTCACCATCAATAGATTATGGCTGTGGGGGTTGGGTGGAAGCAGAATGCTTGTTCTATTATGATAGTATTATGTCCAGAGACCCAAAGATATCAGAAGTCACTGTGCCTTATGAGAGTCCTGAGTGACAATGGCAAAGTGTGCTGAGTACTATTATAGTAGTGCTTGGTCACGAAAACCTGAAGTAGAGGCCGGGGAGGTTCAGCTGGGCTGGCCGCATGGAGCACACTACTTCTCCTAAGCTAATTAGGCCGAAAAAGTTTCAGATCAAAGACAAAGCCAATACACCTGCCAGGACAAGGAGGAAAGAGAAGACAGAAAGGAGCTCTGAGAATCCAGTGCTCAAGGTGACAGCCAGTGAGGCTGGAAAAGTTGGCAGAGACCAGCTCATGGGACAATTTGAGCTTTCCTGTAAGGCAGTGGTTCTCAAACTTTAGCCTGCATCAGAATCCCCAGGAGAGCTTGTCCAAACACTCACTGATGGCCTCACCCCCTCAGAGTTTGTCATCCTGTGGGTCTGGAATGAAGCTGGGGAATTTGCATCTCTAAGAAGTTCCAGGAGACACTAATGCTGCTGGTTCAGGAATCACATTTTGAGAACCACTGACCTAAGGATTTTGGAGTCTATTTTATAATCTTTGTGGAACTACAAAGGGCTGTTTTCTTTAACCTATTCATTCTATAAATTGACATATGTCATCTAGTAGAAGGCTGCTGTAACTGGGTTTGTGGTATCTTTTGCGTGAATGTGCTAGGGTACCCATTCCACCTTAGTGAAATAAAACATAGGACCTTAAACCTTAGACCCAAAAAGTGTCCAAGTTGAGGAAGTCATCAGGACTGCCTTAAAAAGAACCTCCTGCTCCTTGGAAATCTCTCAATTCAATTATTGAGGTTGCTTCCATCAGCTTGGGCCCCAAGAGTGTCTTGTTCCCACTTCAGTGTTCTCACCAGAGCCATTTCTTTTCCGTTGCACCAGATCAGAATCCATCCCCTGTATGCGAGTAAACCACATTGTCACTTTTTCAAGCACGTTTTTGTAAAAGAAATTTCTTCTTGGTAATGGATTGTGAACAAAAGCCTCACCTCAGTATCCTTTACTAGAGCTGTAACAGGCTAGAAATACCAAAAAACTTTTTTAAATACTAAAGGAGAAAAAATTAAAGACAAATTCAGAATACAAGATGTTTTAAAAGAGGAGGGCTTTGGGTTTCTATTCCTTCCCAAACAGACTCAATCCCAAAGCCCAAAGCCCTCAGTCTTGCTCTGCAGCCAGTTGAGGATTTGCACTTCCAAGTGTCTGGCCCGCCTCCTGTGGCCACTAGCTTTCCTTCTTGGTAAAAATCAAAAAGAAGGACACTCCCCCTCAGCAGCTTCCCAGGCTCCTCCTCTCTGCCCTTGATGTGTAATCTGAGAGAAAGCTCCATTCTCCCAGGTGATACATCCCTACCAATGACCTTACCTCAGGCATATTCAACAGAACAGAATTCCATGTTTCTCAAAGTGTGTTTCATGGAACACTTGTAACAGATGTTACAAGACACACAAGATTCTATGATCAGATGTGTTCGGGTAATGCTGAGTTGTACAAAGTCATACAACATTCAACAGTTTTCTTTTGTGAAAGTTGTATAAAGCATCATCTCATCTTTTGAGAGAGTTATATAATGCATCATTTCCCAAACTGATTTGACCATAGAACCTCTTTTTATTGCTTTTTCTTCAAAGTGTCTCTTGGGACTGGTATTTTAGACTATCTGAATCTTAATCCAGGAGCCATGGTGTCCATTTAGTAAGTATCACGTAATTACAATAATCAAGGGGAGAGTGACTCATGCCAACTAACACACACAATTGAGGAAGTACAAAGTTCTAAAATGGCTAGAGTTGGGCATGATCCTAGTGACTCAGGGTTTTATATAATTTAGTGGAAGTCCTGAGGAGACAGCGTCAATCCCCAGTCCTAGGACAAATCTCCTTAATTCCCTCCCTCCCCCTAAGGCAGTTTTTTAAGCCTAAAGCACAAGGTTAGTTGCTAAAATAACGGCCTCTCCTGGAAAAGGAAGACTGATACACTCAAAGCGTGGGTGGCTTCTGGTCCCAATATCTATCACCTACTGTGTGACAAAAGTCACTTTTTACCTCTGTGACTCAGTTTCTTCATAAGTCAAATAAAATACATAAGGAATACACAGCTCAGAAGTTCTAGTTGTAATATCCTAGGATTCTGGGGGAAGCCTCCGTAATTTCCCAGATGTCTTGCAGGTGTGGGGAGAGCCACTTTGAGATAGAGTGGTCCCAAAGTGCCAGGAGCTTGCCCCTGCTCTCATCTTTCTGGAGTTGGACTAATTTGGAGTCTTTTTTTAAAAAGGAACATGTCAGATTCGCGGGTTCGGATCCCGGGCGCCCGCTCACGCACTGCCTGTCAGCCACGCCGTGGCGGCGTCCCATATAAAGTAGAGGAAGATGGGCACGATGTTAGCCCAGGGCCAGTCTTCCTCAAGCAAAAAAAAAAAAAAAGAGGAAGATTAGCAACAGATGTTAGCTCAGGGCTGATCTTCCTCACATAAAAAAAAAAAAAAAAAAGGAACAAGTCAGAAGATTCCAGACATCAAAAGACCAAAAAAGCATGCTCAAAAAATTATTCTGGGGACTGGCCCTGTGGTCTAGTTAAGTTCGACACACTCCGCTTCAGCAGCCCAGGTTCGGTTCCTGGGCGCAAACCTACACCACTCATCAGCGGCCATGCTGTGGCCGCAACCCACATACAAAATAGAGAAAGATTGGCACAGATGTTAGCTAAGGGCGAATCTTCCTCAAGCAAAAGAAATACAAAAGTTATTCTGCACCCCTTTCATTTTCCCCCCAAAGATTACCTAACATTTAGATATGCTCTCAGCACTCATATGGTGAGATCTGGTCCCCCATCCCCTTACATCTATAAAGGGATCGTTCCTCAATCTGGTAGCTCCTTCAGAGGGCAGGTGATGTTTCTACCCTTTTTATAACCTCCCTTGGAGCAGAGATGATTGGCAACAATGACACCCATCCATAATTCCATAACCTCAATTGAGGTAGATATAATAAGCAGATCTATCTCTGTTCTCTAGTGGCAAAAATATAGAAGAGCAAACTGGCTCAACTTTAGACAGATAGATGTCTCACAGGGACTTTCCAAGCCTGAGAGAGTTCATTTATCGCAATGTGTAAAATTTTATCTTGTTTTAAGAAATGCACATAGATTTTGGTGCACTGAGAGTTCTCCGTCTTTTTTCTGAGAGAGCAACCATTGTTATATACATGACAGGTGTCAGGGCTTCCAGGCCTGTGATGGAATCAAGACTCCTGAAACACAGAAAGTGATATTTAAGCTAAATCCTGAAGGATGAGAAGGGCTCTGCCCTGTGAAGAGCTGAAGGGGCAGGCACTTCAGAAAGAGAGAAGAACATGTGCAGTGTCCCTGAGGCAGGCAAGAACTAGAAGTGTTTGAGGAACAACAAGGACACTGTCTTGGCTGGAGCCGAATGTGTGAGAAGAAGGGGGGCGGTTTTGATGTGAGGTGGGGAAGAGCTGCCTTTTGGTAAAGCCAAAAGGTGTTAACCAGGGAAGTGACAAGATCTGATAGGCAGTTTTTAAAACATGGCTCTTTGGCTGCTGTTCAAGAAAGAATTAAAGTGGGACAAAGCCAGTTTGGAGGCCATCTTGGGAGTCCAGTGAGTCAACGGTGACAGTTTGGACTAGAGTGATAGCAATGGACACAGAGAAATGGTTAGATTAAATATGGTTTTTTGGAGTAAGAACCAGTGAACTTGCTGATGGATTAGATGTAAATAATGAGGGAAAATGAAGAGTAAAGTAGAGCTCCAAGGTTTTGTGGTTAAGCCCCTAGGTAAGTGGTGTTACTGAGATGAGAAGTTACAAGAGGAAAAGGTTTTAGAAAGAATTAAATTGGAAATGCCTAACTGGTTGTACAAATGGAGATGTCAAGTTGACAGTGGACATAAGATTCTGATTTTAGAGGAGACAACTGGGACGGAGATAGACATTTGGATATCATCAGCATTTAACTCTTCCTTAAAGCTGTGAAACAGGATAAGATCACCTAAAGCAGGGACTGGCAAACTTTTTCTCTAAAGTGCCACATACCAAATATTTTCAGTAGGCCATTTGGTGTCTGTCACATCTACTCAACTCTTCCATTGTAGCACAGAGTAGATATAGAAGCAGCCGTAGACAATATGTAAACAAATGAGCATGGCTGTGTTCCAATAAAACTTTATTTACAAAACAAGTAGTGGGCCATATTTGGCCCATAGGCTGAAGCTTGCTGACTTTTGATCTCGAGCGAAAATGTGGACTGAGAAGAGAAAGTAGTCCAAGATTGAGCCTAAGGCACATCAACAATAATAATTATTATGTATATATAATTTTATCACTAACAATGTCAGTCACTGTTCTAAGTGTTTTACTTATAGCAACTCACTTAATCTTCACAATAACCAATGAGGTGGGTACTATGATCCCTATTTTGCAAATGAGAAAACTGTAACCTAAAAAAAAGTCCAGGGGACCAGCCTAGTGGCATAGCAGTTAAGTTTGTGCGCTCCGCTTCAGTGGCCCGGGATTCACAGGTTCGGATCCTGGGTGCAGACCAATGCACCGCTTGTCAAGCCATGCTGTGGCACCATCCCATATAAAGTAGAGGAAGATGGACACAGATATTGGCTTAGGGCTGGTCTTCCTCACATACACACACACAAAAAAAAGTCCAAAGGTTGGTTGTCTAGGCTAGTATGGCCATTCTGTGGACTTCAGCAACCTAGACTCCTTCCAGCTCATTCTTCTACCATCTCTAGAGTATAGCTCCCATCCTCATGAACCAGAATGGTAGCTGGGGCTCCAGCCTTCATATTCACATTGCAGGTGGCAGGAAGAAGGAACAAAAGAGAAGCAGCAAATGGCATATGCCAGTTGTCTTTTTAAGTTGTCTTTTAAGTTTCCTAGAAACTGCCTTACAACATCTCTTCCATTATATCTCATTGGCCAGAAGTTAGTTGCACGGACACGCCCCAAGTAAAGAAAACTGGGAAACAAAGTTTTTCCCCAAGGGCCACGTGCCCGAGGAAAATTTAGAGGTTATATTACCAAAGCAGAGTAAGAACATTCACTGGAGTAGAAACTAACAGTGCCTGTCCAGTTACCTCAACATTTCTCAATTATCTTACTTTCTGTGCGTTTTTGCAAGTATAGTTGATAACACTCTCCCTAAGACATGTCTGCTCAGCCGTCTCACCTCTCTGGCCTCTACTGTTGAAGTCCTCTGTACTCTTCAGAAGCCAGCTCACAGGTCCCCTCTTCTGTGAAGCTGTCCCTGACTCCCCACACAGAGTCTTCCTGTATCCCCAGGTCACATTATCACACTTCCTTGCATTTAGTTCTTTCCTGGTGGGTGTCCTTGACCTGTCTCCTCTACTTGACTAGCTAACCCAAGGGCAGGTGAAGCCAGATGTGTGGAGGGTAAATTTTTAAGAACTAAGGGAAATATGCTGTGAAACTGCAAATGAGCAAAAAGGAGTGAGTACGCATGATCCTCTGGCACATGGTGAAGGGGCTGGGGTTGAAGACCCAGCAAAACAGCAATTCTCAAATGTTGCTACCTGTGAAAATAACTTGGGGAACTTTAAAAAGTCTTGATGCTCAGGATTCACCCCATATCAGTTAAATCGGAATTTCTGAGGGTGACACCTGGGCACTGGTGTTTTAAAGTTTCTGGGGTGATTCCAATGGGCAGCCACATTTGATCACAAACACAGTTGGAAATAGAGGAAAAGAGAGACGGAAAGAGAGAAACAATTTTCCTCCTTCAGAGAACTTGAGGGTTTGTTGTTTACCTACGAGGTTTTCCAAACAAGATTGTTAGTCTTATCCTTTTAGGTTATTTCCTTCCAGCCACAGACAAAGGTATATTTATATCATACAAGATTATTGATTGAAACATTTCTAATGAGAATTATTAAAGCCCTCCCAAGTTTATTTCAGGCAGTTTGATGCCCTATGGGTCAAATAACTCTTAAGTTTCTCTTTAAGTAACTAAATTAGAGTAGTCAGTCAGGGAAATAAGAAAACAATCGTACTGAGGCTCACCTCATGTGTGACACATAATATGTTTAAATTGCTTTATTGACTTTACAAAGAAGCATGCCGGATCAATCACAAGTGACAGCACTGTGATCACTTCTATCAGGGCGTGAGGGGCTATATTTCAAATTCGATGTGACTGGTGAACTCCATTTTCAGCTAACAGTCATGAGAGTTTCATGCATTTATGACCAATAAAGAATATCCCCACTTGGTACAAGAAGGAGTGCACTTCAGAAAGTTTTGTACTGTTTTCTCCAAAAGATAAAAGTTAGTGAGGAAGTAGGCTCTCTTAAATATGTTTTGAAACTTTTTTCCTATTCAAAGATTTCTGAGAGATTCAGGATTTTTTAATTCAATAAAAATGCTGTTGACTCTCGGGGGGCATTCCAAATGTTCAGTTAAAATTGAGAGAGAAAAAATTTTTCAGGAGCCGTTCTTTCCCTTTTTTGCTGCAGTATAGGTATCCTATTCTGGGGCAGAATAAAGCTCTGATTTTTTAAAGCACGCTTAGAGACTTCTGAAAATTGTTTTTAAGTGTTCCTTTGGAATGAAAGTTGAGGCTCTGGCTTTGGTTGATATTGTTGCTGGTGAAAAGCAAGAAATTGCTTGGATTTGCGCCTTCAGTGAAATAGAAAGGGAGCCAGGAAATACACTGGGCAGAACTGCAAAACTGGACAGATTCGCCACGCAGCTTCAAACCAGAAAAAGAGGTCTTAGAGCATGTACGTTTGCCAGGAAAGAAAACTGCTTTATTGAAAGGTTAATTTTCAGATTAGTTTTGGGAAATTTGAGATAAATAAATGAGATCAGAGAAAAAAACATAAGGCCTGGATCCTTTTTTCTGGGGTTTTCAGAAAATAGTCATTGCTTCTAGTGAAATGTTTTGACATTTTCAGTAGGGAGAAAATGTTAATTGTAATGTTATGTGTGTGTCTTCTTAAAAACACTTGTGAATAAATCTTTTATCTGTTTTAAGAGTAATCAGAGAGTGAAAACACTATTAAAATGTTCGCTGTGTTCTTTATTCCTTGCAGTAACTTTCACACTTTCTAGGATGTTGCAATTTATTTTTGGGGTTAAAATGTACCAATTTGGAGAAAATTCCTTTACTTGTTTTATAGTTCAGTTGCAGTATTGAGGAATCTTATTACTAAACATCCCCGGGATCTGCCTGGGTTTCTTCTCTCATTTTGTCTCATCTGTTGCTTGTTCTCTAATTTCTCAGCTTCTTCCCTTGAATCATTGGCTCCTTTACTACATTTATAAGATGTCACCACATAAAGACTCCCTCGCACGACAATGGTCTGCCTGACTCTGTATAGTGAATATACACACTATTAAGCTACTTAGTGGCAGGGACCATGATTGACTTTTTGAACAGTCATCTCTGCTCCCACCACCTCCCTGCTTTGTACTTACCAGACACCCCATAGATGTTTGTTGAATGACGGTAATACTCTCCTTTCTCCTGTCATATGTCCCTGTCCCGTAATTCCATGTTGCAATTGACTAAAGCTTCATGTGCAAAGCAGAGGTCTTACTATTGAAAATTAGAGTGTTACATTGTGTGTGGGCCCTTCGGAGGGAGGTACCAACAAGGTCACACATTCGTGGCCCAGCAGGAACCCAAATGTAAACATCACCGCCTGAGGCCCAGCCCTACAAACCAAGTCTCCAGAAGAAAGAAAAAGAATCCCTAGCTTCAAAGAAAGCAGCTTCCACCGTTACTGAATCATGACCTGGAGCACACGCATAAACATAGACATACACGTGCTAGCCCCCATCCACGTGGAGAAAATACGTAATCATCTCAGCAAGCATTTATGGTCTAATTTGATATTTGTTAGCGTCTTAGTTAAAAGATATGGTAATTCTTGTAGAAATACTTTTCCCTTTTGGATTGCTACCTTTAAATGTCAAGTGCGTGAATACTACTTAAATCACAATTAAGCTTGGAAATAATTTCAAAAACAGATTAGAATGTGAATAAAATGATGCTGTACACTGTTTTCCACATACTCCTGTTAAGAGGGCTGTCGGGCACAAACAGAAGGGGAAGCTGCTATAACAGAGGGGTATTCTTCATTTAAGGGTATTGGCACATTCTCTCCCTCATGCTCTTATAAACAAAATATAAAGACAGAATTGCACACAGCTAATTTAAGCTCTAGGTCTCACGTAGATTAGTGCTAATGATGTAGAAAATTATCAGGTGCAAGGAACAGAACAGAACTCACTCGCAGACACCAGCGACATTTTCGAATGCGGCTTTCTTTGGCATATTTAAAAACCTATGGGACCTGTGTGTAATTAGGAGGATGGTTGGATCTTGCTATTAAAAGCCAATCGGTGACATTCAACAACAGATGTAACCACTAACATTTGTACGACTAGCTTAATATTTTGGAGTCAACCATCAGGCTTGTTACCACTGGATTTTCTCTGGTTCGTGCTAATAAACTAGATTATTGATTTTCGGATTTTCTGTGTATCCAAGGATATTCTCTAAGATGTCTGTATACTGTTTCATGCTTAAGTTGTCAACTAAAATGACATAACAATGAGTAATCATTTTCTAATCATGTTGAAAGGGGTTAAAACCAGCATATAAAATGAATCTTCACAGCTTCAGAGTAACAGGAACATTCTTGCTGTCCCTCCTCCAGCTGAGGGGAGGTCATCCCTACCTGCCTGCCATCTTCCCCAGGAATTAGCTGCATTCACAGCTTACGATCTTTGATAGTCAGAAATCTGCTTTCCAATATGTTTGAATGGCAGGAGAGCTCAAAAGACACCTCAATCTAAATAGGATTTTAGCACATCAGGTGCTATTCCAAAGTAAAGCGGGCTGGGTTGCTGTGTTGGTGGTGGTGTTTATTCATCTTCCCCTCTGGTTTCATGTGTATGGATGTACGCGTCTCGGCGTATATGCCCGGCTCTCAGGGTGTATGGGGCTGGTGAATGCATGTGTAGAGTGTGTATATATGTAAAGTAGAAACTGAACCAGGGTAAGAAAATGAACTACTGTATGCAAGAACTATATGAAGTGCACCCAGCTGCTGGCAGCAATTGCTACATGCAGGCCACTGATTATTACGCGTATTTTGAAGATAGTCCGGGTTACAGTGGTTGCAACGCTCAGGCTGTGCCCAGTAACAACATATATATGGAACAGGCCTGGGCAGTGAATCAGCCTTATACCTGTAGTTACCCTGGAAACATGCTGAAAAGCAAGGACTCTGACTTGGACATGGCCCTGAATCAATACAGCCAACCTGAATATTTCACTGAAGAAAAGCCTACTTTTTCTCAAGTGCAGTCGCCACCGTACTCTCAAAAAAAAGGTAGGGACCATTTTACTTCAATTTGCTAAAAGTTTCCGTGTTTGTCTCCATTGCGTTTTAATGTGACTGTTTGCATCAACTTCGTCAAATCTTTGACTTTGAATGCTGAATGTTGGAAATTAAAACCAGCAGTAAAGAGAGGTTGCTAGGTAGTCGAAAGGGGTCCGTGAACAACAAACACTTCCCAGCACTTTTTTTCATCATATATAAAAGCTGGATTGAGCTGGTTTTTAGGCTATGTGTGTATATGTGTGTATATATTGCCCAAAGTGAATATTTTCAGCTACTTTAGTATAGAAAATATGTAAAAGGCTTCCCCTTGGTGGAGAGGCACTGGGGTGTTCGAAGTGGGACCATTCTCCTCAGATTAAAAACTCATTTGACTTTTTCTTGGCACTTCATATTAAAAGTTTATTTTAATTAACTAGTAAAATATTTTAGTGATTTTTGATAGTATTATATATTGATATGTTAGGATTTGTAAATGTTCATTTTAATGTATTTACTTATCCATGTAAACTGTAAAGAATCTACTTGTAACTATATCAAGCTGTAAGAATGTGAAACTCAAAAAGAAACTGATGCACTTTACACTGCCGTGTGCCCCTAAAGTTTGACTTGTCTGGAACCATGTCAAATGAACTCTCTATATGAAAGTGAGTGACATATCCTTCAAAATATCCAATGTTAAAGCAAGTGCAATATCCTTTTATTTTAATAGACACTGTGGCTTTACAATGCTGTATACTTTTCTATCAACAAAATATTTCCTGTATTACCAAAAAGTGAAATAAAAGATGCAAACAGGTAGTACTCAGGGGCTTAGTAGCAACTGTCAGATAGAAATGCTTTTGAAGATAGCTCAAATTCTAGTGCAAATATGCCAGAAACTCATTTTTTTCGGTGTCTGATCTATAGTGTATTGCATAGGAAACCAAATTTACAGGTTTCTATTATTTGCAAGAATCTGACATACATTGATCTTCAAAGATGAATTTCTCTGTGAAAAAAACAGCATGTAGTTTATTTCATTGTGGCTCCTATAAAAATTATCATTTGCTTTTGTTAATGTAACTGTGTAAGTAAAATTAGCTCATTTTGAAAACAAATACACAAAATCTAAAAAAACAAACTAAAACTAAAATACCTGTTTACCATATACTTTTTTTTTTACCATATACCGCATTCATATTTTCTGTGCTAGTCAATAACTTCCAAATATGAAGTAGATTACAGCATAAAACATATTCAGGGTTGTTCATCTGCGTTTTCATTTAGCTTCATATCCTCTTGAAGGGCATCAGAATTTCTCATTTATTACAAGGGGCACACACCACGTGAGTCCCCTAATGGGTACATTCGAGATAGATTAAGTGTGTGCTTTCTATTTCATTTAATATCGTACTTGTAAGTAATTTATCTTTGAAAAGAAGAAGCTACCGTTGCCTCATAAGACATGCCTGGATATGCCTTTCATAATGCTGTAGGATCACAAGAAAATACTGGTGCCTGTCTCTCTATTTGGGCATTCTGCTATTCTTAAAAATTCCAGGAAAAATTTTCAGGGTATTGAACTCTTTTTTCTTTTGTCTTTTCACTATATTTTCTTCAACAGTGCTGGCGAATATTTGCTTATAAAAACGTTAAAGCAGGGATTCTTTACTAATTAATTTGACGCATGAACTAGAGGGAAAGACACTTTGTATACATATATTGATGTAATTTCTCAAAGCCATATGCCATCGAAAGGCCACTGCCACCTGCCAAACTGACTAAATCAAAGCAGGCAAATATTCTTAAATGCGCCATTATTTACTGTTACAAGTCTTTAAGTAAATCCCAGTAAAACTAAACCCAGCTGTTATCTGTCTCTTAGGACAAAAGGTCGTACCCAACACGTTTATCCATAATGATCCAGTATTGATTTTTGTTGTTGTCGGAGGACATCAGTAGTATCTCCTTAAGGCAAAATTAAGACTATAAACAGGTGTTCAGTGGGGCAGGCCTCATTATTCCAATTGGATTTTTATCTATTTTCATGAAATTCATAATTGCTTCATCTGTGTTTGTTGCTGTCACTACAGCTCTATACACTCTTCAATAATGCAGGCAGCTGTCTTAACTTTTTCATTATTTTTTTCAGGATGGCTTATTCTCTAGCCTTTAATTGGAGTTTTCTAGTATGTAGAGAATGATCATAATCTTGTAAAAAAAAAGTGTATTATACTTACACAAAGATGAAATAAAGGAAGGCTACAGAACCTGATGTTAAGACTGGTTATCTTAACAGTAGACCTTAAAATGACTTTTAGTTCTCTTAGTGTTGTTTTTCTATGTTTTTACATTTATAGCTAAGAGGGGGGAAAGTTATCAAGCTCCTGAAGTGTTGAGAACATGGACTAAGGAAGAGTCAGAATTCAGCTCATGGAATCACATTTAAGATAAAACTTGAAGAATTGGAGGGTGGCACAGAGCCAATATAATTTTCATGTTGAGGAGGGCTGACGTGCAGAATGTAATGTCTGTCTTATTTTTCAGATAGAATATGAGAAAACACACTCTTAATTTTTAAAAGTTAGGGACAAATAAAAAGAACCCTAGCAATCACTCAGAAGATAGGAGCTCCTTATTTTTAATCTTTCAAGTAACAGAGCCATGATTTGTTATGTGAAAAATCAGTCTTCATGGCCAGTTCTGCTCCCACACTTCCTCCCTGGCCCCCAGCTCAGGAGGAAAGGGGAGAGCAAGTCTGGAAATCAGACAGAGGGCAGGGGAATTGGCAGCCAGAGTGTTGTGTCTTCTCTTTTGTGGCCGTGGTTTCAGCAGTTAAAAAAAAGTTATCTTTTTTCGGGAGGGGGGGTGGGTGTTTGCTGGCTGTTTCCACCAGAAATTCCAGTTACATTCCAAAGTCCCCAGAGAGCTTGAGTCTGGCTTCTCTGCGGGCAGCCTTGCCAGTCAGCCTCTGTGTCTGTTTAAACAGAATCCTTCCCTGGAGTGTCTGTCCTGTGTAACCCTCCTCCACAGGAGTCTTTGCTTGACCTTCTACGTGCCATCTTTATAGGAACTGCGTGTCCAAGAGGTTACCAGAGCCGTTGCATCAGAATTGGTTATTATGTCCAAGAGAATAAGAATTTCCCAGTTTTGAGCCAGGATGAAGGAGATGGGGTGTGTTTGTCCTGTTCGGTTTGGGTTTTGACTGCACATGTTCTTGTTCTACAGCCACATTTTTAGTGTTGCAGAAAGAAAGGTGAATGACTGAAGCAGAAACCTCGACCTGTCCTTTCTGAATCTGCTTTCATTGCCTCTCTGTCTCGGGGACAGGAATCTAAATCTTTTTTCGTGTTCTGTGGCTCTGTTGACTTCACGTGAATAATTGTGTAGACATTAGAAATGGAAATTAAATGGTAAGGTGGAGGATGTTTGAAGTGACCCACATCAAGAGGATTGGATTAAAAAGAAGAGTTAAGCCCCAAAGAAATACGATCTCTAATTAGAATTTCCTTGGCCTCTTTTAAAGTTAGAGACGGATTGCTCTACAGTAGAGTTGGGATGGGGAGGTTACAAAGTCTGTCCAGAAAAAAAAAAAAATGTTACATGAGAAACAGGTACCCTTGATTCGGTCTGGTGAGAGGCAGGCAGGAAAGGAAATCAAAGGAAGGGAAGATTTACGAGTCCCATTGCATAATCAGTCCTAGCCATGAACTTGAACATGAGATGATTGCACACTATTTCAATTTCTCTTCCTCCCCCTTTCCCATCTTCCCTCCCTGCCTGCTCCTCACTCTCTTTGTCTCCCCCCACACACTTCCTCTCTACTACTCTCTCCCTCAGTCTTCCTCTTTCTTCCCCTCTGTCTCCCACCCCTTCTCTCCCTCTCTAGTTGAACTTGTTTAATTTAAACACATATGTAATCAGTCCACCAAATGAACTAAGTGTTGCAGACATCATGTCTTTAAAATGTAATACTTAAGACGTTAATGCAATCACAGATTTTTCTACGTTGCATATGTAATTGTAAGGATGCCGATGTAAAGTTAGGATTTCAAATTAGGCACTGCCACCATATACTATTAAGAGACAACACCACTCCAGAAAACAATAGAACCATTTTTTAAAATAAAATACAGAACACATTTGCTGTTCAAAAGTGTCTCTCAGCTCCCAGAAATGGAAGCAAATTAAGGAACAGTAGTAGTTTCCAAACCAAATCCAAGTACAGACAAAAGCATGAGCTGAGTCTTCTTTCTTCTCTTTCCTGAGAATTAGGTATCTGTCTTGTCAAAGGCATGTCCTTCAGGGATTTCACTGGATGCCCTGACCTCATTCTAAAGCATGCACTGCCATTCCTCATGATGAAAACTAACAGCAGGAGTCCAAGGCACAAGAAACTGAAGTCAGGTGCCTGGCAGGCCATCAAAAGAATGCTGGCACTGTTTATTTCCTGGGAGTGGGGTTCACATCCGTGCATCCCTCCATGAATACTTTCCCACAAACTCAAAGCTTTTTTCTCAGCTCCTGGCATTCAGGTGCATTCAGCCTGAGGTCCAGTTGCTTCCCCCTCTACCATCTGCTCTGGTTCACCTTTTATGATCCCGTCTTCTTGCACTGATACTAAGTCCCAGCGCTCACTTAGTGTCTGTAGCCTTCCTTTTCCAGATCCTCATGACTGCTGAGCTTCCATGCGCTGTCCTTGGTACCACCCTCATCTCAGCTCCCTGTGTACTAGCTGCTTTAGAGAATTTCCTCAGTTCTCCTCGAGACTCCCAAAATGTGCTTTCGAGTGGTCACCCCACTCCACCCCCTTCCTTTATCTGTAGATACTTCCCGACACATTGTCTTGTCCTCTTCTCTCCATGTTCATCCCTCCTCTCTCTCAAACCTTCTGCTTCCAGCCCCTCAGTGGCAGTTCTTCCTCTGCACCCACCACAGGCCTCCTCTTCAAAGTTTCAGACCCTTTCCATTACCTGTTAGATCAAACACTAACACCATCAACTCCTCCCCGCCCTGAAGAGTTCCATTTTGATTCTGGCTTTGCACTTCTGCCCGCACCCTCTGTTCCAGAAACCTTGGCCATTTTTTCCATGTGTCCCTTTCTCTGCCATACTTCCCCCCATTCATGAACCAACAGTGCTTTTTCTCCAGCGACCACCCACTGCCAGCCACACCCCAGCGTGCACCCTGCCATTCTCAGCCTGCATCACTTCAGGTCACCAACTCAGCTCACAGCCCAACCAGCCTCTTCTATTTAACCAGCACCACATTCTCTCCATCACCCCCACTCCTGACCGGCCCTGACCCTGGCTTCAGAGGCAGGTATCCCTTGTTTTATACAATAGCACTGAATCATTTGTGTAAATCACCTTTTTTAAAAGAAAATAAATTGTACATAATGTGTATTAGACCAGAATTTCTCAACCTTGGCACTACTGACATTTTGGGTCAGATAATTCTTTGCTGTGGGGGCTGTCCTGTGCCTTGTATGAGGGTGAGTAGCATTCCTGGCCTCTATCCTCTAGATGCCAGCAGCACACACCCCTCCCAGTTGTGACAACCAACAATGTCTCCAGATACTGCCAAATGTTCCCTTGGGGGCAAAATCACCCCCAGTTGAGAATCACTGCATTAAAAGAACTTAGTATTTTGAGAGCAACTGAAGCAGAGGATCTTTTGTGATGTGAAAATCCCTCCTCAACTTTCATATTAAAAAGTTTAGATTTTTGTACATTGAGTTGTTTCAAAATGGAGTACACTTGAACATCCACGTACATATATACATGCAACTTACATATATGTGTTGTAGGTCGTTCCTATAGTCTGGATTTGGGTTCTCTTCCTCATATATGCCTGCCTATGTCAACTCTATCGAGATCATAAGCACCGTGAAGGCAGTAACTCCTTTACTTCACACTCTGAAGTGTGCATCTACCATGACTGGGGGCACACCTGCAGGGAGACCACCACAGCTCATAACAGCAGTGATGTTATCCTGCTGACAATGCAACCGCGCCTCCCCCTTCATATAACATCAGGCTGAAGAGCTGGTAGGCGGCCTTTTTAGAGCTACAACCTGAATCTCATTCTGAATGGATTTTCAGATGAATAAAAGGCACTCATTTTTCTTAAACACGCAGGACATGAAATAACTGTGGGTGCTTCTGTGTAAGCCCAGCGCCATAAATTGACTCTGAAAGCAAAATCAGAGGCAGCTAGTGCCCATTCTGGTGACCCTTTCCACTCCCCTTCCCTTCCCCACTCTTCTAATACATTTTATTTTCCCACTTTCTAACCCATCCCCTCTTTTAAAACAGGAAACGAATCTCAGTACCAGAGTTCTAAAATTCCAATGCCTACAAGCGCCAGAGAGCTGATATTAATGAGAGAGAGGCACAGCTGTTGCATAAGGACTGCTTAATTTAAATTTTTCAACCAACACATACATTGTTTATATGTTATACAATAGGAATATTTTTCACTTCCATAAGGAAATATAGTCTCTTTCATTTTTCTGAAATCACTTTTGTCTTCCCACTTTTGACAAAGATTAAAATTCTGTGAAATATTTTTTTACTTATAAAAAAACAATGCAAGAATTAAACATAAATGGCAACCAACATACAGCCTCAGAGTTGGGGCACAATAGAGAGTGGTGCTGACAGTGGAGAACTAGAAAGTATCTCTTTCTTAGGAGGTGGGCTGCCCTTCTCAGTTCAGTTGATTGTTGTCCTGTGAGAATTTGAGCTCAGTATTTCCAGATCTCCCCATTTTTTCACATGAAGCAAGAAATCTGGATTTTATATGAAATCTCTTGGGTTTTAAAAATTGGCTGAGAGTTTTCAACACTCTGCAAGCCAAACACTGTAGACTGCCAGTGTGTGTGCCCTTTTGATTAAAGTTTTGACTGAGACTCATTATACCAATATATTCCCTTTCCTAGTGATTTGCATCTTCATGTGTTTTAGCTCTAATTGTGGATTAAAAGGTTATGTCAGCTATTAAGAATCTGAGTCTACAAGGAGAAGGAAGTTTAGCTGGGGGGACTTTTTCTTGTGTCTGAAACTGTATTATGGCCAAGCCTAGCCCTAAAAATTAATATATTTTAGTTTCAGGAATTCTTGAGTCAGAAGAAATAATCTGAAACTTGCTTTTGCCCCTTTTTCTGCCCTAGGACTTCTAGATGGTAGAAATCCAGAGTCCCTGGTCATTATGCCTTCTCCCCTTTCCTGGCTTAACACCTCTGAGCTGGTCCTTCTGCTCCCCTTTCCCTCCTCTACCCGCAATGCTCTAGAGTTTGAAGACTTGGAAGTCCAGTGTCTTCTGTCCCCCAGGAGCAAGGACCCAGCCAGCCAGAGGGCAAGGTGTAAAGCAAAGATGCTCAGTGATTCCACAAGGGCAGAGGGAGAGCATAAAGATGGTTAATGTTCTAAGGAAAGATTTTGTGAAATGGGAGCCTCTGAGGCAGTCCTGCTGGGAATTTGCAGATAGCAATGAAGGGATATCTTTAGAGTTAATACTGCTTCAAGTGTGTATCCAGGGTCTTACAAACTAGGCCCATACATGTTTGTTAAATAAGTAAATGAATAGAGAGAGGAATGGACGGATGGATGGATAGATGGATGAATATAGTGATTAGCAAAGAGTTAAAGGTTAACATCATTGCAAAATTTGGCACCTAATACAAAGAATTAAATGTAAAAAGAATCAGGATTAGTATGTTGAAAAAAGGCTGAGATGAGCCATTCAAGATTTTTTTAAGTATATAAAGAAACGACAGAGGGAAGAAGGTGCCAGTGGGAAAAAAACAAATCCGAGCTGTGGAATGAATTGTAGAGGTTCAATATAAAATTGGAAGGATGACTAAACCTGCTAGTTATTTAGCTTCCTTAGCGGTGATAAAATATAGTGTCACCTGATATCCTGACCCAAACCACTCAGGGTTCTTTGCTGGCTCTAAGTTGATCGTTCCACAAGATGAATCAGCAACATGGACCTTTTTTACCTCTCTGAACTGCCCAAAATATTTCCCACTACCAACAATAACCACTGCTCCTTTTAGATGCCAGGACTGCTTCTGCTAGGCTAATGGTCTTATACGGAAGATAAGCCAGCTTGGAAATGGTCTCTGAACTCAGCTCCTCTCCCCTTCTGCTAGATCTACCTTCCTAGGGAGCATCTTCTACTTTACATCTGCCATCAAGATTAATCTGCCTTATGTTCTATTCCCCAAGGGCTGTGTGTCTGCCACGGTTACAAGAGGTGCCAGTGTTTCTTCTCCTAGGACTTGAGTTGCCATTATAATTTACTCAAAAGAGTTAAACTAGCCAGGCTTCTGATTTTACCCATACACGGGAAAGCCTTGAATTCAGCGCAAACCAAGAAGCCAAGCTTACTGCCTATTGCAAGATTTCTATTGCAAATGTAGAAAAAACTTTCCCCTTCCACATACCAAGTCCCTCCAATAAATTAATGTTAACTACAACATGGACAAACCTCGAAAACATTATGCTAAGTGAAAAGCCAGTGACAAAAGACCACATATTATATAATTCCATTTATATGATATGTCCAGAATAGACAAATCTATAAAAACAGAAAGTGAATTAGTGGTTGCTAAGGGCAGAGGGGGTGGAGGGAATGGGAGGAATGGGGGGTTACTTCTAAAGGTACAGGGCTTCTTTTGGGGATGATGAAAATGTTGTAAAATTGATTGTGGTGACGGTTTCACAACTCTGTGAATATACTAAAAGCCATTGAATTCTATGGTATGTGAATTATATCTTAATAAAGCTGCTAACAAGAAAAGGTACAAAAAAATGTTAGTAATATCTTACCATGTCAACCTATTTTACATGCAGGATAATGCTTAGCAATTAATCAGACATTGCCAAGTGTCACCTAAAAGAAATCCTCAAGTCTTTTGTTGAACAAACAGATGGAGTTTGCTTTCATAATAATATGCTTGATGAAGTGGCAGCATAGTTTATTAGTCTAAAAAATAATGCATAATCATAAGAGCTGGGAAAGATACATCATCCTTGGACTATCACATATCATTACGGGTCTTAATTGTTTTCTGGGGTGTTATTAACTATGCTTCTTTAACAGTCACCTGGGACAACTTGCAGATGCAATTCTCAGATGAGCAGTGTGGCTTCCAGGGTTGTGTTTCTCACATTTGTTTCTAGACAGAACCCAATACTGACATCTGTTTAGTGTCCACTCCTGGCAAGAGAACTAGCACTACACATGCATTTTCCTTAGCTGGGCATATTAGCCAGCATGTGACTCATTTGGTGAGCAAGAAAAAGGAAAAAAAAAATGGAGACACTGAGCTAGGAGAGCAAGAAATGATTAAGTTCTCTAGGAGAACTGGGTAGCATGTGATGTTGTCAAGTATATTCAGTAACCTTAAGAGAATCCCCACCTACATTATGTGTGGGATGTCACTCCCTGATGGAAGTTACTTAATGATGAATAATGGACTTAGGCTTAATGATTGATATATCATTGCCTGTGGTGACTGTCTTGGGTAAATAAGATGGTTTTGAGTTAATATTGTAGGGAAAAGAAAGATATGGGTGTGGTGCACTAGTATGATCATGTAAGCAACCGCTACCAACTTAAGTATAGAGTTCTGTAGAAATTTTGATGATTTAACTAAAGACATATTTAATCACCTATTCATCCACCTGCCAAGAAGATAATCTAGGACAAATAAGAGAGCAAAGCAAACCAGCCATCAGACTAGCAGTCAGAAAACAGAAGGAGTCCATTCTACTCACAGATTGAATTATCATTGGATTCCAGGGTTCACAAGAACCTTAAAGGTCAAACAGTTCAACCATCTACATAAATTGTTGAGCTACATGGGGGAGGAATTCTTCAGTGTTCTACTGCCAACACCAAAGGATAAAGCAGGCAGGTTGTGGTGAGGTAGCGTGAGAGATGGTGAGGGACCTGCATTCACTCTGGTTAATGTTCTCCGGCCCCCCCAAGGCTTGTCCCACAAGCAACACAGTGTCCAACTGCATTACAATTGGTTCCTGAACATGAGATTAGAAGGAAATGACCTGCACCTCTTTGTCGTTTATCTCTGCCATCTGCACTTGATATCAACAACTCAAAAGTCTTTACTCTGATCAACCATACATAACCTCTAGGCATAAGGGGTCAAGAGGTAGATTTCCTGACAGCATCAGAATGTATATTCCATCTGCCTTTACCAGGAAGGTGCATGTTTTAATAATCGCTTACTTTGTTGTTTAAAAGTTACTTTGTGTTTTATAAGCATGTGTTTCAACACAAGCACATGTGCACACGCAGTCACACATACTAATCTAAAATGAAGAAACACCAAGATGCTACAATAGTTATCTCTGTGATGGAGAGTTGATAGGTAAATTTGTCTTTTGCTAATTTACGTCCTTCAATTTTTCTACAATGAACTATATTACTTAGCGTAATTTTTTATTTAACAAATCTGGACTTTGTAAGGAACTAATACATACATTGTTTTTGATTCCTAAAGACTGACCACTGAAGTCCATCAGTAAATGTTACTTAAGTCCAGAGCATCTCTGACCATTTTCACTATGACCCTCTCCCCAATTCTACACACTTGATAACTAGTTAGTTCTCTGAACACAGAGCCCTGTTGGAATTTTTTATGTTGTTTCTTCTTATGGATGGACTCCCCAAAACTGTGTTTGGAATGAATCAATGCCTGATGAGTTTTTCTGTAGATTTTGTTAGCATTTCTTATTAAATTTGAGCCACAGCACCCTCAGTTACCTAGTAGACAGTGGTATACAACCTTAGGATTTGGAGTTTATGATCATGTAAATGGGAAACCTAACCAGCAAGGGAAGATTCTTTTTAGTACAATGAGTAGTGGTTTATATAGCCCAAAGTAGGAAGTTGAGCAAATTGTATAAAATTCAGACTTCAGATCTCCACTTTTGGTGATGGCATCTTAATCAAACTGGCCTGGACATAGTGACTTTCATTTCTATGTTGTAGGAAAATGGTATTCCCCTTAAGCTCTCCTTCATCCTGTCTCACTGTATTAAACCTAGTGATCAGAGCAGAGTCAAAGAAAGTGGGACCAAATCTAGTTGATTAGTGAGCAGGAATCTCCCCAGATCACTAGGTCTTGGATGAGCTTGAATCTGGGTGTCTTAGTCTTAATCTGAGTGGAATCTTGGTTTCTTTACCAAAAATCAAACTTTCTAATGCAGTTTTCATTAGGCCAGAAGTTTGGGCCCTTCTATCTGCATGATCACCTCTTTCGGAAACCCTCAATGAGATCTTTAGCCTTCTTAGGCACACCTCCAGCCTTCAAGCCTGCCCGTCTGTAGGTTCCAGATATGATCCTCCTCCCCTATGTTCTTTGCCATTGGCCGATAGCAGCGATCTTGAAAAACTATGATACCATCTTTCAGAGGGAGCAGGTGCTAGACACAGGGGTTTCAGCATGAATAATATGGTCCCTGCCCTCTAGCTGGAACTGTACAAATCTGTAGTGAACCAGAGATTACAGTCTCAGGGAAGAAAAAGTTCCCAGGTAGCTATAATGGGGATAATAAAGGGCTACTCTTGGGGGGGCCACGAGGGAGCGTGGGAGCACCCAACCTGGACTTGGCTGGGGGATGGGCAGGAGGGCCTCTCAAAGAGTTTCCCCTTTGTGATTCTAGACATAGCCCTATCCCAGTCCTACCACATTATATGCAGATGATCGGTTATTGTCTCTTTTCCCAACCGCACTGAAAGCTTCCCCAAGAATGAAAACTTAGTCATCTTTAGATCTTTGGTACCATGCCTGGCATATGGTATACCCATATAAATACTTGTCAAATGGAACCCTCCTCTTGTATTTCCTTCATTTCTTTGTTTCTTTAATAACAGCTTTATTGAGACATATTTCACATACCATAAAATTCATACATTTAAAGTGTACAAAATATTTCCATACAAAACAATGGTTTTTCATTCAGTGGTTTTTAGTATATCCAGAGTTGTGCAACCATCAACACTATACAATTCCAGAACATTTTCATTACCCTGAAAAGAGACTTTGCACCCTTTAGCAGTCACTCTCCATTCTCCCCTCCCTCTAGGCCTTGGCAACCACTAATCTAATTTCTGTCTCTAATTTACATTTCATATAAATGGAATCATACAATATGTGGCCTTTTATGCCTGGCTTCTTTCATTTAGCATAGTGTTTTCAAGGTTCATCCATGTTATAGCATGTAACAGTACTTCATTCCTTTTTATGGCTGAATAATATTCCATTGTACGAATATACCACATTTTGTTTATCCAGTCATTATTTCATGGACATTTGGTTATTTCCACCTTTTGGATACCACAAATAATGCTGCTTTGAACATTCACATACAAGTCTTTGCGTGGATATATATTTTCAGTTCTCTTGGGTATATACCTAGGAGTGGAATTGCTGGATCATATGTAACTTCATGTTTAACTTTTTGAGGAACTGTCAAACTGTTTTCCAAAGCACATTTTACATTCCTAACAGCAATATGTGAGGGTTCTCATTTCTCCATATCCTTACCAACATTTGTTATTGTCTATCACTTTTATTTTAACCATCCTAGAGGATGTTAGGTGGTACCTGATTGTGGTTTGAGTTTGCATTTCCTTGCAATAGTGTTGAGCACCTTTTCCTGTTCTTTCCTTCATTTTCACCTTCTTTTCTCTCATTGAGAAATGACCAGGACTAGAAATACAGAACTCAGTTACTTACACATATGATTCCCAAAGGAAGAAACCATGTCTTATTTGTTCTTATATTGTTAGCACCAAGCACAGTGCTAATGCATAATAGATGCTAAATAAATGTTCTCTGAATTCATGAATAGATGAACGATGGAATGAACACTCAAATCATTCCAGTCCCCTTTTTTCTGCCCAGATCCCTCCCAGAATTCTCTTTTTAGACATGTCTGATGGGAGTTTTGAAACCCTTGAAGTGAACTCAGCAGATGAATCATGGTTTGCATGATGCAAAAGTAAACTAAGAAAAGCTGTGATATTTAAAAAGATAATCCTGTACATTACCAAAGTTCACTTTGAAGTCATTTATCTCCCTCCCAGGAAGGGACATTTTTCTAAAATAAGTCTGAGCAAAGTTATTTCTAAGAAATTATGAAAAGGATTCATTTTATTCTGTTTTCTTTATGCCTTTTTTCTGAAAAGTAAGCCCTCAGTGACCTAGTTTAATTTAAAAAAAATCTATCAAAGTATCAAGGTGAAATATACAGTAAGTCATCTGTCATTTCAACCTGGCTAATCTTTGTTGAAACCAATGAGTTTACTAGACAAAGTACTTCCTAAGGAGCCTTGATCAGGAGAAAGAATGATGTGTTTTCTCAGCCTCTCCCTTCTCCATATCCCAACAAATCCTGCCTTGTTTTGACTTTTTGGTCCAGTCTAAAGCTATATGCTTCTATGGTAAAATTTTGATGCATATGAAATTGAATTTGCCAAGTCAGTTTCTTGGGTGTGTACATCATCTACACTGAAAGGAAAGAGGCAAAGACAGCTGCAAAGTAGACTGCTTCTGTTTTGGTTTTTAAACTTTAGCTTCTCGGGTCAAGGAATTTAAACTAATAATACACTAATAAAGAGAGTTATCATGGTTGTATTTTCTATTTTTCTGAATAAATAAAGCCTCTATTATTTCACACTACCCAGTGTTGGGTTCTATATCATAATAGCCGAGTTTACTGAATTTTTTTTTAGATGGCCTTATTCATTCTACTTAAAGTTAACTGTCTATTTTTAGAAAAAGACCAGCCTAACTTATACTGGAGAGCTAGAAGTTAGGAGATCTGGGTTTTAGTCTCTGCTGTTAATTTCTAGTGCGACTGTGAGGAAGGCCAACCTCTAAAGGACTATTCACCTCAAAAGCACCTGATGAAAAGATGTTCAACATCACTAATCATCAGGGAAATGCAAATCAAAACTACACTAAGATATCACCTTACACCGGTTAGAATGGCTATAATCACAAAGACAACAACAAATGCTGGAGAGGTTGTGGAGAAACGGGGACCCTCATTCACTGCTGGTGGGAATGCAAACTGGTGCAGCCTCTATGGAAAACAGCATGGAGAGTCCTCAAAAAATTAAAAATAGAAATACCGTATGATCCAGCAATCCCACTCTTGGGCATCTACCCAATGGACATGAAATCAACCATCACAAGAGGCATATGCACCCCTATGTTCATTGCAGCATTATTCACGATAGCCAAGAAGTGGAAGCAACCTAAGTGTCCCTCGACTGATGATTGGTTAAAGAAGATGTGGTATATACATACAATGGAATACTACTCAGCCATAAGAAAAGACACAATTGTTCCATTTGCAACAACATGGATGGACCTAGAGGGTATTATGTTAAGTGAAATAAGCCAGAGAGAGAAGGACAGACACTGCATGAACTCATTCATATATGGAATATAAGTGAACACACGGACAGAGAGAACTGATTGGTGGTTACCAAGGGGAAGGGGGTTGGGGGGTGGGCACAAGGGGTGAAGGGTTACATCCACAAGGTGATGGACAAACAAAAATGTACAACTAAAACCCCACAGTGTTATAAACTATTAAGACATCAATTAAAAAAATGGTAAAAAAAAAAAGTACCTGACGATCTCCCAGGACCTTTCCAGCTATAAGTTTTCTGAATTTGTTGCATGGTGTCTTGATTCCAAAGTGCATCAAGTCTTCTTCCGAAATAAGCCTTGAGAAAGAGATTGTGTTACCCAGAATCCAGAGCACTCCAGGTGTCTCAAATCCTGGCCTCTCTGCATGACTCATTGGCTCCAACAGCTTTCGGGTCTGTTCCCACCTGCACAGCAAGAGTGATCACACCTATTTCTAAGGCATTCTGAAATCCTGGGCCTGATGTTAACTTTGAAAGTGCGAGATAAGACATTAGATAAGTATAGGATACTGAGAAAGTATATTAAGTCAGGGAAAGACTTTTTAAATTTCTCTGTGTTAAACGTTTTATTTACCTTTTATATTTAAAACCAAATGATCACAAGATGTAAACCCTAAAGCAAAAATTATATCAAAATGCATAAAACAATTCAGTCTTTCTTCCTCCCTTACGCACCCTACCTCCTGTCCTCTCTTTCCCCTCCTCCTAGCTATGGTGTGTCCTTGACTTTAATATAATATCGTTTTCTCACATTCCTCTTTTTTCCTCCCTCACAGGGTACATCCCGAGTTACTTAGACAAGGACGAGCTATGTGTAGTGTGTGGTGACAAAGCCACTGGGTATCACTACCGCTGCATCACGTGTGAAGGCTGCAAGGTAATGGCCATGGGGCCACTGAGCTCCCACTCAGCCCGGCTCCAGTCCCCTCCCAGGATTCCACCGCAACGCAACATTAAATTCAAATTAGAACCAGATCCCAACATTCATGGCCTGTGATCATCCTGGTGTCTGGGTGTCCTCTTCATTTTTGGTGTGTTCAAGAACTGAATTTAATTTTTTTTTCCAAAGCAAAAACAATTCACTGAAGTTTTGGGAGAGTGTGACGTCTGGTTTTCTTGACAGGGAGAGAATTAATAAAATGAAATTAAATTAATAAAACTCTCACTTTGAGTTTAAAAACACATAGAGATTTTATAACATATTATCATCTCAAGAAATAACCATTTCTCCTCCTGTTTTACCTCCAGTGTTTGAGGAGACAGAGTTCACTCTACCACAGCCTGTTTGCCACTGTTAATCTAAGTGAATACGCTCACTTTTAAGGGTTCCATTGGGGAATAAATTTGAGGCTACTTAGATTCAATTATGTTCTGAAATTATCCAAATTGGCTTTCTGCACAGCCTGCAGTCAGTAAGTAAATTCTGGTCATCCATCAGCTAATTTTATGCTCTACAGACCCATCTTCAGGAGATACTTGACAAGAATACAGCAGTGATCTACAGACAGTTCACTTCCCGAAAGTGAGCCCAAATTTGCCTACTTAGAATCTTCGTCATCAAAATTAAGACGAGCTTTCTGGCAAATATCTTTTGGTCCAACAACATAGCCTAGAAAATAAAGTCTACTATAAAGGTAAATAAAGCTTAACCCAGTGCTGTATCCAGCGTTCAGCTAATGGTTTATATACGAGGAAGTATGTTAAGTCAGAGAAAGACTTCTTAAATTTTTTCTTGTTAAATGTCTTATTTACCTTTTACATTTAAAACTAAATTTATCACAAGATGTAAACCCTAAAGCAAAAATTGTATTAAAATTTATAAAACAATTCAGTCTTCCCTCCTCCCTCAGCCATCTTACCTCCTCTCTTCTCCTTCCCCTCCTCCAACTGACCCCTTTCCTCCTAACCTTTGACCCTAACCCCCAAAAATCAACATGTTAGCTTGATTTCAAACTAAGGTGTCCCATTTTCCTAGTGGAAGATTTTCTATGCAAACTCCCTACTTTTTAGGGCGGGAAATTAGGAAATACTTACCAGAAGCCTGATAAAAGTGTTGAGATGATAGAGGTCATTTCTAAGGTCCCAAGGCCTTATAGCTGCAAGACTGTTTTTTGGAAGGTGATGTAACGTGTTCTCATTTGTCCAGATCCTTTTGATCTGGAATTTGTAACCTTTTAACAAAGATGGGGCTAAAGATTGCTATTCCATCTATGAAAATAACATCTTAAGGAGTTTAATGGAACTCATTACAAATAAGTCCTGGCTATTTATTAATTGGGAAACTTGCAGACTGTCTCTTGAAAGCCCAGTTTTATTGATTTTACTTGAAAGTAATAAAACTACATTACCTTAGATACATTCTCTCATTCCAAAAGCTCAGTAATTCAAATGGGTCTTTCTTCTAAATTAGCCCCTATTCATAAGGCTTTACCTACCTGATTATGCAGTATTTGAGATTCTTTCAAATCAGCTTCTAATGGAAAATTTTGAATTCTGGGAGAGACTCTAATGAAAATTCCATTTAATACTCAACTCCCCAAAGAGATTCTAAAGACTGAACATGCCTTACAGAGGACTTAATGCTTATTAGCAATTGACTTAAACAAAGGGAGAATCAAGCCTATTAACCCGTGTCCCTGCCTCACACGTGTGTCTTCATGATGATCAAGAAATCCACTAGCCTCTTTTCCTCAGATCACAGGATGTTTGGGGCCTGATTCAACTGAGGTTTCCTTAAAAGAAGAAGTCATGTAGCAAAAAGCTAGATTTCTCAGCCTCTGTGCCTTTATCTCAGATCAGAATCCTGTTTCTAGGACTGCCTCCATCATAAAATCAGAAAGAAGCCTTCCTAGGGTGGTTATGTAGATCACTTAATATAAGAACAAAGCGTCTTGGAAAAAGACGGAAGAGTTTTTCAAATGAAACAGTTTCTAAGAGTGGCCAAAGATGAAAAAGGTTACCCTTCACATATTGTTTATTCAAACCTGTAATTTAAAAATATTTCTACCCCATACTTGCAAGGTGGTATAGGGAGAATCTTCTTTGCCCATTTTGCCCTGAAGACAGTGGAAATATTTTAGAGATATTTTCTCTGTTGTAACGTGCCAGTTTTTATGCATCTTTTGTAGAAAGAATATTACCCCACAATAAGCCATTTTATAAGAAAGACTCGAAGCTTTTTAAATATTGCACTAGGAGGGTGACACAGCCCCTTATTGCACTGATCACTCCTTGCATCCTCTCAAACCACTAAGAAATGGATCCAGTTCTTCTCAAAATGCAGGGAAACATGTCTGACGTTGACTCTAAAAGCAAGACCTCCACTTCCCAACAAATCATCAATGAAATATATCTCCTCACTCATTCTTAGGACATCTCCTTTGTCAGCTTACCTCTAAGAGGAGTTTTTTATATAAGTAGACTATATTAAATATTTTCTCCACAAGTTCACTTCCAGAAGTTAGTTTCTGTCACTTTTTAAAATTAAGGGACCTCGCATCTTTACATGTACTCAAGTGAAGTGATCCCTCATCGCATGTCAAGATATGCTTTTATTATAGCTTTGCGGAGGCCAGCATCTTCAAAGGATTTGGTCCATGAAGTGCCCAAGGAAAGTCATCAGAGATAAGCCACAGAAAAGATGGCACTGTGAATAGCAGAGCCTGCTACCTCAACACTTTTTTTCAAAATAAACAAAATATACATTATTTCATTCATTCCACTTAAAAGTTCACAAAGTAGCCTTTTTGGAGAAATAAATGTTACCCCTCTGTCTGGTATATCACCCCTCATTCTCTCCTTGGTGTTGTCTGACTCTTCATCATGCTCCTTGCCCGCCAAAACATGAGTCAACATCAGAGTATGGGTGAGAAAAGAATCTTCCCGACCTCAGATTATGATTTTCCTATCCTCATGGCAGCAATCGCCATTCTCACTGGATGCCCTGAACTTTGGTCTTTCCACCTCTAGGGAAACTTTGCCTCCTCCAGAGGAGGTATGCTACCCAGCCCCTCTCCTCCCTGTCTGTGACATAAGTCTTCTTGCCAGGAATCTCTGGGTTTCTTGTGCCCTCCAGGCAGGGGTAACCTTTGAGGGGTGGATTGGACAGAGGTAACAGAGGTAGAGGAGGGAGGTTCCCAGGGGAGCTTGTTTTTCACTCTGTGGCATGCCCTGACATTCGTGCTTTGGCAGGATTTGCCCACCTTGAATACCCAGAGAAACACTGCTGACATCTCAAACAGCCGCCCCATGTGTGATTTAGTGAATCCTACAATAGTATATCAACATCATTCAAACTAATGGACTCAAGTGTTTAAGGATGCAAAATCCAAATATAACATGACAGTTTTTCTGTTAGAACTTGAACAAGGGAAATGACAAGGAAGTTACAGACATGCCCCCAAATCAAGTCCATTCATTTCAGTTATTACTGTCATTTTTCCATTTTATTCTGCTTTGCCCAATATAAAATCCTACCTTCGACATTTTCATTATAAGAAAGAGCTCTTGAGTCTGAGTGAAGAGTATGCAAGTGATATGTGTACATAATTAAAGCCAAGGAAAGTTAAACAGGATAATTAATCTAGGTCAGCTGGTATTTCAGTCCCACCATTTATGTAACAAAGTTAGAGGTCCCCTTTAAGCTTTAGTAGGCAATATCTTCAAAATTTGTTTTTCCTTGCTCTTCTACTAAAACAGATACAACAAAGTGTTTTTTTGAGGAGTGGGTGGGAGGGGACTATTTATAATCTGTTCATCTAAAACATTTAAATAACACAGTAAAATTGGATTCAGTTTATATCATATAAGCAGTTGTAAGATTTAGAGTCCAAACCCTGGGTTCCAGGCCGAGTTCCAGCATAGACTTACCATGTGATTTGGGGCAAGTGATTTAACCTGTCTGAGGCTTAGTTTTTTAATTCCTGCAGTGGAGATGTTAAGAGTCCCTACTTTGTAAGGTTGTAGAAGAGATCGAAGGATATGGACTGTGTCTATAGCACTTTACATCATGCCCCTCACAATAAGTGCTCTCTGCCATTATTAATTCCTACAATACAAAAGTACAGCTGCCAAGACTTGAGCATCATGTCCAGAAAGGTTCAAGTATAGCACACCCTTGAGAATGTTATATAAGTCACTTAAAGCTGGAACTAAATGGTATCCTCAGAAACCTTTATGGTGGCACTCTCCCATGCCTTAAGAAAGGAAGAAACATATCGAAATTTAGGGTGTATGTCTACGGATACTGGAGAACAAGAGCGCTGTGAAAGGAAAAACCCCAATGCAATGAGCTATGGGAAAAATTTGGTAGAGAACCTGGAATTTTCTACTCCCCAAGCACTGTCGTCTCAAGGGCCATCTGACCTGGTCATGGCCATCTCAAGAGTCAAAAACAAGAATTAAACTAAATCTCTAAAGGCAGTTAATGCACCTATTTAATTACTAAATGATTAAATTATTAATTATTACAAATATCCAGCTCTTTTATTCTCCAGTATAAAGTGTAGCAAAACCTCTTATAGCTTAATTTAGCAGCACAATTATGGCACTTTATGAAAAGAAGTAATACAATTTATATCACTCAATGTTTAGGAAAAACAAAAGCGAACAGTAGATTTTCCCATTAGCCTCTTTTCCTTGAATAAATGCCAAAAAGATGTTGACTCTGTAGTCCTATGACATCTCCTTCAGCTCAGATTTAGAATTTTTCAGAATTCACTTTGGGCCAGCTGTGCTGTATTTGAATAGGTAGAGCTACAGGCCCATACACAGGTAAGGTCCAAAACAATCCATCACAGTTATGTGGACACAAAATTCTGGAGTCATTTATTCTAGAAAATATGAAACCATTGTCTTGGGTCTTTCTTTTTCATGTAGGGTTTCTTTAGAAGAACCATTCAGAAAAATCTCCATCCATCCTATTCCTGTAAATATGAAGGAAAATGTGTCATAGACAAAGTTACACGAAATCAGTGCCAGGAATGTCGCTTTAAAAAATGCATCTATGTTGGCATGGCAACAGATTGTAAGTAATCTTCTTCCTTTGCTTCATATTCAAGGAGTGTTGATTGGGGAAAGGTTTGGTTCAAGATCAACCAGGCAGAAAAGAAAGCAGGAACCAATGTGGATAGAGGGAAGACACCTAACATTCCCACAGACCCCCTGACCCCCAGCCATTACTGGGTGGTTTCCACCCTACCCCTCCCTTGTCAACTCCAGACTCTCAAAGTATCCAGAGGTGGGTGAGGGAAAGCAGTTAAATTATCCCTATCATATTTGCAGGACAGTTAGCAATAGTCTGTTTGCAACATAGATTACAAATGAGGTCTTGACCATTTACCTTGGTAAAGTGTAATTTTACATGCAACATTCATGTGGTGAGAGCCTCGGGGACTAGTCCTGATATTTTTTCAAAAGCAGAGACAGGAATTTATTTTGTGGACATTTTTGGAGACGGGGCACTGGCGAAAAACATCATGTTCAGAAATTTCTGAAGAATGTGAAGTTGAGTGCTATTGCATGAGTCATCCTGCAGTTGGTTGTTTGTTATATTTTTAGCCATAAAAACATTCCAAGCTGAAGTCGTTCTACCCAGTTTTCCAAGTGCCACAGCATATGGTGGTGAGATTAGCCGTTGGGGTCTCTTCTCCCCACACTGGGCAGGGGATTTACACCAGTCACTTTAATTAATCTAATAATAAAATAAGAATCATGTCAGTCAGAATGTGTGGCCTTCCTTTTGCCAGGCATCAAGGTTAATGAGTTCTACTGGCATAAATGTTTTGCAAATCAATGAAGGATTCCAACTTTTAGTTAAAAAAAGAAGAAAAAGAAAGAAAAAAAGAATGCAATGAGGATTTTTTCCTCATGAAAAAGGAAATAATCGTGGCTTATATTTATGTGATAAATAGGGTTCTTTCAGCTAGAACAAAAAATCTGTGGAGGGTCCTGGTTTTCCCACTCAAGAAGACAAAATGGGGAATCTTAAAAAAGGAGGAGAGCTGTATTAGGACGTTAGGCTGGAAATCCTAGGTTAACCCCCACCTCTGGCTGAGTGTGTTTTGTTTTTATCTTTAAAGGCTTTTAGCCATTGCCAACAATATGCCTGATCAAGATATGTGAAAATGATTGACCTACAACCAAATACTTAGATGTGTCAGTATAATGCATGGTTATTATTGAGTATCCATCGTTTTATTGAGAAGTTAAAGATATAAATGTTTATGGGGTTAAAAAACTCCGTGTTCAGGGGCCAGCCCCATGGCATAGTGTTTAAGTTCATGCACTCTGCTTCGGTGGCCCAGGGTTCACAGGTTCGGATTCCAGGTGCAGACCTACACACCACTCATCAAACCAAGCTGTGGCAGCATCCCATCTACAAAGTAGAGGAAGACTGGCATGGATGTTAGCTCAGGGACAATCTTCCTCAAGCAAAAAGATTCAGAAGATTGGCAACACATGTTAGCTCAGGGCATATCTTCCTCCCCACCCCCCCGCCCCGCAAAAAAAACTCAATATTTATCTAGACTGGGTCAAATTTAAGTTTGAGTGCACCTTACTTGCTTGTGAGGTATTATAAGAGTTCAGGCTTTATAATCAGAAAACCGTTGCCCTCCCAGATCTGCCACTTTCCAGCTGTGTGACCATCGGACTTAACCTCAGGTTTTCCTTCTGTGAAATTACCATCTACCTCAAAGGTTGTTTTCAGGATTTAATTAGATAATGCATGCCAAATGCAATGATCCCTGGCACAGTGGAAGCATTTGGGAAATGAAGCTATGAGTACAGCCCCATTCCTCTTCTCCCTTTAATAAGTGACTTAACAGGGCTCATTCATATCTCCCACATTTGTAAATGCTTACCTGACTTTGATGATCCACTCAAATCTAGATGATCAGGGTTTCACTGTTCTGTTTGTGGATTAGCTGAGTACCTCTGATTCTCTTCCTCCTGTATATTTGCTTTTTTCTTTGCCTACCAGGTCACACCTTCATCAAGAAATGGCCCTAGGATAATGATGTTGTAGAGCTAGAGTCAGGAGTCCTGGGTCTTGCCTTGGCTTTGCCATGAACTTGCTGTGTGACTTTAGGCCAGTCACGATCTCTCTGGATCAACCTCCTCCTCTGTGAAATGAGGGAGTTGGACTAGATAATATCCAAGGTCCCTTCCAGTTCTAAAATACTGTGATTCTGCAGTATAAAACCTGAGCTTTCCTGTTCCATTGATAGTTACTAAGAGTCTGGTGAAATGGTTTTGTTTTGGAAATTAACCACGGAAGTACAGGTTTCTTGTTACCTGCTCTTTTTGCATACATAATAAAAGTCATGGCTGTATTTACTGAGCACTTGTAGTGCATTATCGTATTGGATACCCCATGAAGTGGGTGTTATTGATCCCATTTTATACAGCAAGAAATAAAAACTCAGAGGGCTTAAGTAAGTTGCCAGAGGTCACACAGCTAGAATGTGGTAGTGTCAGGATTCAAACCCAGGTCTTTCTAGATTCCAAAGCCTGGGCTCTTTAACCACCATTGAGGGTTGACCAGGTAGAGAGTAATGCAAAGTGAGTACCCGTGAGGCCTGACATAGGCCCAGCCACATTCCACATTGGGCACCTGTGCCTCAGTGGTCCCCGTCCCTGAGGCTGTAGGATGTGCAGTCTGCCCTGGGTCTGGGGAGTATTTGTGTCTCGTCTCACTTTCTCCCTCTCCCAGTGGTACTGGATGACAGCAAGCGGCTGGCGAAGAGGAAGCTGATAGAGGAGAACCGGGAGAAGAGACGGCGGGAAGAGCTGCAGAAATCCATCGGGCACAAGCCGGAACCCACGGATGAGGAGTGGGAGCTCATCAAAACCGTCACGGAAGCCCACGTGGCCACCAATGCCCAAGGCAGCCACTGGAAGCAGAAACGGAAATTCCTGGTAAGGCTCCCCAGCACAGCTGAATATCAGCTGCATGCCCTGCGTCTCCAACCTCAACTCAGTCCTCATAACCCTGAGACGCTGGTGTGATTGCCCCCATCTTATTGATAGGGAAACTGCAGCTCTGAGAAGTCAAGTAACTTGCAGAGGCAGGATTTGAATCCAGGTCTGTCTGAGAACAAATCTACTGCCTGTGAGTCATTGAATTCTAAAGCAGCTTATTAGGCCACATTATCTGTTGATTCTGCTGTCAGTAAGGCCAGCCCTGGATGAACTAATTAGTAAAATTCTTTACCTGCCAGCTTCCCCTTTTTATACCCATTTCTTCCCTCAGGTACCCATTTATATATGTACTTAGTCCCCTAAACTCACTCCAAAATATCCCCTTTAGAATTAGCCCTAGAATGAAGTGTCCCATATCTCAAATGTATTTTTATGTCAGTAGAAGTCAAATGTTTAGCTTAAAACAAATGATCTCAAGTCAGGAAGACAATAGGAATGGGGAGAAGGGATGGGAGGAAGGTATGTAAAACAGGCCTTTCCAGACCCTTGGAATATCGATGTTTGATGTTTCTATAAAAACAAACCATTGTGAAAGTCCTTCCCATTCATTTCTTATTTCAACCTCACAATGCTTTGTGGTAGGATGGAATTTTATCCCCATTTTACAGATATGTAAACCAAGCCCAAGGCCTTAAGTGGCTCACCCAAAATCACACTACTAGGAAGTGGCTGACCCAGGCCAAAAAGCTAACTCAGGTCTTCTGGTTCCAAGTCTAGATTCTTCACCCACCTCACCAGATGGACTACCAATCCCACCACCAGTCTGATCATCTCAGAGACTGACACTGCTCTTGTTTTATGACATGAACCCTTCATGAACACCTCACTGAATCCCAGCATTAGAATCCAGGGGGTCTATTTGTATCCCCAGGGTATATTCCAGTACCTTCCCATATGAAGATGTAGTGGTATAATTGTCCTTGTACCTCAACATCACCATTATAATGGGATAGGGGGTTTTTTTGTGAAAACAGTATAACAACAACCTTAAAGGAAATTTTTGGAAAAGCTTGCCCATAATACACCTGCCCTCAAACAATTACTTTCATTGTTGTAAAGAAGCAAGTTCTCACACACTTTGTTGGTGCCTTTCACTAATGGTAATGTTAGCAAACACTTAGATGACCCTCGCCAAGTGCTGGGTAGTATTCTAAGTGCTTTCCATACATTAACTCCCTATGCCAGCACTGTAGGTAGATGTGGTGATATCTCCATTTTGCAGAGGAGGGAACTGAGGCAGAGAAGTTAAGGAAACTTACCGGAGCTCCCACAGCTAGTAAGTAGCGGTGATGGATGCAGCCCAGCTCCAGGATCCCTGCTCTTAACCAGGACACTATGCAACTTGACCACCTGCACAAACCCAAAGAGCCTTCGAAGTACACAAGAACTTTGAAGGGACGGCCTCTTAATGCCTTGATCTTGCATCCCCAGCTCCACCCTGGTTTATCTGCCAGAAACTAGAAAACACTAATTCTGGATAGATAGATCAATTCCAACCCAATGTATTTGGGGCACAGCAAGATAGAGTCCTGCCTAACCCCAAGCCTAAATCTTTCCTCTCCCCAAATGTGTCCACCATAAATGGACATTGTAGAAAGTACTTCCAGACCTGATTTCAGAGTAGGGACCAAGTTGAATTCCAAGGAAAGTGAAAGATTTGGAGTACATCCTAGTCTTCTCCTAGGGAATTTTACACTTTGATTTTCTTTATTCCCAAAAAAGAATGGATACTAGTCTAACTAAACCAGTTCCAGTGGTCACTAAAGTGCTTCTTTCTAGATGCAAAAGATTTGTTCTTTAGTTTAAAAAACACTTATTGAGCAGCTTCTATGTGCCAGGAAGTGAATCACTCAGCCATATTGCGGTGGAGGGAGATAGGCAATAAGGGTTAAACAAACAAGATGAAGGCAGGTAGTGGTGAGCGCCATGAGGGAAATAAACATTAAGATGGGACAGAGTGATTATGAATTGGAAGTGGGGAGAGACTTCACTTCTCTAAACAGGGTGGTCAGAAAAGGTCTCTCTGAGGAGGTGACATATGAGCTATGTCTGAAAGCTGAGAAACCAATTCTATAAGGTAAAATATAATCAAATCTCCTCAGGCCTCATGGTCTTTTCAGCAAAAATAGTACATTTTCTAGTCATTAAAACCAGCAAGTTCTGCCTCTTTACCTCAAAGGCTCCTAATGGTTTTTATCAGTCTGATCATCTATAGAAAGAACCAGAGAAGGTGTGGCACAGAAAGATTTGCCATTCATTTTTTTGTCAGAGCCATGAGATTATCTAAGCACAAGAAAGTTTTCTTCAGGGAACCGACGTTCATGTTTCAAATATACATGAAAGGTATATTTGGTAGATCCTTGATCTGTTCAAGAAATTGTCCCTCTTGATCCAAATATAAATAACTGCTTCTTCAGGCCATGTTTTTCTTAGATAGATACTAGGGGAGATTAAAAACACCTCCACAGTCCCATCTGTGTCTATTGTGAACTTCATTTCTATCAGCCAGTCCCCTTCTATGCCTGGAATCATCCCTGCACGTCCTTGGAGGAAGGACCATGTTCCATTCGGCATTGTCACTTCAGTGTCTCTATCACGGGTGTGGTTGAAACTTGTTGTAGTTTTTCTCCAAGATGGCTGCCGTTAGATTCTTTCCTCCCTGTATACACAGCCCCTTCTCTCCCGTGGAGTGGTGGAGTCTAGGCCTCTCTCCTCTTGAATCTGGGCTGGTCTATGATCCCTTTAAACAATGGATTTTGGCAGAGTGGCTTGAAGGCTGAGTCATAAGAAGCTTTGCAGTTTCCACTTGGTTATCTTGGAGGGGGAAGCCACCTGGTCTCTCTGAGAGAAGCCAACTGCCATGTAAAAAAAGTCCACTACCCTGAAACCACCATGCTGTGAGGAAGCCCAAGCTAGCCATGTGAAGAGACTATGTGGAGAGAGTCCCAAGCAGCCCAGGCACCAGAACTGTGAGTCAAGAAGCCTGCAGATGACACCAGCCTCTGCTGCCATTTATTGACAGCTGTATGAGGGACCCCAAGTGAGAACCACCCAGCTAACCCCATCAGTCCCCAGAACCCTGAGAGAGAGTAAAAACTTGTTGTTTTGAGCCACTTAGTTTTGGGGTAGTTTGTTACACAGCAGTAGATAACCAGAACAGAACTCAATAAATATTTGTTAAACAGAACCTACAATTGCACGGGCCCATCCTCAGAGACAGTGGAGTTAAGCCCTGTGTCTCAGCCAGTTTACATACTCACACATACCCCTTGCAGAAGGGTGACTCCAATTGAGTAGTGATGCTCAGGGTAAAAATTTCACTCTTTTGAGTGGTGAATTATTCCCGCAAGGACATTAAGAATCCTTCACTAAAGACAGCTTTGCTAAATGGTATCCATGTCCTGAACAGGCTTCTACACATTAGGATTTGCATCTCCTGTGTGGCTGATACCGCTTTTTTTGCTTACAACAATGCTACACATATTATTTCATTTATTTTTATGTGACGATGGCCCATCTTGTTCTGAAAACAAATTTGAGGAGACCTATTATGTTAATAATAGTATAGTAATATATCATAAAGGATTAAAAATTATATGCTGTCATAAAAGCTAGAAGAATGCATTTATCTGGAGTGGGTAAGTAATTTATTCCCCAAAAGGAGCTTTTTCATCATTTTTTACCCTAAGACCAGGACTCAAGTCAGAAATAAAGACTGGTGGTTTGACCTGGGTTTCAAATCTATTTTTGTGTCTGTGAAAATAAGAGTCATTGGAAACAAGGAACTTTTGCAAAAGCCATGCAGATTTTCATACTACAGTGGGCCCTCAGTATGCATGTTCCACATCCACGGATTCAACCAATCGCAGGTAGAAAGGCTTATGATGGTTGTGTCTGTACTGAACACGTACAGACTTTTTTTTCTTGTTATTACTCCCTGAACAATAGAGTCTAACAACTATTTACATAGCATTTACATTGTATTAGGTGTTATAAGTAATCTAGAGATGATTTAAAGCATACAGGAGGATGTGCATAGGTTATGTGCAAATACTACATCATTTTATATAAGGGACTTGAGCCATCCGCAAGGGATTTTGGTATCCACAGAGGGTCCTGGAACCAGTCCCCCACAGATACCAAGGGATGACTGTAACTCTAAAGCCACTCTTTAAAACTACTTCCAAAAGCATTTAAATCATATAATTTTCTAGTTTTCTCCAATCCACTCAAATCTCTGATGGTACAGAAGTTCCCAATTTAACCACCAATAATTCGGGCGTGATGACAGTGATGATAAAAGTAGATGTGGACTGAGAAGGGAACAAGGAGCATCTGATGACAAACAAGCAAAAGCAGTATCTCTCCTCTGAGGGTAACTCACTTCTAGAGCTCCCAGGGGCAATGAGACATTCAGTTTGGAGTACAGCCCAGGCCAACAACACTATTGTCTGTTGATGTTGTGTTATTATTCTGCTCCCGTAGTTTGCATGCAAAGGTGTGGCTTTGGATGGATTTTCCACCCAAGTGTAAAATGTGACCATCAGAATCAGGGCAGGGCTGCCCCACTTTTCCCCTGGCAGAGCTATTGTCTGATTTCACACATTCTCAATTGAGGTAGCCTCAGAAAAGGGGCCTGTGCAGAAGGGTCAGGCAGGATGGGTGATTTGGCCATGTGTGGTCTGTATGGACAGGTCATAAGACAAGGGAAATCAAGTCAGGAAGACTTCTATCACCCAAAATTATTACAACCAGAATTATAATTTATATTTATAAATAATATATAATTATATTATAATCAGAAGAAGGAGGGTAGTCTAGAAGTTTTGTGCATGAAGATTGGAACCAGACAGCCTGAGTTCAATGCTTGCCTCTGTTGCTTTTTAATTATGTGACTTTGGGCAAGTTACTTCACCTCTCTAAGGCTCAGTTGCCTTTATGCACTTACCAAATGGCATAAAAGTAGTAGATATAAGTGCCTGGCATAGCATTAACAACCATGTAAGGGGTTACTATGTGCATCATCCCTACCACCACCACCCTCACCATCCTGTCCCTGTTCACCCCGGGAAAAGGGAGAGCCTGGAGAAATAGCCCAAGGCCCAGGGACCTCTAATCACCATTTGTCCGGGCCTTCCTGCCCCTCCTTTCAAAGGTGCGGGAAGACACCTTCAAGCACAGGAAGGGAAGAATCCCATCTGGCCCCATCCCACCCTACATGTGCCAGGGAGCTGCAGGTGCAAGCCAAGAAGTCCTCAGCTCTGAGCCAGCGACTTGCAAAGAGCTCAACTGGCAGCATTTCCTACTCACCTTGAACAATACTGACGAAGCAGTCAGAGCAGAAAGCCAGTTGGTCCCGATCGTGTGACAACAGCCTCCTCTAGTGCTGAGCCAGGGTGAAGCCCACACCGGCACACTCCCCTGAATCCCTCCTTTCGTACCTCCCCTCGCCCCCTCCACTGCCCCGGAGGAGACACTCTGGATTCCTTACTGCCCCTCATCCCACGTCCAGTCCATCAGAAATCCCTGTCTTCAGCACCCAAAATACGTCTTGAATTCTTCCACTTCTCTCCATCTCTACTGCCACCCTGTAGTCCAGCCCACTTCATCTCCCACCCAAACCACCGCTGTGCCTGCCTGTTTCTTCCTTTGGTTCCCCACATCCCTTCTCCACATAATAACCATAAATCTCGTCATGCTGCTCCCCTGTCTAAAGTCCTTCAATGGTACTCTATTGCACTTAGAATAAGCCCATCCCCTCTCCATGGCCCACAAGGCCCATCATCATGGTCCCCTTGCCTGCCTTCTGTCCTTCATCTCACGCCATCTCTGGGCTGTAGCCACCTGAGCCTCCTTTCTGGCCTCGGGACTTTGCACTGGTTTTTTTCCTCCGCCTTAAATGTCCTTCCTCTGGCTCTATGGAAGGCTGCCTTCCTAACATTCTTCAAGTTAAAGCTGACACATCACTTCTCAAAGGGGCTTTAGCCAACCATCCTATCTCCTGACCCCCATGTACCATCATGTTACCTCCAGTCTTATCACAAACTGAAATTATTCCATGAAAGTATTATTTTTATTTATTATCTTCTCTCAGTACAGTGAAAATTCCTTGAGATTACATTATTCATTGCTGTAACCTCAGCATCTAGAACTCAGCCTGGCCCATAGTAGATGCTCAGTAATATTGGTTGAGTACATGTAAGAATATACATTTATTCACTCACTCAACCAACAAGCATTGTATCCTCCACCATTTGGGCCAATGCTGTCTACACAGTAGGCAAAGATACTTAAGGCTTGTTCCCTCCCCTTGAGAAGTCCATATCTTAGATGTGTACTAACATAACTACAATAAAAAGTAATAGTAATAAATGCCTAAATGCCACATGAGTGATATACATGAGCCACCATGTGTGTTCAGATGAGGTAGACATCATTTCAAACTGAGGTCATCTGGGAAGACTTCAAGGAGAAGCTAGAATTTGAGTTGGGTGGGATTTGGAATTGGCAGAGATGAGACAGAAGTGGAGACTTTGGAGAAAGCAAAAGTCAGGAGGGAAGGCAGCCCCAAAATGGAAAAGTATAAGGCAGGTTGGGGAGGAGACATGAAGAGGTCATCCGGGCTGGCTCAGGATGTCCATTAGAGCAGACAAAAAGGAATAAAGTCAGAATGAGAATTGGAAGCACCCCCATGAGCAAACGAAGGCAGTTTGACCCACAGAGGCAAAAAGCAAACTTTCCCCACGGTCCACACTGGTGAATCTGCAAGTCAGAAACTTATCATTGGTATCGGAGTTTGATCTTGTGTGCATGAACACTATGTACGTAGGAGCAAATGTATTTCATGTGATGGATTACAAGGCTACTAACTCTAAATAAAATATCTAATAGGATCCAACTGATGTCAAATATTTTTACTCTTCTTCATTTTTAACATCTTCCAAATATTTTAGCAAATGACGTGTTGTCCTTATGGGTGAAAGATCTTCAGGGAAGTCACAGACCAGGTTGCATTGCTCAACCTTAATTTCTCATTCCTGATGTGTTAACTCGGGTCAGTTCATAGAATATAGGCAAACTCTATGTGTGTATATACATGTATATATATATATATATATATATACACACACACACACACACACACACACACACACACACACACACATATATATATATATATATATATATGTTTTTTCTAGTACCCAAGATCCATTATGGAGGTAAACTTTCATGATATAATAGGAGGCTTTTACTGTGTATATAGTTTTACTTCTAGCAATTGTATTTTCCATTAAATACCCAAAGGCTTAAAAGTAAATTTTTTTCCTACCCTAATATTTATTTTTCAATGGAAAAGCTTATGAGGTTGTTACATTTGGAGTTTAATTTTAATTAAAATTGCCATATTTCCTTGTATAATTTCCCTCCTTTTTTTCAAACCTTCAGAGGTATCACAGGTGGTGATTCAAATACCCCATGAACCCACAGATTGAATGGAAATTATTAACATCAATATTAACCCACTGACATTTCAAAGGACACTGCATATGATTCCATAAAATCAGATTAGATCTATCAGTGTTCAATGAGGAGATATTTGGATTCAACCAGGCCAAAACTATGTTATTAAAATATTTTTATTTCTAAAAAAATCACCCTACATATATGTGTGTGTGTTTATGTATCTATATGTGTGTATGGGTATAAAACTTCCAACCTTTTTTAATGTGTGACCACAATCCTTTTATCAGTTGATTTTCATAACAGAGCTGTAAAGTAGATGAGGCAGGTGAGATTAGCCTCATTTTTGGGGTGGGAAGAATTATGAAGACCAGCAAGGAGGTCTGAGGATGCAGGGAGCATCAGTACCCATAGGAGGAACGGATGTACCTTTTCCCTTAGCTGAGTCTATGTGAGAAAGACAAAGCCGGGGGTGCGGGGGGGAAGCTGTACATGTGATTATTCCATCAATTGCATCTGCATCTGGAAAGCCAACAGAACAGTAGCTTTCCATGGGCTTGCCATGCCAACAGTCGCCCCAAAACATCATCATTGATTAAGAAAACACGACAGAAAAGAGGTTTATTTCCCAACCATTTGCTGCCCCCAAAACAAACAATAAAAGAGTAAAACAAAATAAACAGAAGAACCTACTGGATAATCCAAGAAAGGTCGATGCTGCCAGATTTTGTTAGGTAATACATTTTAAAATCCTCCCCTAGGCTGTAACCATGATTCCTACCACACCCTTGGAGGGCCTCAGCTGCTCCTGTTGACCCTGGTGCCCTGGCAACAAGAGAGTGAAAGAATCATCCTTTGCTTCTCTTCGTGCTAAAAATTAGATGTGAGCAGTCATGGGGAGATGTGGGAAGAAAAATGGTAACTGTATTACTCTGAGCCAGATGTGGTTACTGCTAGCCCAGAAGTTCTCAAAGTGTGGTCCTAGACCAGCAGCATAGCATGCCCTGGGATGTTGTTAGAGACGCAGGTTCTCAGGCTCTGCCCCTGACCTACTGAATCAGAAACCCTGGGGGTGGGATCCAGCAGTTGGGTGATTGTGATGCACAATGAAATTTGGGGACCACAGTCTTGTCACTGGCAGTGCTCTCACCTCTGCAAATGAAGGATTCGGACTTGTTCAGCTCACTCACAGTGCCAGTACCTCCTGCCCCTCTCTGCCCACCCTCCCGCACATCCCACCCCTGGGTGCCTTGTTCCTGTCTGTCCGCTGTGGCTCTAGGCAAAGGTGGCCACCATCTGGCAGGGCCTGAGTCTTTGATCCCTTTGATCACATTCACTACTCCCTGGAAGACAGTGGGGAAAGTTGACAAGGGGAGGAATAAGAGGAGTGGAATTCTGCTCGCTGGTGCCAAACATGTACAGGGTGTAAAAGCCTCGAAGTGGGAGGGAGATGTGGGGCTCCTGGCAGATTTCTGTGTGGAGTCTGGGCCACTGAGATCCCAATCCTGGCCTCAGGGGATTGTTCTTAACCTCCCTGAGCCCTTGTTTGCTCATCTGCCAATCAGGGATTGTGTGAGAACTACCTGAGATCATGCGCTCCAAGGGGCTGGCTCACTTGTCGGCCACAGATAAATGGTAATGATTATTATCACAATGACAAGAAAGGGCAGTGGAGAGGACTGTTCCTGGCCGGAAGTACTGGTGACAATAGGAGATACATGAGACAGGCCACACCATGGTGGTCACGGAACTCCAGGCCAAGGAGCTAGATAGCTCCAGTGGACATCGAGGCACTGAATGCGAGGACAACCACTTGGGGGACTTGCTAAAATGCTGATTCTGTACCATTAGCTCTGGGGAGGGGACTGAGATTCTGCATTTCTAACAAGTCCCCAGATGACACCCAAGCTGCTACACCACCTTTGAGCAGCAGGGCCATGGATTGTTCTTGAGCAAGTGAACTACAAGTGCCCTGGGAACACTGAATACTAGTAAATTCCCCACTCTGCCTTAAAGTTTGCACAACTCAGTTCCTATACGCCACCTAGAAATCTTCCCCTTCAGCCTCCTGAGACCTCCTCCAACTGGAGTCTGTAGGGCAGACAGGCACTTCGATCCCCAGCAGCTGGATCAGAAGCAAGAATGAATCCACAGAGTGCTGTTTGCCAGGGCTCCCCCATCACACTCCCCATCACTGCCCACACTGTGCCCACCTCCCACACAAAGACACACACCAAAATGTCCAGTGCTCTGAAATGCCACCCGGAGCCCGTAGAATTGATACCACCTGGCCTAAGTCTCACCATTTGTGCATTCAGAAGTGGAACCCTAATTCCTGTTATTACCCACCCCCTTTCTCTCTCTCTCTCTCTCTCTCTCTCTTTCTCTCCCTCTCTCCCTCTTTCTTTCTTTCTGCAGCAACAGTCCCATGAACATTATCACGGGGGCCTCTTAAAGCAATGGCCAAGACATGCATCTTTGCTCAGAGAACTAAACCATGTGAAAACTGTACAGTTTGTTAAAAAACGATGTGAAGACTGGACACTGTACAGTATGCAGTTCAGAAGAGATTTTCTGCCACATGAGAACTAAGATAAATAAAGATCCCTTCAACTTCTTCATTTAAATCTTTCTTGTTCTCCTCCTTAGCCAGAAGATATTGGACAAGCACCAATAGTAAATGCCCCCGAAGGTGGAAAGGTTGACTTGGAAGCCTTCAGCCATTTTACAAAAATCATCACACCAGCAATTACCAGAGTGGTGGATTTTGCCAAAAAGTTGCCTATGTTTTGTGAGGTGAGGAAATTGTTTTTCCTTCTGCATTATTTTTCATTATAGTTCCATCAATTTCCAGGAATACTGAGTATTATTTATAATTTACTATTGATTAGCAGGGACTTAGTCATATGAAAGCAATGTAAATACAAAATGAAAATGCACCCTGTTTCATTTTTATGTCCCCACCTTCTCTATTCAGTCATCATTCATTAGCTTGTCCACGTGAGGTCAATGAAGATCCTATCTATCCACCTGACTCCAGGCATAGGGAAATATGATAGCAATACTTCCATTCATTCAACACCTATGATGTCCTAGTTACCATGCTCACGTTTGCCCACATTAAATCCAACCCTTATAACAAATCTGCAAGATAGCTCTAATTAACCGCATTTTACAGATGGGGAAAATTAAGGTCAAAGAGATTTAGTTAACTTATCCAAATGTGGGCCATGATTTGAGTCTAAGTCTATATTCTTTCCACTACATATTCCAGCAAGATGGCTGTGTGGTTGTTCCTTAATCCTCAAGAATAAGTCAAATGACGCTCACAGAGCAAGGATCTTAACATCTCCTTAAATCTTCCCTCTTTTCTTATAAGCTCACCCTGTCTTGCCCCATCTTCAGAGCACCCTGAAGAGCTGACCTGCCAGAGCTCATAGACTTTCCCTCTGGGACTCTAACCTTAGTGGTCCTACTGTGTGGTAGCTGAGAGCGCGGGCTCTGTAGTCACCTGCATGGGCAAGAATCCAGGATACATTATTAAATGTCTTCAGATCTTGGTTATTTCATCTTTAAAATGGGAATCATAATGGTACCTACTTCTTAGAGGTGTTGGGGGGTTTAAATGGGACAATATATGTAAAGTACTTAGACAGTGCCTGGGTCATTAGTAGTCCATAAATTTTAGCTGTTAATACTGCTGTTATTTCATCTACTACATTACCACGCTGCCTCTCACCTTCCTTTTTTGAATCAAGTAGAGTTGATTATGTTTTCTGGAGAATTTTTCCCTTTGAAAAACCCCATCAGGTGCCAGTCTATAGCTCTTCACATCTCCAAGGAGACCCAGAGAGATACCAAACAGAGAGGGCCATGTCCTGCTGTGTGCCTCTTACATAAGCTCCCTGAGTGATGAGTGAATCTAGTCTCACCTAGAAAGAAGCTGAGTCTCCTCACCTGGGATGATTCTGTCCCACCTTGCCTGCCAGCTCATTTGTGTCCTTGAGTTTGCAATAATGGGAGCCCATCTGGAGTCTGAGAGATCTCAGACACTGATGGGGACACTTCTCACTGCCTATTTCTGAGCCTCCACAGAAGCCATGCCCAGAAGGACAGAGCAGTGGGCTTCAGGACGCATGTATCTGATCCCCAGTCTTAGCTGAGAGAGTGCGTGCCTACCTCTTCCCCCGGCTTCACTGTGGTGAGGGCCGGGGTACCTGATGTGCTGGCTAGCAGCCCTGCTCTGGGAACCACTTCATACCCCACCCCCAGAGGAGCTGGTGAGTCCTGGGGAGGGAATTTTGACTTATATCTGTATTTAGTGTGGAGCTTTCCATGCCTCCGACCATCTTTTTTTTTTTTTTAATTGACATTTATTAAAGTTTTGGAGGCTATTTCAAAAATAATACATATTTATGGGAGATTTATACAGTGTAATAAAGGCAATGATTCATGATAACACCACCAGGAGATAAAGTGCTGACTTTTAGAGCCTATTTTAGCCTTTTTTCAAATATATGTGTATATACACACTCACATATATACACACATACATATATATGAAATATATTAATATAATTTATACCATAATGTACTTTCTATTTATGAAACTACTCTTTTTAACTTTTTATTAAAGAGTAAGGAGCACATATCATAAGGGTGTAGCTCAGTGAATTTTCTCAGACTTAACACACCCACATAATCAGCACCAAGATAAAGAAGCAGAACTTTACCAGAGCCCTGTTGTACTTAACTTTTTACCCTCAACTGTAGAACACATCATTTAAGTATTCTTTCACAAAGATCTATCATAATTTAGGCTATCTGTTTTTACTGGATCTTTAATTCAATTTCAATTTTTCACTAATATAAATATTCTGCAATGAACTTTCTGATGCCTATGCCCTGCTCACAACACTGACTATTTCCTAAAGGCAAATTCTAGAAGTGGAATTTAAGGACCAAGGTATACAAGCCTTTTAAGGCTTTCAATATGTGTTGCCAAATTGCCCTCAGAGGAGGGTGGACATGCTCACGTCTGCACGAGACTGCTTGTTTCCTCTCACTCTTGTCAACTCTAGGTGCCATCTTTCCTTTTTGTTCATTGGGTTGAGTCTGTTTTCCTTGGTCCTCTCTCTCCGGGCTGTGTCCCTTGTCCCCAGTCCTTTGTGTCCAAAGAGGAACTTTATTGAGTTTGCGACCCCTACAACCCGAGCTAGCCTGCCAGTCATGTGCTCCCCTTTGAATGCCCACCAAAAATGTCTTTTAAAAAATGTAAAGCTCATGGAAACCAACCCCTGAGAGAGATTCCAGTTAAAGAAAGAAAAGAATCCGTCTCCACCACCAGTAACAAGCACACCGTGCACTTACGTCTGTGGCAGGGGTGAGGGGTCAACATGAAACTTTCAAGCATGGGTTGTGTCAAGCTTCTCCAAGTGTCCCTCAGAAGTTTAAGCCTGCTTCAAAGTCATGCTTCCATCTCTCTTTCAACTTGATATTTTTGTCTCCAAACTGCAAAAAGAAATGGGCTACTTTGTCAACTTAAAAAGAAAATTTGCCTGTTATTTTATCCTCAAAATGAGTTTATTCAGGAATAGCCAAAAGAATTGCAATTTGGGGTATGCATGCTATGGCAAACCATAGGCAAATTTGGAAAAGAAAGGAGGGGAGCTGCTTTTATAGGGAAAAAGGGGGAGTAGGGAGGGGATGTTCTAAATGAAAGTCTATTGGGAGAAAGTAACAGTTCAGGGCGGCAATGACTTATTGGCTGAGCTGCAGCATTTATCATTGGCTGGGCTGTTGCCAGGTGGGGAGAGAAATCTTCCTTCAGTAGTAAAGTAGCTTAACTTCCTGTCCAAGATGCAAACGTCCATCTCTTCCTGTTTGATGTAATTGATGATGTATGATAGGGTATGAGAGCTCCCCCTACACGCCTTCCTGACTCAAATTTAGTTAAGGTTTCTTTTATTAATTCCCACAACTTTTACAGCAGAGATGCATATGTTTCCAGTGTTTGTGGCTCCCTGAGGACCTTTAGCCTTTTACCGTCTCTTTGGAACCCCAAAGCGGGAAATGAACTGTGTAGGCCCCTTAGCTCCCTGTGAAGTGGGTTGGAGATCCCAGGTGGTCTCAACAGCCAGAGATTTCTTGCCAGAGGCAGTTTGATGCACTTGCTGTTCAAATTGTACACATGATATTTTCTGCTAAAATCCATGCCAACCCCCCAAGCAAAGTTGGTGGACACCCAGGGCTTCAAAAGATCTAAAATCATTGCTGGCAGAGCTGCCAAAAACACACATAAGGACAACTTGTAGAGTGCAGGGTACTGTCATCTTTGCCAATCAACCTGAGTGATGCTCTCCAAAGGAGACAGGAAGAGTCTGTGGGAGGAACCCTGCATCTCTGCCTGTCATGCCTGTCTTGGAGCATTCTCGCAATGAAAGTATTTTGGCAGGTGACTAAGAGTTTATTTGCTCACATGTTGAAACAAATCTCACCAGGATCCTACAAACCTCTCTTAAAGGAAAAGGCCTCTGGCCTAGTTTTTAAACCGTTGGTGATCCTCGACAAATACTTATTCAACTTTAATTTAAATTTGAACTGATCAACAGTAAGTTTTAAAAAGAAAACTTGTACTTCATCTATAATCAGACTTGGCTACAAAGATGGGCCTGCCCAAGTTTGCATACTTTGTGACAGATTAAAAAATAATAAATGATTTGATCTGGTTCGAAATTTCTCTTTGCTATTCTATGCCTGTGGTCCTCAAGAGTGGGGTCCCCCAACCAGCAGCATGTGCATCACCGGGGATCTTGGAGAAATGCAGAAACTCAAAGGGTGGGGCCAGCAAAACCTAAGGGTGAGTTTAAAAGCCCTCAGGTGACCCTGATGGAGCTGAAGTCAGAACCACTGCCCTGGGTATTAAAGCCAGCCTCTGCCCACTTCAGCCAATTCTCCCTCTTACCTGTGGAGGATCCATCCAAGCTTGGGTTTCCTATTTCCTACCATGCTCTTGAGTCAGGAATCCAAACACGCAATTGAGGAATACAAATTAGAACCTAAATAAAAGCAAATCAAGGTCATTTTTTTTCAATGCGTGGAAGGAGATTCCAGAACCAAATATTAAATGACTTTTATTTTGTAGAAAAAGCTAAGCAATTTGAAATTAAGTGGTAAGGTGGCTAGGTTGAGTTGGTGAGAAATATGAAAGACCCAGTATTTTAAATGTTATTCAGTAATATCACTTTCAGTTTTGTGTAATAACCTAAGTTGAACCAGTCAAGTGTTGCCAAGAGTATTTCCCAAAAAGAATTTGTACCCGCTTTAATGAAGAGATAGATAGAAATTATGTGTAATTTACATCTTCATTGTTTATGGAAACTCAGTCACATCCAAGGTATTTCAAAAGAGTGTGTTCTTTTCTTCTCTTGGCATTGGCTTCTAACAGATCTAGCTTCAAATCCTAGCCTCACCCACAAACATTCATGTGACCCCCTAGCATGTTACTCAACCTCTCAGTGCCTGGATTTCCACATCTGTAAATAAAATTGGAATTAGAATATTTACCTCACTGCATTGCTGTGAAGATTAAATAAGATGACGCACGTAAATCTTAGCACGATGCCCAATTCATCAAAAACACCCATTAACTAATAGCCTTTGAAACTATTTTGATAATGGCATTTAATTAAACATTCTCCCCCTCCAGAAAACAAAACTCTGATTTTTTTATTATTTTGCTTAGTAAAGTTCTTTTTTTTTTTAAGTTTACTTTTAATGTTATCACATTATCACAAATCCTAATAAATAGGGCAACCAGATGGGCTTGAAATGAGATTATGACACTGGCAGGAAGATCCAGTGTGGGGTGTCATTCTGGTGACTGAGGTACTGAGAACATAACCCTAGGAGCCAGGAGGTCTGAATTCTGGTCTCCCTGCCCCTAACTCACCGGGTGAGCTTAGGCAAAGCTTTTGCAACCCAGGGCCTCATGCGTAATATGCCTCTGTAAGCAACCTTCTAGCTCTTTTAAGAGACTCAAGGAGCAAACTTACTTCAAAAAACAAAGAGAAGCACACTTGCCAGCTAAACGGTAAAGTCGGCTGTTGTCTACTAGAGCTACAAAACAAAAATGTTGATAAGTTTAATATAAACCCTGCTCTCGAGCAGGTATCAGTTGGGTTATAACACAAACCACAGAGTAAGGGATTATTAGTTCCACACATGACTGTAATACCAATTGGAGCACTACAGCCATCATAAAAGAAATGCAAACTACTGAGATTAAAGTTGGTGAAGATTAGACCAATGGGAGTATGAAAAATGGTTGTTGAAAGTCTGCAGCCAAGTAGAAAGGGAAAGCCACACTCATGTCAATCACAGGATGTTCATGTGCCGTTACAATACTGCGTGTTGTTCCTGACTGACATCTGTCCGCTTGTTCTTTGCTGATGTGGGCTGGTTCTTTTCAGCTGCCATGTGAAGACCAGATAATCCTCCTCAAAGGCTGCTGCATGGAGATCATGTCCCTTCGCGCTGCTGTGCGCTATGACCCAGAAAGTGAGACTTTAACCCTGAATGGAGAAATGGCAGTGACGCGGGGCCAGCTGAAAAACGGGGGTCTTGGGGTGGTGTCAGACGCCATCTTTGACCTGGGCATGTCGCTGTCTTCTTTCAACCTGGATGACACTGAAGTAGCTCTCCTTCAGGCTGTCCTGCTGATGTCTTCAGGTGAGTGTGCCCAGACTCATTACTGGGTGTCACAAGAGCTTTTGCTTGTCTGGTGCTAATTCAAATCACTTGATGCGTTTTCAATTCCCATTTAGCTTCAGAATCATAGCTCACTCTCCTTCAGCGAGCAATTAGGGATTTCCAATGGACTGGGAACTGAAGGAGGGTGTCAGTTGTCTGATGCTTTTTGCAGTCTCCCAGGGTAGCAGGAAGGAACCAACAGAGCCATCTTACGGACTGTGTGGAATGGTCCACCTTCAATGGACACTGCCCAGCCTCCTCGTGGTCGTTGGCCAACCCTGCCTCCTTCCAGTTTTCTCTATACAGGATATGGATATGAGTGACCACACCATTCTGTGTTAAGTTCTGTGTGAGGAAACCATGAGTGAGAGCTAGAATTTGTTCATAGCTTATCTACAACTTAAGTTTCAATTATTTATTGCTTTAGCATATCACCCCAAAACTTAGTGGCTTAAGACATCCAAAATGGCAGAGTTTGGGGCTGAGACATCAAACATGGCTCTAGGCCTTTCTTCATGCAGCCTCTTCTCTGGCAGGTCTTCAGTGTCCTTTAAAATAAAGAAATTGAACTAAATATATGGAAATTATATTCTTAGAGGGGGGATTCAAGGCAATTTTTTAGCTGTTCCGAGTCTCCAATGCCTCCTGGGTGTTATCTTCCAAGCCCCATTGTTTTGTTGGGCATTTCAGTTACACGATATCTTAGGCCTTTTCTTCAAAACCTTTTCCAGGGACTGCTACAGCTAAGGTCCTTGGTCCTGCAGGGACAGGCAGAGAACTAAGATGGAAATGATCTGAAAGACATATCTTTGAGAAATTTTGTCTGAAGGAGTTAAAGACAGTCTTTGACCTTTAAAATGTTTCTCTCTTCATAAACATGTTTAGCATGATGTGAGCATCATCAAAATGTCCATTCATCTTCTCTATATCATTTATACCTTATCTTTATCTCTCTGTCATCAAAGGACAGAGTTTTGACAAACCCAGGTTATTTTTTCCCTTCGAAGGAATACGTCCAGAGCGATATTATGTCGATTTTCTATTTGGATCAAAAGTTAAAGGATCCTGTGGAGAATTCTTCTGGCACACTCAAAGAAAGAGAGAAGAGAGGAGAGAGGAAGCGAGAGGAAAAGAGTAGATCCACAGAGCAGCAGCATGAAAAATGAAGGAAAACACAAAATAAAAATTTTAAGCCAAATAAAGATTCCAAAAGCCCATAGATTTTTGTTTAGACTCGGAAGGATAGATGGAGACATTAGCCCTGATCCTTCTTTTCAGACTAATCAGAACTCTATTTACATTTTTACTAATACAGATATTTCAATAACTGGACACAAAGTGTGAATTTATTTGATCAGAGCTACAAAGAGCACACTGAGGAGAACTGGGCAGGGGCATTGTAGGGGCTTCCTGGAGGTAAACAAGGAATTCATCCAGGTTTATAAATTATTTTTGTAACCCAGTGTTTGCAGCCTGGATGTTCCACAGTCATCCAGCCTTCTCATGACATCCCTTTATCATTTCTTGAAACTGCCCTGAGTCCCCTCTTGCATATGGTGGGAAGACCAGTGGTCCTCCCAAGACTTGGGAAGATTTCCCAGGCTTTACATGGTCATGGTCTCCTCTTGCTCCCACTTCCCACTGTGACTCTTCTCTGCACAGGGTGACTGTAGTATGTCTCACATCCTCTTTTCATTTTAATTCCCAAGGCACCACCCACACAAGGCTGCTACAGGTAGTGATTTTAATAAAGGTGGAAGGGAAGTGAAGGAGTGTCATTACAGTCTGGCAAAGAACTGAAATTGGATATTGTGCCTCATTGTAATCTCTTACTGTCCAACTTTCCCCCTTTGGCATCCAGGCCTCCTCCTCCAATCTCTTTGCACATCTCCCCCATCTCTGCATGTCCATGCTTGTCCTCCCCTCTCTCCCAGGCAACCAGTGGAAACTCAAAATCTTTCCCTTAGTTATGCAGAGTATTTCAGCTCTCTAGGTAAGGCTTCTCCTTCTGTACCCAGGAGGGAGGCATCGCCACTCACACCCAAGGAGTTGATTTGTCTAAACCAGACATAGTTATCTGAACAAAGCATCTACTCCCTTCATATAAACGTTGCCACTCCCTGGTATCTTGGTCCCTGATGCCCCAGAGTTCATGTTGCATCCATGCTCATTCCTAGGAGTGGAGAAGTCCCCAGATCTGCCCACTTCACACTAGAGGGCTTGAATTAAACAAGACAAGCCTTCTCCTGTCCACCTTTGAATTAACATCCATCTTCTTTCTTCTTCTCAGATCGCCCGGGACTCGCCTGTGTTGAAAGAATAGAAAAATACCAAGATAGTTTCCTGCTGGCCTTTGAACACTATATCAATTACCGAAAACACCACGTGACACACTTTTGGCCAAAACTCCTGATGAAGGTGACAGACCTGCGGATGATTGGAGCCTGCCATGCCAGTCGCTTCCTGCACATGAAGGTGGAATGCCCCACGGAACTCTTCCCCCCGTTGTTCTTGGAAGTGTTCGAAGATTAGACTGACTGAATTCATTCTCATAATTCCTACAGCACTACTGGGTGTCATTTCATTCCATTGCCTAGCTCTTTTTTGTTTGTTCCTTTGTTGCTTTGTGTTGGGAGGGATTGTTTGGGGATAAAAGGAGGTAGTCCTTGGCATAGACATGGATGAAATTGCCCCTTGAATGCGGGTACTTGTAACTATTGCATTTTGTTCTCCAGTCCTTTGATGTGAATGCTTTGAAGGTTTTACAGCTGTGGAGGTGGAGTGGGGACAATCATTAATTCACCAGCACCAAGCCATCACCAGCTCCCATCTGTCCCTGGTCAGAGACTCAAGCAAGCAAAATGGCACAGCAGAAGACTAAAGAAGCCTTAAAATCCAGATAATATGGTCACCTTGAGCCCTGATTTTTGCAGGGCTCAAGTTAGCAGGGCACAGACCACCTTTGGTTAGATGTGGCTTTTCAACTTTCTAGGGAAAGGTCTCAACAAATTTTTATCTATTCAAGAGCACGATATTTTCAGCAGTCTTCATTCTCTCCCAGCAGCATAACCTGGAATGTACAGGAATACTTGTTCCCAAAATATCAGCTGTCCTTTTATGATAATTTTTATAATCCTATGATTTAATTCAAGTCATACAAGGGCGTGACTTGAAGATGTGCAGGTATTTGACTGAAACCAACAAGGAAAACAATTTTCTTCAGTGAGCCCAAAGAAATTAGAAATCTTCACCAATGTTAGTGACTCAACAGTTTCCGAAAATTCACAGAGTATTACCTCACAGTAGGAAGGCTTCTTTACAGCTTAGGCTCAGAGAAAATTTCCACAGAAATCAAACCTGTTTACAGAGTGTTGTCACTTTTTAATGACATCTGATCCATCATCTCCCAAACTCCTGAAGTTATTTATCTTGATTACGTCTTTGCTGAGCTGACAAGAGATTTCCCTATGGATCAAATCTCCTAATCAAGGAGAGAGAGCAAGCTGAAATTTGAGTCTTGTTCTGGAGGAATTCTGAGGAGAGACTAGGGCGGTTATAATCTGAGTTGAAGGAAATGCAGTGTTCTGAGAGCCCCCTTCATGGACTGATGGTTTGGGGATGCTCCCTTCTGGTCTTAGACCCTCAAGCTCTTTGCTCTACTCAAAAATGCTTTCTAGTCCCCTTTTCCCTCTGACTCTGAGACTGGACTATCGCTAAACAAAGACTGGTCCCACCGCTGACCCTCTTTGTCCCCCTTACAGCATTGCCCTGACAGATATTTAACAGGCCTGCAGACCATGTACACAAACCCTCACCTTCCCTGCCAAACCCACCTTCCCTGCCCAACCCTCCTCCCCAACAACAGACACTGGAGTAGCTTGTGCTCAGAAAACAAATGGTGACCCCTGATCCCTTCAACATCAGAAAATGGGCAAAGAATGTTCCCATGCAATTGAATGTATCTCATTCTCCACTGGATAGTAGTCATAAACTATTCCTTTGCCTGCCTTGCACTGCCTTATCCTGGAAATATTGGGGAAAATAAGCCATATCAGTAAGATTTACCTAAAAACAAAGTAATGAAAGTCACTGTGAAAACCAAGTGGACTAATTTTTTTAACCTGCCCAGAAGTCAGGATGCATGAGTTCTAGTTTGTGCTCTGTCAACTCGTAAATTTGTGACTTTGGGTCTTGGTTTTCTCACCTGGTGAATAAGTCATGAACTCTAAAATCCTTCCCATCCTTAATATAATTTCAATTGGTGGGGAGGGAGAATCTGGTTGATTATTTCTTTCACATTCAAATTTCTAGCTTTATTAGACCAAAATTATGTCCCTCTTAACAGTTAAGAAAAGTATGTATGGTATTGATTCAAAATAAGAATTTGACATACTACTCATCAACTATTTAGAGAAAGGCAGGATGGCCTTGGAAAAATGAGATGGATAGCATTGAAAATGCCATGTGTGACTGGAAATAATCTGGGAGGAAAATTATACGTTTAATGCACTAAAGCAATTATATTAGTTTCTGGGGAAAAGAAAACAGAACATCGCTGTGGAACTTGATAACCAGAGAAAGGAAGTATGTGAAGAGATTAAAATTATAGACATGAAGTTCTTGGGCAGATTACCTGTTTTATCTAAAGACAGTTTTTTTGGTTTTGTTCTCTCTAGGCAGCCTCTAGCCAGACTCCTTAAGTCCTTGCTTTATTAACGTCTCAGCTCCCTCTGTTGTTGGAGAACTGCTCCTTGAAACATAACCGCTTCATCAGTCACCTTCTAGTTCCAGGGTAACTAAGCTTTGCAATGTGGGCAAGTTTTCCCTCAGAAAGGAAGGAGAGGAAGGCAAGCAGGTAGGGTGCTGGGGGGCTCATAGACTCCTTGGGCATCAAGACTTTCCGGGAAAGTTTCCTCAATTTGTTTGTCAGAGATTCCCCAGTACATTCATCCCCAGAAGTATGAATGTATGGACAGAGCCTGATCTATAGCAAAATTGGGATGCTTTGGGTATTAACCATGATTGGGCATTGGCCAAACAGTACAGTTCATCTACAGTAATCCAGCCAGCCCCACATAAATTTATGTTCAATCCTTAGCTCCTTAAATGATTGCCTTCAACAGGCAAAGCGCTGATCTAAAAATCTTACTGAAGGCTGAATGCTTTATGCTGAGTAGGACATGCCTTAAAGTACTTTGGGTTGAAAAGAAAGGTTGTAAGGACTCAGAGGCTCATGACCCCAGTGGTCGAAGTGACTCGTTTCTTCTGTAACTGATTGAGGGACGTAGCGCATCTCAAGACTCCATCTCATAAAACTCGATTAGGAGGGATTTGCTCTGGATTTTTTTTTTTTAACATTTTTTTCTTACATTGTCCGAACTTTCAAATCAAGTGTGGACTTGATTGAAACCCCTCACAGCAGGAGACATCCCAGCAGATGAGAACACACCCGTACAACTGGGATTCTTATTTATAAATCACTTACCTTTGGAGGTTGAGTAGTGGGGGGGGGGGGGTGTTTGTAACCCTCAAGTGTACTTTACTCTTCAATTTAGATGTGCAGTATTTCCAGAAATAGTGAAAAAAGTAAGATCTTTTCTTCTTTATGATTCTGCTCAAAACACCACGTGCCGCCTCAGAGCTTTTTCTGGTCAAATGAGCCCCAGTCCTCAATGACTCGCTTGCCGTGTTGATGCCTCAGCCCAGTAATGTCCCCCACCTGTGCCCCGAGTGACACCTCTTCCATCGGCAGTGAGGTCATCAGGGTGTACCACCAGGCTCGGCTCTGCTCCAGCAAGGCCATTCTCATTGCTCTTCCGTGAACAGGTGTGCAAGCCTTGGCCCCTCCTCAACACCAAGCGCCCCTACAGACTCAGCCTCCATGGGCCTGCTGAGCACCCTCAAAGCATGTCATTGTCAGTGATACATTTTTATTCTATGGAACTCTAACCTATGCGTGTCATATTGACCTTTTGCTGCATGAGTCATAAATTATGAAATGGGTCTTATGGTTTTTGAAATGTAGCCAGAGTTCGTAAGGCTAAACCTTTTTCATAAACTGAATTTAAGTGAATAACCAAGCCACAGTTCCTCTCCAAAAGGAGAGTGCTTCTGGACATTTGAATCTGTTTGCCCTTTCCAACGGCTATGACACCAGGTTCTAAAATAAGCTCGTAATTTTTCCTGTTATTTTAATAATATGGAAATATTAGCATAGTGTTCCTTTTGATAGTGATAGACTATAATCCATATTTAAATTTTATAGAGAAGAAATTTTATTGTACTGTGATGTAGATATTTATTATCCAGGTAAGGATTTGCCCGGTGTGTATTTTTTACAATTGAAACATTTTACTTTAATCTTTAAAAAAATACATTAAAAACACATACAAAAAAAAACAGACTGGGGGAAAAAAGGTTTGGCCTTATCACAGAATTTTTACTGTGCTGTAAAAATGTATGCAAATGCAAAAAGTGTGCATTTCTAGTGTGTTTCCACATTAATTAATGCCGCCTTCAAGAGCAATATCGTGCAGGTAAAACGCTGTTTGTGGCTTTCTGTTGCACAGTTAAAGCTGACCCACCTTATGCACACGACAATCAAATATAAATCTGTCCTCCTCAGGATGCAGTAATACTCATGTAAATTATGGAGCACAATGTAAGGCAAAAGAAGACACTTTATTTAATTACACATGTATTGTTGATTATAGAAGATATCAGGGCATGAATGAGCTGATATGATGCCACTTTTTTCTTTTGGTTCTTCCTGAATAACTCGGCATTTTTCATTTGATTACAGAGCCAAATTAGTTCTCCATGCTTTCTTCAGAGAAAACACCCTTTTTTCCCCAGAACATTTTCATGCCCTGAGAATCAGCAAAATACTACAGAATAGGAAAAGATTTACAGTCATGGGAAGATTTGTTTTGCAAACAGTGTTAAGTGATATTGCTAGACTGGTAATATTTTCTTTCAGCCTAAAACTCTGTTGAAATCTGTGATCAAAATGTTTTAAACTATCCAAAAAGAAAATTTGTATATTTGGGAAAAATGGATTTTTACATAGCTTTTGTATGCAGACATTAAATTGTAATTATGAATATAGTGGGCATAGATAAACTCATAAGCTTCAATTCTAAAAAAGAAAAAAAAAGAAAAAGCTTATAATGGATATACTTTCCTGTCTCTTTCTTTAAATATTATTATTTTCTAAATAGGCACTGGGTTGCCTGCTCTTCTCATCTCGGCTGCTTCCTAAGGGCGGGAAACAGGGATGTAAGGGCATTAGTTTCATAAACATCTACTAGAATAATCAGATTTCCTTGGGAGACAGGCACAGGGGGAGGGGAAAGAGAGAAGGCAAAGGCCGATGGGGGATTACATCTTTGGAAGGGACCACAGAGATGAGGTGAGGAGGGAAGAGTTAAGTTTTTGCAGCTCAAGGACTATATTCTTCTTATCTCAAAATGTTCCAGAATATTATTAAATGGAATTATAGTAATATCAGCTATCAACATATATCTCAATCCCCATTGCCCTGAACACATGTTGAGACTCTTTCTGTGATTAGCAACAAAAAGCTAAATCAAATGGCTTAAGCATAAAGGGAAGTTATTGACTGTAATATCTGGAAAGTCCGGGGATAAGGTAGCTTCAGGCATGGCTGAATCTGGGTGCTCACTCAGTATTGTCAAGAAGTACCTCTTTTCATCTCTCTGTGTAGATTTTCCTCTAGAAATTTCCTTCATATACACTTCATGCTCATGTAGCCTTTTACCTTATGGTGGCCCCCGGTAGCTCTAAGATTAACCTTATAACTCCAAACCAGTGGAAAGAGAGTTTGTTTTCCCCAACAGTTTCAGTAAAAATGGTGGGCCTAATCCTCACTGACCCAAATTGAGTCATGTACCCATTCCTGAGCCAATCACTTTGCTGAGGAGGACAGATATGCTAATTAGCTTAATCCTCTGAAATCTTGGAACTGCACAGGGAAAAAGAGGGATAATCAGCCCCATCTAAACTATGGGCTAAGAGTTGAGGCAGGGATGATTCCTCAAAGAAAATTCTAAGTCTTACTACTATAAGAAGTGGGGAGGAAGAGTGAGCAAGCAAAGGCAACAACTGTCCATGCCAAAAGTTAAGTCTGAAAGCACACCATTTTTCAGTACAGCAATGGAGTCTCCTCAACACAAAGGAATTGTGATATGATCTGGCCAGGACGTGATCCAAATAAATACTTTCCAAAAGAATTGTCTGGTTACATTCTATCTGGCTCATGAAAGAAGCCAGTCCAGGTAAGATGGAGCAAGCATTTATTATTTCCCTGGGCTAGATCAGCTCCAAGTACTATTTTCTGAGTCTTCCCATTTCTACTCAAAGGACTGTGTATAACTTTTATATTTACCTCTTTTCTACATTATGCTCTCAACTTCACCCTAATGAACACTTTTCCCTCCCCCAAGAAATTACTTTATTCATTTTCTACAGGATAGTGTTTTAATATATATTCCAATTATGTACAGTTCTTAACCCCTTTACACAGGCAAAGCCAACTCAAAACCAATGTATCTTTTTTTTTTTTTGGTGAGGAAGATTGGCCCTGAACTAGCATCTGTTGCCAATCTTTCTCTTTTTGCTTGAGGAAGATTGTCACTGACCTAACATCTGTACCAATCTTCCTCTACTTTGTATATGGGACACCACCACAGCATGGCTTGATGAGTGATATGCAGGTCCACAGCCAGGATCCGGGCCTGCGAATCCCGGGCTGCTGAAGCAGAGCACTCAAACTTAACCACTACGCCACTGGGCCAGCCCCCAGACTAATGTAATATCTAATGGCTTCATTTGGGTTATGGAGCTGGTGTCATGTCACACAACTGGACAATTCTAATAATCTAGAATGAAGAGGAGTTAGAAGACAAAGTTGGTGTGCTTTCTCACCTTGAGATGACAGCTCATCCTGGTTTTATATTTAGCTACTCAGGGCACGTTAGCTTTGTAAATAAGTAGAATTGTCGTTAGGTTCATGTACACAAGTTCTGGCATATTTAATGTGCAGGGAAATAAGAATTTATCTACCAGCTCTCGTCTCCCATTATTAAAAATGGGGTTTATACAACCTAGGAGTGGAGGTTGTACATGCCTGGCCACAGAGCAGGTCCTGTGGTGTCTCATGCTTCAGGAGCAAAAGCACTTCTCCAAGTAGGGAAAGTCAGTCTCCACTCCCACAGCTGGGCAGAGCCCATCTTGACTGGGTGGCAGACCAGGTGGCAAGTGGGGTGAAATAAGGGACCCTAGGCCCTGGGGAGATAAACAGAGCTTAGACAATCTGCAATGATCTGATACCCAGGTTCCTCCAGCCAACAAGTTCTGATTGGAGGAAGGGCACAGCCTCTCAAGTCCCAAACAGAATTACGAAGTTCAACAAACAACTGAACTTGTATTTCACTGTATTATGAATTTGCAAGTATAGGGCTTTTAATTGAATACAAACTGGTCATGTAAATTGTCCACTTGGTACATTTTCTTGCAGTAGCTGAAAAAACTAAATAGACTATTCATCTAATTATACAATATCAGTTTTTTCTTACAGGTGGCTCATTTCAAGGGCAAATTTTTTTCTGTATAAATATCTAGCTGAAAATTTTGTGGAAGCCAATGGAAAATTTTTATTTTTTCCATACAAAACTTCACTTTGGTGCAAACACTTTTGAAAACAATGCATCTGAAAAGTGAAGTCAGATGAAGTTATAATGAACACTCTTCTTCTTTCAGGACAGACTGATAACATCCTCTTTATTTCCTTTTAACTTTCTTCCATATGATACTAATTGCAATGAAGGAGGCAGATGCATATAGAGTAAACCATCTTCAAGTTAGCAAATCTGAAAAGTTTTGTGCCTACAAATCCCAGTGGATTTGGAGATATGAAAAACACCCCTCAGTTTTACCCTGAGTCCTAGAAAGATGCTGCAGTCGTATTTGTTGCAGATATTCAGGTGTATTTAAATTCTAAGGATTTTATGATTTTCCTGTAGGTAATTTTAGCCTTGAGGAGAGATTTTAGGATTTCTCTCCACTACCTGAAGTCAAAGCCAAACAGAGTCTTTGTAACAATAAATTATATCAAAAGATGAAGAACCCAAGACCATCAAAGATCATTCATTGGTAAGTGAGCTGCTTTGTAAGAATCTAAATGAACATTTCAGAAAATTTACCTTCACTTTCTCCAGCACTTTGACAAAAATACCACTCATTAGTTACTTGCCACTCAAGAGTCTCAACAGCCATCCCAAAGGATGTGCCAGCTGTTTGTGCTGCCACCCAGAGTTCCTCACGGTCACAATGGAGTATATAATAATGGCCCGCCATGTAATGAACACCTACTCTACACCAGGAATCATATTGGGCCCTCTATTCTACCTCCAATCCTCCTAACAAACCTGTAAAGTAGGTGTTAGTATCCTCCTTTGACAATGGGGAAATGGAGGCTGAGTGTAAATAAACAAAACTTATCCAACATCACGCAGGTGACAAGTGTCAGAGCACACAGGCTTCCAAGATCTGTGCTCTTTTTACAACCTGCACTATTAAGACCAGCATAAAGCCTCAGCCCCTGAAGAAAGAGAAAAGGAAACTCTGCTCTGAAAATGTTTACCATTCCCCTTCCAAAAAGACTCACCTACCCTAATGCAAAAACAGGTGCATCCTGAAGAAAGGCTACCTCGCCTCTCATTAGCTTGTGTCTATTGCAAAGCCACTCGTTGGTTTGCAATATTAAAGCATAATTTCTCTTTGTGGGATCTATTTATAACCCAGCTGGCTTCTAGAGGTGCCAGCCTAACAAGAGAACGTTTTGTTTCGCTAAGCATTTCGGGGTCTAAGTAGTTAAGTTTTGGGAGAGCCGAATTGCTCTGCATAATGGAGGAAAAGAATTTACAGCAATGGAGGTGGGGGGGTAAGGAGAGGACAAAGAACAAGGCGATGGAAACACAAGTTTCAAGACATGACACCATACTGTGAATCCCTCAACTTTAGATAATCAACTTAAAATTGGCAAATATGTGGTGCAGATGAATTTCTTATAGAAACAAATGAAAAGGGACACTCAGCTATCATGTTGGTCCTGAGCAGGAGAGCCCCAAAGCAAAGGGGACCTTCATAATGTAATTATCCAAGAGTTCATAGAATTCTGGAGGTTACTTTACCTGGTTTCAAAAAATTGAGAGAAGAGTTTTTTAAAGCAATTTCACCCAGCTCTGAAGAGAGGACTCTAGCTGACATCCGGTAGCTACATTTACTTAAGACTGCACATAGACATGGGGATAAATTAGTAAATTGAAGGTCCTTGTGGAATTTTCCACAGGAAAGCAATAAGAGCCTCTCTTACCCAACTTTTACTCTCACCTGCAATTAAAGGAAGACAGCAAAAGTCTTAAACTAAATGCTAGCAACCAAACCTTAGAGAGAACATTTTTACAATATTTTCAACGTCTGAGATGTCATGGGATTAATATCAGGAATATACGGCTAGGTTTTCCAAATCGACAAGAAAAAGGCATGAGATGCAATAGCAAAATAAAATATTCACAGAAGGAGAACCCCAAATAGCTATCAAGTATATAGTGAGATTCCCCACCTTACTAGTAATCAGAAATAGGAAAATTGATACCACTTTATACCCACAAATCAGGCAGACAGGAAATATCAAGTGTTAACAAGAACGTTAGAAGAAGAGGACCTCATCTGCGGCTAATGAGAGTGTAAACTAGTTCAGTCCATCTCTCCTACAGCCAATGACTCTGTATAACCAGGATTCTGTTCCTGGGAACACACCTCAAATGCTCACACGGATCTATAGGCATGGTCATCCTGGCAACACAGACTTTGCAGTATGAGGAATTGAGTTCAGGCTAGGGAAGAGGAGAAGAATAGTAGGTAGAGGGCTACCTACCATGGAAATCACTGCAGCACCAGGAACATTGAACTAGACCCAAGTACAGAAACACATAAGAAACAAAACAAGGCCTAGAACACCATGCTACTTAAGTAAGCTACAAGCATATACAAAGGAACACCAGATATTTTACATGGAGTCATACGTAATAAATAAGGACATGAATGAAGTACATTAGACTGGGTGCCTATGTGGAAGAGACGAAGAGAAAAAATGAAATAACACAGGAGAAAGGTCATAACAGGCTGATGATTTTAACCACCATGAAATGAGGAATATGATTATCTCAAGTCCCTGCACCTGAGGTTCCCTCAAAAACCTGCCAGGCTTTAATCATCTCTTTACTATCTCTATCCTGAGTCACCCCATGACGGTATGTCCTATGTGACAATGGGCATTAAATGACTGGATAACAGAATCCAGGTGAGGCACACAACCTATGGCCTCAAAACCAGGGAGAAGAAATCAAAGATGACTATGGGAAGAAAAGAGAGGAAAGGGTAAATGGTCCTAGTTGATAAATGGTCCTCCAAGTGCAGAACCCATTTTTCCAATCAACAATATAAAATGTGAAACTCCAAGACGTAAGATTGGACAGAAAAGGCTATGGTTGAATAGGTCTGCCCACTTAGCCACCCCAAAGTCTCCAAAGCAAATCTGTCTCTAGGGATCCCTAAATCTCCCTCAGAGTTCTGGAAACTTCTGATCTGGAAATCTTTGCATTTATAAGCCAAGTCTGGAGTAATGAATGGGTGGGTCAGTTTTATTTAAAGGCCAGGGAAGAATCACTAAGTCTCCTTAACATCTGTTAATAGTCTACAGAGAAACAGGGCCTGGACCTAAGGATACGCTGCCTGGGACAAGAATAGGAAACCCAAGAGATGGTCTTTTGCTGCCACTATTTCTGTTTTATCCTTTAAAACCAAATCAACAAGCCTCTTTTATTTTTACGAGCCTGGTATGAATATTCTATTTGTTTGTGCCCTGAAAGTGGGTAAAGCAAATTTAAACTAAACTATTTCTGTCTCTTCTGAGTTCCCCTAATTCAGAGGGCTTCTGAACCAGGACCCAATCCATTTCATATGGGAAATGATCCAAGGAATTGGGATCCTTTAGGCTGTAGAAGACTTGAGATGACATTCTAGCTCTCATCAAGTTACCTGCCAGGTAGAACAGGAAATCAATTTGTTCTGTGTTGTTTCCAAAGAGCAGAGCCAGGATTAGTAAACGGAAATTACTCAGAAGTCAATATCAGCTCAAAAGAAGGAAGAATTATGTCACAGTTAAACTGTCTAAAGTGAAAATAGAAAGTTCGCCATCACTCAAGGTGTTCAAGCAAAGACTAAACTCTCATCTCACAATGAGGTAGTAAGATGACTAGAAGCATCGAAGCAAATGACCTCTCAGATCTGCTCCAACCCCAGGTCACATCAGGACCCACATCCTCGGGAGCCTGCACCCCACACTTGCCCTGGTTTTAGGATGTCCTTGATGTTGTATTCTAGGTTCTCCACAAGGAAACATGTGAGATGAACCTCAGATGTGACTTCTACTGCCACTTACTTTGAATGTATAATCATTCCCTGCAAAAGCAGATGAGCCAATAAAACAAAGTCTACCATCTGTCTCTCCATGTTTTTTTCAACAATCATCCTACTAGTTCCTGAGAAAACCTTCTCCACGCGGCCATGAATCAGACAGGCTGATTTGAAACCATTACCAGAGAGAATGATGTGCCAGAATCAAAGAGCAACTCTAACGTGAGAAAATATATAGCAAATAAATTCTAGGATAGTCTGACACACGTAGAACATATGTTGCCATCGGTTTACCAGGATTATGTCAAATACCGTAGTCGTTATTAAGAGTCTCCATCATAACATGAATCTCAATTTAATTGCCTCTGGTTGAGACTCTGCACATTGGTTGTTTGCCCAGGTACGAATTTATTTTGACCAAAATTAGTCTTAATCAGCTTGGCTAGAGTAACAATGTAGCCAAAAAACACAGCCAGCAAGAGGTTTGAGAGGCTTCTCCAACAATTCATAGATTAGAGAAGAACAGAACTTTAAAAAAATATTGTTCAAGGAATTAACCCCTCTTCTACATTTCAGAATACTTTTATTCAGTTTAATTAGTGTTAGTGAAAGCCATGGTTGTCCAATGCGGAAAGGTGTTTGGGGAATGGGAAGGGCACTGTGAACGGCCTGGTGACTGAAAATTGTCAGGGCAGGGGGTTTGTATTTTGAAGTTCTTTTGTAAGATCTCAGCTCCTTCTGCTTGGTGACTTATGAGGCTTTAGAGCTAAGAAGATGGCTTATTTTGAATGTCTGTCAAAAGTGGGCATGGTTAGATTCTGACCACTCTAAATTACTGTGGACTACAAGCAAGACTAAAAATGTGCTGGTGCAACTTTTTCCTCCAAAATAGTGATTACAAGTCACATATTTACAAGGACTGATGACACCCAGCTTGTCATAAAAACATTTCAACTGCAATCAGCCTCATCACTCCCAGGAATCCCTTCATTTCACATCCAAGCGCAGGCTTCTTTCTCTCTAGAAATCAGACCATACTATCTCCCTGAAAAAATGCACAAATATATCTCATCCAGACAGGAAAAGTGGGTGGGAGAGGGGGAGCAAGCAGCACCACAATTCTGAAAAGTAGGGTGTCCATGGAACTAAAAATAAAACTACTAACACCAGAGATTCAAAGAAAGTGTATTCTTGGGGCCGCCCGGTGGCGCAGCGGTTTAGTCCGCGCTTGGCAGCCCGCGGTTCGCAGGTTCGGATCCCGGGCGCCCGCCAACGCACTGCCTGTCAGCCATGCCGTGGCGGCGTCTCATATAAAGTAGAGGAAGATGGGCACGGATGTTAGCCCAGGGCCAGTCTTCCTCAGCAAAAAAAAAGGGGAGGATTGGACGGATGTTAACTCAGGGCTGGTCTTCCTCACAAAAAAAAAAAAAAAGTGTATTCTTAACTTGAACTCAAGTATCCTTGGGGGTTCCGAGGACTTATTCTCAGAAGTCAACAAAATTTTTATTTAAAAAACGTTTAATTTCTGGTTTCATTCCAAAAGTAATCTTAAAACTTACCATAAGCATATTTTTGATCATCCAGATCAGCTCAAACCCAAATACAAAATTTCAATCATTCATTTGCATTCATATTTACAATGCCTTTGATGTCAGGTAACATACTTTAATTGTTACAAGCTAATGAGGACAGAAAAGGCAGGTTTACTATATAAATGATGCAGTCACAACAAAAGCCACAGCATCATGCCTCGCTGGGCCCATGAAGGGTTTGACAGTAGTCAACGGGAAAAAAGTGGTGTGCAATTGGAGTATCACAGTTGAGAGTATAGTCCGGGGCCACCCAAATTTGGGACATCTCAGAACCATTCAAGAGGCATTTGGCACAGGTACAGGTAAATTTTTTAAAAGAAGATGTATCACAGTCTTAATAATATTTTTCCATTAATTATTTAAGGCAGAATGGTTGTTTTGTCAATGAGAGGGAGAGAAGATATTTTTTTGCAGTCTTTCCCCAAGGCATCTTTATCTACCTAGATAAAGGATAGCTCGTTCTATAGGTGAGGTACTTCTGAAATAAGGCAAATTTTCTTGACTGAGATTAGAAAATATTTCCTTGATTGTTGAGGGGAGATGAGAAGTGAAATGCACTCAGACTCTAGTGGGTCCTGAGAAATCCTGAACCTGTTCCATCTAGGAGCCCAGTGTAGGAATAGAAACTTCAGTTAAGTTTGGGGCAATCTGCGAGCAGAGAGGACTTGGACTCCCATTCTTGGGCTGAGGTCATAAAGACAGCAAGACCCCATAAGAGAAATGGACACGTGATTGACAAGACCCCCAAGCCTCAAAATAACAAGGAAATGGCAAGATAATCTTGTGATGCTGAGAGGCCCCAAAGTAGCCTGAGTTTAGAAAATACTGCAAAATTTCCCATAGCCCAGTTTGATATAGGAGCAGTAGAATCCTTGTGTGCACAGTGTACTTAAGAATGGCACAGAAATTAGCCGAGGGAGGGAGAGAGCTTGAGTGAAAGAGCTTGCAGTCAAGAATGTGCAACAAGCTGGGCCCTTAGTGGACCAACAACAGATCATTAGAGGACTCAGCTGATGGCACTGTGGACTGATGACATCGATCAGATGCCCCACCCATGACTCGACACTATAATGGGGTTATTCTCAAATTTTAACAGACATTAGAATTACCTATAGAGCTTGCTAACATACCGATGTCTAGACCCCATCTCCAGAGTTCCTGATTTAGCAGGTCCGGGATGAGGACCGAGAATCCGCATTTCTAACAAGTTCTCAGGTGATGCTGATATTGCTGCTTTGGGGACCACACTTGGAAAATCACTGCTATGATGCATCCTAGCCCCTAAGTTTTGTGAAACCTAGACATAATAGGGAACTCCCAGCATAATGGAGCTCATACTAGGAGTATACTTATGGGAAAACCAAGGTTTACATTTCTCATACACCTGCACATGGAAACTAAGATTTATATCCAGCATGGAGATAGGGGCAAATGGCTTCCTAAATCTCTGTTTGGTTGTTTTCTCCTCTGGAAAGCATCACTTCCTATACTATTGCAGCACTGAATGTGATTCTTAAATATATCCAATAACACATTAGAGATTTAGTTCTTCAGCACAATGAAAAAGGTCATTAAGTGTTGGAACCACTGTCTAGTGTAAAATATTCTAAATAAATTATAGACAGGATAGCAATGATTCTTCTAAAATACATCATATCAACTCAGCTCCCTGCTCAAAATTCCTTAGTAGCTTCCCACGTCACTCAAGTAAAATTTGCAGGTTGTCACACTGGGGCCTGCAAGGCTGTACACGGCCTGGGGCCCAGATACTCCTCCGTCTTCTTCTACATTCACAGCTCGCTTACTCCACCCTGACACACTGACCGCCTTCTGTTCCTTGAGAAGCAAAGGACATTCACACCTCAGGACCCTGTGTGCTCTTTCCTCCGCCTGAAATAGCAGCTCCTTCTCCCCTCCCTTCTGGTCTCTACTCAGATATCACCTTCTCAGAGAGGATTTCCCTCTTCATTAATAAAAAATAGCTCCCTTCACTCTCCACCTGCTTTGCCCCATTTATATTTCTTCCCATCATTTATCATGACCTGGCACATTTTAGGTTTTTATTATGTTTTAACTGTCTACTAGAATGTAAACTCCATGAAAGAAGACAATTTGTTTGTTTACAGCTAGATCCCCAGTGCCTAGGAAGTGCCTGGCACATAACATCACTCAGTAAATAATTGTCAAGTAAATGAACAGGAAAAAAAGGCCTGACAGGCCAAGGAACCAATGACCCTCCTCCTACAAATACCCAAAGAGATGTGAGGGATAGTCTCCAGCCCAGGGTGGCACCCCCCATTGCTTTTGCATGCCCACCTTCCCCTTTCTCTCTCACCCCCAAACACCCTCCCACCAGCACTAACGAAGACCTATGCATGTGCTGTTTGCAAGAACGAAGGAGGAAACAACACAAGGGTGAGGCAAAGGGAAAGCCAGGGACAAGGAGAGGATTCGTTCTCCACGTCAGGTAATCCAACCCCAGGTGAGGACACAAAAGAATGGCCTGTGAGCCCATGGCCCAGGGACAACCACAGTTAACATTTGGGTGGATAAACATCCTTCCAGACATTTTTATGTGCATGGATACACAAGCATATTAATCACTTTTTCAACTGTCAATGTGGGCTTGATTCCAGACAAAGATCTCTAAGGGTTAATCCAAAAGGAATATAAAATCATAAGATCAGATCAATAGAAGAGATAGGAATGGGGCAGGTGGAAGAAGTTTATGCTTAAACAATATTTTCCCTAGGCTTTCTGGAAGCTGAGAATTTCTCTGCTCCAATGTTGACAACCATAATTGTTTTTGATAAGTAATGTATTTAGACAAGTGATGTCAAAAGGGTCAATTTTTTTTTCCTTCTCAGCTTTATCAGAAATATTGAAGTGCCACAATTTAGCACTCAATTATCACCATCGTCCTTGGAGACATTTGAGAACATAATAAGTTTGTCCTTTTGTATGAGTAGAGAGTTCAAATTGAAAGAATCCTTCCATTGAATCACATTAAAATTTATTCAAAATGTCTTTTAACATTTGGACCTTAAGAAAGAAATTAAGTTTTCTTCTGAATCAAAGTGTATCTTTTGCTTAATGCAATGATAAATTTCCACAGAGACTGCCCAGGTTACACTTCAATGAAACCACAGATCCCGGGAAGTCACAAGAAAGAGATTGAAGTGACTTTCAATCTAAAGTGATTAGGAGTTAGGGAAAGCAACCTTTCTGGATGTCAAAGTCCTACAGACTCTCAGGTTTTGAGTTTGGAAATTTAGGACACTGTTGTGCTAAGTGGCACTGAGGCATTCCACTTCACGGCATATTCCTTTTTCTTAATTTTTCTCCTCCTTTCACTTCGAGCTCTCCATCCATTCCTACCACGGAGTAGATCCATAGAAAGCTTTTAGCAAAATTTGTAAATGAATGGATGAATAAATATCTTTACATGTCCACCAGAAATCCCACTACGTCCTGGTAATTTTTTTAATATCAAGTTTGCATCTGTTATCTATTGATTCATAATAAAAAAAAGCCAATGTGGTGTAATTATATTTCCAAAAGCCTTCCCAGTGGACAGCAGCACACGGTGGGAAGATCATGGACCTCTGAATACAGATATGACTTGAATCCTGGCCTCGCTGACTCTTGCGTCTCTGGACAAGCCATTTGACTTTCTTTCACATCAAATTTTTTGTCTGTGAGATGAGAATAATAGTTTATATTTTGTGTTGGGAGAGACGGTTCTCCACAAGTCTCTGGCACTCACACATGGCATGTAGGGGACGCCAAGAATGCAAGGCCCTGACTGCTCTTTACCCAGGCCACTTCTCAGGGTTGTCCTTGAGGAGAGCAACTGTGAAAGTGCGGTAATGTCTCCCACTAAAACAAAGAGCATGGTTACTTACTACTTTCTATAAAAGTGGTGGATTCCCAGAGCTCAGCGTTCCCCAGCTGTGACACAAACCCACTGTGGGCAGAGTAGCCCTCTGGATGTATATCAGCCTGCCCGGCTAGATCTTGGGTAGCAAAGGGAGCTGACGCAAAATGCTGATGACGTGAGCTCTTTGCTGTGACGTGAGTGATTAAATCCTTGACCTAGGAGCCTCATCTGCTAGCATCCAAAATAAGAGACTAACACTCACTGGAAATCCATTTTAAACATTAACAGGTTAACTTATTAGCTTGCAAGTAGGGTAAAATAAAATCCCCCACTTGACACTTTACACGGTTGTTGAAAGATTAAAAGAGATAGCCTAAATAAAGCACCTGGCATAGAGTAGGCACTAAATAAACACAAATATCATCTTCCCTTCAACATCTCATTTAAATTTCTTTAACTATCTAAGGTAAATAGTTCTTGACAAAATCATGGCAACAGTAAGGTGGCTCCTTTACCTCCCTCCACCTTTCTCACACAATCTGTCTTGTATCTGTCCCACATGTAGTGGTAAAGAATCACATTCTCCTGGACGGGCTTTCAGCAGCGACCTCTCTGGAGGTATAAGTGCCTGTAATAGGGGAAAACTCTTGAAAAGTGAAGAAGATGCAAGTCATGGGTCTCTAATAACTTAATTTCAGACCTGGGGTGGGGATAGGTATTTGGGGACATGAGCCCACAAATCCTAACACTGCTTGCCATATTCATCACCCTTCCGTCCCAACACTGGACCCTCCGAACTTCACATCAGGGGAGGGCAAGGAAGGAAATCTTAGAAACAGAGTTTATGCCAAAAGAGTCTTCTGCTAACTAAGAAGGCTCAGATGATGCAAAGGAATGTAACAAACAGACTCTTTCCTGGATGCTTGTAACTTGGTCTCTGCCTCCAAACAAGGTATCTTGGTGTCTTGCTTTCTGTATTAGTTTCCTATATCTGCTGTAAAAAATTACCACAAATTTGGTATCTTAAACAATAAACAAATTTGTTATCTTAGAGTTCTGTAAATCCAAAGTCCAAAACAGGTCTCATCAAGCTGAAATCAAGGCTGGGCTGCATTCCCCTCTGGAGGCTCTAGGAGAGAACCTGTTTCCTTGTCTTTTCTAGCTTCTAGTGACCACCTGCATATCTTGGCCCATGATCCCTTTCCCCCATTCTTCGTAGGTCAAGTCCTTCTCACACTGCCATCTCTTTGGTTCTCTGTAGCCAGAAAGGTTCTCTGCTTTTAAGGACTCATGTGGTGAAATTGGGTCCACTAGGATAATCCAGGTCATCTCCCATCTCAAGGTCCTTAATCTATTCTGCAAAGACCGTTTTGCCACATAAAGTAACACAGTCACTTGTTTAGGGTGGTGAGAATTATAACCCAGACTAATTAGGACTTTGGGGAAGGGCATTATTCTGCCTACCATACTCTACTTCTACAAGCCTGCCAAGATTTGCTAATCCTCAAAGTTGTTCAACTTGACCATTTCTCAAAAGGGTTAAAATTTTTCTAAAGGTGAAAAATCTCTGCCATGGAGAGGAGAATGAACAGCACCAAGTGACAGGGCAACTTTAAATTTGTTTCAATTTCTACACATTGTCAGAAAAAATAATCAGAGTAATGCTCCTAAGATTCTAAGGGAAGCCACTTGGTGCCTGTAACCGTGGTGATAGAAATTCAAAGAAGAATGTTAGTTTATATGAGAGCAGATGAAACCACAGCCCTAGCCCACACAGCAAACCTCTGTGTAGCAATGTGTTCTAGAAGAGTGGAGTCTGAAGCATCCAAATTGCTTTTTCTTGAAACATCAGGAATGTCTGAAATGATTCCTACCCATGAGATTTTCTTAACAGTGTGAAATTTGGGGGTAATTAAAGTGATATGACAATGTGAGGTCCCTTATCTGAGAGGTAGGGGGAAGCTTAGCCAGTAGCAGGGAGAAAGAAAATAGGTATGCACCTTATAGATAGACGGATATCAAATTCACATCCACAGGAAAATTCATTTATTCAAAAATATTTATTGAGCAACTCTGTATGCAAAAAAAAAAAAAAAAAGCACTATGCTAGGTGCCCTGGACTTGAGGATGAATTAGTCAAGAAGCCAACCCTTAAGGAATTTACACTCTAGCATTGAAGATAAGAAACAAACTATTCTATGAGTTAGAGATGAAAAGTTCTGTAAAGCAGCACTTCTCAAACTTTAATGTGCCTACATGTCTCTTGTTAAAATGTGGATTCAGTAGGTCCAGGGTGAGTTCTGAGATTTTGCATTCCCGACAGGCCCATAAGTGATGGTGACACCAATGCTGCCAGTCCAAGGACAACGCTTTGAGTAGCAAAAGTCTGGAGCAGTACTCCTAAAACCCCACTGTGCTTAAGAATCACCTGGGGAAATTTTACAAAGAAAAGATGCCCAGGCTCCTCCCATGGAGTTTCAGCTGTAATTAAAGAGTGATACTCATCAGTATTTTGATTTTATGTGCAGTAAACCATTAATACACAGCTTATTATCCTAGCTGCTAAAAAATCTTGGGCAGTGTTTCTCAAAGTGCAGGCCCCAGACCAGCAACATCAACATAACCTGAGAACTGGTCAGAAATGTAATTGCTGGGTCCCACCGCAGGCCTACTGAATCAGAAACTCTGGGAGTGGGGACCAAAAATTTGTGGTTCAACAAACCTACCAGGTGATTCTAACGCAAAATCAAGTTTGAGAATCACTGATCTAAGGTAACTGTTCCCTATCAGAAATGCACACTCTAATCACCTGGAGAGCATTTCAAAACTACAGATGCCCCAGCCCCACCCAGTTTGTGAATCAATTGGTCTTGGCAGGGAGTCCTAGGTATGACCAAAAACATCTACAGATGGTGGCTCTAATATATCCCCAGACCAAGGACCACTGATCTAGGGAATTGTCCAGAAAAATCATCTTCTTCTCTTCTCATTTATTCATCTCTTCCACACATTTCATGGAGCAACTACTCAGTCTTTACTACCCAAGGCTTTACCAAAAAGCCCTCTCTCGGTTTATTGAGGGAGACCAAAGATCTTGGAAGTGGGGAGCAGCACAAAATGGGGATTAAACCAAGTGGAAGGGATAAACACAGAGATGAAAGCCCATGAGCAGAGACAATGGAACCAAGCAAAACAGATCGGGGGCCAGGAATCCAGTGAAGGACAGTACGATAGCCTAGGCCTCCCTCCTCAGTTTCTAAACTTAACAGAAATAGGTGAAGAGACCAGAAAGGAAAACCAGAATATTTCTCTACTGGAAGAACCCCAACCAGTTACTCTCAGCCATGAGCTTGCTACCTCCATTGGCATCCCTTTCTGTGTGTAATCAATATGTTCCTGTAAAACAGCACTTACTCCTTCTCTTTCTCATTCTCTCTCTCTTTCTCTCTCATTCTGAAGTGTGCTGTGGGTTAGTACCAATAAGTTTTAGAATGTTGGGGTCCTGTAATCTCATCATCAACAGATTGAGTGACCAGAGAGAGGAGAAATCCCAGAGAAATTTCCTATCAATAAAGGCCTTGTGTTGAGTATCCCTAAAGAACAGTCAAAAGTGAGCCGTTCAGGGCCGGCCCAGTGGTGCAGTGGTTAAGTTCGCATGTTCTGCTTCAGCGGCCTGGGGTTCCCCACTTCAGATCCTGGGCATGGACCTACTCACTGCTTATGAAGGCATGCTGAGGCGGCATCCCACATAGAAGAACCGGAAGCACCTACAACTAGGATATACAACTATGTACTGGGGGCTTTGGGTAGGAAAAAAAAAAGTGAGCAGTTCTTAAGCCTCTTTCCTGGTGACAATGGGTGGTGGCCCAACCTTTCTCAAGAACTCCTGATGAGCAATTGAATCCCGTCTCCACCCTGGAAACTGACTGAGCTTTCTGCTTCATGCAACTCCCATCAGTCAGCTTCATGGAACATGTGCCAAGAGAGGCTTCCATCCTATCCTGAAGCAAACAAATTAGAGGCCTAAGAAAAATTCTTCCAATAGGCCTCTTTACTAAACTTAACATACATACTACCCCAGGAAGAAGTACCAGCATGGAAAACTACTCTAGTCTCAGTCACAGATGCTAAAGAAGCAATTATAATATGTTTTCTGTGGGATGTATATGCAGGATCAGCAAGCATGGGAAATGTGTACCAACCCCCATAAGGATTGTCGGCTACACATGTATGTCATGTATTCAGACTATGAATTCTGCAAGAAAAATCCCTTTGAGGGAGAGCCTCCCATTCAAAATTCATCCATATGTATCTTAAAAGCCACCCAGGTTGTCATATCACCCACAACGATTATTCACATGCACAGGAAACAAGAGAGTATATCATACTTTGAAGGTCAGAGAAGATTCCCAACACTACAGCAAGCGTGCATATGTGTGAGCAGTGGGAATATCATTCAATATGTGGGATGAGGCCAAATTATAAAGTTGTTCTTTCAAAGAGCTTTCAAATGCTGCATAAGATGAACTGCCAGCATCCTGAGGAATTATAAATAGAGTTTCATGTTTTTATGCAAATGTCATATATTCATTTCAAAGAGCGTTTGGTTCCTGTTGTATTAGCAATGCCTGTCAGTGTAGCATAATGTTTAAGAGCATGGACCCTGCAGCCAGACGACCTGAGTTTAATTCCTGATTGCTACTTAATAGACATGAGGCCCTGTGCAATGTCCTCACTTTTCTCATCTCAAAAATGGGTATAATAATAATATCTATATCATAGGGTTATCATGAAGATTATTGAGACAATGCATATAAAGTTATTAGTACTGTATCTGGCATATTGTTGGTGTCCATAAAATCTAACTATTGTTATAATCATTTCTAGGAATCTAAGGTTCTGAGCAGCCAGCCCTGGTGGTCTAGTGGTTAAGATTTAGGTTCATTTCCCAGTCAGATCTGTTGGTTGTCACACTGTGGCAGCCGCGTGTTGCTGTGATGTTGAAAGCTATGCCACTAGTATTTCAAATACCAGCAGGGTCATCCATGGTGGACAGGTTTCAGTGGAGCTTCCAGACTAAGACAGACTAGAAAGAAGGACCTGGCCACCCACTCCTGAAAAAATCGGCCATGAAAACCCTATGAACAGGAGTGGAGCATTGTCCGATAGAGCACCGGAAGGTGAGAGGATGGCGCAAAAAGACCGGGCAGGATTCCGCTCAGCTGTACACAGTCGCTAGGAGTTGGAATCAACTAGACAGCACTAACAAGAAAAAAGGACTCAGCATATTCACTGAGGAGGGTTACATGGATCAGGGTAATACTAAAGACAATTCACTGAGACTTGGTAAACACTATAAATGCACAGTAAATTCTTCACTTAAAGCTATGTCAATATTCAGTGCCCGAACACAATCAATTCCTTACTCTCCTAGCTGGGGGACTGCATTTTGATGATATTTGATCTTGGCATCAGAAGAGACTAAATTCATGGAAAGACTGAGAAATTCTACTTGCTCATAAAATGGGATAACTGAATAAAAAATTATAAAAATAATATTGAGAAGTCTAAACAGACTCCCATGTCAACTCTACTTTATCTTCCAAAAAGGAGTCTTTCAGGGTCAATTTCAGTAAAAATTAAATTTACTGAGGGGGATAATTTAAGCACTTATGTTAATTATCAACTGCCAGAGCCATAGAATTAGACAGCTACCTTAACACTTTCTATGTTGTCTAGATAATTAGATGAAAACTTCTCTTATTTATTTCATTAGCCCAGCTAATTTCTTAGGACACCCATGATAATTCCCTATAGCTTTCTTGCCTTTGGGTTTTATGGCCCTAAAAGACCCAGATTCCACTTTTATATGTAAAAATTAAACAAATAGGGATTTCAGAAGCAACAGAAAAATCAATGTCCATCCAATAGGAGTTGCAGATAGGATGAGGAGTAACTCCAAAAAAGAAACGGAATAAGGTTTTCAAGAATATTTGAGTTTTCAGATTGAAAGGGCACACAAAGTATCAAAAAGGATACACTTAAAAAAAATTTTTTTTAGTGACCACCACCTACAACATTGTGGTGACATTTCAAAAAACTGAGGATAAAAAGAATATCATAAAACTTACAAAGAAAATAAATAAACAGATAAAAAGATAAATAAATACATGTCAATCAGATGGTATTACACCTCTCGTTGTAATACTGGGGTCAGGAAGACAATGGAACAGTATCTTGAAATTATTTTCAGCTTGTAATTATTACCTAGTCTATGAGAGAAAAACAAATATTTTCTAATATTCAAGAACTCAGGAAATTTGTCACCCATGAACTCTCTCTGACAAAATGTCTAGACAATGTGCCTAGAGGAAAACGAAAACAAGAACAAAAAATTAACCTAAAAGATGATGCAGGATAATAGCAATCTGGAATTACCCCACAACATGAGAGATTGTGAGGAAAAGAGAGAAGGAAAAAAAATTAAAGGCATGCTAAGTTTCTTCAGTTTTTGAGAGAAGGAAGAAGATATTGAATAGGAAAACTGTGGAGTTTAATATGTATATTGATGCTTTTTAATGTCATTTTTTAAATAGTGGAAAGGAAGGTATATATAACTTTAGTAATCCTTCTTACGCAATACACTAACAAGCTATAAAAAGCAGATTGGCAAATTTGTCTATATAAAAATTTAAAATTCTTGCAGACCAAAGAAACTATGAACAGTGTTAAAATGGCAAGGAACAGACAAGCTTCATACTGGGAGAAAATATTTGCATATCATATGTCCAAAAAAAGGATCTGTACCCAGAATATATAAAGAACTCTCAGAAATCAACAGTAGAAAACCAAACAACCCAATTTCTTACTGAGCAAATTACTTTGCAGACACTTTACCAAAGAGGATATGAGGACGGCAAATAGGCACATGCAAAAATATTCTACATCATTAGGCATTAGGGAAATGCAAATTAAAATCACAGCAAGATACCACGACATACATACTAGAGTGCATAAAATAAAAAATACAATACCAAATTCTGAGCAGATGCAGAACAACTGGAACTCTCATACAGTGATGATGGGAATGCAAACGGTAAAGCCATTTTGGAAAATAGATCACAAATATAAATATTTTAGAAATGTGTGGGAAATATGCACTCCCATGAACATATTGGTGATTTCACCATTGTCCTACCCTTCTTGAAGAGTAATCTGATAGTATTTATTAATGTGTTTAAGTCTGTACACCACTTGACCAAGAATTTCCACTTTTAGGTACCTGTTCTTCCTGCATAAAGAAGTATGCACAAAGCTGTCTACTGCATCATCATTTGTAACTCCAGAAAACTGGAAATGATGCAAATTCTCATCCAAGCAAAATGAATTTTGGAACATTCCTATTATGAAATACTGCACACCTTCTAAAAGGAACGAGCGGTATTCCAACTTAAGACATAGTTTTAAGTATTTTTTAAAAGGATATCATGGAGCAGTATATAAAATATATAATTTATTTAAAATATATTCATATATGTAGGTATAGTTATGTATAGAAATGTTTGTTAAATGTATAGATAATAGGAGCAGAAATAGACTCTAGACAGTGATTTTTCCCTTGGGAAGGGACTCAGAATGGGTGGAGGGAAGGATATATTCTGTACAGTTTCTGTACAGACTCTTTTACAATGATAACATATTCTTGTATTATTTGTTCAATTTAAAAAATGTCAAAGAATATGTAGATCATTTTTTAAAATACATGCAGAAAACATAGAAAGTAGAAGTAAAACTGGACACTAACAAGTTAAGCTAAACTTAGTGAAAGCTAGTAGATGCTATCAATGGGTTAATTGTAACAATAAATATAAACAAGCATATTCCCACATAAAATGTGGGCTGTATGAAATAATAAATCCAACAATTGGCTGGCTAAAATAATTTTTTTAATTGAAAGACAAAATTTACAGGAAGATCTAAGGTAGGTGCAAGGATTAAAGCAGCCCCTGGACACTGGGCTTGTTGTTTTAAAAGGCAATGCAACAAGTCTGGTGATGTGCTCGGAATCAGGGCAAGCAGCTGAGCAGTGACCGCCTTACCCTCAGTCTACTTCTTACAACTGTACTGTCTGTGTGGCCCTTGTAGGCATTTGTTTTGGAGGACCCCTAACCCTTTGAGAACATTATAAGAGCAGAGTTACAAGAACAGGAGCATAATGGTAACAATCATAAAAATAATAATCATAATCATAAAAAGTACTTAAGTGTTAACACCAGTACCATGGTAAAAAGCACTGAGAGATGAACTAGTCATTCAAAGAAAGTAGTAAACTATAGATTAAAGAATAAAAATACAACAATACTGAATTTATATGTCCCAAATAACAGGTGAACATAACACAGACAATTTAAAAATACCGGAAATTCAAGAAAAAATAGGAAGAAACAAGTTTAAATTAGAGACCTAATTATTCCACTATAAAAATATCAAAATTGGCCATTTATTGAGATTTTTCTAAGTGCCTGGGACTGTACCAAGCATTTTACATACATTATCTCATTTAATCCTCACAACTCCATATGGTAGGTGTTATTATTGTTCTCCCTATTTTATAGATGAGGAAACTGGGACTTAAAGAGCTAAAGTGCCTTTGCCAAGAAAACCCAGCAAAAGAGGTGAAGCTGCAACTTAGACTCGAGTCTGTCCAGCTCCAGAGCTCTTAACCACTCCATTATGTTGCCTGTCAATATGAAATAATCAGAATGTGAATAATCAGCAAATAACAAATTAATCAAAGAAATTGCAGAGCTGATCAATAGCACCAACCACATAGACAATGGAGAGATGCAAAAGGTAGAAGAAAAAAATACACTTTATCTTGAAGAATATAAGGATCTCATAGAAATTCAACATATTGTAGATGAAGGAAGACAAAAAGAAGCCAGAACATCTAATATTCCGTGATAATATAAACATTAAAAGTAGAAATTAAAAGTGCAACCAAAATTCACATCAGCTTTATTCATAACAGCCCAAAATTAAAAACAACCCAAATGCTCACTAACTGGTGAATGGGTAAGCAAACCGCAGCTCATCCACGCCATGGAGGACTCAACAATAAAAAAGAGCAATCTATTGATACATGCAACACATGGATGAATCTAAAAAATCTATTCTGAGCAAAAGAAGCCAGACACAAATGACTAATACTGTATGACTGCATTTTTATAACATTCTATAAAAGGCAAAACTGTAGGGACAGAAAACAGATCAGTGGTTACCAGGAACCAAAGGAGTCCGAGAAATGTTTCAGAGTGATAGGCATCTTTTATATCTTGATTGTGGTGGTTGTCACACAATTGTATACATTTGTCAAAGCTCATAAATGTGATGGTTTAACTAAACTTATGGCAGTAATCATTTCACAATATACGTAAGTCAAACCATTATGCTATACACCTTAAATTTATACAGTGAGGTATGTCATAAAACTGGGGGGAAAAATGCTATGATTAAAAGGATAAGTTTTATTGTATATAAATCATATCTCAATGAACCAGTTTTTTAATGCATGCAGAATTTAAAACTCCACTTCATACAAAAATTTTAAGTGCTTCAATACTTCCTACAAGAAAAAAATTCCCTATATAACAATATTTTGAAATGACATTTTTATATTAAAATTGATGGAGTGCTTAGAAGAACATTTATTTTTATAGATTAATAAGAAAGAAAAAAACATAAAAGCAAATCCCAATTAACCAAAACAGGGAGAATGAGCAAATTTATTAAAAATAGTAAAATGTGGGGTGAGGAAAAAGATACTAGCAATAAAGAGAAATGACTTTTAAAGTAGGGATGATATTCTGAAAACTATGTATGAATAATTATCATTATCAATGCTCTATGGATAGCTGCTGAAGTATGAAATAATAAACTGAGCCTTCTCAAAATAGAGAATATAAATAGACTAATCACAGAAGTAGAAACAGTTATAAAAAAGTTTATGTCCCCAAAAAACAAATGGTACTAATGGAGTCACTAAAGTGTTTTTTTAATCTTCAAAAAACAATTTTTCCCTTATTGTTATCAAAACTATTCCAAAATATAAAAAACAGCATGCAACTCAATTTGATTATACAAAGTAAATGCGATTTTGATTATAAAACCTAAAGGCACCAAGAAAGAGATTATACCATGGCTCAATGTTGCTTTTGAAGTTAAATAAAAAATCCAAAATAAAATCTAGGACACAAGATGTGAGTTCAGAGGACCAACTCCACAGCGGGTATTGGCTCCAGTAAGGGAGCTGAGGCACGCCCCAGAGGGCACAGCCACAAGACATTGCAACAAAGACATCACAGGCCTCACCCCAACCCAGAGGGCTTGGTTTAGACAGCAGAACAGGCCCTGTGCAAGGCTTGGGCATAGAAGACTCCATGGCCTCCAACATCCATCCTTCTACTGGAGGAGGAAGACATTTGTTAAGAAAAATAATCCAAATTTTGGAAATAAGGCATCAAGATGATTGCATGTCTTTTCAAAGTCATACCGAAGCTTTACTTAACAGCCCCTACCCCGACCCCAGGATTATTTCATTCTCTAGCAGAATGTACCTTTATTTGATTTCTTATTTACCATTGATAAAGGCCGAGCCTCTGAGAAGTTATAGGTTAACTTGTAGACTTACACTTTTGTCTAGTGGAGATACAAATGATTTTGGTCTAGTACAAAAGATAACCCCAAAGGTTATGGTTTTATTGCCCTGGATGGCATTAACTGATTTTGTCTGTCATGTAGCCAACTTTCTTCAGCATGCCTTTCCCAACTGACCAATGCCTGGGACCCCGCCCAGTCAATCTGCTAGTTTCCTGAGTTCGCGAAATCTTTGACATGGACTCCCTACACAGGATGGAAATTCACATTTTTAACTTTTTAAAAATTATACTGTTTATACCTGCAACAAATAATGACACAAATAACCCCCTAATTACAATGGTGGTGAGGGCTATGAAAGAAAAGGGGGTGACCTATTCTGGCCCAAGGGGTCCTGAGGGAGATGGTGCTTAAACACAGGCCTGGAGGCTGGCTGCACTTACAGGAGACACAGGGGCTGGGAAGAGCCCTCCATGAGTTAGTCCTTCCTAGGGTGATTTTCTAACTACATCTGAAGATTCCCAAAGTCACAGAGGAAAGGAACCAAAAAGAATCCTCTACAATTGCTAAAGCAGGGTTGTCTTATATTTCCACACAAAAGTAGTCTTCAAAATAAAAGTGATAAATATTAATGGTAATAATATCTACTGTTGACTCAGTTTATTTACAATGTTCCAGGTCTGGTACGAACACTTGAAGTGAATTATCTTCAATCCTCATGAAAACCCTACAAGGTAGGTGCCATTGTTATCTCCATTTTACAGATGAAAAAACTGAGGCTTAGAGAGGTTAAGTTATATGCCCAAGGGTACACACGAGGCCTGCCTGATCTCAGTCCTTAAGTCCTTTGCTGTCCTGCCTCTTCTAAAGATATTTCTTCAAGTTTGTGCTTCTTTATAATGGGGAAGGGGTACATTATTTTCATTTTTTAACATATCCCTTATAGATTAAAACATCATGTCAAGAAGAAGGGAACAGGAGGGTGCTGTGTGTGAAGGGTGCTGTGGCTCAGTGTTTACATTTGCTGGTTCTGTTCAATTCCTAAAGCTCCCTGCCTCGGTGACTTGGAAGTGAAAAGCAGAGTTTGCTGAGACTTTTCAACAACAAAGGGTGTCTTGTTGAAAAGCTACTTACTCCACGCCCTTGCTTTTAACTACTCCCCAACACAGCTCCCTCTGTTGCCCTTCTCTCACCTGTAAGCCCTAAACACTTGTCCAAAAGCTTTCAGTCCAACTGAGCGGGCAAAAAGCCTTTTCCACCATTTACCTTGCAACTGATTCTGAGTTTCTCTTAAGTGTTTGTTTGACTATTTAGCCAAGGACTGAGAGTCCATTGTGAGCAGAGTCCATTTACCTTGATTGTGTGTAAGCTTTGATTGGTTTTTGTTCCTTTTCTTCCTCCATTGGTACTTCCTGCTTTTAAGCTGAGGATTACATAAAAATGTAATTATTCAGCCACCTTCCTTAATCTTATATTCAAAGATACTACATGTGTCTTCTGTATTTACAGAAATATTTTCCAAAAGACCCAAAGGGATGTTGAATTCTGTCCTGGGTCCCAGTGGCTTGGAGTCTGATGACAGCCATAGCCCCTCGTGACTTTTTTTTTAATCTTGAACAGCCTACAACAAAATCACAGAATTCTAAAATATCTAAACCAAAGGCCTCTTAGAGATCATCTAGTCCAACTTCTACATTTTACACAGTGGAAATGGAAGGCTGGTAAAATTCCTCTGAGTATATTAACATTTACTTTGTATTATATATTTTGCCTTCCCTATTGAACACTCTTTGAGAACAAAGACCCCTTATTTAAATTTTTTTTTGTACCTCATTTGCTACATATATCTGTGTATGTACTAGATATTTAGAAGGGATGGGGACATGGATGTTTTATAAGACCTTCTGCTCAAGAACATTTGCTCTAAACTGAATGGGATTAGATCCAATCTGTAAGGGATGAACAAGGTTTTAAATGAAATAGAGACCTAGAGAAATTTCATCCCAGCTCAATGGGTTCCTTGGGGGATGCTTTGGATTTATTCTGTTTGTTTTCATTACAAACATGTATGTAGTATATGGATATACCCATGTAAAAGATCCAAGCAATACATAACTATACAGGGAAAACCATGAAGGACCTCCAAATTTCCTTCCTCTTATTTCCCTCTGCAACGTAAGCCACTATTTATAGTTTAAAGTGTATTATTATTCCAGCCCTTTTCAAAATATTTCTACACATATGTAGGGTTTGTCTTTTTTTTTTTTTTTTTGTAATGAGACCATGCTTTATTCAATGTTCTGAAATTTGCTTTTTCACTTAAAAACACGTTTTGGAGATCTTTCGACATCAGTACATATGAATAGCATTGCATCAAATGGGTGTGCCATAAATTACTTACCATGCTCCTACTGATGAGCTCTGAAAGTGATTGTAATTTTTGGCTACAATGAACAACACTGCACATACGTGAGTATTAATTTAGAATAGATTCCTAGAATGACATTAGTGGATTGATGCTTATTTCCACTGAGTGAATAGATCAAAGGTAGCAAGGACGATCCAAACCAAGTATTTCAACAGATGGCCTTGGATAAATCACTCCAAATTCCTGAGTGTCCAACCAAATTCAGAGAATAATAGAGGTCCAAATGAGATAAAGTTATGAAAAGTCTCTGGAAACCGTGAACTACTATATAAATGCAAGGAATTGATAATCCAATGTTAGCAACATATGTTATAGCATCAGTAAACCATACACATGGCTACACTGCATGATCTATAATGGACACTTTAAAGATGTCCAAATATCTTTTTCTTGTTTGGGTACAAATCCCCCTTGCTATTATGAAGTTGCTTCTCTCCCAACTCCAACGATGTGGTTCTAGTGAAGGCTACCAATTATAGCACACAATGATTGATGGAGGGTGGGCATGTGACTTCCACAGGCCAATAAGGGCCTTTCCCAGGGAGTTTTCAAACTGGGCCTGGGGAAAGAAATGCATCCCTCGGAGTGAAGTTAGCAAAATGGCCAAATAAGACATCCCTCACGTGTATCCCACACACACACAACAAAAATAATTTGACATCCACCCACGACTAAAAGTGACTTCCTGAGAGCTTTGGGATCCAAGTAGGAGATTGTGAAACCCCAGTGCAGTATAAGACTGGGGAGAGCCGTTTTGAGAAGTCGGGCTCCCACCCAGACTGCTGACTCGCCTCCTGTGGGCCCAGCTACAGAAACAGAAACAGCTCTGTACCCATGAGAATTTGGCTACAGTCCCATTTGGCTTTGGGTCTGTCACCAGCATCATGGGCCAAGGGACTCAGGAGGAGTCACACCCACCCGTGTGTCAGGTAATAGACATACAGACCAAGGTCTTGGCTACGGACCCTGAAGTAGTCCATGAACTGGCTCCAGCTCCTCTTGACCATGTTCCAGGAGCCCCTTGAGATAAACCCACCAAATTTAGTCCAACAATAGATTCTGAAAGGGTCCAATAACTAGGCTCCAGACCATCCCAGCCACAGTCAGCCAACAGTCCTGCTGGCACAGGGGCCAGGCAGGAGACACTCCCATCTGCACCCACAGAGATCCTGAAATGGTCCTATACTAAGCTGCAGCCCCTCCAGTCATGGTCAGGGGCCAGTCCAGCATGCTCAGGGACCTGGCAGAAGACACACCCATCTGTGCCTCCAGAGCCAGGTCTGCAGACCTCAGACTTGGCTGTGGAACCCTCAACAGACCTGGGGCAGTTCCAGCCCCTCTCAGCCACAGTCTAAAGACAGTCCTGCCTACCCAGGGACCCATCCAGTGACCATACAGCAGCCCTCCCAGGGAACTGATGGGAGCCACACCTGCCGTGAAACTGGTAAAAAGCCCACTGCCGGAGGACCCAGAAGCAGATGCTTGTCCCAGTGCCACCCTATTAAACAAGGTACTGGAGGCAGTTCCATCCACCCAGAGACCGGAGAGAATCCACGTCCGCCTGAGCTCCAGGTAACAAGTCCATCAACCGTGGATGCCACTGCAGTTCCAGCAACAGACTGAAACCCGCTCCAACCCAACACGACTGTTATTCTGGAGGTAATCCCATCAGCACAGGGAACCAACAGGAGAAGGTCTTTACCTGCTGGAACCAGTCTGTAAAGACTAGAAGAGGTATTTGCTCCTTCAAATGCACAGCCACCAGTGTAAGTCTACATGGATCATGGAGTATCAGGCAAATATGACACCACCAGAAGAAACTAATAAAGCTTCAGTAAACGACCCCCCAAAAATGTAGATCTACAAATCACCTGCCAAAGAATTCAAAATAATCATCTTAAAGACTCAACGAAATGCAAGAGAACACAAAATCAGGAAAACAATGTATGAACCATCAATAGAATCAAGAGAATGAAGAGGCAACCTATGGAACGGGAGAAAATATTTGCAAACCATACATCTGACAAGGGTTGAATATCCAAAATATACAAGGAACTCATACAACTCAACAGCAAAAAAAAGACAATCCAATTTAAAAATGGGCAAAAGACTAGAATAGACATTTTTTCAAAAAGGCATACAAATGGCCAACAGGTACATGAAAAGATGCTCAACATCACTAATCATTAGAGAAATGCAAATCAAAACTACACCTCTTAGAATGGCTATTATCAAAAAGTCAAGAGATAACAAATGCGGGCAAAGATATGGAGAAAATGGAACCCTAGTGTACTGTTGGTGGTGATGTAAATTGGTGCAGCCACTATGGAAAACAGTATGGAGGTTCCTCAAACAAATTTTTTAAAAACCACCATATGATCCAGCAATCCCACTTCTAAGTACATATCCCAAGGAAATGAAATTGCTGTCTCAAAGAGATAGCTGCACTCCCATGTTCATTGCAGCATTATTCACAATAGCCAAGACATGAAACAATCTAAATGTCCATCAGTGGTTAAATGGATAAAGAAAACATGGTATACATATACTATTCAGTCATAGACAGAAGGAAATTCTTCCATTTGGGACAACATGGATGGACATTGAGGACATTATGCTAAGTGAAATAAGCCAGACAGAGAAAAACAAATACCGTATGATCTCACTTATATGTGAAATCTAAAAAAAATAAAGCCAAACTCATAGAAACAGAGAATAGAATGGTGGTTGCCAGAGGTTAGGGGGGTGGGAGAAATGAGCAGATGTTGGTCAAAGAGCACAAACTTTCAGTTATAAAATGAATAAGTTCTGGGGATCTAATGTATGGCATGGTGCCTGTAGTTAACAACACTGTATTATATACTTGAAAGTTGTTAAGAGAGTAGCTCTTAAATGTTTTCACAACAAAAAAAGAAAAATTCTAACTATGTGAGGTGATGGATGTGTTAACTAACCTCATTGTTGTAATCATTTCACAATATATATGTGTATCATCACTTTGTACACCTTAAACTTACACAATGCTGTATATCAATTATATCTCAATAAAGCTAGGGGGAGACAGAATGTATCCTTCTCTGGAGCTGAAGCGTGAGATGTCACGTGGTGAGGCGCTGCTGGTGGCCATGTCTCCAGCTACATGGGGGAAGTCAACTTGAGGGATACAGAAATGGATGCTCTGATGGCATTTAAGACCCTGGTTCTGGTTTCTGAGCTGTGGCCTCACCTTGAGGCCTCTTCCTCAGGGCACAAATGCCTTCTAATATACTCCTCCGTTGCCTAAATAGTTTGAGTTGGGTTACAGTAATTACCATAACATAATAGTTACAATAACCTGTCATTCCATTTCTGCAAACTCCTGCCATTTCTAACTATCTATGGTTCTCTTTGCACTGTCATTCACTCTTTTCCCACCCGCCTGCCAGGAAGCAAAAGGTTGTTCTGGGTCGAAAGATGACTGATTTGCTTTCTTTGTCTGAGCAAGATAACCACACATGCACTCCACTAGAGAGTATTTTGACAGGGAGAACATGAGACCTCCCTGGGTCTGGTAGTCTCTTTCATATTTCTGATTATCTGTAATATCCTGACTCTTAGCCATATGATGGGAGGGGGTGAAGCTGGCATGGGAACCTGATTTCCATAAATGACAGTCGTCAGCTACAGTAAGAACAAAGCCACCAATATTTTCCAAACTTCAAAATCTACCTGCACACTTAAAACTGAATTCTGGTTCTTGTAAAATGAGGACCATCATGGCATTTTCTAGAAAAGAACATTTTGTTTTAGAGAAGCAGCTCTGGCCTTGAACTTCCCTCTGTCCTTGCCATAACGGTGTGTTTAAATATAATCTAAAAAGAATTACTGAAAAAAAGCTTCATCACCATTACATCTTTGACTTCTTTTCATCAAATGTTCATACTTGACAGCTAGTTCTGCGGCTCTAAGAGAAAAGCCTTGTTACTTTGTTTTTTAGTAAAAGGAGAAATAAATAGCAGCAGCATTCTAGCTAGAGGGTAAATACTTGTCTTTCGGAGGCATAAAAACTTGGATTTAATAATCCCATCCAAATCACATAAAGCAGATTTAAAGTTAGATCCTCCCTAAGTGAAATATCTGTTCTGCCACTTAACTGCATCACTGAGCTTGGACAAACCCCATTTATCCCCCCTGAGCCTCCGTTTCCTCATCTATAAAATTAAAAAAAAAACTCAGCTCATACGGTTGTTGTGATGAAATTTTATATGTATACTCTATATATTAATCATCTCAGTGCCTGGAGCGTATTATTTATTCAATCAATAATGAGTATTACAATATAATTGTTAGTCATGATTCCTTACACTCGAATAGTAATTTTCATTTTGATCCTATTAACAATCATGGACAATAGAAGCAATGAGTGTTCTCCCCACTTCAAGGATAAACAAATTGAGGTTCAGAGAGGACAATTGGCTTGTCCAAGGTTACATTCCTAGCTAGGAAATGGCAGGTCTGAAATTCCAACCAAGCCACTCTAGATCAAGACCCCTCCCTTGCCCTGTGCAACACTACCTTGCATCAATGATGAAAAAATAAAATAAATGAGATTCAATCAACAAGGTTTTTAAAATATTGAGCACTTCATGGTGCCAGGCGCTGTTCTAAGCACTAAAGCCAAGAACAATGCAGACAAAAATCTCTGTTGTCATTTTTAAGGGTGAAGACAGTCAATAAAAGAGTAAATAGGTAAAAGACACAGTATGTCAAATGAAGGGGAGTACCATGAAGAAAATTAATAGAGGGAAAGGGGAAGGGATATGCCCAGAAATAGAGGACAGAGTGCAGTTTCGATATGCTGATCTGGATTGGCCTCACTGAGAAAGTGACACCTGAGTAAAGATCCAGGGAGGTGAGAGAAGTCAGGCCGCCATCCTGTGGGAAAGCAACCCAGGAAAGGAAACGGGAAGTGCAGAGGTCCTGAAGAGAGAGCACACTGGGTGTGCCCAAAGAATAACAAGGAGGCCAGTGGGGTGGAAGAAGAGTGAGGCAGGAGGAGAGGACTATGGGGTGAGGGCAGAGAAGTGATGGGGGAGAGCGCTGGTGGCCAGAGGGTGAAGAGCAGGTAGGACTTCCAAAGGACGTTACTCTGAGATAAGAGCCCCTGGAGGGTTCTGCACAGAGGAATGCCGTGGTTTGACTTATGTTTTGAAGGATCGCTCTGGCTGCTGTACCGAGATTAGACTATAGGGAGGTAAGAGTAGAGCAGGGAAACACGATAGATGACTCATGAGAGAGAGAGAGAGAGAGAGAGAGAGAGAGAGGAGGTGGCTTGGACCAGGAGAACAGTAGTGCAAGGAGTGAGAAAGTGATCAAATTCCAGATAGATCCTTTTTTATCATGAAAATTTTCAAACATTATAAAAGCAGGGAGAGTCATACAGAAAACTCCTCTAAATCCATCACCCAGATACAGTAATTATCAAGATTTTGCCACATTTGCTTAACAAGGTTTTTTTTCTAGCTGAAATGTTTTAAAGTAAATTGCATACATCATATCATTTCACTGCTACATATTTCATGCAATCCACATTTATTTAAAAATGAACATTTCTTACCTAAATACAATTATGTTTTCATACCTAACAAAACTATCCATAACTCTTCAGTATCAACTTAGACCATAATTCAATTTCCCTAGTTGTCTTAAACATTCCTTTTCAGTTGATTTGTTTGAATCAGGGTGCAAACAAGGTCAATACATTGCATGTGGCTGTTATGTCTCTTGAATTTCTTTTAATCTAAAGGAGACACACACACAGACACACATACATGCATGTATGCACATGTGCACATACTCATACTCACCTTTTTCCCCTTTGGTTTTTCCCTGTGATTTGCATAAACCACATAGTATTCCTGTAATGTCCCACAACCCAAATGTATCCATTTGTTCCCCTGTAGTGTCATGAACTCGTTCCTCTATCACCTATAGTCTATGTAATTGGAAGTAGCTCTAGAAGCTTGATTAGATTCAGTTTCATCGTTTTGGTCAAGGATATTTCACAGATGAAGGGTATCTCATAAAGCAATACATCAGGAAGTTCCCAATGCCTGGTGGTCCTATTTATACTGACAGATAGTGATCATTCCCCATCCACATTCATCTAATGGTTCCATCCACTGATGATCATTACATGAAACAATTATTTCACGGAGTTGAGGGGGAAGGGGAAGAGTTGTAAAAGTGGTTATATTTTGAAATTTGTTTTTTTCCACTTACCAGTATGTTGAGACTTATCCATGTTGATGCATATACTAGTTATTTCATACATACCTAGTTATTTCATTTTAATTACTATATAGTATTCTAGGGCATGAAGAAATGCATTTTATTTTCATTCTCCTATTGGTGAAAAAAGAGGATATATCCAATTTTTTATCAGAAACAATTGCAAAGAATATCTTTATGCATGTTTCTGTGTGCATATACATGAATTTCTCTAAAGTCTGGATTAAGAAACTTTTTCTATGAAAAGTGAGAGAGTAAATATTCTAGGCTTTGTGGACCGTATGGTCTCTGTTGCAACTACTCTGCTGTTATAAAATTAAAACAGCCATAGAAAATATATAAATGAATGAGCACAGCTGTATTTCAATAAAAATTTATTTACAAAAATAAGAAGATTTGGCCTGGAGGCCATACTTTGCTGACCCCTGGTGTACAGCATACCTAAAAGTAGAAAATTAGGAGTGTGGTCATCTTCGGCTTTGTTAGATATTACCAGTTTCTTTCTCCAAAATAGTTATACCTGTTTAGACTCCCATCAGCAACGTGATGTTTCTCCACAGAGAGTGATATTTCTCCACATTCTTGTCAACACTTAGTGTTATCTAACTTCTTAATTTTGGGCCATTCTGATGGGTATGAAATGGTATTTTATTAATGTCTCAATTTTCGTAAGTCTAACTGCAAATATGTTTGAACATTTTTCATATATGTATTGGCTATTCACATCCTTATCCTACTTTTCTATTGTGTTGTTTGCCTTTTTCTTATTAATTTCTATTCTTTATATAGTCTAGATTCTATTCCTCTGTTGATTACATGCATTGTAAATATCTTCTAGCGTGAGCTTGTCTTTGCTCATAGTATCATTTGCTTGTTTGTTTTTTAATATACATGGATATATTAATCCTTCTATATGTGTGTGTGCCCTTTTCACACTTTGTATGAGAAATTTTCCCCTATTCCAATATCATAATATTTTTCTATACTTTCTTCAAAATGTTTTCCTTTCTACATTTGGGTTTTAGTACATTTGGAATTTATCTTTACATATGTGAGGTATTTATTTAATTTTATCTTATTCAATATGGACAGTCAATTATCTGAGCCCCCTTTATTGACTAGTTCATCTGTATTTCCCCACTGATTTGCAATGCCACCTTTGACTTACTGCAAGTTCCCACATATTGTGGGTCTGTTTTTAGGCTCTATATTCTGCTTTTTCAGTCTGAGCATTTATTCCTAGACTGATACTAAATCATTTTAATACAATAGTTTCATAAGTAATCTTACTATCAGGTAAGATAAATCCCCCCTAGCTCCAACATCTTTGAAATCTCTTGCCTGGTCTTTATCCTGTCTCTTCCGTATGAATTTTAGATAAATTCCAATTTAAAGGTTAGGAAATTAATGTTTAGAAAGCCTAAGTAATTTTCCCAAGGTGCCATAGTTAGAAAGGAGTGGGAGTGACATTTAAAGCCACGCAGAATGATTTCAAAGCCCAGATTCTAGCCACTATGTCTACAATATCACCTCCACATTTAGCTTATGAGGTGGTGGAAACAGCTAGATTAAATTTCAGTAAACCTTAGGCTCTAGGCTTGGCTTTTCCAAGCTTCCTCGTCTACAAAATGGTTACAAAAATAACTTGTCTCAGGGCTATGAATGAGCAGTCACTGTAAACTGTGAAGCATTGATTCTATTAAAAAAAATCTAAATTTAAGATTTTTTTGCAATAAACTAGTCTATATTTTTCCACACAAAATCTATTTTAACTCACTTTTACTGATATTCTGTGCTAAATCTCTCTTACGGAAGGTAGATTTGGGGAACTTCAGGGAAATCATTTTGCTTTTCTTAAGGCCAAAATAGAAGTAGGGGGGAAACTGTCACTAATATTATTCTGTCTCTAAGGATTATACAGAAAATATTCCAATTTATAGGATCCCCAGTGTTGCTTCAAGATCTTGCTCAGTCAGTCCCACTCTCTACAGGAAGCCCACTAGCAGATGAGCTGGGCCCAAATGAAGAAAAATTACTCTGATGTAAAAGCAAATTCCAGATGTGCAGAGCAGGTTGAGAAATTGTGAATAAGAAGTTCAAATGTCTTGGAGTCAATCTCTTTAGAAAAACACCTAGATGGAAGGTCCTAACTGTGGTTTTCTCATAACAGAGTTAGGCTAAGCCAAACAGAAACCAAAGTATCCGAAGGCAGATCTAAGTCAACATTTCTTCCTTTATTTATTTTCCAACTTCTGCTTAACCAGAAATAAATGGACAACTATAAAATAAATCATAAAAGTAAAATAAAATAAAGGTTAGTTTTTCATGGTCCTCAGGATGGGACAGAAATGTGTGAGCTGTTTTTGGTCTGAGTATAATTGAGAGATGAGTTTATTAATCCCTAAGTTTTACTTTCGTCTGCCCATCTAATTTTCCATTATTAATAGATGTTGTCTTCAGTCGGGTTCTTTCATAAGCAGAACCTGAGCCAAGATTTCAAGTGCAAGTTATTTATTAAGGAAATTCTCCCAGGAGAAACCCATAAGAGAGTGGGAAAAACAAGCCATCCACAATCTCACACAACTGGGGAGATAAAACCTGGAATTCATAACTATCAAGTTGGAGGAGTTCTGATAAACACCCCCAGATTTAATTTGGACCTCTAAAAGATTATACCCTAAGAGTAAGGCTGAACTTAAATAGACTAGGCCTTACAAAAACCGAACCCAACCACAAATCAACTCAATGACTAAATTAAAGCAATGGACTCCTACTTTTACTGCCTGACAGTAACTAAAAAAACCTTCTTTTGGGAAAGATAACAACACCCAAGCAGCTATAATTTTTCATACACAGCGTCTGGAAATTAACCCAAAATTTCCATGTAGACCAAGAGAAAAAAGCCGACAATAGAAACAGACCAACAGATGATCCAGATGTCAGAGTTATCAGACACGGGCTCTAAAATACAAAACAAAAATAAGGCAGAAGATATCTGTCCCACCCCATCCACCCTTTAATCCTGCACCCCAAAGAAATACTTTAAACACTTTCAGCTCTTTCTTCTGGTATTTACCTCCATTTTCTCAAACGATATGCTCATGTTAATATCTCTGAATTCATACATTTTAGTTATTATCTATTGACTTCCTATTATGGTTGATAAGATTTTAGCTCTTCTTCAAACTTCCTGCCTTGAAATCTCTCTTACATATCTCATTCCTTTCCCTCCTCCCATACAATATAGTTACAACCAATATATGGTTAAGTCAACATTCGGTCTTTGCTTTATTAGGGTTATATGAATATTGATTTCTACTGAGCCAATTATTATACTACACTTCCTTTCATGTACAACTTACCGTTTTCCAGGAGTTAATAATTCGCTTATTTTTTAGCTATATTTTCTATATACCTCAATTAATTCACCCTCAAACTCCCCAACAAATTTATAAAACCCCTATCAATACTATTTTCCACATGGTCAGATGTATATGATTAACTATCAGTTCCATTTTATTTTTCCTAGAAACTTCCCTCCTAAAGTTTTCCATATCCTCCTGCTCCAAAGTGTACTGCTCGTCCTCATTTTGGCATATCTTGTTAAGAAATTATGCATTAGAAATAAAATGCCTGAGACTCTGCATGTCTGAAAATGACCTTATTCTTCCTCTCATACTTGATCGAGAAGTTTTGTTGTACACAGAATTCTAGTTAGAAAATTACTTCCCTCAGAATTTTGAAGCCCCTCCTCCACTGTCTTCCAGTTTCCAGTGTGGTGGTTGAAATGCTTGAAATCTTATTCCCAATTCTTTATGAGTGACCTACTTTTTTTAATCTCTGAAAACTTCTAGTATCTCTCTATCCATGATTTTCTGAAATTTTATAATGATATGCCTCAATAAGGATTATTTTTAAATTCATATGGAGACATATGACCTCCACTTCTGAGAAATTATCTTGAATTATCTCTTTGATAAGTTCCTTCCCATTGAAACTCTAATCAAATTCTTATTATCAATTTCTGGACCTCCTGAAATGATCTTTAATTTTTTTATCTTCAGGACAAATCAACTTGCTTCTCCTAGTTTCAACAAAATGGAGTTTGTACATTTCTTATTCTCCTCATTGCTTTGATGTGATTTTGTAAGAGAAGATGGAACTGAAACATTTTTCTCTGCTCTCTTTAAACTGGGCATTACTATACTGCTTTTCTATTTTTTAAAAGGCCACGAAATCAAAAGAATATAATTCCATTAAACTTCCAATCTATGGTTCAATGATAGACATTACCAGGGAAAGTATCACCCTATATCAGCAGGTGAGGAAATGGAAGAAATTCTTTCACAAGGACTCAGTTAAATATTGAGCAATCCTTCAAAACTCCCCCCATTTTGCTTGGCTTTAATTAAGAGAAAAATCTTAGAGATTTTTAAGGAAAATATTAGTTTCTCTACTGAATTAGAAGATACACACATTTTTCGACTCCTGCAGCACTGAGCTTAGAGCAGACTCAAGAAAGCCTGGAGGTGGGGAACTGCGGGAAATCCACTTGACTCATCTAAGAGCGAACACGGTTGGGGAAGATTTTCAAAACAATACATAGCAGCATTACTAAGCGTATCCACTTCATGCTGGGACATAGTACTTTGTAAAGCTGTCTAGAGACCAAAAAAATTTTCACTTTGAAAATATTTCAAAAGCATTAGAAGATGTTTTCTTAACTACTGTACTAAATATAAGTGTTGGAACATTGTTTTCCTTTGACCCTATTTTCTAACTTCCAATTTATTTGGAGGACTGGAGGAAGATATTGGGGAAAGACCTCTTCAAATTCTTGCAATGTATTTAAATGTCTCTAAGTTAATTAGCTTTTGAGACTTGCTACTCTAGTTAAGGAACAGAATATATTACTATTCTTCATTTATCCAGGGACCTTGAAGAATGAAAGATTCCACAGAAGTTAAAAGTCCATGGAACACTGCTTTGGTTCTCCCTAGTCTCCTCAAGTTTTAGTTCTTTTGGATGAAAGTCATTGGAGCAGAGGACTCTAGCAACACCAGCGGCATCATTGTGTGCCAACTGGAATTCACAGGCAGAAGGGCAAGAAATACACCCATTTTTTGTTCACTCAACAGCCTATGGTGAGGCCTGGGCCAAGCACAGGAGGCACAACTTGAGGCTGTGCTACAGGACGTGGCTCCAGACCTTTACTACTTTCCCTTTTAGAGAGGAAGTATGGAAGTGTCAGGGATAAACCAAATCTGGATGCCAGCTTTTCAGGGAAACGCCAGGATTACCATCTGCCCAGTCAGTATCTGGAGACCTCACAGGAAGTTGTGTTTATGTCCAGCACCTCCTACTGGGAAGAGAGGGAGCCCCAGATCCAGAAAGTTTAAGGCCAGGAAATCTACCAACGGTCTGTGGTAGATTTCTTCTATTCAGGAAGAAATCTGCAGTCTTTCTAAAATGACATGATTTTTTTCCCTTCTTATACAGAATATGTTACGCTTTGGGGGGGTTTTGTCTCTGTTTTTAAAGTATTTGTGTCTCTTTCCTTGCTGTCATCTACCACTTCTCAGCTCTAGGGATGCCAGAACTCAACACCTCCTAGCCTCTAATCTGCTGGGGACTCGGGCACAAAATAACTAAAGATGTTAAGATTGTGTATAAAATAAGGTTAAATGGCTTAGTGGAGGCCTGACAAGTATCCCTGTAATAAAGGATATGCAATACTGGATCTAGACCAGTGGTTCTTAAAGTGTGGTCCAGGGACCCCTGAGGGTCCCCCTTTCAGGGGGTCCACAAAGTCCAACTATTTTCACAATAATATTAAGATATTACTTGCCTTTTTGACCTTCATTCTCTTATGAATATACCGGAGTTTTCCAGACTACACAACATGTGATATCACAAGAGACTGAATGCAGAAACAGATATGAGAATCCAGCTGTCTTCTATTAAATATTGAAGAGATTTGCAAAGATGTAAAACAATGCCATTCTCCTCGCTAAATTATTTTGTTTGGAAAAATATAGTTGTTTTTCCTTTTAAAAAAAGCTATTTATATTAACATGTAATGGGTTTATCACTGTTATTCTTAAAAGAACTAATAGAAAAATATTTTTTAATTTTCCAATTTTAATTTCCGGTAGTACTCATTGATAGATAAAACCCACATAAACAAAAACTCTTTGGAATTCTTATTAATTTTTAAGAATACAAAGTGTTCGTAAGACCCAAAAGCTTAAGAATCACCACTCCAGGCAGCCTCTTTTGAGAAATGCAACTCACTCAATTCTTTCCTTCAACATACTAAGAAGTAAACCACAAAATCTTAGCCTGATGACACACTAGAGTTTTCTTAACGAATATTTTAATTCTTGTTAAATTTTACAATACAATAGAGGAAGAGAGATGGCTGGGTATTGCACAATCAAATAAAAGATAAGACGCACAACTCTAAATACAGAAAACCACCCCAAAATTTAGTGGCTTAAAAGAGCAATAATTTATTAGCTCAAAATTCAGTGAGTTGACAATTTGGGCTGCTCAGTTAGATAATTCCTCTGCTGTTCTTGAGTAGGCTCACACGCTGTGGCTGCAATCAGCTGCATATGCTGATTAGTCTAGATTGGTCTAGCCCTGGTGGTTGACGCTGGCAGTCAGATGTTGCTGAATGTCCACTGAATTATGTGTCTCCAACAGGTCAGCCAAGCTTTTTCCCATGGTAGCAGAAGGGGTCCCAGTAGCAGAAGATAAGAAAACACTTTTCAAGTCTCTGCTTGTGGCACATTTTCTATTGTCTCATTGGCCAAAGCAAGTCACATAGTCAAGCCCAGAGTCAGTGTGGGAGAACTAACCACAGCTGAGAGACAGGGAGGGGAATTTTGCTGGCAATTTTGCAAACATTCTACCACAGATAGTAGTGTCTGAGTTGAACTAAAGGAGTAAGACTAAACGTGGAGACAATTCAAGACAATTATGATAAGGATCACATTCCCCAACATTTATTGAACCTTTATTACATTCAAGGAACTCTACAATTTTTACCACATGTAATCCTCAAACATCCCTATGAAGTAGTTATTATCCCCATTTTTCAGATGAGAAAACTGAGGCTTAGAGAAATTCAATAACTTTAGCCAAGGTTACTCAGCTAAGAATCGGTAGGGCTAGAATTCAAGCCCAATTAATCTGGGTCCAGAGCACCCACCAGGCCATACTGCCACCCCTCCACCAGCCAATGTGCAAGAGACAATGAAAGCCTGAAGTAGAGTGTTGGCAGTGAAAGCGGAGGGAGGGGTTTGAGAGGTAAAATCAGTAGAACTTATACACCAATTGGAGGTAGGAGTTAAGGAAGAAGGGTGACTCAAAGATGACTCAGATTTCAAACCAGCATGGCAGGAGAAAGCATGTGAAACTGGACATTAAATTAGAAGTTTTAACTGAGGGCCTGAGCTATGAGAGATATCAGATGCCAAAAAAAGATGTGGGAGACAAATCAGCTAGATATAAATCTTCAAAGAAAATACCAAAGGATCAGTTATGCAACTCTTGGGGATTCTCATTCAAATAAGAGTGTAAAAGACTCAAGAGAGTGGAAATTTGAGAAGAATTTCTGAGGATTTATTTGGAAAATCTCTGCTGTGAGTAACAAAGACAGACATCTAAGGGAAAGTATGGAAGGTACTTTCCCTTCATCCGAAGCCCAGTGCAAGGGGCTTCAAGGGTGTCACTCAGAACGTTTGACATGTGTTCTTGGCAGGTAAAAAGACACGGAGTACAGGTTTCGGATTCTGCTGAGAAAACTAGAGCATCCTGTAGCTACAGGGTCAAGTTGTAGCTGGATAGTGATTGAACTTCCTCAGATCAAAGAAATGTGAATCCTGGGAACCAGTGTGGAACCTGCAGCAGGAACATGAGCCTGGAGTCATTATAAAAGGGATCTTGCTCTAGAGGATGGCTTTCCAGGCCAACGGAGCTCAGCAATACTAGGCTGGAGAACGCACCTTGGAGGCAGAAGTCAAGAGGGGATCAGCAACTGCCAATAGATGGAGAGGCACCGTTCCCATCACAGGGTAACAGAGGGGACCAGAATGGGATTTGCAAGAGCCCATAGAAGTGCCCACAAGGAAAAAAAGCCAAATCTAAACATATACCCACCCAGAAAGCATGAAGCCATCTCATGGCAATAAGTAAAAATGTACCTGTCCTCTTACTTCTCCTTTCCAGTCTCCTTCAATTCTGGTGGATTCAGGAACAGCAGCTGGCAAATCTAGGAGGAGGTCAGTGAGAAAAGGAGTATCTGATCATAATCTCTACCCCAAAGGCACATGGCCCACCTATGGCTGACCCTCACTGGGGAAGAAGTGCTTGAATGAAAACTGATGTGTTAATAACTAGATATTCTAATTTCTGTATCAAAACTGTGTTTTGTAACTTAGAGCTTTCTATTATCTAAGAATTAATAGAAGAGTTTTTGACCTCCCTTACCCCCAGCAGAAGATGGACTACCCCTTCAGAAGGGATTAAAAGAAACAGTAAGTGATGAAAATGTCTTAGGTTTATACTCTACAGGTGCTGCCCATTCAACACATCATTTAACAGAAATTGAGAAGTAAGGAGAAATAGCTGATTTGGGGGGTAAAAAAAGATGGTGAAGTGAGTTTGCATCTTAGAAGAGAGACTTTGGCCAATGACAGAAAATTTAAGGATTATCTTCTCAGAAGTGATAGTTGAGGAGTCATAGGTATTAGAGGGAGAAGGCAGAGAGAAGAGGGTCAGGACAAAGTTTTGACTGATGATTATAGAAATTAGAAAAGGTTTGAAAAAGCCACTGGGGATAATGCAATATGACATCAAGAAGATGTTGAGAGAAGACTGCTGGACCAGCAACCTCCCCTGAACAAAGAAAGCAGCCAATTGTGGTGCAACCAACATGTGTGGTCTCATGTCTCTTTCCAGCAAAGCTGGTAATGGAGGTAGCCAGGCCTGGACATTGAGACATCAGCAAAATGACTGACTTGGTACAGTGGTAGGAAAGGTAATGGATTAGTAAAGCAGGAAAGGGCCAAAGGTGAAGAAGTCACAACGAGGATGCAAAGAAAAGCCAGCAGAAGCGAGGACATGAGAGAAGCAAAAACTAGGCCGTGGTTAAGAGAGAAATTTCAGGTTTTAGATCCTGGAGGTGAATCCATTTCAAGTGACGATGAGATTGGTCTTGAGAATATAGGGACAGAGGACATAGAGTTGAGGCTTCATGGGTGAAAAAGAGCCACCAAAAGGAATGCCAAAATCACCAACGATTATGGCAGAAGGTTGGGCAAGGAGAAAGATCAGTGTTGGTTCGCAAACTGGCTTCTGTATATAGAGGGCAAAGAGAGACCAAAGAAAGAGACAGGCCACTCCAGATTGGAAGGTGGCAGATTTAATAAGCAAGGAAATTTACGTATGAGGCTTGCCTTGGGCGGCCACAAGAGGAGTAGGTCTCCACACCTGCCCACTGGAATCTTAAAGTTTATATATAGGCCTTAAGTGGGGTCAGTCACAGATGCTCCACACGGTCTCAACAACACATTGCTCTCAAGGCTGTGTCCTTGGAAATGGCTCCCACTGTGGGAATGGTGGGCAGAACATACATTCCAAGGACGGGGGGGAGGGGAGGGGAGGAGCCTCCCATTGCCTGGGTCCAGCTTTCAGGTCAACTGGCAGTCGTGTCCTCTCAATGACCTCTTCCAACAATCATGAACTTTGATCTAAAGTCAACGAATTTGCCTGATGCTTCATTCATTTTGCTTAAGAAGGCAGAAAATCAAGGGGCATATTTTTAGAAGATTTCCATTTAAAACGTATACAACTTTTAAATTGGAGGCATTAAAAGGATTTAGCTTCCATCACCCGTAAAACTAACGTTTGTGTGATCCTCTATTCCCCTGATAATATTGGAAGACATAAGCATTACCAGAATTTTAATCCATTTTTTCAAGATCATCTGAACTGGCAGATAATCTCAAAGTGTGGATGAATCAAAACTCTAAGCATCTTTGATCATGGCAAATCAAAACCTTTGAAAAGATGCACAAATTTTGATCCTTTATTGGTTTTACATTTCAGATGATCTTTACTGATTTATCATTGTTCATCTCAGAGTCTTAAATTGGTGATTTATTGAGCTCCTGCTATGTGCCAGGCATTGTGGGTATAAATATGACTAAATCTTAAAAAGAAAGAGTTTAGCTCCTCCAGTCCCACAGGGACTTGAGTCCAGGCTGGGGTTGCCAGACTTAGCAAATACAAATACAGGATGCTCAGTTAAATTCAAACTCAGATAAACAAAGGAGAAAAATTTAGTATAAGTATGTCCCAAATATTTCATGGAATATTTATACTAAAAAAAAATTCATTGTTTGTCTGAAATTCAAATTTAACTGGGCATCCTGTATTTTATCTGGCAATCCTAATCCAGGTTTTCTTGCTCTGCAAGAGAAAGGCTTTACCAGAGGACATCTTTACAGCAAGCATTAAAAGAAACAATTACGAACTATGCTGTGCTTATTTTGCCAACTCTTTTCATTTGTTTCTGTCAGAGGACAGAACCTGCTCATCCTAAGCAACCCTTAATCAGGTAGCCTTCCTAGTCATATATCCATATAGCATACTATACTCTTTTTTTAAGAACGGTCTTAAATTCACAGCAAAACTGAGCAAAAGGTACAGAGATTTCCCATATACCTTCTGCCCCAACTCATGCATCGCCTCCTCTATTATCAACATCCCTCACTAGAGAGGTGCATTTGTTACAACTAATGAACCTACGTTAACACATCATTATCACTCAAAGTCCATAGTTTACATTATGGTTCATTCTTAGTGTTGTACATTCGGATTTGGACAAATATATAATGACGTGTATCCACCATTACAGTATCATATAGAATATTTTCACTGCCCTAAAAATCCTCTGTGCTCCATCTATTCATGCCTCCCTGTGCTCTAGTCCCTGGCGACAACTGATGTTTTTGCTATCACCATAGTGTTGCCTTTTCCAGAATGTCATATAGTTGGAATCATACAGTATGTAGCCTTTTCAGATTGGTTTCTTTCACTTACGAATATGTACTTAAGTTTCCTCCATGTGTTTTCACAGCTTGATAGCTCATTTCTTTTTAGCACTGAATAATATTCAATTGTCTAGATGTACCGGTTTATTGAGTCATTCACCTAGTGAAGGATATCTCATTTGTTCCCAAGTTTGGGCAATTATGAATAAAGCTGCTATAAAAATCTTTGTGTAAGTTTGTGCATGGATATAAGTTTTCAACTCCTTTGCATAAAGGAGTGTAATTCCTGGCTCATATGGTAAGAGTATGTTTAATTTTGTGAGAAACCACCAAACTCTTTTTCAAAATGGCTGTACCATTTTGCATTCCCACCAGCAATGAAGGAGAGTTCCTGTTGCTCCACATCCTCACCAGCATTTGGTGTTGTCAGTGTTCTGGATTTGGGCCATACTAATAGGTGTGTAGTAGTATCTCATTGTTGTTTCACACAAGACTTTTTCATACGAGTACTGTTGTATTAGTAAACAGTAAAAGCTAATCTGTCATAATAACAATAGAGGAGGGAAAAACTGTCAAGGCCATCCTCAACAGATAACTTCCATCTCTAGGTCCAAGGTATCTGCTCAAATTGTCACCACCTACCTCCCAGTGGGAAAGGAAAAAAAGAGGTATAGGGCAACTAGTTTTCATTTTAAGGATGGGGCATGCAAGTGACACCACTTTTATCAGCCTGAACTGACTCACATGGCCACTCCTAGCTGCAAGGGAGGCTGGAAAATGTAGTTTATAACACATGCCCTGGAGTAGTAACTCCAGGAGACTCCATTACAGGAAGAAGAGGAGAGTGGATGGGGAGGGGGCAATTAGAAGTCTCTGCCAAAACTTATCACTATGGTAACTAGGTAATTATCTGTGTAATTGTTAATTTAATGGCCCTGCCCTCCCCCATCTAGACTGTAAGCTTCATGAGGGCAAAGATGTCCAGCTAGTTCACCACTCTACCTCCAGGGTCCAGGACACTATCTACAAACATTCCATAAATATGTGTGGAAAGAAGAGAGGAAAAGATTGAGGAAGAAAAGGAGAATTTCTCCCCCAAGGTCTTTGCCCTCCAGCTTCTGTGCTTCCCCCAACCAGGAACTCTGTGGGGCCCTCCCCTGGTGTCTGCTCACTGCCCTCCTCTGAGGATTCCGCTGTGCTCTCCTCTCCTCTCTGCCTGGCCTGCCTGTCTCTGGGTCCTGCAGGACAGCATATGCTCTCAGCCATGTAGGCCCCAAAACACTCTCTGTGATTCCATCTGTCCACTTGGCATAACTGTCCATCTGTCCATCTGTCCACAGGGGCACTTGGCATAGTTCACACTGGACCAGCCAATGACCAGTTTACACCTTTGCCATAGAGCCCTCCTCCTCAAATTATCACATCTGTTTCCCATGTGTTCATCCTCAGAGGAGTCATCATAACCTCCCCCCACCCGCCCAGTATCACACAGGATTCTAGTTTTGTCTTGGGCCACCTGAGTAATACAGCCCAGATTCCATCTCCAGATAAGGGGCTGAACCCTCACCGACCAATACTTCCCTACCTAAGGGTGAAATGAATGCTACTTGTTGTAAAGGGACGGACAGGATACCCAAATTGGCACTTTATGTGCTAAGGTTCTACACTGAGTAGAATCATCCCATTGCCTAGAACAGCTGCAATGATTGAGATTTGAGAGAAAGTGTAAGCCTTTAAAACACTGTGCAACTTAACAGAGACAGTAGACATTTGGGGACACAGTTGTAGCTTCACTTCCCATCTCAACCACTTATTAGCTGTGTGACCTAGGACAAATTACTTAACCTCCCTAAACCTAGATTTTCTTATCTGTAAAATATGAATAATAATAGTACCTACCTCAAAGGGTTTTTGTGAGGACTAAATAAGATATATGTTTTATTTAATGTCTGGTATTATTTGAGTGTGATAGTGTTTTGTGGGTTTTTTAGTGGCCACAAATTTCTTCTCAATGCTCCCACTGAGAGGTGAGGTATATGTCTTCTCCCATTGAGTCTGGGTGGACTTGTGACTGCTTTGACAATAGAATACAGTGGAAATGATCTCCATTGCTAGGTCATAAAAAGCCATACAGGTTCTGCCTGGTTCTCTTGGGATGCTTGCTCTGGGAGAAGTCAGCTCCCATGTGAGAGGTCTGACTAACCTAAGCTCACCATGATGGTGAGGCCACACGTAGATGCTCCAGGTAATGACTCCAGCTAAGCTCCCAGTGGACAGCTAACAAACTGCCAGCCACATGAGTGAGCCAGCTTGGACATCTGACTAGGAAAGCCTTCAGATAATGAACATCTGACTGCAACCCACACAAGAGTCACCCAGCTGAGCCCTTTCCAGATTCCTGACCCACAAAATCATGAGCAAAATAAAACAGTTTATACCATGACATATTGGGGTGGTTTGTTACACAACAGTAGTAACCAAAACAATGAACAATAGCAAATGGTAGCAAATATTAATATTAATGCAGCTTCTAAACCACATAAGCCCTAGAATCGGGCCTCCTGCTTTCCAAGGTGTGAATACCAAGGGGTGTCACAGCTCAGAATCCTACCGGCTACCCATGGAGTTCCTCTCTTCAGAGCCCGGTTTCTTTCAGTTCTCTGCTAGGTTTCCTGTCTAACTTCTAGATCAAGAAAGTCTGGATAAACTTCAGATAAACACTTTAAAATTATTTCCTGGAAGCTCACCAAACCGAACATGTGAATCCTCCCCAGTCTGCACAACTGAAAACAAGTTATATAATTCCTGTTTCTCAGGGCGGAAAGGGCTGTGCAAGACAGAGAACACTGGGACTGTTGCCTGTCGTCTGGAATCACATTTTAAATAAATAGACAAAGTGAACTGCACAGAAATAATTAATAATGAAATGGTAGAAATAGAAATTAAAGAGCAACAGGGACCACAGACGCTATTTCTGTCTCTCACTGAGAATTCCTAATGGCTTAGGTTAGGTGTTTATTTCCAAGGGAGTGGATTATTTTTAATATCTTTGAATATAACGCCCCCATGACATCCATTATTTCCAAATGCCTGCAATGTACTTCTCAGATCTAAACGTCACTGAAGATTAAGGAACAGCTTGAGGTTCACAATGAATGTGTATGTTTTTCCTTCAGCTATTTAAAATGTTCCATCAGCTATCTCAAGTATTTAAGGAATTCTTTCTCTGATGAGGATGCTACTTTCTGTAAAGACTGGAATTATTTTGTTTGACATTTTTCCTCCCTCTGCTTTCTTCACTGGTCAACACTCTCCAGTCTATCCATTTGGGATGGCATTAGAATCTTCCTTAAAACGAATAATAAATAGAGATCAGATTTGAATTCTATAGATATTATATTCGTGGCTGTGTCTTCTCCTCCTACACCATACTCTCAAGATGTCTTGTGGCATATTTAAGAAACATTTGTTGATGTACAATTATTTTTAAAACATTCAGCATTCTGAAATCTTTATAGCAATCACTATTCTTTTAAAATTCATGTGAATATCTAGAAAATTAAAATTAGATTGTTGGTGCTGTAGTGTCTTAGTCCTCAAACTTACCACTGAGGGATTTTGTAAAAATGCAGATTCCTGGATTTTGCTTCCAAAGAATGGAATCAGAGTCTCTGCGAGAGAGGCTCGAGAATTCATGTGTGTATTAACATCTTCCAAGTGATCTGATGGCCAGCCAGCTTCGGTAGTCTCAGCTCAATGGCACCCACACCCTACCATAAAACATCAAGAGGAAGGAGCTGTGAGAAAGCAGACAGTGTGTGAGTCATGGGAGTAAGGTGCACCCAGAAACTCCCCAGGCCTGGACAGGACTAAACAGACCCTCCTTCCACTCATTCAACTAACAAACAAACATCTTTTAAGGATCTAGTACGAATGAATTATAAGATGGCAGGGAGCAGAAGAATATGACTCATTCTCTGCCAACAAGAAACTCAGAATCTACTCAATTCAATAACCAATTATTTACTGAGTACCTACTATGTGCTAGGTCCTGTCCTAGACACTGGTGATACAGTGCAGAACAGACATAGTTCCTGTCTTCATGGGATATGGTGTTTAGCATAATCTACATTCCTTTCGATAGGAAGGTAAACAGGTAATATATGAGCTTGGCTTTGACAATTGCATCAGGCAGTCATTAAGCAGAAGCAGTGCAGCACTTGCATGAACCTGAGTGTCTCCTTACATCCTGCACCCTAGACACCTCATTTGCCTCACCCTAGTCCCAATCATAAGGTTCAGAGGTCCCAGATGGGATCATAGCATGTGCAAAGACAAGAAGATACTAAAGATTATTCAGAAATGATGGATAATCTACTGTGGCCTAAGTACAGAATACAGAGGGTAGGGGAAGTAGCTGGAGATTTTGCTGTGGATGAGGTGAGGCTCCAGCTGCAATCTACAGTTTGTGAAGTTCCTTGCATGCCACATGTTTCTTCTGTCTGTATGATAATCACATTATCTTTTTATTTTTTAGAAAGATTGCTCTAATGGCAGCATAAAAATGAGAGTGAGGGGGAAAGGCTTGGAGAGCAAGAAACAAGGTAGCTATGATAGCAAAGCCAGAAAAAGATAATAAACATTTGAATTGAAGCAATGGTCTAGATGGAAAGGAAGTCTTGGTACTCAAGGCTATAGGGATGCAGACAAGAGAGGAAAACTCTAGGGCCGCCCAAGGTGAAGAGTCTAACTACACCCTGCAGTGAAGGGGATGGGAGAATAAAGTAAATGTGCCTATTTCATCCTTAGCACTGCCCGAAGGAAAAAAACATTTTTAATTTTTTAAATTCACTACCACAGACCAGCTCTCACATAGGTTTGCAGTCCAAATTCATGCTAACTACATGATAAACACACACACATGCCTCAAGTACAGAATTTAATCTAGTGTTAGGCCTGGATTAGCAATATGCCAAGGCAAATGGCAGAAGCTGACACAAATCCTCACTAGAGCAACATCATCATCCCAGGCCCCAAACAACTCACAAAGTCCCAAGGACAACGAATGGCTCACGGTATAAAAGTACAAAACACAGAGAAACGATGTACCATGAGTGAGAGCCAGGAAAAACAATAGAGCACATAGTCAATCCCACAAAAGACTTCAGATATTGGAACAGTACAATACAAAATGAAAAGTAACAATGTTTTCTGTATTTAAGGAAAAAGACAACTTTGAAAATATGAGCTAGAATGCATCCCAGAGAGACAAAAAGATAGAAATATAAAATAGAGGTTTGAAGGCATAGAGAATAATAGTAGAGTCCAACTTGTGTCCAGTTGGAGTTCAGGGGAAAATAATAGAGAGAATGTGGAGAGGAGGCACTATGCAAGGAAACCATGGCTGAGAACTTTCCAGAATTGGTAAAAGATAGCATTCCTCACATCAAGGTGGGTTTTTTTTAGAAATTCTCACTGAGATAAATCAGTGAAGCTTCAGAACACCCAAGAAAAAGAGAAGATCATAAAAGGGGGGAAAAAGATCATCTACATAGGAATGGCAATCCTAGTTGAATTCACAGAAGCAGAAATGAAAGCCAAAAGACAGTGAAACAATATATTTAATGTACATAAAGAAAATAACAGTCATCTTGGATTTTTATCCATAAAAACCTCTTTCAAGAACACAGAAGAATTAAAGTCCATTTCTTGAAAGAATTAAAGTCAAAAACTGAATGAGTTTACCACCAATAAACCTTTGATAAAGAAAATTCTAAAGGATGTACTTCAGGCCAAGAGAAAAACATCCTTGATGAAAGATCTGAGATTCAGGAAAAATAGTGGTCAAAGATATTAGTAAATACATGAGGAAGTCTAAATACATATTAACTCTTTAAAAACAATAATAAAATGAATAATGGGAGGGAATGCAGGGTAGAAGTAGAACATTGAAAAACAGTAACATATAAAATGAGAGGATGATCAGAATTATACTATGGTCAATGTATTGTTAGGAAGGAAGGCCAAAATATGTGTAAACTTTAGATTTTGTTAAATAAGCATGTTAAAATATAAATGATAACCACCAAAATAATAGATATGAAACATAGGACTTCTAAACAGAGGGGGAAAATGGAATGAGGAAAAGGGGAATATATACATACATAATATATATAATTTTTTTCACTTTTGTTCATGTATAGAGAGAGGGAGAGAAAGAGAGAGAGAATCAACAAAGCTAAAAATCAGTTCTTTGAAAAGATACTCAAATACACAAATGTCTGTTAAGCCTAGCCAAGAAAAAAGAAGGCACAGATAAATAATGTCAAGAATGAAACAGAACACATAACTATAGATGCTGCAGAAATTAAACAGAGAAGAGGATATTATAAATAATTTATGCCAATAAATTTGAAAATTGAGATGATTACATTACTAAAATAAAATAAAACTTAACCAAAATTAACTCAACAAGAGTTGAGTTAGAACTAGAAACCCTAGAAGATCTCCTATAAATTTATTTTTAAAAAACTTCCTGTGAAGATAACATCAAGCCCAAAAAACTTTTTAGGCAAATTCTTTTACATTTCAAGGAACAGATGACTGAAATCTTACACAAACTCTTCCAGAAAGAAGTACAATAGCAAATATATATTACCTAAAGTCAATGCAATATAAAACGTGTATTACCTTTATCCTTTACGGAACAGGTTCAACCAATAGACCAATGGAACGGAAGGGAGACTAGAAATAGACCCAGGCAGGTCAATGGAGAAAGGATGAATTATTTTAATAAATGCTGCTGGAAATAAATTCAAATAAACAAAATGAAATTGGGTCACTACCTCATGCTGTGCACAAAAACCAATTCTAGTTCAATTAAAGACTGAAGTGATAAAAGCAAAACTATAAAACATAGAAGACAATACAGAAAAATCAATTTATGATCTCAGGTATGGAAAGATTTCTTAAATAAGAAAAAAAATCTGCTAAATATATAGGAAAATTTTGATAAATTTGACTACATAAAAATAAGGAATTTTTGTCCTTGGGATTTGCATTGATTCCCTCTGAATCTTTCATAGCACTAAAGACAGCATCTCCACATACAACAAACATCTCTACTGCTTCCCAAGGCTGGCTTCTCCAGTATCATGCCAGATCCCATTCCTTAAATTACCTCCCTCCACTTCTATCTTCAGGCTTTATTTCCAGTGGCTTCTTTCCAGCCTTGAGATAATCTCCCTCCATTACAAAACAACCTTCCCTTGACCTTAGGCCCCTCAGCTACCGATTTGTGTCTCTTGAAAAAGTGGTTTAGGATCCCAATTTCCATGTTCATTCCTCAACTCCCTGCAGCCTGGCTTCTGCAAAAATTAATAATAAAATAAACCCCTGTGTATCCAAAACCCAGGTTAAGAAACAAAATATTAATAATACTCTATGTGTCCCACGCTGACTCAATGACCCTACTTTCTGCTCCCATCCCTCCTCCGATTAGGGTCTACCGACTAGAGTCTACCATTCAGAATTTCATATTAATCATGTCTGTGCTTTTCCTCACTTTTACTACCTGTGTATTCCTAAACAATAGGTTCTTGCTTTCTAGTTTCACAAGTCCGTAGAGGGAGAAGGAAACAAAACTGCCACTGACCAAAAGCCTTCCCCAAAGGTCACAACTATACATAAGCATCCAATATGTAGATGCTACTCTGGGGAGAAAGGGACCGTGAAGGGGAGGGAATAGAACTCAGAATTTACCTCCTTTACTAAGGAATTTACCTCCTTTACTTGCTAAGTGAAATTAATCAGACACAAAAGGACAAACATTGTATGATTCCACTTACATGAGGTACCTAGAATAGTCAAATACCTAGAGATAGAAAATAGACTAAAGGTTACCAGGGGCTAGTGGGTGGGGGGAGGAGGGGGAGTTACTGTTTAACAGGTACAGAGCTTCTAGTTGGGGTGATGAATAGGCTTTGGAAACATTGTAGTGATGGTTGCACAATATTGTGAATGTACTTAATACCACTGAATTATAGACTTAAAAATTGTTAAAATTGTAAATTTTATATTATTTATATTTTACCACAATTTTTTAAAATCTTTCTTAAAAAAAGAACTTACCACCTTTAAATCAAAATGGCTAAGAAAACACTTCAGTGTTTGAGAAAAAAATCAGTGGCTGAATTGTCTCAAGTTTGGTGAGACAGGAGCTCAAAACTGAGATAAAGTTGAATTATTAAAAAAAAAGTGGGGGGCCACCCGGTGGCGCAGCGGTTTAGTTCACGCTTGGCAGCCCGGGGTTCGCGGGTTCGGATCCCGGGCGCCCACCGACGCACTGCCTGTCAGCCACGCCGTGGTGGCGTCCCATATAAAGTAGAGGAAGATGGGCACGGATGTTAGCCCAGGGCCAGTCTTCCTCAGCAAAAAGAGGAGGATCGGCAGTGGATGTTAGCTCCGGGCTAGTCTTCCTCGCGCAAAAAAAAAAAAAAAAGTGTTGCCTATTTTCACCTTCCTGAGTACATGACTAAATATTTATAACTGTTAAAACTATATCATTAACTTCTTTACATATCAATAAATTTAGATGTACGATAACATTTAAATGGCTGCCCAGTATCCTGTGATATGAGCACACCACAATTTATTGAATAATCTTCACTTCTCAGAAACTTAGGTTGTTTCCATTCTTTTATTATTGTAAATATATGTGGGGGGTGTGTATACATATCCATATATTTTTTATCTTTCTGCACTTGTTTAAATACCTGCTTGGGATAAATTCCTAAAGGTAGGATTGCTGGGCCAAAAGGGATGTACATACTGATACAAAGTAAGCTGTCATGAAGTACATTTCTATATGCAGGGTATGAACGTGCTTATTTCTCCATATCCTCACCAGCACTGAGTGTTTTCATTCTTTTTAATTTCAAATCATTATTTCAGGGACTGGCCCAGTGGCATAGCAGTTAAGTTCGCAAGCTCTGCTTCAACAGCCCAGGGTTTCGCAGGTTCGGATTCCAGGCGCGGACAGACATACCACTTGTCAAGCCATGCTGTGGCAGCGTCCCATAGAAAATAGAGGAGGATGGGCACAGATGTTAGCTCAGAGCTAGTCTTCCTCAAAAAAATTTTTTTTAATTAATTAATTAATGAAAAACCAGCTCAAATCATTATTTCATAACAGACACTCAATTCAAGAATCCTCTCCCTTTGTGAAATCCCAGGATAGCTTCCACGGCCTCTCCCAGCAGCCTCTTCGGGTCATGCTCAGAGGAATAGTATCAGAAAGCACAGTGAAGAGTGTCCAGGAGGAGCCTCTCTCCTGAAAGACAACCCCATCGTGTCCATGCTGCCCTACCTCCTCTCACCTAGATACCTGCAGACAGACCATCATCCACAGACACAACTGCACACACAATACGCCCACTCCCAGAAGCAACACCACTTAACCATAAGGGGTAATTAATTCATAGACTCTTACAAGTTGACATTGGATGGGCTGTTGGAGACGACCTAACAGTGGAAGCAACTCATCCAATCTCATTCAACAATTATTCATTCTGTGCCAGATGTGTACCTACATCTGGTCCTTACAGTGTTTGTTCTTTTAGAGACACAACATTTAAACATTGAAAAAAGTCACAGAGAAATAGAAGATAAAGATAATCCTAACGACTTCTATCATATATTTAGTGCTGACTCTGTGCCAGGGATCACACAAGGAGCTTGACTTTCATTAATTTTAATCCGTAAAACAAGGCTTCAAGGTTGCCATTATTATCCCCTTATTACAAATGAGCAAACCCAGGCTCAAGAAGGTTAAGTAAACCTCTTAGGATCACACAGCTAGTAAATGGCAGAACCAGCATATGAACCCAAGTTTGTTAATTCCAAAGTCCACACGTGGGCCACTATTCTTTGGAGCTCAAAGTAGAGCACTAAAAATGTTATTGCAGGCTGGAAATGCTTTGCGTGGTAAGGAATGGGTGAACTCAGCGCTGCCCAGGATTCCTGGGGAAAATTTCAAAGGGCCAAGAGGTACTTCCTCATCTCTAGATGCTGCCTAGTTTGTTAAAAGCTTATTAAATCCAATATTCCTAATATAAAAACAACTGGAGATTCTAGCAGGACAAATTCTGAGGTCAATTCTAAGATACTGGGTCCAAACTAAAGTCTTACACAAAGGAACATTAATGCTAATCCCTCTACCAATAAAAAGGCTTTGCTCTAAGGACAAAACACTTCACAAATATTTTCCATCAATCCCCACAGGTATCTTATTTAGTTGTAAATATGTGCTTCAGACAAAGTTTAAAACAACAAAAATCAGCTTCTTAAGCATCAACTGGCCAAACAATACTCTGTTTCTATTTTCTTGATTTGTAATACATCATTCAATCCACCCTCTAACTTCTAGGAAATAAAATTCAACAAAATAATTACTATAAAAACAACATTAAAAATTCTAACCAAACAAAAATGAACTTACTCAAGGTTCAAAATGTGTTTTTTTATCCCTTGTCTAACTCAAGTTGAAATCAATTTCCTCTGCTCTCCTTTGCCGCCTTGTTTTGTTAACTAATCATTATCTCTCCTAAACTACTGATTAATTTTCTTCTGAGCATATTTCATCAACTCATGCACACGTGCACGTGTGTGTGTGTGTGTGTGTGTGCGCGTGTGGAACATTAGCCCTGAGTTAACATCCATTGCCAATCCTCCTCTTTTTGCTGAGGAAGACCGGCCATGGGCTAACATCCGTGCCCATCTTCCTCTACTTTATATGGGACACCGCCAGAGCATGGCTTAACAAGTGGTGCATTAGTCCACGCCCAGGATCTGAACCTGCGAACTCCGGGCCACCAGAAGCAGAGCATGTGAACTTAACCACTACACCACCGGGCCAGCCCCAATAACTTGTATTTTAGCCGCTCTGATATACTGCCTCTAACAGTTATATTTTAAAACTGGAATTCTCAGACCACAACAGGACTTGGATATAACCCATTCTCATCTCACTGCTCAAAATATTTTTTTCTAAAACTGTGACATATGGACATTTTCGTGTAAAACCCTCTATGAGAGAACTGTAAACTCTTACATGAGGACAAGTAGTACAGAAAGTGGTCTATGTTTGGAAACAGTCAACCCAAAATAAGAAATAAATTAACGTTTGAAAGGGTAGAGTTGCTTGTCTCAGTCTGGGCAAAGCTTCAGTTTTCAGAAACCCATGATGATTAAAATGAGGCCTCAGAAAAAGCCAACATTACTGATTGTATGGGAGCTTAGAAAGCAAGGCTGATTAGGCAAAATTCCATTCTGCAGACTTTATATTCAGTGAGCAGTGGGCAAAAGGGAGGGTTCTTGTCTTTCCTTAGAAACTTTTTTGAACAGGAATGCATTCAGTACCTACTTGACACCAAGGAGAAAGCCTAGTTCAGAAAGTATAACCACTTTCTCTGTTCCACTAGATTAACAACAGTTCATTCTGTTCTCAAGTGTTTTCCTGTTCTCATAATCCAGCAAAGGCTAATTAATGCCGGACTCCTTTTCACCCTCCTAGCGAGTATCTCCACACATTTCTACAATTCTATATACACACATTAAGGCACGTTTAGACCCTTTTAGATTCTGCAGTAGGGAGGATCCTAGGTAGAAAGGTAGTTAGCAGGCCATTGAGCCAGGCTCCACAGCCTGACGAACACCTCAGCTCAACTGAGTCAAACTTGAAGATCAGGATAACCTCTTCTTCGCCTTCTTGGTGTAGACAGACGAGAAGTCAAGGGCAGGCAACCGTGACAGAAATAAGAAAAAGACGAACAACGTGAGACCAAAAAGTAAGACCAGAAACTAAAGTCACTTATTTGCCTAAACTAAGTTGCAAAGTTTCCCTTTCAAAAAAAAAAAAAAAAAACAAAGCTTTGTAGCATCTAAGGGACACGTAGCATCACGTCTGCAAAGCCTGTAGAAATAGACCAAGTTCTAATCCAGGCCTTGCCACTTGGTTCTAGTCGTGTGCCACTGAGCAAACTTCATCTCTCTGGAGCCTCAGTTTACCCAACTATAAAATGGGAGTCACAATGCCCAGATCACAGGGTGATTGTAAGAGTTACATGAGGTTGGGTCTCTAGCCTTTTTTTTTTTAACCAACCAAAAAGCTTTCCAAATAAAGCTCAATTTCCTCTAAGCTCAACTTTGCCAAAGTCAGGCTTTATGAACACTAATGAAAATTTCCATGAGGAAGGTCTAAGACCATCCGTGGGAAAAATTAAGATGTCAGCACCAAAATACAGACTTTCCATTGTATTACAAATATTCATTTATAGTTGAAGAAACAAAGTTGGTCTCCTTGTTCTATAGGCTTCCAGAACATATCTCACCACTTACCATGTCATACTTATCTGCCTAGTTTCCTCTCAAACTGCACATTCCTAGAGGGCAACGACTTTAAATTTTACTTCTTTAATCCCAACACATAGCATAGGAGTTGGCACATCCATAGTGCTCAATAAGTATTAATTAAAAGGATAGACAGATGGATGAACACATGAATTATTGCCTTCATGCCTCTGTCACAGGGCTGTTTTGAGGATCAAGTGAAATAATATACGTGGAAGTACTTTGGAAATTATAAAGTGTTTCAAGAGCTCAGTGAACTGTCTTGGTTTTCTCCGTTCATAGGAAGAGGACGGCAAGTGTTTTTCAAGGCAGGAAAAGAGATGGCTCATAGCCTGACCTTAAGGGAAAGATGTAAAATTTAAAACATAACTGCAGAACCTATTACTGACCAACAATGTACATTCACAGCCATGGTCCTAAGCAATAAACAAAAGTAAAGTTATGCATTTGTCAGCTATGATTTCGTTCAGGAACATGGAAATCACTCTAGGTATTTTGAACGGAAAGCATTTAATACTGGAAATTAGGAGCTTACAAAAAAGGCTGAAGGAATGAAGATTAAGGGAAACTTGCCACTAAGAATTCAGGAAACTAAGAAGTGCAGAAATTGCAAAAAAGTACTATGGATTATCTCAACTGCAAACAAAAAAAGTAATGTGCATAAACTACTGCTTCAGAAGGCAAGCCAGCACAATTTATACATATAAATTCCCTCTGTACTTTTTATCAATTTGTTGCCTCTCAGATCCAAATTCACTCTTCCCTGTCTGCTCTAGGAAAACGAATCTGAGCCATTTAAATTTTTTTCCTTTGCCTGCTGGCCAGATGTGAAGTTTTGTCGGTAGAGGGCACTGGAGAGATCGCAGGAGAAAGGAGTTTTGCTTCCTGATTCTGGTGTGCTATCTTGGGCGGCTCCAGCACATGGCTCCTGCAGCACAAATGGTTTCCCCAGAGACCAACTCCTGTAGTGTATGATTACCTGCAGCACCCAGGAGCCAGCTTCCCCTGGAACCCCTCCTGTGTGCCTTCTGTGAGACACCTCCCCATGAACAGCTTTCCCTGGCACCCCAGAGGGCAGATTTCCAACAAGTTCCATCAGCGAGTTCCTACAGCAACCTCTGGATCATTCAGTGAGCCATGGCCACATCCTCTCCAGCAAGGTCTGGAGCTCAGTCCTGGGAGGGTGGGCTCTTCATTAGGCACATGACCTCAGCCCTGCTCCATATATCTACTAGTCCCATATTGTTTAGAGATTAGAGATCTCTTTCCTTTTTACAGCCAATCACTCATTACACAATCCCCTGTTATAGTTAATAATTCTTTGTATTAAACTTTTGCTATTCAAATTGTTGTGTGGTTTCTCTCCCTTTATTGAACCCAGACCAACAATTCATCCCTCAGTAATAAGTTTTAGTACATCAGGATCTAAAGTAATTAATTATGTAAGATGACTCGCTCCCCTTAGTCAAGTTGCTGTTTTCATTCATGCATTCATTTATTTATCCATCCATTCAACAAACATTTATTGAACACCTACTATGTAGTAGGTACTAAGCTACAAAGCCTTGCCCTCCAGGAGCTTACAAACCAAAGCAAGTTAGAGACAAGTGGGAGGAAAGTGTTACCAGTTCAATGAATAGTGTGAACCAAGTAGAGTGGAAAGATGAAATGGTTTTCTTTTTTTTCCAAATACTCTCCCTAATTGTGTTATGTTGCATCACTCTTTCTCATCACAACATCTCAGGCAGATCTTGTAGCTTTTTGGTCATGTTCATCCACTAAAATTCCATTTTGAAACTCCAACATAAATAGTATCTCTTCTCCCCCAGGTCAGGCTTGACCGTGAGTGGCAGAGGAGAGGGTGGCATGGTCAGCTCCTGGAGCACCTTCCTTCCCTCTCCCTATGTCCTGGGATGGAGAAGATGAAGAAAGAGAAAAGCTTCTCTTGCACCTGATGCTCCACATCTCATGAAGCACGTAAGACACCTCCTTTAGGGGCACCTGGAGGGGCTCTGAACGGCAGGGTTCCTGATGGGAGATCCAGCCCTAATGCCACCTCTTTCAGAGCCCCCTTCAGCCCTCACCCCTGACAGAGCCTCCACAGCACCTTCCTGCTGGAGTCCCACGCCCAGCAGGCAGTCCTCTTGCCCTGGATACCAGCAAGCTGCTTCAAGCCACATGGTCCTCTCTCCAGTTCTCCTTTGCCCCCCTCAGGTAGGCCCAGAGCCTGCCATCAAACCCTAACCCACTGCCTTAGCAGTATTCCATTTGAGGAATGGGATGCCAGGCCCCTATTCTTACAGATGCCTCCAATTCCTGAATTCCAACCTCTTGGAGTTGCATCTTCACTTGGCTTGGGGAGGGAAGAGAGCAACTCTGGGGAAGGATGGGAAGAGACACAGCACTCCCTACCAGGCTGACAACCTCTGATTCTAAAAATGAACGTCCTCTGCCCTTCCAAGTCATTTAGCACCTAGAACCATGTGATTGGTGGTAGCATTTCCAACTCAGCTATCCCATAGTAAGCCCTGGAGTGGCTATTAGGCCCAACTGTTGGCAGCTCTCCTTATACTGTGAAAGACTTAGCATCACTTTCAACCCCACATTGGCCCTTGTTGATAGTTCTAAACAGGAAGTCCCTCTCAGCTTCCTATTATTCATCCTGTCCATTCACCCAGTGATGGACATTTAGGTTATTTCCATGTCTTGGCTATTGCAAATAATGCTGCAATGAACATGGGAGTGCAGATATCTCTTCAAGACAGTAATTTCATTTTCCTTGGATATACACCTAGAAGTGGTATTGCTGGATCATATAGTAATTCTATTTTGAATTTTTTGATGAACCTCCATACTGTTTTCCATAGTGGCCACACCAATTTACATTCCCACCAACAGTGTACAAGGGTTCCCTTTTCTCCACATCCTCACTGACACTTGTTATTTCTTGCCTTTTTGATAACAGCCATTCTAACAGGTGTGAGGTCATATCTCATTGTGGTTTTGATTTGCATTCCCTGATGATTAGTGATGTTGAGCATCTTTTCATGTATTTATTGGCCATTTGTATGTCTTCTTTGGAGAAATGTCTGTTCAAGTCCTCTACTCATTTTTCACTTGGATTGTTTTGGGGTTTTCGCTATTAAGTTATATGAGTTCCTTATATATTTTGGATATTAACCCCTTATTGGATAGATGGCTTGCAAATATTTTCTCCCATTTCATAGGTTGCCTTTTCATTTTGTTGACTTTTTCTTTTGCTGTGCAGAAGCTTTTTAGCTTAGTGTAGTCCTACTTGTTGATTTTTGCTTTTGCTGCCTCTGCTTTTGGTGTCATATACCAAAAAAAAAGTTGTATGTTTTCATGTTACTAATTAGCATCCTTTCATTTCAGCTTGAAGAACTCATTTCAGTATTTCTTGTAAGGCAGGCCTAGCAGCAAACTCTCACAGTTCTTGTGTGTTTGGGAAAGTCTTTATCTCACCTTCATTTCTGAAGGACAGCTTTACTGAGTAAAGTACTCTTGGTTGGTAGTTTTTTTCTTTCAGCACTTTGAATATATCATCCTGCTCTCTCCTGGCCCATAAGATTTCTGCTGAGAAATCTGCTGATAGCCTTGAGGGAGTTTCCTTGTATGAGAGAAATTTTTTATCTCCTGCTGCTTTTAAGATTCTCTTCATCCTTGATTTTAGACAGTTTTATTATAATGTGTCTTGGAGAAGATTGTTTTGGATTGAAATTATGAGGTGATCTATTAGCTTCATGAACTATCTCCTATCACTGATCTGCACCGCTGGGCTCACCTACAGTTAGTCCCCCAAGTTGTGCACCTGCATGCCTCTGGCCCATTATTTCTCAGTCATTATTTATTTAAATAAGCTCTCTGCCCCTTTCTTCCTCTCTTCTGCTTCTGGGACTCCAGTGATGCATAGACTATTTCTCTTAATGGTGTCCCACAAGTCCCATAGGGTTTCTTCATTTCTTTTCATTCTTTTTTTTTTTTTTGCTCTGACTGGATAATTTCAAATGATCTGTCTTGGAGCTTACTGATTCTTTCTTCTGCTTGGTCCGGTCTGATACTGAAGCTCTCTATTAAATTCTTCAATTCAGTCATTGTATTCTTCAGCTCCAAAACTTCTGTTTGGCTCTATTTTATGTTTTCTATCATTTTGTTGAACTTCTCATTTTGCTCTTGTATTGTTTTCCTGATTTCATTAAATTGTTTATCTGTGTTCTCTTGTAGCTCTCTGAGCATCTCTAAAAATTATTTTTAATTTTTTGTCAAGAATTCATGTATTCCATTCCTTTGGGATCAGTTACTGGAAATTTACTCTGTTCCTTTGGTGGTGTCATGTGTCCCTGATTCTTTGTGATCCTGGAGCCTTGTGTAGATGTCCACTCATTTGAAGAAGCCACCACCTCTTCCAGACTTTATGGACTGACCTCAGTAAGGAAAAACATTCACCTGCAGGAAGGGGCACCCTGGAATGTGCCATGACTTTGGGTCTAGTGGTGCCAAGTGTAGTGGTGTGTGGTGGCTCCAGGTCCAGGGGGGCATCAATGTCTCATCAGATCAGGCCACTGGGGTCCACAGCATCAACAACTGCATGGTCCTTGCCAAGCACTCTGGGGAGTCTGCAGTGGCTACAAGGACTGTTGGGGTGCTCGTTGGCACTTCTGGTCCAGTGAATAGGACCAGGGCAGGCAGTGGTGGTGGCCAGAGCCAGTGATGTGAACACACTTGGCTGTGGGACCAGCTGCAGATGTCTGTGTAGTGGCAGAGGCCAGTTACAGACTCACACACAGTGATTGAAGGCCAGGGTCAGCAGCAAGGGCCAGGGTCAACTGCAGGCACAATGGCAGCTGCAGGGGCCCTGGCTGGCTGATTGCTAGAGCTAGGCCCAGTGCTGCAGGTCAGTGACTGGCGATAGGGCTGAATCCAGACCCACAGCAGCTGTAGGGGCCTTGGCTTTTGGCATGCAATTCCATGCTGTGGGATCTCACCATGGTGCACACACAGCAGTGGAGGCTGTTGACAGAAGTCAGTCTAGTGATGTGCATGTGCACAGCTGGAGGTGCTTGCTCCAAGCACACACACAGAGGAAGAAGTCAGCTGCAGGGGTCTAGGCTGGCATCTTGTACTCAGGCAGCCACAAAGGCCTGGGCTGGCTGCCAGTGTGGATCTCGGGCTCCAATGGTGGTGGGAGGTGGGGGGGAAGGAGAGGACTCAGGCAGCTGGCGTCTGCAAACACCTGTTGGGGAAAAAAACCTGTGAAATCCATAGAGGGTCCGTGGCGGCTATGCCAGTCATTGGCTTCTTCAGTGCTGAAAGTTTCTGAGGTTACCTACAGAGCAGGACATTGGGGACCACAGACGTTCCATCTGCGTGACTGATACCAGTAGCCCTGCTCTTCCTCCTTATTCCCAGACATCTCTCTATATCTCAGCTTTGCTGATCTCTGGATGGGGTGAAACCAAAGTGAGTCCTTTGTGCAGTGCCCCAGAAGGCTGGGAAACTGGTCACTCACTCTGCTCTCCCTTTCCCGGGAGGGGAACTCTTAGAGCCAGGGAGCTCCCTCTCCCCACAGAGCAGTGCCAGCCTGGGGGATGGGATGATGCAGGTAAAATGAAGCTGTTCTTCCTTGCCTTTTTGTGAGGTTTTTTTCAGGTTTTTTGTCCCATTGTGTCGCTGAAGTTTCTTAAGTGGACTCCAGATCTCTCCCAGAGCTATATTTGTCCCCTTTGTGAAGGGACAGAGGCTAGGGTCTCCTGCTTTACCATCTTGATAACATCCTGCATTGCCTTTTTTAGTCATCAGGCTCACAAGCTTGTGTCACACTTTTTAATGCTTGTAATAAACCAAATGCTCTTGAACTTTTTTTCACAAATTACTACCAAACTGGGTTTTCTCCATTCTATGTTGATGTAATTGCCCTTTTAAAGCTAAATTCCAGGTCCTACATTTATTTCTACTACACTCAAATTTCAAAATTATCTTAACAGGTCTGAATTCTGAGCTGAAGCGAACAATCAAAATTTCCTATCTGTCATTCCAGCTCTCAATTCCAGGTTATATTTTTATCTCAAGTCATTTTTCTTAAAGATGAACACCTCAGGAACAAAGATAGAGAGAAGACGCAATCAGATCAAAGGAGGAACCCCCAGCACAACTCATGCATGAGAGAGGGCTTCTGTGAAGATAAAAGCTGCCCCAGGAAAGGCCCAAGCTTGCAGGTGGCAAAGGTCAGCAAGGGGGGGTGGGGGGGCAACTGACCACACGCCTGATGAGGTTAACAGGTAAGGCAGCCAGGTGATTCATCCCACACCACCTGTGCCAAGCAAAGTGAAGCAGAGGGATGGATGCTTGGATGAAAGAGACCACACAGTGCTTGGGGTAGCTGGAGAGCCCCAGAAGTAACATGGACCCTCACCATCAGACAACTGGGTACTAGCATCCCACCTGCATCACTTCTTACCTCTCCATTAGAGGCAATATGACAGAAAACAGGAAATCAGAGCTATCCAGATGAGTACAGAAGGAATAATGTTCTAATATTTGTAGGAAACTAACAGCAGGAAAAAGAGGTACTAAACAAGGAGAACTAACACCCAAGGTAACAAAGTTAACAGAACAAACAGGTAGAAACTTTAAAAGAAGTATTGTGAAAAGAACCAATTAGAGATCTTGGGAAAACACGAAAATAAAATATGGATTCAGCTGAGGAGCAATTAATAAGCCAAAAATTCTCTCAGAATGCAGCCCAAAATTTCAAAGGGATTAAAAATGAAAGAAAAGTCACAGTGTCATTTTTGCTGCATTCTTTTGGTAACAAATGAGTCACGGGTTAGTTAATGAGTCCAGATACTTGAGGAGGGGGCTACACCGGACTGGGAGGGATGACTCATCGGGACCACCATGGTGACAGATGTCCACAGACCCACCCTCCACACTCTCGCATCACTCTGCACCTCTGTTATCACCTTTCACATGATGTCACAATTTGTTTCCTTATCAGCCTCCCCACTAGACTATGAGTCTCATGAGGGCAAGAACTATAGTGATATAGCGGATATGGAACTATCCTATTTTCCATATCCACAGTGGCTGACTCAGTGTCTAGCACACAGCAGGTACTCGCTAAAAGTTTGTGGAATTAAATTACTCCTGTCACAATCATCCAGAGTACCTAGAGTGAGGGTACCTGGCTCTAAAGATAGTTCTGGACCACCTGTATCTCTAAAAAAATTAAATTAAATGAATTGTTTCCAATGTAAAGATAACCTCCAGAAGAACTGAAATAGAACATGTAACTTCCAAGACATTAGAGAGAAGGGGGACAAGGAAAACATAATCAATTCAACAAAAGCCTTTTATATACCTCACTCAGATATCTACAAATAAAGTAGATAAAACATAATTAATAATATGGTAGGTTTAAATAACATAACCATCAAACTTGAACTAAAGATATAAAAAGAGAACTTTGCAGTCAACAATTTGTGTGCAAACGTACAAGGTACATTTATAAAACATATGTATCAGGCCACAGAGAAAATCTCAAAAACTCCAAAAAAGCAAAAATCATGCAGGTCTTACTGTAACACAACTTAAAATTCACAAAACAAAAAAACTGAGAGTACCCCCCCGCCAACCCCTGCCCCTGGCCAAAGAATCTAGCCACATAAAAATGCAAACTTTTAAAAAAATGCCTGTATAAAATAAGAAATAAAGTAGAAATTATAAACCTAAATGGAACACTAACCACAAAAGAAATGTGAAAGGTAATCAAAGGTCTCCTCCCTGAAACTGCATCAGGTCAATATGATTTTACAGGCAGTTCTGCCAAAACTTCAAGGTTATAATTTTCATGTTGTATAAACAAGTCCAGATCACAGATAAAGGTGAAAAAATTTTAAATTAATATTATGAAGTTAGGATAATACTGATATCAAAACCAGAAAAAGAATAAGCAAGAAGAAAAATAGGCTAGTCTCATGTAGGTACATGCAGAATGTTTATATAGCAGACTATTTAAATAATGGAAAAATATGTCTGATTCCAGGAATTCAATGTTAGATCACATTTTAAAAATCTATTATATACTGAATTACATTAACAGATCAAAGAAGAAAACACATATAAACATTTCAGCAGATGATAGAAAAATAGGTGATAAAAGTTAATACTCGTTTCTTAAAAAAAAACCAGCAAGGGGCTAGGCCGGTGGCGTAGAGTTGAGTTCACATGCTCTGCTTTGCTGGCCCGGGGTTTGCAGGTTTGGATCCCAGGCATGGACCTACACACCGCTTATCAAGTCATGCTCTGGCAGGCGTCCCACATACAAAAAGTAAAGGAAGATAGGCACAGATGTTAGCCCAGGGCCAATCATCCTCAGCAAAAAGAGGAGGATTGGGAATAGATGTTAGCTCAGGGCTAATCTTCCTCACCAAAAAAAAAAAGTCAGCAAACTAGAACAGAAGGAAACATCAAAAACTAAAGCAAAGATTCTACTTAATGGTGAAAATGAGAAGCTTTCCCATTCAAATCAGGTACAATGCAAGGATGCTTGCTATCACTACTACTATTTTAAATTGTCCTGAAGGACCCAGCCAATTCAGTAAGTAAAAGAAAAGAAAAAAAATCTCTACAGGTAATATAGTTGTGTAACATGAAAAACCAAGAGAATCAACTGACAGAAAGTTGCAACAAGGTAGCCGGATATAAGATCAATATACAAAAATCCACAGCTCTACTATAAACTAATAATAATCAACTGGGAAAAAAATAAAGAAATATCCCATTTACAACAGCAACAAAAACTATTATCACTATAAATAAACAAGGAATATATAATACTGAAATAAAGAAACCTATAAAAATTTACCAAATTTACTGCGTAAAAGCAGTTCTCAATATTTCTCCCCAAATTAATTTACAAATTCAAAGAAATCTCAATTAAAAATTCCAGAAGATTTTCATAGAGAAGGACATACTGATTTCAAAATTTATCTGGATAAGAAAATGCCCAAGAAAAGACAATTTTGAAAAAAAGGAGCATTGAAAGGGGATTTGCCATATTAGTTGTCAACTAATACTATAAAACTTTTAGTAAATTTTTAAAATGTGGTATTGGAGCAGGAATAGGCAAACAGATCTATGGTACAAAAAAGAGAAAAACCCTAAACATACCTACATGTGTAACAGGGATTTAGTATATGATTTTTTCAGTGTGGTATATTAAATCATTAGAGAAAAGATGAAGTATGCAATAAATAATTTTTGAGAACAATTGACTATCAATTTGGAAGAAAGTAATTACATTTCCCGCCATTCACAAAAATAAATTTCAGATGGATGAAAGATTTAAAGTTAAACAAACAAAATCATGAAAAAGTTAGAGGAAAATCTAGAAAGTGTTTTTAACCTTGAGTTGAAAAAATCCTTTTAAACAAGATTTTGAGATAAATAATAAAATCTGGAAAGTAAAATATTAATAAATTTGACAACAGCAAAATTTTAAATTTCTATACCACAGAAACATCATAACTGAGTTTAAAAGAAGACAGATTGGGGCCAGCCCAGGGGTGTAGCAGTTAAGTTCACACACTCCTCTTCGGCGGCCCGGGGTTTGCAGGTTCCGATCCCAGGCGAGGACCGATGCATCGCTTGTCAAGCCATGCTGTGGTGGTGTCCCATAAAAAGTAGAGGAAGATGGGCACGGATATTAGCTCAGGGATAATATTCATCACAAAAAAAAAGGAGACAGATTATAGAAATTGTTTATAATGTTTATAAGAAAGGAGTAATATCCAGAATATACTAAGGATTTCTACAGATAAATAAAACAAACAACCTAACACAAAAATGACATGTGAACAAACAATTCATAGAAGTAGGAAAACAAATGAGCAATAAACATATGAAAATGCATTGAATTTCACTAGTAATCAGTAAAATGCAAATTAAATAACCGTGAGAAACCATTTGGGACCCATTTGATTAGCAAAATTTGAAAAATTTTATAATATCAAATGTTGGCAAGGATGAAGCAAAACTCTCACTACTCTAGTGAGATTACAGACTTTTGGTGAGGCCATTTTGCAAAACATATTGAAACGTGAGATGTGTTTATCTTTTGATCCAGGAATTCCATTACTCAGTATCTACACCAGAGAAACACATGTCCACAAGGAGGCAGGAATAAGGATAATCATGAGAACTTATTTGTGATAGAGGAAACACTGGACATTATTCCCCTATTGCCTCCTCTAATGGAACCAATGGGGGAAACAGTTCAATAATGAAAGAAAGAAAGGGAAGAAGGAAGGAAGGAAACTTTGAAAAAAAAATAGGTTGGAGGGATGGGCAAAATAGGAGAGGGGATTAAGAGATACAAACTTCCAATTATAAAACAAATAAGAAGGGGGGTGGGGGGTGGGCACAAGGGGTGAAGGGTTACATCCACATGGTGACAGACAAACAAAAATGTACAACTAAAACCCCACAGTGTTATAAACTATTAAGACATCAATAAAAATTAATTAATTTAAAAAAAAAGTCATGGGGATATAACGTACAGCACAGGGAATATAGTCAATAATATTGTAATAATTTTGTATGATGACAGATGGTAACTAGACTAATTGTAGTGATCATTTCACAATGTATAAAAATATTGAATCACTATGTTGTACACTTGAAACTAATATAATACTGTATGTCGACTATACTTCAATAAAAAGAATAGGAGGTTGAGTTAAGAGCATGAGACAATTTTCAGAACATATACAAAGTGTGATACCATATTTGTAAAAGCAAAACTATGCATTTCTATATGTCCATATATTATGTAAATACATTTTAAAAAGAGCCTGAAAGGAGACACACCATATACAACAGAATATTATTCAGCCAAGAGAAAAAAGGAAATCCTGCCATTTGCAACAACAAGGATGGACCTTGAGGGCATTATGGTAAACAAGATAAGCTAGTCAGAAACAGACAAATACTGCATGGTATCACTTATATGTGAAATCTAAAAACAAAAAAAGGCAAACTCACAGAAACCGAGAATAGAAAAGTGGTTGCCGGGGCTGGAGGGTAGGGGAAGTAGAAGTTGAGGTTCGTAAAAGGGTACAGACCTTCAGCTATAAAATGAATACAGTCTGAGGAGCTAATATAAAACAGGAGGCTATAGTTGACAACACTATATTGTATAAGTGAAATTTCCTAAGAGAGTAGAAAAATGTTCTCACCAAAACAAACAAGAAGATTTTTTAAAAGGGAATAGGGGCCGGCCTGTTGGTGCAGCAGTTAGGTCTGCACGCTCCGCTTCGGCTGCCCAGGGTTCACTGGTTCGGATCCTGGGTGCAGACCTACACACCACTCGTCAAGCCGTGCTGAGTCGGCGTCCCACATACAGCACCTAGAAGGATATACAACTATGACATACAACTATCTACTGGTGCTGTGGGGAGAAAAAAAGGAGGAAAAAGGAGAAGAATTGGCAACAAATGTTAGCTCAGGGCCAATCTTCCTCAAAAAAAAAAAAAATTAGCATAAAAAAAGGGACTAACTTCCTCACCCTGTGATTCAAAGTTATTTTATGTTGGGTTGATGTACCACCTAAAATTACCTCCCACACCGCCAGTAGAACGTGTCCCTAAGTAAAGAAATTCTGAGGAAAAAATAAAGAAATAAATAAAAGCAACACACCAAAGTGGTAACATTCATTCCCTCTGGGGAGATGGTCAAGAGTAATTTTAGCTTTATCTGCTCGAATACATTACAATCAGAAAATATTCTTCTATAGTTTGTGCAGTTTAAAAAAAGAAAAAAAAACTATAAATAAAAACAATTTAGGGACAAGGACAGAGCTGTATGACAGAAACCTTCCTATAGATTGGCTCATAAACATTTTTCATATAATCATAGCTACTTTGAGCCAGATATGTCACCGTTCTTTCAGTCTTCATACTTTACTCAGGAAGATTCTGGAATCATAGACTAGCAAAAGAAGACCATCGAGATAGGAAAAGAACCTTTCATTATGTGGCAGGGACTGCTTAAGGAACTTTTCATAAATTATTGACTTTAATCCTCACAACAGCTCTAGGAGATAGGCATTATTTTTTACACTTTACACATGAGAAAATGAAACCAAGAAAAGTGAAGTAACTTGCCTAAAATCACAGTTTTTAAGTGGCTCTTTGATTTCCAAAGCCTGTTCCACTCCTCCTACAATAGCCTACTTCCTGTACCACCACTGAGAACGGAGATCACTAGTTAAGAAGCCGCTAGCCCAACGAATTTAATCTGGATAGAGAGATTCAAACTCAGGCTGCATGAACATGATGACGTGCCTTCCATATCCCCCACCAAGGAAGGACTTGCTGCCCAGCTGCCAGCCCTGCAGGGATTGCTGTAGCTGAAGAGGTGGAAGGTTACAGAAGAGAAGATTAAGCCGGGGCTGTTGTCATCAGTTCTCCTCCCCAGGTAGCAAAGTCCGAGATGGAGTTTAGTGGCCGGATGAATATTAAGAAGCACATTGAGATGGACAACTGTGGAAGGGCTCAGGCAGAGGGAGAAGTCAAGCCTGAGATGTGGGCCCAACAACAGCCTTGGCCAACCCCCCGATGAGCTCTGGAGCCAAGATAGCCCATCAGTGTTGTCCCATGTGAAGCTAACATGGCCAGGCCTCTATGTCTCGCCTCCATCCATCATTGGATGTGAGCTGCCAGGGAAGGGCATGACCTGGAGCTGAGGCAACCCATGAAGGGGATAAAGCTGAAGACTGTCTGCTGACAGCAGCTGAGGCAACAAGTCCTTCCCTGAGGGGGGATTTGGGTGGCGCATGACTAAAAGACTAAAAGACATCACAGACTAAAAGACAGGTTTTGATTGAAAGTCTACGTAAGGGAGTAAGATCTCAGTGTCCTACCCCTCCCTGAGCCTGCAAAGGAAGAATGTTTTGCCCTCTGGAGAAATGCACCACGGAGTTTCCAGAGTCTGGAAGACCAGGAATAGTGGAAATTTGGGGTGAAGTGCTAGATTAAAAGTGGATTTGGTGAAAGTCTGCCTCCTGAATGACAAGAGCTCCTCCTAGCTCCCTTTCCTAGCCAAAGTCCCAGAACTCCCACAGCCAAGGGGAGACCCCCCCCAAAGCAGGTAATAGAAAAATCCTCTCAGGAGAAATTGAACAGCCCCAGAGAAAAGACATATAGATACTAAAATCTCAGGATCTCCCAGTGACAAAGCCAGCTCACTAGCCAGTTACCCTACAATGGTGGCCACTAATGAATAAGCCCAACCCATGCATATAGGTCCCCCAATCAGTTTTCAGTGCCTCACTCTTCATTCTAACAGATCCCTGGCTCAGGATTATCTGACATTTAAAGGTGGTCTTGAACATAAAACATGGAGAGCAAAGCAAATAGAAAAAGGAACTGAAAGAAACTGAGCTATGCAGGACATTAAAAAAAGCAACTGGTAAAAAAAATTAAAATGAATACACACAGAGTCACAAGAGACATTGTCACATCCATGAACCAAAGGCAGGCTGCTATTTTTAAAAAGCAACAAAGAACAAGAAAGAGAAAGAACCCTTGGAAACTAAAACTATGATAGTCACAATTGAAAATTCCATAGGAAGTTTAGAAAAGTCAACCAAGGAGATCTCCCAGGTGATAAACAGAAGGAAAGGAAATAAAATATCTAAAAAGGAAAGAAAAGAATAAGAGAATTAGAGGCTCAATCTATGAAATTCACCATCCAAATATGTGGAGTCCCAGAAATGAAGACTGCAAAAAAATGGGAGAAAGAAATTCAAACAGAAAACTTTCAGAACTGAAGCATGTGAATCTTTGGATGGAAAACAGCCATTTATAACCCACCCCACAATAAATGAAAGAGGACATACCCCGTAATACATCATTGTAGAATTTCAGAACACCAGAATAAAGAAGAGATTATAAAAGCTTCCAGAGAGAAATGGAGGAAAAATAATCAAGGCAGAGGAAGGCATAGAATCCAGGAAACAGGGGACCCAACAGCGAAAAGAGGAAGGAAAACTAGGATGAAAAGAAGTCCCAGGAGGACAGCAGTCCCAGGAGCACAGAGACCAGGCTGGAGCAGAATGGAGGACTCCAGGAGGGAGGTCTGGGGAGGAGGGCGAGTGGGAGTAGCGGGTTTCCTGCTGGAGGTTGTTAGATAGACTAGCAATAGGTACCAAAAAAAAAACTAAGCAAATTAAATTGATGCAATTAACAACTCTGGAAAAAGTAAAACGAAAGAAATTGTAACCTTAGTGCAGTACTTGGTTTAGCAGTAAACGATATGCACATGTAAATAATATTTACATAGGCATAACCGTGTAAACACTGAATATTACTATAACCAGAAACGTTGACTAGACTTCATTGGGAGAATGAGGAGAGCAAAGTAGTTGGGTACAGAATGGGGTGGGAGTAAGTAGCTCCCAGAGCTAAACGCTCATCTACCATAAGGGAAAATCAGTAAATCAATAAATTAATGTCTAGAACTGATTAATCAAGAGATAAATAAATCAAGATAGTATTTAGGAATACGAATATTTAGGAATTCCAGAAGCAACAACTATATGAACAGAAAGTGGCTCTCTCCCAGGAGCAGGATCGGGGGTTTGGATAAGACAGGGAATTGTTAATTTAAGCCTTTGTGTCCTATTTGGCTTTTTAAAGTTTGGTAATGTAGTAAATTTAATTTTTAATAATGCATAGAATAAAGAAAGAGTTCTTTTTGAGGAAAAAAAAAGGCACCACTGCCCCAGTTCAACCCAACAGAGCCTGGAGGGTAGCATCAATTCAGCCCAGTTAGGAACTGCTCTTTTTCTGGGCTGACTTGAAAATCAACACCTTCCCTTTAAAACAAAGCCCAGCTTCAGATTAATTAATGGCTGCACTGCACACCCTTGCATTCAAGTGGTTCCTTCAGGTTTAGTCTCAAATTAATTAATGACACTCTCTACTGCACTTGAATTTCATGTGTCTCATTTTTCACAATTATTTTGTTTGCCTTCTCTGGACAAAAATTTACTCTTTGGCTCTTAGTACACGTGGACAAATTTACTTCCACCCTGCAAACAAGAGGGAAGGAAGCCATCTATCAGCCCCCTAGAAGCCTCAAGGTGAAGACCTAGTCTATCTAAATCACACTTTCATTAACAGGATGCTGACAGGCTGGAATGGGCAAGTCAGCCAACTGTTTTTCTGTGCTCCACTTTTAGAGAAAATCTCAGGGCCTATCACAAACACACAGAAACATCCAGGAGAAGAACTGATATTAGACACAGAATCATAAAAGGCCAGATTCAAGACAAATCCTTGGGTTGGTGCATGTACCAGACCCCTGTAGTGCCCCAACTCACAGCCATCAGCCTCCCCTTTCATTTCAGGTCTTTGTGGGCTTTAACTCACCTCTCACTGAGAGTGCCTGGCCTCAAGCAAGTGCTGGGACTTCTCCAACATTCTAAACCCCAGAGGTTTCCTCGAGCTGTCACATGGGACAGTTATTAACCCCCAGGCAAACCTCAACTAATAGGGGACAGGAGTCAACAAATAAACACTTCTTCCAGTCAATTCTCAGGTAGACCATACTGAGAGGCATTCGAAACACTAGTCAGAATTTTCCAGGCAGGACCAAGTCCCAATTTCTCTCAATGTTGACCTAATTAACACACCCTTTTCCTTCTTCCCTTGCTCTCCCTGGTCCCTCACCTCTGTTCACTGACTGTACCTCCCAAATAAACTATCTTCATCAAATCTTTGTCTCAAGCTAAGCTTTAGAAACGACACAAGCTAAGAGCTAGGAAGAGCAATTGTCCCAGTTTGCCTGGGACTGAGGGATTCTCCAGAACATGGAACTTTTAGTGCTAAAAATGGGAAAGTCCTTGGCAAACTAGTAAGTTTAATGAATTCACATTAGTAAGACAGTGAAAAGGAAGAGGTACCAGAGAAGTTGAAAACAGGAAAGGGGTGAAGAGGAGGGGACAGTGTCTCTCCATTGTATATATTATAAGCTTGACTACATCAAGAAATACACACCATGCTGCAGTTGGCTCCCCTCACCCTCACTATTGTTGAACACTGTATGGGTGGAGATGGTAGCCAATTTAATAAGACAAGAAAAAATATGAAATGGATAAATAGTGGAAATAAAGAAGCAATGCTAGAAAATCTAGAAGAAACACTCTAGAAAGCAACCTAGAAAATCCAAACACAACAACTAAAATACTAGGAAAATAATAGAATTCAGCAATGTAGCCAGTTAACAGAATAACATATGAAGAGATAAATACCTTTTTACTTACCAGCAATAAGCAATTAGAAACTGTGATTTTTAAAAAATTCATTCACTATAGCAATGAAAATTTTAAAATGCCTAAGCATACACTTGAAAAGAAGTGCACGAGACTTATATGAATAAAACTATAAAAATTGACTCCAAACTATAAAAGGTGGCCTGAATAAAGGGAGATACATTCCATACCCCTGCATATGAAAGCTCATTATTGTAAAGATGTCATTTCCTTCCCAAATTAATCCATAAATTCTCAATGCAAATGCACCCACAGTCCCAATATGAGTCCTTAATGGAATTTGACAAATGATTGAGATACACAACTTGAGCTATTAAGTAGGCAGTGTAGAACCTTAGAGAAAATATTCACATTTCACTTCTTCAGTGGAACATGAAATAGAGCAATAGTAACTGCTATAACAAATAAACCCCACAGATTTACTGACTTAGCACACCTGACGTTGATTTCTCACTCACAGAGCACTCCAAAGCAGGTTGTGACCAGCTCTGTCCATGTGCATTGCAAGGACTCAAGTTTCTTCCTTCTTGTGGCCTGCTCCTCCCTTGGGGCCCCGAGACCTCTGCATTCAGGAAGAACTGGAAAGAGAGGGTGGAGATCACACACCTGAACCACCTTAGCCTGGAAGTGACACACATCATACATTATACATCACGTCTCACCATGTTCCATTGGTGAGAATAGAGTCCTGGTTGAACAACTGTTTCCCAGTGTAGTGCTGCCAGATAAAATACAGAACACCTAGTTAAAATTGAGTTTCCAGGAAAAAAAAAGAATCATTTTTTAGTGTAAGTATGGCCCACATACTGTATCTGAAATTCAAATTTAACTGGGAGTCTTGTTTTTCATGGTTGGTTGGTTGGTTGTTTGCTTCCTTGCTAAATCTGGCAACCCCATCCCAAGGATAACCCTATCTCTGGCAGGGATCACGCATTTAGATGGACAGTTAGTCATATCTGCCACAGGATACAGACGACCTAGAGCAGACTTCCCCATATTTCCTGTGCAGGCCATGGGTGGTGGGGGTGGGGAACAATAGCTTCTTCTTGAGTGTGAGAGACCAGGGAAGAGACTTAGAAGCAGAGGATGAATGAGGAGCACTCTTGGCAGACCTTCAAGTCAAAAAGCACAATCCGTGTACTTTATCCATTTAGTCAATGAGCATTTATTGAGCAACTACTGTGTTCTAAGTGCCATAAGAAGGGCTAAAGATACCAAGATATTACGTTCCATGCCCTGAGAAGCTCACAGTCCTGGGGGTGTTGGGGGGGGCATAAATAAGCAGATGAAGGTGCACTTAAGTCAAACTGGTGGAAATCTGAAAGGTTTCCCAGGGGAGATGGTGGCTGAACTGAGCCTTAGAAGAGGGGCAAGCAGGACTCCACCAAGTGAAGGTGTACAGATTGTTCCATCCACCCATGGAGTAGTGAGTGGTCCAGGGCACACCCTCCCACTGTAACAACTGGAAAACTGGACAAAATGTGTGAAACAGTTGCCAGCAGGCCCCCCAGGACTGTGATCTCTGAGAGAAGGGACATAAACAAGGTGAGCCCTCCCTGCAATTGCCCTGGTTTTCTGTCTGGAGGCAATTTCTGGATTTTGGCACAGAGAAGGGAACTCAGACAGAACCTGGGAGATTCACTGACTTGAGGAGATAAAGATAGGTGCTTGGAGAGACTGAGGTAGCTGGAATTTATGGGACAGAGTACCAGAGAGGAGGGAGCTATGCAGAGAAAGTGTTCCAGAAATCTGCGTAGGGGTCTTCTCAAGTCTTTGACTAAATAGTAATGTGTATACACTTAGGTAAAGCTCCACAAAGCCAAAAACAGGACAACTGCCAGGTAGCTGAAAGCTGAACAGTTCTCAGAGCCCATTTATGGCTGGGAGATGTTTTGAGACCCCCGCAAGCCAGAGCGGAGAGGGCTTGTTGAATACAAGGGCATTCAGAGCCACCCAGAAGGGTCACGCCTTAGTAGTAAAGGCTACTCTAGACCAGACCGAACAAAACTTAAAAACAAGCCTAGAAAGGATCAAGCTGATCTGCAAGTAAGTTTACTGCCTACAAAAACAAACTTTAACATTCTGTTTAGACAACAAAATCCAAACACCCAACAAAATGTCATTTATAATGTCAACATCTAATTTAAGAATTACTAGACATGCAAAGAAGCAGGAAAAGGTGACCCAAATCCAGGAGAAAAATTAGTCAAAAGAAATAGACTCAGAAATAACAGAAATAATGGAATTACCAAGTGAAGGTGCATGGGAAGGTGATGGAAAGAGAGTGGTTGGAACACACAGAGCTTCTGGACAACTGAGCTGGAGAGTGTCCAGTTCCTTTCAGTTGTGCTAGTGAGAACAGGTTTTTCAGGACAGACACCCACTATCATCAGATGGGGCTGGGTGACATGAGGCAAATGTAGTGGTAGGCTCCATCTGGAGAAATCTAGAAGACTCACATAGGTCATATTGACTGACAAACAAAATGGCTGCCTTCCTTCCCATTAAGGCACTTCAAAGTCCCTGGGACAAGCCAGAATGAGCGTCTCTGTCCTAGTCATAGCTTTCCCACTTATTTCTAAGATGAACTTGGATTCAATACTTGTATTTCTAAAGAAAGGAGAGGGAGTTCAGCTTTAAAGAACACCGACTGCATGCCAGACATTATCCTAGGCACTCTGACATACATTATTTCATTTAATCCTTGTACCGGCCCTCAGAGGCAGGTACTTATCTCCTTAGAAATGGAAACACTCAGCTCCAGAAATTAAGGAGTTTGCTTGTGGTCAGTCATGTAAGGTCCGTGTGAACTGAAAGCTGTGAAAAGTCAATAAATCAAACCGTGACAAATGTTTTTGAAGTTCTTGTGTGTAGTGCAGTCTTTGCAGTGAGGCACACCTGGGTTCAAATTGCAGTTCATCCAGAAAGGCTGCTTGCCTTTGGGAGTTCCCCAGCTCTTCAAGACTCAGGTTCCACATATGTTGAGTGGGAAAAGTAAATCATACTTTGAGCAGTCATAGGAGAGGTTAAGTGAGAAGATTAAGAATGTAAAGAACCCAGAATAGAACCAGGCACATACTAGGTGCTCAATAAATACCTGCACACTCTGTCCTCTTCCTCCTCCTCCTCCTCCTCTGTTAATTAAGTATCTCATCTGACATTATACCATGGTAGGAGGGTGAATACCAAAGTCAGAACTAAATCAAATAGAAAATTTTTTCAGCAAATGTGTAAGTCAGTGGTTCTCAAAGTGAGGTCCCTGGACCAGGAGCATTAGCACCACCTGAAATTTGTTAGAAATGCACATTTTCTGACCCAACCCCAGAACTACTGAATCAGAAACTCTGAGAGTGGGGCCCAGCAATCTGTGTCTTAAGGAGCCCTCAGGTAATTTTGATGCACGTCACAATTTCAGAACACGTGTATAAAAGTTTTTCCATTGCATTAATTTAATTCAAGTATTGCCTAGACTGTGGTCAGCTCCCAATAACCAATCTAACAATTGCTCAACGCTTTAGGTTTTATAGATTGTTTTCAGACTACTTTTTTTTTTTTTTTTTTTTTTTTTTGTGGGGAAGACCAGCCCTGAGCTAACATCTGTTGCCAATCTTCCCCTTTTTGCCGAGGAAGGCTGGCCCTGGGCTAACATCCGTGCCCATCTTCCTCTACTTTATATGGGACGCCGCCACGGCGTGGCTGACAGGCAGTGCGTCGGCGGGCGCCCGGGATCCGAACTCGCGAACCCCGGGCTGCCAAGCGCGGACTAAACCGCTGCGCCACCAGGCGGCCCCTCAGACTACTTTTATGTATTCTGCTGATTAAATCCCTCTACAGGAAAGAGTAAACCAAGTGAAATGATGTTGCATTAAAAACCTTACAAAAAGAGACTCTCTAAGATATCGATTTCATACAAAAAAATAAATAGAGAGAAGTTCTTGAGAAAAGTCATTTTAATGGCCAAGTGGAGAAAGGGAAGATTAAATTGGGAGCATCTTCCCTAATCCCAATAAGAGGTCAGCACAAATGACAGTTCAAAAATCCAACCAATTTCACAGTGAATACTTTTTTCTTTTCATTAGCTGTTTCTACCCCAATCCCTTTAACTAAAACTTAATTCCTAATTCAGCTCTTCTGTTTTCCTAACTTGGAAAGTTGGAAAACAATGAAGCAATTTTGATCCAGAAATCAGGCACTTGTTGTTAGGTGCAAAAGTTCACGTGCTAAAGACCTCAAAATATTGAAAATTACAAAACAAGAACTGGATGTGGGCTGGGCGGCTGAAACCAATTACACAGGAAATTTGGTGTCTAAAGTAAATGGTACATCTGAATACTTAGAATGATTCTCAGTTATATTTCAGTAGTTTTAATTTTTTCCAATTGCTACACTACTCCACATCCCTCTCCCAAGGCTGTACGCCTCCATCTTTGCTTACAGATAATTTCAATTGTTTTCTATTTTCTTAATCTTCTCTTTTATCTCCGCTGTTTTTCTTTCCTTCCTCATTTCATAATTTCTTTTTTCTTACAAGGCACTCACGAAGAGTCTGATGCTTCTACAAATGCAGGGATTTTTCTTCCTGTCCTTGAAGCAACAGCTTGTCTTTCCCCTCAAGTGTCTTTGTCGCAATGCCTGATAAACTGTTTATTTTTCCTAACAGCTTTCCTTTTTTGCCTGAAAAACAAACATTAACCAGAAGAGTCCTTGTTTTGCTAAACTGAGACTTTCTATGCAATCCCTGGTGCTAGAGCGCCGCCTGCTGATTAAATGAGAATTAGCAGGTCATGCCGTCTTTGGTTTAGCAGAGGATGAAAAAATCGGATTTAGGTGGACATTTTCTCATCCTAGGTACAGAGTCTTCAGAAATGACTGGTGTAATATTCTTGATATAGTTCCTCCTATATCCCTCCTAACTATCCTGCAGAAGTCACTATACATTATCCCTAATAGAACTACACCATTGTACAATAAAACTGTATTTTTTACAACCATCTACCAAATACATAGCAAAATGCCCCACATAGAATAGATGCTCAATAAATATTTGTAGATAGATAGATAATATTCTGTGAAAGGATTTATCAAACTGTATTTTAATTGTTTATTTCTTTCTCTCTCAATAACCGTAGAGCTCCTTGAAGGAAAAAGAAAAAGTATATATTTCACCATTGGACCCTAGCATTTAGCTAAGTGTGTGTAAGAGGTTTTCAAAATATATTTGAAGAGTTAATACTGATTACACGATTCTAAATATACAATAGTCTCCATTTTTAGCACCTATTATGGGCTAAGAACTGTTCTAGGTATTCAACAAATATTTTCTCTAATCCTTAGAACCTGCCCATTTCATAGATGTGGAAACAAGCTCAGGGAGGGTAAGCACTAGCCCAAGATCATGAAGCCACAAATCACGCAAATCTGTCTGACCCTGAAACCCATGCCATTTCCACTCTCCTGGCCATCTCTCACAAATCTGAGGCCATGACTAGAATTAGAAAATATCCTCTTTAAGAGACTTTAGTGCAACTCTCCAACCCCCATCACCTCCACCATCACACACATACATCTACCTTCCCTCCCAATAAATATAGCGACACTCCCTCACTCACGTTACAGACACAGTATCGTCAAGAAGGCAGGTAGGGCCTTTCTCTGAACCAGCTAATGACTCGGAAGCTGTGACCTCACATGGCGGTCTGTTTCTCCCGTTACAGAGAGGCCGAATGATTCCGAAGACCTTTCTTATAATAAACTGAGGGCAGCTTTCTATAGTTTTCATAGCTTTTATCTAGAATTCCCAATTCTTCTGAGACACTTAAATATAGGACATGTGCTACCATATCCCCCTAAACCTTCAAAATAGTGGTCACTCTCCAATAAATATAAACCAGAAAATCTGATTTTGTGTGCAACTTGCTATGGACTGAGAGTTTGTGTCCCCCCAAAACTCATACAGTGAAGCCTTGACCCCCAGTGGGATGGTATTTAGAGATGGGGCCTTTCAGAGGTAATTAGGTTGAGATGAGATCATACGGGTGGGATCCTCATGAGGAGATTAGTGCCCTTATGAGAAGAAGTCAGAGAGCTGCTTCTCTCTCTCTCCTTCCCTCTCTCTCTCTCAATCTCACTCCTTCCCACCATGTGAGAATACAGCAAGAAGGCAGCGTTTACAAGCCAGGAAGAGGGTCCTCACCAGAATCCAACCATACTGAAACCCTGATTTCAGACTTCCCAGTCTCCAGAACTGTGAGAAATGAATTTCTGTTGTTTAAACCACTCGGTCTACGGCATTTTGTTATAAAGTGATCCTACTCTACACAGCATTGTTATAGCTTGCCATGGTCCATAGTATATTCTATACACTACAGATTTTATTTCCTGAAAATTACAATTTTCAAATGAGCTAACAGGATGTCCTTATGAAATACTGAAGAAAAAAATAGGTAGATAGATAGATGATAGATAGGTAGGTAGGTAGGTAGGTAGATAGATAGATAGATAGATCACAAAGGCAAATGCCACAACAAGTTTTTGCCACACCAGCTTTTGGAAAAAGCTCCTCACCAACTGCTGACTTACCATCTCAACTGACCTCAAAATCCTCATTCTCAGGGCTTCTCTTTTACTCTGACACATTTGAAGCACCTGGTTTCTCAGATATTTCCATTTTTCAACAGTAAGCTAGGACATTTTCCTGCTAGTGTGCCACACACAAGGTGAGAAATACATGCACTGATGAAAAATCACAAACCCATTGTAGTAGACTGAAAAAAATGGCCACAAATTCTTTCCCTCCTTGTACCTACACCCTAGCAATGTGACATTGTAGCTCCCTCCATCAAGAAATAGAGTCTTTTTCAAGATCCAGCATCCATTTATGATAAAAACTCTCAACAAAATGGGTATAGAAGGAAAGTACCTCAACATAATAAGGGCCATATATGACAAACCTACAGCTAACATCCTACTCAACGGGGAAAAACTGAAAGCCATTCCTTTCAGGGCAGGAACAAGACAAGGGTGCCCACTCTCGCCACTCTTATTCAACATAGTACTGGAAGTTCTGGCCAGAGCAATTAGGCAAGAAAAAGGGAAAAAAGGACTCCAAATAGGCAATAAAGAAGTGAGACTCTCACTATTTGCAGACAACATGATCTTATACATAGAAAACCCAAAAAATTCCATTGGAAAACTACTAGAAATAATCAACAATTACAGTAAAGTGGCAGGATATAAAATCAACTTACAAAAATCAGTTGCATTTCTATACACGAATGATGAACTAACAGAAAGAGAACTCAAAAAGACAATCCCATTTACAATTGCAACAAAAAGAATAAAATATCTGGGAATAAATTTAAACAAGGAGGTAAAAGACCTACACAATGAAAACTATAAGACACTGTTGAAAGAAATCGAGGAAGACAAAAGGAAATGGAAAAATATTCCACGCACATGGATTGGAAGAATAAATATCGTTAAAATGTCCATTCTACCTAAAGCAATCTACAGATTCAATACAATCCCAATCAGAATCCAGTTGTCATTCTTCATGGAAATAGAACAAAAAATACTGAAATTCATATGGGGCAACAAAAGACCCTGAATAGCTAAAGCAATCCTGAAAAAAAAGAACAAAGCTGGAGGCATCACAATCCCTGATTTCAATATATACTATAGAGCTATAGTAATCAAAACAGCATGGTACTGGTACAAAAATAGACACACAGATCAATGCAATAGAATTGGAAACCCAGAAATAAAACCACACACCTATGGACAGCTAATCTTTGACAAAGGAGCAAAGAACATACAATGGAGAAGGGGAAGTCTGTTCAATAAATGGTGCTGGGAAAATTGGACAGCAACATGCAAAAGAATGAAAGTAGACCATCTCCTATCGCCATACACAAAAATCAATTCAAAATGGATTAAGGACCTGAAACTATAAAACTCCTGGAAGGAAATATAGGCAGTACACTAATTGACATTGGTCATAAAGGGATCCTTTCAGATTCCATGTCTACTCGGACAAGGGAAACAAAAGAAAAAATAAACAAGTGGGACCTCATCAGACTACAGAGCTTCTACAAGGCAAATGAGACCAGGATCAAAATGAATAGACAACCCACCAGCTAGGAGAAAATATTCGCAAATCATTTATCTGACAAGGGATTAATCTCTGTAATATATAAAGAACTCATACAACTGAGCAACAAAAAAACAAACAACCCAATCAAAAAATGGGCAGAGGATATGAACAGACATTTTTCCAAGGAAGAGATACAGATGGCCAATAGACACATGAAAAGATGTTCAACATCACTAATCATCAGGGAAATGCAAATCAAAACTACACTAAGATATCACCTTACACCAGTTAGAATGGCTATAATCACAAAGACAAATAACAACAAATGCTGGAGAGGTTGTGGAGAAACGGGGACCCTCATTCACTGCTGGTGGGAATGCAAACTGGTGCAGCCTCTATGGAAAACAGTATGGAGAGTCCTCAAAAAATTAAAAATAGAAATACCTTATGATCCAGCAATCCCACTCTTGGGCATCTACCCAATGGACATGAAATCAACCATCACAAGAGGCTTATGCACCCCTATGTTCATTGCAGCATTATTCACTATAGCCAAGAAGTGGAAGCAACCCAAGTGTCCCTCGACTGATGATTGGTTAAAAAAGATGTGGTATATACATACAATGGAATACTACTCAGCCATAAGAAAAGACAGAATTGTCCCATTTGCAACAACATGGATGGAACTAGAGGGTATTATGTTAAGTGAAATAAGCCAGAGAGAGAAGGACAGACACTGCATGAATTCACTCATATATGGAATATAAATGAACACACGGACAGAGAGAACTGATTGGTGGTTACCAAGGGGAAGGGAGGTGGGGGGTGGGCACAAGGGGTGAAGGGATACATCCACATGGTGACAGACAAACAATAATGTACAACTAAAACCCCACAGTGTTATAAACTATTAAGATATCAATAAAAAAATTTTTTAATAAATAAAAAAGAAATAGAGTCTTTTTTCTCCACTTCTGGGCTGGCCTTGAGATTTTCTCTGAGAGAAGTAATATTGTACAAGCTCAGAACTGATGCCTCAAGAGGCCTTGTGTGCTCTGCTCTTGCTTGTGAAACCCTGAGCTGCCATGTGAATGAGCCCAAAGTAGCATGCTGAAGGACAAGTGATCACATGGAGAAAGGTCCCAGTCATCCAAGCCATCCCAATTCATTAAAGCCAATCAACCCAGCCAAACCACCAGCTGACCCAGCCAAGATCAACCAAGCCCAGCCCAGACCAGATCTGCCCAGCTAAGCCCAGCCCAAACTGAAGAGTGACCTTCAGAAACATGAGCTAAATAAGTAGCTATGATGCTCTATGAAGCTGCAAGCTCACCTACAGCATGGTGAATTAAAGAATAATTAACTTCATAAAGAATTAACTTGAATCTAATTAAGTCTAATTAAAGACTTATTATATTTCCTGTAAACTGGAAATATATGGGATAGAGGAACAAGCTAATTTCCATCTTTGGATGGGGCAGGTATACACATAAATAAACATACACCTATGCACACTGGACACAGACATCAATTTACACTTACTTTAGTGTTTTCAGTTAGAGAACACCCTATGAACTTTTGGCAGACATTTTCCCAGCACTTCTCCTTACCTGTGCCTAAAACCTAAATTAGTCTTTAAAAAAAAATCACAAACCAGTGTCCCAGCAATGTTGACAGTGCTCTGTAAACAGAAGATGTGAAGTTGGACTTCAGGGATCCTGAACAATGCTGAAGTCTAAACACTTTAGAATCTGTGAAGATTTATGTATACACAGTCTCTGAATTGATCACTTCTCAGTTAAATCTTCTTTAGGACCACTTTAGCAGTCATTTTCTGAAGTCCAGTCGTCCGGTGTCTGTCTATGACTCACGCAGTCAGGGAAAACCATCAGACTGACCATTTTTCATCTCAAAATTTTTATTCTCATTGACATAAGGAAGGATTTATTATCAATTTCTGCAAGATGTAGGTTGTAAATCAGCCTTAGGAACTAGAAATGGATGAATATGACAGGAGTTCAGGTTCATCTGGTGTCAGGAACAGTCTGGAGTTTTGAAATTCTTTGTAACTAATATTACACATTTAAAATCCCAAAACATATTTTCTTAAGGCCTTTCTCCTTCATTTCTAAACCGAAGCGTATTATCAAGGAAAATGGAATCCATGTGCTATTGAATGTATTTACACTCCATTCATTACAGTGCATTACATTGTACAACTGACATTGTACAACACTGACATTATTTTGTAGGCGTTATTTCAAGGCTCAAATGATTCTGAGGCTAAAATTTGAGAGAACTTTCTCCTCCCAGCCCCTCAGAGTCCCATACTCTTGACTGAAGCACCAGGTTCTTAGAAATTTTTGTCCAAATTTAATATTCATATATTGGAAAGATTTCCAGATTTGTGAAAGGAGTCCTTCCCCTCTCTCCTTTGTCCGTGATTCTAATCGTTTTGGATAAAAAGAATGAAATGGTTTCTTTATGAAGCAGCAGTCGGTCCACTCTTGCCATGCTCTCAGCAACTGAATGGAACAGGATAGCACTGGAGGATTCCACAGGAGGGAAACAGAAGGCATGGTATGAGTGCTAGGTGCTACCAGACTCTTCACAAAGCCCTTTTCAAAATATTATCTCCCATTATTGCAGCATCCCCAGAAAGCAGATGGGGAATTGTTAGTGATACATCTGGAAAAATCTACTAATGCAAGCTCAGGCGAGTGTCTTCACTCCCCTGGGCTTCCATTGCCTTCTCTGAAAAATGACAGGCTACCCTTACCCCAAAAGGTGTATTTTGAGCACTTCCTCAGTACCACCAGATTCCTGAATAGGTGTTCCAGTTACTATTATTGCATAACAAAGTGCTCCAAACTTAAAAGCGTAAAACAACAATCATTTTATTGTGCTCACAGCTCCTGTGGGTCAGGAATTCAGGCAGCTCTTGACTGGGCAGTTCTCACCGAGGGTCGCTCAAGAGGTTGCAGTCAGATGTTGGCTGAGGCTGTAGATATCTGAAGGTTCAACTGAGCTAGACATCCAAGACGGTTCACTGCCATGGCTGACAGCTGACGCTAGCCACTGGTTGTGAGTTCAGCTGGGGCTGTTGACCAGAAAGCCTCCACATGGCAGTCTCAGGTCATTGGACTTCTTCCATAACAGGTCAGGTCTCCAAATGCAAGTCTCCCAGCAGCCAGTTGCATGGAAGTTGCATGGCTTTTTATGACCTAACTTTGGAAGTCACATAGGTCACTTTTATCATAGTCTATTGATCAAAGCAGTCACAAGCTTGCCTAGATTCAGGGGAAATAAGCCATAGATCCCCACCTCTTAATGGGAGGTGTGTTGCGAATTTGCAAATGAGACTTTAAAACCACCACAATAACCACTGATACCCCCTAGAAGTCTGTTATGTAACTGTAAGTTACCCACTGAGGCAGACACTACCGCTGCCCTGACCCGTGTCTGAGCTCACCTACAACTGCAGAGGACATTTCCTATGACTGCTGACAGCTCCCACTTCATGGGCCCAGGCCTCTCTGTTTCTCAGCATGAGGGCTTTCTCTGGTGTGTGTGAAGTAGCTCAGCCCTCAGGGGCAACCCTCAACCATGAAGAAACAGTCAGTGGATAAATACCCTGACTTCCTTGTCCCTTGGTGGGACAATTCCGAGGCATATTCAGGTGGTCGCCAACATGGCTGAGGTCGCCCAGGCAGCCTTGGTGGCAGCCAACCCATTAACACACCCTGTATTGGCTTCCTCCTTCCCTCTCGTCTCCCTCCCTCATTGCTGCCTCCTGGCATCACTTCCCAGCACCCAACTTCTTATCCCTGAGTCTGCTTTTGGGAGGTCTCAAACTAAACATCCATCACGTGTGGCCTGGTGAGAGGAAAGTCTGAGAACTGTTGTAAGAGATGATCTCTAAGGTCCTTCCCCAGTCTAAATTCCTATCATTGTTATCACCCATTTTACAAATACTGGTTAACTGAGAAGGTCTGGGACTGCCCTGAGTTCTCAAAAAAGTCATAGGGTAAAGCCAAAATCGCCCTAAAGCCGTGGTGGACAACCAATGTCTCATTAGTAGATCCCACTTTCCAAATAAAATAAAGCACTTCTTACACCAAAAAGAGAGGTCCCTCAGGGGCTGGCCTGGTGGCATAGTGGTTAAGTTCTCACGCTCTGCTTCGGTGGCCCGGGGTTCACAAGTTTGAATCCCAGGCACAGACCAATGCACCGCTCATCAAGCCATGCTGTGGCAGCATCCCACATACAAAAAAGAGGAAGATGGGCACAGATGTTAGCTCAGAGCCAATCTTCCTCACACACACACAAAAAAGAGGTCCCTCCTCCCTTAAAGCAGCCATAAAAATCACACTGAACAATATAAAGCCTGAAAAGAAATTGAGACTGAAAATTAATATATCCCAGTAAAATCTAAACTTTCATAGCTAGCAAACTTGAGGCAATTGCAATTTCTGCAGCTCAGGGTGGGTTTTATTTTATTGATGGGTTTTGTTTTATTCTTTAACTTCTCAGCCATGCCTCCTGGCAATATACTGCAACCCAAGCTCAAGGTATGCTCTGAAATTAGCTTATATCAGATGAATCAGCCTTCCCTTGGCTCTCAAGATCTTTTATAATTAGCCTTGTAACATAATGCATTCAGTGGCTATGGGCAAAGCTCAGAGGAGTGGGAGAATCCATTTCAAGCAGTTGCCAGAAGTTCCAGTGTTTTCTCAAGCTTAGCAGGCTAATTCGATTTCTCGGCATAACCAAGAATGGGTTCCCAGATCTGCCAGGCCTTTCTGACTTCCCTTAAGTTGGAAATGTCTCCAGAACTAGTCCTCTGTTTCTTTGGAGCCTTCTGATGTCCCACCTGAAAGAAGTTGTGGTCACAGAAATGACAGACATTTATCATTTGTCAAACCTTGGATTGGAGCCGGCCTTTAACTACATATATGCCAACAGCTTCTTAACCCCCTCGGTATGTTACCAACAAAGGTAACAACACTGCATGGGAGACAGCAACGTGGTTGTTTTCTTGCAAGAACTCCAGAGACCAAATTATACAATTTCTAACACTGGGCTATTCAGGGGCCTGGTAAACATAGAAACCACAAGAGGGGAGGGAAAGGAAAAGAGGCGGGAGCAGGATCTCTGCTCTAATTCTGCATTCACTTTGCTCTACTCTGTTTTATGACAATGTCAGCTCTACGGTATAAAACCAAACATGGTTTCTGTGTCTTTAAGGCCCAGGCAGCTTGGGCAATGGATAGGTTGCCATGGCAACTTATAATTCTAATGTCTACTAAGTTGAAAAGCAACAATAGACAATCCCTAACAAATAAAGTCTGATACCTCACAATGACAATTATTCTGTTTATTACAATTTGGCTTTGAGTGCTTAAAAATACAAACACCAAGAATCTTTTGCTATGTTTGAAAGAAGCGGGGTTATTTTTTTCTTGTCTTTTCAAAAGCTCTCAGACAGAAAAGAAGAAAACAAACAAACAAGTTTCTGAGAGAATTTAGACACGAAGCCTCTCCTATGGCCCTGGAAGAATGCTCCCACTATCCACATACACTGCACAAAAGAAACAAGCAGGATTAAGCAATTCAGAAATCTATAGCAACTTGCGGTAGTAAGACCTCAGCCAACGAATGTCCTATATCAGACTTCCTTGAAAAAAGGCACAGGACCATACTGTTTTGCACACACAAAAACAGTTTTTTAAGATTAAAACCCCTTATAAAACATCAAAAAGCTCCTCCACCAATCATCAATCAATTTAAATAACATTTACTGAAAGACTGTTGGGCATTTTGTAAGACACTAAAGCTATGAAAACAAGGAAGACCCAGTCTCTGACCTCTGTAAGCTCACAATCGGGGAATGGGAGGGAAGATTGCTGCATAAGTTATATAACCAGGTTTTCCAAGTGTTATGGGCTGAATTGTGTGCTCTCAAAATCCATATATTGAAATCCTAACCCCCAGTACCTCAGAATGTAACTATATTTGGAGAGAGGGTCTTTAAAGAGGTCATTCAATTAAAACAAGGTCTTTAGGTTGGGCCCTAATCCAATCTGACAGGCGTCCTTTTAAGAAGAGGAAATCTGGACACAGACACGTACAGAGGGAAGACAATGTGAAGACAAACGGAGAAGATGACCATCTACAAGCCTAGGAGAGAGGCCTGGAAAAGATCCTTCCCCAAGGCCCTCAGAAGAAACCAACCCTGCCGACACCTTGATCTTGGAAGTCTAACCTCCAGAACAGTGAAAAATAAATTTCTGTTATTTACCACACAGATTTCTCCAAAACCCTGCTTTCAATTCTTTTGTGTATCTTTTAGCTGCAGCAGAGTCACCTGGAGAAGTTGTTAAAACACAGATTGCTGGGCCCCACTCCCAGAGTTTCTGATCCAGGAGGTCTGGGGTGGGACTCTAGAATCTGCTTTTCTAATGAGTTCTCAGGTAATGCTGATGCTACTGGTCTGAGCACTACCCCTTGAGAACCACTATTCTAAGAGGTACAAATTAAAGACAAAGGCTGCACCTCATCCTAGCAGGCTCAGGTCAGGAGGCCTCTTGCTCCTTCCTGAATCTAAAAGGAAAGGATTCCACGCTGAGCTTCACACTCAGGTGCAGTGACAGGAGGTGAGCTCCCCAGGTGTGCTTGCCCCATAGGAGAATGCAATCACAAAAGCTTCGTCTTGTATAGATCCCAAACTTTAAGAAATGGTAACCCTGTCCACTACTAAAACATGGCCCACAAATGAGTCCTGGGTTCTGATAAATTAGACCAGCAAATTTCCCTTCACTGAGAAGTCAGAGTCCGAGGACTGGGGAGAGGGGACAAAAGTATTCCCTTCTCTTGCCCTCCCTGCAATCCAGGCTACTGGGTCCTACCCTGGGGTCACACTGTAGAAGTCCCAAGTCTGGCCCCCCTCTGGCCATGCCCCTCTCCTCAAGCCACGGGTACACATCTGCCCAGAACCCATACCCTTTTCTAGATCATGCTCCAGATACCTGAACTGCCTGCCCAAACGACGCTGGGCCTGCTTCTAGGGCCCATACGAGCCTCTTTTCTTGGTCCTCCCACAGGCAGACCACACTGCCAGTATGCACAGCACTAGGTCCAAGGGATGGTCAAGGGGGTGAATGTTTGTGAGAGGGGCTGGACAGAGCTTGGACCTAGAAGGTGGAGTGTCCACAAGCATGTGTGAAGGGGTCAGCAATGTGCTGTTACTTGGGGTGGAAGGAGCTCTGATCTGTAGCATTTACTGGTATCTGTGAGATCAATACTCCCACCATGGCCAAATTCAATGTGAACTCAATCGGCTCACAAAATTCCTGAAAAATTAGCAATTGCCTCTCGTAAGCAGGTAAGAGCTGGCTCCAGCACACCACTGGAGAGCCCCCTCATGCTATAGGACAAAGGTAGGAGTGGAAAAAGAACAAGAGCAGGCCGGGGGCCTTCATTTGTATTTTTTGCCCTGGCCCTGCATGTATCAGAGGTAAGCCAATAGCATCACTCATATCAACCAGGATGTTGTTCTGGTCACCATTGATGGTGGCCATCATGCTGATCTCACAAAGGAGAACCCTTCCTCCCTAACAGTATTCCACACAGAAGACAATATTGTTGGTTGCCTACCCAATAGCCATTCTCCAACCCCTTGTTCTTTCTGGAAGAGCCTGCTGCTCTCTACAGGGGCTGAAAAATGCTATTACTTGCTTTCCCAGGCACCCTTGCAGGCTGAGACCCAATCTGGCAAATGCGAGCTGAGAGGCGAAGTCTGCTGGGGCCTCCTGAGAAAGGTTTCCCATTAATAAACAAGAGGAAGGTCTCTCTTCTTCTCTGGACATAATGCTTCTGCTGTGATGCCTGAATGGTGGCACCATCTTGCAACCAGGAGAGAAACATTACAAGATGACAAAGGATCAGACGCTCTTGAGTTCTTTTCCATTTTTTAATTAATTGTGTTAAATACACATAACATTTACCATCTTAACCATGTCTAAGTGTACAGTTCAGCAGTGTTAAATACAATCACATTGTTGTACAACCAATCTCCAGAATTCTTTTCATCTTGCAAAATTGAAACTCTGAAACATCTCCCCATTCCCCGTCCCACCATCATTCCTGGGCAGCCACCATTCTACTTTCTGTCTCTATGAATTTGACTACTCTAGGTACCTCATACAAGTGGAATCATATAGTATTTGTCCTTTTGTGACTGGCTTATTTCACTTAGCATAAGGTTCATCCATGTTGTAGCATGTGTCAGAATTTCCTTCCTTTTTAAAGCTGAATAATATTTCACTGCAAGTATATACCACATTTTGTGTATCCATTCATCCATCAATGGACACCTGGGTTGCTTCTACCTTGTTGCTATTGCGAATAATGTTGCTATAATATGGGTGTACCCATATCTCTTCAAAACCCTGCTTTCAATTCTTTTGTGTATATACCCAGAATTGGAATTAGTGGATCATATGTAATTCTATTTTTAAATTTTTTTTTGTAAGTAAGACCAGCCCTGAACTAACATCTGTTGCCAATCCTCCTCTTTTTGCTGAGGAAGACTGGCCCTGGGCTAACATCTGTGCCCATCTTCCTCTACTTTATATGGGACGCCGCCACAGCATGACTGACAAGCAGTGCGTCGGCGGGCGCCCGGGATCCGAACTCACGAACCCTGGGCTGCCAAAGCACAACTAAACCACTGCGCCACCGGGCCGGCCCCTCTATTTTTAATTTTTTAAGGAACTGCCATACTGTTTTCCACAGCAGTTATACCATTTTAAAGCCCCATCAACAGTGCACAATGGTACCAATTTTTCCATATCTTCGCCAATACTTATTTTCTTTCTCTCTTTTTTTTTTTTTTATAATAGCCAATCTAATGGGTGTGAGATGGGCTTCTGGGTTCTTCATGGCATTTGGAGCCACTGAACCAGCGTGGTATTCCTCCAGAGATGTTGTGCAGGAAATAAAATAATAAATATCATCATTGAACTCCCTTTTAGACAGGTCTTAAGCATCTCCTAATTGATGCACTGCTCTTTCTATAAGACCCCAAACAGAGAGGACTAATTCTCTTCATAGATTTAATTCTGTTTCTAATGCTTTCCATTATATACTGCTTCCTGTACTCTTGGAACCGAAAACAAATTCTACTCCAGGGTCAAGTCGCGATATAGTGCAACTGCAAATACAAAGGAGTGTTCACAACTTTATCTATAATAACCAAAAACTGGAAACAGCCCAGATATCCATCGGTAGGATAAATAAACTGGTACATTCATACAAATGAATACTATTTAGCAGTAAAAAAAGAATAAAACTACTACTACATGTATGACACAGATGAATCTCAAAAATGTTATGCTGAATGAAGAAGCCTTATATGAGAGAGTACATACTGCAATGATTCCATTTATATGAAGTTTTAGAACAGGTTAACCTAATCTATGGTGGAAAAAAAATCAGAACAATAGCTGTACACGTGGAGATTGCTGGAAAGGGGCATGAAGAAACTTTCTGGGGTGATGGTAATGTTCTATATCTCAATTGGGTTTGAGGAATGCTTGCACAGGGAGCATGCCTTCATCAGAGTGGCAAATGTACCCTAAAGATTTGTGCATTTCAATATATACAAATTTTACATGAAAAGAACAAACTGTAAATTAATATTCAACTCTAGTACACTATATACAAGCTGAAAAACTTAGGGGGCAATTTACTGATGACTGCAATTTACTTGCAAATGCATTAAAAAAATGTTTAAAATAAAAGGACCCAGGCCAGCCCCAGTGGCCTAGTGGTTAAGTTCAGCGCATTCCACTTCAGCAGCCCAGGTTCAGTTCCCCGGCACAGATCTACACCACTTCAGTGACCATGCTGTGGCGGCGACTCACATACAAAATAGAGGAAGACTGGCCACAGATGTTAGCTCAAGGTGAATCTTCCTCAGCAAAAAAAAAGAGAAAAAAACCCAAGATGGATTGATGGATGGAAGAATGGATAGATACACAATAAACAAATACAATAAAATGTTAATGGTAAAATATAGGTGGTAGATCTACGGGTATTCACTGTAAAATCCTTTTGACTTTGCCAGCTAAGAGCGCTGGAAAGTGATAACAGGTGAAGGTTTTGGTTTAATGTGGGAAAAATTTTCCTGACTTCCTTGAGAGTTGGAGTAAAATGATTTAGGGGAAGAGATGAGAGCATCAACTACAAAAAATTTTACACTCTTTATACTTTTACTATAAAAATTTACATTTTGTTAGGATCAAAAACTGAAAGTGCTGCTGTGCGGGGAAAGGTCTCAGCTTGAACATAAACTGCTCACCTGAAAATTGAGGACCTACTGGAGCACTGACAGATGAGCTACAGTGCCACTGGGCCAGGGGTTTCCCACCATTCCCCATGCTTTGTGCCCTTCTCCAGTTTCACTGGGCCTTGGAACCCTGGGGGATACGAAACTTCCAGACACAACCCCTCCTCCCTCAGCACACTTCCTGTCCCTTAGCCTTGAGAGGTGACTTTGAGCTAAAGCTATTGTGAGAATTGAGGTGGGGTGAGGGAGCAGGGAGTCACACCACCAAGACAGCCAGCCAGCAGGGTACAATGTCACACCAGGTTAAGGTAAGGGTGATCTGTCAACCTTTAGCTGCAGGAACCCTGTTTCCGCCCCCCCACTCCCCACGACACATTCTCCATTCTTGGGCTTTTATTCTTTTTCAACTGTTTACATATCATCATACCACAAATGCTAGCCCTGGAAGGGATACTGGAGGGCATACAGTTCAATCCCTTCACATTACAGAGGGGAACTGAACCCCGAAAGGTGAAGGGACCTTCTCGAGATCACTGGACAGCAGGATCGCAACTAGAAAGGTATCAATCCTCAGTAAACACTGAGAATATTCAGAACTCAAATACATGGAATACCTTCTTCCCTTTCAGGATCCTTATTTTTACCATCAAGAAGCATTAAACCAATTATTTCTGCCCTTTGTGGTAGATGTACACCTTGGACAATGATAGCATTGACTGGAATACTAAGGACCTTCCCTATATATTCTTGTCTGAGGGACTGGTAATGGGATACGGACTTGTTCATCTTTTGTCACTTGTTTCGATTCTCCTGAGTCAATTACTGGAAGTCAGTAGTGTCTGAAGGTTGAGGTCACCACAGAGTCATCCTTAACTGTCAGTACAGTTCCCAGCTGAGAAAGGCCTCAATCAGGAACCACCACCTCACGTGGCAGCAACTAGTCTCTTCACTCCAGCCCCGAGGCGCTTGTGAGAGACCAAGCCATGCAGACCGAAGCCAGGAGAGAACCTCCTCCAGGGCCTTGAGCTCAGTTTCCCCTCATTCCACCCCTGGGGACTTCTCCTTTCCCCTCTTCTACTTACAGCATTTCCTAAGGAAAACCAATTACCTAACTGTATAGGGCTTCACTGTTCCCAAAGTTTTTTTTAATACATCTCACTTAATCTTGCAACCACTTTTAAGTAGTTTATCCTTTTTACAGATGAGAGGAAAAACTTATTTAGGGGTTAGGGGAATTACAGTAAACTCCTATGATGTATTGAATCCTTGACGAAGAGCCTCACCTGTACCCATTCCCAAACAATCCCATGAGTATTAACTCCACGTGTATACAGATCACAGTAGACTTACCAAAACCACTCTGCCACGAAGGAGACCCCAAGCCCAGTGCTCCTCTATTACGCATAACAGTTGAGAGCAGACTCTGGGGCTCAAATGTCTGGGTTTTGTAGTCCAACTCTCTACTCAGTAGCTGTGTGACCTTGAGTAAATTATTTAAACTATCTGAGCCTTGGTTTCCTTGATCTAGAAAACAGAATTACCTCTTGGAGTTAAGATTACATGTATTAATGTATGAAAATAGTGGCGTGCTGGCAAATATTTAACAACTAGCTCTCTAGGGAGCGAAAACATATGTATGTATGTGCATGTCTGTATGTTTTTATTATTTTTACCAAAAGGATATATACCAATTTATAAAATAGACACTCTTTACTGTAAATTTCATATAACCAACTAATTCTCACAAAATGCATCACTTTATTTTTGCTGAAGTTGCAACTGACATAAATGTTGATATTTTAATGTATATTAATTAGTAAAACAAAGATGAAACAACAAAAACTATGTCAGCACTTATCAATGATGTGAGCAACTTCTTTGCTGAATCAGTTAGTAGCTTTCAAATACTGGAATATTTCTTCAATTTTCTGCTATTCCCAATGTTTAATAGCTATTGAACATAAGACGAGGCAATTTTGTTTAATCTGTATTAACATTTTCTCCATCACTTTAAGTCTAGACAATCAACAAAATAAATCAAGCCCTGATTCACAGCATTTGCAGCCTTCTCTGGTATAAATAATCCCACCATGATCAATTTTGAGCTCCCAAATGTGCCATCACTTAGCAGGTAGCTGGGAAGAGATTGCAGGAACACACCATTATGAAGTATTTCCACCATACACATAAAAATGAAGGTATTGATCCTCAAACGCATAAACAACAGTAAAACGTAAAGTAAGTAGGTGGTGATGAGTTTTGAGTATTCTCTTTTCAAATGAAACTGTAAGCTTATGTAATTTAATTATTAACAGTGGTGGTGTTTCTAACAACTGGCTCCCTAAATTCCTGGAAATGTAACAATCAGATCTCATGAGCCCTTACAAGCTGGCTCCAGCACAGCACAGCTAGAACTGCAGTGGCTGGCAATTACTAGTCAAGATGCTATGATGGGTGGCTGTTTGCTCCATGTGCACACAACTCCCACAACACTGTCCGGGCCAGTGACCAGGATTTTCATGGAACCTCATTTTGCAATTAGATTAAAAAAAAAAAACCTTTGAGACACATGTTCAATAAACGTGGGGAAGTACTGAATAAGCCATCAGTCTATTCCTCAAAAATCTTGCCAGATAAAACAGCTAAGAAAAGAGCAGTCATTGTAGGGAGCAAAAGACGATCAAGAGAGAAAGAAAGTGTAGGTGCTTTCCACTTTGGAAACTACCCTACTTGTGTTTAACTGCAGAACCTGAACAGGAAATGAAACGGCTATTGTAGATGGGGAAAAATAGACAAAAATTTACAAACAGAGCAAAAAAGTAATGGGGGGAAAACTGCTAGGGTTAACGATAAGGAGAGTTCAAAGAAAAATGAAACAATAGAAAGAAAAAATACAGCTTACCTTAGAGACTTTAGAAGATCCTATTCAATTCTACAGACACCAGTAGGAAAAATGGAGGGAAAAAATTTAGGAACACCATATTTGCCTTCGGTGTTTTGTATTTGTCTTTTCAAAAACAGAAAAAGACACTGATCTCACCCACTTTAGTAATTGATATTAAAACGTAGGGAAAATGCTAATTTTGAGAGCATGTTTACACTCTGGGGAATGTGCCCCCTACAAAGCATTCTGGAGAGGTCCTTAGCTTCCTCCAAGACTGCCCTTATGGCTCATACAGCCATTGGATCCAGTGTTGTTCTTAATGGAGCTGATATTCTGGTGTCTGAAAATCACTCCATAGCAAACAACTTTCAGATTGTGAAGAGCAATTCTGACAAGTTGGCTCTCAAACACAGGCCATAGCTATTCCTAAACTTTTAGACAGACTAAGAATTAAGAAAAGCAAAGGTGGTAAATTTTAACAGGCCCAACTTGAATGTAAAAACTAAAACCTGTTCGGTGAATTGTCTGTCTTGACTCGTTTACTCACAGAAAGCATTTCCAAAATTCAAAACAAATTTAATCTATTTTGTTTTCCATCAACCACACATTTATTTAGAGCTCAGTGTTTCCTATTAGACTGTGAAAAAGGGCAAAATAGGACACAAATTTGTACAATAGTCCACAGAATAAGATCAACATCCTGATCAACACACAAAGTGGGCTAACAAGGTTTTTTCTCCTGAATGCACACTTTCCAAAGAATCCCAAGTGCTCATCACAAGAAAAAAAAAGGGGTTTCTTAGCAGAGGAAGTTTGGGAAAAACTACATCCCACTAAACCCTTCCTTAAAGCATTCACAAATCACATTAGAGAACAGGATGGACCTAAAGACATCTCAGTAAGCTTGTTCAACCCAGCATTTCCAAATTTATTTAATCAAGGAGACCATTTCTCCCTCCTAACATCAATTAATATCCACAAAAAAGTCATGGATATTACCAGTCTGGGAAATAACTGCATGGAATGCTGACTTAAGCAACTGCCTTAACTTTGCCAGAATGGCTACAACCGTTAAGGGTAAAGGGAGAAGTGATCTTGCCGAGGCACCTTGACCCATCCATGGCCAAGGCTGATTCCTGGCTGAATCAAGGACCCCTTCCTCTCTCACCATTTCCTTCCCAAAAGGACTATCTTATCAGATACAGCGAACCACTATTCAGTTGGCATTACAGAAAATAGCAACAATCCTTGCTGGAATCTCTGAACAAACTCTAAAATCTCCTTTTAAAAAAAGCCCTGCATATATACATTCCCCCATGCTCAATCAAGAGATTTACATAAGAGATCCTGCTATGTTCACGGGAAAGTAGTAAGTTAAATTATAATAAATTGTCTTACAAAAATGTTGAGATAGAAAGATAACAAAAACCACACTTGGTTAGAAATAATATTTATTATCCCCTCCCCCCATGTACAGATTACTTTTCAGAAACATGAGGGTATTATCCATGTCATCAATTACAGTTTGTAGAAAATAATTCATATCCTGTCAACAATATATTTCCACCATTTTTTTTAAAACAGCCATTTTATTCTTCCATGTTAGTTCAAGAATAGCTTCAAGTTTTATGTTTTGGATCAAATCAAGACAATCTATTTATAGGTAATTTCCTGACACAGCCCCTCCCCCAACCCCTAAAAAAATTCTATATCCTAAGTGATAAACTCTTCTTGTACATTCAGCAAACTGTATACTGGAAAAGAAAAGGAATAATTGAGATAGGTACTTACTCTCGTGCACAGTAATAAGTCTAGCTGAGCTCTACACCTTGCTTCGCAATGATGTTTACATAAATCATATCTTATCAAGTTACAATGGTAATTTCTTGAAATGTAGGTATGAAAGCTATATACTTAATCCACTGAAATTTCCTTCTAATTTTTTAATCTGTAATTAAACCATCACCATAAGGAAAAGCTTCATCCCAAGATGTTCTCCCTTTCCCTCAGCTGTTTTTCTCTAATCCTCTCTCAGATCATGTAAAGAGATACATTAAAAGCACAAAAAAAAAAAATCTTTTAGCTTGCTGACATAATGCCCTTAAGTTTGCTGACATAATGCCCATATTTTAACTTTAAAATGTAAAATCAGAGTTAAAGCATCACTTAATTCATACAGTACATTATTAATTAATCAACAGTGTCCCACCAACTCAGAAGTTTCCTAAACTGGTTGTCTTCTCTGCATTTAGTAAGTTTATAACCGACTCAATCAAAGAATGTGCTTGTAATAGGCTGCTGGTTTAATTTTAGAATTAGAAGTTTCAATATTGGGCTATTTTCAAATATAGAAATGTTATGAGTGGCGTATGAACTATTAATTTTGTTTCCCATTACCTACAGGAAGAACTCATTCAAATAAAATTTTACAAGACAAAATGTGAATCTATATACCTATATATAATACATCTATAGATGTATACATGTATATATTGAACCTAACTAAAGTTTTATACGCAATACTAACATAGTTCTGGTTACACATTCCTAAAGACTTAGCAATTGTCTTAAAGATACATATTATAAAGAGGCTTATGCAAAAGGCAAAAATTAAGAATCAACATGATCTTTGAGGTTTTCAGTATTACTTCAAAAAGCTGTTTCTATCCCCCATAGAAGAAAACTATGCATTTATCTTAGGAAAAAAAATTATAAAAAGATAATGCTATCATGTAAAGAATTCACAAAAACTATACTGTAATATCCCATAAAAGTCATACCTATTTAAGGTAAATCACAATTATGGTTTATATTGTATTACAGACATCACCATCACCTTTCCTCTTTAATAATGAGAGGGTTTAACTTTTTTTTAACTTACTTAACTAGTGCCACAGAAATTCAAGTCCCAGTAGCAACAAGTTAAACAAGATTACAAAATAAGGCATTCTGTTCGCGTCACTGAAGTAACAGGCTGAGTATAGTAAAGTGGGCTCTTTTCATCTCTGCAATTTTATATAATCCAAAAATTATATAGAAGGCAATCTTTACCAAAAAATCCAATTAACTGCTATTTTCCAGGGAAACAAAAAAAAAAAAAAAACACACATGAAATCCTCAACTTCAGCTATTTCTCCTACTGCCGTAAACAGAGGCTGATCTTATCTATTTCATAAAGCCCAATACTAGAAACATGGATGAAATGTCTTTGACTACACTGTTTCTAAGCCTGCAGGTCACACACTAAATGACTTTTCAAATTATAGATTAAATCTAATTTGACAAAATCCCTGTAGTGTTATTTAGGGGAAAAAAAAGTGGACTCAGAACACACTTATGCACCCACACACTCACACACACACACACACACACCCCAACATATTAAACAGTTTTCTTAAACATTGATTGGTTCTCCAGAAAGAATAAAAATATTTATCATCAAGCTGCAGCATGTGTATAAGGGGCAGCAATGCAACCTTTCTTAGCACAAGGTAAAAATCTGAATGAACTTTTAAGCAACTAGTACCTTGAACCAAAGATGAACTCTAAAATACGTATTTTTTGAAATTTGGACTCAACTGCCTGTTGCACTTTTACATTAAGTGTTGCTTAAATAAACAAAAATATAGCATAAATTCAATATTCTATTGTCTAAACATTTAAAGCAATGGTTACATCACCAACAGGTAAAATGCACCTAATTCGGGTCTTTTGACACCTCTTGTTTTAAGTTTATTGTATGATAAAGTTCTTCACAGTTTAAAATATTGTGAAGAAATATATTTATGTATAACTATATTCACATACATATTATGTACACATACTATGTATTTGATGTACCCATAAACTTTGAATATGTGTGTGCCAGTAGGATACCCCACACATATGCAGGAACCCTGAATAGAAGATTAGTGTGGACTGTGAAATGATTTCTCAGAAATGCTTAGAAATAAGATTATTATTATGAATAACTGTAACAAAAATTTTACTTTATTTACATAGTGCCTATCTCCCAAGAGGTAAATATGATTTATAGACATTTTTTAGTATCTCCGTGAGAGGGGGAATTGGGAACACTATCAATTCTCATTTTCCACAACCAACTAACCTGCCCAGGATCATACACTTGAACAGTGGCAGAGTGAAATACAGACATGGAGATCTCCTAACTTGCAAAGTCTCCAATGACCAGATCCAATAGTCTCGTGGTGAAATCAAGTTTCCATCATACAACAGAACTTCTACCACAAAGGATTAGTTTTTAAGTCCTCATATACTTGTGATTGTGCATTATATTTATTTGGTTTTGGCAGATGAAAAAGTCTAACATTCAGTGTGATTATAATTCAGTGTAACTTCTCCAGTTTAAGTGCGACACAGCTGATTGGTCTATCGGGGAAATGCGGTCAGTGTCTAAACATGGCTGAAGAAATCTCAATCCAAACAGCTACTGCATGATTACAGAGACAGCCTACAATCTTGTATTGTCTTAAAGGTCTTTTCTATCTCCACATATGGTATACATATAAATAAGCATTTTAGCACAAAATGTACAGTTAGCATGAATCAATTCATGTTTAAATAAACAAAAGCCTTATGGGTGAACTTTAAAGGCCAAGAGCTCCTCAGAGTGCATGTTGTTTAAAGATCGAAGATCTGGCAACTTTAGAAGAAGTTTTGTAAAAATAGAGGCCTCATTTGGATGGTTTTTCATTATTAAGGTCCTTAGTGCACGGATGAGGGTTTCCTGCAAAGCCTCCACAGAGTTGACATTTTCTATTCCAGATCGATCTAACGGAGAGTAAGGAATGGAGAGAGAGAAAAGAGAGGACACATTATTAACATTAAATATAAATATAATTCTTCCTCATCAATCTCAGTGAAGTCAAAACAAGGTTTTATACATTGGAACAAAGGCAACAGATAATTGACAAAATTTTTTAAATCCCAATGGCTAATTTTAGTAGCTCTTTATTATATTATACAGATCTATATCACAAAGTACACTTGATAAATCAAAATTCTTTAGTGCTGAAGTATTTTTGCTCACAAAAAAACTAGAGGTTCTGATTTTTTAAATTAGATACCATGTGCTGATTTCAACTGCCCCTAATTGGCAAAATGAAATGAATAGTGTAGTTTAGGAAAATATTTTGACCACATATGGAATATATCCACATTTGCAGGTTACCATGTGTGGCAGGCAGCCTCTGAAATTACCTCCAATGATCCTCTCCATCCTGGTATCCACATCCTTCTGTATCCCTCTCTCCCCTTGAGGTGGCTAGACTAACAGACTCACTACTAATGAATAAAATATTAGATTACAAAAAAACTGTGGTTTCCATCTTAGGTACTCACTCACGCACTCTAAGAAAAGCCAGATGCTATGTTGTGAGATGCCCTATGGAGAGGCCCACATGGTAAGGAACTAAAGGTGGTCTCCAGCCAACAGCTAGCAAGGAACTGAAGCCCTGTCTGACAACTTGCAAGGAACTAAATCCTGCCAACCACCCTCATGAGTAAGCCTGGAAGCAGATCCTTCCCTAGTAGAGCCTTCATAGGAGACCACAGCCCTGCCCACAGCTTGACTACAATATCTTAAGAAACTCTGAGCCAGAGGCATGCAGCTAAGCCAGACCTACATGCCCAACCTTCAGAAACTGTGAGATAATAAAGGTATGCTTTTTCTTTTTTTCAGTGAGGAAGATTGTCCATGAGCTAACATCTGTTGCCAACCTTCCTCTTTTTGCTGAGGAAGATTGGCCCTGAGCTAACATCTGTGTCCAATATCCTCTATTCTGTATATGGGACGCTGCCACAGTATGGCTTAATGAGCACTGCGTGGGTCCACGCCTGGGATCCAAACCTGCGAACCCCAGGCCGCCGAAGCAGAGCACGTGAACTTAACCAGAGCTCATGAACTTAACCACTATGCCACCAGGCAGGCCCAAATGTATGCATTTTTAAGCCACTAAGTTTTAGGGCAATTTGTTATGCAGTAATAGATAACTAATATACCATGCAAATTTATTACCTAGTTACATTAACCTGCATTCTCTTTCATCTAGCATACTCTGTTTATTAAGCTCATCACACAAAATGTTAATAAATTGGTGATTTAGTATAAACCAGCAATAAAGGAAAGTATCTTAAAATTAGCCAAACCTATATTGTTTGCCCACAGGCTTTTTTCATCAGAAAGGGCTATTTCTTCCCTTTACAATAGGAGGCAGTAGTGCACAAGAAGTATTCAATGGTTCCCAGGATAGAAAGTTGCAATGAACAAGATAAAGATGTCTCCAAGGAAGCAAAATTTTCTGGCCATTTATATCCTTTTTTCATTTTTTAGGAGATTGAGGAGATCTTCCATTGTACTGGTAGCTAAAAAAGGCCACTTGCAATGCAAGCACTTACAACAAGGACTAAAATGTAAACAGGAAAAAAGTTTGATTGACTTTAAATGCAGAAAAAATGATGAAAATAGATTTATCTTACATTTAATAAAATTTGGATTATTACTACAACTATGTGCTAATTCTTATGGAAAAAGAAACAAATTGAATGTTGACTATTGGTTGGGGACCAGTCAGAATTTTTCAGACAAAACTGTTAGACAGACAAAAGACTTCTCTTGACATTTGACTTTGGCCATACAATCATTAAGGGTTATCTTTGCAAAACTACTTAAAAGCCTTCAATAATGCTTCCAAGAGTCTCTCTTGCCTTTGATATTCAAGCAATTTTCTCCGTAACATCTGAGCAATTCATTAATTCATTCACCAAACACTTATTGAATGTATGTGGTTACTGTGATAGGTGCCAGGGAATTAGCAGTGAACATAAACCAAAGTTCCTTCCTTTAGGGAGCTCGTATTTTGTCAGAAGAAAATAATTGGCTTGCATTGTATCATCAGTAATTGACAGTTTCAACAACTGGGAAAGAATGACAGTGATCCCCACAAATAAAATAACCTATATGGGCAAAGAAAGAAATAAACAATAAGTGAGGAAGGATATTTGAGTTAGAACTAGTATCATAAGTGGTTGGTGCCTTGGTAAATATTTTGTGTTTGGATGACCTATGCTTCTCTATAAAACTCAGAAATTTGGAGAAATGGACACCTATACCCAAAAACGTAAACCGTATTAAATTTTTCTAAAACCCCAATTTCTAAAACCATGGTCTTCATGATTTGAAGGCCAAAGAACCTAACTACAAATCTAGCTGGATTGTAAACAACAATCTTCCAGAAATTTTAATAGAATGCACAGACTGAAGTGGAAATTCATCATCTCAATGGTGCACTAAATGCTACACTACTACTTGTACAATTTAATTCATGACACATCTATCTTCTACTTCATTAGTTGGTTCTTCATCCCTGTCTCAAGCCTCTACTCCTCATCAAATGTCCTCCCTATGCATATTCACGTCCTATAGGATGGAAGTTAAATTCTTTCAACAAAATTCTCTATGAGGACAAGTGAAACCCATACCTAGATAAGCCTTGCTCTCACATCTATATGCCAGTCCCTAATTTTCAACTGGAAGTGACTGCTGCCAGTTCACACAATCTGAAAAAGAATTTATCTTCCAGGTATAATTTCCCCTTCTCTCCACAGTATCAAGATTCTTTCAATCTCACAGGCAAATATCATGTCTGAGATTTCTCTCTCCCTTAGCACTTAGAGCCATTCTGTTAACAAGGAGTACAGTGGAAAGGCTTTGAAGCTAGATTAATAGGAGTTCAAATGCCTGCTCAGCCAATTAATAAATACGTGATATTGGGCAAATTATTTAGCCCCTCTGTTCCTCAAATTCCTTGCCTGTATAACTGAGGATAACATATGTCCTAGCTCACATGAGAGGTCTGTTTTAAGGATAAAATTATATACAGTCAGCATGGCGTAATGAAGTTTCAGTTAACAACAGACCGCATATACAACAATGGTCCCATGGATTAGTACCAAATAGCCTAGGAGTATAGTAAACTACACCACCTAGGTTTGTGTAAGTACACTCCATGATGTTCACACCATGACGCAATCGCCTAACAGTGCATTTCTCAGAAATATCCCCATCATTAAGCAACGCATGACTGTAATAAGATCTAAAAATAAGCATTTCTTCTAACGACAACCAAAACAAAACAAAAACCAGAAGGCAACTGTAGATTCCAAGAAAACAATATAAAACCAACTATAACGTTGCTTAATCCTGAACTGATAGGGAATATAAATAAATAATCTCTTTGTTTTCTGATACTTGGAACATTCCCCCTTCAGGTGGCACATGTTTAGGGCAGAGATTTATATCGTCTTATCTACCATTTCAACCCAAGTGTGTGAACACTATGAGCAATATTTACATAACTGTAACACCGTAAATGCTGATTTTTTATTTTTCAATTTTTAGAATCAACAGATAAAGAATGGAAAATAATCACAGTAATAGAATATAAATGTTTTAATTCCTGATGAAGTAAAAGAAATGGTATAGCAAAAGGAGCCAGGATATGGAGGAAGGAGGATACTGTCCCCTTGTATAATGAGAAGATTCTAGGAGAGGTCAAGATGGCAGCATAGATGGACTCTGAACTCACCTCCTCCCACGGACACAGCAGGCTTACAACTAATCTTGGAAAAATTACCCGAGAGAAAACTGAAAACTGGATGAAAGGAACCCCTGAAACAAATGACAGTCCTAACTGAGATGGAAGAAGCAGAAATTCCCTTCTGAAGAGAAAAAAACGCCACCTTCACAAGCCGCAACGCTTCACAGCCGCCCAAGAGCAATCCAAAGGTACGAAGCCTTCCCTGGAGGAGGGGGTGACCTGAGCCGGGGACTGTTGCCACTACAAGCATTTTTCGGACCCAGCACAACCGAGACAAATGTCACAATATCTGGCTTTGCTGGCTACTAACAACAACAGGCAATACCCCCAGAAAAGCTGGGACACAAAGAAATTTAAGCCAGCTCTTAAAGGGCTTACTCACAAATTCACCCGTTTCGTAAAACAACCTAAAATCACCACAAAGCAAGGTGCATGGTCCTTGGTGAAAAGAGATTCACTCACCTGACAGGCTCTGGGCGCATCTCGGTGAGAGGTGAGACCTCTTGGGGGACTGGGACATTGGCGGTGGCCATTGTTGTGACTCGGTATGAGAGTGCTGACACAGACACTGGCAGAGCCATTGGAGTTCCTGTGGTCTGCTAGCCCAGGGTCTGCCCCACCCACTAGAGCACCAATTTAATCCAGGTCAGCCAAGGAAAGCAGCCCTAGGGACTGGCCCCACCCAACAACAAGCCCTCAGGCAACTTGTGGGCCTGCTTAAGGAAGTTATCTGGATTCTCTGCAGCCTGGCAAGTGGGTCCACCTCTGTGGGGCAGGGCATGCCCAAGGAGCAGGTGGAAAGTGTGAGGCATTGGTGGAGTGTGTGGGCCCCTGCCTTGGAGAGAGTGGATGCACTTCAGGGGTTCAGAGCACGTGCATGGGGCAGGACTGTATTGACTGTGTATGAGGCCCTGTAGGCAGCAGGGCTTCTCACCTGCAGAAGACTTGTGCTTCTCAAACAGCTACATAAGGGATCAGCCCCACCTTCCAAAGCCTGAAACAATTGGGTGCTCACCTGCCTGGGGCCAGTCCCACCCAGCTGCAATCCTCAAGAGAGCTGACAAGAGCCTTATAGGCTGGAGGCTTATAGCATTGTAAGCCCCTCATTTAATAGAAAAACTGCAACAGGAATGTGCTATTTATTAGACGTTGCAGCCAACTGTGCTGGGGGGCTCCCCACACTCGATAAAGAGACTGAAGGGCCTACAACAACCACATGCAGCTGAGCATTACAACCAGCCAGCCAGGGGGACAACTCAGCCTCCCAGGCACCTACGGCAAGAGCAACCCTCCCACAACAGAAGGACACACATAGCCCAAACAGGGGTTACTCCTGGAACATTTAGAACTGGTGACAAGAAAGAAGCACACTGCTGGGCCTCATAAGACATCACTTACATAAGGTCACCTCTCCAAGATCAGGAGACATAGCTGACCTACCTAATTCATAGATACAAGCACAGAGAAAGAGGCAAAATGAAGAGGCAAAAGAATACGTTCCAAGTAAGGGAACAGGACAAAACCCCAGAAAAGGAACTAAATGAAACAGAAATGAGCAATCTACCTGACAGAGAGTTCAAACGAAGAGTCATAAATATGCTCACTGATCTCAGGAGAAGAATGGATGAACTCAGTGAGAACATCAACAAAGAAATGGAAGATAGAAAAAAGAACCAATCAGAAATGAAGAATACAATGCTGGAAATGAAAAATTCACCAGAGGGACTTAAAAGCAGAGTAGAGGATACAGAAGAACAGATCAGCAAGCTGGACAAAAGACTAGAGGAAATCACCCAAGCTGAACAGATAAAAGAACAAAGAATTAAAAAGAGTGAGGACAGTCTAAGGGACCTCTGGGACAACATCAAGCGCACTAACATCTGTGTTATAGGGGTCCCAGAAGGAAAAGAGAGAGACAAAGGGGCAGAGAATCTATTTGAAGAAATAATAGCTGAAAACTTCCCTAACCTAAGGAAGGAAACTGACATCCAGGTACAGGAAGCACTGAGAGCACCAAACAAGATCAACCCAAAGAGGCCCACACCAAGATACATCATAATTAAAAATGTCCAGAATTAAAGAGAGACTCCTAAAAACTGCAAGAGAAAGACAAGTTACATACAAAGGAAACCCCATAAGGCTATCCGCTGACTTCTCCGCAGAAACCTTACAGGCTAGAAGAGAGTGGCATGATATATGTAAAGTCCTAAAAGGAAAAAAAACCTACAGCCAAGAATTCTCTACCTAGCAAGATAACCAATTAGAATAGAAGGAGAGATAAAGAGTTTCCCAGACAAGCAAAAATTAAAGGAGTTTATCACTAAGAAACCAGTCCTACAGGAAATGCTAAAGGGACTTACTTAAGGGGGAAAGAGAAGATCACAAATAGGAAAAATATTATCTATTTACATGATAAGAGGGTAACAGATACAAATGCACAAAAAAAGCAAGATATGATATCAAAAACATAAAATGTGGGAGGAGGGGAGTAAAAGAGTAGAGTTTTTAGCAAGAGGTCAAACTAAAGAGACCATCAACTTAACACAGATTGCTATAAACATAGGTTATTATATACGAACCTCATGGTAATCACAAACCAGAAACCTATAATAAATATACAAAAAACTAAGAGAAAGGAACCCAAACGTAACACCAAAGAAAGCCATCAAACCACAGGGGAAGAGAGCAAGAAAAGAAGAACGGAACAGAGAAGAATTACTACAACACCAAGAATAAAAGTAAAAAAATGGCAGTGAGCACATACATATCAACAGCTACTTTATTTATTTTTGGTTAGGAAGATTAGCCCTGAGCTAACATCCGTTGCCAATCCTTCTCTTTTTGCTGAGGAAGATTGGCCCTGGGCTAACATCCATGCCCATCTTCCTCTACTTTATATGGGATGCCACCACACCATGACTTGACAAGCAGTGCATCGGTCCGTGCCCAGGATCCGAACCTGTGAACCCTGGGCCTCTGAAGGGGAGCACGCAAACTTAACCGCTACGCCACCGGGCCGGCCCCTCAATAGCTACTTTAAATCTCAATGGACTAAATGCTCCAAACTAAAGGCACAGGGTGGCTGATTGGATAAGAAAACAAAAACCATACATATGCTGCATACAAGAGACACACTTCAGACCTAAAGACACTCAGAAACTGAAAGTGAAGGGATGGAAAAAGATACTCCAGGCAAATGGCAATGAAAAGAAAGCTGGGGTAGCAATACTCATATCAGACAAAATAGACTTTAAAACAAAAACTGTAACAAGAGACAAAGATGGGCACTATATAATGATCAAGAGAACAATCCAACAAGAGGATATAACACTTATAAATATCTATGCACCCAACATAGGAGCACCTAAATATATAAAGCAATTATTAACAGACATAAAAGGAGAAACAGACAGTAACACAATAGTAGTAGAGGACTTTAACACTTCACTTACACCCATGGATAGATCATCCAAACAGAAGATCAATAAGGAAACATTGGCCTTAAACAGTACACTAGACCACATGGACTTAGTAGATTTATACACAACATTCCATCTAAAAACTAAAGAATACACATTCTTTTCAAATGCACATGGAACGTTCTCCAGGAGCGATCACATATTAGGCCACAAAACAAGTCTCCATAAATTTAAGAAGACTTAAATAATACCAATTGTGGTCTTTTCTGACCACAATGGTATGAAACTAGAAATCAACTATAGGAAGAAAATCAGAAAAGCCACAAATATGTGGAGATTAAATAAAATGCTACTGAATGATTGGGTCAATGGATAAATCAAAAAATACCTGGAGACAAATGAAAATGAAAATACGACATGCCAGAATTTATGGGATACAGCAAAAGCGGTTCTAAGTGGGAAGTTTTCTAGCAATACAAGCCTAACTCAACAAACAAGAAAAATCTCAAGTAAACAATCTAACGGTGCCTAAAGGAACTGGAAAAAGAGGAACAAATAAAGCCCAAAATCAGTAGGAGGGAAATAATAAAAATCAGAGCAGAAATAAATGAAATACAGATTAAAAAAATAGAAAAGAATCAACAAAACCAAAAGCTGGTTCTTTGAAAAGATAAACAAAATTGACAAACCTTTAGTGAGACTCACCAAGAAAAAAAGAGAGAAGGCTCAAATAAGTAAAATCAGAAATGAAAGAGGAGAAATTACAATAGACATCTCAGAAATACAAAAGATTATAAGAGAATACTACGAAAAGCTATAGGCCAACAAATTGGATAATCTAGAAGAAATGGATAAATTCTTAGAATCATACAACCTTCCAAAACTGAATCAAGAAGAAATAGACCAATCACCAGTAAGGAGATCGAAACAGTAATCAAAAACCTCCCAAAAAATAGAAGTCCAGGACCAGATGGCTTCCCCGGTGAATTCTACCCAACATTCAAAGAATACTAAATATCTACCCTTCTCAAACTCTTCCAAAAAACTGAAGAGGAGGGGAAGCTTCTTAACTCATTCTACGAAGCCAACATTACCCTGATACCAAAACCAGACAAGGATAACACAAAAAAAGAAAATCACAGGCCAGTACCACCAAGGAACATCGACACAAAATTCCTCAACAAAATACTAGCAAATAGAATACAACAATACATTTAAAAGATCACACACCATGATCAAGTGGGATTCATTTCAGGGATGCAAAGATGGTTCAATATCTGCAAATCAATCAATGTGATACACCACATTAACAAAATGAAGTATAAAAATCACATATCATCTCAATAGATGTAGAGAAAGCACTTGACAAGATACAGCATTCATTTATGATAAACTGAATAAAATGGGTATAGAAGGAAAGTATCTGAACATAATGAAGGCCATATATGACAAACCCACAGCTAATATCATCCTCAATGGTGAAAAACTGAAAGCTGTCCCTCTAAGAACAGGAACCAGACAAGGATGCCCACTTTCACCACTCCTATTTAACATAGTATTGGAAGTCCCAGCTAGAGCAATCAGGCAAGAAAAAGAAAACGAATCCAAATTGGAAAGGAAGAAGCGCAACTGTCACTATTTGCAGGTGACATGATTTTACATATAGAAAACCCCAAAGAATCCACCAAAAAACTTTTAGAAATAAATGAATACGGTCAAGTTGCAGGATACAAAATCAACACACAAAAATCAGCTGCGTTTCTATACACTAACAATGAAGTAGCAGAAAGAGAAATTAAGAATACAATCCCATTTACAATTGCAACAAAAAAAATAAAACATGTAGGAATAAACTTAACCAAAGAGGTGAAAGATCTGTACACTGAAAACTATAAAACATTGTTGAAAGGAACTAAAGAAGACACAAAGAAATGGAAAGATACTCCATGCTCCTGGATTGGAAGAATTAACATAGTTAAAATGTCCATACTTCCTAAAGCAATCTATAGTTTCAATGCAATCCCTATCAAAGTCCCAACAACGTTTTTCACAGAAATAGAACAAAGAATCCTAAAATTTATATGGAACAACAAAAGACCCCAAATAGCTAAAAGAATCCTGAGAAAAAAGAACAAAGCTGGAGGTATGACAACTCCCCAATTTCAAAATATACTACAAAGTTTTGTAACCAAAACAGCATGACACTGGCACAAAAACAGACACACAGATCAATGGAATAGAATCGAAAGCCCAGAAATAAACCTACACATCTATGGACAGCTAATTTTCGACAAGGGAGCCAAGAACACACAATGGAAAAAGGAAAGTCTCTTCAACAAATGGTGTTGGGAAAACTGGACAGCCACACGCAAAAAAGTGAAAGTAGACCATCATCTTACACCATACACTAAAATTAACTCAAAATGGATTAAAGACTTGAATGTAAGACATGAAACTTCTAGAAGAAAACATAGGCAGTACACTCTTCAACATTGGCCTTAGCAACATATTTTCAAGTACTGTGTCCGACCAGGCAAGGGAAACAATAGAAAAAATAAACAAATGGGACTACATCAAACTAAAAAGCTTCTGCACAGCAAAGGAAACCATCAACAAAATGAAAAGACAACCTAACAATTGGAAGAAGATGTTTGCAGACCACACATCTGATAAGGAGTTAATATCCAAAATATATAAAGAACTCATACATCTCAACAACAACAAAAAACTGACAACCCAATTAAAAAATGGGCAAAAGACCTGAACAGACATTTCTCCAAAGATACACAGATGGCCAAAAGGCACATGAAAAAATGTTCACCATCATTAACTATCAGGGAAATGCAAATCAAAACTACAATGAGAGATCACCTCACGCCCATCAGAATGGCTATAATTAACAAGACAGGAAACAACAAGCATTGGAGAGGATGCGGAGAAAAGTGAACTCTCTCACACTGCTGGTGGGAGTGCAAACTGGTGCAGCCACTATGGAATACAGTATGCAGATTCCTCAGAAAATTAAGAATAGAACTACCAGTGTCACAAGGGGTGAAGGGTTACATCCACAAGGTGACGGACAAACAAAAATGTACAACTAAAACCCCACAGTGTTATAAACTATTAAGACATCAATAAAAAAAATAAAAAAATTAAAAAAAGAAAGAAAGAATAGAACTACCATACGACCCAGCTATTCCACTGCTGAGTAAATATCCAAAGAACATGAAAACACCAATACGTAAAGATACATGCACCCCTGTCTTCATGGCAGCATTGTTCACAATAGCCAAGACTTGGAAGAAACCTAAGTGCCCATCAAGGGATGAATGGATAAAGAAGATGTGGTATGTATGCACAACGGAATACCACTCAGCCATAAGAATTGATGAAATCCAGCCATTTGTGGCATGGATGGACATTGAGGGTATTATGCTAAGCAAAATAAGTCAGAGAAAGAAGGTCAAAAACTGTATGATCTCACTCAAAAGCAGAAGATAAAAACAACAACAAACAAACACAGAGACAGAGATTGGATTGGTGGTTAGTTACCAGAGGGGAAAGGGGGAGGGAAGAGGATGAAAGGGATGATGAGGCACATGTGTGTGGTGATGGATTGTAATTAGTATTGGGGTGGTGAATATGATGTAATCTATGCAGAAATAGAAGTATAATGATGTACACCTTAAATTTATACAATGTTATAAACCAATGCTACCACATTTTTATTTAAAAATTAAAATTTTTTAAAAAGATTCTATCTAAACCATCTGAGATGAAAAAGTAAAAGATTAAAGAATGTGATCATATTAAAATTATAAATAAAACCAATAAAGTAACTGAAAAATAAAACATAAAAATTGAGAGGGAAATATGAGAAGTACTTTTATTTATCAGTTATATCTATTAAATAAAAAGAGGTATAAAAGCATAGTGTTTAGATCTGGGTGGGCAATCATCAGAACATTCAAAAATAAAGATGATTAGAAATCTAGTTCTCTGAAGAATGAGGCTGGAAGTTGAAGAAGGAAAGAGACTTTTCATTTTGTACTCTTCTGTAGTTTTTGAATTTTATTTTCCTTACTAGATACCATTTTAAAAATAACAATAGTCCCTTTTAAGTGGTAAAGATTTAAATTTGACATGAACACTATCATATATTTAACAGAAACAACGTATTATTTTAAAATGCATAGAACCGTATGTGTATATACGTGATGCTTATTTATCTTCATATATAGACATAACAATGAAAATGCATTATCTTTCATAATTAGTCTTTTCACTTAGTATTTCAAACTTTTTAAATATACCATATATCAATAAGCAGGCAAATAGATAAATGAATGGATAGAGACCTATAATATTAATAGTGATCCTTTTTGGTAGTGATATATAATATCTTTATTTTCATCTTATTATTTTCTAATTTTTCAAAGAACTCATATTATTCTTATGATCAGGAAACAAAACAAGGCTTTTTCAAAAGGAGATTAAAATGAAAAAAAATCATGTCCCTGGTAGAAAATATAAATAAAGTAAGTAGCATAGCTCCTGGCATAGAGCTCCCTTCTACCCCTCTGCCTTCATGTCTTCCTCTGAACTATTGCTGGGACATACTCCCTCCTTCTCCACCTCCTCTGCCACAACCTATTTTAGGAGAGTTCATTCCACTGCCTCAAATCTCACGTTGTTTCAACAGTATCTCAACTTGACTCTCCAGCTGTAATGATTCACCTGTCTAATCCACCCAGGATAAAAACACAGAACTAACGTTAAAGCATCACTTTGTTCACGCCTGATCGTTTCCCTACTTAAGTTACCACTGACTTTCCACTGCCCCGTATTTCAGTTAAAACTTCTCTGCTTAGTTCTCAGAGTTGTCATTCCATAACCTGGTGCTCCTCTAACTTGCAAGCCTCTGTCTTGATGATACCCCTCCCCTTTGATGTCTTTGGCCACCTGCCCCTTCCCCTGCCCTCTCTCCTGCTCCCCCACGCCATTCTATCTTTTTTTGTTGGGAAAACCTAATAATCCATCCTTCAAATTTCAGCTCCACTTCCATCTTCCCCAGTAAGCCTTCTAAAAATGATTTTATCTTCCTTCCTGTAACTCCTTCTTACCTCAGTCAGAACCACACAGTTCAGTACCATAAAGCTTTTTGTGTTAGTTCTGTCTCTCTAAATAGAACGTAAACACTTTGAGGGTAAGCTTGTATATTAATGCTTGCTTTGTCTCACCCCATCTATCACATAAGGCATAGTCATCAGATAAAGAAATTAACAAGTATCAATTACCTTTGGTTTCACAATAATAGATTTATTCATCTGATGTCAACTTCACTACCAATTACTTATCGAGAGACTGCAAAATGGTAGGTAAAGTGCAAGAGGCATTACAAGGTTACTAAGAAAACAGGTATCCCTTACTGACATATTCCTTTCAGACTATTCCCATATCATAAATGCATTTTTAGCTACCCAGGTAAAGCTGATAAGAAAAGGTAGCCCAATTAGGCTTCCAAAAGGCATAAGTCTTTATTTATACCTCATGTACCAGCCCTTTAGGATATACAAAGAACTTGTTCTCCTCAAGAGTTACTGATTTATAGTTTAGCCACATAACCAGGGGCCATAACTTATACTTTATAACCCTCACAGTGCCTAGCACAGTATCATTTACACAGCAGGAAGCAAATGGGAAACTTAAAGCAAATCATATCAAAATACTGTAAAAATTCTCAACAAATCTTTTAAAGTAAAGTTAGCGAAAGCTAAAAACGTCTGGCACGTGGGCCGACCTGGTGGCACGGTAATGAAGTTCGGTGCGCTGGGCTTTGGCAGCCTGGGGTTTGCAGGTTCAGATCCTGGGTGCAGACCTACACACTGCTCATCAAGCCACACAGTGGTGGCACCCCATATACAAAATAGAGGAAGACTGGTACAGATGCTAGCTCAGGGTCCATCTTCCTCAAGCAGAAAGAAGAAGACTGGCAACAGATGTCAGCTCACAGCCAATTTTCCTCACCAAAAATGTTTTTTAAAAAGTCTGGCACTTACTTACATGTTATGCCCCCAAGAAAGTCACTGTCTCAATTTCCAATGTGCTATTGGGAGTAATCTCTGCCTTAACGGCTATTGTCTGAACTGAAATACTTTGGTCAGAAATAACTGCAATATAAACGCAAGGTGGCAGGAAGATTGGGAAATATCTTCAATGACTCATATATACAAACATTAAATGTTAGGACTCAAAAATCTCGGTCACTCATTCAAACAGTGACTGGTATTTATTCTGTGCCAGACTCCATGCTAAGTTCACATAGTACAATCCCTTCCTTTCACATGATGAGGAAATCGAGACCCAATAACTTACCCAAGTCACACAGAAAATTCAGTGGTAAAGCTGGGGGAAAGCCTACAACTCGTAATTCACTGATTTTTATAACAAACCACACTAATAATCACTAATCTTGGTACTTTTAATATTTTCAAGTAATTCATATAATATTTTAATTAAAACTTAGATTCAGGGGCCAGCCTGGTGGCGTAGCAGTTAAGTTCACGCACTCCACTTCAGCAGCCCAGGGTTCACAGATTCAGATCCTGGGCAAGGACCGACGCACTGCTTGTCAAGCCATGCTGAGGGAGTGCCCCACTTAGAGCAACTAGAAGGATGCAGAACTATGACATACAACTATCTGCTGGGGCTTTAGGGAGAAAAAAGCAAAACAAGGAGGAAGATTGGCAACAGATGTTAGCTCAGGGCTAATCTTCCTCAAAAAAAAACCACTTAGATTCATATTAGAATAACCTACCTGGAGATACACAATGTTCCATGAAATAAAGATTTAGACTTGTAAAATTTTATGAACAAAAGCTAAAGACTAAGAGTAGTAAATGTGAGGCCCATATCTAAACATCATTTTATTATATAGCACTTTTGACTTTTACTGTAATGTTAAAAAATTAATTATGCAAAAATAATAGATTCACCTAGTTTAGCATCTTGCTTAAGGCGTTCTCCCTCCTATTTAGCTTTGCTGGAACCTAGTTAAGTGCCACTTTCTCCCCAGTTGCTCACTATATTCTCAGTGTGGCACAATTGTGAACCAGCTCCTTACCTGCAGATACCAGGACAACTGCTGTAAACAAACTCATCTCTTCATCACTAAGTTGGAGGGCATTTAGCTTCTCACTAAATTCAAACATAGAGTTTAGCAGATCTCCTGCTCCCATTGAGTGTAAATCATCCACACTATACTTCTTTCCACTTAAAAAGGTGACAGTACGCTCCTTTGCATCAAATAAGGATGCAAACCGTACCATTAAAACCTGGAAAAAGAAAAAGACTTAAAAGTACTTGGAGAAGTTCAATAGTAATCCTAAGAAATAACTCAGTATTCAAGTCAGTTAAGAAACATCCTACATAGAAAAGAAAGTTGTAAAAGAAAAACTGAGTTTATTTTAACCAGAATCATTTCCTTAAGGTAAATTCTCTACCAAAGCAATAAATATTCTAAGAACATCAAAAAAGGTCCAGCTACCAATGGCAAAATACTTGAGTCCTGTGATACTCTGAAACTCTATTAATAAAAATTCTGAAATGCATATATAAAATTAAAGCAGAAAATAATGCCAAGACATTTGAAACTTTGCCAAAGGCATTAAAGAAACTCTTTAAGCTACCATGGATATCACACGGTCTCTAAACTCTAAGTAAAAAGAACAATATTTCAATGCAGCAATACTTGGAAACATCAAAACACCAAATGCAGCCAAGGTAAAAGCAGCACATGAACTCTAATTAGACTATTTCAAGAAACTATAACCCAAAAAGACAATACACAAAGAAAACTATTATAGTTAAAGTGTTCTAGACACCAAGTTATAACTGAAATCTAAACCAAACCAGACAATAATGGCATATTTACAGCACTCCCTCCAGTATACTAAATGATGACATCTACATCATGTATTTCTCTCACAACCAGAGGAACATACTGCACAAATCACCTTCCCTTTCAATACTCCCAAGCAAAGACTTGTTTTACCCAAGACAATCCAAAAGACAGCGAACCTTCTATGAAGATGGTGCTAACTCTAGAACACAAGAATTCCAAGACAAATCACAAGGTGGAGAGACCACAAGTCCTGGAGTCTGGAATTTGTGTTCTAGTCCTGAACATGTTATAAATTCACTGGTAATCCAAGAAAAGTCTCTTCACCTCTCAAGGCCAGTTACCTAAGCTCAAAAACGGGTATATTGAACTTGATCACTGACATCCCTTCTGGCTTTAAATCTGAAGCCTGAAGTTTTCCTTTAAACTGAAAATCCTAACTTATAGGTGTTACTTTTCAATTATACCATAGCTATTTTACTTATGAATATGGCTTCTTCTCTATTCTATTTCAGGTGTCCTAGAAAACAGAACCTAAGACAAAAGCTTATGCAGGATGTGCACTGGCACATGTGAAAACAAGAGGGGGAAAAAGGAAATGAGGCAGGGAAGGAAAGAGAGCAAATATTAGAGGATGTATTACTGAGCTGGCCACCACATAATATCAAGAGTAACTGAGAGCTCAATCTTGTGGAACCGTCCAGGGAAAATACATCCCCTGGTTCCCTTCCCCCACTGATCAAAGATTTGGCCCACCAGACATCAACCTCCCACCCACACCCTGCATAATTTCCAAATTATGCATAAGTGAGCTCCAAGCAAGTCCTGAGGCTTCTCATACCTCAGCAGCAACAGGGAAGCCCTGGGGCAGACAGGTGAGAGGCGCCTAACTAAGTACAAACAGAGTCACTGGTCTGTGTCCCACTAAAGGTGGCACTAGTGGCTGCCCCAAGTCCAGCAGAATGCATCACAGCAAAAGAAGCTGGAGTAGAAAAAATAGCCAAGGATTCTGGAGTGAGGTGAGGCCAAGAGGATCTGAGGTGGCACACAAGAGATGTCTGATACATCCACAAAATATTCTACAATCTCCTAAAAAACAAAAAACACATTCTACTTACCCTTTGTATTCTGTACTGAACATAGGGAACACTAGGCTAGGCCTTCAGTAGATGTCTAACACTTTGCAGAACCCGCCAAGTTCACACCTGAAAGCAATACTAGAACTTGGAAGTTCGCATGCTGGGGAATATAGACATTTATATTTCAAGTCCTAAATCACTCTGGAATATCTAGTCTCTTCCCAGCATTCTAAGGTGGTCATTCTTTTGTTGGTAGTTTCAGTCTCTGGACTATAAATACTTATTCAGAAAAGAATTTAAATGTGTATGAAAATAAAATACTATGGTGCCCTACATCAACATTCAGGATAAACAAAACCTACCTCAAAAGTCCCAGCTTTTAAAAGGTTGACCTGGTCATGCTGAGAGAGATCTCTGAATCCGGGAATACGCTTTGCAAATTCCACCACTTCTTTCACTGCTGGGGTAAAGCTCATGGAAAATTCTTCCCAGATTTCATGCCCCGATTTATGAGGATCCACATATGGAGACTTACTCATTGGACAAACCTAGTATGCACAAAACAGAAAAACTCTTCAATTGTGAGAGGTAGTAAAGAAATTTCAACAGTGGCATGTCAATCATTGGAAACTCCAATGTGAAAATAACTCTCGGCCCAAGTAAAATCTACTGATATTAGCATTTTCTCCATTTGCTACTCCCCTTATGATAGAAAGCCGCATGGCAACCCGATTTAAATAGCAATTAACTTATTATCATAAAAGAGGTAGCCGATGGGGCCACCCGGTGGAGCAGTGGTTTAGTCCACGCTTGGCAGCCCGTGGTTCGCGAGTTCGAATCCCGGACACCCGCCGACATACTGCCTGTCAGCCATGCCGTGGCAGCGTCCCATATAAAAGTGGAGGAAGATGGGCACGGATGTTAGCACAGGGCCAGTCTTCCTCAGCAAAAAGGGGAGGATTGGCAACAGATGTTAGCTCAGGGCTGGTCTTCCCCACACACAAAAAAAAAGAGGTAGCCGAAGCAAAAACAAGATTTATAACAAGCTATTTCAAAAACTTGTTGCACAGGTTTAAGAGTTTATTTTTTAACAATGCTGCCACCTTATGCTGGTTTTATGGTTTTCAAACAAATTCATACATATTTACTTGATTCTCAACCCTATTAGTTAGTTATGACTGATATTATAATTACGATTTCTTACATGAGGAAATGAGACTCTAAGAGGTTCAGTGACTTGCCCAAATACAGCTACAAGTCACAGGCCTAGAACCCAAGCCCACATTTATTTAATATATCAGAACTCACTTTTTCCTAAATAGGCACAATTACAATGCTGTAATTTCAAAGAGGAAAAGATAGTGAGATGCCTCACTTTTTTAAAAAGGTCACTAACCATTTATTTCATAAACAACAGTGTGACTACTGACCTCCACTTCTTCAATTAGGAAACAATGACTGGAGATAAAAGATGCACCGACTCAATGAGGATTGGGGAGGGAAAAAAGGAAGCCAAAGAAGATATAAGAACACTAAAGAGATTCCAAAACATGCGCTGCATACTCTATTAGCAAAATCAGCCTTTAAATTTTCACTAAATCCATAGGAGATCCAGGAATGGGATGATTCTATAACCAGGGAGAATATCACAAAATTAGAACCTAAATGCTTATAGATTTTTCCCTCCTTAAGGCAGCCACTAAGTCTAATAACATATAAGGTCACCTTTCAGATTCATGGAATTAAATACCCTCAAGTGACAAAAAAAATCTAACTTAAGAATTGGGGCAGAGTCAACTAATTTGAAAATAAAAAAAGAAAACTTTAATTACCTGGCTGTGGAAAATACCAAGCACTATCAAAGGACCTCATGGTTTAAACTGGAAATGGTGCAGTACTGCTATTTTTGATGAAATTTTGGCTGAATATAAATACTGAACTTTCGGGTAGACTGTTGTATTTGATGAAAAAAAAACTTGAATGATACGAACATTAACTCATCTCATAGAATAAAGTCTGAGAGAATCCTTAGAAACTAGCCTATTAAGTTAAAATACTCCTAAATTCTCAAACAACTAAACATCCATGTTCTACATCCAAAGACCTTTTTGCATTATAATGGTTAAAGAAAACTCTTTCCATAGAAATCAAGAATTACTGACAGCAGCAACCTAAAGGATGATCCCTTTGAGAAAATTTCAAAGCTAGTAAGGTAGCGATTAATCACAATGCTTAAATTTTAAAAGAGATTTCTGAGAACTCAAGGACCAATTCTGCATGATCTACATTTTACATAAAATCCTAATCCCAATCTTAGTTATCAATCAAATCACATGCTTCTACCTAGCTCTGTGTGAAATTAGGTCATTCAACAAATGATGATTATTAAAAGTATTTGACCTAAAATACTGTAGAAAATTGATTCTGTAAATCTCTTAGGTTTTCTGACACCCTCCCCGCAGCTCCTGAAGTTGGTATATCCCCCAAATAAAGGACACTTTCAAAGCTTTCCTTGATACAAGGTGAGCAAAAAAATTGATTTCACTATACCAGATGCATTCTCCCTCCAGTGTTGCACAGGTAACTATTCTTGTTCTCATTCTGAGAAAATCCATCTATCGAAACTCTATCACATACTCTTTGAGTATAAGCATTGGAGAAGTTCATACAATGTCCATTTGCGATACAAATGTCATGCCCATTTGGGTAATGCATTAGGTTCCGCCCTTTGTACTGTCCATTGAGATGCTGCTGGCTCTCACTACAAGGAAAATGGCTGCTAAGCCCACCGCCACAATGGTCATGATTTAAATTATACTGCTCCATGTTCTTGGGAATCCGTTCTCTCTGGGGCTGCATGTTCTCTGCTGAGTTTTCTCGCTGCTCTTGATTATACATAAAGGTATCCTTGTGCGCTCTGGTCACCATGCCAATCACTTCTTCCTTTGCAAAATCAGAAGAGGGAGGAGAAGCGCTTTTGACGCTTTCTTGCTCCAGCTGGGGCTTAGGTCGCAGCTGTTCCTGGGCTGGTAAGGCTGTCTGTTCATGATGTTCTACTAATGCGTCATTCTGCAAATGACCACTGAACTGGCTGTTCATCATGGTCTTCATCGCACTTTGCATTTCAATTAGCATCCTCTGTTTTTCACGCTTAGGAATACGACCAAACCGAACAGCTATGGAAGAAAAAGATATTTAACAGCTATATTCTAAATAAGACCTGTTTATATAAAAGAATAACACACAAAATTACCTCTGATACCTACGGCCTCTAGTCACACAAGTAAAGAATATCTGTATGTCTCTGGCCCAAATTATTCTAAACTTACTGGTTATGTTTTTGATGTATCATAGGAAGCAGAAGGGAGGAGAGAATTTTCCATTTTCCTCCCAAAACAAAGCTAAGGAAAAGATCTCGCTTGGGTATAAGAAAAAAAATATGAAATTAACTAATGAAAATCACAGTTTGAGGCAGCACCTTTTTAACAAGGCTGAAGGCTCTGTTCTTAAGAAGGCACACGGGATTCAGCTACCCACATCCATTAATGTTAATGGAACTTAGTAGGTTCAATCACTCCCTGAACCTCTAAGCTTTGTCAATTCATTTTTGTAAGATTATCCTCAAGACCCAACTATTAAATGATCTGTTCGCTCCTCTTCCGGCTTCTTAAAAAAAAAGAAAAAAAACCATGGTCAATAGAAATGCAGTTACTGGAAAAGAAACTTTCTGGATTTTAATTAAAATCAATGAAATAAATAAAAATGAAATGGTTCATCCTCCGTTATTTTAGAGGCTAGTCTTAGAACGTCCCCTGTCTCTAACATCCCTATCCCAACATCCCTTCCTTCTAGTTTAATATTTATACAGATGATAAAATTCAATATACCCACGCAGCAAGAAAGTCTTACTAATCTAATTGTAGCCTCTGACATTATCACTATCACAAATAATTTGATCATATCTCACACTACCTCTACCCCCTCTTTCACAAATGACTGCCATTTTTATTCTTTTGGAGAAATCATAATATCCATCAACTTTGGATTAGTAGTTCTAGTGCTATAAAAAAAATTTCAGGCAATTGCAAATCCAAAACATCAACTGTTGAAACCTGTTTTTCAAGAAGTTCCTTATACTGGATTTTTGTGTCGGTAAGATGTTAGAGTAACCTAAGTGATTGCTTAAATGACCCTTCCCTAGATAAATATGGGGTTCATTCTTAGCAATTCTTAATTAACCCTACTAAATTAACCCCTCTGAAAACCTCATACTCCTCTATTATGTTACTTAGAACAGACTTAGACTATCCAAAAATGATTTCCCTAAGCACAATGGAAGAGTCAAATCTTCCAGTGATGTCATCCAAAGACAATACTAATAGTCTTGCAAATTACCACAATTTTTATTTTCCATGGGAATGTATCATGCCAGAATTTGAGCAACTACCTCCACTCCAAACTCTTCAAGTTTCTTTCAATTTTGCATCTCCTTTTGATGTATTCAGAATCTGTGCCCTAAAAGCATATTATCATCTCAGGGTTGAGGAAGTGACAGAGATAATTCACATAAGAAATGAGTTCCTCAGTAGTTCCTCAGTAACACCAAGAAATCAAGGAGGAAGCCAAGGATTCCTATATCAAGAAAAACTAAATCATTTTTTAAGAAAAAAAAAAGTATTCAAACTGTATAGGGGAAAAAAAGGGGTCCTTTTCCAAGAAGCAACAAAAAAAGAAGTGAGCCAAAAGTTGTTTCTGGGGTGATGATGCTAAAAATTGACTAATGAATTTGGCATCCTACAAGGCATCAAAAAGTGTTTTCTAAAATCTGCTTCACCCTAAGCACAAGAGGGCCATTGGTAACTGGCTTAGAGCTCTGGCTTATGCTAAGGAATAAAAGCCAAGCTCCACATGCTTTAGGAAAGAGTGCTCTTTAAACTGGGAACATACCATCTCTCGACATTCCAACAGACAGACACTTTTTGAAGCGACACTGCTGACATCTGTTCCTATTCATTCTCATTATAGAACAGTTTTCATTCTTCAGGCACTTCTTGTACTGGATGTTTTGCTGAATGCTTCTCCGAAAGAAACCCTAAGAACAAAGGAAGATGTACCTATCCATTTAAAAACATCCAGATGAACACCTTGTAAGCACAACCCCCATGCCCAACTATCCAGTATATTACTAGCTACCTGGGAAATAACTTTGGCTTAGAACAGAGGGAAATATAACATTGACACATAGAATTTAACTGGATTCTTACCGGTATCAGTAGCACCTACGCCTACTAGCCAAACAAAACTCTTCTTCCTTTTGGAGAATCCTGGTGCTTGCCAAAGCATCCCTTGAACTACACTTTACCCTGTTACCAGCCCCTGCCTGCAGCCACATTTTTCCAGCTCATACTTTAATCACATACAAATCCCAAAACTCTTGAAATTTGAATGACTGATTTTCAAATGTGTCACTAGAACTAAGGACTACATTAGCAGAACTAGGTCTTACCCGCTGACACAGCATGGCCTACTTATACATGCCAGATGTTCCTGGCTACTTCTCAGCAACAGGTGTCAGACCACACAAACACAGACCAACTAATGATCCAAGGAAAGACAGTTCCCAGCTAGATGGCTACAAATAACTGCCTTTACTACACAATTTAAGTACATGCTCTGTGATAAGTCTTCAAAGCTCTCCAGCTTAATGGTTCCAGGGAGAACAGAAAAGTCAAGAACACCATTACCAAAATTATTTTAAACTGCATTTTCCTTGAATATCATAGCTAACCACATATTTCATGAATGTATATTAGTAATTGTGGGTTACAATATTTTTATATTTTATTACTACAGTACTATATTTGGACACTACAATATCCAAGCCAGACACATCTTTAAGAGGGTATAGAACAATTATGTGTATTTATCAAGAATACACAATTAGGTTCATTTACTTGTGCTTTTGTTTCTCTAGCTATGAAGTGAGAATGATGCCTGCCCCACAATTACATTTTTGTAAAATAAAAAAAACAGTATTTATAGAACTTTTTAAACAGTGGAAAAGTGTTACATTTACATAAAATACTGACTAGCCTTGTGAAGTGACCCAGACATTAAGAGGTATCAAACTCACAACTCATTCAGAACCATCCTAGAAAAGATTTCTTCTTTCACCACATATATTCATTATCTTGTTCACCCCCCTATCCTGCCAAACTGGATTCCTGCTTCTGGCTTTTAGTCAGAGAACAGCAAGAGCACAAGTCTCGGCCATGTTAATTTTTGATACTCAGGAGAAAGGATTATGCCAGATTGAAAAAAAAGAGATTCCCTGGATATAAGTAGGAAGTATAAACTATCCCACTTGGAATTATCTGACCAACACTCTAACTAAAAAATATTCAACTAAACTTACAAATAAAATGAGCCTCCCCAAGTACTCAATGTATATTTAGATAATTCTTTTACTCACTTGGCATTACTTCTGAAGACACCACATTTTTACAAGTATCTAGGAATTATTCCCAAGTTCTAATACTTGATATGTCAGAATGTCAAAGTATCTGATAAGATCTATTTAAAATTTGGTTTAAACTAAGTTACAAGGCAGTAACGTCCATTTTGCTCCCTGCTGTTTCCCCACCACCTAGAACAGTGCCTGACACATTAGAGAATAAGCATTTGTGCACTTGGTTTCGTATCATTATTATGTTTGAGTGAGACAGCAAATTTATTTTGATCAAAATCTTAAAGAAAAAAGAAATACTTTCACCAAATTAAAAATGTATTTTTCCACACAAGTTATGTTTCTACACTACATAAAATGCTGACAACTTTAAGAGGAACAGCTGACTTCTCTCCTCCTCCCAGATTACCTGTTGTGGAAACTGGCAAACCTAACTTCAATTTCTTTAATCCCAGAATCGGTAGCTTAAAGAAAAAAGGCATGCTTTACCTTACAGCCTTCACAAGCATGAACTCCATAGTGGAATCCTGATGCCACATCCCCACAGACTTTACACAGCAGAACCATGCCACTAAATTCTAAGGCACAAACAGACACAAAAGTGAAAAGCTGGAAGAAAAACTTCAACTGTTTGTTTTCTTTCCAAATGAATATTTTATCTTGTTCAACTTGTAAGTACTTTTAAAAAGATACAAATGTACTTTTATAATGTAAAAGAAAAACCTTTACACCAAATTAACAAATCAAAAGAAATCAGTTTCCTTTTAAAAACACAGTTTATGGGACTGCCAAAAATATCTCAGAGTCGGGTTTTTTTCTTTCCTGATGAATTTAAACATATACTGAAATTCTGTCAATCTAGAGTAACTTTACACCAGATATGCAACCAGAACTAAGAAAACAATTCTTCTGGATAAGAATTAAGAAGTTTGGCAGAGAAGTTTGGTGTCAATCAATAAAAGGTGCAAATGGATGCCTCCACCGGCTGCTGTACAGATACTCAGTTCAATTCACCTACAAGCACTAGATAGGCCCCATTTCTTCCCGATCCTTCCCTATACCAGCCCATCTTACTTCCACAGTCACTCAGGAGTCCAAATCCCACTACTCATTTGGTTATCCCAATCCTGCTTTGTTTCCTAATCCCAAATGTTCCTAGCTCCAACTTCCCACAACAAGTAAGTACTCTGTTCTAGCAACCAGATTCAGTACTAGGAGTCCATAAGAAAGGTAACTGTGAAAATGTGGTGAAAGAGGGTACTCTAGAGGAAACATGGTCAGGCAGAGTACATAACCACATATTTTGCTCTGAGGCAAGAATCAATTATTACAGCCCCCAGGCTGTAACTTCTAAAATCATCATTGATTTTTTTACCAAACTAGAATTACCCAGAAGGGAGTGAAAATTATACCCAAAAATGTAATGGTCCCCTAAATGAAAAGTCGATCAAATAAGCCCCACCTGCAATTAATGGCATCAACCTTTACAAAACTAAAGTAACTTACTTGTCACTCCACTATGACTCTTTGTCATCCCAGGTGCATTTGATTTGCTTGTTTTCATAGAACAATCTAGTCGATCATTCTTCAGGATGCCTTCAATATTGGAGAGATCACCAGTTTTGGGATTACCATTGTTATCAGAATTAGAGCTATTTGGAGAAGATGGAACAGAAGAGGAGGAGGACTGGAAGCTATTCTCAGAACCCTCACTGTGACAAGAGGCAGGGCTAGAGGCTGAGCTGGAAGAACTGATATAGGCAATCACACCTCCTAGAAAAGAGTGGGGAATGAGATAATTAGATACACAATATATATTTTCTATTTTTGCAAATCTGAACAGTAAAGCCACTAACTTTAGAAATAGACTACTGATTCTTACGATCCAGCAATCCCACTATTGGGCATTTACCCAACGAACATGAAATCAACCATCCCAAGAGGCTTATGCATCCCTATGTTCACTGCAGCATTATTCACTATAGCCAAGAAGTGATAAGCAACCCAAGTGTCCCTTGACTGACGACTAGATAAAGATGATGTGGTATATATACACAATGGAATACTACTCAGCCATAAAAAAGAATCGTCCCATTTGCAACAACACAGATGGACCTAGAGGGCATTATGTTAAGTGAAACAAGCCAGAGAGAGAAGGTCAAACACCACATGATTTCACTCATATGTGGAATATAAACTAACACACAGACAGAGAGAACTGGTTGGTGGTTGCCAGGGGGAAGGGGGGTGGGGGTGGGCACAAGGGGTGAAGGGATGCATCCATATGGTGGTGGACAAATAATAATGTACAACGAAAACCCCACAATGTTATAAACTATTAAGACATCAATAAAAATTTTAAAAAAACGAAAGAAATAGACTACTGATTAAATGTCTGCTTACCCCAAAAGAAAAAAGTAACAATTCCTTATTTCCTACTATTCTTGCTGCTTCCACAAAATTCAAAGCATACATAATCCCCACTGATTTAAAAAGTCAGAAGGCTCTCACTGGCTTGTTGTTTTGAACACATGCAGATCCAAACCTAAAGCTTTTCATTTTCCAATCTTTTCCTAAAAAGAATGAGAAATCTTCCTGAGTGACTACATAGCTTAGAGTAAACAAATTGTTTTAGCCATGAAGAAACCTGGTTCTGGTCCCCTCTTTGTCCCCTGCATTATACTTTTATATGACACAATTCTAGAAACAATGAGTTCATCATTTGCCTCCCCCAGCACTTGGCTAAAACACAGGTTAATCAAGAACAGATGTAACATCTGGAACTCTGGAAAAAGTAATTTATCTCAAAATGGGGAAACTTTCATAGCTGTTGCTCCCAGAATCTTTCTGTTTCGATGCTCGCTGAAGACCTCTGTGACTATCCACTAAACCCCAGTTCCACACTCTCCCTTCTCCACCTTGTTCTGCCACTGGACTTGCACACACACTTATCTCTAAGCAGCAATTAAGGAATTCGGACTCATTGTTTAATCTTCTGAGTTGCTATTTACAATAAATGGTAAAGAGGCTGGAAAGAAGAACACTTGGTGTAAGAGAATAACATTAAGGCTGAAGCTAATTTCCTCTTCACAGAGCTACTCTCAAAACAGTATTCACAACTGCAGCAATGTCATCTCCACAACCCCTCTGAAAACTGGCCTTGATCTCTTAGAGACCATAAACCTCCCAGGTTAAGAAATAGCATTTAAAATTATTCTCAGCGTATAATTTCAAATTTCTTCCCTCAAAGAGATAAAATGTTGCAAGATTAACCTCATGGCCAAATAAATTATTTTTCAAAATCCCAAGCCAAACAAGTAATTCTCATCTTGTTTGCCAAGGTTGACTGTGGTTTCTTTTCCTCTTCCCTCCATCATCAACAAACATTTATTGGCTTTTTCAGTGTGCATCAGAGACAAAGGTTAATTACCTCTCTTCCATTTCTGTCCTGAACTCTTATTTAAACCTACTGCTTGCCTGTTTCTCAACTAGACCATAAGCACCTGAGTGCACAGTGTCTCTTAATACTCTGCATATGCTTTACAGGTAATAAACGTGCCATAAATACTTTTTAAGACCTACTTCTCTGCCTTTGTGAAGCCCACATCTAATAACATGGACACATCCCAAGCAGTATAAAATGTTACTAGGAAGTCACAAGTAAAACAGGGAATTTCTGATAACAATCTCGATGACTACAGTGAGCAGTAAGTGGAGAATTTTGCAAATTCCCCAAGTAACTACTGCAATTTAAGTATCCACTCTCAAATAAAAACTTCCTCGGGGGCCGGCCCGGTGGCGCAGCGGTTTAGTCCACGCTTGGCAGCCCAGGGTTCGCCGGTTCGGATCCCGGGCGCCCGCTGACGCACTGCCTGTCAGCCACGCTGTGGCGGCGTCCCATATAAAGTGGAGGAAGATGGGCACGATGTTAGCCCAGGGCCAGTCTTCCTCAGCAAGAAGAGGAAGATTAGCAACGGATGTTAGCTCAGGGCTGGTCTTCCTCACCAAAAAAAAAAAAAAAAAACTTCCTCTGCCAAAGGGAAATAACGCCCCAGTCTTCTTTTTAGATAAGAGCCAAACTCTACAAGTCATTTAAACTCACGTAGCAAAATGCTGAGGCCAAAATAATTCCAAAGACCAGAAAGACATTTCCATTTACAGAGAAGAAAACACAGGCAGAAGAATTTTACGTCACTTTTAGTCTGTCGTGGAGAAAATTAGGTACCAGACACATATTCAAGTACCAATTATATATATCCAGGCTGGAAAACCCCTGAGAAATAAAGCACAACAACTCTCAAGGAGTTTGATTACAACCCAGAAAAGAAGTTAAAACAGGTGCCTATGATGCCAAGAAAAACACAACAGTGTTCATGATACACAAATTTAATATGCATGAATGCAACTAAATACACTTGAGTCTTAAAGACAAAAAATATACATAATGTGGACAGTTCCACCTACTCCTCCCTTCATCAAACATACACCTGGCATTAGTCTTGAGGCTGGAGGTGTGAATCTGCTCTTTCTACAGTCTGACCCACTTCCCAAAAGCTCTCTTGGCATGTGCTTATCACCTGCCCAGAGTGAAACCAGAGCTTTATGATCAATATTTGTCCTGCAATGTGGTCCCTACCTATAAACCAGTCACTCTCAAAGTGTTGTCCCTGGACCAGGGGCTTCAGCATCACCTGGAAATCTGTTAGAAATGCAAATTATCAGACCCCACTCCACATCTACTGAATCAGACACTTGAATCACCTGAGTTGGGTGATTTTGATGCACAGTGAAGTTTGAGAATCACTGCCACAAGCCAACTACCTCATCTGTGTTCAATGGGGAAAAAAAGCAATCAAGGGTAATTCAGTAATAGGAAGTTCATCTACCACTGGATTTAAAATCTCAAAGCTCCTAAAACTCCAAACACAAGGAGAAAAAGCCGCCTAACTGAGTTTATTCTCATGATCCTAAGTGATTATATAAAATGTATATCATCAGAACTACCTGGTGCTTTTTCAAAATACATGTTTCCAAGGCCCTGCCCAAACTAGAGAATGCACCCTCAGGAATGAACATTTTTAAGTGCAAGAACAGCTGCGATCAGTGAATCCAAACACAAATTAGCCCATAGTTTTTAAGGTTGATGTTTTCATTGACATAGCTGCCTGAACACCCTTAATAAGCTGTGAATCCAAAGACAATTTTAACCTGGAAGCCTATGTAATGTCATGTTACTGGGTAAAACCATTGTGCCACTTGTTTTCATACAATTTTAGAGATCTGAAGTTCACATTAGAAATTCCAGGTGTTAGCGAACTGCTACTTTTTTCCACACAAGTCTCCACTCAGAATAGGAAACAAAGAAAAATATTACCCTTAGTTCTCAACAAACTCGCAAAGGAAGGTCTCACAGCTATTCGTCTTTTCTAAAGTACTACCTTAGGTACTAAATTCACTTCCTATTGTCTCAAGAGGATAAAAGATGAGAAAGTGGTGGTTTTTCTTAGACATAAGACTTTCCTAAGTATTTTGAGTCAGCCATGATGTTCACAAGGTCTTCTGACTACTTCAACTTAGAAATAAACTTGTCAGAAATCAGAGCTATCAGGATGGCTTAAGAACTGGTTTAAAGTACTGAGTGGTAATGGAAGATACTGTACTTAATTACTCAAAACACAGCTTCCTTTGCAAAAGCTCCAAAGAAACCTAAAAAAAATTACTGGGCAATTATCAATCCAGATAAGATCCAATTCCTATCTTCAAGGAGTTCAAGAAGCATATGCCAGGCAGCATGGAATCACAGACAACCCATCTAGAAGCAGCTACATTCTCCTAGCCAGACCTTCAACAATGACTTAGTTGTCTTGGCATCTATTCTTGCTACCAGACACCAATCTACCAACCTGATGGTTAGTAACTCAAATGAGTTAAATTTTAATTTCCTAGAAAGTAAGAAGTCCATCTAGCAGTATCTCAACCCAATGAAGAAAGGGAAGTGAACTACGAGTCACCAGTACCTACTGAATGCCAAGAATAAAATGACAAAATGTCACATCACATTTCATCCTCACAGAAACCCTCTGAATTAACTTCCATTATCTCATATTACAGATGATAAACTCAGAACTCAGAGAGGTCAAGTAACACAGCTACTAAGCGGCAGGGCAGGGTTGAAAGCCAAGGCTGTCTAATTTCAGAGTACAGACTACTACTTCTTACTGAGAAGACCCGGGCAAGCAAGTCACTTTCAATCTCTCTAAACCCGAGTCATCGTCTATAAAATGGGAATATCTATCAGAGTTATTACAAGATTGAAATGAAATGATCTTCATAAAAGGGATTATTAAAGTGCTTTTTTTGCACACACTGTTTTTGATGGTAAAGCAACAAAGGTAAAATCCCCAAACCAGCAAGTCCCAACACCTTCAGACACAGGCAGAATGTACTTCTTAGAGGCCTCAGACTAAAATTAGCTGAGGCAGAGTCTTCTCTATTTTTAGGTTGAAAGGGAACCTGGAGTTGGGCCAGGTTCCCAGGCTAGGGCTAACCCAGTGGTCAACTTCAGACAACCCAGAAGTCAATATCCAATTTTGTACTGCTAGGAAGCACGTACTGTCCCTGAATATGTTGGGCTCTTCTTATCCTAATTCTAGGCTTGCCCATCATCAAAATCCTCCCACTCCTACTGCCCACCATCCTGGAAAGTATGCTTGAGTTTCAAGTCACGACTGTACTTACAAAACACTTCTACCATCAAGAAGCTTTAGTATTCTCATTTTAAGAGTAGGTTATTACAATTGCAACAAAAAGAATAAAATATCTGGGAATAAATTTAACCAAGGAGGTGAAAGACCTATACAATGAAAACTATAAGACACTATTGAAAGAAATCAAGGAAGACATAAAGAAATGGAAAAATATTCCATACACATGGATTGGAAGAATAAATATAAAGTGTCCATTCTACCTAAAGCAATCTACAGATTCAATGCAGTCCCAATCAGAATTCCAATGTCATTCTTCACAGTAATAGAACAAAAACTACTGAAATTCATATGGAGCAACAAAAGAGCCCGAATAGCTAAAGCAATTCTGAAAAAAAAGAACAAAGCTGGAGGCATCACAATCCCTGATTTCAAAATATACTATAAAGCTATAGTAATCAAAACAGCATGGTACTGGTACAAAAATAGACACACAGATCAATGCAATAGAATTGAAAGCCCAGAAATAAAACCACACACCTATGGACAGCTAATCTTTGACAAAGGAGCAAAGAACATACAATGGAGAAGGGGAAGTCTGTTCAATAAATGGTGCTGGGAAAATTGGACAGCAACATGCAAAAGAATGAAAGTAGACCATCTCCTATCGCCATATACAAAAATCAATTCAAAATGGATTAAGGACCTGAAAGTGAGACCTGAAACTATAAAACTCCTGGAAGAAAATATAGGCAGTACACTAATTGACATTGGTCATAAAGGGATCCTTTCAGATTCCATGTCTACTCGGACAAGGGAAACAAAAGAAAAAATAAACAAGTGGGACCTCATCAGACTAAAGAGCTTCCACAAGGCAAATGAAACTAGGATCAAAATGAATAGACAACCCACCAGCTGGGAGAAAATATTTGCAAATTGTTTGTCCGACAAGGGATTAATCTCAGTAATATATAAAGATCTCATACAACTGAGCAACAAAAAAACAAACAACCCGATCAAAAAATGGGCAGAGGATATGAACAGACATTTTTCCAAGGAAGAGATACAGATGGCCAATAGACACATGAAAAGATGTTCAACATCACTAATCATCAGGGAAATGCAAATCAAAACTACACTAAGATATCACCTTACACCAGTTAGAATGGCTATAATCACAAAGACAAATAACAACAAATGCTGGAGAGGTTGTGGAGAAACGGGGACCCTCATTCACTGCTGGTGGGAATGCAAACTGGTGCAGCCTCTATGGAAAACAGTATGGAGAGTCCTCAAAAAATTAAAAATAGAAATACCTTATGATCCAGCAATCCCACTCTTGGGCATCTACCCAATGGACATGAAATCAACCATCACAAGAGGCTTATGCACCCCTATGTTCATTGCAGCATTATTCACTATAGCCAAGAAGTGGAAGCAACCCAAGTGTCCCTCGACTGATGATTGGTTAAAGAAGGTGTGGTATGTACATACAATGGAATACTACTCAGCCATAAGAAAAGACAGAATTGTCCCATTTGCAACAACATGGATGGACCTAGAGGGTATTATGTTAAGTGAAATAAGCCAGAGAGAGGACAGACACTGCATGAACTCACTCATATATGGAATATAAGTGAACACACGGACAGAGAGAACTGATTGGTGGTTACCAAGAGGAAGGGGGGTGGGGGCTGGGCACAAGGGGTGAAGGGTTACATCCACAAGGTGACGGACAAACAAAAATGTACAACTAAAACCCCAGTGTTATAAACTATTAAGACATCAATAAAAAAATAGTAAAAAAAAAAAAAGTAGGTTATTAATAATTTCTACTCACAGGGTGGTAGAGTAGATCTAATTGAAGCACTAAACTTGTGTCCTGAGCGTCAGAGTTCCAGAGAACAGCACGGTGGTCCCCTCCCTAAAAAGCTTTAGGGGCCAACTGGGGAAATAGCTATGTTAACCACTCATTCCAGTGCGATGTGAGCAACGTTTCAGAGGAATTACTGTGAACTGCTGAGGATCCCATGTGAGCCTAGAGAGAGCAGAGATCAAGAGGGGCAAACACAGCCAGGGGCCTTGAAGAATATGTGAATCACTAAATGATGTACCATGTAAGAGATTTAAGAATGGGGTAACAAAAAACAAATAGGTCCTATTTTGTAAAATAGTGTTTTTGTCTCTATGTAAACTGCTGTGGGGGGGGGTGGGAGGGGTAAGAGGGCAAGTGTAATCTAGTATCCAAAGAAAAACAGAGTGACTGACAATCAGATTTAAAAAGAATGATGAAATTGGGAGGTTCTGCTGACCCCTGCCCTTTCCACCAGCTATGACCCCTATACCCCTGCAAATGGAGCAGATCCACACTGTATCTCCTCCACCCACAAGGATACAGGACCAGAAAGTTGTGCATGTACTTTCAAACATTATGTAGGCCTAAACCTATTTTAGCATAGTAGTAGTTTGTGCTCCCCAAGTGGACTTGGTGGATTCAAAATCTGGCTCTACCACTTGCCTGGGTCAGTTACTTAACTTCAACTTACTTAGCCCCTCATCTTTAAATGGTGACAACAGTACTTTCCTTCACAGAATTAATGTGAGGTATCAAAGTAGTAACACAGGTAAGGGGCTTGGCACACAGTAAATGAGCAACAGATACTGGTGGTTATTATTTTACCATCATTATACTGAAAGAGTTCAATCAGAATAGTTCTCATAAAACTAACCCTCCCTATGCGTTCCTTCCTTCAATTTTGAATGTGTCATACAGACCTAGTGGTTTCTCTGCAGGTTCCTTATTTTCATGCTACCTTCTGAATCCCTTAACCCCACTGACCAGTCAAGCAACCTCGTACTTCACTTCTGATTCTTCCCATTATCTTCCTGTGTCTCTCTCCAAGTAAAGATTTCTTCCCCCTTACCTCGCTCTGATGTTTTCTTACCAAGTTTGAAGACATATAGTAGAATACAGATTTGTAAAGACAAGAATGGACTAGGTGAGAATGTTTGCCTAATTTTTAAAATGTGAATTACTGCCATGGTTATAAAGTTTGTGCAAAGAGTTACTTACTTTAAAGAACCTGGTATACTCAATCAAAATCTATTTGTGACAAAAACTTATAGAGAATTTCCACTCCTTCACTATTTCACATCTATATTAGTCATAGAGAGGGTAGAAACACAATGTGTCATGAATTACAGGATAGTTGGATGAAATGGTCACTGGCTGAATGTGTATTGACTGATACAATGATATAAACCAAAGGTGTGCCACACAGCACTGAATTTGGCCCCACCCTGGTCAACATTCACAACAACTTGAAGAAAGTTCAAGTGAATGCTTATCAAAGCTCCCTCTGACAGATAAGCAGAAATTGTCAATATACTGGGTAACAGCTTATGACAGCCTGAACTTGGAGCCTAAAGGAATAAGAGAAAATTTAAGAAAAATAATTGCAAATTCCTACAGTTCAAGTCAAACAATTATCTGCACAATGAATGAAACCTAGCTTCAAAATAGTTCACATGAAAAAATTCCTAGTTGATTAAAAAGTTACTGTGGATCAACAAAGCAATATGCCATAAAAGCTAAGCCTGCCAGAGAATTCATTTGCAGAACCCAAAACTCAGAACTTGGTAACTGTCCAACCACGTCGCAGGAGCCTGTTCACCTCCGGGTGCTACATCCCAAAGGACAACAAAGATGATGATGACCAAAAACACCACCAGGCAAGGACCAAGGGATGAGAACTGGCCGCGGGGGACAGGAGAGGGTTTCAACAGTCACCCACAGAAAGTTTAATAATTCGTAGCTCCAAAAGGCAAAATTAAGATCAGTGAAAATGTTCCAGGAAGGTTTAAACCAGAGAAAAACTTGCTAATCACCTGAGCCAGCCCACCTTACGAGGTCGCAAAGCTTAAGAACTCATCCATGCTAAAGGGTTAGAAGCGGTTGAACCTGATCATCTCTAAATTCTTATCAAGTAAAAGTCTAATTCCATGACAAAGTTATTCAACTTTTTAAAAATATCCTCAAAACTTAAGCAGTCCCATAGATAATTAAAACACAGAAAAATTACTTTTACAGTTGGTGGAAAATTCAACATATTTGTTATTAAAACGTGATTTTTAGAGCATATAATAACTTAAAAAATAAAAACTGGCTGTTTCTGTAACCTTACTGGCTTTAGGCATAAGGGCCACCATTTGTTTGGGGGCAGCCAAAAGGGAAGGAGGGAGCAGGGTATTGTTCTGTGGCATTGTAACAGGAAATGTAACCAAAAAAAAGGTTTATAAAACCAGATTCTGCAAATCAGGGTCAGGAAAGGTCAGCGACCGATGAGTTTAAAACAGTTGACTGAAATGAACCACCACCAATCTTATATAATGTCTCGGGGTCACTCAGGATCACTGAGTCATCCCGACCTACGCGAGCTCACTGATTAGCTATGGGTGTGACCCGTTTACAGTAAGGCTCCCAGCCCGAGGGTATTTTCGAGCCGTTTTTATGACGCGGTGTGTAAGACAGGTCGCGCCCTAGAGGAAACCATATTTTTCGTAAATAGGCCGCACCATAACAAGTGCGGTTGTTGTCCCGTCTGCCAGGCGCTGCCCGGGAGCTAAGCCCCTCGGAGCTCCTTCTCGGCTCCCGCATTGGGGAAGCCCCGCGCCTTCTCCGAGGCACTTCCTCGGGCCTGAGGCGCGCCCTCGGCCCGCACTTCTTCCTCAGCTTCCGCACGGTGGGGGGCGGGTCCATCCGCCTGGCGCCGGCTCCCCCAGTAGGGGATCACCGTGCGGACAGCGGGCGGTGCACTGCAGCGTCCGCGCCCGCCCTAGGGCCGCCGGCCGCGAGGTTCACGGCACGCGCACGCGCGGCCTCCTCCTCCGCAGTGTGCAACCCCGCGGGGGAGGCGGGAATCGCGTCCACGTCACAGCGTGGAGTGTTCCAAAGGGGCGGAGCCCCCCGGGAGGCTGCGGCACTCCCAGCCGCCGCGCGCGCGCGCGCACCGCCCCCACGTGTCCCTGCGGCCCCGGGGAATGTGGGTCACGGAGCCGAGCGGCCTCACGTGTCCCCGCCCGCTGCCGCCGCCTCAGCGCCCATTATGTAATGCCGCGTCACGCGCCCGCCCAGCCAACCGGCGCCCGCGCGCCGCCGAACGTAAACACAGCGCGCACGTGGCTCGCGCGGCCGGGCCATGTGAGGGGGGGGCCGGGCCGGCGCCACCGGGCCGCGCTGCGGCGTTGCGGGGAGTCGGGAGGGCGGCCGTGGGGCGGCCCGGGGGGCGACGGGAACCGAGCCCGAGGCGGGTATGCAGCGCACGGCAGCCCACCGCGCCACCCGTGGGGACACCCCCGCCGCCGCCCCCCGAAGTGCCCCCAGGGGCTCCGAGCGCCCCCTCAGCCGCGCCCCCAGCCCGCCGCAGTCCGGATCTTACCCGCATTCACCTCCATGGTGCCCTCGGCGAGGGGGCCGAGGCCGCCCGCTCCCCGCAGAGGGGGCCTTGCCGCCGCCGCCGCCTCAGCGCCGCGCCGCCCCGGGCTGGCGGCAGCGGTGGTCGCGGGGCCCCCTCATGGGCAGGGCTGGCGGGGCGCCCGGAACCCGGGCCCCGCGGCCGGAGAGCGGGCTGCAGTGAGAGCGGGCGGCAGCGAGCGGCGCTCCTCGCGGGTCCCTGACAACAAAAGCGGCGGCGCGGCGGCTTCCTGCAGCCAGCGCACCGCGGCGGCGAGGGCGGCTGACGGGGAGGGCAGCCGCGACCATGTGACCCGCGCACACACCCCCTCCCTCGGCTGGCCGCTGCGGCGGCTCCGCCCCCTCCCCGCCGCTCCGCTCCCCTCCCCTCCCCCTTCTTCCCGCGGCTTCCCTCTTGTTTCCTTCATCCCCTCTCCCCATCTCCCTCTTCCTCATATTCCTTCTCTTCCCCCTCGTCGTCCTCCTCCTGGCCGACCTTCTGGCCTCGGGCTGGGAGCCACCTCCACCTAGTGACACCTCAGGTCACCTTGGATGGTTACCAAGCACCGCCTTGTGGCCCCGACCAGACCAGCTTTTCAGGACCCCGGGCTAGGCCAACCACTGACCTCCACACGGGTCCTGCTCTCCCACCCGACAGAACAAACGCTGGCCTCTTTGAGGGCACCGCCCATTTCTCTTCCCTCTGCACCTCCTGGGTGGTTTCCTCCAATGCAGTAGCTTAAATAGACGTGTGTTCTGATGATTGCCAGATTTACATTTCAAAGGAGACCTCTCCCCTGTAGGTTCCTACAGCCCGTTTGATTATGCCCCCTCGATGGCTCTTAGGCGTCTCAAATTTAAGATGTAGACAGGTGTATGCATGTGTCCGAATTTAGTGAATGCACACTTAACATTTGTGCATTTCGCCTTGTATGTAAATTTCTCTTTACAAAAGAAAAAACTGGAAACAAACGACGTGTGCTGAGGTATGCAGAGGGCAGTGCATTGATGTCTGCGATTTAAATGCATTACGAAAGTAAGATGGGCTGATGGATGGGGGCATGGATAAATGGATAGAAGTATAGTAAGATGTTAGTTGTCGGTGTTGTATATGGGTATTCACTGTAAAATTCTTTCCAATTTGATCTTTGAAAATGTTGAGCCTAAAATGTTGAGGGGAATGTAACGTGTAAGACATTTTTACATGTACAACACCCCTTCTCCCCCCATCCGTCACACAAACACAGAAGTTCCCTCCCCATCTCAATCTTGACTATTTTGGTAAATCTGCCAGTTCCTGAAGCCGGTAAATTAGGTTTCTTCTCTCTCTCACTCTCTCTCTCTCTCTCGCTCTCTCTCGCTCGCGCCCTCTCTCTCTCTCTCTCTCTCTCTCTCTCTCGCTCTCGCTCTCGCTCTCGCTCTCGCTCTCTCGCTCTCTCTCGCTCGCGCCCTCTCTCTCTCTCTCTCTCTCTCTCTCTCTCTCTCTCTCGCACACACACACTGCCTTTTACACCCCAATCCATTAACAAATCTGAGCTAATCTCCTTCCATTATATGTCTTCAATCTCTATACTTCTCACCATCCACATTGCTATTACTCGAGACCAAACCACCATCATCTCTTGCCTGGGCTACCGTAATATTTCCCTAACAGGGGAACTGCTCCCCGTGTCCACATACAGTAACTTCTCCCCCACAGTCAGAGTGTTATTTTTTAAAAGTAAATGAGATCTGATTACTCTGCTCAAAACCCTCTAATAGCTTCCTACTGCACTTTGAAAAAATTCCAACACCTTTCCCTGACCTGCAAAACCCTGCACAAACTATGGGCCCTGCTTCTCTTTCCAAGGCTCTCCTGCCACCCTCTAAACACAGTTTTCTAACCACAGCGGTCCTGTTTGCTTCCTGACCTCAGGGCTTTATCACCCTGTGATGCTGATGCACGAGTTCTCCAGGCTACACTTTGTAGCCTGCTTTTTCATTTTATGTATCAACCACCATCTGCTCCTGCACTGGTAAAATGAGCTAATATGAACAGTCAAGAAGGCATAAAAGAAATCCTAAAAGAGGATACCACTCTGAAAAGGCTACATACTATATGGTTCCGACTATATGACATTCTGGAAAAGGCAAAACTATGGAGACAAAATATCATGGCTGCGGGGGGTGCCGGGAGGAAGGGATGAAAAGACAGAACACAGAGGATTTTTAGGGCAGTGAAACTGTTTTGTGTGATACTACAAGAGTGGATACATGTCAAATGTACACCACCAAGAGTGAACCCTAATATAAACTATAGACTTTGGATGATTATGATGCGTCCATATAGGTTCATCAGTGGTAACAAATGTACCACTGTGGTATGAGATGTTGATAGTGGGGGAGGATGTGGGTATTTATGGGCACAGAAGATGTATGAGAACTCTGTACTTTCCGTTCAGTTTTGCTGTGAACCTAAAACTGCTCTAAAAAATAAAGTCTGTTTTAAAAAAGAGAGAAAGAGGTTACTACCATTTAAATTTGAAAAGAAGAGTGGAAGTGAAAATAAGCCATTGCAAAGGAAATAAGACCCTCTCTTTCATGATAATGTCTCTGAAATAAAATTTGTGTCTCTGAGCCTCACATTTTTTAAAGGCCACCTCCTTCCTGTGAGGCTTTGTGGGTAACTGTCCGAGGCTATAAAACTATAACCCAGGTCAGTCACCAGCCACTGGAAACGCGTTGGGCTCATCAGTGCCAGAGGAGGATGCTGAGAGGCATCTGGGTTGGACAGTCCCCAGAGTGCTGTAGCTGCAGTGAAAATTGCCTTTTGCTGCTGTCATTCCAAGGAGCCTCATTCATTAACCCTGTAGAGTCCATGGCTCAGTCTGCAGGGACTCTCAGACTATAGTGGATTTCTACCTACTCCACCTTCCTCATTCCTCTGACCAAAATAATAACTCTGTTGAATGAAGTGACTGTGTCTTCAAAAGTCATCTGCTAAAAAGTGCAAATTATTTCCTGAGAAAGCTACCTCATTAACCCTTATATTCCACTAACACCAGAACCCTGGGAAACTGAACACAGCACAGGTCAATCTGGTAGTGGATTTTAAAGAAGGGAAGAGCCTAAATATTAGAGTCCTCTAAACCGAAACTCGAGTAAAGCAGGCCAAGGGAGGCACTGCAGTATGAGGGCCTGGATGAAGGAGAGGTATAGGGAAAAAAGGGGGGGGGGGGGTAAAAGATAGAGCTTTCTTAAAGTTAAGGCCAGTTAAAAACGTTTAAGGTCATTCCTCATTTTGAAATGTCCTAGTGAATCCTGCTAGTTCCCAACACCCTAATAACATTCCACTTAAACTTTGCCTTCTCTATGCCCTAGCTCAGCAGTTCTCAAATGGTTTGATCTCAGAACCCCTTTGCACTCTTAAAATTATTGAAGTGCTTTTTTGGTGAGCTATATTTATTGATATATACCTCTTAGAAATGAAAACAGAGAAATGTTTAAAGCATAGCCCGATGGTGTAGTGGTTAAGTTTGTGGGCTCTGCTTCGGAGGCCCAGGGTTCACCAGTTCGGATCCTGGGCATGGAACTACTCACGGCTCATCAAGCCATGCTGAGGCGGCATCCCACATAGAGCAACTAGAAGGTTGTACAACTATGACGTACAACTATCTATTGGGGTTTTGGAGAGAAAAAGGAAAAAGAGGAAGATTGGCAACAGATGTTAGCTCAGGGCCAATCTTCCTAAAATAAATAAAAATAAAACACAAGAACACAGAGCATATATGTCACAGAGCAATGACATCATCACATGTCAACAAACAGCTTTGGCGGTTTCCTCTACCACAATATTATATCTGTGCACAGAAAAAAATCATTGAGACTGAATCACTCTGTTGATACCAACAAGATCAGTGATGTGTTTATGTGCAGTACTAGAAAATGATGCATACATCCAACACCCACTACAATGCAATAATAATATCTTACAAGATGCAATGGTTAAAGTGAAATGTAGTCCTACCAAAACAGTCAAGTTGTGTTTAACAGAAAAATATTTTACACTGTCTCAGTTTTTAAATTTAAATTAGTTAAAATTAAATAAAATGTAAAATTTAGTCCCTCAGTTGCACTAGCCATGTTTCAAGTGTCAAAAGCCACATGTGACTGGTGATAACCATATTTGTCATTACAGATTTAGAGCCTTTCTTAGTCTTCCTGAGTCAGTCTGATAAATTATTATTCTAGAAGTTTGTCCCTGATGTATATGTTTTCAAATTTATTGAATTAATTGTTCATATTTTCTTATTATCCCTTTAATCTCTATCAATTCTATAGTTTCTCATTCTTAATTTTGTTTATTTGTTATTTGCTTCTTTTTTTTTCTTAATCAGTTCTAGAGAGGTATCCATGTTATTATCTTTTTTCAAAGGCCTCATTTTTTAGCCTTTGTTAATTCACTATATTTGTTTTCAATTTCACTGATTTCTGCTCTTTATCTTGATCTCCCTCCTTCCATTCTCTTTTAATCTGATTTTTCTAATTTCTCAATTTTGATATCTGTCTCATTAATTTTGTTTCAGTTGGCCATAGTGAGTTTCTCTTGTTAGTAATTAAGGAAACCTCACTGATACTGCTTTAACTCATTCTCGCCTATTCAAGGGAATAGTCCAGTGATTATGCAGTGTAACACATCACCCTGTAACTTAGAATTTTAAAATAGCAGCAATCATTTTATTAACTCTGGTGGTTTCTATGGGTCAGGAATTTGGGGAGCTCCTGGCTGGGTATTTTTGGCTCCGGGTCTCTCATCAGTGGCAATCAGACAGTAGGTGAAGCCAGAAAAGAATGGGGCTGGAGCTGCTAAGGGGGAATTAAGGTTGCAGATGGAATTAAGTTTGTTAATCAGCTGACTTTATTTTTTTAATTATTATTATTATTATTATTATTGCTGAGGAAGATTTGCCTTGAGCTAACATCTGTTGCCAATCTTCCTCTTTTTACTTGAGGAAGATTTGCCCTGAGCTAACGTCTGTGCCAGTCTTCCTCTATTTTGTATGTGGGTTGATGCCATAGCATGGCCACCAATGAGTGGTGTAAGTCCACGCCTGGGAACCGAACCTCGGCCGCCTAAGTGGAGTGGGCTGAACTTAATCACTAGGCCATGGGATAGCCCCTCAGCTGACTTTAAAATAAAGACATTAGCCTGGATTACCCAGGTGGGCCCAGTGGAATCACAAGAGTCCTTTGAAGGTGGAAGAGGGGGGCAGAAAGTCAGTGTTAGCGTGATGCAGGCTGAGAAAGACGAGACAGACCATTGCTGGCTTTGAAGATGGAAGGCGGCCATGAGACAAGGAATGTGGGCAACCTCCGGAAGCTGGAAAAGGCAAGAAATGGATTCTCCCCTAGAGTCTCCAGAAAGGAACGCACACAGCTCTACCAACACCTGGACTGTAGCCCAGTGAGACCCATTTTGGACTTCTGACCTCCCAAACTGTAAGATAATAGGTTTGTGTTGTGTTATGACACTAAATTTGTGGTAACTTGTTACAGAGGCAATAGAGAACAAATACAGACTCCAAAAAGTTACTCAAGTAAAACGAGGAAAGGAAAAGCAAAGCTCACAGCTAGTTTGAGTGTATGGAGTGGTGGAGGGAAAAGGCTTGATAAGCAGTAGAGAGGCTGAATTGCACTCTTGGAATGCTGATTTCACACAGTTCGTCTTTGTTTGCATAACATATGAGAACAAACTGAAGAACTGAGAAATCTTTATTATCACCATCAAGGTACAAAGGGAATGAGTGGGTGAATTACATGGGAGTAGGGCCTGCTACGCGATCACCACTGTTTTACCTCGCCATTCTTTCAAGATTTGGAAATCATTAATTACATGGATCTCTTAAGCCATCTTTTACAGATTTTTAAAAATCTATTAGATAATAAGTCTTCTGATATTCTCTGGAAATTTTTTTTTACAAGAGAGCAAGAATAGATGCTTTCATTTAAAGGATAGGAAAAGATCTCTGAAGATGTTTTATTTTCTCAGGAAGATAGGCAAGCTGTGAATAATCACCATTGTGGTTAGCATTAATTCTTGCAGAGTTGGTCCTTATAGGTCAACCGGATCCATTTCTTTTGCTTTATATATTGAGCTGAAATAGTTCCTGCTGACCCGAGAGTGCTGGCTGCCTGCCCAGAAGTGCCACCCCTGCAGGCACTGTATAATGAAGCAATCCACAGGGCTGATCTCAGCATAAATAAAAGTTCAAGCTGGGACTTAAATTTTTAACACATTTGCAGTATGAAAGCAAAATAGCCAGAGGAACTGCAACAGAATGACATCATTCAAATAACTGAATAACCGTTTAATCATTCAAAGAACCAATATCACAAGAGATGTGTCATTATGACAGCATGGCCCACAGCTGCCTGAGATGCATGCTTGCTTCTTCCTTTATACCCAAGACAAAACATAAGGATACAATTACGTTTGGTGCTGGGTTTTTGTTTACTGGAGTGGTTTGTTTGGGGGGGAGGAAAGGTGAGGAGATGTTTAGTTTTTCTTTGTGAAAAAAAAGTTTCTGCACGTAAAGTATGGAAGGAAGGAAGGAGCAAATGATAAACACAATTACACATACAAACCCTCCCCATTTCTTTTGAACTAATATCAAGTTTGGGTCATTACTTTGCCATTCTTTAATGAGCTAAATGTAAGCATCTCTCTTAAGCATGGTTAATATTTATAATATAAATATGTAAATTATAAAAGGCAAAAGATTGCATTCTCATAAGTATTTATTAGGCTGCTAGTATACACCATATAAGCTATTTGGAAGTATTGCTTAATAAAAAGCAAAAAGTATTATATGGGGCTGACCCTGTGGCATAGTGGTTAAGTCCAGTGCACTCCACTTTGGTGGCCCAGGTTTGCATGTTCAGATCCCAGGTATGGATCTATACCACTTGTCAAGCTATGCTGTGGTGGCAACCCACATACAAAATAGAGGAAGAGTGGCACAGATGTTAGCTCAGGGCTAATCTTCCTCAAGCAAATAAAGAGGAAGATTGGCAAAAGATGTTATCTCAGAGCGAATCTTCTTCACCAAAAAAAAAAAAAAGTATTATGTGGTGTGAAACTAAAAATATTCTATTTTAGAATTTCTAGCATTTGTGGTTATATATTCATGATTGTGGCATACTACTAGATTTTCCTTCTTCAAATTAATGACCTATCCTAGAAAAAATGAAGGAAGAGGTAAAAACAGGGCAAAACATCTTAAACCAGATGTTAGCAGCTGAACAGTAATTTTGTACATCACCTTTATGTACATTTTTAAAAATTCATAAGCAGGCAAATTTAAAAACAAATTTACTAGGTTGCAAAAACATGTATTTATTAATGCTATTTGTTAAACAACACAACTACTCTAACCGCTTATGGATAAGTTCCCCTTAAAACTAACAAACAAACAAAAAGGTAACATCAAGTATTCTAAAAGAGAAAGTGAACAGAATAAAATGTGTTTCTGCTAAAAAAAACAAAAAAAAACTAACAAACAAGGTCAGAAGAAAAGATCAACTTTGGAAGGAATTAATGACACACTTTAGTGTAAAGCAGTGTTTCTTAATCTTTTTTCTAATGAAAAATCACCCACCTAAGGAGAAAAAACATTAAATATCATTTAAATTCTCCCTAATGGGAGAAATAAAGTACTAAGGAATATGATTTGTCCGGTGGGATTGAGTTTTGGAGGGCCACAAACTACTGTAATATCTGGGTTTTTTGCCCCTCAAGAACCCATTTTCACCCTTTTGGGGGCAATATTACCTACCCCGTTGAGAATGCATTGGTATAAATAAAAGAAGACAAAAAAAAAAAAAAAAAAGCAGAGGGAGGGGAGGGAGAGGGAAGAAATACAGTAATTCTTTGAATGTAGGCAGTTATCCCCCAACTCCATATATTATATAAGCTGATATATGTGCACAGCAGGGTTTTCCCAAGAGCGGTGCTATTGACATTTTGGGCTGGATAATTCTTTGTTGTGGGGAGCTGTCTTGTGCATTAGAGGATGTTTAGCAGCATCCCTGGCTTCTACCCATTAGATGCCAGTACCAAAGCCCCAGTCCCCCAGTTGTGACAACCCAAAATGTCTCCAGACATTGCCAAATGTCCCTGGGGGGCAAAATTGCCCCAGTTGAGAACCATTGGCATAGAGTGATTTACAAGAAACTGGCAACCGTGAGAAAGACTAGAGTTCTGGAGGTGTGGGGTGGGAGAGAGAATAACTTCTGTGTGTGAGATTAAATGACAAATGCAGACAGCAGAACAACACTGTGTTAGTTTCCTATTGCTGCTGTAACAAATTGTCTCAAATTTAGTGGCTTAACACAATACAAATTTATTATCTTAGAATTCTATGGGTCAGAAGTCCAACGTGGGTCTCACTAGACTCAAATCAAGGTGTCAGCAGGGCTGTGCTCCTTTCTGGAGGCTCTGGGGTAGAAACTGTTTTCTTGTCTTTTCCAGTTTCTGAAGGCTGCCCGCATTCCTTGGTTTATCTTCTCCTTCCATCTTCAAAGCCAATAATGTCGCTAGACAAGTCCTCAGTTTGCCATCTCTCTGATATTCATGCTTTTCTGCCTCCCTCTCCTATTTAAAGGAGCCTTTTGATTACATTAGGCCCACCCAGATAATCTCATCTCAAAGTCAGCTGATTAGCAATCTTAATTCCATCTGCAACCTTAATTCAGTAATTTAGTATATTCACAAGACTCAGGTATTAGGACGTGGATATCTTTGGAGGGGCATTAATCTGCCTGCCACAAATACATATGGAATGATCCCGTTAATGTTGACATTACTGACTCCCAGCATAGAAAAAACATCTGTGTTGGAGGAGTAGAAAGAAGTAAAATGAAACACACTGTTAGTTCCTGCTGTTTCCCATCGGGGCACAAGCAATCTTCTCTGCCAGTTTCTTTTTAAAACAACAGAAGTTATTTTGTGGCAGGTAACAATATACAGCCTTATGTGGGACTGTTTTGTTGAGGATGTACACTTCAATTCATGAAATCTTGCAGGTTAGGACAGGGACCTCCAAATAGCATTTAGTATAGCAGTTTATACAAATAACTGAAATTTCATTGTATAATTTCTTTGTTTATTGAATGCCCTTTTATTGAGTCCCATTTTCTAGGTACTCTCACAATAGCTGTTATTTAAAGGCTGCCTCCTGTGACTAACAAAACACCCCTCAAAAACTCTGCCATGCCTCTAATCACTTGATGCTTCCATTTAGTTGTGAGTTTTCAGGTCCATATAAAGAGAATCAAGGGCTCTAAGCCATGCTCCTTTCTAACCATCTGTAGTCGGTTGGCTTTGGGGTAATGTTACTAACTTTTAGAGGTTCCTACCTATTTCCTCCCTCAAAATTAACCTCTCCAGCCACAAAAACTTCAAAAACCAACAGCAGGCCCCTGACTAATAATAAACGTCACAGCGCCAGGCAAAGACTAAATAGAACACCCTGTCTCTGCCCAGTTCCCAGAAGGAAAAATGGGACAGTCTTTGGGGCAAGGAACCAACAACCAGTGGGTTTCTGAACTCACTGCTTGGTTGAGGGCGAGAAAGCATATCTGTGTCTCATGACCCTTTGCTCCTTCCTGAGGCTCACTCTTCTTCCCCACCTCCCTCCCTCCCTCTCCTTCCTTTCCCTTTGCTTTCCTTTTCCCTTGCCTTTCCCTCCCTCCCACTAATGTTTCTTGAGCAGTGGACAAAACAGACAAGCCTCACTGCACTAAGCTTATGGCAGTGGAGGGTGGCCAGGTAAACAATACATAACTAAGATGCTACAGGGAAAAATAAATCGAGGAAGGGAGAAGGAATGCCAAGGGCGAGGACGAGGGAATTTTAGATTTTAAGTGAAGGGTTCAGGATGGCCTCACTGAGAAGGTGATGTTTGAGCGAAGACCTGAAGGAGGTGAGGGAACGAGCCATGTCTGTATTTAGAGGAAGAGCATTTCAGGTGGCGAGAACAGCATTGCAAAGATCCTAAAGCTGGAGCATGTGTAATCGGATTTGAGGAACAGCAAGGAGGAGAGTGTGGCTGCAGAGGCAGGAGCAAGGAAAGATGTAGTAGGAAATGAGATCAGGGAGGTAACTATGCCCCAGGTCACTGTAAACGTGATTCTCAAAGGCAGTGGTTTCTCCGTCTCAGGGGCATTTTGAAAATTGGTGGGGGTGTTTTTCATTGTCACAATGTGGGGGTGCTACTAGCATTTCATAGGTGGGGGCCAGGGATGTCAGAAATCCTACAAACGTGTAGGACAGTCCCACTCAATGGGGAATTGTCCTGTGTTTAACACAACTTTCAAATGTCTTGCCACATTTACAGAGGAGAAAGAAAAATCTATTTTATTACTGTGTGTATATATATATATATATATATATATATATATATATATATATATATACTTACATACTTTTTCAATTTTTATTTTTATTGATATCTTAATAGTTTATAACATTGTGGGGTTTTAGCTGTACACTACTTTTTGTCTGTCACCATGTGGATGCATCCCTTCACCCCTGTGGCCACCCCCCACCCCCCTTCCCCTTGGTAACCACCAATCAGTTCTCTCTGTCCGTGTGTTCATTTACATTCCACATATGAGTGAAATCATGCGGTGTCTGTCCTCTCTCTGGCTTATTTCACTTAACATAATACCCTCTAGTTCCATCCATGTTGTTGCAAATGGGACAATTCTGTCTTTTCTTATGGCTGAGTAGTATTCCATTGTATGTATATACCACATCTTCTTTATCCAATCATCAGTTGAGGGACACTTGGATTGCTTCTACTTCTTGGCTATAGTGGATAATGCTGCAATGAACATAGGGGTGCATAAGCCTCTTGTGATGGTTGATTTCATGTCCATTGGGTAGATGCCCAAGAGTGGGATTGCTGGATCATATGGTATTTCTATTTTTAATTTTTTGAGGAATCTCCATACTGCTTACCATAGAGGCTGCACCAGTTTGCATTCCCACCAGCAGTGAATGAGGGTTCCTATTTCTCCACAACCTCTCCAGCATTTGTTGTTTTTTGTCTTGGTGATTATAGCCATTTTAACGGGTGTCAGGTGATATCTTAGTGTAGTTTTGATTTGCATTTCCCTGATGATTAGTGATGTTGAACATCTTTTCATGTGTCTATTGGCCATCTCTTCCTTGGAAAAATGTCTGTTCATATCCTCTGCCCATTTTTTGATCGGGTTGTTTGTTTTTTTGTTGCTCAGTTGTATGAGTTCTTTATATATTATGGAGATTAATCCCTTGTCCGATAAACGATTTGTGAATATTTCCTCCTAGCTGGTGGGTTGTCTATTCATTTTGATCCTGGTCTCATTTGCCTTCTAGAAGCTCTGTAGTCTGATGAAGTCCCACTCATTTATTTTTTCTTTTGTTTCCCTTGTCCGAGTAGACATGGAATCTGAAAGGATCCCTTTATGACCAATGTCAATTAGTGTACTGCCTATATTTCCTTCCAGGAGTTTTATAGTTTCAGGTCCTTAATCCATTTTGAATTGATTTTTGTGTATGGCGATAAGAGATGGTCTACTTTCATTCTTTTGCATGTTGCTGTCCAATTTTCCCAGCACCATTTATTGAACAGACTTCCCCTTCTCCATTGTATGTTCTTTGCTCCTTTGTCAAAGATTAGCTGTCCATAGGTGTGTGGTTTTATTTCTGGGCTTTCAATTCTGTTCCATTGATCTGTGTGTCTATTTTTGTACCAGTACCATGCTGTTTTGATTACTATAGCTCTATAGTATATATTGAAATCAGGGATTGTGATGCCTCCAGTTTTGTCCTTTTTTTTTCAGGATTGCTTTAGCTATTCAGGGTCTTTTGTTGCCCCATATGAATTTCAGTATTTTTTGTTCTATTTCCATGAAGAATGACATTGGGATTCTGATTGGGATTGTATTGAATCTGTAGATTGCTTTAGGTAGAATGGACATTTTAACTATGTTTATTCTTCCAATCCATGTGCATGGAATATTTTTCCATTTCTTTATGTCTTCCTCGATTTCTTTCAATAGTGTCTTATAGTTTTCATTGTGTAGGTCTTTCACCTCCTTGGTTAAATTTATTCCCAGATATTTTATTCTTTTTGTTGCAATTGTAAATGGGATTGTCTTTTTGAGTTCTCTTTCTGTTAGTTCATCATTCGTGTATAGAAATGCAACTGATTTTTGTAAGTTGATTTTACACCCTGCCACTTTACTGTAGTTGTTGATTATTTCTAGCAGTTTTCCAATGGATTTTTTGGGGTTTTCTATGTATAAGATCATGTCATCTGCAAATAGTGAGAGTTTCACTTCTTCATTACCTATTTGGAGTTCTTTTATTACTTTTTCTTGCCTAATTGCTCTGGCCAGAACTTCCAGTACTATGTTGAATAAGAGCAGTGAGAGTGGGCACCCTTGTCTTGTTCCTGTCCTCAAAGGAATAGCTTTCAGTTTTTCCCCAGTTTTTTTTAAATTGATGTCTTAATAGTTTTTTATATACTTTATATATTTACATATGTATGTATTTATTCTGCCTTTTCAGTTGCCCTCAGAGGGAGAGCTTATCCAGATAACCTGTTCACCAATTATAGATTCCACCATTATGAAAGGTGGAAATCGTATAATTTCTTTTAATTAAAAGAAAAAAGAAACTGGAAGAAAAGAAACCTAAATGATTACATGGTTCTCTCTGAGTGGTGGAATTCAGGTAATTTTTTATTTTCTGTATTTTCCAAATTTTCTGTAATTAAAAAAAAAAAAGAGTTCTTGCTTGTTAGCCTTATGTTTAAGAAGTTTGAGAGTCCCACAAACTGTAAGCATATTTAAAAATAGAAACAATTTTTACAGGTAATCTAGAACATGGTTTTTAGAGTTACTTTAGTTTATATTTGAAATAGTCCCTCAAATAATGTGAAAAATGTAAAGCAACTTACTATTCCTTGGAATTCTCTCCACACTTGATTAGCCAGTTAGTCAAACATATGTTTACTGCTTATTCAAAATTAAAAGTGATTTAGGGTAAGCTTGTTAAAAAACGCTCTCATTTATTTTAAGGTATGTGAGATTTTTTCAGAACACCCTTGGCCTAGAAATTACAATATTTAGTTGACTATTAGAAAATCATTGTATATAGAAGAGACTATGTGTAATTAAATAATTATGTCCCCAGTAGAGTCACAAATGTTTTGAAACACCACATTTAAATATTTACCTAAAACTGGTTATGTTTTAAGAACAGTTCCAAAACATCCAAGGCTAGGTAATTCATGCAAAATTGTTCACTAATTTTATTATACTTGAAAATGTTGGCCAAAGAAATTATTGATAATGAAAATGCTTTCAGAAAAAGAAAAAAACCTAACTAGAGAGAGTATGATGAATCACCATGACTTTGTGAGACAGACATCGTCGGTGCTCACCCAGGTCCCTTTGGATCTTTTCACTGCTTCCGTGTTGCCCTGCTCTGCTTCTGTGTGCTTTTGTTTCTAATGGCCTGCACCTGACTCTTGTGGGTCACCTGTCATTGAGCTCCAGGTGCCACTTTGCCTGCTAGTTTACATTCTAGCGTCTGGGAGTTTACATTCTCCCGGGGCAGCTGTATACTCATGACTGACTGGTGCAAGAGTGTGAAAGCCTGGTTTCTTTGCTATGAGTTGGGACAAACTCTGAGGCATCTTACACTCCAGTGTTCCCCTGTGGGATCAGGCAGAACCAACCCCGTGTAAGACCAACCCTGTGACTTGGCTTCTCTTTCCTTGTCGATTTCCCCTGAGAGCACTTCTGTGATAAACCTATACCATAGGAATCCCTGATTTGGAGTCAGCTTCTATATATGGCATTATCTCAAATTACAGCTTTGCTAGGGAAAAATATTAGTATAAAAATTTTTTTCTAGATCATGTCAGGATGCAACAGGATTTATTTTTATATATAAGTCAAATATGACATACCTTGGAATTAAATATACTTTACATATCTAGAAACTTAATGTTAGTTCACTAAGAAATTATTAGGGACTGGAGGGTTAATGAGCACTAATGGTATTCAAATAAGACCATTTTATATCAATGATATATAAACTGACAATCCAGGCCTATGGTCTGCAGGAAAAGAGCTATTCCTGGTCCAGTTGAAAGACCAAATTATTGATTAAGTGGTTGCTTGGAGAAGAACAGAATTAGAGGGAAGAGAATTGGCTCTTAAGAGAAATTTCATTCAAGCCATTGTGACTTAATAGATCCCTTTGTTCCACTTTAGAAATATTTCTCTCTAAAAAGTCTGAGCTAGACATCCAGGCTCTCAGAGTACCCTTTCTCTCCAGGTAGGGTTGGAAAAATACTAACAAACCCTGGGTTTATTGTTTTACACATTTTACAAATGAGAGAATTTAGACTTAAAGACTTGAGGCCACTTGCCCATGATTCCTGCCAGGATCTGGGCGTGCAGGAGTTTGAACTCAAGCAATCTGGCTCCAGCATCCTTGCCTTAAACTGCCCTGCTAATGCATAGCATTCTCTCTCATGTTTGTAATGGGAGATACAGGCACAAGAGAGACTAAGAAGTTCACCTGAAGCATCAGAGTCCCAGAGAGTATTCATTATCTTATACAACTAGATTATCTAGTTGGATGCATGCCTAGTTCTTTCCTTCTTGTTACCCTCTAGATTCTACAAAAGTCCTCTTTAGATAATTTCTCCTGGTCCCAGCTATACTACAGACTGTTAAGGGGAGGTCATGGTGGTGGCAGTGGTGACCACTAAGAGCCCTAGAAGGTCAAGGAAGTCTTGAATACTCCAGCTATCCAACTCCATCTGGAGCCTGTTCCAAATCTACGAGACCTTGAGATGAAAGTTTTTTAATTAAAAAAGGCAGTGGTTTTTATAACACCTGGTGCCATTCATGAAGAGTAAGGAGAGGAAGAGCACCATTCTGAAACAATGGTAATGCTGCTGATCAAAGCATTTTCAGAACTTCAGAAGTATCTTACCAATCACATGAAAGCAATCAATGATATGGTGGCCTTAGATACATTAATTTCTACCGTGACATTGTAGGGTGGGTTACATTAGGAAAACTTTGCAGTTGGCAGCTAACATGTTCAGTGATGGCTTCTATATTTGAGGTTGGAACTTCTTGTTATTGTCCCTAGGTTTTCTTGTTGATTTTATTTTGGGGGCCTCCAGTTCTCTCTTCACTGACTGACTATAAGAGGGAAGAACAAGAGTAGAAGGAGGACATAGAGGAGCAAATCTATGAGTAGTCATTATACCAACACATATCATACAAAAACTAGGTAGAAATTAAAGAACTACTAAACTGGGAGGGAGGCAGAGCATTAAAAAATTTTTCATTCTAATTAATGCTGGGTGTGTTGGCAGCAATGGATTCTAACAGATCCTACCCACAGAATCCAACTGGGGGCCAAAGGACAGAATTCTTTAATGTGGATGATCATTTTTTGAATTTTCCTTTCTAAGTGAAACTTCCTAGCTTAGTTAATAATCAACCTCTGGAACCTAATAGTATGTTTACAGTCTCATAGAAGTTTCATGATTAAATGACTGATAATTACATTACCCATCAATTACTGTTTCTAAAGTAACTGGGAATGCCAAATAATAAACCTCTCTTTAAATGACAATAAGAATTGAAAGCAAACGCATTCAGATGTTCATAGCATGCCAATTAAATTAAATGATTCAATCAATTTTGAGGGAGTGAGTTGCCCTTTATCAGGATTTGTGAGCTTTGAAGTGTGTGTTCCAGCTGCTTCATTATATTTGAATGCTTTGATTATGAGTTTTAAAAGTACAGGCCAACTATGTCACTTTTGCAGCAGATTTTTTTAAGGAAACTTGATCAGTGTTTCCTACTAAGAGCCTCTATTTTAGATTTATTTTTCCTATATAAAAATAGATTGGAGGGGCCAGCCTGGTGGCACAGCGGTTAAGTTCAGGTGCTCCACTTTGGCAGCCCAGGGTTCACCAGTTCAGATCCCAGGCATGGACCTATGCACTGCTCATCAAGCCATGCTGTGGCAGCATCCCACATATAGAAAAATAGAGGAAGATTGCCACAGATGTTAGCTCAGCGACAATCTTCCACAAGCAAAAAGAGGAAGATTGGCAACAGATGTTAGCTTGGAGTCAATCTTCCTCACACACACACAAAAAAGGTTGAAAACTATATGAATAGTGATTATGTTCTCTGCAGCATTAATAGCCGTACCTAAAATCTATAAACAAGCTAAATGTCCAGCCAAAATTCCCAAGGGTGAACTAGAGAGTGATGATGGGGCTGTGGGGAGAGGGTTGCTGGGTAACAACTACCACTTTGGGTGAGTCTCTGTGGGGCGGTCAAAATGTAGTTTGTGGCTGCATGTCACCTCACTACCGGTATGTCAGGCCAGCTTGACTATTCCAGGACAAATCCAAAGAACTGTTTTTTCTCCAAATGATGAATATTTATAAAACTTAGAGTATCCTGCACTTTAGCAAAAGATGCAGGCCAAACTGAAGCCAGTGGAAAACTACAGGTCTTTTTAGACCAAAATCTTTCTTCTCAGAAAAGGTGTTGTAGCAGTTCCTTCTTTTATAGGTAGTACTATTGGGATAAAACTCTTGTCAAAACTTTAAAAAACCCAATATCAACCCATCAAAGGAAGCGGTGATTATACACCTTAAAAATCTGTAGCAACAAATACTATTCTGATATGAAACCTACACCTCAGACACATTTTGTATGAGAAAACCAGACTTCAGATGCCTCATCTTTATCTACTTTATCTACTGGGAAATACCACAAAACAGGAGAAAAGAATGTCAAGGGTCTAAAGCAGCGCTGTACAAAGGACCTATTGTGATGGTCGAAATGTTTTCTGTGCTGTCCAGTATGGTAGCCAACGTGGCCACTGAGCACTGGAAATGTGGCTGGTGTGACTGAAGAATTGACCTTTGAGTTATATTTAATTTAAAGTCCTAGGTGACTAGTGGCTAATATATTGGATAGTGCAATTCTAAAGTATTTTTCAGTAAAGATTTTTGTGGTTTACAGGAAAGAAGCCATGTCACATAATAAAGTGACAGGTAAATTGGTTGCAGAGTTATGTGTGGATAACCCTATTTTGCCAAATGAATCAACTCAGTAAGGGGTTGCATTGTTTTAAAATTCTTTAAGGAGAATTTAAAAACAACAAAAGCTGACTAAACGTCTGTTTTTATCATCATCATATGCTGACAATTCTAAGCAATGTCAGTGATAAAGTACTCCTCTCCGCCCATGTGGACTGTAGTGGTTCCTGCTCTCCCCTTGGTATACCAACTGTTCTCCACAATACCTCAAGTTTGTACAAGGGCAAAAGAAAATCAAATGGATTAGGGTACGTGGTAGCCATTAGAGCTGTTCACAAATATTTGGTTTTCCCTCTCCTTCCAGACACTTAGTAAGATTTCACTTCCCCACCCTTTGAACTCAGGGATAGCCATGGGACTTACTTCGGACAACCTTCTGAGCAGAAGCTCTAAAAGCCAGGGCATACTGTACTGTGCTCTCTTTGCCCTTTGCCATGGGCACCTGGCAGTGTTCCAGACAGTGGGTATTCAAGTAGCCTGGTTTCTGGAGTAAGAACCATGACCAACCCTCAATGAACATGTAGTATGTGCAAGAAATAAACCTTTATTATTTTAAGCCACTAAGATTTGGGGGTTGTTACTGCAGTGTAATCTAGTCGGCCTGACTGATACAATATACCTACTAATTTCTCTTAGGAATTTCAGAATTTAGAGATTAGAATTGAAAAGATAAAATAAACGGTTGAAATTTCAAGAACTTGTTTTACATAAAGTCACTTTTAAGAATCTTAAGAGCAGAGACATGATGAAGCATAGCAGCAATGAGCTAGCAGCCACCCTACAATTCATTTAATAGAGCATGGTGCCTAAGTGTATGGATTTTGACAGAAAAAATGACAAAAGATTATAATGGAAGGTCACTGTAAAGCAAACATAACACTCAAATATATAAATGATGTTCAACTTTACTACTGAATTAGGGTCAAGGTAGGCTCTGCTGCCGTAAGAACAAACACAACACAGTGGTTTAACACAAAGTTTTCTTTCTCACTTGAGCAATCTGATAGGGGTTAAGCAGCTTTCCTCCATCCTGTAGCTATGCTATTTGGGTCATTGGCCTCATTGGCGTACCAACTCTTGATTGCCTTGGAGGGAAGTAATATATCACTTTTGCTCCCATTCTATTGACAAGAACGTCATTAAAACCTCTACCTAAATGTATGAGACTGGGAAAACATCGTTTAGCTGTATGTCCAGGAAAAAAAAGCTATGGTGTGCACATGGCTTTGCCCCTGCCACACTCAGAAGTGGAAAAATAAAACTAGGTAATACCATTTCCCTATCAGACTGGCAGAACAGAATCTCTCTGCCAACACAATCATTTTTAACTCTGCCATTCTACTTCTAGGAATTTATCCTGCAGATAAACTAAGAAATATGTAAACTTTTTTTGTAAAAGCAACAGATTGGAAAAAAATCTTAAATGTTCATCAGTAGGGGCCATATTAAACAAACTATGGTACATCCATATGATGGAATACCACGCAATCATAAAAAATAAGGTAGCTCTTCATGAACCAATATAGAATAAGCTCCGAGATATATAACTGAAAAAAATCAACAATGTGTACAATATCCTACCATTTGGTTAAAAAAATACATATGTATTGTTTATACATTTATGAAAGTAACTCCTCATGAAAATTCAAAAACCTGAAAGGGAAGGGGGGGCAGGGAGACTTTTACTGTAGACCATATTGTATCTTTTGAATTTTTAGCCATGTCAGTGTATTACCTAATCAAAATTTTAAGTTTATAGGGAGGATATGAATTCAGACTGCCACTATCTCTGTGACCTTGAGCAAGTTTGCTCATCAGCAAAAGGGAGTTAATATTACCACCTGCCTCTTGCAGGGCTGTGAGAAACCAGTTACTCTATTCTAAGGAAAATTCTAATAATCAATTTGGGTGTTTGAATCACATGCTAACCTAGAAATATTAAAGCCAACAGGAGCAGCATGTGGGGTGATCAAGGAAAGCCTCTAGGGTGACATTTAGTACCTAGGGAGTTTTCTCATCATAAAAGCATTAGAAAGTATGCTTAGTGTGTCTGAGGAACAGCAAGGAGAGTGGGAAGAGGTTGAGAGGACAGTAGGCCATGAGGTCACAAGGTAAGAGTGGGAAGATCATGGACGCTGTTTATAAGGACATTTCCAGCAAAGGTATGACATAAGACTTAACAGAATCCCAGCTGCTGTGTGCAGACAAAACTATAGGGTTGCAAGGATAGGAGCAAGACCTTACTGTTGATAGGTAATCCTGACTTTTGGCCTGAACCCTCCCCTCCCCTTCCTAAGTTGGCATCCAGAATAGTTTGAAGAAAACTTTCAAATGAGTTTTTCTAATTCATGCAAGGACCAAAGAACCAAGAGAGAAAAACCCTTACTTTCCCTCAAATTGTTAACTGTTTCTCCCATCACATCTTAATACCTTTTTGCAGGTTAGGGTATTTGATTTGCTTTAAAGCACGTTAGCATTAGATGACAAAAGATAACAGAAGGTCCATTTGTTGTAGTTTAATAGACATTTATTCCTTTAGTTGAACAACCTCTACACAGAAAATATATGGTTTAAGAATTTTTTTTTGAATGGAAAGGAATTTAGGTCTCAAGCAGTTTTATGTTTTCTAGAAATGATTTAACTGAGTCTTTTAAGACCTCTGAATAGGAGAAAAATTGGTTTAAGGAAACCAGCAATTAAATTTTGAAATCAAACTGCCTATTCTTAAGTCAGCAAACCCAGAAGTGAAAAGAATTGGGGCAATTCCTCTTCTGTATTTCCCATACACTCAAATTCACCCTGGGAAACAAGCCTAGTCTAACAAAAGACATGCCAACAGAATGTGGTGGTATGCTTGGGTAAGTTGGGCACAGTGGCAAGTTTGTAGAATGGTAAGAATTTTGAGAGTAAGTTAAGATGAGAAAAATAACTGTAAACACATAAGGTTAGATTGGAAACCATGAACTTGTACTGACACCAACTACCTGATTCTTCTGAGCAGCCTTGTAGGAATGAATAAAGTGAGCTGACCCAAGATGACTTGCAAGACTGATTGGACTGAGCAATGATGTACTTTTAAATAAAGCCAACCATATTTTTTCCCCTAAGGTGGCCAGAGGATTCATAATGGTCACATTTTAGCACTACAGATAAAGCATTTAAATTTCTCATCAAAGCTGACCTTTTCTATCCTCATACTCTTGAAAGCTATCTATCTGATGGCCACCAGTTTCCCAATCCTAGCATTGATTATTAGCTTACAAACTTTAAGGCTAATTCCCTTGTCATTTAACTATTGTTCAATTTACATCAGTTTCAATATATACCAGTGTTTACTGACTACCTCGCATGAAATTCAGTATTCTACAAATACCAGAGTCAGGGAATTCAAACAGGAACCTCCACCTATTACGTGAACTTCAGTTATACTGTGGAGACCAACGCAATTTTGTTTAGGTTAACCAGGATTTGTTTCATTTCTAAGAGCACCCTCTTGCAACAGGTTTATTCTATTCTCCTAAAAATGGCGGCATTCTCAAACTTTCCTCCTTTCAGAAACAGCACTTACATAAATGGAATATTAAATCTAAAAATGTGGGCCCTGGTCAATGTTCATTCTTTTTCCACATATGATCATAATGGACAACTAGGATATCCTTCACATTTCCAAGCAAAATCCATTTAAAGTTTGTCCTTGCCAAACTCCAAAAACAGCCAGTTTAGAGTAATCCAGCAGAGCATTGCATCACCCCAATAAAGCTGTAGTTTTCATCACATGCACCAACAAATCTACATGGTTAGTTTCTGTACTTACTCCTCTTTTACAGAATTTTACACCTATTATACCAAACAGCATTTTAAACACTGACATATAAGCTCCCTAATAAGATAAAGCAAAGACAAAAGCATTCATCTTATTAGAAATAAGATACACCATCACTTATAGTCTTCAAACATTATTGCACTTTAACTTTCATAATTTGACAATGCATTCATGAAACAAACTGCAGACAACTAGTTTTAACAAGACAAATTAAAGAACACTTTTAAGCAGACATGACTGTCCTAAATTGTTTATTAGGTAAGAATTTTACAAACATTACATATATTAGCGGTAACGGTGAAGCTGGAGAGTATTGCGTCTTCTCCAAGCTGCACGGCGAGAACCACCAATAGTGTGGTGGAACTTGTGGCCCTTTCCGAGGCCACGGCTCTTGCGGCCTGCAGATGTCAGCCCTCTCATTTCCCTGTGCTTGTGGACTGGTTTGGTGATCCACTGGGTGTCAGGATTTCTTCTGATAGCTTTATGGAATGGATCAATAAGGATAACCTCAAAGAATTTGTATGTGGAATCTTCGCCAACCCAGTAAGAATTCAGGACTCTGAGAGCCCCACAGTGGCGTCCAGCTCGCTCCTAGAATAGGAAAAAAGGCCCAAAATCAGCCTCCCACATTTCCCATAGTATCAAATTAGGAAGCAATAATTCTCTTTAGTTCACCACCAGGTGACACTGAGGCCATTCACTTAGCTGCTCAAATATTTACTAAGCATCTCCCCAGAGGCTGGGACCGTAAGTACGATAAGGCAGACTTAGTAAGCAAGATAACATACACAAATATCCTTAGATTGATTTGAAACCATTCCCTCTTATTATCTCCCTCCCTGACGAAGGCATAAATGTTAAAATTTAGGATTCTGGAACCTTGTCTTTTCCTGATACAATAAAGAAGTCACCCATTTTTTATAGAAAACTTTAATATTTAGCATGTTATTTTAGGCTTTGCAGGCCGTGACAGTTTTTGTCTTTTCTTTTAAAAACAAAAACGTTTTTAGCTCACAGAAGGCAATGGGCCCTTATTTGCTACCCTCTACAACAAAGCATAGCTTACTTACTTGACAAACCACAAGGAAAACTTACAACTAAGGATATAAATAAATGCACAGCTTCTATACACCTGGGGAGATGCGCTCTTCAAGACAAAGTTTACTGCCCTTCAAAAGCTTAGGTTCTACAGGTCCACACTAATCATAAAACAATTTCCAATATATGTGAGCAAAGACAAATTAAATCACTAACAGAGACAAAGTCTTGACATCAACTGTTTACCAAGATCAGTAAAGTAAAAATCACAAACCCCATCTGAAACACAATAGGGCTCACCTATATGTAAGTAAAAACAGAACAAGTTGCTAAAATCCTTCTCCACCATCTCCAGGAAGTGCCAATACAACTGCTACTCAAACCACTTACCTCAGCAACAGACTGAAGGCTTCGGGCAAACTTTAGCTGGTTAACACCATGATGGACAGGCTTGCCGTAGGTCGCACCCTTAGGAACTGGGCGTTTGCGGCCACCACGGCGCACACGAATGCGATATATGACATAACCTATACAAAAAAAATTTACACCGGTCTTATAAAAGGTGTAAGGGTGGAAGATTCAATGACTTGTCACTGAAGCTCCAACATCAATTATATTTCAGACCACAAGTCAAATACTATATCTCTGATAGAAGTAAAACTAATAGGGTAAGTTTGAGACTCACTTCATGTCAATCACACAGAGGTAGATTCATTTCTCATTCCCACTCTACACTGTTATTTCGCTTTAGTACAGACTCAGATTTGTAATCTATGACACAGTTTACACAATTGTGTGCACAGTAATTCACTGGTCAACAACTTCTATGCACTGCAACTAAAGACAGTTTCTGCCAAAGCCCTATGTGAAGACATTGGGGCGATACGATCTCTTCCTAGTCACCTGTGTCCAGCTTTCCCCGGGGAATATAATTTTATCCAGTCACCCACGCAAACATCTCTCACCTTGCTTGGCCTTGTATCCCAGTCTGCGCGCTTTATCGGGTCGGGTGGGGCGGGGGGCCCTGTGGAGCGCAGAGAGCTGGCGGTACTGCCAGCAGCGCACCCTGAGAAGAAAGCGCATCACATCCGACTGCTTCTTCCTCCATAGCTCCTGGATGTACTTGTAAGCGCCCATCTTGGCTTACCTTTGACACAAAACTGCATATTAAAAAAGCACCACCCATTTAAAGTATAACGAGAAGACCCCGTCCGTCCATCTTAGCTCCCCACCAACCACAAGGGAACCATTGAGGATGAAAATGGCTCTGCATGAACGGCACAGGAGAGCCAGCCCCAATCCCACCCCTGCGACCCCAGCGCGCAGCGAGGCCTTCGGCACATTTCCGCTGGACGAATGAATGGAGCTAATTGGGCACTGAGGGGGCGGATGACTGCGGCAAGCGGCGTCCCCCAGGGCCCGGCCTGCAGAGACCTCGCCAACAGCACAGGGGAAGATGCTGCTGCCGCTGCCAAGTCAACTCTCGAGGAAAAAGCACTTGCTCTACCTAACCCGCCGGCCTCGCTTTACGACGCCCTGGACCCGGCCCCATCCCGCAGCCCCAGGCCTCCCTCTCCTTCACGCTCCAGGCCCAGCTCGAATTCGCGCCGCCATCACAGTATCCCCCCCAGCCCGCCCCAGGGGCCGCCTCTCCACGCCCGCGGCGCCCCACATCCTGATCGAACTCGCGCCGCACAGAAGGCAGGAGAAGCTCCGAGGACGCAGGGTCCCCGAGTCTGGATGGCCGAGGCGAAGGGAGATCAGCGACGGATGGAATAGCGAATATCTCCAAAACAGCCTACCTGATGGCTGCCGCCAGACGGAAAGGAAAGAGCCTTTCTCCCACAATCCCTTTTGGGCTCCTCCCCCACTTCAGCGAGCCTCTTTCCGGTGGAAAGCTGCGGCCGCCCAGAGTCTCATGGGACATGTAGTTCCGGCAGAGAGCCTGGCGGGCGGAGTTCGTCCGAGATTGGGCGCAGCCTCCTCTATTGTCCCGCCCCCTGGGCCTCAGATTCGAGTTTGAGAGACAGGGGCAACCCGGAAGGCGTGAGTCCTTGGCAAGGCCTCGGCGAGCGAGCGTCCGAGACAGTCCCGCAGCCTGGAGGAGGCGAGTTGGGGGCGGGGCTCTAGTGGCCGAGGCGCGCCGCTATCTTCCGGGTGTGCGGAGGCGCACGGTCTGTGTCGTGAGGTGCTGGGGCTGTTTCACCGATGCGGGCTCATCACCTGAGGCGTTGATGCGAGTTCCCGGGTGCGGCGCCGTTCCACCTTTCCCTCCACCTTTCCTTCCGGACGGGCGCAGAAATCTGGGGCCCCGGGGCGGCTCGGACAGACCTCCGCGGCGCTGCCCCAGCCGCCAAATAAGGCGTTCGTGGTCCGGGGGCTTCGCGGGTGGGGGTCCGCGTCCCGCGCTCCCCGGGTCAATTCGGGCTTTACCCCCCGCAGGCCCCGACTCCGAGGGATTTTGCCCTAAAAGGATTCCGGGGGGAGGGGGAGCCGGGCGGCTCGGCAGCTTTCCATTTCCTTGCCTTTCCTGCGTAGGGATTTGGGTCCGTCTGGACCACAGTTCTTTAGAAAAGGAAAATATTTATTTGCCAAGACCTGGCTGGCAGGTGCGAATGTTTCGGGAAGAAATACTGAGAAAATGCTGGCGTTTTGTGTTAAGTTCTTTATTGAAAAATAGTTTAGTGGCTTTTTTGTGTTTTCAGAATATTTTCATTTTTGGTACAATTATGTGGTTTAATTCTTTTAACACATTCTAAGTTTGTGTGTGGCCAAGGTTTAAGAGAATCTTGTTTACCGTCTAAATCATTAGCGGTTTTGGTTATTTTTCCCCTATTTCCTATTTTGCTTTTTTTTTTTTTTTAATCGCAGCTTTACCACTGTAAGAGCCATCACATGGCTCACTGATTCATTCAACAAATGTCTATGAAGTGCCTAATATGTACCAGGCAGTGTCCCAATTGCTGAAGATGCAGCAGTGGTCAACGCAGGCATTCTAGTTTTCTTGGAAACGGGCATAAGTAAGATATATATTATGTTCGGCGGGAAGAGCTAAGGAGAGATATTGAGAGGAGAGTGGGGATAGGAAGTGTTCGGGTGGGGGTCGAAATTTTGGAAGGAATCTTCAGGATAAGTCTCCTTGAGAAGTAACATTTGAGAAAGGACCTGAAGGGTGGGAGCCTTGGAGAAGTGGGGACTGATTTCAATCAGAGGGAAAAGTACCAAGGCTGGAGTATGCCTGGATTGATACAGGAACGACAAGGAGGCATTGTGGCTGGACTCAACCATAGGCGAAACTAGCAGATGACATCAGAGTGGTGAAGGTTCTTATGAGGACTTTGGGTTTTCAGACTGCCTGAGATTGGAAACAATGGGAAGAGTTTGAGCAGAAGGGTGACTTCATGTGGCTTAACATTTTTAAAGGATCATATGGATTGCAGCTTGGAGGCTAGAAGGGAAAAGGTGGAAGCAGAGAGACTAGTTGGGAGGTTGTATTAGTTTCCTTTTGCTAATGTACCAAATTACAGCAAATTTACTGGCTTAAAACAATACACATTTATTGTCTTATAGTTCTGTAGGTCAGAAATCTCACTAGGCTAAAATCAGGTTGTCAGTAGTGCTGTGTTCCTTTAGAGGCTGTAGGGGAGGATCCGTTTCCTTGCCTTTTCCAGCTTCTAGAGGCCACCTGCATTCTTTGGCTCCTGACCCCTTCCATTATCTTCAAAGCAAGCAGCATAGCATCTTCAAATCCCTGTCTTTCTCTCTTTCTTCCTGACACTCTTGTCTCCCTTTTACAAAGACACTTGTGATTACGTTGTGTCCACCCAGATAATCCAGGGTAATGGCTTCATCTCAAAGGTCTTAAATTTAATCACAGCTGCAAAGTCCCTTTTACTGTGTAAAGTAAAATACTCACAGGTTTTGGGAATTATGACAGAGACATCTTTGAGAGGCCAGGTGAGAGAAGATGGTGCCTGAGACCACTTCATTAGTGATGGAGGTTGGAAGTGGTCCCCCCTTGGATGTGTCTCAAGGTACAGGATTTACTGATGGATCAGATGTGGGGTGTGAGAAAAATGAGTCAAGAATGACTGACTACAAATCATTTGGAAAAAAGATTCTGGCAGTGTGAATCATCACTGCTAATTTCTTAATTTTTGCAGTTTTGTTTCTTAATTTGCAGTTTCTCAGGAGTTTTGCAAGATTTGGACTGGAATCTCCAATTGATTTTTTTTTTTTTTTTTGGTGAGGAAGATCAGCCCTGAGCTAACATCTGTTGCCAGTCTTCCTCTTTTTGCTTGAGGAAGGTTGTCCCTGAGCTAACATCTATGCCAGTCTTCCTCTATTTTGTATGTGGATTGCCACCACAGCATGGCTTGACGAGTGGTGTGTAAGTCTGCATTCGAGATCTGAACCCACAAACCCTGGGCTGCCAATGTGGAGCGTGTGAACTTAACTACTACACCGCTGGGCCAGCCCTGCAGTTGATGTAGAGACTGGTGAGGGCAGGGATCATTTCTGGTTTTACCCCCTAGTTTGTCCCTAATGCCTGGCATTATGGTAAGCCCTTAGTAAATATTTACTGAGTGAATAAAAGGAATGGTAAGCCAGAATCAGCTTATTATATTTTATGTTCAATATTATTTGCAAAACACTTTTAATGTGTGTTTATTTATGTAAAATGTATTCATATATGGATAAGTAAAAGTACTGCACACAGTACATGATGTTTCCATAAATAAATACGCAGTGTAGAAGTTTTCACCATGTGATGCTTATTCACCATGTGACGCTTATGTAATAAGATCTATTTATAACATCTCTCTATGATGTTAACAGTGTCTCAGTATTAATATTTTTCTGGTTGCATAAAAAAGTTGTGTTGTATAAAAGTAGAATAATTTCTTTAGATAGAAGAACAGAAGTACTGACAATTTGGGGGAGCTGTTTCTGATGGCTCTTCCAAGAGAATGTTGACCAGGTCATGTTTTTATTCTCTAGCAACACTACTGATTTGGAAAGCAAAGCAGTATGTGTTTAAGACTGTGTTGGATTTTGCGTGTTAAGCACATTCTCTTAGTCGTTTACATCAGATGAGGATTAATAGGTCACAGACTGAATTTTATTGTCCAGCAGTTTCTTAGGGTAGGGACTGTAATAAGTACTTCTGACTGCTGCTTTTTGTATTGACCTCAGTGTTGATGGAGTTTCTGGGTAAGCAGTTTCTGCTCTCATAGCATCACAGTGTTAGAAGGAACCTTAAAGGTCGTTCATCTACTCTGGAGTCTTTCAAACTCTTGAAACCTAGATTTACATGAGAGGCTTGGCTCCCTCCAGGATCTATTCATGTGATTCGGTGCCTGTTCAGATACTGCAGATGGCCTCTTTTTTTTGTATTTGGAAGGAAATGGCGCATATTTATTCTGTTTGGGAATTATGGAATATTATAATGCTTATAGAACTAAGTTTTTAGTGGTTTTTATTTATAAATCTGAGTATAAATAAGCATGAGAACCACTTCCTTATGTGTAATGTGAGTCCCTGCCGTCATGATCATATTTGGAAAGTAAAGTATTTTTGTATGTGTATTTAATATAATTCATTCAAAATCTTACATTAGATGTTAATTTTTTAAAGAATTCAGACTTTTTAATTGATGGTGGCAGGTCACTAATCTTCAGCTTTATATGTAGTATTATTGTTTCCCACTTGAAGAGAACTAGGAACCTGGAATATTTCATTTATGCTTTGATTAATCACAGTAACACTTTCGTCTTTGTTTTCTTTTTGATGGTGTAAAATATTTAATGTGGCCGATTCTGTCTTATCTCATCCTTCTCTTTCCTTCCTAAAAAAACCTTAAAATCCTTACCCGGTGTTTGAGTTACCTCTATTCAGTTAGTTTCACTGTTTGCCCTTGATGGAGACTTCTCTGATATACAAAAACAAACCCCCAATTTATTTATTTATACACACACACAAATATAAAGTAATACATATTTTAACATTTTATCTGCTCATCCTAATATCAATGAGTGATCAAAGTACAATTGTAGTATACCACTTCTTTTTTTTGAAAATTTTTTTCATTTTTATTGATGTCTTAATAGTTTATAACATTGTGGGGTTTTAGTTGTACATTATTATTTGTCACCATATGGATGCATCCCTTCACCCCTTGTGCCCACCCCCCACCCCCCTTCCCCTTGGTAACCACCAATCAGTTCTCTCTGTCCATGTGTTCACTTATATTCCATATATGAGTGAGTTCATGCAGTGTCTGTCCTTCTCTCTCTGGCTTATTTCACTTAACATAATACCCTCTAGGTCCATCCATGTTGTTGCAAATGGGACAATTCTGTCTTTTTTATGGCTGAGTAGTATTCCATTGTATACACCACATCTTTATCCAATCATCAGTCGAGGGACACTTGGGTTGCTTCCACTTCTTGGCTATAATGAATAATGCTGCAATGAACATAGGGTGCATAAGCCTCTTGTGATGGTTGATTTCATGTCCATTGGGTAGATGCCCAAGAGTGGGATTGCTGGATTATGAGGTATTTCTATTTTTAATTTTTTGAAGAATCTCCATACTGTTTTCCATAGAGGCTGCACCAGTTTGCATTCCCTGTAGCATACCACTTTTAAAGCAGATATATAGACCACTTCCAAAGACTCTTTGGAATATTTGATTTCTGAACTTCTCAGGATTATAATGGTTTCAGCATTTTTCCAGTTTGCTGTAGTCCCCAGCACTCATAGTTACCTCACTTTTATAGAGGGTCTATTGCTGTTAATCATTGGATGTTTTTGTTCTTATAAACTGCCTGCTTCGCTGAAGTACAGTATATACCTGCCCCTTTAAAGCACTTGAGTTTTCTTGAAGATTGGTATAATGTGTGGTAAAGGGACATTTTTTTTGATTGAACAGGAAGAGGAGAGGAGGTAAGGATTGGTATTTAGAAATTCTGCTGGGGCTGAGACATTTTCAGAGGAAGGGAAATAACAAAAGAAAAATCAGAATTTAGATTCCAACAGCAACCTTTTCTGACAACAGAATTGTTCTGTGTTGCCATCATTTTTCTTATCCAGTGGCAGATTTCTTTCTTTTTCATCCTCCTATGTGGTTAGGTGGCAACTTAAATTTTAACTATTAGCATTAAAAACCCTTTGAAAGAAAGATTCAATGGTGTCATAACTTACAGGAGACCACAGTATGCAGAGAGAACAGAATCCTATGATAAATGAGATGACATTAAATTAATCATAAATTCAGAGGTATGTGTAGAAAACCTTTTAAAATAGGCCATAGTTGCTGACATAGGAGGTGGCATACCATAGATGATCGATGTTACACAAAGCTCTGCCCTTATAAATAAAGTCTGAGAACTTTTCTATTGCAGTTACGCTGAAAATATAAAGAAAAAGTCCCCTAAGAGAAGTGGTTCTCCTGGAAGCAAGTAATAAATATTCTTGATAAGATTTAGAAGGATCCAAGTGTGCCACTCAGGAAATAATGGTTGTATCACATAAGTGATGATTATTTCTCTACTGGTAAAATGTAGTGTACTGCTTTGAGAAAGAGTGCTGTGTTATTACTGCACTACAATAATGTTAGCATTAAAATTTTTCCTGTCAGCAGATTAGTGTTGTGGTTGATTTGGGTCATAAAAAATTACAGACTTTGAGAAAATAGAGAAGACTTAGGGGAAGTTCATTTGTTGCGAATGTTTTCAGTGTTGGTAAGAAAACAAATCAATAGTGATGTGCAACACACATGCGTACATAGAAGGATACCCGGTATTCCTTTTATCTGAATGCTCATTTGAATTTTCTTGTTGTAGTTGTCTTCTGACTTCAAGGAGTTGTGGTATCCCTTTTACTCACAGTTATTGCATGTTCTATGCTTCCAGATGAGACGAGAATTGGGGGAAATGAGGAGGTGGTGGGAGTTGGCAAAGGCAGTGTGGAAATGTAGATTCTCTTATCAGGTTACTCTGTTGTATTTGATGAGCCTTTTTTCATTTCACCTTGGCTTCTGCTCCCTTGCCTTCTGGAAAATAAAAGCTTTGAGGAAAATTGGAGGAAATGTTACCTGATCTTGCTCTTTCTTGGATATGTTAGGAAGCTAGGAGAGATGAGTTTTCCTTTTCTTACCAAAGTGCCTGAGCAATTCTTCTAGCATTAAGAAGTATGACTCAAAAGTAGGACTAAGAGAGCCCATGTGGCTACCAAAATCCAATTTCTCACTCTCCTGAAAAAAAGACTGACAGTAGCATTAATAAAATTAATGTTTCTTTAAAAAATCATGTCCATTCTCTATCCAAATGTTTATCTTCATGCCTCCTTAAATTTTTCCTAAAATGTTTATTTTTCCAAGTAAATGTTAATGAGCAGGCAATCTCTTTCAAGGATTGGTTTCATCTAGAATTCGATTTGGATTCCTGTAGACTTAATTAGTATTGAAATATTCTTCGTATAAAATGTATTATTTTTGAAAACAAATGTGTATTCATATCTATACATGTAGTCTTATGCTTATCTAGATTACCTCTGCAAAGATATAAGAAACTGGTAACACTGATTGCTCTAAGGGAGCAAATGGGAGACGAGGAATGGAGTTTGGAAGGATATACTTTATTTTATATATCCTTTTTTATATTTGAAATTTCCCCCTGTGTATGTTTTACTTATTAAATTTAAACTTAGAACGAAAGAAAAAGGAACGGTTGATTTCAACAATATGCAATTTTAAAGATCTTCTGTTCTCTTCACAGTGATATCCTGGGAGAAGATGGGAAAGGGCTGCAAGGTTGTGGTTTGTGGCTTGTTATCTGTGGGGAAAACAGCAATTTTGGAGCAGCTCCTTTATGGGAATCATACTATTGGTAAGATTATTTTTCTCTAGTTTCTCTGTAGGTTCTGGGAACTGCTAGTGGTCTGTGGTGGTACACAAAAGTGAGGTGTAATCCAGAGAGACCAAAAGGGTCATAGAATTCAACAGAGATTGAGGGGGAGGAAACATTTTATGTTATTGAAATTCAAGAGTGCTTGCTGTAAGCTATAACAGTTAAGAAAACAAATGTGTGTGTATCTATATATATATCTCCTTTGAATATATATGTTGTTACCTATATATTTACATAAGAATAGTGGTCTTGGAGTCATAGAATCAGTCACTCGAGAATATACTGAATGATCTATCATTCTTATTTCAGACATGACTTTCCAGTACTGCTGTATAGGTTTTAAAAATGGGAGAAACAGCGGTTTGCAATGTGACCTAATTTTGTGAATTGGATTATCTTGTTCATTTATTCATTCATTGAGTTAGTTATTAAATATTTGCTATATGATAAATGCTGTGATGATGCCTTGTGAGGATACAGAGGTGAAGACAACAGCATCTCTGGCTTTAAGGAGGTCATGGTTTAGTAAGGAAGACAGACATTAACAGGTTAGAATAAAATGAGGTTTATGTTAGAGAAATAAGTAGAATCATAGATCTTTGAAGTATTTATCTCTGGCAAGTAGCTTAGAGCACATTTCTTTTTTTTTTTGTGAGGAAGACCAGCCCTGAGCTAACATCCGTTGCTAATCCTCCTCTTTTTGCTGAGGAAGACTGGCCCTGGGCTAACATGCGTGCCCATCTTCCTCCACTTTATATGGGACGCCGCCACGGCATGGCTGACAGGCAGTGCGTCGGCGGGCGCCCGGGATCCGAACCAGCGAACCCTGGGCTGCCAAGCGCGGACTAAACCGCTGCGCCACCGGGCTGGCCCCGAGCACATTTCTATCTTACTTTTATTAACCATTTTGATAAGCTCTGCTTCTCTTCCACCTTCCCAAAATAATATTTAACAATTTTGGTTTAATCCAGATTTGGTTTTTATTATGATGCCTGTGCCAGCAGTTCTCAAACTTTTTGTTTTAGAATCCCTCCTGTCACAAATCCTGCACTATTAGTTCTTCATTTTTTACCTCTAGATTCTAATTTATGCCTAGGGAAAAATTAAATTATGCTGGGGCTGGGGGGAAGAATCCCTTTACCCACTGAAAACCCCAAACAGCTTTTGTTTATGTTGGCTGTATCTTTTGATATTTTTATTGTATTAGAAATTAAACTTAAGAAATTCAAAAAATACTTATTACTTAAAATCACAACTTATTACATGCTAAGATAACATTCTTATGAAAAATAATTATATTATCAAAACTTTAGTGAGAGGATGAGCATTGATTTACATTTTTGAAAATCTAATGTCTAGCTTAATAGAAGGCAGCTGGATCATCATACCTACTTGCTTTTATATTCAATCTGTTGTGATATGTTGTTTTAGTTGAAATATTTTAAGACAATCTGTATTCAAATATTATGTAGTTGGAAGATACATAGTAGGAAAAGATAGGAGTATTTTAATAGCCTTTCCAGATAATTGTGAATATTCTTCTTTGATATTTCACTAAAACTCAACAAATGATGGTTACTTAAAGGTTATTGCAATGTGGAATCTGAAACCACATCAGTAAACTTTTCCTACTCTATTACATTAAAATCTCATTGATCTATCTTGTACTTTAAATGGATTTTTTACCCAACCATGGCTTTTTAGCATCATGAATTGGTCATTTGGAAAATACTGGTTTACTGAGATAAGCAGATCTTCCAAATAACAATTATTAATACCATTACCAATCTCTTCAGTATTGGGAAGCTATCAAGTTCATGGTGATGGATACAATTCTGATTTTCACTTGAAAGCTCAAATTTTATCATTGACAACAAATACTGTCAGTTATTTTCCTTGAAATGGTAGGTTCCCTGTATTCATTTTTGAGAAAATGTCTGTCAAATACCCTGAATAACCATGTTTTTCTGTCATTCCTTCTTAAAAAATGTGGCTAGTTCAGCTTGCAACTCAAACACAAGAGCTTTTCCTCCAGACAATCACCATTATTCATTATGCAGAAATACTTTATGCATACTTCCCATTAATCACATAGAATATTAAAAAGATATAAAGATGTATTCTCAAGGATTGAGATTTAATAAAATTGATCATTTTTACTGCTTCATCAAGGACATTTCTTAAGTGAAACTGGCTTTAACTGCAAGTATAAGATGGTGAAAAACACAACTAATACAGTTGGTGCTACTGCCTTGATTTGTACTAAGGTGCCAGCAGCTTTACCCACCATCGCTTTTGCATTTGTCATCAGTACAAATGTCAACACAGTGGAAAAGACAAATGTCTTAGTATTATTACGAAAATAGTTTTGCCCACGTGAATTCCCTGAAGGACCTCAAGGGATCTGTAGACTACACTTAGAGAGCTACTGGCACATGTAAATATTCTCAGCTGAGCAGTATTGTGTACTATGATTGTTTCTTTTCTTTCATTTTGTTTTTATGGAAGCTAATGTTTGCTTTATTTGTCATTTCTTTAGTTTTGTTTATACCGTTGGCTAATTATTCTACATGCCCAGATGTTTCTCAGTTTTCCATGAGGTCAATTATATCAGTTAATCCTTTCTTTTTTTTTCTTGCTCCTTCCAGGAGCAAGCAGTCCTCTTATGTAGGTCTATTGCACAGCTATCACCATGGAACTTCTGTTTACCTGTCTTTCTTCCTAGGTTTGATTTACTGTTTCCTAGATCTCTTGTCATCTTGGTTTACACCCTTCTTTTGGTGGAAAATATCTTCCAGTATAGTCATACGTCACTTAATAGCGGGCATATGTTCTGAGAAATGTGTGATTAGGCAATTTCGTCACAGTGTGAACATTATAGAATGTACTTAGACCTAGATGGTATAGCCTACTTCACACCTAGGCTGTATGGTACTACTCTTGTGGGACCACCATTGTATGTGTGGACCATCGTTGACCAAAACGTTGTTATGCAGTTCATGACTGTACTTTTTTGGGGGTTGGAAAGGTTGTATCATGGAATGGGGCATTGGGTGATGATAGCCCTCAAAATGCCCTCTATGTCTGGTGCATAGTAGTAATCCTGGGACTTCTGAATAGAGATATTTACTGTTGCCCCTGTGATTACTTTTACTTCTGTGTTAGGTTCCGATGTCTTCCTCTTTCTATGATTACGTGCTAATTTTTTCTTTTCTTTTTCTTTTTTTTTTGGTGAGGAAGATTGGCCCTGAGCTAACATGTGTGCCAATCTTCCTCTATTTTACATGTGGGACACTGCCACAGCATGGCTTGACAAGCGGTGTGCAGGTCCAAGCCCAGGATCTGAATCTGCGAACCCTGGGCTGCTGAAGCACAGCATATGAACTTAACCACTATGCCACTGGGCCAGCACCTACATGCTAATTTTGTTGGAGGGCCTCCTGAAACAGTTTCCTGAGAAAATGTACATGATACATTTTTTCAGCCTTCACATGTTTGAAAATATCTTTATTTTGCACTCACAATTGAATTATAATCTTGAGTATAGAATTCTAGGTTGAGAATAATTTCTTTTCAGTATTTTGAAATCATTGCTCCATTATCATCTTTTCTCCTTTATTATAAAATGCCTCATATATATAGAAAAGTACATAAAACACTAAATGGTTTAATGAATAATTATAAAACAAACCTTTGCATAATCTCCACACAGGTCAAAAAGTAGAATATTGAGGGCACTTTAGTAGCTCCCGTGTTCCTCTCTCCAATCACAACTTAGCCCTTCCCTTAACTTTTGGTTAATCAGTTCTTTCTTTTCTTTATAGTTTTGCCACCTATATATGTATCACTAAAGGATATAGTTTATTTATTTATTTTTTATTTTTTTTGTGTGTGGGGAAGACCAGCCCTGAGCTAACATCTGTTGCCAATCTTCCCCTTTTTGCTGAGGAAGACTGGCCCTGAGCTAACATCCGTGCCCATCTCCCTCTACTTTATATGGGACGCCGCCACGGCATGGCTGACAGGCAGTGCGTCGGCGGGCGCCCGGGATCCGAACTCGCGAACCCCAGGCTGCCAAGCGCGGACTAAACCGCTGCGCCACCGGGCGGCCCCGGATATAGTTTATTTTTGCCTGTTACTAACTTAATATCAATGGAATAATACTGTATAAATTCTTCAGTGTCTGACTTCTTTCACTTAGCATTGTATCTGTAGAATTCATCCATATTGTTGTAGGTAACTGTGGTTTAATTTTCATTGCCTTCTAGTATTCTATTGTATGAATACACCTCAGTTTATTTCTCTCTTCTATCTTGATGACCATCTGAGTTGTTTCCAGTTTGGGGCTATTAGAAATAATGTTGCAATGAACAGTCTTATACATATATCCCAGCTATTTTGTGGACGAGTTCTGGGGTATATATCTAGGAGTGAAATTGCTGGTTCATAGAGGATGTGTATCTTCAGTATTACAAGATTCTATTATCTTCTTTCTTCTAGTGTTGCTTTTGAGAAGCTGGGAGCCATTATAATTCTTGATGCTTTGGATGTGGAAGCTTTTGCAGGCTCTCTTCTTTGTCCCTAGTGTTCTGAAATTTCATAGTGGTGTATCATAGAATTAGTCTGTTTTCATCCATGGTACTGAGCACTCAGTGGTGGGCCCTTTCAATATGGAAATGTGTGTCTTCAGTTCTAAATTATTTTGTTGATACTTTCCCTCCTCTTTGTTCTCTGTTCTCTCTTTCTGGAACTCTCTTTTTGGATGCTAGCTAGACCTTCTGGATTAGTCCTCTAATTTCTTATTTCTCCTCTCCTATTTTCCACTCTTAGTATTTTGTTCCACTTTCTGGGAGTTTTCTTCATCTTTATTTTCCAGCCTTTCTACTGAGTTTTCATTTCTTAGTATCCTGTTCTTATTTTATGGATGCACTATCTTATCTCTTTGAGTATAATATTGAGTAGTTTTGTTTGTTTGTTTTCTTTTCTTTGTAGGCTTTTTCCTAGAGGAAAAAGAGGACCTTAGAAGGTGCTCTTTTCTGATTTTTGGTCTCTCTTTTCCTCAGGTATCTGGTAATCCTTGGTTGTCTGCTCATAATTAAGAGTGGAGAACTAAAAAGCTAATTGATGGGGCTGGCCTGGTGGCATAGTGGTTAAGTTTCCATGCTCTGCTTTGGTGGCCCGGGGTTCATGGGTTTGGATCCCAGGTGCAGACCTATACCCTGCTGTGGTGGCGTCTCACATGCAAAATAGGGGAAGATTGGCACAGATGTTAGCTCAGGGACAATCTTCTTCAAGCAAAAAAGAGGAAGATTGGCAACAGATGTTAGTTCAGGGCCAGTGTTCCTCACCAAAAAAAAAGAAAAGCTTATTGAAAGCTCTAAGCATATGGATAGGGTTCATGACTTTGAGCTTCACTATAAGGTAATTTGGATGGGGTATTTGTTGGGGAACCACAGATGTTAGCATATTTAGGATTTTTCCTTTTTTGCTGGCCAGAGTCCACAAATTCCTCTGCCTAGAGGATAAAGACCTGGCTGTCGAAGGTTTGGGAACAGAGGGAGCTTGACACTTAATGGCCCCCTATTTTCACTATGGAACTCAGACCCTCTATGTCACAGTACAAGCATCCTCTATTTTACCCTCCCTAGAGATTGCACTCTTAGTCTTCTGCAGGTATGGGGGAGTGGTGCTTGCCCAGCAGCAATGGAGCGGGAGAGGAGATCTAGAGAGCTGATGGAAGTGTCATGACTTCAGTTGATTTATAGAGTAAGAAAATCTCAAAAGGTCTAAGCTTAATGAGAGGAAGAGGGGAACCAGCTTGGCGTTTGCTGGATAAAACATCCACCATGACAAAAGTCTTGGTAGTTTTTGCCTTTAAATAATCAAAGCCCAATAAGTTTGTGTCTTAATAGAATAACCTTTAATTTCCATAAGGTAGCTTAATATATCACAGGATGATACATATACTCAAACTTATGAGTAATTTTCCCTTACTAAACATTGAATACATTCCTTAATGTAAAGAATTATGCTGATAAAAGTAAATTTTTGGTTTCTTATGATCCAGTCTATTTATCATTACATAATTATTCCTCTTAATACTTTATGGAGATTTTATTTAATACGCACAGACATTTTATGTAAGGCACCTGTAACAAATCATTCTATGGTGTTTAGGTTGTTTAAAACTATGGCAAGAGTTTTCAAAAACCTATAATATAGTATGTTTTCTTGGTAGAGGATGTTGTCCATATGATTTTACCTCTGGATATAGCTCATATTTAAATATGAAGGTGGTTTCAGGGACCATACCATAACTTTCTTATCATATACCTCTCCACTAATTAAAATTCAAAGTATTCATCTTCTCCCCTTAATCTCCTTATCAACAAATAACTATTGAATACTTGCTGTGTACACAGAATGGTTCTTTTCTCTCAAGGAAGTTATAGATTACTTGAAGAGACAAAACCTGCACAAATGGAGCAAACTAAAATGCATTTTAAAAGGATCACTCAGGCAAGAAGGGGACTGAAATCGGGACATCAATTATGAGCTTGCTCACCTCACTCATTCATTCAGGAAACATTTACTAAGGATGTATGTAAGTCAATTTGTTAGTCCTCAGAGCTATAAAGATAGATTAGCCATAGTTCTGGCTCTCAAGGAGTTTATACTTCAGCTTTGGAGGGGACATATATGAAAGATTTAAGTATAAAATGGTATTACTTGTACAAGGCACAATAGGAGCAGAAAGGAAGGAAGGGGATAATCAGGAGAGGATCCAGAGTTGACATTTTGGAAGAGTGTGGAAAGGATACTACATGTTTACCAGGTGTTTACTGAGCTACTGCCATGATTCAGGTGAAGATAAGCCAGTGGGAATGGAAAGAGGCAATGGATTGAGCAGATGCTTCAGCAGTAGAGTGGCTGATTTATAACTTTCACCCAGATTTGCCTTGTTCAAAGAGAACTCTGAAGACTGCCCAGGTGGATGGTGATGAAGGGAAGAAAGCAAGGAGGAGGAACAGAAGTAGGGAGGAAAGATAACAAGTTTTGCTAGTTTGAAGTACTTGCAGGACATTCACATAAAAGTGCCGAGTAGGTACTTAGGAATTAAGGCCTGATGCTCAGGCCCAGACTGGACATGTACATTTTTGAGTCCCTTAACCAGACCATGGAAACAGTGGAAGTTGTACAGAAGAAGAGCAGCAAATTTACCCCAGGTCTTGTCCTTGGCTGTGATGAAGAAAATGGAGCCACTTAGTTGTTGAAGCTACTTTTAAAATCAGCCTTTAATTAAGTTCTTTGACTCTTCTAACAGTTACTTTTTAAAAATATGTAATAGTAAATCTCATTGCCAAATTTTTATTTCTACTTTTATTTCTATACAGAAGAAATATTTTTAAAAAGCATGTTGGTCATTGACTATAACTACCTTTCATTTTTAAGAAGTTAGCAAATGGAAATATGATTCTTATATGTAGTAAATAGGGCACCTAGAAAGCCAACTTCTAAAGGACAAGGAAATACTCAACAGTTGGTACTGAATTATCCAAAGAGTAATTTCTCTTTTTCTTGTTGAGGTATAAGTGACATAACATTATATACTTGCAGGTGTACAACGTAATGATTCAATATTTGTATATATAAAAGTAATTTCTTTTTAATCCCAGGAATGGAAGATTGTGAAACAATGGAAGATGTGTATATGGCTTCAGTGGAAACGGATCGGGGAGTAAAGGAACAGTTGCATCTTTATGATACCAGAGGCCTACAGGAAGGTGTGGAGCTGCCAAAGCATTATTTTTCATTTGCCGATGGCTTTGTTCTTGTGTACAGTGTGAATAACCTTGAATCCTTTCAAAGAGTGGAGCTTCTGAAAAAAGAAATTGATAAGTTCAAAGACAAAAAAGAGGTAAGTGGGTATATCAAAAATGCCAACTGTGAATTATAATACTATTTAAATTGTAGCATGGACTTTTGGGCAGTTAAAATATTTTAAAAGCATTAAATTGTATTCACAGTATCTGTAAACTTCATAATTGTTTTCTTAGTTCAAGAAATGTAGGACTGACTGAGTTCAGTCAGGACCAGCATTTGACTTTCTGCCTTTGCTTGTTACCACGTACAAGTTGAATTTTAATAACTCCATACCTCAAGTACTACATAGTTCATTTCATATTGTTTGAGATCACTGTTTCCTACGGCTCTTTATTATCTCCTTGAATAAATAGGATTCTTGTCTTCAGTCTTACAAAAAAGAGAAGAAATGAAAAAATAAATAATTATTGGATTCTACCCATTTACTACTTAAAAATAAGATTCTTACTATTGTCTGTAAAGCCTTATATGATCTGACCCATTCCTATCCTTTTCATCTTTATCATTCTTTTCCTCTCTCACTGTACTCCAGTGACTGGTCTACTTTCTGTTTTCCCAACATGATAATTTTGTTCCCTTATTAAGTCCTTCTCAATTGCTGGTTCCCTTGCCTGAAACTCTCTTATCAAGATTTTTCTCCAGATCTTCACATGGCTGACTCATCATCATCTAGGGTATCATATAATGTACTGGTTAACAGCACTGGCTAGATGTTCTTAACCTAGATTTTTATATTTTATTGATTTTTATGTTAAACTTTTTATTTTGAGATAATTGTAGATTCACATGCAATTTTAAGAAATAATAGAGATCCTTACCCAGTTTCCCCCCATTGTACAATATCACAACCAAGATATTGACATTGATATAGTCAAGATTTAGAATATTTCCATCACTGCAAGGGTCCCTAATGTTACCCTTTTATAGCCACACCCACTTCCCTCCCAACCCCACCCCCTCCTTAACCCCCGACAAACACTAATCTGTTCTCCATTTTTATAACTTTCTCATTTCAAGAGTGTTAACATAACTGGAAGCATACAGTATGTAACCTTTTGGTATTGGCTCTTTTCACTCAGCATAATTCTCTGGAGAGTCATCCAAGTTACTGCATATATCAGTAGTTGATTCCTTTTTATTGCTGAGTGGTATTCCATGGTATGTATATACCAAAGTTTAACCATTCACCTGTTGCAGGACATCTGGGTTGTATTTTTTTTTACTATTTTGAATATTTACTTTGCAAATAGAGAAAAATATTCACAAGGTTCAATCTTCAAAAGACATAAAAAGGCAAGTAATCAATGCTCCCTCCCACCTGTTTGCCATCTTTCCTACCTAAACAGATAAATACTGCTATTTTCTGGACTATCCTCCAGATTCCCCTCCCTGCCCGCCAAAAGTTGAAAGAATAGTTCAGTGAACACTCATATACTTGATACTTGAATCTTAACTTTTCTGCCTTAGTTTCCTTATCTGTAAAATGAGGATGACAATAGTACCTTCCTCATATAGTTGTTATGGGGATTTATGTAAGTAAACACATTCATTCAGCAAATGCTTACTGAGCAACCACTATGCCTGGCATTGTTCTAGGTGAGGTGCGGGGAATACAAGACAACAAAATGGAGTCCCTATTCCCATAAAGCTTCTATTTTGGGGATGGGAGGGGGAGAGACAATGGACAAATATATATTACAAAGAGTGATGCTATGTAGGAAAGTAAAGCAGAGTGGGGAGTGAGAGTACTGTTTTCTTTAGGGTGATCTGGGAAGAGGGAAGGAGCCAAGCTGGAGGAGTGCTCCAGGTGGAGGGACTAGCTTATGCAAGGGTCTGGGGCAGGAGTTTGCTTGTCATGTTCAGGAACAGCAGTGAGGCCAGAGTGAGCTAGGAGGAGAGTGGTAGGAGATGAGGGCAACATTTTGGATGAGAAGCTGTTGGTTTTGAGCAAAGGAATGATATGATCTGGGCCTAGGCTGCATTTATTTATTTTCATATTTGTTTTTAAAAAATTGAATAGGTAATGTTTGCACATGGTTCGAAAATAAAAATGATATATAAAAAGGACTATAGTGAACCCTAGTACCCACCCTTGTCCTCAGCCGCCGAGTTCCTGAACCTCAAGCATGCTTTTTTTTTTTTTTTTCTACAGTCCAGAAATCTTTTATTTTTTTTCACTTATCATGCCATGAATTCATAGGGAATGGGTTCCAGCAGCTCAGGCTCCTTTCCATTGGTTCTCGCAAAGTGTGCTTCTCTGGGCGGGGCAGGCTGGCGCTTCAGCTGAACCCAAGTACCTTTCTCTTTGGCTTCCTTCTTTTTCTGATCATTTTCCTTCACACGTTTCAGGAAGCTATCTCGGCTCTTAGAGTTCTTAATATGTTCAATACGTACGTTAATTCTCTTGGCAAGAATCTTGCCCTTAACTTGTTTGTTTACAACAATGCCAACAGCATGCTGGGTAACATTGTAGACTCTTCCAGTTTTGCCATGGTAACATTTGTGGGGCATTCCTTTTTGAACAGTGCCCATTCCCTTGATGTCTACAATATCACCTTTCTTGTAGATTCGCATGTATGTAGCCAAAGGAACAACTCCATGTTTTCTAAAAGGCCTAGAGAACATATAGCGGGTGCCTCTCCTCTTTCCCTTCGTGTTGGTCATTTTGGCAAATTACTGGAAGATGGCGGTTCCGGCAGAAAGGAAGCCTCAAGCATGCTTTTTAATGTTTTATCACTTTACTAGTTTTGGGGCATCCTTCCAAAGTTTCTTTATATAAATACAAAGCAAATAAGAATATACATATTTTTTTCTTATCTTTCACTCTTTCTTACACCAAAAGTAGCATATTGTTCATGTAATACATCTCAGAGTCCTTTCCATATCAGTACTCAGATTCCTTTTTTTTAATTGATGCATAATGTTCATTGTGTGGATGTATGTGTATCATACTATTTAACCAGTCCCCAATTGATGGACACTTGGGTTATTTCTAGTCATTTGCTATTATGAACTTTGCTACAATTAATAATCTTATACATGATTATTTTGTATGTTTTAGGGTATAGTTACTTGTAAGATCAGTTAGCAGAAATGGAGTTCTTGAGTCAAAGGTTAAATATATTGCCAAATTACCTTCCACTGGAATGGTATGAAAATGCCTGTTTTTTCCATCCAGTCTTGACAATAATGTATGGTTAAACTTCAGGATTCTGTGAATTTTCTGGGTTAAATGGTATTTTAATAGTTTCATTTTCCTTAGTCTGAGTGAGGTTGAGTGTCTTTTGACTTGTTTTAAAACGATCACTTTGGCTGCTGTGTTGACAATGAACAGTTGGGGGACAAGGTGAGAAACAAGGAGTTTAGCTAAAACGCTATTGCCCTGGAGCACTTTGGCATTTACCGGTTGGAGAGTTGAGAAGAAACCAGCAAAGGAGTCTAAGAAGTAGCCAGTGATAGAGGAGGAAAACCAAGAGATAAGAGTGTCCCAGAGGCAACTAAAGCCAGTACTTTTTAAATTAAGGTAGGGAGTGATCAAATTATGTCAAGTGCTGCAGATAGGTCAGAAAAACTGAGAAGGAAGTGGCCAGCCTTTAGTAACTTGGAGGTCTTAACAAAAACAGTTTTAGTAAAACAGTGAGATGAAGTCTGATTGGACTGGATATAGGAGAGACTTGAACACAGCAAACACAGCTCTTTGAACAAGTTTTGAGTCAAAGGGTAAATATTGTCCCATAAAGGGGAACAGAGAGGAGCTGGAGAAAGATGTGTAAAAAGAGAAGTTTGTGTTTTTTTGGATGGGAGGTATAATTGTGTTTGTATGCTAATGGGAATGATTCAACAGAGAGAAAACTGATGATGCAGGAGACAGACGGGATAATTGCTGGAGTGACATTGTCCAAGTTAAAGAGGATGGGTTCTAGAGGATGGGTACATGGGCTTGGAAGATGGTAGGTTGTTAGATGTGGTGGTGGAAGCACATGAAAGTTCTCTTCTGATTACTTCTCTATTTTCTTACTGAAATAGTACAGATGTTAGCTGAAAGTAAGGTCGGGGAAGGAAGAAGAGATGTTGGAGGATGGAGAAGAGGGCCGAGGTAGGAGATGTCTAGTTACAGAGTAAATGGAGGAAATGTAATATATTAGCTGGAGAATACCACCTCACTTGAGATCAGTGATTATGAATTGGGACCAGCCAGCAGGGTTTTTTTTCTCCAGCCACATTGAGTAGGTGGCGTAGGCACAGAGTACAGGTGAATACAATAGGATAATGACGGCAAGGGAGTCAAAAGAATCTCAGCTGGGTGAGGAGCTGAAGACATGAGAGTTGAAGCACAGTGATAAAAGTAGTAGAGCTAGTGGATTATAGGCCCTTGTGTTTAGAATTGTTGCATTCGGGGTGTTAGGCATGAACTAAGAAGGTAGAGGTCAGAGTGGGATTCCTGGAATTGGTATCATAGAGGGGAGCAGTTATAATGGCAAGAGCTAGGATATGTTCATGGGAGTGAATGGCTGAGGTCAGGAACATGATTAAGATCTTTGGAGAAGTCAAAGAACTGAGGGACAAGGTTACTGGAAGGGTCATCCACATGGCTAGTGAAATGACTAGGAATTATGACAAAAGTAGTGTGGCAGTGACCATGAGCCAGGTCTGTAATGAGCAGCAAGAAGATGGGGGCAGGGAGCAGGTAGTACAGACCAATAGCACCTGCCTTCAGTTTTAGGATTTTTAGGGAAGGATATTGTTGTAGGCAGCATTAAGGGACAAGGAGGACACCTTACATCCTCTCCCATCCCCTGTAGTAGTGAGTACTGCAGGGGTGAGCCAGGTTTCAACTAGGCAAGAAGGTGATGGGAACATTCAAAGCAGAGATGGGGGATGTAGGAAGGGCATTTTGTTGAAACCTAGGAGCAAAGTGGAACAATTTCTGCTATTGGGGAGGAGAAGGAGATGGAGGTCAGATTAGGGGATATACACACATGAAGATGAAGATCTGGGTGATGAAGAAATGACAGAAGGACTTGAAGGGATAGCTCCTGCTAAGAAATGGTGTGTGTGTGTGTGTCTGTGTGTGTATTTTTAGAGACAGAGAGTAGATTAAGGGTCGCCTTGGGTTGAGGGAGTGCAGATAGAGGGTTTGGGAGATGTTGACCAGAGTGTGGTGTTTCTTTTTGGGGTGATGAGAATGTTCTAAAGTTGATTGTGGTGATGATTGCACATGTGGTGGTGATGAATATACTAAATTCACATTGAATTGTAAACTTGAAATGGATAAATCTTATAGTATGTCAATTATCTGTCAATACAGCTTTTAAAGAAATGGAGTATATTTGCCAAGAAAACCAAAGGTCTGGGGCCTGCCCTTCCATTCTGCCAGGAATGCATGGCCTTAATTGGAGCACAGGGAGCTCAACTTCAAGGCTCCAAGATCCTAGTTCAAAGCTGTTCCTCAGAGGAGCCTTGTCTGACAATTCTTATTGCCCTTCCTCCACTTTCCAATCACCCTGTTTTATTGTCTTCTTTAAAGTCACTATCTGAAAACCTGGATATTCTCTCTCCTCCCCTCCACTCCCTTTGGGCTTTGTCTGCCTTGTGACTGCTGTGTTCTGGTTGCCTAAAACAGTACCTGGTGTGTAGTAAGCATTCAAGTTTGAGTGATTGCCTTGCATTTTGTGTAAAATGTTTCTCTTGGTCCATACACTCAACACATATTTAGTGCTCGCATCAGGCACTCTTCTATGATGAGGAATAATGTGAACAGAAGTTCCCATTCTCATGGAACTTAGTTTCTAGGGGTGCAGAACTCGCACAGCTCCAGAATTCCTTTTGTTGTGTTCTGAAGTACGTATTGCAGATTTCCCAAACAGCAGGTATAGCTAAACTGAAATGCAGGCACATTTGAGTCAAACCATTATCTGTATCCCAAGTCTATCTTCCATTCATACCTGAGTTGAGTAACTTCACCTGTTATTAAAATGTTCCATAGCAGCCTGTAGCGTATCTGCATTTTTAACAAAAATGCATTAAGGAAGGAGAGGGGTTAATGTCCTACTCTCTTATTCAGTCACAAGTGAGAATCAGTTTTGATGAAGCAGTTTGTTAAATGGGACAGTATTCTTTATTTCTCCATTTTGCCTAGGAACTGATGTTGGCAGAGTGTGATCTTTTTATCCCTTTTTTTTTTCAGGTAGCAATTGTTGTATTAGGAAACAAAATCGACCTTTCTGAGCAGAGACAAGTGGACGCGGAAGTGGCACAGCAATGGGCAAAAAGTGAGAAAGTGCGACTGTGGGAGGTAACAGTTACAGATCGGAAAACTCTGATTGAACCATTCACTCTGTTAGCCAGCAAACTTTCCCAGCCCCAGAGCAAATCCAGCTTTCCTTTGCCTGGGAGGAAAAACAAAGGGAACTCCAACTCTGAGAACTAAAAATCAATAATGCCACAATTGTTTGTTGAATAGTGATTGCCTTTAAGTGTCTGTGAACATACTTAAAATAGGCCATTTGTATCTACCTTTGGTCCTTAGGAAACCCCTAAGAAAGTAATTTAATGCACTTTGTTATAATTAAATTATTTGGGCTGAGTTTATTATTATTGCCTGATATGAAATGAGGTAATATATTTGCATTCTCATTGTTTGAAACTTGTCCCTGCAATTAGCACCTTTTTGTTATTTATATTTATGTTGTGCTTGTCAAAACAGTAAAATAAAATTGGGTAGAATGCAAATGTACCTATGAGTAGCTTCCCCCCCTTTAACCCGTTTCAGAAGTTATTATTGTGTAACTTTTTACAAACTTCTTAGCTCAAACGTAACTCTTTAAAAAAAGTTTATTAATGTCATCTAACGTCTAGGATTATAAAATGACGTTTTATGTCCAAATTGGATCACAAACAGTAAACAATTTGGGTACTAAGTAAGCTAAATTTTATCTTGTGGAGATCTTGCTAAATGGAACAAAACCTGTGATTTAACTTTGTTCAGATTATATGTTTAGCATGACTTGAGGTCGTAGCTGGTGTAAAGATGTTCAAAACTTTTTTCTTTAGAAAACTGCTAAGCATTTAAGGACAGTAAAACTTCCATTTTCCACAAGGAATACTATACCTTCTAGAATAGTTTTTTGGATTCGTTGTCATGTGGAATAAAATGTTATCATAAAAATATTGGACTGCAGGCTGTCTTCAAGTTAGGTATCTGCGTTTGTGCTTTGGTTCTTTGAAGATTTTGGCAAGATCTGAGCCATGGGGCTAATTTTATTTAGCAAGTTGGCAATGGTGTCACTAATTTTAAAAGTAGGAAACAAGCTTAGTGGTTTCGGTTGTGAAAGCAGTTAACTATTTGATTCAATGTAAAATATGAAGTAAGCTGTTCTGCAAAGAAATGTTAAGACATCTACTAAATTGTAACATCTGAAATGGAATACTTTAAAGGCTAAGTTCAGTGATTTTTTTAAGCTCAGTTGGCTCAGTTCAGTGAGTTCAAGCCAAGAACTGCATATAAAAGATATAAAACTTAGAACTCAATCAGCTAGTACTGCTACCCTATAATTCTTTAAAGTTTCTCATCACAAATATATATTATTTTGGTCAAAAAATTATCACTCAGATATGATTAAGTCATTCCCAGATATGATTAAGTCATTCCCTTCCTTCTCTCTTAGTTACTGACTGTTGGTCTTCTAGTTTTTTTCCTATGTATTTTAGATAGATGGATACTTTTATTTTTCAGTAAGTAATATACTAGATCATCCTGCAGTTTGCTTTTTTCTACTGAATGCAACTTAGATCTATGTTAGTACGCATAGTTACTGTTTTCTTTAAATGGTTAATGAATATTTGTGTACCTTCATCCTTTGCGCTTGGATGTTTCTGTGGAGTAGATACAAAGAAACAGAACTGCTGGGTTATAGGACATGTACACTTAGGTACAGCCAAATTGCCCTCTAATGTGGCTGTACTAATTTATCCATGAGAGAACCCATTTCTTATGTACTTGCCAGCACAGCCTCTGCAAGTTAGTTACAAAATGCTTTTAAAAAATATGCAGTCGGGGCCGCCCAGTGGCACAGCAGTTTAGTCCGCGCTTGGCAGCCCGGGGTTCGCGAGTTCGGATCCCGGGCGCCCGCCGACGCAGTGCCGTCAGCCACGCCGTGGCGGCGTCCCCTATAAAGTAGAGGAAGATGGGCACGGATGTTAGCCCAGGGCCAGTCTTCCTCAGCAAAAAGGGGAGGAGTGGCAACAGATGTTAGCTCAGGGCTGGTCTTCCCCACACACACACAAAAAAAGATGCAGTAGAGTTCATCTTGGAAAGGTGAAGGGTTAGACAGTCTAACCTTTTCTAAGACACCTCAAAATCTATCCTGCAAGGCTTTGTATAAATTAAAAATTAATGTACCAATCCTGACATAGATGCTTGATAGCCAATACCAGTTTATTCAGTCTGCATTATTTCTAGGTTGTTTTAGTAGCAACTATCTATCAAAGTATCTGCAAACTACAAACAAAGGCAAAAGAAAGTAAATGAATACAACAGTGTTAGGTGGTTGTTTTAATATTGTTTATTAGCACAGTAACAAATGCAGACTTAAGTAGTCCACAACATATAACCAATCCACTGAGCAACTCCTATTCCACGCCTTACAGTTAACAGCTTAAGGTATTTTACTACAGGTTTTCCAAGTCCTGATTTAAACCTCTAACCTTTTCACAAGAAAGTAGATTGGCATATAAAATAAAATACATAACTATTCATTTCCTATAGGGTATCTTATAGCCATGTGTCCATTTTATGTATATGAGATGACAGTCTCTAAAGAACTGTTAAATATCAATATTCCCTTCCAAGAAAGGAAAACAAATTCCAATTCTTTAAAACAAAGAAGTGTGTAGTCTTGGAAGGACTCACATAAATGGCCATGTGTGTAACCTGTACAAAATTAAGCAGTTTTAAATTTACAGACTACAAGCAACTGAACCCAAATGTCTATTCTTCTCTGTACTACATTTCAGCTAATATTGCAGAACTGACAGTTTTAAAAGGTACTATTACCAATTCTGTCTACTGTAGCAAGATACCTTAAGTTACAACAAAATCTTAGGAAATAAGACTGAATAATATCTGTTATAGAAATACCCTACTCTTTACCAACTCCCACCCTCCCCCACCCCTTCAAAATCATAAGCAGCTCTCTCTGTGACAGACAAATAATGTAAGAATTGTGAAAACCCAATTTATGTAGCGTATCTCTTGGTCCACTGTCTGGCCATTCTGTCATGTTCTGCTCTGTTGGTCATATACTGAGTGGCAATACTTCCCACCAAGGGGTCAGCTAGAAGAAAAGAATGTAGATTACTTTGGAGAAAGGAAAACATTTTAAGTTTCAGCAAATAAATTAGTGACAGTGGGGGGAAGAAATAGACAAAGTATTTGTAATCAAATCCATCTTTGAAACACCACTCCACCATTCTAGGTACTTTTCCTTCTAGACTTTAATTCATTTCATTTCTCTCCCAATAAAAACCACCCAACTGGAGGTAAGTTCAATAGAAACTGGAATGTTCAAGGCTCCAGACTACAATGAACATCGCTATAAGTCCTCGAGGCTATTGCAGTGTAACATTTTTTACCTCCACACTGTTAATCTAGAAAGAGCCAGGTTGCCAGGTCAAAACCTGGACCTCCAATTAAGTATAGTAGTGCTCTGAAACCTAAATAGAATCTTTAAATTTATATTTGGTTTAGCTAGAAAAAATTATTTTTTTAATAAAATGAAATTGTCTCCCCCCAAAATCAGTCTGGTAATCACTAAGTATTTAGCAAAGAAATATCACTTTCAAAATTGACCACCACCTCAGTAACCAGCTGTGGGGCAGGTGCTCAGTGAACCTGCTGGCACAGGTGAGGTTAGATAGGCAGATGACTCAACATTTAGAAGGATGTGGTTTGTTTTAAGAGAACTATATGAGAAATATGCAAAAGGGGGGGAATAGAGGAGGGAGAATGATTGAAAATGTAATAACATAAGCTAAGGCAAACATCTAAATCTTCAGTTTAAAACACCTTATTCCTAGAACATATCAGTTAATGGTGAAGCTGCTGCATTTTTTAACTAGTAGACTGAACTTCTCTTGATTAGTTGTCTTTTGAAAGCTCTTAGAAAAATTAAATCTGTACTTTATTTAGAAAACTCTTAGTTTATGTGGAAAACAAGTATGTTTCTCGTGGGGAAGAATAAAACAAGGTAAAGAACTGTTAACCTTACCAGGATTACAATCTGTAAGAAGTGAGCAGATAGAAAGGAGGACTTTAGAAATGGTTAGTGCTGGACTCCAATTATCTTTCAATATGTCCAAGCAAATAACTCCTTGACTGTTAATGTTACAGTGATAGATTCTTGTCCGAAATGTAACCTAAAAAATGATAGTGTTAAACAAAGTTTAAACAGCAAACAATGAAACTCTTTACTAAATTACCTTTTCAATTGAGTGGCCCTAATTAAAAACTCTTAAAGAAACACATTTAGTTTTAAAAAATGTGAATAAAGTAACAGTTTAAAGCTGGTAAGAGATAGGTTAAAAGACTATTTAATAAATGAGATTAGAAAGTGTTCGTGGATACAATCTCAGGGACTGTCACTTTCATTTCAAAAGTCATAGCATCAACAAAAAGCAAGGTAACTTCAGTATTTCTCAAATAATGTTTTAAAGATTTTCCCAACATTTCCAAGTTTGAATAGCTAATTGTTTGCTGACCTCTTGTGTTAGCTACTAGTACTACATGGCCTCAAAGTAAGCTTTTGGAATCATAAATTCAAACTGAGGTACAACATACTGGGTACATAAACAAAATGCTTAGCAAACAATAATCATACCCCCAGAAAGCTGTAAAAAAAAAAAAAATTCTGAAGAGATTTTTTTTCTGCTTTTTCTGACCTTTACATCAGATCCTGCAGATATCCTGTCTACCTAAATCACAGAATTCACTATAATGGAGTCTCCCCAGGTGAGGAGCCAGAAATGGGTAAGGACTTCAGCAGTAGACAAATCAACGTGAGCCACATGAGGCTAGGTTATTTTGTTTGGTCTCCTAATTTTTAAAATTTTTTTGTGAAATACACTGAACTATTCCAAAGTGAAAACCTCTAACTTTACCACTTTTTTTAATTGATGTCTTAATAGTTTATAACACTGTGGGGTTTTAGTTGTACATTTTTGTTTGTCCGTCACCCTGTACCACCTTTTTTTTTAATGACAGACTTTTCGATCCCTTCTTGCTGTTGCAGTACATCTAGCAATCTACCCCATCCCCAAGAAGAGGTTTGCTTTCTGACAATGGGAATGAGAATCATAGATTGTTTAGTGTTACAGGAGACAGGTGATTTGGGCAATCCCCACCTATCCTAGATGAGAAGACCAAAGCCTGGAGTTAAGGATTTGAACAAGACCAAAACATGACAACGAGCAGAATCCAAGGCTTTTGGTAGCAGATTCTGATCCTGTAATTGTTTTAGTGTATGGGTATTTTGACACCATTTTCAACAGTTCAGAAACTTTTTCTGTTGAATGTGAAATAGGGGATTAATTCTGGGTTGCTAACTACGTTACTATAAATAGCAGGGTTTTAAGTGCCATCAAAACAAAGCACTTACTCCTAGAAATGATGCCTGCCAATTAAGGCAAAGTCAACCCAAAGAAGTGTTTTGTATATGTTCAAACATACTTGAGATTAAGCTGTAACAGAAATCTACTTTTTGTGATTAAAAACTCAATGTTTAAAGCTTTAATAGTCTCTCATGGGAATGTGTAAATTTTAGCATACATCAGGGGTAATTTCTTACCTTTGGAGGCTTGAAAGGATATTCTGGTGTAAAAGTGATATCAAGGAAGAATACACCACCCTCATACACGGATCCTGGAGGCCCTAGTATGGTTGATCTCCATTCATAGATGTTATCGCCTTTGGGACCAGCACTGTGAAATAATATATCAAAAGATAAGTGGATGGTGGCACCATCCCAATTCTTACAGTGTATCAAGAAAAGGAAAAAGATCGCCACTCCTCTCCTGTTTTGTTTTATGTGTAGATTCTCTCCACAAAACAGAAATATCTTTCAGACATCATCTGATGCAAGACTGCAAGAAATTCATCACAGCCTTCTGTCAAGTAAATTGAATAAGAAAAGAATGTTGAAACCATTCTAAACCTGCTTAGCTGAGAAGAAACTCAATTCTCAAACCTCTCCTGACACAGCATAAGAAAATGTAAACAATACTTTAAAAAAGAAACACTTCTCAGCACACAGAATTACACTTAATTAGTGACAAATCACAGCAGTGTTGGCTCACAGCTACATCATTTCTGATGACCATTTTAAGCACAAAAGTTTCATTAGTGACCCACTGACTGGGGCTCTTCTTCCTTGTTTTGTATATCCATAATCTTAACCCAAAAAGGAGTCCACTAGATTGCAGTACTTTTTACATTATAAACCATGTTAGGTGGGAGGAGGAGAATAACAAGTACCCAATTACAAATTATTCAATTTTCATTTCAATATATATTAAATTCTAGAATTAGGTTCTCTAAATATTATAGTTGGGACATTAATCTATCCCTTACCTGTTAAATCACTATTATTCACACTTAATTACACCATAATTTGACCATAATACCCTTCCAAAGCATTGTGTTGGCTTACAGAATGCTGTGTATTCAAGTACATTAATAAATAAAAATATTTACCCTCCAAGACCTATGAAAAGCTTATTAATATACCAGCCTAAGCATGTAAGGTATAGTACTCTGGTATTGAGAACAGAGAAAAAGACAAACAGTTTGGGAAATGGTCTAGGTTATTAATTTAAAAAGACCTTCCCACAGCACAGTGATGACATGGGTAATGGAACAGAGTGGTTAACTTACATGTTTTCATCTCCGATTTTTCAAACCTAACTATTAACAATTGCTTCAGGGATAGTGATATGTGTCAGCCAAACAACAAAAAGGTCTTTACTTGGAGAGAATTGTATATCTCAGCCAATACACAGAATAATTTCTACAGAGCAGGCAAAACTGCTCTTTTCAATAAATGTATGGTGTGAATTGGATTCGTTCACCTAAACACTTACTGAACGTCCATGAATAGGCAGAGTACTAAATGTCAGGGGTTCTGATAATGAAGATGACAAAAACTTGTCCTCAAGATGCCCTCTGCCAACTGGTTAGAGATGAGGTTAAATTCCTTCATGTAAGAGAAAAAGGAGATGAAGAGGAAAAAGAAATAAAAGAGAAAAGAAAAAACACCTACCCATGGCCCTATACTTTCCCACCAAAGATATTTTTTCTTTCTGTCTGAAATTTGGAGTGGGAGAAACAACAGAAACATAGGTTAGGGGAACGAGCTTACAAAAGAAAACTATAAAGAAACAAAAGTTGGGGAAGAAAACACCATGTGGCAAAAAAGAAGGGAGAAGATATTGACAAAAGAAAAGGGGCTAATGGGAAGAGAGGGCCCAAACTGGCCAAGAGGCAGAAAGGGCTCCGACAGTGACTTGAACACTTACTAGCTGTGTGACCTTGAGCAAGTTACTAAACCTAAACCACGTATCTCACAAGAATGTTTTGAGAATTAAAATAACGGGGGTGGGGGAAGAAACCTGTGTAGAGCAGCAGACCCACATACTAGTCTCAATAAGTGACAGTGATCGCTATACTTACTGATTACCCACACTGACTCAAATAGTATGGTCCTTTAACACCTCTTTGTGATGGGTATTCCCAAGAACTATTAAAAATTTGTTTTAGATTGGATATATATGGCAAGAGCGAGAGGTCATTCAATTAACACTGTCTCTAATATGACGTCATATGCAGAGAGCATCTTTGAGTTAAAAAAAAAACACAAACTTCCTACTTTTATGTGACATCTGACCATAATTTTCACAAGGGAGAGCTCTTCATCAGCCCTCTAGGAACATGCAGTAACTTCTCTAGAAAAAAGGATACCACCCTGATTACTGCTTCACATCCTGAGGTTAGAACTGGTCCTTGGGCATCTGAAGTTTGCCTACCTGCCTACAAGTTTGCATCCAGCATATGTACTTGGACAGATACAGTTGTGACAACCTGTTTACCAGACTGGAGTTAACTGAAAAGTGGACTAAGCAGATGAAGACAACACTAATACAGAGCTTGCAGATAAAAAGATGGACTATCTTTTATCTAGTTCATGGTATCTAAGATTTAAAAGGAAAAGGCTGTCATCCACTCTAAATCCCTCTTTTTTTTACAGATGAGGAACCAAGGCCAAGAAGAGAAGCTAGGCAGGCTATTTAAAACCCAGTATTGGCAGCATTCCAAGCTGCCTCCCAAAACTAGTCATCAGTAGCCAACTGTTTTCCTCGTGGTCAGCTTTGTGATGCCAAGAAAGAGACCTAGAAAAAACTAACAGTAAAGTCAGTCTAAAACCTAGAGGTGACACGTTGGCATGGGCCCAATTCTGCTGGCCCCTTGGTATAGTAAAAAAAAAAAAAAAAAGTAACAAAGGTTTAACAATATGCCACTACAGGCAGATTTTATGGACTGTGCAGAAAATTGGTTTCCAAATTTCACTGTTCATCAAAATCATCGATGGAACTTTTACCTCTCATCCCAGGCCTGCTGAGTTTAGAATATCCAGAGGGGGACCCAAGAAACTATATATTTAAAAAGCTCTCCCGGTCATCTTAGAGCAGGTGGTTTGCATTTGGGAACTACTCAGACAGGTTACTGGAATTTGGACAACCAGTTTAGAATATAAGCTTTAACATTTTACAGCTTGTCACCTGTGCTATAATTAGGAAATCCAAATCAGGATCGCTACTTGTTGGTAATCAGCTTTCAGTTTAGCTGTAAACTTTTCTGAAAGTTCAGAAAAAAGTATGCAGGAAGGAGTTATTTAAATATATAACATAAACATAACCATGTAATAACAACAAAGAAAAAATGTTCCACACTTCTGTTAAACTTCAAAAATGGAGAATAAAGGTGAGTTATAAGAAGAAAAATAATACTAAGTGAAATAATATCAAACAGCTGAAATTTAAAGCACAAAACAGGAAGCCTGGAGAAGACTCAATAGTGTGGATCCCTAACCTGTAGGTCCTCAATCAGGGGGGCTTGGGAATTACTGTGAAGGGTCTGAGAACTCACTGGAAAGAGGAAGCATCGCTGCCTGAATAAAAACTTTAGATACTCACTTTAAAGCTGTTATTGGATGAACTCATATAGCTTTTTGTCATATGCATTTCGTTAATCATAGAATACAACAAAAATTATGACATAGGGGCCTGCAAAACTTTTTTTCAAGTTTTCACTGGAAAAGTTAGGATCTACTGGTCTAGAAGGTTGGGTAGACAGACGCAGTGTGGGGCGGGGGGTGGGTATCAGGGCAAAAATTTACAACTCTTAGAAGGCCACTGTCACGGAGAAGAGGGAACAAGGGAATCTTTGCATGAGCTGTTGAGGAAAGGTCTATTCAAGCACCCCACCCACTTCTCTATAAAAGGACTTAACTAGGTTTACCCTCAGGTCAGTGTGCCTTTACCAGCCTTCTGTCCCCTCCCTTTAACAGAAGATACTTTGGTTCCACAATAAGAAATATAACTTCAATTGCAAACATTGGTTGAGTATATTTTAGAATGGCATGTAATTTAGTTAGTTAATGAATCTAGGTGATCAGAAAGTATGGAAAGTCCTGAATTGAAGATGGGGGGTTAAAATAAAGGTATTAAGGAATGATGGGAACAAAAATACATATCCCTGGTTTGAAGATGTTGAAATGTTATTAATTGTGATAGAATCTTTGCACGAGGCTGAGACTGAGAAAGCAAAATGAGACCATGCCTTTGTCTTTCAAATTTTGTTAGCGATTTAAGGTTATTTGTAATAAAAACACTTCTCAAAATAAAAGTACAGTACAGAACTCTATACAAGGCCAAAAGAAAAAAGAATTGTGCCCTTAATTCAGTTTTTTCCCCCTTCTAGTCAACTAAATACAGCTGTGGCAAACATTTTAAGAAAACTAGTCATTTCTACTTTTGCCACAATATTTTCTTATTTCTATAATGGTTTCTGACTTCATACAGATAGGTTAACATTTAGGAGCAGGGATTGTCATGAACCACAACACTCCTGTCAGTACAGGAAGGTCTGCTTGTTGACTAATAGGCACTGTCTCCATTGAGTAAACTCAGTGACAAGGACTCACCTCTAACAGCCTTTCCTACAGTCCTACGGTCTCTCCAGTGACCACTGGACAGAGCAGCTACAGGCCCCAGTTCTTATGCCTCATCAGTACTATATTGGTAATTATACAAAGCAAAGAACTATCAATTGGTAGTAACTTTTGCTTAACACGTATGGTTCTCAACAGAATTTGAACAGTATAAAATGTTATCAATACAAGTCATTTAAGGTATAATCCTAAGAAATCAATAATACCAATTTAAAAAACTGTCATTAGAGCAGTCTTACTAGAATTTGATGTGCTCTCTAGATTGACTTAAAAATTTCCAAGATAACCACATAAGCTGATATTTAAGCTTCATTTTGTTTTGTTTTAAAATCTTGTTTTTGTGTCTTCCCCCATTCTCATCCTCAATACAACCTTAATACAGACTGCTTCACTATTCTTCCATTTCAACAGTTGGAAACCAAAGTTGCATTTCAATTTTCAAATAGTATCACTGATTTCTTACAAAGAAGAACATCCTTGAAGCAAGGTGAAAATTATAATCAGTTTTTTTTAAAATTATATTTCTAAATATTATACTTCTATCTGATCAATTTTTAAAATTTTTATTGGGAGAGATGACCCTTACTTACAAACATAGAAAACCCTAATTCAGATGTTATTTTAGGCATAATTCTAAAAAGCCTAGTTATCTGGTCTCATACCCTAGAGAAAAGTGAGAGATGAGAGGCTGGGAAGATGGAAAGATAAGAAACATGCCGCAAATAAGCATTTGGATGGACAGCAGCAGGAAGTGAGACTGAAAAAAGGGGCAGGTGAGCGAGTGTGCCACGGTCTTTCAAAAAAGGATACAAACTCAAGATCAACTGATTTAGAAGCTCAGTTCTACCCACCTAAAAACCCCAAGTAATCCCTGACATTATCCCACAGTACAATGACTTATGTTTCATAAAAATAAAGAACACTTGGAATAGGCTTTATCATCATCCCCAGAAAACCAGATGTGGCAAAGAGTACTGATTGGCTAGTCCATGTCTATTCTCCTTTGTAGAAGCTTCACGATAAAAAAAACAAAAAAACTAGTTGTTTAAAGTGCATTACTCACATCACAAAATCCCCAAAACTCTCACATTTCAACAGTAGCCTTAGAGCAGTGGTTCTCAACTGGGCATGATGATCCCACCCAGAAAACATGTGGCAACATCTGGAGACATTTTTGGATGTCACAACTAAGAGGGGAGTGTGCTGCTGGCACCACACAGTGGGTAGAGGCCAGGAATGCTGTTAAACATCCACAAGGCACCGGACAGCCCCTGACAACAGAGAATTCTCTCGGCCCAAAATGTCAATAGTGTTGAGTCTGAGTATCCTGCCTTAGACAAAATGTGCTCAAGGTTAAGCTAGTAAAGAGCTTCAGTCTGAATCCCTGTCATCACACTCCAGTGCCCATCGTCTAATCTTTGTTTTACTGTTCTGTGCCTGGTACAGAAAAAACATGCAATATACATGGTTGGTATTGTTAAAAGTTAGATTTGCATATGCCCTAAATGTTCTAGAGACACTTGTTACTCAAAATATGGTCCCTGGACAAAGCAACATCAGCTTCCCCTGGTGGTTTGTTAGAAACGCAGACTCTCAGACTCCACCCCAGACCTCATGCATCAGAATTTGCATTTTAACAAGATCCCCAAATGACTCCTATGCACATTAACGTTTGAGAAGCCAGCTATAGAAGACATTAAGTGGCAATGAACACCAACTCTTTCTAATCCTCTAGATTTAAATTACCATTTGTGTTATCTAGCTCTCTCCTTCACTGTCTATAATTCTTTGCAGTAACAAACAAGTATCAACCCTGGTAACACTTAGCTCTGTTAAGAGTAAAATCAGGGGCCGGCCCGGTGGCGCAGCGGTTTAGTCCGCGCTTGGCAGCCCGGGGTCCGCGAGTTCGGATCCCGAGCGCCCGCCGACGCACCGCCTGTCAGCCATGCCATGGCGGCGTCCCATATAAAAAGTGGAGGAAGATGGGCACGGATGTTAGCCCAGGGCCAGTCTTCCTCAGCAAAAAGAGGAGGATTAGCAACGGATGTTAGCTCAGGGCTGGTCTCCCTCACCAAAAAGATTAAAAAATAAAAAAAAAAAAAGAGTAAAATCAATACCACACACAGAACTTAGAAAATGCTAATAGGGAGAGATCCACAATCAAATCTGTATTTCCTACAACATACATACTATTTAAATTCCATTCTTAATTTACTCTTCTTTTGCTAAGAAATTTAAAGAGAATATGATCAAATAGTATGAATGAAGCAATCTACCAGAGGGAATCCTCATCTCCCACAATGATCTCCCAATGGATACACTCTGTAGGGAATGAAAGCTGCCTTCTCCATGAGATCTACTTAGCACATCGAGAGGAATTTTATAAAAAATAACAACAAAAAACTTCTTGTCTTCAGCATCCCCTCATAAAACAGTAGCCATTTGTACCCTGGAAGTGAGTGGCAGAAGGAACTTGAAAAATCAGAAAACCTCACTAAGGTGACTAACAGGCTAGTATCATGGCTTGGTGAATGCTATTAAAAAGTGGGGCAATCACTGCCATAGTCCTACTAACTAAGTTAGAGAAGCCTCCTCATACAAAGGTTGTACTGGGATGTACCATTCAGGTTACTGTCCCTTGGAAAAAACTTAGACCAAAAGCCAACCTAAAGGACTCCCCAGAAAAGCTGGTTCCCATGTAAGAATTCACATCAGTGGTATCCAGTATATCCAAGCAGTTACGCTGGAAGAGAGTAGGCCCAAATGGGGGTACATTTTCCTACATATGGGAAGGAGACTGACTGAGACACTGAAGATCTAAAATGAAATGATCCATGTTCACTAAGAATGGCCTTCCCAAAAAGCCTCCAAAAGTCCTGTTAAGCCAACACTGAGGAAATGGTGCTACTGTCTTCCTCCAGCAGAAAGTAGATAAACCTTCAAAGGAATTTATAACTTTTCATAAGGCACAATGCTGATGTAAGACCCATGAAAGCTGTGAAGTTCATTTTTTAAATTTGTTGCAAATCATTTGATAATATTTACACAGAATGCTACAGTCATATGGGTGCACAATCTCTGTTGTATCAGATTTTAAATCTCTAGAGAGTAGTAATTTCCTACACGGCGTGGCATAATAATAACCAACAATATTCAATTAGCTGGTCAAAATATGTACCACTGTTTAGAATTACATGACAGTGTTTCCGAATTAGGTGAAATGAAACACCACAAAAGCTCAATCTTGCCCAGCTAGCCATTCAATTGTAGTTTTACCTTATCTGCTTCGGCTTTAGAAAAAAGCAACAATCAATCCTTTCTGGAAATTTACTTTCTAATATTGAAAAAAATTAGAAGCACACAGAGTAAGGACACAATTTTTAAAAGAAAATTGCTTTCAAGATAATTTGAGACTCCAGTAAGGATGGTGAAAGAGCAGACCTAAAAACCAATGGACCATCAGGGGGATCCTTCATCTCAACTAGGGATGGCTGGGTAATGAGTTTTTAAAACTGAGCTAAGAATCATGCTTTTACTTCTGGGCTGTCAGTACAGAATTGGAGGTAGTAGCAAGCAAGTGAAATAATGAGCTACTCCCATGTCAAGGCCTAAAAGAAACTGGGGTGCGGGGGGGGGGGATGACAGGACCAACTACAGAGGATTAAATAGAAGACCAACATTCCTCATATCTCAAAAGTCATTTTCCTATAGAAGGTTGCACAGGTAGGTATTCAAGAAAAAGGTGGATCAGACAATAGCTCTTTTCTGCAGGAACTACACAAGCCTGACTTAGAACAATTGTAAGTTGCTCTTTCCCCAGAGAAGTTTGTTTTTAGAAAAACAGAGTTAGAGCACAATCAAGTTCTAAGGTGATTACTCCTCTATTCCTACTAAATAATCCAAAGCCGGGGTATGTGCCTTAGAGTCAAGTGGTAGAGTCCTGATTTTTTAGTTGCAATGCTTATATTAGCATATATAAAACTGCTACCTAAGTGAGCAAAGAGAAACTGATTCTTACAGTAATCAGTTCACAGGACCTAGTAATACTAAGCACAACTTATTGGTTGAGAAGCACATGATAACCATATTGTGGATAAGTGAGAGGCAGTTGGGGAAAAGCAGAGTATCTTGTTTAGACTTTTTTTTTTCTTGGTGAGGAAGATTAGCCCTGAGCTAACATCTGTTGCCAATCCTCCTCTTTTTGCTAAGGAAGACTGGCCCTGGGCTAACATCCGTGCCCATCTTCCTGTACTTTATATGTGAGACCCCTACCATGGCATGGCTTGATAAGCAGTGCGTAGGTCCACACCCAGGATACGAACCCGCAAACCCTAGGCCACCTAAGCAGAACGTGCAAACTCAACCACTATGCCACTGGGCCGGCCCCGTCTTGTTTAGACTTTTTGAGGGGATATGGTGCAGTTAACACTTGTACCCTCCACACATTTATAGTGCTAATCGTCAAAAGCAATCGTGTCACAGAGAAAAGCTATTTTAAAAGATTCCAAAATTCTCAAAAAAGAACTTACCAGTTTTACTCAATTCGAAGAAAAAGATTCTAGAACACATCGTTGACTATGTACCTACCATAGTTAAAGGTTTCCCATTCACTCATACTCACCTCCCACGCAGCCTCCACACTGCAACTGCGGCCAGTCTCAGACTGCAGGTGGGGCAGGAGTGGGAAGTGTCTTTAAGTGTCAGTGCGCAAGAAATGGGTTCAACATCTTGCCAGAGAGAGGGGAAAGAGTTGCCTGAACATCCCACTGCAGTGATTTTTTGGGTTACTTATTATGTGGTATGAATTCTATAATTATTTTGTTGTTTGATAAAGCTTTTATTTTATTTAGTAATTTAAAATGTTTTATTGCCCCTTTTTGCTCTTAAAAGTGTTCCAATTTGGATGTTATATGCTTAACCTACTTATGAGGGGATCTCAAAACACCGTCCTGCACTGCCCAATCAACTCCCTGCCAGTCTTTTAATTCTAGCAATCTTGCTAGTTCTTGGTCCTCAACCTCATCCTCCTTCCATGGCTTTCAGTAAATACCCCAAGCAAGTGTCTCTTCCTAGTCCAGCTCCCTACAACTTCCCTCAGTACAGAACTCACGTGGATTTGGAGGATAAAGATGCCTTCATCTAAAGCTGGCATTCACATCATCAGGGAAAGGCCAGATCAGCGGTTCTCCCAAGACCCTTTCATTGAGCCCAGAGGTCAAAACTGTTTTCATAACTCTAAAACATTATTTGCCTTTTTTACTCTCCTTCTCTCACATTTGTACGAAGTTTTCCTGAGACTACATGAGGTGTGTATGGCAACAGACTGAATGCAGAAGCAGATATGAAAATCCAGCTGTCTTAAGTTAGACATTAAAAACAATTGGCAAATATGTAAAAGAGTGCCACTCTTCTAAGTTTTCTAGATATGGAAGAGTTATTTCTCATTAAAAATATGTTAACGTGTTTATTTTTAAATGAATTATAAATATTTTTAAATGTTTCAGCTTTAATTTTGAATATAGTAAAAGTCCATAATTATTAACCATATAAATAAAAGCTCTTTGGAGTCCAAAATAATTTTTAAGAGTGTAACAGGGTCCTGAAACAAAAAAGTTTGAGAACTGTTAGGTAGATTATTTTTAAATGATATTAGTACAATTGGCCAACCATTAAAATATGTGTTTGACTCTTACTCCCATCAGATATTAAAAAACAAAAGAACTAAAAGCTTTAAAGTGGAACTAGAAGAAGAAAAAGTAAACAGTTTTATATTTTGGGGGGTGGGGAAAGCCATTCCTATCTTGAGAACCTGTAGCAGAGGCTGCCAATGCCTCATCCACATCCCTCACGCCTCAAGGTTCTAGCATGCTGCTGTCAACAGCCAGCTGCCCCTATCTGCACCTCTGTGTCTAAAAGCTGCTCTGTCCATGGCAACAGGCAAGAAGTGCAGATAAATTAACTCCCTGTGGTGATTTTACAACACAATCTACAGACTGTTTGACACTCCTCCAAGAGGTAGAGTCTAATTCCCTTCCCTCTGAATATGGGCTGGTCATAATGACATCTAAGTGATGCAGTATGAATCCCCAAACTAGGTCCTTTTTTTTTTAAGGTGAGATGGTTTTCCCTTGGCTCATGCACAGCTGTCTTTGTCTCTCTCCAAGCACCTTGGAAACCCTAAACACCACATAAGAAGTCTGACTGCCTTGAAGCCCACATAGGGGAGAGACCACGTGGAAAGACTAGATAGAGTGAGGGATGCCTGAGAAGCCCCGGGTGTTCCAGCCCTTAGCCACTTGAGTCTTGTCAGCCAGCTGAGTCTTCCCTGCCCAGGCACAAGATGTGTGAGTGAGGAAGCCTTCAGACTCCAGCTCCAGCCTCTGTAACTGCATCAGAGCTTAGCCCCAGTCAGCCCCCAGATATAAAAGACGTTATAATAAATGGTGATTGTTGTTTTACACTGCTTAGTTTAGGGGGTTCTGTAAGGCAGGATACATAACTGGAACACTCTCCAAGAGCAGCCCTCCACCAACAGCTGACTGTTGGGTGGGACAGTTCTGAGGCAAGTGCTTTACCCAATTCCCCAGAGTTTCCCCTTAGGCAACTTTCACCGTGGGGGCTGACTAGTAAGGGATCCTTTATTGACAGTCTTACTTACCATCTCTACCTTTGTTCCTTACACTACTAAAGAAACTACTTGTATTCGGAATTCTCATCTCAAGAGTCTCCTTCTGGGGGAACCAAAGCTGAGACACCACTGTAGTTAAACACACATATACACAGGAAAAGATGAACAGATGTGACTGTAAAAAAATTTTAAATCCTTAAAAGACTTCATAAACATTTAATGAAAGGGTAAGAGAAAGATATTTGTAGTACATGATTCCTTAGGGTTAATATCTTGACTATGAAAAAACTTTAAACATCCTAAAAAACAATGGATCAAGTATGTAGGCATTTCTCAAAAGAAACCCATATGGCCAATAAACAAATTCTCAATTTTACTTAGATTCAAAGAAATGCAAATTAAACACTGAGCACATTTTACCTGTAAGACTGGCAAAAGTTTAAAAGACTGAAAATCTTATGTGTCAATTGTATGAGGAAACAGGCACTCTCTTCCACTGCTGGTGGGAGAGTAAATTAATAGTCCTTCTAGATTGCAATTAGGTATAACATATTCAAACATAAATCCAGTTATACCCTTTCACACAGAAATTCTGCTTCTCAGAACTTAGCCTAAGGAAATAACTGGACATGTGCACATGGCTATAGTATAAGGAATATTTATAAGGACCTTATGTATAATGAACAAATTTTGGAATGAGCTAAATTATCAGTAGGAGATAGGTTAAATAAATTGTGGTACAACCATACAACAGGTCTTAAATGAGATGAAGTATACATACTGAACAGGGTTTAAAGAAATCCATAATGTACTGTTAACTGAAAAAAGCTGTTTCCATAACAGTATGCCAAACAACCTCACTTATATAAGACATACCATATACCCAAACCGTTCATAATGCTTATACCTTCAGGATGAGATGCAGGGGATTTATTTTCTCCTTTTAACAGATCTCAACTACTGGGATTTTAAAAAATACTGATCATGTTTAACTTTTATAATAATGTATTTTCATTCTGAAGAATATAACAAAGGGTATAAGAAATGGAATCTAATCTACCTAGTAATAGAGAAAGTAAACTAATAGAGAAAGTAACAGAAACTATGGTTACCATGGGGTAAGTAGGGTTTCTGACTGGAAAGCCAGTGCTTTAAGGGCTCAGGGGAATGGGGAGTACTCAGTCTGGTCTATTTAAGCCAAGTTTTCATTGACTGTGGTTTAGAACAGAGTAGCTAAGGATCAGACAGGAAATCAAGTATGTTCCTGCCTGTCAGAGCCCAAGTATGTTTTCAATAGTGACCCATTCAGGTGCTCTTTCCTAACCTCTTTTTTTTTTTAAATTATTTTATTGAGGTCATATTGGTTTATAACATTGTGTAATTTCAGGAGTACATTATTATATATCAGTTTCTGTATAGACAGCATCGTGCTCACCACCAATAGTCTAGTTTTTATTTGTCATCACACATATGTGCCCCTTTACCTCTTTCTCCCACCCTCCAACCCCCTTCCCCTCTGGCGACCACTAATCTGTTCTCTTTATCCATGTGTTTATCTTCCACGTATGAATGAAATCATGCGGTGTTTGTCTTTGTCTGGCTTATTTCGTTTAACATAAAACCCTCAAGGTCCATCCCTGTTGTTGCAAATGGGACGATTTTGTCTTTTATTATGGCCGAGTAGTATTCTATTGTGTATATATACATCTTCTTTATATCCATTCATCAGTTGATGGGCACTTGGATTGCTTCCACATCTTGGCTATATTGTGAATAATGCTGCAATGAACATAGGGGTGCATAAGTCTCTTTGAATTGTTGATTTCAAGTTCTTTGGATAAATATCCATTAATGGGATAGCTGGATCGTATAGTATTTCTATTTTCAGTTTTTTGAGAAATCTCCATGCTGTTTTCCATAGTAGCTACACCAGTTTGCATTCCCACCAGCAGTGTATGAAGGTTTCCTTTTCTCCACATCTCCAACATTTGTTATTTTTTGTCCTGGTAATTATAGCCATTTCAACAAGTATAAGGTAGTTTTGATTTGCATTTCCCTAATAATTAGTGATGGTGAACATCCTTTCATGTGCCTGTTAGCCATCTGTAGATCTTCTTTGGAAAAATGGCTGTTCACATCCTCTGTCTTTTTTTTTTTTTGGTAAGGAAGATTAGTCCTTAGCTAATATCCACTGCCAATCCCCCTCTTTTTGCTGAGGAAGACTGGCCCTGAGCTAACATCTGTGCCCATCTTCCTCTACTTTTACGTGGGACACCTGCCACAGCATTGCTTGATAAGCGGTGCGTAGGTCCACACCCGGGATCTGAACCTGTGAACCCCAGGCCACCACAGCAGAGCACACGAACTTAACTACTATGCCACTGGGCTGGCCCCTCCTCTGCCCATTTTTTGATCGGGTTGTTTGTTTTGTTGTTGTTGAGTTGTATGAGTTCTTTATGTATTTTGGAAATTAACTCCTTGTTGGATATATGATTTGCAAATATTTTCTCCCAGTTGGTGGGCTGTGTTCATTTTGTTTATCGTTTCCTTTGTCCTGCAGAAGCTTTTTAGTCTGATGTAGTCCTATTTGTTTATTTTTTCTTTTGTTTCCCTTGCCTGAGTAGACATAGCATTCAAAAAGATGCTATAAAGACCAATGTCAAAGAGTGTCCTGCCTATATTTTTTTCTGGGAGTTTTATGGTTGCACGTCTTACATTCAAGTCTTTAATCCATTTTGAGTTAATTTTTGTGTATGGTATAAGATAATGGTCTACTTTCATTCTTTTGCACATGGCTGTCCAGTTTTCCCGACACCATTTATTGAAGAGACTTTCCTTTCTGCATTGTAAGTTCTTGGCTCCTTCGTTGAAGATTAGTTGCCCATAGATGTGTGGTCTTAATTTTGGGCTTTCGATTCTGTTCCATTGATCTCTGTGTCTGTTTTTGTGCCAGTACCATGCTGTTTTGATGACTATAGCTTTGTAGTATATATATGTATATGTATATTTTTTTTTGGTGAGGAAGACCAGCCCTGAGCTAACATCCATTGCTAATCCTCCTCTTTTTGCTGAGGAAGACTGGCCCTGGGCTAACATCCGTGCCCATCTTCCTCTACTTTATATGGGACACCACCACAGCGTGGCTGACATGCAGCGCGTCGGCGGGCGCCCGGGATCCGAACCGGCGAACCCCGGGCTGCGAAGCGCGGACGAAACCGCTACGCCACCGGGCGGCCCCTGTAGTATATTCTGAAGTCATGGATTGTGATACCTCCAGCTCTGTTCTTTTTTCTCAGGATTGCTTTGGCTATTCAAGGTCTTCTGTTGTTCCATATAAATTTTAGGATTCTTTGTTCTGCTTCCGTGAAGAATGTCATTGGGATTCTGATTGGGATTGCACTGAATCTGTAGATTGCTTTAGGTAATGTGGACATTTTGTCCATTTAAAATGGACATTTTAACTATGTTTATTCTTCCAATCCATAAGCATGGAATATCTTTCCATTTCTTTATATCTTCTTCAATTTCTTTCAGTAATGTCTTACAGTTTTCAGTGTATTGGTCTTTCATCTCCTTGGTTAAGTTTATTCCTAGATATTTTCTTTTGGTTGCAAGTGTAAATGGGATGGTATTCTTGACTTCTCTTTCTGCTAGTTCGTTTTTAGTGTATAAAAATGCAACTAATTTTTGTAAGTTGATATTTTACCCTGCAACTTTGCTGCAGTTGTTGATTGTTTCTAATATTTTCTGGTCGGTTCTTTAGGGTTTTCTATATATATATAAAATCATGTCATCTGCAAACAGCAAGAGTTTACTTCTTCCTTTCCAATTTGGACACCTTTTATTTCTTTTTCTTGCCCAATTGCTCTGGCCAAAACCTCCAGTACTATGTTGAATAGGAATGGCAAGAGTGGGCACCCTTGTCTTCTTCCTGTTCTCAGATGGAAGGCTTTCAGTTTTTCACTGTTAAGTATGATGTTGGCTGTGGGTTTGTCGTATATGGCCTTTATTATGTTGAGGTACTTTCCTTCTATACCCACTTTATTCAGGGTTTTTTTTTTTTAATCATCAGTGGATGTTGGATCTTGTCAAATGCTTTCTCTGCATCTATTGAGATGATCATGTGATTTTTATTCCTCATTTTGTTAACATGGTTCATCACACTGATTGATTTGCAGATGTTGAGCCATTCCGGTGTCCACAGTATAAATCCCACTTGATCATGGTGTATGATCCTTTTTATGTATTGCTGTATTTGATTTGCCAATATTTTGTTGAGGACTTTTGCATCTATGTTCATCAGCGATACTGGCCTGGAATTTTCCTTCTTTGTGTTGTCCTTGTCTGGTTTTGGTATCAGGGTAATGTTGGCCTCATAGATTGAATTAGGAAGCGTTCCATCTTCTTCAATGTTTTAGAATAGTTTGAGAAGGATAGGAATTAAGTCTTTGAATGTTGGGCAGAATTCTCCAGAGAAGCCACCTGGTCCTGGACTTTTGTTTTGGGGGAGGTTTTTGATTACTGTTTCAATCTCTTTACTTGTGATTAGTCTATTCAGATTCTCTATTTCTTCTTGATTCAGTTTTGAAAGATTGTATGAGTCTAAGAATTTACCCTTTTCTTCTAGGTTATCCAATTTGTTGGCATATAAGCTTTTCATATTATTCTGTTATAATACTGTGTATTTCTCTGGTAGCCATTATAATTTCTCCTCTTTCACTTTTAATTTTACTTATTTGAGCCTTCTCTCTTTTTTTCTTAGTGAGTCTGGCTAAGGGTTTGTTAATTTTATCTTCTCAAACAACCAGCTCTTCGTTTCATTGATCATTTCTATTTTTTTTAAGTCTCTTTTTCATTTATTTCTCCTCTAATTTTTATTACTTCCCTCCTTCTGCTGATTTGGGCTTTGTTCTTCTTTTTCTAGTTCTGTTCACTTATTTGAGATTTTTCTTTTTTGTTATGGTAAGCCTGTATTGCTATACATTTCCCTCTTAGCACCTCTTCTGCTGCATCCTGTAAGAGCTAGTGTGTTGTATTTTCATCTTCATTTGTCTCCAGGTATTTTTTGATTTATCCTTTGATTTCTTCATTGATCCAATGGTTGTTCAGTAGCATGTTGTTTACTCCCCACAGATGTGTGACTTTCTCAGCCTTTTTCTTGTAGTTGATTTCCAGTTTCATAGCATTGTGGTCAGAAAAGATGCTTGAGCTGATTTCAGTCTTCTTAAACTTAGTGAGGCTTGCCTTGTTTCCCAACATATGGTCTGTCTTTGAGAATGTTCCATGTGCACTTCAGAAGAATGTGTATTCTGCTGTTTGGGGATGAAATGCTCTCTATATATCTATTAAGTCCATCTGGTCTTGTATTTCATTTAAGGCCACTGTTTCTTTGTTGACTGGATGATCTATCCATTGTGGGGTGCTGAGGCCCCCTACTATTATTATGTTGCTGTCAATTTCTCCCTTTAGGTCTGTTAATAGTTGCTTTATATACTCTAGTGCTCCTGTGTTAGGTGCACATATATTCATGAGTGTTAGGTCCCCTTGGTGGAATGTCCCTTTTATCATCATATACTGCTCCTCTTTGTCTCTCATTGTCTTTTTTATCTTGAAGTCTGCTTTATCCAATATAAGTATCGCAACACTTTTCTTTTGCTTGCCATTTGCTTGGATATTGTCTTCCATCTGTTCACTCTGAGTCTAGGTTTGTCTTTAGAGCTGAGATGTGTTTCCTGGAGGCAGCATATTGTTGGGTCTTGTTTTTTAATCCATCCAGCCACTCTCTGTCTTTTGGAGAATTCAGTCCATTTACATTTAGAGAGATTACTGATATATGAGGGCTTAATACTGCCCTTTTATCTCGTTTTCCAGTTCTATATTTCTATTATTTCTCTTTCTTTGTATTTCTGACTGCCATTTCAGTTTGGTGTTTTTCTCAGTTTTGTCTTTATTTATGCTTTGTGACTCTGCTCTGATTTTTTGTTTAGTGGTTACCATAAGGTTTGTATAAAAGATCTCATAGATGAGATAGTCCATTTTCTGATAGCCTTTTATCTCCATTAGCCTAAGCAGGTTCCATCCCTTTCCTCTTCCTCTTCTGAGTTACTGTTGTCACAAATGTGAGTTTGTGACTAACTTGAAGTGTTTATAGTTATTTTTGGTGCTTTCCTTCCCTTTATCTTTCACGTTATAACTGTTTACTAACCTAATCTGATATAGACCTGAAATTTTCTGCTTCTGTGTATCTCCTTGCTCAAGGTTTTGTAAACCTTTGCTTTTTAGTTTCAGACAGGAGAGCTTCTTTCAACATTTCTTGTAAGGCAGGTGTAGTGGCGATGAACTCTCTCAGCTTTTGTTTATCTGGGAAAGTTTTATTTCTCCAGCGTATCTGCAGGATAGTTTTACTGGACAGAGTATTCTTGCCTGAAAGTTTTTGTCTTTCAGTATTTTGAATATATCATTCCATTCTTTCCTAGCCTGTAAGGTTACTGCTGAGAAATCTGCTGAAAGCCTGACAGGAGTTCCTTTGAATCTTCTGCCTTGCTGCCCTTAATATTTTTTCTTTGTCATTGATTTTTGCCTGTTTTAATATTACATGCCTTGGAGCAGGTCTTTTTGCATTGATGTAATTAGGAATTCTATTGGCTTCATGTATTTTAAGGTCAGTTCCTTCCCCAGGTTTGCAAAGTTCTCAGCTATTATTTCTTTAAACAAGTTCTACGCTCCTTTCTCCCTCTGGAATACCTAAATCCTTATGTTGCTTTTCCTAATTGAGTCAGATTTCTCAAAGAATTTCTTCATTTTAAAAAAAAATCTTAGTTCTCTCTCCTCATCCACCTGAAGCATTTCTATATTTCTGTCCTCTAAATCACTAATTCTGTCCTCCATAATGTCAGCTCTATTTTTTATGTTTTCTAGATTTTCTCATTAATTGTGTTCACATCCAGAATTTGTTTGGGTTTTTTTTTTTTTTGAGTTTCAATCTCTTTGGTGAAGTATTCCTTCTGCTCATTGATTTTATTCCTGAACTAACTGAACTTTCTGAATTTTCTTATAACTTGTTGAGTTTCTTTATGACAACTATTTTGAATTCTCTGTCATTTAGATTGGAAATTTCTGTGAATTCAGAATTGGTTTCTGGAGACTCGCCATTCTCCTTCTGCTCTAAAGTGTTACTGTAGTTCTTCATGATGTTTGATGAGTTGATCCTTTGTCGGCACATTTGCAGTAGTATCAGGTCACAGATTCCACTTGCCACTGCTGAGGAGGAGCAGGAGCTGTGTTTTCTGATCCTGCCCCTTCTGCTGGAAGCTGTGCCAGTAGGGCTGCTCTATGTTTGCGTGGGCTGGCCGCAGCTGCCTGGAAGGTCACGCATGCATGCACAGGCGGAGCCTCTGTGCTCTGCCAGCAAGTCACTCTCGTGTGGGCAGGACTGCTGCACTCGGCAGGGGACCAGCTGAGCTGCTGTGCTAGGCAGGAGTGGAGGGGGTGCTTTCTTTCATGCACAGGATGGCTCTGTGCTCGTAGGCAGCCAGGATGAGGTGCTGTGTTTGGTAGGAGGGGTTCCCTTGCAGGGTCTGAGCCACCACCACTCTGCAAGGAGTATTCCCGTGGGTGGGGCCACCACAGCATGATGGGCACTCCCATAGGCTGGGACACCACTCTGAAAGCGTTCGCATGCAGGACGGGCTGCCCCTGCCTCCTCTTAGAGTTGTGCCACCGCTGTGCGAGGACCTGATGCCTGGATTGCTGCCATGGCGGGTCGGGGGAGTCCGCTCACCCAGTTCTACCACTTCCCAGAGATCCAGTCCACGCACCTTCAGATGTATGGCTGTGTGGATCTCTCAGATGTCCTGTTGTGCTGTGTAGGGAATCCTCTGTTGGTCAATGAATGTCCGTTTAGTTGTAACTTAGATGGGAGAGCCAAACGGAACAACTCACTTTGCCATAATGCTGACTTCACTCTCCTCCTAACCTCTTCTTTCTACCATACCCCCAGATATAGAGTCTCTGAGAGACAGACTGAATCCACGGAGAGACTGCAAACCCTCCAACAGTATAAATCAAAGGGGCTCAAGTTCACCTCAACAGCAAGATGCAAATACTTTCCAAAACAAGGCAAGGGGATCTGATAGCCTACTCAGCAGCCACATCTACCAAATACCAACTGTTAGTTAAGATGATCTGTTCAATTTCTCTAAATAGTCAAAACATGAAAGACTTGAAGTAGGTGAATTTAATTGTATGTAAATTATATGTCAATAAAGTAGATAAAAATCTATCCAAGTATAAGCAAAATAAAGTTTGAATTCAATTCTCCAGAATTTATTAGATATCAGTTTGTTCTGACCTAATATATGTACGTTTAAAATATCATTCCAAGAACCAACATAAATCAAAAGCAGAAAAATACCCTGACATTTGCAGAGAAACATATTTTCAAAGTTCTTTCATAAACTGACTTTTCTGATCTTTAGCCAAATCATTCGTATCAGGAAATGTAACATTATCCCCATTTTAAAGGTGGGGAAACAGATTCATGTTTGTACAAACTCCTAAAGCTAGGAAGTCACAGTTCTGGCCCATGCAATCCAGGCTTTCCTACAGTGATAGTCTTTCCATCACATCCATGGAGCTTCCAATAAAATTATCTGCCTTTTGGACTCACCACCAACTTTGTTTAATCACATTTACTAGTCTGCCTTTCCTACCTTATTATTTCATTTCTCTTTCACATTTGGATGGAAGCTGGAATTAGGAACAAGAACATCTTGTGATTTGCTAAGAGGTATTAAAATTTCTTAAAATAAAAATTGATCCACTTTATTTGTAGAAATGAATTAATTGAAAATAAACACATACCATACAGAGTATTTAGTGTGGAGGAGAAGGGATTTCAATAATAATGTGACAACTCCAAAAATGATGAGAACCCCCAGCTTAATGAAAACCCAAGATGGTTTTGAGAAACAAGCATCAATTCAACTGAATAACAGTCCAAATGTTATGCTCCTAAATTGCAAAGAGGACAAGACAAAGAACAAGAAAAGAATCTGTCTAGGAAAAAAAGAAAAAAAAAAAGGTTAAAAAGCAGGTATAGGGCCAGCCCTGTGGCCGAGTGGTTAAAGTCCCCGGAGCTCCACTTCCGCGGCCCGGGTTCGGATCCCGGGCGTGGACCTACTCCACTCATCAGCCATGCTGTGGAGGCATCCTGCATACAAAATAGAGGAAGACTGGCACAGACGTTAGCCCAGGGCTAATCCTCCTCAAGCCAAAAAAAAAAAAAAGAGGAAGATTGGCAATGGATGTTAGCTCAGGGCGAATCTTCCTCACACACACACACACACACACACACACACAAAAGCAGGTATAGAACATGACACCTATTTCCCCAGCTCAGAAGTTAGTTTGGTCCCAGACATAGTCGAGGAATTCAGCTCCACTCCACTCCATTCCCTTCTAGTTCACAGTGGCACTGGGAGGTCCAGCAATCATTGGAATGACCTGCACTGAAATGGAGGTCAACCCCTGCCTGAGGATACAATATCACCCACTGCTCAGTGCTCTGTGAAGCTGAGGCCTCTGCAACCTCTTTGTTCCCTCCCTCTCCATTTCAGGAACTACAACTCAGAACCACCAGGAAATCACAGGGTCAGGAGGTGAGAAGAGCTATTTACTGCACTTGGAGAGTCACTGGTTTCTTTCTTGGCCCCAGCTGACTAGGAGAGAAAGGAGAAGGCTGTTTATATTTGCAAAGGACTGAGAACTGAATGAGTGAGGTTATGCCCTGTACGTCAAATACAGGGCCTGGCTTTGGAGGGGAGGGTCTGGCTTCTTTCTCACTGCTATATCTCATTGCCAAATCTCTGTCCTGCTGTCTACACACACCCTGCTTACTAAGCAGTAGAGACAACAGCTTTAACAAAGCTAGGTGTTGCAGCAGCTGCTAAAGAGGCCCAACTTGGAGCGTTCACTTGTGACATTTCACAGCTGCCCAAGTCTAACAAGTCTAGTACTGGGACTGGTAAGCAGATACACAGCCCCTTCACCAGTGGCCATTTGCCAGCTACCATTCTGGCTTGCAAATTAACACATGCAGTGTATATGCTACCTTGTGTTATTATCAGTTGCTTCCTAAAATGATTCTAATAGTCATTTAATATTTAATACCAAAGGAGTGTAAAGCACTATCCCCAAACAGAAAAGGGTCCTGACTAACAAAAATGTCAGCTAGTAATTTCCAATTTTAAATGAAACACACTCTCAGAGAACTAATTGCTAAGATATATCCCTATTCAGGATAAGTTTTATGGAAAATGCCAAAAGGCAAGAAAAGTTCTGATGAAGACCAAAGGAGGCAGTTGCTCCAAGCCTAAGGTGAAGAGTTTGGCTTAGAGGTACAGAATGTGGCTAAGAGCCCACATAAATGATCGGAAAATAAGGTTAAAGAATGGAAGGATGTGAAAAATGAAATAAGTTGGAAAATTTTAATCTCTTATCTTTTTTCTTCTTAAAAAGAAAAAAAAAAAAAACCCTAATTTAAGTATTGGACCAGAGAAGGGAAAAAAGCTATCTCAGAACATGTGCATAAATAAAGATGGTAGACTGACTACATGTACCAACTTTTACTCCTTCTCCAAACTCCACCAACATGACAGTAAAGAAATTTTTTTAAAAAGGCATAAACCTACAAAGACAGGAAGAAAAGGAAAGGAACCAATATTAACAGAAGTTTGGAAGCTAGAAGGCAAATGGACAAGTGGTAAAGGACTTGACATATCCAACAAAAGTGAATCTTAAACTGGCTGTGAAGAAAGCTAAAATCAAGACCAGATACAGCACATAATCCCCCTAAAAACTTAGGAATTGGTGGCACTTCTGAAAGTTGAAAATAAGGTAGGGAAGGTTCTAAAATGAGGATTGGTTACAAGTGTGTACAAGCAGCTGTCAAATTCCAAGACCCTCTGTGATAGGCAGAATTCTAAGATGGGCAGCATGATCTCCTCCCCCTAATGTTACATCCTGTATGAGCTTCATGTGAATGTGGGCAAAAGCTGTGACTTGCTTCTCACCAACAGAATAAGGCAAAGATGGGGCCAGCCCCATGGCCTAGTGGTTAAGTTCGGCGCACTCCACTTCCGTGGCTGGGGTTTGGTTCCCAGATGCGGACTTCCACCACTCACTGGCAGCCATGCTGTGGCGGTGACCCACATACAAAATAGAGGAAGACTGGCGACACATGTTAGCTCAGGGCGAATCTTCCTCAGCAACAAAAAAGAATAACGCCAAGTTGATTGGATACCACTCCCTAGATCAAGTTGTTTTCTATAAAATGTTATATAAGACACAGTCTTGGCTGACTGGAGGAAGAGACTCTCCTGCTAGCCTTGAAGGAGCAAGCTGCTATGATGTAAGCTGCCTGTGGATAGGGCTAGAAAACTCAGGTGGCCTCTAGGAGCTGCTGACTTCAGTCCTATAGCTGCAAGGAACTGAACTCTGCGTCACAACTATGTGAGCTTGGAAGAGAACCCTGAGCGACAGATGAGCACACAGGCCAGCCAATTCCTTGACTGCAGTCTTAAGACACTCTGAACAGAGGACCCAGCTAAGCTGTGCCCCAACTCCTGACCCAAGTTAATTGCAGATACTAAACGTGTGTATTGTTTTGAGCTGCTGAAGTTGCGGTAATTTGTTACACAGCAATAGAAATTCTGCTAGACTGAGGTTTATTTTCTGGAGAGGTTAAAACTGAGGGTCTCTGAACCAGAAGACATTAATATGGATGAGGGCAGGGGTGCTGTACTGAAAATGAGCTTATTCATGCCAGACAATAAGATCCCCAGTTTTCTTCCTCAGCTCTCAGAACACAGCCTGGCCTTCACCCTCCAGGCAGTCTCCTTTCGGGGAACGTGAACAGCCCACCGAGAGGAAAGACCTCAACATACTTACTTAGGGAGGCTTTAATGTCGTTAACAGATAACCAAGTAACACAGTTCCTTTCTAACATGGCAAAGATCAAAACAAACTAGAAGATGGCTAATTAGAGTAAACAGAAATTACAAAGAAAATTTCAAAATAAACATCATTAACTTGAGATAGATAACAGATATGATACACAAGAATATGGCTAAAACCAAACAACATTGAGAAAAGGAAAAGGAAGTGGGGGTGGGGGTGGGAATAATGGTTGAAGGTGGTCAGAAAGTACAAACTTCCAGTTGTAGGATAAAGAACGTCTGGGGATGTAATGTACAGCATGGTGACTATAGTTACCAATACTGTATTGTTATTTCTAAGTTGCTAAAAGTGTAGATCTTAAAAGTTCTCATCACAAGAAAAAATTGTAACTACATGAGGTGATGGATATTAACAAAACTTATTGTGATGATCATTATGCAACATATACATGTATCAAATCATTATGTTGTACACCACACCTTAAACTAACACAATGTTATATGTCAACTATATCTCAAAACTAGAGGGAAAAAAGAAAAGAAAAAAGGAGCTTTGTAAATTAAAAATGAAAGCAAACAAATTTTCAAAAAGTCAGGGAAGGGTAAAAACATCTCCCAAGAAAGAAGAAAAAAGATAAAAAATAGGAGAGAAAATATACAAAAATTAAAGGACCACAAGAGGGCCCAAGATTTGAATAGTAGCAGTGTGATCCAGAAGGGGTAAACAGAGAGGAGATCAAAAAGTAATTTAAGAAAACTTCCCAGGACATAAGTCCAGATTGAAAGGGCACAATACACTGGAGGAAAACAGGCACATCAAGTTTCCAGGGAGGGAAAAACGAGATAATGTACAAGGAATCATCAGCTTGGCTTTGGATTTCAACAGCAACACTGAGTGAGCTGGCAATGGAGCAATGTCTTCAAGATATGTCCAACACAAATTTCATACCCAGACAAACTCTCAATCAAGAGTGAGGGGAGAATAGAGATCTTTTCAGACATTTGAAGTTTCTAAAAATTTATCTTCCAAGAATTCTTTTTCAGGAAGTTACTGGGGAGTGCATTCTATAAAACAAGGGTGTAAATAAAGAAAAAGATAAAGGAAACAAGATTCAATGGAGAGTAGAGAGAATTGACAGAATTCCCAAAAAGACAGTAGACAGAAAGCCTAGTATGACAGCTGTGTATCCCAAAAAGACAGTAGAAAGAAAGCCTAGTATGACAGCTGTGTATAGACTTAGTGGTACTCTGTCCAGCCTGTAACAAGTCAGAAGATTTCCAGAGAGACTTCTTCAAAAAATATGAAATTCAGGTAATACCCAATGCATCTGGATGTCTTTTGACATTGTGAAAGCATTTGAGGTTAAATTAGTGATAAGTATGGAAAACTATGGGATGGAAAGGGAGGGAGGCAGCCAGGAGAGAGGAAGAAGAGAAAAAGAGAGACAGAAAAATTAACTCCAGAGGAGGAAAAAAAGTTATGCAGGAAAGGAAAAGTAATCAGAGTTTGCTACTGTGGTACACAGTACCATAGTACTATGTACAGCTGTAAATAATGTTCACATAATATAAACAATGATATAACAGTAATATAAACAAAAATAGTACGGGGAAGGGTACCTGGGGAGGAAATAACTAAATCGTAATCATTCATTGTTGTGAATCAAGTTACACTGCCAAAAATTGAAACAGCAAGTAATACGGATGTGCCACCTAAAAACAGGGAGGCAAACAGCAAAATAATCAGCTCAAAGAGATGCAAGCAGTTGCCTCTAGAGAGCAAAATGTAGGGAAGGCTGCTGGGAACAAGTTGTTTCCTTGTAACAAACCTTAAAGAAATATTAGATTCTTTAAATTATGTGGTGTATAATTTTAATAAATATAAAACGGAAAAGATGGAAAGGAAAAACAGAGATGTGTTAAACCATGTGACACAACAACTTCTACCAATTCAAGGTCCTCAAATACAACAGTATGGATGTTAGCAATCTTTCCAAAGGATCATCCACTTGGGTTTCCAGAAATTAAGCATAAAATACTGGCCTAAAATTATAGATTCACTACATACAGTTTAATGCACACTGTACTACATATAATACAATGCAAACTAAAATGTTAACAAAAATATAAAACAGGAACAGATATGGTACAGAAATTTATTCTAAGGAGAACAGGGAAGGTTTCATAGTGTAATAGTATCTAAGTTATGCTTAGAAAGCTGAACAGACTTTTTTCGGGGGAAGGGGTAACCAAAATGGAGAACTTTTGGTACAGGGAGATGTGTGTCTCTTTCAGGAACGTAGTTGAAAATGGACTGGAAAGACAAAATGAGAACAGATCACAGAGGACCTTAAATGCCTACCAAGCAATTTAGATTTTAATAACTGTGCACTGCCTACAGGAGTGACGTGAAATAACAGTCACTGTTTTAAGAAGTGGAAAACCCCAAACACTGAAAACATCAACCTGTTCAGAAATAGGAAGCTACACATTCAACCTTCAATGAATGACGCAGAAAGCCTAACTGAAAGGCTATGGAAATCTAACCACCTGGATTAGAGCATGACAGTGAGAACACAGTTGCCTCTAGGGAAATCTTAAGTACTTTATGGTAATGATCCTAAGGAATTATCAGTAAACCGCAGATCCTCTGGATACATCCACACGTACACAAATAAGACATCTACATTCAGTTTTCAATGAGCAGAAAAGAACTTTCCAAATGGTCTCTCCCTGGCCTGCCCAGTTTCCCAGCAGTATTGTTAACCAGACACCCCAAGCACCTTTCCAAGCATCACCATGTAGCACTTAGTTAAGTCTTTATTTGCTAAATAAACAAAATGTGAGTTTGTGTATATAATCTTGTATGTTTAATATATTAACATTTCAGAAAACTATCAAACCGTATATCCTGATTTTAGTTCAGGAAATATTTATCATTAATTATATGCTTGACTGATTTGTTTGCTATTATATGCAATAGTTTAAAAATACAGTGTACATGCTATTTTAGGTATTGTCTAGGTTTATTTCAAGAAATTTAAAAAATATCAGGTTTTGGGGCCGGCCTGGTGGCATAGTGGTTAAGTTTGTGCGCTCCACTTCTGGCAGCCTAGGGTTCGCAGGTTCAGATCCTGGGCGCAGACCGATGCACTGCTTGTCAGCCATGCTGTGGCGGCGTCCCATATAAAGTAGAAGAAGATGGACACGGATGTTAGCCCAGGGCCAGTCTTCCTCAGCAAAAAGAGGAGGATTGGCAACGGATGTTAGCTCAGGGCTCATCTTCCTCACACACACACAAAAATATATATCAGGTTTAATATTCTTTTAAAAACACTATTTAAATGGCATTACGGCCTTACAGCAAACAAAAGTGGAAGTATACTGGAAGGAAACATATTTAAGCAAAATGAATACTTTTAATCAGTTTATCTGACACCTTTGTTGGGTTGTGGTTCTTTTAAGAACCAGGACTCACAAGTTTAAAGACTCACCAACAGGCACATTCAACACCACATAAGCATGAGGTAAAATGAATACCAGCATAAACTCTTGGGAAAGCCACTAAAATCCAGTGCATTTCTGACCACTAATTACACCTCTACCAGAATTTTGTTAACCAAAGGCATCGTCAATATTTAGCCATTTTAGTGTTTTGTTAATGTGTGCGTACATTAACAATGAGCACCACACAAAGCCATGAGGAGGCAGACCAACTAAGACATTGCTAAAAAGATAAAATCAGAGCAGTCAGGATTTGTTTATTCAAACAACAAAGTTAGTGAGGTGCAGTCAACAGCACTGGAGGAGCAGCAGCTGCGGCGCTATTCCCAAGCCCACAGAAACCTGAGCAGGGGACAGAACGTTCATCCACACTCAGCCAAGGTGAAAGCACCCAGAAACCAAGGAGCAGTCAGCTGCTGGAGCAGGAATGAGCCTGAGTCCAGTCTGGTACAGCCCAACACCTTTCTCCTTCAGGAGCAGTAAGCATCAGTCAGAGCCATCCTCCCTTCAAGCGACCATTACACATGTGCTTTGTGCAAAACCTACACAAAGGACATGGTTCAGGAGAACTGCCTCCTCAAAAGGAAGTCAAGGAAAATTTCAGTGGCTCTGGCAGTCAGGGCTGCTATACATGGAACAATGAGAGTATTAAAAACTCCTAATGTGTTTTATGATAGTACAATAAACCAATTTAAAAATACCTATTTATCAGACCTTAATATTTGTTCAACATTATGCTAGGTACAAAATTCTTACAAGAGTTACAAAAATGGTAAAAGCTAGTGCCTACTCTCATAAAACTCTCAGCTGAGAGGAGGGCCAACAGTAAATGATTAAAATACAAGGTAAATTGTTAGAAGATAGGCAAGAGGAAAGTGGAGTGGATGTGAGCTCAAGTGAGGGGAGCTTAGAAATGGGCCCAATATAAAAATTTCGTATGGGCAATCCTCTCTCCCCTTTCCCTCTCACACACACACGGGCAAACACACTTTCAACCACAAGAAGAGTTCTTTTTCTTTCACTTGTGAAGTGAGGAAAAGAAAGACAAGTATTTACAACAAGTTTCCCCAAATTAACACCTCCGTGATGTAGGTCAGTGGTTCTTACACGAAGTCTAAGACAAAGTTTTCACCAAATGGCAAAGAATAGGGGAAAACGGATAAAGTATTATGTTTTTCATATTTTAATTTATTCAATATAAAGGTTTGTCCTTCATTCTGATAAAGTTCTTCCTATTTTGTAATAAAAAAAATTATCCTCCCTTTTGTGAAATGCTGATGATAGTAGATGGTGATTTTGTTTTCAATGTCCTTGCAAGACAAAATTAGCACCCTGTATCAGCCCTCTATGTGCTGAAATCCCAAATTTACTACTGTAGTAACAGCTTCTGTAGCCCTGCCGGTATCTGCCATAGCAGTTTCTGGCCCAGCACCTCTCAACTGTCTGCAGGCTCCCAGCCTCTCAAGGGAACCTAGCAAGGCCACACGACCCCCCTCTCTCAGGGCCCACTGGCACCTGTATCACTCAGACTCGTTCCTGTGAGGAACACACACTGGAAGCAATTTCCACGTGCGCAGAAGATTCAACTTGAGTATCAAGAACAGCTGTCACAAACACCTAAAGCTACATTTTTGGCTTTCCAATGATCAAGTTAATCTTCATTTTAAAGGTCAAAATTAATATAGTAAAATTTCATATAATTAATGATGGTATTATACTGAAATAAAAAATACAAAAAAAACATATCACATCAATTACTAAGATATGTACTAATAAAATTTAAAATTAAAAACATAAACTGGAAAGAATGGTGGAAGTGCTGCCTATAGAAGGTTGCATATTTGCATCCCTTGGTTAACCAAATAAGGAAAAACAGATGTTTTAGAGATCTTTACCACTACACAATGAACTCTCTATTTTTGCATTAGATACAGACCTGAAATAATTGCTCTGTGAATCTGTAAGTTGAAAAATATTCCTTATTTTAATTTCAAAGCTATAACCTCACAAAATAATTACTCTGAAGTAATAAAAATTACACTTGAAAATCCTAACCTGCTCAGGGAACAATCTGCTTTCATAAATGTGAAGCCTCTATTATGCATTTAATTCTCCCATAAAATACCATCAAGAAGTTGGTCAAATGAATAATTAATCCATATATTCACTAAAAGCAGACATTTAAAGATATACCTCTCAGTTAATTCTCATTTAACCGTAGGACTTAAATTCCGTCTTTCACAAAAGCAAGCAGTGTCATGATCCTAGGTATTTCACAGAATTTCCTAGCTTTTGTAAAAGCCACAAGGAGCTGCTTCCTCCCACAACACGTACATGGAAGTTACTGTTCCTTTATTATCTGTTGATAAAACAGATCCTAACTTACTTGGAATTCCTACATATTAGACCCCTATTTGAGAAGATTAATATCTTCTTAGGACTTTTTCAGTTACAAGCGTAGATACCTAGCTTAAATTGAGCCTGAGCCAAAAGAAGAATTAATTGGCCCACATAATTGAAAAGGCCAATGGAGGGCTTCAGGCAAGGATGGACCCAAATGGATAAACAGTGACATTATGAGCTCCTCACCTCAACTCTGGGTTCACTTCAGTTTGAGACAGGCTCTCCACACATGATGGCTTGGAAAAGACAGACTGAAATCAGAAGTTTAAAACTCACATCCAACTAACAGCCACCTCAGGAAAAGGGATAACCTTTTACAACAGCCCTCCCCAATACTTTTGCCATAGCTCCAATCAGTTCAGCCTAGGTCAAACACCCTCCTCTGAAACAATCACTGTTGCTAGAAGGAAGCAGAACTCTGGCAGGCTAGGCTTGAATTACGTACCACCCCTGGGGGGTAAAGGGCAGACTCCTGATGGAATGGAAAGGATTATTATAAAATAAGGGGTGTTGGTACCCTAAGGGGATGTTAGGTGGACAAATAACATATAGGATAGTGTTCCTCAAAAACCACCACCTGGGTTTTTTGAGAAGCACCGGCAGACTATCAAATGCAAAAATCGTACAAAGCAGGGCAACAGGTTTACATGTAGTTATTCTCATCAATTTACTCATTACCAAGAAACAAGTAATTAGTGGCAAGTGCCTCCTTTCCCCTGCCAACTCTGCTATATGCATTTAATCTTAAAAAATGAATCATGAACAGAATTGAGTAACAGACCTAAATTTAAGAGTTAAAGCTATACAACTTCTGGAAGAAAGCATAGGAGAAAATCTTTATAATCCTGGGGTAGGCTAAGAATTCCTAGGATAGTAAAAGCACAAACCATACAAGAAAAAACTGACAAACCAGACAATGAAAATAAAAAAGTTTGGCTCCTTAAAAAGACACTATTGAAAAACCCACAGCTAACATCATACTTAATGGTGAGAGACTAGATGCTTTCCCACTAAGGTCAGGAACAAAACGGACATGTCCACTGTCACTACTTCTAATCAATATTGTACTGGAAGTTCTAGCCAGGGCAATTAGGCAAGAAGAAAAAACAAAGGCATCCAGATTAGAAAAGAAGAAGTAAAACCATCTCTATTTGCAGATGACATGATCCTATATAGAGAAAATAACGAATCCACTAAAAAACAATTATTAGAACAAATAAATGAGCTGAGCAAGGCTGCAAGGTACAAAATCAATATAAAAAAAATCAACTGTATTTCTATATACACTACCAATGAATAATCGGAAAATAAAATTTCTAAAAATTCCATTTATAATAGCATCAAAAAGAATAAAATACTTGAGAATCAATTTAATGGGGCCAGCCTGACGGCCTAGTGGTTAAGTTTGCGTGCTCCGCTTCAGTGGCCCAGGGTTCGCAGGTTCTGATCCCGGGCACAAACCTACACACCGTTTATCAAGCCATGCTGCGGCAGGCATCCCACATATAAAGTAGAGGAAGACGGGCATGGATGTTAGCCCAGGGCCAACCTTCCTCAACAAAAAGAGGAGGATTGGCAACAGATGTTCAGGGCTAATCTTCCTCACCAAAAAAGAATACATTTAATAAAAGAAGTGCAAAATGTGTATACTGGAAACTACAAAACATCCTTGAAAGAAATTAAAGAAGACCTCAATAAATGGAAAAGACATCTCATGTTCATGGATCAAAATTTAACATGAAAAGAGAAATATTTCGGGCCTGTCAGGTGGCACAGCGGTTTAGTTCGCGCATTGGCAGCCCGGGGGTCGTGGGTTCGGATCCCAGGCACCAGGTGACGCGCTGCTTGTCAGCCATGCCATGGTGGCATCCCATATAACGTGGACGAAGATGGGCACAGATGTTAGCTCAGGTCTTCCTCATAAAAAAAAAAAAATAGAAATACTTCCCAAGTTGTTATGCAGATTCAATGCAGTCCCTATAAAAATTCCAGCTGGATTTTTTACAGAAATTGACAAGCTGATCCTAAAATTCATGGGAAAATGCAAGGGACCCAAAATTGTGAAAATAATCTTAAAAAAAAAATAAGGTTGAAGACTCACACTTCTCAATTTGAAAATTTACTACAAAGCTACAGAAATTAAGGCAGTGTGGTACTAGCCTAAGGATAGACATATAAATCAATGGGACAAAATTGAGAGTTCAGAAATAAACCCTTACATTTATGGACAATTGATTTTCGACAAGAATGCCAAGACCACTCAATGAGGAAAGAATGCTCTTTTTTACCAAATGGTGCTGGTACAACAGGATAGTCATATGCCAAAGAATGAAATTGGATCCCTTCCTCATACCACACACAAAAATTAACTCAAAACAGATCACTGACCTAAAAGATAAGAACTAAAACCATAAAATTTTTAGAAGAAAACAAAGGAATACATATTTGTGACTTTAGGTTAGATAATAGTTTCTTAGATACAACTCCAAAAGCACATACAACAAAAGAGAAAATAGACAAATTGGACTTCATCAAAATCACAAACTTCTGTGCTGTAAACAATACCAACAAGAAAATGAAAGACAACCCACAGAAGGGGAGAAAACATTTGCAAATCATATATCTGATAAGGGACTTATCTGATCTGGAATATAAAAAAACTCTTAAATCTCAGTCATAAAAAGACAAACCAAATATTTAAATGAGCAAAGTATCTCAAACAGACACTTCTCCAAGGAAGATATACAAATGGCCAGCAAGCATATGAAAAGATGCTCAACGTCATTAGCTATTAGAAAAATGCAAATCAAAGCCATAATGAGCCACCACTTCACCCCCACTAGGTTGGCTATAATAAAACACAGATAATAATAACAAGTGTTGGCTAGATGGGAATGTTGGTTGTAAAAAGTGCAGCCACTTTGGAAAACAGTTTTGCAGTTCCTCAAAATGTTAAACAGAATTACCATTTGACCCACCAATTCCACTCCTAGTTATATACCCAAGAGAAATCAAACGTATGTCCACACAAAAACTTGGACATGAATATTCATAGCAACATTATTCACAATAGCCAAAGATAGAAATAGCCCAGATATCTGTCAAATGATGAATGGATAAACAAAAATGTGGTATATCCCCATAGTGGAATATTATTCAGCCATAAAAAGGAATTAAGTACTGATACATGCTAAAACATGGATGAACTTTGAGAACACTGTGCTAAGTGAAAGAAGCCAGTCACAAAAAAACCCACATAAGCATTCAGGCCACTTCATTGCTTACTAGGCCCCCCTAGCTTAAACACCCCCCACTCTGGCTCCAGTTAGGACTTTCTTGCTAGTGCTACCCTCTCTTCCCTTCTTAAACGTCCTCCTCCTTTTGGCCTTCTGTTTAAATCCTTCCCCAATCTCCCTACATTCGTTTATAAAGTTTTCCCTTACTACATTTTGATTTCTCCCATGTCTGACCTGCCAGGGCCATTACTGATTATATCACTTATTTGAACATTTAATTAACTTAATTGTCTTATTACTTTTCCTGAAGTTGTCTTGTAATTTTCTTCCTCCAAGCTACTTAAGGATAAGGACATACTTGGGCAAGGGAACATGATGGAACCTAACATTTATGAAGTACTGGCTTAGCTAAATACTTAATATGTATTACCTAAGACAAGTTTTAAACTCTGAGCCTGCATTTCTTCACTTATAAATCAGGATACTACTACAAAGGTCTGTTGTGAAAAGTGGAAAAAGTCCAAAATATCTTTAAAGAAAGCAAGGTATGGAACACTGTATAACATATCACCGTTTATGTTTATAAAAAATGGAGGTAGGGGACGTGTCTGTATGTTTCTATAGATTAAAAGATACCTAAAGTAACTTGCACAGGATTCACAGGGAACTGCCAACAGCAATTGCCTTTGGGGCTGGAAAAACTTACTTTTTCTATATACCCTTTTCTACTGTTTGAACTGTCTACATGTGCATTCATTACCTCCAAAAAAAAAAGGTGTGTACACGCCCCAAACACATATACAGATGTATGAAATATATTTTTTAAAATATTAATACCACAGGTTATTTCTACCCTTGGGGGTAAAAATAAACTTCATTTCACTTGTAATTATCTTACTAATATTTATCACCACCCTTACTTTCTTTGAAAGTGCTCATTTTGACATCATCATGTTCTACTCAAACATGACATTAATGGATGTCGTCTTTTCATCTAAATTGAAAGACTGATCCATCCTTTATTTTAATAGTACTGTATGTGCCTGGTGAACAAGGTCACTACACGTCCTGGTTTCCCAGGATGCTCCTGGTTTATGCCTACTGCCCTGGCATAATTACTAATGATAATTGTTTGGTCACCTTACTGATGAACCAAAGGGAAAAGAAGTTTAGTTTTCTTGTAACATCAATCATAAAGACCATTCCACCAACTTATGGAAAAAATTATGACATTTTTGTATAGTAAATTCCTCTTTTGGAAGTTTCCAGAAGTATATAACAACATGATTAACATTTTGATATCTCACAGCATACCTGTTCCCTGCCTTGAGACTATTTCAAGGTAGCAGTTATTTATTCCGCCTGATAAATCAATTTAAAAGGAAAAAAACATTGCTAGATCTCTATCATTACTTTAGATAGCAAAGAAGAAAAAAAAAGGCTGTTTCTATTTTTCATCTCCAACAATTCCATCTTGAGTGGTATACTTCAGGACATAGTAAACATAGCTTAAACACCCCAGTTTCCCTTTCCATCATCCATTCTTGAACATGTTTCAGAAGCAATAAAAAAAATCAAATGTGACATTAGACCATTAAGACATTTATTCAGTCACTCCTTCCTGAGTGAGAACTACTTTCCCTCACAGGTACTGGAAGTTCTTGTTATTAGAAAACAAATTTCTCAATTAATATAGAGAATAACAATTATATCAGATAATCTAGAGCATTGGTTTTCAAACTTCAGTTGCCTAAGGACCACTCTGGAGCAGGGCTGGCAAACTATGACTCACATGCGGCAAAATCAGGCCCACAGCCTGTTTTGTTTGGTCTGCAAGCTAAGAATGGTAAATTTTACATTTTTTAAATAATTGAAAAAAACAAAGAAAATAGTATTTTGTGACACTAATATTTTATCAGTGTCCATAAATAAAGTTTTTATTGGAACCACCATGCTCCTTCATTTATGTATTGCCTATGGCGGCTTTTATACCATAGGTAGAGTTGAATAGTTGTGATAGAGACCACATGGCCGGCAAAGCCAAAATATTGACCATTGGATCTTTACTGGAAAAGTTTGCCACCCTCTGCTCTAGAGGCTTTCAGAAAAGGACAGATCCCTCTCCACTCCACATATTGAAACAATAGGGGAGAGAGTGATAGAGAAAAGAGGAATTTCCATTTTTTAACAACCAGCTCAAGTAATTCTGTCATAGACAATATACTGAGAAAACACTGATCTAAACTCTGTTCCTCTACACATGCTCGGGAAAAGGGAGACTTGTCATGTGGAAGCTTCTAATTTCATAGCTGAATGAGATAGGAGCAACTTAGTACAGAGGCTTCCTTCTTTCTGCCAACACAATACACACATGCACAGCGATGCTCAGTCTCCCCTCCCCTAAACAGCATGCACTGCGCACTGCCAGACATTTAGATCCTGACATAAAAAGTCCATTAAATAGAACATTTTAATTTCATGTGGTAATTTCATTTCATTTTACCTTAAGATTTGTGCTTTTGAAGATACGTTTCAAAAGTCCTTGTTAGCCTATGGATCACATTTTCTTTTTTAACTTTATAGTTTTATCTTTCACATGTAAGCCTTTAATCCATCTAGATCTTTCTTCATATATGGTATTAGGCAGGAATCCAGTTTTATTTATCTCTGTATAGTGAGTCAGTTTTCTGTACACCATCTATTAAACAATCCATCCTTTCCCCCACTGTTTTTCTGGATTAAAATCCTATATATACATGTATCTATCTCTGAGCATTCTAAATCTACTTCATTGGTCTGTTTACGTTATCACAAGACCAGGGCAATAAACACAGTGTGTACTGGGACACATCTTCATATCTGGTAAAGCAACAACCCCCCACCCCAAACCTATTCTTTTTCTAAGACTGACATACCGATTTGTGGACATAAACTCCATATAAGCCTAGAGTAAATTTACAGAGTTGCCTCAAAAAAGAAAAATCCTACTGGAATTTAGATTGGGATTGAATTAAATTTATAACGAGGAAAATGAACATCTTTACCCTAAAAAGTTAACAGACAGTGGTCAGAGAAGGAGAAGACATTTGCAAAATCTAGAACAAAGGTTTAATATCAAACATATTCAATAGAAAAGAGGGTAAATGATATATGATTAGGCAATATAGAATAGGATATACAAAAATCTACAAGTATATGACAAGAGGCTAACAAGTGGTATAATCCAAGAAATGCACATCAAATTACAAAGTACCACTTTACACCTATAGATTGGCAAAAATTAGAAAATCAGTACATGCCAAGAGGAGACAAGAATTCTCATGCCCTGCTATTGGTGGGCATGGAGATGGGGGTACAGCTATCTGGCACAACTTAAGTCAAATTAAATTTAAGCAAACCTAATGATCCCCTGCAATTTGACTAAATTCTTACAAAAGTCCATAAAAGGATATAGACTAGAATGCTTACTGTTGCTGTCAGTGGTGATGGCAAAGTGGAAGCTTCTGCAGATAGAATGGATACACTCAATGGAATACTATGTAGCAGTTCAAAGCAATTGAATGAGACTTTTGCAGAGCATTAGGGAGAGAGCTTAAAACATTGTACATAGCAAAAAATTAGGAAACAAAACGAAATAACACCATTTATGTAAGTTAAAAATACAAACACTAAATACACTGGCAAGAACACATACAAATAATATTCTGAAACACATTAGAATGGGTGCTTTGGGGGTTAATAGGAGTGGAAAATGAGGATAAAATGGAATAAACAAGCAAATAGGAAAGAGGAGAAAAAGAAACTTGGTTTATCAAAATCCCAACTTTTTTTTCTTTTTTTTTGGTGGCGGGAATGCTAACAAACACCATGCTAGCTAGCTACTATAGCTTACAGAGACACACACACACACACACACACACACTAACAAACACCATGCTAACTACTATAGCCTACACACACACATAGCTCTACTGATTATTTTTACATACTCCATTTTTACATATAACAGACCTTGATTAAAGGAGCCCTAGGCATAAAAAATTATAAATGGTGAAAGAAATATCAAGATGACATCTTGAATTGTTACAAGCAGAATGCAGGATAAAGATGGCAGTGTAACTTGGGTAAAAAATACGATACCATTAAAGAGATAAAGAAACACAAGAAAAGCATTTGAGGGAAAGAAAAATTAGGTTTTAGACATGTTTCGTTTTTACGTTCCAGTGTTTGGCTGAAACACTGACTCCAGAGGGCAGTCAAGGATGGCTGGAGATAGATGAGAGTCATCTGGATTGTCCATTGTTCAAATTGCACAGTTATTAAAGACAACCGTAGCATGGAAGATGTATACGGTGCTGATGATATATGGATGCTCTGGGGAAAGTAGAAATGTGCTGGTTTAAAACAAAATAAGCTAGTAGGAAGCAGAGGGGGAAATGACTGTGAAAGGTGAGAATGGAGAAGGTAGGAAGAGAATTATTATAGCTCTCATTTATTGAAAGTTAACTATGTGCATTAAAAGCTAAATACATAACTTTGTGTTCAAATACCATTATATTCTGCTCTACCAGCTGTAGGCACCAAAGATTTAACACAAATTTCTGCAAGCAAACATAGAACTGAGAAAACCTAGTGTCATTAGGCGAATGGTGCTCCACAGAGTAGTGCAATTCAGTGGCCCTGACTTGTTTTCATTAATAGCAAAATACTGTGCACAGTTCAGAATGTCAATCAATAAATATTTAACATCTATTATGTGCTAGGTAATGTTAGGAATTGCATAGCCTGTGGTTAACAAGACTGGCATTGACCTCATAATTACACAGACTAGGTCAAGGTATTATGGTCACCTAACAGCCTCCCCTCTGTCCCCTCTTCACCCCCAACAAAACTGAGTCAGGGGTGATAGATGGCTTCCCAAAGAAAATCAATTTTAATCTTAGAAATCTGAAGGAAGTTGTCCTCAAACCATGCTCTTGCCAGAAAAACAGCTTTATGCCATACTATATACTAATATATAGTGTATATACTATGATGTATTATAGTAGTAAATAGTGCTATACATAGTAGTATTTTTATGTATATTTAAGCATATTTTTATATATATAGTACACATACTATATTATAGTAGTACGTGGTAACACTTTATGGTAGTTATAACATAACTATATTACCATAGGGTTCTTTAAATAAAATAAGCCATTGCTCTCCTCAGAGATAATAGTTACATATCAAGTAAGGAAAAATCAAGCTTTTGAGTATCTATTCCAGAAAGAGTCTGAATAAGTTGTACAATGAGGAATCTTCATTCCCTCAAGTAAGTATAAAATCTTATATATGACTTCAAGGATAAACCTTTTAAAAATCTAAAAATACACTTTTAACTTACGGTAATAAGATTTCATGTCACAAAAACTGCTAAGTTTTGACATATAAGTACGCATAAGAGACTCAGATTTATTTTCTCAAGCTCTGAATTTAGTTTATGTAACAAAAGGAGGCCTAAAACATCTTTTGCCTCACTATTTCACTCAAGATGAGAAAGTTTAGTAATATTTAAAGCAGATGTAAGATACTGAAATGAAGAGGTTTATTCTAAAAAAAAAAACTCAAAACCAAAAAAACCCTCAATGGGCCATGAAATAGTTAAATCTACTTTCTTACCTGATCCTACATAAAGCCTACTAAATCTGAGATTTCCCACCCATTACAGTCAAACTAAAAGTTCTATCATATTTACTTTTATCTAGTTACAAAAGTTTGAAGATAATTTTCTGATCCAGTATAACAATCACTAGAATAATCAAAGCCCTAAATCGTGTGCCTAAAGTCTTTAAAAAGAGACTCTTCTTTTTTGCCCTCCAACAGCAATTACTCCCTCACCACCCACCCAGAACGCCTTCACCCCTCTCCTGCCAGAACTCCAAACCACTATCACCCAAACACACTTCCACAAAACAGAAAGATCTAGGACAATGATATAAAACTGGGACTCTCAGCTCCAAGTGGCTCTTTCACTCACCAACCCATAACAGTTCAAATTTGTACCAGCATAGTACAGTACGATACTGTGTTCACAGGTAGTAGTCATGTGGTTTTTCTGGTTAATGGTGACTACAACTGTGGCTCTAGAATCCCAGAACTGAATGGCATTGGTTTAGAAAAGGCAATTTTTAAAAATGAAAAAGTGTGAGAGATGAACATGACATTCACATTTTCTCCCTATTAGACTCAAAATATTTCATTTGCAAATCAAACAAAAATTTGTGGAAAGCAGAAATGTAACCTATAACAATGTGGCCATTTAAATTCTACTATAATCAACACATATATTCTTCTGATGTGGCTTGACATGTAATCATATTAGAATTAATATATACTCAAAGCACACCTAATCTGAAATTAATAAGAGAGTTAAAAAAAAAACCAAGTCTAAAACAATTAAAAATACTAATTGCTAAGTGCAGTTGATATGGCCAGAAATAGTATCAGTCTCCAAATGTCAAGATGAATTTTAAACAAAATCTCTTACTCATTTATAGCAAGAATCCGGTAACTCTTTATATCTTTTCATATTTTCAAACAGTTCACCCACATTTCTGAAAGTAAATATTATCATGATAAACATACAAAAGATGGTATAACATAAAGGTACTGTTTTCTAATGATTAACTTTTATATACAAAAAAATGTTATGGGCCTTTTAAGTCACTTCAGCTTCTGGCCAAGATGACATAACAGGGACCAAATTTACCCCACCACCTTAAAACAACTGAAAAAAAAGAACAAAATATCTGAAACAATAGTATCTAGACACTGGGCATCTGGCAGCTCAGGGCAGTGATTCCTGAGAAAGAAAAAACAAATACAGGGAGACCTACAATTGTCCCTGTGGTGCAGGGAGAGAGAACCCAGGTAGCTAGAACTCACAAGTACTGGAAAAGAAAGAGCTGCACAGTGAGAGAACTCCAGAGATCTGTGGGTGATCCCCCTCAAGTACCTGGCTGAGTACTGATCAGCATGAGCATGACAGGACAAACACTACCCAACGCCAGAGGAAGAACGCCCAGAAGAAACAGAGGGAACAATCTCCAGAGCTCCCCCAGGGTTAAGAATAGTTTGTGTTCCTGCTAGTCAGAGATGAAAAATCTCGTAATTCCCAGGGCATTGGGTAAAATACTCAGAATTCTATTGCCTCAGTGGAGGGGAAAAGTTAGCCTTAATAGCTGTTCTGATCACTCTTAACAAAGCTTAAGCAGGTCTCAAAAAGATCAGATCATTTCTAAGTAACTTAACAGCATCTCAACTAACTGCAAAGCTCAAGAATTTATTTAAGAATACAAAAATATCCAGCACCTAAAAAGGTAAAATTCACAATGTCTGGTATTGAATAAAAAATTACCAGATATGGCAAGGAGCTTGAAAATGTGAGGAGAAAAACCAATCAAGAGAAACAGATCCAGAAATAACACAAGTAATAAAATTAACGGACAAAGACAGTAAACTGTTGTTATAACTATTCTGTAAGCTCAAAATGATAGACAAATGCTGGAGTGTGTTAGGTGGGGTTGTAGAAATTATAAAAAGATCCAAATCAAACTTCTAGATATATTAAAAAAAATCTGAGATGAAAAAACACACTGGATGGGATTAACAGTATGTCAGATATTGCAAAAGATGAATAAACTTGAAAACACAGCTATAGAAATTATTCAAAATGAAACAGACAAAAAAAAAAAAGACTTTGAACAGAGCACCAGTGAGCTGTGGAACAACTTCAAACAGTCTAATATATAAAGGGAGAAGAGGAAGAAAAAATATTTTAAGAAATGGCCAAAAAATTTTCCAAATCTGATGAAAACTATAAACTCATAAATCCAAAAAGCTCAACAATCCCCAAGCACAAGAAACATGAAGAAAACTACACCAAGACAGATCATAATCAAATTGTGTAAAACCAGTGATAAAGAGTAAATCTTAAAAGCAGCCAAAGGGAAAAAAGACATAAAGAGGAACAAAGATAAGAATGATGGCAGACTTCTTAAAGGACACAATGCATACCAGAGACAGTTGAGCAATATCTCTAAGTACTGAAAGAAAAAAAGTCACCCTAGAATTCTATACCCAGCACAAATGTTTCAAAAACAAAGGCAAAATAAAGATTTTTTTTTCTGACATATAAAAATTGAAAGAATTCATCACTAGCAGACTTGATTGTAAGAAATGTTAAAGGCAGTCTCTCAGGTGGAAGGAAATGATAACAGGTGTATGTCTAGAACTACACAAAGAAAGAACAACAAAAGGTAATAAATTTGTGGAAAATACAAATTTTTTCTCATTTCTTAAATCTCCTTAAAAAATAAGTGTTTAAAGCAAAAACAGTAAGAACATATTGTGGGGTTTATAACATGCAGAAATAAAATTTATGACAACAATATAGCACACTGGCTGGGAGGAAGAAATGTTGAAGGATCCTATACTATATAAGGAAGGGGTATAATATCACTTGAAGGTAGACTATGATATGCTAAAGATGTATTCTATAAACTCTAAAGCAACCACTAAAAAACAAAGTTACAGCTAGTACTCCAACAAAGCACATATGATTAACACTAAACTAAACTCAACCCAAAAGAAAGCATGAATAAAGGAAACAGGGACTAAAGAACAGATGGAACAAATATAAAACAAACGAGACAGTACATTAAACCCAATCACATCAACAATAACATTAAATGTAAATGATCTAATACATTCCAATTTAAAGGCATAGATTGTCAAACTGGAAAAGAAGCATGTTCCAACTATAGGCTGCTTTAAAGAAACCCATATTAAATATTTAAAAAGTCATATACCAGCTATCACTTCTTAGACACTTTCATAATCAATATGAAAAGCTTCTCCCGCGGGAACTTAAAAGTACCAACACAGATTAATGGACAGGTGGAAAGAAAGGGAAATCTTCAACAGAATGATACTCTCCATATTACCAGAGTCTGTCTTCTACTGAAATTATATACCATATATTATTTAATTCTCTATATGTCAAAAATTCCTTAAAAGGTTGAGGTTGGTAAAAATGCTGCTTATCAAAAAAACCATTCTCATGCAAATCAGACATAGGCTACTCCCCTAATTAAAAAACAAAACAAAACCAAAGCCAAAACCAACCCACCAAACACTATGTCCAATACTTTATAAATGCAGCATGACACTTGTGATTTTTAACACATCACAAATCCTTTGAATTTCAAGTTGGGGTCAGCCAATGGCTAAAAATAAAAATACATGCCAAGTTGGACTTGGATGAAATGGGCAACATTCCCAAAATTTAGTCCCTCCTTTCTTCAGAAGAAAGCAAATGTATCACTAAATATTTCACAGTTAACACATTACTGTCTTTTTGTGACACCAATATCCTGGGGTGCTTAGAATTTTGAGAGCTCTTCTAGTATTGGTGGTAGGTATACAACACACTCTCTGGCTCAGCCCCATAAATCTAAACAGAGCACTTGGTTAGACTCCCTGTTTTCAAGTCCTGGCTCCCAAACTTTCTGTGCAATCATTGGCAAGTTACTTAACTTCTTTATGCTTCAACTTCCTCATCTGTAAAACAGGGGGAAAAAAATAGTATAACTTTTTTTAAAGAATGCTTCTTACAGTAATAATAACTATTATGGTATTGAGTGTTTACTATGAGCAGGGCACTGTTCCAAGTGCTTTACAAAATATATTTTTAAATCCTAAAAACCTATGAGGTAAGCATTCTTATCCCCATTTTACAGATAAGGAAACTGAGGTACAGAAATTTATGTTCCCCCCAAATTTACATATCTATAAAGTGGGGAGTGAGGATTTTAACTCCATCTGATTCTAGAACCTGTCATCTTAATCAGTATGCTAAACAAGTAACCCCTGTATAGATTTTTTTTCAAAATTGCCTGTCTTTCCCTCTAGACTGTGAACTACTTAACGATAAGAGCTTTATCTTCTTCATTTTGAGTAATCCCAGCATCTACCACAAAGAGAGCATAAAGCAGATCAATGAAAGTTTGCTGAATGAATAGATCCTGGGCATGATGCTGTTCGTCACGTCACTTACTTGTACATGGGTAGGTATCAGAAAACTGGTTCTATCCCCAACCATACTGGTCCTCAGCTGTGCCATTTTAGGAAAGTCACATCACCTTCCCAGACCTGAGTGTTCTTATTTGTAAAATGGGGAACTGAACTAGATCTAAGTTCCCTAAATTTCCAAGAAAAGCCAATATCGCTCTTTTGGAGAAAGAACAAAAAGAGTTTCCTCTGACCAGTAGAATCGAAACACCTTGCAGTTTTCAGAGTAACACTTAGAATCTTTTTATTTCCTGCTTAAAATCCCTTGCTCCCGGGGCTGGTCCAGTGATGCAGTGGTTAAGTTCACACGCTCTGCTTTGGTGGCCCAGAGTTTGCAGATTTCAATCCCTGGTGTGGACCGACACACTGCTCATCAAGCCATCTGTGTGGCGGCAGCCCACATACAAAATAGAGGAAGATGGGCACAGATGTTAGCTCAGAGCCAATCTTCCTCAGCAAAAAGAAGAAGACTGGCAACAGATGCCAGATGTTAGTTCAGGGCCAATCTTCCTCGCCAAAAAAAAAAAAAATCCCTTGCTCCCCCAGACTGAGTTCCAGCAAGCCCGAACCTCGTCTGTCTCATTTACATGCATTCCCCCAGTCTAGTACCTGACAAGTGGAAGATAGCTGGTGTTTAATGAGTGAATGCATATAGGTGAAAACTTGTGAGCAGTAAGGGAAATGAGAAAGTATTTTTTATGTAGCACTCTAAATCAGTTGTTTCCTAAATTCCATAAATGGACGGCTAATTTTATTAGCTGGATATTCATTTTACATATTTCTATTTACTTTAGTTACAAAAACTGTGCTTTAAAGACTTACAAGACTTTAAAAGGCTTTAGTTCTTGCTGTTTCAAAGTATTTCACCAATGTATACCCTAAACAGCTTTTGTTCCAAAAAGGCCCATGTAACATAAAAAGTAATCTTAACATCAGTAGTAAAAGCTCAAAACTTTTTTTCTGAAATATCTGTCTTGTCTGTGCTACAACTAGATCATAAAAGCAGCAGCTGAAAAGAGGTTATTAGAAATAGCTTACAACTCAGAGCAAACAGATGCTGAAGTCTTCCCTCCCTTTCCTAACGCCTTTAAGTATAAAGCTATCACAGGTTGAAATGAACCTTTTATTTTGAGGATTATTTCTGCAGATTATGCACAGAACACCACACTGAAATTTGATGCAGTCTCAGTTCACCAGGGTTCTTCCAACAAAAATTTATGAATTGATAAAGTGATACTCATCTTTACCCCAAGGTTTCCCTTCTAAAGGTCTGAAAAATGAAAAAAAAAAAAGTTTCTAAAATTGGATGACGTTTTACTTTGTTTTGTTTAATAATTTAGGATTATGTCATAAAAACAGACATTAGGACCAGAGGTATACTATCTGCAAAATATGCATTACTTCCTCGGTTGTCCACGCGGCTGGCTTCTGCATTTTGTTTCAATGCAGATGCCTGAGCCTCCCTCTGAAGATGATGATTTGGTGGGGTGGGCCCTGGCATCTGTAACTTTTTAAAAATACTACATATAACTGAGACAGCAGCCAGGGTTGAGAACCACTGCACTAAACATACAACACTTAATACCAGATTGCTTTAAGTGATTACTTCAAGTAAGTAACTCAATATGCAAAATCTAAAAATGGTAAAACATTGTACAACTGGTCCACTATCTTTTTTTTTTTTTGAGGAAAACTGGCCCTGAGCTAACATCTGTTGCCAATCTTCCTCTTTTTCTTTTTTTTCCTCCCGAAAGCCCCAATACATAGTTGTAGGTGTAGGTCCTTTTAGTTCTCTGTGGGACGCCGCCACAGCACGGCTTGATGAGTGGTGAGAGCAGGTCCACGCCCAGGATGCGAACCAGCGAAGCCTAGGCCGCCAAAGTGGAAGGTGCAAACTTTACCACTACACCATCGGGCCAGCCCCTCCGGTATCTTTTTCTATGTTCTTTTTGTATATTTTAAATATTATCAATTGGAGCAGTGATTCCACACACTGATTTGTATGCAGTGCAGAGAATACCACAAGACTTAAAATTCAATATAAATTCACTTTAATTTTAAAAAGAAATTCCATAACTTAAGGGAAGAGAAAGGGGATTGTGTATCTCCTTTTTAAAGCTTCTAAGAAACTGGGCAGAAGTCAAAGTCTTTAGGAAACCCAAAGCCAACTAACTACACCTGGCCATCGTAACCTCTCAAAACTGAGAGTTTTAAATATGCCCTCCTCGTACACTACAAAGTTAGAAAAGAAACAGGTACAGTCCCTGGTCTGTTTTCCTGCTTACATATTAAGTAAAGACATACTGACTCACAATCAAAAAGCTATGGGCATTATATTTAGTAATCATCCAGATATTATCGTATTTAAAGAAATTTTCCCCAAAGTGAATTCTCCCATTATCTAAATATTTTAAGTCAAAAACATTTATAAAATAAAACTGCAAGAAAAAAAATTATCCAATTTCTAATCTCAAAGTGAACAGTAGACTTGGAGGAAGGAAGGTTAGCAGTGAATACAGAAGAGCTACAGAGGTTTCTGAAGTGGATAGGAAGGATTTTAAGTGAGAAAGTAAAATAATTTGACAAGTTTTAGAAAAATCGCCCTAAATGGTGACAAATACTTGCCCTCTGAAGGAGAATTTGATAGGGGTTATTATCCCCAATTTATAGATGAGGAAATAAAGTTGTGAGAGGTTAAGTGATCTGCCCAAGGTTAAAGTGCTAGTAAGAAGCAGAGTTAGGATCTGAATTCACATTTGTGAGACTCAAAACCAAGCTTTTACTATAGCAAAGATAACTGTATGACCACATAATAATGAAGCTGTGTGGATTCATAAATGAGCTGTAAAGGGCTTGCCCAAAGATATTTCAAAAAATTCTGCACATGGGCTTGCCCAAAGATATTTCAAAAAATTCTGCACATGGACCAAGAGTTAATCTGTGAAGTCATCTGTCAAAAGTTGAAGTTTTCTGATATAAAACTTTTGGCATCTTAAATCAGCCTCTTTCTTCACATCACGCCTATCATTTTTTGGCATCTTAAATCAGCCTCTTTCTTCACATCACGCCTATCATTTTCTTTATATAAACAACAAAATTTGCTTTAAAATATGAAAAATTACCCTCCCTCTAGCTTTGCTAACGTTGCCACTGCTTTCCAACATCCTTCTCTACAGCATTAAATTTAATACTTTACTGCTTCAGGATGGCTTTCAGACCTCATGTGGCTTTCTGAATCACTGTTTATTTGTATCTTCCAATCTAACTCTGTATTAATATTCTAAAAATGGGGGAAAACAATTCATTATCTAAAATAATAGGCCAAATTAAATTCATTAATGTAGCTGCTTCCAAAGGTGTCTAGGAAACAAATCTTCCCCAGTGGGACAGTCTATAAGCCCTACTTTTTTATATTCAAATGGTTCACTTTCAAGGGAGGCACAGACCATACACCACTTTTTTTTGCAGGGAAGGATTCCCCCTGAGCCAATCTGTTGCCAATCTTCCTCTTTTTTTTTCTTCTCCCCAAAGCCCCAGTGCATGGTTGTATAGCCTAACTGTAAGTCCTTCTAGTTCTTCCATGTGAGCCACCACCACAGCATGGCAACTGACAGATGGGTGGTGTGGTTCCACAACCAGGAACCAAACCCGGGCCACGGAGGCGGAAAGCGCAGAACTTTAACTACTAGGCCATCAGGGCTGGCTCCATACACCACTCATTTTTTAGGTTAGGAACAGACAGCACAAAACTTGTATTTAAAAAAATAAAAAATAAATATCTCCATTTTATACTCTGCTGAGAGATTTAAAGAAGTTACAGAGAATAAAAGGAACTGCTGAGAGACAAACATACATACATTGAGGAAAAAGGGAGAAAAAAGAAAAGCAGTAAAAAAGAGACAAAAGGAGATGTGGTGCTATATAGTTAAAATAAACTTTAATAATTTGTATTTTTCCTTATAGTTCTCCACTCGCCAGGAAAAACACAGTCCCTTCTCCCTTGCTAAAAATGTATGTTCTGTTCCAACAGACTATTTGTATCCATGCCATTCCCTGGACAACGATCAGAAAACTGAATTCTATTTTTATAAGTGTTCCTTTTTCAGGAAAATTATTTATTCCTTCATTCATTCAGTAAACATTTGAGCAGATACCATTTTCCAAGCACTGTGCTAGATGGCTGGCATGGTCCCTATTCTCACAGAGCTCAGAGTACTGAAGAAACTCAAATGACCAGTTATTAAAAGCTAAATGAATAAGGTTTCTTCCTTTAGAAACCAGTTTCCATTCTGTTAAATTAACTATGAACATTGGTGTCATTCGGACCCTCTCACTTTAATCACCAAACTAGCTGGTTGGTCCAGAAGTTAATCAAGCTGCACTAACTAGCCCCTCACCCAGGAGTTTTAGAACTGGAAAAAAAGTCAGTTTCTCTCTGGGTGTCTGTGCGCATGTTCCTCCAGGCAGGCTGTGGGGCAGACAGCAGCAGTCTGCAATGTGACAAAAAATAAAGCACACTGGCAGAGAGAAGCAGAGATGAGAGGTGGAAAGAATCCCTGGCTTCTGGATGTTTTTGTTGCACAGAACATTTCACTTCTTGAGTTATCAGTCACATACCCTCATACCCTTACAATAATATCATTTTTAATTTAAATTAGTTAGAATTAGACTTTTGTTACTTGCAACATAAAGAGTCTTAACTAAGGGGGCCGCCCGGTGGCGCAGCGGTTTAGTGCGCGCTTGGCAGCCCAGGGTTCGCGAGTTCGGATCCCGGGTGCCCGCCGACGCACTGCCTGTCAGCCATGCCGTGGCGGCGTCCCATATAAAGTGGAGGAAGATGGGCACGGATGTTAGCTCAGGGCCAGTCTTCCTCAGCAAAAAGGGGAGGATTGGCAACAGATGTTAGCTCAGGGCTGGTCTTCCCCACAAAAAAAAAAAAAAAAAGAGTCTTAACTAAGAACAAACATGGTATCAGACTGAACTCCCCAACCGTCCCCAAAGTGAAGTGGCTGAGAGCATCGGCCCTGGAGCCAGACTGGGTTCCTCTCCTGGCTCCTCCACTTCTAGCTACCTAGAACCTAAGCCTTGATTTCATCATCTGTAAAATGAGGATAACAGTACCCACCAATAGGTGTGGTTTAAATTTTAAATGAGTTTCTACATTTAAAACCTCAGAACAAAGCTCGACCCATAGTTACCGCCTAACAGGAGTTAGCTATCACTCTTTTGTTTTTCCATTACCAATACCTCCCCGGGGGATCTAATGCTGTGATTTGCTGATGCTCCAACTGTGACCAGTCATCTGGCTCCACATATTCCCTACTGCACGACACAGGGAGAGAGCAAGAGCAAAGCCACTCTCAAGGAGGGGCAGGTTCCACATCTAGGTGAAGGGACAAGACTAATAGGGAAGGGAGAGAAACAACGCAGTGCTGGGTGATGCATAACTCCAGGCATCACGCTGTTTGCTCAGAAGGAGCTTCTGCACAGCCAAAACCCCAAACCCGCCCCCACTCCAATATTTAGTCACACTGCTCTTCCTTCTGTTCTGTTCATTTTCTAAACCTAAAGATTTTTACATGTTTTTAGATTCAAGAGATGATTTTAGCTTGCCAAAAAAATTACTCCTTACTGGTATAAACCTTACAATTCTTCACTATTTGTGATTTTTATTTTTGCGTGTAATGGGGATTGGACAAGAAGACTACTGACATTTGTGAACCCTAAATCTATTTATAATATGTAATGACCAAGACTCTCTATACCCATTGATGGTCCTGTCAAGGGGAAATTAGAAGACTTCATGTAAAGGGTTTAAAACAAATTTGAACACCATCCTGAAAGGCTCACTGACCTAGACTAAATACGGCCCAGATCAAGCATCTGCATTTAAGAAATGGAGGGTTCTACTTTGTGCACTCTTGGTAGGAATGTAAATTGGTGCAGCCACTATGGAAAACAGCATGGAGTTTCCTCAAAATATTAAAACTAGAACTACCATATGATTCAGCTACTCCACTTCTGGGTATTTATCTGAAGAAAATGAAAACACTAATTCAAAAAGATATCTGCACCCCCATGTTCAGGCAGCATTATCTACAACAGCCAAGATATGGAAGCAACCTAAGTGTTCATCAATGGATGATGGATAAAGAAAATTATTCAGTCATAAAAAAGAATGAAATCTTGCCATTTGTGACAACATGGATGGACCTTGAGAGCATTATGCTAAGTGAAATAAGTCAGATAGAGAAAGACAAATAACCTAAAAAAAAAAAAAAAAAAAAAAAAGAGTTCACAAATACAAAGAACAGATTGATGGCTGCAGAGGTGGAGAGCGGAGGGTGGGAGAAATGTGTGAAAGGAGTCAAAAAGTACAAACTTCCAGTTATAAAATAAATAAAATCATGGGGATGTAATGTACAGCATGGCAACTGTAGGTAATAACACTGTACCGAATATTTGAAAGTTGCTGAGAGTAAATATGAAAAGCTCTCATCACAAGAAAAAGAATTCTGTAACTATGTATGGTGACAAATGTTAACTAGACTTATTGTGGTGATCATTTTGCAATATATATACAAATACTGAATCATGTTGTACACTCGAAACTACTATAATATTGTATATCAATTATATCTCAAAAAGAAAAAAAAAGAACGAGTGCTAAAGGGCCAGGAAGTAGTTTTTAAAAAACCATACATACATGATTTTTTCCAAAGATATTTTCTTGGCAAAAAATATCTTTTAAATTATTTAGAGCCAAAATTCTAGGTGTGCAGCTAGCTAGGTAACAAAAAGGAGAGGAGTTAGGATAACATGTAGCATGTCCATATTCTTACAACGCCAGGGCTTCTCTACAGAAATTCTGAAATAATGGCAAACTCTGGGGCTCCTCCTAGAGCCAATGAATCCACGCTAATGGTCACAAACTCTCTGGAGGAGAGGTTTCCCCTTTTTTCTGCTTCTCTTTCAGATCTTTCTTATTTGTACGAAGTAGCAAATTAAGCCTGTAGGGAAAAACAAAGAAGACCCCATTTCTAACCTCCAGAAATATGCAATCTCTCTTCTAGTCAACTTTCCCTTCTTCAGTTCTTTCCTTCACCTTCTCTCATTAGCTCAGTTCCAATCTTTCAAAGGCCTCTACCTTTCCCTTCTACTCCCTAAATCTGTACACCCTCCCACTTCAGCACTTCTTTCCCTCATTTTACTTCAAGGAAGAAAAGAGGGAGATTCTGCCCCTCAGGCTACTACCAACCGCAATCCAGGGCTTGTCAGAATCGCTGGAGAGCTTTTGTCCCCTTCCCCAGCCCCCAGATAAAGTTGCTCATCTCTCTTCCCCTCCACCCCCATCACTGAGAGTAAGTCCCAGCTACAGATGGGCTTCTCTCTTCCTCAGGTGTGCTGGGACAGGGACAGGGCTGGCAATCACTGCCATTATGTGACATAAAGTTTGATGAAAGGGAATTACGATAAAAACCATAAACAAATTTATATCTTAGGTCACTGATGAACGTAAATATACAATGTCTTGTTCACTACCTGTTTTATGTTGAGAGCGTCTACCACACTTCTGTACCTCCACACAATCTAATTCAGTGCTGTGCACACACACACACAAATGCTCAGCTTATAATTTTAGTCAAATAAAATTTTCAAGTCTTTTTTTCTGATGATGGCTGTTACTCTAACATTTTATTGCAAAAGTAACTTACATCTATCCATAATTCAACAACTCCAATGCTTTCACCAGCAAATACTTCAACTAGTATTGGTAATGATCCCATTTTCTCATACTGAAAACTGATCTGAATTTCAAATCACTAGGTATGCTGTATATTTTCTCTAAAATTAAGCCTATACTTAAAATCTTAAGGATAAATATTGCATTTACATAAAACAGCAGAATTTTTTTGTTTTGTTACCAATAAAAAATTAAGACCGACTTTGTGGTTTCATCACTTCAACTTGACCATAATCTCTCAGTGACTGAAGTTAACATCTTAAAGAAATGCACTGCTAACATTTACACAACTCCTACTAATCAAATACTGCACTTTAATTTGTTTCAGTAATTATTCAAACTTTTCAGGCATCTTCTGGTGTTAGGCACAAGAAATAAAAATAAAACAATCAGATTTTAAAGAACTTAGTCTGATGGAGTGATAAACACAAATGACTGTAACTGAATGTGAGAAATGTAAAGAGGTATTTATAAGAAATGTTGTCAAGACAGCTGTGTGAGGTGAATCATTTTCATCTGAGCTTTGAAGAATAAGGATAGAAATTGGGAAAGAGAACATTCTAGGGAGTAGATTGAATATAGTTAAGTTATGGGGGGAGAAATAACAAGATGGGGATATAGTAGACTGGAATCAGGCTGAAGGGGTTTATATATCATACAAAGAATTTCGGGTACTTAATTCTAAGGGCAATTGGAGGCCTTAGATTTTTCAAAGATGATCAAACCTATGTTGGAGAACATACAGAAGTAAATGGCCAGCCTGATGAAACAATATTGGCAGCTAAGTTGTGAAATAAGTCTGTCTTCCTAAATTTAAATACAGTTTTACCAAGTAAAATTTAACAGGCAATAACTTGAAGCCAGGTCTACAATTCATAGAGCTACTACAAGAGGCAGTAGAGCATAATGGTTAGGCACACAGGCTTTAAAGGCCAGAACCTAAATACCACCTTCACCATTTAAGAGCCGAGTGACCTTGGGCAAGCCACTTAACCATTTTAAGCTCCTCTTTCCTCATCTGTAAAATGAGAATAACAATCATATTGACATAAAGTTAGCTACTATCATTATTAAGTTTTATTCTATTTTAAAAATCTCCACAGCACAGAATATGAAGCAAAAAGAAGCTAATATTCGTATGGTTAAGTCTAAGGAGTTGTCCAGAATATCATAAATCAGGCTTTCCAGTTTCTTCATTATTTTGTATAAAGTTGAATACCCAGAATATTGGACACATTCATGTCATTTTACAATATAAATTACCAAAACTCATTTCAAAGTCAAATATAAATTACTTGAAGTTTTTTTTTTTGTATTTTGATTATTTTGTATTATTGGTGGTGTTTCCCTTTGAGCAAATACCCATGTTATGTTTGCACTGAAATTTTGTTTCCTTAAGAATTCTGAATGGGGGGTTGGCCCAGTGGCGTAGCAGTTAAGTTCGTGCAATCCCTTCAGCAGCCTGGGGTTTGCCGGTTTGGATCCTGGGCGTGGACCAACACCCCGCTCATCAAGCCCTGCTGAGGTGACGCCCCACATAGAGCAACTAGAAGGATGCACAACTATGACATACAACTATCTACTGGGGCTTTGGGGAGAAAAAAAGCAAAAAAGGAGGAAGACTGGCAACAGATGTTAGCTCAGGGCCAATCTTCCTCAAAAAAAAAAAAAAGAATTTTGAGTGGTGTGTAACTTCTATAACGGATAAGTGAAAAAAATTTTTCCTCGGAGTCCTTTCCTTAGCTGCTTATTATTAGGGGGGGGAAATCATGAGAAACTGGTCCTTCAATAAAAAAAAAATTACTCTTCTGTAAGACATGATGGACTTACATTTCAGTTTATGTCATTTCTATAGCATAAAAAACAAGAGTTTTAGTAACTGAAGTTTCAGATATACACCTAAGAATGATAATATCACTACTCCAATCTGTTTATTAGCCTTATCACCTGTGTTTGACCTATACGTCCCCTTTAGTCCAAATATTTCAGCTATCATAACTAAAAATTATGGCACAATTATTTCTCTACAAACACATCTACCAAATTGAGGAAAGTGGAAAGCATTCTCTCTATATAGTCATATCACACAGACTTGAGGCTTCACGTTGTATAGGTAAATCTTTTGAATATCACAGAACTAGGGACTGGGAGGAGATCCGGCAAGCTGCCTCCCAGACCACTGAGGGTCCCTCCTTGCTTCCCCAAGTTCTCATTCGCTGCTCCTGCTCTGAAGAGGTAGAAGTCCAAACTCCTTATGCTTCCACACTGGCAGACTCAGGCTGTCTTCACTTCAGGTGCACCGTCAGGAAGCCAGGCAAGCAGACCACAAAGACAACTAAGAGGTTGTTCTCACCGGCTTTGAAGGCTACAGATGTCTTTCAAAGCATTCACACGTTCACTGAACCATTATGTCAAGACAAGGTGAGTACTCTTATACTTCCCTTCACAGGTTCAGACACAAATTTTTTGTCTTTAATTTTTATAAAATTTCTAGATATAATAGATTAGGTATGATAGATTTATCTATTATATCTAGATATAATAGAAATGCTATATAAAGAAGATGTCAGTGAATCTGTTCATAAGGCAAACAAAAAGATATAAAGATTATCTCTATAAATTCTATTTTTATAAGTTGGAAATTTTATGTGAGACATGTAAGAAAAGGCCAAGCGTGGTGGTATACCATTCCTCTACCTAAATCTCTCCAATGGCTTTCTACTGAAAACAAAATCTGACCCCTGCCTACATCATCCCCTACCACTCTCATCCTCACTCACCATGTCCAGCCATGCCGGCCTTCCCCATGTAGCACCTTTCTACTTGCTGTCTTTTGGCCTAATTCTCACGGCTGGATCCTTGTCATCGAATTATTCAGGGCCATCTCCCCAAAATGGCATCTACCAACACTCCAACCTGCCATCACTCAACTATGCCATTACCTCATTTTAATTTCTTAGTATTGTTACCTGAAATTACTTAGTACTTTTTTTTATTGTCCCTCCATCCATATGAACGTAAGCTCCATGAGAACAGGGACACTGTCTTTTTTCACTGCTCTATGTTCAGTACCTGCCACAACAGGAAATGCCCAGAAAATGTTAGAATGAGTGACTAACCTTGGCGAGAAACAGCTGGCTACAGCTGTATCTAAAGTCGAAGGGCCAACAACAGAGTAAGCCAGGGCAGGCACAGACAGAAGTATTGGCATGTTGTCAACGACTTGTATTGCTCAGTCTGGGTCACAGGCCAAGAACACAGGTGGGGCAGGTAGGAGACTGCCCCGCTCACCCCAGCTGAGTCACTGATAACCCTGCCAGACCTCAATACACTTGCAAAACTAGTAATAAAATTTAACTGGAACAAAAAAAAATCTGTTATTAGTACAGACAACTCTCATGATTCAAATGATGTGTGTTCAGTATGTCACATATTTTAAAAACTCATTCAAGGAACATAATTACTAAGCTACCGGGCTTGGTAAATATCTGCTGGGGAACGAATCATACCTTCAAACTTTAGGCCAATGACAATTCACATATATGGTCTGGATATACACAATCCTCTCTCTTCCTTAAAAAGTCAAGTGTCACCAACTGTTTTCTGGCTCAAGTGAGCATGTCTAGAAGAAATTTCTGAGAACTTCACCCAAAGGGCTAACCTTTTTTTTCTTGAAGGGACAAGGAGAGGGAGCACACCAGGGTGTGAGAAAGCCAGAAATGCAAGTGTACTGACAAAGATTTCAACCAAAAAGGAAAATGCAAATTAAGCCTGCTGTAATGTCATTAGGTATCCTGAGATTTGTCTTAGCCCATTAAACAACAAGATAGCATTTCTTTTTATGCACCTCCAGGTCAAATGACAATTAGTAAATGCTATCCTCCCCAAACCTTGCACTACATAAGTGCTTGTGGATATGAGAGAAGCTTCAGAACTGAAAGATGACTGCTCTGGAGGGGTTATTTATCAGCTTGGGAAGTTTCAATCTTTGGAAGGCAAAAAGGTTGGACTATAATAAAGCACTAAACGTAGAAAGGTTTCAAAAGTAGGTCTAGAAAAAGAGAAAGACAACACAGCACCAGTCATCTGGGGACAGAATGGAGAGAATGGATAAAAATTCATGTATCAATATATGCCTCATAAGGGGCCGCCCAGTGGCATAGTGGTTAAGTTCATTCGCCCCGCTTTGGCAGCCCAGGGTTCACAGGTTCAGATCCTGGGCATGGACCTATGCACCGCTTATCAAGCCATGCTGTGGCAGTGTCCCACATATAAAGTAGAGGAAGATGGGCACAGTTGTTAGCCCAGAGCCAATCTTCCTCAGCAAAAAGAGGAGGATTGGCAACAAATGTTAGCTCAGGACTAATCTTCCTCACCAAAAAAAAAGAAAAAAATATATATATACACACACCTCATAAAAATAGGACATGGAGAAGGGAGCACAGAGAATGGAGCATCCATTCCTTCTAGCTACAAAATTCCCATCATAAAAATTAATTGGGGGGGCCAGCCAGGTGGCATGGTGGTTAAGTTCGTGTGCTCTGCTTCAGCGGCCCAGGGTTCATGGGTTCGGATGCCAGGCGTGGACCTACACACCGCTCATCAAGCCATGCTGTGGCAGCATCCCATATACAAAAGAGAGGATGGGCACAGATGTTAGCTCAGGGCTAATCTTCCTCAGCAAAAAGAAGATTGGCAACAGATGTTAGCTCAGGGCTGATCTTCCTCACCAAAAAAAAAAAAAAAATTTAATTTGGGCTCCAAGATCTTAATAGCTTTTTACTTTTTTCCACAATCATGTGTTTCAACTTGCAGGTACGACACTATAGAATTTCCTCCCTATATAAGTGTAAATAATTACAGTAAAATGTAGTAGTAGAAATCCCTACATCTAGAATCCAGTAGTATGGCCAGACAGAACGGAAACCAATTTCAAATTTCAGTTCTAACAAGAATTGTGTTCCCAACATATGGTTTATTTTAGGACTGGTCCATATCACTTGACAATGTTTACTATGTAATAAACACACTTTGGATGTGCAAACATCTCAGGATACTAAGCTACAAAGAAGCAACATTTTCTGGGGGGCTACCAGTCTAGCTGAAGAATGAAGCTATGCACTCTAAGGACTTTCATAGAAATGGTTCCTCAGAAAAAGGACCAAGGCAAAGCAGTATCATATATTATTAAGTAATATAAGATATTGCTATCTTTACTGCCAGTCTCTGCTCACACATTACTATAATCACTAACATACATTTGTTTTGAAATATTTACTTAGGCTAGAGGAAAGTTATCTTTCATGTTTATAAAAAATCCTCCTGGGTGCTTGTTATAAAACAAATGTTTTCTTTTAGAGTCTTTGATGTACACCAATTCAACAAGCTCCTTTTCTTTAGGATATATGTGTTCTAGCAAAGTCTGCTAAGAAATAAAATTTTATAAGGACAATTCAAATAAATTACCATAAAAAACTGAGATGGATTCCTATAGAGGAAGAAGGGTTATGAGTGGTGGTAGAAGAAATTTATGTTATTTGGGGAGCCAAGTTCCTATGCAGCCAAAACATTTGTGGTTCCATGTGTTATCATTTGCTTCCCTCTGGCAGTACCTAACGCTTCTGTGATTCCAACTAATATTCCGAACTAGAAGAACGTCTCCCAGTCCAGAACATTTCTTAATTCTGCCCTCAATGCTCCCAGAACTCTGCTATCCCTCTACCAGCCGGTCTGAGTCACTGACTAACTCAAGCAACACCATCTACTGGCTGCCTCCATCTCACCCAGTGACCTGCGGCACCAGGATTCAAGCCTGAAGCTTCATGTTATACAAATAAAAACAATTTTTCTATGTCATCAATTTTAATTTAGAAATTTTTCAAAGTTATTTGATTAAGAGATATCATAAATAATTTCTCCTCCAAATACTTATTTACTGGAAGGGCATATTGAAAGGAAACCTCTGTTTGAAACTGTGAAAAATATCAATCATAACTCAAAGAACCCACTTTTAAACAAAGTTAATGTCAATGAAATATACCATATTTTTGAGACTAAAATTGATAACTTCTGTGATGTGACTAAAAAGACACCAGCTAGATCATGGCGGAGTGAGATTCCCTCTTTGAATCTCTGCCCCCTACGACACAACGAAAACATCATTCACATTCCAACAGAGCTCAATCAAACACTACAAAGGACTTCTAAGAAACCCCTGCTGCCATACATTGGACAGTGGAGGCACAGGAAGCCCAAAACGACGGGAGGAGAGATAAGAAGTTGTACTCCCCCTCCCCAATTGATCAGCAAAGACAGCGCGGTTCGCAGACAGAGGGGGGAGGGGCGGCCCACAGCGGGGGGGGGGGGGGAACTATCGCCATCCAGGTGCTCTCACAGACTGTCGCGAGATCCCCACTGGGAAGCGACGACAGACTGTTTAGGGGGTGTAGCAAACACCCTAAGAGAGCCAGAAAGGAAACCCCCGGGTCAAGCAGGAGAAAGAGAGGACCCCCTCCCCCAACACACCCGGCGTTTCAGCATAATCCCTTGGGGGGGAGCTGCAGCCGCCTCAGAGCAAAGCACTCGTGATCTCCATCCAGTGGCAGCAGGGGGAAACTGCAGGACCAACTTTATCATGAGGGGGAAAAATAAAGCCGACCCCGTCGGATCCTTGCGACAATTTGTCATGGCTACAGACCAAAAGGAAAATGACAAACACCCAGAAACCAACCCTGAAGGCACAGAATTTGATAACCTGAATGACAGAGAATTAAAAATAGCTATCATAAACTCAACGAAATACAAGAGAATACACAGAAACAAATCAACGAATTCAGGAATTTTGTCACAAAAGAGATTGAAACCATAAAGAAAAACCAATCAGAATTATTGGAGATGAAAAACAAAATCAACGAGATAGTGGAAGAAATGGAGTCTTTAAAGAGCAGAACTGACAATATGGAGGAACGAATTAGCACTATTGAGGATAGCCACGCAGAAATGCTCCAGATAGAGGAGGAGAGAGAGCTAAGACTAAAAAGAAATGAAGAAATTCTTCGAGAAATATCAGACTCAATGAGGAAAAGCAACATAAGGATAATAGGTATTCCAGAAGGAGAAGAAAGAGAAAAAGGAGCAGAGAGTTTGTTCAAAGAAATAATAGCTGAAAACTTCCCCAACCTAGGGAATGAGAGGGAAATAACAGTGAATGAAATCAATAGATCACCTAAATATATAAACAGGAATAAAAAATCATCTCGCCACATAGTAGCAAACTTGAAGAATACCCATGACAAGGAAATAATATTGAAGGCAGCTAAACAAAAAAACAAAATAACATACAAAGGAAACCCCATCAGGCTCTCAGCTGATTTCTCGACAGAAACTCTACAGGCTAGGAGAGACTGGAATGATATATTCAAAATCATGAAAGACAAAAACCTTCAGCCAAGAATACTTTATCCAGCAAAAATATCCTTCAAATACGATGGAGAAACAATAACTCTCCCTGATAAACAAAAGCTAAGAGAGTTCGTCACCACAAGACCCCCACTACAAGAAATGCTCAAGAAGGCCCTTAGGCCTGAAAAAAAACAAATGAGAAAGGGGATACAAAGATTTCAGCAAGGAGAAAAGCAAGGAGACTAAACCAGAACAAACTACAGTGGGATAACATCAAAAATTAACTCAAGCTCATCACTGGAAACACACATTCATGACACAATCTGGAATAAAGAGATAACAAATAAGGAGGGGAAGAGGTAAGGGATTGAATCGACCCAGCCTCAGGAAAAAGGAGGCATCCGAAAATGTACTTTCTTATCCAGGCGATCGCTTATATAAACTGCACGGTAACCACTAAACAAATAACCAGAAGAGAACCACACATGACAAATAAAGAGAAAACCAAGAGAATGAGCATGCAGAAATACCAAATTAAATTTGCAGTCCGAAACACAAGGGACAAGAAACGAAGGAAATGCAAAAGAACCAGAAGATGAACAATAAAATAGCAACATTAAACCCTCATATATCAATAATCACTCTAAATGTAAATGGATTGAATTCTCCAATCAAAAGACAAAGAGTGGCAGGATGGATTAAAAACCAAGATCCAACAATCTGCTGCCTCCAGAAAACACATCTCAGCTCTAAAGACAAACACAGACTCAAAGTAAAAGGATGGAAAACAATACTCCAAGCTAATGGCAAACAAAAGAAAGCAAGAGTAGCTATACTTATATCAGACAAAGTAGACTTCAAGATAAAAAAGGTAATGAGAGACAAAGAAGGGCAATATATAATGATAAAAGGGATACTTCACCAAGAAGACATAACACATAAATATCTATGCACCCAACACAGGAGCACCAAAGTACATAAAACAACTGCTAATAAACCTTAAAGGAGATATTAACAATAACACAATAATAGTAGGGGATCTTAACACCCCCCTTACATCAATAGATAGATCATCCAGACAAAAAGTCAATAAGGAAATAATGGACTTAAACGAGAAACTAGACGCAATGGACTTAATAGATATATACAGAGCACTCCACCCAAAAAAAGCAGAGTACACATTCTTCTCAAGTGCACATGGAACATTCTCAAGGATAGACCATATATTAAGAAACAAGGCAAACCTCTATAAATTTAAGAAGATTGAAATCATTACAAGCATCTTTTCTGATCATAATGCTGTGAAACTAGAAATCAACTGCAAGGGAAAAACTAGGAAAGGGACAAAGATGTGGAGACTAAACAACATGCTACTGAACAACCAATGGGTTGTTGATGAAATTAAAGGAGAAATCAAAAGCTATGTGGAGACAAATGAAAAGGAAAATACATCATACCAACTCATATGGGATGCAGCAAAAGCAGTCCTGAGAGGGAAATTCATAGCAATACAAGCTCACCTTAACAAACAAGAAAAATCCCAAATAAATAACCTTAAATTGCACCTAACAGAGTTGGAAAAAGAAGAACAGACAAAGCCCCGAATCAGCAGAAGGAGGGAAATAACAAAAATCAGAGCAGAAATAAATGAAATTGAAACCAAAAAAACAGTAGAAAGGATCAATGAAACAAAGAGCTGGTTCTTTGAGAAGATAAATAAAATTGACAAACCCTTAGCCAGACTCACTAAGAAAAAAAGGGAGAAGGCTCCAATAAATAAAATTAGAAATGAAAGAGGAGAAATTACAACAGACACCACAGAAATACAAGGGATTATTAGGGAATACTATGAAAAACTTGACGCCAACAAATTGGACAACCTAGAGGAAATGGACAAATTCTTGGACGCGTACAACCTCCCAAAACTGAATCAAGAAGAAATAGAGAATCTGAACAGACCAATCACAAGTAAAGAGATTGAAACAGTAATGAAAAACCTCCCCAAAAATAAAAGCCCAGGACCAGATGGCTTCCCTGGAGAATTTTATCAAATGTTCAAAGAAGATTTAGCACCTATCCTTCTCAAACTATTCCAAAAAATAGAGGAAGATGGAATACTTCCCAACACATTCTATGAGGGCGACATCATGCTGATACCAAAGCCAGACAAGGACAATACAAAGAAGGAAAACTACAGGCCAATATCACTGATGAACACAGACGCAAAAATCCTCAACAAAATATTGGCAAACCGAATACAGCAATACATCAAAAAGATCATACACCACGATCAAGTGGGATTTATACCAGGGACACAGGGATGGTTCAACATCCGCAAATCAATCAACGTGATACACCACATTAACAAAATGAAGAATGAAAACCACATGATCATCTCAATCGATGCAGAGAAGGCATTCGACAAGATCCAGCATCCATTTATGATAAAAACTCTCAACAAAATGGGTATAGAAGGAAAGTACCTCAACATAATAAGGGCCATATATGACAAACCTACAGCAAACATCCTACTCAACGGGGAAAAACTGAAAGCCATTCCTTTGAGGACAGGAACAAGACAAGGGTGCCCACTCTCACCGTTCTTATTCAACATAGTACTGGAAGTTCTGGCCAGAGCAATTAGGCAAGAAAAAGGAATAAAAGGACTCCAAACAGGCAATGAAGAAGTGAAACTCTCACTATTTGCAGATGACATGATCTTATACATAGAAAATCCAAAAAATTCCATCGGAAAACTACTAGAAACAATCAACAACGACAGTAAAGTGGCAGGGTATAAAATCAACTTACAAAAATCAATTGCATTTATATACATTAACGATGAAACAACAGAAAGAGAACTCAAAAAAACAATCCCATTTACAATTGCAACAAAGAGAATAAAATATCTGGGAATAAATTTAACCAAGGAGGTAAAAGACCTATACAATGAAAACTATAAGACACTATTGAAAGAAATCGAGGAGGACATAAAGAAATGGAAAAATATTCCATGCACATGGATTGGAAGAATAAATATAGTTAAAATGTCCATTCTACCTAAAGCAATCTACAGATTCAGTGCAATCCCAATCAGAATCCCAATGTCATTCTTCACGGTAATAGAACAAAAACTACTGAAATTCGTATGTGGCAACAAAAGAGCCCGAACAGCTAAAGCAATTCTGAAAAAAAAGAACAAAGCTGGAGGCATCACAATCCCCTGATTTCAAAATATACTATAAAGCTTCAGTAATCAAAACAGCATGGTACTGGTACAAGAATAGACACACAGATCAATGCAATAGAATTGAAAGCCCAGAAATAAAACCACACACCTATGGACAGCTAATCTTCAACAAAGGAGCAAAGAACATACAATGGAGAGAGGGAAGTCTCTTCAATAAATGGTGCTGGGAAAATTGGACAGCAACATGCAAAAGAATGAAAGTAGACCATCTCCTATCGCCATATACAAAAATCAATTCAAAATGGATCAAAGACCTGAAACTATAAAACTCCTGGAAGAAAATACAGGCAGTACACTAATTGAGATTGGACATAAAGGGATCCTTTCAGATTCCATGTCTACCCAGACAAGGGAAACAAAAGAAAAAATAAACAAGTGGGACCTCATCAGACTAAAGAGCTTCTACAAGGCAAATGAAACCAGGATCAAAATGAATAAACAACCCACCAGCTGGGAGAAAATATTTGCAAATCGTTTGTCCGACAAGGGATTAATCTCAGTAATATATAAAGATCTCATACAACTGAGCAACAAAAAAACAAACAACCCGATCAAAAAATGGGCAGAGGAGATGAACAGACATTTTTCCAAGGAAGAGATACAGATGGCCAATAGACACATGAAAAGATGTTCAACATCACTAATCATCAGGGAAATGCAAATCAAAACTACACTAAGATATCACCTTACACCGGTTAGAATGGCTATAATCACAAAGACAAATAACAACAAATGCTGGAAAGGTTGTGGAGAAACGGGGACCCTCATTCACTGCTGGTGGGAATGCAAACTGGTGCAGCCTCTATGGAAAACAGTATGGAGAGTCCTCAAAAAATTAAAAATGGAAATACCGTATGATCCAGCAATCCCACTCTTGGGCATCTACCCAATGGACATGAAATCAACCATCACAAGAGGCGTATGCACCCCTATGTTCATTGCAGCATTATTCACGATAGCCAAGAAGTGGAAGCAACCCAAGTGTCCCTCGACTGATGATTGGTTAAAGAAGATGTGGTATATACATACAATGGAATACTACTCAGCCATAAGAAAAGACACAATTGTCCCATTTGCAACAACATGGAAGCACCTAGAGGGTATTATGTTAAGTGAAATAAGCCAGAGAGAGAAGGACAGACACTGCATGAACTCACTCATATATGGAATATAAGTGAACACATGGACAGAGAGAACTGATTGGTGGTTACCCAGGGGAAGGGGGGTGGGGGGGCACAAGGGGTGAAGGGTTACATCCACAGTGTGACGGACAAACAAAAATGTACAACTAAAACCCCACAGTGTTATAAACTATTAAGACATCAATAAAAAAAAATGGTAAAAAAAAAAAAAACAAGACACCAGCTAGATCACTTAGGATGTTTCTCCAACACTTCCCCCGAGCCCCCTACACTCCAAATTTGAATGGGAATCGGGCATCTGCATTTTTATACACAAGCCGCCGTGCACACATACTACTCTGATGGGAAGTACTAAGATAAACATCTGCATGGTGGGACATTTTCTTATAGGAAACTGTTAACTGCATTCAGCAATGACTCTAAGAGCCTTACTGCCTCCTGGCTTACTGTGTGTAATTTACAAGTATGTGTTGTGAGAAGACCAATCTCAGAATCAGAAGACAATCTCAATTATCAAGTTACACAGGACCAACAGTCCCTAGGATAATCTAAAACAAATAAAATGTGATTGGGAGATGACTGGAAGGATGATGCTTCAAGAGTTCCAGGTATGTTCTATGTAAAACATTAACATGATAGCCAATTTTAAAAGGATAAAAAAATTGAACATGATGAGTAACTTATGCTGTGTTAAAAGTAACCCACGTACCCACTCATTCTAGTGCATTCACAAGTATGAGTACAAAAGGTTGATGCAAATCAAAGCACTTAAAAAAATGTTAAGGATGGCAGCAGCAATTTACTGATTTTTCAATTTACTCACTGCCTAGTAATTTCAAACTAAGCCATGCAAAAAGAACTCATCAAGATGTAATATATGAACCCAGCATTACTTACGTATGGTATCTATACTACAATGGTAGCCATAAAGATCACAAAGGACTTGAATCTAGAAAAGCAGAAGTTAACTTTTTCTGGTAGGGGGAGAGGAGAGTAACCCCTCCCCACAATCCTGTGAGAATCCATTGAAAATGACAGACCCTCTCCCAAGAAAAATACAATACACAATGTTAAGAAATTCTGCCCTAAAAATATAAGAATCTGGTAATACTAAAACACTTCCCTGGATAAACACAAATTTTCTAATTGGGACAAGTAACACAAATAAACATCTTTTCCTTTTTGAAAATCATCCCCTTTTGCATCATCTCCTCTACACTGGATCAGTCTTATGAAAGTCAAAATTCGAAGTTGTAAAATCAAATGGTTACTTGCTGCTCTTCATCTTTTTCCACCTCACAGTATTATTTCAGAGTTGATGATCACTCTACCTCAAAACACTTTCCACTCGCTGCGTTCTGACACCACACTCTTGATTTTCCTTCTCTCAGTCTCCTTTGCTAATTTCTTCTTCAGACTATACAACCTCTAAATGCTAGATATCCAAGTTTCCATCCTGGGCCCTCTTCTCACTACACCTTTCCTCTCTAGGTGAGCTAGGGGTATTCCCCAGACACTCAAGAGCCTCTATATAGTGATGTCTCCCAAATGTACATGTATCTCAAGCTTATATGTATTTGAGTTCAAAATATTCCTCTGCACTCCAATTACCTATATCTAACTTCTATTTGACACCTTCATTTGGATGCCTCATTGACGTCTATCGCAAATCTAACATATCCAAAAAGGATGCATCTTCTATGCTCCCCTCATCCCAAAACACACACACACACTCGGGCCCTATTCCAGCCTTCTCCCTATCAGCAAAACGTCGCCATCATCTACCTAATTGCTAAAACCACAGAAACCTGGAGCCATTCTTGGTCCTTTCTCTCATCTCCCATATGCAATCCATCAACAGGTCCAGGTGTTCTAATCCCATCTCCACTGCCACCACCTCAATCCCAACTACCATCACCAGCTGCCTGGAAGAGAGCAATACTCTCCTTTCTGGTCTCCCCTCTTCCACTCGTGCCTTCCTCCCAGCTATTTTCCACACAGCAAGGACAGCGGGAAGAGACTTTTAAATCATTACTGAAATAATGTCACTTCTTTGCTTCAAAACCTTGAATGGCTTCCCACTGTTCTTAGAATGAAATCCAAACTCTCTACCATAGTTTCCATGATCCTGCATCACGTGGCTCTCCCTACCTCAGGGCCTCTGGGTCCCTGCATCCCTCAGTCTGGGATGTTCTCATGGACTTTTCACAAGGGTATCTACTTTCTTCTCATCTTTCAGGCCTTTGCCTAAATGTCTTTTTAAGCCTTCTCTAAGTAACTCCCCCCAGCCCTCGCCCAATTATTTCCATCACTGCACAGTTAATTTCTCTCCTACTCGCCAACACAACTTGTAGTTACTAATCCTCTTACTGGGTTGCTGTCTGTATTGCCTACTAAAATTTAAGTTCCACAAGCCAGAGGCCAGGTGTGTTTTAGTCACCTACAGAGCCCAGCACACAGAAGACACTCCACTATTTTAAATGAATATGATCTGAATTACTCATGCTGCTGTCAATCTTGTACAACATTGCTTTCTGATTATAATCCTGACTTTTTGAGCTGTATCCTATCTAAAATTTTTCTGTAAGTAAAATCATTCCAAGCTGCTCTATCTATTGCCATTTGAAAATGTACTTCAATATCTTTTTCTGCAGAACTTATTATGGTCTATCCCGCATCAATTTCCCATCTATCAATTTAAATAGATACAAACACCCAATGTCCTGGTATTACATATAATGATCATCATTTCAATGCTGGTAAGGCTTCACTAGAACCTCTCCATTGATTATTACTATTCAAAATTTAGTACTGACACAAGTCACTACAGACAAGTCAGATGTGACACCTGTGGCAAACGCACTGTTGAATGCTATGTAAGAGCTGGATAATCCAGTCCCTTTATTTTGGCCTGGCATTTCACTTTGTCATGTTCAGGTTCTTTAGAAAGCAGAAAGAATCCAGTTTTTGACTACTTTGTTAAAGTATCAGTGAACAGTATGCTGCCCTAGGTAGCAAAACCCAGTGACAACTTTCAATTATGTTCTGCATATGAAAATTGGTGGCTCTATAGGACTTTCTGGACGAGGGTGAGACATCATCTTGGCCTTCCACAGGTTTATCATCTATGTAGTGTAGCATGGACTCTACGCAGCAATCCATAATCATTTGCACATATGTTTCAAGAAAAGAGCCATTAGCAGTTCCTGGATTACAATTCTCAAGCAAGGAGCTTTGATGAGCTGCTTAGCCTATAGAGTAGGAAGTTTCCCAGAGGATTAGAAGCATATTCTGACACCAGTTACTAGGTCTTTTTGTTTCACTTTAGAGCATGGCTGCATAAAACAGGCTGAATAAGAATGGGCTTATTATGAAACCCTGTTTCACTCCATTGATGATGGGGAATGTGTCAGATGGTGGGGGGGGGGGGGATGCCAGCATGTCTAACATAACCAAATATCAGGAATAGCTTTAGGATTTGGGGGAACGTCTCTAGGAAGCCCAATTTACTTAGCACCCTGGAACCCACACTCACTTGCTGGCAAACAATAATCTTCTGAAGTCAAAACATGCAAATCAAAGGTATTGGTATTCTCTTTATACATCTTCTCAACCTAGCCTGCAGCACTGGCCCGGCTTTTGATCCCACTGCAGCCCAGAGCTCCTCTGTGATTCCGGGAAGGTGAAAACTGCCAAAAGTGCTTGGGTGCCAACTCAGAAAGAATGCCAGTAATGGACAGCTATGAAATGCGACAGCACCTTCCCCAGCTCTTTCCATTATTTTCTGAAGAGGGTAATGAAGACATTCCATTAAACCCTCAGACCCAAATTAGGTTTTTGTGTTTGTGTTCTAATTTAACATTATTTAACAAATATGTATTGTTTATTTACTTTCTTGGACAATGTAGGGATGCAAAGACATAAACCCTGCTCTCAAGGAACTTTAAGTCTACTGGGGAAAGAACAAACGAAAACACTAGGGACAGATACTGCTGCTTTTCAGTTCTATACAAGTAGCCAGGGTGCTATTCGAGGACTGAAAATGCTTCCAACCTTCTAGAAACTGTCACTCTATCATAAAGTCCCAGGCTACCAGCCTTTCTAAATACACGCTCTCTACTTAGGACGTCAGTTCCATATTCTATCACCTTCTCTACAACTGTATTTGAAAAACATTACACCTCCCTCTCGCATTTTTACTTTTTCCTCTGTACCTGCCTCTTCCCCTCAGCCTACAAAGCATATTCTGCTTTACACTTTAAAGCCCAAAGAGAAAATCCCCTCGACCTCCCCTAGAGCCTGCAGCCCTCCTACTTTGCTTCCTTTTTCCCCAAGTCCTCTTTATTTTCCCATCCTTCATTTGGACATCCATTAGAGCACAACTCTCAATCTTCCTCTTCCCCTTGGCAAACAGGTGTACTTTATCATTCAAACTTTCAAATCTAATGTGGACTTCCAAAGCCAGTTTCAGCCTCAGCAGCCCTGCCAGCCCACCTCAGATTCAATGCACATAAACCTAAACCCACAAAAGCCTCGTGATGCCTGCAGCTCACTTTCAAATGGTTCCGCAAAAGAAACATATAGAGATAAGAAACAGACAAAGCAAACATGGTGAAATTTTAACAGCTGATGAAGCAGGGTGAAGGATGGTTGATCCCTGTATTCTTCTTTCAACTCTTCTGTAGCTTTGAAATTTTTCAAACCAAAAAAGTTGGGACAAAAAAACATGTAGGATCAGAACCTAAGACAGAAATCACAGTCCCTGCCTTTTAGGGAGTTTATAATCTATTTAATTGTCTAATCTAATCTAAAAGTAGGCCAAGTAGATCTGAGAGTTCAACGACTGATTAATAATAAACTTAAATATATAATCAAACTGCAAATATTTACTAAGGGCCTACTATGTGGCAGCAATATACTAAGCATTGTATATGGTCAACAGAGCAAATAATTAAACCTTGGGAGGAGGATTTAATCTGCCGCCCTCAAGCCAGTTCATCTTCCTGCCTTATCTACTTTGGTTAATGTCACCACCATCTTCCCCAACACCAAACAACCTCTGACTCCTTTCAAGGACTGGCTGTATCTAAATCAGTGGCCAAGTTCTCTGGATTCTACTGCTTTCTGCCTCTCTCTTCTCTCTTTGATAGCCACCACCTGTCCCGAAGGCCCCCCCCCCCCCCGAACCGGCCTTCCACCTGGACTACTGCAGCAATCTCCAAGTCTCCTGGTTCCCACCAAGCTCCGCGCAACCCTTGCTTTGTCTCTGTCCAGACACTCAGCTCTAACTGGATTACAGTCCCAGCTCGAGAGGGTATCAATGATTCTCCAGTATCTAAAAAATGAAATTCAAAGCCTGAGGAACGCAAGTTTTCTCTCTTACTGTTGATCCTCCCACTCCTTCTTACTCTCCAGCCACAGGTTTATTCACTATTGGCCAACAGTGCCGTCTGCCTTTCCTCTGCTACGTCTGCGCTTAACACTGTTCCCTCTGCTGCAGATGGCCCTTACTCTTCCCCACCCCACTTCTCATTTCCTCCGCAAAGCCCTTCCAGATTACTAAGTGCTCCAGCCACAACCCCTCACACCCAGGTCAAAGAAATCTCTCACTCCTCTGAACCTTTATGACATGTTATGTGTGTTTATTACTTTCCAAATAACATTCATGTTTCCAAGTACTATCCAAAATGTGAGCGTACATTTCTTACCACACTTATTAGACAATGAACTCCTTGAAGGCAGTGACTTTTCATGGTTTGCGACAGGAATTTAACATTAGTATCTTTACAAGAATCCCTAAACACTGTGAAGTGCTGCCTCCTAAGCTATAAGCATTTTCCCTCAAAATACTGATAACATTTTAACAGTAGTACAGTTTTTTTTTAAACCTTTTTTGTGGTAAAATAACATAAAATTTGCCATTTTAACCATTTTTAAGTGTAAAATTCAGTGCCATTAATTACGTTCATGATGTTGTGCAACCGTCACCACTATCTATTTCCAAAATTTTCATCACCCCAAACAGAAACTCTATACCCATTAAGAAATAACTCCCCATTCTCCCCTCCTCCCAGTCCCTGGAAACCTCTTAATCTTCTGTCTCTATAAATTTGCCTATTCTAGATATTTCATGTAAGTGGAATCATACAATATTTGTCCTTTTGTGTCTGACTTATTTTACTTAGTATAATATATTCAAGGTTCACTCATATTGTAGCATGTATCAGAACTTCAGTCTTTTTTATGGCTGAATAATATTCCATTGTATGTATATACTACATTTTATCCATTCATCTGCTCATGGATACGTGGGTTGTTTCCACTTTTTGGCTGTTATGAACAGCTACGAACACTGACAAGTATTAGTTTGAGTCCCTGTTTTCAATCCTTTTGGGTATATACCTAGGAGTGGAACTGCTGGGTCATATGGTAATTCTCTTTAGCTTTTTGAGGAACAGCAGCAGTATAATCCAGATCCGTGGTCGTTTGGTGAACACAACAGCCACAAGAGTCTCATTTAGTAGACAATGCACTTCTGGACAGATTTCCTTCCTTCCTATCCACTCAGGCCCCAGGTGACAATCCAGGAACCTGACCCTGCTCTGCGTGCTGTTTTCATTGTGTTGACACTCCCATATCTCACCATTTTTCAACACTGCCTTTACACACATAAAGAAATATAAGCACACTGCAGTGGTAACTCTCCAAATGAAAATGATGATGAGACTAAACATCATTCAGATGTTGAAGTCACACTTATATCCTTAATGCACTTAGTAACATCAGATGAATGAAATATACATACAAGAAAGGATATTCTTCAGCAAGATGATACAGGATTTCGTAAAGGATGACTTCTGTTGAACTCATTTCTTATACCCAAACAAGCATTTAAAACATGCTAAATTTGGACAAGATGTGTAAGCCTTTACCATTGCATGGAAAGGATCTCTTTTTCACACCAAGGTTAGCAGCCTGGGATTTCTAAACTGACATATCATTACTATTCCTACCAATTCCAGAAGGTTTTGTAAAACCAGAAAAATACAACAAATTCACAGAAACTATCTGGAAGGATACACAAGAAGTGCTAACTTGGAGCATCTCTGTGCAAGGGGCAGGATCAGAAGAGGTCATGAGGGGGATCTTTCACTTTTTACTCCACAACTTCTGCATTTCAACTTTTCAAAAACATGCATTCTTACATTACTGTGTAATCGCTTAAAATAGTATTTAAAATTCAAGCAATAAAAGGCAATGTTAGTAAAAAAAGATGAGCTATTAAAAGGAGCTAAATGGGCAATTCCAATAATATCACCATCTAACACATACAGAAAACTCTAATCTCATTTGAACTTTCCAACACTATGAGGTAAGTTAAGCCAGGTACATGACCCTTTTAGTAAAAGAGGAAAAGAAGGTTGAGAAAATTTAACTTCTTAGACAAATGCATTACATTTTTTTAAAATGTTCTTCATTTTAGCCTTTAAACCATCTTCAAGAAAGTACGATTTAGCTGTAAAACTTTAAATAGTTCTCCCAGAAAAATAAAAAGCATTGACTTTGTTGGTTTTACATATTTAGCAAACAGAAAAATAATGGTGAAAATGTAATAAAGTCATATAAAAGGAAAATTTATTTTTATATTCTCCACCATGCTTGAAATGTCTGACTTCTCAAACACATTTTATCCTAAAATAGCACTCCCCAAAAATCTGAATTTTGGGGTTTCAAGTCACTATATGAGTAGTTTATTCATAATACTAATAAATCCAGTAAGTAAAATCTGAAGTTTAAAGGACTCGGGCAAAATATGTCATTTATTATGTGCAGACATACTGTCTACAGGCATTTATGTCTACAGATTAGTTACATAGCTATAACTAGTCAATTTAGCAAAGCTTGAGTCCCAGGCTATAAATAACAGCTGCAAAACTGACTCTAGTGGCCCAGAGTTCACCAGCTATCTAAAAGGCATAATTTTACAATCCAAGATAGGGCAAGCTTTAGGAAATCATTACACTAGTTAAGACGGTATTTTTCTCCTAAACAAACAGAGCCCAAACACAGTGAAAAAAGCCTAACCAAATGCACAGTATGTGAGATGGGGGACTATTTCATCTGTGTATATACATATAACCAAATAGTTCAGAAAGACCAAACAATTTGATTTACATGGCAATTTAAAAATATTCACTTAAAATACTTTTAACCTGATCATTGAATATAAACTGCATTTTTCCTAAAAAAAAAATCTACTCAACATAATATACAACATTGAGGATTTAACTTTATGTGCTCATACATAATATATTTAGCAATTGCATTTCACACAAGTTTTGAAGCTCAAATATTCGAATCCAAATATTTTTGCCAAGTGAAGTCCCAAAATTACTGAACACAAGCAGTGCACCTTCAAGAGAAGTGATTCTCCCAATGATTTGCAATAATGAACTGTTTACTGAATACTATGTGCCAACTGCTACATTTTAGTAATGTGCTTCAATTTAAAATCACATGCTGAATACTGATTGAAGAAAGGCAGTCCAACAAAGGATTAATACATACAATATATTAATTGAAAGCCAATTATTTAACTCATTCAAAATATAATTGATAGTTGATAAAATTACAATTTCATAAGAACCAAGCTATAGAGCTCTCATGCTGAAAGTAACATTAAAAAATAAACATGCATGCACTCAGTTTATGATTGAATTCATACATTTTAACTGGATGCTGACTTCAAAAAGCATCCCCAAACCAAATTATCCATTTTCCATCTTAAACAGTAACGTACATTAAAATATTAAGTAATTCAATCCCATAAGGTACCAACAAAAGACATAAAACCAAACTCACTTAAATTACCTGAATATTGGGACGTCTAAATAACAGTTAAGTCAGTAACGCTAGTAAGCCAACCAAAAGGAGAAATTGTAATTCATATTACTTAAGCAGCCCTACTGGAAAATGTCTTCAGAAAATAAAGCAGTCTTTATTTTTAAACGTCAATATAATATATATTCTTTTGCAAAATAAAGATGCCTGTTTTTCTCTGAAATCAAGGAGATATTTTTCCAAAATGTTTAAGTACATCAAAGTTTGACTCCTCACCAGCAACTAGCCAATAGCCATCCAGTTTGGTGCTTCACCTGACCACAGGTAACATTCAAAGGTTTCCCCTTAGAGGGGTAATTAGGAGGGTTTTCCAAGGATAAAAACTTCTACGTGCTCACCAGCACAAATTTCTCACATGTAAACTCAGCTAAAGTGGAGTGAAACTAAAGTGTATTTATCCTATTTTTTTGTGTGTGTGTGAGGAAGACCAGCCCTGAGCTCACATGCATTGCCAATCCTCCTCTTTTTTGCTGAGGAAGACTGGCCCTGGGCTAACATCCGTGCCCATCTTCCTCTACTTTATATGGGACGCTGCCACGGCATGGTTGACAAGCAGTGCATCAGCAGGCGCCCGGGATCCGAACCTGTGAACCCTGGGCTGCCAAGCGCGGACTAAGCCGCTGCGCCACCGGGCGGCCCTATTTATCCTATTTTTTAAAAGAGATTAATCCCATGAAAATCTTCAAACTGTTTACAATTTTAAATTCGCACTTATTTGCAAGAAACCCATTTTGGTTTTGCTAAGTATTATTAGTTTTGAAACCACAGTTTAAAAACTTTATAATTTGGTCAGCTAAAGCTGTCTGAACTCATAAGACACACATGGAAGAGATACGATACCAAACAGGAGCCTTAACCACACAGCACAGATCTACCAAGGGGAATGCCCATGGATTCAACACAACTAACCAAGGGAAGCTAGAGGCTTCCATCTGAATAATGACTCCACTAAAATAAAAAAGGAAAATTTCACAGCCACAAGCCTTACCCATTTCTCCACTTTGTCAACTGTCTGAAAAGATTCTTCATGGCAACAAGAGAAATCCTCTAGAATGATTAAGCCGTTCAGTTACCATAGCTGGAGAGCATTTCAAACTCAAAATGACTTTCTTTACAAAATAGGACATTTTACCAAAGAACATCCTACACCTGACCAACATTACGAACATATGTAACCAAAATGGCAATACTGAAGTTTCCATTTAATCCATTACCCACAATTAAGTTCAGTGTTAATAAGCAAAATATTTCGTTTAGCTTTTCCATCTGAATATTTCCACGTGCTGGAAATTTAAATTGTGTATGGCCACTGAATATTTTCTTCTTCATAGGGTCTTCGACCTCTGCCTATAAATTTAGAACCTTCTGAAATCTCACATGCCATTCCAATGCCAATCCTAAGAACTGAGAATTAGGTTAAATGTTATACTTAATTTTTAAACTATGAGAGTTAACAGAACCTAACAATCTCCCTTTAATAAATGACTCTATTATAACATATAAGTCCTTCCTCACATCACTGTTCATCTAGTAAAATCATCAAGTCTTCCACCTTGACTCAACAGTAGCAAAACAGCTATTCTAAATAAGATCAAGTGATCGCCAAACCCTTCACAAGATGGTATCAAACTGGAACTGAAACACACATATGCATACAGTCTGAGGAAAGCAAATTCAAGGAAAAACATCCCTATGGAAGAGTTTACATCATTAAAACAAAATCTTTTTATTGAAGTCACCAATTATTTCCTGAATTAGACTGCCAGAAGTCCAACACAACACATGTAGTGAAATAAGTTTGAGAACCCAGTATTTCACTGTACGATCTATTAGCTTAGGAGAGCTTGAATAACAGATTAGGATAGCAAAGCAATTTACTAAACCAAAACGCACCGAGCATCTAAAAAGTTTTACATCGTCCTTAATGACATATCCAAGATCCACGATTAGGTAAGCGTATATCCTTAAATTAATTTTACAGTTCTGTTGCATATATGCAAAAAGTGTCCACTCCAAATCCATCACTTCTTTTCAATAAAGTACTGAAATTGTCAGAGGGTCATCAAAACATTATACTCCGGTTAATGAATTTCACCTGTTACTTGATACTAGCACCAAAACAAGCACTAACCAAATAAAAGCAAAAGTTTATAATAATAAAAAGAAAAAATCCAAAATAAAGGTTAAAAGGATTTTAAAGAGAAAAAAAGTTGAAAAGAAGCTCACCTGCAGTTAGGTGGAGGGTCTAAAGTGATGTCTGCCAGTTCCTTCTGAATCCTGGAGCGGGAGAAGTGAGAAACAAGAGAGACATTAGGGCGCCGGTAGCCTCCCACCTGTAACGTGTACTAAGTCTGGCAGATAAACCTAACGGCCCCACGACGACTGGATTCTACTGAGGAAGGAGGAAACCACACATCAAAAGCTTCAGGCCCGTAGTTTAGGGAAAACTTTCACAGACGCAGTGGGCTGGCGGTCCGGGGTCTCCTGTCATCTACAAGGTTTAGGTTCGAATCTTCCTCGCACGTTAAGGCAGTTCTATTTCTCGGTGTTTTCCATTTCGGAAAGAACGTTCAAGCCTCTCACCCGCGAACTAGCTTTCTGCACCGTATTAGAATGTGTGGGGACACAGTCATCCTTCCCCTGGACCGCGACGTCAGAGCCATCGGGCGGGAGAAAGGGACGCGCCCCACAGTCCCCGCCCCTCGGGGCCGCCGGGGTCGCCCCGCACCTCGGCCGTCCTCACGCCCACCTCCGGCAGGGCGCCCCCACAAGGCCGCCCCGCGTCTCCAGTGACGAAGCCAACATGGCCGCTCCCCGCGAGGCCCCTCGGGCCCTGGCCGACCCGCCCGCCGTCGCGGGGCGCCGGGCGGCGCAGGCCCAGGGAGGACCCCTCCGGTTGACCGCCGCCGGCCGTGCCCGCCGCCCCTCGGACTCCCCGCCCCCACCCCGCGCGCGTGCTCGACGGCTCGGGCCGCGCACGCCGGCCGCGCGGGGGAAGTTGCGGGCCGGGACGCTCGGTGACTCCCCAGCCGCCTCCCGCGCGCCCCGGAACCTCCAGCCCCGACGCCGCGCGCCCGCCCCTCCAGCAGGCCGGCCCCCAGCAGTAGGCCCGCGGCCCGCACAGGTGCACCCGACCCGGCCTCGGTCCCGCACGCTCGCTCGGACTCTCGGCCCGCCTGTCCGGACCTGCTTGTCCTCCTCTAACTTCCCTTGGGCCTGCCCGCTTCCTTCTCCATCCCACGCTGGACGCAGAACCCCGGAACCCCACCCCCACACCCGTTTTCTCTCTCCGCACCAACCCACGACTTCATAAAGAGCCCATCCCCCACTCCTAGGCCGACGCCACCAGGCAGTTCACACCACGTCCTGGCCTTTGTCGTCTGCTTACCTAGGCGCTTGGAGCATCAATTACCTCGACAAACTTTGAGGCCTTTAAGCCTCTTCCACCTTCTAAACGGTGCCTTCCATTTTTATAACCTTCCCTGCTCTGATCATAAAGTCCTAAAGGGCTATGTTACAACGTAAAAATCTCACTCAGGCAGCACAGTAGTAAAAAATTCACACACACACATACTAAAGGCAATCTAAATCACAATGGATGCTTTCCTTTTTCCAAAAGTTTTCTGAGGGTGAGAAGACAGGCTGGCTGGATGCGATGGGGAACAGGTTTTCCGAAGGCACTGTTTTTTCCATGTATAAGTAAAGAGAAATTAAGGGTGGTGATTGGCGAAGTTCATTGTCTTCCTATTGGAGGACATTTCCCTTCCCCTGCAAATCTGGTTAATTTTAGGAAGGGGTTTGCTCACGATCTCTACTGACATCTACTTATCTGTGTTCTGCTAAATTCTATCGCTACCAATACGAAGCATTTCAGTTCTGGGGCATTCGCAGCCCTTCAGTTTGACTCATTATTGTATGTTAGACTAAAACTTTGGAACTCTGATTTCCTGATTCTTTACCTGCATCTATTAGAACGACTGCATGTTAAGATCTATGGATATAGGCAAAAATCTCCTCCTGAGCACAATTTGTATAAAAATACATCATGACCACTTCTCCTTGCTAACCCAACCTCTACTACAAAATGTTCCCTGAAAAGGTAGTTGCTTCTTTAATACCTAAAAAGTGTAATACCAGACGACTTTATCCACTTCGTCTATACAACAAACACTTGCACCATTTCCAGAGTACTGGCGAAAAATCTGTAAGAGTAACTCATATATATATCTTCCATAGAGTAATTCTCCACATCACTCTCCATGGGGGCTTTCCTCTACCCATGGACTAGAAACCACTTTCCAATATGTAGTTAAGTAACCTTCTGTCTGCCAATTCATGCTTCTTTTTCAGTTTATCTCCTGGTACACATGCCCCTTCCAATTCTATGGGCAACACCTACCTTCCAAATCAATACATTTCACAGAGCAGCTTCTATAGGGTACCACTAACATCAATTTTCCCCTTATTCTCTCCTGGATACACAGTCCCTCTCCATTTTTTACCTTTGCTATTAACCTTAGCCCTGCTTTAACACAAACAGCCACTCTTTCAGCAAGACATCCAGGGAGCTAAAACTAATGTTAACTTTACACGTAAAATTACTATTTGTAGCTTCCCACCTTTTATTTTTTTACACCTAAACCATCTCTTTCCCAGGCATTTCCAAAGAAGTTTTTAACTTCCTTAGCGTAAATGGACAAATTGCGTCTAATGAAAAATCCCCCTCTGTAATTTGCTGACACAAAGCAGACTATTTTATATTTGACACCTGTGTTTTTACCCCTAAATATAGTCATGTACACCAGGAATCTCCAGCAAAATATAAAAATACAAATGACCTAAAGCAAATATCCTGCCTTAGGTAGGGCCAAAAGCTGACCCAGTGTGGATCAGAGAGCCCAGACAAGGGAGATTAAGGAAGGCCCCATCCAAAGTGGGCAGGGTAGATGCCAGATTATGGAAGAACCAGCACAGGGCTAATCAGTGAGGGCCGTTAGGACTCCTGGAAGCTGAGATGCAATCAAACCAACCCTATGAAAATGAGAATAATCTTGTCAAGGCATCTTGCCACTTAACTCTGGACCTCTACACTATTTAAAATAAGCTAAAATCACTCCTTCATCCGGCCATGTTAGGTCACCAAAGCACTTTACCAACTTGTCAAATTTCAAGTCAGGGAGAAAGAACAAACTTTCGAACTCCTAGTTCCAGGCTCACTACTCAGTGGAAAAGCTCTAAAGCCGCATGTTCCAGTTTATTTTATACTCTTCTAAAAAAGAGAAAGATATTCCTCTCTAACCCACCATTTGGATTCCTTACTGTCTTTCTGGTTTGCCACTTCAAAGTTTAATGAGTGTCCACCTTAGAGCAAGAGGATTTATGAAAGGGTATGGGGGTTCCCAGGAATCTGCCATAGATTGTTTTAAGGGTCACGGGGATGAGAGGATGTTACTGAAGGATGCTGGAGGTAAAAAGCTTCTTCCAGAGACACATGAGGAAAAGAGTAAAGAAAAAGAGCCACTGCTTTCATTCAACTTGAAAAAAAAATAACATCTTTACAGCACAAGAGGAAATAGCATAAAAAAGTGAGTCTCCCTGAAATTTGGTAAATTGAAGTTCTTAAAGAGAAGAAAAAAGAATCCCCCAAATAACCTAGAATAACCAGTTTACATCATTTATTGATTCATTTGCCTCAACTCTCCAAATCAGAAAATCTCTTTAAATGCCCTCTGAAAACACCTGTCTCCACCTATTAAATTTTTTAACTCGCTAGTATGAGTTATTCCTTATGCAATTTGTGGAAAAAGCTCCATTCAAAAAAGATGTATGTGCAACAGGTGAGGAGAAAATCAGACGATAACAGAATTCATTTTGACAGAGTTGTCTGGGCAGGTATTAATAATTAAGTGGGGTGACAATCTTGAGGAGGGTCACAGATTAGTGATTAACAGGACAAGTAATTTGAAATCAGATTTGGGGGTCACTAATGAAAGTAATGAGGATTTTTACAATCTTCAGCAAGAAATGGGAAGAGGCAAGCCACAACAACTGCATGTGGACAATGATTAAAAGAAAAAAACAGAAGAAGCAATAGAGAAAAATAATTCTGGCTTCCAAAGCCCTTTTTTCATTTTTAAGAACATATAAACCTTAAGGAGCACTTAAGCTACCCTCACTGGGAGGCCAACCAAAGGCACCAAGAAGCATTTCGGAAAAAAGGAAGCCTGTGGAAAAAAAAGAGAGAGGGTACGGTACCTCTTGGCGCTGGTGGAGAGGAGTTTGGAGTTTTTGCTCATGCTGACTTTACTCTCCTTCTTCTTGGGGGTGTTTGTTTCTTTCTCGGTTTGCTGGTTGGAGGACGAAGATGAGGAGGAGCTGGTGCTGGCCCTCGAATCGTCATCCGACATAGCGAACCCCCCACCCCACCCCGCAAACAGCCCCTGCAGGGGGAGAGAAACAAAACAGAAACACATCAACCATGCAGCCAGTGTAAATACGGAACTCGGGCGCTGTCAGGAGGGCTCTGACCAGGGGGGCACCCGGCCGCCCACCGCCCTCCACCCGCTTTTCAAAGTCTTCAGGCCCATTAAGGCTTTTGCAAATCGGACGCGGCTTGTTTGTTTATTTTGGGCCCCAAGTGGGGGACGCGGTGGGAAAACGGTCAGGAGCACAGCGAGCGGCCCCTCCCTCGCCCCCCGGGGCTCCCCTCGGGGCTGGGAGGGGACAAGCCGAGCGGGCGGGGGAGGAGGGCAGGGCGGGGGCGCGGGGCACCTCGGCGGGGTAGGAGGGAAGGTCCCGGCCAGCAGCCGGCCTCGGGGCTGTTTGTGTAGGCTTTCCGGGGGTCGCGGGGGGCGGGGGGCCGGGGCCAGACTGCGGGGGCCAGCAGCGGAGTTTGGAGAGGTCGGGAAGCGAGCAGGGCAGAGAGGAGTAAGAGAGGAAGCCGAAACAGGGGGACGGAGGCGAGGAGCGGGTGCCCGGGTGGGGGAAGGGAGAGGCCGGCAGAGGGGGCAGAGGCGACGAGGCCGAGGCCCCCCCCCGCCGCGACGCCCCTCCCCGCCGGCCTGCCCCTCGGCCGCCCGGCTGGGGCTGCGCGGCCGGGGCGGGGGTCCCGAGCACACGCCCGATTGCCACCCCAGTGGGGGTGGGGGTGCGAGGGGGGGCCTCGGCCTCCTCCGCGAAGGAATAACAATGAGCCCGTCCGCCCCGGAGGGGTTAATCCCCGCGGGCCCCCAGCCCCGAGGGAAACGGGGCTCCCCCGACTCCCCCTCCCCCGCTCCGGGCCCCCTGGGCGGCCAGTGGGGGGCTCCCGGGGCAGCGCTGACAGTTCGAGGTACAGTGCCCCCCCCCGCCCCCGACACGGGCGGCCCCCGCACCCCACGCGGCCCGGGGTCCCTGCCCATCCCCCGCAGGCGGGCCCCGGACCCCTGGGGCTCCCCGGCCCCTCTCCGCCCCCCCCAGCCCCGTGCCCGGCGGCCCGGGCGGCGCGGGTCGGGGGAGGCGGCGAAGGGTGTCCCCGAGGCCCGGCGACGCGGCCGGGGGGCGGCGGGCGGCGGGGGGGATCCCCGTACCTCTCTTTGTGTCTGGCTCCTCCGTGCCGCCGCGGCGGCTGCTGCTGCGGCTGCGGCTGGGCCTGGCCACTCGTGTCTCTCTCTCGCTGGGAGAGAAGCGGAAGTGCAGCAACAGCAACTATTAAACAGGCAATGGCTTCCCCCAGCCACACACGCTCGCACACACACTCCTCCTCCTCCTCCTCCTCCTCCTCGTCCTCCTCCTCGCCCTCACCCCTCCCCCACCCGCCCGGTCCCACCCACCCGCGCTCCCCTCCCCCTACACACCTCCGGGGGGACGCGAGGAGGGCACAGGGGACCCCGGGAAACCCTGCCCCCTCCCCACCCACACCCCCACCCCAGCGCCTCCTCGGGACGCCAGGGAAGGGGGCGAGAGGTGAATTTCCTCCCAAGTGGTTCGGGGACCTAGATCCTGGGCTGGAGAGGGGAAGCGGTTCCAAGATGGGGGGTTCTGGGAGCGATTGGAACTGTATGGAATGGGGGGTCACGAGAGGAAGTTCTTTCCAATAAGGGCTTTTGGAAAGGGGCGAGGGATTGGTAAATTGGGGGAAAAGATGGTAATCTGGTGGCAAGGACTTTGGACTACGGAATGCGGCGGGAACTCCTCCTAAAAAGTGATCAGTTTAAGGGGGAAAAAATCCCGCAACAGGGATTTCCTTTGGGTTGACACTGGCTTCTCTCTCTGGCGATTTACCTGCTAGGAGCAGAGGTCGGTTTAGGCACGCCTGTGAGAAATCCCAAACTAGGACTTTTCTGCTCAGGCACGTGCAATTTTACAATTTTAGATTCTTCCAGTCACTTTTTATAGAAAGTGGTGGTGTTTTATAAAAGTGATACAAAAGATCTCGTGACAGGTAAAACCAACGTGTAACAGGCTTACAAATGTGTGACATCACTGGGAATAAACCTTATACTACTGAATTAGACAGGATTTCGAATTTTCCATGTCCGCTTACTTTAGAAAATTTTATTTTTGGAAATTGGATTAAAAGTTTTGGGGACTCCTGTACCTTCTTCAACTATAATATAAATGCTATTCCAATAATCATAATATTTTTAGCTTAATCGCTCAGTAATTCTTCTGAATTGTTCCTTATTTAGCACTTTTACCAAGATTAATTTTTTTTAAGATTAAGCCATCAAATTACGATTTAGCTTCTCACTTATTTGTACTTCAGTTGAAGGAAACTAAAGAGGTATGTGTAATGCCACACATACAAGGTCTGGTACATTAAGGAGACCGCCCAGTTAGATTTCCACGGGCCACTCTAAATTATCTCATTCAAATTGCCATCCTTTCCCATGGAAACAGTGGCTTCAGTTAGCATAGGACAACACAAGATATAAAGCCTGTGGCATATCCACTCACCAGGAAAACAAGCATTCTTACCACCCACATTAAACCCTTCTAGCCTTGAACACGAGACTCCAACTTTATCAAGACTCATAAAGTAATTGTGCATGATTCTTATTCAGTTCTTACCAGGAAACCTGTATCTACCAGGAATTCTCATAGAATCAAGGAGTCCAAAAGCTGGAAAAAACCTTACAGGTTTTTCATTTCAGCCTCCCAGCCTCCTACCTCCAGACAGAGCTATCCCTCAGTCACTCAAATGCATAGAGATTTTGAAAAGATCCCCAGACATAAGTGTCTGATTTCAGGAATCCTGGTAGAGCATATAAAAAGAATGACATTTCCTGATGAGTGTTATTTGAAAATCACCACAAAATCTCCTTAAAACCGGGTTGTATGCTTTTTGTACTTCTGATGAGAAAGATACGAATTCAAAAACAATAAGCAAACATGAAATAAACTCAGTTGAGATGAAGAAAATAAAGACAGTTATTAAAATGGAAACTCCCTCTTATGAAAATTTGGGTTTCTGATACTTTAAAATACATGTCTACACCATGATTACAACCAGTAAAAAAATCTATATGTATAAAGATGAGAGCTGGCAGAGAATACAGGGAAATAAAAGATTTGATTTGCTGATGTGACCAGGACGGTGGGTGAATTTTTTTCTCTAATTTTGGTTTGCATAAATTGTATACTCAGATACTAACTATAATAATATTAAAAAAGAAACTGAACATGGTATTTTGTGTTTCATTGTTGATGCTTGGATTGGACTGATCCCTGGGGAAATAAATCTTGTAATCAAAAGACTCCTCTTCTATAGGGAAGTGTTTTCCCAGCCACCAGTCTGGAAGGATACTGGCCCTCTTGTGTACTAGTCCTTCTTATCTCTAACTCTGGTTAGTGCTTTATGGTTTGGGAATGACCTACTGAGGGGGAATAAAAACTTCAAAATGTTTAGAAAAGAATCCACTGCTCTTAAAAGACTAATCTTTATGTCAGATTACTTTAAATATACAGTTGTTTCAGTCATAAAAAAATAAGAATTCATTTGCAGCCTTCCATCTCTTCTACTTATTAACTACAAGGCCTAAGGAGCTAAACTGACTTCTCTGACCCTCAGTTTCTTCATCTATAAGGGGCAAAAATACCTGCGATGTACTGACTGGCAGAGTTGTTAGAAAGATCAAATGTGTATCTATAATAAAATGATTAATTCACTGTTATGCAAAGTAGATTATTAATAATCCCACCCTGATATTACTTCTCAGGAATTTTGTTAGGACATGGGGTCTTTATGACTTAGAATTGATGACAAGTACAAGAAACCTCCTAGGAGAAAGATAGAGTCAAGGAATCATAGGATTTTATTTACTCAAAGGGGCTTAAGATATCTTGGAGTTCAAACTCCTTATGTTACAGATGAAGAAATTAAGGCAAAGAAAGTCAGTATGTCTTGTCCAAGGTCATGCAGTAAGTCGGTGGCAAAACTGTGGCAATGGCCCACACTGCCCACAGGATTTTGTCAGTTCTGGCAATATTCGGGGGATGGGGAAGAGCCTCAATTACATTAAAGAAAAATATATTAAAGAACTCTGGTAATATTTTCAAGAACATATTAACAAGACAGTTGAGAAAATGGAAGTTAGGGGAATCACTGATTTTATGACATTTACTTGAATCAATTAATGAACGATATTGAAGTTCCCTACACCCCATTCTGAGAATAATCCTCATTATTTATTTCATATTTATGGATATAGTTTAAGTAGGTAATACATTCTCATGCTATATTATCCTAATGAAACCAAAGGGTAAACTACGAAAATCTCCCTTTGCCCCTCCCCCCAACTCTGTGGTAGTCTATGCATGCACAAGCAAATGCATGCATATGCACTGGCTGCTTTGATAGAAGTGCTCAATTTACATTTAAAAGATGCATTCAGTCACAGAAGCCCAAGTGGTGCAACACTGTGATATCTGTGGACTTTGAGAAAGTGGGCTTCAGTTTTTACTAATACCTATTCGTGATCTCCAAATGATCCAACTCTCTTCTTCAAGCCATCTTTAGAGTATCAAGTACTTTTAAGTAGAAGCTCTTGAAGATCAAGGTGCTGACTGATCCCTAGGTGAAATGATACAGTTGATTCAAAAGAAAGAGACCCCGTCCAACTTTGAGCACTCCTATTTTTGGCTTCTTGCTTACACTGAACTTCAAATATTTCATAAAGGCGACCATTCTCTGTGGCCAAGTTCACATCCAAAGAATTGTCAACCAAATTAACATTTGTTAATATGGGTTTTTAAACTTACCTTATGGCTGGATAGAAAGGATTTCCTTTTTCTGTCAAAAGAAAAAAAGTCTTATGTTTGGAATTTAGAAAGAATTTCTACAAAGGTTTTCTGAAAAGATGGACTCACTGCGGATCTCAATCCACTTGTTTTATTTTCTGATGCTCTTTTGCCTGAAAAATTCATTCCTTATACAGAAGGATAAGGAAGGTTCGCAAAGAAGGGTCAATTCCATGAAGCCTAATGAGATCTGGGGCTTTTATCTTCAATTCGGGTCATTATTCCGTAGAGCTTTTTTTTTAGAAAACACTGATCCCTTTGAAGGACCCTAAGCATTGTCAGACTCTATTGGTCCTGAAAGTTGCTATCACAGGAAGCTAGGAGGGAGCTAAATTATTTTTTCTACCACATGGAGGCATTGAACAACCATGTGATTTTCAAAATTTACCAAGACTTGATAAGAGTCTAATGCTTTCTCAAGCAAGGGCAGAAAGGTTTGTTTGATGTCATGGATGGTGCTTAGTATGAAAGCGTTCTTCTCACTTTATAATTTAGCATCTCCTCTGTAGGACCTATTCTCTAAACAAACCAGCCTTCTTCAGCCTCCTATACGTTGATAACATGAGGACAGACTGTATTGGAATCTACTGGATTGCAGTTTGAGCAGTTTGGTTCCTTAGTCTCTGAAACCTTTTCTTAAACTTAACACTTTTTCTGTTTACTGAAATTTGGAGGAATGACATAGTAGGGAAAAATTACTTTTATTTCACGCTCTTAATTTATTGTGAAGCTTTGTTTTAAATATCAACTTCCCCACAGTTCCATGGTGTGGAAAATCTACAGTCAAGGATCCAGTCATGAATCCAAAATTTACCTCAATAATTGCAAACCCCGGAAGCAATTTGCAGCAAAGATACTAATCTTGACTTGCTAAGCCTATATGACAAGTTCTGTCTTTACAGCAGATAGTACTCACGTCTCAGCCCCAAAACAATTAATCAACAAATATTTATTAATTGCCCTGTGTGTGCTAAGCACAGTGCCGGGTGCCATGGCAGACGTAAAGGAGCCTAAGAGGTACTTTCTGGCCTCCAGCAAGAGCCAGGGGAGAAGGAATTGTAACTAAGCCTAGAAGGACAAGGAGGACTTGGGAAGATGGAGAGGCATTCCCAGGTATTGAAATGACATTTAAAAAGATATGGAAAAACACCTGACAGACTCAAAATATTTTATTATTAAAATACAAATATATGTGTATATAAATTATAAACTACCTTATTATTAAAAAGTAAAAGAAAGAAACCGGCCTTTATTCTTTAGAAATGTCACTGGCATGAAACAGTAAGAAAAATTGAAATTCCAGATAAAGGAGACTAAAGAAGCATGAGATTTAAATGTAATATATGATCCTGGACCAGATCCTGTACTGAATGAGAAAAAAAATTATAAAAGATATAATTGGGTCAATTGAAAAACCTAGAGTATGAAAGTTAGATTAGACGAAAGTATTGTATCAATGTTAAATTTCCTGAAATTGATAACTATACTGAGGATATTCTTGTTTTTAGGAAATACACACTGAAATATTAAGGGGTAAAGAGGCATGATGCCTGAAAACTATTTAAATAGCTCAGAAAAATAAATTACAATATGTGTGTGTAGAAACAAAATGTTATAAATCGGTGAATCTGGATAAAGGGAGTAGGGATGTTCTCTGTATTATTCTTGTGACTTTCCTATAAATTTGGAGGGGGAAAAAATGTACTTACCTCAGAGGGATTGAAATAGAGGGGAATGAAGGAGAGATTGCCAATTCATTACATACCTCTATAATGTTTCACTTCTTAAAATGTGTATTACTTTAGTACATTTAAAAAAATCTAACCACTAAATCTTTAAAGAACAAAAAAGATATGTTAACAGAAAAATTCAGGAAGTGATTGGGGAGACCATGAATAGACTAATTTGGCTGAAGTACTCAGAAAAGTGAGTGGATGAACAGAAGGATGAAAACTAGGTACCTCGAGTTTGCAGAAGGGCTCCAGGTAAACCGAGAAGCCTGGATTTCGTTACAGGATGAAAGGTACGAGCAAAAGACGTTAGAGACATTTTAGCCTAAGGGGTATTTTAAGAAGATTAGTTTGATAAAAAAAAAAAAAAAGCCAGAAAGGAGAGAAAGAACTCAAGGAGACCAGGAGGAAGTCATTGAGGACTCCAGGCTTGGGAAAGCAGCTCCTCATTCCTAATTCTCCACGCTTATTTTAATTAATCACTGTTTAATGCTGAAGCTCTGGTAATTTAAGTCCCGTGAAAGCAGAGAATATGTTTGCTTAGAAGTATTTTAGAGTAGTGCTTGGCACTTAGTAGGCACACAATAAAAAATTAACGAAGGTAGGGGATGAAAACCATCCTTGTCTTTAATAGTACTATTTAACCTTTTCCCATCTCCTCTGATGGTCCATCATTCACATATGCATGATTACACCATCAGTCGGCTGACAAGGGACCTGTGAGGTCTGTGTTGCTGTTCCCAGGAGAAGCATGAATGACCCCAAGATGAAGCCTGAAAAGACTCCCAGTGCCCCCAGCATGGAAAGGAATCCCAGCCTTGATGTCCGAGTTATAGAATTCCACATTGGAAGAGCTCTAGAGATCATCAAATGTACACTGTTCCATTGACAGACGAGGAAGCTGAGGTCCAGAGACACAAGATGAGTTTTCTGAGGTCAGGCAACTAGTTAGCAGCAAAACAAAGACTTTTCCCTTGGAGGAATCAAAGTCAACTATGGGGACTTGTAAAATCCCCATCTCTACACCTCAAACATGGAGCAGCAGCCAGGGAATACAGAAGCCAGAGTTAACCTCCGGGGAGGCAAGCATGCTCTTGTTCTATGCACCCAGCACTGCTTTCCAAGGAGCTGGGCTATGTCATGGTCTTTGATATCCCCTAAGCAGTGGGCATTAGGTTGGGCACAGATTCACTACTCAAACACACACACACACACACACACACACACACACACACACACATACACACACACTCCTTGCTTTCTGAGTTACACTCCCTGAATTGAAAGCAATCCTAAATTTCACAATGAGGTGGGAACAGATATTTTCCCAATGCGACTGAGGATAGAGGTAAAGATTCCTACATCCCCGACTTTAGTCACCTTCAGAAGTCTTTTTAGATCTTAGTGAAGTAGGAAAATGGTGGGGCATGACCACTTTGGCTTTGTGGCTGAAGTTACACACATCACTATTGGGTTCCCCATAGATTGTGAGAGGCTGAAAGCTGGCGGGTATCCTTGCCCCCTGTTCCCACTGCCAATTCTTCCCCACTCCTAAGAGAATAAACAGACCTGTTCCCATCCCCACACTGTCTCTTACTAGCAGTGACCTCAGGAAAGTTCTTCAACCTGCTGAACCTTTTGTTGCTACATATGTAAAAGTGGGATAATAAAACTCACTTCCTAAGATTTTTGGAAGGTTAAATGAGAAATGTCTGTAAAATGCTTAGCCCAGTGCCTGGCATGGCCTGAGTGCCCAATAAATGGTAGCTATTATCAGTTGAATCTAACACATTACCCTGGCCTAATGTATTTTTCAAGACTTACTTCAGCAACCTCAGACTTTCTTTGGCTGTTCCAGAGTTAATAAATTAGAAGAGTGCATGCAGCCAAACCTCACTTATATACTATTTTGGGTTGTTTCCTATCCGTTGAGAAATTGTAAGCAAAGGGAGGGGAGGACCCCTGCCCTATTCCAGCCCCAGCCCAATGCCAAGCTCGTGGAGCTGAGTAACCACCTGCTGATGGATTGTTACAGTGGCAAGAGCCTCTGAAAGAGCATGAACAAACAGGTAAGTCAGAAAACATCTGGGGTTTGCCCAGAAATGTTCCTCTCTAAATGAGTGAGTCAGAATGGCCCAAGTATGTGACGCTACCACTTAAATTGTTTGGACAACTAGCAGGTGAAGGATCGTTTCAGAGGATTTGTGTCTATTACATGGAATTAATTCTCTTTCTCTTTAGATGGAATGTTAGTCTAGCCTCTTAAAAGTGTTGAATCAAGAGTTCTAAACAAAAACTGGCTGTGGGCAAGTTGAGATTTTTCAAAGAAGTTTAAAACACAAGGAACTTCTCTGGGAAATTTGTCGATCACAATATGGGCAAGTGTGGAAAATGTTGGTGAAAATGCTTAGGCTCTTTAACATGCTTATTCTCCCCTATAAGATTCACACACTGGGTTCCCAGAAGCAATAAAACCATCATAATCATCACTCTTTGTTTGAAAAGGTCATTTTCTGCAACATCTATGATCTATTCAGCTTCTATGTCCAATCTAAAAGAGAGATTTGGAAGTGGATTATTTGGGGGAATATTTGTCCTCTTCTTAGACTTCTAAATTTTTACCATATTCAGGAGTTGAGAGCCATAACTTTTCTTTGAAAACAGATTTTTTCATATAATTATATAAAGTAAAGATTTATATCCAGAAACCCTCAAATAGTGAAAAAGGCAGTTATCCCCAACTCTGGGTCACTCCTTGGCACCAATACGTCCTTGAGCAATATAGGCTGGGAGATTGGAAGGATCCTTTTCAACACTGAGATTTAGGTTCCAATATTCAGAGTTTAGTTTCAGTTGTGTCTTAGCTTAAAAGAAATCCTTTGGGTGGTGGGTTTGTCTAAGAGGTATGTATTTAAGATGTTATTTTTGGAAACTGCTAGAGAATGAAAGGAAAACTTGTGATTTTCCTTGAACTTGGCTTGAAAGTAAAATAAAGATTTTATGAACTTGGGGGTGAATACATTTACTCTTCTCAAACTTTCTCACTTGTAAATGAGTGGCTTAGAGCAGAGCCCGGAATTGGGAATTCAAATTCTATAGATTTTTCATAGCTCTGTCCCTGTTTATGAATCAATCTTTACCAAAATCATCAACCAACCTCTTATTTTAAAAAAATTGCTTAGAGCTCCAATGTGTTTACATTATAAACACATATTATTGATCCCCTCGTTTATTTATTGCACATCTAAATGCTACACAGATAGATAATTTAAGTTTGGCCCTTTCTAGGAATGACTAGAGAGGTTTTCCTTAGGAGTATAGGATGTTTCAGTTTAGTTTTGTTTTTAATATAGGATTTTTGTGTCCTCGCTTTATGAAATTTACATGAAATTCCCACTTGTATAAGATGTGGAAGGCAGAGCTGTGCTATGTGTCACTGTCATTGAGTGGACATTTGGATATGGTACTGTGCTAGGCCATCTCTGGAACTTTAATACACACCTTCTGCTTTCTAAAAAGGTCCTTGTTTGTTTACTCTTTGTTGTGAAAAATTTCAAATATTCATAAAAGTAGGAAGAATAGCACAAGGATCCCCATATACTCACCCTACCACCTACATTCAAGAATTGATATTTGTTATATTTGCTTTATCTTTTTTTTCTTTGCCAAACCATTTTAAAGTCAGTTACAGACATCAAGAAGATTTTCCCCTAAATTCTTCAACATGCTTCTTCAAAAAATAACCACATACCATAATCACACCTGACAAAACTAGCAATTGTTCCCTAGTATTGTCTAAGTATTCTCTACATATTCTATTCTCTAATTTTCTTTTAGGTTTAAATCAGAATTCTATTAGAGACCATGCACATGGCTTTTGTTGGTTTCTTCTCTTTTAATCTAGAACAATCCCCCAACTGTTCCACATTTCCTGCTTTTCTTTTCATGATGGCATCAACTTATTGAAAAGACGTAGCCATTTTGTACTGCAAAATGTCCCACATTCTGGATTTCCTTGTTTTTCCTCATGGTACCATTTAACATGACGACTCTATCCTTTCTGTGTCCTGTAAATTTGAGGTTTCATAGAAAGGCGTGATTCATTCCAGTTAAACATTTTTGGCAAGACAGTCAAGTCATAGGTGACACTGTATACTTCCTGTTGCATCACATCAGGAGGCAATGACTTTTTGTCCCTTAAAAGGCATCTCTTGAGAAGCAGAAACATGTACCATTTCTCATTTGTCTTAAAAAACACCACTGGACATGAAGCCAGAACCATTAATGTCATTTAGCCTCTCTGATCCTCAGTTTTCTTGTGAGAGACAAAACCAATACCAACTTCTGTGACTTCACAGGGTTGTGGTAAAGGACCACAGGAAAGAATAATAGTAACAATAAATACCATTTATCGAGCAGTCACGGTGTCAAGCCCTATGCAAAAGCTTTCCATTTTCTATTTCGTTTAATCCTCACACTAACCACAAGAGATAGGTTCTTATCTATCTTATCATCTCCATTGTGCAGATGAGAAACTGAGACACAGAGAGTTTAAGTGATTTGGCTGAGGTCAAAGAGCTGGTAAGAGAGAAACGGAATGTAAACTCAACCAGCCTGACTGCAGAGTCAGTGCAAGAAATCATTGTAAGTATCGTAAAAAAGTGAAGTATTGACACAGAAATACCAGTTGCTGTGTTAGGGGATTGAGAGGATGGTTTTCTGTTTTTGTTTTTGTTTTCTTTTTCAGACTTTCACTGATGTTATTTTATTACTTTAATAATAGCAAAATGAATAGGTATTTACAGGGGAAGACATACAATATGGATATAAAATAACAATCAGAATCATTTATTGCTTACCTGCTCTAGTGGTACTGACAACAGAATAAAAGGAATCACATCAACAATAATAAAAAGCTTTGCCTAGAGGGAAACAGACATATGAAGTGACGCCATAAACAGATATTCTGTATTTTCTTCTTCACAATCCTACTCCTTTTGTCCTGTTTTATTTGACATATGGCTCACTTCATAAAAATGTTTAAATATTGATTTCCAAATAGCTTCACTTGGTCCTAAAACAATATTAACAGACCATGTGGTTTCTGGAAGGATCTGTTCAGCTATTTCTGTAAAAGATGTTTGGGGCTTTTTTTTTTTTTTTTTTCAGGATTTGTGAATCAAGAGAGTTGGTCAATTATACACAAACATGATGACCACGTGATTTCTTTTTTAAAGGCTGTGGTTAAGGCATTCTGAAGAGGCACGGCCGTCAGTGGGTCCTCTGGGTTAAACCTCAGCTGAGCATCTGTCCTCTCCAAGGTGTGAAATCGTACTTGGCAAATGCCATTTAAACCCCCAGAACCCTCAGCCAGAACCATCACATTTCATGTCCACACACAGTAAAAATAGCTGTGAAAACTATGTGCATTCCTTAAAAGATCTTTGCGACCCAAGTCACTAGGAGATTTTTTTCCCCTGCCTTTCCATTTCTGCTTCAAATATCAGAAATACAAAATGTTTAATTCGGTAACTGCAAGAATCCTAACCCCGAAAATAATTATTATAATTTATGTAAAAGCCAGTAAGATCTTTGAAATAGATTTTAAAATATATACATTAACCCAATATGGGGAAGGGACAGCAAAATCTCAGCAAACTGTGGTAAGGTAACTATATCACAAAATTGAGAAATTGTAATTATCTTTTATCATGCCTGGATGGTTATAAAAAAATGGTTTCTTGAAAATTTCACATAGCCTATTTCCACTCTAAAGCTCCTAAAAATGATCTTTTGAGGGGTGGGGTTGTACGGTGTTGTTAATACTAGCTGAGATGTATTGCGTACTGTGTCCTAAGGACTTTACCTGCATTATTTCACTTAATCTTTACAATAGCCCTTTAAGGTAGCTGCATTCATTATCCCCAACTTACAGATGAGAACATTTAGGCTTAGAGAGGTTAAGTAACTTGAACAGTCACACAGCTGTTAGCAGGCAGAGACAGAATTCAAACTCAGGACTGACTCCTGAGCCCAACCGCCCCCAGCTGCCCATAGATGACAATAAATAATGACAACAATTTTCATCAACTGAATTTCAAACCCTAAGAACATGCAAACTCATCACTGAGTAGAATGCCTTGTGCTGAACCCAAACAACTCAACACAAGGAATCGAGTTGCAAAATGCAACTTTAAAAGCTGGGACTCAGACTCACATTACTGACATTTCCTGTACTAGCAGCAGAGGAGGGCTCCCCCCATTCCCGGGGGTCCCCTCTCCGCCCCGTCTTCCTGAGCAGCCTGTGGGCATTCTTCATGAAGACCCACAGCCGCCCGTGTCTGCAGCTGCTCTGGCTTCCCTCCCCTTTCCACCTCCCTGTCGAAGCTCTGGCGGGCAGTGTGTCTTCTTTCCCATCATCTCCGGTTTCATCCAGCAGCCAATCAATAAATATTTGTTGAATGAATAAATGAATGAGTGAATGAGCAAACAGCTGTCAAACCAGTCACAGATGGAAAAGTACACAGAGGTGCATAAATAGTAAGCTGTTTGCCTAAAATAGCTTCAGGCTGACCGGAGTATAAATTTCAACAAACCTCATGTTAAGTTGGGGACTATTTATTTATTCTGTATTAGGTATCATATTATTTACTTCACATTTCATACTTGGTTGCCTCAATATTATTCAACACTTCGCTTTCTGTGTGATTGGGTCCAGTCACTTAATCTCTGATCCTTGTTCTCTCAGTTATAAAATGATGCTAGTAAGTCACACCTCACAGGTTGTCCTAAGGATCAAATAAGGTCACATGGGGTGGTACTCTATAAACCAAATAGTCCTTTCTCCTGCTGTCATCATCATGCATTTACTGGTATCCTACTGTCTGTAGTCTTTGGACATCTAGTTGGAGGGACCTAAATGCGCTGCACAGGGAGGGTGATATTGGGGAGAGAATTCAGGAGTCCCTGATGCCACTTATAGGAACAAAACGAACTATAGCCAGAGAGGGACTTGCATGAAGCCTGGCTGCTGGAGATGGACCCACAGAGCCAGGAAGGACAGCAGCCAGGCCACACCTTGAGGGAATCCGAAAAAGGGCCCCTGGAAGCCCCAGACACCTTTGGAATCTCCTTGCTCTTCCTTGTCTCAATCTCCCCCATAACCGCTCTTCAGTCAAGAGTCTGTCTAGACTGACAGCCAACAACCTGATTGGGTAATGAAGCTATGCAATCCCCCTGGAGACAGTCGACACTGAGAGGAATGCTGGGCTTGAGCCCCAGCACCTGCCCAGGTGGGCATGTCCCAGTAATCACCAGGAGGCAGCATCACCCCTTCCCCTCCCCATCCATGCTTTACCGAGGCAAAAAAGGGGAAAACAAAACTCAGGTGATTTGTCTCTGATCCATCCTAACTTGTTTCTTCCTCCTTTCTGGGAGTGAGATGATTAGCATTTGTTCAGGAAGCCCTATTCCTCGAACAGCCGGATCTTAGAGGATGACACAGTGAGCCAGAAAGTTTGTAAATAAACGGTGCCTCTCTCGGGTCTTCTTTGCTTCCCCCATCTCTGTCCTCCCTCTTTGCTGCCTGTCACCACCCTCTCCTTCCATCTGTGTAAGAGGAAACCCTTTGAAGTGTCTGTGAAACAAAAAAATACCCACTTTCTTCTTTTCTTCCTCCAAGGTTCTTTGCACTAATTTTTAAAACTGAAATTTTCACAGAAAATTGTTTTGGTGGGTTCAGGAACATAAATTTTAATTCTCAGCCCCCAAGCAAACATTTCAACCAAAGATCCCTTACGTTTTTTAAAAAGTACAAAGTAAATTTCTGCAGCAAAGAAAGACCTAGTATTTTCCCGGGCCTTCTTGCAAACAGAGGCCCCTTAGACAATATTTACATCTACGTGTGGGTGAGTTGAGACTGTGCTTGGGGCACTTGGAATAAGAGAGGCATTGAGAGATTCCTGTAAGGCTGGTGGATATTGAAGAGTACGTGTGGTGTAACCCGGGGAGCGAGCACTGGGTTTGTGAAAAACGTCTATCATTTGTCGAGCACTCAGTGGACCAGGCACTGCGTGAAAGCTCTACAGATGTCACCTTCTCATTTTATCTTCATAACCACCCTACGAGGTAGAAACCAATATTCCTGATTTACAGGCAAGGAAACTGAAACTCGGAGAGGTAAGGGGTCCAGAGTCTCCCAGCTAATCAGTCTTGGAGCCGGGACCCTAACACCGGCCTCTGACTCCAGGCCCTTGCTCCTGCTGTGTGGTCTGTGGGCCAGGAGCATTGGCCACGCGTGGCAGCTGCGTAGAGTCTGTTTTAACAAGACCCCCCATGGCCATCGGGGTACCCATCCTAGTGTGGCTGGTTATCACGAAGGATGCTGCCGCCCTGAGCACCTGTTCTTGTTCTGACCCTCACGGAACCTGTTTTTTACCTTTCTGAGGTTCAGTTGCTCATCTATAAAATGAAGACGGGCTCAGGATTGTTGTTGAGAATTCAATGGAACTTAGCAGCTTTCTCAATGTCTTTACGGAGGTTTCTTGAAGTTTTAGTAAACGGTACTACATAAATAGTAGCGATGATTAAAAATTAGTTTTAAAAAGTTACTTTTGAATGATAATAGAAGTAGTACACACTTAGGATAAGAAATTTGGAAAATAAAGAAAACATAAAATCTCTCCCATAAACGCACTATCCTGAGATAACCTTGGAAACATTTAGTTGCATTTCCTTCCAGTATTTTCTCTACACATATGTGCATGTGTATAAATAAATTATTTTTTACCAAATGGGGATCACTCTGTAGGTATATATTTGCATCCTGAATTTTCTTTCTCTTCACATATACATGATGAGCATTTTTTTTTACCATTTTTTTTAATTGATGTCTTAATAGTTTATAACACTGTGGGGTTTTAGTTGTACATTTTTGTTTGTCCGTCACCCTGTGGATGTAACCCTTCACCCCTTGTGCCCCTCCCCGCCCCCCTTCCCCTTGGTAACCACCAATCAGTTCTCTCTGTCTGTTTGTTCACTTATATTCCATATATGAGTGAGTTCGTGCAGTGTCTATCCTTCTCTCTCTGGCTTATTTCACTTAACATAATACCCTCTAGGTGCTTCCATGTTGTTGCAAATGGGACAATTGTGTCTTTTCTTATGGCTGAGTAGTATTCCATTGTATGTATATACCACATCTTCTTTAACCAATCATCAGTCGAGGGACACTTGGGTTGCTTCCACTTCTTGGCTATCGTGAATAATGCTGCAATGAACATAGGGGTGCATACGCCTCTTGTGATGGTTGATTTCATGTCCATTGGGTAGATGCCCAAGAGTGGGATTGCTGGATCATACGGTATTTCCATTTTTAATTTTTTGAGGACTCTCCATACTGTTTTCCATAGAGGCTGCACCAGTTTGCATTCCCACCAGCAGTGAATGAGGGTCCCCGTTTCTCCACAACCTCTCCAGCATTTGTTGTTATTTGTCTTTGTGATTATAGCCATTCTAACTGGTGTAAGGTGATATCTTAGTGTAGTTTTGATTTGCATTTCCCTGATGATTAGTGATGTTGAACATCTTTTCATGTGTCTATTGGCCATCTGTATCTCTTCCTTGGAAAAATGTCTGTTCACATCCTCTGCCCATTTTTTGATCAGGTTGTTTGTTTTTTTGTTGCTCAGTTGTATGAGATCTTTATATAATACTGAGATTAATCCCTTGTCGGACAAACGATTTGCAAATATTTTCTCCCAGCTGGTGGGTTGTTTATTCATTTTGATCCTGGTTTCATTTGCCTTGTAGAAGCTCTTTAGTCTGATGAGGTCCCACTTGTTTATTTTTTCTTTTGTTTCCCTTGTCTGGGTAGACATGGAATCTGAAAGGATCCCTTTATGTCCAATCTCAATTAGTGTTACATGATGAGCATTTTAAAAATAGTTTAAACCAGTGAATATACAAGCTGCTCTCCAGGACTCAGACTCTGGATCAGAAAGTTCTTTCCATTTAGTTTTAATTCTTTCAGCTGCAATTTAAGAATTAAGATTGGAACTGTGCTTGAGTGTTTCAGTGATAGACCCCATGTGTTAGGAGAGAGAACCTTATGGGGGACTGAAGGCAGACCCAGGAGACTCTGGGGACTCAGAGGTTTTAGGGCCCTGCAGAGGGCCCACGTTTGTTCTGGGCATCGAAGCTCATCTCACCTTTGGGACACAGAATGAAATATCACGTTCCAACTGTGTAAGCTCCTTCAAAGTAGGAATTTTCTGTTTTTTTGGTTTGTGCCTTTGTTTTTAAATCTCTGTATTCCCGTGCTCAGAACTGTCCCTGGCACCTAGTAGACAGCTAATATCTCTGGAGGATGAAAGAATGGATCAATAAATGATTAGTGGGTGAACGAATAAAGTGGAGAAGGTAGACAGCTGCCTAATATAAACTAAACATCTCCACCCACTCCCACCTTGCCCCCACCATCTCTTCTCTATGTCTCAAGTTTTACCATGAGATTATTCCTTGGCTGCAGTCTACAGAGGGCCTATTTTCAAAAACGAGCATCCCTGGTAGGGCTACCTGTTTCATTTAATGGCCTTTGCAAATACGTTGATGCTGGGATTTTAGGGAAAGGTTCTCCTACTGTTTGCCATGGTCAGTAATATTCTAGCAAACCAACTTCCTGAGCCGACTTCTCTGTCCTTTTGAATATCCGTAAATCATGTGCCCATCCTGAGTATATCCCCAGGAGCAAGGAGACTTTGTCTTTAAAAGCTCAAGAAATAGAGAGCAGAGAGGTCAATGGAATCTTCCCAATGAAAGGTCTTGGGGGGGGCATTATTTTCCCCTGGCAAGGATGGAATAATCTGGGCTGGGAAACAGTGTGACCCCCACAACTGGGAGACTTTTCATTTGGAAGGGCTAGTGAAGAGCAAAATGGAGCAGGGCAGAGGGCATACCAGAACAGAAAGGTGGCCCAGTAAACTTGGGCTTGCTCCAGACCGTGTCTTTACGGAGAAATGTTTTCTTAGTCTGCTCTTTAGTTGACAACCAAAAGGAAGCAAGAGAGGGGTCCAGCTCTTCTCACCACCTTCACATCTACCCTCCTAGTCCAATTGTCATCATCTGTCACCCAGGTTCCTGCAGTGGCCTCCTAATGAGCCTCTCTGCTTCCACCTGTGGCCCCCTACCGTTCTCCATCTACAAATCATAAGTCAGATCAGGCCTCCAGTGGCTTTCTAGCTCTGAGCAAAAACTAAATCTAAATTTACAAGGGCCTATATGACCTGGCCTTCCCTGCCACCTTTCTGATTTCATCTCCTGTTACTTTTCCCCTTGTTGACTCTACTCCAGCCACACTGGCCTCCTAGCTGTTCCTTAAATGTACCCACTTCTGGCTCAGGGCCTTTGCCCTTGCTGATCCCTCTGCCTGCACAGATCCACACTGCTCCCATGCCCAGTCTCCCGCCCTGCCTCCCACCCCTATCTAGTAGCTTGCCTCACTCCCTTATTTCCTTCAGATCTGTGCTCAAATGTCACCTTGACCTCCTCTGACTAACCCATCTAAAATAGTAACACTCTCTCCCCCGGCCCCAAAAAACCTGCCCCACTCTCCGACTGCTAACCTGCCTTATTTTTCTTCATAGCATCTCTCACCACATTCTATGCCTTTGTGTATTTATCTTCTTCCCAACTAGAATAAAAGTCCCATGAGAACAAGGATGCTTGTTTAGTTTCATTTACTGATGCTGCTGAGTGCCTAGAATGTTGCCTGGATCCTAATTTTTTTTTTAAAAAGTGAATATTGAATAAAATCTTAAAGAACAACAATGGCCTAATTTATTTTGATTTTTTTTACAGTTTCATTACCATTTTTTCAATACAATATCCCTCTCTATTATTTTTTATTACAGGGCTTTTCATTTCAAAAGAAAATCCAAGCTCGGAATGACTGGTCAGTTGTAAATAGATTCTGAAGTGTAATAAAACATGTAATGATTTTTTCATTTGCTCCACAAACAAGGCTATGTAATAGCCGAGATCTGATTCTGCCTTATGTGCCTGAGTTTCCTGGTTTATTTTAAGGAGGGCCAAACATTATAAGTGTGTGTATAGGAGAACATCTGGCATTGTTTTTTCAGGTTAGCCACTGGACTTGGGGACAGGTTACAAGGATCTAAAGATTAAATGCTAGGGTTCAGAACATTCAGGGATTTGAGAGATGACTTTTAAAAAATATTTGAAAATCCATAATTTCATGTAAAACTCAACATAGATATGTCATGTTTCTGTTTAGCCTACTTTTTTAAAAAAATTGTCTGACTGTAATGACAATACAATTTCCTTTACATCTTTATATTTAAGTATATAATTTAATTTAATGAATGGCATCTGTCAAACGACATGCCCAAGAAGGAGGGAGGGCATTTCATGAGCTGCACACATGCTGATCGTTATGCCTCTGAAACGACCCTTCACACCCTCAGCCAAGCCCTTACGTCAATATTTCTCAAACTTTGCTGTGCAGAAGAATCACCTGGGGAATCTTTTAAAATTGTAGATTCCCAGTCTCCAGCCGCAAAGATCCTGATTCATTACATTTGGGGAGAGGCCGAGAGCTGCCTTGTAAAGCCAGTACCCTGGGAGTGTGACCCAGCCTCCTGCTGAGAAACGCTGCTAGATTGCAAACCACCTGCCAGCCAGAACCACACTGGCCTAAACCACAAACGCTGCCAGTGAGGCCGCTCTGCACAGGGGGATGGCTCCTTAAAGATTTGGGCGTTGAGACAGTTCTTTCTCCTGGAATGTTCTCCTGGGATCCAACAAAGGAATCTCCTCAGAAAGGAGGACAGATAGGGGATTGGGGATTGAGGAGAAGCAGACACCCAAATATACTGCACTTTAATAGAGACCGACTTGGAAGCATCCAACATTTCACAAACTCTCCTTTTCTGAATATCAGCTTCAAAAGAGAATTCTTTTTAACCTTGTCAAGATAAGTTTTAGGATGATAGATTCATAATGACACCTCCTTTTAAAATTTGCGACGATCTGGGACTACCCAATCCAGTATAACGGCCCCTCTGGACCCATTATGGTTTCTTACTGCTCCTTTCCAGTATTGGAACAATGACTGGGAAGGTGAGCGTAGCTCCTCCATCAGAGAAGTCTAGTTGCTGATTTTATAGGATCTAGGGGAACCCTGTGATGCCAACTGTATACCCTGAGACCTGTTATTGTCTGTGAAATTTATTCTGTTAATAGCTGTGGTGGCAGCGGTGTAATATTTACATTGGCTTTCCTCCCTACTAATCCTATCCTCTATTTTTGTTGTTTTAAAAAATGTACGAATCCTGCATATATACCCATTCTTAAAAACAAACCAAACAGAAGTATATGAGTCGAAGAAGAATATCCCCTTCGATCATTTCCCAATTCTAGTTCCACACCCCAAGTAGCCATGTTTCTAGCTTGGCACATATCATTCCAGTCCATTTTCTATACATTAACAAAAACATCCATTAGGGCCAGGAGGGGGACTGGATGTCCACTCTGCTCCCCAGAGCTATCGCCAAACCATTCCACCGTCTCTCTCTCTCAAAGACCTAAATGACTTTGGAAGGTCTTGACAGCTCATTCTACCCCTTGGCACCACTCCATGCAGCCATCAACCAGCCGCCTTCTTGCTGCTCTTTATTCTTTAAGGATTTAATCTCCCGGCTTACTGTCTTCCTCTCCATTTGACTCCTATCCTCGTTCTTGGTAATGTCAACACCCACATCAGGGGTCTCTCAGTACCCCAGCCTGTCAGTAACTTGTCCCCCTAGCCAGTATCCACTCCCTTGCTCGCAGCTTTGACTTGGCAGCACCAGTCATTGCACCAAATGTCAAACATTCTACTCTGGGACCAACATCTCTGGTCCGCTCCAGCCTGCCCTCATGCCATGCTTCCTTTCTCTCTGTTGCTTCTTTCTTTTGCTTGAACATACTAAGCCCTTACCTCTTCCAGGTCTTTGCACTTATTTTTCCTTTGCCCAAGAGGGTCTTCTTACACCTTCCCACTTAGCTGGATTATTCTCATCCTTTAGTGTCTCTTAAAAATGTCACCTCTTCAGAGAAGGCTTCCCCTCCCCAACCAATCTCTTTCATCACTCACTTTATTCTTTCAAAGCGCTCATCATAATCTGTAATTGTCTTGTTATGTATTCATTTATTTGTTTATTGTCTAGCACTCCCACCAGAATATTACCTTCGCTGCTGAATCCCCAGCCTCTATTCCAGGGTCCACCATATAGCCATTGGTCAACACATTTTTTGAATGAATGAAAGAAATGGGATCACACTTGATATATTTAGTTGTGATTTTTTTGTTTTTTACTAAATACAATTTAGAGATCTTTCCACATCAGAATATATAGACCCGCCACTTTAAAAAATATGACTGCATTGTACATGGACATTGTACATGTATGTACCACATGTACTTAATCATGCCTGTGTTGTAGGACATTTGAGTTGGTTCTATTCTTTTGGTTTTTTACTATTAAAAAGGCTGATGCAATAGACTTCCTTCTACCTGTATCTCTGTGCATATATGCAAATATTTCTGCAGGTTAGATTCCTTGAAGTAGAATTGCTAGGTCAGAAGCTATGAGTATTTAAAATTTTGATAAGTATTGCCAAATTCCTTTCCAAAAAGAGCTTTTCCACCTTATACCATCAACAGCATGTGAAAATTCCTGCTTATGCACATCTTTACCAAAATGTATTTTATCAACCTTTTAAATTTACCAATTTGATGAGCAAAAATATATCTCATTTAATTTGTATTTCCCTTTCATTTACCAATGAAACTGAGCATTTCCATTTACAGACCACCTGTATTTTTTTATATGAATGGCCTATTCTTATTCTTTACCCATTTTCCTATCAGGATGTTTGCTTTTCATTTATTGATTTGTAGAATCTCTTTATATATTATGGATAATAATCCTTTCTTAAATAACTTTCAAATATTTTCTCCTAGTCTATTAGTGGTCTGCTAACTCTGACTCTCTCTGAGGAGACTTGCAATCTATAACTGAAGGCTTTCTTCTGCTTCTTGTATTAATTTAGATGATTTTCTTCCATGCTATTGATGTCCCTCAAGTATCTGATAATGTTTGGTTCCTTGTTTATGTTTGTAGTTGATGGTCTAGATTGAACAGGACTCTCCTTGTAAACATGCCAACCAGTGTATGTTCTGACAAAGTGAGTTCTCGCTCCAGCAACTGTGGGAGGCACAGGAGGTAGCACATGCAGCCAGGTGGACTTTCCATTCCAGTGTCTTTTAGATATGGGACTCCTTGTTCCTCATGACAGCAAAGGTTACCTGGGGCTCTACCCAAGAAGTCGTGTGTCCGGTACTCCCTCAGGGAGCTTCCTGCAAAGAACCTTCCTTTTTTATTACCAGGTTCTCACAGGTTTTCCTCAGGGGCAAATTCCAGAGTCAGCCTCTGACAATCTGGGCCTAGTTTTGCTGCCCTTTAATTAATTATCGAGTTGACCATCCATTGCTCGCTCCATTCTCCAGCTCTTGTGCCTCTTTTCTTGGGGGTTTTCCACGATTCTTCTGGGAAATTTCACTTTTGGGGAAGATACTTTCTTTGGGTTAAATAGGGCTGAGTCCTTCAGTTTTGTGAGATATTGCTGTTCATCTCACTTCAAAATTTCTCACTGCTCTCATCTCTTCGTGGCATCCCATCCAGCTCCCAACACTGCAACAGGTTTATATGATTGTTATATTTCCTCTGCTACTTCAGTGGGATTTAGGTAGGGAAGAGATATAAACATATGCTTAGTCAGCCATCAAGAACCAAAAGCTCCCAGATGTTAAACTTTTAAAATTAACTATTTTTACTTAAAGTAGAAGAGGGAACATTTAAAAGTACAATTATGGAGCAGTCTAACCACAGTGAAGTTTTCCTAAGTAAAAAAAAAGTTATAGATGTCCCACCTAAAGCCTTATCTACATTATAGTCCTCCCTGCCTCACCACGGGTTTGCAAGTCCCTGGAAGTGCAGACACTGATGGTACCTGGACTAAAAACTCCCACCCACAAATCAACAAGGAGTTTCCGAGTCGTGACCTCCCTGAAGAGTAGAATGGCTGACACAGGGGGAGGAGGCAGGTACCCTGTGGGAGAATTTCTACCAGATTCTTAGCTCCATGCGAGGCAGGGACTCAATCAGATTCATTTCTGTGTCCAGAAAATCTGTATAGTGCCTGGCACTGACAAGGTACACAAAACACTTCTCAAATTTGGGAGTTGAATTTATGCTCAAGTTGCAGATTTGTGAGCAAGATAAGTTGTTTCAAGACACTAAGTTTTACAGTCATTTTTATGCAGTCATAGATAACTGGAAGAGACATATTGAGATTCCATTAGCTTAACGGTCACCCAATAGAAACAAATCTCACAGGGAAAAAGACAAGGATGAGGGAGAGATTTCGAGGTCCGAGGGGAGGAACATGGGCTACCCGGGAGGCAGGATCTGGTGGGCTGGGCAGTCTGGGTCTGTGGCAGCCAAGAGGACGCAGGAAGACGCTGGGCACAGAGAAAAGATTGACGAGAGGAGGAGCTGCCCATTTTAGGCTCACAGACCCAGGGAAGCAGTTTTTCACTGACCCTGAGCAGAGACGTTCTGCCCAGTCCTTTCTATCAGAATAGCCAACATTTATTAAGCAATTTTTATGTGCTGGCCACTTGACAGCCCTCCACATACGAGATCTCTAATCCTTGCAGTAGTAGGTATTATTTTATAATAGTAGGTATTATTTTATCTCTTTTACCTCAGTTATGGGGAAATTGAGTCTAGGAGACCTCAAGCAGACTGCCAGAGGTCATGGAAGTAGGAAGTGGCAAAACCAGGATTCCAACAGGATTCTGTTTAATAATAAAACCACCGTTCATTGCTGATCACTTTGACAAGTTACCAAACAGCTCTTTGCCTCAGTCTCCTCATTTGTAAAATGGGAATAGTGGTAGTTCCCATCCTGCAGAGAGGATGAAATAAAATAAGACACGGTAGACCTACACCGTCCAATATGACGGCCACTGTCCACAAGTGGCTATACAGAGCTTGAAATGAGCCTGGTCCAAATTAAGATCTGCTAAGTGTAAAATACAGACCAGGTTTCATAGACTTTGTATGAAAAAAGATTGTAAACTATCTCATTAACTTTTTATATTAATTATATATTTAAATTATAATATTTGGTTAAAAAAAATGTTATTAAAATGAATTTTACCTATTTCTTTTTACTTTTTTTAATGTGGCTGCTAGAAATTTTTATTACATATGTGGCTTGAATTATATTTCTATTGGACAGCTCTGAGTTAGACCCTTACTGTGAGAACATTAAGAGGCGGCCATGTTGCATATCAGGACTTCGCAATTCTACCATTTCTTTTACTTCGTTGGGTCAGATACTTTTTCTACATGACTTCATTTAATCCTCACAATAGCCATTTTGCAATTTTATGATAGTTTAAAAAAAAATCTTCTTGGGGCCGGCCTGGTGGCATAGTAGTTAAGTTCACACATTCCCCTTTGGCGGCCCGGGGTTCACAGGTTTGGATCCCGGGTGCAGACCTACACACCACTCATCAAGCCATGCTGTGGCGGCATCCCATATACAAAATAGAGGAAGACAGGCACAGATGTTAGCTCAGGGCTAATCTTCCTCACCAAAAAAAAAAATCTTCTTTCCCATATTTGTTGTATTCTTTCTCTGAGTCAGTCTCCCTGTAATTAGTGGTGAAAGCATTCTGTGAAAAGGGTTTGTGGTCTTTTCTACAAGGACAAGAAGAAAATGGAAGCTAGGAAGACAGCGCTAGCCTTGAGAGGCAAGAAGCTATCAAGAGTTAGGGACGATGGTGCTTGGGGAGAGAAGAAAGAAAAGTGTCTAGGTGCTGAGACCTGGGGACAAGGTAAAGGAGAGATGGCCTCTTCCCAGAGGGAAGGCCTGGTTATCCTTCAGCTAAAGGTTATCCTTCAGCTAAAGGTTATCCTGAAGAGGGCTGGTCTCAGAACTGCCCAGGCGGCATGCTGGCCTTTGAGTGGAGGGCAGACTCCTGCCCCACGCAGACCTGTGTCCTTCCTACAAATCCAGATGAGCCTCTGTGAAAAATAGATGAAGCTACCTCCTGCTCCCATAAGGCTCACTGTTGTACCACAGATTTCGGGTAATGACCCACAGGTTCAGGATGAGGGCTAAAGTAGATGTTAACGTAAAATAGAGATTTTTACATCAAGTTGTTCTTCCCACAATCTGAGATAATAATGTTCTAAGAACTCTGAACACCACTATCCCTCCTACTTCACAGAGTCTTACAGAATTGGATTGTTTTTGTTATGTGATAATAGGGGACATTGCTCTGGTTTATATGTTCAAGATACTGATTCTAATTCTCTGTCACTAGGAGAACAAAGTGGACTTTTCTGGAATGAATCGTGCCTTACAGAAAGGAATCACATGCTTTCCTTGGGAAATTTGCAACCTCACACTCAGTCCCAGAGGGACAAAGGATAATGATTTCATGTGGTCTGGCTACTTACTCCCCAGTGGTTCTGAAACATGGGTTTTCCTTTGAAGGGAAAGATGCCTCGTCCTTTCTAAAGGATATCACACGGCTCTCTGTGGCACGGTTCAGCCCTGGCATCCTCCACAAAGACATTTGTGTGTCCTTTGGGGCTTTGTGCCAGGCATGCAGACTGCCCAAACTTTCTGCCCATCTGCCACATGGAGGGCAAAGCCCCGGCTTCTGCCAGCCCAAGGCAACAGGAACGCTGTTCGGGAACAAAGACAGCCATTGCTCTTGTCCCAAGCAGTGGGCGCGCTGCCTAGGTATGAGCCTCAGGCCACCACACGCCCTCTGGCTGCCTGACTCCAGGTATTTATGTACAGTGGAGTGGGGATAGAAAGGCCAGTACTGGCAGCTTCATTTGACAGATAAGGACAATGTGTGGTCTGACAGTGTGTGACATGGGGCTGACGAGGAATGGCTTCTTTGCTGGGGTAGCCTTGAAGGTAGTGGCGAGTTTTGTGGGCTGAGCAATGGGACCTTTGTAACAATGCCTGAGAAAGCTACCTCCTCCACCCCCCTCTTTGATGCCTGCTAGCCCAAAGTTCAGGATCCCCTGGGGGTCCCCAAGTTGGGAAAGCAATTCATCTTAGAAGTTATGAGAGTTGGCTCTGGAGAGACCTCACAGTTCCAGTCTTGGCTCTGTTATTTACTCCCCATGCAGCCTTTGGCAAGTTGCTCGACCTTTCTTTTAGTTGAGTCCCTGACAGAGGCCTACCCTAAGATGAGGAATCGGGGCAGTTAGTTATTTGGGAGGTACAGGGACAGGCCAGGGAAAGGGGAGGGAAGGCAGCTGTCTTCATCCATTCGGGATGCTATAACAGAACACCATAGGCTGGGGGCCTTACAGACAACAGAACCTTATTTCTCACAGTTCTGGAGGCTGGGAAGTCCAAGACCAAGGTGCCTGCAGATTCAGTGTGTGATGAGAGCCTGCTCCTGGTTCGTAGATGGCCATCTTCTCACAGTGTCTTCACATGGCAGAAGGGACAAGGGAGCTCTCTAGGGCCTCTTTTTTTTTAATTAAGCTATAATTGACATATAACATTGTATTAGTTTTACGTGTACAGCATAATGATTTGATATATGTATATATTGTGAAATGATTGCGACAATAAATTTAGTTAATATCCAATATCACACATAGTAAAAATTTTTTTTTCTTGTGATGAGAACTTTTAAGATCCACCCTGTTAGCAACTTTCAAATATACAGTATGGTATTGTTAACTATAGTCACCATGCTGTGCATTACATTCCCATGACTTATTCAACTTGTAAGGGGAAGTTTATATCTAGATTCTGTTTTATAAGGGCACTAATCCTATTCATGAGGGCTCCACCCTCATGACCTAATCACCTCCCCAAAACCCCACCTCCAAATATCATCACATTGGGGATGAGGTTTCAACATATACATTTGGGGAGGACACAAACATTCAGTCTATGGCAGCAGCCAGTAAGGGTGCATTATTACACCAGCTACCACAATAGGCAACTGAAGCTTCAGCCTGCAGGGAAACTCCAGAAAGTGGCATAGAACACACAGCTCACAATCATCCCAGCCAAGAGGTGAGGGAACTGGGGTATTTATACCCCACATGTCAGGTACTTGTTAAGGGCCTCCAAAAGGGGCAGTTAACTCCAGGCACTTCTGGCCTGTCATGTTCATGGGCAAAGTGGATTGTCACAGCCCAAATGCAGCTTTCACAAAGACACAGGGGCTGGCCATTGGGAGCCAGGCTGGGGTGTACCAAAATGCTAAGGGGATATAGGTGGAACAATGGCAGCTTCTGCTATACTCTCTAAGCCTCATGTTCTATTTTGAAAAGTGAGAGTAATCACACCTTTTATCTCGTACGAAGGATGAAATAAAATGTTAGATCCTTAGCATAATGAATGGCCCGTAGCAGTGCTTGTTAAATGTTGGCCCTTATTATTGGGACCACTCAGCTTAGCAGCTTTTGCCCTAGGATTTTGTTTCCAGTTCCATCTTTTCTTTTATTTCCTTGGGAGTTCCTGAGCCTTTGTGCCCCAGCACAAACATGCGAGTCTAAAAAGAGAGACTCATGCCTTATTTTAGTTTGTCCTCCAGATCTGAAGATATCACTGTCACCTTGTTGAATTAAGATGCAGCAAGTCAAAAATGCAGGGAAGCAACCAGCAAGCAGTGGCTTCTGCCTGGCACCCCTTCCGCTTGCTTAGAGGTTGAGTTGCCGGAGGGTTGGGCCTACTGGCCAGTGGGAACAGCCCCTGATCCACACACTGGGAAATCAAAAGGTAGAAAAAGCCGTCCTTGCTTCCAAACAACAGTCTGCTTCACTGCTGGCCCTCAGGGAACCTGCATGGAGGTGTGGCCAGGGGAAGGATGGAAGAGGGATAGAGGTGGGCTTCACATTTGCTAAGGGTATTGCTAGTTTCTTCGCAGCACAGTTACAAAGCCTTGGCTTAAATATCAACTGTGTGTGTGTGTTACACGTATGTATATTTCACCACATGAAAGGGAACAGAACATGCCTTAAAAGTTTCGTACATACAATTATTATATATAATTATTTCTGGATAAGAATTACGAGTAATTTTTCTTTTATTGCACTGTATTTTACCTTTTCTAGGGTGAGCATATATGACTTAAATAGTACAAAATAATAACTGTTTTTGAAACTATATCACAGCTGACATCTAGAAAGGTAACCGGACCTAAGAGAAGGCAGGTTGAGAGCAAATAAGCATTTTTTTAAATTTGAAAAACAATGACCTAAAATACCCATTGACCAGCTTTCCTGGGCTGCTTACTCATGTGTTTTTGTCAGGTACATAGTGGCCATGAGGCTTGTCTTTTCTGGAAGAAGGCACTGAAAATATGAGTAGACAGCACTTTTATTCCATGCTGCTGTGAAATTGTTATAAACTGAGCCTCCATTCTCTTAGGTGATTAAAAAAAATTTTTCTTTTTGCAGTAAAATAGGTAATTCTAACAGTAAAGTCAATCTGAAAGTATGCAAATCAAGTAAATAATAGAATGGGAACTATCTTTTCAAATATCTGAGCCATATATATATTGTTGTTTAATTCTACATTCTATTTTTATCATTTTTCTAGCACTCAAAATTAATAAAGTGACACAGTATGATAAATACTTGACAGTTGCACAAGAAATATATTTTTGTCAGATTTTTTTTCCCCCTCCTTTTGGCCATTCACACTGGGGACAGTAAGGATTAATCATGTAAGGGAAAATGAGTGAGAAGAAGCTCATTCGCAGTCCCGTGGCAGCAGTGTAACTGCCCCTCCAGGCTGGGCACTTACTTGTTATTATTCTCTCAGTTCCTTTTAATTCAAGTTTTACTCCAACAATTCAAAGAATCAGTCCATTACAAATATTAAAGTAATCGAAAACGCAATTATCATTTTAAAAGCACAAAACATTGAAACAGGCTTGACAACAACAATCTGTGCATTAGCTTGTATTTATTATTTCAGCTCTTTGCTCGATCCAGCTGAATATTCTAGACTTGTTATTTCTACTGTTGGCAAGATTGTTTAACAACTGCTTGGTTTTCATGGCCGAAATGATTATATTCTGTCCTTGATTCTCATACAGCTCTCTCGTGCATTCAGCTTACAGGATTGATAAAAGAAGTAGCTAATATAATGGACAGAATCAGTACTCCAGAATCTGGGGACTTCAGAACCTGTCACCTTCACAAAGCAATGAGCTCTTTAAGGGCAGAGACTATCTAAAATTATACACATTTTTTGTCTATCTATCTATCTATCTATCTATCTATCTATCTATCTATCTATATACACAAAGAGAAAAATGGTAGCTTTACTGTGGAGAAACCTGGCAGACACCACCTAAACCAAATGACTAAAGGAGACATCATCAGTAATGGGACAAACTGATGTGATGCATCGAGAAGGACAGCATCACTTCTAGGGTATTCCTGCCCAAGATGCATAACCTAAATCGAATTACGAGGAAACATCAGACAGACCCAAACCGACAGTCTACGAAACAATAGGCCTATACTCTTTAAAAATGACAATGTCAGGAAAGACCAAAAAAAAAAAAATTTTTTTTTAAAGGCTGAGAGATGGTTCTAGATTAAAGGAGAGTAAAGAGACTTGACAACTAAATGCATTGTATGATCCTCGATCCTGAACTGGGAGGAAAATTGCTGTAAATGACATCATTGGGAAACTGGCAAAATTTGAATGTGGACTGTAGCTTAGACAATAGTATTGCATTATTGTGAAATTATCTGAATTTGATCATCTTACCAGAGTTATGCAAGATGTCTTTGTTCTTAGGAGATACATGCTGAAATATTTGGTCAGCATAAATAGTTCAGAAAAAAAAATTTATATATATCCCACAAGTCTTAGTTTTTAAAAATTGAGGTAAAATTTACATAACAAAATTAACCATTTTAAACTGTACAGTTCAGTGGCATTTAACACATTCACGATGTTTTGCAACCACCACCTCTATCTAGTTCCAAAACGTTTTCATCATCCCAAAAGAAAACTTCATACCCATTTAGCAGTCACTTCCCATTTCCATCCTCTCCCAAGCCCCTGGCAACCACTGATTTACTTTCTATTTGGATTTACCCATTCTGGATATTTCATATAAATGGGATCATATAATACGTGGCCTTTTATCTGGCTTCCTTTACTTAACATAGTGTTTTTGAGGTTCATCCATGTCGTACCACGTCAGGACTTCATTTCTTTTTGTGGTTGAATAATATTCCACTGTATGGATATACCGCATTTTGTGTATCCCTTTATCCATTGATGGATATTTGAGTTGTTTCCACCTTCTGGCTATTGTGAACAGTACTGCTATGAACACTGATGTACAAGTATCTATTCGAGTACTGTTTTCAATTCTTTGGGTATATATCTAGAAATGGAATTGCTGGGTCACACGGTAAATTTATGTTTAACTTGTTAAGAAACAGCCAAATTATTTTCCAAAGTGGCTGCAACATTTTACTATTTCTACTGTTCTTACAACTCCTCTCAAAGTTTGAAATGATTTCAAAGTAAAAAGTTTAAAAAAAAATGAGTGTGTGCAGCCAGGCAGAAAGGAAAGGACACCTAAGTTCACAGAAGTGGGGAAGTGATGACAGAGCTTCATCCACCAGGACAGACGTGCCTGTGAACTGAGATGGTTAGAGTCACGGGCGGGGGCAGCTTACAGGGAGATTCCACAGTGGAAATTTCTGTAAGGGATGACACGGTTTGAAAGTGCTACTGAAGCACTTCCATGACCAGAAACCCAGCCCCAGGCAGGTGGAGAGAGCCGCGGTGTACCCAGACTTTCTCTTCTCCTTTGGGAGCGTCATTAGCAGCTCTGTGGGTGCACGATCCCTTCCTTGACTGAACGCATGAGGGAGCATGCGCTGGGAACTGGGCTTTTATAAATGGGCATCTACGGGAAACTGCAATTTCCCTTACAGAAATCTCCTTGATTGCCATGTTGCTGGGATGCTCATACGTAAAAAGAGGATACTGCCCACTTCATACTGCTGTCCTGATGGCCAAAGAACACGAATGAGAAAGTCTTGCCAAGACTGTAAAGCATGGATAGACCTTGAGGATTATAACCAAGGCCTCCAAATTCAGTTCACATCATGCTTGTTAGTTACTCTTGCTGCTCAGAGTGTGGTTCCCCAGCCAGCCACACGGGGATCCCCTGGGAGCTTGTGAGAAATGCACTGTCAGGTGCACCCAGCTGGCTGCACCAGAATCTGCATTTCCACAAGACCCCCAGGTAACTGGCATGCCCATTAAGGTTTAAGAAGTGCTGCTTTCATACAAAGAGCCCTAAACTTTTTAAATTTTAACAACCATCTGGGGCTGCTTATTCAAGAACTCAGGTTCTCATGCTCCCCACAGTAGAGGTTAATCCGATGAGTCTAGGGTGAGGTCCTGGAATGTGAATTTTTAAAAAGCCTCCAGCGAGTCTTCTGGTCAGATAATTTTGGTAAGCAATACATGAAATGCATAGTTTTAAAGACAAAGGGGAAAATCAACCTCCTGGAGAGAGAGATTGTAAACACCTTTTTGGATGTTGGGTGTTTCCTCAAGGATCTCTGAAACCCTGGGTTTTCAGGAGGGACTACCAGCCTCGGGGTCAGAGATTTTCTCCCTCCTCAGACAAAGCCTTGCTGAGCCCCTGCTCCAGGCTGAACACAATGTTTTTCTACTTTAATCCTAGCACTAGATAAGGAGCAATATAATCCCTGTTGCTCGGGAGAGGAAACTGAGGCTAAGAGAGGGTAAGTAGTGGCCCAAGGTTCCTCAGCCAGTAAGTAGTGTCAGGATCTGGATTCAGACCAACTTCTTTCTGCCTGCCATGATGCCAAGCAGCCTGGACCCGTCACATATACCTGACCTACTGTGGCAGCATGAGCCCGCCGGGATCTCGCCCACCTGGCTTCCTTCCTCCTTTCCTTCTCCTCTTCTGCAGCGAACATTCCCGTTCTTCTGGGTTGAAGGGCTTCGTCCGGCTTTCAGCCCTGGTTATCTCCTTCTCTAAACTTCAGTTTCTTTAATTGTAAAATGGGAATGACATTGGGCAGGATTAAAGAAAAGAATTTTCTGGGAGGATTAATGAAAAAAAAACTGCGAGGATTAAGTATAAAACACAAATTTCTTGGTACATAGTATGTGCTCAATTAATGGTGGCTATTTCTGTTATTATTTTATTACAGCTGTAGCAGTAAATAAAATTTAGAAGTGAAAACTAAGCAGATGATAGCTTGTGGTACCCACTTGTTTACGATAGGCATAATTCCTCAAAGAGAACTTTTCCCTTCACTGTGACATGTCTGTTGGAGTCAGGCAATTTGGGTTTGCAAGATGTGTTAGTTTCCTGTAGCTTTTGTTACAAATTGCCCAAACCTGGTGGCTTAAAACAACAGAAATTTCTTCTTTCACAGTTCTAGAGGCCAGAAGTCCAAAATCTAAGTGTTGGCAGGGCTAGATCCCTCCAGAGGCTCTAGGGGAGCGTCCTTCCCTGCCTCTTCCAGCTTCAGGTGGCTCCAGGCATTCCTTGACTTGTGGCAGCATAACTCCCATCTCTGCCTCTGGCTTCACATGTCACATGCTTTCCTCCCTGTGTCTTCTCCTCTTTTGTCTCTTATAAGGACACTTGTCATTGGATTTAGGGTCCACCCAGATAATCCAAGATGATGTCATCTCAAGATCCTTAATTTAATTACATCTGCAAAAATTCCTTTTCCAAATAAAGGCACCTTCATAGGTTCCAGGGGTTAAGATGTGGACATGTCTTTTTGGGGGCTACAACTCAGCCCACTACACAAGGCATGGAGTGTCTCTCAGTTCTCCAGCCCCAGCAGAAAGGCGGTTTGTGATAAGGAGATGCATAGACAGGGAATGGACCCAGAGAACAGGTCTGCATCACTGTTCTTCCTCGAGCTGCTCTTGCTTCCTGTGGTTCCCCTTTCTCCCAGCTTCATGACCCTCAGCTTTCAGCCCCACTGCTATGGCCTAGGTCCTTCCAGTTTCCCAATTCAAATTCCCAAGTATTGAAAGGTTGCCGCCAGCCTGGGGACGGGCTGATCTTAGGTCGGGGGTCTTTCGCTGGTCCAGTCACTTGGGGTCTTGAGGAGGTGGGGGGGGGGCAGCAGAGCCACAGGATTCAGAACATGGCCTCCCAGGCCTGTTCCTTCAGACCTCTCTAGTGGGGCTGGCAGAGCAACAGTCTCCCTTAGAAGGAGGATAATGGAGCAGACATCTCTTGCACACACCTGTGGAGGAGAATGTGGTGGAATCTTGGGTTCCACATCATACCTGAGACTATGTTCCGTTTATTGAAGAGCCAAAGTCCTTTTTCTAAGGCAATCACAATTTTGGGGAGACATAGAGCATGAATCTTGGGGTCACATTATAAGGGAGGCTCTGGTAATGATATAATCATAATAGAAGTCCCATTTGTTGAGTGCCACTTTCATTTCTCATTTAATATTTACAACAATGCTGCAAAGGAGTCCTTAGTTCCACCATCCCATGGAGGAGGAAATCAAGGCTTCTGGAAGCTAAATTACTTGCCCAAGGTCACCTGGCTCCTAAGTACAGCACCAGAATGAGTTCACAGCCTTTTCCACTGCAATTTCTCTGTAATGGCTGTTCTCATTAATGTCACACATTAGTCACTCCCTTTGGAAAGCAGGTTGGAATTAACTGAAAGCCAAGGGCACCATATTAGAAAAGAGAGGCCTGAATTTTGTGGAACTCTGATTCAGAATGATAATACATCTAAGGATGGAGAGACGGATGTGTGAAAATAAGTGCTGGGGCACGTTGCCTACTCCAGCAAAAGTATTTAAAATCTCATATGTTTTCACACAACCATTTTTTTCTCTCTTCTGGTATTATCATTGAGGGCTTATTGCCTATAAAATATGTGAGGGAAATTAATTAAAGTTATCTTCCCCAAATCAGAGATTAACTGTGGGAGGATAGCAGAGAGTGGAAAGGACCCTCATGGAGCCATGTGATCCCTGTAAAGATTGGGAGATGCCACGACACAGCTTCAGACACAGGAATGCGAAGGAGATCCCTGCCTCAGGGAGCAGAGAACTACGCATCTCCTCTTCCTCACTGGATGAGAAAAATGACTTGCTGGCCACCAGGAACTGGGGCTGAAGGAGCCCCTTGGAGGTTTTATGGAGGAGTCTACCTTCCGTTCCTTCCCATTTCCCAGGCTTGGTTCAACCTCATGATTCATGGTTACCAGGACCCTCAGGAAATGGCCGCTCTGGGAGCCTTCTCTTATCCCAATCCGCCATTCACGCTCTTAATTTTCAGGGAAAAAATTAATTTTGAAAATAATGAGGTAATCTTTAAATAAATTTGTATTTCCAGTGGGCAGCCCAGGCTTGATACAGAAGCATCGGGGCCAGCCAACCTGCCCTCTAAATCGTCACTCTCTTCGGGTTTGCACCTTTTTTTTTTTTTTTTTTTTTCATGGTTCAAATGCACCTTTGCCAAGGAGATGTGAACTCCACCCGCCCAGGACGTCATTAGGGCCTCCTCAGGCACGCTGGGTGTGCTAAAAATAACTGGAGAGGTAAAAAAAAAAATGTTGAAGCAGATTTAGGGGCTCTTCTGGAAAATGAAACACAGAAGCTGGGCTCTGGGTGGTTCTATTTAAAGATGATCATCTCATTCCTTCCCGTGGATTTCCATGTGAAGACTTGATTCCCCGAGCCGGCTGAGGGAAGAAAGATCTGATCTGCATTAGGACGCCCTCCTCCCACACCCTCTGCAGAGCAGCAGCTGTCCAGAAAAAAGGAGCACTGGGTCTGACCAGCAGCTCGGTTCTTTAGTTCCATAATTGTCCCTTTGAATTGAGGAAAGCGAAAATAAAGTTTTCAAGGCCAATTTCACAATTTTATCTTCTGTGAAAAGCAAAATCAACGAGGCTATGAAAACTTACAAGCAGTTAAAACACTTTTGCGTCGTCCTCCCCTTAAAGAGAGAGAGAGAGGAAATCAGACTGCTTTGTTCAAACCAACAGCCAACACAAGCCTTTTTTTCTTTCTTTCTTTTCCTTTTTTTCTTTTTAAACACATCTGGTCTCAATTCTTTATACACCAGTGGACAAAAGCAATTAGACAGCTCTGCTTTCCATGTCATAATAATGAAAGTCATATATTTTCCATGGCTGTCTCATTTGGTTACCCAGCTCTGCAGAAAGAGCTGCAATGGAATTTAAAATGCAGGTCTTTGCTTGACAGTCCTGTTAGTGACCTGAGGGATAAGTGCTTCAGCATCTTCCAGAATGGGGAGAAGAGAAAGGGTAGATCTGACAGGTGTGTGCTAGTAGGTCCCCCACTACCCAATCTTTCTAACAAGGCCCGGGGGCTGGGGATGCGATACTAGAGTTGGTTCAGATTCAGAAAGATCTCTTGACCCATCTGGTAGAGGAGGCTAGAGGAGTTTTCATATAAGGTGAAACTGACTCTCTCACTGCAGTGGCCAGGACTCTTGGTTGCAAGAGACAGAACTCAACACAACCCAGTCTAAGCAAAAAAACGGATTGGTTCATATAGCTGGGAAATTTAAGGGGTGAATCTAGTCAGATTCCAAGACTTCAAACAATACCATCTTCTTTTCCTCTCCCTCTCCCGTGCCCTCTCCCAAGATTAGCAACTCCAGGAAAACGGTTGCCTCAGTACCAGGAGCTCCAGCAATAACTCTGGAGTTAATGCCCATTGAGTCAGGTGCCCATCTTTAAACCAATTACAGGCTTGAGTCCCTGGCCCATTCCTGGAGATAAGAGGGGAGTCAGCTCCATGAAACCGTAGGACTGCGATTGGGTTGGGGTTGGTTCCCCAAAAGAGAATTATGTTTCAGAAGAAGTGGGAATGGATGCAGGATGCCATAGCTAGTCCACATGGGACCCTTGTGAGTGGAGATAGGCACCCTTTCCAGGCTCATGCAGCCTTGTGCACCCACCACTTGGAGGGCGGATGGCACCCACCTTCCTCTAGGCAGAAGCAGTCCCACACCCAGGACACATGGTTGAGTGAGCAGAGCTAAAGCTGGGTATTAGCCCACTCACCTCCTTGGCAGGACACTCTCGTGCAGTGTGATATCTGAACAACCATAAGTGGTGGCACTAGTGGGCAGGCAAAACCAGCAGATGTCCTCGACATCCACCCCAAACCATCTTAAAAAGAGATCCCTCGTCCCAAGGTTTCTTGCCTGATGTGCTTAAGCTGTGGCTTCTGCATAAGGACAGATGCACTAGCCATTATACAATGGAATGTTGGTTCAAATTTGGGTGTGCGATGTTAACCTGTAGTGCGGAAGTGCTGGCTTGATTGCCACCTCTGTCCTTTACCATCTGGGCATACTTGCTCTGTCCTGATGCTTTTTCGTGTCTCAACTTCCTCATGTGTAGGACAGGAGGATCCTCCCAAGTACCCTTCCCTTCCACCAAAAGTCTGGATTGGGAAGAGGTCTGGAGGTTGGTGGTCTTTGCTTTTCTCCCAGTCTTCCACTGCTTGTGCTTCCTTTTACTCCCCGACCCCCTCCCCATGCTGAGTCTCCTCAGATGTGTGAAATTGGTGGTTTTCCTGCCTTAGTCAGATCCATCACCTCCAGGGTATCTTCAGGTTGTAACTTCCCTCCCCTACACTGGTGACACACCACCCCCCTTGATGCCTGTTAGGCAAATTAGCACCCACTCACCAGCCTGGGCCCCTGCAGGAGCTGGCTGTGGACAACCTGCAGTGTGTCTGAAAGTGTGAAAATGCAAAGCACAGCAGTGGGACTCCTGTCTCCTGAGGTCAGGTGCAAGCACAGCCTGAGCAGAAGGAGGGCCAATAACCAGGGGTGTCTGTAGGGGAGGAAGGGACCCTGCACCGTAAACCATGCTTGTCCTGCTTACCCCAGGTAGCCACTGGGGGTGCTGAGGACAGACTGGCAGTGTGGATGGATTCTCACCCACCTTATAGGGTCGCATTTAACTGCCTGTTTGCATTAGCCAACAGCAAATTCTAGTGCCCAGCACTGAACACACACATATCTTGACTCCTCTGTTATCTAACAGAAACCAAACTTCCTTTTAGGTCCTTGCGCCTGGTCCTACCAACCGAGGCCTGGGAAAGCTAGGGCAGAGTGACTGAGGTTAGCCTCTGCCAGAGTTTTTGGGGGAGGCTTTGGGGACCATGTGAAATGTCCTTTGGGGTGAGTTGGTCTGCGTCTATTTAACTGCTCACAGCCAAACTGGTCTTCCACGGCCTGCAGATTAGGGTCATTGGCCTGAGTGGGGCTAGGCAATGCCTATGGGTGCCACTGGGTGCCAGTAGTGAAGTATTTTGGGGTCCAAACAACCAGTCGCTCACACAAAGAATGTCTCCTAGTAATGTCTCCTCTATCATTCAATGTCTTCCGGAGTTCAGAGCATCCATGGGGAAGCATAATAATAATAATGCTTATATTCACAAAGCACCATTCAGTTCTCAAATCCCTTTTACATACAGGTTGGTCTAGCAGTTGAGAGCTTGGACTACTAGACTCAACTCTTCACTCTTCCAATGACCGAGGAAACTTCAGTAAATCACTTAACCTCCTGGAGCCTCAGTTTGCTTATCTGTAAAATGCAAGAAAAGAACGGCCTCTACCTTCCCAAGTTTGGAGAGAGTTCATCGCAATGATCCATGTTAAGCACATGCTCAGATATAGAATAAAGGTTCGATGTTGGCGACTACTATTATCTGTGAACTCCTTTGACCATAAGAACAGCCCTTTGTGAAGCTGGTTGGGCTGGGGTATTTTCTTCTTTTGATAAAGGAGGAAAGTGAAATCAGGAAGTAAAAAACAAGCATGGAAGCAGAGGAGGCAAGGAGGGAGAGAGAGAGGAGTTGTCCGTGGGACTGGGAGATGGGGTGACACAGACTAGTGGCACTGAAGGGGACAGAGGCTTGCTCTTATCACCACAGCTTTGAGTATCCTGCTGTGTGTGCAGGAGGGGTCATGACCTCCAGATGCCTGGCACCAAGACAAGGCCATTTAAAGGGGACCCACCTACGGAAGGGACTGAAACTTCACAGTAAGTGAAGAATAAAATACTTGATGGGCATTTTATCCTGAAAAAAAAAAAGATACCAAAATTATGGAAATAACTTTACTCTCTAACAAAATTTAGATTAAGGTTTCAGCCATGTGCTAATTCTGAGAACAAAACAAATCTAAACTTTTTTTCTGATAAAATTGTATGGTATTCTTTACTTCATTTTTGACTTTCACATCACATTCATAAAGGGTCCTATTTTTTTTCCACAAAAATATTTGATGGCCTCATCAATTTCTTAAGGCCCTTTCTGAATCCTTGTTATTCACATCATCTTACCCTCCTTCTCTGTTTTCTCTTTGGTAGTTGTTAACTGGCCTCAATCAAGGCTTTGAGCAGTCCTGATAAGTTACTTTCATGGACTTCCTGAAACCCTGGGACTCTGCAAGATTTGCAGTTTCACCTTATGAACTGATTTGCATTGAATTTGAATTGTAATTTTGGATGTTGGTGCCATGGGTGGGGATGGCTGCTAGTTTGAAACAGGGAGAGATTTTGAGTGTGGACTGTGTTATGGTCCATTAGCACATAGTTTCATGTTATGACAACTTTTGCTTCATAAGCAAGTCATAACTGTAGGCCCTTGGGTAACAAACATTCAGATAACAACCATCCCCTGTACAGGAATGAAGCACACAGTTTTTATAAACACAGGGTTCCGTGGCCAAAAGCTTGGCTAAAAACCTTTTTATATAGACAATTGTAGTAGGACGAGAGATGGTAAGAAAGTAATGATAGTAACAGATTATTATATATCACACATTGAATAAAATAGGAAACCACTAGTCCATTCTGATATAAATAAATAAATGACTCAGTTGAAGGTCTGATGAGGTATGAAATATTTACATAGTGTCAGGGGCCTGCCTGGTGGCATAGCAGTTAGTTCGCGCGCTCTGCTTTGGTGGCCCGGGGTTCACAGGTTCGGATCCCAGGTGTGGACAGACACACCGCTTGTCAGGCCATGCCGTGGCGGTGTCCCATATAAAGTAGAGGAAGATGGGCACAGATGTTAACCCAGGGCCTTAGCAAAAAAGAGGAGGCTTGGCAACGGATGTTAGCTCAGGGCTGGTCTTCCTCACACACAAAAAAAGAAATATTTACATAGTTTCAATGGTTTCCACAAAATACTTATGAAAAGGAAAAGACACTGTTGATGAGAAGCCTGACAGACACCACTCTAATCAAGGCCTCCAAGTGAACATCGCCAGGACTGGGGCAAACTGAAATCATCTACCACATGATAAGAGGCAAGGAGAATAACTCAGCATCTCTTCTGCAGCATTCCTGACAAAGGTGCACTCTTCCTGCCTGAATCTAATCAAGAGGAAATATCAAGTCAAACCCAAATTGAGGGACATTCTACACATATCTGGACCACAGTCTTCAAAAGTGTCAAGGACATAAGAATCAAGGAAAGAATGAGGAGCTGCTCCAGACTGAAGGAGCTCAAAGAGACATGACAACTGATGCAACATGTGATTCTGAACTGGATCCTTTTGCTGTAAAAAGGATGTTATGGGGATAGTTGGCAAAACTTGAATGGGGCTTGAGGATTAGATGTGGTCATGTATCAACGTTAATTTCCTAACTTTGAAAGGGGTTGTACTGTGAATGTAGAAGGATGTCCTTGTTTGTAGGAAATGCATACTAAAATTGTCAGGGCATCAGGTCTGCAATTTACTCTCAAATGATTCAGGAACAAAAATGCTGTTTGCACTGTACTTGCAACTTTTCTGTAAGTTTGAGATTGCTTTTTAAAAAAGAGCAAGAAAGGAGGTCATTTTCACTGAGCAGTTGGCAAATTCACCCAAGATACAGGGATGGAATCGAAGGCAGTGCCAAGGATGCCACCCGCTCGCTGATCTGTGTTTGGGAAGATGCCTGTCAGCCGTGTGTAGGGTGGGCGTTGGAGAGGAAGGCAGAGCAGAGGCTAGGGAGACTGGAAGCAGATGACAGGGCTTGAACTTGGATAGGGATGACATGCAAAGTAGAAGACAGATTTGAGACCTGTTGAGGAGGGAGACTCCATAAGATGTGGAGAAAGGGAGGAGAAGATGATGAAGGTTTCAAGCCTCATAGAGAGGATGATGTGGGATCAGCAGTGTGTTGGGGCCTGGGTGAGTGGGCCTGGGTAGGAAGATGATGGATGCTGTTTGGGGCACATTGAATATGAGGGCAGTCTGGCTGTGGCATTGGGCTCCCTGCTAATCTCCAAGGTATCAACCAATGTGGCTCACCTTCCCAGATGTGGAATTTTGAGATCCTGGTGTGACATATTCACTGAGACACCAAGAAGCAGCGAAATATGATCTGGAACCAGGAAGAAAGATCACAGCAAGCAACATAGATGTGGGGGATGCTTGGAAGCCAACAGAACAACTGAGATTGGTAGGGGAGAGCATGGTGGTCGTGGGGAGGCTTTGAAGAAGGTTGAGGGGAAGGAGCCTGTGAAGGGGGCAGAGAAAGTTGGCTAGGGAGGTCGGAGGGAAACCTGTCTATCTGATTATTTAATAACATGAACATGGACCCCCACATTTTCTTCTGTCCCACTGATAAAAAATCTACCAGATCACAAGGGTTTCCTACTTATTTCTGACATTCTAGCTTCTGCTGTTCTTTTTTTCTTATACAAAAACTAAATTCTATGGTTAAAAGTAGACCCCTCCCCACAACACTCCCACAATCTGAATAATTCCCTCCTGTTCAGTTTTGACAGAAGGTTTGGTCAAGCAATTACCAAAGAGGCCCAGTGTAGTCATTCAGGTCCTAGAATCTTACTTCCTGAGTTCAAATCCCAGCTCCACCCTTTACCAGCCCTATGACCTTGGGAAAATTAATCTATCTCTGCCTCAGTTTTCCTATCTGTAAAATGGGGATAATAATAGTTCCTACTCCTAGAATTGTTATGAGAGTTGAAGGTGTTAATATTCGATAACTACTTAGAATAGTGGCTGGCACAATATGGGGTGCTAACTCCATGCAGTCCAGCCATAGACATCTAATTGCCATTGCTATGAAGTGAGTGATACACAAATTATACTTTTACAGGCATGTTTCCTGTAGGCCTGAAACTCCTGATGTCCAGAAGCCAGTTGAGCCATTTGCTGACAGACTGGAGCTCAAGTGCTCGATCTCCAGAATTGCTCTTACACCCATGACCATGGAGATGGTCCCAAAGTGGTGGCTGCAGGAGGAGTAAGGAAAGCCTGAATCCCCGCAAGGACTGTCCTCTTGGGCTTTCTTTCCTCCCCTGTCTCAGGGCCCAGGAATCCACCAGAGCAGTGCTTCTCAGATTTAATGTGCACATCCCTGACCTGAAGGTCTTGTTAAAATGCAGATTCTGCTTCAACATGGATGAACCTTGAGGACGTTATGCTAAGAGAAGAAAACCAGTCAGAAAAGGACAAATACTGTATGATTCCTCTCTCTGAGGTACCTAGAGGAGTCAAATTCATCGAGACAGAAGTAGAATCATGGTCTCCAGGGGCTGGGGGAAGAGGACACGGGGAGTTATTGTTTAACAGGCACAGAGTTTCCGTTGTGTAAGACAAAAGAGTTCTGGAGATGGACAGGGGTGACACCTGCACAACGATGTAAGAGTACTTCACATCACTGAACTGTGCTCTTAAAAATGATTTAGAGGGTAAATTTTACGTGTGTATTTTACTACAATTTAAAAAAATGTTTTTTAAAAGCAGATTCCGATTCAGTATTTCAAAAGTGGGGCCTGAGTTTCTGCATTTCTGTAAAACTCCCTGGCGAGGCTGATGCAGCTTGACCACACTTGGTGCTGAAGACCACACTCCCAGTCGCAAGATACCACGAAGCTGAGCCGGGTTCCTTTAGTTCCTTTTTGACACGCCCAAGCACCCGCTTTGCATTAAAGCCGTGGCAACAGCTTGAATGAAATGGGATTGGACTCGAAGCCCTTTGACAGCTCCGGCCTCCTCATTCTACACTCACAGAAGCTGCCGAGAAGGTCTCCATCACAACAGACACAATCACAGCAAACACTTCCATAGCTAGAAGTATTTTCTGGTCCTCCAGAGCTGGCCTACTGACTGGAAAATTATCCCCGGCCCAGTAGCTCATCTGGTCAGTTACTAGGGGGTTCTTATAACCGGTTTAGCCTGCAGCTTTTCTTTGGTTACCCACGAACACCCAGGACCACCTCTGTGATGTTCACTGCTTATCTCCTGGTCCTAGCAAAGGAACTGGTGTTCAATAAACACTTGTTGAACGAAAATAGCTAACACATATATAGTGCGTGTAAAGCAGTGTTCTCAGAATTCTATGTGGCAGATTATATTTTCCAAAGAAGGCCATAAAATATTTCCCATCCTACACGTTCTTCTTATACGGCCTTGATGTTCCTCCCACTGAGGACTGGGGTTTATGTCTCCTCCCCTTGGAACTGGGTGGACTTAGTATGGATCAAATGGGCACCTGGAGGGAAAAGTAAAGGACTATTTGTACAAGTTTGTGCATGCTCTATCGTTGGAGAAAAGATCTTTCTAGAATTGTAGTATACCTTCTTCCTATATTAGCGAGTGATTGCCACAAGGCGGGTTTGCAATACTTTGTGTTCATGGATCTGTGGGTTTGCTGGGGGTTGGCTGAACCAGATTGTGCTCAGCTGGGGTGGTTGGGTTTGGCCACACATGTCTGTCATCCTTCTCTAGAACCAACAGGCTAGCCTAGGTATGTTCTCCTGGCAATGGCAAAGGCTTGAGAGAGAAGCCAAATCACGCAAATGCTTTTTGATCCTATCCTAACATTGCATCTGCTCATATCTCAGTGGTCAAAACAACCCTTATAGCTGTACCCAGCGTCAAGCGATGGGGAAGAGAGTGAATATTTTCAACAACAGTCACACCCTTTTCCAATGTTAACAACATATTTAGAGATGTTTAGAGGTCTTACAAATGTATGGTGACCATTTCCTCATTCCATTCAAAACCATGAGCACATTGTTTTCAAAGGCTGCATGGTACTTCATCCTATAAACGTGTCAGAATCTATTTCATCGCTCCCCAGTGGCTGAACATTTAGGTTCCTTCCTTTCATTGCTGCTGTAATTAATATATTACAGTAAACATCTATGCACACAAGTCTTGGCTCACATTTCCTGATTATTTTCTTAGAATAAATTTCTGGAATTTCTGATAAAAGTGGAATTTCTAATCAAAGGGACTCAAAATGTTAAGTCTGTGGACAGAGTGTTAACAGCAGAGAACTTTGTTTGAACTCCCTCCTGGAAAGATTACACACGGACTGGTCTATATAAGTGGAAACTCACTTGCTAATTAAACTCTTCATTGTAAAACATGAAAGTGGCTTTTAGCCTCAAGTGAGTTTGGGTGGCATAAACCAGTTTTGCCTAGGACTGATCACCCAGAAAAATGGAAAAGTTAAATTTTACTGGGGAGACAAATTCTGTCTGAGATCTGTAGTTAGAGTCAACACATGTTTATTTTGCAAAGCACTCTGGAGGAGTATAGAAGAACAAAACATGCTTTCTGTCCTTGAGAATTATTTATTTTTTGTTATAGAATTCAAGTACTAAACCACATTTGGGGAGTAAGACATATTACATTTATTTATTTATTTAATTTTTATTGATGTCTTAATAGTTTATAACATTGTGGGGTTTTTGTTGTCCATTATGATTTGTCTGTCACCATATGGATGCATCCCTTCACCCCTTGTGCCCACCCTCCACCCCTTTCCCCCTGGTAACCACCAACCAGTTCTCTGTCCGTGTGTTAGTTTATATTCCACATATGAGTGAAATCATGTGGTGTTTGTCCCTCTCTCTCTGCCTTATTTCACTTCATATTACATTTATTTTTAAAAATTAAATTAAAGTTCTGGGGCCCCACTGTCAAGATTGGTGAGAAGTTCAAACCAGTCCATTTGAGAGGCTTCACACACGCACACACACACACACACACACAGTCCCCAGCCAGGGCTACCATATATATATGGCACTCAGGTTGTGTGCTGAACAACCACAGGGGGAGTTATACCACAGACTAGGATATGAATGGTCCCTTCTGGAATTGTTGTAATGCAGTATAATGCCCTCTACTCCCACCACACCTAGGCTGTGCATGTACTGTGGGGCTTGCCCTAGGCAGGAACATGGAGGGACGCTTGGTCTTTGGTTGACGTGATCCCTGATGCTCTTGCTCCTTGCCCGTGTCAATTTGAAGGCAGATATCTCTGCAGGCAGTTCTGAGGATGGCTCCAGTTTTTTCTGGGCCCAGCTTAGCCACGCGGATTTTCCCTGACACTCTCAAAGTGAAAATACTTACAGCCCAGTGCTCAGGGGCACCCACCCAGCCATCTCTCTCCCTGAGACAGGTATGTTAGAATAGGTCCAGGTTCTAAAGACCTATAGAGAAGCCATGCTCTCTTTTACTCTTGAGGCTCCTTTCCCTCCATCTCCTTTCCCTCAAATGTGTGAGATTAATCCTCTTGGTGGGTCTAAGCAGGGGTTGAAAACTCAGGTTCTGACAAGAACAGGCAGGTACATAAATGAATGATGCAAGTAGTGTAAGACTTTAGAGAGTGGTGGGGACTGTGGAGAGCCAGAAAGTAGGTGACCTTTCTAAAGGGGACCAACATGACTCGGATCCTGCAAATTTTGCCATGCAAAAATAGGGGTCCAGAGACGCTAAATCTCTGAGTTTTTCAAGAAAACCCAGAAATCTAGATTTTCATGGAAAATCTCCCAGTTTTTGAAAATTGCAATGAACATTTAAAATTCATATAAAATCCTTCCTGGCCAAATAAAAGATATCCCAAGCCACCAATTTTACCCTGTGGCCTAGACCTCAGAAAACAAAGGGGGAGGCCATCCCACCAGCCAGCTTCCCTTTTTCCCACAGAAAACACACAAAAGGGCTGTTAACTCTCCCTGGGGCTATGGGAAGTCAGACTTCCAGGACACAAAGGCCCAGCTACCTTCTCTCAGGGGAGGGAGACAGGAGGGGGTGGGGGAAATACTTTTCATTCTTTTTGGAGGAGCCAAGGAGAAACAACTCCTTTCTCAGCCAATGTGGTTAATGGAGTACATTACAGTCTTGATCATTTGGACGGCTATTAGTTGGCGAGTCAGACATAAATAACTACGTGTAATAATTACATGGTAGCATTCAGACAGGCCCAGAGCATGAGCCTGCCAGACTAGGGGCACAGAGTGTACAAACAACCCGAGGTGGGAATGCTGGCAGTGGTGGAGGGTGACGGGATGCAGCTGGACGGGAGGCTGGGGGCCAGATTGAGCACAGAGGACCTGACCTAAGACCTAAACTAAGACACATTTGGTTTTTATTCTTTAGGGATGAAGGGCCAGCTGAGGCTTTCTATCAGGGGTGTGGTATGCCCAAGCCTGCAGTTTTGAGAGTCATCTTGCAGACCAATGCTTGTGTCAGGGTGGATTAGGAGGGGAAAAAAGGGATGGATGTGGGAAGACTGATTCCGAAGCTGTGGAAACTGTCCAGGTATGAGCTAAGGGCTGATGTGGGTGTGCGTAGGGAGAAAGGAAGGGGCAGTCATGGGCACTGCTACAAAAGAAGAATTGCCAGGAAGTGAGGCACCAGAGAGGGGAAGCAATCAAGATCACAATCTGGGTGGCTTCGTTCTCCCTTCCTCTCCCAGGTCCCCCAGGAGGGTGAAGGAGAGAAAGTGACGGTTTCAAAGGAAGAGGTTTATAAATTTCCACGCTCACCATCACCAAAGTGTATACAATGGAACTAGTCCTCCCCCTTCCAAACTGAATGTATTTTGGAACTGTGCAGTTCTGACACGCAGTTTCACATTTTCGTGTCTCTGACAGCAGGATACCTCTAACAATCCACGGCATGCCAGAGTTTTATTGGTGGGTGTTATGGGCTGAATTATGTCCCATAAAATTCATATGTTGAAGTCCTAACCTCCAGTACCTCAGAATGTCTGTATTTGGAGATGGGGTCTTTAAAGAGGTGATGAAGTTCAGGGTGGGTCCTAATCCAACATGATTGGTGTCCTTACAAGAAGAGATTAGAACACAGACACACAAGGAGGGAAGAGCTTGTGAAGAGACAGGGAGAAGACAGCCATCTGAAAGCAAGGAGAGAGGCTTCCAGAAGAAACCAACCCAGCTGACACCTTGATCTTGAACTTCCAGCCTCAGGACTGGGAGACGATAAATCTCTGTTGTGTAAACCACCCAGTCTGTGGCACTTTCTTATGGCAGCCCTCGCAAACTAATACAGTGGGTTTTTTATTTCTTAATGAAACTTGACATGGTGTATTTTAAAATTAATGCAATCTAAGACTCTTAGAGTCTATGAATTGGTATACATCATTATTTTTCCTTTTGTAACTTATTATCCTTGTTCATATAAACTTCATTCTGATTAAGGCAACCACATATAATTTATTATCCAAACTGGAATAATTTTAAGAGTGAAAAGGGATGAGGTGCTGTTAATAGTGACTCAGGGACAACACGGGTACCCTGGCCCTGTCCTAGACAAATATCTATGAACCCTAAAGCTAGCCCACTTGAGAATGTTAAGAGAGGAGCATCATTTATCTCAGAGGCACCTCATCTCCAGGTTTCTCTCTGAGCACCATGCCCCAGGCCACCATCTGCCCTGATGACAGCACTATGATATCACCAGCAGAAACAGAGAAGCCAGGAGTGCTTTGCTGACACATGGATCCCTGGATTCAGGGTGGATCTTATTTAAAACACCAGGAAGTATCTGGGTGGTGTCATTGGACAAGCTCCCTGAAGGCTCTGATGTCCCAAGCGCATCTTTCCCAATTGATCTGCCACAACGTGGGAAATTCCCACAGGGCTTCCTCTTTTGAGTTAACGCATCAGAGAATCTCATAAAAACGTGAAAGCAAAAAAATCACCCATGAAAAGTGACAACACGTTGAGCTGTTAAACCTTAACTTACTTGGGCTCATCAGGGAAAACCATTTACTGAGCACTAACCATGTGTTTTGTATACACAGTCTCATTTAATTCTTACAGTTAACCCACTAGGGTAAATAGTACCATTTCATTTTTCACATGAGGAAGCTAGGACTCAGAGAGATTAAGTGACCTGTTGCGAGGCCACACGGCTATTGAATGGTGGAGCTAGGATTCTCCTGCAGGTTCACTGACTCTGAAGCTTTTCTGCTCTGCTGTCTCATATTCTTTCATCCTTTCTTTGCTTTCCTACTAATTTTTATATGTTTACCCAGCTCGCAAGTATTTTCTGTATTTACCCAATTTAGTACTTCATAATAAATAAGGGCTGGGAGGAAAGGTAGAGAATCAAATGGAATGAGCTGAAGATGAGAGATGAAGGGACACGTTTCTTGGTTTTGCCCAACACTGGCCCTGTATATCTAGGGCTACGTTTCCCAGAACCTAGTTCCAATACGATTATTTCACACTGAATTGAAGAAGACAGGCAAACACTCCCCACGTTTTCCTTTCCTTTCAGAAGGCAATTATCTTACAGTTAATGTTTAAATGTTATTAGGGTTACAAGAGGCCCAGAAAAAGATATGCAGAATATTAATCAATCACTTGAATACAGCTTCAGCTTATCAAATCGGACAGGATTACTTATTTTTTTCTTATACTCAGGCTCTAGTGAAGCAATGTTTTTATTCTGCTTGAGCAAAAGTCACTCTAACACATTTTCAGAGTTACAGATGCTGATAATAAAATGCTAGGGTGGAAGTCAAAATAGAGATCTGGAAATGCAAAATATGGGTTTTTCTACAGCAAGGCAAATCTCCCATTATCCCACACGCTACCTCTGGAACAAAACTGGCAAATGCCTCTTGTTATCACGTGCATTGTATAGTTCTGCACTTGCTAACTTACTCGGGTTTAAGAATCCTTCGACTTATGTCACCTGAAGAAATCTACATTTAATGTTCTCTCTCTTGCTTCCTGAGCTTTGTTTTTAAGAAAACACTTATTGAAAAAGCAGTTCCACTTGGCTCATTCTTCAGTGACCATATTGAAAGAGACAAGGTCAGACTTTCATATGGAGATAATATAGGCATTCTGGTTGTTAAAAAATATGTATTAATACTAGTTAGCAACAAGGACTCATTGTGCCGCCTTTCAGTTGTCTTTTCCTCATGGAATTTAGAGCCCAGAGCTCTACTACCTGGCGGCAACTTGGGGGCAACATTCCAGTTCCACATTGACTTTCAGGCCCCTGGCGTTCCAATGTAAAACTGACCTGTGACAGGCACTATAAATGCTCAACGATGCTGCTGGAGAGAAGGAGGAAGGAGGGAAGGAAGGAAGGAGGGAAGGAGGGAGGGAGGGAAAGAGGGAGAGAAGGAAGAACAGAGGAGGGAGAAAGGAAGGGAGGAGGGAGGAAGGTTAGGGGAGAGGGAGGGAGGGAAGCAGGGAAATATTTTCTGGAAAAGTCTATCTAATTTTCCTTTGTAATGGCTAATGAAACCTGGAGAAGTAAAACCCAAACCAGATTGTGTTAAAAGTCCAGGCAACTTTGAGTCACCGAGGGCTTGATTGCCAGCCCACATGGTACACATGTGCCACCTACTTCCCCTGCTTCCTTCCTTCCTGTGGGGCACGTCATCACGCATTAGCACCTTCACCACATGGTAAACCGTGAGAAGTGAAACTCAGTTCAGTAATTTATTTCTTGATGCTTCAGCAGCTCTTGAATCCCCCAGTGAGGGAGAAGGCTAAAATGAATGGCCAGAATCGTTACCTGGATTATCTCGGGTTTCCGTATACACATTATTAGCTGGGTGAGTGGATCTTATGAAGAAAGTCTCCCTATTTTAAAGCCTTGAGGGAAGTGGGACCTGATGAAGACAAGAGAAGGTTGGCACAGGAATGGAAATGACAAAGAACAAGAGTTGATGGTGGGACCTCCCAGTCAACTTTCACTACAAGGAGATGGGTCAATTTGACAACAATTCATGGCAGATTTGCAGCAAAACTATCAAATTTTGTCCCATTTTTCTTCAAGCCTTGGCTTTAGTCTTTTAACAATTACTGAATATCACAGACAGAGGTGGGTATGAGGAACTCTGAATGGAGAATGACCCAGGCCGAATCTTCAATTTCAGACCTTTGGATTTTAAAGCATTCTTTTCAAAGAAAACCAAAATATATCTGTTGAGTATTGGATTTTAGTGAAACTGCAGTATTAATTCTAGGATTCAGTTTCCCATTTTTGTAAAAAGATGAGCTTTGCCTCAAACTCTGATATCTTGTTAGGATGTGGGTGTGTGTGCATAATTTTTATTACTTTTGTAGGGTAAAGGGGGTGGATAATGTGTTCAAAGATGGGACAAATTAAACCTTTCTTCTCTCCTCACCCTCAAGTTGTTGCCACAGGAAACTTGAAAAATTTAAAAATAAAAAAAAAAAAAGACTAGGAATCTGGGCAAATGGAAAAGGGCGGAAGATCTTCCCCATCACCATTCTTCACCTTCAGTCATCCCTGTGCACACTCACATCCAGACGTTTTGGTCCAGGTTCCAAGAACCAGTTCTCCCTTCGGGTCCTCCTTATGCTCAACTACCAGTGGCCTTTGGAATGGAGTCTCTGGCCTGAGAGGGCCGTGCCCTTCTCCGGGACCCCCAGGTTTAGATGCACACTGACTCCTTGAGAGATGGGCTTCTGGCTTTCCCGGGAAGGAAGCGCTTGGCTCCTCAGAGGGCAAGGGTTTCACCAGCTTGGGGGGATCCGTGAGGAGTGGGTGAGAGGGCGTGGAGAGGAGCAGGGAGGGGACTCTGGACGTGGGACCTGTGCTCCGAGGGCGAGGCCACTTTCCCATCTCCAGCACCGGCTGTGGATAGAAATCTCAGCCCGTAACTCTGACAGCAAATAAACACAACTTAATTTTAAAAACAACTCACTAATTTCTATTTAAAGCTTCCATTCTTCCTAGCGTGGTGGGACCCCAATCTAAATCAGGTTTCTGCCTTTGCTGGAAGGGCTCACGGATCGCCGAGGCGCGGAGGCCCGGCTCTGCTGTTTCTGCACCCTCCCTTGGGGTGGAAGTGGCTGACAGGCCGCAGAGCGGCTTCCCCTGTGGGGTCTGGTCACCTTTGTGGGGCTGAGCGGAGGCAGGGCACAGGTGCCCCCAGCTCTAGGGGTTCAGAGACGTCTTTCAGGTTTTGCTGCCTCCCTCGGGTTCTGCTAGGAAGCGGAGCATATGGCTTCTCCGCCCAGGCTCACCCATGTCTCTCCTCTCTCGGGCCCTTGAGGATATCTTCTTCCCTCCAATATCAGTTCCAACATTTGGCTTCCACATTTCGTTGGCTCCTGGAATTTAAGCGGGGAAGATACCTTGGTTTCCGCTCTACCCAGGCACATACCCCCCCCCCTCCCCGGGACAACGAGCTCGCAGCTGCCCAGCAGGCCTTAATAGGTGGTGAGTGGGGGGAGAGGCGAAAAGCAACGACTAGGAGGGGTAAAGATTACTATCTCAGAAATAGTAACCCACTCCCACTGTACTGAAATTCCCTTGTTTGATTTCTTTCTTTCTCCGAGGGCATGGCACCTAGCAAATGGGGTCCCCGCGTCTTTAGCTTTGTGTCCATCCTTAGTGAATTCCAGGTCTGGTACCTTACAAAGGAAACCCTGAATTTCAAAGAGCTCATAAGTGTACCCCTCTGCCTGAGGGAACAGGAGGGGAGGTCCCTCCGCTCTGGGGAGTTGCGGACCGAGCAGCCCCTCTCCCGGCGCAGGTGGAAGGTAGGGACGGAGCCGGGCGGTGCGCGGAGCTCCGGGCCCAGCCTCACGCGGAGGGTGGGGGTGGGGCCTCGCGGAGCATCACGGATCTGCATTTAATAAGCGCTCCCGACCAATTTTTTATGATCTTGGTGACAGGTTTATTACACCGAGGATAGGAAATTGCAGTGGGACACGCGCTCTCCCGAGGAAAGGTCCCACAGTCGTCCACCGAAAACCGAAGGAATGAATTAAAACGTGCTTGAATTTCACCATTCCTGAAGGAGCCTGTCAGCAGCGGCCACAGCGCAAGCATTCAGTAGTATTCATTAGTTATCTTGTTAAACAGAATCATAGCAGTTCTGACGTTTACTTAAATATACTCTACAGTAAGACAAAATAAACAAAAATTTTAAAACTGAACGAATAAATATAACTCAGATAACAAGTGTCTTTGCTTTTGCCTGGGAAGACAGCCAAGTGATAAATGTTTTGGATGACTTGTTTTAAAGGGAAAACAAATTAATTACTTAGTAAATATAGTTTTCCAGACAAGATCTCTCAAGACGTGGGGGCAAAATGATAAAGAATGGCTATTAGTGATTCAAGCAAAGTCTATTTATTATTTAAAAGTTAGTTACTTTAGCACAAGGGGCCAATATTTGCCCTTTTATGTTGGCCTTAAAAGTATTGATATATTTGAATAAAGATTAGGCTGACAGTTAATCAGTGTTAACATCCAAGGTTTGCTGGAAGCTGGAATTAACTGAAGTCACTAAACTCTGATGCAGAATCAAAACCTTGAGCCTTATGGAAATTACTGAAGGTTTAGGGGGGTGCGGGATTGGTAGGTCTTTCTAGTATTCCGGTTCTACGCCTGGAGCCCCCAGGAAACATCTCAGCCTCCAACCAGCAGAAGGGATGGCCCTGCTCAGTTACCTCACTGTTTGCTCTTTACCTATTGGATTTCTGACACATCTAAGGAGAGCAAATTTCCCAACTGAGACTGCTTCCCTGTATTCTCCTGAAATACCACTTCAAAGTTTGTTCGCCACTGGCAGTGAAAACTGAGCATCAATTTGGGGCCGGTGCCCTTTTTGTTTTTTTTGGAATTTTGATGTCATACTAGTTTATAACATTGTGAAATTTCAGTTGTACGTTATTGTTTGTCAGTCAACATATAAATGTCCCTTCACCCCTTGTGCCCACCCCCTAACCCCCTGCCCCCTGGTAACCACCAGGAGGGCCGGCACATTTTTATATGAAGATCCTTTTCCCCTGGGACCCACTAAGGGCGGGTGGTCACCGGTGAAGGAAGGAAGAGATGAGTCATAGGGCTCTTCCATCTTACAGTTGGCAGGTCCTGAGCCTTCATCTGGTCCAACCCCCTCAATTTACAGATCTGGGAACTGGGTGAATAGAGTGCAGAGTCCCATAACTCCTGAGCGGGCTCCCTTCGACTCCCGTCTCGGAGTTAAATCCACAGCTCCCTCTACCCCAGCATGGTTTCCTAACCCGAGTTCCTCAGAACCCATAGATGCCTCCCACCGTCCAAAAGGGGTTCTGTGGTTGAAGGCTCGTTTAAACAAATTTAAACAGTCTGCTTTTTTCTCCTGCAAGAATTCTCAGAGCTTTTAATATATTAAATATACATTGAAAATCTCTAAGAGGAAAATAGGTGACCTTAGAAATGTTAGCAAAATTTCATAATTTTACACATATATTGCATGTGTTTTCTCTCTAAAGAGTTTATAGAAGTGCTGGTAAGACACAGTTCATTTGAACATGATTTGTTTCACAAGCGGAGAAGCCCATTTTACTGGTCCCAGGGATACAGTTTTCATGAGTACATGAGTTCCTTGCAAAGAGCTGGGAGTACCTCAAGTCGAGGAAAAGGGGGCCTTGTACAGCTTTTAACTTTTAAGCAATCTTCCGCTTCAACTCCTCTCTGCCTGTTGCTTGCTATTTCCAGTGAATCCTACTTGTAACCTGGGGGCTGGAAGAGCTGGGCCGAGAGTAGTCAGGGCCAGGGAAAGCGAGTGAGGTGCCAGGGCGCACTGAAGGCGGCACTCACTCTCCGAGCTGTCAGATGCCAACCCTGCACTTCCCTGCATCCAAGAGTGAACGCCTCCTGAAGTCGTGCACCCTGACTCCTCACCGGAGTCCATCGGATGGGTGGTGTGTACACTGCAGCATTGAGTGTGGTCCCTAGAGAAATGAGTGCACTGGGACTGGGTAACTCAGGATGTGCTGAATCAATACACTCGGGTGGATAAAGAAACATCCAAGTGTTAGGCCAATTCCGTGGGACACACGGGACTAGAGCTATCCTGACGGCAGGAGGTTTTGGAGAGAACAGGCTGGTCTGGAGACCTAGATGATATAGAATATCATCTATAAGAAGGTGACATTGTTTTAAGTGTCCTCTTTGTGGCTCAGAAAACCCATTAGCTGCAAGCGGATGGGACAATAACCTGAGTCACCAGGGAGGGCCGGGTTAACGGAAAGAATGACTATGTGAGGTGGGGAGAAAGGGGGGACGATACCATTTCCTGGTGCACACAGACCAGCTCATAGAAGAGACTCAGGGTCTTAAGAAGCTATTTTTATGGCTTCAATATGGGAAGTCTCCTCCACTGCTTAGATGATTCACACTGGGCACTGTGTACAGATTCCATTAGATAACCTCAAAAGTTTATTTTTGTAAACTAGAATTTAGCACTTTGCACTTGCAAAGCAATTAATAGTGTATGTGTTAGTTAACATCCATTTTTGGTTCAAGAGCAATATTTTGTTACTTAAAAATTAATAGCAATATCACAAAGAGCTTATAAAAAGAGATATATGACTCCAATAGGCAATTCCATAGAATGCTAAGTTTTTATTTGCCATTACTTTAATTACTTAGGTATTATTTTATATGTTTTCCTTATTTTAAAGTGCCTTGGGACTATGAAAGATGTCTTACAGATAATATATTCCATTTTAGCCAGAACAGCCTAATCATAAGTAGCTGTAGATTAATGCATTTATCACTTAAAATTTCTTTTTAATGTTCTGTAAGCAAGTGAAATTGATGTTTCAGAGAAGACAGATACCTCCCATGCCATGGAATTCCTCCTTGGCGAATATTTCTTCATTAGATTGCGAATATTCCTGGGAAAGGAAGAGAATAAAGCTAACAATAAGTAGCAAGAGCCATACAGCAGCATGACAAACATTAGTTAAGAGTTAGTGCTGAGGAAATAGTGGACGTCCTTTGGATACAGAATATGTATTTTAAACTAAATTGGGTCTTAAAATTCCACGCGCACAAATTCTTCTCCATTTCCTCCTGGGTGGGTTGGTGTGACTGTTCTGCAGAGGTGGCAATGTTTCAGGCAGGGTTTAAAACGTCCACAGAGCCATGTGGTTTTCCTTCAGCAGGCAAACTCCAGAGATAAATGTGACTCAAGCGCATGATCCCTCAATGAGGGTTTTTAAAAATAACCTATAGGCTCTATTTTTAGAGAACCTGCCAAGCTGCAGTGCTGCGGGCTCCCTCTTTCACAGAAAGTAATTAACAATCTCTAATCCCTCAAGAGACGGATATCACTGGAGTTCCTGATATAGGAACAAAAATGTGCTGTTTTAATCGGTGGACATGACTCCTGAAACAAAGACGGCCACCCTTACACCACTGCCTGCCCTGGAAGAGGCAGCTGAAGCCAAAAGGCTCAACTCAGTCGGAGAAAAGCAAATAGTTTTAAACTTCTAAGAGGTGTTAGAAATAAGGGGGTCTGAAGCAAAACTGTTTAAAAGCAGCTCGGGTGCTTTTCAAACAAGAGTTTCCCCCATGATTTGAGCTCATTTGTTATTCAATTTCACTTCCCAGTCGACGCTAACGATTTGAAAGCTTTTGGCAGGTTTCAGTGCAATAATTTAAGTGCTCTAATGGAAAGACCAGAAGGGCAAATTATACAAATTCATTCTGAGTCAACCAAAGCTTTACAAAATCAGAGAACCTGTGGTCTGAGAAGAGAGAATACAGACCTGTGTTATCCAGGATGTCCTGTCGATGGACAAAGACTCTTGGTCCAGTTGACAAACTCCCAGGTACGTGGCTCCCCCCAGACTCTTAATTTCAGGCCTCCATATAAACTGAGTCATCCTGTCATGACTGTGGTGGACCTGTCTCTGCGCATTTACCAATTTTCAGTGAAGTTCATTAAGATGTTACAGAGGCTATCCATTTGGAAATGTGCGCTGGTTGACACTTTCTTGGAAGATGATCATAAGCAAAGTTGCAATTTGTTGCACATGTTGTAAGTGTGTGCACAGTAAGGGTTCAATAAATGGGAATCCTGATTAACATTTGTTTTTCTTTACATTTTACTAGTTTATTTTCTCATTAGTCTATTGCTTCTCTATGCTGCTGCTCCTCTTAAATTAAGTTTTGTTGTTTTGTAGCATACATTCTCCAGCAATCCTTTCAAACAGGGTTTGTGAATGGTACATTTTCTGAGTTCTTGCTCATTGGAAATGCCTATATTTGTTCCCCTTATGAATGATATTTTCACTTGAAGTCCATGTTCACAACCTTTTTCCACTAGAATTTTAAAGATGTAGCTTCAACGACTTCTCCCATCAACTATTGCTGATGAGAAGTCTGAGATCAGTGTGATTTTTTTTTTTCTGTGTATAATCAGCTTTTTTCACAGGAAGATGTAGGACTTTTTCCTTGAGGTTCTGAAATTTCACTACGATGTCACCACCATGTACACAGCATTTCTCATTTCTCCTGCTTGGGTCTTGTTGGGGACTTCTGTTCTGAGGACTCATGTATTTCATTCACTATGGAAATTTTTCTTCTTTTAAGTATTTTTTTCCATCTAGCCTCTTTGTCCTCTCCTTCTGAAAATGTTATTAGCTGGATGTGGGAGCGTATGAAATTATTTTCCATGTTCCTAAATTTTCTTTCATACTTTTAACCTCTTTTTCAGGGAATTCCTTAGTTCCGTCTTCCAGCTCATTAACTGGTTCCTCAGCTGCTCCTATTCTGCTATTGGATCCATCTTCTTTTCTTTTTAAATGTCAGTGTTCAAAAACTTAATTTTCAAGACCTCCATTTGATTCAGCAGATGTAAAATCTGCTTCTATGTCCATGAGGATACTGATCAAACTTATTTTAGAATTGTCTTCTGTCTTTTTCAATTAACTTCATTTTCTCAGATGTTTGTTCTTTTGTTTGTTAAATCTGATGTCTCCTTTCACGAGGTTAGTCTTCATGGCAATTACTGTGTGAGCTTGAAGCAGGAGCTGGCAGGGCTCCATCCACCTGCCCTCGAATCCCTTTACCATTGTCATCTAAACAGGTTCCCGTACGCTTTTACCCCCAACAGCCGGCATCTGTGTCTCTGTCATCAGCCAGGCCTCGGCCTGCTGGACCACACTTTGTCAGCGCACACCAAGAGCCAGAGGGGCCTGGGAGTGAATGTCCCTGGGGACAGCTCGTGTACTGATGGGTACAGGGGATATAAATCCTCCAGCTCCCTCAGCCTTGATGAGGACACATCTGAGGCGTGACCGGAGCTCCCCGCATGGAGCCAGTCATCCTCTGAGGGCTTCTGTTCACTGCCACACCCGGGGGGCCTCCTTCCTGGTCCCACTTCCCTGCTCTCCTATCCATTCTTCCTGGGAACATTTCCTAATAATCAGTTTCCCACAAATCTTCATCTCAGAGGCTGTTTATAAGAACCTAGTGGAAGACTGTGCTTATCTTTCAGGCAAAGCCCCGTGGGACTCTGGGAATACCGTATTTGTTCACCGAAGCCTGGGTCCAGCGAGTGGGGGGAAGGGCTGAACAGGGTGTGTAAACACACACATATAAATGGACATATAACATAAGGCATATGTATCTTTTAAGTCTTTTCTAGAAATTTGGAGGGGGAGACTGGAACATATGCTTAGCCTGCCTTCTTGGCCCAATCTCCACAAACATCTATTTTTTTTTTTTTTTTTTTTTTGTGGGGAAGACCAGCCCTGAGCTAACATCTGTTGCCAATCTTCCCCTTTTTGCTGAGGAAGACTGGCCCTGGGCTAACATCGTGCCCATCTTCCTCTACTTTATATGGGACACCGCCACCGCATGGCTGACAAGCAGTGCGTCGGCGGGCGCCCGGGATCCGAACTCGCGAACCCCGGGCTGCCAAGCACGGACTAAACCGCTGCGCCACCCGGCGGCCCCTTGTTTTTGTTTTTTTAATCAAAAGCCAAAGCTACAAAAGCAGAGTGATGCAAAATATTTGTTCCTGATGGGCAAATTTCTATCCTTGGGAGCACAACAACAAATTCAGCTGCAAATCTTGAGCTGCAAAACCTGAGCTTGGAAGTCAGTCACTCATTTCATTATTGAGCTCCTACTGTGTGCCAGGCACTACATATACAATAATGGGCAAAGCAGACCAGGATCCTACCCTCACAGAGTATGATGGCTTGTTTTGTTTTGTTTTGTTTTTTTGGTGAGGAAGATTAGCCCTGAGCTAACATCCGTTGCCAATCCTCCTCTTTTTGCTGAGGAAGCTTGGCCCTGGGCTAACATCCGTGCCCATCTTCCTCTACTTCATATGTGGGAAGCCTACAACAGCATGGCTTGATGAGCAGTGTGTAGATCCGCACCTGGGATCTGAACCTGTGAACCCCAGGCCGCCAAAGCAGAGTGTGCAAAGTTAACCACTATGCCACGAGGCTGGCCCCTGATGGCATGTATTTCTTTTTTTTTTAATTTTTATTGATGTCTTAATAGTTTATAACATTGTGAAGTTTTAGTTGTACGTTATTGTTTGTCAGTCACCATATGAATGCATCCCTTCACCCCTTGTGCCCATTCCCCACCCCCCTTGCCCCTGGTAACCACCAACCAGTTCTCTCTGTCCGTGTGTTAGTTTATATTCCACATATAAGTGAAATCATGTGGTGTTTGCCTTTCTCTCTCTGGCTTATTTCACTTAACATGATACCCTCTAGGTCCATCCATGTTGTTGCAAATGAGACAGTTTTGTCTTTTTTTTATGGCTGAGTAGTATTCCATTGTATATATATACCACATCTTCTTTATCCAATCATTAGTTGAGGGACAGTTGGGTTGCTTCCATTTCTTGGCTATCGTGAATAATGCTGCAATGAACAAAGGAGTGCATAAGCCTCTTTGAATTGTTGATTTCAGGTTCATTGGATAGATACCCAATAGTGGGATAGCTGGATCATAAGCTATTTCTATTTTTAATTTTTTGAGGAATCTCCATACTATTTTCCATAGAGGCTGCACCAGTTTGCATGCCCACCAGCAGTGAGTTAGGGTTCCTGTTTCTCCACAACCTCTCCAACATTTGTTGTTTTTTGTCTTGGTGATTATAGCCATTCTAACTGGAGTCAGGTGATATCTTACTGTAGTTTTGATTTGCATTTCCCTGATGATTAGTGATGTTGAACATCTTTTCATGTGCCTGTTGGCCATCTGTATATCTTCCTTGGAAAAATGTCTGTTCATATTCTCTGCCCATTTTTTGATCGGGTTGTTTGATTTTTTGTTGTTCAGTTGTGTGAGTTCTTTATATACTATGGAGATTAATCTCTTTTTGGATATATGATTTGCAAATATTTTCTCCCAGCTGGTGGGTTGTCTATTCATTTTGATCCTGGTTTCATTTGCCTTGTAGCAGCTCTGTAGTCTGATGAAGTCCCACTTGTTTATTTTTTCTTTTGTTTCCCTTGTCTGAGTAGACATGGAATAATGATGGCTTCTGTTTTTGCTTGCTCATATTCTTACACACACACATACACACAAACATACACACTCCCTACCACTGTCTCCTTTCCTACCCCTTTTGGAAAACAATTTGGCAACTTGTGTCAAAAGCTCTAAGATTAAGTATTCCCTTTGACACAGGAATCTCTCACTTCGGGAAATTGACCCTAAGGAAGTTATCTGAAAGAAGAGGAAAAATATGTATGCTTAAGATGTTTATGCTCATAAGCAAGAAAATTTATAAAACAACCTAAATGTGTAACAGGGGAAAGGATAAATACTATATGCGAGGCCCACTGGATGGACAATAATGCAGAAATTGAAAATTATAATGGTCAGGTTTTACAGGAGTGCTTATAATGGTAAGTGAAAAGAGCTGACTGTGAAATTGTATATACAGTTGATTATGATCAATTATATAAAATACATATGCATGCAGGCCCAGATTGAGGGGAATGCACTCTAAAAATAGAAGTGGTGTTAAGGTGGTAAGATTACATACAGGTGATTTTTCTCTCTTCGTTCTCAAATGCTCTGTTTTCCTATAGATTTTTTTAAAGTTTGGCTATAAAAAATGTTACCAAATGAGTCTTAGAATTAAGAAGCTAGAGTGCTGTTCTGCTGGAATCCAGGTCATTAAATGGGCTGGCTCCTTCTTGACATTCAGGTCCCGGATCTAATACCACCTTCCCAGAGCAGCTGCCTAATTACCCTCCATGCCCAGCTCCCAGTCATTCTCCCCGACAATCGATTTCCTCTTCTTCAAGGCTGAAGCATTCTATCTTATGCATTTTTTCCCTTGTTTACCATTTGTCTCACCCAGGTAGAATGTAAACCCCATGAGAAGAAAGACCCCACTATTTTAGTTACCTGTATTCCTAGTGTCTTCAGTGCCAAGTATTGGAGACTATTTGTTGAATGAATGTATTCATCCACTCATTCATTCCATTGTCTTGAAAGCCAGCAATAAAACACCCTTCACGTCATAGGCTAGAATACCTTCTATGATCTGACCCTTGCTTCCTCTCTCCCTTCACTTCCTGCCACTTCTGGCCTCAGATTTTAAGCTCTAGTGATGCTGACTGCTCCAAGTTTCCCTCATACGCCATGCTGTGCCCAGAGCAACATTTTCTCCCTTCTCACCCTGCTGGTGCCTCTGCCCAGGAGGCCCTTTCCATCTCACCTCACCTGGCCAACTCTTACTCAAGGTTCAGCTCAGCTGTCATCTTCTCCTCCCCTCACTGCCCAGCTGAAGCCAGGTATGCCCTGACTCCCGGGACACCCAATGCTCACCTGCATCACTGCACTTTACAAAGCACTTTGTGTTGTGTCCCTGTCAGTCTGGGAGCCCATCAGAGCAAGGGCAGTGTCTTATTCATCCTTATAATGACCTGCTTCCTAGCCAGTCCTTGGGAGACAGTAGGTGCTCCATAAATGTTTGTCAAACTAAAATGAATGGTACTACTGCGGGGTTGGGTGCGGGTCAAATATATGCAGATTATGAGAGGTTAATTAACATGTGTCAATTTCTCCTGGAGCAGAGATCACCAATTGGCTAATCTATAAATATTAAGAGATTTTGCATAAAAACCCATATGCCTGGCTTCTCCTGAAAAATGAATAGTTCTGGCAACAGAGCAATGACTTATTGGAAGTAAATAGAAGTGCTTTCCTGATTATATGGACATGCAATTGCCAGTTCTCCACAGTCCCCATAGTCTTCCCAGTCTGAAGTCTACCATTAATGTCTTAAGAAAAATTACGAAAATTTGGAAATAAGGCAGCAGTATATCTTTTCAGTGTCGCATTAGAACACTGTCTATCAGGCCCTGCTAGGAGTTATTCAATTCTCTAGGGCCTCACCATCCAATACTGTAGCCACTAGCCACCTGTGGCTATTCATAGTTAAACCTTAATTATAATTAAATAAAATTCAAAATTCAGCTTCTCAGCCATAGTAGCCACATTTCAAGTGCTCATTAGCCACATGCGCTGGTAGCTACTGGATTGAACAGCCCAGATATAGAATATCCCGTCACTGCAGAAAGTGTTATTAGAGAGCACTGGTCTAAGACATGCACTTGGTTTAGTTTACCATTTACTATTGATTAGGGTGAATTTGTGAAATCGCATGCTAACGTAAAGATTTTTGTCCAAATAGACTTCTGTCTGCGGGAAAAGATAACCCTGCTGGTCACGGTTTTATTGCTTTGTGAGATATTAACAATTCCATTTGTCTCTAACTCAGCAAATTTACTCCAGCCTGCCTTTGCTGACCAGATAAATGTCTGTTTCTCAAGTTTTCCTTTGAATTAACTTTAGCATCCTGCTGGTTCCCTCAGCAATGAGTATAGTGAGCTGAATGGTGGCTCCCCAAAAGATATGTTCAAATCCCTGGAACTGTGACTGTCACCTTATTGGGAAAAGGGTCTTTGCAGAGGTAATTAAATTAAGGATCTTGGAATGAGATCATCCTGGATTACCCGTGTGGGCCTTAAATCCAATGATAAGTGTCCTCATGGGGGACAGAAGAAGACATGGAGGAGGAGGCGATATGAAGACAGCAGCAGGGTGGAGAGGTGTGTCCACAAGCCGAGGAGGCTGCGGAATGCCAGAACGCGGACCTCACCAGAAGCTGAGAGGCACGCAGGGTTCTCCCTCAGGGCCTTTGGAGGGAGTGCGGCCCTCCTGACACCTTGATTTTGGGCTTCTGGCCTCCAGAACTGTGAGAGAATCAATTTCTATTGGTTTAAGCCATCTGGCTTGTGGTACTTTGTTACAGCAGCCCTAGGAAACTCATACAATCAGGTTAAACAAACATTTGGCATATGCTCATTTTACATTTCTACAAGAGTTATGTTTTTAACGGAAAAAGAATTTTACTTTGAGATTTGCCATTTATATTCAAGTTCGTGCTGTTCTTTTCTTTCATATTCTTACACTTATTTTTTTCCCTCCTGACCCTGACAGTGTTTGAGATGGAGACATAGTCCTTGACCTCACTGCCCAGCCCTGCAGGAAGAAAGAGTTCAGAGATGCACCAAGTACTGAGAGGAAGGCGAGTGTAGTGCCTGACAGCACAGATTTTGGAACCAGCCTTCTGGTTCAAATCTCAGCTTTGCCATAGGCTGTGCCACCTTGGGCAAGCTATTTGTCTTCTCTGATCCTTCATTGCCTCATCTGTAAAATAAGATAATAACAGTAACTACCTCATAGGACTTTTTATCTCCACATGATATAACGTTATGCACCAAGGACTGAAGAAATTCATTGATGCCATACACAGTGAATCAACGTTTAAAAAACTAACTTTATAATTGTCCTATGAAAGTACAACTCTAATCCATTGTATTTTTAGGTGTTAGGAGTGTTAACTTGTATGTCAACAATCTCTGTTTCTCAGATTGGGCTCCCCGGGAAGGGGACTCAGAGAGAGTTTTCGAGTAGGTTGCTTATCAGGGAGCACCCTTGGGACCAACAACTGGGAAGGGAGCAAAAAGCAGTAGGAAGTGCTGCTGAGATGTGACCCAATGGCCACCTTTGCTGACCCCAGGCCTTTCCACGTTGTCCTGAGTTGAGCGGGTATGGCCAGGCCTTTATAGCCCTGCTGCCCTCAGTCACTGGATGTGGGCCACCCCTGGGGGGGCGCTGCTCTGGTCGAGGTGGCTGTCTGCAGCTGTGCCGTCCACCGACGGTCCTCCTAGCAGCTGGGCAACCAAAGAGAGATCTGGGGGGTGAATCACCATGTCCACTACTCTCTGTAGTCCCCCCCCTAGGATGTCTTCAAGTTTCAATATCCAGGGAATCTCAAAAAATGAGAAGCCCTGCCCCAGGGTGGGCCGACAGTGGCATCGTCCTTCCCCTCTCTGGCTGCAGGTGACATTCCAGTGTCATCTTCTTCCGCCCACCCTGTCCCTCCTGCTGACGGCCTCCCCGGCCCCTCCCTCCTCTTTTTCAAGATTGCCCCTGGTGTGACTAGTACAGACATGGAGGGAAAGCTGGGGGGTGGGGGAAGAGGCCAGATCCAGGAGAGCCAGAGCCCCCTTCTCTTGGGCTGCCTGAGCTCGCCCCCCTCACAGTTCATCAAGTGTGCCCCACGCAGCACTGGGCCAGCCTCAGACCCCTTCTCTACAGCAGGAGGAGGAAGGCTGCCTTTCAGTAACCCAAGGAGGTTAAATTCCAAAGGGATTGTTCCTGTCAGGGGAAAGGAATAAAAGGAATCCACTTCTGTAAACATGAAACAAAGATCAAAATAGGGGTTTAAAAGTAATGCTCAGCTAAGCCACAGAAAGGCACGGAAGATTGTACTGTGTTCTGGGATGGGTTTTCACTTCTGATCTGAAGAAGAGAGAAACGATTAGGTGAGTGGATTAAATGTAAGATTCAGCGGGTCGGAGAGGACAGAGGTTTGAGATGGAACAATTTCAAGCTCCCTGGTTGGCTTTGTCACGAGAAGCAGAGGGTATGACAGGGATCTGTGCATTTCTCCTCATGATGGCAGGCTCATGTTGTCCCCTGGATGCAAGGATGGAGACAAAGTCACAGGGCCAGGGTGGTCTGGTGTTACCAAAGTTTGAGACTGAGACTGACTGGGTTCTAAGCCTCATCCTGCCATAGAGCGCCTGTGCAACCTCACGAAAGTCACTGAACCTGGGCCTTGGTTTCCTTGTCTTTACAATGGGGATAATACCCAGTGTATCGGTAGTGGCCTTATTTGCAAGTACAGAAACCAAGTCTGCCTAAATGAAACAAGAAGGGAAGTTACTGGAATTGATGGAATCCTGGAGGTGGGGAATATGGGCAGGAAGCTAGGATGCTCAGAAGGCCGGGCAGCAGCCCCAGCGGAGGCTGCACAGCGGGAAGAATCTTCTTTGCGTCTGCAGCTCCCCCTGCACTGGATCCTTACATCACTCACTCGGGCCCCCAGAATCCCTGAAGAGAACATGCGACTGGCCAGACCAAGGTCACCCCCTCTCTTCCCTGGGCTGCAGCTTCATGAAGAAGGAAGCTCTGATTTCCTGCACTTCACCTCCCACCAAGACCACACAGGATGACAGACAGATCCAGGTACTAATAAGACCAGGGCTGATACTGGACAGCAAAAGACAGAATCACAAATACAAATCCCCCACAAGTGACCAGCACACCTACTTTTCTCTGGTTGTCCTGAGACATGGTCTGGGATATGCTTAGCATAGTATTTGGCAATAGTGAATACTCAATAAATAGAAGTTGCTGTTAATGGATTAATAAGTTGGGGAGTATTCACACAATGGAATTCTACTGAATAATCAAAAGGAATCAACTACTGATAAGATAACATGGATGATTCTTACGACATTAGGTTGAACAAAAAAAACCAAAACTAAAAGAGTACATACATCCTGTACAATTCCACTTATGTGAAGTTCTAGAGAAGTCCTAGAAGTTCTAGAAAAAAATCTGAGCTATAGCAATAGAATCAAGAGCAGTGACTGCCTCTGGGGCAGGGACACAGGGTGCAGGATTGCCTGGAAAGGGACATGAGGGAACTTTCTGGGTGATGGAAATGTTCTCTATCTTGATTAAGGAGGTGGTTACTCAAGTGTAGGCATTTGTTAAAACCCATCAAAATACACATTTGAAGGCTGTGCATTTTAGTATATGTAAATTATAACTCCGTTAAAAAGTTTTAAATTGTGATATATTTCTTATCATCAATTGATACAGAGTGCCTTCCCAGTCAAATATCTTTGCCACCAATATCATTATAATAAAAACATATCTGTATAACAAATTATTTCAGACTCTATCCAACACTCACATGTTTCAACCATCATTTGAAATACAAGTGAAAAATTAGAAAAGTTTAAGGAGTTAGTCTGGCTGGGTTTGGCTATATCACCAGGATACTCTCTTCCCACCCCCACCCCCACCCCCACCCTCACCTGCAGAAACTGAGAACAAGCATGTAGAACACTTTTAGAGCCAGGTGACCTTGTAATATCCAAGTGTGTGATCAGAGGACTAGTCTTCTCAACAGGGAATAAACTAGGTTGGGTATTGCTGAACTCCCGTGGTCATCATAATAGGAACGTATATTGGTCTGCTATGGATTGAAAAAAAAGAAGTTTCAGAAGCACTGTTCTAAGCTGCCTTCCCAGCTTACAAGCCACTCAGGGAAGGGCATCCTACTGCCTGTCCCCGACCTGGGTTACTACCGCATCAATGTGGCCCGCATGGAGCATGTTCAGTGAACTTTGGGCATTTGTATTGATTTTAGGCCTGAGGCCTCTAGACAAACATACGCTTGCCAGGACTAGGCCACTCCAGCCCTTGGGGTTGTCCCCCCACTCAGGAAAAGCCTAGATGAAGCAGGCATTCTCTTGAGAACCTAGCATAACTTCAGCCCAGATGTTGATCCAAGACCAGTCGTGACCTTCATGTCTTGCCACATACAGAGCTGGCTAGTTGCCAACCCAGTATTCCTTCTCTACTTACTCTTCCTTCCTCTTTACTTGCCCCTGTTTTTAGCTGGGCATATTGTGATCAAGAATAAAACACTGATTTCCCAGCCTCCCTTGCCACTAGATGTGTCCATGTGACTTGCTTCTGGCCAATAAGATGAATTCTGTGGGACTTCCAGGAAGGCAATCTGAAGGGAGCTGACTCAGCAGAGTGGAGCCTCTTTTTGTCTTTACGTCTCTTCTTCTGACTTACAAATCCAGCAGCCCACATGAGGCAACCTTGAGGATGGATGCCATACACCGTGGTGGAGCCCCAGAAAGACAGATGGCGTCTAGATCCCACCATCCTTGGATGCCTGCCTCTGGACTTCCTTTATACAAGGAAGAAATAGGCTTGTGTTTAAGCCATTCTTATCTTTGATTTTTCTGTTTCATGCAGCTAAATCTAATCCTAAATGATACCAAAGCTTCCCTTTTCTCCTTCGATTGACAGTCGTCTACAAAGCAGGCCTGCCCCATCCATTCTTCATCCTGGAAGTCATTAAGGAAAGCACGCTGTTAGGATAGCAGTCTGGTTATACACACTCTCAGGCATATCTGCACTTATGAGAGGACACCAGAAAAGGCAATGCTTCGAACCAAAAGGAGCATCATGGTGCCAAATTGAAATAAAATTTGGAATCTTGTAACTTTTCCATGAAGATGTGGATACATGTAGGGACTCTGAGGAATGTATCAAATACTCTTCTGGCCACCATTGTGAGAGAAGAAATAAAAGTTAACTAGTTGCTTTTAAGATCCAAGCAAATGTGTTTGGAAAGGCTATAAATTAATGACTTGTTAGAGGGAGACGCTATGCTAGTTAATTTTCCACAGGCTTTGGAAAGCATTTTCAAAGGGAAATTCTATTCTCTACCTTATATTTGCAGGTTCACAGAACAACTCTTCCCCACATCAAACATTTTTTCAAAGTGTTGGTCTTCTCCAGAATAATTACATGGAAGTTTCAACTCTTCTCTGAAAACAATCGAATGTTTTACAGTTATCAAAGAAATTGCTTTTGAACATAGAAGTTGAAAGTTCTAAGATTTACAAATGATTAGAGAAATTTATTCACCGAGAAGTGTTATACAACTATAATAAAAGTCATCATTCCTCCAAATACTATAATTTATGTACAACACATGGGCATAGTGACTGATTTATGAAATTTTTTTGTTCCCCATGAACCATGAGTTTATTACAAACAAGTATGTAAATCAAACTTTTTTTAAATAGCTTTGTCTTTACCACTGATGTCATTGTCTCCACAGTAAACTAACACATTTCCAAAAAGACACACACATGCGTGAACACATGCATGCAATCACTCAATCTATCTCTCACAAAATCAACCTAATGCTGGCCTATAATGGTTTTAGAGTATTTTAGATTATTCTAACTTTAAAAAATTAATTATCGAAATACTATCTAATTCACTAGACTTCTAACCACCTATGAGTAAGACAATGGAAATTTTATCACGATTCTTTAGATGTGTATGCACACATATGTGCCCTTGCTCCCTGCTCCACTTGTTTGTTTTAAAGCTAACCTCTCATACTTGTTATATTTATAAAATCAATTTTCTTTGTGGTTGGTATCCAGAGACTAATTTTGAACACCTTGATAAAAATTAGATGAACTTATTAACAATTGGAAGATAGCTCCACAGACTTCTCTAGCACATTGCTCTCTAATTTAATAGGTCACTGAGCCCCTCCTTACAAGTGGCCTTCTTCCATTTGAAGAACGAGAGGTATCATAAGGAAAGGGGCAAAGGAGAGAACTTTGGACAGAATACTGGGTATTTACATTCAATTCTCCAAATTGATTTAGTAGACATTTTTTGGTTAATATGGTTTCCCCTTGAACTTGAGATTTCTTGTAGTCCATCCCCATTAGGAAAGAAGGAGTGGTGTAACAGTTAAAGACCCCAAGAAGTGTTAAATGTTCAATGACAGTTGCGTAAGAGAAGACTGGAAATGTAATTTCATCTGTGATTTTTTTTTTGCCCTTTGATAGGTACCTTCAGTTATGTGAGCTGGCGTGCTTAGTGCCCCACCAAAAACACAAGGCAGATATGATGTAAGCCTTCAATTGCTTAATCAAATAAACAGGCCTAGAGCCTGAGTGTAAACTTCATGCCTTTTATTATAATCATGGCTGAACAGGCTTGGCCGGACTTCAGTCATCTATCACCAGCAGTTTGTGCTTGCATTTGGAAGAGTTTCATAGGTGCAGTTCCACCTTCCTCTTCCCAGCCCAAGCCCATCCCTTGGCACTTCCTCTCCACTGACTGTGTTCAGTGCAGTTGTTCCAAGGCCTTGGGTTGCCATGGCTACCATATCCTCACCTGGATTGGCAAGGCTAGCAGAGTGAGTGGATGAGCCCTTGGCAATGGTGGCAAGGTAGCTCTCCAGAGACGCCTTCTGTGCTGGCCCATTATTGCTTTTAAAAAGCTTCATCTATTGTTTTTTATTTTGTTGTGTTGTTATTTTACAGAAATAATACATGAAATGCATGAATATATTCTCTTTGTAAAAATTTAAAACATCTGAACTCAGCACCATCAATTAACTGGACCTAATTAACATCTATAGATTACTTCATCCAACCACAGCAGAATACACAGTCTTCTTAAGCTCACATGGAACTTACACCAAGATAGACCACATTCAGGGCCATAAACACGTCTTAAAAAAATTTTTAAAAACAGAGATCATAAGTGAATGCTTTCAGACTACAGTGGAATTAAACTAGAAATCAATAACAGAAGGATAGCTGGAAAATTCCAAAATACTTGGAGGTTAAACAACACACTTCTAAAAAAACACATGAGTCAAAGAAGAAATCTTGAGAAATTTAAAAATATTTTGGAAAAATAAATACAATTTATCAAAATTTGTGGGATCTAGCAAAATCAGTCCTTAGATGGAAATTTATAGCATTGAATGCATATGTTAGAAAAGAAGAAAGATCTAAAATCAATTATCTAAGCTTCCACCTTAGGAAACTAGAAAAAGAAGGGCAAATTAAATCCAAATTAAGCAGAGCAAAAGAAATAATAAAAATTAGAGCAGAAATCAATTAAATTAAAACCAGGAAATCAACAGAGAAAAACCAATGAAGTCAAAAGCTGGTTATTTGAAAAGATCAATGAAATCAGTAAGCTTCTAGCCAGGCTAACTAGAAAAAAAGAGAGAGGACACAAATTACTAATATCAGAAATGAAAGAGGAGACATCCCTATAGATCTCATAGACACTAAAAGGATAATCAAGAAATACTATGAACAACTCTATGCCCATAAACTTGATAACTTAGATGAAATGGATCAATTCTTTGAGAGAGACGATCTGCCAAAACTTATGCAAGAAGAACTAGACAATCTGAATAGGACTATACCTATTAAAGAAATTGAATCAACAGTTAATAATTTCCAAAACAGAAAGTATCAGGCCCAGATGGGTTAACTGGCAAATTCTATCAGACATTAAAGGAAGAAATTATACCAATTCTCTACAATTTCTTCCAGAAGATAGAAGCAGATGGAATACTTCCTAATTCATTCTAGGAGGCCAGTATTACCCTAATACCAAAAACAGACAAAGACGTTACAAGAAAAGAAAACCACAGACCAATATCTCTTATGAACATAGTTGTAAAAATCCTCAACCAAATATTACCAAATCAAATCTTACAATGTATAAAAAGAATTATACACCATGACAAGTGGGATTTATCCCAGGTATGCAAGGCTGGTTCAACACTTGAAAATCAATTAACGTAATCCATCATACCAACAGACTAAAGAATAAAAATCACATAATCAAATCAATAGATGCAGAGAAAGCATTTGACAAAATCCAACATTCAATTCATGATAAAAACTCTCAGTAAACTAGAAATTGAGGGGGAACTTCCTCAACTTGTTAAAAAATATGTACAAAAAAACCTACAGCTAACATCATTCTTAATAGGGGGAAACTAGAAGCTTTCCTGCTAAGACTGAGAACAAGGCAAGGATGTTTCCTCTCATTACTCCTTTTCAATATGGTACTCTTAAAATGTCTCGTATATGGTTCATTTTTCTTCTTCACTTTCTGTAGAAGTAGAGGATGATGCTGTCTGAAGCCATGGGTCTATCTTTAACATCAAGTATCCGGAGGATAGAATTGCTCTGAGTTTTATCACATGTACACTCTCATTCCACATGCCCTCCCACACTTTAAATTTCAACCTATTTCTTACCATTACATGGTCTTTGTTCTTAGCACCTGCTCAGGCCTCTCCCTTCAGTCATCTCACATGGCTCCTCCTCAAAGGGCTGGGATAGACCCCCTCCTTCTCTCCCTTTCTCAAGTCACCACCTGCACTGCAGCACCAAGGGCATACAGAGCTTCCTGGGGTCTGCTGGATCCTTCGAACACTTTCTCAGCTGTTTGTCCACACAACAACCTTCTAACAATGGAATGGCCATAGCTGTGGTCTCCAGCATCCCAGGAGGTTTTGGAAATGATGAAAGATCACTTCTGACTTCTAACTAAATGAGTCAGATTGGACACACACATTAACTCTGCCCTCTCCCCAGACGCTACTAAATGACAGTAAATTAAAAACAATGATATAAACCCACGGGGATAAAGAGAACAAGAGAGGAGTTGGCAGCAGATGAACAACGTCAATAAAATTTTGGAAAACGGAAAGCAGACGGAAAAATGATAACTGACTTTGAAAAACTAAGAAACTGAAACCTGCTTCCTACAAATTGGGGACAGCTTTGCTCAGCAGAACTCTATAAAGTCTCAGGATTTGGAGGACCAAGTACCTCTAAACACTGAGGTATAGGGTGGGTCCAAACCCACAACTGATTGAAAGTTTAATTGGTGAGTAGTTAGACATTCAGAATCCCCCCTCTAACCCAGCCAGTCAGCTACCTTTCCTGTGTTAGTTACCTATTGCTGCACAATAACTTACCTCGTGACTGAGTGGCCTAAAACCAAATTAACATTACCTCACAGTTTCTGTAGGTCATGAATTCTGGAATGGCTTAGCTGGGTGTTTCTGGCTCAAGGTTTCTCATGAGGTTTCAGTCAAGATGCTACCTGGATCTCCAGTCATCTAAAGGCTTGACTGGGGCTGGAGGATCTACCTCTAAGACGGCTCACTCCCATACCTGGCAAATTGGTGTTGATGCCTGGCTAGAGGCCTCAGTTCTTCACCATAGGGCTGCTTGAGTATCCTCTCAACATGGCCGCCAACCTCACCCAGAGCAAGTGGTCTGAAACAGCAAGATGGAAGCTGCAGTGTCTTTTATGATCTAGCCTGGGAAGTCACCCTCCATCATTTCTGCAATATATTGGTGACACAGGCTGCTCTAGTCAATGTAGGAGAGAGCAATGCAGGAGGTGCAAACACCAGCAGGTGAGAATCACTGGGAGCCATCTCAAAGGCTGGCTACTAAAGTTCCCTCATCTCTTTAGTGTCTCACTCTTTAATATGAACACAGAGACAAAGATCACCAGACATTTGAGGAAAACTTCTAACATGAAAAAAAGAGACCAAAACCAAGAGAAACAGAGGAATTCAGAGAAAACAGAATATGCAGGAAGCAGAAGGAAACTTACAGAAAAAAGAAGGCGTTAAACCTTCAGAGAGAAAAGCTAAGATATCACAACCATGAAACAAGACCAGGATGTCATAATAATGATAATGGAAATAACAACAAAAACCACACAACGTCTTCTCACCCCACAACATTTATGGAGTCCATATGATGTGACGGCCCCTCTTCTGAACAGAACTGTACATGCATTAGCTCATTTAACCCTCAAAACAACCATCCCGGAAGGTAGGTTCTGTTACTATGTTTATTTTATAGAGGCTTAGTAACTTCTCCAAGGCACAGCTGGTTGGTGGAAAAAGTCTAGAGTTGAACTCAGAGCCGTAGCTCTTACAAAAGAAGGCTTCAGACCCTGTAAACAGAGTCCTTTCTAGAGAGGGAAAGAACGCTCATTTTAGAAGCAGATGAAACTGTGAGAAACTCAGCTGGGACTTTGCGGCAGGCAGGGTACAGCCCGCGGGGCAGGTGAGCCAGACTGTAGTACCTGCCACAGTGGAGGGGAGGCTACAGCGCTGAGGGGCAGAGACACCGGCACAGGCACAGGACAGGGCACAGCGCCTCCGCCCCGGCACTATGCATCCACAGCCCACTGTTCCTCAGCACAGCCCACAGGCCACAGTCTTTATGGAAACTCTGGAGCAGAGTCTGGCAATTCTATTCTGGTAGATTTGCAAGAGTCACACTACGCAGAAAGCACCTGTGTGTATAAGTGAGCCTGAGTTAGAGAATAAGAGATGAAAACAAGAACTCATCTCCTCTACTCTTCATCAGGCTGTAAGTCTCTGAGGTAGCCTTTCCTAGAGGGACTGAGTCAGAGAAAAAGCTGCCTGAAACGTTAAGAAAGGGCAGGCTTGGGCCGGCCTGGTGGCGCAGCGGTTTAGTCCGCGCTTGGCAGCCCGGGGTTCGCGGGTTCGGATCCCGGGCGCCTGCCGATGCACTGCTTGTCAACCATGCCGTGGGGGCGTCCCATATAAAGTAGAGGAAGATGGGTACGGATGTTAGCCCAGGGCCAGTCTTCCTCAGCAAAAAGAGGATTGGCAAAGGATGTTAGCTCAGGGCTGGTCTTCCTCACCAAAAAAAAAAAGAAAGGGCAGGCTTGCCAGTGGTTGGGGGAAGTCTCTTTCAGCCACTTTAAAATTGCGGGTGCATCAGGGAGGCCCTGGCTTTCCTGGTTTCAGCAGCCTGTGGTACCACAGAGAGCATCCCTCCGAACAATCTGAAACCTACATCCCTTTTGCTGGATCCAGGAAGCGTTTCCCGGGTTACTGCACCATCTGTCTCCGAGGTGCCTGCAAGGGAAAGACGCTGTGGGGCGGCGAGAAAAGGGCTGCAGCCGGCCCAGGAAGGGACTGTGCAAGCACTGTTTGTCAAGAAGTCAGGCCAGCTAATGAGTGACCAGGGAAGCCAGGGGGCTGGATGAAATCAGAGAGAAGAAATCGAACGCTGCAGAGGTCAGAGTGCAGAACAGCCACCACACGGGAATCCAGTCCACCCTCCACCTTCATCTCTCTCTTTAGCATACTTGGACAAGCCACTGTTTTTGGCTTTTCACAGCCTAATTGGCTATTTTCGTGAATAATCTCCAACTCAATCCAGGAAGAAATTCCATCCTGTCAGCCAGCAGCACAGATTGTTGCAAGAAAAATGACACAACTCCATCCTCTGGGCAAACTTGCAAATTATTACAAATTTCCCCATCTCTCCTCCACTCACCCAGCTGGCAGCAGAAGGGTGTCAGTTTTTCCACAGAGATAGAACTTTCCCTCTGTGTGATTTCCCGTGATCAAACAAATCCCTATGGCCCTTTGTTGACTTTCATTCCTGACTCCCTTTCCCCTGACGCTGAGATAGAACCTGGGCAGGCCCTGCTCCTGAGCACTTCTCAGGACTCAGGCACCAAGCTTGCCTACGCATGGCCTTGGTGCAGAGACAGATTCCAGAAAGGGACACTGGGCAGCTATAATTCTGCACCTCCAGATAAATGACACCATGAAAACCAAATGTGCATAACGTGGTCATCAGTGCAGAATAGTTTTGACATAAACCACATCCCGCTCATCTGAGGACCAGGGTTGACCTAACCACTGATAACCCTGCCCCTGGCCGCTGACAGTACTAGAACTCAGCTTTCTCCAGACGCAGGCTCCCACACACATGTTACTTGTAGATTTCATATACTCTTTCCCACTTGGATTCAATTCAGTAAATAATTCTTGAGTCCCTATGGTACTCATGACACCATGCTAAGCTTCAAGGGAATACAATAATTAATAAGGGTCTAGCTTCAGGAAGTTTGCTGTTTAGAAGGGAAGGAGATCCACAAATTGCTATAAATGTGAGAAGAGACCTAAAAGGATCTGCATGGTTGTAGCGACCGCTGGAGGAGGGGATATGGAGAGACGCTCCTTGGCGGGGAGGGCCCGGAGGTCTTGTGGAGGAGGGAGCATTTGAGTGGGGCCATAAAGGGCTTTAGTGATGGCCTCTGGGAGGTCAGGAAAGGCACCGGGATGAGCAAAGGTGTGGAGGGAGGGTGACCCCAAAGCACAGGGTTTGTAGGGAAAGGAGAGAGAAGTGAAGTTTTAGTGTGAGACAAAGAGTTAGAGCCTCAGAAGCTCTTCCCCAGAGGAGCACCCAGAGTTTGATTTGTGTCCCCAACTAGACCCCAGATGTGGGTGGGGCCTCCATCCCACAGTGCACAGTCCAATACCCACTCTTTCCTCCCTTTTTTTTCTCCCCAAAGCCCCAGTATATTCTAGTTGCAAATCCTCTAGTTCTTCTACGTGAGCCATCGCCACAGCATGGCTACTGACAGACGAGTGGTGTGGTTCAGCGCCTGGGAACCGAACCTGGGCCACCAAAGCAGAGCATGCCGAACTTTAACTGCTAGGTCATCAGAGCCGGTTCGCACCCTTTCCCCTCTTATTCAGAAGGCTGGATTCTAAAATAGTTTACCCTGATAGCTTAAAGGATGAACTTTACGTCTACCAATGTTGTTATAGTCATGATTCCTCAGGCTGTTGCTTTAGAAGACCTCAAGTAGTTCTGAGCTCCAGCTGTCTCTGTTGATAAAGAGAAAGTAAATTCTCCCTGTTGCAAAAACTTCTGGAGCTGCAGGAAACCAACCTGTCAACTGAAATTGATATATTCCCTCAACTGGAATGACCCCACCCATTTAACACATCCCCTGAGAGGGAGCAGTTTACTTCATTCCACCCATAGATTCAGGCTGATTATCACATAACAACATAACATCTTCAGGAGGAAGTCAGAGTAGAAATGACCACGCCCACTTCATGGAGAAAATGAAGTACAAATTTCACAGTCACCCAAGAGAGATCCTCACTTCTAGCCTAGTAATATGTTCACCAGATCATCCTAACAGTTTAGGTATAGGATGAATTCCAGGCTTACTTTGCATCTCTGTGTGTATATTTCCCTTAACCAGAAAGCCAAATGCTAGAGCTTCTTTATCATCATAGGGAAAGAGAAATCTAAGTTCACAATTTTCCCTCCCACTTATTCCTAAATATCTGGTAGCCTCTGTTTCCTTCACAACAGTTCCTTTCAACCTCTCTTGCTCTTGTTTAGAATAATTCTTTGTAAGTCCTTTCCGTGTCTACAGCTTGCAGGCTGAGGAAGAGCTCAGAGCCCTGACAAGCTAAGTTTGATTCTGTGACAAGCTGGCTCCAGGCATTCGGTCCATGAGGAAATGACATGTGCAACCATGTCAGCTTCCAGAACGTCCACCTGGCCTTGATCACCCAGGGTCTCCAGACACTTGTGTGTGTTGATCTTGGGATGCAAACCAGCTGCTGGCCTCTGCGGTGTCTTGGTAACTATGGAGACAGGAACATAAACATCAATAAGGACGTCAGGCAGCAGGCGGCCAGTCTTAGGAGCGAAAGCATCGGTGAGGCTGATCTGGCACCGGCGAGATGTGTGGCCAATGATGAAAGGAGGATTCCCAGGCCTCTCTTTTATCGAGAGGGATGGCTGTACCTTTAAAGTGAGGCTCCTCTCCTCTGCCTCCTTTTCACCCAGTTGCTTAGTTATTCATTTGTTTATTGCGCAAATATGCACTGAGGGGCTGCTACGTGCAAGACAGTGAAGGCACCGGAGACAGAGGCAAAGAGGGCAGAGTCCCTGTCCTCACAGAGCTTTCCAGGATGTGGAAGTTTTAGTTCAAGCTAAAACTGAGGACGTCCTGGGCAAACTTGGATAGTTGGTCACTCTACTGAGGGGACAGACCATTAACAAGTACACAAATAAATACAATAAGTTCCAATAGTGATAAAAGCAAGGAAAGAGATCACACGGCGTGATGCAGTTCCCGGTGACAGAGGTTGAGCGGTGGAGGAGGTTTTGCTGACAGCGGGGCAAGGAGGGTCTCCCTGAGGAGGTGGTTCTGAACTAAGGCCCAAAGAACTCGAGAGCAGTGTTGCCAGTTGAGGGAACAGGGACAAAGTCGGCAAGTTTGAGATAAGGAAGGCAGTGAAGCTAGAGAGGAGCAGGAAGGGAGGAGATGAAGCCACGCGGGCCGTGTCCTGCAGCCGTGGTAGGGATTCTAGAACATTACCAGTCCAGCAGACAAGCATTTACTATGGCCCAGATAGTCTTTGAGGGACTTTACGTATGTTAACTCATTTAGCCCTCACAACAGAAGTAGGTTTGTATCGTTAGCCTCCCCTTATTACAGATGAAGAAACTGAGGCACGAGGAGGTGTGAGAATTCCCTCACCTTCACAGAGCTATCCGTGGCAGAAAGTCAGGCTTCAAGCCCAGGTGGTCCAGCTCCAGATGCTGCCCCTTACCTTCATACTTCCCCCCACTGCCTCGGGTTTTAAGCAAAGGGGCACCGTGATCTGATTTACATCTGGGCCAGAGCCTGTCTGGGGCCCCCCGTGTGACTCACCCACTCCAGACCCATCAGACCCCAGGGCCTTGTGGGCTGTGTTAAAGTCACAGATTATCAGTGGGCCGTGCCGCTGTAATATTTTCATAATGGGCTTCAAATGGAAGAAACCAGGGAGGTGAAAATATTATGGCATATTGCCTTTTAACTTCCACTTTGCTTCTTTATAACCACCCTCAATATGTTATTCTTGCCCCTTGTTGAATATCAAAAACAACATAACCATCCAACTGCAAAGGCTGTAATATCAGCAACAAAATTACTTTATCGGCTGTGGTTAACAATGGGTTTTCTTTCCTCCACTGTTTCTGATAAAATGTTTGCACAGCATTATATGGGGAAATATAGAGCTACAGCAATAAAAAATGAACAGGGATAATTTGTGTGTTGGCATTTCTACAATAGAATGTCAAATATTTCATTCCCCAGTGATATTGAGCCTTTCAATGCTTACTGCTACTTTCTTCGAAAAAATGCTTTTTCATTTTATTATTAATCTTAAGCTGTACATATACATTATATACACTCTTTTTGTATATGTTTCTCAAATAATATTTTAAAGTCTGTAATAAAAATAAATATGTCTTGAGCATTGAAAATGATACCATATCAGGTGAACTAAAAGGCAGTAGCTACCAACAGAGAACATTTCTTTCTAAAGACCCCCTGCCCTCATTTTGTATAATACCCCGTCCTTTTCAGAATTCCCTGCAATGATCACTTTTACAATGGGAGTTTGTTGCTTTCGTAGAACTTGATGATTAATCGACGTGGACTCATTTCTCTCATTCTTCTTACTGTTCTTCATAAAGAAACTTTCCAGGTGGTAAGTAAGGATAATCAGGTCCCACATTTAAGTAGGAATCATCATATTTTAAGAGTACTTACAAATCACATATTGTAAAATGAGTTGAAGTAATCTGTATGCATCACTTGGGTTTTAGGTCTTTTTTATTCTTATGATATAGCTTTTAAATCAAACCACAAGATACACTTTAGATAGAAAGAAAAGTATCAAAAGGAACGAAAAAGGCAGGAGAGACCTGTAGCTAACTCTGGGTTTGCATTTGAAAAAGAAGCCTCGAAAGCGGACGGGGCCAGCCCCCAAGTCGCCGTCAGGTCTGTAGGAACCTGGTGAAGACCTTGTGTGGGCCATGCAGATGTTGGCCCTCCATGTTCAGATTTGGTCTGCAAGAGACATGATGGGGATTCACGAAGTCTCCAGAGGGAGAGAGGTTTGGAACCTGAGGTGACTTGTCTTTGAAATTGCCGGGAAGATCGGGTGGTTGCAGATGTGAGCACAAACATCCCATTTGATACTGAACAAATGTTTTATTGTTTTTCATGTCAGAGAAGAACAAATTACCTTCAGTATCCCAGAGTGAGCAATGGGTAACAATGTCACAAACACCTGTCATCTGACAATTGGATACTCGGTACCTGGGTCATGGGAACGGGGAATTGCGACTGTGGGTGTGATTGGTTGAAAAATGGTCTCCCAAAGATGTGCCCAAGTGCTAATCCCCAGAACCTGCAAATATTACCTTATATGACAAAAAAGTGACTATTACCTTATATGGCAAAAGATGTGATTAAGGATCTTGAGAGGAGCAACTTATCCTGGATAAGGTGGGCCCTAAATGAAATCGTATGTGTCTTTATAACAGAGGGGAAGAAGGAGTTCTGACCCACACCCACACAGAGATGTGAAGTGATGAAGAGATACGATCTCTGGGAAGTGAAATGAAGACAGAGGCAGAGACTGGAGTGATGCAGCCATGAGCCAAGGAGCACCTGTCCCCACCAGACCAGGAGCCTCCATAGAGCCTCTGCAGGGAGTGCGGCCCTGTGGACACCTGGATTTCAGACTTCTGGCCTCTAGAACTATGAGAATAAATTTATGTTGTTTTAAGCCACTAAGTTTGTGGTCATTTGTTACAGCAGCCATAGGAAACTAATACAATAGGCAATAGGTGTGGGGAGAGAGAAGGAGGAAAGGAAATTATTATTTTTTAGCTGCATACTCAAGGAGGCTAGATCCTTCTGTTAAGTCACTGTGCAAAGACTCTGGGAGCTGGCAAACAGCAATGACATCCCAATAAATGTGGCAGGCAGAATTTTAAGATGCCCATGATCTCCACCCCTTGGTGTTTCTCTTGTGCTTGTGTTACTTTACATGGCTTAGGGATTTTTCAGATGTAATTAAGGTAACTAACCAGTAGATTTTAGGATAGATTATCCCCGTGGCCCTAACGTACTCACACAAGCCTTTTAAATGCAGTCTTCTCCAAATGGTAGCAGAAGAGGTCATCACTGAGATGCATTCCAGCTGGCCTGGACGAAAGCAAACATCCATGCTGTGAAGTGTGGATGGAGAGGGGTGTGCTCTAGCAGCTGAGAGTGGTTCCTGTTTGACAGCTAGGGAAAATGGGGACCTTAGTCATCTAGCTGCAAGGAAACAGGTTCCACCAACAACCACTTGTTACCGAACAAAGTGGGCTCGCCTCCTGGTGAGTTAAACAAGACTCTACACCAATGGAAGTTGTCTCACAAAGTAAAGTATATTTGCAGCAAATAGGAGGCCATGAGGAATCATTTCTAAAGTCACGGTGTCCCCGAAGAAAATGAAGCAGGAAATTTTATTTCAGTTGGGAAATGAATATTCAAAAGGGAGAGGAGGGTACTTGCCTGCACAGGCTCAGCTGGAGAACATGCTTCCACATAATGAGGCCTAAGCTCCTCCTGGAGAGATCTTTGCATTAAAAATAAGGCAAATGTCATGGGTGTAGCTCTTGTGGTGAGGCTTGGTCAGTTTCAGGATCCTTGGTGGTTACATGCCTTTAACGTACAAAAGGGAAAGAAACAACTTGGAAAAACAGTTAATTGATTCCAAATCCACCTTTGAGTTTCTCGAGGCACCTAGTTGGTGACACACTTAGAACCTTAGAAGAGGACTATGAGGCCCAGATGGGAACCACAGCCTCAGACAACATTTTGATTTGACCCTGTGATACCCTGAGCAGGAACTCAGCCACGCTGTGCCCAACGTCTGACCTACAGATCTGGAAGCTAATCAGCGGGTGTTGCTTTAAGCTGCTAGGTTCGTGGTAATTTGTTACGCAGCAACAGAAAACCAATACACATTCCAGTTATTGAACTGACCTGGAATGGGCAGGGAGACTGCAGGTGTGACAGAGTTCTCTCTAGTGTCATGTCTCTACTCATTCCCCACCATCCTCCATCACCCCCCACACGCACCACTATATGCCTGGACTGTAAAAGATCTACCAAAGCCAAGGACACATTTTCTGTGATCTGATCTATCCAAGTTAATCCTGAAGAAATCAAGTTTTAGTCTAACCAATCCTGTAGGCAGGTGCTAAAGTCATGTGATATGAAGAATAAACTTGCCCATTCCCAAGTGGGTCCATATCATTGTGCAACACACACACAATGGTACAGCTACATGCTGAGATGTATTTTGCCCATTTTCAAGAGAAAAAAGCTACAGACATTCACCACTTTAACCAAGAGGAAGAAAACTGCGCTGGACTCAACTCAGAGAATAAATCTCTCTCTCTATGCACTCCAGCCCCACTAATTTCCTTCAAGTCTTTGGAATGTGCTGAGCTCTTCGCTGCTCTAGGGCATTTTCACATGCTTTCCCTCTGCCTGAAATATTCTTTCTTCTACCCTTCAAATGGCTGACTCCTCATCTTTAAGATTTCAACTTTATAATCTCCCCAAAGACTGTTTTCCCTGACCACCCGATCCGAAATTGGTCTCCGTTGTTAGTCTCTCCAAGTTTCTGTTCTTTTCTGTCATGGCACTTTATCACATTTTGTAATTATATATTGATTTCTTTGTTTGCTTGACCACTAGAGTAGAGCTTTATATATTATTCAGTACTCTTTTGGTTGCAAGCAACAGAAATCCCCTCTGGCTTGCTTAATCTATAAAAGAGGGGTAGCTTGTATGATTCAAAGAAAGTGCTGCACCCCAAAGTCACCACAAGGACACAAATGATGAATACTGTAGGAATTTTCAGTCCTTCTCTCATAATTCCAGCCACTTTAGAAACCTGGTGCCTCCATTCACATTTTAAATTCCTGGGAGAGAGAATCCGATAGGTCAGGTTGGGGTGAGTTTCCACCTTTGGACATCACTGAGTTCCTATGATGGGCCCAGTGTAAGATCAAGAAAACACAATCTGTTATTTTGTTATCAGAAGGGAGGAGGGGTGAAGGTGGATGATTCTGAACAGGGATAGTATGAGCATTACCACTTGTACTGAACATGGATTGTGTGTAAGGCCCAGGGATAAGCCATGTTGATACATGTATGGGCTTTTGACTTTTTCAGTCCCCATGCAGGTCTTTGGATGGTACACATCTCCAGCAGGTGTTGCCACCATCAGGAATCTTTATGTCACTGTGCCTGGGTGCTATAGACTGAATATTTGTGTCTCCCTGAAATACATAAGTTGAAACCTAATTCCCAATGGTCTTGGGAGGTGGGGCCTCTGGTAGGCGGTTAGGTCATAAGGGCAGAGTCCTCATGAATGGGATTATTGTCCTTCCAAAAAAGGCCCAGAGAGCTTCCTCACCCCTTCTACCCTGTGAGGACACAGCCAAAAGATCGCCTTTCTGTGAACCAGGAAGAGAGCTTTCACCAGACGCTGCATCTGCCAGCACCCTGACCTTGGACTTCCAGCAATCAGAATGGTGAGAAATAAATTTCTGCTGTTTATAAGTCACCCAGTCTATGGTATTTTCTTACAGCAGCCCAAACGGACTAAGAGAAATTGATACCGAGAAGTGGGGTGCTGCTGTAACAAAGACCTAAAATGTGGAAGTGGCTTTGGAACTGGGTAATGGGTGGAGGCTGGAAGAGTTTGCAGGTGGGTGTTAGAAAAAGCCTACATTTTCATGAATGGACTGTGAAGAGCTCTTCTGATAAGAGCGCAGAAGAAAAGGAGAGAGCTGCAGAGAAAGCCTCAGTCTTCTCAAATACCTAAGTAATCCTGAACAGAATGTTGGTAGAAATATGGATGCTAATGGCCATTCTGATGAGGTCTTAGATGGAAATGAGGAACATGTTATTGGACAATGGAGGAAAGGCGATCCTTGTTATAAAGTGGCAAAAAACTTGGCTGAGTTGTGTTCGTGTCTAGTATTTCGTAGAAGGTAGAACTTGTGAGCGATGAAACTGGACATTTGGCTGAGGAAATATCTAAGCAAAGTGTTGAAGGTACAGCTTAGCTTCCCTTGACTGCTTATAGTAAAATGCAAGAGGAGAGAAATGACTGAAAGACAGACTTGTTAATCAACAAGGAAGTAGAACTTGGGGCCGGCCCGCTGGTACAGTGGTTAAGTTCACGAGCTCCACTTCGGCAGCCTGGGGTTCGCAGGTTTGGATCCCAGGAGTGGACCTACACACCGCTCATTTAAACCACGCTGTGGCGGCGTCCCACATACAAAATAGAGGAGAATTGGCACGGATGTGAGCTCAGGGCCAGTTTCAAGCAAAAAGGGGAAGACTGGCACAGATGTTAGCTCAGGGCCGTTCTTCCTCAATGAAAACAAAAAATGAAGCAGAACTTCGGAAGATTTGGAAAATTCTCAGCCTATTCTATTGTTCACTAGAGCACAGTGAGGGTGTGGCCAAATCACTGTTTGATAAGGAGATCAGTGTGGATCAGCCATCTCAACGGAAGACGGGAGCTATTGTCCATTGTCCGAGGCTATGAAAGAATGACCCCAAAGGCAACTCAGAGATTGTCAGAGCAATTTCAAAGGAGAGGCTTCTGGTTCCTGCAGGACCTCTGTTCACACTGCTGGGGGCTGCCGCACATCACAGGCTCTGCTCCCCACACGCCGGTGGGTGTCATCCCCCTCAGCTGTCCCAGGTAAGGCTCCTGTGGCCCCAGTGTGGCGCAGGCCGCAGTGGTCACCCCTCTGGAGGGAACAGGCAAACATTGGCGGTGTCCCTGTGGCACTGTCTCTGCAGAGTGCATGACCTATAGGGGTGTGGCTGCCTCCACCAAGATTTCAAAGAATGCCCAGGCACAGAGCCAGGGAGCCGCCCTTCGGTCAAGCCATGGGGGCAGGGCTACCTTGAACCTTGGTGTCCCAATCCCTGCCTGGTGAAGCAGAGGCAAGACCTCCACCCCAGTGGGTCCAGAAGGTGGGACTTTTACCCCATGGGCCTGGAGGGCAGAGCATCGAGCCAAAGAGGATTGCTCTTGAGCCATAAGGTTTACTGTTTGTGCCGCTGGGTTTTGGGCTTGTTCGGGACCTGTTATTCCTTTCTTCTTTACTACTTCTCCCTTTTGGAATGGGCATGTCCATCCTATGCCTGCCCCACCAGTGTATTTTGGAAGCACATAACTCGTTCGATCACAGGTTCACAGCTAGAAAGGAACTTGCCTCGGGATAAATTGTACCTTAAGTCTCACCTGTATCTAATCTAGATGAGATTTTTGGACTTTGACTTTTGAGTTGATGCTAGAATGAGTTAAGACTTTGGGGGTTATTGGAATGAAATCAAAGTATTTCACATAGGGTCTGGGGCAGAATGCTATAGAATATTTGTGAATATTGGCCTATAGTATTTTGTTATAGACTAAGATACTAAATGGACTAAGACACTAGATGACTAAAACACTAATCCAGCCTGTCATGTTCCAGAGAGCTGGAGAGAACCAAACGCACGCTTAACAAATCTGGGCAGCAGGATGTAGTGAGAAAAACTGGGGCCCCAGAGAGAATCCTGAGTACGAATCCAGCCTTATCACTGTGACACTCGCCAAGTCAGCCTGTCTGAGCCTCAAATTCCTCATCTATAAAATGGGTATAATTATATATATTTGTGAGAACATTGTTTTAAATGACTGGCTAATAAAGGCCTTCAGTTAATTCCTTTGTACTCCATCACTTTATTTTCTGCATACCACTTATTACCATCAGAATTATTATATGTGCGTATTTATACATTCGTTTATCTGTCTCCCCACCAGAATGAAAGTTCTAGGGGGGCAGGGATTTATCTGACTTGTTCAAGACTATATGTTCAGCGCCTGGCATGTTATAGCTGCTTAATGAACACTTTTGAAGAAGTGAATGCACAAATGAATGAATAAATGGGGACCCAAGAGGGAAACAGAAGGGAATACAATGGGGATCATCTTTTTCTGGGGTCTCATGGATTGAAGTGACTTAAGAGCTCCAGCAAATAGACTGCATCCTCTAAGCCATATTCTTGACGTTTGTGTTATTCTGTTTATTTTCCTTTTGTCATCCATGACCTTAGTCACTCTTGTTTAAACATTCCAACTGTGTCTCAGCAGTGCCAGAGAGTAATAAAAGAAAGATTGAGGGTAAGAGGAACCATCACCTCTGAAGATGCCAGGGCACCAGTGACAATAGCTAATGAGTCAGAATCCTGATGGAGGTGGCCGGTCCGTCCTGAATCAACCTGTGAGCTCCAGGCAGTTTATCTGAAGAAGGCAGTAATTTCCTTAACGCTTCCTTACCGGTGTGAGGATTAAGTCACATAATGTATATATAAAGCTTCTGACACATTATTACGTGTCCTACATGAATGTCCATTCTAGAAATTAGGCTAAGACTCCATAATCCCAGCCCAATACATGTTTTTACTTCAGAAATGACTAAATTTGTTGCTGAGAGATAAACTGTACTTTCTCAGAATTACTGCCAGCTTTGGCTCCTGGCATTTCCCTTTTTTCAAGAAAAAACATCCCCTTCTTTCTCAACAGTGTGGCAACCCAACTCAAGCAGAGGAAATGTAAATTGCCCGGTGAGCAGCCAATCTGCGGTGTAATCTAGTGGTTCTCCTGTAAAGAAGTTAAACAAACAGTGGAATGCCTGACCCCTTATTCTAAAGTTTTTCCACCTGCTTTGTAATTAAACACCCGTTTATGGCCCTGAGGGAAGGACGGTGAGCTGCAGTAAGTTTTCAAGCAAACTTCCTTTGTGGGCCTGCCTACAAGATTCCCCAGAACAGTCAGGGCACCCCCCACATTGTTCCTGGGGCTCAGGGGAGACCAGACTGATTCGTGCCTGCAAGGACGCTGCCCAGACTGCCTGCTGGAGGCCAGGAGCACGGTCTCCCCAGCAAACACGACTGAGACGCTGTGGGTCGCCTTTCAGCCGGGGCTTTAGAATTACTTGTGAGATGTTTCCACCTTTTAAAATACTTGAGCCTGTTTCATCTTGGGACAACTCCTGCAGGATTCCATTGAGGAGTCTCAAATTCTAAGACTTCAGAAATCCGTGGAAGCCGGGGGCAGGGGGGGGGGGGAGGGGTGAATTTCAGCAAATTTCACTGGGGAAGCTCCTACCTATAAGACCTCTGGGGAAGCTACTCAACCCCTCTGTGAAACAGGAATAATACTGACATGTATCTCATCCGTGTATAATGAGGACTGAATGACTCAGAACAGGCCCTGACACATTCCCCTCCTGTTTTGCAAAAGACTGTCTTCATTGAGTAGGAAATAGATGAACATGATTTTTTTTTGTGAGGAAGACCAGCCCTGAGCTAACTTCCATTGCTAATCCTCCTCTTTTTGCTGAGGAAGACTGGCCCTGGGCTAACATCCGTGCTCATCTTCCTCTACTTTATATGGGGCGCCGCCACAGCGTGGCTGACAAGCAGTGCGTCGGCGGGCGCCCGGGATCCGAACTCGCGAACCCCGGGCTGCCAAGCGCGGACTAAACCGCTGCGCCACTGGGCGGCCCCCATAGATGAACATGATTTAAAAAAAAAATCAAACTTACACATGGATTTCAGTGAAAAGAAACTCTCCCTCCTACTCCTAACCTTCGTTCCACTCTCAAAGAACGTTATCAGTTTCTTGTGCTTCCACTCAGATGGTCAAGACACACATATTTATATATGTGCACTTTTAGAAAGGCAAATGGTAGCGCACAATGCACTACTATGCCTTTTTAAAAAAGTGTAAGCTGTATTGAGATATAGTTCACATACCATACAATTCACCCACTTAAAGCGTGTCTTGCTTTTTTATGTATCGTTTATCTCAGATAGTTCCATATCAGCGTGATTACATCTGCCCCATTTTCTAGGGCTGCATCTCATTCCGCTATACGGATGCACCATGATTTTCTTTATTCAGTCCTATGTTGCTGGACATTTCGGTTGCCGCCGGTGCTGCAATGATAATCAATATCCTTGGATGTAGGTCTTAGGGCACGTCCAAATATTTCTCTGAAGTTTCTCTTCCTGTTCCCATGCCTTTCCTGGGAGTGGATCTGCTCCTCAGATATCGTCAATAACGACATCTCTAACACACCAACATGTCCCTGATGCTTGCAAAATATTCCTCCACATTGTTCTGCTGTTGTCTTTGGCTTATGGTTTTAACATATCCTGGGTAACATACGTTATCATTATTAATTATTGTTCCTGCTATTATTAATGAGACTGAGCATTATGACAGGGCTTGGCAAGAAAGCAGCAGGGAAAAATTGGGGGATATTTGTGGTTTAATTTCGATAGAACACTATTTGCTAATTATCAAGCCTGGGTTTGGCAAGAGATAATCATGGACACATGATGCAGGTTGTAAGGCCAGTTTCTCTCAACTTGCCTTCCAGAAATGAGCTTCCACGGCTTGCATTGAGCTCAACCTTCGTTATTGGAACAGTTCTCCTCAACAACCCGAGCCTGAAATGAAGACTCCTGAGAACTTGTCCGACAAGAGACCAGAGGCATTTCTCAGTCTGACTTATAATAATAGCAGGAAGTACTTACACAAGCTTTTACCACACGCCAGGCCCAACTCTAAGCACTTGACATGTATTAACTTGGTTGCTCCTTATGACAACCCCAGGAGCTGTTATTATCACAGTCACCCCATTTTACAGATGAGGAAACTGAGGCACAGTGAGGCTCTGTAACTCGTCCAAGGTCTTCCAGCTAGTGAGTGGGGAAGCTGGGCTTCGCCTGGCAGCCTGGCTCCTTTACACGGTTTACCACTCCTTTCTCCTACTGTAGCGACTGCAGGAGCAGGTTATTTGTGTCTAAGTGACATTAGGTAAGAGAGTCCAGGCCCCAGCACATGCCAGGCACACAGAAGGCATGTGACACATTATAATTATTCTTATATTATTCTTGCATCAGAGATGTATTCTCTTGCGTCTTGAAGGCTTTCAGAAATCATTAAGGTAGGAGTCAGTTCAGTGAAAGGAAGGGGGCCCTGGGCTGAGTTCTCAGCTCGGCAACCCGCTAGCTGTGTGGCCTTGAGCAATTCTTTCATCTTCATTAAGCTCAGCTTTCTCACCTGAAGAAGTGGGTTATAAGGGTGCTGTTGATGCCTCACAAATGGCTGTGAACATGAAATACTGGATGTGAAGCACTCAGCACAGGCCCTGGGGCAGGGAGCCTGTGGAGAACGGGGGGGTGAATACAAAAACTCTGGGCTCTACCTGCTTCCCGTTTCAAACCCGCAGCTACCGTTTACCAGCTGGGTCACGGCGGCCACAGGCAAATCACTTCTCTCTCAGCCTCAGTGCTTCATCTGTAAAATGGGGCTTTTGATGGAACCTATGTGGTGGCACCATTATGACAGTTAAATGACATACACCTGCAATGTGCCCAACAGGGAGTATTGGCTAAGAGTTGGGTACGACTCTCTTTATTGTCTAGGTTTTGTTTTTAATGGTTATCTTAGGGTTCTCCAGGGTTCTCTCTCCAGAGAAATACTTTATTGCCCACTGTATTCGTTTTCTAGGGCTGCCGTGACAAAATACCACAGCCTGGGTGACTTAAACAACAAATTTATTTCTCACAGTCTGGAGGCTGGAAGTCTAAGATCACAGCTTTGGCAGGTTTGGTTTCTTCTGAGGCCTCTCTCCTTGGCTTGCAGATGGCCACCTTCTCCTCACATGGTCTTTCCTCTCGTGCACACATCCCTGGTGTCTCTCTGTGTATCCAAATTTCCTCTTCTTATAAGGACACCAGTCAGATTGGATTAGGGCCCACCCAATGGGCTCATTTTAACTAACCATCCCTTTAAAGGCCCTGTCTCCACATACAGTCACATCCTGAGGTACTGGGGGTTAGGGCTTCAACATATGAATTTTGGGGGACACAGTTCAGCCCATAACAATGGCATAACATCAACGTGAAAGGATTGTTTTGAAGATTAAAGAAACAAGGCATGTGACAGGTTCGTGACAGTGTTTGTCCACAGCAGGCACTCAATAAATGTTATTTTCTTTACCTCATCTTGAAAACTCTTCAGAGTTGTAACAAATGATGAGCTTAGTCCTCACTCGTGGGCATCACGAGAAGGGATTTGGGAATTGACAGGAATCCTTGCCAGCTAAAGAGAGGAAGGAGAAATCTTCCTTCCCAGGGCTTGTCTAGTGCAGGGTTCTCAAACTTGAACCTGTATCCAAATCCTCTGAAGGGCTTGTTGATACCCAGATTGCTGAGTTGTAGGTCTTAGACCCCAGGATGGGCATGTCCAACACATTCCCAGGTGATGCTGCTGGTCCAGGGACCACACTTTGAGAACATGAGGCTAGTGTATTCCTTGTGCCTCAAAGGCTAAGAATTAATAACGGAGGGTAGGGGGGAGTGCTCCAGGAAATAATGGCTTAAACTGGTGTGCTGGGCTGCATTTCTGGGGTGTCCTGCATGATGACCTCAAGTTAGCTTTTGCCCTATGTCTTTACCTTTACCTGTCTGGCCCTATATCCCCGAAGGACAGGAGCAAGGGAGATTTTTCCAAGCAATCTGCAAGGAAGTTAACCCTGCTCAGCTCCCGTGCCCTCCTTCGCCGCCTCCCTCCCCTCCTCCACCTGGTCCTTGCTGGTGAAGCATTAGTCATCCGGCTGGGCTCCCCAGGCTGTTACAGCCCTGAAGGAAAAGACGGATTCACAGGGAGTGAGCTGGCCCCTCCACAAAGCAGCAGGTCCTGTGGGAGGGAACAGAGCCAGAGCCTCTAGAAATGTCAGCTTTTTCCACCGAGTCAACTGGATGACGGGAGAAGGGAAGGATTTTCTCCTTCTCATTTAAGTAGTTTTTCTGTGTCTAAAGATGTTTTATGGAAACAGAAATTGTACCCGATAAAGTGCCAGCATTAATCCCGTTGATGTGTTTAAGGGAAGCACTTTCACAGCAACAGATCATGTTAATGTAATGCTGATGGATAAGAAACGGCAGAGGATGATTTCAAAAGGTCTTTTTTTAACACAATGAGAAAAAAAGAGAGAGTGACTTTCCATTTTATTTTTTCCTGTGAATAAGTGTATCTTTAATCCTAATAGTATTTGCTGAAATAGAGTTTTGGCTATAATCCAAAGGGAGTTTTCAGAGTAGGCCAATTTCTTTTTACCTCTGCTTCACTGACTCAGCCATCAGACCAGTAATTCAGTTCAATAAACATTTATGGAGCTCCTACTGTATGTCAGGCACTATACTGCATCTAAGGAGCCCACAGGTGAGCAGGGAACAGATAACAATGATGTGTGACAGCTGGGCAAATTCTTCCTTCTCTCTCAGTTCATGAATTATTTTATTAAATAGTTTCTGAGCACCCTGTTCTAAATTATGCTCTGTGATAAGGAAGCACACCATCTACTCAACTTGTACTAAAATCTTGAAAAATTTTGTACTTTTAAAGGCATATCTATCCCCAGCAAGTCCCTGCACATCTTCACCAAAGGAAGCACAACCTTAATTAAAGTACATTTTCAAAGGTGTTTCGTATGCATATTCAAGTTTAAGAGGCCTCTGGCTGAGAATATGTGGATGCATTTTGATTTTTCAGGAAAGTAACAAGTAGCTTATTACCAATGACAGTTAAAACATCATAGTTGTCGGGGTCGGCCCAGTGGCGCAGCGGTTTAGTTCACGCTTGGCAGCCCGGGATTCGCAGGTTCGGATCCCGGGCGCCCGCCGACGCGCTGCCTGTCAGCCATGCTGTGGCCATGTCCCATATAAAGTGGAAGAAGATGGGCACGGATGTTAGCCCAGGGCCAGTCTTCCTCAGCAAAAAGAGGAGGATTAGCAACGGATGTTAGCTCAGGGCTGGTCTTCCTCAAAAAAAAAAAAAAAAAAAATCATAGTTGTCAAATGATTGGCTTTGTTTTTGTGTATTCCAGGGGATTCAATGCTACTCTCAACGCCTTGCATTACAATGTGCTCACTGGGAGCAGCCAACAGCCCTGAGTACACTTGCCGGGAGGGCAAGAACGAGACTCTCATCCACCATGGGTGGTTTGGGCAGAAAAACAGGCCAAGGGCAGCTGACCTAGACAGGACAAGGGTGTGTTCCAGGCGGGGCTCTCCAAGCTGGACTTGTGGTTATGCGTAAAAGCTGGGCTAAGGCTCTAATTTAGTCAAGTTACACCAAGACACATTGAAAAGCAGCCAGCAGAAGGGAGAGAGAAGAGGGAATGGATGAGGAGAGAAAAGGGAGAGAGGATAGGAGGGAGAGAGAAACATTACAATGGAAACGTTTGCTTCATCTTCCTTTAGGATTCCACTCCAAATTGGCAGAAAGGCAGCCTTCTAGAGAGATAGCCCCCCAAAGGTCGGGGTTCAATAGTCTTCCCATCATAGTGGGGTACATGCCTTTTCATTTCCAATGAAAAATGTTTCCACCCTTTACTTCTGAAGCTGAGTCATTATTTTTTAATTAGGACTCCAGTGTTTTGAGAGTTACTGGACAGAAAGGATGTGTTTGGTAAGAAAGTTTGTCGAATCATCCTTTCATTTTCTAGTGACCCTTCAAGAAAACCTGGAGACTAGACCAGAGTCAGTGTCTACTGTGGTGTGTTTTGCAAAGAAAGAACTGCCATCCCGAAGACCCAGAATGGAATGATTCTATGCAGCTCTGACGCTACACGCTAAGGCATGCATAGGATGGGCAGCTCACTCCCCTTTCCTCCTGTTTCTCTTCCTTTGGTAATTTTCCCCATATCTGTTCAAGTGCCTGGTTTATTTCCTTCCTCCTTATTTCCTTCTCAAGTATTTTGTGGGTAGCTACAGTGCTGGGCGCTGTGGACACAATGGTTAGTGGTTAGTGGGGGACACAGGCCTGCTCCCTAGGGCAATTCTCCTCTCTCCCACTGCTGGGTTGGGAGGAGCCCACTGTGCTGAGTCCTGCAGGAGGAGTTGGCCTCCAAGGCGGAGGGAGGAGCAGGAGCACAGGCCAGGGGAGCTGGTGAGGTTCTGGGATGCACAGAATGCAGCGCTGAAGTGTGGCAGGTAAAGTGGGGGGGGGGGGGGACAGTGCGGCTGCCAGGGGAAGAGAGGGACTGTAGTGTCCTAGAGAAAGGAATGGGAGGAAGGGGAGGGTTTAAGCAAGGGTGTAATTTGGTTTTGCATTTTACAAAGAGCCTTTTGGTGCATTTTGGAGATTGGGTGGGAGGGAGGCCGTTTGGAAGTAGGGAGGCCAGGAGAACTTTTTAGAGATTTGTTAGAGATGTAATGTGCTACCAATCTCAGGAATGTTCTATATTTAAAAGAACCCTAAGGAGAGAGTAACACTCAACACACAGAGGTGAGTCGCTGATGGTGGAATCCTCTGCACCTGGAGAGAGATGTTTGCGTGTCTGGATGCCTTCCCTGCGGCTGTCAAACCCCACTGAAGACTGCGATCTTCCTTGGGAAGAACATCAGTGAGGAAAGGAGTAGGGAAGACATAGTTTGGGAGTAGAGGCTGGGGTGGGGTTAGAGAAGTGTGGAGACCCTGGGAGAGCAGGGGTCACAACTGGAGTTACTTGGGGGACTCCTGATGCCGAGGCCTCAGCCCAGAACAACTGAATAAAAATTTCTAGGATCGGGGGCCCAGGCATCAGCATTGTTCAAGCTTCCACAAGACTCCAATATGCAACCAAGATGGAGAACTGCTGCCCTAAAATGGTGGTCCTCAAAGTGTGGTCCGTGGACCAGCAGCATGAGCATCACCTGGGAGCTTGTTAGGTATGTGGATTCTCAGGCCCCTCAGACCTGCTGAATCAGACTCTATTTTCCCAGGATCCCTTGGTGACAGCTAGCATATTGACTGCATGTTGGAATCACCTGGGGAGAATTTAAAAAAAAAAAAAAATCTCAGTTCCTGGGTCCCACCACCAGAAATTCTGATGTGATCAGTTTGGGGTGTGGCCTGGGCAGATGGACTTTTTAAACCTCCCAGGTGATTCTCAAGTGCAGCCAGGGTGGAAAAGTGAGATAAAGCCCAGAAATTCTATCAGTGTTCATGGTCCTGCACCTCAAAATGAAGAGAGAAGGGTGGGGCTCATGTGGGGCTCTATACAAACCTATAACTAAATGCAAAGTAAATTTGGAAAAGTGATTAAGAGTTTAAAATATGTGAATGGAATCTGTGTCCTCTGAAGCAAATCTTTCCTGGAATTGAAATTTCTGAGGGGGCAAAGCAGCCAGAATATTCACACTGAAATACGTTCCAGTAGCTGCTTGCCATGTATAACCCCATCTAACACACTCAGCCTTCTGTGCCTGTATGTGTGCATCTGTGCAACGGGCACAGCAGTGCCTGGTCGAAAGGATCAGCAGAGGAGGCTGTGGTGCAGGCAGCTTCTAAAATGGCCCTGGGGAGCCTGCTCCTGGTGTTCAGACCCTAGTGTCACTCCCTTCCCTTGTGTGGCACTGGACTTGGCTTCTAACAATAGAACATGGCAAAAGTGATGGGAATGTCACTTCTGAGATTAGGTTACGAAAAGACTGTGATATCTCTTTCTGTTTCTTGGAGCCCTTGTTGTGAGGAAAGCAGGCTTCCATGTTGTGAGGAGTCCTGTGGAGAGGCCCACGTGGCGAGGAACAGATATCGCTGGCCAACAGTCACAGAAGGGAGCCGGGGTGAGGCTCCTCTCTAGTCAAGACCTGAGCTGACTGCAGCCTTGTGAGAGAGCCTGAATCCCACGTGGGACGCAACCTCAAAAGCCACCCAGCATCGCTTCTGCCGGGTTCTACTGCTTGGAGCAATCATAAGCACCCCCAGGTCCGAGGGGAGGGGAAATAGACTCCACCCCTCAGTGGGAGGAGTGTCAGTCACATTGAAGAGTATTGGGATGAGATATATACATATAAATATACTTGCATGTATGTACATACATAAGTACATATATCATTGTATGGCTCATAAACCCCCTCAAGGAACTCCTCAGATTAAAATCATGGTTTGTATGTGAGATGGAACAGCTCCCACAGAGCAGACCCCTTCCACCAACTTAACAGCTCTGACCAGGGCCTTCTGTGTTATATAGTGATCCATCTTTGCAAAATATAATCAGTCACAAACTATTAGCTGCTCCCCTTATCATTACTACCAGTCGTAGTAGCAGTATCTCCACCTTTTGGGTCGGGGAGAGATGAGGAACGTACGCCTGGCACAGGGCTTTGAAGCAAGACAGATCCGGGTTGGAATCTCATGACTGCCTCTTACCCTAGTTCAACCTTAGAAACATCACAATCTCTCGGAGTCTCGGTTTCCTCATTTGTGAAAATGGGGATTATAATACCGACCCGGCAGGGTTGTTGAAGCATGCCGGGGAATCTATGAAGCATCCAGCTCACGGCCGGAGTGAAATAACGGCAGAGTCAGTTAGGAAATGCACTTCCTTCTGCCAGGCTGGGAGGGGAGCTTGGGCCAAAAAGTCCAGGCTCACCTAAAGGCGGCGGGGAAATGCCTGAAGCCACGCTAGGCCCGGACTGAGTGTGAGCCTACTAAAGGGTTAAGAAGGTCTGGATTCAGAAGCAAAGGGCGGAGGGGAAGGCAGGGGGGAGGGAGGTGGCCGGGCTTGGGCACTATTAGCATGCAGCTGGTCAATGCTGCCCACTGCCCCAGGCTCAGCTGTTACTCCTCTCAGAGTCAGGGGAGAAGCACGAAAAACAGCGGTCGGAGCTGGCGGTGGAAGGGGTTTCTCAGCGGGAGTGTTCCGTCTCGCACACGGCCCCGATTTAAATCGGAGGAGCAGCCCCTGGAGGGGGTTTGTGAGCCATGCAATGCTAATTAACTCCATTGTTATATTTTGTTTTCAGCATCAGAGTCCCGCTAGTATTGGAACACTTCTTTCTCTTGCAAGAATTTTAAATCTTGCCCCAGTGTATAAAAGTCTGTGCCAATATCTTGGGCAGAGGGGCCTGGAAATAGGAGCTGCCGAATTTCCTGGGTGATGATTCAGGTGGAGAGGCTGGTTTCAGTCAAATGAGAAGTTGACAACACACCATAACCAGAATCTTCTTTTCATTTTGCATTCTATTTAAACCACTCTCCAGCTTCTTGAGTTATCTTGTGTCTTAACAGTTATGGCTTTTTTAAATGAAGGAGAAAGGGGGAAAAAAGACAAACCAATCAACTAAACCTTGAGAGAATGGAAGCCACGTGAAAGGACTGATTAGCTTCTGCCAAATTCCCTGCAAAAGCAATTCCAGAAAATTCAAATTCCCTCTGCCAAGGGCCTGGACTGTCTGGGAGCCAAGAAGGAAAGGAGGGACCAGATGAGAAATCCTGGCAGGGAGCCCTGGTTGGTTGGGCAGAACCAATTTTCCCAACTTGATCTGATTCCAGAGAGGATCGGGTGATTCAAAAACTAGCCAGGAAGACAACTGTTCCAGGGCCTTCTGAGTTACTCATGACTCCTGCCCTGACTCACCGCTCTGGACTCCCTCCAGGCAGAGGGAGTGAGAGGCTCTGGGCGAGCCCACAGGACTGGCCGCCCACCCAGGGGCAAACCGAAGTCCCAATCTAAATGGGAGGGACAAGGATTTGTCCATGGGGTAAAAGATATGTTATGAGTTTATGGGGCTGGTGATAACCCCCTGCCTCCCAAGGCTCAGTTGAGAGGAAGGCCTAGGCATTTCAAAAACTGATTGGCATCCTACAGTTGGGGGGGGGCGAGGGCGGGTACGGCGGAGGGGTGGGGACAGGACGGACACGGGACGGTTGGCTGCTCCTGACTGGGACGGGGGGAGTTTATTGTGGGTAGGAAATAAGAGCAGCCCGGCTATTTGGGTGACTAAGGGTGACAGTGAGAGATACATCAGAACTGTGATGTACAATACCACTAGCCACCAGCCACAAGTACTATTGAGCACTTAGAATACGGCTAGTCCAAAATGAGATGTCTAAAATACTCACCAGATTTCCAAGACTTAGTATGAAAAAAAAAAACCCAGTATAAACCATCTCACAATTATTTATATTGATACACGTTGACATGATAAATTTTTGGAAGTACTGGGTTAACTAATTATCAAGAATAATTTCATTTTTCTTTTCTTTTTAAAATGTGGCTATTAGAAAAGTTAGAATTACAGATGTGACTCACATGTTTGTGTCTCCCATTTTGTTTCAGTGGACAGCTCTGTTCTAGACTCATTCAAGTCTCATCTCTCCCAAGGCAGAGCGATGAGAACATGGGCTCAGCATCCTCCCTGTTGAGGCCGAAATCCTAGATCTGCCGTCATCTGGCTGGAAGATTTGGTCAAGTAACTTAGACTCTCCCTGTTTCAGTTTCGCCATGTCTAGATGAGGCTAATACCAGTATAAGGAGGTGATGCTTAAATGAGAAGATGTTCCCAAAGCACACAGAAGTGTTTGGGACACCGTAGGCATTTAATACACAGTTACCTTCGTTATGACCTATTCTTAAAAGTTTCTCAAAAAACCCAGAGGCAGACAGGGAGGAGCGGGGGATACAGAGGCATGCAATGGTTGCTCTTGGTATCCACCTTCAATCCACTGGTCCTTCCATATTATCTAGTGAGGAGAAGCTCCCTCCTCATATGATTTCACTTGCAAATTTGGAAACTGACAGAGAGGCTCTCTGACTTTCTTAGTAAGACAGAATAAGTCAGCTAGCTCAGTATGAGACATTTGGGGTTGAAACTGGAAGCCACACATGCAGGGAGAACAATATCTGACTTGGTATCAGAAGACCTAAGTCTAAATCCTGCTGTTTGACCCTAGTGAGATTTCTTAACCTCTCTGGGCCTCAGAGTCCTCACCTGTACATAACCTGGGAACCCTTCCAGTTCTCTACGTCAGTTAGAGAGTCTACAGGGTCTTCATGAGCACCTACTATGTACCTGGCACTGTGGGAACACTGGGTATTCCTTGAGAAGCTTCCAGTCCAACAGAGAAGACGCAGGGCAATTAATTACATAGATTCATTAAAAAAAAAAAGTATACATGGATGGGAAAGAAAAACACAGGAAGCTGGGTAGGGTCCTGCCAGGGGTCCTAAATTGGAAGAATCAGAGATGGCTCTTCTGGGAGTGTGATTCTTAAGCTGAGACACCAGGGGAATAGAGAGGGAAAAAGCCTTGCAGGCAAACAGAATGAGCAAAGGCCCTGAAGTGCCAGAGACTGATAGGAAGTCCAGGCAGCCAGGACACATGAAGTGTGAGTGTAAGAGTGTGTGTGTGTGTGTGTGTGTGATGGTTAATTTTATGTGTCAACTTGGTTAGGCTCTGGTGTCCAGGTGTTTGGTCAAACACTAGTCTAGATGTTGCTATGAGGGAATTTGCAGATGTGATGAACATTTACAAGCAGTAGACTTTGAGTAAAGCAGATTAGCCTCCACAATATGGGTAGACCTCATCAAATCAGTTGAAGGCCTTAAGAGCAAAACCTGAGGTTTCCTGGAAAAGAAAGAATTCTGCCTCAAGACCATAATATAGAAATCCTGCCTGAATTTCCAGCCAGCTGGCCTGCCCTACGGATTTCAGACTCAAGCCTGCAATATCAGCTCTTACCTGAATTGCCAGCCTGCCCTACAGATTTTGGACTTGCCAGGCCCTTCAGTCACATGGACAAATTCTTTAAAATTTCTCTCTTAAAAATAATCTTAACACAGTATGTATTAGTTTCCTAGGGTTGCTACACCAAAGAACCACAAGCTGGTGGCTTTAGACAACACTAATTTATTCTCTCACAGTTCTAGAGGCTAGAAGTCCAAAGTCAAGGTGTTCGCAGGGCCCTGCTTGCTCTGAAGGCTCTAGAGGAGACTCTGATCCATGCCTTCCTCTTAGTTTCCGGAATTGCTGGCATCCCTTTGTGTTCCTTGGCTCATATACATGTCACTCCCATCTCTGCCTCTGTCATCAAGTGGCATTCTCCCTGCGTGTCTGCCTCTCGGCTCCGCTACTTGTAAGGACACCAGTCTTATTGGATTAGGGTCCACTCTACTCCAGCATCTTAATTTGATTACATCTGCAAAGACCTTGCTTCCAAATAAGGTCCCATTCACAGGCACTAGGGATTAGGACCTGAACATCTCTTTTTGGGGCACACCATTTAACCCACAATACAGTATATCAACTTTTCAGGTAAAATTACATCCTATATTTAGGGACATGTTTACCATTCTCCAGAAATGATTGTTTAAAAACAATGAAAATACAATCATTTAGGGACTCAAAACATCACATAAGTTTCCTGCCTCAACCAAGTCTAAAAGGTCTACTGATAGAAATCGCTGTTGTTGAGGTCTGTTTTAGCTGAACTTGACTTTAAGGAATATTAGAACAAAGACTTCACTACTTTCGTCTGTCACGGAGCCAACTCTCCTCTCGTTTCTGGATCGTCTGCATTGTACGTGATTTGATGCAGCATCAGCCAGGTCTGGGTTTGGCTAATTAGCTCGGAGACTTGTTTGTGTGAACCCACAGGCCTTGGTTTGAACCTAACTAAACAGTGGAAAGATGCCTCAAAGTTTCTTTCCCTTCTGAGAGCAAGGAACGAAAGCTTTGCCTGTTAACTCCGGCTGGTAAATACTCTGTCTCCCAACTCTCCCTTGTGGCCTCAAGGTCATCCATCTGAGGAGGAGATTTTCAATAAATTTTTAAAAATTCATTTTCAATCTGTTTCAAGAATTTTACAAGGGAGTAAAATAAACTTTTCTTTTTTCAGATCACAAACCAAGTTTGTTTTTTGTTGTTGACAGTTATTAACCTAAATACATATATTATCTTATTTAATCCTCCCAACGACTCTGTGATTTGGGTATCAGTATTGGCTCCAATTTACAGGTAGGAAACTGAGACTTAGAGAAGTCATTTGCCGTAGGTCACTCAGCCAGTGAGTGGTGGAACCAGGAGTTGAGCCCAGGACTCGTTATGCCTGACCTAACGATTTGACTTTGCCTTTATTCCTCTGTTCCCAAGGTCTCAGTGGGTGGCTCGTGGGCCAAACCCACCCAGTAGAGAAGTCTTGGGTAGTGAATTTTTTTTTATTTGACTACTTTTTGGCAGGCTTTTACCTTTTAGTTCATTTTAATTCCTAGTTTCTTATGCTGTGTTATTTCACAAGTTTGTGCTTGGCCCCAGGGCACATTTGACTTTCCCTCTATCTACTCCTACATTCTAAGGCAATAGTTTAACCTTTTTCCCTGTTTCTCTCCCATTTGTTTAACCATTTGAAGACTTCGTTGAATGTGAAGGACTACGTTTCCACTTGAACTTTATCATCTGTGACAACTGTCATCACTATAGTTACAATCACTCCTTCTGATGTGCAGATACGATCACTAATTAGATGGCATTTTCAATTTCTCACAGATGCATTGTCTATTTTTACCTGATTCATCTGTCATACAACAAACTACACATTGAGCTCTATTTTAAAGGACATGACGGGAACTTGGGGAATATCTAGCCTCCCTATGTTTGAATTGGGTAGCTAGCATCCCACACAAGTGGGAATTTTATATACAAAAATATATAAGCTTATCCAATAATTTTCCATATATGGCCTGAGACTATTGAGAAACTGATGTGAAACTACTTTTCAAGCTCATAGAGTTGTCTTTACAAGCCCACCCAGGTTGAACCAAACCTGGACTCTTCAAACTGTCCCCCTACCCACCCTAAAGGGGAATAAAAGAACTTGGTTTGGTGCTGTTTATAAAAACTCATCGATTTCAAAGATCCCCTGGTTCCACAAGACCAAATGTCCTACATCAAGCAGACCATGGTCTGTGTGTCACATAACATATAGTTCCACACTGACTATCTATAGGTCTGATATAGGTTAATTATTGATTACTGGCTTAAATCATGTATAAAGGGTTATCTGAAAAGCCACAAGTTCAAAAACCCTTCCCAGAATAGCACCGCCTTTGAAAGCTGCGACAGTCGTGTGTAGAAAATAAAACGTCCAGGCATCGGAATCAGGGGTGGGCGGCTCCCTACAAACACCAGGAAAAGTCATGTGATGAACCCAGTCCAGAGGAGAAGTTTCGCTTCAAAACTGCTGTTAAGTTCCCAGCGAAGCAGGCACACGTCTCCATGTCTGTCACGAGTCCAGTCATGCTTCCACAGGGCTCTGAACGAAAGTTACTTCCAAAATTGAAGCTGTGTAATTTTCCTTGCCAAATACATTAAAAATCAAACCAAAGACTCCTCAGCTTCTTCCCTCAACAAAACCCATTTCCTATCTCATTAGCTTTGCAAAGTTTCACAGCAAATTGGTGTAAATGGACACTCTAGAAAGAGCATTATTGTCTTTCTGTCTAAATAGCTACTGACACTCTTTGTTCTCTTTGACAGTGCACTCTGCAGAGCAGCTTTATAAAAAGAGGCCATATAGCGGTATTCGTTCACTGCTTCTCTCCATCACACGGCTGAGACAGACAACTAGGCTGTCAGACCACTGCATTTGCTTCCACTGCTCTGTCTTCAAGTGAGGCTGTGGAAAATGAACTTGAAATACTATCAAGAACACTTTTGCTCCTTTTAATTCTAGGTAAAGGAGTTATGCCTCACTGCCCTTATTCATTCCAAACACCTGGCTCCATTCCACCACTGTGAGGTGAATAGCAACTATTTAGCAATAACTCTTGCACACATGGCCGTCACAAAATGAAACCAGAGAGGGGAGATCTCAATTTCAGAGATTCCTTCAAACACAGGAGTCTCCATCCAACGGAGATACACCACTACACTTTAAGAAAATGCATTGAAAGTCAGACTCTTCTCCAAAGAATAGCAAAATGAAAAGTAAGAAATTCTAAGTTAGAGCTAAAATGGAGAGAACCTGCTGGGGCTGCAGCGGGTGAGATTTTTATTCTCATATTGGTTACTAGAAGAGAATCATCACAGATTTGGGAACCACTGGGAGAAACCAGACAGGCCAACCTCACATCACCAAGTGGGATGGTGTCTACACCATCTTCTTTCAATTTAATTCACAAGTATTTATCAGGGTTTAATATATCCAGAGCATTACGCCTGTTCAAAAATTCTTTAGAGAAAGACACACTAATGCTCTCTGTCACACATTTCAGCAAACCATAACTCTTAGAAAGAAGAATACGTGGCTGATGGAGGGCAGATTCTATGGAAGGCAGATAAGGAAATTCTGCTTGAAGCATTGTTGTAAAACTGGCTGACAACGCCATCTTTTATGATATCCAATGCCTATCAGTTCAAAGTTCACAAGATAAATTTCAACTTAAATTTGGAGCCAGGAAAAAATTTCTCTCTCCAAGTAATCTTTTATGCTTCCTTTTCAAGTATAAAAGAAACTCTGTTTGCAACATAAAGCTAGATTTAATATAGAAGTGTAACAATAAACCACTACAGCTATCTAGCAATGCCCATTTTCTGATCATTTTACTTAATCTGTTTTCTTGTTATTTTTATATCCTATTTCCATGTAGTTTAATATCATAAGCCACCTCATTTTTTTTGGCACAGAGTGCCACATTTAAAAAATTACTCCAATTAAAACAATGAATTACCACTTCACACCTATTAGAATGACTAAAATCCCAAACTGACAATGCTGATTGCTGGGGAGGATGTGGAGCAACAGGAACTTTCATGCGTTACTGGTGGGCGTGCAACATGGTACAGCCACTGTGGAAGACGGTGACAGTTTCTTACAAAGCTAAACATTGGCTTACCATATGATCCAGCGATCTTGCTTCTAAGTATTTACCCAAATGATTTGAAAACTGATGTCCACATTACAGTCTGCATGTGAGTGAGTACAGAAGCTTTATTCATAACCACCGAGAACTGGAAACAACCAAGATGTCCTTCAGTAGGTAAATGGACTAACAAATTGTGGTACATTCATACAATGGAATATTATTCAGTGATAAAAAGAAATGAGCTATCAAGCCACAGAAAGACATGGACAAATCTTAAGTAGATATTGCTGAGTGAAAGAAGCCAGTCTGAAAAGGCTATATATTGTATGATTCCAATTACATGAAATTCTGGAAAAGGCAAAAGTAAAGACAATAAAAAGATCAGTGGTTGCCAGGGACTGGGAAGAAGGGAGGAGGATTGAATGAGTGGAGTACAGGGGATTTGGGGGACGGTGAAACCATTCTGTATGATACTGTAATGGTGGATACATGACACTGCATTTGTCAAAACCCATGGAACTTTACAGCACAAAGAGTGAAACTTAATGTGTGCTGCAAACTCCAAAAAATCATTTAGGAGGTTGGGAAAAATCCCAGGATGGAATGCAGAATGCGACAAAGCAAATTGTATTACAAATACATGAAAAACATCACCAAAAGGGTGGAGAAAAAGTGCTAAGCTAAATCACTTTGGAAATGAGTGGAATCTGTAAGACTAAAAACAGAAGAAACTATACATAAGCACTGTCCTCTAGTTAATAAAGTTGTTTCTGTGGGGATATGGGTTAACAATTCTGACATTACTATACATGTATACTGGAACTGAACAATTAAATAAACGGGTGGTGGATGGAAGGAGCCACTATGGGAGTCGGAGATTAGAATAATCCATGTGGTAATGGATTAGAGTTGGAACATCACCATGAACTCATATTTAGCTTAGTATAGATACCGATAGTTACATATAGAAATATTTAGAGATATATGTATATACACAGGTTCGTATATATACATTGCCTTGCTCTGTCAGCTGAGAGGGCCTAGAAGCAAAGACACCCCAGTTGCAAACAGCACACTAAAGTGCCCAAATCTTTGTTTCTAATACCATTCTCCAATAAAAGGAACAAGAGCCCCTTAGAGAAATGGTTGAATCTAGGACTGGGGCAGGATATATACAAGATGAGCTTGGAGCATCTTGAGTGCCAGAAAGTAATGAAATGTTAAAAACCAAAAGCAATCCCACAGTGATGGGGGCATGTTTGCCAACTGAAAGAGCCCCCAGTAGCCAAAGCTGGAATAATTTGAGCAACAAAATAAAGTAGGATTGGATTACAAGCCAAAATATAAAATAATACCCATGAATCTACACTGGCATAAATGACTGAATGAATAAATAAATTGAGGAGTATAGACAAATCTCTCACGAGGAAGCATTCCAAATATTTTATGTAAATATTCTGCCTTCAAGGTATGGAGCATGACTTCCTCCTCCTAAAGTGTGGGCTGCACATGGTGAATTCCTTCCAAAAAGTACAATATGGAAAGGGGTGGGAGGAGGACCTCTACAGTGGAGAAACCCAACAAACACTCCCTCAGCCAAGAACCACGATGACAAGTGATGTCATGTTGAGAATATGTCCCTTGATATGATGTGATGAAAATGATACTTCACCTGCATGGTCTTCATCCCCAAAACACATAACTCCAGTCCAATCGTTAGAAAAACATCAGACAAATCCGAATTGAGGGACATCCTACAGAACACCTGGGCAGCACTGCTCAAAGCTGTCAAGGTCATTAAAACAAAGGAGGTCCAAGGAACAGTCACAGCAAAGAAGACCCTGAGAAGACACGATGACTAAATGTACTAATGTGGTTGGAATCCTGGGACAGAAAAGGGACATTAGGTAAAAATGAAGGAAATCTGAATCAAGTATGGATTTTAGTTAATAATGGTGTATCAATATTGATTCATTAATTGTAACAATGGCACCTTACTAATGCAAAATGTTAAGAGAGGATATTGGTGCTGGGTGTATGGGAACTCTCTGTACTTTTGTCACAATAATTCTATAAATCTAAAACTGACTTAAAATAAAAAGTTCATTAAAAACACACACCCACACGCACACACCTCCAGGAACTCAGTCAACTTCTTTTTAAGAAAACGCCTTGCTGGCTAAACAAATCACACCTGACAGTCTTAGCTGGCGGGCTCCCAGCTGTGACCTCTGAGAAACATGATCTCTCTTGACAGCGCTCACAGTTTCAAAATTATTTAAAACCTTGGAAGATGGAATGAAGGTGGTGGGAGTATGATATAACGCTGAGTTGTTCACTGTGTTAACCACTAACCACTGGGACATATGGCTATTTAAATGAAAATTAAATTAAAAATTGACTTTCTTGGGGCCGCCGGGTGGCGCAGCGGTTTAGTCCGCACTTGGCAGCCCGGGGTTCGCGGGTTCGGATCCTGGGCTCCCGCCGACGCACTGCCTGTCAGCCACGCCGTGGCGGCGTCCCGTATAAAGTGGAGGAAGATGGGCACGGATGTTAGCCCAGGGCCAGTCTTCCTCAGCAAAAAGGGGAGGATTGGAACAGATGTTAGCTCAGGGCTGGTCTTCCCCACAAAAAACAAACAAACAAACAAACAAAAATTGACTTTCTCAGTCATGGTAAAAGTGCTCATCAGTCTTCTCCATCACCATGGAAAGTTCCATTGGACAGTGCTGCTAAGTATGAAGGATATATTGGGAAAATAGGCAAAATTTGAGTACAAAATGTATATTTGATGATACTATGGATTCATATTACATTTCCTAATTTTGATCATTGCAACATGGTTAGGTAAAAGACTGTCCTGTTCTCAGGACATAGGTGTGGAAGTATTTAGGGGTAAAGGGGACACAATGTCTGCCACTTACTCTCAAATAATTCAGAAAAAAAATGTATGTACATAGAATGATAATGCAAATGTGACAAAACACTAACAACTGGTGAATCTGGGCACTCTTCTTGCAACTTTTCTGTAAATTTGAAATTATTTCAAAAATAAGAGTTACAAAAAGGAAAAAATGAAGGAGCAATAAAAAACTCCAGGGAAGCCAAGAAAGTTATAAAGTTGACTTTGATGAAACACTAAGAATGTACCCCAAGTGGCGGTCCTCAACTGCCGGTGGCGGCGTCCCATCTCACGATGTGCTTCAGTGAGTTTAACTGCACACATAATTATCCCAACCATTCCCTCGGTGGCCCTTCAGAACTCCCCACTTCCCTCGTGGTATCTTCTTAACATACTAGCTGGGCAAAGTCTCTCCAATTCTAGTAAACTCTATTCTTTGTTTTCAGGTTGGTATTATCCTATATCTCTTCCTGCTTAAAGTAAGGTGTGCCCCGTCTCTAGACTCCATCCTCTGACCCTCCCTACTCAATGTTCCTCCTGGAAGAGCATCGTCATCCTAGTGTCTGTCCTCAGCTGTAGCTCAAATTGTTTTTATACACTGATTAAACCTGGGCAGCACACCCGGGAGGAGTTCTTGGTACCAGCGTGTCACCACCTACCCATCTAAAGATCACTGGTCTAAGAGCTTTTTAAAATTGGTTTGTGTAAACATCTTTATGTATAAATTTACTTAAATGCACAAATGAGATGATATACATAGACAATTTCAGTGCTACTGTTTTCTTTTCCCCTCTTTTGCTTGCCCTTCCTGCAATACTTTTCTCTCTTCTTTTGGCTTCTCCATGGGGAGCAGCAAGTCCTGCTATGCTTGCCTCTATTGCTACCACGGGGGCCCCAGCCTCAGCTACATAGAGTTGTGGGTCCACACTCCTTGACACCAGGAGTGGAGGGGAGAGGATGTGTGGTCCCAGAATCCCCTCAGCTGGCTTTCTATGTAAGCCTTTTACTCAAAGAGCAGCTTATTGTTATGAACCTTGTTAAGTAGCAGGGCACTGGGTGTCATAGTGTCACCGACTAGGTGCCTTGAGAAACTCAAAGGTGGGTTCTGAAGCAATCAACTGTTTTGCCAAGTTGTTTCTTTTCCTTTTGTATGTTAAGGAGATGTAACCACCACCATCCTGAAACTGACCAAGTAACAAACTCAAGGGAGATGTAACCACCAAACATCCTGAAACTGACCAAGCCTCACCACAAGAGCTACGCCCATGACATTTGCCTTATTTTTAATGCAAAGATCTCTCCAGGAGGAGCTTAGGCCTCATTATGTGGAAGCATGTTCTCCAGCTGAGCCTGTGCAGGCAAATACCCTCCTCTCCCTTTTGAATATTCATTTCCCAACTGAAATAAAAGGTCCTGCTTCGTTTTCTTGGGGGACATCATGACTTTGGAAATGATTCTTCATGGCCTCCTATTTGCTGCAAATACACTTTACTTTGTGAGACAACTTCCACTGACCTAGAGTCTTATTTAACTGATCAGGAGGCGAGCCCACTTGGTTCCGTAACAATAGCGATCATAGATCCTTCGTGATATTTTAATGAAATTCAGCAGAAGTTTCTTGACAGCCTACTTTGGTCCAGGCACTCTGCCAGGTGCTGCTGATACAAACAGCATCAGTAAGACCTTGCCCTTGAGGAGTTCCCAGGTGGCAAAAACCAAAAATGTGAGAAGTGCTGTTTTTATTAGCAGTGCGTGGTGCTAGAAGCAAGCTCTCACCCGGGGAGGGCACCTCCTTCTTAACTGCAACATGCTCTCGCTCCTACTGTCATTTCTGGCATCCTAAATCCAGCACCTTATGATGTACACTCCTCCTTAAGCTTTTATCTCACATGTAACTAGCATCTATTATACTCTCCAGCTCCCAAACTTGCTATATCTCCCAACTAAAAGGCAGTTTCAAGTTCGACCAATTCGAGTTCAAAATAAAGCATCCAAGACAGGGATGTGCCTGCTCCTCAAAGCTCCTGTTTGTGTAGACAGAAATAGTTTACTGCTCCCACTCTCTTTCATGAGAGAGCCATACTTGTCTTTTCAAAGCAGCCTCCATCCTTTTCAGAGCTATTAACCCCCTCCCCACACCTACTCTCAGGCTTTGAAGTTACAGATAATTCAGCACTTCTTCCCTGGTCTAGAAGAAGCACCTTTGTGCAACATCAGATAAAACACTCAAGGTTGGGTATGTCCATTTTCCACACCAGCTCAGCCAGCAACAGCTGAACTATACAAAGAAGTAACTGTGACTACATAAATACATCCCATTGAACCCAAGTTAAATGTATTCCAAGCTTAACACCCCCTTAGCAGAATTTCCTAAAGAGCCCTTGGACATTCCAACACCCACCAGTTGACAGGAGGGGAAGTCAGAAAGGAAAGAGACAGGCATCTTAACCTACTGTTGTAAAAAAAAAAAAAAATCTTACTTTTATAAAATTATAAAAATACGATCCTGTGAATATTCATTGGGCCCCCTCCATGGCCTCCCAGGGCAAATGAAGGCTTCTGAAGCTCAAGGTTCAGTAGTTTCCTGGTAAATCCACCTCTGCTCACATCAAAACACTTCTAATAAGTCACTCGCATAAAATCATTGAGACTTTCCCCCAGAGAGCTTTTGATTTCAGAAGGCTTTCTCTATGGGCATTCCTGGGGTCCTTATTTCTCCAGGACATACTGATGAATCCACAGTTACTTGCAGTCAACTGGGACACCAAAACTCTTTTAGTCCACAGTGGTTAGACTGGGCTGACCAACCATCCAAGTTTTCCCAGCACGTCCCAATTTTAGCTCTTAAGAGTCCCACATCCTGGGAAACCCCTCAGTCCCAGGAAAACCCGGATGGTTGGTGACCCTAGTGTGGGCCCTCAGAAGAGGCATAGAGCAGTGTGGATTTACCAACCACAGACTTTGGGACTGCATCCCTGCCTGTCTTCCCAGCACAACCTTGACCATCTTGACCTTGTAAGCAAGGGAAACCGGCTCTGATTGACTTAAGCAGGAAAGGAATTTTTTGAAAGGATATTTTCTTCTCTCTGCTTGTCTCCCACCTTGAGATTCAAAACCTTGGGTGGGAGCAACTGATTTGCCAGACCAAGCCACGTGTCAACAAACTCATGGTTGGGGTAGGGATGCAGATAGGATCTGCCCTTTCTTGGCTTCCGTGATGGGAGGTGGGCTCTGCTTACTCTCAGACACATACAGTGGGAAACTCCACAAACTTGGGAATGGGGTTCAGATGACTGCCACCCAAAGGAACTGCAAAGTCAAAGATTAAGAGTTTATGTTGTATATGAATCAAGCATAAATAACTGTGGGGCAGAGAGTGTGAGGCAAGCTGTGTGTGTCAAGGTTTACCCAGAGCAGCTTTCCAGACAGCCAACACCTGCCTTACAATTTCAGGAGGGCCAGGAGGAGGGACCTGGGGTTTAGTCTGTGTGCTCAGGATTTATTTGAATGACAGAGGGCAGCCAGCATAGAGGGCTGGTGGCAGACAGGGTCAGGAACAAGATGACATGTTCTAATCCTAAGGCGCTCAAAGGCTCGAAGGCAGGGACGTTGATATTCAGCGGACTTAGGAGAAAATAAAACGAGATACTTGCCTTTAATTCAGGGGCCTGCCAAATTGCTTGGACACATTAGCTAAGGATTTGGGATCTGGTATATGGTGATAGTGTAACAGGGGAGATAAGAGAGGGGAACTTACACTTTCCTTTCCAAGAAAAGTAGGTGTTCAGGATTTTTGCTACTTTGAGTGTGTCAGTTTCTCCCCCAGCCCTCCCCGGGGAGCATCAGCTGAAGTCAGAACTTCAGTATTTTTCAAAACCCATCTGGCTCTACTTACTCAATCTATTTTCACATCCAAACGTTACTGTTTGCAAAGCCCTCACTGCATAACTGCTTGGGTGGATTTCTATCTTTAAATATTTAGTCGCACAGATAAGTCACTAGATGTTTCCAGAAAGCTTCACTTCAAGTCAAAACCTCCTAGGTTTTCCAGGCAACTTAGGCCCGAGTTCCACGCCCACTGTCTTAGCTCAGAGCTTTCCCTGGTTGCCTTTCCAGTTTCTACCCTTCACAGGGAATCACTTTTCCCAAATAAATGCCTTTTCGGGACTCTCTGTGAGGACAAGATATCGTCGTTTTCCTGTGGAACGCACTCCTGCCCTCCTCATCCTTTGAAATCCCACCTGTCCTTTGTACTCCAGTTTCACTGTTTCCTCCCTCTGGACCAGCTCTTGTCCTCCAGCTGGAAGTCAACTTCCCAGCCTCTGAAGCCTGAGAACGTCACGTAACCTGATGATAAACGGGGTCTCCTGGCCCCTTGAAATCTAGATCCTGCTACTTCCTAGGCTAGCAGCATAGGTATCACCCGTGCAGATTAGAAATGCAGAATCTTAGCCCCCCACCCCCACCCCGCCAGAGCTGCTGAACCAGAATCTGCATTTTATCAAGATTCCCAGATGCTTTGTATGGATCTTAAAGTTTGAGAAGTACTTTTCAAGGTCAGCGGTCCTCAACTTTAGCTGCACTGGAATCCCCTGGGGGGTTTTAAAACATAGTGATGCCTGGGTCCCACCCTACAGATTCTGACTTAATTAATTTGGAGTGCCGTCTGGACATTGGGATTTCTATAAACTTCCCAAGTGATTCTAATATACAGCAAAGTTTGAGGACCACTGGCCTAGGTGTGATCAGCTTAATCCTTGTCCCATGCCTCCTGAAATTCTAAGGCCTTCCGTGAGATTTCTGCTGTGAACCTGTCTTGGGCAGGGGTGGGGATATGGGATGCTCACCATCACCTCTTCCTCTGGGCTCCTTTCCTCATAACACATGCTGGCTCTTTTGGCACTGCATCTGCCCGGCCACTTCTTTGAATTCCTCTAAGCCCCACCTAGCCAAAGAAAACCTTGATTCACATAAGCCACCCGAGAGTGTGGTAGGCTAAAGACCTGGGAACATGAGTGAAGCAGGGGAAGAGTTTACACACAGTATTGCAAATAACCTCCAAGAGGAATTCTGTTGTCAGTGGTTAAGACAATAAAGTCTCCTCAATATATTTATGTTTTTATGTACATAATAATTCTGCCTTGATTTTATAATTCTACAGGTATATATCTTAACCAGGTTCAAACTTCCTGAGGGCAGGAACAAGTGTTCCCCCAGTTCTTAGCCTACATTGGTGCTAAACAAGGGACTGCTGAAAAACCGAATTAATCGCTCAGGATTTAAAAACATAGATGCATGAGAGGAACTGTGCTTTTGACCTGAGATTAATCCTCAGAGACAGAACAACTTTCCGAGGGCAGGAGAAGGAGTGACGTTCCGGAGAGCGGAAGGGCTCCAGGCACAGTCTAGGAACAGATATATTTTTAAACACATGCTGTCCAATGCACTTGTTGCTCTCAAGCGCTGGAAATGAGGCTAGTCTGAATTGAGATGTACAGTAAGAGTGAAGTACAGACCAGATTTGGAAGATTCAGGGTGGAAAAAAGTTATAAAATATCTCATTATCAATTGCACGTTGAAATGACATTTTAAATTGGGTTCAATAGGCCATGTTATTAAAATGAATATCACCTGTTTCTGTTTAGTCTTTTAATGTGATTATTAGGAAGTTTAAAATCACATAGTGATAAATTAGATATGTGACTCATATTACATTCCTATTGACTGGAGCTGCTTTAAACACTCCACTCCGAGAGAAAGATGGACAACCCAGGAGGTGGAATGGGACTGCCTTTGAGACCTGCTGTGCGACAGGCTCTGTACTGGCCCCCCACCCCCAAACACCCTGTGCAATTACTTGTATCATCTCCACTTTACAGATGACTCAGTTGAGATTCACGAGGGCTAAATATGATGCCCCAAACCCCTCAGCCAATTTAGGTTTACTGAATTCTAAGCCCAGAGGTAGGTCCACCCTCAGGAGAGGAAACACAATGGGAAGAAGGTCAGAACCAAGACACACAGGAACTGTTACAGGAGTGGGGGTGTTCAGTTTGGAGAAGAGATCTCAGGAGAGACCGTGAGCGCCATCTTCAAATATCTGAGGGCTCCCTGGTGGTCAGATGGGATCTGGGTAACTCCAAAGGTAGGAGGGGAGTCAGGTGGAAGAAGCTGTAAGGAGAAATATTACTACCGAGACTGAGGAAGAATTTTCCAACAGTCAGAGCTGTCCAGATTCGGCTACTTTGGAAGGCAGTGAGGGCCAGGTGCTGGAGAAGACCCAGCAAAGGCTTTTGACACTTGGCCGAGCCCCCAAACACTGCGACGCTGTGGTGGTTCTGGAAGACTGTTCTGTGGAGTGGCTGCATCGGGATCACCCGGGTATTATTCAAAATAAACAGGTCCACCCCAGGCCTACTGAATAAGAATCTCGCAGAGGGGAGGCCAAGTAATTTTTATTTTGCACGAGTGACTTCAGTTATTCCGATGTGCAGCCAGGTTCCAGAGCCACTGGTGCGGAGAGGACATTCAGCATCCATTGGATGGTTGGACTACATGAATTTCAAATCTCTTCCAATGTTGAGATTCTATTATTCCATGTCAGATAAGGCTTGCCGACAAATTTATAGTGAGTGAACTTGGCACGATGAATCATTTCCTTATTTGGCCTCTTTACTATTTAATGGGAAGATTTCTTTAGTCAAAACATTAAAACTGCTAGTTGCCCACATTAATCGAGATGAGTTAGATTTTACTTCTTTTTTACCTTTGGTGAGTCAGGGGTTCAGGGGAAGGGGCAAGCTAAAAGAAGAAATATTTTCTCATCTTTCCTGGCTAATAGAAACGACAAATTTTAGCACTCATTGTTGGGAATCAATTCCAGGCTCTTCTATAAAAGCCAATTTGGAACTTGGGGTTGCTTTACTACAGATGAGGATTACAAAGGGCTGCAAAGTTTTGCCTGTGGAATGAGACCATGTTCATTTCCAAGGAAGCAGCTTTCACAAGCTTGAATCATTACACACCAGTGATTAAAAGAAACCAGCGCCAAGTCCCATCAAGTGGAGGTATTGTTGGGAACACAGCTGGGACACAGACCGAGTTGGAAAATGCAACCAGAGGAAAACCAGGAGCAGCAAACAGAGAACCAGAAAAGGGGCCATTTATTCCTGAGAAAGAAATCAGTGGCCCTCAGTCCAAATAGAAAGGCATCCTTGAGGACTGAATTTGGTGTCACAGAACATCTGAACCGCCAAACCCAGATGCTGCACACTTTCCTCTCGGCCACAGTGGAGACTGTAGAAAAAATAGGAGACAATCCCTCCTGCAAAAAGCAAATGAAATTGTCGCTTCTTTGCCCAGAAGGGTAAAGCAAAGCTTGTCATTTGCTGCCTTTTTCATTAAAGGATTGCCTGGAGGACAGGGACTGAACTGAAGAAATTAGCTAAGGAGGCTGACTGGGTCCAGGTAAAAAGCCAACATGGTAGCGAATGTCTTAACTTGATTAAGTTTGAGCCAAGAGCTGCTCAGTCAGGAAAAGTCATAAATGTAGACCAGGCAGTTATTGGTTTCAGCTTCTCTATTTCTCCCCAAAGGGCATTATTTTGTTCTTTGCTTCATTCAGCTATTAAACATGGTCTTTTGAGAACAATATCTGGATTTAGGACATGTGGAATCCATTTTTTTTCCTTCTAGAACTTCAGTAAAGTCATTTGTCTGCACTCCTTCTAGCTTATCATATTTCTGGCACAGTTATAACAACTGTTTTATCGTTCCTTCTTGGATAATTTGATTCTTGTCCTCAAAGCCCCTTCCAGTTCTATCTCTGAATTATCTCTTTCTAGATGTGTGAGGGGCTGCCCACATTTCAGATTTGTGATTGCAGTTTGTGAGCTGAGATAAGCTACGTCATGTGGACACAGCTCAGAGAATTGTCCACATCTAGAAAGAATGGGGAATTGCTCAGGTATGCAGTCAACAACAAATGCTCCTGAATATTCCCCAACTGGGATTCCTATTGAGAATTTGGAGAAACCCAACGGAGTCTGACTTTTTTTAAGGAAGTGGTTCTCAAAGTGAGTTCCCCAGTGGCTGTGAGCTAATCCAAAAACGCAACTCCTTTCATCGATTTTTACTTTTATGTACCACTCAGTCCCACTCGCTAGGAATCTGTAATCTTAAAATCAGCGCCATACTTGAGTATGCAGAGAACTCTACTTTGTCTTAAGAGGTCTGGATGTAACTACTACATACTTTGGCATCACTACTACATACTTTGACTTATTTTTTTTCCTAATGAATAGATTTTCTGACCTAGTATGCATTGAGTTCAAATATGAATTAACCACAGCTACAGCTAAATAAGCATATACATCTACATGTACGTAACAATTCCTGCTGTTACCTACTTGCTGCTTTATTAGGAGGTAGAAATGGGTGAGCCTTTGGAGTCTTTTGTCTCAACTAAATGATCCGGAACAGAAAAGTCTGCAAAACACTAGTCTAAAACAATGAGATGTAGGAGAAATAGAACAAGTTTTGGAGTCAGACCAATTTAAGGTCCAGCCCTATCAGGACTTCCATGTTCCAATCTGCAGGCAGCAGGGGCACAAGGTATCCCCGGGGCTGAGATCTAGCCTGCACTCTGCCAGCCAAGCCCCTTACACTGGGCTGTGTCTACTCCAGGGCTGGGGAAGGGGTAGGAGCCATCTTTTTTTTTTGGTGAGGAAGACCAGCCCTGAGCTAACATCCGTCGAATCCTCCTCTTTTTGCTGAGGAAGACTGGCCCTGGGCTAACATCCGTGCCCATCTTCCTCCACTTTATATGGGACGCCGCCACGGCGTGGCTGACAGGCAGCGCATCAGCGGCGCCCGGGATCCGAACCTGCGACCCCCGGGCTGCCAAGCGCGGACTAAACCGCCGCGCCACCAGGCGGCCCCCAGGAGCCGTCTTTTTAATCTAATGTACACGAAGGCATATAGGCCACCTGCTGCCCTGGTAGTACATCTCAGTGGCAGAGTGACTTTAGGAAAATGCTTACCCTCTTTGCAGCTCAGAGTCCTCATCTACAATTGTAGAATAATCATCCCACTTTGCAGGATTGGTAGAAGGTGATGAGATCATTTATGTCAATTGCCTGGTACACAGTGACAGATGCTCAGCAGAAGGTCGTGGTCTCGTCCCAGCCTGAGCTCAAATGGTTGTGTGAATTGGGGTGAAGTGACTTCTCCTACCTGAGACGGCCTGGTCCGTCTGCGCATTCTTTCATCTTTGCGGCAAAGTAGAGAGGTCAAGGTCTTTGGAGACAAGACAGGTTCAAGTGTCAGCCCCGACTGTGCTGCTCACTGACTCTGTGACTTGGAGCAAGTTCTGGAACTCCTCTCGGTCTCCCATTTCCTCATCTATAAAATGAGTACAAAATAAAACATTTCAAAGTGCTATTGAGAAGATGAAATGAGTTAATAAGCTAAGCTATGCTGGCACATTTTAGGTGCTCGACAAACCAGAGTTCTTTTCTCCCACCCTCAACCCCTCCTAATCAAATTCTTTGTTTTATTTAACATTTACCAAACTCCATCCAAAGAGCATGGCAGCCCTCACCTTCATCAGTGTTCTTTCCTTAAGCCAAAAAAATTACTTGCAGCTTTCCACATAAATTTTAATTATAACAAATAACCACTTCATAGAATTACTGTATCCTGGCAGCTGTGTAGATCAACTGGGTGGAAAAGGTATGAAGAAGATACAAAAAATGGTACTGAATAAAGAGCCCAGAAACCATCCTAGATATATTGGGAGCTTAGGATATGCTAGCAATGGCCCTACAAATCAGGAAAAAATGGAAAAAATAAAATTAGATTTCCACCTCCCAGCCTGATGGGACTGGACACCTATATGTGAAAAGCAAAACTTTAAAATATTTTTATAACCTTAGGAACAGGCAAAGATTTCTTAGCGATGACACAAAAAAGCAGAACTCAAATTAAAAGTAGATACACCTGAGTTAATCAAAATGAAAAACATCTGTAATACAGCAGACATCATAAAAGTGTTAAAAGACTGATGGCAGGCTAGGAGAAGATATTTGTAAGGAATAAAACAGATGAAGGATTATATTCAGAATATGCAAAGAACTACAAATTAATATGAAAAAGACAAATAACCCAACAGAAAAATATCAAAGGGCAGGGACAGACAGTGCATGTAGGAGGCCATCTGGATGGCCAACATCCCCAGGTGAGCATGTGCTCACCCTCTCTAATGACCAGGGAAATGAAAGTTAAAACCCCAAAGAGCTCCCAGATTAGCAGAAATCAAGAAGTCTGACAAAACCAAGCGAGAGACTGTGGGACCACCGGAGCAATCACATGCTTCCGGGGGGCGGGGAGTAAATCTGTAGCCACTCTGCAGAGTCATGTGGCGATACCTAGAACAGTTGAATCCACACGTGCTCTATGAATTTGCAGCGTTGTTTGAACATCAACAAATTGGAACCAGTCTGAATGGCCACCAAGTTGAGAATAAATACACTGAGGAATGTTCACATGGCAAAACACTATAGGGCAGTTCCAGGAATGAAGGAAGTCTCTGCTCAACGGCTCGAGCTCAGTGCTGAGTGAAAACTGTCCGACAGCAGGATGTACATTCATGGAAAATGAGGACACAGCAAAACTGTACACTGTTTATGATACGTATCCATACAGGAGAAGTATAAAACAAGGACTAGATGGACACACATTAAGTTCCTGATCATGCACGCCTTGGGGAGGGAGGGACAGAGGCTTTCATTTTACCTGTAATGTTTAGTCTGTTACTTCTAACTATTTTTTAATGACAAAATGTTAACATTTGTCTATTCATTCTAGGTGGTGAGCATGCTAGTGTTTTCACTGTTTATAAAAAAAAAATGTTTTTTCTTTTGCTGAGGAAGATTGACCCTGAGCTAACATCTGTGCCCATCTTCGTCTATTTTGTGTGTGGGATGCTGCCACAGCATGGCTTGATGAGCGGTGTGTAGGTCCGAGCCCAGGATCTGAACCTGCGAACCCCAAGGCACTGAAGTGGAGCGCATGAACTTAACCACTATGCCACTAGGCCGGCCCCTAAAAAATTTTTTAATAGGAAGTATTACTTAGAGCCATGGAACTTTGAAAATGAGTGATGAAGATCAAGTTTGAAGTTTGCCTGGCAGAATTCAATTTAGAATAGTTAACAGATTTTAAATTATTAAAAAATTGTTTGTGGGAAGAAGAAAGGAAAGAAAAGGGGAGGGAGAGAGATAAGATCAGAAGCAGCATGAGGTGGGGGCCTGCTCTGGCAACACTGCTGGACACCGGGAGTGACAGTGCTATAGCCGTGGACCCAGAGCACAAAGGTGGCTTCTCTGCTTCTGTGCCACACACGCGTGTGATCATCCACAGGCTCACGTATTTAATTAACGTTTATTTATACCAGGTAACTGAGAGCTTTGATCCCTGTTGTCTGTTGCTGGCTGAAGGTTTCACCTCGTTTCTCTTTCTCCTTCTGTTCCACTTAGTAATTGAGGCTAGGCCTCAACTCGCTTTTCCTTACCCCTAGGATTTGTGACCAGGGTATTTATAACAGCTCGTATAAAACCATTCTGTTATTTATTCTACCTCAGGGTTTCTTAAAGTATCATCTATTTATAATCAAAATCCTTTTATGCTGACTTGCAGCAAGGCTGGGTGAATCCAATAATGCCCTTGACAGAGAACTCCCATCACCACCACCAGTGTCCCTCCAGTGCCTACTGGGACCTGGGCTGGGTGTGTAAGTGCACAACACACTGGCAGGCCAACGAACGCACTTATTGCTTTATTTCTATTTATATGAAGTGCCTCTCCTTTAAGGGAGCCAGGGATCTAATTACATGGTCATAGCCAAGGACTTAAGTATATAATAGATCCAATAATTTGTTATTAAGTACGTGGGTATGCTAACTACTTGCATAGCTTAGAAATGCCGTGGAGGATGGAGTTAAAGGCAGTGAAATGAACACATCAAGGTGCAGGCATCTTCAGAAACCACACTTGAATAATCACAGCCTTAATAAAGTATTTTATGCTTCAATACATTTGTAATTGACCAATGATTTGTTTCTATGAGGTATAATACCCAATAATAAAATCCACAGACTAGGACCTTTATCACATAATTAAATATCTCTAGTTCTATTATACAGATAGTTCAGAGTGGGGTTTGTTTTAGGAGGAAGAGATGATGCTTAATTTTAGTTTCTCATAATTTTTTCAGATTAATATAAGCACCTAACAGTCTTCTTTTTATGTCTTTTCTCCTGAGAAATGGATAAGTGCAATGCTTGTACACCTTCTCCTACTCCCAGCATTCAGCAGAGTTCCATATATCTAATACGCAAAAATTACATTTTATTTATTGTTTAAGAAAATGAAACTTTACTCAATGGGTGTATTTTCATTGCGTCTATCTTTTTGCTCATACCCAATGCTTTTAAAGAAGAAAAGCAAGGAAGAACGGGGAAAGAAATATTAAAAGTTACCGAGAGAATGCTCTCCTTCCTGGAATCTGTCAAGTGAAAAAATATAGTAGGTTGAACTGCTTTAACCTACTAAGGCAACAATTTCATATATTTAATATTATATAATATAGCTGTGGCTTGATGCCCATAAAGGCAACATGTTTAACTGCTAATTGTAGCACATTTAGCTCAGCTCCTCTACTGTGGGCTGGAGACCCTCCCAGAGCAGAAGAGTTGGGGCCTCTTTATGGCTGACAAAGAGTGCTCCCTCCCAGCTCTAAGGGGTGCCTCATTTGCAGAAATGAGCAAATCCTCACGGTACGTGAGGGCCTTCACCCCTGGCCGCTACCACGCCCATCTTCTTTGGGAAAGAAGTCCAACCAGGAGACAGACCTCTTCAGAGGACAAGAGTTAGGATGAAGTGGTTCTCAGTCTGAGAGGGTCTTGAGACAGCAGGTTTCTCACAAGTATTTTCTTACTAATAACCGTTGGAGACCTGAAGCTCGCACTAGGTAGGGGTACTTAAAAAGTGATAGGAACAGAGAGCAGGCTCCCCTTCAATAACATTGTGCTAATATGGCCTTTGAGGGGCGCTAGAAGACCATCTCTCACCCCTGTCTCATCCACACCGCAGGCCTTGCATGGTTGTGCCTACAAATGTCACCCAGGGGGTGTGTCAAGAGAGCCTGGGACGAGCCTGCAATTATATAACACTTCAAATTTTTCCATCTGCTTTCTATAGATCATCTCTACTTTACATTTGGGGAATCAAGGCTTGAACAGGTTAATTGACCCTGCTTTAGGCCGCAGAACCCCCAGGGGCAGAGGTCAGTCTCAGACCCAGAACTCTGACTCCAGGCCCCACTCTGTCCACCCGCCACCCTACACCTGGCTGCGACGGCTTGGCCAGGGCTGGGTGGCCTTTGGCTATGTGCCGTGGCCAAATGTCCATCACTGGGGCTGTTCACCTGCATTGTGGATCATTCCTGCATGAGCGCCCACCTTTTACCTGTTGTGAACTGGCCTTAGTATGTAGCAAGGGGTGGCGGGGGTGCTGGGTAGGAGCTCTTTTTCTTGCCATCTTTCTGCATTTCCCAACCTGTTGGGACAAGCAGTTAGGCAGTTGGGAATCAGACAGACTGAGATTTTAATTCTGAAACTGCTACCTACCAGCTGTGTATCCTTGGGAACCTCTTTGTGTCTCAGTTTTTTCCTTAGTAAAAACGAGACTATAAATATCTCTTCAGAGTTGTGGCAATTAAATAAGATAATGTAGGTGAGTTGCTGGTACATGATAAAGAGTAACAAATGTTTTTTTTTTTCTTACTCTTCTTTATTGCCTTCCCCCACACTCTTCTTCTGAATATGTATATTTCTTTCCCATGCACTGAAGGGAAAGGTGGTCTTTAGTGGTACAATATTAGCCAAACTCTTAGACAATTCTGTATAGTAAAAACCTCCTAAATTTGGACTCCATTCAGCCTTAGTAGAAATTTAACCAGGACCATCTCCTTGTATTTATCTATAAAGAGAGGGTTTGCTAAGCTAAAGTGTGTCAGTCAGGAAAGGCTAGGCTTACGCTGCAGTAACAAACAACTGCAAATCACAGAAGAGGTCATTTCTCATGGATGTGAAGTCCACTGTAGGTCAAGTGGCTCTCCAAGGAAGCTGCTTCCATCTGGTGACTTGGTGGCCCCACCTGTTTCCATCCAGGAGTTCTACCAGGTAATCATGGCCTCCACTCTCCCTGCCAAAGGGGAAGAGAAACTGGAGAATTGCACCGAGGCTTCCTGCCGCCTCCACGGGGAAATAATACTCATCTCCTCTGCTCACACGGTATTTGCCAAAACTAGCCATATGGCCCCACCTAGGTGCAAAGGGCTGAGAAGTGTATTTTCCACGTTCCTTGGAAGGAATGATGTGAAGCAGGATCAGGTGAACACATAACATTGTCCCTGCCATATGAAGGTAATTAGGAGTTCTGGGAGAGCACATAATTTTTAAGCAGGTTCAAGTATCTAAAAATATACTATTTATGTACATAAAAAATTAAGATACTGAAAACAAACATCAGCAGGCGAATGGATTAGCAAATTGTCATATATCCACACAATGGAATATTATTCAGCAGTAAAAAGGAATGAACCGTTGATCTAGGCAACAGCCTGGATCAATCTCAAAACAATTACGCTAAGTGAATGGAGCCAAACAAAAGGGAGTCATACTGTATGAATCCATTTACGTAAAATACTAGAAAATGCAAACAAACCCACAGCAACAGAAAGCAGATCCTTGGTTGTCTGGAGACGGGTGGAAGGAGGGATGGATTACAAAACGGCATAAGGAAACTTTTGGGGGTGATAAAAATGTTATCTTGTTGTGGGAGTGATTTCACAGGTATATACATATGCCAAAACAGACCAGATTTTACACTTGAATATGTGCAGTTTATGTACTTCAATAAAGTTGCAAAAACTAAGATACTGATTCAAAATTATTTTCTGTATTATTTACTCCTGAAGCACTTGTCTCTTTGAGGTTTTATCTGTATTTAGAAGCAATAAAATGGAATTTCATTACACATATTGAGTCGTCTATCCACCACCTCCTCACTCTCCTATTGACTCCTGATTCACCGCAAAAAGAGACCAGTGCCCAGGGCTTACAAGGAAGAGAAAAATCAGATTCAAATCGCGGCTCACCACTTGCTAGCTGTTTGGCCTTGGGCAACTTATTGAGCTTCTCTGAGACGCTAACATCTTACCTCACAGAGCTGTCGTGGGCGTGTGTTGAGCCCTCCCAGGAGCCCGCCAGAGAGGGTGCTCGAACCTGTCACCTGCCCTTGGTGTTTTGCTACCTTCCTGCCACACCATTTGAAAGTTCACATTAAGATTGTTTCTCTGGTTTTGAAAATGGTTCATCTTCATTGGTTTCCAGGTCCTGCATTAAATGCAAAAAATAATTTAAGGGGTTGCCAAAAAACTCAGTAATCAAAATAAATAATATTTAAAAAAAATCACAGTATAAAAATCCGTGATGAACAAGATAGTGGAAATTTAAATAAACACAGATTTAGTCCCGTCCCAGTTCCTTTTCGAGCCCTTTCCCCAATTCTGACCATTCTTACGGAATCTAATTCCTTCACCCTTGAGGTATTAAATGCAAATACTTCTAGAATAAATGAGTTACATCTCAAATGTTTCTTCAAGAGCAAGGCATGAAGGAATTAGAATTAAATAAGAATGGCCAGAATTGGGGAAAGGGCTTGAAAAGGAATTTGGGATGGTACTGAGCTTGCTTGTCTTTATTAAAATTTTTTTTCCTTTTTTTTTTTTTTGTGAGGAAGACCAGCCCTGAGCTAACATCCGTTGCCAATCCTCCTCTTTTTGCTGAGGAAGACTGGCCCTGGGCTAACATCGTGCCTATCTTCCTCTACTTTATATGGGACGCCTCCACAGCATGGCTGACAAGCAGTGCAACGGCTGGCCCGGGGATCCGAACCCGCGAACCCCGGGCTGCCAAGCGCGAACTAAACCGCTGTGCCACTGGGCCAGCCCCTTTATTCAAATTTTTGATATGTTTGTTCATCGTGGATTTTTGTGTTAATTTTAATTTTTAAAAATATTTCATAGCTATTATATATTTTAATTACTGAGATTTTTAGAGACCCCTTAATTTTTGCCCTGAGGTGAGTGCACCCCAGTCCTGGCCTGTCAGAAAGACAAACTGTTCATCCCACAGGTTTGCCCCTAAGTCGAAAAGCAAAGGGAGGTGGTGTTCTGTGTAGGGTGCGTGGGAGGTGGGAGCAGACACGTGAGTTTAACTCTTTTCTCTGCCCCCTCACTAGCTGTGGGAGCTTCTAGGAGATAGGCTGTGGGTCTCTGTTTCCCCACCTGTAAAGTGGGCAGGATGACCATCCCCTGGGGAGAGGAGGGAGGAGGACTGTCATGGAGTGGTTAAGACTATATATAGACCCTGGAACCTGGTTTCATGGAGTGGTTAAGACTATAGACCCTGGAACCTGGTTCCCTGGGTTCAAGTCCCAGCTCAGCCACTTAGCCGTGTGTCCTCACTTTTGTGTTGTTTTTTTTTTTTAATCTGAGGGGATAAGAGGGAATGCCAATAATAATGACTTCAGAGGACCGATTGTGTGGATCAAATGACTTAACACGTGTAAGGCTCGTAACCAGGACCTGACACAGAGTAAGCACGCGGTAAATATCCACTACTATTCTCATCACCAAGCAGTTGTTTCAAGGTTCAAATTTTTCAATATTCATAAAACCCCTTTAGCAGACTGCAAAGTCCTATTGCTAGCCATCATCATCACATGGCCTAAAATTGCATCTGAAGTCAATTCTTTAGTCACCTCTGCCGCCGGCTGAGTTTTGGTCGAGCCCAATTAATTGCAAGGGACATGCTCTAAATATGACAGATCATGACTAAATGGAGGTATATTAATCTCTAATGAAGACAAGAGGAAGGTCAGCTTGCTCAAGAAACAGGCCCGGTGGCTCAAATGGCTTTTTTTCACATCCATTTCTGGCTTTCCCCTTTGAAGACAGCACTTGTAACCTCCTTTGCATAACTGAATCTTCAAAAGTTTACAGACCCGTAAGCGAGAGCATCAAAAGGGAACCATTCAAATGAAGCTGCTTAGAAAAGTAACTGTGAGAGTTTCGGAGGTGGAGGCGGAGGACTTTTGTTGATTAGAAACTGAAGCTGAGTATTTGAAAATGTAAAGAGACACTCAAGTGCTTGTTTTTGTTTTATTTTACTATTTTTTAAGGTAATTTGAACATTTCCATTAATAGGGAAAAAAAAGGCTGTGAGGTTTTCCTGGGCCCAGCTCCTTTCTATAGATCTTGAAAAATACCCCCTGGAATGGAACTTACAATTAAATCCCTATAGATTTCTATTTCCTATAAATCCCTATAGATTTCTATTAAATCCCTATAGATTTCAAGTGACTGCAAACTCAAAACTCAGCAACAATAAGGAGGAATTCTTAGGGCAGAAATAAAAACAATAGACGCATAGACTGTATCTCATTATAGAAACACACGTGGGGAAATTTATAAGCGGGAACTTCTTGAAGATTGGTTCCATTGTATTTGGGAGAAACGGGAGAAACTTGAATTTGAATTCCTAATCCTTGGAAGAGTAGCAACATTTATTTTAAAAACAAAATCGGCTTGATTGTTTTTTCTGAGTGGGGGCAGACAAACATAAGCCTCCCCTTCCCCGCAGGCAATGGCGCCCCCCAGTGCTTCTGCAACCAGCCAGATGACACTGGGGGCCCAGCCTTACCCTGGGGAGGACAGCGACAAAATGGCCCCACCATGGTGAGGTGATTGGATGGCCACTCTCAGAGAACACCCTGGAGAAAACTGGTGACGTGGAGCTTCCCTTACTGCCTCGTTCCTTGCTCTCCGTGTAACATCCTCTTGTAACAAACCCAAGGTGGTTTGTGAATCACTGGAGGGTCATGAGTGACTGGAGGGAATTGCCCCAAAGGAGGAAAGCATTTCAACAGGGTGCTTAACATGACTGCTCCCAGACTCCAAGGGAAAAGGAAAATCAAACTCTCCAGAAAGTTTCCCTCATGGGTAGAGGCTAGTTTATGACTCTGGTCTACAGCCTCTGTTATTTGGCCTCTGTAAAAATCTCCACACTCCACCCTCCTTAGGAGGGAAAATCTCACCTGCTACCTCAAGGGTTGGTCTTGCTTCAACTTGTGCAGACATAGGACAAATAACCCCCAGCAATACTGTTCCCACAGTCTGTTATTTGGTCTGGAACACTCCAGGAGGGCCTTGGCACCCCCAGGTTGCTCTCAAGTTCTCTGTGTTAGTGAGGTCAAGTTACGCCACTTTATTCTGTCTGGATTTCATTATATGGCTCAGCTGTGAACAAGATTTACATCATCATAAAAATGTAAATACTAAATGGTGACTCAACCAAAAATTTTGGTATAATTATATGGGGAAGACGAGAGAGGGAAAGTTTGTGTGGAAGGGGTGGGGGGCGGGCATCAGGAGGGGGAAGGGAAGGGGTCACAGTGCTAAATCCTCATTTTCTGCAATAGGAAGGAACTAAATGAGATCTAAATCTGGAAAATCAAGAAATAATATCAACACATTGTTAGAAATGTAAGTGTAAACAATAGAAGAAATAGCTAGAAGATTTGAAAGTGCTTGCCTCTGGAAAGCAATATTTAAAGCTAGGGAGGGTATGGTAGGAGACTGCTGGTTTCATTATTAGTTTTGTAGTACTACTTAACTTAAAACTAAACAAACATGTGCTTTTTAAAACAATAAAAATAAATTAAAACAAAGCCATCCTTCCCTCTCAAAGGTTACTTTTTAGCTACACAAAACCTTGAAATTACCCCTTGTCTTTCTCTTGAGATGTATCAAATTCATAGCCGGATGTGTGATCTATTTCTATCCAAAGTTAGTTAGGGGGTAAAGGGATAAGTGGGTCTGGTCACCCTGCTGGGAGGTGTCTATTACTGGTGGCTCATCATAACATCTTCTTGGGAGTAGAACACAGTGACAAGGATAATTTGTCACCATTTGTCTTTTAATGAGCTGGTATCCATTATGCTCTGAAGAACAGTGACTTTGTTGATAACAAACTGTAAGAATGCTGTCAGTCAATATCAGGAACTTCCTAGCAGGGAGAATGGAGGCGGCCTTCCTAATCTGGAGCATTTTCAAGGGAAAGCCTATCAGGGGCATTGTGGAAGGGATTCCTGCCCACTGTGGGTGGGACATTAGACCAGCTGCTCTCCCAATTCTGTCCAATTCTAAGATTTTAAATCGCTCTAAAAAAAGGTCTTAGACTTGTTGATTATACTGCTGCATTCACAATCCTTTTATCCATGGTATAAAAATTCTTTGACGATTCAGTGCCTGCTCTCCACCCACACCCTTCCCACAGGTTCGGGACATTTGTCAACTATGATAAGAAGAATTTGGAAGCCAGTACCCAGTATATATTTGTTTTATACTCTGTCATCATTACTGCCTATTTTAACAAATGGAGGAAAAGTACCGATGTCACCCTGAAAACTGGTAATAAATCTGCCTGATTTGGCATTAGTGTGATTTGTAAAGTCTTTTGATGTTCTGGAGGTCCCAGTCACACAGGAAGTGGCCCGGCTCTGAACTCATTGAGGAAGCACGAAAAGTCAAAGACAAGTTTTTGAGTAAGTTCAGCATGTCTGAGCTGTTCTTCTAACCTTTGAAATATGTGAATCAGCTGTCCCAGTGAAGAGCCAGATTAATTGCAGGATGTGGAGCCAAGAATCAGACCTTGGTTCCAAGACCAGCTCTGCCAAACTAGCTGTGCAAACTTAGGTGAGTTACTTAATCCCTCTGGTTATCGGTTTTCTCATCTCTAAAATGGGCGTAACAGAGCAGTTAGGATGCTTTCAGTGTAATAGAAAATCCAACCAAATTGGCTTCAACAATAAGGGAATTTATAGGCTTATATACTTGTGAGTCGATAGACCGTGAGGTCTTCAGGGTGGTTGGTCCAACCTCTCAGTGATGTCCTCAAGGACCCAGGTTCTTTCTGACTATGGACAGTGTTGGCTTCATTCTATTGGGGTTTCCTCAGGGTCACAGGATGACAGCCAGAAGAATCCTGGTTTTCTTGCTCACATCTAACTGGAGATAGAAACTAGCATTTCCTGTGGCTTTCTTTCTAGCACAAGGAAAAAAAAAATAAAACCCCAGAAGCTCTAGCAACCTTCCCCTGAATCTCATGGATCCAAATTGGTCAAAAGCCCATTTCTGAACCAATCACTGTCAAGGGGTTGTGATTACTCTGATTGGCTTAGATTAATCAGGGCCACCCAATGAATCTGGCATCCACATCCCAAACCCTACGGCTGCCACACAACAGGGGGGAGAGGAGTAGACAGAGGGAGAAAAGCCCCGATGTCTGTAACCTCTACTTCACACACAAGGTCACTGGGAGGAGTGAACAAGAGGACACATGTCACAGTGCCTGGGATGGTGGGCAAACAACCAAAGTCATTTCCCTTCCAATTATAGTTTCAACCTCCAAAGAAAACTTCAATACAGACGGTCCCCAACTTACGATGGTTTGACAGGATTTTTTGACTCTACAATGGTGCAAAGGCAATACACATTCAGTAGAAACTGTACTTTGAATTTTGATCTTTTCTAGGCTGGTGATATGCAGTTGATGCTCTCTCGTGATGCAGAGACAGTGAGCCCCAGCTCCCAGGCAGCCACACGGTCACGAGGGTGAACCACTGATACACTTATAACCATTCTGTATCCAGACAACCATTCTGTTTTTCACTTTCAGTACAGTACTCAATAAATTACAGGAGATATTCAGCACGTTATTATAAAATAGGCTTTGTGTTAGATGATTTTGCTTAACTGTAGGCTAATGTAAGTGTTCTGAGCACAATTAACCAGGCCAAGCTATGATGTTTTGTAGGTTAGTTACAGTAAATGCATTGTGTGTGTGTGTGTGTGTGTGTGTGTGTGTGTGTGAGGAAGACCAGCCCTGAGCTAACATCCGTTGCCAATCCTCCTCTTTTTGCTGAGGAAGACTGGCCCTGGGCTAACATCCGTGCCCATCTCCCTCTGCTTTATATGGGACACCGCCACGGCATGGCTGACAAGCAGTGTGTCGGCGGGCGCTTGAGATCCGAACCTGTGAAACCCGGGCTGCTGAAGCAGAACGTGTGCGAACTTAACTGCTACGCCACCAGGCCAGCCCAGTAAATGCATTTCTGACTTATGATATTTTAAACTTGAGATGGGTTTATTGGGACGTAACCGTATGATGGCACAGCTCAGATCTCCTGCTGCAGGGAGCACAATGGAAGGCTCTCCGGCTTCTCTTCTGGACCCACTGGCACATTTATGCGAGGCCACACTTCCCACAGGCTGCTCCTGGCCAGTGAGCCAGTGCAGGCTCGTTCCTGTGAGACGTGGGCATCCTCCAATGGGCAACGCTGATCAAGGACTCCCCCATCAATCTGACCACGGCTTTTTGGACCTGCACTGCAGTCTGAGACTTTCTCCTCCCTCCTCCTTCCTCCTCACGGGGGTCAGACCCGCATCATGGTTTCTCTTCCCCTTCTCTGCCTCCCCCCCTTTATGCTTCACCAGCACGGCTCCAATAAATCTCTTGCACATCTACTCCTGTCTCAGCATCTGCTGCTCAGAAGACCAGCCGTTAGAGTCTGGATTTCAGTTACCTGCGATCACCGACTTTCCTAACTGACTCCAGAAGCTCCCTGATTTTAAGAATAGAAATGTTTGTCAGAAAGTAAATCGTTAGCTGAGCTTTTAAAATGTTAAAAAAATTCACACCATTTTCTGATTCTGAACATTTGAGAAACAGATCTGTAAGTCAGTCAGGGATCAAAACATCCACTTTATTACTGCAAAAGCTGGACCTGAAGTCAAAATGGTTGTCCCACAACTTTCCACTGAATTGATATTACTCATTTAAGCTCATTCACAACAGCTGGAGGGCTTCAGGCCCCTACACACCCCCAACCCCTCCAACACCCCATCCTCACCCCCAGGACTAGGGCCTGTCCTGCAGGGAGGAGGGAGGAGAGTCAATGCTAAGAGGGACCCCGAGGAGGGCAAGACAATGCGAGGGGAGCAGTGACCTCTTGATCCCGGCCTGCAGAGCAACGTGGCCAGTGGGGCGCCTCTCCCCACCTCCGCGGTCAGCTGAACTGCTCCTCTGCACCGGGGCGGAGCCAGTGGGAGTTGCACAGGAGAAACTTCTCCAGGGCCTTGGAGAAGTAGAAATGCCCGTTTCGTGAGCTGGCAGGATTGAAGGAGAGAGAAAGGGGGAGGATGCACCTTCCTTCAGAACTATCTTCACGTCATCAGTATTTGTGATATGTAAAATGGGAGAGAGACAAAAATGACCACGGCTGGCTCTGCCCTAAAGTAGCCACCAGTTCAGTGGTGCAGATAAGACGCCCTGCAATGACTCTGATGACAGGCAAGTCCTGGCTTTGTAGCCGTGGCACAGACACAGTGCTGTGGGATCTCACCGTGCGCAGAGCCAACGCTGGCCCCGCTTGCTCTTTTCCTGTCCTCATTTTCCTGCTGTCCTGATTTACTCCCCTGTGGATTTTAAGTTTTGTCTTATTTTGTCTTTATGTATTTCTGTGAACCATCATAAATCCTTTCTGGAACAAACAAAATGTGGGTTGTGTAACTAAATGTATAAGCTATTCATGTAAATACGTGTATGGCTTTAGGGCTTTAGGGTCGGGTTGCCTGGGTTCAACACCGGCTTTGTCATTTCCCAGTGTGTGACCTTGCGCAAGTCTGTGCTTCAGTTTCTTCATCTGTAAATGGACATAATAAAAGTACTACCCCAGTGTGAGGAGGTGAGCGTTCAGCAAGCTAGCCCTCTACAAATGCTAGTATGGTTTTATTATGGCAGGCACACCTGGTGTCCATCCCACCCCCATGGATTCCTGCAGTGGGGGTGGGGGAGTGAGGCAGGCCTTCCACAAGGTGCACACGGACAACAGTTACTGAAGGATCAATGCAACATCACGGATGGATCTTGGACTAGACTGGCCAGAGGAGAAAAGCCAGTCTTGAGAGAATGATTGCAGAACTTGGGGAAAGGTTGGATCAAGGGTATTTTTCCAGAGAGGCCGGAGAATGTTCCCTCGTTAACAGCTGAAGGGCAGTAGAGTGGCAGGGTCTGTGAAGGTGGCATGGGGGCAAGTGGAGGTCATTAAAAGAGAAGGATTTGGGGGGCATGAAAGCGCTGTTTCCCACGTTTTCCCAGATCTCCATTTCCCACACACCCCAGTAAGGAGGTTGTGCCTTCACGTCCTAATGAGGTTCAGGTGTGTAAAGCCAGGCATCACCCTTTTTCTAGAATCAGCTGCCCCAAGGAGATAAAGTAAGTACCCAGTGCCCAGGAGGCAGAGACTGTATCTTCTCTGAATGCCTAATTTAACCAGGGAACAGGGAGAATCCTCTTTAAAATATGCAAACTGCCTTGGAAGAAAGAAAAGCAACCAGATTCGAGCAGTAATTCTGTTGCTAATTTTGTCTCAGATACTATGTATAAAGAACATTAACAATTGGGAGTGTTGTGAATTTCTCAAAAGCCTAGAAATTCAATCAAGGCTCCCCCAGCTAGGGTAACCCGGCCCCTCTGGTTTGATGTGCAAATTATAACGAGATTTTTCATTACACTGAAGTAGGAATTTACAAGCTGCCAATGCGTATCTAAGAGTGTCAAGTGAGAAGCAATTTGAACACATGTACAGTTAAAGCTATTTCCAATGTCTTCCGGAAATAGAAACACCTATAAAAACTCAGTTTAAGATCACAAAAACCCTTTAAAAGCCCTACCTGGGATGTTGAAGGCTTCCACCTCTTCTGGCTATGGCCAATTATGTAACTTCCTCCACCGTAAATCACAATGAACAGAGCGGAGCATGTGAATCACATGCTTTACAGTAATGACAAGACATAAATTACCGTAAAGACTTTCAATCCCCAAGTTTCAAAGTGCTGCAGTTTGATAGAATGTGCTTGTCTCTTTTCCCACCTGTTATTAACAAAACTCCATTTAGGAAATACCCGTGTGCGCGCGCACACACACACACACGCACACACACATACACACGCGCTTTGACAAGGGAGATTCAAACGAAAAAACAAGCCCCTGACCTCCCACCGTGGAGACATGTGCAGCTAGGACTGTCAGGTCTTCTAATTTTTCAAGAGAAGCTGGAAATCCTAATTTTTTTTGAGTAAAATCTCCAAGTTTTTAAAAGGCAACTAATCACAATTTCTATAAAAATATAGTGGGCTCAACAAGATGTACCTGGGGCTCCAGTGTGTGACCTCTGTCTGGAGGCTTCTGGTTCTCGGGTACTTTTGTGTCACCACGTCCAAACCCCACTCTGGCACCTCCAAGTTGGTGAGCCTCAGAGCAGTCCGCCAGGCGTTGAGGCCTTCACGTTGCCCTGTGGGTTTTGGTTTCACTGGCCCTGTCAGTTTTAGGATTTCCCCTTTACATTTGTTTGCTAGGGCTGCCATTACCAACTACCACACACCTGGTGGCTTAAACAACAGAAATGTATTTTCTCACAGTTCTGAGGGTGGAAGTCCAAGATCAAGGGGTCCACAGAGGTGGTTTCTTCTGAGGCCTCTCTCTGTGGCTTGCAGTGGGCAACCTTCTTGCTGCCTCTTCACATGGTCATTCCCTCTGTGCACCCCTGGTGTCTCTCTGCGTGTCCTCATCTCCTCTTCCTATAAGGACACCAGTCAGATTGGGTTAGGGCTCACTCTAATGGCCTCATTTTAACTTAATTATCTCTTTAAAGGCCTGTCTCCAAATACAGTCACATTCTGAGGTGCTGGGGGTTAGGACTTCAACATATGAATTTTGAGAAGAACACAATTCAGTCCATAATGCCCTCTACCTCAGTTAGCCCTGCCCCAATTCCTCCACAAAGATGAGGAGAGTGGGAAAATGGGCATGCCTTACCTGCTGAATTTCTAGAGAAGAATATTTCCAGAAGCCCTGAGAACGGACTATCCCTCACTAAACTTGGAGCACTGAAATGATCTCTTCAGAACTGTCTCGAACCATCAGACAACTCCACACAGCCTCTTCTACCTCACCCACCTTCTCTGCCGGCCTGGAATTTCCAAACAGAAGTCATAAGACTCCTATTTCAGAACACCTTCTGTGGTAGGTTGCCTCCAAAGATGGCCACAAATAATCCCTTCCATTCCTGAATAAGCATCACTTCTCCCATCAAGAGATATAGCCTAGTTGCCCTCCTCTGGAATCCGAGTTGACTCTTGTGACTTGCTTTGACCAACAGAGTGCAGTGGGAGTGATGCCCTGCCAATTTATTCCTTAAGAGGCCTGGCAGCTTCCACGTTTGCCCTGAGACCACCATGCTGTGCAGAAGCCCAAGGTAGCCATGAGGAGGAGAACAAAGATGCCCCAGCCAACAACTGTAGCCCAGTCAACAGCTGCTTACAGTCACACAAGTGACCCCAGACAAAACCACAGAATAGTGAGAAATAATAAATCATTGCTGTTTCAAGCCATTAAGTTTTAGGATGGTTTTTTATGCAGTAATACTGAAACACTTTTTCCCAGTGACAGCCCTCCCCTGTTCCTTCTACTGTTTTTACCAATACCGTCATGTGTCTCTTAATGATGGGGACAAATTCTGAGAAATGTGTTGTTAGGTGATTTCGTCATTGTGGGAACATCAGAGTGCACTTACACAAACCTAGATGGTATAGCCTACTACACACCTGGACTATATGGTACTAATTTTATCGACCACGATCACATATGCAGTCTGTCATTGACCAAAATGTAGTTATGCGGCGCATGACTGTTTGAATCGCTGTGCTTAGTTCGATGTCAGGGAATAGAATGATTTCCTTCATTTAAAAGGGAGGTGAATTGAACTGCAGAACAAAAGCTGCTGGGAAGTTTCTGTATTACAGTTCACTCTTCTCTTGCCCTCCAAGCCTTCACTCTTACTTACATGGTGTTATATGGAGATACTATATAAGAGGGCTGTTTTTCATATAGGAGATGCAAGCTACGTAGACAGACTGGGAAATTTTTGTTGTAACTAGACTCACAATGTGCTGTCTTAGTCCATCTGCGAGGACATGGAAATCCTTGTTACACTGAGATGCTCGGGAGAAAGGGTGTCACCAGAAGTACCATATACCACTCTTGCTCTTTAAAGTTTCATATTCATTATGTAGTCAGCTGGTCTTTGCTGCATCATACTGAGGTTGGGAGGTGTTTTGTTTTTTAAAGTGAAAACCAAGACACAGAGAGATTGAATAACTTAAAGGCAAAATATTGGTAGACTTCAAGCAAGGCTGTTAGAGTCTTGGTGTCAATATCGAGTCAAGCCTGAGTGGTGGAGTAGACGTTGTGTGCAAGAGGAAGCAATGTGAGGGCCATGCTGGCTTGCAAATGCCCTGAGGGCAAAGCCTTGTCTTGTTCATCTTTGTAGATCCTGCAACACCGTGGTAATCAGTGTGTGTTAAGTCCCGTTGACTTTCACTCTATGTCTAAAACACTAATTTGTGCGAAGAGACCTGGGTTCCTGCCCCGTTTCTCCTACTGTCTGACTGTGTGATGCTGGTAAACAGTACATGCATGGAAGCCTCAATTTCCTCATCTCCCAAATGAGACTATCAATACTCTTACTACTACTACTGCTGCTACTACTGCTGCTGCTTGACTACTGCTGCTGCTGCTATGACTACTGCTGCTGCTGCTGCTGCTGCTACTACTACTGCTGCTGCTGCTATGACTACTGCTGCTGCTGCTACTACCACTGCTGCTGCTGCTGCTACTACTACTGCTGCTGCTACTACTACTGCTGCTGCTGCTACTACCACTGCTGCTGCTGCTGCTACTACTGCTGCTGCTGCTGCTACTTCTGCTGCTGCTGCTACTACTACTACTGCTGCTGCTACTACTACTACTGCTGCTGCTGCTACTACTACTGCTGCTGCTGCTGCTACTACTACTGCTGCTGCTGCTGCTGCTACTACTACTGCTGCTGCTGCTGCTACTACAACTACTGCTGCTGCTACTACTACTACTGCTGCTGCTACTACTACTACTACTGCTGCTGCTGCCTCTACTACTACTTTCTATGTCAAAGGATTATGTTAATAAAATTTAGAAAAGGAATGGGAAAATCCTATGAATTGAAAAGTCCCCAAATGACATTTTCATGATTCAACGTCCTTTTGCCTATCTTGCATTCTCCTTATCATTTCAGGATACAATGTGCCTTAGTTAACACAGAGGATGGGGCATCCACAGGAAGTTGGGAGACTTGGATTTTAGGTTTATCTCTACCAGTTATTGACTCTGGGCCTTTGGAAAAATCACTTAATTCTCCTCTGTCTCAGTTTCCCCAGAGGTTACAATCTCAGCATTCTGTGATTTTTCTACAACACTATTACTTCTAAATGTTTTACAGAGTGCTACTAGGCATTGGGAACAGCTGCCCAATCACCTGTGGCTGAGATGCATATGGCTGTGTAATGGACAAAATTATTAAAATTATCCTCAATAAACTATAGTCATGTCTGTATAACACACTCTGATATAGGTAAAAAAAAAATATTGAAAGCTCTGTGAATGAAAATTTATTAAAGTGCACCATTAGAATTATACCAATATTTTAAAAAATTAATTCACAACTTATCAGAATCAGGCACTACCATCCCAGTGGAAAAAGTATAGCATAGATTATTAAATATTGTGGTTTTGTTTCTCCCAAAGAAACATTTCTTAAATATGATGAGTTTTATTTTAACAGAACTGACATGATAACTATTTAAGTAGAGAATTATTTTCTTTTAAAATGTTACATTTGACTGCCTTTAGATTTCAAATTGTATGCTTCCTCAAACTGAAACTTCAAAATTGTTGCTGATGCGAGTGAATGTCTTAATTCAGCTCTCTGTCTACTGGGCCCTGTGTCTCGGGAAAGAAAATGCATTCTTTTGAGAACATGAAGCTCTGATCCTGCTGAGTTATGAATAATTTGTGCTATCCAGAAACAGTACTCAATTTGAAAATATCATTTTAAAGACATCATTTGTTGTTTGAGTACCATTTCCTATTTCACACAAAAATTGGAAAACTAGAATAGCAAGTTCTCTTCTCTTGGGACTTACAGCCTCATTTGTTTGATGTCTCCTTCCAACTTGAAAAGGCTGTATGTCACATATTCGTGGTATAAAATGAAAGTGAGCTACCAGCGATCTGTTTTGATGATAACTTTGGTGAGGAGGAGGAGGAAATATATAATATCATTTGAAATTTTAAGAGGCAACCAGAATTCACACTAAACAACTGGTGTTTTCAGGTACCATCCACAGTCATTAGTTCCCATCCTCTCAGTCCTTAATGACTTTCTTAGCTCTAAATCCTCCCAAATGGTGTGGTCAAGGGCTCATCAATTTAACTAAGTATAGAGGTAAAAAAAAAAAAAAACAAAAACCAGTGTAGGGCAGTAAGGACCTCAGCAGACTTTCTTTCCAGCAAAATAACAATTTAACTGGTGAAAAATATAAAAAAGCAATAATTTAAAGTCTCTGGAAATTGTTCAAAGGACATACAGCAAATGGAGAAAAAGTCATTCAAGAAAATCTATTAAACCTTAGCCAGCACAGCGAGAGTCTGTGGCATTTGAGCCACAAGCTGCTTCTTTACCCACTGCACCCCCAGCTCCATAGCTACACAGGAAAGTGCTACACAGGGCCCTCTGCTCTGGGCAGGTGCGGCCATGAAGATGGGGGTTCCCTCTTGCCCCAGCTCCCAGTCTGAGGCTATGGTTTCACCCTTGGAGGGGCAGGCTCATGCTCCCCTGTCCCATGCTGCAGAAGCTCTCTTCTGGACAGTACAACCAAGAGGACCAGCTTCCCTTTCTCTACACTGCCCCATTTGCTCATAAGGTAGGAGCTCTACTCCCGCTGAGAATACTGGGGTCCCTGTCACTGCCACCCCAGCCCAGCACATTGGCTGGTAGGGTGGAGGTTCCATGCTGCAAGAGATAAGCTAAGAAGATCAGGGGCTGCCACAGCCCTTACCCCCAGTACACACTTGTAGAGAGAGGGTGTTTTTTCCTCTGGTAAAAGTGGGTCCCTGACCCTAGCACCTTGCAGTGGTGCAGGGGTTCTGCCTGGGGGAAAGAACAAAAAGCTCAGCAGCTTTGCTGAGGGCACTGACTGTTTGGGACAGAGTGAAGAACTCCATGCCTAAGAGTGTTGTCAAAAGCAATGGAGGTCTTTCATCAGACTAAAGAGCTTCTACAAGGCAAATGAAACCAGGATCAAAATGAATAGACAACCCACCAGCGGGGAGAAAATATTTGCAAATCGTTTGTCCGACAAGGGATTAATCTCAGTAATATATAAAGATCTCATACAACTGAGCAACAAAAAAACAAACAACCTGATCAAAAAATGGGCAGAGGATATGAACAGACATTTTTCCAAGGAAGAGATACAGATGGCCAATAGACACATGAAAAGATGTTCAACATCACTAATCATCAGGGAAATGCAAATCAAAACTACACTAAGATATCACCTTACACCAGTTAGAATGGCTATAATCACAAAGACAAATAACAACAAATGCTGGAGAGGTTGTGGAGAAACGGGAACCCTCATTCACTGCTGGTGGGAATGCAAACTGGTGCAGTCTCTATGGAAAACAGTATGGAGAGTCCTCAAAAAATTAAAAATAGAAATACCATATGATCCAGCAATCCCACTCTTGGGCATCTACCCAATGGACATGAAATCAACCATCACAAGAGGCGTATGCACCCCTATGTTCATTGCAGCATTATTCACTATAGCCAAGAAGTGGAAGCAACCCAAGTGTCCCTCGACTGATGATTGGTTAAAGAAGATGTGGTATATACATACAATGGAATACTACTCAGCCATAAGAAAAGACACAATTGTCCCATTTGCAACAACATGGATGGACCTAGAGGGTATTATGTTAAGTGAAATAAGCCAGAGAGAGAAGGACAGACACTGCATGAACTCACTCATATATGGAACATAATTGAACACACGGACAGAGAGAACTGATTGGTGGTTACCAAGGGGAAGGGGGGTGGGGGGTGGGGAGTGGGCGCAAGGGGTGAAGGGTTACATCCACATGGTGACAGACAAACAAAAATGTACAACTAAAACCCCATAGTGTTATAAACTATTAAGACATCAATAAAAAAAATATAGCCTGAAAAAAAAAAAAAAGCAATAGAGGTCTTGGTGGAAATAAAGAGGCTGGTAATGCTGATACAATAAAAACAGCAGAGCAGCCAGAAGTTTAGTAGAGAGAAGGAGGAAAGAGACCGCCAAGGAGAGCCCTCCTGGGACCACAGTAAACTCTGGGGGGTCAAGAAGTCTGTGTAAGTGGCACTGGCGTGCCCCACCACACTCCCTTAGCAATCAGAGCAGGACGTGGAGCTGACTTGAAAGCATCCCCCAAGTCTCAAACAGACCCAGCTACACAGTGAGGCCTCACAGACTCAAGGGGTTTAAACACAAACACGGACTGAAAACTAAGTCACTCTGACACAGAGGCAACTCCTAGGGAGCCAGGCTTAAAAATAATATCACAGTCACCCCTGGCAGTCTGGAAGACTGTGTGCATGCCCAAGGCTACACACATACACACACACACACACACACACACACACACACACACACACACACACTGGAGGTTGATCAGATAGGAGTAGTCAGAGTACTCTAAGATACTAGAACATGGGACAAAAAAGTAAACCCCTTGAACTGTGACAGCAACTTCCAAGCTACACACAGATACCACCATAAAGGGTCAAGACCCTACTGGCTAAGGGGGCTTAAGCACAACCTTTGACCAATAAGTGGCTTAGACCCACCGGGAGTGATTCCTAGGTGGCCAGTTCACAAGAGAAACACTGTGCGAGAAATCTGAGCGGGGACACAGGGGCTGCACACTGCAGGGCACTAGACTTCGCATAATTATTTCAGTCAAGTCACTAAACAAACAAAGAAACAACCCAGCAAACAACAATAACAACTATCACTCGGGAGGGTGGGGTGTGGTGTCAGTATCCGGAGTTGCTATAAAATATTATCTAAAATGTTCAGTTTTCCATAAAAATGATAAGACATGCAAAGGAAGAGAACATGTGATCCATACACAAGAAAAAAAGCAAGTAGAGACTGACTTTGAAGAGGTCCAGATGTGGACCTAGCAGACAAAGACTTCAAAACAGCTATTACAAATATGGTCAAAGAACTAAAGAAAGCCATGAGTAAAGCACTAAAGAACGGTATGGTGACAATGTCTCATCAAAAGAAAATATCAATAAAGAGATAGAAACTATTAAAAAGAACCAAATAGAAATCCTGCAGTAAAAAGCACAAACCGAAATGAAAAATTCACAGAGTGGTTCAACAGTAAATTGGAGCTGGCAGAGAAATCAAAAGGAAAATCAGAAAATACTTTGAGATGAATAAAAAAAGAGACACAACATACCAAAACTTATGGGATGCAGCTAAAGCAGTGCTGAGAGGGAATTTTATAGCTGTAAATGCCTATATTAAGAAAGAAGAAAGACCTCACACCAATAACTTAACCTCCTACTTTAAGACACTGGAAAAAGAAGAGCAAACTAAACATAAAGCAAGTGGAAGGAAGAAAAGAGCAAAGATTGGAGTGGGAATTGATAAAATAGAGAATAGGAAAACAAGAGAGAAAATCAATGAAGCCAAAAGCTGGCTATTTGACAAGATTAATAAAATTGACAAATTCTTTGCTAAATTGGCAGAAGAAAAGAGAGAAGACTCAAATTACTAGAAACAGGAGTGAAAGAGGGACCGTTACTACCGATCTTAAAAAGGATCTTGAGAGAATACTATGAAAATTGTGTGCCAAAAATTAGAGAACTTACATGAAATGGACACTTCGTAAGAAGACACAAACTACCAAAACTGATTAAATAAGTAGAAAATCTGAGTAGACCTATATCAAGCAGAGATCAAATAAGTAATTCTAAAACTTCCCATAAGGAAAAACCAAGTCTACCTGCCTTCACTGATGAATTCTACCAAACATTCAAAGAAGGAATAATACCAATTCTTCACAAACTCTTCCCAAAAATAGAAGAGGTGGAAGCACTTTCCAACTCATTCTCTGAGGCCAGTATTACCCTGATACCAAAACTGGACAAAGATATTACAAGAAAAGAAAACTAAAGACCAATATCCCTTATGAATATAGACATAAAAATTCTCAACAAAATACGAGTAAACCAAATACAACAACATATAAAGTGGATTACACACCAAGAGTAAGTGGGATTTATACCAGGAATACAAGATTGGTAATATGCACTATTAATAGAATAAAACATCCATATTAGAAAGGAAGAATTAGAACTATCTCTATTTGTAGATGACATGATATTATACATAGAAATTCTCAAGGAATTCAGTAAAAAAATCTATTAGAACTAATCAACAAGTTCAGCAAGGTTACACGATACAAGATGAAAATACAAAAGTCAATGTTATTTCTATACACTAAAAATGAACATTCCAAAACTGAAATTAAGAAAATAATTCTGTTTACAATAGCATCAAAAAGAGTAAAATACTTTGGCATAAATTTAACAAAAGAAAGGCACAACTCACACACTGAAAACTACAAAACATTGTTGAAATTGAAGACCTAAATTAATGGATCAGAATAGTCTAAACCACGGATTGGATGATTCAATATCATTAAGATGGCAATATTCCCCAAATTGATTTACAGATTCAATGTAATCCCTTTCAAAATCCCAGCTCTGTTTTGCAGAAGTTGATAAGCTGATCCTAAAATTCATATGGAAATGCAAGGGACCCAAAATGGACAAAACAATCTTGGAAAAGAAGATCAAAGTTGGAGGACTCACATTTCTAGATTTAAAAACTTGGCCACAAAGACAGTAATCAATACAGTCATGAACCGCATAATTATGTTTTGGTCCAAGATGAATCATATATATGAATATGGTCCCATAAGATTAGTACCATATAGTCTAGGTAGTAGGCTATACATCTAGGTTTGTGTAAGTACACCCTATGATGTTAGCAAAATGACGAAATCACCTAATGACACGTTTCTCAGAATGTATCCCCATTGTTAAGTGATGCATGACTGCACAGTATGGTACTAACATAAGGATGTCACAGAGATCAATGGACTAGAACTGAGAATCCATAAATATACCCTTACATTTATCATCAGTTGATTTTCAACAAGGCTGCTAGTATACTTTAGTGGAGAAAGAAGAGTCTTTTCAATAAATGGTGATGAGATAACTATGCCTTCAAGCAAAAAATGAATTTGGATCCCCTACTGCACACCATACATAAAAATTAACTCAAAATGGGTCAGAGACCTAAACATAAGAGCTGAAACTATAAAACGCTTAGAAGAAAACAGAGGTAATTTTTGTGACCTTCTTATGTGACACCCAAAGCACAAGCAACAACAACAACAAAATAGATAAATTGGACTATGTCAAATTCAAAAACTTTTGTGCATGGAAGGACATTTTCATGAAAGTGAAAAGAGAACCCATAACATGGGAGAAAATATTTGCAAGATATAAAGAACTCTTGCAACTCAATAATTAAAAGATAAATAACCCAATTAAAAAGTATTTGAATGACATTTTTCCAAAGAAGATATATGAATGGCCAATAAGCCCATAAGAACATGATCAGTATCATTAGTCATTAGGGAAATGCAAATCAAAACCACAATGAGATAGCACTCTATACCCACTAGGATGACTACAGTAAAAAATGCAGACAATAACAAGTGTCAGTGAGTATATGGAAAAATTGGAACCCTTGTATATTGCTAGTGGAAGTGTGGAAAACAGTTTGGCAGTTTCTCAAAAAGTTAAATATAGAATTACCGTATGACCCAGAAATTTAACTTATTTCAGGTATATAGCCAAGAGAATTGAAAACATATGTCCACACAAAAACTTGCACATGAATACTCATAGCAGCAGTATTCATAATAACTAAAAAGTGGAAACAATCCAAATATTTATCAATTGATGAATGGATAAATAAAGTGTGGTATATCTGAACAAGGGAATATTATTTGGCAATAAAAAGGAATGAAGTACTGATACATACTACAACTTGGATGAACCTTGAAAACATTAAGTAAAAGAAGCCAGTCACAGAAGACTACACATTGTATGGGTCTTTTTATATGAAATATCCAGAAAGCAAATCAATAGAGGCAGAAAGCAGATTAATGGGTGCCTAGGGCTGGAGGTTGGGGGTAAGGAGTGGGGAATGACTGCCAAAGGGTACAGAGGTTTTTGTGAGGGACAAAAATGTTCTAAAAGTAGATTGTGGTGATGGATGCACAACCCCGTGGATATACTAAAAAAATTGCATTGTATACATTAAATGAGTGAATTGCATGGTATGTTAATTATATCTCAATAAAGCTACCAAAAAAATCAATATATATGTTCCTTGATGGAAAAAGAACTAATTTTCAATCTTCCTAGTAGTTAATAAATCTTAGTATTAATATCCCTTACTCAAAAAACATTTGTACTAATGTAAAAACAGTATTTATTGTTCCAGATTAATTCTCATTGGGGAAAGATGACTAGAGCGATTTTCCAGATACAGATGATTGAAAACCAATGGGGACAGGTGGCCCAAATTTAGTCCCATTGAGTGCTACCAGACAGACTTCAGAAAGGGTTTCTGGAAAACAATAAATTAGAAGAAAATACCTGATTTGTATTAAAAATAACACAATTACCAGGAAGCTGTGGGTTTAGATTTGGAGGGATCATTTTACATTACCAGCTCTTGCTATGAAATGAAATCTCTTTCAACTAAAATTCTGGCAGATTTTTTTTTTCCTCGTGGGGATTTCAAAATTTTATTCACATGCTTTTTAAAACAGCGAAACTTCTTTGTAAACATGGTCTGTTTCTCATACTTTCCAGTGGCTGATTATATCCACATTTTTAAGCAGATGGTGGTTGAGGATACTAACAAAAAGAAAACACATTTTAATTTCCTTTATTAAATCAATGTAGGAAGATAATCACAGGATGATTAAATTAGAGAACTTAACTCATGCCTTAGGAAAATATGGCCAAAATCACAGAACTATTTAAGCAGTGACAGGGGAAAGTGAGTGGTCACAGGACGGGGAAAAGACTGATTTTCTTTAATAGCAAAGAAGATGCAATGATGTTCTCTAGACACTGTCATCTCCCCCTTCACTCTAGGAAAGTTCCAGATTTGGCAGGAATTGCTGGGAGCCTTGGTGTTTCATACACACGGGAGGCTGAAAACCTTATCACTAAAACCTTAGTGATCTTCTGCTCAGTGCACTTAGCACTTTCTCCTGTTACAACTGAAGAAAACATTCAGGGTTTACTGGATTTCCTACTACTCTCAGAAGAACACCAAGTGTGTGATGTGACCATTAAAAGTGACCTGCCATTCTCTTTCAGAGCAAAGGTGCCATCACCTCTTCTTCAACAGGCTTTTCCACTTTGTTACGTTTTCTTGCTTAGTTCTGGAAGTAGATATTTTCTATCAGGACAAGGAGAATAAGTCTTTTGAACTGTCAAATAGAATGTTGCCTTTATTTCTTCAAGGTATGAATTACATCTGCTTCATCCAGGAATGTAAACCACCCAGACGGTAGTTCTTTCTACACAGATGCAGGAATAATGTAGCACCCCTGACCTTCGTCAAATCTGCTCTAAGTTATAGGATTTACTGATGAAACTATGGGTGGAGCTGGTGCCGACAGACCTGAGCCCGGTGCTGACCTGTAGGTTGTGGGTTCATGAGACAAAGGGAAGCAGAGGGAGGAGCCGACCCATATTATTGGAAAGAAAAACACTCTGGAATTATAGAAAATGTGACGGGGCTAGATTTTTAAGACCACCTGCATATTCAGTGTTTTAAGGGCTGGTAACATTTGAATAGGTAAAGAAAAAAGCATGGTACTAGCTGTATAATAGTTGAAGTGTAACTTTTGCTCCTGTTCTGCTTTAATAGTGGACACAGTGGTAAAGTCCATTCTCATACATTCTGGTGGGGTGCAACTGGTTAAAAGGAATCGACTCTCCTTTCATAATGGAAAGAATACCTATTACATCTGTTTCTCGGGATCTATGGTAGATTACACATATATCCCATCCTATCTGCTTTCCTCACGATGTGACACTGACACGCCTCCTTGGAGAGGGAGGATCTATATTCCCTCCCCCGAACCCAGGCCAACCTTTGTAACTACCTTGACCACTAGGACGAGGTAGCAGTGGTACTATGTGACTTCAGAGGTAGTAAGGGCAATGTGGCTTCTGCCTGACTGTCTCTCTCTGGGTCACTTGCCCTTGGAACCCAGCCACCATGTTGGAAGGAAGCCCAGGCTGACAGTGCTTCAGGAAACAGCCAGCACTGGCTGCAGCTGTGTGAGCGCGTGAAGCTCCCGACGACCCCAACTCCCAGTCTTGGAGTTATCCGGCCAAGGCCCCAGATGTTGAGGGGCAGGGACAAGCCATCCCACAAGCCCTGAATCCCTGGGCCACAGAAACTGTGAGAGATAAGAAGGGACTATTAAAATTATTGGTTTAAGCCATTTTGGGATAAGTCACGTAGCAGTAGGTAACCAATACAAGAGCTATGCCTCTTCCTTGTAGGAAGCCACTAGAGAAGGGAAATTAAAAACATTTTGGGACTCAAGACAACAGTATCTCAACAGAAAACTTATGGTTTTATGGCTTGGGTTGTTTCATAAAAAGGATTTGGTCATCTCGTTGAGCTTGATTTTCTCAGTATGCAAGTCAGTCATGTATTTATTTATACACTAAATTAATGAGTTTATTCATTCTTTCAACAAACATCTGTTGGGTAATTATTATATTCTAAGCATAAGAATGAATCAAATATGATCCCAAAACTGCATCTAGTCTAGTCTGCCTGGGTTCAAGTTTTGTCTCTTATATTTATTAGCAAGTTCCTCAACATCTCTGTGCCCCAAGTTCCTTGTCTGCAAATAGGGACATAACTAATATCTACTTCACAGATTTTTATGAGGTTTAAAGGGGTTAATACATATAAAGTATTTAGAACAGGGCCTGCACATATTCAGCACTATGTGTTAGTATTATTATAATTATTATCACCTGTAGTAATTTGTTTCTTAAAATAAGACTCAAATACGGGAAAGTGCTAACATTTGTTAAATCCATGTGATGTTTTTGTGAGTATTGTTTTACTTTTGATACTTTTCTTTATTTTAAAATAACTTGTAATACAATTAAATTACACATAAAAAGATATGGTCTCAGTTCTAGAGTACTTCATACGTTAGGGAGGAAGATAATATATTCTCTATGCTAGAGAATAGTCGTAGTGTGTGTGTGTGTGTGTGTGTGTGCGTGCACGCGCGTGTGTGTGTATACAATGAACTGAAATCTTTATCTTACCACCTGGCTCCAGAATTCCTTGAACAGTGTTTGTTTTGGGCAAACAACTTGATAAGCCACTTCAACTTGGGGTTGAAGGTGGAACGTTGAGGGCTGGGTGCTGGCGTGAGTTCAAGTATGAAAGAGACAGAATTAAGCTGCTCTGCATGAGAAAATGAAGGGAGGAAAGGGGAGAGAAGAGACAAGAGCGAGGAAAAAGAAGGAGGAAAGAGAGGAGGCCTGAAATGGTGGGAGGTTGGGCTTTAACTGGGGTGGAGGGAGTATCTGTTAGGAATGCATTCAGCAGCGAGTTAGAGAAAATGGGACAAGGGCATACGTAGACAAATAGGAGCTTATTTTTCTCTGAAAGCAAGTATTCCAGAGGCAGTTCTTTTTTGGCAAAGGCTCAATAATGCAAAGATTGGTGTTGGGAATATGCTTCATAGACCTCCAGCTATAGGGAGCATAGTTGACCAAGGGCTCCAGCTGCTGCGCTTTAAAATCCATCACAATGTTTGTGCTAAAGCCATCCCTTCAATGGGCAGCTCCCAGCCAATGACGGTGCAGCAGGGATACCACAGCAGACCTACTCCTGGGAGGCCTGGGACTCCTCTGACAGCCAACTTTGGTTTGAAGACTTCTTGATGGCTTTGCTGAACTTTCTTTAGACTGTAGAACCTTCTCTCTCTCTCTTCTTCACTTGGGGTCAGACTTGATCATAATAGGCTGGCTCTCGCAGTCTTCTTCAGCTCCCTCCCTATTTTCCCTGACACAGACACTTCCCCTAATAAAATTCTTGCACATTTAATCCCATCTAGGCATCTGCCTCTTGAAGGACCCAGACTGACACAATTGGTAACTCTGAGATTTCTTTGGGCTTTCCCCCATGATTGCAAAAAGGTGGCCAGAGTTCCTGCCATCCCATCTCCATCCAAGACTAGAAGAAGGGGCAAAGAAGGGCTGTACCCATTGCATCCAACCCTTTTATCAGGAAAGCAAAAGTTTTCGTAGGACACTTCACATACTCATATCTTCACATCCAATGAAGTCCACTCCAGTAGCTTTTCTTGGACATCTTAACTGTAACATGAGGATTGAAGAAAAAGGTCAGTGCATATAAGAATTCTGAGCACTTTACACACTAAAAGAAACTTCTCCAAGATAGTATTGTTAGTCAAATCCAACACCTCATATATTCGTTTATTCATTATTAAGTGCCAGCAGTGCATAAGCACTCTACTAGATTTTGTTTAATTCGGGGGACTGTTCAGTATTGTTAAAAATAATGCAATGTTTTGTGAACACTCAAATCCCTAAAGATTTCCATAACACTAATGAGCCTTTACCATATAGTTGTTGGCTCAGAGGGTGAAAGAAATTAAAAGCAACTGTGTATTTCAACAGCTCCTGGAAAAGATCCCTGCATTTAATTTTGCAGGTTTTAAACCTCATTAGGGCATTTGTTATGTAATACAAAAGGTCCAAAAAATCATCAAAAAGCCACCTGAACTGTATATGATGCTTTCTGGAATGTCTTAGAAATACTAAGATCATGGGAAATTATAAAAATGTATCTTTTTCAAGGAATGTGTAATTGATAGAATTTATCCTACCAAAATGTCAGCTAGTATGGGCCTTTAGAACACAAGCTGCTCTTGGGAAAATATAATTTTGGATTCTACAAATATTTATTGAAAAACTGCCATGTGCCAGGTGCTGGACTCAGAACAGGAGGAAACACACTGCCAAGGTCTTTACCCTCAGGGAACTCACTTTCGGGGGAGGGGGGTGAGATAATAAACAAGCATATTAACAAATGACTAAAACAATTAGAGCACGTGGTAGGTGCCATGGAGGAAGGAGCGGGTGCTGTGACAGATCCACATTAAACATATTGGTTAAGAATGATATTCCCAGAAAGTGACATTGAATCTGAAAGAAAAGAAAAGCATAGCCAGGGCAAGAGAAGAGGGAACTGCCCTTGGTGTGTTCTAGGAATAGGAGAAAGCTAGGGGGCTGGCTAGGAGAGGAGAAAACTGAGTGTCACATGATCTGATTGGCTGTGTTTTTGAAAGTGGACTGTCATGGACCAAGAGAAGAAGCAGGAAGCCACCAGTGGGTGACACCAGTGAACTCTGAGAAAAGTCAATGAGCCTGCTCCCTCTAAGATGTCAAATGGCCCTGAGGATAAATGCTGATACTCTGGCTACTGCTACTGCTGTAAGTAATAAACTGTCCATTGTCTCTGACCCAGAAGTCTTGTGTCTTCTGTCAGCATCCAAAGCACTGGCAGGCTAACTTGCAAGTGGGGTAAAATCTCAGATCCCTCACGTTCTTGACAATCTCTTAACCTGTTCCAACCATAATCTTGACTCCTGCTTTAGACCTCCTGTCTCACACACAAATCTCATCCTCCCCCACGTCCTTCCTGTCTGAGTAAATGGCATCAACTTCCATCTAGTTGCGCAGGCCTGAAGCCTGGGACTTGTTCATTTCCGCCCACACAGCCAATCCCTCAGCTGGTCTTGTTGGCTTTTCCTCCAAGAACAAGAGGGCAAACCACTCTCACTAGTGCTTTCCAAGCCTTTGCCATGATGTGTAACATGTCATTGGCCACAGCAAGTCACGTGGCTCAACCTGAAGTCAAGGGACAGGGAAATAGACTGCAAAGTCACATGGCCAAGGTTTTGGGTACAGGGAGGGGTGATGAATTCAGGCCATAAATGCAGTCTACTATAAGCACCGAAGTTAATTTTATTTTTTTTGCTAAGGAGGGGTCTATTGTTCAAAAACCTTTAACATACCATCCACTCTGACTTCAAAAGGGCTTTCTGAAAAACCTTCCAGAGTGAGGGCTGTTTGCCCATGGAGCCCCTGGAAGAGTTGGAAATAGGGCATTTCATGGAGCCTGTGTGCTAGAAACACAGTGGCCGTCAACTCCTGGCCCTAGAAGGTTTCTGTTGCCACAAACCCCCTTGCCCTCTGGCCTCGAGGACTGGCCAGGCACAGAGTATGCCAGCAGGATGGGACATTCTGAACCAGGGCTTCCCCGACCATGGTAAGCCTATCACTGCTGGTATATGAGGTGTTGCTTTTAGGCACAGGCTAACTTAGACTCATATAGTGAAAATAAATGTCATTTTTCCATCTTTTATTTTTTAATTTTTTAATGTGTTTACTGAGGTATAATTTACATACCATAATATTCACCCATTTTAATGCTGAATTTGATGAGTTTTAGCACATGTATACAGTTGCACAACTATCACCACAATCCAGTTTTAAAACACTTCCATCATCCCTAAAAGGGCCCTCAGTTTTCCCTGCACCCATTTGCAGTCAATCCCCATTGCCACCCCATCCCCAAGCAACCACTGATCTGCTTTCTGTCTCTACAAATTTGTGTATTCTGGACATTTAACACAAATGGAATCACACAATATGTGGCCTTTGGTATCTGGCTTCTTTCACTTGGTTTTTGAGATTCACCCCTAATGTCGCATGTGTCCGTAGTTTGTTTCTTCTTATTGCTGAGTCGTCTTTCACTGTATGGAGCTAGCATGTTTTTAACACATGCTATTCTCTGTTTTTAAGGAAGAGAGGATTGGTCCAGGTTCAGAGACTTGGATACATAAGAGTGTCATGACATTGTTTTGGCTTTATTTGGTTTATTTTCAGGATACTTTCTATTTACGGCAAGTGGTCCTGCTTTTCTATATACAGCTGGGTGTCAGTTATCTATTGCTGCAAAACTTAGCAGCTTAGAATAATAAACATTCGTTACCTCGCTCAGTTTCTGAGGGTCAGGAATCTGGGAGGGACTGAGCTGGACGGTTCTGGCTTAGTGTCTCATCAGGTTGCAGGTGAGATGTCAGCGAGAGCCACAGTCATCTGAAGGCTGGATTGGGGTTGGAGGATCTTCTTCCAAGATGGCTCTTTCTCACGGCTGTTGGCTGGGGGCCTCAGTTCCTCACTGACTATTGGCGGGAGGCCTCAGTTCCCCACCACAGGGGGCCCCTCGATTGGGCTGCACATGAGATGGCAGCTGGCATCCCCCAGAGCGAGTGACTCAAGAGAGTGAGAGAGAGGAAGCTACGGCGCCTTTTAAGATGTAGTTGCTGGAGTCTCACACTTTCACTTTGGTTTTATTCTATTCTCTAGAAGCAAGTCACTCCTCATTCCAGCCCACACTCAAGGGGAGGAGAATTAGGCTCTCCATCTTGAAGGGAAGAGTATCAAACCACTTATTGGCAGATGGTGGTTCTAAACCAAAGTGCCCCTTTAAAATATATTTAAATTGAAAGTAAGTCAATTAAAAAAACCAAATAATTATAAAGGTGGTATACAGAATCAAGACCATGGCTTCTTTACTGATGTGAGTTCTCAGGAAGCCTTATTAATAGTAAAAGTTTGTGTCTATAAAAAATTTTGGTGAGGCAAGGGTTGAAGTAGGCAGAAAGTACTTCCAATTAGGTTGCCCTTCTTAAAACTCTTGAGGCTCCCCACAGCCTAAGAAATTAAGCATAATCTCTTTACCTTGTTACACGAGGACCCCATGATATGGTCCAAACTCGCTTTCCAGGCCTGTCTACATACGTGCATCTTATGGTCTGATGCAGCATTTCTCAAAAGAAGTTCTGTGCAATTGCAGTGAGTGTTACTTGAGAGAATGAGATCTGAGGGCAAGAGAGCTTAGGAAACATTGGGTTGAACAAAATGAAACTGGTTTACTTCCTGAAGAACTTGTCAGAGCCTTTACTCTGCTGAGGCACCCTGGAAAACTCCAGAGAGACTCTAGCACACAACATTTCCCTGCATTTTTTTAAACCATAAAATCCCTTGTTTTTGTGTGTGGAGCATCTTGTGGGACTAATGTTTCTCTCAGCACCTCTGTAGTGTTGTCATCAGACAGGGATACTTGTCATTTTCTGAACATGACTCACGTCTTCCAGCAACTGTGCTATGGGACGCAATGCTCCCTTTGCCTGGAAGGCCTTTTGTGGCAGATTGAACTGCTGGCCTCAGTTCCTCACCCCTCTCTGCTTGGCCATGCGATTTTGCAATCCCCCCACTAGAGGTAGAGTCTACTTCCCTGTCCCTGACTTTGGCCTTGGCCAGGTGACTTGCTCTGGGAAATGGATGTTAGCAGAGGTGACCCAGCAGAGGTCTGAAATGTGTGTGTGCAGTTGGGTTTGCCCTCTCGTGCCTCTGCATCACCATGAGAAGTGCCCCAGACTGAACAAATGTGGAATCAACAGAGCCCCAGGGAGGGAGGAGCCAAGCCCAGCAGAGCCTCAGGATGAAGCAGAGCTGCCCAGCCAGGCCAGCCTAGATCAGCCAACCTCAGGCCAACCTGCAAACACATGAACGAGCTTTGGGGGTGTGCAATGCAGCATTATCGTGACAAACGCTAACTAACTACCTTCCCTGAAAGCCCATCTCCCCCAGACCTTTTCTGCTCTCTCCCCCACACCCTCACATGGCCTTGATTGTGACTCTTCCCTTCTTTGAACCCCTCAGCACCATGCACCCATTACGGCTCTTATAGTGTCTGTCGCACATCCCATATTTTGCTGTACTCTGCTTGAGAACAGGAGTTTCATCTTAGTCATCTGTCTGACCTGTGATGTCTGCTGCTTTGCACTCTACTCAATAAATCTTTGTTGAACTGAAGTCAAATTTAGTTTATTTCACAATTCTGCCTTTGCAGGCTCTGATAAGAAATCATTGCTCTATGTCACTACTGTAAAGAAAAAGAACAGAAAGCAGCCACAGAAGAGCACAGTTTATTTAGTTGGATTTGTATTTCCTCCAGTCGATAACCTCCTTTGTTTATTACCTTTGATAGAAGATTCTGACAACACCTTGGAAGCACTCTTAAGATTGAGGACTGAAGAAGACAGCTGTTCCCCTACAAGCTCCCCTTCCATCACTAGTTGTACCTTCATACAAATACCTCCTTATGGCTTCTCACTCACTTTGGGGACTGAACTGTCAATTCTGAAAAAGCTTTAAAGGAAATAGAACAGTAAAAATGGAAACAAAATGAAGAACGCCCAGCCCAAGGAGCTGCAGCGACGATCCTCGTTTCCCCTTGCAGCACACAGGACAAAGGTCTGTGTTTTATTTTTATTTTCAAGGGGGTAATTTGGAAGACGGGACATCAGTCTTCCGTAATATCTGCTCTCTGAAGACGTACTGTAGTCTTGGGCCAGGGTCTCAGTGGGGAGTGATTCTGGAATGGCAACAGTTGTTAGGTCCTTCTGGTGCACCAACGGCAGGGGTCCCGTGGTGTCGTCTACAGAGCTCCCCGAGTCCTGCTCGCCTGACTTTACAGCCTCTGCTGACTCACCTGGCCACAGGTCACTGGAGGAACTGTCAGCTGCACAGGCAATTTCTGTGGCTTTCAAAGCCCTGGTCAGCATGAAAGCAGCAAACTGGAGAAAACTCTTAAAATGGAGAGAGACAGAGGGAGAGAACGGATGGGAAAGAACCAGCAGGCCTCCTCTTCTGTCTGGCAAAGGCAGAGGCTATCAGCAGCGTTCTGCTCCCATCTTGATATTTTATTTCAGTTTTTAATGCTGGCCCGCTGGGCACTGGGGAGTCAGCACTGAGCAGACACACTCGCCCGGGAAGGTGTCATGGTTTGTCTACATCCAAGTAAACACCAGGGTCTGCTTCTGACGTGCTTTCAGTGACAGTCTGCTGACAGAGCTGCCTGGAGGTGACTTCAGAGTTCTGCTTGGAGAGTTAAGGGGCTGCACGTGATAAAAGTCAGAGAGGTCAAGGAGCCCAGCCCAGGGCTGCTCAGCTGCCCCTACATCCTTTCCTCCCTTCATGTGAGTGACAGGCTGAGATCAGCACCATCAACTACAGGAATGTTTGGCAAAATAAACTGAAAATATAAACTCAATGCTGATTACACCAGAAGAGAAGTGAATGTTTAGAGTAGCAGTTGGCAAATTTTTTCAGTAAAAGGCCAGAGTGTAAATATTTTAGATTTTACAGGCCAGGAAGTTTCTGTCACAAGTATTCAATTCTGCCATTGTCTGCAAAAGCAGACAGACAATACAGAAGCGAGTGAGCATGGTTGTGTTGCAATAAAACTTTATTTACAAAACAGGCCGCAGGTCCTGGTTTGCTCACCTCTGTTTATAGAATCGCACTGGGACAGAGACACCCACATGGGAGCACAGAGTGACTGACGTCAGATTTCCTCTGCTGGCAGAGAATGAAGAATCCCTTTCCACAGTAATCCCAAGGCATAATCCTCCCTCGGTTTTGGCTTCCAAACAATTGTATTTATTTTTAAAATGTAAGTCTATAAATCTCCTGTATTCAGTGGTTTTCCTCCTCTGATCTCTTCAAACATTACTGACACCATTCATGCAGACATCTCCTAGGAACATCTCATGGCAGTGTTGGAAGGGACCCCAGGACACTCAAATCAATCCCCTGGTTTTACAGTCTGTGGAAATGAGGCCCAGATTACAATGCCAGTTGGCGACAGAGTGGGGACAAAGTATTGGCCTTCCATTGAGGGTCACCAATTCATGTGGGGTTCCCATAGGCAAGAGGCTCCCCATCTGGTTTGGGGGAGGTGATTGTGTGTGAGTTGAGGCACATCCTCCATCTTCGGGGCGGGGGGGAGGTGCTGGGCCAGGGGCTGGCCCGTGTATTGGTCCTCAGTAGTGTCCAGCTGAATCCTCATCCAAGAGCTGCTCAGCTGAAGACAATTGCTCCTCCCCTGGTTATGTGAAGCCTCCAGAGGACGTAAGGCCAGAGCAGGAATGAAGGAGATCCTTCAAGGAAGTGGCCACCTTCCAGAGGCGGCTGGCTCACCCCTCCCAGGCTTAGTTCCTGGCCCGTGGGAGTTACTGTCCTAAGGAAGCAATCTAGGACAGAGCCCAGGGAACCTGGGTTAAAACCTAACTCCACCCCACTCTGGAGGGATACACGAGAATGGAGAATAATGCACTGGCTGAGGGAGGGATGGCAGAATGAGTTCCTCAGAAAACGCTGACCAGTGTTAGCATCTCACCCTCACCTCAGCCTAGAAGGAGAGGCCAATACAGGGAGAAGTTATGAGGGATCTACCCAGAGGGAGAGGCAAGGGAGGGATGGCGGAAGGGGCCAGCCTGAGGAGAGAGCTGGAGAGATTGGGAAGTGGGTAATGTTTTAGAGGAATCCACAAGTAGCACCTGTTCCCTCACGGGTTCCCAGGGAGATGCTCTGGGGTGCAGCCAGGGAGGCTGGATCCAAGGCACTGGGACTCCCAGTCTCAGGAAAGACCCCATGTCCAAGCTTGACCCAGGATTGGGAGAACCCCCCATATTCAAGGACCATCTTGACTCTGACAATGAGTTCATAAGTCATTGTCAGCCTCTTAGTCTGTTAGGGCTGCTGTTAACAAAGTACCATAGACTGGTGGCTCACAGTTCTGGAGGCTACAAGTCAGATCAAGGCACCAGCAGATTCAGGGTCGGGTGAGAACCCACTTCCTGGTTATAGACAGCAAACTTCTCGCTGTGTCCTCACATGGCGGGAAGAAGACAGAGAGAGAGCTCTCTGGGATCCCTTTTATAAGGACACTAATCCCACTCATGAGGGCTCTGCCCTCTTGACCTCAACACCTCCCAAAGGCCCCACCTCCTAATACCATCACATTGGGGGCTAGGATTTCAACAGATGAATTTGGGGGGACACAAACATTCAGACCACAACAGCGAGGGCCAAAAACCAGAGGTCTTTGACAAGTGTTCTGGATTAGAGACCCTTAGTACATTTATAGGACTTGGGAGAAAGTGGGGGAGACATAGTTTCCCTTGAAACTGAGACTGAATTTCTGCACTCTATGGTGAGTGGGGTGGGACTCAGAGCTGAGTAAATTTAATTTAGTGAAACTGTGACACATGTTACACACCAAGTTGTGGAGTTCGTGCTCACAAACCCACAGCCTGAACTAAAAAGAAGAGAGATGAATATTAAAAACCTCAGTCAACACTGTAGGAATTAAATAATGATGAAAGAGAAGATGCAAAGCTGCCCATAATTAATTACAAAGTGAGGAATTGCTGGAAGTGGATGACAAACTTGTTGCTCAGTTGGTGGAGGCCCGAGGCCTCCTCGAGATGCCAGTCCTTGGCACGCATGCCCAGGCTGTTGCCTCTGCCCAGAATTCACCCTGTCCATTCAAACCCATCCTCTGGGTCTCAGTTTAAATGCCCGACTTTCTCACCAATTCCCAGACCCCCGATAGGTTGGCTCCCTTGATATTCTCTCCTCAGCGTTCTGTCTGCTGAGGGACATCCCAGTTGTAATAAATGCGTGGATTCCTAGCTAGACTGTCGCTTAGGGATCAGGGGAGGTGTCTGTCTTGTTGACCATGGTACCCCTAGTTCCCAGCGTGGTGCTCAGAATCCAGCCTTCCTTCCAAAATTGGAGGTGTGGAGTGACTCTGTAGTGAGATAATGTTTTGAATCATCACCCAGTGGATTTTCTTTCCTGGCAACTCCTTCGTCTCTCTGCCAGAAGCCCTTCACCATGAAAACCGGAGATAAGCTGAGGCTTGTCCTGCCATGGAAAGAGAAACCCATCAAAACCAGAAGCAAAAATCCTGACAGAACATGAAACTTCCCTTGGCGATGGGCATGTCCATTACCTTGATTGTGGTGATGGTTTCCCTGGATCTCTATATAAGTCACAACTTATCAAATGGTGTCCTTTACATATGTGCAGTGGAGTGTAGTCAATTATCTCTCAATCAGGCTGTTAAAAAATAAAGTGTGGCTTTTGAGCTAGCTCTCAGGTGGGACTTTGAATGTTCAAAGCAGAGATAAGATTTGAAAGCCTAGTGCTTAAGAAAGAAAAGAGTCTTTTGAATCCCAGACTTTGTCTAAAACTCCCAAGAGCTGGATGTGGTGGGTGCAGGACACCGGAACCAGAGCTGTGCTCAAACTCGGGCTGGGTCAGAATCACCTGGGGCTGGTTGACCACAGATTCCTGCGCTCACCTCCAGCGTCTCTGCCTCAGCAGGTCCAACGTGGAGTCCAGGAAGTTGTCTAATGTGTCCTCAGGCAAAGCTGCTGCTGCTGGTCCAGAGGGCACACTTTGAGAATCACTATTCTAGTTTCTAGGACTGAGAATGGAAACACGAATTTCCCACTTTGAAAGACAGGAACTCACCAACGGGAAAGGGAGGATGACTTGCAGTGGACAGGACCTGAGACACTAAATGTGTGCTCTGCTAAAATGAAGGATTTAGAAATATGTTGCAGGCTATGCAACAAGTAAGTCTCAGATATTTGGTCTTCCAGGGAAAAACAATTACAGCAGGCCCTCGGTATCCAAGCGTTCCCCATCTGAGGATTCAACCAACTGCGTATGGAAAGGCCTATAATGGTCGCATCTGAACTGAACATGTACAGACTTTTTTTTCTTGTCATTATTCTCTAAACAATATACAGTATAACAACTATTTGCATAGCATTTACATTGTATTAAGTATTATAATTAATCCAGAGATGATTTAAAGTATACGGGAGGATGTGCATAGATTATATGCAAATACTACGCTATTTTATACGTAAGGGACTTGAGCATCCCCAGATTTTGGAATGGGGGGGTGTCCTGGAACCAGTCCCCCCTCTGATACTCAGGGACAAGTGTATATCCTATTTGCCAACCTTTATTGATGATCTAGGTGGGGACTTTCTTTACTTTTCCTTCATATTCACTAGGATGTCTGAAATCAAAATAAGTGTTGGCAAGGATGTGGAGAAACTGGAACATTCATATATTGCTGGTGGAAACGTAAAATGGTGCAGCCACCATGGAAAACAGTCTGCAAGTTCCTCAAATAGTTAAACATAGTTACCATATGATCCAGCAGTTCCACTCCTAGGTATATACCCAAGAGAACTGAAAACACGTGTCCACACAAAAACTTGTACATGAATGTTATAGCAGCAGTACTCATAATAGCCCCAAAGTGGAAACAACCCAACTGTCTATCAACTGATGAATGGATAAATAAAATGTGGTATGTCCACACAATGGAATATTATTCAGCATAGAAAGGAAAGAAGTACTAATACATGCTACAACACTGACATGCTAAGTGAAAGAAGCCAGACATAAAAGGCCACATATTGTATGATTCTACTCATATGAATGTCCATAATAGACAAATCCATAGAGACAGAGAATAGATTAGTGATTGTCAGGGTCTGTGGGGGTGAGGGTGGATGGGGATTGACTGTTAATTGATGTGGGCCTTTTTTTGGGAGTGATGAAATGTTTTGGAACTAGATAATGGTTGTATGACTTCATACTAAAAACCACTGAATTGTACACTTTAAGGTACATTTTACGGTATGTGAATTATTTGTTGTTGTTAGTGCTGTTAATTCTGACTCCTAGTGACCCTGTGTCCCTTTTGTGTCATCCCGTCATCTTCTGGTGCTGTTTCAGACAATACTCTGCTGCTACTCATAGGGTTTTCCTGGTCAATTTTTTTTTTTGGAAGTGGGTGGCTAGATTCTTCTTCCTAGTCTGTAAGTTCTACTGAAACTTGTCCACCATGGATGTAGGTGACCCTGTGGTGGCATAGCTTTCAGCATCACAGCAACATATAGCTGCCACAGTATGACAACTGACAGACAGGTGATGTGCTGCCCTGAACAGGATATGAACCCAGGCTGTGGTGGTAAGCCCACTGCCTCTCAACCACTAGACCACCAGGGCTGGCCAGTTGAGATTGAATTATATCTCGATTTTTTAAGAAAACACTCTTTTTAAGAAGACATTTGCACTCAAACTCACCCCACCCCTATAGTCTCTGATGATTGTGATAGCAGCAACTTCTAACAACGTTTTTTTTTTATTCTTCTGGCAAAACCGGAAGGAGGGAAAATACTACACCTTTCCAAATTGCTCACTAGTGTAACTGGAATGATGTATAATAAATTCTTTTTTTATAATGAAAAGGCAAGAAGTTTCTTTTATCGTTTGGGGCATCTGTTGAAGAGAGAGATTGTCACTCCATCTTGTTCCTGTCTTAAAGAAGGGTTTCAACAGTTCCTCTGATCTTTTAATATTCAAAAAGATTATTTTTGAAACTGATGTTTAAACAGAGAAAGTAGGACTTCAGAAGTTGCAGCTTCAAAGCTGGAATTCACGACGCCATACAGCAGTTACAAAGCTGTATCACATAATAAAATTAAAGTGTTTCTAACAGTCATAAGGGGATTCTTTTGTGACTAAGAGAATTTCTTACAGGGATCAAACTTATCTGGGTGCACTAAAGAGACAAGCAAAAACATTTTCCATGTAGATTTTATTTTATAGGAATGATAAGTGTCTGCCAGATCTTACTTCACAAGGATTTTTGAAAACCAAGGGAAAAAACATGAATGTGCTTTGCTCCTTCTAAAGAAATGTGACATATGAATTCAAAACACTATTATCTTAAACCAATAAAAGTTTATGAAAATGATATAAAATCACCTGGTGAATTCTAGTTTGTGCTCAAATTACCGATACAAAGCATTTTGCACTCACTCCATAAAAGGGTTAGAGCCCTGTTTCTTGAAATGAAATAAGCTCACTTCCCAGGGAGGTGATGAGCTGTCAGACCTTAGGAGAAGGATTGTTTGAGTGATGGAAGTTGATACCAATAGTTACACCCACATGTTCATACTCGATGACGCTCCCTCACCTCACTGCATCTCACTCTACAGCAGGAGGATCTTTTCTTTTTTAATTCTAAATTTCTGCTTGGGAAGTTTTATTTAGAAAATTTTAAACAAGCTAAGTATGAGCTTGTTTTCACAGCATGACCCGAATTCAGGCTTTTCTCCCTCTTCTTCTTCCTCTCTTTTTTAACAGAACCTAATTATTGAAAACATGGCTTTCTTAAAATGCTTTAAGTACGGGGTCCTCCTTGCCTTTCCCTCTGGCTCTGAGGAGAGGCAGCCAGTTCGGGGGTTTAGGGCCCTGGAATTTTCTCAGAGCAACAACCAGCTTGGAGCAGGCTCTGCCAATGGGTCCCTCTGGGGCTGAAATAAGCCCCAGAGGTATCTGTTCCCGAGGGACAAAGGAATCTCCCCTGACCAGGTGAGGGGTGATCCTTTGCCCAGGTCCTTTTGCCTGCTCCACACAGACCTCCCCCAATTCCCGAAGATCTCGGACTCCCCAGTTACTTTGCACCAGCCAAATCTGGAGATTCCCAGAAACATTAATGTCCACGTTGGCTTTGAGCCCACCCTGGGGTGAAGAGGCGCAGATTTTTCCTTATTGATCCAGCTGCACCTCCTCCCCACCCCCAACTCATTTGTTCTTTTTCAGTGAACTAAAGTTTCACACTCACTAGTCTGGCCTTGAAACAAGCTCCCCCTTTCTCAAATGCAAGACCACCTACTTACTCCAGAGTTCTTTAACAGGACTTATCCAGGCCTTCCTTGGGCAGGCCCCCGAAGGAAAAACACCTAACTTGGCCGATATGCATATTGCAGACTGTCCCTCAACAGCTTAGAAAACACCACCTTGGGGGGCTGTCCCTACGCCTCAGCACAACAGTGAGTTGCCGGCTGCAAAGGAGCTTTATCTAAAAGCCATTTCTCATTAGAGCTGAGAGGAGCAGGGAGGCCGCTGGGCAGCCGGGGCTGGAGAGCAAATTCTTAAGGACTGTGGAGCACAAGCCTCTTCGCTGGGTTGCTGGGTCTAGTTTTATTCTGACCTTGTCAAATTCTGGCGAGAGTCTGTACTAGCATTGCCAGCTCATTTGTTACGCCCATAAAATAGTAATGCTAGCAATAATAACAACGAATAATAATAACAACGGTAGTTCTCATTTACTCAGCACTTAACATGTGCCCAGTGCTGGGCTAAATGTTTAACCTAAAATTTCTCATTTAATCCTCATAAACTCATAGACGTTAAATAACCTCCCTAAACCCATGCCTGCTAGGAAGCTTTGTCTGAATCCAAAGCCCACTGAGGACTTTCCCTTCTGCATTTGGCTTGGGGCCCTAAGAAAAAGGCTACATTTTCAAATTCCGGAGGACTGAATGAATAAAGGCTTTCACACCTCAGGCCCTGGAGGCCGTGAGGTCACTGAAGGGCTGTCATTGTTAGTAGGGTCCTCTGCTCACCTCTTCAAGTCAGAGGGTGAGAGAAATGTCATTCTCTCTCAAATATAAGAAAGAAAATCATGCAATTGGCAAATTGATATCAGAGGAAAGCAAAGTCCGCCTTTCCCATAGTAGACACTCAAAATTATTTTGTGAACTTGAACCCCCTTCTTGCTAGAACTCCCTTCTTTGTGCTTAGTAGACACTTCTGACATCTCTCCGGGGGAGGTGTTTCCCAAGCCTACGTCCCTCCACTGTCAGGTTCAAGTTCTTGAGCCTGAGATTCTCAGCCGTGTAAAATGTAGGTGGAAAATCAATTTCTCCCTTAATTTCTTTTTCTCTATCATCTTGATATTTAAAACACCCCTGGAGCCTAAATGACTCAGGTATTTGTGAACATCACAATGTTTACCAAAATCAGCAGAAAGTTGTTTTTCCAGCGCCAGAACACTTATTGAGGTTTCAACACCTAAACATTTCCCCCCAAAATTTTCATATTAATATTAGCAGAGTCCTTACATTCCCTTTTAGAAACAGGTCGAGAATGAATCCTAAATATATAAATAGCAGAAGCCAGAACAGAACAGCTCCTCATCAGAGTTTCTTTTAAATAGAATACAGATATAAGACTTCCACTTGGGAAATTTCAACAACACACCCTGACTTCTAGGCTCTGTGCTCCCACAGCTTCTCAGTCAGGGAGCAAAATTAACCCCCTTTCCTCTCCTCTTCCTCCTTCCCGCCCTACCCCCCAAGTCTCTCCATGCCACCAACGCTTTGTAGTTGTGCCTAATTTTCCGTCAGGCCTGTAAATCTTTATCTCTGTTTTATTTCTTTGGCCACATCTGTTTTACTCTGGTGGCGCCAGCAGGTACAGATTACGCTTCAGACCACACTGCTGCATGGATTCAGGTAGAGGGACAGAAGGGGGCCAGCACCACCCTGCCCTCAGGCCCATCCCCATCCTCCTGCTCAGTGGGGTAATGGCCCAGCTCGGAACCTCTCCCTGCACTCGGAAGGCACATAGACTCAACCCTAGCTGTAACCACCCAGAGCTCTTTACAACCTGGGCTCCCACACCCTCCACCTCCCGGCCCCAAGTTGCTGTGCCCTCCAGTGTGTCTCCAAGCCTTTCCTGAATCTCCCGTCTTGCTAAAAGCCCTTTCTTCCTTCTCGATGTGGTCAGAACCCTAATGGGCTTTCAAGGCTGAGATACCGGCTCCCTCCTGGCCTTCCTCACTTCTCCCCCGTCATGATGAAATCTCTTCTACGTCTGGGTGTCCATTCTCTCCTGCTTTCCCTCTTTCCTTAACATTTTATTATGGGAAACCTCAAACATGTTCAAAAGCACACAAAACAGTATCACAAACTCTTGTGTTCCAGTTGCCCACATTCAACAATATGAACACACGGCCAGTGGTGTTTCATCTCTTCTCCCGTGGACTCTGCCTTAGGGTCACTACGAAGCAAATCCCAGATACTACATCATTTCATCCACAATATTTCAGGATGTATCTTAAAGGATTCTTTTAAAAAAACATAACCACAATTCTATTATCACACCAAATACAATTAACAACTCCTTACGATCATTAAATTTCACTTATCGTCTAAGAATTTTTTTTTTGTACAGACTGTTTAAAACGAGAGCTCAGGTAAGGTCCACGCACTGCAAATGTGGGTTTGTTTCCTAAACTGCTTTTAATTTATAGTCCTGTCCCTGCCCCACATCCGCCACCAACTTTCACCCAGTTTCTTTGTTGAAGAACCCGGTCACTTGTCCCGCAGAGCTCCCAGAGGGTGTAACTTGCTGCTCCCTTCCCCGCACTTCCCTTTTATACCCCCTCTGCCTGGCACTTGCAGGGTTAGTCGGCAGTTACTGCGTGGGGTTGGTATCCTCAGGGTGTCGACTGTGGATTAGGGGAGAGAAGGGGCCCAGCAGGTCCCTGCACGGCACCTTGGAAATGCCCTCTGAGGCATGGGGTAAGCGCTCTTTGAAGGGTGTCTGGGGGCTTCCCTGGAGGTAAGGTTCACAGGGCCAGGTCCTTCCCTCCTGGGTCCTTGAGGAAATGTCCTCTGAGGTCTGTGGGTGCAGTGATTCAGGATCCTCAACCTTCAGGGCCCAGCAGTGGCCCTCCCGGGGGCAGCACACCTCAGCTCACACGAACAGGGCAGCAAACTCCTCAGATGGTGCAGCCCCCAGGCTCCAGCGATGGTGTCTGAGGGTGACTTGGGGAAGCTAACTGCCAGGCCTCCCTGACTCTGGCCTTACCTGGTTTTCTTCAATGTGACCGATGCCCAGTTTGGCCCCTCTCTCTGCCGTCACGGTCACTTCTCAAAGCCAGGGGAATTCCCATTTTTGTGCATCGTGGTCTGTTTCTTCTCTTCCCTTTTCCTTCCCATCTCTAGGCCGGTCAAGGAGCCAGCTGCTCTACTTCCCCTTTCTGTCTGGCTCGCTTTTATGCAAATCTCCACCCACTGAGATACACAGCAGCCATAAAGGGATTCAGATAACTCAAGATTACTGTCATGCTGCAGTGTCCCATTTTGGAAATTCAGAAATCTAAACCCACCAATCCCTGCTTAGGGATTCATTCCTGAAAATTTTGCTGCTAAGGGAAAAGTTGTTTAATGAAAAAAAAAAATTCCATTAATTTTATTGGGAAAAAATTAGGATGTATTTTCTCCCAACTCAAGAGATCACAACAATTTTCACAGGTAGAAAACTCTGTCAACTGAACAATGAAAATAAGCTTATACACGTAATAAACAATGTGAAGGCAGACAAATATAGTTTGTACATAAAACGTAAGGTAACAAAGGTTTTTTCTGAACTCACCAAGTGAGAAAGAGTGGTTGATGGGAGAGGGCTGGGAGAGAATCTTTTCTTGAAAAGTTCATTCTTCTCTCTGCATGTTTTGTTCCCTACATTTTCAACCTTTGGGCTCATAATTACTTGGCTCTAAAGCTGCACTTCAAGGTATATGCAGATGAACGTCAGTAGGGAAAAATAAAGGCTCTTGGAGATGTGGGAACACTGCAGGTGTACAGCGAGCCCGGTGTTGTAGGAGGTGCTGCCTCTCCGTCCCTCTTGCCTGGTTTACACCAGCCAAGGCAAACTGCGTTCATGGTGCGCAATTCAAATCTGTCCCCTAGGATATTCTTCGACAAGACACTGTTGTGTTGACTAAATTGCTGAGTGTGTTTTTGCCTGCCTGGATGTCAAAATATCACTGCTTTTAACATATTTATTTAGTGTGCTTTGGATAAAAGGATATTGCACTGGAAGAAAAATAAGCCATTGTCCAAAATGTGGTTTTATGTTGAAAAGTTAATTCAACAGTCATTATGTGAGGAAAGTCTTTTATTATCTTGGTCTTTCTCTTGGCTTTTCTTCTGCAGTCGATGCTAATTTCCTTTCAGGCAAGTGAATGCTTTAGGTGGACGAATGCAGGTTAGATTCTGAGAAAGCCAAAAGAGAACAGCCTATTGATACTTTAAAAAGTACCGCCCACGTAACACTGACCTGCTTCTCAGGGGATCAGAGTTAAATAGTGCTTTGAATTATTGATACATGCAATAACATGGATGAATCCCCAAAACATGCTGAGTGCAAGAAGCCAGACACAACAGAATACATACCCCATTTATCTGGAATTTAGAACAGGCAAACAATTCATGGAGATAGGAATCAGAATGTGTTCCCTGGGGGTCAGGGAGGGGAACTGGCAGGAAAGAAGCATAAAGGAATTTTCTGGGATGAATGAAATGTTCTACATCTTGTTTTGGGTGGTGGTTACACAGATGTTTGCAACTGTCAAAATTCATCAAATTCAACATCCAAGATCTGTGTTTTATTGCATGTTTAAAAAATTTGAAATAAATGAAAAGAAGAATTCAAGAGTCCATTACATTCAATCGTTATTAAGTATGTTTTGAATAAACTTTATAGGCGTTGGGGTTGGGAGGCTAGGGTCTGATACATAAATATAAACATAAATAACATAATAAACATAAATACATAACCATTAAAATAAGTGTCAATGTACTACCCCAAATCATTTTCCTATCCCCTCTGGCTGAAAATGCCCTTTGGAAAACAAATATGTCTAATCTGGATAGGGGCTGGGAAGCGTTTCTAGAAATAACACCGAAAGCCAAGAAGGCATTCTCAGCATGAGAACTGCAGGCACTTTGATAGGGTGGGAGCAGAGACAGACTGTGGTCTACAGGGGCTTGGAGGGGAGAGTGGGGTCTAATTACTCTGTGCTGACTCAGTACCACAGATCAGAGGATCAGAGCAACCTTACAAATCACGGTTTATAGAAGAGACAATGGGCCGCAGAGAGGTGAAGGCCAGTCAGGGCCAGGGCCAAGGTTGGAACCCGAACCTCTGACTTCCGAGTCCTCCTTCAGTTTAGTTAACCCCTTGGTACTCTGGAGCCTCCGTCGCCCAGGGCTAGAGCCATGTCTTCACATCCTACAGTAGATTAAAAATGCGGTTGCACTGCAGCTGGGCTCTGCCTATTGCGTAGTGAGGACACATCAGTGTTTCCAAACTCTTGGTGATCATGCATCATACTTTATGAGCTAATTTTCGTTTATTATTATCAAAAGAGAAAGGTATACTTTGGGTAAGACAGTTCTCTTAATTGCCCCCAAACTATTTGCTGGAGAGAAATCTGTGCTGTCGTTTTGTTGGTAGCTTTTAGTTTTTGAAAACATAGTAGTTGCACATGGTTAAAATTCACACAATGCTTAAGGTATGTAGTAACAAATGTTCTTCCCAGTTCTAACTTACAATACCCCAATCTCTTCCCTAGAAGCAACTGCTATTGCTGTTTCTTGGGTGCCCTTCTAGAGATATGAAGGTGGAGGGGAAGCTTAAACATAAGCGCGAATGAAACATCTGAAACAAATTTCACCAGAATTAATAACTTTGAGAAAAATCCCTCAATCTCCACTGATCTGGTGTTTCTACCCTGCCCCCTATTTGACTCATTTTCTTTCTTTTCTCTTCCTCTTTTAATTAAATGTTAACCTTTCTGTATTTCTGGGTTAAGAATACAGGATAGGAACAAGGCAGGCAGCTTCAGCCACCACTATTGGCTCATAAAGGAGATTCTGGCTGGCACATACTGGGTGATGATTAAATTTTGGCAGAATGATAATTTGGGAAGGGAAAGAAGGTGGATAATAATATTTGTTCAGCAGCTACTATTTGACAGGCTCTTTAAAATACAACCTCATAAGGTGGGTATTTTTATTTCCAGTTTGTAGACAGGCACACAGGGGTGAGGGAGGTTTGTAACTTGCGTAGATCCCGGCTCATCTGATTCCGAAGCCCACACTCTCTTACCTGTGCTCCTTCTGGAGTGGGGAACTGTGGCACCTTAGGCCCATGACTATTTCCCTTTGGGGGAACAAATTCACATGGTATCAGGCCGATTTGGCTCCCTGCAGCATGAACTTTGTCTTTATCTCTGTGGTTCTGCAACTGCACATGGTTTAAGGACGCAATAAATGCATGTTGAGTGCATTAGTTCAACTGAAAAATACAGAGTTTGCTGTGCCGGTGGGATTTCCAGGTAACCATTTCAGTGGGAAGCTGGAAATTTAGAACTGACATTTATGAGAGATGTCAGGTGAATGATTTAGAGGTCATAAGAAAACATGAGATGAGATCATCAAGCGAGAGAGAAGGCAAGAAGACAGGCCAGAAAATCAGGGACTGGATACATTCAGAGGGTGTGAAAGGCTGCCTTTCGGGCCTGAGAGATTCATTCCAACCTGAGTCAAAGGCAAAAAGAAGTTCAGGAAGGAGGGTTACAGCATGGAATGCTCTAGAGATGAGCTTCTAGAAGATGCTATTGGCTTTGATGATTAGTGATATTTGAGTGAGTGGATTCAGTAAAGTGGCAGAACGGAAGCCGGATTGTGTGTGTGTGTGTGTGTGTGAGAGAGAGAGAGAGAGAGAGAGATAGATATAGAGATAGATATAGAGATAGATATAGAGATAGACAGGAGAGAGAGAGAAGTCCACTTAGTGCTCATGTTCGCCTCGTGTCTTGTTTTTGACCCACTGCAACTTAACGAGGTTAGATTTACCAGGCCGTGATTCTGAACCTGGCATTTCTCCCATGAGCACCAGTTCCGCCTAATGAGGGCAACTCAAGTGAATCCACAGGAAAGAAAAAGGGAAGGGATATTTTAATTTTATCCAGCCTGAAACACAACTGTACTCAAGGAAGGTGGCTGCAATTCTGAATCACGAATGTCTGGATGCGTTATTTTACGGAACAGAGATGTATTCTGCCCGAATCGTCTGTGAAGTGAATAAACATTATTTTTCTACTGAATTCAGCTATAAAACGACTAGAAATCTTCCCATGGGGGTTGGAAAAAAAAGGAAAGAGAAAAGCGGAAACCGACTGCCAGCGGGAAGAGAAGAAACGGACGGAGCTGACCGCGGCTGGTCTATGAAGTGCAGAGGTGACTCCGTGCTCTCTGGGACTGATCTGTGTTGCTTTTTCCAAATACCCCGACTGTAAGGATCACTTTCATTTCCTCCTGCTTTGTTCTCCTTGTTTTCTTTCGAGGGGCTATTAAACCTAGTGGAGCTGAATGCAATATTTTGCTTTACCTAGAGGTCCATTTAACACAAGGTTCAAGGGTTTTGGTTGTATAAACCCAGCAATTTCCTACTTCCTCAACTGGTAAAGTCACAATTATGCATATTGTTTCCTTGGACTGGGAGGTGGTACTGCACAGTGCTTTAGTGCATGGGCTTTGCAGCCACACAGACCCAGGTTTGAGACCCAGCTCTGCCACTTCACAGCTACACGAGTTTGGATCTATTAAAATCTCTGGGTCTCAGTTTCCACATCTACATGGTGAGGATAATACACATCTCAGGGGATTACAGAAAGGATTAAATGAGATTATGTGTATAACATATACATACATATATATTTATACAGTGTGTTCCATGCCCTGTGCTGACCGTTTACATGGCAAATATTCAGAACGGGTAGTAATTGTGGTGATAATAATGATAATGATGATGACAATAACACAGAATCTTGTCGCAGTAGATTACCCTTTTTAGTCATTAAACAAAATGAAAATGAGCCAACAAAAGGAAAAAAGAAGCCCTAAATGTTCTGCCACAGAAATCTACTTTTGTTGCCCAAAGGCACACAATTTTCACAGCTATCTAGAATCTCAAGCCTTTTACATTAGTACTTCCAAAAGAATTTCACCCCCAATCATAAGGCCAAGATTAAAAAAACAACAACTACAGGCAAGAAATGCTGCCATATGCATGAGAAGCCCACCTTCAGCAAGTCCCACCGCCACCCAAGAATGAGCTGCCCAGGGTGCCTTGTTACTTTGTTAGTTAAAAAATGTGGCCAGACATGTGAAATGTGTGTGCTGGCCAGAGTGCACCTGTTCGCACACCTGATTATCAGCTAAGTCCATCTTCTTACAGGGATGGACAGGAAGGTGTAGGAGGAGGGGTTCGGAATCCCAAGAGGGTCTGAATCCTGACAAAGTCACTTCCTAGCTGGGTGACCTTGGGCAAGTTACTGGACCTTTCTGTGTCTGTTTCCTCACCTGTAAACTGGGAGATGATTAGGTCTCTCCTACAGGGCTTATCCTACGGATTAGCGAAGGGTGTGTGTGTGTGTGTGTGTGTGTGTGTGTGTGTGTGTAACCTGGCACGGAGCCAGCACATTGGCACTTCTTCCCCTCTCCTTCTCAGGGCACCTGGTATTATTACCGTTACCAGTAATTCAGAATACAGATTCTCTCAATTTTTGACATGAGCAGAGAGAGGCACACATATCCAAATTGCACACAAAACTTGAATTATGTGGAGAGTAAACTCCTATTCAGAATAGGAGGAGATCTGTTCCAGCTACAGTAATTTGACTATGATGTCAATAACTAACCCCCATGAATCATACAGTGAAATGTATCAGTGCCAGACTGCCCTTATTTCATCTGTAATCACCACTTTTGGTCCTTCCCTTGCCTTTGGATCCCCACTGCAGGGATGGATTTCAGGGTCTATCATTTAATTAGTTCCCTTAACTCTCTCACCTTTCTTGCGGCCTCGTGGCTGTGTGGCCCAGCACAGCCCATTCTTGGCGGCCCAACTGCCTTCTCTTGCCTGGGCCTGAGCAGCTGAATGTTGTTGGATAAAGCCATTCAAGCTGGTTGACTAGCGTCAGCTTCTTTTAGCTCATGAGCTCACATCTCCATGTGGGCACTCCACATGGGTCACTCTTCCCTTTCTGAGATGACCATTTTACACTTTCTCTCTTCTTAAACCTCCCAGATTCCCTTCCTGCCTCCTAGAAGGTAATCCTGCTTCACTCTTTACTCAGAAGTTGGAAGCTGTGAGATGGTGTCTCCCTCACCTCTCCATTACCAAATCAACAATCTTCCTGCATCTGCACAGCCCCCAGGATCCTCTCCCTGCTAGGACAGAAAGTGCCCCTCCCACCATAGGCTTGCCCCCCCCATCTTAATGCTGCTTCCACTTCAGTGAGCATGTGAATCGCCTGGGGAGCCTGTGAAATGCATAGTCTGATCCAGCAGTCTGGGCCAGGGCCTGAGATTTTGCATTTCTAACAAGCTCCCCAGTGATGCCAATGCTTTGAGTAGCAAGACTAGATTCCTATCCTTTCTTTCTTTTTCAGGTAATTTTCATCATCATAAGTATGTTCTAGTATCTTTCTTTTTTTTTTTTTTTCAGTGAGGAAGATTGGCTCTGAGCTAACATCTGTGCTCATCTTCCTCTATTTTGTACGTGGGACGCTGCTACAGTATGGCTTGAGGAGCAGTGTGTCAGCCTGCGCCCGGGGTTCGAACCCACAAACCCCGGGCTGCCTAAGCAGAGCATGCGAATTTAATCACTATGCCACTGGGGTGGCCCCTAGTATCTTTCATTTTTAACACCCTTCCTTTGACCAAACATTTCACTCAAACAACCATCTCGTTTTCTCTATCTCCTTTCAAAACAATTCTTATTGAAAGAATTTTCTACCTAGGCTGCTTACATCCATTCCAATTTTTACCTTCTCTGTTTATGTTTCTTCTGATTACAAAAGTAATACAACTCATTATAAAAAACTTGAGCTTACTAAAATATATTACACAGTAACTAAACTCTTATCCCCTCTTATGTAAGGATTGCTTACACTCTGTTTTTACATTAAAATTTTTTTTAATTTGGAAAAATATTTACATATAGAAAAGTACAGCTGATGATATAACAAATATTCTGTGTTTCAACCACCCAGAATGTGTTAACATTGGTGACAGTTATTCACTTTTTATCTCTGTAAACACAGAAATGAAACGTTAGAGGTAAAATTGAAATCTTGTCTGTGTGTCTCCCTTGTTCCTTCGGTCCCCAAAGGCAGCCATCTTCATGAGGTTGGTGTGTGTTTTTGTTAGGCTTGGATCAGCTGCAAGTGTCAGAAATCCCAGCACAGCAGTGGCTTAAAGAAGATAAAAGTAGACTTCTTGGGGCCGCCCGGTGGCGCAGCGGTTTAGTCTGCGCTTGGCAGCCCGGGGTTCGCGGGTTCGGATCCTGGGCGCCCGCCGGCGCACTGCCTGTCAGCCATGCCGTGGCGGCGTCCCATATAAAGTGGAGGAAGATGGGCACGGATGTTAGCCCAGGGCCAGTCTTCCTCAGCAAAAAGAGGAGGATTAGCAACGGATGTTAGCTCAGGGCTGGTCTTCCTCACAGAAAAAAAAAAAAAAAAAAAGAAAAAAAAAGTAGACTTCTCTCCAGACATGAAAGTCTGGATGGGATGTCCAGTGTGCTCTGTGCTCTATGGTATCAGGAATCTAGTCTTCTATTATCTTGTACCTCCACCTTCGCATAGTCCAAGGTAGTAGCTCCAGTCCCTGCATCTCAGCAGCAGGAAGGAGGTTAACTCTGGAACAGCTCTTACTCTGTAGTTTTCCCTCATGTGAGTTCTACTTTGTGCACACTTCTGCTTTTGGTCTGTCAATAGTTCCGGCTGCTCTGTCTTCTCATAATTCTTCAGAATATTTTACCTACTGATGGCATTCTTTTTTTCCCATCAATAGTACAGATATATTGGGGCTGGCCCGGTGGCCTAGTGGTTAAGTTTGTGCACTCTGTTTTGGCGGCCTGGGGTTCACAGGTTCGGAGTCTGGGGGCAGACCTATGCACTGCTTATCAGGCCATGCTATGGCGGCGTCCCATATAAAGTGGAGGAAGATGGGCACGGATGTTAGCCCAGGGCCAGTCTTCCTCAGCGAAAAGAGGAGGATTGGCAACGGATGTTAGCTCAGGGCTAATCTTCCTCAGACATACACAAAAATAGTATATATTATTTTTAAAATAAACAATGTTAAATAAATGTGTCAAAATGTCATCTCTGGACATTTGGGGCAGGACAGGTGGTAAGCCATGTGGTTCATCCTCAAGGCTTGGTTCTGGCCTTCTTTCTCTTCTCATTTTACACTCACTCTCCCTAGTGAGCTCATCCATCCCATCATCACATTCCTTTCCATACTCTGAGGATTCCCAACTTCATGGTTACAATCCTGGATACTGAGCTTTCCTGAATGTGAGTCTAGTGTATCCAATGGACAGACATTTCTACTTGGATGTATTCAAGGCACTTCAACCTCAACATGTTCAAAACTGAATTTTTTCTGCCTTGTTGCTGCTCCATATTCTCTAGGGTGTTGCCGTTGTTGACATGGTAACAGCTGGCTCACCGGCACCACACCTACATTCCAGACCACGGAAAGTGTAAAGAGGTAGCAGGGGGTGCGCAGCTTCCTTTTACAGGATGAGATCTGGAATCTGCTCCCATCACTTCTGTTCACTTCCTTTGGCTAGAATTTAGTCCCGTGGCTATGCCTAGCTGTAAGGAAGGATACTAATTAGATACTGCTGTGTAATAAAGCACTTCAAAACTCAGTGGCTTAAATCAATAGCATTTATAAGGATCAGGTGGATGGTTTATCTGGTCTTGGTTGGGTTGATCCATGCATCTGCTCTCAGCTGCTATTTTGGACATTGGGGGATGGGTTGGTCTAGGAATGTCTCAGCTCTTCCCCACATGGTCTCTCATCTTCTAGCAGGCTAGCCTGGGGTTTACTCTCAAGGGATGGAAAGGTTCTGAGAGTTGAAAAGTGCATGAGGCCTCTGGAGGCCCAGGCTTGAAACTGCCACAAGACTACTTCCATCATAATCTACTGACCAAAGCAAGTCACAAGGCCAGCCTCAATTCAAGGGGTGGGGAAGAAAAGATTCCATACTTTCATGGAAGAAGCTGCAGAGGATGTGGATATTAGGAGAGATTTGGAACCAGTTTTTGTAATCAATCTACCACAAGTAGACTGGGGAATTTAGTTTCTAGTTATGTGGCCACATGCCCAGCTAAAACTCCAATGGTTCTATTTATAAGAGGAAGAAAGTCAGAATGGATATTAGGGGTAATTTATAGACTCTGCCTCAGAAGGAATTATAGTTCCCTATTCATCTTCCCTAAATGGAGGCTACACTCTCAATTTCTTGCTATAAATAATATTACCACTCTTGACAAAATTTCTGTTCTTCTTAACTAGCACACATTTCTGATTTCCCTTGACTCTGCTGACCCAGCAACTTACTCTTTGACCTCTTAATCCATAAATCAAGTTAAATTGCTAACAAACATTTTGGGAGTTTAATATATATAGTCTTTGTGTTATTTTGCAGTACCCAGGAAAGCAGCATTTTTATGTAAACCTATTTTTTTATATATACTCATTTTATGTTTTTTTTACATTAAGAAACATAATTTTTATATAAATCTGTTTTTCCTCTCTCCTATTCAACTATTTAAAAAATCTCAAACAATAACGAAACATTACCATTCCTCAAAAATCCAACAGCCCAAATCTGGACTGACAAGTACACCCTGATATTTTATTATGCACCACTAAGAACACAGGAGAATTTTGGGATTCTTTAATATGGACAGATGTTTTACATTTAAATAAAAATGTACAGTCATGGTTGAATTTAAAATAATTTCCTCATTATTGCTTAAAGTGAATGGGGGCTGTTCGGGATTAGTAATAGCTTCTGGAATTTCTCATCATAGGTTTTGAATAACTGTCCATAAGGTGTTTAAATCATAGTACTTGGGACCTGTTTGGTGGTGAACATAGTTAGCTGTTAGTCTAAACGATGGAGGCTAAAACCTTCAAAGTTCATGGTGGTGGCCATCTTCATTTATTTATTTGTCAGTAGTTTCAAGTTGGAGACTGAACAGACAATGAGGAATGTTGCTTCTCGGCAATCTCAGCAGAGGCAGGCTGTACCAGGCAAGTGTGACCTCTCTCTGCGCCTTTGTACTGTTCTTGCACTATAGATTAAGTAAAAGAATCTTGCTTGTTTTTCTCAATGTGCTCAGTGGCACCAATTGTAAAGCATCTGTTACCTTTCTATGGCATAGCTTGACAGAATTTCTCAGGAGGTCTAAATTTCCTATAGACCAGGATACGACTGTCATCCTGAACTCTGACCTCCCATCTAATTTTTTAGAAGATGAATGAGAGAGCACTGTTGTGTGGGAGGAGGGGATGATATGAGAGTGGGATTAGGGGTCACACCAGCTCCAAAATATGTCAAGGGTATCGGGTAGAGTTTCTGTAACCAGAACTGAAAACCCTGACACTGAAAGTTTCAGAGCAGTTGGGGTTGGCCCCCACTTTGACTATGTGAATATATAAACAGGTAAGAGAGAGAGAGGTGATTATATTGTTGCCTCCATTTTCCTGTGTGGGTCTCATACATGAGAGATTTTTAAAATTCAGGAAATTCCCTTTAAAAAATCCTCTCAAAAAGGATATTATGCTTAAGACTACTCATTCATAGCAAGGCATATGTACCTTAAGTCATGTCTGAAGATGGAAAGGAAGGTCGTAGTTGGGTTAAATCACTTACATGCCTTCAGAACCAGGGAGTGAGTGAAAATGCTGGGTGTGAAAGCCATAGAGAGTGGCAGGAATTCTTCAAACTGTGGGGTGCACATCTCTTCCACAAGGATCACTGCACATCAAGTAAAACAGGGTTCCTCAAGTAAAACATTTCTGTGGGCCAAACTGGCCCCATAAAATGCCTGAGACCTTATGCTGAAATTCAGTCCTAGCACAAAAGCTCTCATGACTGACAGTCCTGGTTTGTCCCAGACTGAGGGAGTTCCTAAGACATGAAACTTTCTGCTTTAAAACGGGGAAAGTCCCAGCCAAATTGGGATAAGTTGGTCATCCTAACCCACACTACTGGTGCTCATGGTGGAATCTGTGAGTGAAAGGTGCCTAGTGGAGAAGGAATGTTCCAGGCTCCAGGAACCAATAAGCTCCCCAGCGGGAGCAAGGATGTGGGGAAATGCATGGCTGCTATGAGAAGTTCTCAGAGGCCAAGCTGCACTGAGCCCTTTGAAAATGTCAACTCCAAGAGATTCCACATCTGATGTAGCTTAAAGTGCTATGATTCAGAATACAACCAGGCCAGCCCAGATTTCCTTTGAGAACAATTATAGGACTAGTTTAGGATACAGGGTGTGCCCATATGGCTTGAGGTCCCACCTCACATACTAGAGAGGCCTGTACAGAAGAGACATTTTGACAGGTTATAAAGCCATCTTGAAATAAAATACATGGGTAGGTCATGATCCTCTGGTAGGGCTTTTTTGTACAATTTCAACTGTTTTCAGTATTAATTACGAACATCTCTCTTTTTAAAGCACAAATTGTTATAAAGACATTTAAAAATTGCCATGCCTGATAATAATTGATAGCCCTTTTTATTGGAGTACTGAGATGCAGAGAAGTCAGGGGTCTTCCAAGTGCCATGTTTCCCCATGGCTGGTCAAATTGTAACATGCACCTCTAAGGTTATAAGTGCTGTTTGGTCTCCCATCTAATACCAGGTCCACACTTCCTTCAACATTTTTTCCATTTACTGTAGATGGCAAAACCCCCACCACCTAGAAATTATATAGCACCTAGACTCTAAGACTGGATTATGCCAAGCTATTTTTACAGTATGATCTCGTAGTTAGAAGAAAGGTGTATGTGGTTTTGCAGTTGATAGCAAGGGCTCTGGTGTCACATGCTTGGGTGAGGATCTCACTATGGTACCTTGTTTACTGTGTATGACTGAGAGCCACTGTCTTAGTCTGTTCAGGCTGTTATAACAAAATACCACAGACTAGGTGGCTCATAAACAATAGAAATTTATTTCTCACAGCTCTGGAGGTTGGAAGTCCAAGATCAGGGGGCCAGCATGGTTGGGTTCTGGTGAAAGCCCTCTTACCCGGTTGCAGATGGCAATTTCTCACTGTGTCCTCACATGATGGAAGGGGGTTAAGGAGCTCTCTGGGATCTCTTTTATAAGAGCATAATCCCAATCATGAGGGATCTGCCCTCATAAACTAGTCACTCCCCAAAGACCCGACCTTCTAATACCATCACCTTGGGGATTAGGATTTCAAGAGATGGATTTTGGGGGAATACAAACATTCAGACTATGGCAGCCACCTACACCCTAAAGGGCTAGGCTAAGGTTTTATTAGGCAACTTATGGACTGGTACACACTAAATTCTGACTAAATATTTTCCTCCTTATTCCCAAACCAGCATTACAGGAAGAACTTCTAGGTTTCCTTTCTAGTCTTGGAATAAGAAGAAAAGATCGATTACTTCTGTGTTTGCTATCTGCAACGGACTCCTGTAGAAGTTCTGTAGAAGAACCGATGAAGAATGTTCTATTTATTTGCAGGTTTATGACAAATTAAGGGTACAACCTTCTGAATTACTTAAGATAAATAAATATCATTTTGAACTATTTTCTCAATGACCAATGGTCCTGTCTTAGTCAAGGATCTGCCAACATTTTATTTAACAAAGCTACAAAATACTATCACCAGCAAAAATTGATTCAGAAAGTTAAATAATACTAGGGTACCAAATCGTTCCTGAATTTTGGAAATGTTATCCCCATAATTATTAGCAAAACTATTTCGCTTTCTGAGTGCTACTCCCAAATCATATTTTACAAACATTTTTGAAAACTTGCTGGAATTGTATTGCCTGCTGTGGTTACAGATTTCAAGTAAAATCACAATGTTAGCTGGAATCTAGACTTAACAGACTCAACTATGAGTATGCTGGTCTCTCTGGAGTTTTGCTAGCTTTCACATTTTGAGGGGAGGGCACATTTATTTGTCATTAAGTATTTAGAGTTCATAAACATGGGGAGGGAAGTTTTACAGACTCTTCATATCAAATTGGCATAAAACCTAAAAATGGCTCATGGGAAAGCAAGCACAGATTTGTGACAAGGTTTCCTACTAGAATTGTTATATTCTCTGCCTCCTACATAACACACACTTTTAAATGATCTGAAGTACAACCAGATATGAGATGTAGATGTAATATATTGGATATATCATTTAAAATGTGTGTCCAATGGAGTTGACATTTTAAAAGAAGAAAGGCAAACTGACTTTAAACATTGTATATAAAAGTCAGTATTAATATCATGAGTCTGGTTTAACTAGTCAAAAGTAAAAAAAAAAATCAGTTTAATAAAATTGTATATTAAAATGGTTCAATGCTTTTAGGGTTGAATTTTTTAATCTAAGGTATTAAAGTAAATATATAAGCCTTGATAGTAAGAAAGTCTGTAGGCAATAAAACAGTCTGGGTAATTTTCTAAAAATTAGTATTGTATTATATTAATTAAATTTACTTTATTTTAAATAAAGAGATGTCAAATATACAGTTACCTGACTCTTTTTCCTCCAGTTCATGGTGCTTTACATCAGGGACTGGCAAACTACAACTCACGGACCAAATGTGGCTACTGACTTTTGGTAAATAAAGTTTTATTGGAGCACAGCTATGTCCATTCATATGTATCATCTGTAGTTCCTTTTGCTACAACTACAGAGTTGAGTAGTTGCAAGACAGACCGTATGGTGCTCTGGTATGCTGGAAAATGTTTTCAAATAAAGCAAATGGTAAAACTTATTAAAAAGAGAAAAAATATCCCTAGGTACTTTGGTTTAAAAGTAACATTTTCAATATTTAAACATATTTTCTTTAGGATTTCTTTTCAACCACTAAAAAACACCAGAAGCTGCATCTTTTGAATCAGATATTTAAAATGTTTCAGAAAGAGATATTAAAATTTGAATCAGAAATATTTAGAGGTGAACGACTTACATTTGTAAATCCTACTATTTAGTAGTCAAGATGTTCCTTAAAAGAGACCAAGCTGTATAGTGGGCTTGTAACTGTAATTAGTGGAAGCAGGAGTTTCCAATGTGCCTCATAACACAAGGAACCCTGAATCAATCAGCATGTCAGTGTGTTTTTCAAACTGCACCACACACAAGTTTCCTCTGCATCCTACAGCTGCATATCTAAAGTAGCCTGAAGGTCAAACCCAGACAGACATACCCTTGTCACTGAATGCGCTGACCATAACTGATACAGCTGAGTTTACTTCTTCCACTAAAATTATAGAGGAAAACAAAACCAAAACTCAAGGGCAATCGCTATAAAAATCTTACGAGGAAAATGATGAAAGAAAGAAATTCAAAAGTGGTTGAACACAATGATCAGCTCAGCCTTCATTTTCACTAGAAGGCTGTTTCTGGAGTCATATTTTAACTGTTGCATACAGAAGGTTGTAACACAAAGGATGCCTATGAGAAAGTCATGTTCAGCCAATATGTAAAATGATAGTGATCTGAAACAAGCATAAAATCATCAGGCTATTGACAGCTGGAGAAATTCCACATGCTAAGCAACTCAACTACAAAGAAATATTAGAGGTTTGAGATGAAAAATACTCTTGAATCTGTAATTAAATTAGACAAGCCTCTCTGCACGCAGGGCTACGCCGGTCACCAGGATACAAAGCAAACGCTGGGTTACCAGAAGTGCATTTATCAGCCACAGTGATTTATTGAGTGCTTTAATAATACAAGTGTACATCAACTGATCCACAGTCAAAAGTGGCAGGTCCCTAAGAAATTTACAAGCACTTTAAGTAAATCAAAATACATATTATTTTGTTCAATCCAACAGTCTTCTGTGTGAGAGACAGAAGGCTAGTGATAAACAGAGTCTCAGTAATGCACAGTGATTCTGATTGAAGCTTTTGTACAAAAACTTGTTCCCAGTAGCATGCACCCACCAATAAAGACTTCAGTACAAAAAATTAATCCTAAGCACTACATTTAAGTAGAAACGAGATATAATTCTGAATTCGTGTTTCCCCGAAGATCACATAAAAGGAAAAAAATCAAAATAAAACGAACAACAAAAAACAAAACCACACAGTAATACAAAGCTTTGTAAGAAAGCTCTTACTATTACAGATCCAACATTGTTTGCACTGAAAACAAAAGTTCCCATCCACGTCGAGGTGGGGAAAAAAAAAATCCCAAATCTTTCAAGTTAATAGAAATCAAAAAGGGAATAAAACAAGGTGGGGGGGGGGAGGGAAAGCAAAGGAAAAGGAGGAGGGAGGAGGAGGAGACAAGGGAGAAGGGATGGATGACATACTATCACAAAACAGTTCAAAATTTAATAAAAATAAGAAAATAAGAACCGAGGTCTGGAGGGGTGGGTAGGGCTATTGATGCACTTGGTGAATGTGCTTGCACAGGTCCGGCGGGGGCGGCAGGCAGCAGGCCCCTATGTGGCATACCGCTTGGTCCACTGTCTGGCCATCCGGTCGTGCTCCGCTCTGTTGGTCATGTACTGTGTGGCAATGCTGCCCACCAGAGGGTCAGCTGGAAAGGAAGCAGAGTCAGGAGTCAGTAAATACCTGCACCACGTCCTCTTTCAAAGTTGGGGAAGAGAAAGTGTCTGGAAAGCTGGCCCTTGTTCAAAGAGTGGGCTGGGAGGAGGTGAGAAGCTGCTGCTCTCACCTGGAGCAATGTCACTTTGGCAATGACCTGCCACTGATAGACACATTTCACACCAGCTGCCCCAAGAGTCATCTACCTGTGCTTTTACTGGTATCTCTTGACAAGTCTTATTCTCTCTCCCTGCCCCCACCACACACTTCTCACCCTCCTCCCCCTTGTTTTCAAGTAGCTATTTCACTGAGAAAATGCAGGTGGGCTGTGGGAAGGAGACTCCAGGGTCCTTGATGAGATCTCTTGGGAGGAGGTTCCAACGACCTGGCCAACTTCTGTAGCCCGGGTTACGCACTGGGCAGTGACAGTCTATCTGCACGGAGGGAGCATTCACATTCTCAGCTGAACACAATCAAGCAGCAGCTGGTAGTGAGACCCAGTGACAGGGGAAGAAGATGGTCTACTTCTCCCTCCAAATTTGGGAATATCAAAATCCACATAGCTCTTTATTAGAAAAATGCTAATAGATGTTAATAATAGCTAACACTTACTGATTTACCATGTCCTAAAATGTATTAACTACATAAAACTCTGAGAAAGCTGATACCCGAGGAAACTGAAGCACAAGGAGGGAAAGTCACTGGCCCAAGGCAGCAGCACAAGGGGCGGAGCAGGGCTCTGAAACAGAGTCTATACTCCTAACTATAGCCAGCCTGGGAGACTGTTCCCTACCCAGATAGGATCAATGTTTAATGAAAAAGATCAGAGCAATTAAAAAAAAAGTAATTTAGGTTTCTGGAGATCCCAGAATCCACCCCTCTCCCTCCATTCTCTAATTTCACTCCTTCCGTGATTTTTATTTCCCACATTTTTGGTGTTGAGAATTTAAATGTATTAGAGCAAGTGGATAAGAAGGAACCAAAAAGGAAAAGGAGAAAAATTAGCAAAAGTTAATGTTAAATATGACAAAAAAGGTAAAGAATATGGTAGTGTGTCTAGTCTAATACCCATAACTTGGGAAGATTCTGAGACTCTAACCTAGTAAGATATTCATGGTCACACATTCTCAATATTAAAGATACAACAGAAACACCACCTTTTAAATGATCTGTGGAGGCTGATGACAACAAAGTCATTGAAAAGCCCTCCTACAAGACCTTGCTTAAGTTTTAACAAACCTTCGTTTTCTTGTTGTGCTAAGCTTGTTGTTATTATTCTAGGGAGAAGCCAGTTTCTCACATTCATTTATATCACAAACAATTAATAGACTACCCAGTACAAGCGTTTGCTCAGAACTTCTGCCTTTCTGCCTACTCTCGAGATTCTTCCCCTTCACTTGCCCAAATGCTGAAACTGAATCTCTATCACTTAAACCAGCCCAGCCAGGGTTCAAGAAGATTTAAACCAGCAATACCAAATGTAGACGCAAAATACCTGGGAATTGACAAGATACTTTAAAAAAATGTGGTCTTTCAGTTCAGACTAAGTCATGACCTTATTGTCTAAAAAGGGCCAAAGAAAGGTCTGAGTCACATTACTCTTGAAAAAATTCACCTTGTTCCAATTTCTGGCAGTCTAGAATACAAAACCTTAGGGTGACAGTTGGGCATCCTCAATAGCTTAAGTCTACGTTACTCAAGACAGGTGTTTAATTAAATAGACTCTATATTAGTGAAACACACTACAGATCCGCCTATACTTCCTAACTCACTGGAGGCAGAGAACAGGCTGAATGTCAGAATGACCAGTGATGTTAATGTTCTACCTCAAATCGTATCCCCATACAGTGAGGAAACAGACAGATCTGTCATTTCAGCTCAAAGGAGGGGGAGGGAAACAGATGAAGGATGGGGAACAGGAAGCTATGGGGTGAGGAAAGCTGTTACATCAAGTGTTAATACCGTTTCAGCAGGGAATGAAGAGGGAAAAAAATCTCAGAGACAAATTAGAGTGCTGATAAAGTAATAACATGCACTGTGCAAAACTTTTTTTGTATGCTTAAATAACAGTAAATTTATTTCAGAGCTCCTTTTACCTTTTCAAGTTTCATTTTAAAAAGAAAAATATTTTTCTATCTGTAAAATTATACATGTTAACTTTGAAAACAATAATTAATAATAATTTTAAAAACCATCTCAGACAATACACAAGACAGAAAGTTGTAAGAGAAGCCCATCTGTAAACTCACTCAGAAAGAAGTGCTGTTAACATTTTTGACATATCTTCCTGGACTTTTCTACACATATAATTTAAAAAATAGGATTAATTTACAGTCTGCTTTTGTAATCTTTAAAAAAAATCACTATAACGTAAATAACTTTTTATATCAATAATTACAGCCCTACTTCATCATTTTTAATATTCCTCTGAATTAGTAACCAATTTCCTGTTTAGAGACATTTGGGTTCTTTAAAATTTTTTTTTTTTTTTTGGTGAGGAAGATTGCCTCTGGGCTAACATCCGTGCCCAACTTTCTCTACTCTATATGTGGGACGCTGCCACAGCATGGCTTTGATAAGCAGTGTGTAGGTCTGTGCCCGGGATTCGAACCTGCAAACCCTGGGCCTCTGAAGCGGAGCGCGTGAAATTAACCACTACAACACTGGGCTGGCCCCTCAAGTTTTTGCTTTATAAACAACGCTGTAAAGACCATTATTGTGCATGCATCTCAGCAAATTTATAAAAATCTTAAACTTGTTTAAAGTATAAATGAAGGAATTTTAAAATCATGTGTTATTAATCAAATACTTTTTAACGCTAAAATGTTTTGCTGAATAGAAGAAAGTTAAGACTGCAAGGAAATGAATTGAAACTATGCAATATACATGCAGCCAATGACTATCACAATGAATTTAATGGAATAAAACTCTTTTTAAAATTTATAGTTACAATCCTAAGGAAGGTGGAATCTTGTTATATACGGTTTCATATTTCATGGATACAGATATGCCAGAAATGAAACAGCAGTCTCCAGACATAAATAACCTGACTTTATTTCTCTAACAATTTCTTTCTAAAAAGGAAGGAAAAATTTCCCATCATTTTGGGCTTCCAGATTGTTACTACTTTCCCAAGTCTTTATCAATTTTTGAGATTATCATCTATCAATCTTCCTACTCTTTACTAAAGAAAAACACAAAGTTCATCAGTGGATAAGTAAATAGAAATTTAAGTCTGTTACATTTTCTGCCTTTGTTCAGTAATTACTTGAGTTTTTGAAAAGAGGAGCAAGTTCACACTTTGCTCCTCTTACAGCACAAGCTTAGATGATTCTCCCAAATAATAGCGTGGCATGTATTAGAGGTTCCTTGAGGCAGAGGTACAGGATTTACAGGGTAGTCAACAGAAAATCCTGGGGGGTGGGAGTTGGGTATACAATACCTTCCATTAACCAGACCTCTAAACTACATCGCTTCATCTGTTCAACAAAAATCATGTCATCATTTTTGTTGACACAATACTAGCTATGAAATACTAGTCTGACTGAAAGCCTAACACTGAAAGATCACTGATGATGGATGACACACCTTCTTCCTTCCTCATCTCACCTCTGCCTCCCTACACAGTTCCAGGCACAAACAGGTGCTCTTCAGTAAATACTAGTGGACTGAATATCCATCGCGATTATCTGGAAGTGAGTGAAAGGTGATCAGACTGAATACTCTGCTCTCTCCCAGTTTTTTTGAGATTTGTGGTATGTGCACTTTTTTTTTTCCTTTCCATTTTTTTTTATTGATGTCTTACTTTATAACACTGTGGGGTTTTAGTTGTACATTTTTGCTTGTCCGTCACCTTGTGGATGTAACCCTTTACCCTTTGTGCCCCCCGTCCCCTTGGTAACCACCAATCAGTTCTCTCTGTCCGTGTGTTCACTTATATTCCATATATGAGTGAGTTCATGCAGTGTCTGTCCTTCTCTCTCTGGCTTATTTCACTTAACATAATACCCTCTAGGTCCTTCCATGTTGTTGCAAATGGGACAATTGTGTCTTTTCTTATGGCTGAGTAGTATTCCACTGTATGTATATACCACATCTTCTTTAACCAATCATCAGTCGAGGGACACTTGGGTTGCTTCCACTTCTTGGCTATCGTGAATAATGCTGCAATGAACATAGGGGTGCATACGCCTCTTGTGATGGTTGATTTCACGTCCATTGGGTAGATGCCCAAAAGTGGTAGTGCTGGATCATACGGTATTTCTACTTTTAATTTTTTGAGGACTCTCCATACTGTTTTCCATAGAGGCTGCACCAGTTTGCATTCCCACCAGCAGTGAATGAGGGTCCCCGTTTCTCCACAACCTCTCCAGCATTTGTTGTTATTTGTCTTTGTGATTATAGCCATTCTAACCGGTGTAAGATGATATCTTAGTGTAGTTTTGATTTGCATTTCCCTGATGATTAGTGATGGTGAACATGTTTTCATGTGTCTATTGGCCATCTGTATCTCTTCCTTGGAAAAGTGTCTGTTCATCTCCTCTGCCCATTTTTTGATCGGGTTGTTTGTTTTTTTGTTGCTCAGTTGTATGAGATCTTTATATATTACTGAGATTAATCCCTTGTCGGACAAACGATTTGCAAATATTTTCTCCCTGCTGGTGGGTTGTTTATTCATTTTGATCCTGGTTTCATTTGCCTTGTAGAAGCTCTTTAGTCTGATGAGGTCCCACTTGTTTATTTTTTCTTTTGTTTCCCTTGTCTGGGTAGACATGGAATCTGAAAGGATCCCTTTATGTCCAATCTCAATTAGTGCACTGCCTATATTTTCTTCCAGGAGTTTTATAGTTTCAGGTCTCACTTTCAGGTCTTTGATCCATTTTGAATTGATTTTTGTATATGGCGATAGGAGATGGTCTACTTTCATTCTTTTGCATGTTGCTGTCCAATTTTCCCAGCACCATTTATTGAAGAGACTTCCCTCTCTCCATTGTATGTTCTTTGCTCCTTTGTCGAAGATTAGCTGTCCATAGGTGTGTGGTTTTATTTCTGGGCTTTCAATTCTATTGCATTGATCTGTGTGTCTATTTTTGTACCAGTACCATGCTATTTTGATTACTGTAGCTTTATAGTATATTTTGAAATCAGGGATTGTGATGCCTCCAGCTTTGTTCTTTTTTTTCAGAATTGCTTTAGCTATTCGGGCTCTTTTGTTGCCCCATACGAATTTCAGTAGTTTTTGTTCTATTACCATGAAGAATGACATTGGGATTCTGATTGGGATTGCACTGAATCTGTAGATTGCTTTAGGTAGAATGGACATTTTAACTATATTTATTCTTCCAATCCATGTGCATGGAATATTTTTCCATTTCTTTATGTCCTCCTCGATTTCTTTCAATAGTGTCTTATAGTTTTCATTGTATAGGTCTTTGACCTCCTTGGTTAAATTTATTCCCAGATATTTTATTCTCTTTGTTGCAATTGTAAATGGGATTGTCTTTTTGAGTTCTCTTTCTGTTGTTTCATCGTTAGTGTATAGAAATGCAACTGATTTTTGTAAGTTGATTTTATACCCTGCCACTTTACTGTCGTTGTTGATTGTTTCTAGTAGTTTTCCGATGGAATTTTTTGGATTTTCTATGTATAGGATCATGTCATCTGCAAATAGTGAGAGTTTCACTTCTTCATTGCCTGTTTGGAGTCCTTTTATTCCTTTTTCTTGCCTAATTGCTCTGGCCAGAACTTCCAGTACTATGGTGAATAAGAGCGGTGAGAGTGGGCACCCTTGTCTTGTTTCTGTCCTCAAAGGAATGGCTTTCAGTTTTTCCCCGTTGAGTAGGATGTTTGCTGTAGGTTTGTCATATATGGCCCTTATTATGTTGAGGTACTTTCCTTCTATACCCATTTTGTTGAGAGTTTTTATCATAAATGGATGCTGGATCTTGTTGAATGCCTTCTCTGCATCGATTGAGATGATCATGTGGTTTTTATTCTTCATTTTGTTAATGTGGTGTATCACGATTGATTTGCGGATGTTGAACCATCCCTGTGTCCCTGGTATAAATCCCACTTGATCGTGGTGTATGATCTTTTTGATGTATTGCTGTATTCGGTTTGCCAATATTTTGTTGAGGATTTTTGCGTCTATGTTCATCAGTGATATTGGCCTGTAGTTTTCCTTCTTTGTATTGTCCTTGTCTGGCTTTGGTATCAGCATGATGTCGCCCTCATAGAATGTGTTGGGAAGTATTCCATCTTCCTCTATTTTTTGGAATAGTTTGAGAAGGATAGGTGCTAAATCTTCTTTGAACGTTTGATAAAATTCTCCAGGGAAGCCATCTGGTCCTGGGCTTTTATTTTTTGGGAGGTTTTTGATGACTGTTTCAATCTCTTTACTTGTGATTGGTCTGTTCAGATTCTCTATTTCTTCTTGATTCAGTTTTGGGAGGTTGTACGCGTCCAAGAATTTGTCCATTTCCTCTAGGTTGTCCAATTTGTTGGCGTCAAGTTTTTCATAGTATTCCCTAATAATCCCTTGTATTTCTGTGGTGTCTGTTGTAATTTCTCCTCTTTCATTTCTAATTTTATTTATTGGAGCCTTCTCCCTTTTTTTCTTAGTGAGTCTGGCTAAGGGTTTGTCAATTTTATTTATCTTCTCAAAGAACCAGCTCTTTGTTTCATTGATCCTTTCTACTGTTTTTCTGGTTTCAATTTCATTTATTTCTGCTCTGATTTTTGTTATTTCCCTCCTTCTGCTGATTCGGGGCTTTGTCTGTTCTTCTTTTTCCAACTCTGTTAGGTGCAATTTAAGGTTATTTATTTGGGATTTTTCTTGTTTGTTAAGGTGAGCTTGTATTGCTATGAATTTCCCTCTCAGGACTGCTTTTGCTGCATCCCATATGAGTTGGTATGGTGTATTTTCCTTCTCATTTGTCTCCAGATAGCTTTTGATTTCTCCTTTAATTTCATTGACGACCCATTGGTTGTTCAGTAGCATGTTGTTTAGTCTCCAGATCTTTGTCCCTTTCCTAGTTTTTCCCTTGCAGTTGATTTCTAGTTTCACAGCATTATGAGCAGAAAAGATGCTTGTAATGATTTCAATCTTCTTAAATTTATAGAGGTTTGCCTTGTTTCCTAATATATGGTCTATCCTTGAGAATGTTCCATGTGCACTTGAGAAGAATGTGTACTCTGCTTTTTTTGGGTGGAGTGCTCTGTATATATCTATTAAGTCCATTGCGTCTAGTTTCTCGTTTAAGTCCATTATTTCCTTATTGACTTTTTGTCTGGATGGTCTATCTTTTGATGTAAGGGAGGTATTAAGATCCCCTACTATTATTGTGTTATTGTTAATATCTCCTTTAAGGTTTATTAGCAGTTGTTTTATGTACTTTGGTGCTCCTGTGTTGGGTGCATAGATATTTATAAGTGTTATGTCTTCTTGGTGAAGTGTCACTTTTATCATTACATATTGCCCTTCTTTGTCTCTCATTACCTTTTTTATCTTGAAGTCTACTTTGTCTGATATAAGTATGGCTACTCCTGCTTTCTTTTGTTTGCCATTAGCTTGGAGTATTGTTTTCCATCCTTTTATTTTGAGTCTGTGTTTGTCTTTAGAGCTGAGATGTGTTTCCTGGAGGCAGCAGATTGTTGGATCTTGGTTTTTAATCCATCCTGCCACTCTTTGTCTTTTGATTGGAGAATTCAATCCATTTACATTTAGAGTGATTATTGATATATGAGGGTTTAATGTTGCTATTTTATTGTTCATCTTCTGGTTCTTTTGCATTTCCTTCGTTTCTTGTCCCTTGTGTTTCGGACTGCAAATTCAATTTGGTATTTCTGCATGCTCATTCTCTTGGTTTTCTCTTTATTTGTCATGTGTGGTTCTCTTCTGGCTGTTTGTTTAGTGGTTACCGTGTGGTTTGTATAAGTGATCTCCTGGATAAGAAAGTACATTTTCAGATGCCTCCTTTTTCCTGAGGCTGGGTCGATTCAATCCCTTACCTCTTCCCCTCCTTATTTGTTATCTCTTTATTCCAGATTGTGTCATGAATGTATGTTTCCAGTGATGAGCTTGAATTAATTTTTGATGTTTTCCAACTGTATTTTGTTCTGGTTTAGTCTCCTTGCTTTTCTCCTTGCTGAAATCTTTGTATCCCCTTTCTCATTTGTTTTTTTTCAGGCCTAAGGGCCTTCTTGAGCATTTCTTATAGTGGGGGTCTTGTGGTGACGAACTCTCTTAGCTTTTGTTTATCAGGGAGAGTTATTATTTCTCCATCGTATTTGAAGGATATTTTTGCTGGATAAAGTATTCTCGGCTGAAGGTTTTTGTCTTTCATGATTTTGAATATATCATTCCAGTCTCTCCTAGCCTGTAGAGTTTGTGTCGAGAAATCAGCTGAGAGCCTAATGGGGTTTCCTTTGTATGTTATTTTGTTTTTTTGTTTAGCTGCCTTCAATATTATTTCCTTGTCACGGGTATTCTTCAATTTTGCTACTATGTGGCGAGATGATTTTTTATTCCTGTTTATATATTTAGGTGGTCTATTGATTTCATTCACTGTTATTTCCCTCTCGTTCCCTAGGTTGGGGAAGTTCTCAGCTATTATTTCTTTGAACAAACTCTCTGCTCCTTTTTCTCTTTCTTCTCCTTCTGGAATACCTATTATCCTTATGTTGCTTTTCTCCATTGAGTCTGATATTTCTTGAAGAATTTCTTCATTTCTTTTTAGTCTTAGCTCTCTCTCCTCCTCTATCAGGTGCATTTCTGCGTGGCTATCCTCAATAGTGCTAATTCGTTCCTCCATATTGTCAGTTCTGCTCTTTAAAGACTCCATTTTTTCCACTATCTCGTTGATTTTGTTTTTCATCTCCAATAATTCTGATTGGTTTTTCTTTATGGTTTCAATCTCTTTTGTGACATAATCCCTGAATTCGTTGATTTGTTTCTGTGTGTTCTCTTGTATTTCGTTGAGTTTGTTTATGATAGCTATTTTGAATTCTCTGTCATTCAGGTTATCAAATTCTGTGCCTTCAGGGTTGGTTTCTGGGTGTTTGTCATTTTCCTCTTGGTCTGTAGCCCTGGCAAATTGTTGCAAGGATCCGACGGGGACATCCTTATTTTTTCCTCTCATGATAATTTGGTCCTGCAGTTTCCCCCTGCTGCCACTAGATGGAGATCGTGAGCGGTTTGCTCTGAGGCGGCTGCAGCCCCCCCCCCGAGGGATTATGCTGAAACGCTGGGTGTGTGGGGGGGAGGGGCCCTCTCTTTCTCATGCTTGACCCGGGGGTTTCCTTTCTGGCTCTCTTAGGGTGTTTGCTACACCCCCTAAACAGTCCGTCGTCGCTTCCCAGTGGGGATCTCGCGACAGTCTGTGAGAGCACCTGGATGGCGATAGTTTTCCCCCGTGGGCCGCCCCTCCCCCCTCTGTCTGCGAACCGCGCTGTCTTTGCCGATCGATTGGGGAGGGGGAGTACAACCTCCTACCTCTCCTCCCGTCCTCCTGGGCTTCCCGTGCCTCCACCGTCCGATGTATGGCAGCAGGGGTTTCTCAGAAGTCCTTCGTAGTGTTTGATTGAGCTCTGTTGGAATGTGAATGATGTTTTCGTTGTGTCGTAGGGGGCAGAGATTCAAAGAGGGAATCTCACTCCGCCATGATGCTCTGCACTTTTAATTCTAGAAAGGCTCGGACAGCTCCTGCAACCCCATCTCAAGCCTCAAGTCTTTCATGGCTGGGGCTACCCTGGAAGTACTCTGGAAACCAAAAAGGTTTATAGCTCATCCAGAAAAGGAGAAGGGAGACAGAGTTCAAGACTAAAGGGTAAAGGGTGGTGGGGTGGGTGGAGAAAAGACAGGCAGACTGCTGAACTGCTGTGTGATTCTATTTGCCAGGCCAAAGAACATTTTATCTTGATTGGTAGGTGGTATGGAAGAAATTACACGGAAAAAACTTTTTTTGATTCCCTTTTCTTAAGAAAGCATATATGTTTTTAAAGAAACACAAAAATAGTACCGTATAATGGAAAAGGGCATGGGCTTTGGGATCCAGACTGCCTGGGTTTGTATCTCCATTCCATCAATAACTGAGTCAACTTGGGCAAATTACTTAACTTCTCTGTGCCCCAGTTTCCTCAACTGCAAAATGAAGACAATAAGAGTACCTACTCCATAGACTGTTAAAAGAATTAAACGAATTCTTGTAAAGCACATACAAAATTTCTGCTATTAATTTCAAAATGAAGACATTCTCTTCAGATAAATCCAAAATCCTTAGCATGGCTCCCAAGATCTTCTGTGACCTAGACCTAATCTTTCCAGCCTTCTCTACCCATGCTTTAAATCAGAACAAATGACTTGCCACTTCTTCAGTAAGCCCTGCTCTTTCACGGCTCTGCACCTTTGCTTCTGCTGCTTCCTTTGCCTGGCAGGCTTCTCATCTCGCAACATTTAGCTCAGGCATAGCCTCCTTGGGGATATCTTCTAGGGGCTTCCTAGCAGTCTTATGTGCCCCATTTCTGTTTTGTCTCTTCATACATCTATCACTGCACTGAGAATACCGCCTTCTAGTTGTCTGTTTACTTATCCATATTTCCCACTGGACTGCAGCCCACACATTCATTCATCTAACAAATATTTACTGAGTCCCTACTATGTACCAGGTACTGGAGAACTAGTGCTAAGCAAATTCCTACCCTCATGGGACTCTACATTCCTCTTGTTGACCCTACGTTTCCTGCATGGACGGGATGGATGGATAGAAGAACAAAAGTAAATGAGGAACACACAGAAAATAGCCACAAATAGCAGTTACTCCATAAGGCAGGTGTCCCTCCATAGCACTAGCATTATAAGTTGGTTCATCACAGAAGTTTCTCCTCTATACATGAATTATCAGCAAATAAGAGAAGGGGACCTGACAGTGATTCTGACAGTTTTCTTTCCCTTTTCTCTCTTTTTTTTAAACGTAATTATTTTATTATTGGAATTTGTGGTTGCACTTTGTCATTTCTTGGATTCTTCAAGGTTTTAAACCACTGCTTCTCCAGCTGTTCAATTATACTTGTGATTAACATTATTCTTTTGGCTACCCACCAAGTCACTGGAGGCTTTCTGTGGGTTTGCCTTGCAACAATGAGGACTAGCTCATTTTTGTGTCCTTTGTAGAACTTTTCTTCCATGGTTTGGTCTAGCTTAGTTTTCTTTAAATCTTTTATAAAATTAAAAAGTAACAGATGGGGGCCGCCCGGTGGCGCAGCGGTTAAGTCCTCGCTTGGCAGCCCGGGGTTCGCGGGTTCACATCCCGGGAGCCTGCCGACGCACTGTCTGTCAGCCACGCCGTGGTGGCGTCCCATATAAAGTGGAGGAAGATGGGCACGGATGTTAGCCCAGGGCCAGTCTTCCTCAGCAAAAAGAGGAGGATTGGCAACGGATGTTAGCTCAGGGCTGGTCTTGCTCACAAAAAAAAAAAAAAAACAAACCCAAAAAGTAACAGATGCTCATTATAATAAATTCAAATAATAAAGTAGAATGTACAATGTAAAAAATATTACCTTCTTCTCCACGATTTCCTCTATCCTAAAACCCCTTCCATCCTGAGGTAACCACTATTAATGGTTTGATGCTCATCCTTCCAAACTTTTCTATTTATTTTTAAATCAAATGGGAATCACATGACTGACATTCTGCAACTTGCACTTTCCTCTGTAACAATATACTGAAGTTGTGTTTCTAAGATAGTAAAAATAGATCTAGCTCATTATTTTTAGTGATTGGAGGGCATTCCTTCAGAGTTATCCCGGATTATTTTTTCCATCCCCCTACTGATGCCCATTTAATTAAATTTGATGTTTTTGCTATTAGAACTAGTATCACAGTCTTGCAGGAATCTCTGAGCACATGTTTGAGTACTTTGGAGGGTAGATTCCTCTAAGTGACAGGGCTAGACCAGAGAGTACGCATTTTAAACTTTTGGTAAATATTGCCACACTGCCCTTCAATAAAAAGATGTACAATTTACCCTGTTTCTGGACATTCTCACCAACACTGCTTTATCAACCTTTTAAATTTCTTTGTCAAGGTAACAAAAAAAAAAAACCTGTCACTGTTGTAACTGCATGTAACTTGATGCCTACTGAAGTTTAACATTTTCTCATGTTTGTTCACTATTTGTATTTCTTTTCCTGTGATTTGTTTATTCATGTCCTTTGTCCATTTTTTCTTACTAATACAAAAGAGTACTTTATATATTATAAATAGTAAACATGCACTGAAGTTCAGCTTTGGCCTCAGTATTCAGCCAAAATTGGCTTTAGTCTTTGGAAGACTGAATAGACAGCTGCCTCCTTCGATGGCATTACCAGCTTTACTGAACTTGTGGAGATCAAAGATCATATAGGTTATCGTCATATTTAATAAGCATAATACCATCATTTGGACTTACTGTTAATATCTGAATACTGGTTTAAAAAATATTGGTAAGCATTAGGACTGTAACTTGGGACTGATAATCTCTTTTAGCTAAAGACAAACAATAGGACACACCAGGGAAAGATTTGGAACTGCCTTCACGTGTATTCACACAAATGTTCAAAGTGAGATGGAAGAGCAGCTATCACATGTGAAAAGGCTGCTGGAACAAAACAAGTCTTAATATTGTTTGCTGCAGATACTAACCCTGACAGAAAAGTACTTGGTAACAACCAGTGGCTGCCGGCAGAGAAAGTAGCACACCCAATAATTATGTGAAGCAGCAAATGAATGTAAAAATACTAGAAATAAAAATGTGAGGGCAAAAATCTTATGTCTGCATCTTAAATATTCAGAAAGTGTTTTCTTTAAGCATTGCACACAGCTTCAGTTTGTGGGAGTGCTTCAATGACACTGCACTATCACCATCAGCCAAATCTTTAGGTCTAGGAGTTGAGGAGGTAAGTCTTCACCTTTTCGTTACCATTAGAGAAAAAGGAAAGCTTGCTGATCTGATAGCAAAATTTCCATTAACAGTAACCCACATTAGCATAGATAGCCCTAAAATTCATGATTTTTACCAGGTAAAAATATCTATTTAAGTATTGCAAATGTGCAGAGGAGCCATTTAGCAGCTGGCAGTGCTGAGAAATTATATTGCTACATCATGAGGACAAACTTTAAAAACATACAAAATTTTTAATAATGAAATTATAATATTACTTAAATTCTTAAAAAAACCTTCATATTTATTCTTGTATCTCAGAAGATCATTTTATGGCGGGAACATTCAGCCTTGCCTTAGGCCGTTCTTTGATTTTAACACTGGCTGTTCATTATTCAGCCAAAATGAATTCAGCGTACCTCTAAGGATACTACTATTTACCTATTATGTGTGGAAGGAATATTTTCTCTCAGAATATCATTTGTCCTTTAACCTAGTTTATGATGTCTCTTGCCATATATAAATTTAAAATTTTTAAGTAGTTAAATAAGTCAATCTTTCCTTATTATTTTCTGGTTTGATGTCATGCTTATTTACAAATGCCCTCTCCATTCACTCCAGTATTTTGAGTGGAATATTCAATTTCACTCCAGAAATATTCTCCTATATTTACATATAGTAACTTTTATGTGCAATGCTAGCTTTATCATACATAAGATTCCTATACATATCTGGACCTGATTCTGCACTTGACATTCTTTCAACAGATTAACTTGTCTTTGGCTTTATTTGTTCCTCCTGTTTTCTTACATAGTTTCAGAGTATGTTTTGATATCTGGTAGGGTTAAGTTCTCATTTTGCTCCACTTCTTTCTTTCACTAAAATTTTACTTGGAGAACCCTAATCTTGATGAGGTTAAGATTTGAAGCAATTAAAGGTATTTCACCCCAGAGGTATAGAAATCTCACGTCTTTTGAAGGATGTCAACATGATTTTGGAATATATGAATTCCTCTGGGTCTACTAACTATAAGTTAAGTGAGGAGGACAAAGTTAAGCTTTTTGTATTTTGGAATGTGGGGAAACAGACTACTAATTATAGGCCTAACCCAAACCAGAAAGATTGTTAATTATCTTGAAAAGACATATAGGGTGTGTGCATGTGTGTGACTCATAAAGTGATTTAGGGAGAAAATTATCATGTTCGTGATTTAAACCAAATGGTGGACATTATCAAACCAGATTTAAATTTGAAAATACTAAGTAAAACTGCATACAAGTCTAGTAAGATATGTAGACCCCAGTAGCTAAGGAGAGTGCTGTGTGAGAGGGGCAGTAGTATTCTGAAGCCAGCGTGCCAGCCAAGTTTTAAACTTTCAGAAACTTAAACACAGTCATTATTAAAAGTTAAATTACATGAAGTTACAATTAATAATTTATAAACAAACATAATAAATACTTAAAACTCATCATTTAATTATTTTATTGCTATTATTATTTATCCTCAAAGTCAAAGTTTTTTTTTATGTCTGCTCTTTGTGTATGGTGGAAAAAACCAGTGTGCTACCATGCATCTTACCCCAATTATGCATTCAGTGAGGTCATGTATGTAGCTTGAAATTAGAAAATACTACAGATTAGGACTTGATTTATTGTTTTGTTGATTGTCTGCAGTTAAAGCGATGGAGAAAAATGCTAATAATGCAGATTAAACTTAAAAGTATATCATGTCTAGAGTCCCAACTTTGTGAATAGCATAAAAATTGGCGGATATATTCTTCCAGTATTTGAAACTATTATCTGATTCAGCAAAGAAGTTGCTCATGACTGACTAACAAGTGAAATTCCAACATCCTTCTTTGTTTTAATTTTGTCTTAGTTCTTAACTTAAATGAAAATATCACCCAACATGCATGTTAGAACTACACTTGTTTGTCAGTTGTGACCATAGATGGCTACAGACAAAAGCGTTTGACAAAGATCACTGAAAGTCGCCCTTTCGCCTCGCTGCCTCCAAGAAAGCAAGATGGGTCACCAGTAGCTCTACTGGAGCCATCCAAGAAAATTTGGCCAGGGTTCTCATTCTTGCTGTCTGCTCAAACTGGCACGGTCTGATACAGAAATATGGCCTCAATATGTGCTGCCAGTGTTTCTGTCAGTATGCAAAGGATATAGGCTTTAAGTTGGACTAAGTGAACCTCCTTAAATGGGTCATCCAGGACATCTACCTTACCACAGAAACAATGCTACTAGCTCTTTGTATTAAAAAAAAAAAAAAAAAAAACTTCCAAAAAAATCACTGGAAGTCTTCTGGGAGAAGCAATTGGGAAGTTGCATTAGAGTACTGTATATTATCTATAAATTGTGTTCTATACATTCTTTTTTTTTCTGTGAGGAAGATTAGCCCTGAGCTAACATCCGTTGCCAATCCTCCTCTTTTCGTTGAGGAAGACTGGCCCTGGGCTAACATCTGTGCCCATCTTCCTCTGCTTTATATGGGATGCTGCCACAGCATGGCTTGATGAGTGGTGCATCGGTCCGTGCCTGGGATCCAAACCTGCGAACCCCTAGCTACCAGAAGCGAAGCGTGTGAACTTAACCACTATGCCACCGGGCCAGCCCCTACACATTCTTCACATCAGTAAAATGTATAATAAACTTATGTATGTACATATGCACGTACTACCATCCCACTCTCACCCCCAGCCAGTTGTTAAACATTTACCAGTACACCACCAGGGAAGGGGTTAATCAAGGAGGTTGAGCCAGGGCTGGGTCTTCCACACCAGGGAACTGGGAAGCAAGGTCTCCAAATTACCTAACGTGAAGCAGTACTTTGTCAACCCAGAAGGCATGGATGGCAAGACAGTGCTTGCCAAAAAAGTGGGGAGGATGGTAAACCATGGAAAATTAGGTAAAGGGACACTAGGTAATCAATCATTACCTAGCCCCTACTGCCTAGGAGTTAGGCCTTGAAAAAGGAGCGAAAGGAGGGATCTGTGAATTAGAACATGTTCCATCCACCTGATGGAGTCTAAGGAGGAAATTAGATTTAAACCAGGTGTGAGATGGGAGTTTATAAATGAACCAGATTGACCTTTTAATAACTGAAAGTGACCTGAATGGTATCACATCTGCTAAATATTGTTAAGGGCTAGAAAAGCAATAGTCAACAAAACATGGATGAAGGCAGTGATTGGAGAAAATTAAAACCATTGCATATTAATGCCTTCTGAGTTGAGACTACTCAATAAACAATAAAAATACATTGGCTATAACCTAAAGTATACTGTGGATAAAATATTTTTAAAAACTTAAAAATTCATCCTATAAGCCTACATAGCTGTGCTATGTACAATAAATCAACGTGTGTTTTAAAATATAAAGCATTCTGTTAGAATAGACGCATCTAAAGAACAGCACAGATGGTGCATTCTTACTGAGAAGCTGTTGGATTGCAATTCCAGTTAAGCAATAATTCCTAGTGAACTCTCAGAAAAAATCCTTACGGTAGAGGACTTAAGACACTAGAGATTCACACATTACTTTCCCCGAAATCCACTGCAAAAAGCTGTGGCTGCTGCAAGTAGAAAAGAGTCAAAGATGCCAAGATATCGAAGCTAGATTTTTGTAAAAACCAGCTTTATTGAGATATAATTCACATACCATACAATTAACCCATTTAAAGTGTACACTTCAATGATTTTTAGTACTTTCACAGAATTATTCAACCTTTACCACAGTCAATTTTAGAATATTTTCATCACCTCAAAAAGAAACCTTGTGCCCATTAGCAATCACTCCCCATCTCCCCAAATCCTCTAGCCCTAGGAATCCAGTAATTTACTTTCTGTCTCTATGTATTTGCCTATTCTGAACATTTTATATAAATGGAATCATACAACATGTGGGCTTTTGTGCCTGGCTTCTTTCACAAAGCATAATGTTTTCAAGGTTCATCCATGTTGTAGCACGCATCCATCAGTACTTCATTCCTTTTTTATTGCAAATAATATTCTATTGTATGAAAATACCACGTTATATTTATCCTTTCATTAGTGGATGGACATGTAGGTAGTTTTTGCTTTTTGGCTATTATGAACAATGCTGCTATTAATATTTGTGTGTAACTTTTGCATGGACTTTTTTTTTGTGTGTGTGAGGAGGGTTGGCCCTAAGTTAACATCTTTGCCAATCTTCCTCTATTTTGTATGTGGGATGCCACCACAGCATGGCTTGACGAGTGGTAAGTAGGGTCCATGCCTGGGATCTGAAGCCTTTGTGAACCCCAGGCCGCTGCAGCAGGAGCGCACGAAATTAACCACTATGCCACTGGGCCAGCCCCAAGCACGGATATGTTTTTACTTCTCTTGGGTATATACCTAGAAGTGGAATCCTTGGTCATTAGTAACTCTATGCTGAACCATTAGAGGAACTGTCAAAGTGCTGTCCAAAGATGATGTACCATTTTACATTCCCACTAGAAATACGTGAGGATTCCAATTCTCCACATCCTCACCAACACTTGCTATTATCTGAGGGTCCTAGATTTTAAAGAGAGAATAGCTTTATGCTCATTGGCCTATACCCACCAAGTATCCAGTTTTTTAAAAAATATATATTCTCTACAAACATTTGTTCCTGCCAACTATAGAAAATAAATTCTTTTAAATTGGACAATTTTTCTCATGATCTCTGGCTATAAGAGACCAAAGGTTCTCTTGGTTCTCTCTTTCCACTACTTCCAACCCCGATGGAAGTAAAAATGACAACAATAATATAACGAGAGTGTTTGTAATGTATACCTTTTCTTCAAAATAAAAAGATATATTTTTATTCCACAGTCCTCAAATGTAGTCCACCCGCTACAAACTGGTATTCTATCAATTTTCCCCTCAAATAGCCTTTTCTGTTCACACTCCTCGTCAGCAGCTCAGCACGGACAGAGCGAGTTTTAAGAGTGGGTGTGAATATAGCAGCCATGCTCTAGATCCTCTCACATGTCCGCAGTCTCCACTGTGGCTGGGAATCTGGACTTGAGTCCAGAGATATAAATAACCCAACTCAGAGCCAGAGCTGGACAAGAATCTCAGTGGTTTCAGTTTACTAGATCATTCTGACTGCTTCTGAGTGCTGGAAATCTGTAGTTGAGGCAGTCTGGTGAGTTATATAGATGCTGTCTATGCTGAGGAATGACTTTCCACTGACTGTGTGGGCTTTGCTTTGGGCTGAGGCCTTGCTCTTATTCTCTCCTCCAAAAGGCATGTTGTTGAATCCCCTGCTAAAGCTGGAACCCAACCATTACCTCTTATCAAGGAGGGCACTTATCACTCTGTGCTTGCCAACTCTCTCCTCTCCTTGAGAGTCAGCAGTGTCTGTTTTTCAGTCTTGTATCACAAAACCAGTAGAGTGTCTGGGGCACTGTAGATGACTATTCAATAAATATTTGTTTAATAAATGAATTAATCAGTAATCAGACCCATGACTGGTCAGGATGGAGTTTAGTTTGTAGGTTCCTGGCTAGACATCCTTCCTCCTTCCCATGCTTGAGCCTAAATGACATTTATACCTATAGGATCAGTGGCTCTCCAAGTCACTAACTTAAGATAGTAAAGATTTGGGCAGCCCCATAATCAGTATTTTGTGGTTTAATACTTAGCTATCTCTGCTTCAGGTCTAAAGTAGACAATATGATATATTTCCTATAACTGACTTTTTGCTTTGTTTTCAAGCTTCTCTGCTCTCTCCTTCTTTTAGTCCCTGAAGGTTTCAATTCTTATAAATTATAAGATTATTATATTTAATTGTTTTCTGTTTTACTGACATCTTGCCTGAACTTGAACCTACTGTTGTTTTAACCCCTTGGACAACATGTTCTACCACCAGACCGAACTTTGCCTATATATACTGCTTCTCCCCTACTTCTGCTTCAGCCAAGTGGGCAAGTCTATTTCTAGGATTCAAACTCTTACCGTACCCTTCTGATATAGGCAAAGAACTACATCCAAACAAATTCTAATAGATCATAGGTGGTAAACTGTGAACCTTGTTTTCCATTTTTCTGCTAGGAGAAAACGGGGATGGCTTAGTGAGGTGACAGGAGGGTTATCCCACTGGGTAATAATATTCACTGGTCTTAGAATGCATCCTTCTTGCTCAAGATTGGCCTGGAAATTTGCGGGAGACCAGGCCCAGTCACTAGTGATGCTGTCAGAGTGGTTGGGGAACCAAGTCATGGGGATTCTGATTCCCAAATATCTCTTGGCTCTTCCCCTGTTTTTCCTCTTCATGGCCTCTAACACCTCTTACCTGGACCATCAAAATACCTTCTTGAACATGGTCATGCAAGGTCCCTCTTTCAACAAGTTCTATTCCTGTCTCCCTCCTCCCCCACCATGATATCCCCAGTGGCAAGACCAACTATGCATAAAGATGTATCTTTGTCAATAACCTGTCGATGTCCCAGATGCTTTTTACTCATTAAACTATTTTTTCAATATGCTAATCATACTTTTATCTTCAATGGGGGCTTTTCTAATGTTTTGCCCTCCTCTTTAGTTCCTACTGTTTCTGGAAGAGACATAAGTTTTCAAGAGAGGCAAACACATTAACATGAGAGAACACGATAACAGAGAATAGTGTGAAATCATTGTTCAAAAAGGAAAATTCTTTTTTTTTTTTGGTGAGGAAGATTTGCTCTGAGCTAACACTCGTGCCAGTCTTCCCCTATGTTGTTTGTGGGTCGCTGCCACAGCATGGCTTGATGAGTGGTGTAGGTCTGCACCCGGGATCTGAACCCACAAACCCAGGCTGCTGAAGTGGAGCGCGCTGGACTTAACTACTACACCACAGGGCTGGCCCCCCCTCCCCTGAAAGGAAAATTCTTGATAAAAAACTTTATGCTCACTAAGTGTCAAGTGCTGGTCTATATATTAAAACAACACATGGCTAGGAAGTGGTTTCCATCTTAATAGCCTCTTGAGCAACAACTCCTGACAACAATTTGCTCAGTCTACATTGTCATTCTAGTCCTCCCTAGGACTCAGTCTCTGAGGAAGACGAAAATAGAAACAATTGATCTCATGAGGTTGGGGGGAGGGAGGCTCTTAAAACACAGAAAGGAGGAAAGAAAAAAGGTGGCAGAAGCACTTATCGAAGTAATCTGTGTATACATCAACTCCTTTAAAATAGTGCTAAACTATTTAGGCAGCATCATCTTGTCTCATATGTGAGAGAGGGGAAAAAGATCAAACTGCTCATTGTGGGATTTTTCTGATCAGCATTTTAAACTAGATTTTAAACCTTTTCAGAGTTAAGCCAACTTCTCTCTAGCCAATGGCCCCTACAACCTCCCTAGGGTGGAAATTCCAACTCTGCTTCCTGCTGCTTCCCTAAGTAGGTCTTTGATTACTCCTCACAAGCCCTGTTGCACTGGCTCTGTAACCTGCTCACCTTTGTTACCCTAACACTTCTTAGCCCAGATGCAAGCCTCTCTCCCTTAAAAAATTGCCAGGCCTACTTTGGGACAAGAACACACATTAAAACTCTCCAGTTTTTCTCACTCTTCACAAGAGTGTAGTAATTCAAAGCTGGGCCTTTCTCTAATTGACTGTATAGCAACTTTGTAAAGGAGGGGAAATCCAGCTTCTATCTTGTAGCCTCCCTGCTTGTTTGGCTAATTCCCTGGTGTATTTCCCTCTCCTGCTACTCAGAGATCTTTCTCTCCCAGGGAAATGTTCACATAATGTGACTGTCATCTACTGTGCCATCTTTCCAGAGGTATGTACATTTTCAAAGAGAACTGTAGAGACCACATTTAGCACAAAGAAATGAAACTAATACAAAATAAGTGGAACAAAAGCATATGTGTATAATTCAGCTCTGTTAACTACAAGGAATTTGGGGTTCTTCAAATCACATAGCTGAAAGTCACCATCCACTCTGCCACTCTGAGGTACTCAGCACAGTGTCTGAAACACAGCTGTATCTTTTGCATCCCTTTCTCATATGCCTGGTTTAGATGATTACTTCTCATGTAGCTAGCTGTGGTAGTCATTCTTCATGGAAATTTGATCCTCACTGATACTTGAGCTTTTCAAATGACATTTTAACATTCATATTATACTACTTCAATTCTTTCTGCAAGATTCATCACTAAAAGCAAGAAAATAGCTTGTAGAAAGCTGGCTTCTTGGTTGTGATCATGAAGACCATTAAGGTGGGAGGGACAATGCTTTCTATCTTGATGATGCTGGCAGAAGCTCACCTTAGGGGCTTTAACCCTTCACTGTATTTATTCAAGAGTGGTCAAACCATGGGGTCCTTTTTGGAAATTGCAAGTCCACTTCTGATTCAGCATGAAATGGGACATGCTGAGGCCCTAATGTTTAAATGCTTGTATGGGGGCACAGGTCCCCAGACGCAGTATCTCATTTGGAGTAATTTGAAAGCCAAATTTTAGTGTTAAAATTGAATCTGGTAACAAGTACTAAATTACACAACCATACTTAAATTCTAAAATCGTTATTTTTATAGCAGCCTTAATAAAGTTTAATTTACTCCCTTGCCCTGAGAGATTTAATGAATGCTTAAAACAGCTCCACCTATTTTCCTATAATTGGCTACATTTGTTTCCAGTGTAAATATGCTGACTAGATTTGCATAGTGATTATAGTCTAGAGCTGTTTTGGGTGGGGGGAGAGGAAATGAATAGACCCACTGCCCCTAAATGAGAATGTACTCACAGCTACAAGAACAATTATATTTTCACTTGCAAATTAGGTACAATTTGTACCTATAATGTTTTCCTTGTTTACATAACCATTCTTCATACACAGACACTGTGATTGTTCTCAGGAATGATGATAAAAAACAATAGACTTTTTTTTGTAAGGTTAAATCAATCCACTAGACCTGTAAGTTTTGCTCCATTTTGTCAGAGGTCATAAGAGCAAATTTTTGGCAATGACCCATGCTATACTGTCTTACTTGTGCGTAGGAAAACTCAAGCAAAAAATGCAGCTCCATGGAAAATACACATCTCAATGACTATTTGTCGCAAATACATTTAATAGACTGGATGTCCTTTTTAATTTTATCTATTTGCCAACATTTCACTTACAGAATGCTTTTATGTGAGGATTCTTGCTTACATCTCTAAATTACCAATTTGAAATTTGTTGAATTCTTCAAAAAATGTTTTATTGCAGATAAAACACAAAGTTAAAAGCTTCAAAGAAAAAATCATTAGAGAAAATAATATGACCTGCTCCGCACACCAGGAGACTTCCAGCTCCACACTAATAAATAGATACAGAGGGGGAGTTGCATCTTGAGACTGATACTGAACAGCCTCTTGGCCTCTAAATGAGAACAGACCCACTATCTGCATGAACAATGACTACAATGACTATATTTTCACATGCAAATTAGGCCCAGCAGGTATCTACAGGGCTTTACATATTTAAATTACTCAGTCTAGGATAATCATAAAAATCAGTAATAAATCAAAATAATATTGGAGAACTATTCCTATAAAGACAAAAGAATTAAGCAACAGCATTTAACTTAATTAGAGGTTATTTCTAATGTACATGCTGCCAAGCCACTGTGGTGTCAACTCATGTTAAATATTTTAACCAGACTTTAAAATTCTTATTAGAGTGACAAGTAGATGTTTGTGTCCTTAACTCAACACCGTATCAAAAAAAATAAAAAGAAAGGATGCATAAACTGTTCATAGTAGGACAGATGAGGCTGCTGGTTTTAAATAAGACTATCTCTTATTTCCCGAGGCAAGTATTTAAATTTTGTTTAAAATCGGAAATGAAAATTAGCTTAGTAATTTAAATCTAATTCTCATTTGTACTAAGTTCAGGTCTCTGGTACATGATATCTGACACAGAAAGACCCCCAGGTAATCTAGTGTGGGGGTGACAAGTCGTGGTTAAGGCTGATGACAGGGCAGAAAAACGAATGGTTAATGCCTTCCATGCCCAATGGCTCTTTGGGATTGCCTGCCCCTGGGAGTAATGTTAAATGCTTAATCAAATGCATTTGGATTCCTTAAAAGGTGCATGGCTGTACTAACAAGTCAACTCTCAATTTTATAATCAAGTTATAAACCAAAATGAGAGTGAATAACTGTTTCTCTAGGGACAACATAAGAATAAAACTTTAGTGCTTAATTTCATTAGCTGGTTATTTTATTTTATTTTTAAAAAATATTTAATTAATTAATTTATATTTATTTTTAATTAATTAATTTTTTGGGAGGAAGACAGGCCCTGGGCTAACATCTGTGCCCATCTTCCTCTACTTTATATGGGATGCTGCCACAGCATGGCTTGACAAGCGGTGTGTCAGTCTGCGCCTGGGATCCGAACCCACGAACCCCGGGCCGCCAGAAGTGGAGTGCGCGAATTTAACCGCTGCACCACCAGGCCGTCCCTAGCTGGTTATTTCTAATCTGTCAAAACTAAAGTTCATAGAGTTGCAATATGTTCAGCCTACACCTACAGCAAATCATTACATTATGCTTGCATTGAGACTTCAGTATTCTGATGACATATTTGACTGATCCCCTTAGAGTTTCTTAGGAAATGGTACTTAACTTATTGTGGGAATGAAGGTACCTATAAAAATTCGGTTTTAGCACTTGGATTGGTCAATAAATAACATTTAGATGAGCAGATTTTAGCGAATAGAAGTGTTGAAACTGGCAAACCAATAGGCTCATCCTGGACAGGCAATATCCAGCTGATAGATGCTAGGAAACTACATCATATTCAAAAAGTTGGTACATGTCATCCCTCCCATCCACCTACAAGACACTACAAGTTAGATTAAGGATGAACTTGTAGAAATTGACCACAAAGTATATCCACTTTAGGGAAAATCTGCTGATGAGCTGGTACCTTGAACCTCCTTTGCTTGGAGACTTGGATTTCAGGAAGGTCCAAACATCATGGCCTGGACTCATTTACCAGACCTGCTTTTAAATAAGTCAGAGACTCAGGCATCAAACTGAAAACATATATGCACATTCTTATAGATATGTCTGTGTGCATGTGTCTGCTTAGGTGTATAAAAGTGTGGGGCACAGAAGGAGCAATAATAAAGTGAAATACTGTTTGCATACTTGCATTTATCTGGGCTTTCCCCCTATACTTACAGAAGAAAAGATCCTAATAAGTGTACTTTTGAAGTCTAAGAACGAATGTGCAGATCAGACATGGTAACTCTGAGACTAGCCCAAAGTCATGGTGAAGTATTTAGGCAACCAGGTTTTGTTAGGGCATCAAGCTGTTAGTGGCTTTGGAGGACACAGTTCATTAGGCGGAACCAACTCTTGCCCAGCTACTATTGTTGACATGCCTTTGATAAAACGATCTATAATATGACCTTCAAGGGATATCACCCCAGAAAATAACAATGAGAAACGCAGTAAGACAGCCATTTTGACGTGTTCCTCTCAGACACAGGCTGACCTAGTGTGCTGATGTCAAGAGAAACAAAAAGCTAGACTGACTTTCTAATGGAATTTGTCAGATCCCTATAAACTCCAAGGGAAGCTATTTAAGCCTTGTTTGTGGACAAGAGGGTAGAAAAATACAGTGACAGAGTAACTTGCTAATAAAAAATTGAGAACTTAACTTTAAAAAAAGTTATGAATAAGGTCTGCTATGCTCCTTATTTTTGAAAAATTGAACGAATGATTAGGAAGTTGAATCTCATCAATTGTATGAACTACATTACAGATAGGTAAAGAAAGAAAGAATTTTACAGAACATACCAATTCTGTATGTGCTATTTAAGAATCACAGAATGTTAGCATTTGTTTTAAAATTGTGTAGGATTTTTATCAGTTAATTCAAAATATAAATTTTGATGGTATAGAGGAAGAAATGCTAGATTCCTGAGATATACATGGTTAAGCCATCTGAGTGGTATAAATGAAAAAATTCTAAACTGTAAGTTTGCATTACATATTTTAAGGGTGAATCTTTAACTTCATATAAACTTAATGAATGCACATAATACTGGTTTCTTCTTAAATCTAGGATCAGCTGGTTTTTAACACTGATATAATAGCAACAATTCTAACCTGCTTTCTTCTCAAGTTTATTTTTGAGATAGCCCTGTCTGGTTGGGTACAGCTTTCGAGAAAGCCTTCTCATGTCTAAAAAAATCCAAAGAACTATTGCCAATGATCAGAAAAAAAGTAAGAATGGAACAGATGCATTTAGAAAGTCAAATCATTTCCTTCAGAAACAAATGTCCAATTTTGGATGATTAATGCACAATTCACTTTAAGAGCTATGTCAGTTTACTCATGTAGAGAGGTGAAAAATCATTGACCTAAACAAAGGCCCCAGGGTTACGGCGACCAACATACTGAAGTACTTTGACAAGAAATTGATAAAACTCAGACACTGATCTGTGATGGGGATCTGCTTCACTCCATCTCTCGAGTTACGTGTCTTTACAATTACCTTTTTTTTTTTCCTAAAAAGGTTATAAACATAAAGTTTATATCATTGATTCTTGATCTAGCATTTTGCTTTACTAAAGTGTGACTAAAGGTTTCTACCATTCCATAAAAGGAAATGTAGAGCATTTTGGGCTATTTAACAATGGAAACATGCCATGTAATTTATTGATTTTGTTATCTTACTTATAGGCCATAGGCTAACTTTATGACTGATATAAAAGAGAACATTTTTTCCCCCTGAAATCATCTTCAACTTTGATCTGTAAGACCCTAGGGTGGATATAATCAAGGTGATTATGTATCAACAAGAAAATCTTCATTAAAATTCAGAAAATAAAGAACTTTTTTCTTTACATTTAAAAATTTTATATGGAAAATACTATTGATACATTTTGGAAAATTAACTTTGCTACAAAATGACTGACTTATGGCAACATGTAACTATGTTGGTAGTTAAAAGACTGGCTGAAAATAGCAGGGAATGGAGGAAAACCAGCTTCCAGAAATTTAGCCAACCTAGAGGTCAATGTTTTTCTGGATGACTTATGGCCATAGCTGCATGCTTAAAGCCTGGAATGGTAGTTGAAGAGAATCACAGACTATGCTTACATGCATGTGGTGGAAACTGGTTGAGAGATGAGGTCAGCAAATAGAGATGCCACAAAACCTTATATTCTTAAAAGTTCAAAAGTACAATTTGTAAAAAGGTCATTATAAAATAAGAAATAGTGATCTAGACTCTTCATAATGAAGAGAACCAGGATTCCTGATTGTGCACACACTAGAGATGCAGAGTGAGAATGCACACACAAATGTACATCTTCTTTGTGCTACCTCTTAACTATTTAGTTCTTGGAATTGCAGAAATGTTCGAACTCAAATGTTTAGGCTCTCTTTACCCTGTGCCTCGATGATAGCAACATCTTTATTTAGTTAAATAGATGTTTACGATGAGCCTTTTATAATGCTGGATATATTGCTAGAAGTAAGCAAGATAAGGAGGAAGATCAATTCCTGCCCTTACATCTAAAACTTGGGATAAAACAAACACCAGACCCTCCTTTGAGGCCAGTGCATAGTGTTGTGTCCTACATAAATTGAGGCAATCCAGGTCTAGTCAACACCTGCAGTCCGCTAGGAATTGGTACACGATGCAGAATATTTTTACCAACGTTCTCACTGAAACTTTATGTGTATCCTGTATTAGTCTGCTCAGGCTGGCATAACAAAATACCACAGAAACTTTTTTCTCATAGTTCCGAGGCTGGGAAGTCCAAGGTCAAAGTGTGGGCCAATTAGTGAGGGTTCTCTTCCTGGCTTCTCTCTGTGTCCTGATATAGCAGGGAGGGAGACAGAGAGAGCTCTCTGGCGTCTCTTCTTACAAGGACACTAATCGTATTGGATCAGGGTTCTAACCTTATTGACTTGATTTAACCTCAATTACCTCCTTACAGGCCCTATCTCCAAATACAGTCACAGTGGAGGTTAGGGCTTCCACAAATGAATTTTGAGGGGACACAGTTCAGTCCATAGCACACCCTTAGAGGCTGCTCTGCCTGAGCCTGGGGGCCAGTTATAGCAGTTTTACATCTCATTATCCTTTCTCAACATGCAAGCCTTCCAGTTAGTTATCGTTCTCACATTCTCATCCCCACATTTCTTTGTCCTATACTCCTTCAGGATAATTCTCTCCCAGTTGCCTCCAACCTTTCTAATCACACCCTCTCCAAGCTCCAATGAGGAAACATACTATTCTTGTATTCCCTTATTTCTGACCCACCCTCCATTTGATGTAAATGGCTAGAAGAATTTTTCCTGTAGTAGCAGTAGTAGTGGTAGTGATCATAGCCCCTGTAGAATCCCCTGTAGTGCCCAGTACAGTTCTTTCCAACTTTTGGCACTAAAAGTAAGTATCTGTTGAACTGAATGCCTGGGGTTTCTCTAAAATTATAGTAATTAATAATTACAATGGCTATTTATTAATAGGCCAATTTTAAATGACTACTTTAATAGTGAACAGGAAAATTATTTTACATTCAGAAATCTGTGAGAATAGCTTGTGTGAAGGGGAGCATGTAAAAGGAATACTGTTAAAAGATTGGGACAGATGAAGAATGATTTGAAAAGATTGCTTACCCCTGGATACTTGTTCACAGAGATACTTGCAGAGTGCTGTGACAATGCCAACTGCAAGATATCCTGTAGCTAGAGGTACCTTGGAAAAGATATGGGAATCTTGGAATCACCAGATGTCAATATTGGCAGATATACTACTAAACAGAGGAAAAAATGGATGCTACACAGAATATATGCAGGGGGCATTTATACACCACTCCTGTCTGTATAAAGATTCTGAGGTACTTCAGAACTACAAAGGTAGCTTTCTCTACCTTACCCCAATTTGGCCAATCCTGAGCCCACAATAAAAACTGTGTTCCTGGAGGAGATTTTGAGAGTGATATGCACATTTTATAAAATGCATATGAGTGTGCTACAATGGACTTTTGTAATGAATAGATCAGTTAACAACAATGTCACGTTTGAGGATGATTTGTCTTAAATGAGCTTCTGGAATCTTGCCCACACAGAGCTCTTCTCTTTCTCTTCATGCTCTCTTTGTACAGATTACTAGGGTTCTCTGAATAGGAGGGTTGGAGGAGACAAGGCACCCTTGTTTGGGGCAGATGGAAGGGCAGTAGAATGTGTTGTAGAAATTTACCTCTTGGGTTTAATGTGCTTGGCCATTAAGGATCCGCCCTGGTAGGGAGTCTGATGCCTGAAAAAGAGCTGAGTTACTGCTGTATGATGCCTCCACCCCTGAATTAACTGTGTTGTGAGTCTCCTACCCAGCTAAAGAGACACACTGCAGAAATGCTGATACAAGTATTCCGGGCTCCCTAAAAGGGAGCACTTTGTATCCTAGCAGAGCAGGTATCCTGAGGCAGAGGGCTTCCATCACTGGTCATCACAGCCCTCAGGTGAACACAAGTTCTGGCCCTAACTTCTGGTTTTAGGTGATAATTTCCTTACTGTCGGACTCTTGCATTTTACTTGCCTCAAGAGCAGGGACTTTGACCTAAGTATTTTATTGCTCCCTCCTTCCTGCCCTGGCCTTGGGCCTGAACCAGAGCTTGGTAAATGTTTGTTGAACAACCAAGTGACTGGGCTTAAGGCATTAATGTGATGTCTGTGCACAGAAGCGACATCTTAGTTGTGTCACAGAGACCATGGTTGGGGCAGTGTGATCCAGCTGTTAAGAGCTCAGGCTCTGGAGTCAAACTCCTTGAATGTAAATCCCAGTTCTGGCCCTTACCTGGACAAATTATGTTACTTCTCTAAGCCTGTTTCCTCATCAGCAAAAAGCAGATAACATTAGTGCCCATCTCATAGGGTGGTTGAGAGGATAAATGAAAAAACTAACTAGAAGCAATAAATACAGTGCCTGGTACTTAGCAGGCTCCAAATTGGCCAGCTGTTGCTGTTGCTGTTATTACCATATTTACTATCATTACTGTCGCCAAACCCGGCAAAAGAATAGGAGAAAAGTCAACAGCCACCACCTACCCTCACTGCTGCCTGGGTGTTAATGCTGCTGGATTCATTCCATTTCAGCCACAGCGACAGAGAGGGCTTGCTCCTCAACATTCCTTTCCTGTCTTTCCCATCCTGGGTCAAACTGTCACTCAACAGGTTACCCTTTAGGTTAAGCTGTTTGGTGTCTCTAGGGAGCTGCTTTTAGAAAGTAGATGATGATTCTTTAAAAAAACATTTTTATTGTGGGAAAATATGTATAACATAAAATTTACCATATTAACCATTTTCAAGTGTACAGTTCAGTGGCAATATGTACATTCAAATTGTTGTTGGATGGTGATTCTTGAAAGGCAGTGTTTTATGTCTTCCCCAGGAACAACCTGTAGGGCAATTCTTTTCCTCCTCAAGTCCAGTGAAGACCCTGAGAGTGACCAGGGGCCTCCTGGGTGATGCCTAAGGATCTGTTTTGGTTCAAGTACTGCACCACATGCAGCCTGCACACTTGGGTACTAACCAAGTTTTACTAAGACCTTGGTCTAAGTTTCTTTCCATCATAAAAACATTTATTTTCATGGGCAGTGAAATCATCAAAAGGTGGCTGGTGAGAACGCAACTGTGGTCACATGGATGCATAATTAAGACACGAAGTCAGACCTAATTTTCATCTCCCAGGCCATAAATAGACAATCTACACTGTAAATAGATTTTCAGAGGGTGGGATGACAGCATGGGGATAATAATGTTATCACTTATTTGACTACTTAAATTGCATAACACCTACTGCCTCTATAACTATTTAAAGAATATTACACTAGAGAACATTTAAGAAGAATACGTCACAGCCATTTAAGAATTTCCTTCTTGGTGCTAAAATAAATTTTCCATCCTATCTTCTGGTTGATTACTACAGTGGCAATGTATGTCATTGGGATGATATATTAAAAAATATATATAATAAACATTTTAAAAGTAAAAATTAAAACTTCTCAAAATGCACTCTAATTCTATATTAGGAAGCCCACAAAAGAAACAAGAGGGTTACATTTTTTTTCCTGATGTCCAGTAGATGGAGGATGATGCCTGTTCCTATGCTACCTTATTCTCAAGAAGGTACCTCTAGGAATCACTTTGCTGACAGCAAAGAGAAGCTGAAGCAACACTGCTTTACTAAAACTCCTTGAAGAAAGTGCAAATTAATTCTCCTTTATTCTGAAATATTATTATTTTTATTTCCTAATGAGTTTCTAATTCTCTGTAAGTTTAATATAGGACAAGTAAGCAATAAATACACACATTACTAATTACTCATTAAAAAGGAAGTAACTCCTCAAGACAAAGATGGGAAACTTCTTAATTTTAGGAATGAATCATCAGTGACTAGAGTGAATGGAAACAGACGGATGCTTTAAAACTATAAAGGGTTACAGAGAACGTTTATGAAGTACAGTCCTGGTAACAACTTACTGCAAGTGTGAATGGTATGGCTATTAGCACATTTCTACTGCAGCCAGCACGTTTCTGCACAGTTTAACATGTAATATTTTGGTTCTAATTAAGCAAAAGAAATACTTGTCAATTCTTAAGCATTTATATTTCAGAAAGATCAGAGCTGAATAAATTTGAAAACTAATTAAAAACTACAATAATGCTTCAGAAACTAACTTAAAAAGCTTGCCCTTTCAACTAAAATTTAACTTCAGCTTGTCTCATTTTAATATATTTTTATCTTTAAAAATTTTAGTTACACAAAAACTTTATTTACTAACTCTTAATAATTCAAACAATAAAACAAATATAAAAGTAAACCGTGAAAATCCTTCTCTCCCACCTTACACTTTGAAATTCCAACTCCCCAGAGGGTAATTGCTTTTTAACAGTTTTGTATGTATATTTCCACACATTTTCTATGCATTTATAGTCAAATACCTATGTGTGAAGGTGTTCATGTGTATGTACGGCCAGTTTTATTTTATTTTCCAGTTTCTTGCTATTATAAACAATGCTATAGAGTATTCCTTGTACATATATCTATAAGCACTTATAAGTATTTCTGCAGAATCGAGTCCTAGAAGTAAGACTGCTGGTCAGAAGTTATGTGCATTTTACATCTTGATAGGTATCTCCAAATTGTCCTCAAAAAATGCTGTACTAACCTCTATTCCTACAAACAGTGTATAAATGTGCCTTTCCCTACACTCTCCCCATATAGGATGTTATTAAATCTTTTTATTTTTGTCAATCAGTGATTAAAAAGAGAAATCTCATTTTAGTTGGTATTTACTAGAGTTTGAACATCTTCTCCTACGTTTCTTGGTCATATTTAGTTGTTTTGTGAATTGCTTGCTTAGATTATTGTCCCTGAGCTGCTGGTTTTTCTTTGGTGATTTATAGCTCTTCCTATACTAGGGATATTAACTCTCTTCCCGTTGTATATGTTGCAAGACTGGCATCTGTTAACAATTTATGATGTTCTTGCCATATAGAATTTAAAATTTTTTATGTAGTCAAATCTGCTGATCTTCTTTTCTTTATGCCTTTTGGGTTTTTACCTTGATTATAAAGGCCTTTCTCCAATCCCAAACTTTAGAATGTTCATAAGCTTTGGTATGTCTTACTGAAAAAATATTTTTTGAAATATATTTTCACAGGGTATAGAATTCTTGGTTGATAGTTTTTCCTTTAGTACTTTAAAGATGTAGTTCAACTGTCTTCTGGTTTGCATAGTTTCTGAACAGATTTTTTCTGCCATTCTTGTATTTGTTTCTCTGTAATAATATGACCAATTTTTGCCCACAGCTGCTTTCAAAAACTTCTCTTTACCACCCTTTAGCAATTTGGTATGATGTGCCTGGGTGTGGTTTTCTTTATGTTTCTTCTGCTTGGGGTTCATCAAGATTCGTGGATATGTGTTTAAAGTTCTCATCAAATTTGGAAAAATATCAACCATTATTTAGTCTAAGCCTAACATCTATATCTGTTCTGCGTCAGTTTTGAGTGAGTGGTTATACTCCTTATCATGTGTCATGTTTTCCTTGCTTCTTTGCATGCTGGTAATCTTTGACTGGATGCCAGACATTGTGGATTTTACCTTGTTGGGTGCTAGATATTTTTGTATTCTTATAAATATTCTTGAGCTTTGTTCTTGAAGACAGTTTGATCCTGTCAGGTTTTGCTTTTCTGATTAGGAAGGTGGGCTGAAGCAGTGCTTAGTCTAGGGCTAATGATTTTCCACAACTGAGGCAAGACCTTCCTGTGTATCCAATGACCCATGAATTATGAATTTTTCCAGTCTGGCTGAGGGGAAAAGGCACTATTCCCTTTAATCTTTTAGGATCATTCTTGTCGTATAAGACCTAAACTTAAGGTTCAATACTATGTGCTGCTTTGACATCTCGGGAAAATCTGGAAGGCCTTAAATGGCCTAATCACAAATTCCCCTCCTGACTCTGCTCCCATGGATAAGAAATCCTAGTCAAATAATCCTCCTTTATCATGGACACCAGGAACAGTTCCTGCTTATCACTGAGCAGTGGACTTCAGTTTCCTGCCAGCCTGTGGAATTATTCAAATGAGTCAATCGCATCCTTCTGCAGGAGTTAGGGAGTACTCTACCCTCTTGAGACTACAAAGTCTGTCTCCCACAGCCCTTGGTTGTTCACTCTGTTCTTGAGTGCAACCTCCATGTGCCCTGCATGGTGTGCGATGGTCTCTATTCCAGGCTAAGAATATATGGGACTAAAAACTGTTATCAATCTCATCTGTCCAGTGTTAAGTGTTGTGTGTTTGGCCACTCCTCATCACCCTATGGGGGGAATCCATCCCTTTCCAATGTGACAAAGAGGAGGTGAACAAGAGTTCTTTCCCCAGACTTGGGTAGTTTCCTTGTATGCATGTGTTCATCAGTACTCTGATGAATACTCAAGAGGTACCTTCTGTAGATCTCTGGGGTTCTCTCAATCTATGCAGCTCTCTCCTCCCTATACTCTGTCTTGTGAAGTCTAGCTGCTTCAGTTTCCCTGGACTGAGTTCTGTTCAACTTAGAGAGCCTGCTGAATTCCCCCTGGGTTCCCCTTCCAGCACCATGGCCTGAAATTCTCACAGGGTAGTAATCCAGGGTTCACTTCATTTGCTTCCCATGTGTCAGAGATCACTGTCCTTTGCTGCCTGAGTCCAGTGTCTTGAAAACCATTGTATTATATATTTTGTTTGCCTTTTGGTTATTTCAGGTAGGAGGGCAAATCTGATCCCTGTTATTGGAAGTGGAAGTTCCTACCATTATTTCTTCAAATATTTTTTTCTTTCCTGATTCCCTTTTCTGGGACTCCAGTCACAAGTATGTTAGTTGTCCCATAGTTCACTGAAGCTTTGTTCTTTTTATTATTTTATTTCTCTTTATTATGGATAGTTTCTATTACTATGTTCAACTTCACTGATCCTTTTTCTACTATATCTAATCTGCTGTTACTCCCATCCAAAGTATTTTTTATGTCAGACATTGTATTTTTTAATCTCTAGAAGTTTCATGTGGATCTTTTTAACATTTTCTGTGTTTCTCCTCATCCTGTTTGTGTTTTCTTCTACTTTCTTAAGCATATGGAATTTATTTATAATAGCTGTTCTAGTGTTCTTGCCTACTAATTCCATCATTTCTGCCATATCTGGGTCTAGTTCTATAGATTAACTTTTCTTCTGGTTATGGGTTCTATTTTCCTGCTTTTAAAATGCCCAGTAATATTTTATTGGATGTACAAAACTGTGAATTTTACATTGTTGGGTGTTGGATTTGTGGTATTCCCTTACAGAATGTTGTCTTTTGTTGCAGCATGTATTTATTTATTTATTTATTTTTTGGTTTTTTTTGTGGGGAAGACCAGCCCTGAGCTAACATCTGTTGCCAGTCCTCCCCTTTTTGCTGAGGAAGACTGGCCCTGGGCTAACATCCGTGCCCATCTTCCTCTACTTTATATGGGACGCCGCCACGGCATGGCTGACAGGCAGTGCGTCGGCGGGCGCCCGGGATCCGAACTCGCGAACCCCGGGCTGCCAAGCGCGAACTAAACCGCTGCGCCACCGGGCGGCCCCTGCATGTATTTATTTTTAGAAAGTTTGATCCTTTTGAGCTTGCTTTTAAACTTTGCTAGGGCAGGTACAGAGTAGCCTGTAGTGCAGAGCTAATTTACCCCTACTATAAAAGCAATATCTTCTGAGTACTGCATGATTTCCTGTTCATTGTGAGATCTTTCCACTCATAGAGTCTTGTGTGAGCTCCAGGAATTATTCAACCTACTCCTTTGTGGAGGTTCTTTCCTTGGCCCTAAGTGGCTTATTCTGATATATGCACAGATCCAAACTTAGCTGAAGACTTGAGGGGATCCATTTTCAGATTTCTGGAGCTTTCTCTCTGTGCAATCCCTCTACTCTGGGTCTCTGCCCCACAAACACAAGTCACCTTGGTCTTCCCAAACTCCTATCTCTGTCTTCTCAACTCAGTGAGACTGCTGGGCTCTCTCTTTGGTTTCTTCCTCCCTGTAGTGCAGCCTGGAAACTGCCTCTAGGCAGTAACCTGGGGCAACCGTAGAGTTCACTCCATTTGTTTCTTTTCTCTCAGTGATCATAGTCCTGGGCGGCCTGTTGTCCTATGTCTAGTTTTCCAGTTGTTTAAGGTAGGAGTGTAAATCTGGTTCCTGTTATTTCTTCATGGCCGGAAGGAGAAGTCCACTCTGATATATTTTAAAAACATTACAAACAATCCAGATAATAAAGTATATCTAGTTCAGTAATTAAACTTACATAAACCTTACAACAAATAGCTAGGTTTCACTCCTACCTTAACTAGACACAGTCTATGATCTTTAGGAGTCTGTCATCCAGGATAATATCCTGACATATTTTAAGTTGTGTTTAGACCTGAGACTTACATCTTATTCAAGGTAAGAGCAAAGGAAAACTAGGGATGGGAGTAAAGGCTAAAATAAGGCAGTTTCCCAGGGTGTTCTTTGGCCAGATGGGGTTGCATGAGGGCATACAGTTGGTGCATTATGGGTGGGTGCTGGGATTAAAGCAGACTTATACTTCATTCTATAGATGACAGAGGATAATGCTAAATATTTAAATTATCTACATTATAAAGATAGGAGCCTAAAGCAAATTGAAATCATTAAGTCAAGTTTGACTTCTAATTCATTTTTCCTATTAGTTTTACTTCTAGAAAGTAAATTCTGTCACAGATGAAACTCTGAACTCACAAAACTATGAAGAAGCCATTTAAAGATTTATGCAAGAAATGAAATTGCTTTTTATACATCTCAAAGGCCAGGACATCACACCTTACAGAGCTAATGCGGGCCTTCAGTTCAATACACTCCGTATAATGATACTCACAGCCTTCAAAGTATTTACAGAGGTGTACACATATCACTTTATTTTTACAATAATGCTGCAGGATAGTCAGGGCTGGACGTATTGTCTTCAGTTCACAAATGAGAGCACCGATTTATCTAGTGAGTGAGAGAGCTGGGCAACACCCTAGTTTTTCTGACATCTTTAAAACTCAATATAATTTGGCTCCTTTGACTTAATCTTTTTAAACACGGCAAAGTATAACCTTCATTGTGTTCATGATCTATCTGACATTGGTGAGTCTAGCAAGGGGTATCATACATTTGCTGAAAATATGCATGCAAAGGTATGTCACTGTAACTTAGAGAAGTCAGGCATAAATGCAGTGAAGATCAGGGCAACAGCTTAGAGCTAAACAATATAAACCATTTTACACTGTGGACCAACTCCAGTGTTTTCATTTAAAATGCTGCTATCCATACCCAAGACAAAGAAGTTCAGAACATCAGAATGAGATTATGGTGCTATGTGTATGATACTGCTTTGGCAATGCTACTTACAGAGCATAGGACTTTATATTTAATATATTTCCCAAACTAGAGTAAAATAGAAATTGTTTAACTGGAGAAAGAGGTCATAGCATTAGGAGGGTATGTACTAGCTGACAATGGCAACAACTCCAGCATTACACACAGTGTTCAGCCACGTTTTCAGAGTTGACACCATACCTCTCTGAGAGCTGATGAGGCCATTCTTGTCCTGGCACACCAGAAGAATGAGAGTTACCACTTGGCACATGAAGTGAAATGGAATATTCCAAGGTTATGTTATGCCAACAGACACTAAAAACTAAGTCAAATGGTTATAGAGATAATACTAAATAAAACTCTTATAATAAAAACAAATCAAGAAGACAGTTTGGATTTCCTTCTTTTTTTAAAGCATTTTACTGGATGAAAGAAAGGTTTTAAAAAAGTTAAGAGTTAAGAGGGAGAACCACAGATGACCAATAAGGATAAAAAAAGAGGAGAAGCAGCAGAAAAACCAAGAGGCTAGAAGTATAGATAAAAGAGAAAAGATCAGCTAATAGGAAAAGGGAGAAAGGAGAAGGACTAACCAAGGACACATATACCACAAAGCTCTATCCAAAGACATAAATATGTGCTGGTCCACTTCACTTTGCCATGGCTCCAACTCAGTGATTCTTACAGAGCGTAGGGAAACACTTCAGGCTTGAGGGAGGAGTCAAACCAGAGCCTGGGGTGAAGGCAGAGTTTGTGCATATGTACTCTGAAAACACATAAAATAGATCAATTGTTTTTCTGTTACAAACTACAGGCAGTAAAGCACAACAGAGTCCCTGGAGACAGGTCAAAGATGAGTAAGGAAGCATTGTAGGGTCACAAGAGGCTGAGAAATGTAGCTTTATATGAAGTTCTAGTATCTATCTCTTTCAAAAGATGATGTGGGTTATACTACTTTTTTCTCCCCAAAGCCCCAGTACATAGTTGTGTATCATAGTTGTAGAGTTGTAGCTCTTCTACATGGGATGCCGCCTCAGCATGGTTTGATGAGCATGAGTAGGCCCGCGCCCAGGATCCGAACCCGTGAACCCCGGGCCAACGAAGTGGAACGTGCGAACTTAACTGCTATGTCACTGGGCCAGCCCCATACTACTTTTTGGATAAACTATGATGTGATTCACTCTTTTTCTTAATTGCTTTTTCTATTAGATTCCTAAAAGAGGCAGTCTTTAGAAAGCAGTAATGAACAAGCTGATGCAAGAATGTATGTAAAAGCCCTGTGGTTCACGCTGCTTTGAGTATTTCTATTTGCAGGCAGAATGAGAGTCTAAAGCTTCACCTTAAGAGTGTCACTCCTGGAGGCCAGACCAGTGGCGTAGCCGTTAAGTTCGCACGTTCTGCTTTGGCGGCCCAGGGTTTGCCAGTTCGGATCCTGGCCATGGGCCTATTCACAGTTCATCAAGTCATGCTGAGGTGCCATGCCATATAGAAGAGCTATAACTCTACAACTATGATACACATCTATGTATTGCGTCTTTGGGGAGAGAAAAGAAAAAAAGAGGAAGATTTGGCAACATATGTTAGTGCAGGGCCAATCTTCCTTAAAAAAAAAAAAAAAGAGTATCACTCTTCCCTCCAGTTTTCATACCTGGTACCAGAGGACATTAGACAACTACTAACAAAGTACAGAAAAGCTTCATTAACAAATCCTCTGATTCTTTAAAAGTCAGTGTGGTCACAGAGGGGCCTCCTCAGTGCTGTGTGGGTGGTGTCAGTGGTCTCAGAAGGTGGTAGTCCCAGAAAGGGAATATATCCATATTATGGATATAGACTGAATGAAAGTTTAAATCGCAGAATAAAGTAATCAACAAAAAATCAGCACTTAGAGTTTCAAAGGTGGCATACAATGAAGATTTAAGAGAATTAGACAGACCATAGTCAGCTACTTAATAATCTCATAATTTCTACATATTTTAAGTGGCAGAAAAGACACCTGTGGCAAATCCCTGCCTGGGAATAACACCTGTAACCTTTCTATTTGTGTGGAGACCAAGAGACTACAGAACAGTTGGACAACGGACAGAGGAAAAATAAGTCTCGGTGTTGGAACGAAACTGCTTAGCAAAGCCTGACACAGTTATGTCTCTCCTGACAGAAGCTGTAAATAAACCCAAATAGTGGGTTATGAAATGTGCTTCTTGAACCCACCTCAAGCAAAAAATTTAATCTCTTATTTATATGTCTCACTTGCCAAACAAGAGTCAAATGATTTGCAATAAAATATATACGCTCAATAAAATAGTTACAACAGAAACAGAATAATCTAAGTCATAATAAAAAGTATGGATAGAAGTACAGGAAAGAAGCATGTATAATTAGCATGTATACTAACTATAACGGTTAATGTAGTTATTGCAACTGAGCATTAATTAGTGCTGTGCTGCCTGAAGGCCAAAGTAAAAAAAAAATGTGATTATACAAGGGAAATGGACTAATTTTAAAGAGTGACAAACTTATCACTGGTCCTAAACTATAAAAAGTGAAAAAACACTGGGAGAGGTTATCCAGGGGAATAGGAAAGATCTTTGATCTAAAATATCCAATTCTTGCCTAATTCCTTCCCTATCACTTAAAAAAACCTCTTCTTACTCTAGAATTAGGAGAATTAATCTGAGTGCTTATTGACCATTGTAATCTTTATCTTTCACTTGTCTTCACTTAAGAAATAATAAAGAAAAAGTTAATTAAAATTTAGACTAAATGTTCTTGACTCTTTAGAAATTCCTCAAATGAGGGAACATAATAGTCTTTAAATCATTTCTTGGGTAACTAGTTCTGAGTAAAAAGACATATTCCCATGTGAGTAAAGAATGGTGTTTGTTTATATTCAGAGTCTGCTTCACTTTTCAATTTCTTATTTGTGTTTTCAGAGCCTTTCATTGACAATCACAGAACAGGTAGCTTCCACAGCTTTACCCAATTCCCTAAAGAGCATCCGATGCCAAAGATTTGAAGCTAATTTAGGGGGAGAAAAACACCTCAAATACAGACAATTTACTAAATTTTAACACTAAGAAAGACATTCATTAATAGATTTTAATGGAGGAAGACTTCAGTTTTGGGAGAGTGTAGAAATTGACAAGTACTGATCTAGACCACCCCATCATTTCCTTCTTAGAGTTTTTCTAAACAAAAAATAGGTCATTGGTAATTTCTAAAATGGAAAACTCCAAAATGACATTTTCTAAAAAGTAAATTGAAGAGAGTTTTCATCATAAGTTAATATATACAGCAGCTTTTTAATGAGATCAACTTCCAAATCAATAAATTAGAGGTTATCATTGCAGGGACAGCAATAGACTTTATAACAGAAAATTTGTAGCAACAGCTACATGTCTAGATTTATATTAATTAAGGAGCAATTAAATATGCATAGGGAAATGCTAAGTAGAAGTAGGTCAAACCAGGGCTAAAAGTTGAGGTCATCGTGTCTAAATTTACACTAAGATTATAATGAGACAAACTTAACTGACAAATATACTTTGCTGATTCCCACCAAATTTGAGTTTGCAGAGCAAAGAGCCTCAAATGAAAATTAAATACTTATCTTTAACGGATAGCTGATTTAAGAAAAATTTAATAAGCATGTATTATTTTTAGGAAAAAAACAAAGATATTTCCATTTTGAAAAAAGAAAAAGCCAATACAGATACATTATTAAGGAGATAGAATCCTTTTTTTTCACCTTAAGATATCTTCCCTGCAACATAAAAACTATGAATATATATATGGCCCTCATTGCCCAAATGCAACTCCCACGTAAAAATCAAGGACTTCTTTGATTAGCTACAGTAACTGTAAATCACCTTTCCGGAGAACTAAACAAGCAAATAAAAACCTCCCCCAAACAGTAATCTTTCACTTAAAAACTTTTACCAAGTTGGACACAGACTATTTTGAACTCAGAAATGATTAACCCCAACCCTGAACTATCCACAATATTTTGATGCGAATCCAGTGAAAGGGTGTATTCTCTGCAGGCACGGAACCATTCTGAATAAGGCTCAAGTTAAAATACACCAGCCCTATCAGACTCTTGCCTAGATAAAAAATGTACACATTCCTCAGCTAAATGTACCCTCCTACAGAGGACCAGGGGTGGCTGGCACTCCTATGTGCCTTTGCTCCAGTGAAGCAGGGTTATTTATTCATGCACTGTAGCTGAGTGCTCTTTTCTGGAGTTTTCCTTATGAAAATCTAATGCTGGCATCCAAAGCGAGATCAACTGTAAAGACGTCTCCTCTAGGTCTCCATTTGTCCTAACTTCCTTTATGTATTTGAATTAGACTGTGTATGAACATGTTTCCATCATGGGAGCCAGTCTGGAAAATAAAGTCAGTCACTGGAGTACACATGTGGCCACAAAGCTCTGAAAAAAAGGTGGTGCACCTCACTGGTGTGAACAGTTGACCCACAAGGTACCACCTACACCTGCCTACAGACACACAGCTGAATAGGCACCTGAGTATCACAAACAATACGACTTACTTGGGGAAATGTCCTCAGAGGGAAGGCAGTGCTGAATTACAGGGGAAAAAACCCTTATATTTTCAAGGAAAGACAAATGGAAGCATTCATTATTCAAGTGTATAAATGCTTCATTTGGCAACAGGTTTCTCTATAGGATATTCCTAAGCAGAAAATTCTTCAAATACATCTAAATTATTTTGATTTATATTTTTCTTCCAGGAACACGCTCGTCGTGGAAAGAAATATGCCTGTAGTCTAAAGGAATTCCTATACTGCTTATATGCAAATTCTTCACCAATATGGCAGAGCCAAAAATTCAACTCCTATAATAAGCATTAAGCTCCAGGATCTCTTAAAGGACAAATATAAAGAGAAGAAAAAAAGAAAAGTTACTGCTGTTGTGTAAGAATAATTAGTCCAACATTTTAGAGGCATCTTTTTTTTTTTTTTTTTTGTGGGGAAGACCAGCCCTGAGCTAACATCTGTTGCCAATCCTCCCCTTTTTGCTGAGGAAGACTGGCCCTGGGCTAACATCCGTGCCCATCTTCCTCTACTTTATATGGGATGCCGCCACAACGTGGCTGACGAGCATTGCGTCGGCGGGCGCCCGGGATCCGAACTCGCAAACCCCGGGCTGCCAAGCGCGGACTAAACCGCTGCACCACCGGGCGGCCCCTAGAGGCATCTTTTTTTTTAAGATAAGAATTATTTTGAGTATTGTTACTGACAGCATCATGCTCAGGCCAGATACTAAATGGAAGGCTGAGTTAGAAAGTAGGGAAAAATAAAGATAATTGCTTAGTTGTTAAGGGCTCCCAACTCAGACACTAGTAGAATTACATTAATTCTCCAAATTTTCATAATTATGATATTTTTCCCAAGACACAATATGATCTCAAATATCCAGATTAAAAAGGCAAAATGCTATCAAATCATCTGGATATTTTGTCTACACAAGTAAATTTCTGGACAATTAGAGGAGTTATTATGTTGTTTCAAAACTCTCAAATTTCCATATTAAAACACTCCTGTGCACTGTTATGATTTCAAATACATATTATTTAAATGTGTTGTTTAAATAATTTATCTTAATTTTGCCTCAAAAAAACAAGACCTCAGCAGTGGCCTACCTCCACAGCAACACATACTGCACCCTTCAGTAACAAATATTAAAAATAATTCTGATGCAGCAACTTGTTCTGAAATTTACTATATTATCTCTTTTAAAAAGAGTTGCCATGACAAAGGAAACCAGGAACAAAATGAAAAGACAACCCACCAACTGGGAGAAAATATTTGCAAATCATATATCTGACAAAGGGTCAATCTCCAAAATATATAAAGAACCCACACAATGCAACAACAACAACTGAAACAAACAACCTGATCAAAAAATGGGCAGTGGATCTGAACATTTTTTCAAAGAAGATATACAGATGGTCAATGGGCACATGAAAAGATGTTCAACATCACTAATCATCAGGGAAATGCAAATCAATACTACACTGAGATATCACCTTACATCCACTAGAACGGCTACAATCACCAAGACAAAAAATAACAAATGTTGGAGAGGATGTGGAGAAAAGGGAACCCTCATACACTGCTGATGGGAATGCAAACTGGCGCAGCCACTATGGAAAACAGTATTGAGGTTTCTCAAAAAATTAAAAATAGAAATACCATATGACCTAGGTATCTCACCACTGGGTATTTATCCAAAGAACTTGAAATCAGCAATTCAAAGAGACTTACGCACCCCTATATTCACTGCAGCATTATTCACAATAGCCAAGATATGGAAACAACCCATGTGCCCATCGACTGATGAATGGATAAAGAAGATGTGGTATAGTTATACAATGGAATACTACTCAGCCACAAAAAGACAACATTGTCTCATTTGCAACAACATGGATGGACCTTGAGGGTATTATGTTAAGTGAAATAAGCCAGACAGAGAAAGACAAACACCTTATGATTTCACTCATATGTGCAAGATAAACTAACACATGGACAAAGAGAACAGATTAGTGGTTACCAGAGGGGAATGCGGTTGTGGGGGGGCGGACATAAAGGGTAAAGGGGCACATTTATATGGTGACTGACAAATAAAAATGTACAACTGAAATTTCACAATGCTATAAACCATTATGACCCCAATAAAATAAAATAAAAGAGTTGCTATGAAAATTAATGGTGTAAAGCAATATTATCTGAGAATATTTAACCTGGTTAAAAAAAGTCCTTGTTAATCTGTAAAAACACCTAAACCCTAAATAAAGGTTAAGTTTTGAAGCTGGGTGAGGGATACATTAGGGTTCATTATAATCATTTTCTCTACTTTTGTGAATGAGAAAAACCCACTTCATCCCTTTACTTGGTAAAGCAGAGTCTACAGGCTACCTAGTTTAAACATTTTACTAATATTTTCTGTATGTACTTAAAAGTATTAGGTCCTCACTCATTTAAAATTTCCTACAATTCATTAAAAAATTACTAATCAGGCTGACCTTCTCTTAATAATACTGAATTGGTGAGATTTTACTGTACATGTTATTATAGGACACACCAATCAAAATCCTACAAAGATGAATAGACAACTCTGTAATGGTCAAAAAGAAACATAAAAGGAATTACAGATTGCCACCCTAAAGATTCATCTTCCTCCTTTAAGAATGCTGGTAGTGCAGCTATTCCCTGGTTCAGACGTAAGGAAACAAGTGAGAAAAAGCAACAAGAGGATGATAAACACAAGGTTGTATTTCCTTCTTTACCAGATGGGAGCAATTTCTCCAATGGCCCTTTACTTTAGGTAAGACATGAAGGTGAAACTTTACAGACACATTTTATTTTTTATTTATTTATTTTTTGTGAGGAAGACCAGCCCTGAGCTAACTTCCGTTGCCAATCCTCCTCTTTTTGCTGAGGAAGACTGGCCCTGGGCTAACATCCGTGCCCATCTTCCTCCACTTTATATGGGACGCCGCCACGGCATGGCTGACAAGCAGTGCGTCGGCGGGGGCCCAGGATCCGAACCCGCGAACCCCGGGCTGCCAAAGCACGAACTAAACTGCTGCGCCACTGGGCCGGCCCCATACAGACACATTTTAAATGCATCTCATATAACAGCAAATATAGTAGTTTAGTTTTTACCATCTTTAAAAGAATCAAACCTACCAAGAAGATACATTTAACTATGAAAGTAACATGTGTAGGTGAGCAGTTCTGGACAATGATCTACCAAAAAATAATAAACAGTTAACGCTCTTTTTAACCTAGGCCAACTGGATGTTCAGGAAAGATATCAAATTGATGGTTATGTTAAATAAAGACTTGCCTACACAAAGAAGAAATACCAAGGGCTAATTAGGACACTTGCCTTGTTACAGAGTCATCTCTCACCTACATACTGAAGCCACCAATCCTTTCTTGGCAATTCTTTGACTCAAAGAGGAATGCTTTTTACTTGTTTCATTACATGGTAATCCAAAGTCTAAAACCATGATCAGGTAATTTTAGGTTTCCTTTCTCATTATATGTTTCCTAGAAAATCATTCTTTGATAAAGTGCTACATACAATTGGATCTTTCAGTTTACATTATTCTACACCAGTATCCCTTGTAAGACAACTAAACTTGTAACCTTGTAACTCAACTAAAGTTTCTTTTTATAGAATGACAAGATAGGGAAACAATTCTTTTAATAGCATTTAAAACTCACACTTACAAATACATAGGTCAAGGTGAATATCTCAGAATTGCTGTTTTCTGGGTTTTTTTTTTTTTGTGTGTAAGGAAGACTAGCCCTGAGCTAACTTCTGTAGCCAATCCTCCCCTTTTTTGCTGAGGAAGACTGGCCCTGGGCTAACATCCGTGCCCATCTTCCTCTACTTTATACGGGACGCTGCCACAGCATGGCTTGACAAGTGGTGCATCTGTCCCCGCCCGGCATCTGAACCTGCAAACCCTGGGCCTCTGAAGTGGAGTGTGTGAACTTAACCGCTAAGCCACTGGGCTGGCCTCTGTTTATTTTTTTTTAAATCAAATTTATGATGGTACAGAATCACTTCTGTGAAACTTCTTTAATTCACAAAACAGAAATGTTCTTCTCTTTAATGGTGTGTATTCCCTGATTTTATTCATCTTTCTCAAGGAACCCTCAGTTTTTCTAGAACCTCCACACCATGGATAGCGTATTTCCAAATTGATCTGAGTAAGCCTATAAGAACCTGTGGGGGTGGGGGAGGGGGAGGGGCAGTGTTTTAGGATTCTACAGATAATACTGAGCTAGAACCCAAAGTCCTTTATACATTTTTTGGACTTTATTTACTCTCCTAGTATTTAAAATACCAGGTAGACTGACTGACTACATATAACTACAGCTTTCCTTTTCTTTGTATAAAGTATCAGAGAAGTTAAATGGCTATAAATTATATAGTCTACCTACATCCACATTTGGAAGCACCGATTAGAATGATTTTTGAAATTTAGTATGCAACATTCTAGAAGAGAAGCCAATTCTTCACAAATAAGACAGCTTGAAGTTAGCTATATGTTGTATCATGTATTTCTACTCTGTAAGTTTCTCACTTTAAAAAAATTCATAGCCATCAGAAGATGGCTATGTAGCCATCTGTAACATCTCTTCTAGAAAAATAAAAAATTTTTTTTGCATTCTTGCTAAAATAGTCTGCTTTGAAAACAGGTAGGCTTATCATTTTTATAGCTTTACATGAATTTCAGTTAAAGAAATTGTTCTTTGCCAGTTCTCAAGTGCATTAGAATGGAATATGTAGAAGTAAGGTTCACGCTGCTGTAGAAAGCAATGGAATCCTCTTCAATTCCATTTATGTACCTTTCATCAATGTAAACTTAGTGTAAATAATCTATACAAATATACCTGTGTTGAAATAATCCTATTTTATGGTCCCCACTGCCTAGCAGTCACTATCAATTATAAAATTTTAATATTTAGTAACACAATTGACTATCTAATCATAACCAGGTCAAAGATAAGCTATTAATAACAATCAAAGTTAAAGTAGCTGAGACAGTGTATGGATAAGGATTGTATTAGTTGTTTAAAAAACAGGCCCTAAGAGATCTGAAACAAAGGGCTGTGATGTTGGAGAATGAGGAAGGAGCCATTCTCCAACCTTTTATAGAACACTATAAAAGAGCCACTGAAGTACATTCCTTTCCATTTGCTCAGTCCATTTGAGAAGAATAAAGCTCTTACCAATGAAGCTGCAGCTGTGCTCACCCTCAGTTTAATCACTGCGTAAGCCTGAGGGTTAATTAGCCACCATTCTTAGCTCTATTTGCTGTTCTAATAAACATTTGCATAAATCTAAGACTGGGAGTAACTGATACTTGATTTTAATATGGAAGGTGATGGGGGAGAGGGAAGAGCTCATCCATTCTGAGTGTTGATGTCTGTGGGTATGCTCAGAGCATTTTCATTTGACCTGGCCTAGACAGTTACACCTGTTTGAAGAGTGGTTTGAAGACAAAGATTTCATGGCTGTTTATGAATGCAGGACCCTGCTAACTCACACTGCACCATGATACAGCCTATAATTTGAGGGCAGATGACAGGGGATTGAAATATACAGGGCAAAGGTCACAGCCCAAATGATTCCCTCACAGAGCAAAAGAGCCAAGTCACACCTTTTACAGATTACATTGCTGGTATAACTAATCTTTGGCAATTAAAAAAAATCTTTATTATGAAAAATTTCAAACATATTCAAAAGTGGACAGAAGAGTGTAATGAACCCTCAAGTACTTATCACTCAGATTCAACAATTATAATGGTGATCTGATATCTTCCGCATTTCTACCCACTTCCAGTCTTTCTGGATTACTTTGAAGCAAATCCCAGATATCAAAGAATTTTATTTGCAAATAGTTCAGTATATATCTCTAAAAGGTAAGGACATATAAAAAAGTCATAATCACAATTCATTTTATTATGCCTAAAAATTTCTGGCGATACTTCCTCAATATCAGATGCTCAGTTTTCAAATTTCCAATTATTTCATAAGAGTCATACATTTTTGGTGAAATTTTTTAATGATACAGTATCAGAATTACATTTAGAATGAAACAAGCTCTTGACCCTTTAGAAAGCAACAGTAGTAGAGTTGGAAAGTAGAATTGAGATTAATAAAATAATGCCAGATGATATGCAGATTTATATACTTTTCAGAAAAAGAAAGGGACATTATTCTGTAAATAAAGGATCTGGTACAGGAAAACGGTTGACCTCTTTGTTTTATCTCATAATTGTCAGTGCTCTCAGGATAGTTCATTTCATATGAGGGAAAATATCCATTATTTATAGGTCTGAAGACCATCATATAGGCATATTTTAAATAATAAATAGATTTCATACAAAGACTATGATAAAACACCTAAGAGTTTTAAAAAACTACAAAACATAAAAAACAAACTTCAGAAGATGAAATCAAATAAAACAGAGCTCACATTTTGTATATGCTTCAGAAGAGAGTATTTACAAATAAGAGCATTCTATGAAAAATGGAAATTTGCTTAGCACTCTAAACTTCAGCAATTCGTGGATTAAATCATGTTCACCAAGCAGGACTAAACTGAGAGAATCTGGGAGGCTGGTGCTGTGCTTTTGAGCCTATCATCCTCTACTCCTCTCTGCTGCCATTCTGTTCCCCAACAGTGTGTCATAGGCAAACTCTGGCAGCCAGGTAATGTCTAACAAACACGAGTGCTATGTCAGGCTCAGTAAACACCCGTGTGAAGTGTGAACAGCCCTATTAAGGCCAGCAGTTAGACCTCCCTAGACTGCTGCATTGGGACCAGAATGATTACCACTGGTGCTGATAACTCTTAGACACTTGCCACCTGAGAGAGAATTCCTCCCCAAAGACAATAAATACAACAGGCATTACTAATTCAGGATTAGGCTTTTCTCAGATTATAAAATCCAAGAGTGTCAGTGCTGAGGCAGTACTGTTAAGAGATTATTCAATGGTATCGTCTCTCAGTTAAATTCGACTGTGTAGGTATTTATCAGCCATCTAATATATGCTCGTTCAGAGTCCTAAATACTCTGGGAAATCATGTCAACAACAATCCATTACTGTTTACCAAGAGTTTTCACATACATCCTCTCATTTCAAACTCACAGGAATCCTGTGATTTAGATAGGGTTGATGATAGTCTCCATTTTATATAAGAAACTAAGGCCGAGGAAAGTTAAGTGACCAGTAAAGGTCACGCTAATAAACAGTGGAGCTGGTTTTCAAATCTACATCTATTGACTAAATATCATGCAACAAGGATGTGTAGCCCCACCTTGAAACACATAACATTTGTTTCTGAATGGACCAAAAATTTTTGAAAGAGACAAATGTAAATTACGAGAAAAGTATGAAAAGGATAAAAAAATTAGTTTATGTAAAGATAAGAGTGAGAAGGCATTTTTAAAGTTAGTTAAATCTATATCCTTAGGCAAGGCCTACTTCTGAGCTGATAGCATTTCTGGCGTTAAATAGCGGTACAGATTCAGTATAGGAGACTCTTATCAAACTCGCATTTGTGGTAATTTGAAGATAGGTTAGATTGAAGTTTACCTTAAATCTAGGAGGAAAAATTTACAGAGATAGGAAGTGTACCAGAAAACAGGGTGAAGTAAATCCATTAAACAAAAGAATGGACATTTTGACTTATTTAAGATGACTCTTTTTAAGATTCTAGAAGTGTGAACATACATAAATGATGTGCCAAGTGGAAAACTTTTAAATATGTGTTAAAATATGAATATTTAGTTTGTTAGCATGTATGTTACAAATATTCTGTTCTTAGGCTATCTCTAGTTGGTGAAATTTAAGGAACATTATTATCTTTACCCTTATTCTTACTATCAATAGCATTATTTTCAAAATCTGTTTATGTGATTTCACATTAGCCAGGGGTGATTTTTATTTTTTTGCAGAATGCATCTGTAGTGTTCTGAGACACAGCATATCAAAATTCTAGTTTACTGAACACTTTTTGATTGCTGTGAGAAGGCTTTGGTGGAATAAATCTATTTCTTTGAGCAGGGAAACCTGTACAGAGAAGAGACTCTCACACACAAGCTGACTCAGGGTGATAAGCCCATTTCGGCTGACTGGGAGACTAAGCAGGCCTGGTTACCACTGGGGTAAGGACTGCCTCTCAGCCCTGAGTTTTCTCTGTAAGTGTGAAGTTACACCTTATCTCATGTATAAGAAATGAGGACTTCTTATTCACCTAGTGCTCAGAAGTGCCTCACAAATAGCAGGGTCTCAAAAGTTTCTTTCTTTTTCTTCTCTCCCAGTTTTATTGAGATATAATTGACATACAACACTATGTAAGTTTAAGGTGTACAGCATAATGACTTGACATCAAAAGTTTCTTGAATAGTGACTTTACCTCTCAAAATAAACTTTTCTCTTAAAAAAACCCACCCCCCTCTAAATTTCAGCAAACCCAGAAGGAGTACTTTTTTGAGAGTGGGGAGGCAGATGGAGTTCCATGTTCTAACATTTCTAGGAGGTCCACTTTGTCTAGGACTCATATCACACAAAAAAAGCCTTTTTATGACATTACCTCCAAATGAGGTTACACATAGTCACAGAGATAAATGGGATTAAAACAGAAATAATGAGCTTGAAAGAACAAAGTATTTGTCATTCAGTTTTAAATTAGTGCAGAATTACTGAACTTCACTATCTGGGGTGAAGTATGAATTAATTTAAAAACTATTTCATAACAATCTCACACAATTTTATTTTTTGATGTTAAAAGCATTAATTTGTTATATATATTCTAAATATATCACAATATAAATTCTATTTTTATACTTCTTCACTAAAAAAGTTTTATTACTGAAAAATAACAAACACAAAAATTAAAAAGACTGTAATTTCTTCATGTTTCATAAACCAGCCATGACCCTAAGAGAGACTCCAATTCCCACTTGTCATTTCTCTCTTGTCTAAAACTTATCTAGCGAATAGTTTATTCGTGAACATGGAAGATGGGATCTCTTGAAATATTGACTACTAATTAAATACTCAAAGAATTTCTCATTGAGAACATCAATGAAAACCCAAGTTACCTTTGGATTTCTGTATTTTCCAAAATAAACCCAAATATATAAAAAACTGGCAGTTGGTTTATCTTTTAGTTAAAAGAAGCTGGTCAAAGACACATCATCACACATCTAGGAGCACTGAGGAAGTACAAAAACTTTCAGCATTAAGCATACCACCAAGCCACAAAGCCCTGGCCATAAACTCTTTTTAGTTTTCCTGGGAAGTTGTATTTCCTTGTTTACGTTTTTGGGTATTTCCTAGTTCAAGACTATTCAGCTTTTTTGTTCTAATAGCTTGTAAGGATGCACAGTTATTAAGATGTCAAAAAGGTCACATCTGTGTGGTGTTGCCTGGTATCAGATTTTAATAGCCCACATTTCTCAAACTAACATCTCCTGGTGGGCATCTAATTAAAGATTAAGCTATTCAATTTGAATTATTATTATTATTTGGCAGCAGAATGTAACACATTCTTTAAATGCACTTCCACATCTAAAATGATTTTTCATTAATTTTTATCACACTATGCTTCTTCCTTGTTGGCAAATAATAGGTCTGAAAAAGACTAATGACAAGACTCAATTTAAAAAGAAAGCAGTTACATACTATGAAAATTTAAAATCGATAATAATAGTAGTAGTAGTGGTGGTGGTGGTAGTAGAGTAAACGATTTACTAAGGTCTGACATTTAAATTTTGAATAGCTCCAATTTTATATTGGATTTAAAGTCTCTTACCAGGGTTGCAATCTGTAAGAAGTGAGCAGATGGAGAGGAGAACTTTAGAAATGGTTAGTGCTGGACTCCAGTTGTCCTTTAGGATGTCCAGACAGATCACGCCTTGGCTGTTAATATTACAGTGATAGATTCTTGTTCGGAAGGTAACCTAGAAGAAAATGTAAAGCTGTTATAAACAGACATACCTTTTATTAAACAAAATAATCCAAGGGTCATTGGTTGAACCATATACTTAATTCTTTGTCAATAAACAAAATCGTTACTCTAGAATTTGTCATTCTGGGCACAGAGAACTAAACTTCAACAGCACAATCATGACATTCTGCTTTTGATGGAGAGTCCTATCATTTAACGAAAGTTCTGGGGACTGAATTTACTCCCGGTACACAATTGTAGAAATGTTTACAAGAGAAAAACGAACTCTGACCTTTAAAAAACTTTCAAAGCAAAACATTTTCAAAAATAAAAATTTCAAGGGAAACTTCTGTTAGATTCCAGTTGCTTTAAGGAATTTTGTACATTCATAAAATTCAAAAAAGCATGGGAACAGTATAAAAAGGAAATAAATATTATTCTATGTCATGGTTTAAAAACACGAACTAGGGTGCATATGTAAATAATACACTCATTTCACAGAAAACTATATTATAATTTACAAACTTTTTCAACCTTAAATTCTATGTTTTGAATGTAATATCAGTGAGGTCTATCTCTTCCCGATGATAGCTAGATCACCACTGTACTTTGCTTAGGTACGATTTTGAAACACGCTTATAACATTTTTAAAGAACTCTGAAAAAGTTAAGTCCAAATCAGTTTTATAACTCTGATAAAACTCTATTTTACAAAAGTCTTATGTAAGCAACAATAAAATTTTAATGCTATTTATTAATATCATGTTTATAAATGTTTTCAAACTTATAAGTTCAAATATAAAACAACTTGGTGCTCCAAAGATCAGTCTTCAAAATGGCTCTGAATCGAGAAATACATACATGGTAGATCTTTGTAGGTGTTGCCACCCCACCAGGGCATCCAGCATCCACTCAAACATCGGAGTTACTTAATGCATATGATATCAAGTCTCAGAAAGGACAGGTCCATCTTCTACAGTGTTGAACAATATGGTACCATTCTCAGGCTTGGATTAGTACTCCTAATAAGAACCTCCCTTCCAGCAACATGCCAGATCAGCTAACCTTGACATCCCTCCCTATACACACACACATCCCAAACACCTAGAAATGTTGAAGAAAACATAACTAATATCCATTAAAATGCACAGCTGAATATTCAAGGGGAATCCCCAGAGGGCAGAATTGAAAACCAAAAATTACAGTAAGTACATGAGCTGAAAGTGTAGCTGCCGGGGAGGGGGCTTGGGAAAGAAGGAGGAGGTGAAGGATAGTAGTCAGTCTTAATAAAATGGAGGCTTGGGTTTTGATGCCCTCAAGGAGAAAGAAGAAGAAACCTTAGGTCTGTATGTGGCAAGGGGTTGGAATTGAGAGCCCTTACATAAATTAGGACACCTGTGTAGCTCGTCTTTCAGTAAACAGATGGACTTGAAAAGATAATCCCTTATGGGAGAGATAGCAAAGACACCAGAGAAAGCCTGGACTCTGGAGTGGGAAGAAAGGTGTTTCCCCCGAGAATTTTAAATCCTGGGCACATATACTATGCATACACTAACTAAAAAAGAGCTTAAATGACTATCATATTACTATCAGATCAAATATATGCTTAAGGCAAAAAGCATTTAAGGCCAAAATGAACAAAGAGGATCAATGCATTATGATGAAATGAACGATTCATCAGGAAAATATAACAATTCTGAATCTGTTGTACCTAACAATATAGCCAAAAATATTAACAGTAAAAACTGGCAGAATTATAAGGAGAAAAATGACACATCTACAAAGGACATTTTCACTGCAGTAACTGATAGGGCAACCGCACCAAAATGTAGTAAGGATACTGAAAATAAGAACAACCAAATTAACAAAATCAAGGTACTGAATGAATGTAAAATTCCAGACACAGTAATTAAAGAATACATATTCTTTCCCAAGCACATAAGAAACATTTAAAAGAACTGATCACATGCTAAGCTACAAAGGAAGCTTAACATATTTCAAAGAATTATTAAGACCACAAAGATCCCCCATCATACGTTTGGAAACTGAAAAACAAATTTTCAGATAATTCTTGGATCAAAGAAAAAAAATCAACTACATTTATAACTGAATGACAATGAAAATGTTGGGTTGCCAATACCAAAATTTGTGAATTGGCTAAAACAGTTGTAAGAGAGAAATCTACCGTTTCAAATGCAAGTATTAGAAAGGAAGAAAGACATTTAATGAGTCCAACTAAGGAAGGAGAAAGAATAACAGAGGAAATCTCAATGAAAGTAGAAAAGAAATCAAGACATGAGCAGAAGTTGATGAAACAGAGAATACTTAGTAATATTAAAATTCTGCAGAGAAGTCAGAGTGCCTATCCCTTTAAGTGCTAGATGAAAAGACAAAATATTTTTATGATCCAACGTAAATGAGTGGCTTTTATATATAATGATATTTAAAAAAACCTATCAAATATTGATTGGCCACTCCGAGACAGTTGATCCTCAAAACAAACACAAGGAGGGTAGTAGTATTGTACCCACTCTAAAAATAAAGTAATTGTAACTGTGTGAGGTGATGGATGTTAACTAAACTAACTGTGGTACTCATTTCCTAATATATACAATATAAAATCATTATGTTGTACTAAATTACGTTGTACTAAAACTAATACAATGTTATACATAAATTATGTCTCCATAAAACTGGAAAAAAATTAAAAAAAAATGAAGAAACTGAGGCACAGAGAGGTTCAAGAACTGGCTCCCTGTCCCACAGTTGGTAAGCAGTGGAGCCAGAATTTGAACACAATTTTGTTGATCGAAAAGCCCATGCTCTCCTACTCAGCTTCAATGCCTCTTTTTTTTTAGTTTTAATTTTGAGATAATTACCGATTCACACAAGGTTGTAAAAAATAATACAGACAGATCACACATATCCTTCACTCATTTTCGCTCAATGGTAACATCTTGCATAACTATAGCATATCACAGGAAACTGACACTGATACAGTCCATTGACCTTTTCCCTATATAACCAATTTTACATGCACTCAAGTATATATATGTGTTTCTATGCAATTTTATCATGTGTAGATTTGTGTGACCACCACCACAGTCAAAATACAGAACAGTTTCATCACAAACATTCTTTGTGCTATCCTTTAAAAGCCAAAGTCACCTTCCCCCTTTCTTCCCTTCTTAATTCTCAACAACCACCACTCCGTTCCTCTCTCTATAATTTTCTGATTTCAAGAATGCCATATAAATAGAATAATGCAGGATGTAACTTTTTGAAATTGGCTCTTTTCACTCTGCATAATTCCCTTGAGATCCATGTAAGTTGTTGCACATATTAATAGTTTGTTCCTTCTTATTGCTGAGTAGTATTCCATAGTATGGCTGGACCAGTTTGCTGAACCATTTACCCATTGAAAGGACAAATGGATTGTTCCAGTTTTTAGCTATTACAAATAAAGCTGCTATGAACATTTGTGTGTGTGTTTCTGTGCGAACATAAGTCTTTATTTCTCTGGGATAAATGCCCAAGAGTGCAACTGTTGGATTGTACAGTAAGCTCATATTTAGTTTTATAAGAAACTGCCATACTTTTTTCCAGAGTGGTTGTACCATTTTATATTCCCACCAGCAGTGTGATCCAGCTTCTCCGCATCCTGTCGGCATTTAGTGCTATCACTATGCTTTATTTTAGCTATTCTGAGCTTAGCCATTCAAAGCATGAATTTGCAAAGAATCTTGTGGATTTTTTGGACAGAGAATGTTTTACACTTTAATGTTTTATAATACTGATAAAAAGGATCGATGTTTGTCAACTTTTGTCCTGACAGGTGTTTATGAATAAATCACAGTGAATTAACAGGTAGGTTGATTGTTCCCACAATGTTCTAATGCTATGGCCTTCCACAAATACCACCTTTTGAAGGCAGAAAAAATTCATGATCCCAGAGTTTTAAGAAGTGTCACATATTTACCTATTGAAATAGAAGCCATGACCTCCTTGGGGTTCCCTCATCAAATTCCTACTTCTATTACACTTGCCACAAGACCTCCTCACCAAATTGTGAATTACTCATGAAAGTATTTTCTTTCAACTGATGCCCTGGGCAGTGCTTGGCACATAGAAAGAGCCACTGTCCACTGAACAAATGCTTACATGTCAGAGGCTAGTGCTCAAACAGACAACTACCTCTCTGAGGAGTTGTAACATCTTACTGTTCTTTAGGTAGACTGAAAGCTGGAAAACTGTGGAGAATATCCTGAGGAAGCAGGAGATATTTTTAATATCTTTCTGCCTCATAATGTTACTTTACTAAATTGTGTTACAGATTAAGAAATTATTTCAAAAGAGATTTCATACAGGTTAAGCCAATAATAAAAAATAATAAATATTTAGTAAGCACTCAATATGTGCCAGGTACTCCAACATAAAAATTTTTATTGTTGCTTTTGCCTATTTAAATGCTATGTGGCCTGGTCACATCAGCAAAAGTGTTCCACAATCCAGGCAAAAATTTGCTACTAAAAGTTCTTAAAACAGCCAGCATTCTCTTCCAGACCCTATCAACAAACCTAGGGGAAATGAGAGAGAATACATGCAAACTGATACGGAATTGTCTGCAGTCCTTAGTCATTAGTGAGGCAGAAACAGAAAATGATGTTTTGAATACCGACAAATATCAAAAGATTTCCAACTGTTAGAGGAGGTTTTAGAGGCTGAGGAAGCACCCTCCTCCCACCTTCACCCTACAGAAGACTGCTCTGATCTCTGACTCAATTTTCCAGAAAGCCCATCATGTTATCTTGTTCGGGGGCAGGGCATCAGTACATCCTTCACTTCACCCTCCTGAGAAAGAACCAAGTGATAAAAAATGACCATAAACAAAATTCCAGTTTCATCGCAGGGGTTATACTCACTGAGTTTTATGTATTACACAACCTACACCTGCATTTGCATTTATCGCTGTATTTGAAGCACAGCTCAATACTGATGTTTACAATGATAGCTATCATTCCTCAAGGAAGGGTAAAATTACATTGAGAATACTGTTTTCAAAGGCAGGAAAGATATCACATTTCAGAACATTTACCAAATATTAAGGAAATTTTAAAAACATGATTTGGATATAGTGATACAGAAAACTTATTTACCCAGAATAGCTAATTCCCTGAAGACTCTGGATGAGAAGGGTTTTAATTTATGTGTGGTGGACAGAATAATGCCCTATCCCCTCAAAGATGTCCACATCCTAATCCCTGGAACCTGTGAATGTTACCATATATAGTAAAAGAGACTCTGCAGGTGTGACTAAGTTAAGGATCTTGAGAAGGGGTGATTATCCTGGATTATCTGGGCGGGCTCGATATAATCACAAGGGCCTTCGAAGAGGGAGGGAGAAGGATCAGTGGTGGGCTCTGTGATGATGACGGAAGCAAGAGGCTGGAGTGATGTGAGGAAGGGGCCATGAGCTGAGGAATGCAGTAAGCCTCTAGAAGCTGGAAAAGGCAAGGAAATGGACTTCCCTCTGAAACTTCTAGAAGGAATGCAGCCCTGCTGACATATTGATTTAATTTTCTGACTTTCAGAACTGTAAGACAAGAAATTCATATTAAGTCACCAGATTTGTGTTAATCTGTTACAGCAGCAATAGGAAATGAATACAACATCCCAGTTGCCTTATTACTTTATCTTAAAAGGTACCTTAAAATGTAGCTGTGCTATTTCTGTACTTCACAGAATCATCCTTCTTAAAAATAATTTTAGAGGGGGCCGCCCGGTGGCACAGCGGTTTAATTTGCGCTTTGGGAGCCCAGGGTTCGTGGGTTCAGATCCCGGGCGCCTGCTGACACACCGCTTGTCAGCCATGCTGTGGCGGCGTCCCATATAAACTAGAGGAAGATGGGCACAGATGTTAGCCCAGGGCCAGCCTTCCTCAGCAAAAAGAGGAGGATTAGCAACGGATGTTAGCTCAGGGCTGGTCTTCCTCACACACACACAAAAATTTTAGAAAGAGTTCACGAAATTCTTTATGTTGACTATAGCATAAAAGAACGCTAACTAGGGAATGATCTAGGATAAGTCACTTTGCTACTCTGAGCCTCTATTTCCTGACAAAACAAGAGACTTACACTAGATTACGTCTAAGCTCTAAGGCCCATTCTAGTTCCAAGATCCAAGAGACGTATCGTGAGAATAATATATGGTTTGGGGAGTTAGCTGGACTTGGGCTGGAATCTTGACTTTGGACAATTTAGCACATCTCTGAGATTCAGTCTCCTCAACTGAAAAATGGGGAAAATAATAGCTACACTCATAGTCACTGTGAAGACTGAGGTACACAAAAAGTTCTAACACCATGCCTGGCACCCAGCAGGAATTCAAGCATTGTTAGTCTCCCTTCCCCTCTTCATATCTCTTAGTTTTACAAGATTATTTCAGAATGTATGTGTTCATATAATAATTCCCCTGTCACCTGGATTTTAAATGTTTTCTTCATACCACTTCCTCACTCTAGAGGATAGACAACATTCCATAAATGGACAAAAAGTGGTTTTGTAAGGGGAGAGAGATCATGAAGGGCATGAGTATAGACAGTGAAGAAAATATTTTAATAAAGTATTTCTGACAAATTGATCCTACACATAATAAAGAAAAATGTTTTAAAGGAAATAAACATCTCAAAGCTGGAAAGCTGAGAATGACATTAAAAATGACCATTTAAAATAATATTTCAGTAATAACCTCTATTTTCCACATACCTTCTATTTTTCAAAAAAATTGTGATCAGGAGATAAATGGCACTGTGATTTTACTGAGGAAGTATGAGATCAGTGAGAAATACATTCCTCTCAAAAATATTTTTTCATGGAGACTCAGAGAGGAAATATTTGGAGCCCCTGTGCCATAAATCTGTGAATCATATAACAAAGGTCCAAAAATTGCAGGGTTAACATTATTCAAATGGATCTTGGCCATAAGCTCACTATGAAACTGTAGTTTATTTGGACAGGTCGTTAGTACACATTTAAAAAACGTCAGTACTACGGCCCTCCCTGAGATTTCAAGTGCTCTTAAAACTGACTTAAGAGCACCACACCAAAAATGAACACATCCTAAGATTATTTTAAAGTATTAGCAACAAAATAAAAACTGGAAAAATCCATTATTAGTAAGAGGAATCACAAATCTTAAAGAAACTCTAAGAAAATACATCAGCAAAACAAAAAACACTCCCCAAATTAAAAAAAAAATGGAAATATATTTTGCCTTGAATAACTGGCAGTAAAGGAATTAAAATTAAACATAACCCAGAAACCACAATGCGTAAAGATGATACCCACCCTGCTGTGAATGAGAATGTACAGCATTCTATATTTGACCACAGGCTAGAGCTACTCTTTTAAAGCTTTCAAGTACAATTTAATGATTACAAATAATAGACCTTTACAGCATAGGCGTTTAAATTTAAAGTCTTTCTCAGTTCCTTTTAAGTACAGATGTAGAAAAACATGCAACTAGAAAATTTCCCCCACCATGAGTAGCAAACCTCTTAGAAGATGGGAGCATCTTATTCAATTCCCAGGGCCCTTTCCTACCACGCAGCCACAGATTACTTCCAACTCCTGTAAGGGAGAGTACTTGGTATGACTTGATTAGGGATCAATAATTTATAAAAATTCAATTTATATAGAATGTTTCAGGAACATATATATTGAATAAGCTTCAATTTGGTTCTTTTTCAAATTTGTGTGTTTTTATTAACGACTTGTTCTTTCTTTATATGTTTTCTTTTCTGTTTTGACTTGTTTTACTGTCTCAAGTTTCAGAAATGATACTCCAGCTGATTCTCCTTTATGGTAGGATCGTATCACAGTGTGGACTGTAATCTTTGAGTGTGAGTTCATCCTCAGCAAACACTATTCTTTTTCTGGAGAGGTCCCATGTGCCTTGGATTGTGGAGTGTTTTGCATTTGTTTCTTCACGAGCCTCAAGGACAATGAGTTTGAGACCATATTGTAGCCTGAAACCAGCTTAATCAATGATTGTTTGGCATGCATAGAGAAGTTTCCTTCCTCAATCAGTTAAAAAGAAAAAAAGGAAAATATAGAAATTTAACACAGCTTGAGGAGCAGGACATTCTTAGGCATACAACTTTACCATTTGAAGGCTTGGATTATAACAGCCTTTTAAAGGTCATTTTAAAAAGCAATACAGTACTTTAAAACAATTAAACAACTTTAAAAAATAGCTGGCTGTATGAGTTTTCTATAAATGGGTTTTCAGGGCTTGGACAAATTTTCCAGTAACATAATCATATATGGAGTCAAAAACTGCTGAATCCCAAAGAATCGAGGGGAAATGAAGATGATCTGGTATTTAAACTTAAAACATGTACAACATGTACACAAAATATCACTTAAACATTTCCACTGTTTTAATTCATCGAGCATATACACAATAGGTGCTGAGTCAATGCCTAGGGGTCCATTAAAACCAGAACCCCTCTCTGAGTATAATACTCCCACCAGAGGCACCCCTCTCCCCATCAGATGATAGAAAAGCTACTCTTGAACACTGAACTTAAAGGCATTATGTGGGGCTGTGTTGACCTAAAAATACTTATTTATTAATTAGTACTGCATAGAGAAGACATAATTTAACAGATGTCCAATGAATCTACATTTCTAAGACAAGATGATTCATTCCTGCTTTATAACTGCAAGAGTGTCTCACACATAACGACAATTAATTACGAAGCACAACAGCTGAGATACTTAATGGACTCCATGTAAAGTGTGTAACAAATGACTGACCATATGACACTTGGATCTTAAATTAAAGACAGCGACATAAACATAAGAAGAATGCCCTCCTTTTCATTTTGTTTACATTTTTTATAGGTCTCACACTACCCAAGGCAATTCTATAAGATGTAGCATATTTACAGATTTGTTAAACGTAAAATGGAAATAATATACAGACTTTCCTTATCTTTTGGGAAAGAAGTAATAAATTTTATGTTTGTAGACATATGAAGCAGTTATTTATCTTAAGAGATTAATAATTCAATATACATACAACACAATGCAAGGTATTCATCATAACTAGCTAGAAATGACAATTTGACTTTTCATATGGCCTACAACAGTGTAGAAGTAAACCATATTTTAACATGGTCTAAAATGAAACAGTGACTAATTCTGTTAATGACACAGTAAATTAACAGCAATTATAGAGTTGGCTGAATGCCCACTCTCTCAGTGAGTGCTACATAACACACAAGAGAGACATTCTTTGAAAGTGGCAGAGTGTTCATAAATACCATAAAAGTTTCCAAACTTTGCATGTATCCTAGGGACGGTAATTGTACTGGTTCCCTATGTTTATATCATGCAATTAAAAAATACAGCATGTATATCAGAGAAAGTTATAACCAAAAAAAAGAGAAAAAATTAAAAATGGCTAATAATTATGCAATGTTTATGTTCCAGGCACTGTTCTAAGTGATTTACACTTATTACATAATTTAATCTTCACAATCACCCTCTGAGGTAGATACTATTATTATCTTCATTGTATAGATAAAGAAACTGAGACACAGGTTCAGAGGAATTCAAATGCTCATAGTTGAGACAATTTCAATACTAAGTAAAGAAGTTATAAGGAGAAAGGAAAAAGGAAAAAAACAAAAACAAACACACAAGAAAACAACCCACATCCGCCAAGAGTTTTTTGAAAATGACAGAAAAAAAAGAGCAAGAGAATAAAGAAATTTATATAAATTCCAGATCTCAACAGTTTGACTTTAGATGAAAAGCTAAAAGATTCAATAGCTTTTTCAGATCAAGTTCTGGTAAAATGAGAATTCATGTAAAGTGTTTAGCAAAGAGAAGAAATGTTTAATGATATTTATTGTTATTACTACTGTTCTTACTTATGCCAAATGACCTGTCATCTCTGTGAGATTACTGAAGGCAAGAAAAACCAAGTCACTAAAAAAAAAAAGTAAACAAATAATATTTTACCTTGTTGAAAATTGTCACTTAAGATTTATCTAATCTTTGAATAATTTAAATCTCAGCATTTAGAATATTCTAGGGAATATTCTTTAAACATCTGTGGAGAACAAATGTTACCAACTGACCTGATACTCATGATATTGTACATTAAAACTGACAGCTAACCAGATAGATTACTTGAAAAGTAAAATAAGATTGAAGCCTGATTGGAAGAACGAAGGCGAGGGTGTTGAAAGATAAAAAAGGAGCTGGTCTCTTATCGTGTAGTTTTTGATCAAGGGAGTGCCACGATGAAAGGGCTATTTCAGGAATTTGTAATAGGGTTGTTACATAGTGTTCCATCCTAAACTAGGCCCTCATGGAATGAATCCTTTATGGTTGATGACACTTATTCCTAAGTTCACAAAATGGCTTTTATATGTTCAGCACCACGGAGGCTATTTTTTGTATACTGTCTGAACAGCTGATCAAACCAAGAGATAAATGAATACAAGTGAAACAAAAAAGAAGGGGAAATGAAAAAAGATGGGCAACTCAAGCCACAATCTGAAGCAGGTATGTAGGAAAGGAGGGGCCAGGCACTGCAGGCAAAGAACAACTATTTCTGATCTTGGCCTTCATCACCCTTTGGAAACCACCTGCTGAGAAGATCAGAGAGAGGAAAAGGGAGACAGTAAATATACAATAGAACAGCCCAAGGTAACTATTCCTACCTTGAGAGATTCTCTGGGTTGAAGTGCATCCTTATAAGGATGGATATAACTTTCCCTCCTCACCAAAAAAAAGAGGTATATAGGCTTTTACCTCATGTCAAGAAGTGAAGGACAATCACCAACATATGCCTTTTTGCTTTCCTGGTAAGTATTCAAGAATTAACTATTAGTTTACTGAAGGAATATTTAGGCGTAAGAGAAATCCCATAAATTTTATATCTATAACTACATGAGTTGGTTTTCTTTCTAAATTTTCATGCCTATTTTTCTTTTATCCCAGGCAATCTCTTTCCTTCTCCTCTGTTCCTCTCCTATTCCTTACTTGTTCACAATCTAATCTCTGCTACCATTCTGTGATTTCTGACATTATTTCTCTAGTTCCCATTTCCACCTTCTAGGTTATCTTGCCTTATTCACATCTCAGAGCTACTGAAGCCTGTTGTTCTGGGTTTATCTTTTTTCCTCCAGTATTCTCTGTAAGATGACTATCCGAAAAAAACCGAATAAGTTAATTTTCCCTAAGGTGTGTGGAAATGTATCTGAAACAAGAAAAAAAAAAAAAAAACAACAGAGTCAAACAGCAATGATTCAGAATTGTGTGGAAAAAATAGTTTATTTTCTAATGTTCTATTCCTGCTGCCTAAATCTTCTATCCTTAGAAAAACCTGAAGTAGTATCTTAAATAAAAACTCTAGGCTACTTTTTTCCTTTCCCTATAATTTGCAACATTCAACTTGGTCCTGTAGAAAACTGGCTGCTGCGGTATAACAACAAACATTATCTTTTAAAAGCAAACATTTGCACCATATGTGGCTTTTTAATAAATATTACCAACTTCATTTTACAAAACTGATAGCTGTATGTATAGCTAAATAAAGATTTTAGAAATGAATTTTTGTAGACAGGCTAACGATGAATGTTTATTTATAAAGGGAACAAACTTATATAAGGTCTTTAAGGACAAGAATTTTATCCGATACTGATTTTTATCCCCTGTAGGGGAGAGTAAGATGTCAACATGTTATTTGTTCAATAAACAAATGAACAAGAAAATATACAATATTTACATTTGAAAAGAGGCCATACATATCACATTAAAAATGACAAATGATTCAGAACTTCTGACGTTCCAACAGTTAGGTTTACAGTATTTTTTACTGGGGGGCACTATCAATTGACAGATGTGTAAAGAATATAAAGGGAAATGTGTTGTTACTTAAATTTTGATTTAGGGCAACTTTCAAAGTCTTGTGATTAACAGTCAGTAGAGATTATAACAGTCTCAAATATTAATTACAGTTAGGATTATGAATATTTCATAAATGCTTCAAATTAGAAAATAGAACTGCTAGACATTCCAGAAGTATGACACATATCACTACACTGTTATCTATTTCAAATAAATAGGACAAAGAATTAAAAAATTTGAGATATCCAGGTAAAAATGACTAACAAACTGCCTTTTTCCCCCTCATAAGATTCATATACCTTTGTCCTGACAATATTAGAAGAATTTACTTTTCTTCAAAAGCCTATATGGGTCAGTTTTTCATTATTTTTCTCTTTTCTGTCAGAATTATTTAGTGATACATACATTAAACGACAAAGAAATCAACCTCTTGTTTGCAGTAAAAACTAGTATGTCATTATAGTAAGGTGGTTACATTGACCATCACATTGACAAGTTCTAAGATTTTCAAAAATGTATGTATTCAGAGGTCCCACAACTCTAACAGGTGAATGGTTTTACCTTCTTAAATGTGGTAAAACTTTAAATGAGTAAGATTCATTTCTCAGGTATGTACTTAAAATCTGTATCATTGCTTTATAGTAACATGAGGGAATATTTTTGGCCTGGTTAGGAGTAATTGCATTCTTCATTGACCATAAAAAACAATTCATGAAAGAGGTTAAGAATAGAGGATAAAAGAATAAATTTAACATTTTATCCAAATTTTAAATTATTATTACATTTTCACTATCAAAAAATTTTAAGTCAAATCTTCAGTTTGATATTATAGTGTAGGAATAGTATTTTCTCAAACACTATTGATTATTATAACACACATTTGCTCACTTTATACCTAGCTTAGTGGAGGAACAAGATATTTTTGGCTACAGATACTGCTGGTATAAGATACTGTTATGAAGTTAAGTTTTTCTTTTTCTCTAATGGCAACTGAGGAAGATAAAAACCTATTTCCCCTTCAACAATTTTTCTTACAGATTTGGTCCACGGTAGTAATGCAATTTCACTGACGTAATCTCACAAACTGAAGTTTTATGGACTACTTTAAGAAGATGCTTTTAAATATTTTTACAAGCAAATTTAATGCCCTTGCCCTGATTTTTATTTATTTTTATATACATATATATATTCTAAAATATATATTCTAATATTTTTGCCTGTAATTGTTACTTCACACAATCTCTTGAGGAAAAAAAGAAAGTTGCTCTTAAAGCTTGGCTCTAGAAATGTGGGAATGGAGCAACGTAATTGGCATTCATGATAACACAATTGTCTCTGAACGTCCACCTGCATTTCAGCTTTCAAAGCATACATATCAACTTCAGTATCTTTGTTTTTGGAGTAGAATGATATAAAGAAGTATACTTTTGAGCTTCTGGTTCCTTCTTTTTAATTTATACTTTTATTTTTCATTAATAAGAATGTATTACAATTTCAAACATCTCTTTTTGTTTTTTTATAGTGAGTATATGGTGTTGGCAATACATTTGCACCAAACTAATTGCCAGCAAGGGATGGTGTTCATTTCTGATGAAGACAGAAAGCTTGTACTTTCCATACTTCAAAACACTGTCATTCTGTACCTTGATAAACCTATATTCTCTCTCCTCCCTACTGAAATTCTATCATCCGTGATGGACCAGCTAAATAAAATTTCCTCTAGGAAGTCTTCCCCTGCTACTCTTGTTTGCCCAATAACAGTGCTCCAAAATGTTGGGTATGTACATGTGTGTGTGCCTTTATGAGGAAATATTTCCTAGCTTATTTTGTTTTACATTTTCTTTCAACTTTTTATTAAAAAAAAATCAAACCTACAATGAACAGACTCACTAATTGTTAATGTTGAGATTTTTTTCTATTTTCAGTTTCAAATGACATCTAAATATACTGCTGTAGATATGATGTGTCTCTAAATTCAAGTTCCATATATGCAATAGATTACCATGCTTAGGACATGGCTGGTAGAATAAGCTTGTTTTTTCCACACTTCAAACTTCTGCCATCCTGCATCTTGATAACTCAGTATTTTCTTTTACCTACGGAAATGCTAACCATCTTTCATGGATACTTACATCAAGTGTCCCCCTGCCATTTCCAATCATAGCACTCAATCCCTTTTCTGAAATTTTATTACATTTAAAGTGAGCCTTTTGTGTATATTTCTTTCTTTCTACCTAGACTGAAGGCTATCTGAGCGTGGGGCACATAGGAGATTTCTTTGCAATATCCATGGTGTCAAGCACTGCCACACATCTAATAGGGCTTGGATATACATTTATTGAGTGAATAAATAAGTGGTAATTCTCTATAAGAAACCTTCGACTATCAAATGCTTGTGTTCCTCCTCAACCCCAACTTGGGGTAGGAGTAGGAGTGGAAGAGGAGGAGAAAAGTTTTCTCTGAATATATTTACTGATTTTCTATTTGATTTGTATTTAAATTTTAATTTAATTTAGATATTTTTAGGATATTTAGCCTCAGGAATATGCTTGACATGACCAGACAGTGGTTTCTGATATTGGTTAGTCACCTCTTTTGATTCCTTACCAACCCCTGTATCAGCCCCAAATACTCACTCAAACATAACTCAACCCACTTGTTAGCATTTATACAAGTAAATTCAACCTAGGAAGGGGAGAATCCTTTTCTGAGATGATGCCTCAGTGAATGAGTCATGTATTTTGTTCCTCTTCTTTGTCCTTACCGCCAAGAATTTCAAAATAATCAATTAGCCTATTAACAAACCAAGAAGGTATTCATTGATGCCTACAGTCTAAATAGGTCTGTATTAGGTTCTAGAGAAGATACAAAAGTATAAATACTCTCTGGCTCTGAGGGCTGTTTGCTGCCAGTTATAAAGATAAAAGCCTTTGGTTCAGAACAAAGGAACACAGGGGATAAATTTTCACTTATTTAACAAATATCTGTTGACTCTGTACTACCTTCAAAGCACTGTGTCGAACTGAGGAGCATGGGGATGACGGGTGGGAGAAAGAAGCTAAGATGCACAAGTTGGCTCCTGACCTTGAGAAGCCTGACCATCTAGCAGAGATATAAGAGAATCACACAGATAACTACCATGAAATGTGACATGAGAGGACACAGGGCTCTAGAGTTCAGACCAAGTGATGATATCAGCTGGGAAGAATCCCAGAGAGTATCAGAGAAGAGGTAGGTACAACCCAAATTGTAAAGGATGGGGTAAGGAGGGTTTGCTGATTATCATTTTTCCCCCCTTAAAGTGCTCACCAAGAAGGAGATGGACAACTTCAAATGTGTCTACATAAAAAATTCTCACTGCGTCATGCCAAACTAACCTGCACTTACTGGCTTCATACACTCTCAGCTGCATAGCACTGATTGTGCACAAAAGCTTAGATCTTCAGAAAAAAATACACAGTAATATTAATGTGTCCTGTAAGAAACGTGGGGCATCGACATGAGAGAAATGTATGGAGTCATCCCTACCTCCTCAATTTCTCTATCCATCTCTTCATTCTCCTTGCACTACACTCTAGTTCAGGCATTCATCATTGCTAGATGAGATTATTGCAATAGCCTCCTTCACGACACTACTTATCTTTGGTCTCTCCTTTCCACCATCACCCACTATATTGCATCAAGGGTGATCTTTCTAGCATTCAAATATGTTCAACTGTCTACAGCCTGCAGGATAAACTCTAAATTTCTAAAGATGGCACACCTGCCTACCTGGGCAGTCTCCTGGTTCTCCATGGACCACACTGCCCCGAAAAGCTCACACACTTGCAGTCCTCTGTGCACGCTGTTCTTTTTGTAGGAATACTGTTTCTTATCTCTGGGGGTAACTGCTTCCATCCTTCAGGTCCTCTTTCTTCAATGTTCCCACTGCACTGTTATCCTTATTACAGTTATTGGCATGTCTGTCCCCCCACACTGGTCTATAAGTTCCATGAGGGCCAAGGTTGGGTCTCTTTTATTACAGTGTGAGTACTATTTCCTATATTTACCTTTTAATTGTCTTAAAGTCCTGACATTAAAATCATTTCATGGGTTTAGACATATCCAGCAAGAAAAAAAAATGCTAAAGAAAATAAGGCTTTTCCAAGCAAGAATGTGACAAATTAAGGAAGAGAATCACCCCGTGGAGTAGATAGCAGTGAAATGTTAACAGATGGCAAAGAGAAGGCACAGTTTTTCAACTCTATTCAATTATATTAAATTTTATTTCTTTTGTTAACAAGGAGAATGATATTTTTAACAAACTTCTAGAAAGGATTATTAAGCAAATTATTTATTAGTTCTCAGAAAATGACGTGGTTGGTGATCAATGCGATTAAATGTGGATATACCAAAAACAAATTGTGCCATTTCCTTTTCCTTTTTCAATATGGTTATTAAAATTAAGAGATTAGGGGAATAAAGTAGACATAGTACATTTGAACTCCAGCATGGTTTATGATGAAGTCTTTTAAAAGTCTTTCAAAAAACTTAGTAAGTCAAGTCATAGATTGAGGGTCACACAGAGATTCTCCTTGAATGCTGGTGTTGTGCCAACTAGTTATACCTCTGAGGTGATCACATCATTCTTTATTTACACCCATTAACAACTTCTTTCTATTCTGGTCAGACATATACACAATCAAAAGTCTTAGCTATTATCAAAAAGACAAAAAATAACAAGTGTTGGCAAGGATATGGAAAAAAGGGAACCCTTGTACACTGTTGGTGGGTATGTAGACTGGTACTGCCACTATGGAAAACAGTTTGGAGGTTCCTCAAAAAATTAAAAATAGAACTACCATATGATACAGCAATTTCACTTCTGGGTATTTATCTAAAGAAAATGAAAACACTAATTCGAAGACATATATGCACCCCCATGTTCACTGTAGCATTATTTACAATAGCCAAGAAATGGAAGCAACCTAAGTGTCCATCAACGGAGGAAAGGATAAAGAAAACGCTAAGTGAAATAAGTCAGATAGAGAAAGACAAATACAGTATGATTTCACTTCTATGTGGAATCTAAAAAACAAAACAAATGAACAAACAAAACAAAACAGACTCATAGATACAGGAAATAAACTGGTTACCAGAGAAAGGAGGGGTTGGAAGGGGCAGGAGAAATAGGTGAAGAGAATTAAGAGGTATAAACTTCCAGTTAAAAAATAAGTAAATCATGGGGATGTAATGTATAGCACAGGGAATATAGTTAATAATAATATATTTTTATGTCGACAGATGGTAACTAGACTTACCACGGTGATCATTTTGTAATGTATATACATATCAAATCACTATAATGTACACCTGAAACTAATAGGATATTTGTATGTCAATCATACTTTAATAATAAAAAAAATTATTATTAGTCTTCTTCCTTTATCACTGTGTATGGCACTGGCCTAGTGCCAAAATAAACATAGCAGCTTGGCAGTCATAAATTCGACCTTTATGTAAGTGGGGAGTATTATTTATGATCAATGAGATTGTAAACAGTAGGGTCCAAAACAAATTGGGCTGCTGCAAACTTCACTTTGAGTGTATCCTTGTGGGCAAGAGAGAGAATTCCAGCCTGGTTAATAACCCAGTTTGGTAGATGTGGAATAGGCCCAACAAGCAAATTTCAGCAGATCTTGCTGAATGACCAAATAAATTAAGTTGGCACAAAGAAGGTCTCTAGTGGGAAGATTTGTAATTAGTTCTGTCTTTTTCAACATCTTACCAATGACTTAAATGGAGACATAAATGACATGCTTTTCAAAGCTATAGATAACATAAGGCCAGATAGTTAACACACTGGACAGAAGTGAAAATTCAAAAGATCCAAACATGTCAAACTATATAAGTTAAAACAAACAATACATATTTAATAGCAAAAAAAAGACCTGCATTTAGGTTCAAAGCAAAAATTTTCACAAGATGGAGGAGACCTGGCTTAAACGTAATGATATAGGCTTTATGAACGGAAACTATTGAAACAATAAAATATAACATATAAAAAGAAAAGTACACAGATCATCAGTGCATAGCTTGATGAATTTCTACAAACTGAATACACTTGAGTAAACACCACCTAGAACAAGATATAGAATCTTACCAGCACCCCAGAAATCTCCCTCGTGTGTCTTCCCAGTCATAACTATCCCCCCAAATGTAACCACTATTCTGACTCCTATCTCGACACATTAGTTTTCCCTATATAAATGGAATCACACAGTATATAAATGGAATCATACAGTACATACTCTTTTGTGTCTTCTTTCTTTCAATATTGTGTGAGATTCCTATGTATTGTTCATTGTTCTGTGTTTTTTATTTCACTATTTTATAATATTCCATTGTATGAATATACCACAATTTATCTATTGTACTACACATGAATTTTGTTTGTGTGTGTGAGGAAGATCAGCCCTGAGCTAACAACCATTGTCAATCCTGCTCTTTTTGCTGAGGAAGATTGGCCCTGGGCTAACATCCGTGCCCATCTTCCTCTACTTTATATGGGATGCTGCCACGGCATGGCTTGACAAGCGGTGCATCAGTCTGCGCCTGGGATTCGAACCTGTAAACCCCGGGGCTGCCGAAGTGGAGTGTGCGAACTTAACCGCTATGCCACCAGGCTGGCCCCTACACATAAATTTTTTCCCCAGGAATTTTGTTTAGATAAAGCTTAAGAAGTGACAGTTGTGCAATGTGACAAGGTGGCAGCAAAGACAAAGTTTACATACTTTCTTTACCCAAGTCTGGCTTTGAAGACAAGCACACACCTTTATTCAGCGTTCATGATGTGACTTCAAATTCTGAAACTGTAAAAATGGCACAAAAAAAGTGAATATGCTCATACTATATTACTTAAAGTAGATATCTACAGGAAAAGATATTTGGTTCTTGGATTGCAATATTTTCTTACTTTGCAAAATTTGGCCAATCTATTGAGTATTTGTTCGAACCTATATCTAAAGATGCAAATTATTTGCTTCTAATTTGTGTCAACAGATGCTCTCCATAAAATATAGCCTAGATACTTTATAAAATCACGAATATAATATTTTAAACAAGATGGAAATAAAAACTCAAGTTTTTTCTTTAACATGGATTATTTTTTTGTCAATAAATTTCATGTCAATATCTCTAGCACTTAATTTTAAGCATTTTAAGATAAATTGTATTGCCTTTCGTTGTTTTAAAATAATGCACTACTTTCTACTGGGTCTACTAGATGCCCTTATGACATCTTCATGGAAAAGGAAGACCTTGCCCTCCAGGCATACCTAATTCTGTGAAAGAGAATGAGAAACACACACACACACACACACACACACACACACTCTCTCTCTCTCTATCTCTCTCTCTCTCTCTCTCACTGAACATTTCAATACTACAAACCAACAGAGCACAAACAGATTTCAGAAGTGTTCAAGACATGACAAGCAAAATAGATATTCATTTGCTTTACCAAAACTACTATTTGCCAGGGACTACATGACAGATAAGGTCTGTATTTTCATGGAGCTTAGAGTCTAGTGTGAGTAGGCAGAAAATAAAACCAACCAACAAATAAGTATAAGTGTCATACTATGAAAAATTTCATGAAAGAGATTATCAGGTTGATGTGATAAAAAATAACCAGTGTGGAACTATTTATCTAAGATGGTCAGGAAACGCATCTCTTTAGATAACACTAAAGATGAGGCCTGAACAATGAGAAGGTTGCGCACACGAAGAACTGGATCAAACATGTCCCAGGCAAAGGGATCAGCAAATCCTAAGGTCCTGAAGAACTAAAAGGAGGCCGAGGAGAGCTGCAGTGAGGTGAAGCAGGTGGAGAGATCATGAAAGCCTTGTAGGTCAACGTAAGAAGTTTGGATTTTATTCTAAGTGCAACGGGAAGCCACTAAAGAGTGTTAAGCAGAGCAGTGACAAATCACTGACAGTTAAAGATTAAATGAATCTTAGAGATTGTTAAACTTTCTCTCAGCATTGGTGAGGATATAGGGAGAAGGCAGGTGCATCTAAGTTGAGAGTATAAGTTGGTACAGCTCCTTTGGAGAGCAACCTGGGCAATATCTATTAAAACTGAACATGCTTATGTCCTTTGTTCTAGCAATTCCAGTTCTAGGAATTTATCCTATAGATATATTTACACAAGTCCACAAAGACAGTAGTACAAAGCTACTCAGTGAAGCATTATTTGTGATGGCAAAAGATTGGAAATAACCTATATGTTCATTGTAGGGAACCTGTTAAATAGATTATGGTACATTTATTCAATGAAATATTATATAATTATAGTGGAGCTGGATCTACATATATGAATATGGGACAATCTTGGAAGATGATAAATGAAAATAGCAAATGCAGAAAAAAAGACGTCTTCGGGAGGGGAATGAAAATGCCAGGCAACGTGGAAGACGACTTAGTTTTACTATATACCTTTGTATTGTTTGAACTTTTTACTGTGTGTGTGTGTGTATACATACAATAGGATACACACACACACATATATACATATATATATCAGCTATTTAAAACTGTTTTTAAAAATGACTTGTCTGATTTTAAAAGCAAACCACTAAGGAAGAGGTGATGTTTTAAAGTAATTAAGGAAGATAAGGAAAAAAAGTGTGGAAATGAAGAAAATAACTGGAAATAACTTGAAATAAACATATTGCTTTGTGTATTGTTTCTTTGTTGTATAAATTATTGTTTTATGTAATCTATAGGAAAAGAGTTTAAAATAAGTTAATGGCCAAATATAGGGGAAACAAACACACAATGTACTGTACATATACAGGTTTATAATTTGGCAAATGCCAAAACAAAAAACCTTATTTAACCTAATTCTACACAAAAAATAAAAGCAAAAAGGATGTTTTCCATTAACTACAGAAAAGAATGCAAGGGTTGATCTAAAGTATGGTTGTTGGCAATAAACTGAATTACTGTGTATTAGCAAGATCACTTCACAGCTCACCTACCTCAGGTGTGAAAAGTGGGTTTGCTGGACTGGAAATCAGGAGGCTAGGAGTTCTAATCTTGGCCCTGGCACTTATTAGCAATGTGATCCTAATCACATTACTTAATCTAGGTTTTAGTTTCCTGTGATAATGAAACCTGCCTTTCAAAGTGAGAGGGTCAAGTGAGATAATGAGTGTAGAAGTAAAGTATAATGTTAGTATAAAATACTAGGCATTAAAAAATACAGTATAATGTCTAGTACACAATTCTCCATAATCACCATTATGTCAATAGGATTTGAAACTGAAACAAAAGGCTCAAACAGGAGCTTGAAGAAGGTCATTTAGTCCATTTCCTTGCAGGACTACACTTCAACCACAGGTAATTATTTTGATTTATTTTAGTCCTCATTTAAGCACTTGTGGGAAGATTAATTTATTTGACTGGTTTAATTCTTCATGCTTTTATGATTTATTAACAGATGAGCCTTTTTAATGAGGATATGATATTTTGTGAGGCATTATTGTGTACTCTATACGAAAAATAACTTCCCAATCCCAAAACACTAAGAACATAATGAAAAACTGAAAATGTGAGTTTTGTTAATGTTTTCAATTATCAGTCTTTCTTTTAGGAAGCCCATTCTAGAAATTCATAGCTCCAAAAATTGAGCTTGGGTTGAAAATTGCACATTTCTATGGGTGATGTCATTTGTTTTAGGGTTTTAATCCCCAATCTGTACCTCTAGCTCACATCACTCACTTGAACGCTAGATCTATAAAGCTGTGAAATGAACATTTCCCACCCAAATGTCCTATTGGTTCCTTGTTAGGAAACATGTCACCACTTAGTCATTCAGATGAGCAATCAGAGAGTCCTCACAGATATTTCAAATCAGTCACCAGTGGATACAGATCTATTGCTAAATAGTGCTTCTCAACCACGAGTGATCTCCCTAGGACCTCCAGGGGACATGTGGCAATATCTGGAGGCATTTTTGTTTGTCACAAATGGAGAGGGGGGAGACAGATTGCTACTGGCATCTCGTGGGCAGAGGCCAGGGATGTTGCTATGCATCCTACAATGCAAAGGATAGCCCTCCACAACAAAAAACTATCTTACCCAAAATGTCAGTCATGCTGAAGATGAGAAACCCTGTGGTATCATATCTTGAATGTGAACTCTGTGCAAGAAGAGGCACCTCTATATGTTCAGTATTTGGACTGGTGCATGGCACACACATATTTATTGAGAAAAGGAATGAAAAAAGGAATGAGAAAAGGAATTGAACAATTCTTTGTTCAATATATGAACAACAATTCATATACTGTTCCCCTTGTTTTTATCCCCAAAGCTCAGCCTTGATTCTTTTCTAGCCTGGACTAATATATTAGCCCTTAACTGTTGTTTTCTGTCTCTACACTCCCCTGTGCTATATCTTATCTTTATATATCAAGGGCCTGAAAAGTAGTAAGGGCTCAATAAATCTGTGCTTTATAAATTAGGCTTAAAATAGACATTTTAAAAAGCAACCAACTTATAAGGATTTTTGGCAAGCTTCTGCTAACATACTGATACCATAGGAAAAATATATGTTTGCTTAGAATAGCTACACCTGTAGGAATCAGTGCAGCTATCTGCTCCTAGATCTATTTTAATTCAACCTTGAACTTCTGTCTGACTCTGTTCCCCCTTACTTTCTATAGAGCAAGAACTGCATAATACTTACCAAGACCAGTTGATCATATCTTCCCCCTAATTAAGTGACAAGCCATGATTACATACTGACTCTGATCTTGGCCAGCTGAGAACTGAGAACATTCCTTTCTCCCTGGCTAATTTTCCTTGGACCTGCTTGAGCAAATCTCTAGGAGGCTGCTATCTTATTAAGAGATCCAGCTCCAACTCTAAAGAAAAAAAATCAAGGAAACTTGATCATTTGCCATAAAGGAGTTGATATTTGGCTGGCAGTCTTAAAAATTAACTTAGACCTCCTTATTCTATCCAAGCTTAAACAAAATAACATTACATATAGCCATCCAAACAAGTAACACATTTAAATAAAGTAGAGAATACAATAATTATTTTCTCACATGTAGAATATGATTTCCCCATCCCATTTCTCAAATGGATGATAAAATATGATTTGTTTTTAAATTTACAGACACTTAATCAATACAGGGTGTCTGTTCCATGTCTTGATCTGGTCTCACCAAGGGCTCTTTCCTACAAGGTTAGGAAAATGCCATATTTGAAGCTTTTTCCAGCCCAGTCGTGCAGGTTTCCCTCTTCACAAGGTTATTCCTTCAAGATCACCTTATTGTCTCTGAACTTTCTCTGACTTGTAGTTTTTCTCTCAGAGTTCCCAGGGTTCACTGTTTTCTGGGGCTAGATCTCTACTCATTGATTTTTGGGATCCTGACGACTTCATCTTGAAGTACCCCATGCTTTTCTCATCACAAAACCTTTATGAGGGGAGAATGTCACTTGTCTACATCGGTGAACCTTTCTTTGAAAAAAATCACCTCTCTCTGATAAGTGACTTGTCATCTTTCCCTGGCCGTGCCAGCAAGAGAGCTCATTTTCCTAACATCTGAATGTCTCACTCCAATTTCCTTTGTTCATTTAACCTCCTTGTAGAAGAACATCATTTGTGAAGGAATTCAGGCCTGTCCACTCCTCGCAGTTAGGCTGACAGTAATATCAACAAACACCAACTCCCATTTGGAGTGATCACATTTCACAGAGAAGGGAACGCCAGAGCACGAAGGGGCACACCAAAAAACTTGTTTGAAACCCCCTCCTCTACAGTAAGACTCTGATAGGGGTGTGTGAGAAGATCTTGCAGGGGCTGATTACACACCAGCTCCATCAGAGCTTGAGCAAAGGTGTAGGTGGTTGAGTCCATCCAACCTGAACAGATTTAGTTGGTTTGGACAATAAGCATTTCAGAGACAATGATAAACTAAAGGTCTTTCTCCCAAATTTGGAACTGCATTAGACTACAGAAAGCTAGAAAGAGAGGAATCTTCCCAAAGTATAACTAAATTGAAGTTCCTGTCAGCCTAATTGCTGATTTCCTATTAGCTTATAGGCATATTTAATTTGGTTTAGAACAAATAAAGCTGGTATTTCTTGCCCTGAAAATAAACAAAATCCAATCCTACTTCTTAGTAATTCCTAAATTGGTGGTAGTTGGACACACAGATGGATGTAACAGTGTGTATTGTTTTAAAAGCAGGAAGACAATGATTTGATCTATTTTTATTCATCACATTCATTTTGAAATTTCACACAACATTAAAGTATAGCATGACATTTTTAAAGTTTTATCAAAAAGGAAAATGGACTGAAAAGAAAAATTATTGAATCATGAGATGTAAACAATACTACAGTTCAGTCATGATACTGAGGATAGAAGGCTGTTTTGACACTAGTTAAGCATGAAAACGACCCGTGAAATGTGAAATTTTTCCTTTAGCTTAGGGCTAGCTAGCAAAATCCAGAAATCAGTATTTACTCTTCAACACAGAGTTAAATAGCTCCGTGTCTGTGAATTAGGAACACTTGGAGAAAAGCCCTAGGAGCCTTTCGAAAGAGGGCCCTTGGCAAAACCTAAAGACAGGCACTCAAAATCTCTTCCTAACGTTCTTTCCTCCTCTTTCATTTCTCTCCCAAAAAACCTGGTTTAGAGAACCATCTGATATAATTAATTTATACCAGAGTGTAAAATCTAAGAACAAGTCTTCCTTCTTTCAGAGATAAGAGCAATTTAAAATTTCTCTTTAATTGGGGAATGAAATGTTCAGTTTAGAACTGGGTTTAGATTTCAGTTCTGCTACATACTTTCCATGCGACCTCTGTGCCACTTAACCTCCATGGGCCTCAGTTTTCTGATCCATGAAGTAGGGAGGCAATGAATGTTGTCTTTATGGCAAAGTTGTATGAATTAAGTTGATGCAACAAATTTTTACTGAATGCCTACTGAATCGCCAGGCATTGTTCTAGGTGTTGGGAATACAGGAGTGACATCAAAATAGATAAAGTTCCCAATTAGAATGTGCTCTTGGAGCCTACATCCTAACTGGAGAAAGGAAATATAATAAACTCATAAACAAATAGACATATAATACCAGGAGGGAGAAGTGCTACGGAGAAAAATCAAGCATAGTGGTGGTGGTGGGGAAGCTCTTAGGGAGGACAAGGTGATTGGGAGTTGTCATACAAGAGCTTCTCTGAAAAGGTGACATTTGAGCAGACACCTGAAGGGAGAAATGGAGTAAGCCATGTGAATTTCTGGGGGAAGACAATGCAGGCAGAAGGAACAGCAAATGCTAAGGCTCTATGGAAGGAGCATGTTTAGAGTATTTGAGTTAAGAGTGATAGTTGGCGATTTTGAAAAGTATATTGTGAACAGGGTGATTCTATAAAGTTTTGGTTAATTTTATTCAGTGAGTTGGGAATCAGTGAAGGGTTTTAGGCAAAAAATTGACCTACTGTGACTTATATTATAAAAGGATCATTTGTTCTAGGGGTAAACACTACAGGAGGGATAAGGCAAAGGGAGACCAGATAGATTTCCAGTATAATCTGGGGGAGGGGAGCAGTTGATGGTGGCTAGGGCCAGAGTGTTACTAGGGAGAGGTGATGAGAAATAGTTTCTGGATTCATTTTGAGCTAGTGAGACTGGGTCTAACTAGGTTGTGTAAGAGAAGTCAAGGATGACTGCAAGATTTTTAGCTTTAACAACTAGAAAAATGGAGCTCCTATTTGCTGAGATGGGGAAGACTGGAGCAGCTGGTTTGGCAGGAGTGGTGTGGGGTTGTGTAATCAATAGTTTGGTTTTGGACCTGTTAAGTTTGAGGTGACTGTTGGATGTTCAACTGGAAATGTCAAACAGGCAATTCAACACGTATGAAAGTACTAGATCCATGGTCAGGGTTTATATGAAGGTATGAACTCGTGTTAAAAACAAGTTAATTCATGTTCCTCCATGACAACTGCGTGTTCTCTCCCCAAGGCCAGAGCAAATGAGTGGGCAGTCAGGTTTATAAATATAAACCATTGCTCTCTCTGAAAATCCTGGAAGACACCACCAACTTTCTTCTTTGAGCAGTAGCAGAAGCAGTAACAACAAAAACAAGTAAATAATAATAACCTAGTTAGAATAAAATCGTGGAACTCCTTATTGAATTTTAGTCATAGATCTCTGTCTGGCTTTCAAATGATGGATATCACTGCTTCTACTATAACTAATTAGCTACTTTATTCATGATTAGCCTTGACCTGTCAATTTAAGGTTAAAATCCAATGACGATAATAAACTCAAGATTTTGAAAATCTGATGGACCTAAATTATCTATTGTATTGCCTGAAAGCAGTTAAGACCTTTTCTATTAGCTAACATTTCATTAGTAAGCAATCCACAGTAAGATTTTATAAAAAACAAAATGTATTTGCTCTGAAATGATCTCTATGTTGACTTATTTTAAAATGCATTTGGTAAAATTTGTAATAAAAAGCTTTTAGATATTATTAATAGTAAAGAGCTTTTTTTCCTCACACAAATACCTCTATGTATGCATGTAGTTTTTTTTTTTTTTTTAAACATCTTAGGCACAAGTTTTATCATTCCCTTTTGGAAAATATCTACTGGCAGATACTGTTTTGCCATTACCAAAGAAAACAATATTTTCCAGTAATAGATGTGAACATCCAGACAGCATGTCTGTGTTGTGCATAGGTTTGCCTGAGATACTAAGAATAAATAACCAACATGCTTGATCCTCCTACCTGCCTACTCTTAAATCTGTTTAGAATGCCTGCTTATTTTTTAGAAAAAATCCAGATCCACAGCGAGACAGAAAAAGCCAAATTATGAATAGGCTACCTCTATGTATTTCTACTGTAAAAACAAAGATCTGATCTGTTACCTAGAATGACTCCTTAGTTAGGATTTATATCATTAGAATCTCCAAGACACAAAACGTTAGACACAACTTGTCACAATATTTTCAAAGTGTTTTTAGTAGAAAAAAAAATAGTAATAAAACATATTCCATTACTTTGCTTCTGAATTTTTCAAGTACACTTGTTAATTTTATTTGGTATGAGACTTTCAAGAAGAAACACTTTTGTACTATTCACAAAAAGAGAAATAATTGGACAAGAGTGCACATGAAACTATTCCACATCTCATTGGTAGTGAAATAAACATAAATTAAAGCAACCATAACACTTTTCATCTACTGGACTGGCAGAGAATTAAAAAAAAAAAAAAAGACAAGGAATCCTCAGAGCTGAGAGGAGTGTAGGGAAGTACTAGACTATCATGTGTTGATGGCCACGATGTAAACTGATATAACTGTTCTGGAGGGCAATTTGTCAACCTTTGTCAAAATTCTACAAATGTGTGTAATTAATTTTTGGGTTAGGATTACAGGTACATTTTTTCCTTTTGCTTGTCTGCAATTACTTTTTATTCTATAACAAATATGTAGATTTTGTAAAGTTAAAAACATTAAAGAACTTACATATTAAACTTTTAAAACAAAAAAGTACAGGTTTTGAGTAATTATCTATAATAAGAATAAGAAGATGTAATCCCCAATAAGATATAAAGCAATTTCCATGTTATAAATAAATAGACGTCTGAATTATAACATTAAAATGTATATCTATACTGAAAAAGAAATACAATATTAAAAAACTTTGGGACATACCAGCAATTTATTATGCTTCTCTTTTTGGCCATAACATATTATTCCTAGATAGAGTTTCATTAAACAGATGTTTTCCCAGACAAATAATATTATCATTGGTGGTTAAGTATTCAACTAAAGAGTTGGCATCAGATACTTCAGATACAATTAACACATAATACAAACAAAAATGCTGTAGATTTAGTAAAAGAGGCATAAACAAATTGGGGCCAGCCAGGTGGCGCAGCGGTTTAATTTGCGCTTTGGCAGCCCGGGGTTCGCGGGTTTGGATCCCGGGCGTCGGCTGACGCACTGCTTGTCAGCCATGCTGTGGCGGTGTCCCATATAAAGTAGAGGAAGTTGGGCACGGATGTTAGCCCAGGGCCAGTCTTCCTCAGCAAAAAAGGAGGATTGGCAATGGCTGTTAGCTCATGGCTGGTCTTCCTCCCCCAAAAACAAAAACAAAAACAAAAAAGGCATAAACACACTGATTTTATAAGAAAATCAATGTACTAAACATTGTATTGAGATACAGCATTTGAAAGTACAACTAGTACTTGACCTATTTAAAACGTATACTAAGTTTAATGAATGTTATATACTTAAAAATTATTTTGCTTGCTTTATTAGAATTAAGGTGAATTCTGGAAGAAATTATTGGAATAGCTCATCTCTGATTTTGAAAAATTAGGTACTGGAGTGTAGGATGTTCAAACTGATGAAGTCCAACTCCCAGAAAGTTCCTGTGGCAAGAGGAGGCATCAAAATCACTCCACTGACCTTCAAGCAATATATTTGGGCCCTAGAGTATTTAAAAGTCCTCACTAAGGATTCCAAGTATGGGAGTTTGGGAAAAGTCATCTCACGGATTCAATCATGTTATAGACTAATTTTATGGTATGGATATTTGATAACCATTAGATAGCCAATCAGATTTGTGAGCCTTTGCTCTACCAACAACTCTCCCTGACACCTACTGCGACCCTGGTCCATTCTTCAGAGTAATGGGAAACATTGCATGAATCAAAATGTGTGGATAAAGTTGTTGGAAAAAGAACAAAGGATGAGAACAACAGAGAAAGAAACCAAGATTTAACCCCAAATATGGACTATTTAGAGTAACAGGAGACTTGAAAGGCATCGGCAAGCTACTTCAAAACTATTAACAATAATAGTTTGTTTTAGTTAACAAAGACACCCAGTGAGAGTAATATATCTGTCTATAAAATCTGATTTCTAAAACTGATAAATTAGGTGGTGATACTTTGCTTTGAAAAACTTCCCACAGGTTTCTAATAAATGTGCATTTAAATTGTGATTTGAGTTATCAAGTTTGATTTTTCTTTGTCCTAAGAGATTGTCTAATCAAATTCATTCAGTGGAAGGATTTAATTTTTTTCTGGTTTTATTCTTGACAGGTACTAAATTCAGTTTTTTTTGAACACTCCCATTAAAGGGAAGCCCGGTGTTTCAGAAGTAGAGCTACTCAAAGCAGGCTGTCCAGCTATGGGTCAGATTTTCCTTACATAGAATTGAAATCTACTTCACTGTAACTGACACCCTCCTGCTTCTATTTTTGTCCCATCCAGCCATCCAGGATAAAGTCTAACCCCAACCCACACCACAGATCCTGAAACATCTGAGGACAGATATCACATGCCTCCTATGTCCTATTTTTACTAGGAAACGTCTCCAGGGTAACTGTATAATTCAGTGGAAACTTCATGGTCCTGAAGTCAGAATTCAGTCGATTCTTGGCTGTACAGTATTGGAAAACCTCTTAAGCCCCATCTAAGTTTCCTCATCTGTGAAAGGGAATATCCTAGCCTTACTAGGGTGTTCTGGAGAAGAAATGAGCTGGCACAGCTGATGCCCACTACAGTGCTTGACTCAGTGAAAAAACTCAAGAATGTTAATAACTCTCTCTGCTCCCAGCTTACTCCTATTTGTCCTCAAAATGAGAAACTTAGAAGTGAATGAGACACTCCAGATTACAGTGTGATTGGTTCACAGTTCTGGAGATTGTACTCCTAAAAATGTCTCCTGAGGCTTCAAGAATTTTAGCCCACAAGTTTTATTTATATGAAAATTAGGTAGGTCTCTCTTTCCTATCTTGTATCATGATTTCTTTCTGATTTTTAATGAAATACTACACATTTAGCTGTGTTAAATTCCCTCTTGTTAGTTTTGGCTCATCCTTTCAGTCCATTGAGACCTTTCTGGAAACTGAATTATTTTATCTAACTTATTAGTTCACCTTTCTAGCTTGGTTTAATCTACACATTTCTGTTATGCAGAATTTGGATATGCCTGCACATTTTCTGAGATGTATATTTCACAGAACAGACTACACCAGACTTACAAGCAGCACAACTGCCTGATCTGAGTCTTCGCTCCTCTTCCCCACTCTGTACTTCCTTTACTGAAGAGACTGTCAGAGAAAGGTCCTCACATCACTGGCAGTGCAACAAGTACTCCAGGCGATTTATGGGCTGGTCCAAAGGAGAATGGAAAGACACAGGGTTCCCATCCAGTAAAAGAAGAAATTAACTATTAGATGTACAATGGCCTCGTCACTGAAAATCTACCAAATGCAGCTCTGGGTGGTCACCAGCGCCACCAGCCCTGTCACCTTGGATAACATTTATTATGTAATGTAGAAAGGAACATGGGCTTTAGATCCAGACTTCCTGGGTTCAAATCCTGACACCACTGCTTGCTTGCTGACTAATGCTGGGCAAGTTACTTAAGTTTCTCTGTGCCTTGGTCTCCTCTTTGGTAAAATTATAGTTACTACTTTTTGCTTTGACATCAAAACAATATCCAAGCATCAATGGAAAGGAAAGAAGAAGAAAGAGAGAGGAAAAGAAGAAAGGAAAGGTGGGAAGGAGGGAGAAGAATTACAGAAAGTCATGGTGAAGGTACAGTCTTACTCTTGCTTTTTAAAATTGTTTACTTCAACCTACAACTCAAATAAATTTGTTTTACTTCTCTCTGCATTGAGAGGTTAAGCTGGGTCAAATGAGAATTCCTTCCTGGTGGCCAAAACATAGAGTTAGTGTCCTCAGGGTCTTTTCTTCTCCAAAGTGGAGAACAAATTTAAACTCGTCAAATGACTTGACTTAAAGGCAGTAGAAAGGACTGTGAAGAATTCTTAAGGTATATAATCTTGTATATAAGTGCAAATTCTCCCATGTTCTAATTACACTGGACTCTTGCACTTTCTTCAGTCATTTATGTATGACTTTTCATTAATTAATCATTTATATTAATGGACTACTACAAATACTTCCTTACTAAATTTTCTTAGCATGATTTTTAGGTCTTCGTGGTCACACTTTCCATTCTAGTGCATGTGTACTTCATGTGAGCAACTGAACCATGGGGGCACCAAAACTCAAAGCTCCACAGCTAGTGCCATAAGCCTTGCCTTGGTGGGGCTCCCTCCTCCTTTAGTCTGGCTCCTGGGCTTGGCTCTGGGTCCAGCTTCAGACTATGCCTGGTTTGCTGGACTCTAGGGCTGGCACTCGCCCAACCTCACTCCCCTACTTCCACCACTAACATGCTGTCTTATGTCAGATTAAAACATATACTACAGAAAGAAGACACTGAGAAAGGATGAGAAAACACAATGCAATACGAGTAAAGGGCTGGGGTGGGGGAATAACATAACTTTTCACATTCTGTTTCCTTTCACATACAATCAGCCCTGGAAAGTTGTCTATGTTAACAGAATAGACATGCATTCCTACATATGTATATTTAAGGATATGTATATGTGTATACATATACATATACAACAATACATATTGCTAAAAATGGATGAATACTTCATACTGACCTTAGGGGGTTTAAACGGATAGTCTGGTGAAAAGGTAATGTCAAGAAAGAACACCCCTCCTTCATAGACAGATCCTGGGGGTCCCAATATAGTTGACCTCCATTCATAAATGTTGTCTCCTTTGGGTCCAGCACTGAAATAAGACATACAAATGAAACGTGCTTAGAGATTACATAAAGCCTGGAATTTAAAAAATCTATTCATGGTAACAATAAATTGAGCAATTTGATGAAAACACAACAAAGTTAATAGGCTAATTCTATATGATGATTCATTTGTCAATATCATCAATATTCTATAAATGAGATACTTAATAAAACAGAACCAAGAAGATTCCGTTTTGCCATTCACAACCCTAAACCTATGGAACAAAAGATTCCAAGGGCCAAAGATCAGAGGTAGGAGCAAAAATGTTTAATAAAGCATGAAATTATTTGTGAGGTCCTGAGAAGAGTGATACAGTCAAAGGGTCAAAAAGACATATTTCCAAAGTCAGAAGGGTGGCTAGAGAAAAAAATAGTCTAATTTCTCTGTTAACAACTGAGAACACAAATGAGGTTCATGGAGATCAGTAAATGTTCATTATCCATAAAAGTTAGCTCAAGTATCATATTTCATCTGAAACTTCTTTTCTCTCTCTCCACCAAAGAATCTCTGCCTACCCCTCCACCCCAAAACATCACAATTAGTGTGGTCTATAGAAGATAAGATGTATCATTTTGTTTTATACTGTGTTTTGTAATGTTTACTTTTTCTGTCCCTCCCTAGAGTAGAAGTTCCTTGAGGAATAGATTTTTGCCTTGATTTTAGTGCCTATGAGTAAATGTTTGTTGGATGATGATGGATTAATAGCAAAGCAAGGGATGCCACATAGCTACTTAGCAGCAAACATATATCCTAGTATCAGAGAAACTCACTGAGGAAAATAAGGCCTGCACAAGTCAACTGAATTGTACTAATTCTCTTAGGCGAACAGAAGGGCAAAATGAGATTATAATTTAGCTTTTCAGTGTTCTTTTTGCTACATCAAGCTGATACCTACATCTAATAGCCAGAAATCTCCTCACACTCTGTAGCAAAGTGGGCAGTCCTGTTAAGGTGTTTTGGAAAGATTTTATTGTCAACAAAGATTTAGCTTCTATTCTCTCATTTCAAAATTAATTTATATCTACAAAAAATTCATTGTTGAGCAGTGTATCAAAAAAGCATGCATCTTAACCAAGTTGGGATTATTCTGAGAATGCAAGGATAATTTAATAACAGAAAATTATTAATGTAATTTACCTCACTAACAGACTAAAGTAGAAAAAAATGATAATCTCAATAGGTGCAGGAAAAGCACTCAACAGGCTGTAATAATAGCCATTCATGGTAAAAACTTTTAGCAAAATTGGAATAGAAGGAAACTTCTTTAACCTGATAAAGGGCATCTACCAAAAAACTCACAGTTAAGTAATACATTCAATGGTAAAATATTAAAAGCACATCCTTCAGAAAACTGAGGAACAAGACAAGGATGCCCACTACATCCACTTCTAATCATTATTACACCAGAGATCATATTCATCAAGGTATGAAAGACACAAGGAACAAAACAAAACATATATGGATTGGGATGGAAGAAATAAAACTGTTAGCATTTGCAGTATTTACGTACACAGAAAAACTCTCAAAATCTATATACAATTTACTAAACTTAATAAAAGGAGTCTGCAAAGAGGCTGGATATAAGGCTGGAAAAATCAACCGTACTTCAGTACACCAACAAAATTAGAAATGTATGTTAAAATACCTTTTATAACAGTATTAATAATATAAGGAACCTATGGATAAATTTCTTTAAAGATATATAAGATTTTTATGGAGAAAATTATAAAACTTACTGAAATACATTGAAGAGAATTAAATAAATGGAGGGAGATACGAAGCTTATGGGTAGGGAAATCCAATATCCTATAGATGTCAATTTTCCCTGAAGTGATCCAATGCCAATTCCAATCCAAAGTCTAACAGTTTTTTTAAAAAAAAATAAAACTTGGGGCCGCCTGGTGGCGCAGCGGTTTAGTCCGCGCTTGGCAGCCCAGGGTTCGCGAGTTCGGATCCTGGGCGCCCGCAGACGCACTGCCTGTCAGCCATGCCGTGGTGGCGTCCCATATAAAGTGGAGGAAGACGGGCACGGATGTTAGCCCAGGGCCAGTCTTCCTCAGCAAAAAGGGGAGAATTGGCAATGGATGTTAGCTCAGGGCTAGTCTTCCCCACAAAAAAAAAAAAAAAATAAATAAAAAATAAATAAAACTTGACAAATGATTCTAAAATGTGTTTGGAAGCTCAAAGAAAGTCCTGAAACTTTTCCACACCCATATGAAATCTGATACATGTCAGAACTGAGGGGGTTAAGAAAACAGTTTTTGTATTTGGAATATAGAGAAATTGAATTTCTAACTCAATAAATATACAAAACTCTGTTGCAGATGGATTAAGCACTTAAATGCAAAAGTCAAAATTTAGAGTTTGACTAAAGAGAGTGACAAGCCACAAACAGAGAAAAGATATTTGGAACACATAAAATTAACCAAATTATAGTGTTCAGAATATACAAATTTCTGTAAATCAATAAGAAAAAGACTAATAATCCATTAGAAAAGACATAAATAGGCATTTCAAAAAGAGGAAACATGAACGGCTAACAATCATATGAAAAATGCTCAATCTCATTAAAATCAGGGAAATGAAACTTAAAATTACAACTCAATATTATGTTACAAAATATATAGGCAAAAATAAATGCCTGAGAAAACCAAGTGCTGATGAGGATGTGGAAAAACAAGAACTCCTATACATTGCTGATGAATGTGTTCAACCACTTTGGATAAGAATGTGGACTTATCTAGTTAAGTTGAATATAATATATACTCCTATATTACAACACAGCAATTACATTCCTAGGTACATTCCCCAGAAAAATTTTTATACATGTATACCAGAAGACATATACAAGAATGTTCACGGAAGCACTATTTGTAATAGCAAAATTGGAAACAACACAAATGTCCTTTGACACAAAATGGATAAATTTTACCTATAGGAATACTTCAGAGCAGTGAAAATATATGGATTAACATGGATGAATCTCAAAAATATCACATTGAATAAAAAAGCAAGTCTAAAAGGAATATATACAATATGATACTGTTTCTACAAAGTTTGAAAACAAGCAAACAAGAAAATATATTGCTGAGGGACACATATATACGTAGTATGGCAAGAAAATGAATGAGAACAAAAGTTCAAAAGAGCAGTTTCCTGGGTGGAATTAGAGGGTGGAAGAGTATTACACAGGACCTTCAAAGGTTCTGGGAATGTTTTACTTCTCAGTATGTATGGTGGATTCAGGAATTATCTGTTTTTAATAAAACTAATGTAGGGTTCATAACTTACGTGTTAGACATGTTCTTATATATGTATCAAATTTTTACATTAAGAAAAAGTACCCAAAAATGTTATCTGAGAACAGCAAGTTGCAGCATATGTACAGTGTGATCCTACTGTATAAACTGGAAATACAAAACAATATTTTATGTTGTTTATGGATACATATCTATGTCAAAGTCTTTTAAAAAATGAACTGGAAAGATATATCTAAATTCATCACAGTGGTTGTGCAAGCAGCAGGGGAGATGTTGAGTGGGGTGATGAGAGGAAATAGATCTAGAGATGGGGAATGAAGGAGAGTTCAATGTTATCTGCAGTGTTTGATTTCTCTTATTGAAAAAAAGATTAAGTAAAAAACTAAAATAAAATAGTCTTAAGTTTTTTGCAAAGTGCTGAAATATTTTGAGAAGCAGTGCCGCAAGGCACCAGAGTACTGCACATCTGCCCCATCTTCCCCTTTATCTACCTCTCCTGAAGTCGACACAGACAGAATATAGTCAGGCCAGATGACAATAAAGCTTTGGCAACAACAGCCCCTTGTTGCCAGACAAGCTCACTTATTCAGATGAATAATACACATGGTTACACTCTGAGCTATAATTAGACTCAATATGAAGAGATAAGTTTATCAGAAGGAAGAGCTTAAAAGTAGAGTAAATTATAGGTTTGTAGTTACATTACTTCAAGGTAGATGAAGAAATTTAGTTTAAAAAACACACACAGGAGAGCACACAGTTATGAAACAATGTGTACAGACACATTTCCCAAATACGAACATATAATTTCTCTTACTCCGAGAAATTTTAAGACGATCGTCCAAGAATGACAGTCACAGTTAATTAAATAACTTAGGCTAAATAAGGAGTCATCAAATAGTGCCACCAAAGAAGGACTCAGAAGTACAAGGCAGGACATATTTCATAAAAGTGGGCAATGTCTTTAGATAACTTACATTTAATTTGTGCCTATTCCAAGTTTTATCTGGCTCTCAGTCAAAACTCCAAATTTTATTGGTTCTTTGAAGTTTGTCAGCTGTCTGTGCAGTTATTAACAGTGGATTAAATAACACAGCTAACATTATCACTCAGTTGGTTTATGCTGCCAAAATGTGTCTTTTTAAGAAAATACTTTACTAGTAGTAACAAACTATCTTGAAAACAGATTGGTGTTTTAAAATGCATTTAAAATTAGTATTACCTCCCTAATATATAGATTGAGTCATAGCAATCTGGCCTCCCCTCTCATCTTACAAATGGCATGTCTGAACCACTTGCAATCACAAAGCTTATAGCAGTGGTTCTTGAACTACACAGCCCTCTGTCTCACTCCTATTTTGCTATGTCCCAGTTGAGAAATCCTGGTATAAAAGTCCAGAACTGTGATGTATAATACGGTACATACAGCTACTGAGCACTTGAAGTGTGGCTAGTGCAAATTAAGATGTGCTGTAAATGTAAAAAACGTACCGAATTTCTATGACAATGCAAAAGAAAGTAAAATAATCATTACTTTTTGTTAATTACACATTGAAATGATAACAGTTGGGATATATTGGGCTAAAAATACATTAAAATGAACTTCGCTGATTTCTTTTTACTTCTTTTAATGTGGCTACTAGAAAATGTAAAATTACGCATAGCTCACATTATATTTCTATTCGACAGCACCGTTCTAGAGCAGCAATAAAACCTTCTGTGATAATGAAAATGTTCTAGTTCTCATCCTTATCCAAAATGGTACTCACTAGCCACATGTGGCCATTAGGCACTTGAAATGAGGCTAGTGAGAATTTCACTTGAAATGAGGAAGTGGATTTTCAATTTCACTTTATTTTAATGAATTTAAATCTAAACAGCTCCATGTGGCTAGTGGTCACATATATTGGACACTGTAGATCTAGAGGCTCTAGCAGCCCATACTGACCAAATGTTTTCATAATATGTTAGAATTATTTGGATCTATACAAAAGAGAAGGGGCTTTTACATACTTTGATTGAACCAAAGAAATGAGAAGCAGATGTTGCAGACTGTATTTTATATTTTTAATGACTGCTTCTCCCTTAAGTTGATCACATAAAAGTTGGTGCCAGAGAACACCTGCATTATAGAGCGGTGGTGAAGAACACGAATAGACTCCAAGCCATACTTGCTTGTCTGAATCCCAGCCCTGCCACTGAAAATCCGTATGACACTGGTAAAGATGCAATCTTCCAATGCCTTAGTTGCTTCATCTGCAAAATGGGGCAATTATAGCACCAGCCTCATGGAGCAACTGTGAAGTTTCAGTAGACTTGTAGTCACAGAGATTGAAAAATAGGGCCTTGAAGGGCCCAAATAGTAAGCCTCCAAATGTTAGCTACTATTGTGGTTGTGTTTATGACTTGTAGATGATACAGAAGTTCGTCAATACACTTAAAAGGTTAATTGCCTGGTGATTTTATAAGAAGGGTTTCAAGATCCTAGGACTAGAAAACAGGCTACCAAGACCTGTGCATAAATCATCATTATCATCCTGCAACCTAGTCTTATGATGTGTATCTAGATAAGGCAGAACTTTGGAAATCATGAGAAATCCACTCCCAGGAAATCCAATTTTTCACTGAATGGAACGTTTATTTAACATCAGGATTTTTATTTATATGAGGTTTCTAGCAATGTTTTCCTACTTGCAGTATTTTTAATGATCAATACCCTTAATTTTTTTTATTTTCATATTTTATTTTTTAAAGAAGAAAAATAAACAGAGCTAACAGAGTTAAACTTCAAAATAAAATGCAATTAGGTAAATCTATTAAAATGCCAATTATCAGTTAGCAAATTACCAATTGGTTGAATGCCCAAAGTTGCTGCTTAGAGAAATTCTGTTAGAGAATCAACATAAACTGTTGTTCAGCTTTCCATGCTGCTGCCTACAGTGGATGAGCCCTTATGGATATATGAACTATTACACATTTATAATAAAAATGTTGAAAAGGACTAAGCACTCCCTGTCTTTAAGATTATAAGATGCTTTAAATACATCTGACTGTATTTCAACGTGCTGTGCCACAGTTATGACTCTAAGACCAAGAGTTCTGGCTGCATCTGCTGCCTTCTCATTTAACACTGACTGAGACAGGTAAAAAGGAAGGACGCCCAGGCAATGCTGGGATCCTGGCTCCAAGAGGATTTCTTAGGAGCTCTAGCAATCCCTGCTTATATGTCAGACTGCATGTAGCTGAATTTATCCCTTCCAGTGGGGAGGCACATTGTTCACATACAAATGATATGCTGCAAAGTCCCTTTGGAAGTGAACAGCTGCAGGAATATTGAGCTTCAGGCTTACAATACAATAATGTATGTGTTTCTCTAGTGTCAGACTGCAAGGAAAGGGTAGTTCCCATCCTTTAAAAGAAAATATGGCCCAGATCAGTTAAAGATAAGGATAGCAGAAATGGCAGTTGACGACGGGAAATGCCACCAAACTGTCTGAATGAGATGAGAAAAAAAAACATGTGCAGGTGGAGAGATTCAAGGAGAAAAATGTTTTCAAGTGTTCTCAAAGCCACGGGCTGACCTATTTGTTGCTAAGTTGAACAGTACTTTTTGTCTTCATTTTCCAAAACTCTCTGTAGCTTCCACCCTGATTCCTGAAAAACTCTCTTCCCCAGCTGTCTCTCCAAGACTCTCCCTCTAATTTAGAGCCCTACTCCAATTCTTTTGTCTTCTTCAATATCTTCCTCCCTAAGGGTTTCTACCCTCAGCCACCTTGTTTTCTCACCTTCATTCCAGTGAGAAATTATCTCATTATCAACCTACCAAACACTTACAGAATCTCTAATCTGGTCAGAAACCTGAGAGTCAACCTTGACTATGCTTCCTCCTTCTCTTCTCCTCTAAATTCCCCAAAGGCTGTAGAATCTTACTCCGTAATATCTCTGTAATCTGTCTACTGGCTGCATCAGCTCTCACTCAGATGACGGCACCAGCATCCTCTGTGGCTTCTCTGCCTCCAGTCTTGCTTTCCTTCGGTCAATCCACCAAACTGCAGATAGGGCAATCTTCAGAAAATCTTTAAAATGGGAACTTTTGTTTCCCTGCTTTCGCTGGCTTCTTAATACCTTCAAGATCAAGTCCAAATTCTTTTGTAGCATACAAAGTCTTTCATAAGGATCTGGCTCCAGCTTATATCTCTGGCTTCATCCCTTGCCACTCCCCTCTCCTCCAACTCCATTCTCCAATCATACTGGAATTACTTGTAGAACCTCTAAGGTAGCTGGGCTCTTTATTGCCTCCTGGCTTTTGGATAAGATGCTCTGAGGGTCTGACCATTCTATTTGTCCTTTGGGTCTTATCTGCATTATCCTCCAGGACATCTTTTTTTCCCCCAAAGGCTAGGTTCTTCTTTGGAAGTGGTATCATTCTACCCAAACATAACATTATAAAAAGTTATTTATGGGACCTTTAATACCAGGGAAAGAAGAAATATTAAGGAACAACATTATCTAAATCACAGGAAAAAAGAACTTATTCTGATAGTGAAAAGGCATCCCTATGGCCAAGAGGGTTTTGAGAAAACAGGCCAGGATTGTAGCTCTTGAGAAGACAAATGGATAGTGGAACTTCTGAGGTTCCCTATGTTTGTATTCAGTAATTAAAAAAAAAAGACCAATACCACCAAAGTCCACCATAACATCTTAGGAAGTTAGGATATAATAGTGTTGATAGAAAAGATCCATTTCATACACTAAGCTCCAAACAGAACTGGACTGTTAACTTTTTCTCCTTCATACAGTTTCTTTCTAGTCCTTAAGGGTCTGGTCCTCATTCTCAAAGTATTCCAAGAAAAATAATTATTTTATACTTTTTGTCAATGAGTGCTTAATAAATGGGAAGGATTTCTATATCCCACTCATAATTTCCAGATTTGAGATGTAAAGACGAAAAAAAAATGATTTCATTTGACTAGTTATCTTTTACCAAATCTTACTTTAAAGTCATTACTGTTATCTACTTTGTACCCTTAGTTAACAGTGTCAACAACTTAGCAGAGAGGAAGAAATGGGAGGAAAAGAGGATTTTAAACAAAAAATAATACTGCTTAATAATCATAGTACTTTCTTTTCCCAGGGAAGGTAGTAAGCTAGCAAGACAGTATGAGTAAACTAGTCTTCTATAAGTTATTGAGGAAGGAAGATTCTCTTAGTAAGCTTATGACATCTTAGACTTCCTTTCTTCTTTCTACATTATGTATAGGGGTGTGTGTGTGTGTCTATGTGTGTATTTAAATTTCCCAGCGTGTGATATAGTGCAGTGAGTGTACAAGTCTGCAACAGACTTAAAATTTTAAGAGACGTAACTGCAAAACAGTGAGCAGAGAGAAGCAGAAAAACTGGGAAGCAGGAAAGAAGACTACACGGAAAAACTGTATATTCTTCCTCAGCTACATTTTTATATGACACATTCACTTGTAAGCACAAAGATAAGTCACAGAGTCAAAAAGAACCAAATCTTACTTTATGTATGTGGGTGTTAGAAATGTGTTGTTAGTGCCATCAAGTCAACTCTGACCCCCAGCGACCCTGTGCACAGCACAGCGGAACCCTACCTGGTCTTGATGCGCCATCCTCTCACCTTCTGGCTCTTTATCAGACAATGCTCCACCGCTATTCATAGGGTTTTCATGGCCAAGTTTTTTGGAAGTGAGTGGCCAGGTCCTTCTTCCTAGTTTGTCTTAGCCTGGAAGCTCCACTGAAACCTGTCCACCATGGGTGACCCTGCTGGTATTTGAAATACTAGTGGCATAGCTTTCAGCACCATGCACCCGCCACAGTAATGACAACCAACAGACAGGTGGTGTGGGTCCCTGACCAGGAAACAAACCCGGGCTCCAGAGGTGAGAGTGCCGAGTTTTAGCCACTAGACCACCAGGACTGGCCTGTTAGAAATCAGGTTACAATTATAAAGACTTCAGAAACCACCTAGTTCAACTTTTTCATAACACAGAAGAAACCATTAGAACTGGACTGGAATTTCACTGATCTAGATAATTAGGCATAAAAATCAATCAGATTTACTTAAAATATCGAAATATAGAATTTTTAATCCTTTAGTCAGCTGAAAGGACTCTAGAAATAAGTTAACTGAGTTATTATCAGCCTTTTTTTTCCTTTTCAACACACTCTCTTCTTGCAGAAAAAAGTGATTCTTAGCATGTATATGAGGGAGGGGGAAGGGAAAAGGAAGGAATAATTTGAAAAAATGAAAAAGCTCCGCCTCCATTGAGAATCACTTCTATCCAAAGCCTTCACTTCAAAAGTGATAAAGTCAAAGGTCCACAAAGTGAAATGCTTTGCCCAAGACCACACTCACAGAAGAAAACCTGAGCTCTCTGATCCTAACAGGTTCTTACTATGTCACAACTGCTGCCAATTTAGATATGAAGACTCAGCTGGGAAAACTGTATGGTTACCATTTTGATAAACTGCCTTGCTTAAGGTAGGAGACCAGAGATCAAGGTCAACACCTCGATTTTCTTTTACCTTTTCATCCTGGGCATGTTTCAAGGACTAGATTCAGAAGTTTGGTAAACAGCCATTTTTATTTCAGCTACCAAATTCCTTTTTTTCTTAGCTTTTCAAACTTCTCTTCAGTCTTTAGCAAACTTACCACTTCTTGCAATACTACTCTTGTTGTCCACCTCCCACCCCAACTCTTGTGCTTTTTCTTGATTCTTTGTGAGAAATGAAAGGTCTCAAGGTACTCAGGGCTTCCAGAATTAGCCTCTCTTATCTGTACGGTAAGAAGAATCTTGGCATGTGGCCTAGCCCAAGTAGCAAGTAAAGTTTCTTTATTATTTAAAATTTCCCCCACACATGCATTAGCCAGGAAGGCTATAGAGTTTTAATGTGTCTACTGATCTCACGTGCAGGTTAAACAAGCTTTTGACAAGAGTGCAAGCCACTGCTGCCCCGACACAGTTTTCAGGAAGCCAAATCCTTCTCAAAATTTTTCAGTTCTCAAAAATGTTAACCCTCATAGAGGACAGAATATAAAGTTCCCTGGTATCATTCCAAATGCAGCTTTATTACTTTCTAACATTTATACTTTATCAAAGTAAAAATTCCATTTGAAAGTTAAGATGGGACAGATCTTAGAAACAGTTAACTATTCTTAGACAGTATAGTTAAGATTTATTTGTTTATTAGTATAGAGAGTTACGATCAAGGCAATTTGTTTCCCAAGTAGGTGAAATACCTCCAATATACTTAATACACTTTTCACTGGCTAAGAACATCTTTTGTTTCTTGGATAGGAAAATGGTAAACAACAATTTCTTCATACAGCTGCCTAACATTCCAAAAAAGCTCAGCTGTGATATCCTACAACCTGCATGATTTTTCTTTGTATCCCTGACACTGCTATCTGGCTCCAAGACCCATTATCACTGTTCTCTTTGACCAGGCTGCCAGGAAGCCAAGGTTAGCACAGAGGAGGGAGAGGAAACAAGTCAACCAGAAGACTAACAGTAAAAGTCAACTGTACATACACTTAATAAATGTTTGTTGAAGAGCAATAAACATCTTTAGTAAAGCAATAGTCTACTAGTATAGCATAGTGGTAAAGAAAGAGGGCTTCAGATGGAGAGCCAGGGTCTGAGTCCTGGCTCTGCCACTTACTATGTGACTTAAAGCAAGTTATTTAATCTCTTGCTGTCTCAGTTCCTTCCTCTTCGAAAGAGAGGCTGCCTCACAGAGTTGATGTGAGCATTAAATGAGTTAATATATGTGAAGAGCTTAAAACAGTGCCTGGCTCACAATACGGGACATATATGTTTATGCTATTATTATCAGGTAAGTGAGAGACTAGTAGGATTGACTTAAGGTCCTGAAGCTCACCTCTCCCTTTACCCCAGAACTCAAGACATGGAAATAGAGTTTATCTTTAGGGGTTCTAATTTCCCTTTTCTGCACCTACTGTATGACACCTTGTATGCTAATATCTCTCTCTGTCCCCCATATTTCTCTCCATTAAATACTGAGCTCATGAAAGAAAGTGACAAATGACTGAAAAGTTCCACCTTTCTTGGTTTATAATTCAGTAAAGAATAGCTTCAGTTTTACACCTTGCATCCTATAACAACACAGGAGATAGCACCAGGCCAAAATTCCCATATAGTCTGTAATAGTGGCTTTAACATTCATCCTCTCACCTCCATGATACACACACATTACCAGTTCAACAAAAACAAATAAAATATAGAGACACTTTCTCCCCCCAAGTTTAGGAGAAGAAAGGCTAAATGTCAGCCCTGCAGAGGAAGAAAGGTGCTAGGTGGCTGAAGTAGACCCTGTAAATAATAATCCAGCACTAACAGACATTGATTAATTGTCAACAAGAAGTGGTGTTTAGTGAACTTAATTCAAAACTTCTCTATGATTACTTCAGGAGATCAAGATCTTCACAAGATGAAAATACTGGCGATAGGGTGCTGAGACTTATTTTCAATAGTTCCCCACCTTTTCTCAGTGCTTACTACATGTAGGATACTGTACCGTGATCTGGGCAAGACAAAAAACAGTCATGATCCTCAAGGGGCTTCCTATCTGGGCCACACGAGAGAAGGTAAGATGAATGTACTCCATGGGATTCAAAATCAAGATGCCATGGGAGCCCTGGGAAAATAACTTCATTTCCTGGTGGGTGGGCTTTCTTACACCAGAGCAATACCAGGCCTCATTTCAGCAGTGACCTGAGAAAAAGAAACACCACACTCTCTCAGGGTAAGCATGTGGTTTGGACACGTCCCACAGGTGGTTCGGACAAGAAGTGCACCTTCTCTAGGGAACGGCTTTATAGGGGTGGCAATTAAGCTGGGTTGGAAAGTTAAAGCAGATTTCAACAGGTACAGGAAGATGGGGCATAACAGGTTAAAGGCACTGCATGGAAAAAAAACAGGGAGAAGCAAAGTGGGAGAATAGCAAATATGCCAGGTGACTGAGGTCAGTTAGTGTACGGCCTGGAAATGTATTCTGGAGACCAGTGGTTTTCAAACTTGTTGCTGCTAGGAGCTGCAGAGTTCCATTGTGGTCTTTTGGGATCACTAATATCTCTGCTTCCTTCCCACATGATATTCAACCAGAAAAACTCCACTTAGCTTTTATCTCTCTCTCTCTCTCTCTTACACACACACACACATATATACACACAAACATATATATATATTCAGAACATGATTTCTTTGAATAAAGGCAACCCAGTGCTTAAAAAAAATGTTGGAACTGTTGCTGGAACTTAAAAAAAAAAGCCTGGGTTCTACCCTAGACCAACTGAATCAGAATTTAATGAGCACCCGGGATTGAGAACTACAATCACAGTCTATGGAGTCACTGAGGGCCTCAAAGTGTGGTCCAGAGAGCAGTAGCATTATGCAGACCTACTGAATCAGAATCTACATTTAAAAAAAGATCTCCAGATGATTGGTATGTTCATAAAAGGTTGACAGGCACTGATGGGAGGTTCTAAGTAGGGATCACACAATGAAATCCATGTGCTATATACTAAGATCCATCATTTACCGAGCATCTCCTATATGCCAGACACACCTCTCTGAGCCTCAGATAAATTTTCTTATCTGTAAAAGGGAACATTATTTACCTTGTGGGGCTTCATAAGAATTAGATATATATAAAGTGTCAAGTATAGTGCCTGGCAAAGAGTGGGTATTTTAAAAATGGTAACTATTGCTATTAACATATATTCCTTCAAATTACTGTCACTCTGCAAACTTAACTCTTATCTGAAACTAAGGCTCAAAGAAGTTCAGTGGCTTGACAAAGGTTACACAGTAAATGGTGGAACTAAGTTTCTAACCTAGGACTGTCCCATTCAAAAGCTCATCTTTTTACCCACACAACGCTCTGACAGCAAGGCTTAGCACAGATCGGAAGCAGGAGAAACTGAAGACATGGCAGCACTGATAATAAACTAAATGGTGTCAGTGTTAGCTCCCTACATTTCTGTTTAAGAGACTAGAATTAGCTAAAATTACAAACAAGTATCAATAAAAACCAGATTAGAGGTATTATGGTTTGAAGAAAACATGTAAATCCTGATATCATGTAAGCACTTAGCAACCTAGTTAACAACATTTATATAATAATATTTAGTCACTATTTAACAATATTTAATCTCTGGGTAGGTTTATAGAGTTCACAAAGCACTTTCATATGCATCATCTTCTTTAACCTTCACCACAACTATGTGAGATGGGATTATTATTTTCAAATGAGTTCACTCCACTTACTTTCTTCCTTCTTAAACCCCTATTTAATCTCATAAACCTGGATTTCCTAATAATTTACCGTGGCTTTCATGAAAGCATCAGGCTTTGTGTTAAAAAAAATCCAGATTTTCAACGACATGCAGAGATTTCATCTCCTATCCTGCTTTCTTCCCTTCAGCCCATCAGCAAAGGTCAGAAGATAGACGGGTTTTTGCAGTCAAAGGGAGTAAGAAGATGGCAGGTAGCATAGGTCTGTCTATCTTGTCTGCTCCACAGACAAGGGATAAAAGGTACGTGACTGAGCTCTGGGGGCTCTTGGCAGAAGTGCTGCCCCAGCCGGATATGAGTTTTTAATAGACCAGCCACACAAAACACCCTGGTGGAGAAGAGAGAATAGGTAACCAAACAGAAGACTAAGAAGTTACTTTTGGGCTTTTGGTGTATTCACAAAATCTACTGAATTATGCCTCCTACCCCCCACATCATTTGTGCCAATATTTCTATCGGGCATCCTTAAGAGTCCACAAAATTTCTGACTGCATAGCTATAAAGAATACACGTTTTAAAAAGGGAAGCAAATGAAAGGCTCTAGAAACATTGTGTTCCTCACAACATTCACGGGGGGAGTATATGACAGTACTTTCACACGGGACAGTCCATTATGCCCTTGCTTTCATGTGAGATTTTTGCAGTCTGCCCTTGTAAAACATTTATAGAAGTGACTTCCAGCACTCAACTTGGTGATTTAATATTGTACAAAGTTCATTAGTCATGGTATTTATATCATTTTTCTACAGAAGCTATGATTACCTTTCAGATTTCAGCCACTGCCTCCTCTCTTTGTAAGCAAAACAAACACAGATTTTACTGAAGATCTGCTACTTAAGAACCACCAATTTGTAGTATCCTTTAATAATTCCTGTCAACGTAGGCTATCTTTGAGGGATTTAGTGGTTTTTGCGTTTGGCAGTGCTGCAATGGTGGAAATAACTTACACTGCCCATCCCCATCTTACAGTGTCTGCTAATACGGAGGGTTGTTGGCTGCCAAGCAGATTTAATTTACCCACTTCTCAGTTTGCATTAACCTTTGAATAATAAAGCACAGCTGAGGCTGCTGTAAGAAACAAACCGAGGAATGAATAATTAAAAACACCTTCTCAGCCCTGGAAAGACCAATCCCTAACCATTAGGGGAGCTTTAATTGTGACTGAACTAAGCATTAAAAAGGCTAATTGTATTCTTTATAAACCGAAACAAATGCTAAGGACATAGTGTGACTACAATATATGTAGTATATGAAAAGCAAGGCTCTGAAAGCACCCAGTAATTAGTGCAAATAAAAAAGTAAGAGTAGTCTGATTCTACAGAAAAAAATTGCTTTGAACGATGGGCACTCTTATTGTCTATATACAGAAAAAAATTGCTACTACTTATAAAAACCTATTATTCATTTGATGCAGGTGGTCTGGCTGGAGTAGCATTTGAAGGGATAGAAATGTTAAAGCTGAAACAAAAGGTTGAGAATAGAATATATTACAGGAAAACCATATCTTCTTTGAATCTGTCAAGTGCTTATGCCAGCTGGGATTCTTCTTTGCTTTTGATGGATTTAATTTTCCTTTGGGAACCCAAATCCAAACATAACTGTCATATTTATGTGTTAAGATCACAAAACAGTTATTGATATTTTATATACTTGCTAAAATGTTGTTGGTATCTAATGTCATATTCAAACCAAAGCATATCCTATTTATCTGAATATTTGGAAACAATTATCTACGTTTCTGGACCTTCAACAAAGGCCAGGACATGCCCCTAAATCAAAGAGGGCAGTTTCCCCCATTACTGACTTTAAAGTATTGACCTTTAATTTTGCTTAAACTAGGAAATTTTTTCTCATGCTTTATTTTATTTTGCTAAATATAAGGCCTTTTCCTCTACTTCTGTTCCAAAAAACCATATTGCCAGCCTTCTGGTAATAACCTTTCAGTTACTGGAAAGTTAGGGAGGTAGAAATCTTTTTTTTGAACCAAGCAATTCTATGGCTTTTAAAATGACTTTTAGTTTCCATGTTTATGCATCTTTTGGTTCTCTGAATCTTCTCTAATCTTTTGCATATCTAACAAAGATAATTCTCTGCATATAACAGGTAAAAGGACGACCAAATGAGAATAGAAATACTACTTTTTTTTGTTCTTGCAGGTTGTATTTTTAATATTTTCCTGTCTCACATCAGTTTTTGATGTAAGAAAACTAACTGCTGGCTTACACTGAACTTTTCCCCACTGGGACTAGAAATTTTTCAGTTCTTAGTCACCACTGGGTACAGTTGTTCTCAATACTCTTGTTTCTTTTGAACATCACTATACCTTTGCTATCACCCTCTAATTCTCAAATATTTATTTAAATTTCCTTTGGTGTTTGGTCCATTGCCTTTTTCTCAGTTAGCCATTTTGTAACACTTGGTTTCACTCCAAATCCAGCCAAATAAATGATCCCTACCCTCTGGTTTCCCACAGGGCATGACTTCTATCTTTATTACAGTACTTATCTAGCCCAGGTTAGGTTGTCTCCTGCCTTTAGCAGACTGGAGTCCCTTGGGGGCAGGCACTGTGTCTTACTCATCTTTGCATCCTAGGCAGCTACAATGGTGTCTGGAACACAACAGATACTCCAAGAACGTTTTTGATTCAATATGTGAATTCACAAAGAACTGACACTTGTAACACTGACCAAAAAGTGCTGAGGGCAGAGTAGATACTGAATAAATATATGATTAACTTTTTTGGGGGAGATGATATTTAAAAAAATAACTGTCTTATTTTAAAAGTTTTAGATTTATAGAAGTGTTGCAAAGATAGTACAGAGTTCTCATATACCCTATAACCACTTTCTCCTGTTATTAATATCTTACATTAGTATGGTACGTTTGTCACAATTAATGAGCCAATATTGATACATTATTATTAAGTCCACACCTTATTGAGATTTCCTTAGTTTTTATGTAACGTCCTTTTATGTTCCAGGATTCCAAAATTCAGGATACCATATTATTTAGTGGTCATGTCTCCTTAGGCTCCGTTCTTTTAAAAAAATAATAAAAACTTAAGTTGAGAAACTGGGTGAGGTGTATATGGAAAGACTTTGTACTATCTCTGCAACTTTTCTGCAAATCCAAAGTTATTCTAAAATAAAGTTAACTTAAAAAATTGATATTGAGAATGACAAGGACAATATCTTTCTTGGGATTCCTTTAAAGAAAATTCCTATATGTACAAGTGTTCAGCTTGCACAGTATGTTTAAGTTTTAAATGAAAGTACATGATTACTCATCTCTCTACATGGAGATTTCCCCAAAATACTGTCAAATGCTTTACCTTAGCTACATCCTAGTTTTATTAATGACACTGGTAATATGATACCGCTCACCAACTGTATTAGGAAAATATCAAAATTTAAAATCACTTGCTTTTTGGGGAGGAATGGTGTGGGGAGAGGTGAAGGTGGGGATATTTCAACTGGATCTGTTCTGATACACACTCAAGTTAAAGTGTCCAAATTCAGTTTGCTCGATCCTTTGTTCCCCAGACCCTCAACTCCTCTACGGTGTATCAGTTCTTTACAATTTTACTAAGCTCAGTGAAGAGATATACAGTAAAAGAAAAGTTAGCTGGGATGCCAGTAGCTACTTTCCGGTGTATTAGATCATGATTATCTTAGGAACTCAAAGTAACTTCCCAAACCCATCTCCCATTTACCCAAAGACCATAGAGGGGCTGTGCCATTCAAGATTTGGTTTAAAGCAAATATGTCAATTGAATACTGAAGAGAAATGATATAAAGCCCCTAGAAATAGTTAAAATTTGGTCAATGGTCACTTAATTCTGTAGGCTATGCCACACTCCAACTGTCCAGATGTCCATTCCTATAACTTTCTGTAAGTAAGCAGTGGAGAATGCATCACTGACATCACGATAGCTCCAATATAACTACTGACAGTAAACCCACTTTTTAATACAGCAGTCCCAAAGTATCTTCTTGCCTTGTTATACCTGCCTGTCAAATGTCTGTCCATGAAGACATAAAGGAGATCAGTATAGAATGGAAACTGGAAAGAATATAAGTTTTGGGAGAGATCTGGTAAAGAAATGGGACTGACTGGGCAACAGTTACTCCACATACCTGCATATGTGACCATTTATCTGCTCATTTACTCTCGGGCATATACACAAAAAGGAAAAGAAAGAAGAAAAAAAAGGAAAAGAGAAAGAAGGCAGTGAGAGATAAAAGAAAGATAAGAAAAGATATGGGAAAGAAAGTAGGAGTGAAAGATAGCTGTTTGCACTAAAATGTGATAGGATAGTTTTACAATTTACTACTATATTTTTAAAAGAATTTAATTTCCTCATCCTACTCCAGTTCAAGCCCTGATAAATATAAAATCTAATTTTGTTTAGATAAAATGCATTGTATAGTATATAAAAGGAGAGCAGCTATTCAACAACAACCATCTGAAGAAGGTGGGTTAAGACTGCAGGATGTAGGCAAAAAATGATTGAAAATTACCCAGTTGTAGAATTCTTACTTTACTGAATGGACCCAAAAGCAGAGAACATCAGTTTCACATGTTTCTCAAAGTTAATACATATAAATAGCAAACTGCTAGCTAAATAATAAGAGGACACTTATGCTATTTTTCAGGCATGCTTGACTTCCTCGAACTGCCCCCCAACCAAAGGGTGCAGAGGCTTTTGTCCCAAGAGAGTCAGTCACTCACCCTTGCTTCCAAGTCCAACCACCTGCTGGGGGCAAATCTTGCTCCATGTGGAGCAGTGATACTGTACTATGTCCAATTGCATTACTCATGGATACACATGATACCTACAATTTTCTTTACATCGGATGACGAATATTCTTCAGTTTCAAGAGGGTTTTTTTAATCAGAGGAGTGGTATCTTTATGAATTTGAAAGAATAAAGTATACTGTAAAGTTTTTTTCCAAAAGGACTGTGGTGGATCAGAATATAAAATTACAAACTGTCATTTACAATCTTACTTTAACAAATATGGACTTACTAAAACATCTCCATCAGATTTGATTTACATTTAATTGCTTTAATGTACCATAATTCCTCCTTAAAAAAGGTATTTTACTGTTTTCAAAATATTAATAAAAAGAAAAAATGATGTAAAATGAGATTAATTTACTTGTACATTTATTCATAATTCAACAAATACATTTTAAGCTCCTTCTGTGTGTTGGCACTGTTCAAGGTAATGTGGATGTTGCGTCGAACAAATCCAAAGTCCTTAATTTCATGGAATTTATATCCTAGTGAGGGGAAGACAACAGTAAGCAAATAAATAAGTGAATATACAGTTTGTCTGATGGTGAGAAATAATGGTGAACAATAAAATAGGTTTGGTGAAGGCAGTATTTCCAAATTATTAAAAACAAAACAAAACTTAAAACATATATGTGGAATATTTATGTATTACTTTGTGAAATTTATCTACTTCTACAAATTGCATTTTCCCATTCCAAAAATAATAATACAAAAGCTCCTGAAAAGTATCAGCAAATGATAAATTGCTTTCTCTGTAAAGTGTAATATTATTTAGTTGTATATTCACAGCTGGCTAAGGATCTACAAAATATCAAGAGAAACTCTGTCCTAATTCATGTAAGAGTTCTTTCTATTTTAGGCTAACAGTTTATTTACTGCAAACACAATTACATTGTTTATGACCAGAGCATGCTAAATATTCACAATGTAATTTTTAAAATTGTAATTTTGTCAATGATTACCTCTTTAATTCAGCAGAATAATGTTAAAATAAAGACAGAAAATGTTTTTAGTAAAAGAAACAATAAAGAATTTAACTTAAACTTTCAGAATTAAATCAACACTAAACTGGAAATGCTAAACTCTGGGGCTCATCAGTTAAGGTTGGAACTTTCCAATTTGAGTATTCCTGTAACTTTATGTACGATGTGGGTAGCAGCAACTCATATGACAACTTTTATAATGCACAGGACAGAAGTAACAAACAATAGTTTATTAAATACTGAACATAGTAGAATGAAAAATCAAACCATTAGATTCACTAAATTTAAATTGTGGGTATCTTTTAGCGGTCTACTGCCAATTTCATAAATCTTACGGTAGGTATCTAGCATAATAATTATATTCAATGTCTATATCCACAGAAGTACTATCAGTGTTAGGAAAATACCTAAGCTATCAAAACACCAACAGTATTTTTTATATTTCAAAAACAACAGCAACAACAAGAACCTCAGACAGGTGATAATCCCACTGATTATTAGAGAGAATGGCAAACCAATACTGATAAAAATATGTTGGCTAAAGGAATAAAAATCCACTTTACAAAGCAAATTTATTTGCTGGGTCATTTAGGCAATGCAGAAAACAAAATAGAAAGAGAAGGCAGAGGCAGGTGAGCACAAACACTATAAAATAGATTATAACTCATACAGTGAATGGGAATCCTTGGGTATTCCATGCTTTTGCTTGGGTTGGTAGTAGTCCATTTCCAAAGCCCAATAAGTCATCACAAACTAAGTGACTCCTCTAATTTTAAATTTAGAATCTTATTCAGATGGTGGATGACAGATCAATTCATGCTTTTAACTCCCCCATTAAAAAAGGCTCAACTTGGGGCGGGCCTGGTGGCACAGTGGTTAAGTTTGTGTGCTCTGCTTTGGCGGACTTGGAATTTGCAGGTTCAGATCCTGGGCACGGACCTACACACTGCTCATCAAGCCATGCTGTGCTGGTGTCCCACATGTAAAATAGAGGAAGACTGGCACAGATGTTATCTCAGGGACAATCTTCCTCACCAAAAAAAAAAAAAAAGCTCAACTTGTAGACACATCATTAGTATTCACAGGTTCACCCTTAATGCTTGGCTTGCCAACTCAGCGGCCTTGTATGGTAATTATGGTAAGCAGCAGAAGAGGAGAAGGGTCTATGTTTTGGTAGTTATGATATGATCACATATTAATATATTTCTCTTAGAATAAATAGATATAAATCTGTTCTTCCTTTTACTAGAACAGTCTCAATGCCAGGAAAAAAATTCAAGGCCTGCTAATGTGTTTGTAAATTTGGCTCACATGGATTTCAAAGAGAGTTGCATGTTTCACTGAGAAACCCAGCACAAAACAATTGAGACCTGTTTCCCTTTCATGGTTAATCATGCTTAAAAAATAAACTCTTAAGGGGCCGGTCCAGTGATGTAGTGGTTAAGTTTGTGTGCTCTGCTTTGGCAGTCCAGGGTTTGCAGGTTTGGATCCCCGCTGTGGGATAAGCTGCACTGCTTATTAAGCCAGGCTGTGGCAGCGTCCCACACATAAAGTAGAGGAAGATGGGCACGGATGTTAGCCCAGGGCCAATCTTCCTCAGCAAATAGAGGAGGAATGGCAACAGATGTTAGCTCAGGGCTAATCTTCCCCACCAAAAAAAAAGAATAAACTCTCAAAAAAGCTCAAACTTGTATCTTGGCAGGCTCCTGCTTCTCTATAAACCCTAACTGATTTAAGTTTTGATTTATTGATCAAAATTTTAAGAAATGCACATTATTCAATGTAACTATGCTGCATATTAATAATAAAGTTATAAATACACACCAAGAAAAATACATTCAGGAAGAAGAACTGAAAAAAGAATGGGATATTCTTCTTAAGAATGTTACTAAAGGACTTCAACTAGAAAAATGGTTTCAGAGACAAAAGCTCTGAGAAATGCTTACTTCCAGAGAGTAGGAACAGTGAGACTAGAAGCATACTAAGAACAGAAAAATCTAGATAAGATCCTGTTAGGTTTGATTGGCTTGACGCTGTAACAGAAATATCAAGAGGGCTTGAAAAGCATCAGTTCTTCGAGCAAAGCAGTGATGAGTAGGCTATAAACACACCTACCCCTGATGATAAAGTAAACAAAGGAAACAAAGACAATTATCTCAGGGTTATTCCTAAGAAGAAACCTTATGGGAAGGAGAGGCCAGAGGCTGATATGGACCAGAAAGGGGCCAAACAGAGGAAAAGACACTGAGCATAGTACCCAGGCTCACTCTGTAAAATGGCTGGTCACCAAGAAAAAGAGAGTATCCAAAGAACATGTACACTGGGTAGCATTAGAGGGGTTTTAAATGTATTACTCCCCTTCTCTCAAACTGGTGTCAGCATTCATGGACATAAAAATTCCACGTTCCTCTACATATAAGTAATGAAGGTAGATTTAAAAGCTATCTTTATCAGTGGTAGGATAATTAACAATGATGTTAATTGGAACTTTAGGCATTACATCTAGAAACAAAAAGTGGTAAGATAATGTTCTGCATTCACAACTTGCCCACCAGATAAATTTGTGGGTCTTTTGAGGTTTAACCATCTGTTTTAGGCAACATTTAAGTACAAACGTACTTGTGTAATAAAGGTCATTTGATTATTTTCTCATTTATTCATTTTAATTAATTCAAAGTCACTGTAACCAGATGCATGAGGTAAAGAAAATAAATACACACATAGCCTTAAGAAAGAAGGAAAAAGAAAATCTTTTCCCAGGCTCTAAAGGAAAAAAAGAGAACTCAAAAAATTTTCCTAAGGGGGCTGGCCTGGTGGTGTAGTGGTTAAGTTCGTGCACTGCTTTGGTGGCCCAGGGTTTGTGGGTTTGGATCCTGGGTACAGACCTACACACTGCTCACCAAGCCATGCTGTGGTGGTGTCCCATAAACAAAATAGAGCAAGACTGGCACAGATGTTAGCTCAGGGCCAATTTTCCTCAAGCAAAAAGAGGAAGAGTGGCAACAGATGTTAGCTTAGGGCCGAGCTTTCTCACCAAAAAAAAAAAAAAAAAAAAAAATTTCCTAGGAATTTTCACAGAATTAGTAAAGGCAAGATTCTTTTCAAACATTTAAGACTTTGGGAAATCTGTGTTTCTTATTACAACTTAGTACACTGGAAAACGACTATTCTATTTACTTCAAAGGTTCAAGAGAGTTTACATAATGAGTTAGTTTTGCAGAAGGCTGAAATCTTACCAATACTGTAGGGATATGGCATGGATCCCAAAGACTAGTTGTGTCCTAGCTTTTGTTCTACTGTAGTAAAGTAAAATGTCTTTATTAAAGCCAAATAGGGTACATCAATTCATCCATTAAAAGAAAATGCAGATGCTAGATCCTGGGGACATGATGGTAAGACACAGCTGCTCCTCTCAAGGAGTTTACCATCTACTGGGGGAAGATAGAGAAGTTAAGGAGCAATTACAATGCACTATGATAAGTGCTACCTGTAACAGGAATAAGTTCAGAGTGCTTATGGAAGGAGAGAGAAAAGGCTCCTCCTTCCAGTCATGAGAGGTGAGATCTGAGAGATTCAAAGAAGTCAGCCACGAGTAGGGGGAAAGTAGAACATAGGGTGGGGAGAGAAGAAGGGCAGGTAGGGGAAGAGCACAGGCAAAGCCCAGGAGGCAACAGAGAAGAGGAAGTTCCTTTCAGAAAAAACTAAGCACTATGTGATGCTGTGGCAAAGGGTGAGGCTGGAAACATAAGTAGAGCCAGATCAAGAAAGCACCTGTTATGCAATGCTAAGGTGGACTTATCTTGAGGGCAATGGAACCACTGACAGGTTTTAGAAAGAGAAGTGAACGTGAACATATTTTAATTTTAGACTTAACACTCTAGCAATGAGGAAGGGGCTGAGATTGGGGACATGAGACCAGTTAGAAGGCTTTACAATAATGAAGGTATAAGATGATGATGGTCATGATAGCGCCTTGGAAAGAAGTCAATGAATTTCAGAGCTGGGACACAAAAGGAGCATGTTGAATTTGAAGAGCCTGTACGACGTGCAAGTGCAGATGTCCAACCAGGTATGAAATTCAGGTGAAAGAGCTGTGTTGCAGAATAGATTTGTGAGACAACAGTACACAGTGGGTCTTTAGAGCCCCAGGAGTAGATTAGGTTATACGAGAACCAGCAGTGCAAAAGGGGAGAAGTTAAGAGGGAGTTCTCATGAGAAACACTCACTGGCATTTAAAAGTATGGGCATAAGATGAGGAGTCTGAGAAAGAGCAACCAGATGATAGGAAATTCAGAAGAGTATGGTATCACAGAAGCTCAGAGAGAGGAGAGCACTTCAAGGAGAAGAAAGAGGTCAACAGTGTAATATAATGCAGAGTGGTGAAGAAAAATAACATTGAGAACAGTCCATCAGTTTCAGCAAAAATCGATGTTAGTGACTTTGAGAACAGTTTAAGTGAAATGCTTGGCACTGGTTGTGGGTTAAGGAATGCAAAATAAAAGATATTAAAGGAGAGACAATGTCTCTTCATGGAAGTCTGCATGTGAAGGGGCAGAGAAGGATGTGGCTTGAGGAGGAGGCAAGAGGCGATGGAATACAGTGTACACAGGCAACAGGAAGGATTAAATCACAAACATAAGCACCGAAACCTCTTCTCCTGTGACAGGAAGGAAGGAGGGAAGAGAAGAAGATGGAAGACTGCAGTTGGTATAACACAATATCACGTGTGGCACAGTTCGAGTCCAGACTGCCACCTTGGTTGTATGACTACGGGTAAATCTGACCATGTGTAAATCTAAACTTTCCTGTTTCTCAGTTAACTCTTACAAAGATGAGGATGGTGGATTAGATACCCTCTGAAGTCCCCTTCAGCACTAAAGTCCATAATTATAATTATGTCATAATCTAATGAGTTTTTTTTTGTGATAAAAGACATCTATGAAAAATGTACTAAAATGTACATAAACGTACTTACTCGTGTCTGATATCTGCATAGTCCCCTTGGGGAAGAGCACTTGGAACCAAATTTGTACTTTAAAGTAAGAACTAGAATCACTGTGTGACTCAGGCACGTAATAGAAATGTTTAGTCTGGCCTAGTCTGCCCAACCACAAAAATTGAAGACAGGCTGGTGCTTCTTTTGACCTCTGGGGATAACCAGTAAGGACCACGTAAATTGATTTTGAATAATAGAAAGCTCTAAAACATTCAGAAAAATTAATGTTCTTTCTACAAAAGCATTTCAATAAAATCAAGTAAGAACTTTCCTCCACACTGTTTTTTTTAATTTATCATTTTCATTTAAACACAACAAGTTTATTTCTTGCTCAAGTCATTTTTAATGTGTGTTGATGAAGTGGTAAGAAGGTACTCTGCTCCTATTAATTTAGAGACCTGACTCTTTCCATTTAAATACGGAGTTCTTAACCTCTTTTTAGTTCTGTGAGTCATTTGGCAGTTTGGTGAAGCATATGGGCCTCTTCTCAGAATAATATTTTTAAATGTATAACATAAAATCCATAGTATTACAAAGGAAAACAGTTATCAGTTTTCCTGATAACAGATTTCAAACAGCTGAAGTATAGTTATCAAAGTGTTAAAAAATTTGGTGTTACAAATGTGCTTCTTTACTAGAAGAAATGAAAAAATTTAATCTAACCTGGTGAATCTAATAATTATTGTAATCTTCAAGCAGTGAAGCATAGACATTATTTTGAGATATCTGGAATAACAGTAATGTGATTTCTACTGGTGTTAAAGAATACTGTGCTGGACCCTTTGTACCCAGCCGGCCAATTAGTGAAGAGACTATGGGGAGGATGGTGCCTGGAGAAGTACCTTGTATGTCTGCCACCCCTTGTTAGGGGCCAGAACTCAGTCACATGGACCACCGCCTAAGTGCTAGGCAACAGAATTTCATCAGCCCTTACTCTGATGTCTCTCTAGCTGTTCTTTTTTGGGGGGGGGGGGGGCGGTTGTCTGAAGCTCATTGTCTAGTAGATTCCTCAGCAAGAGCTCATGCGAACAATATTGCAATTCTTGGAGTGTTCATAACGATTTGTCTGTGGTAGTTATACTTGAAGGCAAGTTTGGCTGGATAGAAAATCGATAGCTCACATTTTCCATCCTTGAATATCGGAAAAATGCTACTCCATGGATTTTTCTCCAATCACTTACTTTTTTTTTTTTTTTTTTTTGGTGGGGAAGAGCAGCCCTGAGCTAACATCTGTTGCCAATCTTCCCCTTTTTGCTGAGGAAGACTGGCCCTGAGCTAACATCCGTGCCCATCTTCCTCCACTTTATATGGGACGCCGCCACAGCATGGCTGACAGGCAGTACGCGTCCGCGGGCGCCTGGGATCCGAACTCGCGAACCCCGGGCTGCCAAGCGCGGACTAAACCGCTGCGCCACCGGGCGGCCCCCCAATCACTTACTTTTTGAATCTTTTCTAATTCTGATTTATGTTTTCTTTCTTATCCTCTATCATTAAAAATTTTTTTTACCTTGTTTTGAAATAATAGTTTATAATTTTCATCTATTTTGTAGACTTTCTGGGACATGTTTTCAGTATAGGGACATTATTTTGCTCCCTATTATTTCCTTATAAAAACTTTGCTTACTTTTCTTTTCTTTTTTTTTTTAAATGAAATTTTTGCTGTACTTTGAAAGTGAGAGTCCAAGATAGTTTGTCTAACTTTACAATTCTAGAACTCTCTCTTTAGTTGTTTTCACAAAGTGATTTTTAAAAAATGGCCTTCCACTTTGTGGGACTGCCTGTGTTGTCATCACCCACTTTTTATCTAGATTTTTTTCTTTCTCCTCTCCTATTGTTCCGTGGGGCTCAATCTGGATTCTACATCAAGCAGCTTTCCTCCATGAAAGGATCTGTTTGGGAAGGGAGCTTTGGTTTGCTTGCTGCAAGGCCCAGAATGCTCTAGCACCATCAAACTGAATTGCTTCCCAGTCCCCTTATATTCACCTATGAATTAGATCCTGCAAAAACGGCCACCCAGTCTCAGTGGTGACTCTTGAATTGGCCTGCTGTGCTTTCCAGTGAGTACTTGTTGGCAATTTGAGGAATTTCCTCTTCTCAGGGTCATCAGCTGCCCTGTTTTCTTTCCTCTGCTTCCTCCCACATGGTTACTGATCTCACATGAAACTTGTAGTTGTTGGTAGTTTGTCCTTACCTGCTAGTATTTGGGGGTTTGTGGAGGTACCTGTTTGATGTAGCTGCCATATGTACGTTTTGATTTTCATATCCTAGTTGCTCTGGAGAGATTAAAGAACAATGCCACTGTTGCTACCACCTTTTAGGAATCTTCTTGAAAATTATATTTTTTTGTTTAAAGTAATTATTGCTCAAAGTCTACTTCAGAATACTATGAATTGGGGCTATCAATCATTCTAACAAAAAGGTAGCAAAATACCAGTGATTTTCAAACTGTAGTTCTTGGAACCATGAGAGATTTATGTATATATGTATGTCATTTATGTCCATGCACTTCTGTTTTCCTTTCTTTACCCCACTTCAAACAGAGGGATCCACTATAGATATTATAGTTACTGTACTTCCATGAAATATTTTGTTCAAAGAATGGATTATGTGGTTAAAATTGTCTGAATACCACTGTTCAGGAGTCATCTTTTAAAATCAGTATTTAAAACCTAAGTGAAGTGAACTGACTTTGATAAAACAGATTTAGTATTCATAGAGATAAGTTGAGCCAAGAACTACCAATGTAGTTCAAGCAAAAAACATATCTTTAATAATCCCTCACATTTTTCAAAGGCTTAAGGAGAAAGTTTACATTTATTACATTCCTTTACACATTTCCGTTAACAGTTTTTATTGGTTTTATTTTTCTCCAATTTACATAGCTGCCTGAATATCAACGATGGTATCAAATGTGGTTCCTAAGCTGTCCAACTATTTACTAGAACAAATGTGAAAATTTAAACTAAAGTTACACATGCTTAATCTCAGAAATAATCAACCAAATTTGATTTTTTCCATTTTGTCTTATCTATTTAAAATTTCAATTTCCCTTAGACATGTTATAGATGAAATGTTTAAAAGAATAACTTAGGAAAAACAAAACAAAACCCTAAATGACAGTATTTGTGGAGGAAGACATGATTCCTCCTGGGTAGGCCAAACATTTTGGTATTTACTATAGTGTACCACATACCCATGAAATTGAACCTCATGGACCTGCCTGTCAGCCTCCTGGATCAGAGATCAGGATCTATAACCCTTTTGTAAGCAGAGAGATTTTCATCTCCTTAGATGGTGAGATCCCCAGGAAGCAAGGAAGGCAGTACCACACTGGAATTCTGGCAAACCAGAAAAGAAAAGGGTAGGGCACAGCAGCAGATCTACAGAGATCGACAAGGCCCAATTCTAAGATCTATTGGTGGATTCTATTAGTTGAGATCTCCATATTTGATTGCTGGTAAACATGGCCTTCCCAGGAAACCTCTTATTACTGTAATGCTCTTAAGTTTTCCAACCTGCCTGACAGATATCAGCTCCTTTCACCTGAAGATTCAGATGAGTCCAACTTGAGTCTTATAACATTTGCCTACATGCCAGACAAACAAGGCACTGTAAACCCTTACTCAGAAACTTTCCAGGAAGGGACAATATTTAAGGTTTGTGTGTATAGAAAAGTTGTGAAAACAAATGAAAAGAAAACTGTGATTTTGTGTTTATTTTAGAAATCAGGACTTCAAGTAAAAAACCACATATTGGCAATAGATTATAGTTTTCTCTTCAACAGGCAGAATCCACTGAAAAATGGAGTGAATCAATGTTACATTCTCTTGGAACTTGTTTAATCATGTATAATATTAAGAAGAAGTCAAACCTGACATATGTATTATAAAATATAGCTCCTCTGCCAGTGAACTGCCCGTCAACTTGACAGGTTCAACTCTGCTGTAAGTTATTACTGAAGTACTGGATCATCCTAAGAGTGCAATATGCAGAAGTTCTTTTTTTTTCCTTTCTTTTTTTTTTTTTTGTGAGGAAGATCAGCCCTGAGCTAACATCCGTTGCTAGTCTTCCTCTTTTTGCTGAGGAAGACTGGCCCTGGGCTAACATCCGTGCCCATCTTCCTCTACTTTATATGGGACGCTGCCACAGCATGGCTGATGAGCAGTGCGTTGGCGGGCGCCCAGGATCCGAACCCGCGAACCCCGGGCTGCCAAGTGCGAACTAAACCACTGCGCCACCGGGCCGGCCCTATGCAGAAGTTCTTACTGGGCAGAATGGAATGTCAAAACCAAAGGAAAAGATGCCACAGATGTCCACTGGTCTGACTATAAAGGTAAAGCCATAATGTAAATAAGAAAATATATTTTACTAGTGCCTGATGTAATTTAGATGTATCCATTTTTTTTTGCTGCAACTGTTTCTTTTAGGTAAATTAGGAATCACTAATGAGCTTAAAAATAACAATACCCATCCTTTACCTATCATCTTCTTGCTGAGGTAACTGACATGGAATGTTAGAACTCAAAGAGGTTTTGGTGACTGTCTAACTCAAGTCCCTCATTTTACAATTGAGGCAGTGTAGATCCATAGTGGTTTATTTAAAAATAAACACAACATTTAGTATGTGCCCACAATACACCAGACATCAACACACACATGTTCTAATTTAATCCTAATAATAGCCCTGTGAGATGATTTCATCCTGCTCAATTTAGAGATGAAATCAAGAGATGCATGACTTGCTCAAGAGCACATATGCAGCTAGTTCCAAAGCCAAGATTCAAATCTTCAGAGTCAACTGTGTTTTAACTTTTTCAATTGTTTGTTTTGGTCCCCTGCTCTCCCCTATCACCCCAATTTCACACCTAATGTTAAGTGAGTTGCCTAAGTGACTTGCCCAACATCATGCAACTAGAGTAATAAAATTTAAATCCAGGTCTTCTGACATCAGGGATTTAGTGTATTTCCTCTTCTTTTCTCCACTGTATTTCCATCACTGGGTAGTTAGGTACCTCCCCCAATTAAGCTGACTTGAAGAACTATTTCCTAGCAACTGCTATGAGTAAAGTACTATGGTAGATGCTCAGTGTAGTATAACCACCCCCAAAGTAAATGTATCAGAATGTGTCATACTCTTATTTTACTTTATGATCACCACTTTCCCAGTTTCTCAATGGCTCTGATTTAACATCTTTGTTTTTGGCATTAAGCCAGGCATTGTAGGTAATATGAGAGAAGTATAGGATACAGTCTTCTTTGCCCTTGAGTACTTATAATTCGGCTGGAGAAATTAAGATGTGAATAGAGGACGTAGAGAAAAAACCAACTGCTAAATCGTTAGCAGTTGGAAGTCCAGATAAAACAGCAGTAAAAACTGAAATAAAAAGGGCAAATGACATGCAGACTGACAGGAAAGGATTGGGATGAGGGAAGGCAGATAGATAGTGAGCATCAAAATCCAGAATGGTCTATGTGGAGCAAGAGTGAGGAGGCTCTGTAGGAGAAGTGCAAGGAAAGAAGGCTGCCTAGAAGTACAGTGAGGCTTTGAATACTGAGGTTATTTGACCATGATTTATGGAATCATTGTTGATTTCTGAAAATAAATCTAATAGTTACCATCTATTTACTATGACCCAAACCTGCACTAAATCCTTTATAGTACTGCATATTAATCTTGATTGAGTCTCCATGAAGTAAGGATTATTAGGCCCATTTTCGGTTGGTGTAACTGAGGCTCAATCAGGCGACTTGTCCAAAGTCACAGGAAAACTAAGCAGAGGATCAATATTCTAAACCATGTCAGGTGGATTCCAAAAGCCACACTATTTCTGGCAGTTGTTTCTCCATTAAAACCAATACATAAAACAACAAAACACTTCACCAAAGTACAAACCTTAGGCCTTAAACTTAAATTATTTTCAAATATAACCACAAAGGGAAAAACACAATTGAAAGATCAAAAGCTGGGCCGGCGCGGTGGCGCAGCGGTTTAGTTTGTGCTTGGCAGCCTGGGGTTCGCGGGTTCGGATCCTGGGCGCCCGCCGGCGCACCACTTGTCAGCCACGCCGTGGCGGCGTCCCATATAAAGTGGAGAAAGATGGGCACGGATGTTAGCCCAGGGCCAGTCTTCCTCAGCAAAAAGAGGAGGATTGGCAACGGATGTTAGCTCAGGGCTGGTCTTCCTCACAAAAAGAAAAAAGAAAAGATCAAAAGCCAAAAAAAGAAAACCTTTAAGCCTGAGGTTTCTCACCCAGCCAAATTCAAAAAATATAAACACATGTAATAAAGTATATTACGTGACCAACAGTTACTTTGAAATTCCAATGGAGCATACATTTCATATTTAACAGAGCACACACACATTCCTTGTAGCCAATTTTAATTACTGAATATCTAAATTTTCAGGGAAAAACTGCTTTAAAGTTTTATCTCAGACTTTTCTATAGTAAGATCTCATTTAAATTACCAAGAAAAATAATGGCTGTTTTACATTCATTTTGCAATCACATCACAGTAAACTCCACGGAACCTCCTCCATTGTGAAGGAGCTGGCAAATAATAAATACATTGTTATAAGAGAAATAAGGAAACAAGGCTCAGAGATTGACTGTTATTTTGAAACAGGACAAAATATTCTGTTAAGAGTTTACTATAATGCAAAGAATAACCAATCCAAAGTTTTCATTACCGACTGTCATGTCACAAAGGCGAGGATCATCAAGATTTTCTTACACAGGCCACTGTAGAAAACTAGCTTGAGCTAACTGTGCATTTTATAGGCCAGTGTTTTCCACATATCATTTACATGTGTACCTGCCTATTCAGGTACTAACTATAGTATCCTTCATTTTTAAAAAGCAGAATACCTATGTAAGCCCTTTTTGAAAAATAAAATACCTAGTTTAGCCTCAATTAAAAAATCATGAAATCATGGCTCTGACGTACTAGTTACACACTTTTCCCAATATAAATTAAAAGTAACATACGTAGTAATAAATTTTAAAAAAGGTTTACTCTGTACTACCAATAATTACTCTGCACACCCCTAGTGGTAAAGCAACATACTTTGGGAGACACCTTTATAGGCGCTATTAAGGGAACAGTTAAAAAGTACTCCTCTACAACTGTGTAAATTATTATGGGAATTTACCCAACTGTAAAGAATACGTGCCTATACTCATAAACACATACTATTGCTCTGAGACTAGAAACTTAGTCAAAGTATAAATTTTGTACAAAGGGAGGCATACTACATAACTCAGCTACGGTTAAACAGATACATTTTTCCTTTGATAGCTACTGTTCAGGAGGGTTTTTGTAGGCATTCAGTTAAAATGGCTTAAGTAATTCTTTAAATATGTCATGATACTTGTCATTAGTTAAGGAAAAGAGCCACTTGTGCTGGCGTTGGGAAGCTGAGGGATGAACAGATTTGGAGATGCAAAGAAGGGAGAGAGTTCTACAGGCCTGGCCTGGAGAGCAGTAAAAGTGAAGGCTCCTTCTGCCCACAATTCTTGTTCTGGCTAAAGGATTTCGAGTTTGGCCACTGCATAACCACTGGTTGTCTCTGAGAGGCCAGACAGTCACCCACCTTCATCTTAAAGTCAAGTAATGTATGTTAGGTACCCTTAATTAGCAAAAGCTAATAGGTCCTTTTGTGGGGAAAAGTTACAGTACTATCAGTTCTAAAACTATTTTGTAATGATAGGTCATTTAGAAATTTATGATTTTGGGGGCTCTAATCTGAGATGAACTATAATATACCTAGTGTGATTCAAATTGCCTATTGCAGGGGCTCATAGAGCTGCTTGGGCTCTGGAATCACACAGATCTGAGTTCTGTCTTAGCTTTGCCACCCATTAGACATGTGACCTTGGAAAATTTTATAGTAATTCTGTATCAGTTCCTTCAACGGGGATAACAACATTACCTACATCATAGAATTGTTGTGAGGATTAAATGATATGACATGTAGAAAAAAATAGCTGAAGAGTGAAGTCAACAAATGTTAGCTATCAGTTATGTGAAGCAGCATCCTTTGAGGCAAAAACTAAGATGAAAATTTGAGTGTCAATGAAAGCTCACATTACAATATACTTCCTTTTCAGAGGATGTTAGGTAAATGATTTTCTAAGATACAGATGTGTAGGTGTAGTCTTAAAAGTCTATATTGCTAATTGTTTCATTTCTATTTAAGACTTCACATACATTTGAAAAACACTTGGTAATTAATGAAGCATTTTTTCACACATTATCTCATTTGATTCCCACCCCAAACCCTAAGAAGTAAGCAGTACAAGTATTATTCACATTTTGTAGATGAGGAAACTGAAGTTCAGAACATTCATTTAATTATTCCACAATTACAGTAACTGGAGAAGTACTTCCTCGCTACAGCACCTCTGCCTCTCATAACTTCTACTTGTTTCACACTTTAAGATTAAAAAAATGGGTATTACATTAAATAAATTTTGATTTAAGATCATTGTTAATTTGTTTTGCTTTGGATTTAAGTAGAATTTACAAAGTATTTTTCAGCACAATAAAATAAAATTTCTAAATGAAATTCTTTGAGTATAGCTATATATGTCTCCATCCTTATTAGGTTCTACAATAGTGTCCTCTGTTTGGAAGGCCCTAAAAATAAATGTAAAGATTATGTCAATAGTTGATGTTCAGATGCTAAATAGATGTCCTTTGTAGATTAGCTTACTGTTCTAGATTGGAGTTATTCTAGAGCATTACAATTACATGACAGTGTAACTAAGGTGTTTTCACTAAAGGTAAGATATTGGTTTTATTTTGTCACCTTGGAAGAAAGTAGTATGTAACTATATTTAAATAATGGATTAAACAGCCCATCTACCATGAATGATACAAAATACTTTGACAATATTGTTGACTTTGCAGGTCAGGTTCTGGTTTACCCTTCAAAGACAATCCTCATTACTATTACAGATGACTGTGCACTTGTGCTGTCACCAGGCAAAGTTCCTCTGCCAGAGTTGTTGATTTTCTGCTGAATGTAAGCCAGGGCTTTATGACCATTCAAGGCATGAAATAACCACAATAGTGATACGCAAACTTGCTATTTTAAAATGAAGCCCAAAGTCACAGTTCATATGTTCTGTATATTTTGTCAAGAACATTATGATCTTTAACATGTTAATTAAAATTGGCCTAGTGAAAATTGCTAGTATCTGACTGAGTTAAAAGCAGAGGATCATGCTATGTTATAATAAACGACAATCACTAAATATGAAGGCGTTTATAACTGTATTGGAATAAACTTAAAATGGGTTTAGTATGAAACATAATGATATAGCCAATGGTTACTACATTATGTTGAGCGGTAATTAAAGAGAAATAATAAGCAGTTTATGTACTATTTTAAAAAAGCCAGCCAAAAATTTTAAAGAAACAATGGGGAGGGGAGAGAGCAACTCATCAGATCAAGAAGCTACCCTGAGGCCCTCTCTGCAGACATTTGGCATTTAAGGACCCAGTAGGTCAGGCCACCTCAAGTCACTGGCAAGAGTGTCCCATGGCCTAAATGTTCTACGAGAACTGGAGTGAGACATACTACTGCTCCTAGTTACTAAAAGTCCATATATGGTAGAAACTGAGTCCTGGATCTCTCATGGCTTATAGTATCTTCTTTGATGTGAGAACTTAAATTGATTTGGGTGTCCAGGTTACAGGCTCAGACTCGCCTTCCTAATTCCAAGTTGCCTAGAATTCTGCCAATTAATACGATTTAAACAGAAAACATTCCTAGAGTGGAGCCATTGGTCATTCTCACCTTAGTGTGGTTTGGTTTGATTGATTACCATCTCTTCTCTCTTAGCTTCCTTATGAGGGTATACACTGAAGGAATTAAAGTTTCAATGGGGAAAAAGACTGAGAGGTAATTTTGAGCAAGAGGCACTTACAAGAAAAGGCAGGTCTTTCAGGAATGGAACATTCAGTAAATGCAACATTTATTGAGCCCCTTATAGGTGTGTATATGAGGTCTCTATCATAGATAGCCTTGACCATTTGATTTGCAATAAGAATAATTTATTATAATATCACCACTGCTAACACTTCTATTGTGTCTACTATATGCTAGGCACTGTTATTGCACTTTATATCCCAGTTGGAATACTATTACACACTAACTCAGTTGTACAGACAAGGAAACTGTGGCACAGAGATGTGAAGTAACTTGGTCAAGGTCACACTGCTGATAAGTGGCTCCAGAGTTCCTCATTGTAACAGTTACCCTATTGCTGTAAAAGAATTCTTCTATCAGATATGGAGAGAGAAAACAAGAGTATAAAAGATAATGAGGGATGCAAAAGATAAGGGCAAGGGCATCAAAAGCAATTTTTTCATGTTGATATTTGGCTTAGAATTGGCTTGGTCCTTTCCTTAACCTAGAAGTGCCCAGATGTCACTTAACTCTTGTCCTGTCCCTAATCCCACTCACCTCCTTCTGCCTGCCTAGCAAACAGGAGTAGGGAAAGACTGTGAAAGTTTCCTGAGCTGGCGTGGAGAAACCTCAGGACTCAGGGTTGGTCATGCTAGCAAACAAAAGTTGCAAGAAGCTGTATTTTTCCATCACACATTATCATACATCTGTGTAGACAGATAAAAACTATCAATGGAGGACAAGGTGGAAATTCATTGGTCTTTTAAAGTAAATTTAATAATGTCTGGAATTTGTTACCACATAATTAGAATTAACATTATAAACTTGTGTCCTACTTACTTAAACTTGTGTTTAAATTTAGATAGGACTTAATCTAGGTAGGTTAGGAAGGACTAGATAGGACCGGAAGTTTGAAAGTACTACTTCACCTCCAAAATGGTTAACAGATTTTCTTGATACTAGCTACATATTGGTAACAAAGGCACATATTCACACACAGTTCTTAGCAATATTAAGAACAAGGAGCATATAAAGCAGAGAAAATGTTAGACAATGAAAACATCAAGTTAAAATAAATACAATACAGTGACAGCATCAGGGAGACATTTTTGAATTATGCTATATAATAATATTATATTTCATACTGAATGGTGCTAATCTTGTATTATTAAAAATAAAAAATATGTTACGATGTATTCCAAATAACTCCCATAGTGGGATATTTATGACAAATCACTTCAGCTCACTCCCAAGTTTACAATGCAACCAGGACTAGATGGAATTACAGTTTGTTATAATTTCAGAAAACCCTATACAGTAGATGAAAATCACATTTAATATAAATGTCACATCATATAGTCATATTACTCTTGAAGTAACAGTTTTATTGGAGTAATGTGAGTTTTCAGAATATGCAATGTAATCAAGACATTTCCAGCAGAAATGTGTTAACTTCATATTTAAAATGTAACAAATATGCAATAGCATAATCATGGGAAATAGAAATATCTGTCTTGGAGATTTGATGGAAAAACACAAGCTTTTGTTGCTTATTACATTAACTAAAATAATAAATGCAAGTCATGATATTTTATCTACACTGAAATTCCTTTAAAAAAAATAAAACTAAAGAAAATCACTCAGAGTACTATGCCTATGAATAGATGCCTACTTTAATTATTTGACTATTATGAGTTTATAATTTCCTAATAGCAATACTATATAAAAATTCTTATTTTTATTTTTTCAAATATCTTTGAGTCAAGGATCAAAAACAGGATTCCTCTATCACTGCAGCACAGCTCTAAGACCTGATATTCATTTACTGGTCAGTTTCAATTTAATAAACTAAAGACAACAATATTTGAATCAAAGCTTCCTAGCAAACGTCAGCTAACTGTGGCAAAATGGAGCAAAGATCACACACAGTGTTAATAAGAACACTTGCTTCATGGATGCCTTTTAGGTACTATCACTAGGAACTTGTGGGTTTAGGGTTACATTTACAGAAGTGGTGCTGGATTTACATGGGGTCATCTAAACTGTTTCTCCAGCCCTTCTGAATATGGCACACATTTTAAGAAAGCAACCCTGGGACCGGGCCGGTGGCATAGTGGTTAAGTTAGCATGCTCCACTTCAGCAGTCTGGGGTTCTCAGGTTCGGATCCTGGGTACGGACATACACACCCCACTCATCAAGCCATCCTGTGGCAGCATTCCACATACAAAAATAGAGGAAGATTGGCACAGATATTAGCTTAGCGACAATCTCCCCCCACCCCCCAAAAAAAGAGAAAAGAAAGAAAGCACCCTTGGGCCAACTATATGGATGAGGGCCTTGAAACTGTTTTTACTTAGACTAACAGAGGCAGCGTATCGCTGTGGAAATACATGAAATTTAGTGCTTGTACACTTCTACAATCACTGCTGTGAGAGTCTCAGTTTCCTCATCTATAAAACGGAAACAAGAAAACCTGTCTTACTGGTTTTCTGTGGAACTTAAGAGTATTTTGTGAATTATAAAATACTGTAAGAATTTCCAGTACCTAAAACAGTAGGCTGTGTTCATATGGACATAGATATGTGGCCAAAAGATGAATGAAATGGAATGATTCCTTGAAATCAATACACTAACTTAGTAATAAAACATTTAATTTTGTTCATGCTTTTGCTTCTCTTTGGAATGTCCTTCACCACTTTCAATTCCTCCAGCTTTGGCATGTCCAAATCTTTACTATCCTTTAAGGCCGAGCTCAAAAACCACCTCTTCCAAGAACACTCCCATGATAACCCAGATGGAAACAATCTCTCCTTTCTGTAATTATCAAAGAATTTCAGATTATGCTCATCTACTTTATATTATAGCTATTTAACTACATATTTTATCTCCTCTAATTATATATCAATATACAGTTTATGGCATACTGTCAAACACATCTCATTGATCCTAATAATAATAGTAATAATAACAATAAGCAGCAGCAGCAGTAGTAGCATTAGCTGGGGCTGCTGCTCCTAGCTACAGAGGGCTTATTATATACCAAAAATCACATTGATTTTTGAGAGTCTTACATATAACCTATGAGGTAGGTACCATTACCACTTGATAGATGAGAAAACAGAAAACAGAGATAGTAGAGCCAGGATTTCAGCCTGAGTGCTAAGCTAAACCATCCTGTAAGCATCCTGTACAGCAGGCAAAAAAGGCATGATTTCCAGAAGGGTATTAAGGTAGATTAGGAGACATCTGAACCCAGGTCTTCTGAATTGAACTCCAATGTTTTCTGAAGTGCAAGTGCTTTATCTTGTATCTCTGGCTTTCATACTGACTTCAACTGTGTGACACAGGACTTGAGAGGCAACTCAATGGCTCAAAGTGCCAACCAGCCACATCTGGTCCAAATCATACAAACAACCCCAGAAGTGTCATACACTGAGTTGCTTCTGCCTAGCATTGCCATGTACTGTGACAGTCAGCTTAGTCATTTAATTTCCCTGCCAGGGTTTCTTCATCTGGAAAACGGAGATAAGCAGTTGACCCCTACCCAAAATGACAGGATTTGAAACTGAGGGGGGAAAAAACCTTTTAGTTATTCAGAATAAAACTGTTTAGCACAAAGTAAATTTTATGTTTTTTCTTTTCCTTTCCAACATTTAAAACTAACACAAACATTTGAATTCATTATATAGAAAGTATGCTGAGAAAAGGGGCTACATTCTGGTCTGTGGTTTTGACAGATCACAAAAGTTCTAAGGAATATGCAATCAAGACAGGCAAAATAGCTCTCTACACCAGCTGGCGGACTTTCTCCAGAAACTTCCCTTACAATTTAAAATGGCCTGAGGCACAAATAATCTGCTCACATGCTGAGTTTGTGTGACAGACCTCAGAGCAATAGAAGGGTTATTGCAGAGGTCCTGGGGGTGTTTATACAGCTCACCTACTATAAAACAGGGTTATGTTTTATTTTTTTCTCCTCATATTTTGGTTAGTTTAAACGTTGTTTCATAAATGTGTCTGCCTTTGTAAAAATGTTATGGTTCTTTTACCACTCACTTATTTTCTCATAATTAGAAGTTGGAGAACAAAAAGTAAGCAATTAAGCAGTCTTTCATAACTATTAAACTAATTTTGGGTGTAATTCAACTATCTGTATCAGTCTTAGTATTTCTCATCTTTCTCAACCATATCTGCCTTGTCAATGAGCACAATGCTCATGAAAGAAAAAAATTTCATTTTGTTCTATGAGCTACAAAATAACTGACTAATGAAAAATAAATTTCAAGAACAATACTCTCAGGAGTCAAGGGTCGCCCTTATGGAATTTCCCACGGGTAGATGTGCTTATTTAAAAAACAAAAAAGCATTTGGCAGGCTTTGAAAACCTAATAGAAGTCAATAATTCGTAAGCATAGAAGATGTGTTTAGTTTAAATGTGTGTGGCCCCATAATTAAGGCAGAAAATTGAATCCAAAGGGAGATCTACTTCAAAGCACCATTGGCAAAAAATGAGATGAAATCTGAATTGTCAAATCAGAATGTACATAATATACAGGCAACATGATTATCTTACTTTTTGGTTTACTGCCATTTACTTGTAGACACAAAAGACATTTCCTATTGGCAGTTGTGAGGTATTGACAATTAAGTTAGGTAGTCAAATTGCTTAATCATAGCTCTGTTGACAGTTCTGCTCCTTCTACTTAACTTTGCATGCTGAGAAGCCTTTGGAAACCTAACTTTTCAGGTCTCCTCTCAGAAAGAGGAGAGAGCAAAACCTGTATTAAGATGTTCTTGGCAGGCACAGGCCTTCTTATGGCAGAGAGGACAATCTTAGTGAGTCTTTGGACTTCTTTGGAATCAAGTCCTCACAGCTGGCCTCAATGACCTCTCAGAATCTCTGACATACCCATAAAGGAGCAAAAGCACACTGCAAAAGACGAGCCAAGCAGTCAAAAAAACGTTTCTAACATTTTCTGTGCAATATTCAGAATCTGAGTTCAACTACAGCTAAATTAGTAAGTGCACTGTACTACAACTTAAAGGGAGGTAGTGTTTGCATTTGTATGCAGTTTAAAAAGTTTGGCATCTTAAGACTTCCACATGGCTCAAATATAGCTTTAAAAGAGTTGTTAGTCTAGGTGTATTTACATAGCATTATTTCTCATGTAAGTACACCCATACATTACCCATACATGAAATAGAGCTGTCAGATTATCTCCTTAGCAGTCTGGGGCACAGTCTATGTTTTCTGGTTTATGAGGTGACAGTTCTTATTGTACTGTGTGTAAGTTCTTATTGTACTGTGTGTAAGTGAAGCTACCGTGAAGAAAGTTCATTCTCATTACATCTGCTTGCTAACTTCCTCTAGCCTACAACTCTGTTGTCTTAGGCTTTCTGGCAATTTATTCCATAATTTCTGTCTTGAAGTTCTCTGTGAGACTAAAGAAGACACAAGGTAGAACATGAGACTTAAATCAGATTTCAGAGGGCAGATGCAAAGCATTCAGGTATGAGACACCCTTATAGGTCTAACCCAGCTCTAAGCTTTTAAAATATGGACTCCCTTCATGGGTAGCACCGTTTAAAACAGACTGTTCTTTCTCAAAGCTTTTTGTTCTTCTAAAATAATAATCTCTTTCTAATAGAGCTTCTGCTATACATAACTAATAAAGATACAGCATGAGAGAAGTTAGTACAGTTAAGTACTATGAAAATTTAAAAAATCAGTTTACAGAGTATTAAAATCAATCAAATTTAAGAGCAGCTAATGATCATCTCAAGAATTCATTTGCTTATAAAAAATCCAGACAGAACAAAACTGAGGAAAGTAAAACACATCTCTCTTTTATTCTTTAGGTTCTAGTAGCCTATGATTCTAACAAGTACCTGGACTTACTATTATAATTTTACACAATTAGCAAATATCTGAGAAATGCTGCCTCTACTGTGGAACTAGAGTACAGAGAACCATACTTTTAGTTTTTTTTAAATAGCAGACATCCTACCTATTTTTCTCAGATATTTACCTTCTTTAAGAGGTAACCAGCAATTTCGTAACAAGCTCAGGAAGGGGTTCCTCCCTTTTCAGGGTATTAACAACATCTTAACACTTAAAAGATGCTTCCTGGGCCAATGTGCAAATACATCCTGATGATAAAGCTGTAACATTCTGCCCTAGAAGAAAGCTTTGTTGGTTGCAGAGGTTTAGGAAAATGTATCATGAAAATTTTATTTATTGTTTGGTTTATAAAGTGGTTTATGTACAATATCTTGATTTATACTTTATTAGGATCTTCAGTGAGTCCCCTTTCAGACTCAGGAAAGCATATAAAGGGATTTTTTAAAATTCCTAAACTATAGTTCGATGTACCTCAGTTCTAGTCTTCTAATATTTGTACCATTTTTCAATGAGAAGTGAATATGTAGAAAGAGAAAGTATGCTAAAACTTTAGTCTTGGTTTTCTTTTGTTAATACTTTGGATATTTGTTCTGTTTAACCTCCTTTAAACCGTACTCATACCAACCCTCTTTTTAAAAACAGGTCGAAGATATATTTTCTCTTTTGAACGAAAAGCAGAAACAAGTTGAGAGCTTGAGAATATATTGTTTCTGGTAGAAATGGAAAATTAAAAAATAATCTGTGTTCATTTAAAAAAATTCATTATTTTTAATAACATGTAGAAAATACCACAACCAGGTTGATTTAACTGACATATTTAAAATGTACACTTTAAACCAGGATTCTCTAACAAAGGTAGGTAGCACTTACCAGTTCTAGAAAGGCAGATTCAAACCTAAATACCTAAGTCTTATGCATACTTCAGTTACATACCCAATGTGAAATGTTTCAAAATACCTTACCTATCATTTATTTTGTAGTCATTTTTCTAAATATGCTATTTTAAAAAAATGGGACATATGGTCTAATCAGTGCACTTATGGAAAAAATGGGATGGAATACCAGGAAGTTGGCTTGTTCTGGGAAATTTAGGACACGTAGTTGCTATCTGAGCAAAGGGCTGCTGTGGAGAACAGAACCCAATGGTATGTGCTGTGGAGAACAAACCCAGTGGCATAAAAAGACTTGTCCATCTTAAAGCTATCTGGTGGATCACAGGCATTTTGGAAGAAATTACAGTCTTTCAAGTTTTTTTCCTCCGTACTGCCCTCACCAGATCTCCTCACATACTGCCCTTTAAAAAAGAGCATTAAATGTCATTTCCCCATCAGAAATAAACCTGACTCCTCCTTTGCCCAACATAGAATCATGCAGTAGCAATTCAACTACCTTAGGTAACACGAATCCCCTGGCCTAATAAAGATTATAACTAGATCAAGTCAGGGTGTCATTCTCATTCAACAGTCTAATCCTAAATTTTAATTGGTCTGTATATACTAGAATTTAAGATTCCCTTATTTTGCAAACATGACTTTTGCACTGAACTACCTACAGTCTCACAAAAATTTTAATACAGATTTAAAAATATACATTCTTAGCAAGAAAGCAACATCTTCTGAATCCAAATAATTTGCAAGAGTCAACAGAGGATTGCTAGTTGGTTCACAAGTATATACACCAACAGTAAAAGAATGATTCTGTAAGAAACTACACCTGTTTATGATTCAAGTTCTCTTAAAGCATTTAGCATTATGTCTCTTGCTGAAAGTAAACGCATGACCTTAAATCCATGCAGCAGCTGGATATATCACGTTGTTGAGTGTGTTAATACACCAATGGGTATATAATATTTATTATATAAGTAGATGAACCAATATATTCCATCTGCAACAATGTTTGAACTACGCAACATACTCCATCTTTTTTCTTCTCTATTTTCAGCCAAACAAATACTTTCCAAGTCCCAGAGAAACATCTCAAAGAAATGTTGAAAATTTGCCATCAACCCTTCTCATATTTAAATTTTAACAATCAAATATCTATAATCTAATGTCCAGGAAGATTAACGTTAACAAAACACTGTAACAGGCATACGCTAAAACACTGTAATAACTTCATAAAATAATGTGCCACGTTTAATCTCCTTAAAAACTTAAGTCCCATAAAACCTTTTTTTTATGAGATAACCAATCACGTCCATTTCCCCTACCCTTTAGGTATTGCTCTTTTTATTTTTTTCATTATTAGTCACTATCTTAAAAAAATCATAAATTTAAAAAACCCACTAACAGACACTTCTTGTCATGAGAACATGAACATATTTCTCACTCATAAAAATAATTAACCATTGTATGGGAATAAAGTCTGAATCATTATAACAGAGATAAAGCCTAATTCTATATTTTTCAAATTGTAAAAGTAATTTACTATCATAGTATTATTTTATTTTAGATTTCTTTTTTTTTCTCCCCAAAGCCCCAGTACATGGCTATATATCCTAGTTGTAAGTCCTTCTAGTTTTTCTAGGTGAGCGCTGCCACAGCATGACAACTGACAGACAGGCGGTGTAGTTCCATCACTGGGAAGTGAACCTGGGCCGCCGAAGTGGTAAGCGCCGAACTTTAATCATGAGGCCATTAGGGCTGGTTCTATTTTGGATCTTTTATAGTAGAAAGTTTGTCCTGCTACATTAATGGCAGACAGACCAAATCTTATATGGCATAATAAGACTCCCTATGAGAGAACATAATGTAGTGGTTAAAAGCACTGACTTGCTGGGTTCAAATCCTGGTTCTGCCACTGACCAGCTCAGTAACCTGACCAAAGTACACTTTATTCCATGCCTCAGCTTCCTCATCTGGAAAATTATGATAATACTATTTCTCAGGGATATTTTGTTAGTGATACTTATTATGTTAGATATTATGTTAGTGATACTTATAAGTACTACCCATTACTGATCTGATAATTTTTATTTTGAATGCACAGAGCTAAATTACTGAATATAAATATACAGCATGACAAAATTTGATGTAATTTTTTAAAATAAACTTTAGAATAATTTTAGAATTTACAGAAAAAATTGGAAAGAGAGTACAGAGTTCCCATACACCACCCCCAACTTCCTTTACTAACATCTTAAGATGTAAGCAATTTTTTTTTCTTGTGAGGAAGAGTAGCCCTGATCTAACGTCTGTTGCCAATCCTCCTTTTTTTTCTTTTGCTAAGGAAGACTGGCCCTGGGCTAACATCTGTGCCCATCTTCCTCTACTTTATAGGGAGGATGCCTGCCACAGCATGGCTTGATAAGCAGTGCATGGGTCCACACCTAGGATCCGAATCTGCGAACCCCAGGCTGCCGAAATGGAGCGCACAAACTTAACAACTACGCCACCGGGCCAGCCCTGCAATTTTTTGTTTTTTTTTTTTTTGCTGAGGATGATTCACCCTGAGCTAACATCTGTTGCCAATCTTCCTCTTTTTAAATTCATTTTTGTACGTGAGCCGCCTTCACAGCATGGCCACTGACAGGCAAGTGGTGTAGGTCCATGTCCAGGAACCGAACCTGAGCTGCTGAAGCAGAGCATGCCAAATTTAACCACTAGGCCACCGGGGCTGGCCCACCTGTAAGCAATTTTTAAAGACAGTGATAGCGGAAGGACATTTACTCTCAGCAGTTAAAATTACAAATTTGATTAATCTGTAATTTCAGGAACCCATCTACCAGAACCAAACTTCGAAACTTATAAGTACTGTATTATAATGAGTAAATGCTAAGTTTAATGTTTAGTAATAGCACTGCACACACTGTACTGATGTAGGATATTTTATAGTTTTATTAAAAAGGAATAACAAAGTGGAAAAGTTCTTTTAATGTGTGTAATTACTTCTACACATATATTGAAGTTGCAAATTAAAACATGTAAAGAAGAAAACAAAGCTGGGATATTTAGATAGATATTACTTCATAATTTTAAGATTGAATAATTTTCCTAATATCATAAAGAAATTAAAACTACGTAAGGGCAATATGGGTGAATAAATTTTGAAATGAGAATTTTTAATTTAAGTATTTTCTTACCATTAAAGAATCATATTTATAATACAATACAAAGAAAATTTTTCTAGGTTATTAAAGAAATACAGGTAAAGAGGTACATCTGTGGGAACGGTGAAAGAGGCTGGATATCTCAGGCACACAGCATGAAATGTAGGCAGGCAATGTCCACTTTTGTAGCTACTAGACATATGTGGAGAAATTTAAATGAATTAAAATTAAAAATCAAATTCTTCAGTTGTACTACATTTCAAGTACTCAGTAACCACATGTGGTTAGTGATTACTGTACTGGAAAGTGCAAATATAGAACATTTTCATCACTGCACAAAGTTCTAATGAACAGTACTGCTCTAGATAGCAACAGATTGTTTCATTAATTGCACTTAACTGAGTCTTAACCAACAGCCCTAACCTCTTACCCAAACAAATTCTTTTTATTAAATTTGCAAAAAAGCAGCAAAGGGATAAAAGTAGGTTTATAGCTCCTCTTTTGAAATGTTTAAGAGGATGAAAAGGCAGAGAGTCTGGCCAATTCTCACTCACATCAGACAAATGGCTACTAAGAAATGGAAAAATTACTGAGGTCCTCAAAGCCATTGCTGTACTCACGTGGCAGGGTGGCAGTGGGCCCAGTGGCCAGGAGGACTCCTCTTCAGAGGTACATTTCCTCACTAGGGGAGGGGTCCCCATGTGGGGCCTTCACACTGGTGGGACCTTCCCCATTATGGGGCTGGGGTTCCTGCCAGTGAAAAATGGGAAATTCCATTGTTAGCCAGCTTTGAATCTTTCCCCCTCTGAGATATTAAAAACACTGCTTACTGGATTATTTAGTTAATTCAAAACAGGGTTATATAAGATAAATTCTTAGAACTGATTAATCGTGATGTGTGACTGATTCTACCTGCCCCTCAGACTCCCAGGAAAAATAACCTGCAGCATTATTGGAACTGTTAGAATCTTAGATCCAGTCACATATGAAAAGATTAGATAGAACCAGGTAACGGTTTTCTCAATCAAGAAAAAAAAATAAGGATAATTGTCTTTTAATTATTAGCAATGGGCAGTGGTGGAAAGGGCAAATATAATTAGATATAACAAAAACCTCACACAGCTCCACAGCTCCTCATTCTCATCCCATCCAAACTTTTAAAACTGAAAATGAGAGGCAAATGTTGGAATTCCATTCACTTACTTCTCCTGACCATTCTGTGATTTGGTACTAATTAATGATGATGAAATGGTCAAAAAAACCAAGGATCTACTGTTTTTTTCAAGCAAATTTTAAGAAATCCATGTAAGCAGTTTGCTGATATCTAAAAATGTGGCTAACAATAAAAATCTCCCATAAACTCTTTCATTCACAAAATGTTTTCTACTTTACAAGATGAGCATTTTCATTGTTTTAGCTGCAACCTACAAATTTACAACGGAATATTTCTACTGACATTCTGGAACTCTGTGATAGTTACCCTAAATTCCTCCAGTTTAAACTCTTTTTGCGAGTGTATTTTATAATGGCATACCCTTGGGCAGTTAAGAGGCCCAATTCAATAGAACACTATGGAATCTTCTGGATGATAATATCACACTTCTAAAAAGCACTGAAAAGATTAGCAAACTTAAGTTTGTGGTAAACACTGAGAAGATGCAGGAGGAAGTAAACAGAAGGAGTTGTGTACTGAAAGCCATTCTTCTTCCCACTAGGTACCACAGATCCTGGTTTTGCCTGACTTACTCCCCTAATCTCTTGATTTGCAGCTTTCCCATCTCATCTCTTATAACTACTTATGCTTCCAGACAGCAATTTAGAGGTCAGGTTACTACAAACTGCACTTCTCTGTCTATACTGCAGTGAGGATGGGGGATGGAGAAAGGAATCATAAGTAGCAAAAGATATTTTGCACAAAATTAGATGATACATTTAAATATAAATTATAAACCTTCCAATTCATAATAGAAATGCATTTCAGATAGTTATTAAGTATCTAAGTCCAAGTACTTAATGTTACTGTAAGCTTTAATGTTTTATACAACAGGAACTAATATCGTTCTTGATTAGTTTCCTATCAGAATTCTTATGGTAGGCCATGCATAAAAAGTGTTAATTTAGTAGACTAGTCCCAATTGCATTCAAAACCTTAATTATAGTGGGTAAATTAGGTTTAGCTGCTGTGGGAAAAAGGTTGTAAAAATTAAAACTTTGACACAATCAGTGTGAAAAGTAGTTACAGAGAATATGGTCAAGCAAAAACATTGCCAAAGACATAAATATAAAGATCCACGTCAAACATCAAAGGCAGACATGCCTTTCAGGAGGTGACCAAAGTTCCTAGGAGTGGGAGTGGAATGCTCCACGGCCAGAGCTTCGTTCTGAAAAGATTATGAGGTCACTGACCCGTACAAACTCAATCAAAATTAAATTCTGCTAGACTTCCTGTCTACCCAGAAACACCCTGATATTCACAGGTAAAAACTTCTTCACAATAGGCTCATCCACTAGAAAAAACTGCCGTAAAGAGAATGACTTTTAAATTAGAAACATATTCTACTGAATATTGATTTGATATTCACTTTGCTATATATATATAGTCAAAGTTTTCCTGAAACCTTTCTTCCAAGTCATACCATTCAAAAACAGGACAGCAATGTCTAAAACTATATATAATGCTCTGTTTCAAATTCTAAGATAAAACGATTCTTTATCAAACTGACACTGCTGTAAGGAGAGCTGAAGCGGCCACACGTGGTACCGCTGGTCCTCTACCCAAAGACATCTGGTGGAGGCGCTGAAATCTAGCTTGTGCTCTCCTCACCACACCTCACATCCAGCTGCAAGGCTGTTCTGGCCTGGAGAAAGGAATGCCTCTTTCTAATTCACACAAAATGCCATACATGTTAATGGAGGCCCTGAAGACTCCCACATAATACTACATTTCATTTCAAATGTAAAGATGGACGCACTATGATTTTATGAACCATTAAGAAAGAAAAAAATTGCCAAATTAAACTATAACTGATTTCTTGTTACATAAAAATTATTTTATACTTATTGAATGTGTTCTCATGATAATGGTGATATATAACAATATCACTCTTGAGCACAGATAAAAAGATCATGTGAGCAAAAAACTGATTATTACTAAAACTTCTTCGCATTCAGATTCCAACTCTTCTGCATTACTTTTCAGCTCAGAGATGACTGTTTTTCCACAAAATACAGTCTTTTGTGTCATCAATAGCATTGTTGATACAGTGTATCTTGAAATGTTGCTCCACTACTGTCCCTGAAATTTTCTTCCAAGCTGCAGACACTCTTTTTGCAAGTTTTTTTGTGCACGCACAGGCAACAACAACTAACTCACAACAGCTACCGGGCCAAAAGCAATTGAGATGAGAAATGTTAAAATGGGAGGAAAAAAAGACTTCTTAGAATTGATGAGATAGAGTAACAGGGTTCCTGATGTCCAGGCAAAATGCTTCTCTTTTGCTTTCTTTCATCCATCTAACAATTCATTCATTTCTCAAATAGGTATTAATGTCCTAGTATGTGATGCAGGTACTAAGCTTAGGTAGAGCAGTGCACAAAGCAGGTAATGACACTACTCTCAGGGAACTTATGAAGAGACTGGGACAGAAAATTAATACGAAACTACAATTATTGTAAGTATTACAAAGAAGACGCATATGGTGCGGTAATAATATATGACTCTTCTGACCTAGTCAGGGAAGTCAGACAATACCTAAGGAAAGAAGGGGAGAGAAATCATGTGAAAGGCAGCAGAGAGCAAAAGAACTTTTTTGCACATTGGGGAAAGGAAAACTTCGGACTTTTTGAGGACTATTACATCAGATTCCAAACTACACCAATATTGGGGAGTGTGAAACGCCATTACTCTCCTCTGATTAGAATGGGGGCTTATGGAGGCTAGGTAATGAACTGAAGTGTTGGCTCAGGTCCAATGGATTTATAGACCGATCTTGGAGTTATTTCTTGACTTCAACTGTTTAACTGGGAAACCCTCACACTGGTTCCCTGACATGGGGGATATGTCATTTTTGTAAGAAGGGCTGAGTATAAGCCCCTGAAACTTTCCCCCACAACTTTATTCCCAGTCAAGAGTAAATCAAAAGCAATACTGGGAAGCATATACTGGGAGGAACTGCAGAGATTAGCACCACTATCAAAGACTTCAAGATGCAGGAGTGCTGGCCCCTTTGCATATCCCCTTTTTATACTTACAATGACCCTGCAGAAAAAAATGGATGATGGACCATTGTAAGCTTAAACTGGCAGAGGCCCAAAAAGCAGTCGTCATGCTAGATATGACATTATACAGCTTCTGGCATTTGGTACTCAGCTGTTTATGTGGTAAATGCTTTCTTCTCAGAGCACATCAGTATGGAGGATCAAAAGCAGAATTACCCTCACCTGGTAGAGAAAGGATACTACCTTGCCCTAGGGAAATGTTAACCCTCCTGATCTCCCTCAAAATTTAGTCTGCAGGAACCTACATCATCTTCACATTCCATAGAAGGTGACTTTAATCCACTATATTGATAACTGCATACTAACTGGATCTGGTGAGCAAGAAATGGAAAGCACCCCGGTTAGCCTAGTGAAACACACATCAGACACCTCACAAAAATTAAGAGAGAGCACAATGCTTAAGTTTTTAAGAAGTCTAGGGCTATGGGGCATGCTGAGAACATCCTCTCTAAGGTAAAGAACAAGTTGCTTCCCTCAATGCCTACTGCTAAGAAAAAGGTGGGCCTCTGGATTCTGGAGGCAGCATATTCCATATTTTATAACACTGTTTTGACCCATTTATCAGAGACTTAGTGGTTGCTGGTTTCAAGAGTGACCCAGAGCAATAGAGAAGACTTTGCAGCAGGTCTAGGCTACAGTGCATCTGTGACTAGTGAATCTGAGGGTACAGGATCTATCCTTAATAGATAAGGAGGCTGTGGAGTCTCTGGCAAGTGCCAAAAGAGAAGTCACAATGCAGATCCCTGGGCATCTGTGACAGAGAACAATTTTCTGCTTAAAAAACAGCTCCTAGGCCCGGTGGCGTAGTGGTTAAGATCCCTGGGCTTCTGTGGCAGAGAACAATTTTCGGCTTAAAAAACAGCTCCTAGGCCCGGTGGTGTAGTGGTTAAGTTCATGCTCTCTGCTTTGGCGGCCCGGGGTTCACAGGTTTGGATCCCAGGCACGGACCTAGGCACTGCTTATCAAGCCATGCTGTGGCAGGCGTCCCACATATAAAGTAGAGGAAGACGGGCACAGATGTTAGCCCAGGGCCAATCTTCCTCAGCAAGGAGAGGAGGATTGGCAACAGATGTTAGCTCAGGGCTAATCTTCCTCACAAAAAAAAAAAAAAAAAAGAAGAACCAACAGCATCTAGTATGTTACAGAGCCCTAGTAGAATTTGTATGCCTGACCATGGGTCATCAAATACCCCATGACTGGAAGTACTCATTGAGACATAAAGTTAGATGGGCAGAGAAACATTTCCCTGCTATATGAGGGAAATGGCTTATTTGAGATTAGGCCCAAGTACATTCAGAAGGCATGAGTAAATTACATTTACAGGTAACCCAGACTCACATATAATGAAGGTCTTTCATGACCAACTGACAGAGAGAAAAGGAATTCAGAAGTAGCCAAAAACGGACTTCGGTTATACTCAAGTCTTACTCAGGAGTGGACCTAAAGGACTGTGGTAAAGGAAGTCTGGCTAGCAAGAACAGCTGGAGTAGTATGCTTGGTCATCCATTTCAAATGAAGGAAGAAATGGCCTGAGCAACAGACATATCCTGACTCCTGGGCAGTAGTGAATGGCTTGACTGTTGGTCAGGGGCCTAGAAAACAACAGTGAAAGATGCTGTGATAAGAAGGTCTGGGAAGGATGGACTGGGCACAAATCAGGTGCATTTTTGTCTCTCACATTAACGCCCAATAGGAAGATTCCATTAAAATGTCAACATGCTTGTTGCCAAATGTCAACAAAAGGTGGATAGGATGAGTCATCTACGGCTGTCCACCTGCCTCCTGATGGGCTGGCCTGAAAACAGGGCCACCTAAGATGGCCAGCTTCCCACCCAAGATGGCCAATTTCCCGCCAGAGCACTTGCAATGACAATGTCACCCCCAGTGAACTGAAACTTAGGCGGGAAACAAAAACCTACCGCCAAGAGACTTTCCAGATAACCCACCCGGACTTTTCAAACCCTCCCGCTGACCAATCACGGTCGGCCACACCCTACCTGTACCCAATAAAGACCCCTGCTACTTTGTCTGGGGCGCGACTTCCTCGACTCCCCCTTTGAGTCGCGGAACCTCGCCCGGGGGTGCTTGCAATAAACTCGCCTCGCTGCCCATTCTGCCTTGTGGTCTCCATTCGCCCGCCGGTCATTACTCGCTCCGAAGACCTGACACCTCCCACTTAGGCCACCAAAGAGTTGACACAATGGACCCATGTATAGAGTGGCCAAGGTGCTTCCTCTCACCAATGCTGAAAAAGTTATTGTTACTGCTAAATACCTAACCTGCCAGCAACAGAGACTGATGTCAAGCCCTCAATATGGCACCACTACTCAAGAAGACCAGTAAGTCACTTGGTCTAAGACTGATTACATCGGAGGCGGCCATGATTTGTCTCTACCATAATTAATACCTACTCTGGACATGAGTTTGGTTTCCAGTTCCCACTTTTGCTACCACCACCTTCCCAGGGCTTATATAATAACTGATCTATCAGTATGATATTCCACAAAACACTGCCTTAGGCCAAGGGACTCATTTTATAACAAAGGAAATGTGACAATGGTACATAACCTTAGAATCCACTAGTCTAACCATGACTGTATCCACAAAGAAACCACAGGCCCAATAGGCAGGTAGAGTGGCCTGTTAAAAAGTAAGCAAAAAACCCCAACTTTTTTTTTTTTTTTTTTGTGAGGAAGACCAGCCCTGAGCTAACATCCGTTGCTAATCCTCCTCTTTTTGAAGAGGAAGACTGGCCCTGGGCTAACATCTGTGCCCATCTTCCTCCACTTTATATGGGACGCCGCCACGGCATGGCTGACAGGCAGTGCGTCGGCGGGCGCCCGGGATCCGAACTCGCGAACCCCGGGCTGCCAAGCGCGGACTAAACCGCTGCGCCACCGGGCGGCCCCAAAAAACCCCAACTTTTAAAGATAATTTCCTGCAGAGTTGGAGCATTGCCCTCCAGGGTGCGGTATATCACATTGAAGCATTGCTTCAATGTATGGTCTATGTTACCAATAGCTAGAATACTTAGGTCTGGGAACCAAAGGACGAAAGTAGGATTGGGCTTTGTCATCATCACTCCCAGTGACCCACCTGCAGATTTTGTTTCCTATCCATGCAACTTTAGTATCCACCAAGTTAGAAGTTCTGATTCCCAGGCAGAGCTGGGAGGTAACTGCTTCCTCCAGGGGACACGTAAGAGTTCCATTAAATTTGAAGCTCTGACTACCACCTAGTCGCTTTGGGCTCCTCATGTCAGTTCACCAGTAGAAAAAAGAGAGGTTCCTGCTGGGGATAATCAATCCTGATTATCATGAGAAGCAAAGACTATGGCTATACAGTGAGGGAAGGAGGAATATGTCAAAAACTTGGGGGATTCATTGGGGAATCTGTTGGTGCTTCCATAGTCAGTGCTTAACAGTAAATGGGAAATTTTAGCAACTATGGCTCATCAAGAACAAGACAACTAAGGGCTCAGACATTTGATGGATGAAGGTCTAGGTCACCTGAGCAGGGAAGCAATTCAAATCAGGCAAAAAATTTGCCACTAATTAAAGAAATCTAGAATGGGTGATAGAAAGAGATGATAACTATCAATTACAGTCTCAGAGTCAGCTGTAGCAGTAGGGTCTGTAGCTTGTTTCTCCCTCTTGCCTTAAGTTTCTTCCATATGATTAAGGAAGGGCTTCAGCTTGAATGGGACTCAGTTACTGACTGCCCTTGCATCTCTGATCTCAGAGGAGAAGGGTGGGCATCTCATTCTCACAAAAACAGATGCCCCATATTGTAGTGTGGAAGCTAGGTATAATATAGGGCATGAGTGGATCTTAGTGGTAAAAGGGGTATATTATATTGGACACCTTTCATGTACCACTTTAGATTCTCTCGATTTCACTTGTGTCTTATTTCAGCAGTTTCTTCAGTACTAACTTACATAAGGTACAATCTGACAGTGCCTTGCCTTATGCCTGGGGGACAGCTCTTGCCTCTCACTCCATGGCATCTGTGTTGACAGAGCTTTGGATCCCCACTTGCACACCACCCCATTAACTACTTAGGGGTGTGGAGGAATTAATACATTGTAGGGAAATCTTTGATCAATAGGAGACAGGAGCTAGTGGAAAAATTCTTCCTCCTTTTCCTCTTACAACGCACAATACTAAAACACAGTTTACTTGATTTCTCAGGGTATGATCCTATAGGATTGGGCAGTGGCAGACAACAATAATCTACCCACATAATGGTTCTCCCTCCTATCAAACTACATTCTCCTTGTCCCTCTACTTCCTGGGATTACATCCCCTAATTAAGTAACAGCACACAGCCCTCTGCTTCAGGCTCTTCTTTCTGGGGAACCTAATCTAAGACATGTTTCATAGTATGTGGTGACTTTACGACATCCAAGAGGTCATTTCTTTGGAGCTCAGAGGTGGTAAGTGAAACCACAGGCAGACATGAGAGCACTCAGAGAGTAAGACAGAAGAAGAAGAGAAGAGGACCTAACAAAAGGCCCATTAATGGCTTTGAGGAGGATAACGGCTAGAAAAGAAGATTGTGGACAGGCGAGAGAAGTGAGTGGAAAACTGGAAAATACTGTTGTTACTGCGAGGGAGTTTAGTAGGACACACAGATAATATATACCTAAGGAGTTGTTGATTTTTAATTACTAAATTGGGTTAGATCCTGACTGCTATGGATATTTGATATGATGCATTATCAAAGAAAATTAAATAATTTGCAAATAAAAGTATGGTGGAGGAAGTTTTTTTCAAACCACATTCCTCTGAGGGGAAACCCCAGGCAAACTGTGCAAGACTGGAGGACTCAGTAACCAGTAACCACACCTCCTCTGTGCCTCTCTGGAGGGCCAACTGGTGGTGCATACAGACTGAGGAGAGAATAATCTAGCGGCTAAGTTATTAATTTACAAAATTCTAACTTTTAAAGATTGTTTTGGATTAAAAAAGCTTAGACAAATAAAAAAATAAAAGAAAAAGGTTCGTAAAATAAGCTTTTGTAAGGAGACATAGAAAAAACACAGAAAGTTCAGCACCCTGAGGAAGGCACTTTAGCATACTTAAAACTATATTTCATAGCAAGATTTTCTTCCTTACACACAGGAAGGCATACGAGTTCATAAAAGTGCTTTATATGTCTTTATGAACACTGAGGATCAGAAAACAAATCTTCCTTAATACTTAGACTTATCACAAGGCTAAAAGGTATGAAATAAGGTCGTCCTCTGTTACAAGAACATACATGGTCCTTTAAACATTTTTTAATTCTATGTATCTCTGAGTTACAGGATTCAATTTTTTAAATTTAGAAATGTTTTGGTATTCTTCTTTAATTTATAAAAACTTCTGTTTAGTTCAGTGTAAGAAAAATCAGTTCTGCCTGATTTTCACTATAATTTTCTGTCTATTTCAGTCAATATTCCTAGACCTATTGTTATAAATGTTTAGTGAGTATAACAATATTCCAGGTCTTCATTAACATACACTTACGTTGCTCTTTTAACTTCCAGACAGGTTTTATTTTCATAGCATGCATTATATAGGCTACATTTAAGTCTAAAGTTATAATCAATAATATAAGTCAGGGAACTAAAATCTAAATTTATAACTAACAATATGAACACTGGGGAACTTCAATTTAAATCACAAAGCAATGCTTTGTAATAACATTCTTAAAGTTCTTAAATAAATATGAAATGTTCTTGAACATAAATGTCACAGCAATGGTAATGATAAGTGTTTCAAAGAACCCAAGTGGAGAGTTTTATTTTCTGTCGCTGCTTTTGGTAATTAAAAAACCTGACATATTTAAAATCTTTAATTCATAATATTGCCTCAAGTGTTGTACAGTTAACCACTGCCTTTCAAAAATAATAGCATAAAGCTATATTGAATGCACTATAACTTAAGACAGAATCAATGATACCTATCAGCAATGTTGGGGGCCTGCTCCTGCCACATGAGCATTACAACCAAGTCAGTGGGCTCCTCTAATGAAGTCTGTGCTTCTTTGCAATAACACAATCATTTGTCTTCCTACTCAGAGATGATGGCATATCTTCCACACATCAAGCTTTCCTTCCCCAATTTTCTGATTCATGCTCAAGTATATGGATGGTATTCCAACAATTTTAATTTATTGACAGGCACACTGGCTGCCTGCCAACACCCAGAGTGGATTTAGTTTTCATTCGATGCTTCAGAATACCTAACTGACACACCACCAGGTCAAATGACTTCAGAGATTTGAAAGTTGGTCTAAAAACCCCAGCATTTTTACACTAGAGCTCAGTATTCAAACAGTCCATTCTCTCTTCAGAATTCTAACTGAAATGTCAGCAGCTAGGAGTTTTTAAAATAGCCTCTAGGTGTTTCCAATTTCCTGTGCTCGTTTCAGCAGACTACTGACCTGCCTAACAATAAGTAAATCCCTCAGGATTTAAATAGCCAGCATACTGCTGGGAGTCAACAAGAGCCAGTTCTAGGAAGAGCAGGAAAGGAACCTGGGGGCACAAAATGGTAGGAAACGCCTTCAGAACGCCCCTCCCCCCCTTTAAAAATCCAAGTCAAACAATAACTCAAGTCTTTATAGTTACTTAAATCTGGAAACTATTCTCTACTTGTAAAATTTATTAGTATACAAATCAACTTAACTAGACTGAAACATTTAGGCTGATCTTATTTTTATCTTTTACCTCAGCATCTCACCTAACGGCTCTATATTTCAAAGCTCTGACAGATTTGTTTGGCTAGCATGATCTGTGACCACTTCCTTTCTATCAAGAAATACAGTTCTCTCTTTTGATGCTAAAATATTTCTGTTCACACAGTACAAACCTTGGTCTTTTTAGACTTTGAGGTGCAAATGTTAACATGGAGATAATGCAAGTCATTATTTTATATCTTATTAGGTATTTATAAAAATGATAAGAATGTCTAGAATTAATAAATTTAGCTTTTCTGGCTCCATTGGTCACTCATTCAGATAAACTATTGAGATCAAGTAGGTTTCAAGGCCATGGAAGCTTCAGACTGTGTAGGTTAAACACAAATCCGCTAACCATTGAGAGAGCAAGGGTACTTGAGTTACACATCTAGACTGTGGGACAGAGAGAGCAACACAGTGCATATAGCTGAAGGTGTTAAACTACTAAAACATATTAAAACAAAAGTATATCTTTCCATTTTCAAAAGGTGGTATCATATGATGGGAGTTCCAAACTGCTTGAGGGGAGGGATGGAGAGTGCTGCTAAGAGAACAGCTTGGAGAATGTTCATTATAAGAGTGTATATAATTCATTCTAGATCTCCTGAGATTCCTTCTCACAGTCTCTGGAGCATTAGAGGCTTTGGACAGCTGGCCAGCACGAGGGCTCACTCCCAGATCTACCTTAATTCCAAACATTTATCCATGAGAATCCCTAGCATAATTCCAGGGTTCAGACCTGGAGGGAGTCGGTGCCTCTGAGTTTGGCAGTATCTCCTGGCACAGGTGCTATGACATTCACTCTGTATTCCTTTAGTCCTTCGATTCCTGGCATCTGCCAAGTAACAATATGTGATGGCCAGGTAGTAAGGAATTCATTCATATGGCTTCCTTCTACAGTGTACATGAGGCGACAGTTTCATGTCATCCACAGAAGTATCCTATAAAAAATAACAGGTTGGTTTTTTTTAAAATTACATATAAAAAGCAAAACATCACAAACTCGATGTCAAGAAATAGAAAATATTTCTTTTGATCAACCTATTTATAAGTGTTATTGAGCTCCTATTCCAAATCTCATACCCTACTCAGATTTCCTTGTTGATGAAATCTGACACTCAATTATTTGGGGACAAATCTAATAATATTCATGTTTTCCTTAAAATGAAGACAAGAACAGTTAACTATTACAAAGTATGGTGAGTATTCAACCATGCTTGCAAAGAGGCTACAAACCTTAGAAGAATATTGAGATGTGGTTGTTAGAAAATTTGTAGCTATGATGGTAAATCTGACAATCATAAACCTATAGTCATTCTGATTCTTTTATGGTTTCAATCTGAGTACAGCTGAAACCAAACATTTCAATTTATGAACTACGTTAAGTTTCTTTTCCACTTACATGTGGTATGCACCACATGCATAATATCTAATTTCATATTTGAAGAATACATCAAGTTCATGATGCATAAAATATATGAAAAGGAAAATTTTAATACTTTATTACTCAAGTAAAAAGTACATGACTAAGAGCTGAATGGCTGTCTGTCACCAACTGCCTATCACTATGCTGTAAAATTTACTTACTACCATCTAATAAAAGATCAAAATCGTACAACTACTAAAGGTGCCTGACACATAGGTTGAGAAGATTTGTCCCTTTTAATTCAAACCTTTTCAAACTTAGATTCAAGGAATTTGTAATACTAGAGAAAAGACAGAAATGTATTACCTAATTTTGACTACTACTGACAATCTTTTGTTCAAACCTTCTACCAGGTCCTGTCTACAGAATAAAGCCCATGTTCTAGTTCTGGTACCCTAAATCCTCCATAATTTGGGGCTGTTCACTTCAATTTTATTTCCTCTTGCTCTAGAATGAGGAAACCTTTTTTCTAGAAAATCTGAATCCCTAACCTTGCCAACTCTGTGCCCCTACTTGTGCTCTTTCTGAAGCCTGTCTAGAACACCGTTCTTGCTTCTCTCCACTCACTCAAGCCCCATCTGAATCAATTTTAAATGCTTTAAGGGAACCTATATCAGTTCATTAACTCAGAGACTGACATGAAATAATACTTTTCAAAAGTCTGTTAAATTAAATTGACTCTACAACCAATTTAAGACCCCATACATAGTCTGCCCCCTACTGCTCCAGTAACCGATTTTTTGAGTCACTGTGCTCATACTGCATCCACTGCCCATGTTGAGAGTTTTTAAACTTGTTGATTTCATGGCATCTCTCTGAGTTTTTCTTATATTGATCAAGTAAGTGGTCACCTGTCCAAGCTGTAGGGCACAATGATGCCAGGATGCAGTCCCACCCCTCTGTGAGAACAGACATGCAGTTTATGATACAAGGAAGATCAAGGTATCATGGGAGAACAACCAAGAGCCATGGAAATCCAAAGGAGGATGGTGTGCCTGTCTGAGGGAAACAATCAATGATATTCAATTCTGCCCTCACAAGGAAGGTTTTTGTGGTAATTCAGAGCCTCAAGGATTTTTCCCCTTTCTGAACTCCTATAGCTTTTATGGGTTACGCTATTTCTTTTACCCTTGATGATGATGATGATTAGAAACTGTGTTTACTGAGCACTCCCTATATGCCAGGGACTCTTAAAATTATAATTAGCGCTTTACATGCATTGATACATTTAATTCTCACAACAACCTAATCTATTAAAATATTCCCACTTTACAGATTAGCAAACTGTGGCACAGAGAAGTTAAATATCTTGGAAAAATCACTCAGGTAATAAAGACATTGACCTAGGATCCACTATGCACAGAACAGTCAAAAGGGTCAGTTTTAGGTAGCAAGGTCAAGGAAGCGCTCTGCTTATAGATAACACTTTGGAAGAGACCTGAAAGAAGACAAAGAGCCAGACATGTAAGGAAGAGTGTTTCAGGCCAAGTAACACCAAGGAGAAAGGCCCTGAGATGAGAAAACCCTGGTATAGTAACGAAGTAGAAAGAAGGTCAATATGGCCAGAGTGAAGTTAAAGAGAGGAAGAATAGCAGATGATGAGGCTGCACAGGTAAGCAGAGGCCAGCTCATGGATGGCCTTGTGGTCCTGAGTAAGGATTTCTATGTGTATTGATCTACCTTTACATTATGCAATCCTTATTTCTTGTTCTCCACAGTAAGAGTCTCAGTGGCAGAAACCATCTCTTATGTTTTTTAATATCTCTTGCAGCATCCAGCCCACAACATCATGCAAAGTACGCCATGAAGAATTTCCTACGTGAGATAAAGAATGCGGTGTGTGTCACTGTGTGCAGGAATGGTTGAAAAGGTCTAATGCAGGAGATGCAACTGGAGAAAGGGGGCACTCTAGACTTGTGGTATGCCAGTTGCATGGCTGTGGAGGGAAAGTAAAAAAGTTCTAATAACAACATGGAACACGGAGAAAGAAGATTTTGTTTTGGGAAGGGAGGGTAGAATCCTTGAAAGAAAGAAATTTTCTCTGTGAGGAAGAAAACTATAAATCAAGATACGATTAGGACTTATACTCAGATTTCCTTTAAAAGGAAAACAAGTTCTCAAATTCTTTCCCAAATGTGAGTGTGCTAGTTTTTTATGAGATTACAACAGATACTACAGAGTATGAATTCATAAGAAAACAAGACTAAGAAATGCCCAGAAAAAGGAAAGTACTTAGTTACTAATAAAATATTAACATGTGATCCTAGCAAGGGTCAAAATACCACAGAACAGTAGAATATGGGCACTGGAGTCAGAAACTCCAAAATTAGAATCCCAGTTTAGCCACTGTGGTGTAAGACCTAAAATTAATGTTCAATATTATGTGATGCCTTGACATCTGGTAAAATCAGGAAGGCCTTAAATAGCCTAACTGTAAGTTGCCCTCTCCACTCTGCTCCTGCGGATAAGGGCTCCTAACTCTCCTTATCAAAGGGCTCAGGTGTAGTTCCTGCTTATCCCTGAGTAGTAGTAGTAGTAGTAGTTTCAGTTCCCTGCCAGCTTGTGGAATTATTCAAACACACCAATCATATCTTTCTGCAGGAACCAGGGGATGCCCCAACTCTCTTAACACTAAAAAGCCTGCCTCCCACAGCCTCTGGCTGTTCAGTGTTCACAAGTGCAACTTCCACGTGCCTGCAGTGTCTTCTTCCCTGAAGCTGTGAGTTTATGTGACTAATAAACAGCTGTCAATCTCGTCGGACAAGTGTTGGGTTTTGTGTGTTCAGCTGTTCCCACAATCTTACAGCAGGAATCCGTCCCTCATCAAAGGGGTGAAGTGGTGATCAAAACAGCCACTTACTGGATGTGTGATTCAGGCCTCAGGCCAAGTCATTTAACTTTTACCTCCAAGCTTGTTATTCTGTAAAGCAGGATTAATGGTGTTCACCTTGCAGGTTGTTGTGAGCACTGTATCTAGCAGTTATTATTGTGAGCACTGTATCTAGCTGTTACTATTGTGGGCACTGTATCCAGCAGTTATTATCGTGAGCACTGTATCCAGCAGTTACTATTGTGGGCACTGTATCTAGCAGTTATTATTGTGGGCACTGTATCCAGCAGTTTTTATTGTGGGCACTGTATCTAGCAGTTATTATTGTGAGCACTGTATCTAGCTGTTACTATTGTGGGCACGGTATCCAGCAGTTATTATTATGACCACTGTATCTAGCAGTTACTATTGTGGGCACTGTATCTAGCAGTTACTATTGTGAGCACTGTGTCCAGCAGTTACTATTGTGAGCACTGTGTCCAGCAGTGCAGTACTCACAGTTGATTCTATACCATCCCCACCCTGTCACCTCCTCCCTATCACCAGGACTCTTACTACTGATTTAAAACCTATAAAAGTTAAAATTAATAAAATTGAGTTTGAAACAATAGGTGGAGATATAAATGACAGATTAGCCAGATTTGGCTTAAAAAGCAATCTGGCTTATTAGAAATAATAACATTTCAATTCCAACTACCACAAAAACAAGGAGAATTTACAAGAGTTTTTGGAAAATAATGAAAGCAGACATGAAACCAAGGCTGCTTCAAGATACTGAATAGTGGGTTCAACTGTACTTTGCGTGCATCTTGATATGCAAATAATGTAGTAATTTATAGTGACAAAAGCCCTTTTAATAAGCTAACATTCTGTGTGCAAATGCTTTATTTTGAAGCAAATGAAAAAACAGGTTGCTCCAGATAAGATACAAGGGGGAAAATGGAGCTAATAAAGCTTTACTCTGGCAGAATTTCCTTTTCCTCAGATTATTCTTCTTGATCACATCTCAACTTGTTGTAAACATATACCCCAATGCAGTCATGTTTCCTGAATCAGTAGTACATCCTCATGCCTTTCAATTTTTATGTAATTACATAGTTTATACAAGTTATGTATATTTATGTACTTGGAGAGGAGGAAAAGTATAAAATATATATCTTATACATACTCATATTAAAATGAAATTTTAGAACTATAAAAAAGAGGGGGGATGAGACACCCAATATGTGGAGATCTTTTTGGACACACATGGGGAGATCATTTTGGAGCATCTTTTTTGTATTAAGAATTTTCTGACTTTAGATTTTGGCTACTTTAGTAGAGCTGATGCATAATTGTCTCATTTTGGGATGCAAACTTCATTATCTTCAGAATTCTAGTTTGATACTGAAATATTATTATAAAGTCTGAGATAAATCATAATCCAGGTTATGTTACTCAGTAAGCAAGTGAGTACCATATTGAGATTTTTTTTTTAATGTAGCTTTTAAACATAGCTCCTTGGCTACCACATTCAATAAATATTTAAGCATGAGCTTAAAGTGGATTACTGTTAACATGTAAGGAAATTGCACAGTGATAAAGCTTATAATAAAAATGAGCAGAACACCCACTGCTCATACACTATAGTTAAATGTATTAGCTGGTCTCAAAAGCATTAACTATTATTCAAACAGCAGCAGTATTCTGTCCAATCTATTAGCTTCAGACAGTGCATATTAGCTGCAGACTATTGGAAATCTTTATGTTTGTATGCCAGAGAAAATGGTTTTCACTATATTATAGTTAAATATAACACTGAGGATTTATCTTAAACGCAAATGAGAAAAAAGAGGAAATCTCTCTCTCATTTTTACAAACAAGGTAGCTTTAAAAATTTACCATGCCTAGTCTATATGTATTCCCAAATTTTACATCTTGGGAAAAAAAGCAAGACATGATATGCTGCTACAACTAAGTTTTCTTAAGGGATATAAATTTAGAAAAGGAAACCACCGATGGGTCAGATTTTTCATTTATTTTTATTCTGTTAAGTCTATCTTTCTCTTGAGCTGAATAGTTTGATAGTATTAAACAAACAAAACTTAGCTCAGTGTTTAAATTTTTTTTTAAAAAGCCATAAAGACAAGTCATTTTCTTGATTCTTTAATACTGCATGGTATTTTCAACATTCAGATATTACACATTCTGATTATAGTCAATAAGACGTCATCAGTGTATATGTCTGTATCAATTTGTTAAAAAATTTTTTTAAACTAATTTACAGTGCCAAACAATGCTCAAAAATCATATACATTTACTGTTGACATTAGTCCAGAATATTCACCTGCATTAAAACTGCTTGTTAAAACACTCCAAGAACTCTATTACCATTTGTCTAAAATCCACACATCAAACTGGACTCCAGCTTCACATACCATAGGATTAATCAGCTGGCTTTTCCAGTGTTTTCCTTTTTTTAAATTATAAACTCATGCTGTTTTGTTTACTGTCATAAACCTAGTCGAGTTCTTTACAGGGGAGTAAACTGATAATACAGCAATTTAGTTGGATGGAAAGATACACTCATGAGATTAAGATTTTGTTTGGTACACTGCAGTATCTCAGGTGCCTGGAATAGTGCTTGGCATATAGGAAATGACATTTGATAATTATTTGTGGAATTTATTCAAACATATGGGAACAAGTCTTCTACCAAAAAGTCTGCTTATTTTTTGCTTTCATTAACATCTTATCACATATATAAACAGAGTACCTGTTAAAGACATCAAAAGGCTGAAAATGTAGTGGTTAACATTTTCAGTTGCAGTATCATCAAAAATCTTTTTATCATGATATCAAACATGTCTATTTCTTATAGGACTACACATAAGGTTTATTAATTTCATTATGAACTTCAAGAAAAAAGTAGAAGTCTGTATGTTACTCTTCTCTGGAAATGAATTCATATGTAAATATATCTGTATATGGTGGGGCGGGACTTTTAAAAGTATGTAAGTCAACTTTCAGAAAACTACTACTAAATTGGGATAGAATAATAGTAATTATTATTCTCAAGTACTAAACTTGTTGGGAAAAGAAAGTAAAGAAAGTTATGGAGATATTTACAGTAGCAATTTATCAACAAAAAGGTATACAGGTATACCTTGGAGATATTGCACGTTTGGTTCCAGATAACTACAAGAAAGCTAATATTACAATAAAATGAGTCACACCAAGTTTTTGGTTTCCCAGTGCACATAAAAGTTAATGTTTACACTATACTGTAGTCTATTAAGTATGCAATAGCATTATCTCTAAAAAAATAATGTACATACCTTAATTAAAAAAATACTTTATTGCTAAAGAATGCTAACCATCATCTGAGCTTTCAGTGTGCCATAATCTTTTTGCTGGTGGAGGGTCTTGTAAAAAATGCAATATTTGCGAAGCACAATAAAACGAGGTATGCCTGTAACTGGTACATTGATACATGCAGTTATATAATAAAAGCTTTTTAAATATTAAAAAATCATTTCACCAGATGTAGGAAAATCTCTTTAAACTCTAATGCAATAATTATTTTAAGAAATTTGCTTTTAAATACCAGGACTATTTGTTACAATTTTTTGGCTTTTCCTTTTATCCCACCTTTTTTTTTTTCTGGTGAGGAAGATTAGCCCTGAGGTAACACCTGTTGCCAATCCTCCTCTTTTTGCTTAGGAAGGTTGGCCCTGGGCTAACATCTGTGTCCATCTTCCTCTACTTTATATGTGGGATGCCTGCCAGAGCAGGGCTTGATAAGCGGTGTGTAGGCCTGCGCCAGGGATCCGAACCTGTGAAGCCAGGGCCGCCAAAGCAAAGTGCGTGAACTTAACCATTAAGCCACTTTTGCTGGCCCCTATCCTGCCTTTTAACTATTAAACATGAAGAGCATTCATTCAAATAAACAGCAATTTGCACTTTATGGCATCTTTCAGCCCACACTTTTAAGGCATTAATTAATTAAGAGGGAACTATTTATCCTAAATTAGGGTAATCAGAATTAAGAAAGGCAAAGACTGTTGCTTTTTTTCTCTACACATACCATTTTGGAATTTGAAACTGCTTGTAATACAATTACTGTATTTGATAAAACATAGGCAATACTTTACAGGAATTACCAAAGACCTGATTTCTGGATGTAGGTGCAGAACATTTACCTAAATCTTCTGGATTGAAAAGTTGTATCTTACCATGTGATCATGATTAGTAGGGTTTACCCAGAAGTTTTTCAGTTAAGGTATTAAAGGCGGTTTTATATGAATTGTTTGCAAGAGCTTATTTACTAATTGTACATCATAATCTTCTGATTACTATTTATCCACTTGCACTACAGTATGTGGGCCAACTTGGTCACATTCTTATTGAAAATATTTTGAATGAATTTTAATCCCTAAATGTTGAGGCCTATTTTCACTAAGTATCACATAAGTGCATTTCCGTATGTCACCATTTATGACAACAAAGCAACCAAACTCAGGCCCTTAACCTCCAGCTTGCGAAGCTTAGTAATTCAAATGGATACTACCTGAGAACAGGAAGGTTTTCCTATGTACCGTGGCTAATGCAAGTAAAGTGGTTTTCAGAGACTAAAACTCTGCTTATACTATTTTATTCTTACTGCAAAGGTCTATTTTATATTTAAGAGGGATCCGAAGATATGTCATAAGTGATGATAAATCTGTAAACTCCATTATGCAACTCATAAGATAGGTTTACTAAATATAACATGTTATCTAAGAAAAGGACAAAAAATTAACAGCTGATATACACCACAGCTCAAGAGAAACCAGAGAATTTTTAATGATTAGAATTTATCCATAGTAAGTAAACTATACTGTACTCATGCCATTTCCCAAGGGCAACAAAAAGTGGGGACTACATCCCTCATTAAGAAAAGGGACAATCTTAACAGGAAAATAACATGAAAAAGTAAACTAATAATCTGGCTATTCAAATTTTTTAATCTATTAAGTTATGCTATCTAATACCTTGCACATATCGAGTTCACAAAAAAAATTTGCTGATTTCCTCTTAAACAGTGAAAATCCATCTTCCTCCACATTGGACTCAACTTAATATACTACAACAAAGCATGAATCTTCAGTGCAGAGCAATGATTTTCAAATGGTGCTCCTGTAAGTTATTTAAAAGACTCTCCTTGAACTGATTGGTGGTTACCAAGGGGAAGGGGGGTGGGGGGTGGGCACAAGGGGTGAAGGGTTACATCCACAAGGTGACGGACAAACAAAAATGTACAACTAAAACCCCACAGTGTTATAAACTATTAAGACATCAATAAAAAAAATGGTAAAAAAACCCCACAAAAAACTATAGAAAAAAAAAAAAGACTCTCCTTGTCCCCTACTCTTCCGCAGAGGAGGGAGACACATTAGTGAGGAGGATTCAGCTTTGTATTCCTACTCAAACAGAGAAGCCCAGCTTTTAAATGTTCTGGAGTTTGGGATCAAATTTTGTTTAAACAAAGGGTTCCATAGCTTGAAAAAAAAAAAAAAAAAAAAAAAACCCAAACCAAAAACATTGTAAACTATTCACCAACTGATTACTTTCTCCTTTCTTCTGTTTTTTCCCTGACCCATTGCCCCTTACATACTCACATTACCTACACTTCAGATAACTAACAGCAACACAGAGTGTAGGTGAAAGATTAGGGATGGGAGGTGAGAAAGGGTTGAGGAAAGAAAAGGAAGAGATGGTATTGCTGTGAAACTCATGTTAAATGTTATTATCCGATCCAAGCTGAATGCTCACCCTAAAATGCTTGAGCAGATTAAAAGGTATGACTGCATATTAACAAAATTTGTTTTCTGTTTTCAAGAGCCATATGTAAATGTCAGTGTCACTTCAATACTTGAGGGGCTCCACTGACAAATGTACTCTTTGTCTCTGCTTATCAATAGAGTGGCGACAGTGAGAGCATTAGAGTTTCTAGAAGGCCAGGCAGAGCACTGTCATTATCTTTGTTCATATAGTCATTGTTGCTGACGGGAGTAACAAAAAAATCATAGCTTTATAGATTATTTTCTTTCAAATAACTTGAAAGAAAACCCAATTCCACTAATTCATAAGAGAAAAGAGTAGACAGTGTTCTCAAATTGCCTCTTCAATGCCTCACAAGTTCCTGAAAATATATTAATACTCTATTAGCATGTAAAACTCTCCAATTAATTCGTAAGGCTCTATTAAACATCCTTCCCACAGTATTTAGACAATACATTTAATTCTTATAATGATACAAAAAATATGTTGGCTAATATATTAAAACATCTTTAGAATACTTGGAATTCAGTTAGAAATTTTCTGGATGATTCATAAACTGTATACTCAGGGATTTTTCTTCTTGTCCCCAAAGCAATTAGATTCTTTTTCAGACATGAGGGCAGTATTTTTAGTTTTCACAACAAGATCTGCTTTTCTATCTTCACACAAAGAAAAGGTTTATTTTTAAGGTAATTTATTTGTGAGAGCAGAGTCAGAGGAAGGAGAAATAGGAGCAATAACCTGAAGAAAAAAGTACATCATTACTAAAATGGAATAAATGGATTTAATGTCTCAAGTGAGAATATGATATATGGATGTGAAAGTTAAAATATTCAAATAATGATAACTTTTGTTCATTAAAAGATAAAATAGGCACCTCAGGATCTATTTGTTCTTCGCTACTCATCAATAACACCTACCTACCATATGCAACATGAAAAAAGCAGAAGGATAGCATCTTAAAGTCCCCTCATAGATTTCAAAGAAAGTTTAGGCGTAGGTACTGCAGTTTATGTTACATGGTTGAATACATTAGTGGAAACCTAGTAACAGCAAGGAGTTCCAGGACAGACCTCAGTTTGAATTCTAGCTTAGCCATGACTTTAGGTGAGTAATTTAACCTCTTTGAGCCTTATTTTTCTCACAAACACCACAAGTGTGCTTACCCTGCAAGGTTGTTGTGAGGATTACAAATAACGTGTGTAAAGTATCCAGTATAGTGCATGTAGTAGGTTTTAGTAGAGGTAACAAAATTAAAAGTCTCCTAGTTAACTAATTCTTCAATAAATAATACGACAAACAAGAGAACTGCAAACTACAAAAAAGTTACCACAACTTCAGTAAACATAGAGAAATAATTACACACGACACAGAAATTCAAGCAATACAATCCCAATGTCAGTGTCTAAGAAATTGTAAATAGAGGATTCTTGATGCATGAGTTTAGCTGAGAAACTTGAAGGCTGGTGGTGGCAACCATTCTCTTAGTCAGCTCACTGTTTCTCTGGCTCTCCCTTCAGGTCAACATCTTTTAACAGCCCACTGGGCACGGCCCTAAGTGGATCTCTGTCACATTAAACAAAACAGACTCACTTTTCTGACAGACAGTCTCTCATCCTTTCAGTGGTACCATCATTCTTTCAGTCACTTAGGCTCAAAGTCTCAAAGTTGTGTTTTATACCAAAGTCTGTCAAAATGTCCTTTGTCATATCTCAAGCAACCATCTCAAAACCTTTTCATTTCTATTCTCCAACCTCCAATTTCCCATAAAGATACCAACAGATTAATTTTCCTAACAGACCACTTGTCCCATCTCACTCCACTGCTGTAAAGCTTCCACTGACTCTTTACTATCTTCTGCAGTTTCTCAAAGTAAGGTCTGTGGGCTACCTGTAGCAGAATCACCCATACAGTTGTTAAGATGCAAGGGCCAAATCTATACTCACTCAGTAAAATCCTCTGGCACTGGGATCCAGCCTTTCACAAACTTCCTACTTGGTTCTTATGTACACAGAAGCTTGTGAACTACTATCTATAAAATAAATAAACATCACCACCACCAAGAATGACAGCCAACATATTAAATGCTTAATGTGGGCCAAGCACTGTTCAAAGAGTGGATGAACTCATTTAACCCTTGTAACAACCATATGAGGTAGGTATTATTACTATCAGCACTTGACACATGAGGAACAAGGCAGAGAAAGGTTAAGTAACCTGCCCTGGGTCACAGAGCTAGAAAGTGGTGGAAATAAGATTAGAGCTTAGGCAGTTTACACCCAGATTCTACATTCTTAAGCACTACACATGTATTATTCAAGGGCCCTGAGTCTCAAACCCTAACCTTTCCAGAAAGAATTCCTACTACTAGCCAATATGAATGTGCTCCTTCACCTAGGTAGATTCTCACTGTTTCACTGAGGTCATCAGAAGCTCTGAGTGAAACCAGTAAAGAGGGTATTCACTGTGTTACTCATAATAAATCCAAGAGTATAAACTCGTGAGTGCAGAACACAAGGGCTCTGACTCCACGTCTCTGGCTCCCTTCCTTCTCTTTTTTTTTTTTTTGTGGGAGAGGAAGACTAGCCCTGAGCTAACATTCACTGCCAATCCTCCTCTTTTTGCTGAGGAAGATTGGCCCTGGGCTAACATCCGTGCCCATCTTCCTCTACTTTATATGGGACATTGCCACAGCACGGCTTGACAAGTGGTGTCGGTCCGCAATCCGAACCTGCGAACCCCGGGCTACTGAAGTGGAGTGTGCAAACTTAACCCCTACACCACCAGGCTGGCCTCATCCCTTCCTTCTTTATGATGGCTTCATCTTCCAGCTGGTATCAAGACAGTTCCAGGAGCTCCAATCCTCATATCTAGACAGAACCCCTTCTTGAAGAGGAAGAGAGAGCATTACTTCTTGTGTTTCATTTTACAGAAGCGAGGAAAACATCTCTAGATCCTACTCAGCTGTTTTCCCCTCATGTCTCACTGCTCAGACCAAGACACACAAGAGAAATATGATTATTATGAATGGGTTAGACTAATTACTGGGGTGGAACGGATGTCAGGGTCAACTGTTATGACCAATACACTCATTTTTCTACATTTGTTCATACTGCATTCCTATCTAGAATATTTCCCCTTCTCCATTTCTTTCTTCTGTGGTCTCCATTCCTCTGAACTTAGCTATATTTTCCAAACCTCATTTCTTACCTCCTTCCTCCCTTCCATTCTTCCTCCCTCCCTCCATCCATTCATCAAATATGTTTGGAGTGTCAAGTACGACCCAGACTTCTACTAGAGACCTGAAGATATAATGGCAAGGTAGACAGAAATAGTGCCTGCCCTCATGGAGCTTATGTTCTAGCATGGTAGCAGACAAAAATCACAAAAGCAGACTGAGTGTCACACTTATAGGCCTTAGTAAGAGTTACAAATTATAAAGGTAACAAATAGGGGGAGGAGAAGCTATTTTACCTATATGGTGGTAAAGAAAAGCCTCACTTCACAGTGATATTTAAGCTGAGACCTACAGAATGAGAAAGAGCCATGCAAGAGGTGGAAGGGAGTCAGAATGTGCAAAGTCCCTAAAATGGGAAAGAACTTGTTTTGAAGACCAGAAAGAGGTCCTCAAATTGAATAGGAGAAGAGTCAGAGGATGAGGGCTGAGAGGCCAGGTCATGTTTGGTCTCTGAGGCCATGGTAAGGAGCTTAGCATCAGATTTTATTTCAAGCATTATGGGATGCCAATAGAGATAAAATCCTACTTATATTTTATGAAGATCACTTATGCTACTCTGTAGAGACTGGACTGAGAGGGGGGCAAGAATGCAAGCAAGGAGAGCAAGATGCCATGGAGAGGAGACAAACTGGTGATGTACTTTGTAGGTACAACGGATAAGACTCAATGGTGAATAGCACAGGGGAATGACTGAGAGGTAAAAATTGATTTCTAGAGTTCTGGCTTGAGCTACTGGGTGAATGATGTGCCATAATGAGTTGGGAAAAGATTGGCGGGGAAGGGAGAGGGTTGCAAATAAGTTGAAAGAGTAAAATCAGTTGCTCCCCTTTAACATGTAAAATTTGAGACGTTTGTGAGACAGCCAAATGAAAATGTCAAGTAGGCATTTGTACAGGTGGGTCTGGAGCTCTGGGGAGAGAACAGAGTTGGACAAACACACACAATACATATACATATATTTGGAAGTCATTAGCATAAAGAAGTTATACCATGACAATTATGGTATGCAGTTTGAGTATGATATGCCTAGGCGTAGTTTTTTTGGCATTTATCTTGCCTAGTGTTCTCTGAGCTTCCTGATCTGTAGTTTGGTGTCTTGACATTAATTTGGGTAAACTGTCAGTCATTATTGTCTCAAATATTTCTTTTGTTCTTTTCTCTTTCTTCTCCTTATGGTATTTCCATTATATGAATGTTACACTTTCTGTGGTCGTCCCACAGTTCTTGGATATTCTGTTCTGTTTTTCAGTCTTTGTTCTTTGCTTTTCCTTTTTGAAAGTTTTTATTGACATATCCTCAAGCTTAGAGATTCTTTCCTCAGCCATGTCCAGTCTACTAACGAGCCCATTGAAAGCATTCTTCATTTGGTACAGTGTTTTTGATCTCTAGTATTTCTTTTTTATTTTTTCTCAGAATTTCCTTCTCTCTGTTTACATTGCTCATCTGTTCTTGCATCCTATCTACTTTATCCAGTAGAGCCCTCAGCAGTTTAATCATAGTTTGTTTTAAATTCCCAGTCTGATAATTCCAACATCCCTGCCATACTGGTGTCTGGTTCTGCTGCTTGCTCTGTCTCTTCAGCCTGTGTTTTCTTCCCTTTTAGCATGCCTTGTGATTTTTTTCTTGATAGCCGGATGTGATGTGCTGGGTAAAGGGAACTGCTTCAAATAGGCCTTTAGTAATGTAGTAGTAAGTTAAAGGGATAGAGGAAGCATTCGATAGTCCTATGCTTAGATCTCAACCTTTTAGTGAGCCTTTGCCTCTGAACTGTGAATTTTCTAAGTGCTCAGTTTTTCCCCCAACTTAGGTGGGACAGGATGGCCAGAGTGGGCTTTAGTTTGGTATTTCCCTTTCCACAAGTCAGTTAACCTCTGATAAATCCCCGACAGTTTAGGCTCCAGTAAAACAGTTTTTCTTGAGGGCAGCCCTTGTTACAAAGAACAGAACGCTCAGGAGTATGGTTCTTTTCCCTCCCCCTGCCAGAAGCACAAGGGGTTCACTCGTGCTTAATTCTTAGACTTGTTCACTCTGAACACTCCAGTAATTCATCAATTACCATTCAGGTTTTCCGACCCCAGTACTGGTTCCCACAGAATTTTCTGCTCCAGTAAGCTGTGATTCTCTGTATTCACCTGTCTGTCTCTCCAATTTTGGGGGCAGCGGTTTGACCTGTGACAACATCACTTCTCTTACAGAGTAGAGACTCTAAGGAGAGTTGTTGATTTTTCAGTTTCTTCAGCTTTTTACTTGTTAGCAGAGTGATGACTTGCAAGCTCCTTACATGCTGAACCAGAAACTGGAAGTCTCCTCATTTTTTAAATTATAAATTTTAGAGACAGATGGGATTTTAGAGACTATCTTGTTGAATCTCCTCTTTTTAAAGACAAGAAAAGTATGGCGAGAGGAAAGTTAAATGACCTATCCAAGTACCTAGAGCTACTTAAAGTCATCAGAACCTGGTTAGACCCCAGCATTCCCTACTTTCTATCTGCAGCTAAAAAGCAGTTCTGTTTTAATAGTATTACAGTTATGTTTAAAGAAAAAAAGACTCCTTAGTTATAGATACACATACTGAAATATTTACAAGGAAATGATGTGATGCCTGGGATTTGCTCTAAAATCTGAGGTGAGATGGGGGTTGGTAGGGGTATAAATAAAATATGATTGATTGGCCATGTATTGATAAATGTGATGAGAAAATAGCTTCATTATACTAATCTCCTTTGCATATGATTGAAATTTTCCATAGTCAAATGGTAAAGTAGAAAAGAATGAAACGAGTGTTTATTTTGACTTTATCCATTCATACTACCAAAAGAATTGATGCTATTATTAGAAGGCTTGCAAGTAAACATGCATTGAAAGTTGATACCAATTTAAAAATTACTTGGTTTAGTACATCAACCAAATCATAGAGGTAAAGTAAACTCTACCAATTATAAATCAAATTGCTTTATTTATATAAAATTCACAGTCATACTTCTCTAAACTTCTGCATTATTTTAACATCTCATAGCTATCAGAGTACCTTAGCCCCAGCTGAGATCAAACTAACACAATACTTAACTATGAACATCTTAAACAATACATTAACTCGATTTGCTTTTTCATTCTCAAATGAAATATTTTGCCTGTAGCAGAGGAATTTTTATTAATGGTACAATTTGCACGAGATTGTAAAAGAGTGCTCATTAATCCGAACAATAGGATTAAATTTTCTACATTTTACCCTTATAAGCTAGAAGAAAAAGCCATCAAATTCAGTATCAATTAAGGCAAATTCAGGAAAATCAAAAGTATTCAAGTCTATTAATATTCATCTCCACTGAGGAAGGCTACTCAATCCCTTGTTAGAGGAGATATCTCAGTTGACTGCTTCTTTAGTGCCTGATTGTAGATAAAGGAATTTAGTTAGGAAATCATTTGTATCTTAACATGATAACTGCAAGCCTTTGCTATCTTTTCATTAATATTGTACTACAAATTATACAGTCTTTGCTTTATTTCTTAGACGTATCTGGTTGGATATAGAAAAGAAGCTCCTTAAAGATTTATGTCTTATTTAATTTGGTATTTTCTGTAGAGCCTGGCATAGTAAACAACTAGTGAATTAAATAAAATTATCAAACAGTACTCATCTTTCCAAATTAGTCAGAGAAGAAAAACTTGAAGGAAAACTCTTAAAATATCCACCCACTTGCAGCATTCTCAAAATTCTCAGTAGTGTCCCCTCCCACTATTCAAGAGTTCAACCTCCAGACTCTGTAACTAAGCCAGGCAAAATGAGCCTCCCTAAGCATCATGAATTGAAGGAGGGTGTGGGTATTCTGTTTTCAGCATTCCACTGCTAAGGCATGGTCTTCACTCTTCTTGTAGACAGGCAGCACCAGGCCCTATGTACTACTAATTTTACGATTCAAGAATGGATGTGGGAGGGCTGGCCTGGTGGCACAGCGGTTAACTTTGTGCATTCTGCTGCAGCAGCCCAGGGTTCACAGGTTTGGATCCCGGGTGCGGACAGATGCACCACTTGTCAAACCATGCTGTGGTGGAGTCCCATATAAAGTAGAGGAAGATGGGCATGGATGTTAGCCCAGGGCCGGTCTTCCTCAGTAAAAAAGAGGAGGATTGGCAATGGATGTTAGCTCAGGGCTAGTCTTCCTCATACACACACACGAAAAGAATGGATGTGGGGGCCGGCCCTGTAGTGCAAGGGTTAAGTTTGAGCATTCTGCTTCAGTGCTCCAGGGTTCACCAGTTTGGATCCCGGGTGCGGACCTATTCACCACTCATCAAGCCATGCTGAGGCAGCGTCCCACATAGAGCAACTAGAAGGATATACAACTATGACATACAACTATCTACTGGGGCCTTGGGGAGAAAAAAAGAATGGATGTGGGATTTATGATCACATTCTTATTGATAACATTCATGAGTATATCCTCATAAAGACTTCATACATTTTGCTGAAGTGCAATTGCCCATATTCCAATTTAAGATACATGTTTTAAGCACCTGGTACCTATTACAATAACTGATTTAGAAATGAATAAATACACTGGCCACACAAGCATTATACAGACTATAGCTTTCATCTGTTATAAAGTAATTAAAAGCAGTTATAAGTAAAAGAAGACCAAGAACTTTTATCTAGGCTAGCAATATATTAACTGCCATCCTGATAAGAGATAAACAGTTGTTAACCATTAAAACAAGAGTTATGACAGAAATAGCACTCACTCCCATATTAAACCTTGAGAAAACATTATGTATATTGAGAAAAGAAAAAATAATAGGGCTCTATTTTCATATCCTTACTATTAAGATAAATAATAATGAAAATGTGAGCCAATTCCAGTTAAGGATTTTTTGAGAAAATTATCTTTAGTTCATTTCACATTGCGTTGCCAATGTACTACACCTTCAGGATATCTGTAGTGTTAGAACTGGAAGAAACTGGGTTTAGTTAAAGCACTAGCTATGAAACTGTTCTAAATGTAGTTAGGAGAATAAAACAATTACAGCTTCAGAGACTCTAAAGCTTTGACTTTGAATGTTGTGATTCCTTAACAAAGAAGGGAACTTTTAAACATGAATTACAAAACAAAGAATCTTCGTCATACATTGTAAGTAGACACAAAGAGAAAAACCAAGGCTTTAAGAATAATGCACTGACTTACCCAGTATGGGAGGGTGTTCACTCCCTTTTGAACATTAAGGTGAGCATTTGCAGAACAGCTAAACAGGGACCTAGAACTTGGTGATTCAAGAATCTCACGATAGGAAGGAACTTGAAATGTCATCTTGTTTAAAATCCTCACTGTACCTTCTTGACAAATCACCCACCATCGGCTTGAATGCCACCATCTAGAAACAGAAGATTTTACAAGCAAACAGCCTATACTATTTCTAGTCTGCTCTAATTGTTAGTGCTTCTTAAACTGAGTTAAAATGTGCCTTCTTGCAGCTTTCACCCACTAGTCCCTGTTCTGCCTTCTGGAAACAGACAGAACAAGCCAAATCTCTCTTACATGTGATAACCAACAAGTATTTGAAGTAGCTCTCTGTCCCTTCTCTAGGCCAAACAATCCCGGTTCCCTCAAAGACTTTCTTTTTCTTTATTCCTACATATGGCTGAGGTCCTGGTATACCCCATTACAGGGGTCACAAACTGATAACCGGAGAAGAACATCTAGTCAGACACGCTTGTTTACCTGCTCAATACTTTTAAAATTTCATAAGATGTATAGATTCTTGGATTCTCTTGAAAAATGGTATGTCTGGCAACACTGGGCTGGTAAAAGTGAACTGCAGCTGAGTAATGGCAGAGTAGATGGGGCATTCTGATCCAGTCTCCCCACCATTCAAGTGTCATATCTCAGAAGGAATCTACCTGCCCATGCTATTTAAAATGGCATTTTATCTACCACCTCCCTCCATCCCTCCTCTCCTGTACCTTTTGTCAATGTTCCTCTTAAGTATCTAAGAAAATTATCTTTTTAAAAAAGGATCACTTAACCTACTATTCTAGTGTGAACTGATGAACATCAAGTACCAACCACTACTTATCTCCCTTGATTTGGAATATATATATTTAATTTTACAAATCATTCATCCATTCATTTATTCAGTATCATATTAACATCTAATTAGTTATTTTGGGCAGCACCATTAACGTTTTGACTCACTGCCCCAAAAAAATCTCCTGGTCTTTAGTCAACAATGGTAAACAAATTTCCTGCCACCACTATACCCCGTTTCTCCTTTCAATAACTGTGTCATTATATTTGGGAAAGCCAAACTTGGTGTCTCACAATTGTTCCTAACTTTCATCTTTTGGATAAGCATAAGACCATCTCCAAAGCCAGGTAATGCTAGATTATAACAGATATCAGTCATTACCTAATTACATAAAAGTTTGTGCCTATCACAAATGTGTACTAAAATATTTTCTGTTGCACTTCTGTCTAAATGATCTGAGAATTACAGATCACCATTTAGCTGATCTCCAAGCTAACAGAGAAACACCCTACATAACAATCCTTATGAGATGCTTAAACACTACTAGTTCATACATTATAAGGTAGACCATGCCCCTTTGGAAGAGTTTTAACTTTCAGAAAAGTTCTCCCTAATACTAAACTCAAATCTTGCTTCCTACAACATTTGCCCTTCCTCTTTTGAAAGCAAAAAGAAGAAAGATGCTACCTCTTCTACATGATCTATATAACCTTTTTACATCTGTGAAAACAGTTCTTATTATCTTCCTCAAGTTTACTCTTTTCTGGACTAGGCAACACCTAGTCTGGGATTTTGTGGGTCTAATTATAAAGGCAGAAAAATATACACGTAAAGACCACTCCTTTCCTGGAGAGAAGGGAAGTTTTGGGAGAAGACTACAACACAGAAGAAGCAGGATTTAAACTAAACTTCAAGTATACATATCAACAGATATATCATGCTTCAACACTTAGTGAATATTCTTTTTTTTTGTGAGGAAGACCAGCCCTGAGCTAACATCCGTTGCCAATCTTCCTCTTTTTGCTGAGGAAGACTGGCCCTGGGCTAACATCCATGCCCATCTTCCTCTACTTTATATGGGACGCCGCCACAGTATGGCTGACAAGCAGTGCGAGGGCAGGCACCTGGGATCCGAACCAGCGAACCCCGGGCTGCCAAGCACGAACTAAACCGCTGCACCACTGGGTCGGCCCCTTAGTGAATATTCTTGCCTTTTTACAAGTGGTTCTGATGTAGATGGTGAAGAATATTGTAAAGACATGTCTTGGAAGTTACAACTATGAACATCATTTGTCCCTACACTACAGATATAAGGAATAGTCACTGAAAGATTATGTGGCATTGTTAATCAGAAGTGCCTATCTCCTGCATTATTCTCTAGTGCTTCTAATTACTTTAAGCTTCATTTCTAACACCCATATAAAAGAGCCTCATATGGACTTTAAATTATATATACATCTTAAGAACATAATGTGACTGTGACTATGGGATTGTCAATTAAAATTATTTTTCCAGATAACATAATCATAAAACTTGAGAGAAAGAAAGGACCTCTTTTATAAGCTTTCTAGCCCAATTCCTTCATTTTATTAAAGAGGAAGCTCAGTAAGCAGTTATAGAGTTCCTTCTGGGAAATCTAATCCATTTATACCTTCATTAAGCATTTACTGGGCTCCTACTACGTGCAATGCACTATGTCAAATGCTATAGAGGTTACAATATGAATAGATACCTTTATTTATATATTTTAAATGAAAACAATTTAAATATCTAAAAATAGAAAATTGGTTAAATTACAATACATTCATATAGCAGAATAACATGAAGTCATTAAAAATATATTTGAAGATTTTGTAATGATATAAGGAAACGCTCAGTGAAAAAAGCAATATACATAATTAATTTTAACTAGTTTTTATAAAAATCACACACACAGAATAAAAACCTGGAAAGATATCAACATGTTGATACTGATCGTCTCTGGATGGTTAGATTACAGGTGGTTTTCATCATCTTCTTTCATTTTTTTTTATGTCCAAATTCTCTATAAGGAGACTGACTTTCATTCATAATGAAAGGAAAAATTTTATTTAGAATGTCATTGGCATTCTTGTTACAGAGTTGTATCTCATTAATAAGTAAATATCAAATAATGAATGATAAAAATATGAATAGACAGATCATGCCCTCAAGGAGCTTACACTAAGCACACAATTGAAACTAACATAAATAATGATAATTCAGGTTAGTAAATCATAAGTTCTATAGTAGATGAGGGCCACATGTTCTGATGTTTCATCATGGACTCTCTCCTTTAAGCATCAGCCTCCGCCTAGATGCCTAAAAAGTATTGTGTTTATTTGTTCTTGTGTTTACACATGCCAAGACTTAGCAGCCTACCAGCAGGTAGGAATTTTGTCAGCATCCATGCAAGTCTCACTGCTGGTTTTGAAACCTGTTAACTGAGGAGTGACGCAGAAGCCCTGGGGATGCTGCAGCCCTGAGCAAGAGGAAGGAGAGGGAGAGTTTCCCCACTGCATGTGGTACCATGCAACTCAAATCAGCTGAACGGGTGCCTTGAGAGAAGAAAATGTCAATGAAATCAATGGTTCATTCATTCATTTAACAAATATTTATTTATTCAGTGCCTACCATCTGTCAGGTGCTTACACCAGGCACAAAGGCAACAACGTTAAGGGAAAAGGGCATGCTCTGCTACCACAGAACTTGCAATCTAATTTGGGTTTCGCTCTCAAGACAATGCCCAGCAGGCGAGAGGGAATAATCTCTGTGAAGCCACTACAAAACAAAACACACATTCTCAAGCAACACCCACAACTTCCCAGGTGATTCTGATGAAGTACTTCCCTACATTATGTGAAGTCTTAAGTGGCTTCCACTCAAGGCATTGCCATGCCAGACCTAAGGGAGACCTGGTAAGAGAAAGTGTGCTATGTGTTGGCAACCCATCACTGTACAGAGAGAACAACAAAAAGAGCACATCTGAGGGTGAAGGAGTGGTAGTTCTCTACATTTGAAGCATCCGCATAGCCAGAGACAGTAAAACTCAAGGATTATGACGGGCACATTTGAAGAGTAACATTTGTGAAAGAGAAAATGAGGAAGACTAGAACAGTGCTAAGGCCTTTAATCTAACATCCTTATCGCCAAGGGAATTTTAACCATATTAAAGTATCATTTGCAAAGTAACAGCATGACTTAAATACTGCTAAATCTGGCACTTAGAGTCATTACTGCTGTAATCATCACATCACATCTTCTCCCTCTACTGTTGTTCTGAAGATTCAGGGAGTCTATCTATATGCTAACATGAAAGATCTATCATAACAGTGATTTTTAACACCTCCAGAAAATAGTCTGTTGTTGATAGAATGCCTAGCTTAAGATCTGCTTTTCAACAAACAACTTTTTTTTTCAGTTACTATTGTAGCTGACAATTTTGTATAAGAGTAATGTAACATCAGAAACATGGGAAAGACTTAGATTTTTACTTACTAAAATGACTCTCAAGAAGCCAGTAAACTCTATGCCATTATAAATTTAGGATTGACTAAATTTAGGTTGACCCTTATCTGTAATTTACTTTAACATAGTAACTACTGATTTCAAACATTTTTTTGTCTATGACTCGCAGTAAGGTATACATTTTACATCATTACCCAATGATATATACATATGTAACTGAAAGAAAAGGTTCATAGAACAATATTTATTACATGCAGTGTACTCCCATCTCATCCCATCCTAAACCATGATAAGCAAAATCAATGTTGGTCCCATTGATTTTTCACCAACTATTAATTAATAAAATCAGATTACCACTCAGAGAGTGGTTGGTTAGCTTGTCAAAGACTTTATTCAGGATTTTAACTCCAGAGGCAGCTGGATCCAATGTCTTTACCTGAATCCAATATCTTTACCCAATACTGGATTTATCTGAATCCAATATCTTTATCTGCATCTCCAATGGAGGGTTCACCTAAGAGCACAAAAGATGTTAGCCATAAATTTTATTGGGGAAATAAAGAGTGTCCAAATTATGTGACTGGCCAGAAATAGCACACAAGCTCCTCTACCCTTGCATGAAAGGAGTAGGATTCTCTGGCAACTTCAGCAGCCTAACACCTTTTGAGTTGCACCCAAGGTCATGAAAATCTTCAGGTCTCATTCCTATACCAAACATCCTCCCCCAAATTAGTAGAAGATTCTGATGCCTAATCAGCTCAGAAAGTTAGCTGATCCTACCATCGGAACTTCCCTTAGTTCTTGCCCAAGTGTTTTTAAAAGGACAAGGCAGGGAATTTATTGCCTATGAAATATGGTACTATGATTATTTTTGTGTCTGCTTGCTAATAAAGGTTTGTAGGTGGGGCAAAATTTGGTCTGAGATTTCAGTTCACCTGAAGCAAGGCTGTGACAGTTACCAAAAGAACCTATAAAAAAAATATGAATAAGCAAATAGGCTTGAATAAATTTGCAACAGAAAGGTCCTTCTGACTTCATTTGTTGCCAATATAATTCTCACATAATACACAAATCAGTATTATTTTACCAAACACTTAACTTCTTTGAAACATGTTTTAAATTATAGAAAGAAATCTTTAGCAAATAATCTTTCAGGTCCTGAAATTATCATCTCAGTTTCTCTTCAATGAATGATTTTACTATATTCTAATACAATTTGGTACAAATTTTGTTTTTCAAACTGCAGAGGTCAGATGCTGTGGTTAACTAAAATTTGGCATAGAGAAGAGGAAAAAAAGAGAATGGAGGAAAATAGCCTATATTTAAAGAGTCAGAAAAAGCTTCATTCTATCAGAAAAATAACCACTAAGCTCAACAGGAAATGTAATAAATTTGAGTCCTCAATAGTTTCCAATTTGTCAAGTCAGAGTTTAACATTTGTTTTATAACATGAAACAGATGCATCCTTTATAACATTAAAAGGTGGATTATTAAAATGAGATATTACTTTAAAAATGTTTCCCCTTCTCATGTAATTAAACAGAATGTACATTCCTCACTACCTTTTGTTTATTACTCTATTGTTTTCAACCTTTTTTTTTGATAGCATAAGTCTTTTTTAGTCAAAGGAATCTAAACACCATGATTGAGTTCCTAGCAGTTTAAATCTGTTTGGCAGAAAACAGTTCATTCATTGTGGCATTCCTAAAGCATCCAAGGATCCTTAGCATTCTCTGAGGCTAGGCTTGAATGTTGTTGCTACAGCTTATATGTGTGTAAAATTTTAAAAAGTTATACGCTCACAACCATATGTAATAACAGTACTATTAAAACACTTTCTAGTTGTACCACGTATAGAAGTAAGGAGGAAGTAACAAATACTATGAAAAGAGTCTCTCAGCAGTATTGCTCAAAGTGTGTTTTTCAGACTCATACTAAATTAGATTCTCTGGGGTTTGGGCCTGACAATTATTACATTTAACAAGAAATCTGAGAAGTTATTGAGTTACCTTGAGAACTACTAAATTAGAAGTTTGTGGAAAACACACACACAAATTCAAAACATTTGAGTTTTAGACTACTCCATACAATTACTTGCAAGGAAAAAATGGAATGTGTTGTTCAATTCAATTAAACAGATACTTGAAATTTAAGTGGGGATAAAAGCAAATCCCCCAAATAGCTAAGTAAAAGGTAAGGTATGATTAAGTACTAAAAACTATGAAATATATCATACCATCATTTCTAAGGAAGTAGTGCTAAGGAGGAGACATCAAGTGAGGAGGAATTGGTAAAAAAAAAAATTGGTTTTGTAAAGGAGGTAAGACTGGAAATGATGGGAAAAAAAATGTGTTTCAGAAAGGCTGAATTAGTGGCAACATTTACAAAAGATTAGGGGGCAGTATCAATTACAAAGCTGTTAGCAATCACCTGGCTGTGAAGTGCTAGGTGCCTGAAGGAGGCTGGTGCCAATGAGGATGGAAAAAAAGGGATGACCGTATAAACTTCGAATTCCTTCATAGGACTTTGTGCCTGACTTAATGCAGAAGATGTGAGATATTCTCAAGAAGGAAGTTCTGGTGAGAGACTGGGGTGGACAGACATAAAAATGGAGACAAAGACTTGAGTGAAAGTTGAGAGGTAATGTTCAAGTTGTAGAAAAGCCCATCCATCATCAAAGGGAAGAACATATGAAAGAAAAGCAAAGGGCCAATGGCTGAGCTTTGGTGAATGTTCAATTAGGGAAATGAGGAGAAACCAACTCAAGAGCCAAGGAGAAAGTGGTTGGATAAGGAGGACAAAAGAAAGAACTGCATCATGGAAGTCAAAGAAAGAAACAGTTTTAAGAAAGAATGAGTCCCCCACTGTGCAAAATGCACAGAAGATCAAGGGGAATAAGAGCTTTGAAAATGTTACTCTAAGTCTGTAGGTGACCACAGGTCAGCAGGATGACAAAATGTTTTTTGTCAAGATGTATTAAAAGCCAGAAGAGAGGGAAAGATTCCAGATGCTGAAGCAGGTGATAGATGTCATTTCAGATATTTGGTTTCCAAAATTGCTCAAGTCTAACTAAATCAGTTGGCAACAGACATAACAATCAAACCTGTATCTGGTACTCCCTCTATTAATCATCTGGAAATCTATCAGAATTACGTATTTCTTTCATTTAATTATTTGGTAAATGGTCTTCACCTAACACAGGGCAAAGTAAATAGAGAGGAAGTAGAAATATTTAGTATACACCCCACTCTTCCCCCATCTCTCCTGAAGTACTAGCCCCAGATGTCAGCATTTCTATTCCCTCAGGTCCCTCACATGCATTGCTCTCTGTTTCAAAACCCCTATCTCATGGAGTAGATTAAGCTGATGAACTAATTCACCAAAAAAAAGAAAGAAAGAAAGAAAGAAAGAAAGAAAAAAAGTCAGTGATATGACATATCACCTCCCCTCCCCCCACTAATCTTTTTCATAAAAGATCACAGGAAGAAAATGCTTAATCTAAAGAATATACTTTTAATGGTTCCATCCCAAGTGCTACAGCATGGGTGATGAGGGAATGAGGAGGATTTGGAGGACAGGGCGACACCCAGGGTCCCTTAAATTATATCTGGTGAGTGGTTTCCTGTTTAATGCATTCATAAGGGCAGTCTTAACTTGAAACACCTTCTTCTACACTCTGGAAAATTTAGGATTATACTATATCAAATTTTAAATTAGCAGGATGGCTGAACCAGATACCCCTAAAATGTTCTTCTGTAGATACCGCTAAAATAAATTTCCTGTGGAAAACCTTTCTTAAATTCAATTCTCCTTGCCTACTAGATTAGGACAGAACCTGATGCTATTTTAATATGGCTTCTTTTTCTTGAGGAAAAAATGTATTAACAATAACAACAATAATAATACATGACCATAAAGGAAACTTTAGAAAATACAGATAAGAGGAGGGGGAGGAAAGCTGCCCAGAAATTACTTCTATTGTTATTTTGGTGTATTTACTTCTGAAATTTTTCCTTTGCTTAAGTGACATGCAGCTATCTAACTACTTCCCTCCCTCCACTTAACATACTGGGGAAAATCCTTCCATGTTCATACACACACACACACACACACACACACGATATATATATATATATATATATATATATACACACACACACACATATATCTCAACATTTTAATGGCTGCCTATTCATTCTGTTGAATGGATAAACTATAACTCACCTCACTAAGCTCTCACTGTTGGATATTTAGGCTACTGCTACACAAAATGCTAACGACCAGCCATGGACAAATATAAATATCTTTGAGCACCTGTCCAATCATTTCCTTTGTAATTTCAGAGTCACAGAATACATACTGCATAACTGCCAGCTAGAAAGACTGTACCAATTTATAGTTTCACCGACAGTGTATGATGCTGCCTATATCCCCACATCATTAACAAGTTGGGTTTTATCTTTTTAATCTCTGCCAATCTGACCAGCCAAATACGGGTATTTGGGTTTTCTGGTTCTGTTGTTTTATTATTTGGTTTGGTTCATTTAAAATATTTCAGGTTTAAAACATAAATGAAACCAAATTTATGGTATAACAGCAATAAAGGTTAATTATTTTCCATCTAGGAATGAATGCCAAATTCCTATGGGACTATTTTAAAAAAATATATCAAATAATCATAATTTGTAAGTACAGATACCTTTAGATCAGCTTTAATATAAGGAGGTGGATGATTGAATTAACCTGTTAATTTGAGAAGTATACCTAGATGCAGGTTTTTAAAAAATGGCTAATACACTATTTCTTGAGCTATTGACACTCATTCATTGAACTCATAACTTCCTTTTGCCAAACATGATAAAAGGAAATTCACATTATGAAATTTAACCAGGAAAATACATAACATCTAACTAATAACCTTTAAAAGTTGAGGATAAGGTTGTACTTGAGCACCTTCCTCGACATAATGATCCCCCTCATTTTCCAATGTTCCCATGGCCTCCTCTTCATAGAAAGGGTATGCTATCTGTTTCTGAAAGCTCAGAAGAGGAAAAGGAAGCAATTCATACTTATTTATCACTTTTACTATACCAGGCACTGTGTCAGTGCTTTACAAGTGTGCACTAGCTCACATAGACAGGTGAATGATATTTTTCACTCACTGGAAATGGGGTCAGGTAGACTGAATGTCTCCGGCCAGTGGGGTCTCTCCCCTGATAACCAGAAGCAATGGACCGGTATGGCTCTCTCCAAGGTTCATTACAAAATTCAGAAAAGCAAGTCTTGGATTAGAAAGGTTCTTTCATACTATAACAATTTCATTAACGTGGGATTTCACATGCTGAGCTGTAATACTGGGATAAACCACCATTTAGGTCCTGTTAATTCTCTTTCAAAACATGGATAAATGGGATGAGGCACTTTTAGTAAGAGTTCCTAAGGAATAGATACAGTGAGATACAAAGGATTTTACTCTCAAAACATAAAGGAAAAAGGTAAAAAACAAGATATACAAATATATGGTAGTAACAGGGTATACACACACATGCATGCATCCATACCGCTTTCTTGAATATTTAGCTGCTAGTTACCTAATGGAATGATTACTCATTTGTTTAATTCATCAGGTATGTACTGAAGGCTGATGTGTACCAGGCACTGCAGCAGTAGCTGGAGAAAATCCCTGACCTCATGAGCGTACAGTGTATTAAGGGCTACAGAGCAATACGCAAGCAATTACGCTCTGGGGGTATGCACAGGATCTGTGGGAACACAGAGAAGGGGAGAGAAGTTTACTTTAAGAAATGTCTAAGCTAAAACCTAAAGAATGAGTGGGGCAAGGGGAAGAGTTGGGGCAAGGGGTATTTCCAGGCAGAGGTAATGAAATCTTTTTCACCAAAAGTTGAAGAAGGAGCATTAGAAGTTGAGGAAAATAAAGTAGTTTAGATTTGACTGAGCCTTTGGTGGGGCAAGGCAGGGGGAAGTACCAAGATTAAGGTGGGATTGATCTTAATGACTACAGTTGGAATTTGAAATTTAATACCTTCAATCTCTTCCCTGAATGTCTGTAGTTGAAACATTGTTAGGTAAAGATAAGGTCAAAGGGATATTAGTCATAACAATTGCAGAAATCAATATGATATAAATTTCACAGCAATGGCTTGAAACACTTATTTGCTTCTGGTACAAAGCTGAAGGGAAATTTTTACCTAATTAATGTTAACCACACAATGTGCTGAAGTTTAAATTAACTTTGCAATAAGTATCTTGATTCTCTCTCTATAATGCAATACTTTCTCTAGTGTGTTTTTCCTCAAAATTTTCATCAAACTGGCTAAGAGCCAACATGATAAAAAGCAACAATACTCAAGCTTTAGCTGTATCAGAATTACCTGGAAGGCTGTTAAAACATAGGTTTCTGAGCTCCCAGTCCAGAGTTTCCGATTCTGTAAGTAAGGGATGGGGCCAGAGGATCTGTATTTCTAACAAGTTCCCAGGTGATGCTGATGCTGGGGTCCTGAGACCATACCTTGAGAAACACTGCTCTTGAGTATCATGTTGTAAGCGTACTCGAATAAAGGTATGAGGAAAGAAGACTTGTGTCTGAACTCTTTAAACTATGGAAGTAATAGTCAGGTGTCCAGATTTAACTTAGTTGAATTGTATTTTCTAAACATTTTGAGGAATTGACATTTTGATCTTCCTGTTTGAATTTACTATTTTAAGAACCAGTAAGAATTCTACTCACAGCCTACCTCTACCTTCACAAAGAGTGGTTCAATAGTTTAAGCTTTTCAAAAATGTCCAGCAAGACACATCAGCTAAGAGCATTGGGCCTTTGAAAGCTCTCTGAAACCAATTTAGCCTTGCTGCTGCCACTGCTACTCAATGTAACTATATCCTTCCAAAATGATCCAGTGCACAAAAAAGCTCCTCTATAAGGCAAAACGATTTTTAACTTGAACAATCTTTTCTTTACAAACACAGAAATAAATTTTAAGATAGTGAAAACGATAATTATAAACAACTACAATGAATTTTATCAACTAGGGCCAACATTTATTTACATACATTAAAAGTTATTCTATTTAATTAAATGTGATTATAATTGGTAATTAATTCTGTATCATCTCTGGGGGGCTTGTTGGCTGTATATGGGGTCCATACTGTCATCTAAATGTGTTGCTTGCACAACAATTTTAATTATCACAGAAGCTAATTTTATGACCAGTCAGTATAATTAACTTTACTTCTCTCTACACATATATATACACACTGTAGATAAGCAACTGTGATTTCACTTTTGCTCCAATTAGAATGATTAATTTTAATAATACATGGCTAACAAAGTATTAAAGATTTTCATAAACTGATGAAAACAAAATTATGCATAATAACTAACATTCACTGAATCTTTAGAAGGTAGCATGCACTGCACTAAGTATTAATTTTCACACTCAATCTCAGTCTTCTAGTTGAAGGAAATGAGCCACAGAGAACTTAAGTAACTTGCCTAACACGATACAGCTATTAAGTAGACAGCTAGGACATTTATATCATGCTTTTGAGATATTATTATAGAAGAAACTACTGGAGTACTTCTAAGTTGCAATATTGAAAAATTAAAATATTTTGTTTAGCAAATATAAATTTGACCTCAATCCCCCTTTCCTCTCAAATCTCCCTGGGAGGTCCTCAACAACCAACAGACATGCTGCTGAGGCCCAGAATTATCCTGAGATCTCTAAAGAGAACAGGGAGAGAACAGGAGTAGAGCTTCACTTTCCTCCTCATCAGGCAGGAGCCAAAAGACTAGCAGGAAAGGAGGCTCGCCTCTCTGTCCGAGGACTAGGAGCCTGGGACAAAGACCAGCAGACTAGGGGCATCTGGAACAGAGGTCTCTGGACTCCTGCCGGGCCCAATCCTCCCAACCCCAGGAGACTCTCCCTCAAGAGCCAAACTGCTTCTGAACCTTGCTGACCTTGACTGCCAGACTGCTTCTGTTCAGAAGCAGAGAAGACTCCTCTCCGGGCTTCAACTGATGGGGAAAAGTTTGCTGCCTGATTCCTAGATTTCCCTAGACCTAGAACAGACATGGTTTGCCCTTTCCTGTGTTTTTGCTCTGTGATGTGAAGTATTTGTACTTGATCCTTCAGAGCACATTATTCTGCAGTGTGATCCCTCTCTTTAATTTGTTTAGCAAACTTTTTATTTTATTATTTTATTTTTTTGTGTGAGGAAGACCAGCCCTGAGCTAACATCCGTCACCAATCCTTCTCTTTTTGCTGAGGAAGACTGGCCCTGGGCTGACATCCGTGCCCATCTTCCCCTACTTTATATGGGACGCCGCCACGGCATGGCTGATGAGCAGTGCATCGGCGGGTGCCCGGGATCCGAACCTGTGAACCCCGGGCTGCCAAGTGCGGACTAAACCGCTGCACCACCGGGCGGCCCCGTTTACCAGACTTTTTAATATTTAGAAACTGTACACCAGTTTTAAGGGGAAAGAAGGGGGAAAAAGGAAAGAAGGAATGGTCTTTGTTCATTCTCTGTTTTTCCCCAAGAATTTTCATTCCTTTTTGTCAAAGCCCACCCATTTGTTACAAAGCACCCCTGTAGATACCTCTACCATTAACATGACATTAGACATAATTGCTTGTTACCTGTCTGCACTCCACACTAGACATAAATGCCCTGAGAGTAGGGGGCATTTGATATTTTCTGCTTTTATGTTATCTATACATATCTCCACTTGGTATACTGGACAGGATCATATTATCTCTACATACGTCAGTTTTTCCATCTTTTAGGTGGAGATAATACATATTATAACTTACCTCAGAGGGTTATCATAAGAGTAAAATTACTAGAAAAGAAAGACTGAAAGCACTACATACTTCATAATTAATAGTATTCTTCAACCCAAATCCCCATAATAAACTGTAAGGTTTATTAGAACATTCATAACATACATGCCTCATTACTTTATGAGTATGCTAAACAATAAGGTTGACAGTTATTTCCCACCCTGTCTTTACTCTCTTGACATGTATTTCTGGAAATCTGTGTCAAGGATGTGAACAATGAAAAATAAAGAAAAGGAAAAATCAAGAAATCATATCCTAAAGGTTAAAATTGTTGTTTAAATGTTGTAGAGAAGAAAAACACCAAAAAATTTTTAACCAAACAAAATTTTATGCAAAGTAGAATCATCATGTGTCAGAGAACTGATATCCACTTTTTAATTCTGCAATTAACAGTTTTATAATAAAACCAAGAAAAAATGAAGCCATAACTCTGAATCTATACTGAAAACGAATCCTTCTGCTTACCCCTGATCATGGCCCCTGTATGGGTTAAATTGTCTCCCTCAAAAAGATATGTTCAAGTTCTAATTCCCAAAACTTGTGAATGTGACCTTATTTTAAAATAGGGAGGGTCTTTGCAGATGTAATTAAGTTAAGATGAGGCAATATTAGAGCGGGCCATAAATCCAACGACTGGTGTCTTTATAAGACAGAGGGAGATGTAGATACACAGACACAGAGGGGACACACAGGGAAGAAGGCTATGTGACAATGGAAGAAGAAATTGGAATGATGCAGCTACAAGCCAAGGAACTGCAAGGATTGCTTGGAGCCTCCAGAAGCTAGGAAGAAGCAAGAATGGATTCTTCCCTAAAGCCTTCAGAGGAAGCATGGTCCTGCTGACACCTTGATTTCAAACTTCTAGCCTCTGGAACTGTGAGGGAACAAGTTTCTTTGGTTTTAAGCCATCGAGTTTGTGGCAATTTGTTACAGCAGCCCTATGAAACTAGTACAGCCTTTTAAAGAGAACACACATCAGTTATAGTAGGAAGAGTACAAAACAAAATAAAGAAATACTTTTACAGTATCCATTTTCTCAGTTGCCTTATATAGTTAGGGGGAAAGTATTTGGGGGATAGGTTTCACTAGAAGAATTAACCACATATTGTCTTTTCACCACCCATGTAGGAGCATGTGAATCAGGGAGTAGCCATAAGGGTAACTCTAGAAAATTATGCCCAAGAGTTCTTATATTCTATCTACATCTTATTAATACTTGATTGTTTTGTAAACCACATTGATTTTTGTTTGACGTTCTACACAGCCATAGCAATCTCTCTCATTCTATGATCCAATACCTATGTTGAATGTTTAAAGGTGCTGTAGACACATACTACTCTGACCCTTTCACAGATGTCTATCTACACTCATCCTCAGGCACATGGCTGAAAGCGAAGCAAGGATACAGCACAATCCACTTTCCATTACTCCTGAGAAAGTAGAGCCAATGGCTGGAAGTGTAGCCCAACAAACAACTACCACCAGAATCATTCTCCTTAATTATGAAGTATGATGAGAACCACACTCATTATGGTGTAATAATCATTAATCTGCTTTGGGTACCATGGCTACTCAGATCTAATAACTTTTTACAAAAGTAGAAATGAAGCATTACTCCAAATACAAAGGCCTGTTCTTTGAGTCACATGAAAATCATTACTGATTTCTGACAGCATTATTTATAATCCCTGAGAGAAATTCATCAAGGGCTAATAAAACCCTATGCATTTGCTCATGTTTGATAATTTATCCAGGTAAAGCAAAAGAACAAAAACTGGCAAGCATATTCCAAGTAACAAGTGTACTCCTGAAGGAAAAGAAAATGAAATCACAGTATTGGCAAATCTCGAGTTTTTGTGGACTGTAACTCTTAGATATAGGCCATGAGGCCTAGCTGAGTGCTGCTCCAGTGAGCAGCTTTCATTGTTGTCAAAACTCTGCTTCCAATTTCCAACTCTGGTGTTAAGTTGGGAAAAGTTCATTTCTAATTCAGGTCCTGTATACCTTACTATACAGATTTATGACCTAGAAGAGCCAGCCAACAGAGTCAGACACTTCAAGAGATCTAAAGCCTTACCCAGAGTTGGCACACTTACCAGCTTTAAACTCACATTTAACTTGGTTGGGAGAAACTGCTGCAGGAGCAAAAGAGCAGCACGTGTTTTAATTTAAAGATTTAGATGTCCAGTGAAACCCAGATTTAATGACTTTCCAGTTAAACTATATCCATTTTTTGACAAATAAGATATCTAATCCAAATCAATAATAAATGACCTTCCTTTGAAAACATTTTATTAGCACGCAAAAAAGAGAAAAGCCTTATTTCTTTATAGACACTGTAAGACTGATAACTTGATCTTGAGGTTACAAATACATATCATATCTAGTTATAAATAATCATTTTCCAAATATGTGTGTAAAGCGTTTGGTCTGCTTCTAAATGGCCCTGCCTCACTAAATATTGCACACTAAAAACTGTAAGCTCCATTTGCTCAGTTTTACGCTACAAAGACACATCATGATATCAAGGTTATACTATCTTCTATATATAGTACTTTAATTTATGCAGGGCCCCAGAATCAGGTGAAGACCCTATATACTCTTGACAGGCTCAGAATCTCTGGCCTAGAGACTCCTTGGAAACTTTAATAAATATTACTTGATTCCCCCTCCCCCCCAAAAAAGCACAAATATACATACATGCAAGTATATGCATTAATTTCAGGAAGTTCCTATACCCACCAGGGGTTCTATAAACTTCAAATTAAGAATTGCTGAAGTAAGATTATTACAGAATCATAAATCTTTCAAAAGCAGAATTTTTTTACATGTTTCTGTATTATTGGTAATTATTTCCAAGAGGGGTGAGGGGAGGCACAGGTAAAGGTTTGAAATTTTTAGGTTTCATGTGAGTAGTATAGTGAAATGGCAAGAAGACTGGGATTTTCTTTAAAATACTTCATACACAAATAACAAAAAACCATAAAAGGTAGGAGGAAGAGTGCAGAAGAGAGAGATGAAATAATATGGCAAATGTTGATGGCAGTAGAAACTGTTATGTACATGGGGGTTTAACTCTACTTTTGTGTATGTTTGGATATTTTCACAAAAGTTTAAAATTTTTCAAAAAGAACCCTCCAGCTAATCAAGACATGAATAAGTCAAAACATAATTTTACATTTGTGGACACTGAGATCCTAGCTATGGTCACAGAATCAGAGAACAGACACGTAGCTGCTACAACTAGGGCTGTTTCCATTATGCAGGTTGTCTCAGATTTCATCTGAGTCTTCAACTTCTTTCCAAAATAAAAACAGAAAAAATGTGAAGAGTTAGTTTTGGATAAGGGCTCCTGGAGGAAGAAAGGGAGGGAAGGAGAAAAGGAGGGTAGCTTGATACACACTCGCATAGTGGGCAGGTTCTCTATTTCAGGCCATTCTGAAAGTCAGGCTTCTCCAGAGAAAAAGAAAGAATATACCATCTTAATGACAGCCTTTGGAGAATATTTTTAGCACATGAAGAAAAAATGTCTCCAAAACAGCTGGGGAATTTGGGAAGAAATTAGCCCAAGAATTCAAAACATCACTAAGTATGGTCGCTTTAAAATTTGGAATGGGCTTTCCTGCTGACCTTCTTCCACCCTGTGAGGGCAGTGACTCTATAAAGAAGCTATGCCAAGAGAGATAAGTGAATTAAATTGAATACTCTGTGGCACAGTTTAGCAGGCAATTCATCATCAGGGAAGTCTCAAGTACTGCTGGCTGAATTTTAAAGCACTTTTTCCAATAAGGCTGGACAGGCATGCCTCTGGGCATACAAATTTTCTTTAAGTTGGCAGGAGACTTGTTTCCTCATTTCATCTTTAATACAGTCAACTCAATTATCACTGTCACAGAAGACAGGATTAGCAGGGATAACCCCACAGATAATTTCTAGAAAACTCATTTTAACTGTTAGTTTCAATCTCCTTTTTAACCAAAAACTTTTACCTAGCAACCCATAAATTATGAAATTTACTTATTTGAGCTTTATTATGCCTCATTACCCTGTAGTTTCAACTGGATGCATAATAGCAATATTAAAAACTCCTACTTACTAAATGAGTTCTTTAAATCTGTTTTCTGATTTTCCCCAATAACCTCATAAATTAGGCATTATTCCCAACATTTTACAGATATGAAGATGGAGGCTTGCTCAGAGAGTTAAACAGATCAGTCTGAGGTGACAGGAGTAGTAAGTGAAGGAGTCAGGACCTGAACCTATGTCAGCCTGCCCTGCCCTTTCCAGTACACTGCATCATTTCCACAAAGGAAGAAAGAAAGAAAAGGAAGGCAGCAAAAGAAGGAAAAGAAGAAGGGAACTAAAAAACACATGACCAAATCTTTATGAACTACATGACCTTGGAAAGACTAACACTGTCTTTTACTTTTTGGCTCCACCTTCTAGGCAGTCAATATAAAACCAGTACTTCTAAGTGATCCAGTTTTATACTCAAGTTATTGTGTTTATTCATTTTTTTTTACACAAACATAACGTTTAGATCCTTACTAAGATGATCTTCATGGAGAAAAGTGTCATCAAAAGAAGACTGAAATTTTAACTTGGCCCTAGTTATGGAAAACTCAATAGAAAAGTCAGTTCTTTTGAATGACTGACATCAGTGATAGCACTACCATGGAATTTCTCTTACTTGAATCTAGACTTGCATAGGGGATAAAAAGCGTGTCTCCAAATGGCAAATTATACAAATTTATGAATGCCTTAAAATGAATAATATTAAGGACTGTAAAAGTCCCTAAGTAAAGTTTAAAACTAAATGAAATGTTAAAGATCTGATTAATGAACTCACCTAAGTCTCACTCAGACCTGCTTTTTTTCTTCTTCCTATGCTTTCCATTTCACTGGATGGCCCTGTTATCAACAGTCACCCAGCAGAAAGTCTAGACATCTCTCGACTCCTCCAATTTCTTTTCAACTAACTCTTACTGACTTGGTAGAATTCTTGAGGAAGGTCTCTAACAGAATTTTATAGGAAAAAATTACCTGAAAAAGTCATAACTGCATCACCATTTGCCAGTACTCAGACTTCCTACTAATCAGTAAAAACAGACAATGTGCTGTGGCTGAAAAGCACTTCTATGTGTCATAAGACTTGACTTTTGATTGATACTCTGCCATTAGCAAGCTCTGGGACTTCAGGACTCAAGAAAGGCACTAGACACTGTATTAAATGTTTTACATAACCTCATTTCATTCTTACAACTCAATGAGGCAGATATGTCATTCACATTTTTTAAAAAGCAAAGGCTCAAAGAGTTGGATGCCTTGCCCAAGCTGACAAAGCAAAGAGATATTTTTGGAATTCCAACCTAAATTTATCTACCACATTATACTGTCCCATGTGACTTCCCATATATGAAATTTTAAAATGAAAGCAATCCCAAGAATATTGTATAGGAAACTGTTGCTATATTTCTCAAAAATGCACTGATTATAGTAGCATCAACTATCAATTAAGTGCCAGCTTCATCCACACTTTATTTCAGGATCAGAAAAACAGCTGAGTCAAAGTATACAAGCCAGATTTCATGATACTAACAAAGTGGCTGAACTACACAGAACAATGGGAAATAGACTGAGGTAAACTACTTATATCTCAGATTCTCTTGTATTCAACATATCCACAACTGCATAATATAATTTGACAGTGTAGAAATCTGATGGAAATTTACAGGCAAATTCTCTCTGCCTGTTGCCAAAGGAGTATCAAGCACAGACAGACATATTAGGCTTGGCAAATATCTAAATGTTAGAGTTGGCAAGTATCTTAAAGATGAAGCATAAAAATCATACTTTTCAAATTGCAAAAAATGCTCATTTCAACAAAAATCTATGCAAAAGAAGGTATTTGGGGCTGCTATAAACAAACCTCATAAAACACAATAAAAAAAAGAAAATGAGTAGAAAGTCTTAACCCATTATTTGTTCAATTCTAAATGCTATATTTCTAATAGTTGCTCAAGTGATCTATTCATCAAATAACAAGAAAAATGAACTCATAGCTCAAACTCTACTAATGTAGGAACAATTGGCTTATCTGATAAAGAAGGATGATAAGAGTCTGTGGGTTATGGGTAATAAGTCTAAGGTAATTACTGTTACAGAAAACACTCCATTGATTTGGGCATTTGTTTTTGATGAATGGATGTCATGTTGCAGATTTAAGTGGTGGGGGGGGGATTGGGAAGAATAGTTCAAAATACTGCCATCAAATCTTACTGTAGTCATATAAAAAGCCAATGTTCAATAAAGACCAATATAGATATTCCTCATTATATGCTATTCCAACATGCAGAATTTCATTACTACTGAGTTTATAAATAAACAAATTTCTTTTTATTGTGTGTGCATGCGTATGTATGAATGTGTAATCCATCACCATTCTCTTAGAAAGTCATGTCAAAGGAGCAAAATTAAGAGATTAGGAGCAAGGGGTTCTGTTTCTGGAATATTGTCATTAGTCTTTTGCATCCAGTTCCTGCTCATGACTGCAAAGAAAATGGGATGGCAGTGAGAGAAGGAAGGAAGAAAGAGATATATAGAGAAGCAGTGATGATAGACGTAGCAATGGTTTCCTTTTTGGTTACTGACAGGATTGATTCTTCCTCTTGGCTGTTAGCAGAAAGTGCTTTTTGCTTGTTCTCTGTTTATTTTTAAAGTCACTACTATCCTACTACGGCATTCATCGCATATAATCACTCTGAGGATTTAAAATGTTGATGACAGAGTTCTGCTATGTGGTTGCAACGTTATTCCATGGAAAGCTAAACATGCGCATTCAGAGCCAACAAAGAACTTTTCAATACAGTGTTATATCATTTGACGTCAATAGTTTACAAACAATTGAACAAAACACAAGGTTGGATTTAAAAATAAGACCTTGGCAATAAGTGGCACAAGACTCATTTTAAGATCCCAGAAAAGTGAAACTGAAGATCTCTGAAAGATGTGCAATTTTCCTCTGCTTTTGACAGTCACTGTAACATCCAGCAAATTCTGCCTATGGGTATTTCTCTGAATCCATCCATCAAGTACTGCAAAGTGCAAGTTAAATGATAACTGTGCAAAAATAATTACATTTGTTCAAAAAGTTAAATTCATTTTAGTTTCATTAAGCTTTTTTATCTTTGCCTAATTTTACAAAACAATTTTTAAATTTGATTCTGAGTAAGTATAAACCATTTACATAGCACAGTCCAATACCTTCCAGACAAATCAGCATGCCACTGCCACTCACTGTCTAAAAGCAGCATTCAATCTGCACTTGAGGCTACCATGTACCCTTCCTCTCAAGCGGCCTTAGGCCATCAAGCTAGAGGCCCGTTAAGGGTGGTTGGGCTGTGGTGGTACTCTGGATGGGGCTCAACCACATCTATGGTTTGGTGTCCAAATAGGTATCAGATTAAGGCAATAGGCTCATCCTGAGCCTTCAACTGAGTGTCACAACCACTAAGGATCTTGTGCTGAATCAGATGGCAGACATCTTGGAAAGTTACTGAAATCAAAAGGAGCTTTGGTGCTACTACCCATAGATTCTCATTTAAAAGTACATAGCTAGAACATTTACTTTATTTCATATATTGTAATCCTAATGACACAACTGTATACCTAGAGATAGATGTCAGATAAGATTATTTTTTCTATGCTGTATCTAATGAAAGGAGATCATATATGTTGTTTGCAAAGAATATCCAAACTAAAGATGGCTGAAAATCTTCAGGGCATTGTGGCTAAAATACTAATGTATTTTTGAAATACAAAATATCGGCTCCTGGATTAAAGTTCTTAAAACATGTTCTAAACATTGTCAATCCTGAAACTTACCTAGACTTGTTTTTTTCTGGAGTGTCCACTAATTTTTAGTGGAACCAGAAAATCTGAAAAACATTCTGGCCAAAACGATTTTTTAGCAAATTGCTGATGTACTTCTTTTGGCAAACTTAACTGAAGTACTAGTGGTTATCAAGTAGGATCACTGTCCTGGGTCTAACATTACCTGAAAGTTGTTTCATAACGTCCTAGTCTTATTCTAAGTTTATATTCTTTGTAAATAAAGACAGTGTAATTAAGTTATCAAATAAGGGACCCAGAGTGACAAATGAGACAAATAAAAATAAGAATGGAAGCCAGTTCCAATGGAACATAATGGGCTTCTCTGACTAGGTCCTAGTACCAGGATGACTGACGAAGAAATTATTTTGAGGGACAGAGGGGCCAGAAGGGGAAAGCTAAGAACAATATAGATTCCTTACAGCATGGTAGTTGAGAGCACAGGTTTTGGAGTCCATTAGACCAGGGCTCAAATAAAATCCCATTTTTTCCTCACTTCACAGATATGTGATCTTAAGCATATGGATTCTGAGTCTCAGTTTTCTCATCTGAAAAATGGGGATGACAATATTTACCTCATAGAATTATGAGAATTAAATAGGATAATATATGGTAATATACTTAGCAGAGTACTTGGCACATAGTGAAGTCAGTCAATAAATAGTATCAGCTACCATTATTATTCTTGTTTTATTTTCATCCCTGCTTCTTACCTAGCCTATAAAGCATTTCATGATCTAATAATCTCTGCTCACTTCCTTGGGCCCAACTTGTATCATCTTTTCACCATACTCTAGCCACCTGGTCTTCTTTCTGTTACCTGTAAACAAAGCTGATACCTGCCTTAGATGTTCTTCCCAGAGATATCACATGATGATTCTTTCTAAGACAACCAGGCCATAGCTTAAATATCACCTCCTAAGAGAAGCCCTCCCTAAGCATCCATTCTAAGGGAACATGTAAGTCATTATTCAGCAGAACCCCCTGTTTTAATTATCTACAGAGAACATATTCACTTCTGATATTTTCTCATTCGTTTGTTTGTTTGATTAATGTCTGTCTCACCACACTAGAATATAAATCCAATGAGAACAGAGACTTGTTCACAGCTGTATCTCTAGCACCCAGAACTCATCCTAAGGACGAGTAGAAAAAAGAAAGGAGGAGGAAGAAAATGAGGAGTGGAGGAAAGGAGGGAGGGAGAAAGGGAAGGCAAAAGGTCTGAGACTGTAAAAAGATGAATTTGAGGCCCTAAAGGTTATTACAATTTGATAGGGGATCTAGTTTTCTATATAAGTGGACAGTATATGAATTCCTGTACCTAATTACAGTACTGAAAGGCATGAGATCATGTAAATATGATTTTATATATACACATACATCTATATGTATATGTATAAATATATATACACATATGCAGGTTCATTCATTCCCTTCTCTGTTCACTTGCAGATCTTAGGCTGAACTTTGAAAGTTAACTGCTAGCCATATATGCTCCTAACCACAGGATACATGAACTCATCCACTATTGTTTTTCCTCATCTATAAATTAAGCAGCTCAGTTCATTCCTTTCTGTCATGACTGAATGTGGCTTATCAATCAAAAAGATTAGTCAAGAATTCTAATCTGTAGGAATGTTTACTTTTTTTTTTAACAGGGACATGATTTTCCAATTTCGGTATTCTGGCAAATCTTTTTATTTTGCAAAACATAAGCTTAGAATCTCTGCAAAACTACATTAGTGGGGCTTCATAAAACTTTATCAGCAGCACTTTTATTGGACTTATATACAATAATATTTCATTCAGTGTTTTATCAATGGAATGGTAATAGTTCAGGGAGAGATGTGCTGCCTTTTACATGCTCTAAAGTATTGTAATGGTCAAGAAAAGGCAGTGATTAAAAGTGGCCTGCTGTGTAGCATAGTAAAGAGTTTAATTCTCCACTTAAGTGCCAAATAAGGATACAATTACCTCAGCAAAGTAAGGAAGAGTCCAGAAATTGTCTATATGTTTTTTCTTCCACTTTCACACTAATGTTAATGTAATAAATATGTTTCATAATGCAAATAATGAACAGTGAATTATAATGTAAAGGTATTGCTTGGCAGGAGAAGAAAACTGAGTTGTACACATGGTTTTGTAAATATTGGAATTGGTTTTTACATGCTAAATTTTTAATTTTCATGTTCATCATATGGAGCTTTAATTCTTACCTAAGAAGACAAAGCTTGTATTCCATTAGTTGTCTCCTATTAATATGAATATTTAATAAAGTATTTGACATGAAGTTTGTGTTTCTGGGATTTGATTTCAAGGTTCAAATTCAGATTATTTTAAGAAATAAGATGCATTATCCATGTTAAGGCATTGCCATAAAACAGTCTTCAGAATTGCTTGAAATCTCCTGGCAGAAAGATGGCATTTCTAGTAGTTTTCAGAAAATTTACTCTACTGGTAAAGAAAGAAAAAATAAAACTAGTGAATATCATTTTGGCATCAATATAGAGGTGAGCTGAAAATGTTCACTTCAGCACACAACCCTTCAACATCATCCCTATACTAAGTATGTATGGAAAAAGTAAAATTTGTCTTCTGACTTTTTCCATCCCAAAGTTCTCACTATCATGCAGACCCTAAGACCTAAATTCTTAGGTTCTTGGAGATATGCCAGCCATTCCCAAAGTTGGGCAGAGCAGAAAGACCAAGACAATGAGATCAGACATTCCCAAACACAGTGCCTATTTTGGAAAAACCAGACAGTGCTGAGGAATCCTACTTCCCAGGTTTCTTCAGAACTCATTTAAACAATATAAACCAATAAAGTGAGAAGTGGCTGTATGATACCCCAAATCCTGATGTTAAAAAGAAATGAAGGGCCGCCCGGTGGCGCAGTGGTTTAGTCCGCGCTTGGTAGCCTGGGGTTCGTGAGTTCGGATCCCAGGCGCCCGCGGACGCGCACTGCCTGTTAGCCATGCCGTGGCGGCGTCCCATATAAAAGTGGAGGAAGATGGGCACGGATGTTAGCTCAGGGCCAGTCTTCCTCAGCAAAAAGGGGAAGATTGGCAACAGATGTTAGCTCAGGGCTGGTCTTCCCCACAAAAAAAAAAAAAAAAAAAGAAATGAAGACTGAGGAGAAAAATGTATAGTATTTATCATTCTAGAAAGAATTATGGACAAATCAGCTGAATATTTTTTCACTCCACACACGGGAATATGTATGTGTGATAAACATACCATCAAATGAATGAAAGTCATAATGTCGGAGAATGGAAAAGGAAAAAGGCATCTCCTGGAGTCAGGAGCTTTTTTAAAGAAATCATTACATTTAAATATTCACCAACAGGAAAATGGATAAATAAAATGTGTTACATTTATAAATGGAATATAACATAAAGTAAAGAAAATGAACAAACTACAACTCCATACAACATGGATGAATCTTTAAAACAGTGTTGAAAAAGAAGCCAGACACTCAAATACAGTGTATGATTCCACACATCTAGCTCAAAAAACAGGAAAACATTATAATATTTAGTAATACACACTGAGATAGTAAAGCTATTCAGAAAAGTCAGGAAATGATTATCATAAAAGTTAGGACAATGGTTGCCTTTGGGAAGAGGGAAATGGTTATGACTGGGAAAGATTATGTGGAAGATTTCTGGGGGTGCTGGAAATGTTGTTTCTTGACCTGGGTGGTGGTTAACGGGTGTTCACTTTATAATAATGAATTACGCTACACATTTGTCTTCACTTCAAAATGTGTTATTGTTCATAACTTTTTTTGAAGTTAAAAAAGAAAGATTTACCAATAATAATTTATTAATAGATATTTGTAGTCACCACCTAGCTATAGAGTCTGCATTGCCTTTTATTATTTAGCCATTCCACATGTATAAACTTCTTGATGACAACTAGGTCTTCCATTTCCCATGTATTCTCTCACAAAGAGTAACAAAATGCTTCACAAACTTTTAATGTACACAAAAACACTTTATTTTACCTGGCATTCATTCATCATAGAACTACATGATCAAATGTGGCAAGTCTGGGGGTCTGGGGACTGAGGTTCCAATCACTGCATTCTCTGGATCTGTAAGTGGGAATAATCATACTTTGGAGAACTGTTAGGAAGCTGAATGAGGTAATGTGAGCTAGCCACTTCTCACATGAGGTACCACAGCACAGTGCACAAACCTCTACTTGTAGCATCTATCACACTGCATTTTTCACCTTTCTACTTTCCACTCACCTAACCAAATGGGCTGTGACCATATCTCCAGCACAATGCCTCTTGTAACAGGGATGAAGTAATAAAAATGGTATTTTTACTACTATCAGGAATGCTAATAACTAACATTTATTGAGTGTTTACAATGTGCCAAACTGTTCTAAGTACTTTACATGTAGTATTATTTTATTTACCCCTATGAAGAAGTTACTGTTATCTCCATTTTATAGAGAAACTGAGGCACAGAAAGGTTAAGTAACTTGCCTGAAGTCATACAGACAGAAAAGGCAGATGAAGGACCGTAACTCGTGTCTACTGATCTTCTGGATTCCTAAGACCATAGTCTTTCCACTAAATCCTGCTGTTTTACTATGCCATGAGACCTCAGGATAAGTAAAGCCTAACCGAAAAAACTTTTTAAATGCCTGAAAATATAGAAGTGAGAAGCTTGATCTTGGCCCAAATTCCAAGTTTTAAACCAAATCTTGAGATATTCTTCCTTCTGCAAATGTTTGTCTATAAATTCATAGGTAAAGATTAAGTTCTGCCATATACTAGGAAGAAATTATTGTAATTATAGCCATTATACTAATTTGTGAAATCACTAAATATAGGAAATACGTCTTAAAAAGCACTATAATCAAAAGAAGAGAACTATTCTTCAAAACAGAGGTGATGATTAATTTGAACACACATTATATTTAAAGTAATGATGAATGAAAATCTTCCAAATTTACCAATAAAATTTAGATAATGAAAACGGTAGTAAATAAGGTGATTTAATTGAGTTCCATGAAATTCAGTTTCATTACATTCACTGGTGTACTTAGTGAAGCTATAGTCAAATTAAAAACATCCACTCAAATTTAACTTTGAAAGTCTTCCCCTTTGCTATGAAATAATTCTCACACATCTGCCTAGGCTATTAGTCATGTAGACTAACAGAAGAGACGGCACAAACACCCAGATTCTCCTTTCTAGTGTTGTAGGTCACCAAAGAATGCAGTCAGCAGAAAGAAAACTTAGATATACCCTTCTTGGAACTAGAAGTTAAAGATTTTGGATTCACTCTTAAAAACAAACAAAAAAAAGGTATGACTCCCAGAATGTGGATTAGGGAGCGAGTCAGGGTACAGATTGAAGAAACCAGAAGAATGACTAAGCTCAGAAGTCAACTAGTCAGAGAAATTAATTTTACCCTCATTCACCCAAATAAGTAGTGACTACTGTTGTAAAATGCTTCTCAGACAGCTTGGATAATTTATAGACAGCTTATTTTAATGTTCGATAACCTACTTGCATGTTTTAAACAAATCAGGTACTTTTTTTTACCATCCTAGAACAAAAAGGAAAAAACAGACACCAATTACCTGTCTCTCTTCTTACCCTCCACCCCAAGGCAGGGGATTTTTAGGTGCTGGGACTCTGCCTCAAAGGGATACGGTTGCTGTAAGGAAATGACCTGACCAGAATCCAGATTTACCTGGCCCCCTATTTTCTGCTGTTTGGTTTATTCTTACGAGGAAAGTTGTAAGGCATCAAGGTAGTTCGCAATACATCATCTAAAAAAAAGCAGCAGTCCCTCCGCCTGACCAGGTCTTAGGTTTCTTACAGGCTTCCCACCCTAAACCTCATTTTACCAGAAGAAACAGGTTTACTCACTTAAATGGTCCTTCTCTCCTCTCCTGTTATTTCAGAAGTGGAGGGCTTTTCCTTCCCATTGGCTTGATTAGGCCCACACAGAAGGCCTCATTACTGGGCTCAATTGCTTTATCTGATTTAGAGTCCAGTGTAATAAAAATAAAAAAGCAAAAAGTAAAAAAGTAAAGCAATTCTGTGGCAGATCACCTTAATCCTATAAAGGACTGGGCTGACTGAAGGCTGGGCTGTAGACTTTGTGAGTGCTGTTTTACCCTTTGGAGGTCAGAAGCGAAAGCCTGGGGTGTTTACCTGGACCACTCCTTCTTAGCAATCTCTGGATTCCAATTTTTAACCTCTGGCCCCAGAAGAGTACCGGAAGCTCTGCTCAGATTCCTAGCCACTGGCAAGAATTAGGCAAATGACCAAGGGTGAAGGGTAGTACCAAATGCTGAGCTCCTCTTTCTGCACTTCTGCTTTCTGGCCCCTCAAGTGCTCACTGACTTCTTATTAATTCACCAATGCCTTCAAATAGACTTTGTTTCGCCCAGTTTTTCTAGTTGTTCTTGGCAGGAAGGCTGGTGTACAGCAAGCTTATCTACCATTGCCAAAAGCAAAAATTTCCAAAGTTCAATTTTTTTCCATGATAAGACTGAATCTTATCCAAACAAACCATAAAGGCTTACTCATGATCAACACTGCTTGAGGACCTCTGAAGACCATTTACACATCTGAGTGAAAATACAGAATATTTTTATACACAGTACATTCAATACCAGGATAACAACAATGTACAAAATAAACAATATTGCATAATTTTCATTAAAAACTTTCTCCAAAAGTGATTACAAAGAGCATCAGAAAAGTTAACTACCTCAGGCAAAACTGGAGATTCTGAGACTGCAGGCCCCTATATAGCACAAAGCAAGGACCATGTTGTTTGCACTCATCTTTTGAAATCAAGGAAGCTGAGATTTCTGTCCATTAGGCTTAGAGGCCATCCTCTGCCTAGAGGCCAGGGTATTAAAAGCTCCCCGTGTGCTCTTCTGTGTTCACTAGTCACCAAATACAGTACATTTTAAAGCTTTAAGGCAGAGGTCGGTGAATTTTTCCGTAAAGGGCTAGATAGTAAGAATTTCCAGTTTTGTATGGTTTCTGTCGCAAATACTCAGCTCTCGCATTGTGCAAAAGTAGCCACAGAGAATACATAAATGAATCAGTGTGACTGGGTTCCAACAAAATTTTATTTGTGGACACTGAAATTTGAATTTAATATCACTTTCATTTGTCAGGAAATACTATTTTGATTTTTTTCCATCATTAAAAAAATTGTAAAAACCATTCTTAGCTTGTGGGCTATACAAAAACAGGCAGTGGACCAGATTTGGCCTACTAGTTATAGTTCGCTGACCCCTCCTCAAAAGTACTGCCACTCATGAAACTAATCAAGTCCTTGGCTCTGACTCTACCATTCATTTGTCCCTCTTCCTAAACCTTTCCACTGTGCCTCTAAGGACAGTGGTTCTCAAACTTTAGCATGAATCAGAATCACCTGAGGGCTTGTTAAAATACAGACTGGAGGACCTCCAGCTAGGGTTTCTGACTCAGTAAATCTAGGGTAGGACTAGGTGATTTACATCTCTAAACAAGTGCCTAGGTGATGCTGATGCTGCTTGGTCCAGGGACCACATCTTGAGAATCACTGCTCCAGAACTTCCTCAATACTATCAGCAAACTCGAGTATACCCTCTGTCTCTTCTTAAAACATTCCCTCTACTCTCTTACTTAACTGCAATGTATTTGCTATCACTGACATTCCCTCTCTCTCATCCTTTATATGCAATAAAACATGAAGTCATGATTATTTTACCTCCTAAATATATTTTGATCTATCCACTTCTATCCATCTCCCACCTTACTCCAAGCTACTGTCACCTTTTACTTTCAGCAGCCTTCTGATTGTGCTCCCCATGTCTACTCTGCTTCATTCCAAAACATTTTGCAGTATGCATGCAGAGTGATCTTTGTAAGATGAAAATCTGATCATGTCACTTGCTTGCTTAAAACCACCCTTCTAAGGCTTTCCAAGGCCCTACAAGATTTGGCCCCTAGGGGAACCAGAATGCAAATCCAAACCATCTGTTTCCAGACCATAAGTACTGCCTCTTGAAAAGTAGAAAACTTCACCAGATTTTAATTTTCACGTGGTAGGCACCAGGCAGACAGAGCTCACACAGAGTCTGGCACATATTAGGTACCTGATTTGTTGAATGAACTGATTGATTACATTCTTAGCAGAATATTATACATTATTCACTAGGCCACACTATTAAGGCATATTTCAAAAAAAGGTTTACCACCCTGCCATTGGTCTTAGCATAATCCATAACAGACTCTACCTTTAAACAACTGTACTATTGTTATGTGGATCAAGTCCTTTAATTCTTTTCATACCCAATACTTGTATCTACATGTTAAATTGTTTCACCTACTTACATATAAATATAAGTGAGCACAAACAGAACATGAAGATGTTACCATAAACTGGTCGTTAAATTTCTGTGACAATTATTTTGAGAGGAATAGGTATTTTTATGGAGTATCTTTATATTCAAAGGGTACACAACAGAACAATGATGGAGGGGTGAAAATGTTGTCTTAAATCACCACTTGATTTTATTTATTATTGTTTTATTATTTTAAGATGTGATACACATATCCTTCACAATCCAAACTCTCCCTAACTGAACTCACACTATCCAAACTCAGGAAATGAATAGACAAACATTTTGAGATGGAGTTGTCTCCCTTTGCTATTCAAGCTTTCATTACCACTCAATATCCAAAATTAGGGACCAAAAATGTGTGGATAATGAGGTATCCTTCACGACACAAACGCAGGAACCAAACTGAATCAGATGGTAAAGAATACCTGAATTTAACTTATTTTGAGATTTTAAATTAAGGAGGGCAAGGCATTTTGTTTGATTGTTTGTCCAAGAGAGGCATAGGTTAAAAAAAAAGGTTGAGAAACATCTAACTAGATTTTAAACCTCCTGGGGACAATGATCATATTTCTAAATCTTTACATCATCCCTGTATTTAGCAAATAGAAGTCCAATAAAAATTTTGACCAGTGCTTAATGTGTTAATACACAGTCAATATAGCATCTACATTCCTGCACTATGGTTTATATGTACATTCTAAATTTATTTCAAACTTACTATTATTACGGAACTAGGATTTAAAAATGTACAGCTTAACTAACAGTTAATATAACTGTCAACTCATGTTGATTTCCAGCAATTACGTATTCATTAATTTACAGTTAGGTAGCTAAGAAACCTGCCCATGGAAGGTGATAAAGCTAGCTACTGGCTAGCTGTATGACTTTGGGGAAGTAACAAACCATGCCAACACTTCAGGTTTCTCATCTGCAAAATAAGGATAATATATCTACCACATAGGGTTATTGTGATGATTAAATGCTTCCAATGTATGTAAAGCAAATGGCATTCCATAAATAAAGTAAGTATTTACTTATTAGCTGCCATATAACTTTTGTTATATACACAAATATAAACTTATATATCTACATTATTACTTATTAATTTATTAAAATGGGATGATAACTATTGTGATTTAGACATAAATAAGACTGAATGCCAAAAGCAAAGATACAATGATGCTTTTTGTCAATACATAACAAATGGAAAACTACAGTAACAGTAAATCTGAGTTTTACATACCCTTTCAATGGGTAGGTTGTTCAAAGTAGAAAAATAGCTACATAGAAACCAGAATGTGTTTTTTAAAAGACATGTTTTAAAACAAATAATCTTGTTAGGAGTCTACTAAATCATATACTCCACAAAAAATCTATTTTTGTCAGCTAAAGAAAAATATATCCACGTGAACAAAAATTATTCTGTACAAAATAAAACAACCATTTTCATAAAAACTTTTTCCAAAAATGAATACAAAAAGCACTGAAGACTATTCCCACAAGAGTTATTTTACAGAACCTCTAGATTGAGATTATCGGGAACTCATAATAGTTGGGAATACTAAAACAAAAACTGAAAAGTTAGAGAAAATAATTTAAACGGTTTCACACATTTAACAGAAGGAAAATTCCATGCTTAGAATTGTTATGAAATAATTTTAAGTTTTTAGAAAAATATATTTTAATGGGTCAACTAAAAACCCAACTGTGTAATGCTGCAGACACTTCATTAATGGGGAATTCGGAGTTCCATGATCTAGCTTCAACAAATTAGCACTCTTGGACACCAAGTGTGGAGACCTCAGTCTGCCAGTCCAGGTGTGCCCAGAATTATGTTTTTGTAACTTGGGACAGCTCTGCTTGCTCAGCTCTCACCCTTTACAGAATGGGCATTTACTGCTTTAAGACTGCACAGCCCTGCCATCTGGTTGTGGCCCACAGTAGCTTTGCTCTCATTTGGTGCACTAGGTTTTGGCACCTTGCCAATGGTCTCCTTAGCATTCTATTTACTTTTTTTTTTTTACTTTTTCTAGTTTGGTTTTTGTATCGAGAGTAACTGATTACATTTTTATTGTGCTAAAATATACATAACAAACTTTACCATTTTAACTATTTTAAGTGTACAATGCAGTGACATTAAGTATATTCACAATGTTGTACAACTATCACCACTATCCATTTCCAAAACTTTCTCATCCTCTCAAACAGAAACTCTGTACCCATTAAACAGTAACTCCCCATCTGCCCCTCCCCCTGCCCCTGGTAACCTCTATTATACTTGCTGTTTCTATGATTTGCCTATTCTGGGCACCTCATATGAATGGAATCATACAATATCTGTCCTTTTTTATTAACTCTTAAGGCTGTTTTCAGTTCTACTTACTCTTAAGTGAGCACTGACAACTCATATTGATCTTACCTGACTATATCATCTGATACAAATAGATTACTCCAACCCTAACACCCACTCACCCACAGCCACAAACCTAGTAGACTTACATAAATTGTTACTCCAGATACAGTATTTGATATGATTCAAGATAGGATAATTTCTGATGCATGACACATACTCCATGATGCTTTTGATAAGTTTCTCACCTTTGTCTGTGTGCCTTCAAGATCCTAGAGCTCTGTCCAGCCCAACCCAACTCTTCTTAAAGGAATGGGTAGAATGCCTAAATGCACGTCATTTAAGCCAGTGAAACACTTCCACATACCCAATGCTATTCCTATCAAAATTAGAAGTAAGTGAACCTTGTACTTCATGACTTGTTATTCAACTTTCTCTCATCTCATGGTGATCCCATGATACCCACACAGCTCACTGAGTTCTCAAAGCCTCTCAATGCCTAAGCAAGCCACCCCCACTGAACTACCTCTGGCTTGAGAACTACCTCTTTATGCTAACAGATTTTTAGTTCTCAGCTAGCTGACTTTGGCATGGTAGTTGAGAAAGCATCCAGTTAAAATGACTCTCATGAGACTGAAAAAATTTATATGGGAACCAATGTATTATTTAAAGAACTGTAAAGAAAACCATGGTGCCAACAGACAGCAAATTAAGCAAAATGCTTCAGTTTTCAAAAAGATGGGTTTTTCCTACCCTTAGGAAAAGAAGTAATGATTACTAGAATCCAGGTATATTTTTAAAGAAGTCACATTAAAAGATCCTAATTTTCTTCTGTTAAGAGTCACCAGACGGACAGCTGAAGGAATTCTAAAAACATGGTATACCAAGATTTGCAAAATATTTGCTAAGTTGTCATATGATATTCAAGATAAATAGGTAGATTCTTAGTTAATTGAAGGATCAAACCCAAACAGTGCTAATCACTGGTTAAAAAAATTAATTTATTCCATTTTTATACTAATTTTCAAAACAAGCAATTGGCATAATACTAAGCCTCAATGCGGCAAACAAATTTTGGGTCAGTTCCATCTCAGTACTACCAAAGACTTATGGATGTTTTTGTTCGCCCAATGTTAAATCAATTACATTTAACTGATTGTTGTTTTAATTCCATTGTCACTGTACCTTTTAATTCCAAATTATCCCACAGTTAGACAGTGTGACTCCTGTGCTCTTTTAGCACACTATTAGGCTGGCCTTTAAGGGCTTCCTTGCCTTTTGGCACAAGATTATCCCAGGTTCATTTCATACTCCCCCCCCCCCCCCCAATCTGGAATCAGCTGTTTCTCCAAGGATTCCTGGTTTCTTTTAGAGGGGAATGGTAGGTAGAGTGCAAGATCTGGGCATTAGGTATACTCACTGCTACTGGGATGTCATGTTTCTGGCCCTTTTCTATGGACAGAACAGGAAATACATTTTCGAAATATCATGAGTTTATAATGATAGCACCAATTCAAATTTGACATTACAGGGTTTTTTCCTTAATTTCTTTCATTTGATATTTGTAACTTTCTCTTAACACTGAATATCTTAGGTTTTAATAATATGCTTACCCATTTAAAAATTTTAAAGTCACAATTCTAATATTATTACTAACAATAAAACTACTGAAGAAAGTTCAAGATTTCTTTGCAGTTTTATGTCCTTAAAATGTAACTAAGGATTTCCCACCTTTTTCATATACCAAATTTCCACATGCTCTTGGATATATTCTAAGACTTTTATATTCTGTTCTATCCTGATCCATTCTTCTATCTGCCTAGGTATAACTGAATTTTAATAGATATGTCTAAGTCAAATGAATCTCAAAGTAGTTGAATGTGGGGAAGAGTGGACATATTTTTGGATAGAAAAGTCTCTAAGGGTTTCTTTTCTTTCTTTCAGTTTATTCAATCATTTTTCAGTTCATACTCTGGCAAAGGAACATGCCTAAAACTTTGAATTTTGGTTTAAAGTTGCAATAGGAAAAAAATTTTAATGTTTTGAGAGAATCTGAAACTGAAAAGCATGAATTAGGCATCTAATCCAACTACAAGCAGTATTGTTAGGGATTTTATATCAAAATTTCAGTTCTGTAAACTAAAAATGTGAGTACTGTTTTCAATTGAAAAAAAAAATCAAAGAAATATTTAGGTGTCCCAAAGGAGCAAAATTTGCTTTTGCTTACCCTGGAGCACAGTTTAAAACACAAAGAGCTTTCAAAGTAAGCTGACTACAAAGAATGCCTGGATAAACAAACATCTTTGATAAATTCAATAGGTATCTCTTGAATAACTTTCCTAAAAGAAGTGATTTGTTTTTTAGGTTAATAAAGATAGCTTTGTTCAGTGTTACCAAATGGCATAAAGAAACTACAGTCATGCGTCGCTTAACAATGGAAATATGTTATGAGAAATGCGTCATTAGGTGATTCTGCCATTGTGTGAACATCACAGAGTGTATTTACACAAACCTAGACGTAGCCTACTACATACCTAGGCTAAATGGTACTAAATGGTACACCACTGACTATGTGGTCCGTCATTGACCCAAAAGTCGTTATGTGGTGCAAGACCGTAGTAAAATGACAGTACAAGGGAATGTCACATATTCTTTAAAACATTTTAATTTTTATAATGATTCAACTTAATAGGGGCAATAAAATAACACATACAGACATCAAAATCAATGATGAAAATAATTTACCACCTCTGAAATTGACCTTCTTAGTTTATTTCCATTTTCTTTCAAAAATATTAGCTTGGTATTTAAACAAACAGAATGGATGCTGATAATGTCAAAATACTGTGTTTTCCAATATATAAAATAATCTGAAATATTTCATTAGTATTAGAGTATTAACATGTAGCTTTTCAATAAAATGAAGAGACACTACATGTATTTTTAAGGTAATACTAAAAGCTTTAAAATTCCTCAGACATTTTAAGATTAGTTTACATTTCAGTAAAAATGCTTTTATAAATAGATACTATCATACTTCCATGATGTTTTCAAGTGAGATATCTTTTCTCCTCTAATGTCCAAAAATTAATAGGCTCTTTGATTATGACTGGAGATGTAGGAGAACAAATAATGTTAATCAGCATACACAATATCCCCTTAACGCCAATATTTTAAAATAGAACAGCAGTGAGAATTCCACCTGTGAAATATGCTACATATTTTACTGTCAACAATAAAAAATAATTACAATGTAATTACAGGAGTAGGCAAATATGGAGAAATATTGTTTACACAGTGTAAGCAGTTCTTATTTACTAATAGTTTTACAGCCTTTACTCCATAAATGATTGTGAATCAAGATCGTAAAGGATGGTAATGAAGTGCAGACTTGTACGGTCTTAATTTCTTTGAAAAATGTGTGGTAATTTTTCTTAGGTAGCTGAGGATTACCAGGTGGTTTGGAATAAGTATAAGGTCATGTTGCATTCATTTGAAGCTCAGTTTCAGCTTAACTGTTCTTTGTCCTTTTACCCACTCCTCCCAGCAGCAGTCATTCTAAAGGAAATATATGGTTGTTTTTGTCCAAATGTCTGTTCTGTGTTATTTATTTATTATTTATATCTTGTTACTTCTGAAAAGGTAATGCATACATGACAGTCATTAAAATACAGATAAATCATGGAAAAAGCTTCTAAAAATCATGTCACCATTACAATCTAAAAACTGTATGTACAACTGAACAACAAAAAAAACAAACAACCCGATCAAAAAATGGGCAGAGGATATGAACAGACATTTTTCCAACGAAGATATACAGATGGCCAACAGACACATGAAAAGATGTTCAACATCACTAATCATCAGGGAAATGCAAATCAAAACTATGCTAAGATATCACCTTACACCCATTAGAATGGCTATAATCACCAAGACAAAAAACAACAAATGTTGGAGAAGTTGTGGAGAAGTGGGAACCCTAATTCACTGCTGGTGGGAATGAAAACTGGTGCAGCCTCAATGGAAAACAGTATGGAGATTCCTCAAAAAATTAAAAACAGAAATACCGTATGATCCAGCAATCCCACTCTTGGGCATCTACCCAATGGACACGAAATCAACCATCCCAAGAGGCTTATGCATCCCTATGCTCATTGCAGCATTATTCACTATAGCCAAGAAGTGGAAGCAACCCAAGTGCCCCTCGACTGACGATTGGATAAAGAAGATGTGGCATATATATACACAATGGAATACTACTCAGCCATAAAAAAAGACAGAATTGTCCCATTTGCAACAACATGGATGGACCTAGACAGTATTATGTTAAGTGAAATTAGCAAGAGAGAGAAGGACAAACACCACATGATCTCACTTATACATGGAATATAAACTAACACACGGACAGAGAGAACTGGTTGTGGTTACCAGGGGGAAGAGGGTTGCGGGGTGGGCACAGGGGTGAAGGGATGCATCCATATAGTGACAAATAATAATGTACAATTAAAACCCCACAATGTTATAGACTATTAAGACGTCAACAAAAATGAGGAAAAAAATCCCCCTGTATGTAATAAGAGCATTTAAAGAAAGAAAAGTAAACAGAAGCTATGTGACGAAAGGAGGAACTATAGCTGTGACAGAAAACTGGGCTAAGGAAAATGGGTGCATTTGGACACAAAACTTAGCTTTGAGCTTCCTGGCAGCCAGTGCTTTTTGAAGATAAATCTCTGTGTAGGAGCTGTAACAGGTGATGTTTTTCTTTGCAGAAAGGGGTAGTATTTAAGTACCCAGGGGACCACTTCTACATGCCAACCAAATGTATTTCACTAAAGCCTGAAATCACTTTGATAATTTTAGAGAAAACCAACACTTCATAAAGATTCCTTTGGCACTTTTAAAAAGTGATGACAGGTATATATGCTGTTAGCTCTGGAAAATACAGCTATTATGCCTTTTGTTATACAGGTGATAAGGCATTATTCTGAAGCAGAGATTTGTGAAAAAGATTAGGAAAAGTGTGATGCTGGTGATTTATTCCTGTTTCTTTCCTGCCCCCATCTGTAGGTCCCACCCTCACCTCTGTGCTGGTTCTTGAATACTAAACAGATACAGTTTCAGCCTTAATCTGAAGTAAGTAACAGCGCTGGAAGGCTCTCTGAGACTAGTGGATTTTAACTGGTCCAAGGGGGTCCTGGAGGGATACCAAATGCAGACGGTCCTGAGCTTCTAGAACTCTTAAGAAAAAGTTTTTTCCAGTTTAAATATTTTTGAACTCCCATACCTAATACCTCCCTTAGTTAGCAATGCTCATCAAATATTATCTTTATCTCTGTCCCTTTGCAAGGCCAAAATCCTGAGGAAGTAAGTTACAGGGCATTTGAGTGACCAGCCTTGCATATTTTCTTTTCTTGGAGAACTGTGCGAGTTATTAGACTAATGACTAACAACATCAAAAAGAGATTTTGGTGTTCCAGATCTGTTAGGAGGAGGGGGAACCTCAGGACAAGCTTTCTGGCACAAAATCACAGCACCTGCCTATATGACTCTTTTCGTCACCTGCAAGAGAAAAAAATTAAGACGACCCTATAAAGCCTCTCTAGCATTTGTTTTGATTAGACCAGTCAGAGTAGTGAATGACAGTATTAAAATTACTTGGAACTATTTATAATCCTGTGTTTTATTATTGTTAGTAACAGCAGTGAGTAATGGTAGGAGCAGTAGCATCTGGTAGTAGATACTTAGCAGTTTACAAAGGGTTTACAGTTTACTCTGTGTGTATGTACAGGTGTGTGTATATATATATAATGTCATTTAATACTCATAATACTGAGAGATATATTTGTCCTCACCCCATTTAACAGATTTAAGCCAGAATAAATCAGAGTTTATAAAGGGTAAGTAATAGCCTAAGATATAACATACATACTAGAACCTGAGACCCCAGTTCAAATCGTAAGATGTCAAATCTCATTTTCTTTCAACTGTATCATTTGTGAACTTAAAAGTTTCAGTTGCTGGTACATTTTGTCCACTCAGAAAGAGCAACATTAACTTCATTCTTCATATTATTTAGAAAAGAAACAGGTTCCAGCCCTACCCCAAGCTTAAATTAAAATGTGCACTATCATTAGTAACAAGCCATTTTAGTAATAAAATAGTATGTGCTTTTTCTTTTGAAAATAGGTTTAAAAGGTTTCTTCATCCTTATTCTAATACAACTTACTAGTATTTTTGTAGTGATTATTTTTACTGTTTTTTTTTTTTTTTTTGAGATTATGAGGATGGCTTTTGAGAATCTCTTTATCCTGCTATATGTCTTTTGAACCCTCAAGACCTCTTTTTCTCCTCTTAGTATTTAAATATCCTACACTTAAGTATCAGTAGCACCTACTTAGAAAAGATTTCGGTGTACAAAATATTCGTTTCACCCTTTTTCAATGACCAAAATTTCAAAACAAAACAAAATATGCTAACTGAAATTATAACTGTTGAATATCATTCAAATCAGCTAGAATAAATTTTGAACCGGAATACATTTTAAATAAGAATGCAAACAAGAAAATAATAGCAAACATTCAACAAACTATATTAGCATATTTTTGTGCTAATTAAAAATCAAATATATTATGTTTTTCTTTCTGTTGAGGTGATATTTTCAAAATGTCCAGAAATAGCCCTTCTAATGTCTTTTTCTGGATGAGAGCACATTTAGCCACAGGCTCTGGAATGAGGCAATTAGCTGTATGATTAAGCCAGGAGATCTGCTACTGATATGTGAATTATCCAGATTAGCTATCTCTTCCGTTTAAAATTCGGCTAATTTGTCAGTTTTTTCTTTGACTTCCTATAGAGATCTTTACATTTATGATACAAAGTACTTTTATCATAAGGACTTTTACTGTGTGCAAATTTGAGAGAAACAAGCCTTTGGGGCCTTAAAAGCCCTAGGAAACACGTACATAAATGAGTACCACTCCTAAATACAAGGATTGGTTTTCCAGCTGAATGGATTATCTGGGCATCTTTCTTCCTTCTTTGCCGTGCTTTGAATAAATGTGTCATTTTGTGGTTCTCAAATATATTTCCTTATGGGTTGGTGACTCCTTGGAGTTTGAAGAGAGAAGAATTTGACCATTAATTAAGAAGAAAATAAAGAGGAGAAAAATTTGGAGAGACTAACTCTGGCTTTCAGTGGTCTAGTCTACTTCTGCCCTTCCTTTCTATTGATTTAAATAAAGACAGAGAAAGATTTATTTTGACTAAATAACAGAAACGTTAGGCTTTTTGGTGGTAGATTTCTGAAGTAATATAAACTATAATATTATTTCTTAGCTCAGCAGACTAATACAGACCATCATTTCACAGGAGTGCTAGCAGATGTCATCACAAATATGGTTCCATCTTCAAAAAGCTGAGACACAGGGAGTTAAATTGAAACAGATGTCTTTACTACTGAACTTGTGAGAAACTTATCTGCTAAAGTTCATTGAAAGGGATATGGTATAAAGCATTTAAAAAAAATTCACTTCACCATGGAATCCTTTTTAATGGAGTTATCAATTAACCTCTGACAGATTAGGAAAATGCTGACTTTTAAGCCATTTTTTAAAACCAAAAATGCCATAAAACCCCAACTACTTGTTTGAAATATAAATCACTTTTGAGTGAAATATAAATCACAATTGAATCAATCTCAAATTCCTAATCTTTGTATTTAAGGATTACATTAAAAACAGTTTGTACATGCCAACCTGCAGGTCAGCGCAGGGTAAACTGGCAGACAGAATGTACCTAAACATTAAGAAAAAGTTTGATGTAAAGTTTACAAACGAGGTTTAAAATACAAAGCAAACGTGTGTATATATGTATTTCATACAATGCTTTGTGAAAAGCAGTGTGTTTATTAAAAATGCATTAATCCATTTGTCCATGACCCATAATCAATAAAATTAACCAAAAATCACAAAAGGAAAAACACCCACAGTTCATAGTATTTTTGTGTGTGTAGTGCAAATGAATCAAATACTTTAAATGGGGAAAAAGTATAAAATTAACAAATCATTTTAATTTTGAATATATAGGAACTATTTTTGTTTTAAACTAGGTGGATCTGTTAATAACTTTTATTCAGAACATTGGCTTGGAAGGTGAATTTTTTAAATGAAATGAAGATTTGATTGCTTTCTTTTTTTATTTAAACAAATGCCCACACATAGTAGTCACATATATTTGAAATAAAGCTTCTTCATAAAACACTAAAGCTAGATTTTCTTTATGGATCCTTTTAAGTGTCTTTAACACTGTTGTAATTTGATATTTTATTTCACTAATAAAAGCCAAGTCAGTTTTGTCCTAAGTATTCTGTTGCTATATAGGAAACATGATTAGTTTTGAATAAAACTTTTTTAGACAGTTTAGAAAGAAAATAATGTCAACTAAAAACATTACCTGATTCTGGAGATGGATGGTGGTAATATTTGCACAACAATGTGAATGTACTTAATGCCACTGAACTGTACACTTAAAAACAATTAAAATGGCAAATGTGTTATGTATATTTTACAATCAAAAAAGTAAAAAGTATCTGATTACAAAAGTAAATTTTTGTTATAGAAGATTTAGAGTACAGTGAAAAACTCAAAAAATACAACCATTATAAACAATTTGATGTATCTAGACTTCCAGTTTTACTTTTACTTTAGTGATTATACATATATTTTATACATTTAAAATAATCTTTCAAGGTTTTAAAAATTATTTATAGTTCATCAGGCTTGTTTTCAACTTATGTTTTACACTTAGCTTTAATCCACAGTGACTATCTATAGTAATAATATCAAGTACAGTAAAACTTTGTCAAATATAGTACATATAGTACACTTATAGTAAATATCAAGTATAGTAAAACTTGAAGCTCATTATTTTTACTGGTTTTACATTTGAGTAAAATAAAAGTGAACGTGTAGTTTGCTTATTTCTAATAAAGCAAATATACATTAATGTATTTTTAACTTTATGCAGTGTAGTTACCATTTTGTGAAATTAAATTTAATAAATGATCGTTTTACTCAAAAGTCATAATTACTAAGAACAGGGTAAAAGGTACGAACATTAGACTTAGCTCTTCTTTGCTCAAAAAACTGGTGACATAGTAGGTAGCGTAAGCTTCCATGATGCCGCAAGATATCAAATACTGTCTTCACTGTTCTCAATCATCAGTAATTAAAGCAAGATTGGTTCTTCCTCTTATGATACATGCTGTGCTCTTGAGCGAGATTGTCTCATTTTCACTTATTAGTAAAAGTGAGAGAGGAATACTGTTTTTTTATTTCTATAAGAATTAATATTGTTTAGCTTTTATATTAAGCTTTTGAAATCACTAGTTTGCTAATATGCTGGTTTAGGTATTCAAGGTGCAGGGAAATAATACTTGTACCAAAAAGGAAAAAAGAAAAAAGAAAGAGGGAAAAGAAAAGGAGGGAGGAAAAGAAAAACAGTTGCAATATACTATATTCCTTCTCCTAAGTTACTTTGTGAGAAATAAAGTAGGATTCTGATTTTACAAGTATCTACAAGAATAAAAGCCACAATCTTTCCCAAATTCCTACAGACAAATTATTTTGACAGGAAAACATAAAGACCAATTTATGCTCAGTCATGGTTTTCTTCAATCATGTGACAGTAAAACATCTGTCAGAAAATACACTGAACTGGGAATACAAAATCAATGGCAGTGATGGAACACCTCAAAATTTCCAATCACTGTCTCCTTTAAACATATGGTCTTTGTATTAGTGTTTAAGCCAATATAAACTATCTTGAATGTAAAATTGCAGCAAGTACACAAAGCAGGCTAACCTAGATACAGCCATGTGTCGCTTAACAATGGGGATACATTCTGAGAAATGTGTCATTAGCCGATTTTGAGTGTACTTTCACAACCCTAGATAGTATAGCTTACTACACGCCTAGGCTATTTGGGCATAGCCTATTGCTCCTAGGCTACAAACCTGTACAGCATGTTACTGTACTGAATACTGTAGGCAGTTGTAACAGAATGTAAGTACTTGTGTATCTAAACATAGAAAAGGTACAATAAAAACAGTATAAAAGATAAAAAATGGCATACCTGTACAGGGCACTTACCATGAATGGAGCTTCCAGGACTGGAGGTTGCTCTGGGTGGGTGAGTGAGGGAGTGAGTGAGTGGTGAGTGAATGTGAGGGCCTAGGACATTACTGTATACCACTGTAGACTTCAAAACACTGTACACTTAGGCTACACTGAATTTATAAAAAATACTTTTCTTTCTTCAATAATAAATTAACCTTAGCCTCCTGAAACTTTTTTACTTTATAAACTTTTTACATTTTAACTTATTGACTCTTTTGTAATAATCTTTAGCTTAAAACACAAACATATTGTATAGCTGTACAAAAATATTTTCTTTATATCCTTATTCTATAAGCTTTTCTCTATTTAAAAATTTTTTTTCACTCAAACTTTTTTGTTAACAATGAAGACACAAACACACATATTAGCCTAGGCCTACACAGGGTCAGGATCATCAATATCACTGTCTTCCACTTCCACATCTTGTCCCCCTAGAAGGTCTTCAAGGGCAATAATACACATAGAGCTGTCATCTCTTATGGTAACAACACCTTCTTCTGGAATACCTCCTGAAGGACCTGCCTGAGGCTCTTCTTAAGGAGCTGTCACTCTTTTTAGAAACATGTCCATGGTAGTTTGCTTGGTTTGTTTCTTTTTTTTCATCAGAGATGTGTGTGTAGGCAGATAATGCACCATGAACATTCCTCTCAATGAAAACTTTTCAGTGTTGGGGTCCATATTTTCAAACTTCTTAAGGAGAGTGTTCAAGTCTGCAAAAGCTTGTGCTAAACTGTGGATTTTCTTGAGGGTTCTTCTTCTTTTTCTTATCTTGCAGTTTCTTTTTCTCTTGCCCCTTCTTGAGCTATGCAACATTATGACAGCTACGACGTCACTAGCGATAGGAAATTTTCAGCTCCTATTATAATCTTATGGGACCACTGTCGTATATGCGGTCCATCGTTAACTGAAATGTCTTTATGCAGCACATGACTGTACTGAATATCTTGAGGCAGCTGGATTTAAAATAAGTGAGGGTTAGCAAAATCTAATAATAAACTGTTGAGGGAAGAAGAGTTGATGAGGACTTTTTATTATGTGTTTGGATTTTAGGCTTTAAAAAAAATTCTTTTTATGGTTCTAAACTCATTGTATAATCCAATCTTAATCTTTCTCCATTTGCTGGATAAGAATAGGGCTGCTTACTACATTACAGTGATATTTCCAATATCGTAATGCAGCAGAAAGGATCCAGAAGTCTCCACCATCCATAAAAATTATACAAAGGTTGGTTGCTATGTATTGCTGGTAGCTATCAATCATGATATGGTTCCAACATCTACCTAACATTTTTTGACAATATGTTTTGGTTCATTTACTCATTTATTTGGGCATTCATTCAATATCGATTGAGCCCTGTTTTTGTGCTGTACACTGTTTCAGGCACTAGGAATATAACAGTGTGCAATGCAAACAAAATCCCTTCCTTTAAGAAATTTATAATCTAGCTGGGAAAGCCAACTTGGGAGAAGTAACCACAACTGTGTTTAGTGTAAATTGCCACTGAGAAATGCCAAGTGCTTTGGGATGATCTGACATGGGAGTCGAACCTAGACTGGGAGTTCAGGGACAACTTTATTGAGGAAATGATGTTTGAGACTTGAATGACACTTAGGAAGGAGGAGCACCTTTAGGGTAGTGGGAACAGCATGTGTAAGATCTGGAGTATCAAAGAGGAACTCAAAGGTTAATATAGATGGAGCACAGAGAATAAGGGGAGGGAATTTTGCATGCCTTGAAGCTAGGAAGATTGGTAGAAGTTAGATCATACAGGGTATTTTAGGCTACCTTGAGGATTTTAGTCTTTATGTGAAATACAGAAAAAGCCATCAGAGAGAGTAAGAGTTAAATGATCAAATTTGTGTATTTAAAGGATCACTGACTGAGTCTTTGGAGTGGAGGGGGGCAAAATCAGATGTGGGGAGATCTACCAGAAGTCTATGCCAGTGGTTTAGCTGAGATATGAAGTGGGCTGGGGACAAAAGAAATAACCAGCTTGAGAGCTACCGGGAGATAAATGAACAAAACGTGGTAACTGTGAGAAAAGATGACTACAGATTTCTTCCTGGTGGTGATATCTATTACAAAGATAGATAAGACTGGAGATAATGTTTGTTGGTACACTTCCAACAGTTGAATGTGTATGTTGGCACTTCATTTGTGCATTTTAGAATCAGAATGTGCAATCTAACTAGGCTCACTGAAAACTCAGCAAAATCTAAAGTGTTAGAAATTCTGAAACTACTTGATGTATATCTAAGATTGAGCAAATAAATATATTACGGATATTAAGAATCAACTTTCAGAGGAAGAAGCTACAAATAATTTCTTATTAGTAGGGGGAAGCTATGATGAACGTTGTGGTGCTAGACTGGAATTGGAGATATATTATGAATGAATGGTTTTAGACAGATATAGAAATAAAAGAGTGACCATATGTATATGTATACATTATATATTTCCTAGCTCTCTTCATGAAAGGGCCTAGTAGCATTGATATCATGGCACCAATGAGCACACTTAGCGCCCAGATCTTGGCTTCTAAGTACTAAGCACCAATAAAAGGAACTAGGGTTCCTTGGAGAAACGGCTGACTTCAGGACTGGGGCAGGGAAAGTATGTGACGAGCCTGAAAGATCTTGTGTGACAGAAAATAAGGAAATGTTCAAAAAATGATGGAAGCATGTCAAAGAACAGAGGAGCCAACTTTAAGGAGCTGTCAGTACCAAACTGGGGACAATTTGAGCAATGATAATAATGGATTATAATCCATAGGATAAAAATAAATATGCAGATATTAACTAAGTAAGTAAATATATAGGAGAAAAGGGAAAAAGCTCTTCCTTGCCAGAGAACTTCAATTATACATGTAGAAGGAATGAAGGACATAGGAAATCACCATTTGAGAAATAGCACAGTAATAGTTATTTTAGGCAAGAATTACCAGTTAATGGAAGATATACTATGATTATAAACAGGATATTTACAAGTCACAAAGTATCTCACTACAAGATACCAAGTACAAAGGGAAACATAGTAACTACACAGTGGACAAAGTGGAAGTCTCCTTAACCAAGTGATCAAAGTAGACATCATCAGTAATGAGACATACGGATATTACGTACTTCCTGATATGATATACTGAGAAGGACACAACATCATTTTTGTGCCCAAAATACACAACTTGAATGTAATCATAGAAAAAAAAAAATCAAACAAACCCAAATTGAGGGCCATGGTACAAATTTTTCCTGACCAGTGTTCTTCAAAAGTGTCAAGATTACGAAAACTGAACAGAGGAACGATGCCAGATTAAAGCAAGCTAAAAGATACCCAACAACTAATGCAAAGGGAGATCCTGGATTAGGCTCTAGACCAGAAGGACATTAGTAGGATAATTAACAAAATTTGAATAAAGGTCTGTAGATCAGTTAACAGAATAATATCAATGTTAATTTTCTGATTTTGATACTTGTGGTTTTATAAGATGTTAACATTTGAGGAAAGTAAGCAAAGGGCATGCAGGAATTCTTTGTGGGAATACTTTGTACTATTTTTATAACTTTTTTAAAGTCTGAAATTATTTCAAAATTAAAAAATAAAAAAGACGTACAGAGCCCCCAATTTAAATGTTTTCTTCAATTTAATGGGGGAGAAAAGATGATACAGTAGGGTTGATTTTGTTAAATTTAACTTTATATTTATATCCTATATTTATTTCAGTTACCATAATTATAAAGCACTGACCAAAGCATGAGATAATTCTGGAAGTATTTACTGCAAAAATTCTCTATGCTAGTGTCAAATTCTCTATGCTTTTGACACATACTTGTATTCTTAGCTCTGTCCTTGAATATCTACCTCATTTGAGGAATATTTCAGTGTTCCTATCCTCTTCATAAACATTATCTTGGGAACAGATATATTTCTATTGCTAGCATCATGTATCTTTAAAATATATTCTTAAAATATAGTAACCGTGCTTCCTGAAGTGTTAATGTTAATCTCACTTAAAATAATCAAAGAAGTCAAAGTAATTAATTTCCTGTTTCTTTTCGTTTATTTTTAATTATTGGGAATAACTGGAAATATTGAAATATTTAAAGAAAAGGAGTTAGGATGAAAAGAGGGAGAACATTCAAAATCTTTAAATATTTGCATAATACTGTGAATTTTCAGTCATTAACCTTCATTTAACATGCGGATAAGCTGAAGCCTGAAAGCTTAACTGTTTTGCCAGGGTCATATAGTTAACATACTGGATGTGACATTTGAAGCTAGGTCTGTTAGGCTCCAAATTTTCTCACAATACTGTAATGAGTAAAGGATATACACATTGTGCTGAATTTCTGAAGAGCCATTATGCTTAAAAATTTTTTTTTTTGCCTATTTGGTAATCAGGTTTTCAGAGTTCCAAATTGTCAACATTCATTTACATTAAGATTTTAGCTAAAATACAGAGTATTTATAAATTGGTTTTGGACAAGTGAGGAAAAATAATTTGCATCTACTATGCACCATATTCTTCTTGTGACACAACTGAAAGTGCCTGTCATGCCTTGAAAAATAAATATGAAATCTGAACAGCTGATGATTATACAATAATTGCAGGTTGCCATGAGGCAGCACACAATCACACCTAATCCTCCTTAAAATAAATGTACTTAGCTACACTAAAATATATGTTTTAAAATGTTCAACAGAGGGAAAAAAGATATACAAAATGTATTGTTTTTTTGAGGGAAAGATGCTAGACTGGTGGATGGTGGGAATTTGAAAACAACAACATGAAATCTCTAGTCAGAAACCCTTCTTGGTGTGTACTGAAAATGAATTACCTCATGTAGCCTGTAAATAAGTCAAAACAGAGAAGACTGAATGCTGGGAACAATGTGTGTGCTAGTTAACCCTGTTAATAACTGAGCGCCAGAAACTCCACAAAATAATGAGATCTTTGGCGCAGATATATCAACCATTTGTTTTTATCCGGGCAATGCACTTTTCCTCTCCTGTTCTAGCTCCTCATTTCCTACTCCATACTCTTTTCTTTCACTGACACTCCCTGCCCTCTCCTCCCCCAGACCAGGAGTGAGACATCAACACCAGGGGGAGAGTTTTATGTATCTTCTTTGGAAATCTTTCTGACTATACAAGTGAATAGGTCAAATTATCTTTATCCATGAAAATGATGAGTGTTTCTTTTGAAATACAGACTGTGGTCCCAAGAAGAGTATGATCAGAGTCAGAGGCCTTGCATTGTGGATGTGGATATGAGTCTTGCTAATAGCCTAAAATTCCATTTTTCCATCCAACCGCAGCATTAAATATTGGAGGTAGGACTACAGACATAGAGACCAGACTGGGAAGCCACAAATTATCTTATTGGTGGTGATTTAGTTGCAGTAATAATGGTGAACTTTTATAGAGCACTTCCTGTGTGGCAGGCACTATTTTAAGTGACTGACATATATGAACTCATTTAATCTTTATAATCTTAGGTACTAACCTTATTTCCATTTTATGGATGAGAGAACTGAGGTATAATTAATTACTCGAAGCCCCATTATTGAGATTCTACTATGAGCCCTGGTAGTTTATTTATAATATATGTATTTTCCTAATTTTGCCTTTCACCTTAAAATCTAAAAGACCACAAGCTAAATTTAAGCATCTAAACCAGGTAACAACTGTGAACAGAAATTAAAGGTAGTATTTTAAAACTCTGTCTCCCATAGCTACTCTTATCTGCATAAGGTATATTCTAAATCATGATCTTTTTCTCTTTCCTTCCTTCCTTTTACATCCTCCCTCCCTTCCCTTTTTCTTTTTCTTTTCTAAAAATGCCTCGATAATGTTAATAGTGTAGTCATTGATAAAACTATTTATCTGCAAATGCATCTGGTCAATTCTTCCTTCTTATGAAAAGTAAACAACACTTAATTATGTATCATTTTATCTTAATTCTCAAAAGGAATCAATGGGATGCTGTAAAAATTATGAAGAAACCGAAAGAGTTTAAAGATAAGTAACTGTGTATATGGTGTTATCTTAAGATGATGAAGGTAATAATATTCCTGTCAATGAAACTTATTAAATATCATGGGAATAGCCTTACGACTGTTAAATGAAAATAAAAGCAAAATTCAAGATTAAATATGTAATGTATTCCTTTTTTTATATCTTCTGAGGTGAATATGTATATTACTTTTTAAGTAAACTTTTGTGAAGTATGACATGCATACAGAAAAGTGCACAATCCTAAGTGTACAGTTTGAAGAATTCTCCTAAAGTGAACACATCTGTACTATAACCAGTGCCCAGATTAAAAAAAGAACACTGCCAGCACCTTCTCATGCTCCCTATCAGTCACTGCCTCCTGCCTCCTCCAAATAGCCACTATCTGGACTTCTAACACTGTTGATGAGGTTTGACTGTTTTGGATTGTATATAAATGGAATTATACAGTATGTACTCTTTTTGTGTCTAACTTCTTTTACTCAATATTGTTTGTAAGATTCACCTGTTTGTGTAGTTGTTGTTTATTCATTCTTATTGCTATGTACTATTTGATTGTGTGAATAAATCATAATTTATCCATTCTATGTTTATGAGCACTTGAGTAGTTTCCAGTTTGTGCTTATAGCACTTATTTTTACGCTTAAAAGTGGATTTAAAAACCAGAAATACCAACCAAATCTAGTTTTCAAATGAACAACCTTTAAATTGGCAAATGCTTTACTATGCTAATTACTCCACAAATTTTCTACTTTCTTATGTTTTTTTTCTTTCCAGTTCTGATTTATTAGGAATCTGCAGATTTGGGGATGTCTAACCATGTTATTGATTATGCTCAACCTACCTTTCTTCAAACATAAGTACTTTGATTTATCTAGTTCAGAGATTTTCACTCCCTCATAATGATCACTGTCATTTCACAATAGAGGCAGCCAGCTCACTCCTTTTCCAACTTCAGAGACACTTAAAACCCTGTCAAAAAAAATTCTGAAAAACTTTCCAGAGGTCACATATTGGGCAACTCCTACTGTCTGCAATAAAGAAATCAAAAGCTCATATAAAAGCCTCAGAGCCACAAAACTCCTTGCACATTAGTCATTAATGTAATATTGGACAGACTTTATGAAGCAAGCTAATGCCTTAGAACTTTTTTGTCTGTCTTAAGATAAATGAGTATAATCACCTCCACTCCTATTGTCTCTGAGTTGCTTTCCTGTGGGATTCTGATGCAAGAAATGAGTAAATGGATGAAAAACTGAGAATTACAGTATGGATATCAGTGAGATAGCACGGGAGAGTTAAGTGGTAAAGTGTAAAGAAGTGCAAGGTAAGGACTGCCTATATACCCTTTCCTGGAGACAGTTTTCACAGTAGGACCCTGAGCAAATTATTAAAATGTGATTTAAGCATGTTAGAAAAATACTTCTCAAAGATACCTCTTTAAAGAAAAAACTGAATTCTCTTTTATCTTCATTCCACAGTCTTGTAAGACTTATCACGTTGTTCTGCAATCATTTGTTAACACATATGTCTCTTCCCCTAGACTGAGCTCCTTTGAGGGTGGGTACTGTAAATTAAATTTTATATATCTAGCATCTAGTACTTAAGTGATCAATAAAATGTTTGATGAATGAATTAAATGAGTAAATAATTTTTTGAAAAAGAAAAAAGTTTGTGGGGAGAGGAAAAAAAACATTTCATATGTAATGTATTATTGTTCTGAATTCAACTGTTGACCCTTCCCCACGTCTGCAATCCTGAATGGTGGAAACAACATCCTCATGAGATCCTGGAAGAAAAGTCCTGCTCTTGTAAACAGGTGTTTGTCAGTAGAGATGCACTCATTTGCACAGGTCTAGTTCTACCTCTGACTAGAGATTAACCAACTGCAATTAGTTTAAATTTGGAGACCACCTGCTTAAAAGTGCACTTAAATTGCAACTGACCTTTGTAAACTGAGTATAACTGTAATTGTAGCAAACAGAAAACTGACTGATATAGCTACACATTGGGAAGGGTTAGGTCAGTGCATGCTTGATGACTGTGAGTTGTTCATCCTCTGGATTCCCTGTATTAAACTCTAATTGGCTATTAAAATTTAGGACAGGTTAATGACAATATTCTAGAGTTTAGCAGCTCTCAGAACAGTACTTTGGTCTTTATCATTTTGTTACATATCATTTACTGTATGTGGCTTTAAAAATAATATAGTAAAACATTCTTCAGAATTTTCATTGCAATAATTATCACAAAACCAACACATTTCTGTAATCATGTCACTAAAAATTAACTTAAATTCCATCTTAATAGCACTGACTACTCACAAAATTAATAGTCATGGAAGAAAATGGGTATAGGAAGAATAAGTCATGAAATTTAAAAAACTAAAATTACAGACATCAAAAATTAGCAACCACTAAATTGATAAATTCTTTTGTTTACTGTCATGTTAAGCATTTAAATTACCTTTATAAAACATTTTTCATAATCCTTTTTTGAGCAGTGGCTGCTGTATATTTGACTAATATTTTAAACAAGATACTGATATTCTCATTTTGATTACTAAAACATTTTCTTTCATTCTTTTCAATTCTGTATTTAAGGTTAGCAGAGCCTCAGCCACTGTTTGTAGGAAAGGGATAAACTGACAGAATACGGAGGAGGAAGAAAAACATCTCACCAACAGCAGCCAGCAGCTGCTAATGGTTTTCAGCTGCTACTGATCTAACTGATCATGGTGCTATAACAGAAAGCAATTCTGTGTGATTCATATGCGGTTCTCTTGGAACGCATTCTCCTTGCTTGTAATTTTTAAATCTTACTAACTCTGGGTTTCCCTTTGCTTAAAAGGTAACTTCTAACGATGTGTTTCTTTTAAAGCTAATAATCAATAGTGAAAGAAAACTGGCAGACAGTTAGGTTTCAACAAAAGTTAATCTTTTGTTAGACATAGAAAAATAATATTCTTTTATTAAAATTAAATACTCAGCTATGTGAAAATTTGCCCTACATTTGTTAAATGCCTTCAGTGGAGTTGTTAATATCCTAGCATAGTAAAGGATTAGTACCTTCCACTTATAATTAACCTATTGGGTCCAGATTTCACTTTCAGATGCTATCATCACATCATCACACATTGGTTGAAAATGACATTTTCTCAACTATGAAGGCATAACTTTCAGTGAATGTATTTAGCTGTCAAAGATCTGCAAGCAGTCTGCTAGGTGAGACATGATGTTAGTCTGAATGATTGCTAGTGATGTTGACGCTATACAAGTGTACACACTTATAAAGGCATTCACTATTTCACTAAAGACTGTAATGCACTGCATATTAATTACTAAGGTGATCTCTTGTATGAATACTATCCCTAAACTGTATTTAATGGTGTTTATCATCAACAAAATTTTATTCACAACACTAGAAAAATACAGAACTTTTCCATGTTTTCAGCATTTTTGGTTTTTTTTTTATTCATCATAGAGTTATGAACACTTCTGAAAAAACACCATAATTTGGCCAGTTAGTACTACAGTTCCCCCTTATTCGTGGGGGATATGTCCCAAGACCCCCGGTGGATGCCTGAAACCACAGATAGTACCGAACCCTATATATACCACGTTTTTTCCTGTACATATGTATCTATGACAAAGTTTAATTTATGTTAGGCACAGAAGAGATTAACAACAATAACCAATAATAAAAGAGGACAATTATAACAATACACTGTAATAAAAGTTACTGTAGATCTTAGCAACCTCAGCATACTTTTCTTCTTTCCTACTTAAGTCGAGAACTTTCACCTTTTCCCTTAAAGGAAGCATTTTATGGCTTCTCTTTGGCATATCTGAAAAGCCAGCAACACTTCTCTTGTACTTTGGGGCCATTATTAAGTAAAATAAAGGTTACTTGAACATAAGCACTACAATACCACAACAGTTGATCTGATAACCAAGATGGCTACTAAGTGACTGACTAATGGGTGGGTAGCTTATATACTGCGTAGATCCGCTGGACAAAGGGATAATTCATGTCCCAGGCGGGAGAGAGCGGACAGCGCCAGAGTTCATCATGCCACTCAGATGAAATGATGGCAATTTAAAGTTTATAAATTGTTTATTTCTGGAATTTTCCATTTAACATTTTCAGACCATGGTTGACCACAGGTAACTAAAGCAGCGGAAAGCATATCCGTGGATAAGGGAGGACTACTGTACTTAGAATAATACAGTAGCTTCTTAAATGTTATGCAGTGCCTTTTTCTTTTCCAGTCATGCTATTCCCCTCTGTTTATACCACCCCTACCCCCCCACTTTCACTCCCCCTCCTGCCATTAGGACTATTCTTAATTTAGCCATAAGTCTGAAACTTATTGCTAGGATGCCAGGATGTCACCTAGAACAGAAAAGCTTAACTCGGAGTTTTAAAGTAGATTTTCTAAGTCCAGAGCTTATAAGCAAGGCTTTCAAGTGGTTAAAAGGTTTTTTGAGAACTTCCAAAGTTGAGTTTTTACATAAGAAAAAACAAATTTGGAGGACTAACTATATTATAATCATAGCGAGAAGAATAATTCCAGATATTTTGCAAAGGAAATTCCATCCCTTTCAGGTCTAGGAGGGTTGAGGAAGACAGAGATTCAGAGTAGATAAGCCTAGGGTGAGAATGCTGCCTGGGTCCTGAGGAGGGTTCAAGTTCCCTTCATTCTCCCTGGCTTTCACACTAGAGGTGGAACAAGATAGAACCCTCAGAAAAACTAAAGGATAATCCCTAATCTTTCAGGCTGGTGCTTGGCTTCCTTGGGAGAATAGCCTGCAAAAACCACAAGCCTTTCAGAAAGTCCTGTCCGGGACAAAGTGCTGTATCCATCATGCACAGTAGTAATAGAAAGAGGAATGAATTATGAGAGAGGTTTCCCTAGGAAAAAGGCCAGTGGGCAGTTTTTACAGGGTTCCATACACTGCAGGGTAGTGCAGAGAAAGCAATGGAGTTTCGAGGTCCCCCCACAGAGTTTGGAATTGCTGAGGGGATTGCAGGACTGAAATTCACTTGGTTTCAAGAGCGAGAATAAGGCAGTTGAGTGCAGATTTCTCATGAACAGAGAGAACTGCACACCTCTGCAACTCCTGGCACAGCTGTCCCACTGACCAAGTGAATATAGTGAGGAAAAGGCCTGAGGACCAGAAATCAAGCCCATGACACCTCACTAGAAGGACAGCAAGCGGAGCAATGTCTCCCCCTTGCACTCAAATGCTAACTTGATTAAGAAGGGAGAGGAGACCCATAAAGAGGAGCAGAAATTTTTATAGACTGAATAATTAGTCAAAATAAAGTATTTTAAATGAGAAGATACTGAGATGTCTTTTTAAAAGACAAGGTTCAGTATTTTATACTATAATTTGGAATGGCAGCCTGTAACTAGAAAGAGATCACTTTAGAAATAAAGCTACCTTTTTTTGCATACCCTAGATTGGGATTGACCAATTTATACCTCTTATGCTAGAAAACATCGAATTATAATACCGTCACAATCCCCATAGAAATTAAAATTTCTGATCTATAAAACCTGTAGTGTATGAATAATACTGTGACTCCTTTTTGTACACCATCATCTTTAAAAGATAAAAAGTACCATGCTATCATTCATATCTCTCTGTTGAGTGACCATATAAAGCAGTGTATGCAGTATGCACATATCCTCTGTAACTACAAAAAGAAAATTTTAGCTCTCATGTAAATGATCTAAGATTTTCTGATTTTTATTGTTAGATATTCTGCCATCTCTTAAAGGTTTATTTTACATATGAAACTGTCAGTTCTCAGCAGCAAAGGTAGCCTCAGGACTGCCCTCAGGACTGGGGGAAAACACTGAGTACGAAACTAGGAAAAGGGTCAGGAAACAGGGTGGCATACACCCACGTAATAGCGATCAAGAGTTTGAACCAGACAGGCACCTACAGAGCGAGAGTCACTGGTAACAAAGAACTTTTGTTTCTAAACCCACTTTACTGGCAGGGCTTACTGAATTTTATAAGCCATCATACACAAAACTATTTTTAAAAAACTCAATTTTCTGTATTTATTTTGCTCTGAGACATTTCAACAAGGCAGAGTAGCTACACTATTGTATACCATACGGGCATTTTAACAGACCTTTCTATAAAATAAAACAACCAGTAGCTAATTCAAAACACTGACAGAACAACAAAAGGCCACCTGGACTGTAAAAGTATTTTTTCAAGTGGTCCTATATCAGTTTTCTTCCTCTTTTTAAATAGATTTCCTTCAGTTTTTGAAGATGAAACATTTCAGATGAGGAATTTCTACTAAATGCAGATGATGATGTATGTTTAGGAATCATTAAGAGTCAGTGTTGCTAGAGTCAAATAACCCCCTAGAGATATATCTATGATTTTTCTAGTTCTTTTTAGTTATCTCTTCATTCAACATATTTGTTTTCTGAAAATAGTGCCTGCTGATTAAGAGTTCTCATGTAGAATTAATGGCTGTATTAGAAAGGCTATGCTCCCAGACTCCTCAAAGTAAATTCTGAAAAGAATTTTCAGGGAACATAATGAAAGTGAGGAATTTGTCTGCAGTCAGCGTCAGAATATACCACCAGAGGCTGACATCAGGATGAAACCTTAGTTCTAACCTCACATCCCTCTTTCACTTACATAACTGCAGGTTTAGTCTGTGCAACTCTGGGATTCATTTTTGAACAAGCATGAAATACTGTCTACTTCACAACCAAGATTTCTTTGTTGTTCTGTCAGGGTTGTGAATTAGCTACAGATTTTTTTTTTAAATTTTTTATAGAAAGGTCTTAAAATGCCCATATGGTATACAACAGTGTAGCTACTCTCCCTTGTTGAAATGTCTTAGAGCAAAGTAAACATAGTAAACTAAGTTTTTAAAAAAATAGTTTTATGTATGATGGTTCATAAAATTCATTAAGCCCTACCAATAAAATTAGTTTAGAAACATCTAATATATTTGTCACAATAGTCTACATAACAAACCTCTTTAAAAGAAGTGGTGAAAATGAGTTTCAAAGAGTTCCACCAAAGATATCAATAAGTACCTTTGCAAAAAACTGAATAGTTGAGATTTTTATTTTAGGATTTGATTCTGTCAGAATCAAATTGATATACTTGTTCTATAACTATAAATTACAAAGTAATTTATTAAATTATATGGTTACAGGCAATCATGCTTTCTATTTTGCTTATATCTATCTCTTTTATTTAAAAAGTAGCTGTCAGAATATAAAGAGAATTGAAAACAGGTCTTTAAATACCTAAATACTTGCTTCTAAGGAAAGCAAAAAAGTACATCATATGCTTTAAATTAACATGCCACAAATGAATATGGATTGAGTTCTTGCTTATGTCAAGGCATGGTAACCTATTTAAATGAGATACATGGTATCTCATTTAATCCTATTGTAACCCTATGAGAACTGAAGCTCAGATATATTCAATAAATTGCCAAAAGGGCACTAAGTGTTAGAAGCAAAATTCGAACCTTCATGTACTTTCTTTTCACTATACTCTGCTGTTTCCCAGATTTGGGGTGGGGGTGGGAGTGCCAGGGACAAGAGGATTGATCATGAAGGAACCATGATCTGATCCCACTCAACATTCAGCCCTCTTTTCAACTACTCAACATCATGAGCCTTACACTTCTTTCAGAGTTCTTTTGGTGCTTTTTATAGATTCGGGACATATTACGACTTTTCTGTCTTTGCTCATATTTCTTGCACTCTTTCAGGATTGTGGTGTTGCTAAGGGTAGTAGCAGAGTGCTGGTCCTGTCAGCTCTAGTGTAGCATTTGCTTTGAGAAACACAGTTCTGGCAGGTTTTTATAGTGTGCACTGATAAAGATAGGTTTGTACCAGGCAGTGCGTCCTGGAGAGATCACCTAGGTTCCTCAGGCCAGAGTCAGACATGAATGGGCTGGTGTTAGCTCACTGTGCAAGTTTCTTTTCTAAACAAAGCACTATCTACTCATTCCTTCTGTTGGAATTAAATGAAAAGTAACTTCTGAATTACTTCTCATGACCTCTGTAACTGGTATCTGTGGACTTTGGAAACTGTTTTCATGGCAGCATATTTAAGTGGACCTTGATCTACAAAATGAACATTTGTAGCATGTTAAAAACCAATACTTAAGATACAAAACTTTTCTTTTTTGCCTTTCTCTGGATATTGCAAAATGATACATTTTTATCTTTGTGTAATTCTTAGCTGAGAACTAAGATGTACTTAGAAGAGGAAAATTTATGAAACATATATAATATAATTAAATATGAACTAGCTTTCTAAACTCTGAATGTAGGAACAAATCCCTGAATCCTTAGGAATATGGAGGAGACCCGTGAGCTGCCACAGAGCCAGCCATCTCACTGAGATCCAGGACTATCCTCAGTGTTAAGGTTACTGGTTTAACATGCTTGTTTAACTGGTTGTCCTTGTCAACATTCAATTATTCCTGCAGATTAGAAGAGGTATCCTCAACTGGAAAGGCCCCACAGAATGAATTCTTGGAAAGATCGACCACAGCATTTGAATGGCAGTGGAAGGCATTATTATTATAGCACAGAGTGATAATTAATGTTCCAAAAAAGTTTAACAAGCATGTTTAGTTCACTCTGTACAGTAAGAAAAAGAAGAGAGTACTGTAATTTAGAAAAATTTCTGTTAAAAAAAATTGCCCATGTTAAAAAAAAAAAGTCTGAGTCCTTCCTCCCTACCTTCTTCCTTCCTTTATATGACAAAGATTAACTGCATTTCCACTGTGTGCCAAACCTGTACTGAATGCTGTGGACACAAAGATGAATAAAACATGTTCTTTGTCCTCAAAGAGTTTGCTATGTAATGGTTCAGATAGACATATAAGCAAATAATTCGAACACAATATAGTATTTTACTGGCTGTGTTCTAAATACTACTGGGGAGCAAGGAAGAAAGCATAATGAAATCTTCCTGAGGGCACATGGGGAAGACCCATCAGGACCAGCTTCAGAATTTAGCTGAATTTCCACTCAATACTTCATTTTTCGGTGGTGTCAGATAAATGAGGTGCAACTGTATTTGGAAAAATTACTAGTTTGGATTTACCCTGGTTATTCTGAGGTTTTAGCTGGTTTTGAATGAACAGCAGTCTTTGTTAGACAAAAAAGAAAATTATAAGTTATTTCAGGCTGAAGATGGGCCAATTTGTAAATTTTGTACGAAGCCATTTGAACTTCTCAGAAGAATTTCTTTTTATATGTTCAAGATATTGTTAAATATTCTTTATATAGTCATAGAACCACTTTATATAAAATCGTCTGAGTGTTACGTGAGAACAAGGAGTACCATCTGTACCACTATGCAATTTAAAAATTTTAATAATTTTTATACAAACTTTATTTCATATACAGTAAGTACTTATTCTCTGAGAATAATTCCATGAAAAGGAATTATTCTTTTCTTAAAGTGAAATCACTTAAAACCAGGATCTAATATCCACAGTAAACTGTGAAAAATTAAACTAAAATTGGAAAAGTCGATTTTAATTCAATTAAGAAAATCTGTAATATAACTAAAACAGTGTTCTAATTAGTAGGATAGTGAAAATTAGAAGTGTAGGATAGTTTGTTTTGAGTAATTTTTTTGTATACACATTAGATTTTTTTTTTACTGCATATTTGACTTTTACAGTATGACAACATCATTTTTATAAAAAATATTAAGGTGCTTCACCAGCTTTTCTACGGGCCTCTCTTAGCCCTTTGAAAGTAAAGTCACTCTGAAGAACTTATTTTGTCATCATCCTTGTCGGTTTTCTCATTTATCAGTGGCTTGGAATGTAATCCCAGCAGTTCTTCATCATCACTTTAACTCATTTCATGAAATTTTTTGAATAATTTCCAGTTTCACTATATAAGTGATTTTGCCTTGTATTTGTTGAATAACCAATGTCTTTGATAGGATGGGCGTACATATAGACACTGGCATTAAACAGAGAAATAACATTTGAGTTACACTAATTTTGTAAGTGGTCACTTCATTAGTATTTTCATTTTGTGATGGCTTTTGTTTCCTTATTTTTTAACTGTAGAAACTGGTATGAATTAATATTTCTTAATACTTAATAGAAAATGTGATTTACTCAATTATTTATATCATCATAACTCACTTTATAAAAATTATAATCCTAGCACAGAAACTAGATTATGAAATGATAAAGATGATGACGACAGTGATGGCTGCTGTGTGTGAAGCTCCTATTCTGTACCGGTTGCCCTACCAGGCAGTTTACATAGTAATCTTTCTCACAACCTAGCAAGGGTGGTGTTAATCATCCTGATTTCATACATAAGGAAACTGAGGAAATTCATACAGGTGATGAGTGCCTTAGGCGTTAAAGACAAGCCATTCTAATTCTCAAGTTTGTGCTCTTTGCACTACATTGTGTCTTTCTTTGGTGTAAAGAAACATTCACTTGTTATGTGAGAGTTTTCTCATAAATTAAAATATGGTTTTTGGGTGCATATAAAATTCATAAAAATTTGATTATCCCACAATTGTAGGAATACATTTATAGGTTTATATACCTTGGCTATTAAGAATATTGTAAAAATTATGTTTCTTCCTCTAGTTTGTTATTGAGAGATATTCCACAAATACATACCCCTGTTTCAGCAGATTCAAGAGTCAAAATGGAATGAAAGATGTGAAATTAATGATACTGGACTTTTAAAACAAACCTCATAAAATATAGTAATATTTTAAAAAATTGCTTGACATCATGAGGTACATCCAATTTCAATAGCTTATTATTATTTTCAGAGAGAAAAAGGCACACCAAAGTCTATTTAATGGAAACTTGTGATTGCCACTGGAATTGCGGTTATTTTACAATGTCTATTTTTCTATAACCCATTACTTTAAAATAGCAGGATTCAGCTTTGATATATGCATGAGCTGAATGGAGGAAATACAGACATTTTTTTTTTTTTGTGAGGAAGACCAGCCCTGAGCTAACATCCACTGCTGATCCTCCCCTTTTTGCTGAGGAAGACTGGCCCTGGGCTAACATCTGTGCCCATCTTCCTCTACTTTATGTGGGGCGCCGCCACAGCATGGCTGACAAGCAGTGCGTCGGCAGGCGCCCGGGATCCGAACTCGCGAACCCCGGCCCGCCAAGTGCGAACTTAACTGCTGCGCCACGGGGCGGCCCCGGAAATACAGACATTTTTACAGTATTTTGCAATTGCGGAATCTGAAATTTCAGAAACTAGTCTTGATTCAGCCTATGGCAAATTTTCAGTTGTTTGAAAGTTTCATTTCTCATTCAAAGAGCAGTTTTGATCATGGCCTTTGGTCAAAGATGCTGTTTGTATAATTAAAAAAAAATCTCTTCAACACCAAATAGTTTATGAGGAAGGAGTCTAAAATTAGCCCATTACTCAGGCACACAGAACTTTGTGGTCCCAGGAACAACGGCCTTCCTGGAAAAATGCCCCTTAAGATGACTAAAACTTCAGAAGTTATTGCTTTATTGCCTTGGTTTTTTTAACTTTTGTCCTCTAGCATGTATAATTAAATAATGATACATTTCTTATATATAGCCATAAGGTATCACTGAGATGTCTTTCAGGCTTAGATCTTTTGGTTTCTTATATTCTCTCCTAAGAAAAATGAAATTACACTCTTTAAAGCTGTCAGTTTCTTGCAAATCACTGTTTCACATACATATCCTCATATTTTTGGTACAACATGTTCCCAAGGACTTGCTCTATTGTTATTTCTCACTCAGCATGTCTCAAAACTACCAAACCTGCTGAAGCATTAAGCATACTTTTTGGATATGCTCTTAGGAATATGGGAATTGCCATACTGAAGCCAACCATCCAGCCAGCATGTCTGATTTTGCTGCTTTGAACACAGTTCTGTCTTGTATTAGAGGCAGGCATTAATGTCTCGAGTTGCCTACTTTGGCAATAATGTACAGAAGGGAGAAATTTCATTTTGATTGCATCCAGTGATCTTTTTATGCTCTAAAGCATTAAGGCTGATCTTCTGTATTTCTAACCTAGAAAGTGTAATTGCAGCTATATTCATATTTATATAGGTCCCTAACCTCTAAACCAAGCTTCTAAACTGGGAACGTTAGGTCAATTTTATATAATCTAAAAAAAAAAAAAAAAAAATTCCGCTCTTCTGCAACAGGTTTACTTCCAGAACACAGGTGTCATGAAAACTACCACTAAATTTAAGCTGAGATGGGAAAGGAAAAGACTCGTAACAACACGTCTTCATTGGACTCACAGATTTGGGCAAGTCTACCACTACCAGCCATCTGATCTACAAATGTGGTGCAATCGACAAAAGAACCATCGAAAAATTTGAGAAGGAGGCTGCTGAGATGGGAAAGGGCTCCTTCAAGTATGCCCATGTCTTAAGATATTTGAAAGCTGAATGTGAGTATGGTATCATCATTGATATCTCCCAGTGGAAATTCAAGACCAGTAAGTATTATGTGACCATCATTGATGTCCAAGGACACAGAGACTATAAAAAACATGATTATAGGCATATGTCAGGCTGACTGTGCTGTCCTGATTGTTGCTGCTGGTGTTGGTGAATTTGAAGCAGGTATCTCTAAGAATGGGCAGACCCATGAGCATGCCCTTCTGGCTTAAATGCTGGGTATGAAAGAACTGTTAGTGTTAACAAAACGGATTCCACTGAGCCACCCTACAGCCAGAAAAGATACAAGGAAAATGTTAAGGAAGTCAGCACCTACATTAAGAAAATTGGCTACAACCCTGACGCAGTAGCATTTGTGCCAATTTCTGTTTGGAATGGTGACAACATGCTTTGATTCAAGGAATGGAAAGTCACCCGTAAAGATGGCAATGACAGTGGAACCATGCTGCTTGAAGCTCTGGATTGCATCCTGCCACCAACACATTCAACTGATAAGTCTTTGTGTCTGTACCTTCAGGGCATCGACAAAACTGGTGGTACTGGTACTCTCCCTGTGGAGACTGGTGTTCTCAAATCAGGCATGGTGGTCACCTTTGCTCCAGTCAATGTTACAACTGAGACAGTCTGTTGAAATGCACCATGAAGTGTTGAGTGAAGCTCTTCCTGGGGACAATGCTGGCTTCAATGTCAAGAACACGTCTGTCAAAGATGTTCATTGTGGCAATGTGGCTAATAACAGCAAAAACGACCCATCAATAGAAGCATTTGGCTTCACAGTTCAGGTGATTATCCTGAGCCATCCAGGCCAAATCAGTGCTGGCTATGCACCTATGCTGGATTGTCACAGAGCTCACACTGCTTGCAAGTTTGCTGAGCTAAAGGAGAAGACTGATTGCTGTTCTGGGAAGAAGCTGGAAGACGGCCCCAAATTCTTGAAAGCTGGTGATGCTGCTGCCATGGTTGATATGGCTCCTGACAAGTTTATGTGTGTTGAGTGCTTCTCTAAGATCCTCATCTGGGTCATTTTGCTTTTTTTGACATGTGACAGAGTTGTTGATGTCATCAAAGCAATGGGCAAGAAGGCTGCTGGAGCTTGCAAGATCACCAAGTCTGACCAGAAAGCTCAGTAAATGAGTATTATCCCTAATGCCTGCCACCCCAGTCTTAATCAGTGGTGGAAAAACCATCTCAGAACTGTTTGTCTCAATTGGCCATTTAAGATTAATAGTGAAAGACTGGTTAACGATAATAGTAGATCATAAAACCTTCAGAAGGAAAGGAGAATGTTTTGTGGACCATTTGTCTTGTGTCTGTGTGTTCTGCTGTTTTAACTTATTAGTTTTTTAAATTAGTACTTTGTAATGGAAACAACTTGAGCAAAAATCTGTCACAGAATTTTGAGGCCCATTAAAACAAAGTTTAATGAGAAAAAAAAATCCTCTCAAATCTCTTAGATATTCTATATCTGTTGCCTCTTTAGATATTAATATCCTCATGTGGGAAGTGGAAAATGTAAGCTCTTTCCATTGTTAATCACTGCTTTAGAGCTGTGAAAATTTCTTAAAAGCTATATCAACTCAGTCACCAGAAAACATTTCTGCTCTATTCCATGTTTTGTTTCCCCATTTTTTTTAAACAGCAGGGTTTTTTTGGTTTTATTTTGTTTTGTTTCAGTTGTCCTAATGACTCTGCTTCTTTTACTTTTTTTCTCTTAACCTGCCTAGATTCTTTGCCAAACTTTTTGTCTTTTCTCAGTTCTGTATTACTTCTCTACCAGATTTCCTTTTCTGGTTTTGCTTAAGTTTGTCCCTGTTTTGAACCACTATCTAACTTTTGCTGTGGCACTCTAGTGAGGCACTGTTCAACATGAGTTCAGTAGGCACCTTTCCCTGCTACCGAGCAGCTCAGAGCCAAACATAAAAGGTTGAAATGGATTAACTATAGATAACAATGGTAATTGAGACAAATAAACACTGACTAAATTTAAAACAAAGTTAACCCCATTATAGTAAAGGGTAGTAGGAAGGGAACACCCTGGCATTATATATATAGCCTTTCTATATATTCTAGGAAATAGGATAGAATCCTTTCTAAATGAATTTTACTATATTTTCACAGGCATGGTGTGAAAGGAAGAATGGGTAGATATTTTCTGTGAAATGGTGAGAAAACAGGGAACTGTGAGAACAGCATTTTAATATTTAAGGACTGGGGTTGTGGAAGGAGGAAATCATAAGCTCCATCAGTGGTGGAGGTGGAACTACTGAATTCATTTGAATATAAAGGGAAAGGATGTGTTGAGTTCTGGAAATGGGAAGAAAAGGAGATGAAGACAATCAAAGAGTACCTGAGTGGAAGATACCAGGAGGAAGATGAATAGGCAAAGGAAAACCGTTCTTAAATGTAGCTTTCTTATAAAAAGGAAAAGGTGTGGAAGTGAAAGCAGGAAAGAAAAATAAATGAGGCTGTTGTTTATAAAATTTTACAAGTTTTTTAAAGATGAACTAGTGAGTAAATTAGAGTGTAACTAGCATTTTTTAAATATGAAATGAAATCTACAACCAGTTTTGAACACATTTCTAATAGATGTTTTTTGAGTTGTTAAATACCTATACCCTACATACAGCATTATGGATACTTTACATTCTTCGTTCAATGTCATTGATTGGTTCTTTATATTTTCTCAAATATATATATATTTTCAAAGTAGCAAGTTTTCTACCATTGTTATTTAATTATTTACTTATTCATAAAATAAGAGCTGTTTTTCACTTAACACGATATGAGGGAATAAGGCCAAAAGCAGAAGAGAACTGCTCTGGAAATACACTAGGAAGAGGAGAAGGCAGCAGGAAGCATTCAATAAGCTTGTAATTTTGAAACAGATATGGTAGTTTATACAGAATTGAAGGTGAACTGAGAATAGCTAGAGAATCAAAACTTCTGAGTAACAATAAACATGGTTTTGAGAGGCATGAGGGAACTTTCTGGGGTGGTGATAATGTTCAGTACTTTGACATAATTGCTGATTACATGGGTTTATTCCTATCTTAAAAGTCATTGAGCTGTATAATGTATAAATAAAATATTTACACATTAGGCTGTATGTAAAATATATCTTAATTTTTTAAAGACAGGAAAAAATTCACTTGAATTCTAATGGCTGCTTACACTAAGATATTCTTTTAACTTTTATAATTTCTACCAGATATACACCTAGTATCATCTTTGAGGTTACTTTTAAAATGTTCTTTAAAGTGATACCCTAGGAAGAAAAACTTGCCAATATATTTCATTTATAACTGTCAAGAGCTGAAATTTCCCAACACTAACCTCTGTTTCAGATTCCTGCTGTTGCTTTTGCACTATTAGTTGGTATCAGCAGGAGGTTAACAGCACTCAATTTAACCTTGCTATTTGTACTCTGTTTTGAATTTTTTTTCCTCATTTAACTTCCTTACATAGATTCCCCATTTTAAAGATCGTGCATGCACCATGGGGTCTGTACATTGAAAGACTGTAGTGCAGATAAGCACACAATAAAAGCACATTTAAAGGTAATATGAAGCTATAAGACCTTTCTTTTTTTCTGGGAGCATAGAGGCATAGAGAAAAATCACTCGAACAAGAGAAAAATTGAGTAAGCCTACCCATGCTGCTATTTTTCTGAGAAGATTACAGACTTGTTTAAGATATGTAAGAATTATATAGGTATGGATTAATTATAGTTTATATGTCCAGGTAGAGGGACAGATCTTTCTGACTGTTCTACCTGCAGCTAGCCATGGATGGAGGTATCTCACCAGAAGCACTCCCTCTCTCTCCCCCACATTAAAATTATAACATCTATTATGGCCTGAGACCACATCCACTACTACTCTCCCAACTCTCCCTCCCCTCCCACCTGACTCCCCCCCACCCTCCAGATCCTTTTATCCTGTAAATGCTGAACCCCTCCTGTTCAAAACACAGTCTTCAGCAGCAGTATAGGGAAAAATGGGTGAATTGAAGAGGGGTACCTAAACCTCAGATCTGTACCCCCTCCCCTCCCCTAGTGAAATCCTGGTGAACTTACAGACTCACTACTCTTACGAATGGCCTTTGTCTGTCTCTGTGTGGGTACTGAGTACAACACCAGATTGGTAGAAATGGAAAGGAAGCTGGCTCAAATTCTGGCAATCCTGTAAGAACAGGAATAATGAGACACCCTCCTGCGGAGTTTAAACAGGAAGAGGAGCCCAGCTTCCCTGTTCCTCATCCTCCAATTCCCTTCATTTCTGACCACCACTTCGTACAACTCCAGCACACTCTTCTAGTCTGGAGCCCGAGATTTCACTACTTTCATCTTCATGTGCTGGGCATCCTGCTAGGTGCTAGAAACACTACAGTGAAAACAACAAAACCATCTCCAGTGGCCTGGAGTTGACGGAGATCTCACTGAATGCAGGAATTCCTGTTATCCCAAGCAGAGATTCTGAAAGCATTTTTCCAGAGATGCACTGCTTTGGTGATTAGGGAATATAATAACCCAGGAATTGTACTAAAATAACAGTCTACTGTTATTCTAGGGTGACATACATCCTGGTTTACACCTGTTGTCCTGACATTATTTATTTTTAACAACAGCTCCCCCTTTCACTCCCCAATAGTATGGATGGTAAATTATATGATCACTCTAGTCACAACAAAAATGGACTTCTTGGGGGAAGTGTGGATTAACAAAAACCCAAAATGTAAACATATGACATTAAGTATTTCAGAGTTAATGTGGTGGCAATGACGTTTAAAAATATTATAAGTGCAAATGTTCATTAAATATTCTTCAAAACAAAACAAAAAACTCTTTGGAAAGAGGACTGTCATTACTATGAAATAATTCCTACATGATGACTAGAGCACCACCCATACAATTAATGTGGAATAACCACCTAATATTTGAAACAGTAAGTCAAACTTAAAGGCACAAAATCTTTATAATAGAATACTTGAACATTTCAATTAAGAATTTTTCAGCTTTAATAATAAAATTGAATGTTTAAATTTTTCTTGTTCTCAGCCTTTATAATGAAAGGTAACCAATCATGGGCCTTCATTTTGAACATTATTTTTAACTCATGTTAAATGTAGAAAACAATGTTCAGAAATAGAAGTATTGATTTTAGGATCTGACAAATGTTTTATATTTATCTTTCCTTTTATTTACCTTTTAAAAGACCTGCTACTTTATATAAATTATTCTGCACATTTAAATGTATAGGCATGAAGTTCAATTAGTAAAACATGCTTTAGTAAGAAAACAGTTTATTTCCTAATTTAATACTAATCAACCATTGTTAATGTGCTATAAAATCCTACTTAAGAGAGATACTGACTCCAATTATTAAAGTTAATGGCCTCCAGTTGCCTCATCTTGCCTTAGTCTAGGACATTAAACATGTAGAACCCATAATTTAATTATCACCTGTTAATATTGGCTCTAAGCTCATTTCTCTTTCAGGATGAAACTTCAGTGATGAGCCATTATCTTCCTACTCAAAACACCAGCCTGCTAACTACACTCACAGTATACAGATCAAAGATCTGCTGGGACTTTCAGGATGGAACTTGCTGCCTCTTGCCTTTAGGGATTGCTAAATAAAATTATTATTTTGTCCATTTATCATTCTAATTTTTTAAATCTCTAGATTATATAAAGATTACATTTTCTTCCTTTTAATATATTTACGTATCTTAAAAATCATTCAAGAAGTGAGTTATTTTACAATAATAAAAGGCAAAAATAAAAAGAAATGTATACTCATTCCCATTTGGACATCATAAGATGTAAGAAAACATCAGAGAATGTGGTGTAGTAAGAGGGTTAGCTTATCATAAAATCCCACTGACATGCACTGGAGAAATGTGCAGTTCTATTTATAGGAATTTGTTAGAAACTTTGTCCCCCATACCCTCCTGATACATGTACCATTCTACTGAAATCTAATTTTATCAGTTCATCTATGGGAATCAAACTCTGGGAAATTAATTTGTGCTAACCAAACTCACAAGAGATTGATTTATAAACTAGTAAATCACTTTTTAATTTACCATGGGAATGCTACCTGATCCAAGAACCAGAAAAATTCATCTGATGTTTTTGAGTTCCCATTACTTTCACTGCAGGCACTACAAAGAATACAAAGGTGAAAAACATTCCCCATCCTCAATGGGTTTATAATCTGGAAAGATGGCTTAGACAACAATACATAAAATACAAGTCAGACTAAAATAAATGCATGAGTGATACGTGGTGGTTAAATGTATAGAGGAGGTCCCCCGTTCTTTATGCTAGCTAGACTCTTATAGTTAAAAAACCAAATTATACTTCAGATGGATTTTTAGTGGGATGCATTTTAAGGTATATTTCTCTCAAGCCATTATTGGTTGATAAATTATTTGTCCCTTTTCTCTGAATGTTTCTGTATAAAGAATCAAGACCAGTTGTCTATAATTAGGACATCTTTGCTCCTGGATACATTCTAGACACTACAAAAATTTTAAAACTATAACATGTCCAGATCCATGAAAAGTAGATTCTTACTATGGTTGTTATTACAACATCAATCTCTTTAATTCTGCACTCTGAAATCACAGCTAACTTGTAGGTTGACTCTAAAGTCAGTGTGTAAGACAAAAATTTGTCAAAGTGCCCTTAAAAATTCCATAAATAGCCTATAAATCAGAGCATTCACGGGTTATGTAAAACAATATTCAGTAATATAAATGTATAATGTTTAGTAAAACATGGTATAATAAAGAATACATAATCCAAACATCATTTTAATTTAAAGGAATATTTATATAAAGGAGTTTATATAAACTAAACATATGTATCATGCATGTCCTCTGCCATAATACTCACATTTGTAGATTTCTTCCATTGAGTAGATATTAGGTAGGCCGCTACCTAACAATATGTATTGAGATACTTGTCTTTTAAATCACAAGACAGACTGTGCTGCTTTTGAGGAGCTTTCCTATAGACAGCTTATTTTACACATTTTATGTGGATTCTTATTAACTTCAGTCTCAGGCATCTCTCCTGGATTTGGATGTTAACCATGCTTTTCTCTAATTACTATATTCACCCAAACATACCATACAACTGGCTGGCACTGAGCCCACGTTCTGTCACCCTGACCTTGACGTTATCTGCACTGTACTCAATCAGCTGAACCTCAGTTCCCATATACCTGGAATAACAAAACAGTTTCATTTAGCAAGCAACACTGAAGCAGGAATAACTGTGTATGTATGTTTACTATGTGCCTTTGTTCACTATAAGAGTAATTTTAGGTACTCGTTAATGATAGTGTTGATGGTACAACAACTGTTGCCTGATTATTTTCACAATGAGATCGATATTGTTTCTACCTTTAGGAGACCAGAGTTTGAAGGATTTGCAAAAGGCCTGATTTGAAAGCAAGTGGCAGAGCCAGGACAATGATTCCCCCCCATCCACTAGGTCAGTCAGTGGTCCATTTATCTATTAGATAATAGCCAGTGAGCAGAATACTGAGAGGACTCAGTAAAACATGGTTTTTAGAATCTGGCATTGAAAGTGTGTAGAGCTCAGTCTCTGGAATCCAACAGTTGTGTATGAATTTCACCTGTTACACTCTCCTGGCTGGGTGACTTTTAGCAAGTTACTTTAAATTTTTCAAGCCTTAGTTCCTTATCTCCCTTAGGATTTTTAAGACAGTTAGATGAAATAAGAGATAAAGTGCTAAGCACAGTACCTGGTATGTGATTAGAAGCTTAATAAATATTGTTTGTTTTAAAAAAAATTTTTTTTCTTTTTAAAATTATTTTGGAAATATTTGTTTTATAATCTTAATATTTGGACTTTCAAGTTTCAACAACTTTATGTCTTATGTGTGCACCTGTATAAGATGAAAACCTGTAATTTGATTTTTCTCCCTAGAAACAACTAGATATGTAACTACATATATGCTAATGAGAACACACACAATCATCACCACTCCCAACACCTACTTTTGATGTCTTAAATTATTCTTCCCATGATATTTTCTTAATCTGCTATAATGTGAGATATATGACTACAGCTGAGAGGTATTAAAAGCAGAACAGGAAACCACACAAGTTTCTTAAAATAAGAATACAAAGTGAGCTCAGACACATGATGTTTATATACCTATCTAAAAAGGAAATACAGTCAGTAAGCAGAATATACTCAAAGCTAACCACAAATAAGGAGTAAAAAAATACCACAGTTTACTTTAAAATTACACACATCTTACTTTCATTAGTGTATATAAGAATTTCATTGTAAAATGCTTCTTTTTTTTGTAATTTCAAAGCTACGTGTGCCCCACCTAAATAATTCTACTGTGGTATTGATTATACTCTAAAACACATACATGACACTAAAGCTGAATATAAGGCACTATTTTGTCCTTCCAAACCTTAATAGTATGTATGCTATGTAACCAAACCCTATCTTCTGCAGGAACCAGCAAGTCAACCTCATGTTTCTCAGAGCTTGGTATGTGAGCTGTTGGCAAAATGTTTGTAGGTAACTCTCAACTTTTTAAAAATTAATGCATAATAAATTTCATGATCATCTATTAATTTACAGGTGAATTGGCTTTTGTTTTTGTATTGATAAAACTTTCCCTTTGAAATGCACTTACTTGAGTTTAAATAAAGTGTGTTGATTAAAAAATTCCATAAAAAAATTAGTACGGGGATAGGGCAAAAAGTACAAAAGTTACACTCAACTGAACTTGAAGTTGTGGAGATTGAACTAAACAAGCAGAGGTTAAAAACTGATGATATTTTAACTTAAAATATTATTTGTTTGACAAACCTAAATTTTACTTGAGAGAAAAATAACATTAATACCAACCTTATTTGACAAATCTCTAACTCCCTTTAACTATTACATTTCTAGTAGAAGTGATTTGCTAACATTTGTGCAAACTCTATGTGTGGTCCATGTACTTCTCAGATACTGAAGTGTTTTCTTTAAAATTAGCGCTGCTATATATTTACATATATATATATATATATATATATATATATATATATATATATATATATATATCTTTGGGAGAGGTTTTCCCTTTCAAAAGTGTATTGATACTGACTGCCTTGTTTTGAGAATATCTGTGGATCAGTAAAGCACTGGAAGTTTAAAAATACATAATTATAAAGTACCCTGACCACCATCCTCTCTAGTCCCATTTTCACATTTCTTGTTTGCTCCCTAGCTTTGCTGGAGTGCTTATGCACCTACTGTCAATGACTTTGATCTGGGGATCAGTCCATATAAATAGTGTAGATATCTATTCTTTTATTATACCTTTGAGTATGCTTTCCCTTGATTCAGAATTGGATTTCCTAATGATATCCTGTATTTCAGTGATATTGTGGCTTACTTTTTATTTTTATGAACTATCATGAGATTTTAGAAACTGTATAAAAAATAATTCAATTGGCTAAGTGAATTCCAGACTTTAAGCACTAAGGTGGATAGATCAAGTTTTGAAATATAACTAACTTAGAAGTTGGGAACTGCTTGAACTCAAGTTCATTTTCACTTTCAATAATCTTCTGTGACTCATTGTGAAAGTCGACGGTGCTGTCATTGATGTTTTAACGCTGTTAGTGAATGGACCTTCATGCTGCCTGCTCTCCTAACTGGAAAGGGCACTTTATTTAATTCTTCTTTTCTAATGAAGACTTTTAATCTCCCAATAAATCTACCTATTGATCCCTTTTGTTTTTATTTTCCCACATTAAAAACAATCTGAAGACTATATATTCAGTGTACTTTTATAGGTTCAGGCTAAGGTTTCATTGTCCATGAACAGAAAATGTCCCTAGTTTGTGCAGATATCTCAGAGGAAGATAGGCTAAGGGTATTTTTTAAAGTATAGGATCAGATTTGTCTAAAAAAAATCTCTAAGGTAATGTGTGTGTTAGTCATTCTTTCAGAGCCCTGCATTGCTCCGTAGGACCTTTCTGCCAGTACCCTGGCTCGCCAAAATTCTGGTAGACAGAGCATCTCTTGCCCTCATCAATCAGGAAGGGACAAATTATTTATTAAAAGAAATCATGTACTACCTTATGAGTATCATTTAGACATATCAATATTTCTTTCTATCAATGAGAATTCAGTTTACAGCCAATTTATTCTCTCTAGGAGCACAATTTCACAAAGTCCTGTTTCATCTATGTGATTTACTTTTAGATGAAAATAAAGGAGTTTTCTTTGGTATGGTGTTGGTTATGTTAACATTCTTTTAGATACCAGTTTCCTATTGTTTTAGACCACAGTGACCTGGAGAGTGAAGGAAGATACAGACTGAGAAGGTAGGGGGCACAGTGGCTGCTTAACCAGAGGGGATCTCATAAGGTTATGTTGGTAGGTCTCATGGTCCAAGGATCCTTCCCCTTCTTCCTACTGCTTTCCCATCCTGAGGATAACTTATTCTAACATAACCCATTTTTTAAAACAGCTAGCTGTTGTAATTCGAGAGATTGTTAACTTTACTTATCATTGGTAATTCACCAGGATTAACAATTTTAGTGTCTATAGTTTATGAAATGTCAACAAAACAAGATAATTTGAGTTACAATATCCTTCATAACACTATACTTGAATTAACCAATGATTTTACTGTGAGCATTATGCATGGCATATTGGGAGAGAGGTTGATATTCATATTTTAAAATGACTCCAAATTTTTATTTGGGATAAACAGTGTTCAACTACACATCATTTACATTTACTTCTCCTTACCAAATTAAGCATCTTTAAAATTCAAAAAAAAAAAAAAATCACAGCATTGCTTGTGGGCTTCATTGTATGTAGATAATTAAAATCCATGGTTTGAATTACCCATAACACTTAGGTTTATGAATGAATACAAGGAACTGTTACCCCTTAAACAAACAACTGCTACAAATTATTGTGTATTTTTCTACAGTTTCTTTATACATTTAAAAGCATGTGCAAAGGACCAGGCATGAGAAGGAATGGCATATGTTTTTCATTGAACTGCTCAAAGATCAGCCCTTCATTGTGCCAGGAGGTAAGAGGCAATTGCAATAAACAGGTGTAAATCATAAAGGATATTGTAATTCAAGTTAAACAGTTTATACTATAACTGAAGGCAAAGAATAGCAATTGAAGAGTTTTAATTTTAAGTAGAGTAACATTTTCAGGTTGGAGTTTTAGGAAGTACGGGCAGAATTTGAAGAATGGACTTGAAGGAAGAAAACTTGAAGTAGGAAGAATATTTAGGATGTTACTGCATTAATATGGGTGAGAACTGACTGGATATAGGCGTAAAGAGAAGGGATTAGGGACTCACGGTTTTGACTCAGGTCATGAGTTGACAGTGCATACATTTTTGGTTTTTTGAGGGAGAGAAGAGTAATAAATGCAGCTTCAGACATACTGAACTTAATATCTTTGGGACATCCAAGTGGAAATGTTAGTGGGCAGTTGAACATATATGATAGCAAATTTAAGAGGAAAGATATAGATTAGGAGTATAGATCTGGAAGTCCAGCAAACAGATTATTGATTAAATACAGGGAAATAGATGAAATCCCCAACAAGTATATAGAATGAGAAAGAAGTCAACTGGCTTTTAAGAGATGAGCAGAGGAAAAAGTGAGGCTTCTAATCTTCCCTTATCAGTGAAAAGAAAAGCATTTTGAAAAGACAATCATAACCTCTAAAATACCAAACCTGTTCCAATATAGATTTCAAAATAGACTCAAAAGTTTTCAATCAACTCCTCATCTGCTCTGAGTTCTTCTAATCTTTTTCTTGCTGTTTATATCAAATTATCCTTTAATTTCAGCTGCAGCCATTATTTGTACCTTCGTGTCCCTGTTTGCAAGCTATTGTTTTAGAATCATGTTCTTTTCAATGGCTTTTTTACAAAGGGATCACTTAATTTCTGACTTCTATTCTCTTATTTCTTCAACTTTTTTTTCCATTTTGTTTAATTACTGGTATGTATTTGCAGTGGTTATCTTCCCTTTTCAAAGCAAATGTATAATATTTGAGGTGTGTTATGTGTTAAATTGGCATCTGTGGGGCAGTTTGTGAATCTGTTGTTTCTTTGGCAAAGTGCATTCTGAGTTTCTGTTACTTATTTTGAAGAAATTTGGGGATGTAACTGACTTTAAATTAGGAGCCTGGCTATATTGAAAATATATTTTCATCTGGATCCTTATCTGGCCCAGTTTTTTTCTCATTTCTTAAAGTTTGCTGATATAGTCTTATGTTATAGGACTTTTAAAATAAATTTTTCTATATTATTGTACCAATATGATTTACTCATAGGCAAATGAACAAGCAAATAGTCTATGTTCCCATCAATAAAATACATTATTTCTAATGAAAAAAAGGAAAGATTTCAGTTTCATGTCACAGAAAACTATTAATAAAATTAACTTTACAATTTAAGCATTTAACATGCTCAAAAGGACGTCTTACACTACGGAAGACAGGAACATTTCTACACTGGAAAATTAGCTCTTTGGACATCTGATATTATTTTTTAAACCAAAGTAACATAATTTAAAATTCTGTCTTAGATGAGTGGTTAGGGTTGTTGACATCTTTAATTTTTTTTGTCAGGAAGACCAGCCCTGAGCTAACATCCGTTGCCAATCCTCCTCTTTTTGCTGAGGAAGACTGGCCCTGGGCTAACATCCATGCCCATCTTTCCTCCACTTTATATGGGACACCGCCACAGCATGGCTGACAAGCAGTGCGTTGGCGGGCATTGGGGATCCGAACCCGCGAACTCCGGGCTGCCAAAGTGCGAACTAAACCACTGCACCACAGGGCCAGCCCCTTGTTGACATCTTGATAATGAAAGAGAATTCTAATAGTTTGCGACTGCTTTAAAGAAAGGATCTAATTAATCCTTTTCATGATATTTGCATTAAATTGTCCTTTGATTTGAGTTGCAACTATTATTGGTACATTCTGCCCCTGCAATAGGCAATGTGTTTTGCAAGCAATTGTTTTAGAATCATGTTATTTTCAGTGGCTTTCCTGTAAAGGAATCACTTCATTTCTGGTTACTGCATTCACAGAAACAACTGTTTGCTTGCTGCTCTGAGCAGTGTTTTCTCATTTGATGCTGTGATTCAGTGTGCCCTTAAGGCATTTCTTCCGTGGGCCTGGTTTGTGGTCTCCCTATTTTAGCTCACCATGCAGCAGCTGCTTTGGACAGCCTTCTGTCATCTATTTTCAATAGTGTTATACAGCATCCCACATAGCTTTAAGGATGATAAATTGGCTGGACTCCAGGGCTTGCACTGTAATCCTGCCTTGTCATTTAATGTTAAGTGTATCTCACAGCTGACACTGATGAAACTGCTTAAGAAATCAGATACAATCTTTAGCAGAGCCAAATCTCACTTTCATATGCAGGGTTAGGCTCTGTTTTAATCAATTTCAGGGCAAACACTTCCACACTACTTCAAAAAAATGCATCATTCTTTAAGGTCTAATGTTTCTTTTCCATTCATCCGTCCATTCTCTCATACTTTTGATTCCTGAGATGCATTTACTGATCTGTATTTGGGGTGATATCTGTACTCTCAAAACAAACTGAACTTAACTGGTATATGATTTAACTGATAAACTTTGCTCTATCAGCATATATCGTTATTACATATCCAAATGTATAGATCTGGGGGCTGGCCCAGTGGTGCAGTGGTTAAGTTCACATGCTCCTCTTCAGCAGCCTCGGGTTCATGGGTTTGGATCCCGGGTGTGGACCTACACACTGCTCATCAAGCCATGCTGTGGCAGCATCCCATATACAAAATAGAGGAAGACTGGCAACAGATGTTAGCTTAGTGCCACAATTCCTCACCAAAAAAAAAAAAGTACAGATCTGACCTTTTAAAGTTTTAAAAAAAATTCTTCCCCATATTGTAGTCAGTTTATCTGCCAGTCATACTGGTTTCTGCCTGGCATCCTAACTGGCCTTGATAGGAACAGGGACTTAAAAATCTTTGGTAATTAAGACCTGCTTACAGGAAACTGGTACAAACATCTCAAAGTACTAAAGAGAACTTAGGTCTATCAATAAGTTACTTCAATTTACAAACTATAACACAGTTAAGATGCCACGATCATAGTTTTAAAGGCTGTAGAACTGTGGCTTGATTTTGGCTAATACTTACCCACTATATTAGGAACAGCATTATAAATAATTAAACATAAAGTCTTGTCTTTCAATTAGTGAAATCCACAAAACTTGTTCAAAGCGCTCCTAACCTGAAGCAAAATTATCCAACTTGAACTTTATTACGTCTTATCTCTACTTTGTTGAGGCAGAATGAATGATTATACAGCAAAAGCTGTCAGTGAAGAGGATAAGAAGAAAATCAAGGTCATGGATAATCTACATATCGTAGCTGCTTGCCCCGAATATTTGAGAGTAGACTCTATCCACCTTAAGATCAACATCAACATTGCTGCCGAATTGATCCATTCAGTTTCTAAGTGTTTCTCATTAGTAACTTCCTAATAGATGAGAACAATCCATTCAAGGATGCAGCCATAGTCATTTCATTAATTACTTGCAGAATTTGGGTTAAGAATCACAATCCAAAATTGTTACCAAAATGATTACTTCGGGAAAAACAAAACAAACTTCTGTCTTTCCAGAGATTAAATGTTCTATTATTCTTTAATAAGTTGCAGATAATCCAAATCGACTTTCCAAATCATTTAGGTTTTATATTAATGAGGTTTGAGTATGCATTTTCATGGTATTACTGAAGTCACAAAACAGTTAAATCTTGTGGAGGAAGATATGGCTTGAATGGGGGAACAAAAAATTTTTAAAAAGGGAAGATTGTGCCAAAAGTTTGCAAGAGAGCACATCTGTCCTTGATTTGCTGTGTAGGTGTGTGTACATCTTGTAGTTTGATTTCAGCCTTCCTTAAATGAGGGTGCTTTAAACTATGGTCAGGATGATCCAGCTTTAATTTTGACTCTTTTTATCAATTTACCTATCACTTTTACTTTGGTGAACAAGATCAAACATGTACTGAGAGTCCATTACGTGCCATTTAACCTTTCCGTACTTTAGATACCATATCTGTAAAACGGACTAAATGACTCCTCCTCCAGACCTTTCCTGGTTGTAAAAGGATGATTTCTTAAAGTATCTTGGGGGCTCTGGTTGGATTCAGAGAAATGTTATTCTGGTCAGAATGACCTTCAAAATAATGCAGCTATTGGAGCTAATAGGAGAGCTCACTACTTAAAAAGTTACACAAAATTTGTTACAATTATACTGAAAACCTAGTTGAACTGTATCAAAAATTTTATTACTGTGCATTATTAGCTCTTCAAGATACTCTGTTCTTTCTTCAAGGTCAGCCTCAACTTTGTGTCTGGTGAACTAAGCCTTTTTTGGCAACTTATTGATAAAGTGTTGAGGTCAAGAATGAGGAGGATAATCATTTTTGAAATTTTTGTAAATTAAAGTAATGAGAATCCCAATTAACATTAAAAGCAAAATGGGGGAGGTCAGTAGCTGTTTTTTAAGTGTATATTTTTTCCAGAGTTGTGCTATATGAGTGAAGGCATAGATGGGAAAGAGAACATGGTACTGACCCATAAGGAGCTTCTTTTTAGGGTCGAATAGATTTACATTCAGAAAATAGCCAGAGAACTTCCCAAGTCCTACATATCATGAAATGCTAGATTGTGTGGCAGAGACAAGTGATCACAGTAATTCAAGAGAATCATTAGCATGGGCTTATCATTGTCAAGGCGGCTTCCTGAAGATTTTGGCACTTGAGCACACACCTGTGTGCTGGATGATGAGGAAGTTTTCTGACAAAGGAGAAGGATATTCCAAGTAACAGCTTAACCTGGCACAAATAAGTGGTGGTTCCATCATTATCATCATCATCATTTTGTTTTTATTATTATTGCTGTCAAAATTGGAGAAATTGGGAAGGAAATTGATTTTTGTGTTGGTTTTGTGTTTTTTAAAATGAACTGAATTTTTTCAACTCATTTGGTGCAAAATTAGCTCACTACAATTACACAGAATTACAAACATTTTTTTTCTGAGTCAGGACTGAATACTCAGGCTATTTATCTCTCTGACATTATTTGATATAAATAGTTGGTTTTAACAATTGTAAAGTGTCCATAAAGGAATAAAAATGATTATACATAGCTTTGATTCTTTAAAAGCAGGAGTTTATTCTGTAGATAAATAATAAAAATATTTGTCTAATTGGTATTATCAGACTAGATCTACTCAGCTACTGCACTTACTTTCAGAGATTTATTTGAGATAAAAGTAAGTACTTTTCTCTGTAGATACAAAGAGTTTATATCTTGCATTTTCTGGTCATTCAATTTTCATAGATTCTGCCCTGCTGTCAGACCCTGTTATCTTGATATTTGGATCAGAAAATATAATTATAATTCCTATTACTAATGGTACTGCTGCCTGACCTTCTGATCAGTTACAACTTACCCAAGTTGTTCATCAGAAAGCATCTGTAGAGTCGTTGCTATCCGAAAAGCATCTACAGAGGATTATGAAAAAGTAATCTATTTGAGGCTAATACCTACAAAGACTTTTTGGTTTAGGGGCAGAGGAGGGGTTCAAAGTGAAGCAAAGTGTAAGATATGCATATGCAGATGCTCCTAGAAGGACTTTTAATTCTGAGGAGATTTAAACACTGTATTCATGATGGTTTAAGTAGATTGTGGTTACAGAATGCTCTGGGTGCAAGTCAGAAACTATAACAGAGGCTGTGAGATCATCTTCACACAAAGCACAGGGTACTGGTTTGTTCTTTCTATTTATTCTTGAGTTCTTTTCAAAAGGTGAATTGGATTGGATTTTGATCACATCTCAGATAAATCCTCCACTTTCAACCTCTGCAAAATCTATTTTTATATGGTGTCTGTAAAAAACAATCCTTGTGCATTTTCTGTATCCTTTAAGTACTGTGATTGTGATTTCCCTCTTTACCCATAAGACACAATTTTGTCATGTTTGCCTTTTGTTGTCCTCACCTACACTGCAATTTTTAAAGTGAAATGGCCTACCAGAAAAAATTATGACAAGGCTCTGGCAATTTGAAAATTGTGTAAAGTCGGTCTCTGTTATCAATGGCTTATGTTTCTTCTTTCTTTACCATCCCTAATTATTTGTGTTTGCTCTTGCTGTTAGGTATATTGTTTTAAGCACTCAGCTGTTATAGTCAGTATGAAGTGCCTGACAGTCCATTGAAAATAAACCAAGATAAATTACATTTGTGGCAGAGGTTCCGGTCTTTGTTATTCTTGATATGATACCATCTGTGCCTCTGGTGAATTCCTTTAGACCTTTAAAGGGCCTGTCAAACTGCTCAACAGAAATTAGACTTTTTTCCCCACTAATGCTACTGGTGGGGTCAAATCTAGAATTATTCCACAACATTCCTCATGCTTTTTAAATTAAAGAAATCAATTACTTTAAATTCATTAAAGGTAAAGAATTGAAAGGGTTTTAGAAATGAAAAAACCCTTTGAAATTATCTAGGCTATCTTCCTCTTTTAAAAAAATGTTTTTAAGATCAAATGCATTTAATTCTTTTATTAAACATACCAGACACATATACACAAACTATCAAATGCTCCTTTTGAAATGAAAGCTAAATCATGTCACTACCCTGTTCAAAACTCCCCAGTGACTTCGCATTTCATATAAGCTAAAGTCCTTACAGGGGCCTTCAGGATTCAACATGACCTAGCCCCTGCTTTCTCTCTGACCTCACCTCCTCACCCTCTCCCCATGGCTCACTCTGCTCCAGTCTCATTGGTCTCCCACTGGTTCCTTTAACATGCCACGCATGCCCTTTTCTGCTTGAGATACTTTTCTCCCAGAGAAATTAAATTAGCACTGCTTGCTCCCTCATCATCTTTAGGTCTTTGCTCAAATGTCAACTTGTCAGAGAGGTGTTCTCTAATCACCCTAGCTAAAATCAAAACCTCACCTCCCCCGCCCCCAAAACACCACCATCCACTGGTAGCACCTATCTCTGCCCCCTTCTCAGCCTGACTTTGCTCCAAAGTATTTATTACCTTCTGACACACAATATAGTTTATTTCTTCACTTTCTTCTTCCTCCACTAGAATGTAAACTCCAGGCCGGTAGTGTTTTGTTTTCCTTCTGTTTTGTTCACTACTATCTCCAGCATCTAAACAATTCCTGGTCATTCAACAAATATTTAATGACCAAAAGATTGACTTAATAAATAAGGCTCTCTCCACTCTGCTTTGTACCAATATTCCATTTTCTAGTTTTTAAAAGTGATTTGAACCATTTATCCACATATATACCCTGATCTTAATTGGAAGAACTCAAAAGAACTTGTTGAGAACATTTAAAACCTGAACTGGCTTTGACTTACTTTTAAAATTTAATGTAATAAATAAGTAGGTTGAAAGTAAAGGGATAGAAATGGATATAGCATGCAAACAATTTTTAAAAAAGAAAGAATAGCTATATTAATATCAGATAAAGTAGACTTCAAAGCAAAAAAGTTAAGGGACAAAGGGGACATCACACCAGTTAAGGGACACGGCATAATGATAAAAGGATCACTCCAACAGGAAGACATAAACTGAAATGTGTACCCACCAGATAAGAAAATCTTAATATACATCAAGAAAAAACTCACAGAACTGAGAGAAGAAACAGACAAATCCACAATTATAGTTGGGAACTTCAGTACCCCAACTTTCAGCAATTGATAGAACTACTAGACAGAAAATCAGAAAGGCACAGAGTAACTGAACAAATAATCAACCATCAGGATACAACTGACATACACAGAACACTACTCAACAACAGCAGATCACACATTCTTTTCAAAAGCCCATGGAACAGTCACCAAGATAGACCATATCCTGGGCCATAGAACAAATTTCAAAAAATTTAAAAGAAATGAAATCACACAGAGTATATTTTCTGCTATAATGGAATCAAACTAGAAATCAACAACAGACAGACAACAGGAAAATCTCCAAACTTTTGGAAGTCAAACAATGTACTTATAAATAATCCATGTGCCAAAGAGGAAGACGCAAACAAAGAAAAATACACAGAACTGAATGAAAATGAAAATATACCATACCAAAATGTGTGCAATGAGGCATAACGCCCCAGCCCTGACATGTGAGCTGCACATAGTGACTTCCTTCTAAAGATTACAGCACAGGTAGGAGGGGATAACTTTACAGTGGAGAAACCTGGCACCACTACCTATGCCATGTAAGCAAAGTGAACATCATCAGTGATAATTCATGTTGATCATAAGTACCCTTGATATGATATGATGAAATGGCACTTCACCTCTGTGGTCTTCCTGCCAAGAACCCATAAACTCTAGTCTAATCAGGAGAAAAACATCAGACAAATCCCAGTTGAGGGATATTCCACAAAATATCTGACCAGAACTCCTCAAAACTGTCAAGGTCACCAAAATAAAGAAAGTCTGAGAAACTGTCCCAATCTAGAAGAACCTAAGGAGACATGATGAATGAAAGTAATAGGATATCCAGGATGGGAACCTGGGACAGGAAAAGAACATCAGATTAAAAACCAAGGAAATATGGACTCTACTTAATCATAATGTATGATTATTGGTTTATTAGTTGTCATAAATGTATCATATTAAAATAAGAAACTAAATTTGAAGTTGAACACTTCTCTCCTGCCAAATCTTGGGGACCTAAAGCTAAGCAAAGAATTCTTAAGACTTGACACCAAAAGCATCATCTGTAAAGGAAAAACTGATAAGCTGATCCTTTAAATTTTTCTAAAAATTTAAAACTTTTGCAGGTGAAAGACCCTGTTAAGAGGATGAAAAGATTGGGAAAAAAATGTTTGAAAATCACATATCCAACAAAAGGCCTTGTATCTGGAACACATAAAGAACTCTTAAAACTGAACAGCAGAAAAGCAAACATTCCCATTAGAAAATGGGGAAAAACATAATGAGATACTTCACTGAAGAGGATGTACAGATGGCAAATAAACACATGAAAAGATATTCAACTTCATAAGCAAAATGAAATGCAAATTATAACCATAATGAGACAGCACTACACACCTATCAGAACAGCTAAAAGAAAAAATAACAACATAAAACATCCCTGCTAGTGAGGATGCAAAGAAAGTGGACCACTGATTCACAGCTGGTGGAAACGTAAAATGGTACAGAAACTCTAGAAGATAGTTTTGCACTCCTAAGCATATATCCCAGATAAATGAAAATTTATGTTTATACAAAACATATACATGAATGCTTACTGTAGCTTTATTTGTACAGCTCCAAAGAGAAAACAACTCAAATTTCCTTCAACAGGTGAATGATTAAACAGACTGTGATATATCTACAGCATGAAATACCACTCAGCAATAAAAAGGAACAATCATCTGAGTAATTCTGTATATTCATAGAATCTCAAAGGAATCATGCTGAGACAAAAATGCCAAACTCAAAAGGTAACATACTGTATAATTTCATTTATATAACATTCTTGAAATGACACAATGATAATGGCTGTGACTTATAAGAGGGTATCATGAGGAATTCTTGTGATGATGGAACAGTTCTGTATTTTGACTGTGGTGATCTTTACACCAATTTACATGTGATAAAACGTCATAGAACTAAATACACACACAAATGAGTGCATGTTAAACTTATGAAGTCTAAATAAGGCTGACAGTTTTATCAATGTCACAATTGTGATAACTGCACTATAGTTATGCAAGAGGTTACTATTGTGGAAAATTGAGTAAAGAGTTCAAGGAATCTCTGCATTTTTTTCTTATAGCTGCATTTGAATCTACAATTCTCTGCAACTAAAAAGGGTAATTTAAAAAGCCAATATAATGAAATGGGAAGATATATATTTAAGGGATTAATTTCTTTCACAATGAATCAGTGTTAAGGATTAAATGAGAGTTTAGCAACTAGCACAAAGTAACTGATAAATGTTAGTGAGTCCTATCACTATTATTTGAAAAGAAAAAACTAAAGGGACAACACTTTTCCTTTAAACAGGCATCATTTAAGCAGGTCTTGAAGGGACTTTTTAAAATTGCACTAATTTTTTTTTTAACAAAATGAAATCATTAAGACATTTAATGCTTCTACATGATACCCAAGTATCAAAGGATAAACTGGATTTGAAAAATCTAAAAAACAAGAATTCTTTAAACATATTTGCCAAACATTTCCTTAAATTAACATGTTCTACTTTGAAAATCACAAGTACTAACTGCATTAGATGGTGGCCAACATATCATTTGTATGAATAAATTATCTAGTGTTATAGAATGGTAAAAGGATAACTAAATAATTAAGGGGTAAAACAAAGTTGTTCTAAACTTTTGTAGTAACAGTACATCATTTCTTATCTTATGTATTCTTACTGAGGAAGAAAAAATTAGCTCTTTGGGCAAAACACTCAAGTATGTTTTCTGAGTTTAGGATACTAATTTGGTCTGATCTTAGAAGCAACTACGTAAATATATATGGCTGAATAGTTTAGAGCATTCTGGAATGCTAAATCATTACCCCAGAATTTATATAGTTCAATTCTGATGCATAAAGCAGCTGGACAATGAAGGGGTCATCTGAATTCTCTCCTTCACCTCCAGGGAAGGCAATCAGCTTTATCAAATTCAAATGGCTCAATTAGGAGACACCTAAATCCCAATTCCTTGTAATTTGTGCACTATTCAACATGTAAAGTGGACTACAGGATCTTTACTTCTACACAATAAATAAAGGAAGAGCTCTTTCAAAGTCCTATTGCTAAAAGCCTTGATGTGTGCTAATAGAGACTAATGAGCTCATGTAATTGAAAGTATGGTATCTAGAGCTGTGAAAGGAGGGTACTAAGTTCAGCTCTGAAGTACATATTTACAGAACAAATTTATTTGTAAACACTTTGGTTTTAAAATAACTTTTGACTTCTGAATATTTTAGGAGGCAGTCTCCATTCTGGGTAAGCTGAGGAAAGGCTGGCTTCTACAGTGTTTCATCCCACACCTACTGCATTAGAATTTATGGAGTAGTGCCATAGGAATCTAAATTTTTAACAGGATTCCTGGGTGTTTTTATGCACAATTAGGATTAAGATCAGCTACTCTGTTGTAAATTACTGCAATACAGAATCAGGATGCTTTGTAATAATTTTTATTCTTGCCAAATAGAAGATCTCTCCATTTTTCTAGAGTGGTAGAGCTTTGAAACTGCTAAAATACATTAAGAGGGGTGAGTACAAATTGCATCAATACCACAGACAGTGAAAGTAGTGGGGATCTCCTGGAAGAACCCTTGTTCCAATGGCCCATTTAAGGCAAGGCTCTCCAGGAGAGGGCCAGGAGGGATCTGCAGACATAACTACAGTTAAGCCTTGATGGAAGTCTTCCTGGCCAGCAAAAAATCCAACTGTGCACCCTCCAGAATTTGTGCCAATGGAGGCAAGCTGTCTGAGCCACTGGCTCAACTCGTTGTTGTCGTCTAATTAGCTTGCATACCGAAAGAAACAACAACATTGAGGAAATTCAACACTCTCTCATCAAAGCCTAATATTTAAATTCCTTGCATCAACTCATTTAGAGCCATTTGGCAGAGAATCTGCCCTTTTGCCCGCCTACATATCAATTTTCTGCCTACTATTCTGTCTTGTACTTTGGCAAAATATAATCACTGCATTTGCTTTTAACTGTTTTTAGCAAAATCAAGGCAAACTACAAATAGAAAATATGCAATTTCACCCTCCAAAGCACCTGGTAAAATGCATCCACTGTTCATTCAATGGATATTTCTTGATGCCCATTCTGAGAGAGGAGACTTGCTCATATTAGAAGCTTCTTAAATATTTGTCTATTTAGTTTGACTTTTCAATATAATACTGAAATTTTGACTTTTAGATATAACTTGAATTACCTATTATTAAATATAAAAATTCATACGTCTATGAATTTCTACCTTAATTTTCATATCATTAAACACTAAAACGTTCATCAAAAATTAGTTATGTTCTCAAGAGAAACCAACACCTACTACAGTAAATAAGATCTTGGGGTAAGAGGGCAAAAGACCATGTAAGCATGAATGTCTTACTCAGTTTAAATAGCACATGTGCAAAAAGACTACTGAGACCAAGACATTTTAGCTAAATGACAGGTGTCAATTTTACAGACTCAAAGACACAGATATAGAAGGTACTTTTAGAGATTATCTAATCTGATCTTTTGTTTCGAAAATTAGGAAATTTGCCTGTTAAGATTACTGGCATGCTTCATTTTTCTTTCCTCTTTTTTTTGAACCAAATTATTCTGAAATGTTGCATTACTTTTCACATTAGATCACAAAAAAGAAAATATTTGATGTACTCAATATCTACATTATGACCACTGTTCTATGTTTCTGGTAATAAATACAAGATGAGTCAATTATTACATACGGTAATCATTGTTAAAAAAGAAATCAGCATATTCCTCTCATTCTACAACTAAGATTAACATGGAATGACATTTCATGAAATCAGAATCTGAAAAACTTCACCTTGACAAGCTCCCAGACCATGTCAACTTCTAATTTGCAGACAAAAGTTTTATCTGAACCTTACAATGCTTTTTTCAGACCTGTATAAGACTTCACTAGTCTATGAAATTTTGTCCAGCCTTCCCAGGGTTGATGAGATAAAACAAAGAGTTTTGACTCATTTCACCAGAATATATCCTCCTATTTTTAGGTCATCATTGTTTTTTCATGACTTCAGCAAGACTGATTCTAGCTGCAGCACTGTCCCCAACTCATCATCTTCCTACCTGATGCTTACCCAAAAATTCCATAAAATGTGGCTTGCCCAAGTACTCAGTATTGGTTGTTTTTCTGGTACATATGGCCAAGAAGAGACAATGAGCGTTTTACCAGGCACTTGTATTTGCCTTACCAACAAGAAAAAAAGATAGAGAATGAAGTCACATACCTTTACTGTCTTAAAGAATAGAAAAAGCAATTTCAGAATAACTAACTTCCTGACTGACAGTCTCAAACATTAATCACAGCCACAAATCACAGCCACAAATAAACATGGCTATAAGGACAAGGAGCAATCTTATCTGTATTGGCTTACACATCATTCATCCTAGTTATAAGGCTACTTAAAGAGTTTCTCATTAGAGAAATGGAGTGGACCATGGTGGGTGGAAAGGAGTAGTAGCAGATTAGATTCTGTATTGCAGATTAAACTTTATGTGCCATCATAAGACGTCTAGAAAATTTTTGAAGCCAACGCTATATACAACCTCAAACTTTTTTTAGAAGATACTTGACAATAATTATAACTCTCTCAATCAATATTCCTAGTAAGATTAAGTGATTTAGAAAAATCAAGGGATGGAAACATCTTAAATGTATCTCTTTTAATCTAACCAATTTAAAAACATAAAAATCTCAGAAGCTGCTCAAAGCAATAGTTTCAAAACAAAAAAACAAAAAAACACTGGAATTGGTGCCCTTCTCTTCTTTCTGTAGATTACAGTTCACAAAACATATATCTATAAGAAGTGAAAATGAGAGGGGAAACTTTTACTTTTACATTAGGGAGTTTCCAAGAACCAAATGGCAGTGCCTTGCCACCTAATAAGAAAAAGTGTCAGATTTAAGACATCTGCCCTTTCCCCACCCCTACTTAAATCAACCTCCTCTTCTTCTAAATTTCTACAATGCTTTATTTGAAGTAGCCTAATGCTTAAACTCAGCCTGATATTTATATAGTTACTCACAATGTGACCATAACTTGTCATCCAAACCAGGACATTTGAAAGTGAAAGGGGATACTATTAATAATTATGCCAGGGTGAGAGGAGTAAAACAGGACAGATAAGCTCCCTAGTTATTCTCATCCTTCTCCTCTACTAGACTTGAATCTCAATAATACAAAGCAGTTTGAAATTCATTATTATATTCCTAACAGTAGCACATTATTTGGCACAAACTAAGCATTCAAGTCTTACATGCTGGAAATTGAATGAACAAAATAAACTCAAGAGGACTTTCACAGCAGTTTAGGGAAGCACAAGTATAACATTCTGACTGCTTTGGACAAAGGCTAAATTTCTAAGTCTATTGCTCTGGAATTAAAAACCCAAGAAAAGAATAAGAATTGAAATTACTTAGGCTATCCTAATTAAATATATTTAATATTCTCTGTGTAATATTAAAGGACCTAAATGGTAACAGTAAAATCTTAAAAGTTACCACCATTCAATAAAAAGCTTCTGCAAGTATGATATAATCCTGGCAGCTGAATAACCTGGGGAAATTGATCTTCCCGCTCAGGCCTAGTATCAGATTGGTATGTAAATTGTGGAAAGAGTATACAAATTGAATATTTTCATTTGCTTTTCAATCCAATATTGTTTCATACATATTTACACAAAACACATTTTATTTTAAATGTAAACCCTTGTCCCAAAGAAAAGAATATAAAGGATAGCTTTATATTCTTAAAGATTAAAACAAATTCTAACATTTGCATTCTTAGTGAACAAGGTGAACGTGTGCCTAGCAGACTCAAAACTGCTGAAGTTTGTCTGAAACTAAATAAGGACCTATCCTGCCCTGCTTCCCATTAACTCTGTACTAGCGGATCTAGTTTTCATTAGGACTAGTCCTGGCAGAAGCTATTGGTGGTGTTAAATATTTATAGTTTCATTTCAGTTCCACCTTGGTTTGTTGAACAAACATAAAACCACAGTCTTTATCATATGTGCCACTTCCTGTAATTCACAACTGAGCCCAATTCCACTACTCATTATATAACACACAATTTAACAAAACAAAATACAATAGATAAAGAAAATAATCAGAATCCATTTAGGTCTTTTTCCTTTTTTAATTCTTTTTCCAAAAGAAAGGTGTGGAAAAAATCTTGAGGAAGCATTTTTTAACTACTTTTCTTTCCTGCAATTTTAGTCAATTATAGATAAGTCATCATTATCTGTGATAATGGGAGGCAGAAATAATAGGGATGAGACACAAATAACCTAACTATTTTCATTCTTCCTCACACCTAAATTTAACAAATCTGCTAACAAGTAACAAAACTTTTCCACTTTCTGGTATTGCAGCTAATAAACAGTGGAATCCTCAGAAAGTGGTTGCCAGAAAGGAAAGGAGAAAAGCACAGAAAACACAGGAACTGGTTAATCAGACCCTAACCAGACTTTTCTGGATGTATCTGCCTTTAAACTTCCTTTGTAATTCAAAAGGAAGTTTGGTCTTTCTTAAATTCACTTATGGGATAGTCAAGAGTTTAGCTAAGATATTTATTTTTAGACAAATATGACAAACTTCAAGCAACAAAACTTCACTTGTGTAAGAAATTAAATTGTCCTGAACAATACTTTTTGGGTTTGTTGTTCTGCTTTATTTTTTGTTTTTTTAAATCTGATTAGTTTATTTTCTTGGTGAGGAAGATTGGCCCTCAACTAAGATCTATTGCCAATCTTCCTCTTTTTGCTTGAGGAAGATTGCCCCTGAGCTAACATCTGTGCCAATCTTCCTCTACTTTGTATGTGGAATGCTGCCACAGCATGGCTTGATGAGTGGTGTGTAGGTCCGTGCCCTGGATCTGAACCCATGAACCCTGGGCCACCGAAGCAGAGCATGTGAACTTAACCACTACGCCACCAGGCCGGCCCAATACTTTTGTTTTTAATAAAATCACAGATTCAACTAATGCAATGTTATAATGAAACTGTTTCATCCAGGTCCCAAATAACCGTAAGTGATGAAGTGGAGCAGGAATAAACTGGCCCAGCATCAACTGAAGACTCCAGAATATTTATGTAGCAAAACCCAACAACATATCATGCAGTAAGTCAAAGAAACATTTAAGACTGCACAGTTATTCCAGAATCAGAGAATACATACTGTTTGGCTTATAGAGCTACGGACACATAACCAAACAGGTAGCATTCATTCATCACTTATTTTTAATGCATTTACTGAGCTCCACTAAGGTTCATTCAAGTCCCTAGAGAAGTGAAGAGGCATATCACAATTTTTGCCTTCAAGGAGCTCAATCATGGTAACAACAAATAATACTTGTACCAAGTGAGGCAGGTACAAAAGTGCTATAAGAGAGCATAGAGAAATAAGAGATTTTTGTCTCCTCTGAAAAAAAGGCAGGCTTTATAGAGGGTGACATTTGAGCAAAAACTGAGAGAAGGACAGGAGTTTGCTAAAAAGGGGGAGGAATGAAATCCTGGCATTCAGAGGAGTTTAACTTATATTCCTTCCAGCTGGGCTAGCTCTGAGGTCATGCCAAACGACAGAAATTATTCCTTGTAAACTCTCTAGAAAAATCATCAAGACTTTCGCATTCCCTGGAAGACACAAGATAATAAATACTACCATGATTGACCAGTGACATGCAAAAAAATGGGTAACTATAGGAGAAAATTATTCAAGTCATAAAATTTAGGCATGTTATTTAAACTCCAAACCTCAGTTTCTCCATCAGTAAAATGGAAATAATAAACGTTGTCCAACCCACCTTGATAAGGTGGCTATGAGGATCAAATATAATAATGTATAGAAAGCTTACCAACTATATAGCAATAAACAAAACAAATCATAATTTGTTAAGACCTAATAAATCTTGATATTAACTTCTGATTTATGGAGTCAAAAAATTTCTTAAATGAGATGTGCAGATAAGATGTAAGATTTTATATATTTATATTAATACTAACTATTGACAGTTACTATATGTTTTATTGAAATATAAATGTTGAAAAAGGAGACAAGAAAATGCTTTCTACTAGAAAAATAAATACAGAATTCTCAGGTCTCTGGTTTAGTTAAGCCTAAAATTGAAATTATTTGTTATTGATGCCAAATTAATGCTAAACAAAATAATTACAATATTAAATTACAGGGGAAAATATATGGTATTTCCTAAAGCTTTCTGAAAAACGACTACACTTGCTTCATGGATTTTTGGAAGTGTCATAATTTTGTTCTTGCCTTTATAGTTATACATGTAATCTTAAATTCTAAGACTTAGAAAGTTACATAAACTCTAAGGACTTCAATTACTTCATCAAAATGATGGGGTGGACTAAGTAAAATCTAAGATTCAAACCATCTCTATAATTCTAATAAAAAGCATTAGTAATAAATGAACGTATACAGAGAGGTAGTTATGGTCCTATAAAGTAAGATACAAAGCCTACAAAGCTTTACAGAAAACACTGAAAAGAATACCTTGTGATTATTCCTCATTATTAATGAAGCCTCAGAGTGATTTCCCAGTCTAAAAAGCAGCACTTCAGGCTGGGAGAAATAATAGAGATTTATAACAACTTGCAGTTTCAGAAATGTCTAACTGTAGGGCTCAGCTTAGATAAAACTAATCACTACAAGAATGCTAACCCTAAATAAATACATTTAGAGTTTTTAAAAAGCTTTCAAGATACCTTGCTGGCCCTTTCAACTAACTGAATAAAATAAAAAACTTGCAGCCCAGATGGTGACATTTACATCAAATAAATACCCACGAAAGAGATGTGCTATAAGTTCACTATGAAAAATTTCAGCTTCCAACAAAATGAAGACTTAGCTTATATAGGTTAGCCAATTAAATATTCCGAGAATAATTTTACTTATTGAAATGAAACTTTATTAACATTCTTCTCTAATCATTTATTTTTAAGTGTTTTCTTCTGTGTTTTGTGTGTAGGTACAAAAAGGCTATTAAATCAAATTAAGAAATAATTTCAATGATTTCAACAAAGGGTTGTAAACTTTTCAATAGTTGCATATGTTGAAAAATAACATCAGCACTAATGGAAATCATTCTTCTACGGTCTAAATTCTCTGAAGAGTTATATGCCATTCCAATCCTGTGTCTGTCTCACTACCCTACCCTCAAAGATGGTGCTTTAAAAACTATTCAAGGGGCAAGACTTTCTAGAATGGCTGTATGAGGAGCTCAGAACCTGCCTCCCACCCCCAACATGTATTAGTTTGGCAAAAATCAGCAAAGACAATGATTCAGAGTCTCTGGAGATTGAATGAAGGGCTTGCAACAAATTGCAAAGCATTTATTTAACAAAATCTACAGCCATTTGGTAATAACAGTGAGAAGCCGTGGCATTCCAACCAGACCTTGTACCCACCCCCCCACAACTCTGTGTTATGGAAGAGCTGTTCTAGTAGGCTCATCAGTGGAGTGGCAGTTCCTATCTCCTACAGATCCCTGAAGCGGATTCCTGGTGGATTTGACAGCTGGTGAACATCAGCAGATATCATTTCCCACAGCTCTATGCTGCAGAAGACCTACATCAAGGCAGTGTTAGCAGCCAGGCAGCACTCGTTTTGCCATTCCCGACTCCCACTACTAGATCTGGGTTGTGGAAGATCTATGCTAGATGGCAAGATCAGTTTCTATCCTCTTCACACACAAATGTACACGTAGCTCCTGCATCCACAGGGAAGATCCAGGTGCACAGCTGGGAATGAGCAAGCTCCTCATCACCCTCCAGCTCCTCATCCACAGTACAAAAGTTAAGCCTAGGAGAGGGTCTAAGCAAGCCTCAAAGACTGGCAGCACCGTAACCCAGCAAAAGAGCCACACTTTGTGTGGATCAGAATCTGGAGCAATTTATGCCCCAGAGCAGTACTGAAAACAAAAGAGCAATCACAGCTAGTGTTATGGGTTGAATTGTGTCCTCCAAAAAGTTGAAGTCCTAACCAACTCCCATCTGTGAATGTGACCTCACTTGGAAATAGGGTTTTTGCAGATGTAATCAAGTTAAAGATAAGGTCATCAGAGTGGATCCTAATCCAATATGACTGGTGTCCTTATAAGAAGAGAGAAATTTGGACACACATACACAGGAGAACACCATGTGAAGACAGAGACACATGAGGGAAGATGGCCACGTGAAGGTTGAGGCAGAAATTGGAGTGATTCATTTACAAGCCAAGGAATGCCAAGAACTGCGGCCAAACACCAGAAGCTAGAGGAGGGAAGGAAGGATTCTCCCCTACAGGCTTCAGGGAGAGCATGACCCACACCCTGATTTGGGACTTCTAGCCTTCTGAACTATGAGACAATAAGTTCCTGTTGTTTTAAGCCACCCACTTCATGGTAATTTGTTACAGCAGTGCTAGAAAACTAACACAGTTAGGAATTAGTGGAGGCTAACAGATGGGTGTGATACTGATAGACACAGAATAGTTAGAAGCTTAACAGGAGATTGGGCGAGTGTGGGGGTGGGGTGGGAGGGGTGGGCAGAGACAGAATGACAGTCAGAGAACTCAGCTAAAACCACAATAATCCCTGGTGGTCCTGAACACTATACACATGTTCAAGGCATTTATTTAACAAAATCTACAGCCATTTGGTAATAACAGTGGGAAGTCGTGGCATTCCAACCAGACCAGAACAACTAGAGGAGTTCTGTGCTACAAACTCCTAGCTGAAAAAAGGGCAAATGTACAGCCTCTTTGAACAGTGAGCCTTGAAAACATTATGTTAAGTAAAAGATATCAGTCACAAAAAAGATGCTGTATGATCCCATTCATATGAAATGTCCACAACAGACAAATCTCTAGAGTTGGAAAGCAGCTTAGTCGATGCCTAGGGATGGAGGCATGGGGAAATGGGGAGTAACTGCTAATGAGCACAGGGTTTCTTTTTGGAGTGATGGTTGTACAACTGTGAATATACTAACTGAATTATACACTGTAAATGGGTGAATCGTACAGTATGTGAATTATGTCTTAATAAAGCCATTACCAAAAAAAAAAAAAAGCTATTAAAACCCACAACTTGCAAGGAATTAGAGTGGAGTAATATCTAAAGAGGCATGAAGAGCAGTGTGGGGCTATCACTTAAAACAGGTCAGACTGGAGACAATGACAGCTTGAACTCAGTCAATGAGCACAGGGATGAGGGGACTAATAAAGGGAAACATTGTGTTGGTAGAACTGATAATATTCAAGATTGGCTGTGGAAAATTAAGGGGAGAAAGATGGCTAGGACAACTCTCAGATTTCTGCACTGGGTACCTTTATATTACTGTAATTGCCTGTAATACAGGCAGTAATACAAAGGTACCCTAGTAAAACTTGATTTTCCCCTGCAAAGGGTGCTTTCAGATATGGCTGCTGCTAAGGCTATATGACAAATCTGCTTCTTGAAAGAAGACTGCTCTCTGAGCCCACCACTGGGTACAAACCACCACTGCTGGCCAGATCCTGGGGATCTCAGCTACATTCTATGACCCAGCTATCAGCCTTGATACCAAAGAAGGACAATCCATTAAAAAAAGGGGAGGGGGAGAATATTTTTTTGTCATAGGGTTGTTTTGAGAATTAAATGTGTCAATACACATAAAAGAGCTCAGAATAGTGTCTGGCACATGGTCAGCACTACATAAGCATTAGCTATAAAATGAAGAGAATTACAGTGTACTGCACCAAGGTCAACACCTAAACACTTCTAGGAAGGTAAAGATTACAGCATTTAAGGAGGTTGTGCTCATCTGTAACCCTTCTCACCAAGAACTAAGTTTTGGCAGAACAGCCAGGCCCATTTCAGACCCAAGTGATCATCAGGGCTGAGGCAGGGAAAGAGCAAGAAAACAATAAATCCAACTCCTTCCTGTTTACTTTGGAAGATTAAAAAGTTTATAAAACCAGGCTTTAATCAATTTTGGTTAACATGGTCAATTTAGATTAATTATAACATAAATTTCATTTACAGTTTAAAATAAGAAGTCATGATTTGTAAATTGTTTACTTTCTATAAATAACAGACTACCAATTTCTCTCCATTTAATGTTCACTGACTTCTTAGAATTAACACACACTCTCCTTTGTCATGAAAATATTTTTTTAAACAACTGGAACACTGGAAAGGATGCAATCTTAAAATAATACTCAAAATTATATAAGGAAAAATTTACAAGACAATGTATAAGCGGATTGTTATTTACACAGATATACTGGTAATTTTAACTCTTTCTTGCTTCTAAGTTTTGGAAAGTGTTTCTCTAATAAACTTTTTCAAATTATAACCCATTGAGAATGTATTTTAAAAATATTAATTGAACAGCAACTACAGTTATAACAGTGTAATCTGATTTGATACTAGCTTCCATTTAATAAATGGAAATTGGAGAGATTCAACCAAAGGGAGATGTTAGTAAATGTTCAACATGTTTCTGAAGTTTTTTATGAGATTAAAAAATAGATGGGGAAAAACAGAAGACAACTTCAAAAAAAGAGACAACTTCAATTGCTTCAATTATATTTAAGTTCTAAATTCCTTCTCAAAGGCATAATATGTTAGCATTGGAAATGATCTAGTCAACTCATTTATTTTCCCAGATTAAGAAACTAAAGTCCAGAGAATGTAAGTAACTTGACAAAGGCTGAGCAAGCAGCCATTGACAACTCAAGCCTTTTTGATTACACTAATGGTTCTCCATCTTTTCTGACCCACTCACAGTAGAGAGCTACACTCTTTGCTACTGAGAATCATGCTAAGCAGTCTAGTGAATAATAACATCATCACTATCTTACCCTTACTAATGCTTCAAACTTTTCTAAGTGCTTTCACATTCATTCTGTCAATTGAGATTACCTTTCAATTTGAATCCTTCAACTTGTCCCCACTCGTCACCCAAAGAGATCCTGTCTCTTTCCTCTCCATTCCCTATTTCCCCCCAATAGCTTCTCCACAAATGGAGTAAACTTGAAAATATCTTCTCTCTCTACATTTAAGTCTAAGAGAATTCTTTAGCTACAATACTTTGTTTTTTAATCCCATAAAAAAACAACTTCAGAAACATATTAAGAACATTTACTAATCTCTCTCTTTGGTAGAATCTTGGGGGCCAGTCCAGTGGTGTAGCAGTTAAGTTCATGCTTTGGTGGCCCAGGGTTCACAGGTTTGGATCCCAGGTGCTGGCCAACGCACTGCTTGTCAGCCATGCTGTGGCAGCATCCCACATTAAGTAGAGGAAGATGGGCATGGACATTAGCCCAGGGCCAGTCTTCCTCAGCAAAAAAAAGAGGAGGATTGGCAATGGATGTTAGCTCAAGGCTGGTCTTCCTCACAAAAGAAAAAAAAAATAGAATCTCTCCAATTTTGGTGGGGAGGACTAATGAAGTAGGTCTTTTTCAAAAAAAAGGAAAAAAAAAAACCCAAAAAAAACTAGAAGGAGAGGCCGGGAGCAGATCTCAGAACCTTAAATAGTTGAGGAACAAAGACTTCATTCTTTGAGTAACAGGGCAGTGAGGGAGAAGGAGGGATATGATTAGGATACATGAAATGGAAATTGAAAAGGGGGATGTGAACCATTCTAGAGGACTGCTTTCAGTGTGGTGTTTAAAAGGTGGCTTAACCTCAATCAAGGTAACTGGCAGAAAAATTGTAACAGTGACAAACAGGAAGTAAAGAGAGCTGGTTTGGGGATGCAGTTGGTAAGTCAGTTTATAGATTTTTTGAATTTGAGAAAATGGTAGGACATCCAAATCAAAAATGCCCAAATGAGCAGATATCAAAAAAGGGCATGTCTTTTGCATATATTGCTTTTATAGCACTTACCTCACTGCATTTTCATATTTACGTTAGTAACTACAATTGAGTGTTAGATAACACTAACATGGTTAACAATGTAACTAAATCTTAAGTTACGTATGAAGTTGAGTATCTGGAAGAGAAAGATGTTTTACTGTGGTAATTTTAAAATATGTCCATGAATTTTTTTTTTCCATGAGGAATACTGGCCCTGAGCTAACATCTTTTGCCAATCTTCCTCTTTTTGCTTGAGGAAGATTGTCCCTGAGCTAACATCTGTGCCCATCTTCCTCTATTTTCTGTGTAGGTTGCTGCCACAGTATGGCTTGATGAGTGGTGTAGGTCTGCACCTGGGATCGGAACCTGTGAACCCTGGGCTGCCAAAGCAGAGCACGTGAACTTAACCACTATGCCACCAGGCCAGCCCCTGTCCAAGAACTTTTTGACACTTCTCTCTTCAAAAGGTAGAGTCTAATTCCCCTCCTGCTGAATGTGGGCCAGACTTAGTGATTTTGCTTCTGATAAAAAGAACGTGATAGAATTGATGCTATGTGGCTTTTGAGGGATTCTTTTTAGATAGCTTCTACACCTCCCCTTCCCCTATCCTTTCTTCTCCTACCTCCCTCCTGAATGCCTGCTCTGGGGGAAGCCAACCACCACATCTTGAGGACACTCAAGCAACCTGTGGAGGCACCCATATGTGAAAGAAATGAGGCCTCCTACCAACAACCAGGACCAACTTGGCAGGCATGTGACTGAGCCACCTTAAAAGTAGATCCTCCAGCCCCTATCAGTCTTCAGATGACTACAGTTTGTTATTCAGCAATCTTGACAGTAACCTCATGAGAGACCACTAGCCAGAACAGCTTAGCTAAGCAGCACCCAAATTCCAGACCCACAGAAACAAGGAGATGATAAATGTTTTAGTCACTACATTTTGGGGTAATTTGTTACACAGCAATAAATAACTGATACATTTCTTCACCATTATAGCTCTAGCACCTCGTACAGTACTGATGACATGGTTGCCAATGAATGAATTAATGAGATATCTGAAATAATACTGAGCACCTATCCTATTAAAACTGTGTTTATTTTCCTGAGCTATTCTTGTGATCTACCCAAATCACAGTAAACTTCGAGAAACTTATAAACATCATGTGTCTAACAGGAATAACTGTCTTCAAATGATAAAAACTCAACTCTTTTTTTTTAAATTACAAGGCATGGTAAAAAATTTTATAATGATGTCAATGATAGCAAAACCGTTTTCATTATCTTAACATTTATTAGTGTAAAAACAATATCCTCTTTGGGGGCCACCCGGTGGCGCAGCGGTTTAGTTCGTGCTTGGCAGCCCAGGGTTCACGAGTTCAGATCCCGGGTGCCCACGGACGCACAGCTTGTCAGCCATGCCGTGGTGGCGTCCCATATAAAGTGGAGGAAGATGGGCACGGATGTTAGCCCAGGGCCAGTCTTCCTCAGCAAAAAGGGGAGGATTGGCAACGGATGTTAGCTCAGGGCTTGTCTTCCCCACACACACACAAAAATAAATAAAATAAATAAATAAATAAAAAAACAATATCCTCTTTGTGTAAAGTCTTCTTCTAATTTTATTCTTAATTCAACTGAACAAAATATATTACACAATGGATTCTTAACACTTAGGGATTGATCATAGTAATCGGAATAAACCATAGGCAATGGAAAAATAATGGGAGAATTGACATCTGTCATCCTGAAGAAAGAAAAACTGGAAAGCAGGCTTACAAAAGAAGGGAACTAATATTTGAATGCTTGGCAATGCTTTAGGTACTATTTATATTTCATCTCATTTAATCCTAACAACAATTCTAAAACAAAGGTATTATCACCATTTTCCATTTTGTCCTTCTTAAGTAGACCCAGCTAATAGGTAATGGAGCTAGGATCAAAAGCCAGGTTCCAATTCCAGGTTCTGATTCCAACACGTCTGGACATTCCACCATTCAACCTAAGGCTACCTGTTAAAATATTGTGGGGAGTTTGTAAAAAATCTCAAGGCTAACATTCTTTAAATTCACTTCCCAAGAAGGGGCCACTTGATTAGTAGGTTAGGGGAAATGTACACACATGCAAAATCAAGTATATTCAAAACCAAACTAATTTTGTGCTCCTATAAATCGTTTCCAATTTTAAATTACTGCTTAAATTGTAGACATTAAGACATCCACTTCTGTTTAATTTACCTAATGAGAACTACCTAATTCATTAAGTAAATAAGAATGTATTTAAATAATTCATAGCTTAATTTTAAAATCCTATAACCTTTTAACAAAAACTATACGTGATAATTCATAAGCAACATTATTGAACCATATGATTATTTTATGGGATCCATACAATATAAAAATATGATTGCTAAAACAATTTTTTAAACTATTCTGTTGACTTTAATACTTGCTTGTTGAACTTGCCTTCTGGTTTGAAATAAAATAGATGTTTTCATTTAAATAGGCAAATCTTTAAAGTAAAGATGGAAATGAACAAACACATCAAAAATTGTTCTCTTTAAAGCCCTATTAAAATGACAGAGTAAAACTTGTTATAAAAAAAACAAAAGCCACATAAATACATCAGTGTGGAGGTAAGGGGAGAAGAGGCAAAAGCAATAAATTCTGAAAGCTGGAAAGCACATAAACAAGTAATAATCGAGAAACCTGGCCCATAATTAAATACACAAGAGTGACCAAGAATTACTGGACATGAAAGACAGAATCAAAAAACAGCAACCTGGAGAAAGATCATACAGAGGAAAAACTTAACTTATTAATATACTCAGAGAAGATATTCACAACCATAAAACTATACTATTAAAAAAAATTCACAGAATTGAAAGAGGGTATAGAAAGTTATATGTCTTACAGACCAAATTTTAATCAAATATGGGCCCCACTTCTACCCAAAATAGCTCAAAATTAGCGTACTCCCTTTAAATTTCTCTGAACTATAAAGAATATGGTATTCCAAATGTCAGTTTCTTTGCTGCTTTTCTTGCGTTATAAAGCCTGTAATGTCTTTATTAAACAAAAGAATTCCTACGAATATACAGAAGAAATGTGCCAATTTTCCTGAGTTAAGTCAATCAGTTAAGATTTGCCTAATTTCCTTCCTGAATTAATGTTTAATAATATAATCTAGTCTACAGAATATCTAAAAATGAGTACACAGGTCTGTCTGGATTGGTAGGAAAACAGTCAAATAAAACTCTTCTACATTATACACTTATCAGTTGAGCCAGGTTCTGAAATCAGTGCCTATGGTTGAATGGTGGTTCTTGCTCTGTAGGTATCCACTGGTTCATTTGCTTGTCATTCTAGATGGAATGATGGTACTATAAGAGAGGCGACTAGGAGTAATGAAGTGGAGAAAACGTGTACAGGTGGCCATAAATCAGTGCCACTAAGCAACAACAACATTCGCAGTGTCAAAGAAATGACTGTAACTAGATGACTTATTCACCTCTTTGATTTGTTTTGATTGGAACCTTACTGATATCTATAATCTGAACCAGAACATTTTTATCTTTGATAGATACAGTTATTCAGCATTCAGACAGATACCATTCATTTCTGAAAATACAATGAATACATGTCCCGGGAGATGGGGATGTATACTGAACTGAATAATATTGCTGTTTAGATCCAGTCCACAACTAAAATATTGTTAGTGGGTTTAAGTAAAGGACTGTGTTTTTCTCCATGGAGATCTACTTCAGTTCTTGGATATACATCCCAGAATTATAGCAACGTTAACTGTTAAGGGAAATGAGACATTCCCTTAACAGTTCAAATGACATGCTCAGGATAACAGAATGAATAGATTCGGAATCATATTTGGGCACACAAAGCAGTTGGTTCTCCATCATTATCATAAAATAAAAAGAGACTTCAAAACTTAGTTTATTTGGGGGCCAGCCTGATGGTGTAGTGGTTAAGTTCGTGCGCTCCGCTTCAGCGGCTTGGGGTTCGCAGGTTCGGATCCCGGGCGCGGATCTATGAACCGCTTATCAACCCATGCTGTGGCAGCGTCGCATATAAAGTAGAGGAAGATGGGCACAGATGTCAGCCCAGGGCCAATCTTCCTCAGAAAAGGAGGAGGATTGGCAACAGATGTTAGCTCAGGGCTAATCTTCCTCACAAAACAAAAACAAAAACAAAAAAACTTAGTTTACTTCAGTGGCTAGGTAGGTTTCTAGTATGTTTTCCTAAATAGTTTTCAGTCTCTTCCTTTTTTATCTACTGTTAATTTCTGAAGGTTCATCCAAGAATGATTATTAATATGATTGCATCATTACTTGCACAAAAAAATAATAAATAATAAAACCTACAACAAAGGCCTAGCATTAGAAAATGAACAAAGGTCTCATAGTAATGTTCTTAGAGAATACCAAAGTGAACAAAATGGGTAAGATAAAAGAATGGTTATGATTTTATACTGTCAAAAAAAAAGGGAATATGAAATATTATCTTCTATAAGGGTCATAAATGCAGTTCTCAAAGTGTGGCACACAGACTTCTGAGCATACCAGAGACCCTTTCAGAGGATCAATGAAGTCAAAACTATTTTCATAATAATACTAAGACCTCATTTGCCTTTTTCACTGTGTTGACATTTGTAGTGATAATGCAACCACAATAGTAGGTAAAACTGCTGGTGCCTTATCTCGAATCAATGCATTGGCACCAAACTGTACTACCTGCAGTTAAAAAAGAAAAAAAAAGTCAGCTTTATTTGTTCTTGATAAAACAGTAAAAATTAGTAGTAGTACTAAATATTGACCCTTGAGCATGCATAAAGCATTTCTACTGCATACCTAAAAATGATGCCTGTGTTGAAGCAAAGCATTTATGTTATCTCCTAGAGTTGCAAGCTAAATTAGCTGCTTTTTTCATAAAATGTCATTTTCCTTCAAAAGAATGACTGACAGATAAACGATGCTTATTCAAACTTGGGTATACTGCAGGTATTTTCTAAAAATAATGACTGAATGAGCCTGTCACATCAAGAAAAAGAACTGAAAGTATTTGTTGCCAATGATAAAATTTGACCTTTCAAACAAAAATCAGAATTTTGGATATTTTTATCTGCCACCAATACTTAAAAAGGTTTTTCTGATGAGATTGGTGGTGATATTAAAGAACTGATATTTTTTGATATTGCATAATGAAATTATCAATATTTGGAAGGTTTACATAACCCAGAGAGCCAATAATTTCCAAATGACCAATACTTAATGTGACAAAATCATGTATGGATAAAAGATTCATTCAAAGTACAAGGAAAAAAAAATAGAAGCTAATATGCATGTGCATGCATATACACATACCAAATAAGTGAATGAATGCATGCATGCAAAATGTAAGATAGACCAGGGGATTTTAATGTAACAAAATATGCAAAGTTCACTGATATGGTTTCAGATTCCACACTGCAATTAACCTATTAAAAATTACTCTTGTCAACTTTTGCTATATTATCAAAGAAAAACATCCACAACTATCTGAAAAAGCTATTAAAACATTCTTCCTTTTGGCAACTACATATACGTGTGAGGATTTTCTTTACATACTTCAAGTAAAATACCACCACAAGAGACTACAGAAGCATAATTCAGCTGTGGTCTAGTAAGTCAGATATTAAAGGGATTTGCAAAAACGTAAAACAACGCCACTCTTCAAGGATTTCTCAGAATATATTTAAACTAATATATATTTTTCATAAAATTTATGTCAACAATGGGTTTACTGTTGCTATTTTAAACAAATTAATAAGTAAATGTATTTTGAATTTGTTTTAATTTCGAATACAGGAAATACTGATAGATACAATCCAATAAGTTTTAACAGTGTAGTCCTGAAACAAGCTTGAGAACTGCCGATTTAATTATGCGGCATAAAATAGTGGCTTTTGACCGTCAAAAATTAAAAGGTCTCTGTTTTGTTTGTTTATTTTTTGGGTTTTTTCTGGTGAGGAAGATTCACCCTGAGCTAACATCTGTGCCAATCTTCCTCTATTTTGTATGTGGGTTGCCACCTCGGCATGGCTGACAAGTGGTGTAGGTCTACGCCCGGGATCCAAATCCATGAACCCGGCCGCCAAAGCAGAGTGCACTGAACTTAACCACTAAACCACAAGCCTGGTCTGGTCTCTGTGTTTATTAAGGTTGATTCCAATATCTTTAACTGGAAATATATACCCCTTTTGCTACAATTTCATCATACTTACATCTTTGACCTACCCAAGGTCAAAACTGACCTGCCGTGGTCAGTTTTTTTCTAATAAAAAGTAAACAGTGAAATCAAATATACACTACACTGAACATAAATGCCAGTTCTTCCATGGAGGATAGTAGTTAACTGCTGAACAGCAGAAATGAAATTATCTAATAGTCGAGGAATGAAGATAAGAAGACCCCTTTAGAGGAGGTGTGCTAAGCCCAAGTGCCCTGGCTAGAATCCAGCTCAAGTAATTACATTCTACAGAGGGAATTCAGGTAAGACTACAAACATAATTTTTATTGGTTGGGATCTGGTCAGGATAACAGGGTTAAGAGTCTAATTCCTATGAGAAGAGCCATGGGAATCTTCATGGCCAAGAGTAGTTAGAATCTAATTATTATATCTAAACAGACTTGAGTAGACTAAGCTACTCAGTCCTACTTCTAGCTCTTGTAATAACCTGTTGCGACCCTGGTTCAGTAACTTTACCTCTGTTTCATTTCAAGTATCCAGAGTATGAGAAAAACAATAATTCTGCAGATTTAAAGTGTTGTTCCAATTTAAATCATGTTCCAACATGATTTAGAGTCACGTTCCAGTGACTAGCCACACTAGTCATTAGAAAGGCATCATGCCACATTCATGTAGAACACATGTCTACTATATAGATTATACTTAAAAGCTTCCTTATAATCTAAAAACACTTTCTCAAATGAAAAGAAACATTATTGTATGACTTCTAAAGCTGAATTAAACATGGAAATTTATACCTGATAATAAAAAATAAATTACACTTCTTTCTTTATCTGATGATGCTTCTAAATAAAAGTCAGTTTTGTTTATTTTAATTTATGTGTGTGTGTGTTTAAATGTGTTGGCTATAAAACCAACACAAAAGGAGAAAAATTTGCTAGGGTAGTTGTTAGTTACTCTAGAATGGGTTGGCAAACTATGGAGCACAAGCAAAATCAGGCTTGCAGCTTGTTTTTGGTGAAGTTTTATTGGAATATAGCCACACTCATTAGTTTAAGTATTGTCTATGGGTGCTTTCACACTACTTCAGTCCAGCCATAGAGGAAGTTAGGTGAGAAGTCCAGTTTGGGCTCTGCTATTAACTAATATGATCAAGGACAAGTCACAAATTTTCTATCATTTATAAAATGCAGAGACGACTAGCAGATCTCTAAGATACTTTCCAGCTCTTAAAGCATTGAAGATTTTAAGTGATAAACGATGCAGCACTAATTTGGTGTAATAGAAATTCAAAGAAAGAAGTCAGTATGAGCTAGGGTCGCCACAGAAGATTCCTGGAAGGTGTGAAACTAAGCTGTTAAGGATATGTGGGAAGTAAAAAGAAAAAGATATTTCAGTGGTAGAGAAAGAGCAAGAAATAAAAACAGGAGATATAACTGGCAATAAAACACCTTCCTAACTTGGAGTAATAACTATTTCATAGTGGGAAATATGGTTAGACAGCGTAAGGGCAAGATTATAGGTCTTTGAAAATCTAAAAGAGAAATATTTTTAGCACGTTCCTAATCAGAACCACGGGGGTTTTCAAAAAGAGAAGTAGTGTGGTCAGAGTTTTGTTTACAGTAGACTGGAAATGGCTGGAAGGGACACCATGAACCGAGACACAGAGAGACTAGTCATAGAGATAAGCTAGAGAGCAAATCTGGCTGCCAGGTCTCAGGAAGTCCTGGACCAGAGGCCTAGAGGATGGAAAGACACGAATCAGGAACTTTTCATGAGTCTGAATTATCAGAAAATGATTAAAGACAAACTAGATTGGGAAGAAAGATGAGTTCAATTTGAGACATGCTAATTTTAAGCTGGTGAAGAATAAAAACACTAAAATAATGAAATGTTTCAGAAGTGGTCAGAAATATGAGAACTAGTGTGACAAGTCAGACAAGTAATAGAGATTTAGGGGGCCGACCTGGTGGCATAGTGGTTAAGTTTGCGCACTCTGCTTCGGCGGCCCAGGGTTTCGCAGGTTTGGATCCCGGGCACGGACAGACGCATCGCTTGTCAAGTTGCTGTGGCAGCATCCCATATAAAGCAGAGAAAGATGGGCACAGATGTTAGCCCAGAACCAGTCTTGCTCAGCAAAAAAGAGGAAGATTGGCAACAGATGTTAGCTCAGGGCTAGTCTACCTCACACACACACAAAAAAAGAAATAGAGATTTAGAATAAGAGAATAATAAATTTTAGAACTGGAAAGGCCCTTGAGCTGAGTTCGTCCTATCACTTTGAGGTGAATAAGTATGTGCCTCCAATTCAAACAACAGCTAACTGACAGCCAAAGAATTATGACTCCCAAGTCGTCAGCTAAAACTTCCTTGAAAAGGAACCATAATTTAGTTCTTTATCTTCTATTTAGAAATGTTTGAAGCTATGAGAACATATGAGCTTTCCAAGAGTCAGAGCAGAGGACACAAATTACAGGTCCATAGTCATGTCTGCTTGGACTTCGTTGTTTTAAAAAAAAGAAAAAATCAGCTTCCAACAGTTGTGGCAGGAAGAGTGGGGGACATTTACTCCCATCATCTCTATCAGCCTTTCCTCCATGGCACCCCCAAACTATATATATATTCAAAATACAAAATGTGCACTTGCTGTGAAAATACAGGTTTAAGGAAATCCCTAGGATCACTCCTTATTGTAGTACAAGTGGACATATTACAATGTAGACCATACATCCAAAGGCTGTGCAGTGTACAAGCTACATAAACCCCCTTCCGACCAGAGTATTGTGCCAAGCCCCTCACATACGGGCATTCCCGAACTTCGATTAATTGCCAACACTCAAACTCTGGAATAGTTCACATAAAAATTTAGACTTCCCACACTTCTCGATTAATTAGATCTGATCACAGTAAACCATTTTTTCCTCACATGAAAGTAAGCTAGAGCCAAACAGTGGTGTTCCCTTTGGACAGGGATCTGCTTTCTTATTACAGTCATGTATCACTTAACAACAGGGACATGTTCTGAGAAATGCATTGTTAGATGATTTCGTCCTTGTGTGAACATCACAGAGTGTACTTACACAAACCTAGATGGTATAGCCTACTACACACTTAGGCTATATGGTACTAATCTCATGGGGCACCACCACTGTATATGCGGTCTGTTGTTGACCAAAACATCCTTATGCGATACATGACTGTATTTGTGTCCCTACTTGGCCCATTCATTCCTTCACCTCACTTAGGGAAATGTGCAACCCAAAACAGAAGCAGAGGATTAAGGTCTCAGATTTAGAAAATACTTTGAGGGATGAAAAGAAACCAGTAAAGGGACCAAGAAAGAAGTATCAAAGTACAGCACTGCAGAAATCAAGGGAGGAGATAATTTCAGGGAGCAAAGGTGGACAGTAGAATGTAGCAAGGAGGAGCCTTTGAGAGCAGACTCGGCTGATATGTAGAATCCATTCCACAGTGGATGAATCTGAAAAGGGCTAGAGAAAATAGCAAAAACAACCAAAGAGAGATGGATATCACATGTAAATAGGTTTATAAGATGATTTTTTTTAACTGCAGATATTTACATATATTTAAACGGAAAAGAGCAAAAGGAGGAAGTTGGGAAAAGTGGTTTTAGAATTAGTCTCAAGCAGACAGAAACCATGAAGTTTCTGTATTGGCTTTAGAGAGTAATTTTTTAGACAAACACAATAATTACCTGCCTCATTATATTTTTGGTTATAACAAATTTGAATAGAATATCTTCAGAGCAAATAATGATGAAGTAAAAAGCTACAACAAATCGCCTAAATTCTGAACTTAATACATAAATGATAAATACAAATGGAAATCAGATAAGCATTTCTCTATAATCTTTTCAATTTCTGGTAGAATAATCAAGATCGTAATCAAGGAAGATGGAAGATAACATGACACCATTTGGAAATCAAGATTTCTCATCAATAAACCTATGTCAAATAATCTACTCTTATAAAACTAGTTGACCATACATACAAATTATATCAGGAAAAAGTATCAAGTAAATAGTAGTGCTTTTCCTACTTTAATGAGACACTGATTTATCATTATGACTCAGTAAGAACTGCCTTATACCTGTCTTTATGCTGTGAACAATTTAAGTTCTACCAAGGACATTTAAATTTTTTTCTAAAAACATACAGTTGAAAATGCTTCATTCAGAAATAAGATCAGTGCAAAATTATTCTGCGGAACTATTATTTTCTTAGCATTCTTATTCAATGCCCTAATGATTATTCAACGTAAACAAAACATGTTTCTACGTTATAAATTATACTTATGAGCACCCTCACTGCCTAAGAACTATGTTTCTTAATTTAAAAGTATGATTTCTAAAGTTGAATAAAAAAGAAAATTTATACCAGAGAATAAGAAAAATAAAAGACATTACATTTCCTACTACACTTTTTAATAAAAGGAAAAAAAAGATGGTTCTAAACTCAAAATAAAGGGAGAGAAGACTACCATGACTTCTATAACAGTTGTCAGTCTTATTCTAGAGATAAGATATATTTAAATATAGCTCATTCGATCTTTTTCTAATAAACCATGGGAAAAACACAATTAATTTCTTACACTTCAGTGAATTCATCATTAAGGTCTCTGTAACATATCTGGAACCAATGTTTGCTCTCATTTTTTTTAAAAGTCTATGTTATCTCATAAAACTATGAGGTTTGACCACACATTCAAGGCACCATGTTAGGCCCTGTAGATACAGCATTAGACAAAACGAACACGATCCCTGCCCTTTCATGTGTATGACTACACATAATCCATCCTTAGTGGCTAAAACAGGTCCGAGGTGAAGTTCACTATGAAAGGATCTTCATGTTATGTATTAAATATAACACAGGGTAAGGTCTTAAACAGAAGAATCATCTGGAAAGCTCATCAAACACAGAGAGACTGAAACAGAATTGGGGTGGGGGTGTGATTTTTTATTTAGTTTAGTCTGTTGCTTTCCACACAACAACTGAAATTAGGATGATGACAATAAAGCAGCTGAATGCTTTTTATGTTACTGGCACTGTGCCAAATGTTTAATAATCACAACCACCCCATGAGGGATGTACTATTATCCTGATTTTAAATATGAATAGAAAGAGGTACAAATAGGTTATGTAGCTTTGTCAAGGTTATGTAATGGCTACACAGCCATTAAGCGGCAGAGCAGGGACTGTCTACTTCAAGCTCTTAACCACCATGCTACTCTAACTAGCAGGAGGTTATTCTGAAGGCCTGGATTGCTCCCAGGAGGAGGTGAATTTTCGTGAAGTATTGCAACAAAGACAATTGTTGGTAATTATTTATGAGGCACCCAGGAGACAGGTCAGAGTGTCTCTGGTAAGAGAAATAAAGGAATGCTGTCATTTTATCTACTTCCAAATTTTACCAGGCTCAGCCTTGGTATTCCCTCTTCTTTGTTAAAAACCAGGAAGATAAGTTGTTTCTCCCTTTGAAAAAAATAAGGCCAGGAACAAAGTAGCATGGGTATGCATGCCTGCACACGAACAAAAATACTTCTCCAATATATTACCAACACTGTTTCAAAGAAGACACTTTGACACCAAAAATAATAATGAATAACGACCAGTCCCTTCAACAGAATAAGTTTATAAATATGAAAACCTCACTACATTGCCTTATTTTTCTCATTTTGCCCAATATCACAAATTTGGGAACAACTTCCCTAGACGGCTAATCTGTGGATGTGGCTACTTTCTAAGTTAACAGTATGTTGCTTGTATATACGTTCTCTGCATTTTAGTTAATCTACTGAGTAGACAGCAACAATATTATTTTTTTTAATGCAAGCATATTAAAATTGTGGAGAAAAGTCCTAGTAAGACAACATATGAAAAGATAAGATTTCTTGCTTTGCTTACACATTTTTTGAACAGTTGATTTTACCACTATGATAATCATTTTAAATGTCTTTCCACACTATTCTATAATTTTGCACTCAGAGGTTAAAACAAGGCAGAATCAACCAGTAATTTGTGAGTCTGTATACGGCACAAAGGCTCCCAGCCTAGGGAGTAAGTGAGGGCTCAAGTTCAAGCCCTGCATGCACAGGCTTCATCTACCTAGGGAAGGCATCTTTTTCCAACTCACAAAGGCCTCAGCTGGCCAAGCTGTGCATCTACCTCAAGGAGCTTTAGTTACTAATCAGCAAAAGGTACTGTAGAAGCTAACAGCATCCCTAAGCAAACAACATTTTTTGAACCCAAGAAAATAATAAAATTTGAAGTATTTTAAAGTCAGTGGAAAGATATTATCTATAATCATATTTTATCTGAGATTTTAAATTCTAAATCACAACTATAATAATCCTGTCCTTGGCTATTCAAAGAGCAGTCCCCTGACCTACATCAGAATCATCTGGGAACCTGTTAGAAATGCACTATCTCAGGCCCCATCCCAGACCTTCTGAAAACAAAACTCCGCATTTTTAACAAGATCTCCAGGTGATTCTTACCTACCTTCAAGTCTGAGACACAGTGATCTAGACTAGTAGAGACAGCAAACCTTGAGCCTCATGTGGCCTGAACAGCTTCAAGAAATGGCCCACAATCTAATTTAAGTGTTCCCTCACTGTACTGACCTAACTAGATACAGCAGCTACTACCTTGTAGTTAACTGCTTAGCAGAGTAAACACGCATTTGAGTTTTGTTGTGACAAAATCATTCTTATGCATATGTTCTAAAACCCACATTTCACTGAGTGGTTTAATTACTGACTAAAAATTTCTTTCATATTCACCCTTTTGTGAACTCAAATTTTCCTTTAGAAATGTTTCAAATGAGTCCTCTTTAGTCAATTTTGAATACACACACACACAGACATCATAAGAGAAATTATTTTTAACAGTCTATCAATCATCTTTATGCAAAAGTATAACTGTATTTTAAGGAAAAATTTTATCACATTAAGGAAAATCACTTTTACAGAACTATTATACTCCTAAAATAGAAATTTAAAACAAAACAACTTATTACGATTTGATAATGAAAGGCTTTAACTGTAATGTCATTGGCACATGTCATTTCTTTACAGTTTCATAGGTTTAACCGTTAAGAGATACTTGGACATTTTAAAACTAAACAGCAAGCATTTAAAATACCATGGTATTCAGCTAATGTGTATATTTGAAACTATAAAGGAGAATCATAAAAATAATCAAAAAGATGTTCTAAACACAGGGTTGGAAATGCACCCTATTTTATCATTTATGGTAACATGGTATGGTATTTTAAAGTAAAATTTTCAAGAGTTTTTCCTCCTGATTCGCTTTTGTTTGTTAATTCCTATTCATACATCACACTGAAAAACTATACCTGCAAGTGGCAATGTATCAAATTGCTTTTTGCTCAGAAAAGTTTTCTTTTAACATTATAATAAGATATGTGTGCCAGGAATGTCAGCTAAAGTAAGAAACCTTCACTTTGTGAGGAGGGTGCTGAGCTAGTATTATTGTTGGTTTTTTTCTTTCCAACTTTACATTATAAAAGATTACAAGCATACTTTTAGACAGAAGAGTATACTCCTATATACCCCTTATCTTAGTTCCTTCAGGCTGCTGTAACAAATATCACAAACTGGCTACTAAGAGAAATTTATTTCTCACAGTTCTGGAGGCTGGAAAGTCCAAGATCACGGCACCAACTCTGGTGAGGGCCCTCCTTCTGGTTCATAGCTGGCACCTTCTCGCTGTGTCCTCACAAGTGGAAAGGGCTAGGGAGCTCTGTGAGGTCTCTTTTTTAACAGCATTAATCCCATTCATGAGGGTTTCACCCTCATAACCTGCACACCTCCCAAAGGCCCCACCTCCTAACACCTCAAGTCAGGCATTAGGATTTCAACATATGAATGGGGGGGTGGAGAGCACACAAACATTCAAACCATAGCACCCCTCATTCAGCTTCACCAATTATCAACTTATGATTTACTATGTTTCCACACTACCCCATGTATTAACTTTCATTACCCCCACTTCAATTATTTTAAAGCAAATCCCAGACATGTACTGAAATATTTACAGATGAAATTATGCCGTATCTTTAAAAGACAAATATCCCCTCTATTAAACATACCCAAAGTATCATCCCCTCTCTTACACACACAATACTCAGATGAATAATTCCTTAATAACATCACATACTGAGTCAGTTCAAAGATTCTTTACTGAAACATTGGGAAAGAATAAAATCATCTTATATTATTCTAGCAAAATCTCTTGATAAACTGTCCAAATATTTTACGAGTAAAAATTAAAAAATGAGGTTATTTTTAAAATCCCATATAATTCATTAAAATTAAATATTGCACCTTCTCTTTAATGCAATAAAAATGGTCTGTTCCTTTGAATTATATAAATATTATGTAGTTCTTACCCAGATTCTAATTACCTCAACATGGCTAAATCTGGAATAGAAACATTATGGCTGACAGCTATTTTAAAAAACATTAAGCCAGATAAACCAAATTCTGACCAAATTTAGTATTTGGATTGTTTTTTAAAAATTCTCCCTACAGGGCACTGGAATTGGAGTAAAGTCTTGTTAATTCAGGCTTATACCTGAATTATAATCAACTAGTCACAAAATGGGTTTATCCCTAACACAACTCTAAGTAGGAAAAGCCCTACATTGTACAGAGCCCCTCTTACATGTGTTCTTAAGGTTTCAAATTGCAAAGATACCTAAGGAAATGATTCTCAAACTTTTAGCACGCATCAGAATCACCAAGAGGGCCTGTTAAAACAGACTGCTGGCCCCACTCCCAGAGTTTTTGTTTCAGTGGATGTGGGGTAGGGCCTGATAATTTGCACTTCTAAAAAGTTCCCAGATGAAGCTTAATGCAGCTGGTCTGAAGACCACGCTCTAAGTTTTTCTAAATCTTGCAAATTTGCATGACTTGGCATTTGCCTTAAGTCCCACACAACACAGAGGAAAGAGCATGGGCTTTGGAATAAGATGGTGTTGGTTCAAGTCTCAACCCTCTCTCCTTGCAAGTTACAAATTTTGAGAGTAAGCGACCACTTTTCAAAGCCTGAGTTTCATCTGCAAAGTAACTAAGTTTCACCTTTTCTAGAAAGAAAAAAAATTTCACTGGTTGCCTTGGGGACACTTTGAAACAGCACCTATTAATCTGCATTCAGGGGTACATGGAGGAGAGTAGCATTTATTAACTTCTCTTTGGATACCAGTTTTTATGACAACAATCATCCTGTTCTAGCTGTCCTGAACAGTCTGAGGTCTATCTCTGGAATCACTTGGCCTCTACCATTCATTCTGATAAAACAGGAACTTGAGCCCTCTCCAAATTCTGCCTATTCTGCTATACTTATGTCACTATCTTACAGCTCCAAATCTCATCCTGACCTGAGCCTTTTCTCTACAAATTAACCTAGTTCACTACCAAATTAATTCACTGTTGCATTTTTTTCAATTAAGGCTTCTATAAATTATTATGTAATATGTGCTTAGTATAACAAGCTGAACCCAGTTAATCTTACATTCTCTACTTTTGACAATATACTTACTGTACTTTAACTTCACTTTAATTTTCAAATCATTTTGTTGGCATATAAAAAATAGAATGTTTATCCTGAAAGAGGATAAAACTCTAAATTTCACACTGCAGAATACAAGACTTGGGATAATCAAACACAGTATTACTGAAAAGCATACAAAGCAAATTTTATTTACAACTTAAAGTGAACTCAAACTAGGGCTATTAGCTCCTATAAAAGGCCCCATAAATTTATCAGCTATCAACGTGAGAATTTTATGTGTGTGTGCTTTGCTTATATTAAAATTATAATCTGGTGGGAGAATAGCAAAGAAAACTGTTCACAATAGGATAGAAGCTGATACATAATTACATTAGAAGGTAAGCCTGTGTGATTAGAGTAATCGTAACGAATTATACTTAATTCATTACAATGAATATTCATCCACTGCCAACTGTACATGGATGACAGGAGGACCTGGATGAAAGCTCACAAAATGCAATGTAATAAAAAATTCCCCAGAGGCTCCAAAGGGATACTATTTTATTTATTTCATTCACTGCAATATAGTCGTTTGTATAGGACAGTAGAAATTAAATACAGCACAGAGGAAAGGCATGGGCTTTGCAGCCTGACAGAGATGAGGTCAAGCCTCAGCCCTTCTCCCTTGCTAGTTATAAAGCTTTGAGAACAAGTGACCAAATCCCGAAACCTGAGTTTCATCTGCAGTATTTAGATAATTCCCTTAATATTTCACGATCATTTTGAAGACTGAATCAAAATTACATCCAAAGTATTTGTGGCACAAAGAAAGTCTTCAATAAATGGCAGTTGATATTTTACTTCATTAACAAACAATAAACCTAGTTCTGAAAATCTGGCCTATATCTACTTCTTCAATAAAAATAATTCAAATTCTTTTGTGTTTCATAGATTTATAGAGGATTTAATAGATCACTAATGCTACTCCTCATGGAATCATCAGAAACATTTCTAGTCACAAGATTTTCTGGTTATTTATTCTTAATGTTAAAAATATAGAAGGGGCAGGGGCCGGCCCGGTGGCACAGCGGTTTAGTCCGCGCTTGGCAGCCCAGGGTTCGCTGGTTCGGATCCCGGGCGCCCGCCGACGCACTGCCTGTCAGCCATGCCGTGGCGGCGTCCCATATAAAGTAGAGGAAGATGGGCACGATGTTAGCCCAGGGCCAGTCTTCCTCAGCAAAAAGAGGAGGATTAGCAACGGATGTTAGCTCAGGGCTGGTCTTCCTCACCAAAAAAAAAAAAATATATATATAGAAGGGGCCGGCCTGGTGGCATAGCAGTTAAGTCGCACCCTCCGCTTCAGCAGCCCAGGGTTTGTGGGTTTGGATCCTGGGCGCGGATCTATACACCACTTATCAAGCCATGCTGTGGCGCCGTCCCACATATACAGTAGAGGAAGATGGGCACAGATGTTAGCCCAGGGCCAGTCTTCCTCAGCAAAATGAGGAGGACTGGCAACAGATGTTAGCTCAGGGCTAATCTTCTTCACCAAAAATAAATAAATAAATTATAGAAAATTTAAGAAAAATAGATGTTATTTCTTTATAAAGTGTTAAGCTTTATTAATGTTGGACCACAAATGTATTTTTTTTCTTTTGTGAGGAAGATTGGCCCTGAGCTAACGTCTGTTGCCAATCTTCCTCTTTTTGCTTGAGGAAAACTGTTGCGGAGCTAACATCTGTGCCAATCTTCCTCTATTTTGTATGTGGGATACCTCCACAGAATGGCTTGATGAGCACTGCATACGTCCGCACCCAGGATCTGAACCTGTGAACCCCGGGCCACTGAAGCAGAGAGCACAAACTTAACCACTATGCCACCAGGCTGGCCCCACAAATGTATATTTTTAATATCATGAAGGCATCTCATGAAAAATATAAGGAGATATACTTGTAAGTATATAAGTAGACATACCTAAATATGGATATACAGGTATACTTAAAATGTAAGTGGATGTAAGTAGATATACCTAAAATAAATATGAAATCTTCAAAAATTCTTCCTCTAGACAAAAATATAACTCTTCCATTAAAAGCTTTAATTTTAACTTTCATAATACAAGTGGATGTGCTTTCTGTACAATATAACCCCCATAAAAACTAATGTTTCGGAGTTAATGGAAAACTAGTAAGTTTTGACAATAAAATACATTTTTCCATTTAAACTCTATTAACAGCCAATCACAGTAATCCCTACCCACCTATGAGTGATTAATTCCTCAAACTCTAGGTCAGGCAAGCCATTTACCCAAGCCATAGTCAATTAAAATGGGACTCCATACCCTAGCCAAAGGCAACCTGTTGAAGGTTGAACAGAAGAAAAACTGAGGGTCTCAGTGATAGCTGGTATAAGAACTCTGCCCTCCAGTCACCCCAGAATGGATAGTGACTGACTGACCTGACCCTCCACGGGAATTCTGAATGTGAAACAAGAGAGAAGGTAACATGAGTGGAGAAAAGCAAATCAGTAAAAACAGAAAAGGAGAATAAGAAGCAGACACAGAAGCTGAGTCTCCAGGATTCATTCCTTTATTAAACAAATATTTATTGAGCCCAAGCAGTGGGTTACACGTCAAACAGTGTGTTAGGACAATTATGGCAAGTGCCACTATAAGAAGGCACCATTTCTAAGTGAGTAAGACAACTGGGTCATCAGGGCTGCTGTTAGGTCAATAGGCTTCCCAAGCAAATAGCAGCTCAACACTTGTCAACTGCCTACTACAGATGGGAGAAAAAAAAAGTGTAAAATGCAAAACAGAGAAGGACGAAAGAGACTGACCCATGTCCAGTCCCATCTATAAGCCCTCAAAACTTCCCAGTTAAAAGTGGCACCAATGTGGGGCCAGCCCAGTGGCGTAGTGGTTAAGTTCGTGCACTCCGCTTTGGCAGCCCAGGGTTTGTGGGTTCGAATCCTGGGTGGGGACTGATGCACCGCTCATCAAGCCATGCTGTGGCAGTGTCCCATATACAAAATAGAGTAGGATAGGCACACATGTTAGCTCAGAGTCAACCTTCCTCAACAAAAAGAGGAAGACTGGCAACAGATGTTAGCTCAGGGCCAATCTTCCTCACCAAACAAAAACAAAAAAATGTGGCACCAATGTGATCCTGATCCATATCAGCTCTTCACTGTAGGGGTCAGGGGGACTATGGTATATGCACAAAATTTATATTTCCCAAAGAATATTAGTACTATCAAAATTCTCACCATTAATAAATTATACTTAGGGGTGCAATTCTGAATACCAGAAAGAGCTGCAAATGAGAGGGTTAATAAAAACACTTCCCAAAACTGTTCAAGGGACTAAATCACAGGGATTGCTCTTGGCAAAATTTTCAAAGAGGTTTTTATCTTTGGTACCCATGGCCTACCTTTGCTACGAGCCTCATCCTATTCCATTGTGTTCTCTTCTCTAGCAAAGCTGCCTAAGAAAAGAGTTTGGTATCAGTGATTTGAATCTTAATGTGGTAATAAGTCAAACAAGTTTTCTCTTCCAGAACTATTTGCATTTATGGCCTTCTAATAGGTGAATGAAAAGCACTGTCGACTATTAAGTGATTTTAAGCATCAGTGAGTGAATGGTGATAGAAGTATTGAAGAGAGAAGGGTAAGCATTTCCTGAAATCATACCTCAGCTATTGAACAGAATCTGTCAATTTATTACCTGAAAATTAAAGAATCGTACAATTATTAAAAATGACAATTGTTTTAAACCCATGTTTATAAAAGAAAATAAGTGGTGAGTTTATTCTACCAAACCTCTTACCTTTAAAAACTTACACAATGACTCCAGATCTGATCAGTAAAGTGTATGTAAATTCTAATAACATTAAAAAGTGACAATTTAGTGTACTGAATGATTTATCACATGATTTCTTAAAAAAATCATAAAATGAACATGCAAGTATCTGTTTAAACTATCAATGAATCATAAATCATATCTAATATTGCTATGTCTGGTTCTACACTGCTAGGGCTTTGGCAATTCAGGTTTTAATAGTATATTTATGCAAAACTTACTACTGAATTCTACCACAAATCAATTCTTTTTATTCTAAATTAGTTTCAGATTTCATAAATCAATACTGATCATTTGATTACTGTTTATAATTTAGTGTAAACGACTGCTCAATATCTTTTGAAAGCTACATCTAGGAAGCTTTTGCAAACTATATCTAGGAAGCCACATACATTTAATTCAATTCAGCAAATGCTTCTGTGTCCCTATAACATATCCTAGACATACTATACATTAAAATAAAGCTACAGTGACAGCTAAATAGACATGTTTATTATAAGCCACTGTTTATTGGCATTTAAAACTCCTCAAAATAACACCTCTTGGATCTAGAATACTTTTACTCTCCTTCTTATCTGCAAGATTATAAAGTTAAGTTTGAGTAAGTTATCTAATTTAATATATTCAGGAACTTATCAAACCTTTAAAAATTATATTCTCTTCAAATGAGGACCTGTTAGGGGCTACTATACCTTAAAATGACATAAATTGCTCCTTTTTCCTAAGTTAAGTATATTTAATTTTCTGGATTCAAACTAGTCATGACACTGTACTAATGAAGTTAGAAATCTTAAGCAATATGAGAAATCTAATATATATTATTTCTCATACATGCATATAACATGATTATGTGTTAATATACAAGGCATCTAAGTCCACTTTAATGCATGTTTATTTGGAAAATTTTCCCTGAAATGCAGTTATTCTTTTCCCAGAAGGTGAAAATTGCTCTGTATAATCTGCAAACCTTTCCACTCACTTATCAGCTGTTTTGTTACCTTAATTCCAAATGATAACATCTGACTGGATAATATTTGAATATTCACTTAAAGTTTTATAAGCTCAATAGCTTTAGAACTCTGACTAAAAGCTGGGTGTTACACTTAGTAGAACAGAAAATTCTGTGCATACACTTTATGCAATATAATTTAGAAATTCAGACTGTTTTTGTCATGCCTATTTCTCAATAGTTGAAAATTAGTCCTTAAAGCTTAATTAGTGACTGTTATCCTCAATAGAGATTCTCAGCACACCAAAACAGTGCTTTGAATGAGGCCGGTATCTTCCCTGTTTTGGTCAAAACGTAGAGCCCTGAATGGGCTGCACATAGTAGGGAGTCACTGAACACTTGTGGATGGATCTAATTAAACTCTAAGGCTCAGGTTACAGATAATAGCAGCATCAGAATTAATCTTAACTCCTTAATTTAAGACTTTTTCTTATTTACCATGTATTAACTTTTCATGATTATACTTTTATAAAGCAAGGAGGAAAACAATTACTTTTGCAATGACTAATTTCTTAGAGAAATATTTATGTTGATTCTAGCAAAAGTAAGCAGCGGTTTTGGTTCTAGCTCTTAGATGGGTTGGACAGTCTATGAGGTTCACACGGTAAACACAATGGTAAACAATATATAGATACAAATGTGGACCTTTGAAGCCTGCAGGAAACGGTAACTGCCTGAAACCCACACCATCAATTATCAAATGAAAATCTTATTATCAGCACGTCTAGCTTCTGGCAGTAGCCAATCTTTGAAAATATAAATAAGCAAGGATTTTAGAAGGCTACTGTGTGAATACAACAGTTTTACATGTCGCTATGAAATAACGAACACTTTTGATATATTTTTTAGTTTTGTATTTAATACAGTTTATTAAAAAACTAATTTTATTCCCACTCTGTATTATTCTTCTTCTAGTGTACAGCTGCCAACCATAGTTAAATCTGATTAGGCCCCATGCTGAGTTAATCAGTCTGATAATGTCAGACATTATTAAGAAAGCATATATGGTATGGTCACAATGTCTTCTATCAAAAGCATGTACACCACGGCCTTTGTTTTCCCAGAATACTGCAAATGCTTAAATTAGCTCAGTTTTATTTTGTTTTGTTTTAAAGAATGAAAGAAAAAAAAAAACCTCTTATCTCTTCTTTCCTTAAGCAGGTACAAAAAAATTATTCTGTTAAAATATTAATACTATGATGAGCTATTTCTTTTTATCAATCCTTGTTTATATAATGAAATAATCTCAAAATCAGTCACGATTAGAAATAAAAACAAAGTATAAGTGCTCACAATGTAAAACGGTATCCGAAGATAATATCTCGAGATAACTTTCTATTTTTGTTCATAATGACAAAGACCTCAAAACACAAACCATACTCTCTGCTTATGATTTTTAGTTTTGCTACTCTCAAGCTTAACTCTGAGCAATCAAAGGAAAAAGTAGCATGATCATTTGAACACGTCTGTGTCACGATCACACTATAAGATTCATACAATATATTTTAGAAGGCAGAAAGCATTATGAAATACGTTAATGTTTTTGCAGAGTTTCTACCTTTTGCTCCTTCTGAGGTCATGGAAAGATTCCAAAAAGATAAATGAAAGGGAGTTAGATCTATGCTAATAGAAATTAACCTCTCCTTAGTTTATATACTAAAATTTTTCTGTTAAAAATTATTTTTAACTTACTCAAGAGCAGTACAGTTTTCTAGTATTCAGTTTTAAAGGGGTTGTTTCTTGAAACTAACACAAATTTAAAAGCAAAAATTAGAATAAATGAAGTGTAACTTTTATAGAACTATAATTCTAAGAAACGGGTTGCAATTTACTATCTATATCTTAGGGAAAAAAGTAGGAGGTAGATAACTTACTGAAGGAGCTGTCTAAGGATATGAATAATTGAAAATCATGAGGCCTAACAACAAACCTACGCACATGCCAGATAGCCGTCTTACTTTCACTGGCATCACAAGGCAGACAAAAAGGAAAAGAAATTCTAAAATAAAATAAAATAAAATAAAATAAAAATAAGCTTATCTCTACTTTTCTCCCCCATCCTGTGTATTATCAACCTACAAAGCCCTCAGTATCTTTCAGTAAACGCTTTAAGTGACATCCTCTCTGATGTGGTCTGTGGAGGTCAAATGGGATGCAAGCAAGCATTATTATAAACAGAAAGAAACTCAAATTCAGATTTTTAATGAATCTGGATCTGCTGGGCAACATATTCTGCTTCAAATACGAACTTAGTCTTCTGGACAGGGACAAAAAGGGATTGGGAATTCTCTAACTTCTAAGCCTTGAACCATCCCTCAAGGCACCCCTTCAAACTATGCCCCCCACCCCGCTCCAATCCCATGATTATGGATTTCTTTTTTAAATTTCTGGTTTCTTTTTAAAGAATTTAAGTACCTCTCTCTACCCATCAAACTGACAATAATAACGTTGCTGAAAATTACAGGGCAATAGAAAATTTCATACATTACAAATCCATTGTTCAATACCAGCCAGCGTTCTTTTTAAAAAGAAAATCCTCTTGGGACTCCTCCACTTAAAACACTTCAAAGCCTTCCCATTGCTCTTAGGAAAAAGAACAAAATCCTTAACATGGCCAAAAAGACCCTGTGTGATCTAGCCCCAGCCTCATCTTGAGCCACTCTTCTCCAGACACCTCAGGATTCCAGTCACACTTCATCTAATTTCAGTTTCTAGAACATCCCCATCTTTTATCCACCTTAAGGCCTTCACACATGCCGTCTCCTCACCCTAAAACATTTCCTTTACCCACTTTGCCTACTCAACTTAGGCTGCAATGGTGTTTTTTCAGATAATTTCTTTCTTGCCACCCCTCTCCACACCTTGTGTAATATACTTTCCAAGTAGCCTACATTTCTCTTTCATGGTCTTTTTTACAATGGCAACTAAATAAATTGAGAGAAGTTGTTGATCTCCAAGTCTTTTCCTCTACAACGTGGGCATCAACAATGGTTGTCTTGTTCATTAGTATAGTTCTCCTGCCTAGCTCAGTGCTCTGCACATAGTAGGCACTCAGTTGTTTCTTGACGGGCGATATTAATAACACGTACTTCACAAGGTTATTTCAAGAATTAAACAATCCATATAAAGCCCAGGTTCTGACCAGTACCTGTAATTGACAGGTTAGCTATTATTATTAATATTTATCTTACATAAGAGTGAATAAATAAGGGCAATTAGGCAATATTTATTAAAACTGTTCAAAAGTGGACACTGATTGACACAGCTCCACTCTATTTAACTCCATAGCATTTATTGTAAAGAAATGAGTGCTATCAGAATATTTAAAGAATATTCAATGCATGATTATTTTAAGAAGAATTCCAGTGATAAAGGATAAATTATGGAACATACAAGTAAAGAAATATATGGACACTGAAAATCATTTTCTTAATGAATCAAGGCATTTCTTCAACAATACGAGTTTTTGTAACTTAAAAGGCTATCATAAAATACTAAATTTTTGCATTCACCTACTGCCATTGGTTTTTAACATGATCCAAGATCAGAAATCAGCACCATATGTAGGGAGACAAAATACTGCAGTATAGCAATTCATTGCTACTGTGCCTTAAAAAAATAATTTTTAAATCAACAGCTCCTGTCCTGTAATATTTGACCTCCCTTCTTTCATCAGTAGCACTTTTTCCCCCCAATGTATCAAAGGGTTTCTGCACAAGAATGATTCAATCACTAAGAAGAGTCAAGTCTGTTAACAACTGAGTCATTTTTAACAGCATGTACTGTGTCAACTTCAAATGAAAATAACCCTGGAAAGTGGAAGAATGACTCCTAATTCAACAATTTTAGAAGTTCCTTCACTTATTTCATGATACTTTAAAATTACTGTATTACATTTGATACTATAAAATTGTTTTATAAGTGTAAACCATTGGTGATGGTTAATTTTATGTATCACCTTGACTAGGCCAGAAGAGTGCCCAGACATTTGCTCAAATATTATTCTGGGTGTGTCTTTAAGGGTATTTTTGGATGAGATTAACATTTGCATCACAGACTGTGTAAAGCAGACTGTCCTCCCTAATGTGGGTGGCCCTCATCCAATCAGTTCAAGGCCTGAATAGAACAAAAAGGCTGATCCTCCCTGGAGTAAGAGGCAACCCCTCCTGCCTGATCGTTTGAACTAGAACATCAGTCTTTTCCTGCCTTCTACTCAGACTGAAACATCAGCTTTTCTCGGGTCTTAAGCCTGCCAGCTTTTGGACTGAAGCTTATGCCATTAGCTTCCTGATTCCCAGGCCTTTGGACTCAGACTGAAACTACACCATCGGCTCTCCTTGATCTCCAACTTGCTGACTGCAGATCTTGGGATGTCCCAGCCTCCATAATCACGTGAGCCAATTCCTTACAATAAATCTCTTTCTGTATATGGTATATACATCCTGTTGGTTCTGTTTCTCTGGAGAACCCTGACTAATACATTGTCCCATATCCCCACTTCAAAACTCTCCCCTCTCACACATACACCCTAACACACTCACAATCATTATCTTTTGAAGGCCCATCAGAATACAAGTTCCAGAAACTCAAGGTCCATTTTTCTCTTCATTATTGCTATCATTTTCACTTTTGAGTGCCTACTCCAGTGCTAAGCATAGGGAATAGAGGAATGAATAAGATCAAGTCTGTTGTCTCCAAGTTGCTCACAGGTTAGAGAAGATGCAAGTAAACCCGATCAGGGACAGCTTGTTAACAAAAGGGGTACAAATTCAGTTGTCAGGAGGATGTCATAAGTGTTGGACAATTATTGTTCTTAATCCAGGACTTGCGACTGAAAACCAAATTTGCTTGAGAAAAACAACTGCATACCTAGGAGAACCTATTAAATGAATTCCTGAAACTTATGAAGCACTATAACTAAAAACAAATATCCACACAAATGAGAGCTGACAGGGAGCATTCTGACACAGGGAGCTGGAAATATCAGAAGCCAGTAATGATTTGTCCACTCAAACCATTTCTTTCTTATTTCTTTTGCCAAGGCATGGAGATGGAAAGCTCGAGACAAATACTGGGTTGGTACTTGTATCAGCGCCTATCCTCTTCAGGGCCAGAATACCTGAACCACACAAAATCTTGGCTAGGAGGAGAGCAGAATGAGCCCTGCAGACTAAGCCTCAGCTCCAATGTGTTTGCAAACCAGACTGAGTGGTTCCCCTGACTCCCAAGTCTTGATTCCAGGCTCCTCCCTGAGGTGACAAGTAACCTGGGCCTATGGGGCTCTTGTAGAAAGGAGTGCAGGGACAGCAACAGACAATCTCAGCCAAGCCCTTCCTGCACAAATCCGCCATCCCAGCACATGCTCTACACCCAAAGGCAATCTTACCACAGTGGACTGAGGGTGGCACCAGAAGAGGAGGATTCCTGACCCTCACCTGGGACGAGGAAGATCATGTGGCAGAGGGAGCCCACTAGATACAAGAAGCAAAATCATCCACTGGAGGAAAAATGGCAAAAAGGAAAGGAGGCTTGACCACAGAGTCAAGGGCCCAGCAGGGACCTCTCTGGCCCATTGCTGCTGGGGTAGTAACCAGACAGTAAATGCATGAGCCACTCAAGGCCTGCATCTGGACAAGGCATTTATGGAATCCCCAGTTATACGGAAGGGGCTCCAGACCAAGATTTTTAAGGAATTCCTAGTACCTGCTGTTACCATGACCCCATTTCTTGATTCTTGGCTCCCTGGGGCTGCTAGGGCCTGAGAAAATATGTTCTTCACTTAAAAATAGGATGAAAAAATGTTCCCCCTCTTCTCTACTAGGTCCTTCACCACATTAAGCTGCACATCATTTTCCTTCCTCCATGATTTCTCTCTATCACTCCCATTGCCATGGCCTTTCTGTTCCCTGGCCACAAAGAGTTCTAGTACTCTGCACAATCTATTTCAGCTGCCACTGCTCCTGTTGAAATATCAACTAAAAGCTGTTCTTTGGTGCACAGAGCAGATGACATTCTCTTAACTAGCCTTTTGCACGATAGTAAAGCATTTTCCTCTCTCTCCTCTGCCCCTCACCCAGTCCTGAAATCCTCTCCCTTTGGATGGTGAGAACAGATCTGGACAGGTTGTGCCCCCTTCCAGTCAATAAATACATTTCAGTCTCTGAGCATTGTCTACACTTCTTTATTTCAATGTGTCCTCAACAGCAACATAGACTCTAAAGCCTTTGGTCTTTAGCTTTAAACTCTACATGCCAAGTATAAGTGGGTTTCAAATGCACTACCCACCTAAAACAAACTTCCTATATGAGAGAGGCAAATCCAGCTTCCTTATCAGCAGCTCCCTGTCACATGCATTCCTAGATGAGGAAGCCCCTGAGGCAGAGGGAGCCACTAGGTACAAAAGCAACATCATCCACTAGAAGGAGAAATGGCAAAAAGGAATACATTTTTATTTTCACTAGGATTCTTGGTTTCTCTGTCACTCTCTAGATTATTCCATCTTCCAGCCCCAGTTCCCCTTATTTACAACTCTCACAATAGCTCTCATTTTCCAGACTTAGGAGAAAACTGCTGCTGGTATCAGTCACCTCTCCAGTCGGGTCATGCACTCTTGATTCACATCCTGACTTCGTCCACCTTTTCTAGGCTGTACTCCTCTGTATGACCTGGGGAGGGTGGGGGAGTGGAACTGGAAAGATACTGTTACTTCTCTTTCAGTAGAACTGATCCATTTGCCACCCTCAATGATCTGTATTCCATCCCCTCCAGTCCCAATCATGTGCACCTTATAACATCACTCTGCTTTTTAATCTTCAATTATTCCCTCTCCATTTGTTCCTTCTGCTTAGCATATAAACAGTCTCAAGCCTCTTCAAGTCCTCATACAATAATTCTTCTTCAACCCTGGGGCCCCTAGCTTCTGGTTCTCTCCTTCTTCCCATTATAACCTGCAACTACAAGAGAAGTCTACACACACGGTTGCTACTTCTTCATTGTGCACTCACTCCTGAACCCAATATAATGGGGTTTCTACTCTGCAACACTCCACTGATGCTGTTCTTGCTAAGATATAAAAGACCTGTCTTTGAAATGTAGTGACACTTGTCAGTCTTTTTATCTAACATGGCATCTCTCTGCTGTATTTCACAGGACTGAAAAATATCTTTTTACCGAAAATTTACATTCTTGGCTTCCATGATAGTCCCCTAGCCTGGCATAATTACCCATTCAATTGTGAGCTTAATAAAACTAACAACTATCACTATGTTCCTTGTTTATACTTCTCAATTTTCAAAACAAAGATGTTAACGCTACTACCCGCTCATTTGATTTCTGAAGTATATACAAAGCCCAGGATTGACTGGCAAATGTGCAGACCATCCATTCCATTCCTCTCAGTATTTTGGATTGTATATATGGATCATACCAAACCATGCATGCTTGGTCCATATCATCATGGTATCTCACACAACTCTTCTTACCAAATCATGCTTTGGCATCATGGCCTCAAGTTTCAATGTGGGCTCAAAAAGAAGCAGTCCTATCAAACCCATCACCACATATAATATAGGAAATGATATTGAAGAAATCATTCCCAACATCTCCCAAAGAGATTCCTTTTGAGGCTCCCAAAGGGGGACTCTATTTGAGAATCAAGTTCTAAGAAAAGGGTTTTATGCAGTATTCTCCCATACCCCACTTGCCCCCCACCCCGCACCTTTTTTTCTTTTGCTCTAGGAAATTCAGAGTCAAATTCACGGTCTAGTCATAATAGACATGACTACCTAAAGACATGAACGACCAATATTTTCTTTTTCTTCCTGGTTTGGACATTTATTGAGGTTTGCATTTCTGCTCTGTAGAGATTAGGAGCAAAGGTTAGACTTCCTAGGTTTGCATTCTAGCTCCATCTCCCAGAATGTTAAATTTTGGCAAGTTACGTAACACCTCTAAGCATCATTTTCTCAACTGCAAAACAAAGATAATAGTAGTAACTACATCATATGGTTGGTGTAAGGATTAGATAAGATCATCTGCCTAAGCTCATAGTAAGCACTCAGTAAATGTTAACTACTATTATTTTATTATTATTATTATTCACCACAAATCCTCTGTGGAATGAGATGGAGTATAAAGATACTGCAGTCTGGGTCGCTCATTCTAGAAGCTTGTGAACAAAACAACAGGGAGGCTTAGGCCTATCTATTCTAAGGTACCAATGACCTATGTATGCTGTTTCACCAAAATTTTAAACTAATAAAAAAGGGTTAAGAACACTATGACTTTGTTACTATTTATATTTTTATAAAATCTTACCCTAAGTCCAAGAAATAAACTATCTATGAACCAAGTTCTACAATATTGTATAAAGTCAAGTCTTTTAATGTTCCTTCTAAGTCTTTACCAAAATACTATAAAAATTGAAATGATTGAAATGGTCTCTTTTTTTTTGGTGAGGAAGATTGGTCCTGAGCTAATAACACCTGTTGCCAATCTTCCTCTTTTTGCTTGAGGAAGACTGGTCCTGAGCTAACATCTGTGCCCATCCTCCTCTATTTTGTATGTGGGACACTGCCACAGCAAGGCTTGGGGAGTGGTGTAGGTCCATGCCCAGGATCCAAACACGCCAACCCCGGGCCGCTGAAGCGGAGTGTGCCCAAATTAACCACTGCACCACCAGGGCAGCCCCAACTGAAATGGTCTTTTGATAAGCAATTATGCTCCTTAAAATTCAGCAGGGCTGTGTTCCAACCACACTCTTTTTTTAAAACATATATCTCACAAATCATTACAGCTTTTAAATGAAAAACCCCTTCCCCAAGTATAATAGAAAAAAAAAAAGATAAGCATCCTCCACTATGTTGACATGACCCTACTTATGTTTCAAAAAGAGACTCAAGAAGCAGCTGAATCTGTTACCCTATTACTGTCAGAACAGTTAAATGTCAATTACGCCAAAGCCAAAACCATTGTTACTGGCAGATGGTCTTCAGAAATTCTATTCAACAAGTTAACTCTTTTAATTACTTAAGAAGTTCAATTCAAACACACAAAAGATCTTTGTGTAAATGGTTGAACACAGTATCTTTCTATATGGCTCTCATATATAAACATCAGACCTTACAAACTAACACCTGAGAAAAAGATTTAAATAAATAAACGACAGAAATCCATGGTTGCTTGCTCACCTAACTCAATTAGATGTCAAAATCCCCCAGCTGTCCCCATGGCTCAAGTAGTCAGTTCATCAAGTGTAGAGTTAATGTACTGCTATATCCCAACTTCACATTTTCTCTCAGCTAAGAACATACCTCCACCTCTCATGTAAAAGTTAATTGTCCCTTCTCTCATCCTCATTACAGAGGGGGAGACATTAGTCCAGTAGATACATCTCTGCTTTGTAACACCAACTTCACACCCGCTTTTCCTCATCAGAAGGAAGTTCTTTTCCTCTGTACACTTAGAAAACAAACTAGCACAATTCCAAAAGAATTTTATGCCTTCTGAAGACAAAGACTTGTATACTGAAATTTAAGACTACGACAGCATTTAAACATTATGCCCATCTTGGTGGTTTGCCTTAACTTCATAGATAAAAGCTTTTTCTAGTACCAATGCATTCCAAACAATCTTGCATCTCTTTCACAGAATACCATACTTTAAAAAGGACTTTCAAACACATTTTAAGGATTCTACCATACCCTTATACTGCTTACTAAATACCAAATACTGAGTTCCATTAAATTACATGAATTTATCACATGTGAGATATCTTACTTTTTTTATAAAATAATCACATTTTTACACATAATTGGATTAAAAAAACATTTTCACATCCTATATTTTATGTTTTCTGGTGTTTGTATTTTTTAAATTAAAACCACACTATGAAATATTCCTGGCATTAAAAATAATTCAAGTACAATTTGGTACAGGCTTACAATTTATAACTGTTTTCCAATTCTAAAAAAAAAATAGCATTGTAAATATATGTAATAAATGAATTAGATAAGTGTTTTTAAATTGAATAATATATCCATCATACTTAACCATATGTATAATGACTCATCAAACAAAAAAGGACTAATATATCAGAAATCTCCTTTATAAGTCGAATGTTTTCAAAGACACACAGATTAGTAATTTTTAACCCAGCAATGTTACACACATATCAAGAACTACATTGTAATGAATTAAAAGGGGAGGACAGATTTAACTCTAAGATACCATATTAAATGACACGAAAGAAAGAATAACATTTTAATTTTTAAACATCCAAACAATTTCCACAGATACAATATAAGGTAATTTTTCTACATGTGAACACATACACATGCAATATAGGCTTTGGTCACTAAATTCTACTCTAAGAAAAACTGCAGTATGTGAGTGCTTTTTTAAAAAATACTGTTTTTTCATGAGAAGAAACAATACAGTAACAATGCAACATTTTCACTAAACATTTAGAGTCAAGGAAAAAAACCCCTAATACCTTATAAAACCATGCCCCCAAAATAACTTAAATATAACTTTATAAAACTGAGCAGAGCTACCTTTGGGATAACTTCCCATTCTTGATCACATGTATACATATACGCACACACATACACACACACACTTATAAGGATCATGAAGGAAGGAGACAGTGATTTAGGGGGGCCCAATGGATGTGGAGAGGCTGCCTTGTTTATTTTAAGAGAGAGGGGATGGCCCTTCAGTGGCTCTTATGTAGTTACTCAAGAAATCCTATGACGTACCAGTTGGTAACATTCATATCTCTGTTCCATACATTTTTTTATAATCTAAAGTGACTTTTTGTGACTTCTTTTCCACTATAAGGAACAAGTGGCATTTGAAATGAAAAACACAATACCATTTACATTAGTACCCCCAAAAATGAAATACTTAGGCATAAATCTAACAAAATATGTATAAGCTCTATATCAGCAAAACTAAAGAAACTGATGAAAGAAATCAAAGAAGAACTAAATAGAGCTATATTCCATGTTCATGGATAGGAGGATTCGATATTGTCAAGATGTCAGTTCTTCCAACTTGCTCTACAGATTCAATGCAATTCCAATAAAAATTCCAGCAAGTAATTTTGTGGATATTGACACACTGATTCTAAAGTTTATATGGAGAGGCAAAAGACCCGGAATAACCAACACAGTATTGAACATTAAGGAAAAAGTTGGAGGACTACCCAACTACTAGACTTGCTATAAAGCTACAGTAATGAAGACAGTGTGGTATTGGTGAAAGAACAGACAGATCAGTGGAACAGAATAGACAGCCCAGAAATAGACCCACATACAGTCAACTGATCTTTGACAAAGGAGCAAAGGCAATACAACAGAGCAAAGATAGTTTTTCAACAAATGGTGCTGGAGCAACTAGATATCCACATGCAAAAAAAATGAATCAAGGCACAGACTCTTTACAAAAATTAACTCAAAATGGATCACAGACCTAAATGTAAAATGCAAAACTATAAAACTCCTAGAGGGTAACATAGGAGAAAATCTAGATGACTCTGGGTTTGGTGATGATTTTTTAGATACATCAAAAGAACTCATAAGCTTGACTTCATTAAAATTAAAACTTTCTGCTCTGTGAAAGACACTGTCAAGAGAATGAAGAGAAGCCACAGATTTACAAAAGATACATCTGATAAAACACTGTTATCCAAAATATACAAAGAACACTTTAAACTCAACAATAAGAAAATAACTCGATAAAAAAAAGGGCCAAAGGCCTTAATAGACACCTCACCAAAGAAGACACACACAGCCAATAAGCATATGAAAAGATGCTGCAATTCATATGTCATCAGGGAAATCCAAATTAAAACACAATGAACCACCACTGAAAACCATTAGAATGGACAAAATCGAGACACCAAATCTTGGCAAGGATGTGGATCAACAGGAACCCTCATTGCTGGTAGGAATGCAAAACAGTACAGCCACTTTGGAAGACAGTTTGATGGTTTCTTACAAAACCATACTCTTACGACAGGATCCAGCAATCACACTGCTTGTCATTTAGCCAAAGAAGCTGAAACGTGATGTCCACGTAAAAACCTGCACACAGATGTTTACAGCAGCTTTCCTCCAAAACTTGGAAGTAATCAAGATGTCCTTCAGTGGATGAATGGATAAATAAATTGCATTATATCTAGACAATGGAATTGGAGTGGAATTTAGTGCTAAAAAGAAATGAGCTATGATGCCAGGAAAAGACATGGAGGAACTTTAGGTGCAGATTACTAAGTGAAAGAAGTGAGTATGAAAAGGCTACATACTGTATGATTCCAACTATATGACATTCTGGAAAAAGCAAAACTATGGAGTCAGTAAAAAGATCAGTGGTTGCTAGGGCTTGGGGGAAGGAGAGATGAACAGGCAGAGTACGCAGAATTTTTTAGGGCATGTAGATACATGTCATTATAAATTTGTCCAAACCCATAGAATGTACACCACCAAGAGTGAACACTCATGTAAACTATGGACTCTGAGTGATAATGATGTGTCAGTGTAGGTTCACCAATTATAACAAATGTACCACTCTGTTGAGGGACGTTGATAACAGGGGAGGCTATGCATGTGTAGGGGCAGGAGGTGTATGGGGAATCTCTGTATTTTCTGCTCAGTTTTTCTGGGAACCTAAAACTGCTCTAAAAAATAAGGTGCATGTTTAAAAAAATGTTACAGATACAAAAAAATAAACAGATTTCACTTGTATAAAAATGATCACCTTAAAGAAATAAACTGCCAAGGATTTTCTGTGTTTCAGAAAAAGTCTTTATTTCACACAAGTCAAAATGTTACAACATGCACTTTCTCCTTTCTTGAGGTTAGATCCATTTTCAGAAGATCACGACCAAAAGAAACATGTTTGTTATAATCACAGTGATCTGATTTTTGATAGCTCATTTTACTGTAGTTGTTGTTAATAAAATTGATATAGAAAGGCAAACTACTTAAAAGCAGCCCATTCAAAAGCACTACCTTAAGGTGACTTTTTTCAAAAGTCCGTGAGTCAGTTGACAGAAACAGGTTTAAGGTATTTTCTACTTTCTACTATTACTATTAACCCCACTTACATCAAAATCATTTCCAATGCCATGACTCACACTCTCTCATATTATCATATCTCATATTATCATACCTCACATCTCTTCCTTTTCGTTCTATTAAAAAACATCTACTAGTCACCATCATTGCTCCCCTTGTGAAGCATCTACTGTTTTGCCTCCTGCCTTTCTAAGCAAATGTAAGTTCTTAGTCTTATCTTCAGTATGTTCAATTACTTGCTCTAATCTTGCATGTGCAGTTGCCATTCCATCCTGCTAGCATTCCAATCCCATCCCTGTGCTAGGCTGAGCCTCCATTATGAGGATAATTAATTCATACTTCACAAAGCAATCACATGGTTATATATGTACTGTCATCTCTTCTCATTAACCTTTTCTTTTTAAATCCATTTCTAACACTCATTTCTCCTAGGAAGAGAATTTTTTAATGGCAGTGGCTGAACAGATGAAAGAGGCAGTTCTAAACAGAGAAAAACAAAAACACAAAACCTAAGGAATTATACTAAGTGTAGGAGATTTCTTTCTATCAATTTTATAAACCTGGAGGATAAAGAAAGGTAAAGCAAATGCCAGCCTGTATTCTATACATTTTTCCATAAAATACTGATATTTTCTCCAAATAAAAAGAAGAGATGAAAGTGATGCTGATACATATAGGATAAGATATTGGGTATTTTTTTGGCTTCAAATGTACCATGAATCAAGAAAAAAAGTAAAAGCCAGAAGAAAGTCCTAACATATTAAACTTTTCTTCCCTTAAGCAAGATAAAGCAGTGAAGCTAACACAGGAGAGCTGTTTTATTGCACATCTTCACTCATGAGATTGGCCCTTAGAAATATAAGAATAAAAGCTCATCTTACAGTTTGATTTAACAGGCTTTGAGGCATGGAACCAGTGAAAGGCTGGTCTGCTCTGACAGAGAAGAGCTAGGTGGGAGAAGATCACCAAGCAAGATCTCGGGCTAAGCCATCTGCTGTGGTTGTCATTACATCCATGCCATTTAGATGACAACCTGAGGCCACTGTAGTTCTGGCTTGGCCTCTCCTAAAAGATGGAGACCCACACAAAGAAGCCATGGTTCAGGAGTTAACAATAGTTTCTCCCATAAGCCATATTCATCTAGAGGAAAGGAATACATGGTCCATAAAAACACCCTATCCCCAAGACCTGAGGTAGGAAAATGGAGAAATTACAAAGTTGGTGTCACTTCCTTCTTGATTCACAACACCCCAAAAAACAGATTTCTATTTTTTGTTAAATATCTGATGTTCAATCAAAACATGTACAGGGGGTAGGAATAATGAAATAGACTGCATATTACTCAAACTAGAATATATGCCCTCTAGCAACCTCTGGGGGAATAAAATGGAAACAGTTACAAGGAGAAAGTGATTTTGTGTGTGATGTGTGAGCATGTGTGTATGTGTATTTGTGTGTGTGTATACACATGTGGGCCTTAGAACTAAGTAGATAAAGCTTCTAGATAAACACCTAAATATCAAAGCAATATCTAATGCATTGCATTAAAATGTAGAGAACTGAGAGCAAAAAAATGCAGCCATGCTACTGACCTAAGTTAGTAGTATTATGAAAAATTTATATATCGTAATAATTTCAAAGGAATTTTATTGTTTTCAAAGAAATTGACATAACATCAAGAAATCAAACTTTTCCTGTTTTTTTTTAAGTTTATAACTAAGAATTAAAATGCTCTTGATTAAATAACATACCCTTCAGGAACACCCTTTAAACTACACCTGCTTTTTGTCAAAGATTAAAACACAGAAGAGTCTTTAGTTTGTATTACTAATAAAAACCCACGCACACACATATCTCTTGTTATGGAATATCCTTTAAAATAAAAGACTAATAAAACACTAATCTAAATCCCCACGCATTCAATATAAGGCAATATCAATATTTTACTTAGATGTACAAATAGCTAAAATAAACAATCATCATTTTAATTAGAAATATCATGATGAGGGGCCACCCAGTGGCGCAGCAGTTTAGTTCGCGCTTGGCAGCCTGGGGTTCGCGAGTTCGGATCCCGGGCACCTGCGGACGCACTGCCTGTTAGCCATGCCGTGGTGGCGTCCCATATAAAGTAGAGGAAGATGAGCACGGATGTTAGCCCAGGGCCAGTCTTCCTCAGCAAAAAGGGGAGGATTGGCAACAGATGTTAGCTCAGGGCTGGTCTTCCCCACAAAAAAAAAGAAATATCATGATGAGACTATAAATACAATCCTATTAATTTCAGTGAAGTCTTTTCCATACACAGTGAAAGCACGTGTATACTAAAAAGAACTTTGTAATCAGAACTTTATAAGAACCAAAGAAAAATTTGGTGGCCGTGACTCACATGCCCACTTTATTTCTAAAGAGCAGGCAAAAAGAATGATCTCCACAGCTGCCTCATAGGCTTACGATGGGCAGCATCGTTGGCTTTTATAACATAGTGCTATTTCCTGAATTAACTTCAAAGGCTGGTTTGGGAAAGTTTACTAATAAATACTCTTAGAAGCTGCTCTGCTGAAGTATTTCATTCCCAGCTACTGGGAAATTTATCCATCAGTAAAAGTGTTTAGATTAAAAAAAGCTAAATCTGCTGAAAATCAAGACAAACACACCATAGGTGATAAAAAGCAAAATATTCAGAAGCTCATATTTTTGTAAAATAGAAAAAAGGAGATAGCTTAGACCTATCAACCACTTCCTACTTAGACCAGTGTCAATTATCTGGAAGTGCCATTTCTCCCTATTTTAGCTCTTTCTATACCTGTATTTCTCAATTCCCTTTAGCTGCCTCACTAAATCCCTGAATTTTTGCTTTCTGTTCATATAGCTTATCACTAACAAATAGTAAACCTCTACCTTTTACCTTTTTTAAATTGTGCTATTTTAAAGTTAAATGAAAGCTACCCCTTAAACCGGCCTTCACTATCTCAAAATAAACTGTTCTTAAGATGTGTTGAAGATGGCCAAGTCAAAAGAACTCATAAACCACTTTAGGCAGCACTGGCTTATCCTTTTCATTACCAGATTTCTTTTAAACATGGTCATATGTTTACTGACATATCAAAAGGCATAAGAAAAAAATGCCTTAAAGAAACTAACAGAATCCCTAAATCCCTTTAAGATCATTTAACTTCCTTGCGAATAGTGTAGCTACACCCTGCCTTTCCAGATTGCTCTTCTCCTCACTCCCATCCTCTCTTCTAATTTCTATGTATCCTTCAAAACACAGCTTACATATGGCCTCCTGCAGTAAGTCCTCCTTTCCCAGCCAGGATCACCAGCAACCCCCCTTCATGTAATCCCATAAACATCCTATGGTTTCCTTTAGAACAACACAATGTCTTGAATTTTGTGAACAGGAATTTTTAAAAGGCCAAACAAACCTTAACACAGAAATTTAAGCCAATATATTGGACATGAGTTAATTATTGGTCCCCATGCTGGATCACAAGTTCCTTGAGAACAGAGGCTTTTTCATTTCTGTATCCCTAGTTACTTGCACAAACTAGTAAGGACCAATTTCTTAAACATTGGCTACTCACTCTCCTATCATAGCCCCACAAACACCTAGTTACTTACATCTGCACAAACACAGGACAACCAGATGTTCCCTAAATCCAGGATTAATATCTCTGTGACTTTGCTCATGCTCTTCCCTATATCAGGAATCTCATTTCATCTTACTTTTATTTACTTCATGGATCTTCTGCTGCCTTCAAAGACCTCCACCTGAAAACACACTGCTTCTTTCACGACCTTTTACCATCCTTCAAGGCTCAGCAACCTGTCACAACCTCTGTAAAGTCTTTCCAGCAGCACTCAGACAAAATTACCTCTCTTCCCCAGATTTCAAATCATTCGTGAAGTAAACATGGGCTGAAGTATTTAATAAAGTGACGGGTATCAGGGTCTAATTAGATGCACAGATGATTCTCCTCAACTTAAGCAAAGCTCCCTTGAGCAAGAACCAAGTTATTTATTTTCATTCATTCCGACCCTCAAATACATGCCTAGAAAATTTCATAAGCACTCCATAAATTTATTAAATATATACTACTTGGCTGACTTTTCTGTGGCATAATAGTATAGAATGTAAATTAATGGTTCTACAATAATGTGAATAAAAGGAACAGCATCTCGTTGACATTTTTAGGTTCATACACATTTTTCAGTGCCTTTAAAAATCTGATTTATTTTATTAAGAAACATTAACTTTTAAGGTTCACCTGACTTTATAAGAACCCAGTACACATGTAGAAAACTGAATTTCAAGAGTCTTCCCAGAGCATATATCTCTCCATCAACAGCATACTTCTTTTTACTGTAATTCTATTCCTCGAGACTAGCAGTTCCTTGAGAAGAACTAGATTTGCTTAAAGTATAAATCACATTTAAATTTTAAAATTTGTATAACTATTTCAGAGAGGACACAGAGAAAAAAGATCATCCATAACCTCATTACTCTAATGCAAGGATTATAAATTAAACTTTCTTCTTTTCCTTTCAAGTGTTTTTTACATTTGTATTTTATAAATTTACAATCATATAGTACATATAGTATACTCCTTTTAATATGCATCTTTTTATATTACTGTACAGTTTGTCCAATTATTTTTATTGGAAACATAACCATCCAATAAAGGATTAACCACAATTTAGCCATTTCTCTTCACATAACACTGTTTACTTTCACATTTTCACTGGTATACATGTCTTTATTTTTAACTATTTTCCATAGGCTAGAGCCCCTTATGTTAAATTACTGAATTAAAGGTTATGAACAACATTTCTATTGCTACTGAAGCACAGTGTCAACATGCTTTCAATTAGAGTTGTATCTTTCAAGTCCTCCAGCAACAGCAGTAGTTTCAGCAGCACTGATATGATTCCCCCTTGTTTAAAATCACATTTCCTAGATTCCTAACATGGTTAAACATTTCCCATATGCCTGTTTACTAACCATATTTCCTTTGTGAACCCTGTTTTTGTACTATGCCCATTAACCTAGGGCAGTCATCATGGTTTTCTTACTGGTTTGTCATCCTCTGCCTGTCCCATTTACTGTGAATACATTTTTCCAGTTTGTTATTTGCCCCTTTGGAGTACTTTTTCCTCCCTCTCCACCAACACACACATTTTTTGTGTGTGTGTCTGTGAGGAAGACCAGCCCTGAGCTAACATCTGTTGCTAATCCTCCTCTTTTCGCTGAGGAAGACTGGCCCTGGGCTGACATCCGTGCCCATCTTCCTCGACTTTATATGGGACGCCGCCACAGCATGGCTGACAAACAGTGCGTTGGCAGGTGCCCGGGATCCGAACCCACGAACCCCGGGCTGCCAAGCGCGAACTAAACTGCTGCACCACTGGGCCGGCCCCCAACACACACATTTTTAAGCATTGTAGTTTGCAATTTTATCTAGTCAAACTGATTGTTTTTTTCCTTATAATTTCTTCTATCAGTTCTAGAATCATCCCCCAAATCTATTTTCTCCTAGTTTTATTTTTCTTTTATATTTAACCCTCTAACCCATGAAAATAAGGAATATGTCACATGCATGCCCCCAAAAGAACGTATTTAAGTACCTTTCACATGCTAAGTATTCAATAATGTTTCTTAAATATTCTTTATTAAGAGAAAATGTAGAAAATACTACCCATTATTGTAATTTTAATAGTCTCTTTACAGGCTATTCAATCAATATAAATACAAAAGTAAAATACTCTCTATAAGGAAGGACAAGACAATGCTGCAGATTTGGTTTTTTTCTTTCTATTGTGGGAATATAAATCATATTGCTTAAGAAGATCTGTTTTCATTGGCAAACCAAATTTTAATGTCTGTGGCTAAGTCATACAAATTCTTTTTTCACATACATAGCCTGCAGAGTAGCAAGCTGGATAATAGTGTGTTATTCATTCCCCTAAGCCACAGTCTTTAGATCTGTTACTCACAGGGTTCTACAACTGTGGAGTGAGGAACTACTGAATAATTTATTACGATTCACACCATAACTTACACTGCTGTATAATAATTCACAGACACAATCACTTTTATTATAATGAAACCTTGTTAGGTTTTTTTTGTCAGTCATCAACTCTTCAACAGAAAAAGATGTATGCATATACAATTTATAGATTTAAACCAAGATATCACCCAGTGAGAGCAGACAGCTTTATTCCTCTTTTCTAGCTTGAGTAACTGTAATTTTATTTTGTTGCAGAAAAACAGTCAATTAGACCAAAAAGCCTACTATAATCAAAAACATAATACATGTGCCCTCTTGGATTATAGTACATTTATGTAGAGTACCTGTCAATATAATTTGCATTTGAAAACCTATAAAAACATTGTTAAAATGACAGCTGTGAAAATTAATCTGAGTAGTGAGGTTGGCAGCACAGGCTTTATTTTCCTCTAACAGTTATAGCTTTTACCTGTAAATGTACGGGTATAGCAATAATTGCCAGTAACCCTATCCCAGGTACTCTGAAAGAGTTGCATCTCCTAATACATAGTCCAGAGAGATGATTAGGATTTTATAATCTTTTCTGTTTACCTATAAAACAAAGGAGGAAGATGTAGGAATACTGTTTTCATATATACATTTTATGGTTAGAATATGTTAATTCTAAATATAAATTAATAATCACTTTACAAATTATCTATTTAAGATAATAAATTTAAGAGAGACAAGCTCCTTTAACAGAAAATAAATGTAGTAGGTATACACTTTGCATGAAGACATCAACTATTCTTTAAGTTTCCAAGACTGAATGTTTTAAAATTACAGTCTGCTTTTTAACTTTCTGACAAAATTGAGAAATAGAATAATGATTTAAATGTGAAAGTATGATTTACAGTTCAACTATTACCAAAAAGGATAGCAGCAGCTTGTAAGAGACTTTACATAATTAGACTATTAAAATATAAAATAAACAGCGAACTCAGAAAACAATGGTTCTTTTATCTTCTTGGCGGGGAGAGGGGGGTGTCACTGAAAATTTGATAAAAGCCAAGGACACTCCCTCAGATTCCCACATGCATACAACTTTACTTATCATTTTAGAGGGGTTAATGAACTCCCTAAAGCTGAAACACAGAGGATGGATTAAAAACTCCTGCCACAGAGAACTAGGGAAGAAATTATCCATATCAAAAGGCTAGGTTAATAAAGTTACTGTAATTAAAATGAAATATAATTCCAAGCTTCCTTGCAGCCAAAGCAAACAGAAAATACAATGGGCTAAATAATTCTCAATGGCTGATAGAAGGAAGTGTGCCAGATCATAAGGAAACTTTTCTCTGAAACTAAATCCTTGAAGAATCCTTGTCATGTGAATTCTTACAAAGGGAACACTGAACATCATAAGAGACAATGTATTCAACACAGTTTTATAGGAGATGCAGAAATATTTTCATATAACTGCATCTTATAAAGATTGATAAAATATGAGGGAATAATACTAAAATATAGGACTGACTAGCATTCTGATGATCTAGTCTGATTAAGGTTAGAAATGAGGATATGCCACTACTCTCCAATCTCATGCTTATAAGAGCCTTTGATTCAAAATGAGAAAATTTTCACTGAGTACAGATCTCGTCTCAAAATCCTTAAAGTAGCCACTCTCCAAAAACTGGAGTGGGCATTTGAAACCTTTATATATGACACAATAATGTAACAGAGAATCAAGAATCAGCAGAGAAGACAGGTAAAGAGTACAGGAAATGGAGCCAGTCTGAATATGAATCCTGGCTCATCTACTTAATAGCTGTGTGGCTTGCTAATTGTGCTTATATTTTAGTTTCTCATCTGCCAGGTTGTGATAACAACAGTCGTTACTCTCAATAGAGCTGTTAAAAATTAGATGAGTTAAAATATATAAAGCTCCCAGAACATGTCCATTGAACCCACCTAGAATTGTGAAGATTAAACAGGGTTAGTCAGAGGCTGACGTATATAATTTATCAGCTACTATGTAATCCTTCAAGAATGTATATTTTTAAAACTTTAGGTTAATATAAAAGCCTTTTTATTTTAACTATCAGATTTAATTAAAATAACCTGATTTTTACTTAATGAAAATATTATCAAGGTCCCTAGAATCTCTAACCTTGGCTAATTTAACTACATCTATCCTGATTCAATCCCTTGCTTCCCACTTGTGTACTGTGGTCAAAATTTTAAGAAATTGTAAAATATACTAAGCAGCCTTTAAAGAAAACTGATTAAAGAGTTATTTCTCTATGCATATCTTACTGAATGCCCAGTATTTTTCAAAGCCATTTGTTCTCAAACGATTCCATTTGGCTTCAGCTCTACTGATCTAGTTAATCTTGAATTCATGTACAATTACAGCAAAGTCACATCTTACTCTAGAATTAGATTCTAAAGTCACTGTAAAAGGCACAAACTGCACACAGACAAAATTACCTTTGAATACCTCTCAAATCAGCCTGTAAAGTACTATCCCTCAGTAAGGCCAAAACAGCCAGTTTTCCTCCAGCACTGTTCAGTCACTGTCCATTCAGGTGAATACTAGATGAAGCAGCTGACCTGTTCAACAAAGACTGAAATCACATTTAGGAAAGGGAGCTGTTCACATTATGAAACACAATCAAGAACTGAAAGAACAGCTTCCATCTCTCCCTGAGGGACACACATTCATTGATCAGAAAGACAGGAATGGCTGACTGGACTCTCCTCTGTACTCTTTAAATTGTATTTCTCCCAAGCACGCTCACTCCTTTCTGTAAGGGTATTAAACATACATAGTTGAATTTACAAACATTAAATAAAATGTAATGCACGTGAGATAATGCTTGCACTAAAAATTCTAAAAGTGGTTCTAATTCTATACATTTAATGTTTATATATTATATGTTAATTCTATAATGTGGGACAGTCTTTTTTGTGGTTTTCATATGCGAGTTAGTCAGGAGATGTTTTTGTGCTAAACGTTCTAAATTTTCAATATTCCACTTAGCTGGTAGAACTCAGATTCTGTGAAACAATTTCAAATTTCACCTGATCTCCTTAACCCCTCCTTCAATCAGGGATTATAGTGGGAATTAAGTTGCAGTCTTAGGGAAATTCCAGAAAAATTCCTTTCCTATCTTTGAAATAAAGAAGAACACAAGTGAAGATGTGGGGTAATTCACACCATGTTGCCTAATGAGTATTCCCACATTCAAAAACGGAATCAGATGTCTGTGATTACGGCAGTCACCTGATGGAAACATCTACAGAAATGTGCAAAGCTGGGATGCATTAGGCCAATCAATAATTGCTTTTTGATGAAGAAAAATATTCAACTACAAAAAGTGGGCAACATAACCTATACTTCTGCAACAGAAAGAAACGAGGACAAAATTTATTACAACTGGGAAGTAGAAACAAAAATACACTTGCTTGGCATACGCAGTGGACTATTCTAAAGCTTTATGTTAATCAAAATTTTTACATGGTAATACTATCCTTCTTTTAAAGTACAACACTAAGACTGAAAACTTAGCATCTTTAGAGTTGTTATTTGGGTACAAGATAGAAAACCACAAATGAATTTGTAAGTGACTTTCTACAAGTTACTGTTTCTCTTTAGTAAAAGGGAGTGGGGAGGGAAAAGGAGTAAATGTCGTAGAACTACTTTATAAGCTAATTTCTTGGGGAGAGGTGTGGTGGGAAGTGCCTTTAAAATGAGCCTCTAAATTCAGCCCACTGTCAAAGAAATGCCTTTTCATTACTTTGTGGAAGAATTCTTCTGTACATCCAAATATCTCTGCTTAAAAAATGATATATTCATAGATATAAGTTATATACATCCAGATTATTTTCTGATTTAAATATGAGATAATAAAGAACAAGATATCACAGTACCAGAACAAAATACAAAACCAGTCTAATTCTGTATTTCAGCAATTAATAAATTCTTTTACTTTTTGTTTTCTTTGGGAACTGGCTTTCTGAAAAAAGGAAAATAAAATAAAAAGTCTAGCAAGTCTCCACTGTGGTTATGTATTCACTTAATAAGAAGTGACTGAATGCCTACTAAGTGCCAGGCGATAATCCAGGTGCTTTGTGATGCACTCTCATATAATTCCCGGGGAATACACACATACAGCACTATGGTTTAAAAAGAAATAAAGGGGCCAGCCCTGTGGTCTGGTGGTTAAGTTCCACGCACTCCACTTCAGCAGCCCGGGTCCATGGGTTCAGATCCTGGGCATGGACCTACAGTGCTCATCAGCCATGCTGTGGTGGCAACCCACATATAAAGTAGAGGAAGACTGGCACAGACGTTAGCTCAAGACTAATCTTCCTCAGCAAAAAAAATTTTAAAAAACAGAAAAAAAAAGATTTAATAAAATGTTTCATTTTTAATTGATTTTAACCAGGTAGTTAATGCTCAAAATACATTTTATTGCCTACTTTCAACAACTTGTGGCTAGGTATTCACCTGAAGCTTCTTGCTCCTCCTTTTGAAACCTCTCCTTTTATTTATCCATCCATCCATCCATCCATTTACCTGTAATTGCTCAACCATGGGGATAAAAGTTGGGGGGAGAATGAAAGATTTACTTCCTGAACTTAAAGGGGCACTTTAAGCGGTTTTAGAAAGGTCAGGGGGGAACAAAACCAATTATTTGGTAGATCTAATAAAAGGTTTAAGGTGCTCAGATAACAGAGATGAAAGTGTCCTTTAAAATGCTATTCTAATGCAATATATTATTACTAAACAAAATTGCTTGATTACTCTGATGACTTCAATTATTCACGTTATTATTAACATCAACAGTCCCCTACTAACCTGAATTGGTACATTTAAGAACCGAAGAAGGCCTGTAATATCTTTTTTTGATAAGTTTAGTTATAGTATTTAATTAAAGATATCCAATACTCTGTGCCAATTCAGTCAAGTTTGAAGAAATGATATCCTTTCAGGGTTTCTAGTGTATATTATGATTTTGTAGGAAGAAAACGGGTTTTAAAGTAAGGTTTTGAATTTTGGCTTTGTGTGACCTTCAACAGTGTAAGCTCTCTGAGATTCAGTCTCCCCAGCTGTACAATGAAGGTAATGATACTTAGCTGGAACAGATGCTGTGAAGATATGAGAAAATTACAATATTCAGCACAATGTCTATCACATGTGAGAACTCAATATTTCCTTTTTATCCTCTTTCAAACAATGTATAACCTATTTATCAATTATATACCCTCTTTTACCAAACAATAAATCCTCTGTGGGTTTTTTTTTCATTTATGACCCTCCATTTTTATGTAAATGGAATTTTAACCTCAATATTTTTCACCATCTTTTTCTTTAAATCCCCACAGTGCCTAAAATATTGGCCAAGCACATTTACTAGACCATAATAAATAAGCTCAAAGAGTATTTTCATTTATAAATGTATTTACATAAAAAGAAAAGAAGGAGGAGTATCTGAAATCAGAACCTTCCCAGAAAATGTGGGATGAACAAAGTCCTAAATTCTCTGTATAATACTGGCCCCACTGTAAATTTTTTTCTATTATTAAATTAATTATTGGAATGTATCATTTTTCTTCAGGTCCAATTCTGCAAAATCAGAAACAAAAAAATGTACCTTAGAGTAAATTTTCATTATCTTTCTAACATTATCCATTTGTGTAAAAGAACTCAAAGCATTTTAGAACCAAAGCATACATAGCAGTTCTCCATACAATTATTTTTCCAAGCAAAATTTCCATTCTTTTCTCATAACAGTGCAATAGAAATGGCAATTAACATTAGACATTTTAGTTCCTATTATCTGAAAAATGTAAGCATATACTTACAAATTCAAGAACAACCCAATGAAGGCATTATTAAAATTGGTGAGCCTCACACATTGCTATGTTATTTACTAATCTTCTCTGTATGTTTTCCTCTTTGAAGCATTGTTCTAGTACTCAGCTATAATAAACAAACCTTGCATAGTTAATTATGCCGCTGCACTAACAATAAAAAGTTGGCCCTCTTCCACTTTGACTGTAAAAATCTTCATTAAGGAGGCTAATGAACACTAATACTGAAAAGTCAACTGCACAAAGACATGTAACTTGTTAAAAGAAAGAATGTATATTAGAAAATAAAATTTCCACAAAACTAGAAATTAATCTATATTTACATACAAATAATGTTTGTAAATATACATTTGCCAACATATATTGAGAATATAATTACTAAAGATCATTCAGTCTTTCTTGGTTAAAATTTCTGCAAAAGGCATATTTCTCTTAAAAATTTCTCCTAGCCAGCCAACCCCACTAGTTGGGGTTCGGTGTGCTCCACTTCAGCAGACCAAGTTCGGTTCCAGGTTGTGGAACCACACCACTCATCTGTCAGTTGCCATGCTGTGGCGGCAGCTCACATAGAACAACTAGAAGGACTTACAACTAGAATATACAACTATGTACTGGGGCTTTGGGGAGGGGAAAAAAAAGAGGAAGACTGGCAACAAATGTTACCCCAGGGCGAATCTTTCCCAGCAAAAAAAAAAAAAGTTCCTCCAAAGTATGTTCTAAGAAAACCAAAAACCTAATAAGCATGTTTAAATTTTTTCCCATTTAACAATTTACTGCTTTTTTTTTCCCTATATAAAACTCAGGGTATATGTTTTTCTGCCTATTAAATCACCCCTAATAGATATAATAATAAGAGACTAAAAGCGACACAGGTTTAAAAACAAAACAAAACACCACCATGGTTGGAGAAGGAAATAATCATCAAGGCTGTGTCACTCTGATATACACTGGCAGCTAAAATATCAAGTGAAAATGAATAAATATGCAAACTAAAGAAAAATCCTGAAGCATCATAATTTTCATATAAAATGTAAAATATTCTCTAAACTGACATTAGGTGGAACAAAATCTGCCGCATCCTATTATATTTAAGTATTTTGAAGAGGACTATTTGCTAAAAAAAATCATTATTAAAGCCCTAAGGCCAAAAAAAAGAAATACTAGTTGTAGATAACTGCTTTTAAATTTTGAAAATACCACAAAGGTATTCACAAGTTCAATTAGCCTAACCAATGCTTGAAAAAAGGCTGTAAACTTGCCAAAATGATTACACCTGAACTAATGGTAGAATAATTTTTTGCTGAGCCACAAAACGGTATTATTTTTAACATTAAATAAATTATTTTCTTAAAGCCATTACTTCAAAATGAGTATATATTCCTCTTGAGAGAAAATTCAGACTATCAAATACAAAATAAAAAATCAGGAAGAAGCTGGGGGACAGGGGACAAGAGATAGGGTAAAGGGCCCAATATTTGAGGTCTGATAGGAAAACTGAGGCTCAGAAATTGAATAAACATATTTAGGAAAATGAAATTGCCATACCTGCCATTATAGAACTGCTGGGAGCATAAAAGATAAGCATGAGACTTGACACATAATAAGCACTCAACAAATGATACTACTATTATTATTAAAATAGTTCACATTACTGGATCCAATGTGGCAGATAAATTATTTTGTTCATCAAAAAACCAAACAACTGGGGCTGGCCTGGTGGAGTAGTGGTTAAGTTCACGCGCTCTGCTTCAGCAGCCCAGGGTTCGCAGGTTCAGATCCTGGGTGCGAACCAACACACCACTTGTCAAGCCATGCTGTGACAGCGTCCCATGTAGAGTAGAGGAAGAAGGGCACGGATGTTAGCCCAGAGCCAATTTTCCTCAGCAAAAAGAGGAGGATTGGCAACGGATGTTGGCTCAGCGCTAATCTTCCTCACAAAAAGAAAGAAAGAAAGAAAAAAACCCAAACAACTAGGATAGTGACCTTTGAAGGTTTTCTTTGCAGTTCCCTTTGCTTAAACTTCAACAGTTATTTGATCTTCTTTACATTTCTATTCAGCGATAACTATTTTCAAGCAAAGCACTTATGGCAAGTTATAAGAAATTTGGGGGTTTTAATTGCTTTTACTAACCAATTTCTTAACCTGATACCATTTTAACGATAATAATTCAATTTTTCTCAGAAGACTTGAGAGTTGGTAGAATGGACCGCTTCACTTTTCAATATAATTAACCTTGATATCTGCCTGCAAAGTGCTCCATACTGTCAATAAAATAAAATGATCATCATCTAAATCATAAAGATTCTAGTAAAATGGTGAAGGCTGTCATCCCTGTGACATTTGATTTGTAAGAAGCAAAGATTATAGAAACAATTTAAAACACATTTCCATAAATTCAACAAATAGTCTTTCTATTCCAACGTACATTCTGTCTTTGTGGACTGTTCATGACTGTACTAGAAAATACAAGGTAAAAGGATGTTGTTACTCTAACCTCACCTGAAGAACAAAGTTCTATGTACACACTACTACTCTGCAATAGACCTTTATTTGTATGAGAATGATATCCAATCATCTTAAAAACAACTTTAAAAACCATCAGACTTGGGGAGAGGTACGAATGGAAGGGGAAATGAGGGAGGTTTCTAGGGTGCTAGCAACCTGTCCTGTTGCAAATAAAGTCAATTTACTGAACACAAATTATCAGTGCCTGTAGGATACTAACTTTCTAATGGCAGAGAACAGACAATACATACAATCATAAGTAAACAACAGAAGTAAAGGATAGGTGTTTAGTCCCGTGGAAAGAAATCGAGTAGAGTAAAAAAAGATTGGGTGTTCTGAAGTAGGGTTATCAGAGTAGGCTCACTGAGATGACATTTGAGGAAAGACTGAAGGTCAGGGAATAAGTCATGCAGCTATTCAGAAGAAGAGCAATCCAAGCAGAGGAAACAGCCAGTGTAGAGACCCTGAGGTGGAAGCATGTCTGGCATGTTTGAAGATTAGGAAAGAGGCCAATGTAGCAGGAGCAGGGTAATCAAGAGACTATGAGGTGAGGTCAGAGAGCTGAAGAGGGTCCTGATCACTTACTGTTTCACAGGTCATTGTAATGGGAATCCAAGGAGTATATATGATCTGACTTTCATTTTAAAAGGATCATTCTGTCATGTTAAGAACAGACTACAGAGAAGGAAGGATAGAAGCAGGGAGACCTGTTGGGAAGCTATGGCCATTTAATTCAAGCGAGAACATTGTGAAGGTAGGGCTAAAAGGATTTGCTGACAGAATGGATGCAGAGAGAGAGAGAGAGAGAGAAAGAAATTAAGGATGACTTCAAGGTTTTCTGCCTAACTGGAAAGAGAGATTTGCTATTAACCTAGACAAGAAAGACCGCAGGTGAAGCAGATTTGGGAGGGAAAACAGTTCAGTTTTTGACTTGTTACTTTTGAAGTGTCTATAAAATATTCAAATGGAGTGTTGAGTAGGCAGCTAGACACAGACGTTAAACTTTAAATGATAGGGTTTATTTTACAGACAGCTAAACAAAAATAAAATTTAAACAATAAAATTAAACCATAATTAGTTAACACCTATTTGACCAGCTAATCAATATAATAAATTTTCACTATTATTAATCTTCATTTAGTACATCTATGTAATGCTTCATCATTAAAGGTCACAAAACTCTACAAAAAACTCACTGAATATTAAGATACTCTAATAGAATTATAATTTCATTCAATAGTCAATTAAAGGTGAATAGGGGCAAACAGAAAAAATACTTAGCCTATCCAGTAAACTTAAATAATCAAGCTCAACAATACAGAGGGCTTTATTCAACCCTATAGTAGATGGACAATACTTAGAGGTGAAAATGCCAAAAGATCCTGTCAGATGTCATCTGTAGCTTTCACTGCAGACAAAGTAAGCACTGCAGATTCATAACGGCATCATAAATAGTGCTGTTGGGCACTGCAGAAACAAAACTATTTAATGACAGATTTTCTCCCTAAACAAAATAACTGGATCATTACCATTTATTAAGGATAACATGGTAAAACGAGAACTGAGTATTGATAGTTAACGTAAGCACACTGCTATGCAGCTACACACTGCCATTTATCAAGTATTACCCAAGTTAGCTATTTACCTAATAAGAGTTTTAAGAAAATATTTTAACGGGCTAGTGCATTAGCACAACTTTAAAACAAAACAAAAATTAATTAAGCACTATAAGAATTGCTAGGCTAAAGAGTCACAACTTAGGTAAGCAATGAACTGAAGTGAGGCAATTCCAAGTCAATGGAATAAATGAAAAATGGGAATTACCAGTTAATAAAATGTGAATGTTTGGCCAGTTATTCTAACCTTAAATATTAAGCAATAAGGTATAGAGGGAAATTATTGAGATGCCTACTCTCCCAGTCAATATTACGTCCAAAATTCAACTGGTTGCTCTATGATAAATGAAATACTATACCTAAGGACAAGGCTAGCATTAGCAAGAGCCCTACATACCTCTCAAGAAATGGAAAATGGGAAGAAATGGTAATTACACTTTAAAAGAGGAATAAAAGTTGAAATGGTACTAGTCAGAAGTTGATTATAATAATCTGCTTTCCAACTCCTTTTCAAAGAGCTCATTCTGCAATTCTATACATTAAGAGGATATAACTTTTCTTTCTACTCAAAGTTCAATTATCATCAACTAAAGGGTGAAACACCAGCATATCTTTTAGAACCTCTTTTGCTTTATCACCCAATAACTTAGCACAGTGCCAGGCCTATGGATATTCAACGTTTGCTAAATTTGAATTTCTTCCAATCTCATCCCTCTCTCTCTTATTTCATCTTCCTTCTTTCACGGAATCTCAAACCTCCCTACCCTCACTCAATTTATTTGGCTAGCATTTTTTATTATAAAACTGAATGTTTTCATTATGCTAAGTGAAAGAAACCAGATACAAAGGCCATAGCTTGTATGATTCCATGTATATGAAATGTCCAGAATAGGCAAATCCATAGAGACAGAAAGTCAACCAGTGGTTGTCAGGGGCTGGTGGTAGGGGAGAATGCGAAATGTTTGTTACTGGGTATTGGGTTTCTTTTTTGGGTGATAAAAATGTTCTGGAAGTAATAGTGGTGATGGTTGTACTTTGTGAAAACACTAAAACCACTGAATTATACACTTTAAAAGGGTAAACTGTATGGTATTTAAATTATATCCCAATTTAAAAAAAAGCCTGAGATCCTTTATAGAGCATGAGGTGAAAGCCCTACATAACTCGATAACTCAGCAATTCCATGATCAATCACTACATTACAGTATCATAACTGAAGTTCAGAATGAGGTCCTAAACTAACAAGAAAATGTTAAACTCAGTATACTCTGTTTCAGAGGTGAGGGAAATGCAAAACTCATTTTAGAAACACATTAAATGACAAAATACAAAAATTTGGGTACTTGAAGGGATACATTTCAGTTGTTCAGCTAATTCACTCATGCAGAACACTTCATCTTCCAAAAACACACAACTGGACAATTTTTACATCTTAAAAATGTCTTCTTTCTCCAACTATTTCATTAATCTGTGGATTGGCTTTAAAAAATAGCCTTTCCACCTAATGTTTTTAGGGGGAAAATCCCACCCACCCTTCAAGCTTCAGTTTGAGACCCCCTAACTATTCCGGCCCTCATTGTTGGTTTGTTTTAACTGCTACCATACGTATGGTCTGCCCCTAACAATTTAACGTTACATAACTCTTAATATTTCACAATGCTTTAGTGTTCTAGGAGCTTTCACATACATTATCATATTTGATCCTTTTATCATCTTATGAGGTAGGTAGAGTAATTTCAGTAAAGATAAGGGACTTCTTCAATTTCTCAGTAGCAGATCTTGGGCTAAAATTGAGAGATTCTGACCAGTGAGAAGAAGGTGTTCAGTAGGTTTTTGGTGAATAAATGAACAAGACTGCTAGATGAGTATCTTACTACTTACACCACACTTTCTTTGTATATCGCTGCTATTTTCCTCTATTTCAAGTGAGCCAGCCTTATTTCAACAATTAAGATTATAAACTCCTAAAGTCAAGAGGCTATATCTTACACTTATTCCGTGTCCCCACAGCATTGAGCACTTGTACATGAATCGATTAAAATGCCAAGCTACCCATTAACACTGAATATATTCATGGTTGTTGAGCTGCATCATCAGAAAAGATTAAACTGAAAACACTAAAAAAAATTTTTTTGATCTAAAAAAAAAATTCCGCCTTCCCCCAGGAACTTGTATGAGAGCTTAAAACCAAACTTGTTATGAAGAGGTAATTATCAAATGCATCAAGATTCTGTTTATAATTGCATTGTACAGAATATTTTTCTAGCTTAAGTAGGAGCTTATACTTTTCAAAAACTACTATTCTCCTAAGTTATTGTTGGTGGTAGGCCTTGCTACAAGACATAAAACCTAAGACAATTTACATACCTGTGAGAATGAAGCAAAGTACCTCATACCGAACGTAATTATTATAAAAAACTAGCGATTATATTTTAAGGGAAAAAAGGATATTTTAGCTGACTATAAACACAACCCCAATTAATGAGTTTCGTAAACATGAAAAACTAGTGAGTTAATTTAGTGATAAAATAGTTCATACAACCTCCTAAAGAATTTTCTAATCATCTTCCTTTTACTGACATTGGCCCAGCTGATGAGACTTCCACATACACAAGAAAATGGAAAACCTTTAACAAGAGATATTGACAACCAAGCGATCTAGGGTCACACACAAGATACTCATGTGTATGCTTAGCCTTTTAGGGAAAAATAAAACATTCAGAAGTTCTCTGCCTCAGTAACTGCTGCATAAAAATATTTGACCATCTATTATATGCAATATGCCATATTGAGAAAATAATGAATTATATGTCATATGCCTTCACCATCCTCAAAACAAATGAAGGCAAATGCTTGCAACTCCTATAAATAATAACTGGATCAACGACGAACAATTATTGAGCCCTTATGTGCCAGGCACTATTCTTAAGTGCTTTACGTATATCAACTCATATAATCCTAACACACATCCATGCAATTTTACAGATGAGGAAACTTAGGCACAGAGAATTTATACAACTAGACCAAGAGGTTTTATATATATATATATATATACACACACACACACACACATATATATATATATGTATGTATATCGATATATATTTTTGTGTGTGTGTGTGTGGAAGACCAGCCCTGAGCTAACATCTGTGGCCAATCCTCCTTGCTGAGAAAGACTGGCCCTGGGCTAACATCCGTGCCCATCTTCCTCTACTTTATATGGGACACTGCCACAGCATGGCTGACAAGCAGTGTGTCACCCGGCGCCCAGGATCCAAACCCGCGAACCCCGGGCTGCCAAAGCGCAAACTAAACCGCTGCGCCACCGGGCCGGCCTCATAGACCAAGAGGTTTTATATATATATATATATATTACCTAGGCAGTCTCTCCAGAAGAAACCACTGTGCAATACTGCCTCTCTAACTCAAAGTACCAGGGGCTGTGGGTACACTGAGAGGAGAGAAAATTAGAGAACAGAGGTGATATTTGAGCTAGACCTTGAAGTCCAAATGGAAGAAATGGAGAAAAGGTTATGCTTTTGTACATGTGTAGGGAAAGGCTTTCCCATGCTGCTACTTCTGTTTGGCCTCTGCATACACAGGACACAGACAGGAGTGGTGACAGAGAGTGACAGGTGGTCCACATATTCACAGGAAATGTTTGAGAGCATGCTTAAGCCAACCTTGGTTTTAAGAGTAGCCTGTGTTCTTCCCCAGGTATAACATTCCTGACAGCTCTTTCTCAGTGGCAAAAATGAAAAAGAGTGTATGTTGACCACACTTAATTGTGTGTCCAAAGAGATGGGGAGTTAGATGTATATAAACTGACATGCTACCAGCAATGACTTCTTTTCTAGTGAGAAATATACTAGATTAAGAGAAAGACAATAAATAATGACACATGCACAACCAGCTGTGTCCAGTCCATAGTCATAGTCCAGCTGTGAGTTCTCAAAAGTGTTTCTAATTAAGTTGGCCCCTGATCCTGACAGGACAACATTCAGATGGGCAGAACTCTGCTTCCCAAGGTGAAAGCCTTCCCTCTTGAGTCCAATTATGGACCCTGGTTGAATTGGTAATATGGATAATCATGGAAAATTACAAAATAAATTACTCTTGAAATCTCAATGCAACTTGATAGTCTTTATTCACTTATTATTTTCCTGGTGAGGAGAGTAATTACAATCTTATTCCACTTTTTTATTCACTTGAACATTTCACTCATGATCAATTTTATACACACTCACTAAGAACTGAGTACTCCCCTTCTCTCTTGATTTCAGAGAAACCTTTCTCCTGGTTTTCCTCCTACTCCCCGGATGGCGAACTCCTGGTCTCCTTTACTGGCTCCTCCTTTACCCATCTGTAATGCTATGGTTTCAAAGGGCTTGGTCTTGGGTTCTCTTCTTTTTCTATACCCTTTCCATACATAAATTCATCAATTCCTGTAGATTTAAATATTTTTATGATGACAACTTCAAATTGCTATTTCCAGCTCTCCAATGAGCTTCAACTCATGTTCAACTGCCTGTTTGACATCTCCATTAGGATATCTCACAGTCAATTCAAAATTAACATATCCAGAACAGAACTTTTGATCCTGTCCACCAAACCACTTCCCTGATGAATACTCCCCATCTCAAAATAGGCACCATCATTTCTCCAAAAGACTCAAACCCAATCTGATTTCTCCCTATCCTCTAACATTCCCCCCAACTCTGCCATCTATTCATCATCTATTCAATTCTCCTTCAAAAAATATACCACAAATTACCCTCTTTTCATCTCCCCTACTACCACTCGAATCCAGAATACCATCTTCTCTCATCTGGATGACTATCAGCCTCCAATCTTACACCCCTCCCCCTGCCCAGTCTAGCAGCCAGAGCAATCTTCGTAAAAGCCAAACTGCTTGATCTGGCCCCAGTCTCATTTTGCAATCTTATCTTGTGCCATAGCATTCCCCCTGCCCATTCCCCGCTCCCCTCCAATCCAGCCACAACAGACTTCTTCCAGCTCCTTGAACACCAAAGCATGTATCTGCTTTAGAGTCTCAGTACATACAGCTCCTTATGCCAAGGGTCCTTCACAACTTATGTAGCTAGCACCTCTTCTTCATTCAGTTCTCAGTTTAGATGTCAGCTCCTTAGAAAAGCCTCCCAAACCCAAAATAAAAGCAGATCCCCACTCTAAAACTCATCCCTTGTTTGTTTTCTTCATAGCAATTATTATGTCTGTTTACTTCCCCCATCTCATAAAGCAGTTTTGGGTTTTTTAAAATACAAGTCCCAGTTTGTCTTCACAGCTGAAACATAAGCTCTACCAAGGCTGAAAATCCCTTTTGTCTTGTTTACAACTGGATCCCCAGTACCCAAAACAGTGCTGATCACATAATAGGCCCTTAGAAAATATTTAATATTAAATGAATATTAATCTCAAAATACACTCTACTCAGCTTATTTTATTATTCACTTAACCTGGTAATAGTTATTTTCTGAACACACCAGCACCTTACACATTCTTATTCAAGAATGTAATTTTATTTTGCTGTTTCCCAAGCCCCAATACCATTTTAAGCCTATTCATTAGCTTCCCTATTAATCTCTGACCAGCTTCTTTGTCAAACATGGAGGTTATTCTTATCCCTGTGACAAATTTTTACCTCTTAACAATGTGGCAAAATGCATTTCTTCTCTATTCTACCCCAATTCTAATAAGCACTTACAAAGATGTGCTTATCCTAAGTTCACAGGATATGTCAGCAGAATCTGCCCCCCCTTCCCAAGCCTCCAGCACACTATGGGGCATCAGTCCCAACAGTCCTTGACCATGTTTAACTTATAAAGTTAATGTTATAAGCACATAAATATGAATTTAAGTCTGCCTAATCTCTTACCTAAAAAAGTGTGCTTACTCACATAGTCTCTACTTTGTAGGTTAGTCAAAACTCCCCAGCTGGATCCCTAGCTGATGGGCCTGACCAAGGAGGAGCTAAAGGTCACTGGGTACATTTACATGTATGTGTCCAACTGAACGTTCCATCTTTGACTACTTTCCACATAGAAGACTGAAAATCTGCTCAACCAAAATTTACCATCCCCAAAATCCACAGTCAGGAGTCCCCAACTGGCTGATTACAAAGCTATGCTCAATTTGCTTATGTCCCAGTCGAAACCCCTAACTTCTTAAAAGGATGGCAAGCGGGGTAATGAAAGAGTATTTCAAGTAAGAAGAACGATGACATCAAAAACCATGTACAATCCTATTTCTCTGTAAAAAGATTCTGGTCAGCAACCAACCCACTAACCCACACCTCTGTTGAGCTCAAAAATTCAAAAGCTGTTTAACCACTTTTCCCCACTTGAAAGTTGGACACATCTGACTCACGCATAATTTGAAGAAGGAGAAAGACTCAATTTTAGATAATTACCATATGATAATTTTGATACTTATTAAATGCCTTATAACACCTATATTTACATACTTGAGGAAGCTACCCTGAATTTAGTACTTAAAACACTTTGTCCATTGTAATATTCAGAATACTATCTATGATTCATAGTCCATGATTTTTAAATACTATGTATTTTCACCTCATACTACATGGTGAATTATTAATTTTCCATTGATGCAGATAATTAAGAATGGAATAAGTCTGCTACATAAATATTGGAGGCTACCTCTAACGTCTTTGGAGTTCATTTTACCTTTTAGGCAAAGCTAACTTATAATTTGGTACTGCAATAACTAAAGCTACTTGGAGACAGTCCAAGTCATTTGGGTTGTACCAGAGTGCCTTATAGCCACTCAAATTTAGAGCAAAATGCACAAGGTTTTGTTTCAATGTATTAAGAAATCATCCAAGACAAAATATCTATTATATGAACTCTAAAAATTTCTAAAGGATTTGACACCAATGCAACAGGATAGTAAATTTAATTCCTTTGCCTCCTCTTAAAACTTGTCTATCCCTTTCCTTCACACCTCAAATTCCAGTTGTTTGCAAAGCAGGATCATAACACTGTTTAACATCACTTATGAACCAGGCTGTAGCAGGGCATTTACTGAAGTGACGCCTAAGGGCTTGGCTAAGAAGGTAACTCTTTTATCTTATGCTGGAGAATATGACAGTTAACTCAGAGACTACTCCTATCCTATCTTACCTTAGTCAAGGGGGCCTGACTCCCAAACCCGTACAGTTCTACTTTCGGAGATCCTAGACCATCTTACCCTGCCTTGCAGGCTCAGGCTAGTGCCAGTTCCCCTCCTACAGACTGCCTTACTCACTGCCTGGCCACCTGGAATCCAAAGACTGCACGTGTTGGGCTGCATTTGCCTGCTAACTTCAGCCTAACACCAAAATGTCAACTGCTTAAAGCAATAAGCAGTTTCGCCACTCTTCAGAAACTGCCCTAGGATCAGGCAAGGATTTTCTAGCACTTGCAGCTGAATCTGTCACCTTCTTCCAGTTCCCCACTTGCATACAGGTCTCAGATCATTCTGCTCTGATGTACTAGGTCACAGAATTTTGTCCTAGCTTACAGATATGACAGTCATCTTTTCACAAGATTAGACAGAAGTTTTAAAATAAATGCCTCAATCATTAAGATCATAAATCAAACAGAAAGTTCCCATGTATGTGTAAAGAGCAGTGGTAGTTTCTTTAGTGTATTCTGTTATTTGAAATCTTTAAAACTTTGAATTTTCTTTTAATCCTAAGATTTCTTGGCTCATGGAACATTTATGTCAGAAAAAACACACTCCAAATAAACCATAAATTTTATTATTATTTATTCAATTTCTAAAGATGCAAACAACTTTTTTTCCAGGATCAAAGGGAGGAGGAGGAAACCATGAGGATTCCAAACATTTTGTTACATAGTTTGATAGACTTGAAGGTATGAATAATGACCAAATGAATATTCAAAAAATTTCAATTAGATGATTAATTCAATTTGTTAGCATTTGATTAACAGTAATATTTTTATTTCTTGACTATGTCAGATAAGTGGAGTTTATGAAATGACATGTAATAATCTGGGACCTATCAAACTGACGGGTATTCACTTATGTCCCTAAACCCCACACCAGGCTCTTACGTCCTCGTTCTTCACATATCATCCTTTTCTTATACATCTAAAAGGTACGAGTAAAGAAGGAAATAAAAGCCTCACTTACTAATTCAGATATGGAACTGAAAACAAATAATGGGCTGCTTAAAATAGGCCAATAAACTATATATATTACATACTATAGGCTCCAAGAAGAAAAAGAGAGGAAAAAGTGAGTCATAATCATGGGTGAACAGGACAAAAGCTGACAAAAACATACTTCATTTGTCTAAGGTCCAGCAGCTAGGAAATATCATTCTACTACTACCTCACATTTGACACCTGAAAATCCCTCTGAAATAAGCAAACAGATTCATTTTTAATTCCTCCAGAGACGGGGCAGATATTACCTCCTGAAGTCTTCCATTATTACTCTGGACGGCTCTGACTGAAGATGAAGCCTTTTTATCAAGAAGAAAATGGTTTCCTTCTAATTTAACACAGCAGTGCTAGTTCTACTCCCTGAAATCACACAGAATATGATTAATCTCTCTTCCATTTTATGTCTCTGAAACAGTTAAACACAGCTATTATGGCCCCCTCACTTCTCCAGACAAAATAACTCCAATTCCTTTCAAATGTCCTTCATGATCATGGAGAATTCCCAATTTTCCTCGTTTATATTAACTGTCTAAATTTTCTAAGTACATAAAATGTATCCATTCCATCAATGAAATAAGCAACACCCTGAACTATGAGAACTGAATGCTAGTCCTGGCTTTGTCATTAAACTGTACATCCTCGGGGAAGGACCATTTTCTCTCAGGGCTGGAAAGAGTACCAGACCATAAATTTCCAGTTTCAACATTCTATGCGTCTATCTAAAAATAATGATTTGCAATAGCACTTTCATTTTGTTAAGAAGTTAAAAATAAATATTTAACCAATACTTCATAATACTATTATTTATAAGGGTCTTTTACTTAATTAAAGGCACTGTGTATGATGCTCTAAAAAAATAATAGTATTTAGGAGTCCCTGACTCTTAGAATATAATGGTGGTTGGTGGGAAGGGAGAGACCAATAAATATATAACTTACAAGTACGTAGTTACTTATGTATGTACTTATGTAGCATAATTATGTAACTACAAGCACCAGTTAAAAAGGTGCTCAAAATGAGCTTACATAAAAAGGTGCTCAAAATGACCTGAAATTGAAAGTGAGCATAAATTTAAGCTTGAGAAGTTCTTATTTTTCCAGTTCTGTGCTATGTGATACAGTAGTTACTACTCACATATGGCTATCTAAATTTAAATTAATTAAAATTAAGTAAAATGAGAAATTCATTTACTCAGTTGGACTAGCTACCTTTCAAGGACTAAATAGCCACATATGGCTTAGTAGCAGCGGTACTGAACAACACAGATACAGAACATTTTCATCATAACAGAAAGTTCTACTGGGGCAGTGCTGTTCTAGATTGATTCACCTATACTTATTTTACAAATGGAAGACAGCACAGCAAAGCCTCAAAACACCTGGGCTCTAAAGCCAGAAATACCAAGGTCGAAATTCTAGTTCTGCCACTTACTTGCTGTGTGACCTTGGACAAGCTACTTAACCTCTTTAAGCCTGTCTTCCCATCTATAAAATACTGTCTAAGACTAGTATCTACCTCAAGGATGGTCCTGAAGACTAAATGAGATAATGGTAAGCGGTAAAGCACTCAGCACACTGCATCCAACACTGGAGGCATTCAATAGCTGTTAGCTCCCTAGTATAGTTAACTATATTTATTCATTCATAGGTACACTGAACATCAACTGAACGCTAAGATTTGTCTCATCCAAGTGGGTAAAAGAGTTGTAATATGAAGCATCAGGAGAACTGACAGCAGTGGGGTGTGGGAGGTGTAGGTGCAGAAACCTTGGCTCTGGTAGGAGGGCTCTGCCTCTCCTTTTGGTTATTTCAACATATTACTAGGCTACATCTTCCATATACAATTATGCGCCACATAGCAACGTTTCAGTCAGCGATGGACTGCATATAATCGGTGGTCCCATAAAATTAGTACCATATAGCCTAGGTGTGAGTAGGCTATACCATTTAGGTTTGTATAAGTACATTCTACAATCGCACAACAAAATCGCCTAATGATGCATTTCTCAGAATGTGTCCCCGTCATTAAGCGACTCATGACTATACGTGAGAGTGGAGAGACAGCATCTACCTGCTATGTATTGGAATAGAAAATGAATTTTAGCTTACAGCTTCACCTGCTTTTATTAAACATTTTAGAATAATGTGCTGCTTCTACACAAATATGGATTTAGATATAATTTAAAGGCCTCTCAGTAAGTCCCTAAACTATGCAGACATTCTAAAGGAACATTTCCAAATGAATGTTTATAAAAAATAGTCAAAAGGCAAATTTTGACAACATAAATTTAAAAATCAAAATTTTCATTGTTCTCAAAATAAAACATACTGACAAAATAAAGTTTTACTTGTTATTTGAAATAATGTTTAGTTGATAAAAGACATAAGTCAATGAATGTAATAATCACTGTAAAAAAGTGCTTTGGGTGCACTAAAGAATACAGTTTCAGGACATCTTAAAAGATAAAACACTTTGGGAATTAAAATATTACATGTTAGAGAGTAAAATGACACTTTCTACTTAAAGTGCTTAGGTAATAAATCTAAAATAATAACCAGTGATAAAACTGGGCAAACTAAAATAAGTGATAAAATGTTCTGATGCTATTATAAAATACAATCCCAGTGTAATCATTTAATATATGTTTTTTCAGACACATTCTTATACTGTTCTTAAAGCAACAAAGATAGAAAAAAAGAAAGAAAATATCAGAGACCACAAGTAATGGACACTAAACTCACCACTCAACACTTTCATTATGAAATAAACATTTTTAAATCTATGGTTAAAGGCACACGTAAAAAAAATAACATTTTGAAGTCAGGAAGTTAGGAGTTTTTCTGTTGATTTTATTGAGATAGCAATGTCTTCCTCGAGTTCAGTTTTGAAGTAAAGGTATAGGACAGAAAACAATTACACCTGAAGTTCCCCATCTGAAGTAACAGTCCCTTAAGGCTCTATGTTGCTTGTGCCCCAGGTGAAAAGTCAGCCTCAAGGTAAAGGCAAAAGGAAAACCATAAATACACTCTTGGCAGTAACGAAGGAGCGCACCTTTACAATCATAAAAGAAGGTAAGTAAATAAGAACATAAGCTTGAAACTCATGAAACTCTGAACTGCCAATGGAACATAAGGTGAGACCATGCTTTCTGATTCTCTGTCACGCTGTACACATACTCCAACTCTGCAGCTATCCAACTCTCATGTGCTATTCCAAACAATTCTTTATCTGTTCTAACCACTCTGTGCATCTCAAATGTTAAAGACTTCTGTCTTCGTAAAATCTATGCAAAACCACTCAACACTGCAGCAATGGAGTCAAGAACTCATGGGAGTGAATAAAAAATATTCCTCAATTATCTGTACTAAAGAAAGGAGAGATGAATATGAATAATTCAGTATTCTATATAACACAAGCCCTTAATGTATATTTAAATTTTATCATATTAATGAGTCCCCGTAAGAGGCATTCCAGCATTCTGCTAACCAGTACACATTTACATCACCTTTCAGTTATCCATACTGTTTATTTACTAATAATCTGCCTTGCTCCAAAAAGACTCTGAGGGTCTTAAAAAAATGTATGTAGTATAAAAGTACAAAATGAAGATATGGATATAAAGTGGCAAAAAAAGAGTAAGAAAATAAAATACCACCAGAGTTGAGGTTTCTACACAGAATGCAGTTAATTACTAAAGCTGAAGAGTAAGTAAGGCTACTAGCTTGCAGGAAACCAAAGTAAAGAAGGAAGCATTATCAATTTTAAGATTTGCAGACGCCATAGATATTGGCAGTTTCTGCCAACAGTATCATCATTCTCCCAAAACTGGTTCTCTAAGTATCTGTATGTCTTATATCTCAACTAGTTGTAACTTAATCTTTAGGATTAGGAACAACACCTGGATATCTTCTTGTAGCCTACCCTAGTTCTAGAATAGATCTAATATTAAGCCCTCAATAAATACTAAAGTGAACTGTAGGGGAACATGACCTAGAATCAGGCTGAGTTAACAGGGAAAAACCAATTTGGCATTAAAAGTGCAGACATCTACAAACACTGAGGTAAGACCTGTCAAATGTAAAGAAATCCTTTCCCTGGACAAGTGCCAGTAATAACACCAACACTAACGTATATATCCACACACACACACACGTGAGTGTGGTAGAAATACACATCAAACATAGTACAAATGATATTTTGGATTGCTTTCATGTTGATTTTTTTCTCTTAACTGAACCACAAATAGCTAGCCACAAGTGTAGTTCTGAACGCATTTCTCTATCTAGTCACATGTGGAAAAATAAAGAATGCAAGATCAGAAAACCTGGGTCTAAATCCAAATCAACCATTACTAGCTTTGCAACCCTGAGCAAGTTACTTAACCCCATGAGTCTCACAGAGTGGTTGAAAAGACTAAATGACATCATATATGAAAATCCATGAAAAGCTACAAAATGCTATATAAATATTACTACAATGACCAAAAATGAAAACAATTAGTGACAATAATTACATTTTTGCACTGATGGCTCTTTATAGAGATCACACCTATATAGGCACTGTCTCCAATTTCTATCTCAATGCCTTCCTGTTTTGTGATACAGTTTTGAAAAATGTTAACCCACATACACTTTCCCTGTATACTGTTTCAGTTACTATGATCTGGAAAATACATTTTCCTCTATTAAATGGCTCTCATCAACAGTAAGGTGAGACAGTGGTTAGTTAGGTTTACGTCCAATCATGGTCTCTTCTATACTGGGAATGCCTTAACTAATGAGTTAAGACAATGAAAAGTAAATGAGTTACAGGATTTACAGTTTCTGATTCAAAACTTACTACAAAGCTACAGTAAACAAGACTGTGTGATACTGGCATAAGGATAGACGTGTAGATCAATGGAATAAAATTGAGAGTTCAGAAATAAACCTTCACATTTAGGATCCAATGAGTTTTAAACAAGGCAGCCAAGACAATTCAATGGGGAAAATGGTTTTTTCAACAAATGGTGCTGAGGTCATCGGGTATCCACAAGGAAAAGAATTAAGTTGGACCTCTACCTCACACCATATACAAAATGGATCACAGACCAAAATATAAAAGCTAGAACTAAGAAACTCTTAGAAGAAAATATACGCATAAATCTTCATTAGGCAATGGTTAGGCAATGGTTTCTTAGAAATGACACCAAATGTACAAGCAACAAAAGAAAAAAATAGATAATTTGGACTTCATCAAAATTTAAAACTTTTGTGCTTCAAAGGTCACTATCAAGCAGTGAAAAAAACTATCCACAGAATGGGAGAAAATATTTGCATAACATATATCTGATATGGGACCTATATCCAAAATAAATAAAGAACACTTATCCTATTAATGATTAACTCAACAATAAAAAGACAACTCAATTTAAAAATGGACAAAGAATTTTAGTAGAGGGGCCGGCCTGGCGGTGCAGCGGTTTAGTTCACGGTTGGCAGCCCAGGGTTCGCCGGTTTGGATCCTGGGTGCCAGCCGACACACTGCTTGTCAGCCACGCTGTGGCAGTGTCCCATATAAAGTAGAGGAAGATGGGCATGGATGTTAGCCCAGGGCCAGTCCTCCTCAGCAAAAAGTGGAGGATTGGCAACGGATGTTAGCTCAGGGCCAGTCTTCCTCACAAAAAAAAAAGAATTTTAGTAGACATTTCTCCAAAGAAGATATAAAAGTAGCCAATAAGCATATGAAAAGATGGTCATCATCATCATTATCCATTAGAGTAATGCAAATCAAAACCGCAATGACATACCACTTCACAACTACTAGGATGGTTACCATCAAAAAGACAGACAATAACAATTGCCAAGGCTGGGGAGAAACTGCAACTCTCATACACTGCTGATAGGAAGGTAAAATAGTGCAGCCAACTTTGGAATACAGTCTGGCAGTTCCCCAAAATGTTAAACACAGTTACTATATGACCCAGCAATTCTACTTCTAGGTATATACCCAAGAGAAATGAAAACAAAGGCCCACACAAAAATTTGTACACAAATGTTCACAGCAGCATTATTCGTAACAGCCAAAAGGTGGAAACAACCCAAAATGTCCATCTACTAATGAATGGATAAATAAAATGTAGTATATCCATACAATGGAATATTATTCAGAGACAAAAAGAAATTAAAATACTGATGCATGCTACAACATGATGAACGTTAAAAACATGCTTCATACTGACCACATATTGTATGATTCCATTTATACGAAATGTCCTGAATAGGCAAATCTATAGAGACAAAGCACATTTGATGGTTGCCTAGGGCTGGGTGGTGGAAGAGTTGGGAGGCAATGGGGGAGGGGTGACTGCTGAAAGGTATGGTATATCTTTTTGGGGTGATCGAAATGTTGTAAAATTGATTGTGATGGTTACACAATTCTGCGAATACACTAAAAGCCACTGAATTTTACTCTTTAAATTACACGTCAATAAAACGCTAAAATCTAAAAAAAAAAGTAAAGCGGAACCTGTGTTCAATGAGATTATTGAAACAAAGCAACAAAAAGTGAAAACTGCTAGTACAACTGAACTATATCCTCTTTTTAGTATTTCCTCCTTTGGCTTGCTCAATTACTAAATCAAAAATCAAAATCTGTACCAATCATTTTACTGCATTCTCTACTTTCAAAAAGTAATAAGGATCTCTGTCATTCCCATGCTCAGAAAGCTAATACAAACTTGGGTAGTATCAGATCATAATAGAATTTGAATTTAGCTTCTCTGCAATGCAGAAGAACAAGTTATCCTTTGAATGACACAACTTTAATTTTAATTTGGAGATTTTTCTAACTAGCTGCCAGTTTTCCACTAGTATCAAGGAAATATAAATGAACACACTAACACATTTACAGATTTAAGATCTATGCTTTTGACAATTTGTAAAGAATCCTGAAGTCACAACACACAAACATTTACAAGGGGCAGTGATTCTAACAATATCCTCTATAAGGATATGGCATGACTATTTCCCCACTCCACCCAGCTAAGCTGATGTGCAAGGCACTGAGGTAGCGAGCGGTTCTAGCCAACAGCTGAGCACCTCCAACTCAGCTGGCGGTATGAAAACATTTATGGATCTGCAGAGGCCTCAGGATAGAGCCCTAGCAAATGTCATAGGTCAATTATGTTATCCATCATGAGAGCTGAGGCCAAGCAAAATATATTCTACTATCTACAGGAAATACTCTAAGTATATAACCAAATTTCACTCAAATTATGTATAATTTTCTATGCCTATGGCCCTACAGACCCTATGATTTTATGAAAGGAAACTTTTTTCTTAGCTGTATCATAAAGCTTTATTTTTAAACATTAATTCCTATGTTGTAATATAAAAAAAGAGAATTATTTTAATGCAGCTTAAAAAATTTTATTACATTTTTACCTCAAGGACAACAAAGAAATTGAAAAGAAAACTGAAACATGTACAGGCATGTGTTTCCTATAAGAAGAAATAATTCAGGGGGGCCGACCCGGTGGCGCAGCAGTTTAGTTTGTGCTTTGGCAGCCCGGGTTCGCAGGTTCGGACCCCGGGCGCCTGCTAATGCACTGCTAGCCAGCCACGCCGTGCTGGCATCCCATATAAAGTAGAGGAAGATGGACATGGATGTTAGCCCAGGGCTAGTCTTCCTCACCAAAAAAAAAAAAAGAAAGAAAGAAATAATTCAACCTATTATCAAAGTATTTTGTGGACGCTCTTTTAAAATAATATTTGGGTTTGTTCAAAATCTGAAAAAAAAATTTAAACAACACTACAGTAGAGTAGCTTCCTCTAAAAATGCCTTACATAAACATACCTATACTGAATGATGTAATTCAGGAAGACTTTATATTTCTAACATGTTCAAATGACAGACTTGCAGAATATTTAACCACATGTCCTTCAATATGATTCCAAGAGTTGCTTAACCAGACATCACATAAAAGATGCACCAAAATTCACAGGTCCCTTCTCTAACCTCACATACACACAGAGCAGGGCTGTCTGAGTCTGTTAAGGTTCCAAAAAATAAGGATAAAACATACTCTAAGTGGACTGCAACAGACCCACCTCCCCACTGAGAAAGCCAATAGATAAAACCTTTCCCACTCTGATTGCCTTAACAGGTAAACCTACAGATGCTCCCTCACACATAATTTTTATCTGTGATAGCAAGTTAACAACTACCCAAGCAACCGAAAGGTAGGATTTTGAGAGGCATGTGTCCTGGGAAAGGTAATACACAAAGGGAGTACAAGCGGAATGGGATTTTGACTCCTATCAGGCAGATAGCTTTAATTTACTCTATTTCTACAAATTAACTCATTATAGTCATTAGGACCCATGTGAAGGCTGCACAGAACTTTTAAAAATCAACCACAAAAGCACGGTTAACTATGTACCAAAAATAAGCCAAACTAAAATTATGCTCTGTCTTCTCTTTCTGAAGATAGTAACCACATTATCATTGAAATACACATGGGCAGATTTACTATAAACCACAATCAAATATTTGACACCAAACAATCCAGAGACCACAGTAATCCACTCACCAAGCACACTGAACATCTATACTAAGCAGCACGAGCACATATGGCATACAGAACTAATCACCACTCCCCACTCAGCCACAGCATAGAGGATCCTTGGCTTGTCCAAGGGGAGCACCATCCACAGGACGGTGGACACGGTCTTGAACTCTGCCTGATCCGAAGGAGTCAGTCACTGCACCATGACCTCACTTCTAAAGCAAACTTATTAGCTATCCAATCTTCAAACCGTTAAATGGATTTCCTTGAAAATTCTCATAAACAAGCAAATTAACCAAAGTAGTATGATTCTACAATGCTATATTCAATTATATCTCAATGAAACTCGGAAAAAACCCCACAACAAAGTAGGTATCTTTCCTGAAACTGTCTGAAGGGCTTATTATGTGTGACATCCACATTTAAAAATGAAAAACTATTACTTATACTTTGCCTTACTTATAAAGAGCTTACATAACCAGTAATGATATCATTAACTAAGGATCAACGAAAAAGTAAATCTCCAAATTTCAGATGACTTTAAATAGAACTTTTTTACTTTAAATAGAACTATGGTTTCATTATTTTAGTTTAATAACCATTACATAAGTCCTTTCCTCAGACTCTTAAGTTTTCATGCATGTTTACAGTATATTGGTTTAATCAAAGTTAAATTATCTGTAATAAATCAAAACTAAATTAAACCAATGTATAAGAAAATAATATATCTGATAACAATGTTGCAAAGATTCTAACCATCACATGATATATGTGGATTACATTTACCAAAAATGAGCCTTAAACAAGCTCATTAAACAAAGTAATTTATTCTGACAATAGTCTGTGGTCAAAATTTAAGCAAAGAAGCATATAAATTAAGTACACATATTTACCAATTTGGTTGTTTGTAAAAAGGTTACCAAAATAATACATGTGGTAAAACAGTTAAAAAAAAAAAGATTCAAACCATTAAAACAAATACTATCCTATGAAACAAGAGATTTTAAGTTTAACTCAACTGGAGTTTTTCTGCACATCAATCCACTTACGTGAATTGGCCACCAAAGCCTAAACAGTGATCTGCCATCTGAAACAGCTTTGATGTAACACAATCTTAAGTGTGACAAAAAGTCTTACTGTTAAACAGTTTTATGTAACAAAGAAATATTTGTTCTTTTTGAGTGAAACCCTCTTTGAACATCACTGCAGGTTTACATACTGTATATGACTGTCATGTAAAGAACCATATTAGATTCACTACAAACATAATAAGCCTTATTAGGTTTTATTACACAAAACAGTTGTCAACTAGCCAACTATCAATACAGCCATCTGCAAAATTTTCACTTTCATTAATATCTATAGTTACCTTTGCTTTCACATAAAAATAAGACAAGTAAAATCAGAAATCATACAAAACAATAGAGTCTACCTGCATTCAATATTGGAAACATTTTCCTGCAATCTGCCCTCTCACCTTCAATCCACAAGACTACCAATTTAAACTATAAAAACTCCATGTCGGCCTGGTTCCAACACTGACCTCATATTGAAACAGAAAGAAATGTCTTAAAATAGCCAAATAGCCATCTTCCAACTACGGCACCAGACCCAAGATACAGTATAAGGCAGGAGGTTATTTTTCTCTTCTTCCTCTCTGTACCTGTCTATCATTAATCATTTCCAGGGAAGCACTTCCTATAAGTAAAATCTGACCAGAAAATTGAGGACATGTGGTCATAAAGGAGAGAGTGTTTTAAATTCAACATTATGGCTTCAAATTACCCATTCTTACTTAGTCACAACCAATGACTGTAAGAAATAATGTAAACCATGAAGAAACACTGTTTAACGTTCCAGCACTTTTAAAAATCAATTTCCAACAAGATAACAATGGGATAATTATCAAATAGCAAATATTTTAGCCACACTATTATTATTAAAGAAATCATTTAAGGCCCCAACACCTCTTCCATTAAAAGATAATTGTATTTGTTACTTTATAATTTCATAATCTTATTGTTATTGCATTACTCTATTTTTGGCAACTCCACTCTACCATTACAAATATACTTGCTAAATATTCTGATTCTGCACAGAAACAACCACCACCGTCTTCCACAGTCATTTAAGTCCAAACCACAATGATGTTTTTACTAATTAATCAGACTACAACAACAACAGCTGCACAACAGACAGTTCAATTATACCTTCTGCAAAAGATACAAATAAATAAAAATCCATAAGTACTTACCTACAGTTGGGAGGAGGGTCCAACGTAATTTCTGCAAGTTCCTTCTGAATTCTTTAAAATAAAGACAAAGGAAGTTACGTTAAAATGTCTTCACTCTCTTAATAGTTCATCAAAAAGTTATACTTTTACACTAATATTTCCCATTTGTATGTATTTAATTTGAAATACTAATACTGCATAAATCATCATATACAATAACAAAGTAGTAATTTCTGCCATGATTTTGACAAGGCACCTACAAAGCATAACAAGATTGGCTACTATCAGTGCAAGCAGCCTGTGACTTAAATTAAAATTTCATTAAATCATTGATAACACTAACCAAAATTTCTAGTTTAAATTGGAAAACTTTTGCCACATTATTTATAGATCATTCCAACCTCTGATTTGTGCTAGAACTTCCCCATATAGGATGCAAAGATGATTATATTAGGTTGAATCCAAGCATCCTGACTGATCTAATCGATTGGTTAAGAAAGGATTTCTCAGGATCTCATTCCAACATCTGAAACTGCTATCAAACTATAAATGGTATTCCTCTCTGAAACCTCTAGTTGGAGCAGGTTGAGGTTTTCAAGTTTGACACTACTGACTCTGCTGGAACTAGCCTAATAATATGTGGATAACCATTTTAATGTCTGACACTGCCTGAGCTTCATGCAAAGAAAAGAAAGAACTTTTTTAAAAAGCTTGCTTTTGTCATCATGTGTTATTTTCAACTTTGAGTTTTTAATTGCACCTAACCCCCATATACATATACAAAGGCTAACAGTGCTACACTGTTTTCTAAGACTATATTTAGCAATCTCTTAACTATCACTCATGCATTATTAAAATAGGCTTTGTTAAACCAAATACAAAAAACCCCAAAACCCTCAAAATCATTTCTTGCCCTTTGCCTTGGTTTTTAAATATGAGATTCCCTAGCAGCTGGATGCCTGCTGTTTGGTAATTCTTGTGATAGTACATGGACAACAGTTAACTAAAGCACCTTAAAAAACAAGAATCTGAACAAAAACACTTACTCTCAAACACTTTCATTCTACATCTTTTTCAAGACAACAGACAGAACTACCAGAATAGACGTGACTCCTCCAAGAGGATTGGCACCAACTTCTGAAAGGAACTGCATGCTACTAATATAATTTTCACTTCTCTAAGCCATGTGATTCAAGGTGGTAGGCATTATGAAGCACAGTTAGACTAATCAATTCAAAGCCAAAAAAACTTTCATTTTAATTCTGCTATGCCATTAATTGAGAGTTCTTGGGTAAAAAGACTGCTCACACCTGCTCTCTCTCTCTCTCTCAGCCTCAGTTTTCTGTCTCATAAGATAAAGAGGTTAACTAGAACAAATTCCATGATCTTTTTTGTGTATGTGTGTGAGGAAGATTAGCCCTGAGCTAACATCCATTGCTAATCCTCCTCTTTTTGCTGAGGAAGACTGGCCCTGGGCTAACATCTGTGCCCATCTTCCTCTATTTTATATGGGATGCCAGCATGGCAGGGCTTAACAAGGAGTCCGTTAGTCCGTGCCCAGGATCCGAACTTGCAAACCCTGGGCCGCCAGAAGCCGAGTGTGCGAACTTAACCGCTACGCCACCAGGCTGGCCCCTCTATGATCTCTTTTATCTTTAAAACATATGATTTCCTTCTAATATGGATTCTATGCATGCATATCAAGTACATATGGCCCATAACTAAATGACACTCTCAAAGATCTGATACAGGAGAACCTTCTTTACAGATTTCACACACAAAAGTATAAAATAGGTACTTGAAACGGGTAAGTCCAGATTAAAGAGCACACCAAACACACATTCACTTCCCACTCCTTCAGGACCCCACCTGTGGTGGGGAGGGGGGTCAAAATACAGAAAGGACAAAAAGGAATAAACAGCAAAGGGGGTGGTCACCAACAGATGAGAAGTTTCAGTGTATTTCTGAAAGACAAAGCGTATAGGTGTAAATTAAACAGGTTGAGATGGCCAAGAGGGGGCTGCAGAATGTATAAGGATATAATAAAGACACATTATTCAAAGGGGGGGAGGGGAGATAACCAGAAATCCCAGAAAAACACCTGTATAAGAAAATCATAGATCAAATATGAAGGAAACTAAAATGTAAAATAATTTTAATCAAGTAACAGATGTTAACGGGAAAAAAGAGAGATTTGATCTATTTTGTCTAAATGCTATGATTCACTGGGTAGCCTAGATAGCATGACATTGGACTTGCAGGAAATCTAATCCTAATATCCTATTTGGTCCATCACTGAATATTTAGTTATAGTAAATGTACAGACAACTTAGTGATCTTTTATTTATAGATAAAGCACACAAGAGCAGTTGTAGTTGCATTACACAATGTAAATGTTACTAACCTTGAAGATGTAAAATTAAGTGTAGTAATAGAAACCAGCTAAAAGTGGATGGAGGAGGGGTATAAGTAGACGGAAGGAAGAACAACGGTATTAATATCCCCATTTTACAAAATAAGGAACCAAGAAATACTGTTGAAATTTGAAGGAATAAGAAATAGTGGCTTAAATATATTATAGTCTAGAAAGACAACCAACACATTTTTTTTTTAATTTAACTATCATTAACTAGGAGGAGGGAAAATGAAGGAAGAGTTGGTCAACAAGCTACCTCCTCAAATTTCATAGTAAGGAGTCAAAAGATTATTTGACAATTCAACAAATAGGTATAAGTATATTATTTAGAGTTATGCAAAAAACCGAGAGAAGGACTAAAACCAGAGACAGCTAAAAAGTTTGCTTCAAGGGAATGGAATTGGGATAGGGAGGGTGTTTGGACAGAAAACTGTTGCTTTCCATTAAAAATGTCTCTGTACTGTTTAATTTGTTACCAGAAACATGATTAACTTTTATAAATTGTTTTTAAACTAAGAGGACCAAAAGAATAGGCATTCCAAAGAGCATGCATAAACTATCAAAAACTATTTTTAACATAAAAGAACTTTTAGGGGATTTTCAAATAATTCATCTTGCTTTATGCCTATACTGTCCCTTATGGTTTAAAAAATTGATAAATCATAATTTTATCATAGAATTCTATAATGGAACTTGAACCCCTCTGGATGTCTGTAATTCCAAATCTAATTATTCAATACAAAAAGCAATTTACTGATAAACTGGACAATTCTGAGCAGTGAGTCAATATATTATAATATATTTTGGGCCACTGTTACCTAAGAATGGTTGTATTTCTCTTGACAGAAAAGATTATACTAAGAATTGCTATTTAAACGGCTGCAAGATGTCCTGCTGTTTTCAATGACAGCAATTCAATTCTATCTCAAAAGTTGTGATCATGGTATGTATTAAGTTTCTCAGTCTTGACATGTAGGGTAAGGAAGGTAGCTATTTCAGGCACTGTCCCTTAGGGTGAAGAAAAATGAAAAAGTATCAATAATTCACACTTACAGTGTACCTTTCACATGATGATCTTAGGCTATTAAAAGTGAATTAAATAAATCTTACAGAATTCTCTAAGGACTACTGTTTTATCAGTCCCCATTTAAAAGACAAGGAAACTAAGGCTAGTTATTATTGTACACTGGTAAGGTGAAAGAGAGGCAATTATCTTGCTAAGTCAAACAAACAAAAAGACCTCTCTCATCAGAACTTTTAAGATAAAATTATTCTTTTAGACATAAACCACTAAACAATTGCCTAAATTTCCAATTTCCTTCTGGCAGTGCCACTTCTTTGGTTATTATGATAGAGAAGTCAGCAACTGCACATAGTTACTGAGACAAGTCAGAAGCAAAATAAGGACTAAATTTCAGTTTGTAAGACTTCACCTAATACTTTAATTGTTCCAGGAACGGTAAGAGTACTGCATGTGACTGTCATTTGCTAAGAAAAAGAGAGGGGAAGGAAAAATAGTGATTCATTCAGATTTAATTGGAGAATATGGTACCAACATTATATAAAATGAAGAAGATATGAAGCACTCATTTTAACATCAACATATTGGATTAATGGTTCAGAAAAATGAAGCAGTGTGTATGTGCTGACATGTTTAAAACACAAACATATATTTTAGGTTAAAGAAAATTCAATAACTCACTCAGTGCCAAGTAGAATATGAATATATGGACATGGGGATTCACAAAGGTGTTTTCTTAGCAGCTATTAAAAAAAAAAAACAAACCCTTCATCCCACCTAGATGACTTTCCATATTCCCCTATGGACTGCATTCCTCAGTCACCTTAGAACCCCTCTTCTAACCAACTGAATCAACCAGTCAAAACCTTCCAAAATGAACTTATTCTCAAGAAGAAAACATCACGCAACTAATTACATTTTTTTAAATCTCAAAGTAGTCTCTGAATTAACCTAGAAAACACAGAACCATTCCAAATAATAAGCCTAGAGTTTAATTCTGAATGTGATATATACCATGTATCTGTGATACTAAAAGACCACTGATTTTTAAGACATCCTCAATTAAATGATTGTGCACAACAATTTTAAGATGCATCCTGATTTCAGAAATATCGCAAAGTTTCTAAATGTACATTTAGAATCAAGAAAACACAGTAATTACAAGAGATTATCTATAAAGAGTAACACTTCATTCTCAAGTGGAAAACAAATTTAGATGAGCCCATATAATAAAAGTTCACAATCGAGTACAGTGGAATCAACCTTTAAACCTAATAAAAATTTAGGAGGCCGGCCCGGTGGTACAGCAGTTTTAGTTCGTGCTTTGGCAGCCCAGGGTTTGCAGGTTCGGATCCCGGGCGCCGCTAACGCACTGCTTGTCAAGCCATGCTGTGGCAGTGTCCCATGTAGAGTAGAGGAAGATGGGCACGGATGTTAGTCCAGAGCCAGTCTTCCTCAGCAAAAAAGAGGAGGATTGGCAATGGGTTATTAGCTCAGGGCTGGTCTTCCTCACACAAAAAAATAAAAATAAAAATAAACCTAATAAAAATTTAGAATCTGAAACCAAATATCATTTCTAGAACAGTACTGAATTGTGTCCAATAAAATCACAATGTATACTCTGAATAAAGTTAATTGGCAATAAATATGATTTAAAAATCACATTTATAGATGTGTCAACAGGTGAAAGCAGTACAGAACTCAATGAAGAGTTCAAAGCAGATGTTTTAATGAATTGACTAGTCAATTTAATAATATCACCAAAATTTGTCACTGCAGACACAGTCCAACTACATACTTGCAAATATAACAAAAGTGATATAGATATACTCAAGAAAACAGAATGAGATAAAAGCATGCCAATTTTTTAAGAAACAAATTCTTGCCAAAGAGCAAAACTGCATCAAAGATGTAACTATAACCTTCCTCTCACTTCTAAAAAAGACAAATTAATTTAACCATTGTTTAAATAAAATACCACTTAAATGTTTTCTGTATCCTACATCACTTTTCTGTAATATCTGAAAACTGAGATGTTCTCATGAAAACATGTTCTACACCAAATTATTAATTCTATAATTACAATACATTTCATGCAGTTGAGCACCTATGTGCAAGGTTCCTTTCCTGAGTTACTATAAAATGTATATAATTATAGCATCTGATTCTAGTTTAACAATAGCATTAAGTCCTCAGAGGTTAACATGTACATCATTTTTCTGAAGTTTATCAAATGGATGTGAAAAATATCATTGTAGACTTTAACTAGCAAAAAATCTATAAATGACAGCATCAGCGTACGAGACCTTACTGTGCACGTCAAATAAAGGCTTTGTCACATTGAGTCTTCACAGCAGCCCTGTGAAGATGGTACCATTATTATCTCCATTTTACAGAAGAGGAAACTGAGGCTGAGAAATGTTAAATTATGTATCGAAGATCACAGAGCTACTAAATGCTAGAACCTAGAATCAAACTCGGATACTGTCTGTAGAGTCCAAGCTCTGCACTGCTACCGATTAACTCTCACAAAATGACACTATTTGGAAAAGACTTCTCATCCGAATGAAAGTCAGTTATCAATAACAAAGTATAAATTAGAATTTGATTTTGAAACTACATCTAACTTTGAACCCTCTAAACACATTATACTGAGATCCTAATATCCACAGAAGATCCAATCCCTACAATTAACTCAAGGTTCTAAGGCAACCAGTAAATAAATATTGTGACCCTATTATGCTAGGCACTGCGGATATAATGGTGAATTAAAAAGATGTGGGTCCTTACCCTCATGATTCCCAATTTTTTTCTCAGTTCTTAGAACTTAAGCAGAGATGGGAAAGAAAAAAAAAAAAGAAAACCTAACTTCACTATCAATTAAATTAGGGGAAGGAAAGGGGAAAGAATTAAACAACTTTTTTAACTTAAAAAATTAACAATGAAGCATCATTTTTATATTTAAAACAAATAGTAAATGACTAAGTCACTTCAGACACTGTCACCCATAAACCACCCAGAGACTTTCTAGAGAAAGGTCATGAATCAAATCACAGATTCACAAGAACATATTTGCCCATGGAGGGCTTCTTTCAGCCAGGAAACAACTCAAAAGATACTTCTTACTCTCACCAATACAACAATACCAATTTCTGTTACATGCCAATCAGACACAATCCTGGATTCTTCACATACACACACCATCTCAAAACTAGGTTTTACCCCCTATTTAAAGAGGCGGGAAAAAGGAAAACTAGGTCTGAACGCATAATCTATATTTTGTATACACTGTAGTAAAATGAAGTAAAAGACCCACATACTTGAAAAAATTCAAGCATTCCTCACTTTCACACATTATACAGTTCATTCTCTTTCATAAGCAGAATTGGTCTTTGATACATCACCCAAGAAATATGATTTTGAGTTATTTTATGATGATGCTCCCAGCCATGGGAAAAGGCAGGGCCTCACGAAGGTGGACAGGAATCTTTGTTAACTCGCAGTCACAGGAAAACAGAGCACAGATCCAGCAGAAGCTCTCTCCAAACCCTACTCCTACACACCTGACCAGCCCCTCCTCTCCCTTTTCTGACAAGCTGAAGAGGCCCTGTGAAAACCCTGTTAGAAGCTGAGGACTGAATTAGAGCTTCCTCATTTACATGGGGTCACAATCTGTACTTGAATCTCTCTTACCCATCCACCCCCAACCTCCTTTCTTTCATCTCAGTGGTCATATTTTCTCCATTCCCACCTTTCTTATCCATCCTGTCTCCACCCCCACGTCCAGCAGCAGGTCATCAGGTCATTTTGTGTTATACCAGGCAGTAGAGGAGCCACATCGGACAGCTGAGGCCCTCTGGACTTGTGGTGTGATAGCAAAAACAAACTGAATCCTTCTCCCCACACAAGCATGTTCTAGTATAGAGGTTTAAAGGTTTAAAGTTTGAGGTTATCTGACTCTCACACAACAGAGGTCAGGGATCAGTAACACACTTCTGGGAAGGGGAAACTTACTACCCTAGCCCCTTGGAACGGGTTGCTGACCACTCACCATCACTCCAACATCTCTCCCTAGAAAGTCACATTCCACCAGGGGGCTTGAGAAAGTTCTTCCCAACCCTGTGGATTGACTAGACCAGAGGAAAACAAGGTCTGCTGACCATAATGGTTTTTGATCTTCGGGAAAGGAATTCCCCCTAATCTACACTATCCAATAAAATATAAAGCTATCAGTCAACATTCAGACATTCCACTATGCCTAAAATTTACAGACTGCTTTTATTTACACTTCCTATTTGATATAAAAAGTTATTAAGACAAAATAAGAACACTAAATCACAGGATCAGGAAAGACTCTACTAAATTTAATTTACCTTTATTTTCCAAGAAATATTCTATAATTTAACAATATTAAAGCAGATTCCCCGAGTCCAATGACATGCCAATCAGCATAAGCAACTGATGTAGCAAGAGAATCATCCAAATATCCACCTTCCAGATCTATCTACTCTCCAGAGAAAAAGAAAATCTGTATTAAGACTGACCTACTGCCTAATATAATGAAACCAGGATGCATTTGTCACTAACTCCAGCATTTCTCACTTTACTAACAGGGAGTAGCAGAAAATACACTATCACTCAATAACTATTTTAGTAATCTATTTCAATAGATTCCTACTCTCTATTCTGTGTTACTGAACAGAATAAAATATTTAAGGTCAAGTAACCATAAATCAAACCATCACACTTTCACAAGCGTTTTCCTGTATATGCTCACATAACAATACAGAAACACACAAAAACAATGGACGTGTATTTTGCGAATTTGCCATGCTATTTTTGTTTGTGCTGTCAATTTTGACTCTGTGTACAGCAGAGCAGAACCGTGCCATATCTTTTTGCACCATCCTCTTATCTACTGGCGCTATATCAGACAAATGCTCTGCTGTTATTCATAGGGTTTTCATGGCCAATTTTTTCAGAAGTGCGTGGCCAGGTCCTTCTTCCTAGTCTGTCTTAGTCTGGAAGTGCCACTGAAACCTGTCCACTATGTGCAACCCTGCTGGTATTTGAAATACCAGTGGCATAGCTTTCAGCATCACAGCAATACACAGCCACCACAATATGACAACCAACAGACCACGGCTCCCTGACTAGGAAATCAACCTCAGTCCTCAGCGGTGAGAGCGCCAAATCTTAACCACTAGATCACCAGGGCTGGCTGCCATGCTGTTTAACCGACTTTAAATACCAAAAAGTTTGTATTGCCGAGAGTTAAAGCCATGTTAAAGAATTAATATTGAAGGAGAAAGAAAAACCCATGAACTTCATGGTCCACATCCCAGAAAAATGATTAAATGCAACAGAAAGACAGAACTTAAGACAATAAATTGATACTAAAAATAAAAAGGTTACAATAATTAAGGTACCTTTTAGCACTAGTTGACAATTTAGCAGCTGTTTTGCTGGATATTTTTCCCTCCTTTTTCTTGGGCTGAACTTGCTCTCTTTCTGGTTCTTGCTGAACACTTTCACGTTGGTCTCCATCAGAACTTCCTCCACTAGTACTTGGACTGTCATCAACTCTTTGTGCCTCAGTGGACATTTTAGATCCTGGATTAAAGAATCAAAAATCATTTATTCAGTTATGGGAGGACTACAGTAAGGTACCTTGAGAATAGAGAGAAAGCAAGCCTCAAAGTGGAACGTGTAAGCTAATATAAAATGAATAAGTCTGTCATTTACCAAATAGCTTTGGGAGTTGTCAAAACCTTTCTTTCATCCATTCAAAACGTACTGAGAGGAAAAATAAAAACATACAAAACATATAGACAAAATGTTCACAGGAACATTATCCATAGAGCCAAAAAGAAGAAACAACTCAAATGTCCACTAACAGATGATGTATCCACACAGTGGACTATCAGCCAGCCATATACAGGAACGAAGTACAGTATCCACATGCTACAAGGATGAACTTTGAAAACATTACGCTAAGTGAAAATAGTCAGTCATAAAGGACTACGAACTGTATGATTCCATTTATATGAAATGTCCAGAATAGGCAAATCCAGAGACAGAAAAGTCAGTAAGTGGTTGCCAGGGGTTAGGAGTGAGGGAAGAATGGGGAAGGTCTGCTAATGGGTACAGAGTTTCCTTTTGGGGTGATGAAAATGTTCTTAAATTAGATAATAGTGATGTTGCACAACACTAAATATTCTAAAAACTACTGAGTTATACATTTTAAAAGGGTGTATTTTATAGTATGTGAATTACATGTCAATAAAGCTTTCTCAAAAAAAAAAATGAGGGGCTGGCCCAGTGGTGTAGTGGTTAAGTTCGCACGCTCCACTTTAGCAGCCCAGGGTTTGCAGGTTCAGATACTGGGCACAGACCTACATACTGCTTATCAAGCCATGCTGTGGCAGGCGTCCCACATATAAAGTAGAGGAGGATGGACACGGATGTTAGCCCAGGGCCAGTCTTCCTCAGGAAAAAGAGGAGGATTGGCAACAGATGTTAGCTCAGGGCTAATCTCCCTCACAAAAAAAAAAAAAAAAAAAGTTGAGGTAGGCCCACCAGACACTGTGCTAAACCCTTTGGTCCCACAAGCATGAGAGGGGGTCTAGTGGAGGTCTAGTGGGTAAGCCATCATGCTAAGTGGTATAACAGAGGTTAGCAAAAACAGCCACAGGAACAGAAAAATGGGAGACACTTTCACATTCATATCCAATGAATAAATCCTCAGGACTGGGCTAAGGTTAAAATCCTCTAAACTAGTCAACTGTTTTAAGTATCCTTTGTGATAACAGAAGAACACAGAGGGCTGCACGATTCTAAATAAGAACTGAACTGTATGATGGCATCAGCATTGATCCAGCAATATACCAAGCAACCATGTTTCACAAGGGAGGAAGACTGTATTGAGACACTGAAGGATTCTTTTTTTTTTTCCTTCCCACAGTCTGGATGAAATAGCCCTTAAGGCTTTCAAATTCCCTTTGCACCGAGTTCATGCTCCCCAAGCAGCTCTGATTACCAACTCAATTTCCTCAATACCTTGATGCAGAGGTAGCTGTTATAACCTAGATAGCAGTCACAAAAATTCCAGTATGTGAAAAGGGACATCCCCTCTCAATTGTCATTCTATCATAATCGATTTCTGAGTTTGATTACTATGAATACATCCCTTATGATCCAACTAGCTTAGAGTGTACCGACAAATCTGAAACCAAACTGACAAAACCAATGCCCAGATTCTAAAGGGCCTTGTGCTTGCCATGTTACTAATGACCTAATGACCACTTTAAGCACTGTATAGCGAAGTTCTCAGGCACCTCTTCATTAAAAAACAAAACTACCTTTAAGAAGTGACATTAACAACACAAAATATATCTTTAAAAATCATAGATAAGTGGAATAAATTCCTTTTGAAAAAGACACTATTCTTAATCAAATTAAGACTTGAAATAAAACTGTATTTGCTATGATCAAGAATATGTAAAAGATACCTCAAAGCACTGTTTTTTATTACTGTAATTAGTCCAAATGTATAGCTAGTGGACAATAATGAAAATTCATCATCACCAAATATTGAACTTGTAGCTTGCTCTAAATCAAAGCGATTTCATAATACAGACATTTAATGGATTGAAATTTTTATGTAAGACAAACCAAAAAGCATTGCAAGAGAATGGAAGAATCAGGAAGCACAGAGAGGGGAAGCGTCAATAGAAACTACTGAATGCCTTCAATGAGACATCACCCAAACACACCAGCACCACCCCTCTCAACCCCAACAGCTCCCTTTCCCCATGCCAACCAAAAACAGGTCTGCCCAAGCAGTTCTGAAACACACTGACAGGAAAATCTGACTGCTTTTCTACCCATTCTGAAAATGGAGAGCATCAGTCTCCACAGCTGTGACATCTTTTATGAGCACTAAAGTCACTTAATAGAATACTGAAATTTTATATCTGTATGTTTCACATCTAACTCTAACAGTTCTAACATATTCCTTGCTATTGTTTCATTTTTATTTCACTTTAATTCTCATCCTTGGATTTAACATTGACTTCTTTTTACGCTTACTTCTGTCAGATAAAATATATCAGAAGTTTAAAACCTTGCAGTTATGTATATAAGAGCATGTTAGAAAGAAGAGATGTGCATGGGAGTGAGAAAAAGGACAATTCTCAGGGAAAGGCCCTCTGATACAGCAAAATGCTGCCAGCAATATTTTAAGAAATGTGAAATTACTGAGAAATTATTTTATACATCTTAAACCAGAAGCAATTCATTACACGACAAATATATGGAAATCTAAATGAAATAAAATTCTTTATTACTAAAGCTGGGGCTGCAGTTTAATAAACAATGCCTAGAGTTTCAGTTGTATATTACATTAGTTATAAAGCTATACATTCTTAATATTCTTATTTATGTACACTTACATACTAATAATGCCACGAGTATATAATTAAAGGACTACTCAATGATGTAATTTGAGCCATAACATGAAACCCAAATTTCATAAGCTGTTCCAGAATATCAGACTACAATTAGTCTCACTACAGAACTATTGAAAATACTATTAAAAATACCCAAATAAAGGTATAATTTCTACAGTTTCACAAAAAGAAAAAAATTTATTTCCACTTTTGACCTAAGATACTTTACTTCATCCAAATCTTAACCTACAGATGATAAATTTGTGTGAGGCCACTAATAACCACTATAGAAACTTTTAGAAACGAAGTTTTCATATTTTTTTCGAATATCAAGAATAAGGCGAATTTCTTCTGGCTTTGTTTTTTGAATGTCTAACTACAGAAAAAGTATGAAAAAAAACTATTGCACTACCCAGGTGGCAACTAATTTTTATGAAGGAAAAGTAATCTATAAGCATTTTAACTAGTTATAAGTATAAAATTGGTGTTTTGTCTTTCTAAAGTACAAATGAATAAAAATTCCTGAATTAAAACTCTTTAAATGTTATCTTCTAAATCAGCAATTTAAAATTATCTTTAAGATTAATTCTTATATAGCTAATTTGATCCAATCATGCAATCTAGAGGGAAGACAAACTTAAATCCCAGGGTTATAAACATAGAGCTACTCTTCGATGATGACAGTTTCAAAGATATTAAGATATTTAAATTTATATTTTTACTTTGGATTCAAAGTATAACTTGGTTTCTAAACATAAAATAGTAAGGAAGACTTTCCTCAAATATGTGTTATATTAAGTATTTAGATACTGTTCCTTCTTCAACACCCAAATTATCTAAGCCTGTATTAGCTACGTACTCTACATTCTAAGTACAGTCCTGGAAATTAGCAACATATAGTGAAAGAAACTCACATGTTCCATAAAAACGATTTGGCTATAAATATTACTGATAACATAAAAACAACTATAGTCACTCCATAAAGCTGAATTACTGTCCAGATAAGCCTTATAATTGTACCTCATGGTATAAAACTGCAAAAGCAAGTGTTCATTTGAGCTTTTACAACAGGAAAACGCTTAATTCTATCATTTGATATCTTCCTACTCACTTTTCTAAACTTTTCTAAAATGGAAAATAAAATAATTTATATTATATGCATAACATCTAGCAATATTAACTGTAGAGATATTTATGCAGGAAATAACAGTGAAACACCCTTTTTTTGAGGAAAAGGTGCCATGTCCTAGAGGAAATAGAATGGGATATGACAATATATGAAAACATTCCATCATCAGCACCAGTCCATATACAAAACTCTACAGTCAAGGTGCATCCGAACTGTCTTGAGTAAACACAAATATTTAGATTCCAAGGTCCAGACTAAATTATTACATATTCAGAAACATACTTTTTAAAGAATCAAGGATAAAAAACTAAGAGGAGCTCAAAATCTTTCTGAAGCGCGAGATAATCTGAAGGTAAACCCTAGCACTTCCTTTGTAGTTTTAAATAAAAAATATTTGAGTAGACTCTCAAGAATACACAATACAAAACGACGAATCTTGAAAACATGCAAATAGGTCTCACAGCCACCGAGCACAGGATGATGTCTTTCTAAAGCGGCCTTAATTCCCTTAAGGGAAGATGGATTGGACATTTCTGGTTGGTCGTGGGAAAAAAAAAGCCACAAGAAGCTACGCTTTATCTTCATTAGAAATGGTAAAGGGCAAAAGGATCAAAACATTATGAAAGCGGGGGTGGGGGGGGGGTGGACGACGACAGAGGGAATCCAGTTTCAAACCAGGCCAGTGGGGGCTGCTGAGAAAAGACCAGAGAAAAATGGGCTTTGGCTCCAAACTGACAAGCGCTAGGCTTCACAAAAGACCAATACAACACACACTCCACACACCAGAACATACACAAACACACCCCACAAGGTCTCCTCCAGGCGGGCCACGGGGGTGCAGCGGCAGCGGGGGAGCCAGACCCGGCACTCGCCGGGAGAGACACCATGTGCAGCAATTATGCAATTAGGGAAAATAGCAAAAGATCAAGCCGGGCACTTTCCACCGTGACATTTATCCTGTACTTTTGCAAAGACTTAGTTCCAGAATGCGGCTGGGAGAGGGAAGGGGCTGGGAGGGTGGCGGAGGATGGGGAACTGAGAACGGAAGGGGGTAGAAGATGGGCAGGGAGGGAAGAGGCAGAAGGGGGTAGATGGGAAGGAGGGGGAGGGGTGGAAAGGGCGAGAAACCGGGGCAGGAGGCTCGTGGGAGGGGGTGCAGGGAATGGGGCACAGCGGGGAGGGAGGGAACTAGGGCGCAAGGGGTGTAAGCAGAGACCTGCGACGTGGAGGGGAGGTGGGGGGACGCGCCCGCGAGAGGGAGGATGCCCAAGGGGGGCACCAGCGCGGCCCGGGCGAATACCTGAGGGAGGGGCGTCCGCGCAGGTCGCGGGCTCGAGCCCAAGTGCGGGGAGAGAGGGCTGCGGCGGAGAGGGGGAGGGCGGCTAAGGAGTCCCCGAGGACAGGGTGCCCCCGCAGACCGTCTAGTCACCGAGAGCCGGACCCACGCATCACGCACCACGCACCGGACAGCCCGGCCACGCCTGTCCCCGCCGCGCTCGCGCCCGCCCGGACTCACCGTCAGCGCCGCCGCCGCCGCCGGCGTCCCCGGCCGTTCCAGCTCCGGCTCCCGAGGCTGCTGCCTGCGGCTGCCGCTGTGGCCGCCCCTGAGTCCTGGAAAGTGAAGCCACCGCCTCCGTGAGCCGCTGCCGCCACCCGGCCGTCCGCGCGCGCGCCCGCGAATGCGCGTTCCCGCCCCCTCCCCCCGCCCGGGAGAGACCGCGAGAGCGCGAGCCCCACGTCGGCCGTACCGCGCCGCGCCTCCCTGCCCCCCACCCCGCTCCGCCCCTCCTCCTCCCCGCGCGCGGCCGCGAGGGGGCGGGGGCGGGCGCGCGCACGGGCGGGCTGCCCCGCCGGCCGGGCGAGGGGGCGGGGAGGAGGCGCGGAAAAGTAAAGTGACAGCCGAGTCCCGCGAGCGGGCAGCGGAGCGGGTGGGCGAGGAGCATCCCACGGAAAAAGAACGGCAGGGGCCGGGAGAGGTGAGGGAAACAGAGGCTGACCAGGCAGCTTGAGGGGAGGGGACGCGGGGACCTTGACGGGCACGCGCATTAAAGGGAAATGCTGGCTGCGGGTGGGAGTTGCCCTAAGACCAAGCAAGGGGCGGCATATTAACCCCATCCACTGTGCCTTGGCCTCACACTTGCCTCAAAGCTTTCGCGAAGTAGCTATAGGGACAGGGACTGACCCTGTTGACATACTAACCCAAACTCAACGCGTGGTGCCCACATACACCCAAGATGGGAAAACTTCGCATTGACCTGGAAAGCTCTCCCAGGCTAAGCCAGACTCTTCACCCAACGCGGCAGCACGAATGTCCTGCTGCCTTTTGGCTCGCCCTGGCCCAGAATGTACACTAGTAGCCAGGAGCCGGAGCTCGGAGCTCCAGGCCGGTTATCCCTGGGACACTGGGGAGACAGGTTGGGGGAGGGGGTAGCAGCACTATCAGAGCGAGTGGGAATTTCCCTTAATGCCCAGTTGAAGGGTATGGAAACAGTAGCAGTGCTGTGGGTGACCCGAGCGAACATTAGGTTCCCCTCTAATCTTCCCCCCAAATAACCGTTAGAAAACAAAACATTATGCCTGCTATGCAGACTGAAGTTCCACAAAATTTCCCCTACCTCCACCTCCACCCCCAGCCCCTCTTACCAACTGATTGCTACTGCTGCTCCTAAACCTCTCCTATATAGATACTCTGGAGCTGTTAACTGTATGTAGAAGTGTCCTGCCCAGACAGGGCTGAAGAGAACCCCACAGAGTCCAGAGCAACTCAAGCAGCTGAAGAAATCAGTGCAATAAGACCCCAGAGGACAGGAGCAAGTCAAGATCCATACATATGTCTAGAACTAAAAATCCTTTTACCAAATGCCTTCTACAAGAATTGACTATTACTTTATAACATCCCTGAAAATTGCCAAAAGTAGGTATTGGTTTCTAGCCTCCATAAATCACCATTGAGCAAAAAGTGGGTGTTTTCTTGTGTATCACTTCTATGAATCACTCAAGGATATCAACAGGCCGTGTTACCCTTAGACTCTAAAATATATATTGGAGGAATAGAAATCACCATATTCTAGGATTATCATCAATTAGATAGCCACCTATATCTCTCATGTGGTGCAATATTATTAGTAGGAAAAAACATAAAATGCATCATATTTGCTTTTTAATTTTTAGAATTTGACCAAACTGGAGCATTTCATAGACTGCCTTAAATGTGTGCATAATTTATCTCATTAAACCTTTGTATATTAATATTTTCATTTTACTGATTGTGTTTTGCACCTGTTTGGTGAGGGTAGATGACAGAATCCCCATTTCCTAAGTGTCTATGCTTTTCTCCAAATAAACCACACTTACCTATACTGTTAGGTGTATATCCACTTGGTTTTTGTTTACAATTAGTATTTTATAACAAAGTACTCTTCTATTATGGAAAGTATCAAAGTTGTTTTTTAGTCCTGGTAGTTGGCAGCTGGGGGCCAGGGATGCAGCAGTGTCAACTTCCAACTTTATGGAAGGATTGGAAGAGATTTCACTGCTTCAATGCTGAAACTGTGGTTGCTACAGTACTTCATTTATCTGTAGATGTTTTAACTGCTATATACTACTTACTAAGTTTAGGAAGGGTATAATACACATCAGAGTTACCCTTTTCATTGATTCAAGGAATATTTCTTGAGTATCAGGCACTGTCTAGGTGGTTGGGATATGACATTAAATAAAAGAGAAAAATCCCTGTCCTCACAGAGATTCCCTATCCTTGACCCTGCTCTTTGTTTTATAAGCTACGGCCAATACATCAGCAAATCCTGTTGACTCTGCCTTTGAAAATATGTCCTGAAAGTATCCACTTCTTCCCATCTCTCTTCCCACAGCTAATATCTTGATCCAAGCCCCATCATCTTTCAATAATAGCCTCCTACCTGGTCTTTCTACTTTCCCTATCCACTCCCCCTGCCACCACACTCCCTATCCCCACACATGACAATCTAAGTGATCCTTTAAAACATACGTCTCTCTTCTTCTCAAAACCTCCAGTGGCTGCCCATCCTAGAGCAACAGCCAAAGTTCTTACAATGGCTGCATGGCCCTACATAATCTGCCTGCCACCCCCAACCAGGACCCCTCTGACCTCACATTGTACAACTTCACCCCCTCCTCATCTCCCTCCAGCCACACTAGCCTCCTTGCTGTTATGGAACACATCAAATATTCCTCAGTCTCAAGACTTACAATTTCCTATCTCTAGAACATTCTTCCTTCCCACCCCTCCCCCAGCACTTCCTATCCCCCTCCTCTGCTTTATTTTTCTTCATGATCATCATCATAAATCTGACAGAATGTGTTTTTTACTTATTTGTTTATTTTAGTCTTCCCCTTCTCCACTCCTCCTCCCTCCTTTCTCCTCCACATATAAGCATCTTGAGAACAAGGATTTTGTTGGCTGGGGTTCATATATATTCAGTAAATACTGGTTGAGTGAATGAAATTGACCTCTTTCAGTTGATGGCGTATTAGACATTGTTCTGATTTCTTCAATAATGATAATTAGCACTTACTGTGTTCTTAATTTGTACCAGACTAAGTTCTAGCATTTTACATAAATTAGCTCACAAACACCCCATAAGGTTAGTTTCATTCAGTCAACCCTACTGTACAGATGAGATTATTGAGGTGCAGAGAAATTAAGCCACTTGCCTACAGTCACACAGCTAGGGAATCTCAGACCTGGGATTTGAAATCAGCATTTTGACTCTGGAGTCTGCGAACTTCAGGACACTTGAGCATGAGTCCAGTTTTACAGACATAGATTTACTTGATTTCCTCAGTTCCTTTCCCCTGAGACTCAAACTTGGTCTCCAAAACAAATAGCTCACCTTCCTTGTATTTCCTGCCCTGGTCCATCAATCTGTCATCATGAACTCACTCTCTCCTACACTTCTTATTTCTGGACTTTAATTTAGAGCCTTCATTTTTTCCACTAGAATTGGCAAATGGGAATGTTTTTTGGAGGGCCCTTCTAATAACTTGTTACTGCCAAATTCATGGGTAGATAGAGTCACAATTAGTTTTCCAGTTTGACTGGAAGAGTGATACAAAAGACCTGTCTGGGGGTAACCACTGGATTTCAGCAAAACACGTTGTACAGGCAGAGCTGTTGCTTGTTTAGGCAGCTTCCATTCTTGTTAGGCACCCAGGGATCAGCGGTTGTTAAATATTTGGATTGTACCCCCTGGAGGAAATATCATATTAGCTTAAGTTTACCAGAGATTAGGACCCTGAGAGAAGGGGATGGAAGACAATCATCTTTTGCTTACAGCCTCGTTTGAAAGGAGCTATAGCACCCTGTGGTCACTCTGAATGTCTTGGGTACTTAAGAAAGACAACATTGATGTGGGAAAAGTGACGCTCCATTAGAGCTGAGACCCTAGGACCTCGTTACCTAGTATGGTGTCAACACAGAGGCATGCACCCGGTGCTTAGCAATGTTTGTTGCATAAATGAATAAATGGATGAATTCCTCACAGGGAATGGAAGAGTGCTGAGGACAAAATCCTCAACTTCCCTGCTTGGTCAGGGACTGCGACCTGGGCCGCTATGTACAATTGTATATGGTGCACACTGCAAAATGTCAGGGGGCACCATTCACGTAAATTAAGATGTAAACACAGAAGTCTGGCTGCTTCTCCTACCCCTAGCTCCTGCCCAAGCATGGTAGTCAGTCTCCAAGATGGCCCCAGTGATCCCTGCACCCTGATATTCACATTCTTGTGTAGTCCCCCACCCCGCCAACATCATACCAGGGTTGGTAGAATGCTGAAAAGTGACAGTATGTCACTTCCAAGATTAGTTTATTAAAGACTTTAGGCCTTCCATCTTGGTTGCTCGCTCTCATTCTCTCTCTCTCACTCTCTCTCTTTCATCACTCACTCTGGGAGAAGCTAGCTGCCATATTGTAAGCAGCCCTGTAGAGAGGCCCATGGGGCTAGAAACAGGTCTCTCACTGATATCCACATGAGTGAGCTTGGAATCAGATCCTTCTGCCTTAGCCAAGCCTTCAGATGATGCACCCCCACTCAGCATCTGCAGTGAAACTTCCTTAAAGACCCTGAGTCACGAACACCCAGCTAAGCCAGTCTTGAACCTTGAGATAAAAATGTTTGTTGTTTTCAGCCACTAAGTTTTGAGGATAATTTGTTATAGAGCAATCAATAATTAATACACATGCTCTCTGCTCTCTAATGATGAAGTTCCTGCCTCCAGTCCTTTATGTATCAAGGATGCTACTGCTGTGGTAGTTCCTGTAGGGCGAGGACTCCCACTCACTTGTGAAATGGGCTATTGCATCCAACTTCCCAGAAGTACAGAGGGTCTTAAGTAGGTGCTGCGATATGGGTAAACGGTCTGAAGAGAGAACATAGGCCAGGAATGGAAAAAAGAGAAAAGTGGTTCAGAGGGGTCATATTTAAACACCATAGAAATAAGAAAGGAAGAATCTGCTCTGAAAAAGGTTGTCGGAACAGAGGGAAGAATAGTGACCTGTAAGAGTCAGAAATTTGCTGAGCAATGAGATTGTAGGTAAGGTTTGCTTTGTTATAGTTATTATATTATTAGTAATAGAAAAAATAAAAATATTTTAAACTTAGGGAAACCTCAGAAGGAAACACAGACAAAAGGAGGGAAAGTCTTGCCCTGCTTTTCACCTTTCTTGGCAGTACAGAGATGCTTCAGAACTGGCTGTCTGGATTCATAATCCTGACTCTGCTTCTCCCCTGCTGTGATCGTGGGCAAGTTACGTTACTTCTCCCTGACTCAGATTCCTCATCTACTAATGAGGCTTATTTTAATAGCTAATACTTACACAGGGTAAGAGAGAAGATTAAATGAGTTAATATGTGTAAGCAACTTAAATAGAGCTTGAAACAAAACACGTGTCATAGAAGTGTGAGCTATTAGTCTTTCTAGTGCTTCAAGAAGTGGGAGGTCGTGTCACCCTTAAGTCTGGATGTTATCGTCTCACCTGAGTTTGCCACTGTGTCTTGCACGTTGTCTCCCGGTCAGTCACAGCAGCATGTGTCCCTGCATCCTATACTGTTTAAAAGCCTATGTCCCCTAGTTTGCTGTGAGCTACTCAAGGCAGAGACCAAGATTATTTGTCTCTGTGTCTACACTTTAAAGAGTAGGAACCCCATAAGAGTTGGTCAAATTAACCCCTGCTTTTCAACTACCATTTCCCCAAATTATGGAATTTGGGGAGGTAGGTGTAATTGTTCCATGTCATTCATTTCAAAACCATTTCAAAGAATACATAGCTCTTTACTCTTCCTTATAAATTCAGAAAATATATTAATGAATATTTTCCAGAGCTTTCTGAACTCTCTAGCCCTCTCTTCAGAGCCCATGAAGAAAAACTGTGAAATCTCCTTATATATGGCCACAATGAAAAAAGATACTATTTGCTGTCTTTATCTTACTGCTTTTATTTTCCTCTACAGTCGTCTTAGTACTCCCTTCTATACTTGGAAATGCACAATTTTTTGATAACAGCTTTATCAACATATAATTCACAGACCATACAATTCACCAATTTAAAATGTGTAATTCAGTGGTTTTTAGTATATTCGCATATTGACGGGAGGGCACGATTTTTGTGAATGGAGAAGAATAAAGACTCTTCTGCTCTTCTTCACTTTCTGTCTATTCTGTTACATTTTTCTGTTGACCAGGGCTTACTGTGAGGACCCTGGAGGTAAACAATTTGTTCGGGCTCCCTGGGATTAATATTCATACCAGGGTCAAATGTAAAGGTATCATCATCAGAGAAGCCAAGTGTCAAGGCCCCTAGTTGGTGATGTATCTTACTAGCCTGGCCCTATTGAGGTTGTATCCTGGGACACTGGCATCTCCCCTGTATCAGTTGAGTCTTCCAGGAAGCAGACACCAGGATGAAGTTAGAAGTGCAAGAGATTTATCTATATATCTCTGAAAGAAAAAGGGAAAGGGGAACAGGAGTAGGCAGGGAAATCCTTCAAGCTCTAATGCAGGTTTGACACCAGTGAAAGGAGAGAGGAAGGAAGGAAGATTGGGTTGGAAGAGCCTCAGACTGCAGCACAGCTCCGAGGAAGTCTTGTTGAGCCTAACAAAAAGCTCCAGTGCAAAGATTGTCCATAAAGCAGCCCCACATTGGGCAGAATTGGCCAGATCCTAGTGCTCCCATCATGCTTAGTCATTTGTTGAGACTGCCCAGGAAGAGCATTTCCTTGGCTCAAAAGGTAAGATGAGTCCTGAAGGCATTTGTAGGTGGAAGCTGTCAGCTAACTGATCTCCTCACATCTGATAGGCAAGTTCTTTCTTGAAGAGTGATCCAAGCCGTGCATCTCCATAGCTGCACGCTTGCCTCTTTGTCATCAGAAATCCACATTCATGAATATAGTTTGATACTGGACTTCTGTTTGTCCATCTGCCTTGGACTTGCTAACTTGGATGACCTCCTTCACTCATGCTATTGCTCACCATCTCCACTTTAACCTAGGTTGTAAGCTTTGTGCTTTTGATTATAACTGATATCCTACCCTTAATTCTTCCATTTGCATTAGCTTAATAGTTGATGTGTTCAATCCCATGCTGTGCTCAGCTTTCATTAGACTGGCCTCAGAGAATCAAAACAAATGCCTGAGTTCTTCTTCAAAGGTTTAAAGTTAGAGTGAGTAGAGTATTAGCTTTCTTATTAAATCCTATCGTTTCTCTTTTTTAAAGGTAAGAGAAAGAGGCCCACTGAAGAATGCTCTGAAGAATACATAAGAATTCAGAGTTGGCTTCTTTTTCCCCCTAGCATTTTCCAAAACTACATCCCTAAGAAGTTATGCACCTCTAAGGAAGGTTCAGATCGAAGAGCTAAATAGTGTTCTCTCTCTGCTTGTTCAGAGTGAAGGGCAGACATACACTCTTCTCTTTCATTTGTCCTCAGCATAACTTTGCCAAGGACACTCACAACAAGCGCTTCCTAAGTCATGAGTTGGAGAGTACTAATTGATACACGTGGTGTGTGTGTGTAAATATCTTTATATAGTGTATATACAATTCATTCTCAATTTGACTCTCACAGTTTATAATTGGCATTGAATGAGTAGTAAAAATTTTTTGCAAATACTATCAGTAAGCTGCTGGATATCTTTTTTCTGATTTATACACTAGATTTTCATCAGTGAAATCTTATGGAGGATGACCAATCACATTGTTACTGCTGAATTACATGAGTACTTCTCTCAGTCACACTATGTATTCGTATAAACATGGTGCTGAATTTTCTTAATTCACTTGAAAATTTTAATTAAGCCATCCACGCCACATAGTTCTTTTCCCTTCCCCTTCCATAAAACATTTTTCATCTGTTATCTTTATTTTCCTCATTTTCTGCTCTCACCGCTCAGTCATAGAATCATATAGAGTGGGGGCAGATAGGGGAAAGGAAAGAAGACAAGGCCACAGCTTAAGTCTAATCTGTCTCAACCCAGGATTCAGAATGTAAGGTATGTAGGAAGGTCATAGAGCAAGCCCTTAGGGAAGAGCAGGGATGTTTAAATGAGGGACCAAAGAGTGTCCTGAGAAGAACTGACCCTAAGGAAAAAAGAGATTGGAGACGTAGAAAATTTGCTTAAGGGCAATAAGCACATCCCTGTGAATAAAGGCAATTTTAAGCAAGATATAAAATCTGTTCCTTCCTGATTATTCCAGCTCAGCCCCTGTAGACTAGTAGTTAAGTTCAGGGGGAAGAATATCTATGACTAAGAACTAACAGCTATTTGCCCATAAAATCTGTTTGACATTATGGGGTCCTGGCTTGACAACAGTTGCACAGTATAACACAAAAAAGGGAGGAAGTCAGGTATTGCTGTGTTGAGGGAGTTGACAATACAGTGAAAGTGGGACCAGCCATACCGTAGCTTGGCACAGAGAGGCAACTCTTGCCCAGGGAGACATTGGCACAGAGCTTTTGGGGGCCATTGGTGGTAGACAGCAAATTACCTCTAGGATTTCATAGGCTTCAGGAAATGTTATCATTTACGGGAGCCAGAAGTAAAAGAATGGGCTGTATTATGAGCACATGTGGGAGCACACCTGGAGACTCCCAGAGACGATGGTACAGGGGAGTTCAAAACAGTTCTTGGCAACAGTGGAAAGGATTTTGCAGTGTGTCCAATCCGACCCCTATCTGATTTAGAATTCTTTCAAAATAATTTGCTTGACTGTCTCTTGTGATAGAACCTCCTACCTATCCTGATAGCCGATTCCATCTTTGGACAGTTTTGACCTTCTTCACCCCTGAATTGTCTCCCAATCCTTTTCTCATTATGTTTTTAGGGCTATAGAATAATGCTGACAGCTCTTCTGCAAGAAAGCTTTCATTATTTAAAAATGGCTAACATGCCCCGTGAGTTGTCTCCTCCCTGAAGTAAACACTCCCCATTTCTTCATTTGTCCCTCATGTGATACAGGTTTGTGTTCCCACACCATTTAAGTCACTCTCCTCCAAATACACTCTAATTTGTCTATGTTTCTCTTAAAATATGGTCTCAAGAACTGAACACAATATTCCAGGAGGAGTCAGCTTAGCTGAGAGCAGAAGGAAGCTATTTGTCCCCCCATCTCCATCCCAGGAATCTCTGATTTTGAATTCCTAAATGTAATATAAATTCCCATGCTGCATGGGGATATTGCTTTTCAACTAAACGTTAGATTAAGGTCGAACGATTTAAAAAAATTAATTTGGGGGCAATTAATTTGGGGGCTGGCCCGGTGGCATAGCAGTTAAGTTCGCATGCTCCGCTTCGGTGGCCTGGGGTTCGCAGGTTCTGATCCCCAGTGCGGACAGGTGCACCACTTATCAAGCCATGCTGTGGCAGCGTCCCATATAAAGAAGAGGAAGATGGGCATGGATGTTAGCCCGGGGCCAGTCTTCCTCAGCAAAAAAAAAAAAAAAAAAAGAGGAGGATTGGCAGTGGATGTTAGCTCAGGGCTAGTCTTCCTCACACACACATACAAAAATTAATTTTTTGGGAGGCCCATAGCCCAGGAAACAATTTTGGTGTATCAATTCAGTACATTCTAAATCTTCATCTATCAAATTAGCCTGCACCCACCACTCCTCAGGCCTATAGATAGTAAGGTTGTCTGCATTAAGGAATAGTCGTAAATTTTACCTCTTTCAGAAACTCTTGGTCAGTTCTCTTAGATATGTGTGTTTAGGGGGGAAAACAAAGCTATTGATGGCAGGTCAGAATTATGTACTTTGATCCCAAGAATATGGGGACTTATTTCCTGTAGAAGAATTCAGGTGGGTTTTTTACTTGTTTTTCAAATTCTATCATGTTTCCATTTTGTAAATGGTAATTTAGTAAAAACTATAAATTGATTTATTTTGGAAATTGTCAACCTGGGCTTCATCTACAGAGCACACACCATAGTAGATTATTAGTATTTTCTTTGCAATAAGAATTTACTTTTTCCAGCAAGAAAACTGTTATATAAATACATTTACTTTTATATCTAGAACGTTTTCTGGTAGAGCCATGAATAATAATTAATCCAAGTATGGTTGACTACACACTACAACTTCATTACATTTACACTATTAATGGTTTGTTTACTAAACATTTTTCCCTCCACATCACAAATTCAACATTCCTAACATTTCCTATATTTTTGTTTTTTTTTCTAATAGCTGAGTTATAATGTAAACGTGCCCTTATTTGTGTCATGTTTTAAAATTCCAGGCTGTTTCATACCTTTTTACCTTTAGATATTGTTCTTAGAATCTATTGATGCATAACAAACCACTCCAAAAGTTGGTCGTTTAAACAACAGCAATCATTTATTTTGCTCATGAATCCGAAATATGGCCAGGGCTTGGTGAGAATGGCTTATCTCTGCTCCACAAAGTGTTACCTGGAGCAGTTTGATGGAAGGCTGGAAGACCTACTTCCATGATGGCTCATTCATGTGGCTGGCAAGTTGGTGTTGGCTGTTGGCTAGGAGCTCATTGGGAGTCCTGGGTTGGGATTTCAGTTCCTCCCCACCAGAACTTTCCATGGGCTTCTTGGCTTCTTCACAGCGTGGTGTCTGGGTTCCAAAAACAAGCATCCCAAGAAAACCAGACAAAAACTACATCCTCTTTTCTAATCTAGCCTCATAAGTCACGTAGTGTCATTTCTCCACATTGTACTCGCGGAAGCCATCATAAATCCACCCAGATTCAAGGAGAAGGGAATTAAACTTCACCTCTTGATAGGGGAGTGAAAAGTTTCTAGAAGGTTTTATGGGACTAGAACTATTGCTGCAGCCATCTTTGGAAAATACAATCTGCCACAGATGCATCATTCCTTTTGCCTTGAATCCTCTTTCCCTCTTTGTTCCCTATGCAGCTCACTTCATCCCTCAATGCTCTGCTCAGATATTACTCACCTCTGCTGTGTCACCTATGTACCTTGTATATTCCTCTATTTTTCCCCTTTACACAATGTCCTGCAATTATTTATTTACGTCTAACTTGCCTCTTAGACTGTGAGTTTCTCATGAGTCAGTACTGCAAACACTTTATTGGCTCACACTCAGCCATCACCAATGTGCTCAGTCCTAGGTGATGAAGGCTTGATAATTCTAAAGCAACCTTTCACTCCCATAGATATCACTCCCATTCCACTGCTGATTTCTGCTGTTAGAGCCAGCTCAGCAGGACCTCTAATCTGGGCCACTGCTTTACAGCTTTGCTACTCAACATGTTGTCCACAGACCAGCAGCAGAGCATCTCCTGGAAACTTATTAGAAATGCAGACCATCAGGCCTTACCTCAGACCTACTAAATCTACATTTTAACAAGATCCCCAGTGATTTGTTTGCGTATTAAAGTTCAAGAAGCATTGCTTTGGAGGACAGCTCTGTCTCCCTTCTGAATAGTCAGTGGGCCGAGGGGGTGAGCCTATCTGGAGCCAATGCCTCTGCTTCTAGACCATGCCTCTGGTAATCAGAACTGTAGAATTCCCTGCCCAAATCGTTCCAAGAGAGCTTTTTCCTAGAAAACTTGAGAGCTTGGACCTCTGCCCTAGATCTGTCCTCCTGAAAGGAGACTATGTTTCTAGTGTGCACAGTCCTAGGTTGAAGGGGTGGCCAAAGGGGAGCTACTTGTGATGGGGCTAGGTAGGCAAGGAAAGGCTGGAAGTTGTACCTGTGGGCTGGGACACACACACACACACACACACACACACACACACACACACATCCATACACACATAGCCATGAGGCCTCTCATGGTGTAAGACAAAACCAGGGGGTGGGAAGAGAAGAGAGCAGGCTGTGTCTGTGACTTCCATTTGTACCCTCGTCCCTGGGCCCTATAGTAGTTATGGGGCAAGCTAACAGGGATACTCATTTTTCCAACCTCTCTGACAGGATTTTGATAGGAATTACATTGAATTTATAGGTCAATATGAGGAGACCAGCCATCCTGGCAATATTTAGTCTTCCAATCCATGAACATGAAATGTCTTTCCATTTATTTAGGTCTTTAATTTCTTTCAATGATGTTTTATAGTTTTCATGTACAAGTCTTGCATTTCTTCTGTTAAAGTTATTCCTAAGTATTTTATTATCTTTGCTGTTATTGTGAAGGAATTGTTTTCTTAATTTCAATTTATGATTGTCCATTGCTAGAATATAGAGATACAATTAATTTTTGTATATTGATCTTGCAATCTTGCTAAAGTCCTTTATTAGTTCTGGTAAAATTTTTGTTATTCCTTTGTATTTTCATATAGGATCATGTCATCTGCAAATATAGTTTTGCTTCTTTTTTTCCAATCTGGATGCCCTTAATTTAAAAAAGAATTTTTTTTTTTATTGCACAAGCTACAGAAATTCCAGTGCAAGGTTGAATAAAATTGGTGAAAGCAGACATCCTTGCCTTGTTCCTGATCTTAGAAGGAAAGCATTCAGTCTTTCAGCATTAAGTATGATGTTAGCTGTGGATTTTTTATAGATGCCCTTTATCAGGTTGAGGAAGTTCTCTTCTATTCTTAGTTTGAGAGTTTTTGTTATGAATGAGTGTTGGATTTTTTCAAATGCTTTGTGTCTATTGAGATGATCATGTGTTTTTTGTCTTTTATTATATTAATTGAATACATCTTAATTCTTTCTTTCTTTTTTCATTTAATATGTGCTTTCAGGAATTTTTAGGGCTTCCTGAAGCTCAAAGCCAAAAGTTGTTCAAGTTTCACTTCCTCCGTTTGTCTTGGAGGCAACTAATTTTCTGCCCTGAAATAAAATAATCTCACTGTCAAGTGTTACTCACAGCCTTGTCCTGGGATGAGTCTAGTTTCTCTTCCCTCACTTGAGCTTTAAGTTATCTCAGGACCTTGTTAAAATAGTCTAAAAAGAATCAGACTTCCAAAGAACAAGTGTGTATAAATTGATATAAAATTTAAACCAAATCAGATAAAACCTACCTTCACAGTAACTCTTTTTCTACCATTGCTTTTACAAATCACCTGAGAGCAAGAGGAAAATAAGTCTCCAGATACTGCTTATCTAGAAAACAGTTGTAGAAAGCAGACTTGGGAACTGGAGGAGAGAGATGATGCTGTATAGATAAGGATTCTGGAAAGAATGTGGTTGGGTGAGCACCTTAATGAACAAAACTCAGATTCTTTATCCTGATAACAGCAAACATTGACTGAGTACTCACTCTGTATTTGGACTGTTCAAAGTATTTAAATGACTTCATTTAAATTTCATAACACCCCTATGAGGTAAGCATTGCTCCATTTTACAGCAGAGGAAACTGAGGCAGATTGATTGGGCACTCTGCCCAATGTCATACATTTAGTAAGTAGTGGAGCCAGTATGTGAACCCAGGCTGAGTCACTGCAGTCTGTGTGCCTAATCACTGTGTTATACCAAACAAAGCAGGGACAATATTAATAGTGGGTTCCAGTACTTTGCAGCTTATATAAGGTAAAGTTCCATCTCCCATATATGAAAAAAGACTCCACCCTTAGTCATTATGTCTGATGCCTACCATCAGAATCTATCCTTTGAGTTTGGTATCAAAAGTATTGTCTGTGTTTAATAAGACAAATAATCTATTTAAAAATGAGAAAAAGATTTTAACAGGTGCTTCAGAAAAGAAACTATATGAATGGGAATAAAAAGCACATGAAAAGATACTTCTCATCATTAGTCATCAGAGAAATGCAAAATAAAATCACAATGAGATACCACTATACACCTACCCAAATGGCTGAAGTTGAAAAGGTTGACAATACGAAGTGTTAGTGAGGATGTGGAACAACTCGAACTCTCATACATTGCTGGCAGGAAGGTAAAATGATATAACCACTTTGGACAACTGTTTGGCAGCTTCTTATCAAGTTAAATGTGAACTTACCATATGAAGCAGAAATTCCACTCCAAGGTATTTACCCAAGAGAAATGAAAATATATGTCCAAGAAAGAATTGTACACAGTGGTGATAACATTTTGTTCATAATAGTTCCAAAATGGAAACAGCCCAAGTGTCCATCTGCAGGAGAATGGATAAACAAACTGTGGTATATCCATACATGCAACAACATGAATGAACCTCAAAAGCATTATGTTGAGAGAAAAAAAGCCAGACACAAAAAGTACCCATGGTATGATTCCATTTATATGAACTCTAGAGCAGGCAAAATTCATCTATAGTGACCAAAAGCCATGGTTGCCTAGGGCTAGGAAGTCAGATGTGGGGTAAGATGAACTGCAAAGGGGCAGAAGGAAGCTCTTTACGGTGATGAGTAATGTTATATGTCTTGATTGTGAAGATATTTGCACAGATGTATTGTCAAAACCCTTTGCACTGTACACTTAAGATGGGGGACTTTTACTCTATGTAATTATACTTCAAAAAAGTTGATTTAGGGGCTGGCCTGGTGGTGTAGTGGCTAAGTTTGTGCACTCTGCTTCAGTGGCCTGGGGTTCACAGGTTTGGATCCCAGGCGCAGACCTATGCACTGCTTATCAAGCCATGCTGTGGCAGTGTTCCATATAAAGTAGAGGAAGATGAGCACGGATCTTCCTCAGGAAAAAAAAAAAAAAAAGGAGGATTGGCAACAGATGTTGCTGGGCTAATCTTCCTCACCAAAAAAACAGAAGTTGATTTAAGAAGAAAAACTATATGCACAATGAGAAATACCAAAATAAAAAATTTTCTTTGTGATATAATTTTTTGTTTCTTTTGCTCACCTAGAAGGCAGAACAGAAAAGTTTTTATGGGAAGAAGGGAAAAACAAAAGGTATGATTGCTGAGATGCATTGTTCCAGAAGGAAGTTTGGGTGATCTGCTATTTTGGGGACATCTTTCGAGTGACTGGCTGGATGGCTTCTGGAGAGGAGCAAGTGCGACAGGGGAGGTGGAAATGGAGAAGAGATAAAACAGACTACCTGCTGTACAAGTGCCCCTGATGGCACTTGGTTGAGAGCCATTCATTCTAATGTAATTATTTTGTCTTTAGGTTTTCAATTTGTTGAACTTCTGTCTCCTAAAGGGAGTGAGAAAGAGAATATCAGGAGAAAATAGAAAGGTGGAATGGGATAGGATGAAGGGCTGGAAACATTTAGAAAATGACTGCTTAATTATGTTGTAAATAATTTACTGCTGAGAAAGAAGGATGAGAAAGCCCTTAAAGGAGTAGGGAGGAGGGAGCTGGGATCATCCAGAGGCCAGGGAAGCTGGTGTACCACCTCCACTTAATCTTGTATTTTTCTTTTTTAACAGGTGTCAAATAGCTCTTGGAAAGACTGTACTTTGGTTATTTAATTTAGCATTTAAATCTTATACAACAAACTGTAGCAATGACTTTCAAACTTAAATATACACAAGACTCTGCTGGTGAAATGCAGATTTCTGGGCCCCTTCCCTAAGGCTCTGCTTCAATCGGTTTAGCATCTGCATTTTATCCTAGATGGTTTGGACTCTCTCCATGGACTGCACTTTGAGAAATACTGACCTAGAAGATTATAGGTGAGAATGAGAAAGCATAATTTTGATGACCATATTCGCTCCAGAGAAAGGAAAGACAGAAATGACCAAAAGAAATCTTAGATTAAGAAAAGCAGCAGTATTTATTTCAGTAAGTGTGTGTGTGTGTGTGTGTGTGTGTGTGTGTGTGTGTGTAGTAAAAGAGAGCTAAGATAACTAAGTAATATATTAGGTAGGAGCTTTGGGGCCTTCAGATGTAGGGAATATATGCCTTGCTACTTATCACACTGACCCAGACCTAGTTTTAAGGATTCTTCTCTTTACTAGCATAGGCCTCAAATCCTTTTTTTTCCAAAGTCCATCAAATCGGTAGCAAATGTAAAACATTTGCTGGCCTGTCTGCCTAATCCATCATAGTACAATACAAAAAGATAGGAAGAGACTGGGGTGGATAAAGGAAATCAATACCCGTTTCCTGTTCTTTACCTTGAAATCCTTTGTCTGGTTTCGGTATGTCTTCAACAGAATAAGAAACATAGCTGGAATTCCCAATCAAAATCAGATAAAACACAGGTGATAAGCCATTGTGTCTCTCCCTTCTGAAGATAAGAAATTTGAGTTATAACAGGGCCAAATTATCTGAGCCCACTGCAGTTTTTTAGTGATTAGTTTGTGTGTGTGTGTGTCATAGTAATTTATAAACTTAATAATAGGATATTTAGAAACAAAGCCAATATTCCAACAATAGAATGCTAAGCATATTGAGCAAAAAATGTAGTTCTCCAGTTACAGGTAATCTTGTATACCTTCCAATTTAAATTGTAATCTTTCTTGTAAAATCCCTGAATACTATTAAATTGTATGTACCTGACCAAATATAAATACATTTATGCTTTCCACACTTTACCTATTGAGCAACATAAACAAAAAGCTAGTTCATTAGTAATTTCTAACCTGATGGCATCACAAAATAGTCTTTGCAAAATGTTTTATAAATTGCTTTTAATTTAAATGGTCTATGATTTTTTTATAAATCATGTTTTGTAAAAGTGTATATAGATCTCTTATCTAGACACTTAGAAAATTGCATGCTTATTACACGGATACTACATTTATCGAGTTCATTATAATAAGGATTAAGTAAGATATCAACGGAGCATTTCATTCTCAGTATGATACCAAAGTTGCTACTTGATATCATACCTAGGTCATTTCTTCAAAATGGTCATATAGTGAAAGAGAATAAACCCTTTTCCTTAGCCTTCGTATAGAAATGCATTTAGTATTATACTTGTAGACAGGATCAATAAAGTTATAGGAGACCTTAAGAAAAAGGTGGAGAGAGAAAGCCTATTTACAGCAGGTCCTATAAAGCTAGTGTGCCTGCCGAATAGCCCCCTTTTTCCACCTGCACATGGACATCAACACTTAAGTGTGGTTAATGTTGCTTCATTTCATTTTGTTTGTCATTGTAAAGCAAGAGTTGTGCCCTCAAATTGTCCCCCATAAAAAAGGGAGTTGCCTAATGTGTCCTTACAGTGTTTCCTATTATGAGGCTCTCTTTCAGTTTTTAAATTTTGAACAGCAAACCTCATTTGGGAATGAGGGATTAGCTTGAAATAACCCTGCTTAACGTGAATCTTACAGGCTGATGGAAGTCACCTGATGAAATAAGTTAATTTTTTAAAGGAGGCAAAGAAACTTAACATAGCTATAATAATTATTACTGGGAGTATGACCTCATAAATACTTGTATTGGATTTCATTGTAAAAAGCTCTTTAAAATCACTTTTAAAAGCAATTCAGAAAGTTATTGCATTGAGGAGATCACTAGTATACACTTACAGGATGAACTAAAAAGAAACTTTCCCGATAAAGCCAGCTTCTGTGTCTTTGTTGAAGAATTGCCCCAAGTAACTGGAATCCAATTTGCCTATACTTGGGGGAGTGGGGAGTGCCTGGGAATTTGAGTTCTCCCGGAGGAAGTCCCTAACCAATGGCTGATGGATGCGGGGGTTTAAATGTGCAAGCTCCCTTGCCCCTTGCTGGGGACAATTCTGAGGAAGTACCTATACTGTCTCCAAAACTTCTCTGTAGAATTGAGCCAAAGTGACCAGCTGTAGGACTTTGTTTGATACCCTTGCTGGCCTCCTTCCTTTCCTGGTCTCATTTCTCTACTGGTTTGTTCTGGGAACATTTCCTCATAAATCACTCTAACAGGAATCCCCACCTCAGGGTCTGCTCCTAGGGAACCCCTCACTAAGACAGGTGGCTCATTGTGGACTCCTACAATTGCCTTGGCTGGGTCATGGAGGTCAGCCCACACACCTGAATGAAATAGATACTACCCCTGAAGCAGGAAATGAAATGGGTTTTCCTCTCTATAATAGATCTTTCCTTCAGACCTAGCCACTCATTTCCCCAGCTGCTGAGAGCCCTGGCAGCTCGCATCCTTCTCTGTGAATTGCCATTAGCCAAAGGACAGCCCTCATGGCATGGGTGTTCAATTGGGAGTTCAAAGGCCAGGCCCCTTTGTCTCCAGCTGGGACAATTTTGAAGAGCTATCTCAACTTGAGAGCTCCCACAGTGTCAGCTGAGGACTCTGTTGCAATCCATTGTAACCCAATTTCTCCCTCTGCCCAACCCTGCTGTTCTTACTTCCCACAGGTATTCTCAGGGGCATTCTTCCATAAAACTGTTGCTAGTAAATCTGTATCTCAGAGTCTGTTACTGGAGAAACTGACTTAAGATATTCTTCAACCCAGAGAGGGAAGGGAGGGAGACCTGAACTCTGAGGTTTAGAGATGTCTGAAAACAAAGGCTCAGAGAAGTGGCTTGCCCAAGGTCACATAGTTTGTAAGGATTGACAGAGTCTGATTCAAACCGCCTGGGTTTGAACCTGGATCCTTTTCCATTTGCACATAAAACCCTCAAAATATGTGGCTAAATTTTTTCAAAGATGAGCAGTGAGTTGTTTTTATTTTCATTATTTATTTTAATAGTATATTAAAGTACTTTTATTTATTTGTTTTTATTTTCTTCTAATGAAAACAAGCACTAACTACTCTTCAGGATGATGGGCCATATTCACCTTTTCTCTGCCAAGTCTACTTCACTTTATTTAGGCCGTCATCAAGATTATAACAGGAGTATACTGGCAGCCAAGACTCAGAACAATATCCAGAGCACTACTGTGTGCTCTTAGGATAAGCTTCTGTAAGTTGGAAGTAAATTTCCATCATGTAGTAATGATAACATTTCTCTTTGGAGCTGAGGCCCAAGAGAATAGCAGCTTAATGTGAGAACTTTCATTAACTGCCCAGACAATTTCCTATCAACTACAGTTAATGACAAAAGATATACATGGGTGTGAACACTGAGCAATGCACACACATACACACACACAATGGATCCTCTCTTCCCTTCACCATCTCATGTCGGGTTCTGCCAACCCATGAGCAAATAGGACTAAGTAAAAAAGGTTCATTAGGTTATCTACTGTACCTAGCTGTGCTATGGCTGCAGAAAATAAATAGGATTATGCCTGGGGTTTTGCCAGATAGGACATAGTATAATGAAAAGAAAGACATAATCTCCTTTGCTGTGAAGCCTTCGAAGAAAATAAATTCTGAAGAAAGTATTCTTGATAACATTGAAAATTAGGTCTACAATATTTTATTGATGTTTATTAAATATATTTTGTTAGTACTGTTGAGATGAGAGAGGAAGTAGTAAAAGAGAAAAATGAAATGTGGTAATACAGATTGGCTGGCAAGAATGAGAGAGTGAGACTGATAAAGGGCACATACCTGCTCTTGATTGGTTTTCCCCAATTTAATTGGTTTTGTGACCTACTGTGACGACAATTCTCTCTTGAGTTTATGTACAAGGAGATAATAATAATGTTCTGCTGCTGTCCAATAGAACTTTCCTATATCTGCCATGTCCAATATGATAGTCATTAGCCACATGTGGCTACTGAGCACTTGAAATGGGACTAGTGCAACTGAAGAACTGAATGCTAATTTTAATTAATTAAAATTAAAATTTAAATATCTACATGTGGCCAGTGGCTAATGCACTGGACAGTGCAGCCTACAATTATGTAACAAGGTGAAAATTTTATTTCTTAACGTTTATCATCAGAATTCGTTTTAGGTATGAAAATATCTTTCTTTGGGATGACCTGTGCTAAGCCCATTTGGGATATGTATTCCACTTTATATATATTAGCTTATTTAATTCACAGTTTAACTCAATGAGATATTTACTGTTTTTTCCCCATTTTAGAGCAACGAGTCTCAGGAACAAGGAGATTAAGTAACTTGTCAAGAGTCCCATAGTAAGTAGAGATCCAAAGACGTGGCTGCCAGCAGGTGCTAAAGCATCATGGTAGAAGGACAAACTGCTTGGCATGAATTAAGGGGAGGTCTGAAAAGATGATGAGAAGAGTGAGAAGGATGCAGAGAGTCTGGGACTCAATAGGGTAAAAAGCCCATGAGGCTTCAGGGACAGGACTAGAGCTGTGCTATAAATATGGTAGCCACTAGCCACATAAGGCTATTTAAATTTAAATACATTAAAATTAAATAAATCTAAAATTCAATTGCTCAGTCACACTAGCCACACTTCTAGTTTTCAAAAGCCACATGTGGCTAGTAATGACTGTATTAGACAGTGCAGCAGTAGGACGATTCCATCATCATAGAAAGTTCTATTGGACGGTACTGAGTCAAATGATAGTTCAGGATGGCTCTATCTACTGACCGTGGTGGGTGGTTTTCACTAATGCAAGTTAAACCTGTCTTTCACCTTTCCTCCAAATTACCAGAAAAGCCCATTAATTTCATGAATGCTCTGTAGGCATAAGTGTAAATTGAAGAAAGGGCTGCATTTCTTGCCTAGATCAATATGACATGGTACATGGAATGTACTTCAAAAGCAAGAGGCTGTAGTCTGAGGTGGTCACATAAACTTGCAAAAAGTATTGTTGGTGGGGGGGACTTGAACTCTCATAAACTGTGGAATTAGGCCAGTGATGGTGGTTTGAACCAATTTTTACTAAGATTTGTGGATACTGTGACTCTCCAGCTGATAGTATTCATATGACTGCTGTTATAATGTGAAAAGGAGAATTATATTCTACTCTGTTCTTGATCTTGGAGTCTTTGAAATATTAGTCAAGGATTTTTGAAAGCAAGAATTTGTGGTCTGTTTGTATCTATTCATCCTGTTATTGATTTTAAGTCACCACACAGGTGACATTCCTGGCTGTAAATAATAATAGTGGTTAGTAATCTAAGTGGAAAACAGTTTTAAGCATTTTATATGTATTAAATTTATTTAATCTTTCGATTAACTCAATGAGATAGTTACTATTATTATCCCCATTTTAGAGACAATGAATCCAAGGCATAAGAGATTAGGTAATTTACCATAAGTCACATAGAAATGAGAGAGGCAGGATTTTAATGAATTTGTCCCTAGATGCCAGTAAACATCTTTCTTGTGTTTCAATAGGCAGATAACCAGAGTGCCTTTATGGCTTGTTGACTTGGCCCCGGAATCTCACTCTTGTATGTTGCCTTTATGGATATGTCATGGCAAGAAGACCTGGCTCTGCAAGTGAGTTTAAGACTTTAAGAAATTAATCCATGTGCCTATGATCTCCAGGAGTGTGGAATCAGAGAACTGAAGAACATCGGGGACATCCTGAACTCTTTATAACTCTGAAGGTACAAACCTCCACCTTTGGGTGGAAAAGAGAAGTAATCCTGACAAGTGGTGCAACTGTCTGAAGGATCTGGCTGCCATGCTATTGAGAATGTCTGGATGTTCTCTGAATATCTAGTTGATACCATTTCACCAGCTGTGTTAGAGAGAGGAGAACAAGGGGTAGTGATATAAGCAATCTATTAATTGCAATCAATTAATTGCATGTTATAAATTTACAGAATGGTAGTGCTGGGATGGACTTCGGCAATCATCTGGACCAGACATTCTCAATGGCTGGGCTGTACATCATGCTTCAGAATCATTCAGCAATATTTTTAAACATGCAGAGGGCAGGTCCTACCTCTGGAGATTCTGATTCAGTAGGTCTGTGGTAGGGCCTGGGCATCTATACTTTAAGGAGATGGCCCTTAAAAAGAAATTAATTGGTCACCTTTGGGGAATGTTAGAGAAACAATTCATTATTTTAAAATCTGCCAAATAAAGGAGAAAATAAAGCATTCAGCTGGCTTTTCATTTACCAATGCTATCAGGGAAATTAAATAGCTATTGAGGGACAATTTCTCTTTACAGAAATACTGCGGCTAGTAAATAAAGAAAGAATATTAGAAAATCACTGTTTTGTCACTCTTAATGAATCAATGGATCTAGGCAACGATCATCAATAGCTGTGAACAACACAAAATGGGCCTCCTGGTGGAAGTACACAACACCACATATAAAGAATTCTGCCCCAAAACTTAAACTGGAATCTCATATCTCTATATCTCACTTTCAGTTCACAGGAGATATAGAGAACAGAGGATTCAAAAATCAAAATCCAGACTATGAGAAACTCTGTAGGTCAAATAATCCAGTTTCTTCATCAAATGTATTGAAAGGGGGGAGAAAAAGAGGAGGAACCCATGGAGTAAACGAGACTTGGGACCAATCAATCAATTGAAAATGGATCATGTTAGGCTCTTGATTTGATCACACACACTTGAAAATATATGTTGTTAATTTTGTTAGATGTGGTAATTATATTGTGGATATGTTTTTAGAGATACTGAAATGTTCATGGATGAGATGAATATGAATATTTATGAAGAAGATAAAAGGATTTGCTTTAAAATAATTCAGAAGAGAGGTGGGTAAGGGGTTAGATGAAACAAGATTAGCCCTAAGTTGATAACTGTTGAAACTAGGTGATGGATACTGAGAAGTCATTCCACTGTTCTTTCAACTGTTGTATATGATTGAAATTGCCCATCAGATAAAGTTAAAAATGAAAAATTGTGTCCAAAAATGCAAAATCTTTGGCTTATGTCAGAGTTCGACCAACTACGGCCCTCAGGTTAAATCCAGTCTGCTGCTTGTTTTGGTAAATAAAATTTTATTAGAACACTATAAACTATACCTCTTCACTTAGATGTTGTCTATGGCTGCTTTCATACTACAATGGAAGAACTGAGTAGTTGCAACAGAGACTGTGTGGCCTGTAAAGCCTAAAATATTTGCCATCTGGCCCTTCACAGAAGATGTTTGCCAACCCCTGGCTTAGATGAAATTGTAAATTAAAAAAAGAATTAAGTACTAATTTTTTGTGTTTGGTTATTGTTATACACACCATTTCTTATGTGTGTGTTTTTAAATTTTTTTAGCTTTTTGAATAGTGTTGGAAGGAATATTAGAATATCACCATTCTGTAACTCCTAATGAGTCAATGGATATAGACAATGGCCATCAATAGCAATAGATCTAGGCATTGGTCATCAATGAATAATACATAAGAAAATTGATGTAACGTACAAGACCATGTATACTACTAAACTACTGTCCTAAAAAAGATGCCCAGGTGATTCCCATGACTGGTTCAACTTGAGAACATTAATTCCCCTCCCCTTCATTATTCATATGAGAAAACAAATAGTTAAGTCATGGAACAGATACCAAAATAAGGCACCCACTCAGAGACCCAAACATGTTTCATCATGCAAGTTCTTCCCCCCTCTTATAGTATGCTGGAGTGTTTCTTTAAAAAAAATGCAAACAAAAAAACCCCCACCAGTGTATGAATCCTAGTAAGACATGCTTTGCATCAATTTTCTCTATCTTAATTTTGGTATAGACCATTTTGGTCAGTACAATATTGTGTCTTGCAGCATCATCACCTGCCAAGTGGAGAGAGAAAGGAAGGTAGTTAATGTAATTACTGTCCCTACAGTGATGGTCCATATATTATTTGTCTAATCTTCTAAAGAACTGGGTGGTACAGAGGGTGGAGTATGTTGTAATATTCCAAAGACTAGCTTTTCTGAAGGACAGCTGTATTGCTGATTTAGGTAGTGGTTGAAGGTGAGAAGTGGAAGGGGAATGTAGGAAAAAACACTTTAAGGAATCTAGGGCTCTCACAAGCTTGAGGAAGGTAATGCTGGAGTAGTTGAAAGGTCTGGAGCTGAAAGACGTTGTTCTATCCCTGGCTCTTCTCTTATTACACGGTGACTCTGGACAAGCCACTTAACCTCTCCAAACCTCAGTTTCCTCTGATGTAGCAGGCTAACATCACAAGATTGTTGTGAGGATTAAATAGAGGAACGTATGTGAAAGAATTTTGTAAACTCTGCAACACTAGGTAAATATATAAGGGGGCATCACCTAGGCTCATTCATTTTGCCAGTGAACTAGAGTTGTCTTTGACAGTTGCCAAGTTCAGGAATGTTAAAAGCATTTGGCTTTCTTGCAGATGGGTGATTTTCACTGAATCTAGGCTGTAGCCCCTTCTTCATCCCTGGCTACATAATCTGTGATGTCTTCTTAGACCAAATAGCTTAATTTCTATTTATTCTCTTGCCCCTAGAAAGTATAAAAGGAAGGTGCTGGATGGGGTATCATGGAGAGGAAGCACAGAATGAAAGGGGAAGCAGGAGTTCAGGATGCCACAGAGAGAGAGAGAGTAAAAGAAACAAAAATTAACATGTGAAAGAAAATATTACTGAGAAGGAGGCGTGAGGAAGGCAAAGAAGGTAGAGATGTTTCCAGACTGACATGGGTTGGGGTCCTCCATAGCATGACACTCCAAAGCCAAACACAGTTTCGTGGTTTTGTGCATATCTCTGGTGTCCTACCAGCCTATTTACTCCTCTGGGTTCTACACAGCACCTAACAAAGTGCTATGCACATAGCAAGAACTCAATAAATGTTTGTGGAATGAATAGTCCTTCCATTAAAACTGAACACTGAGAGTTGGCTACACATATTTCTTTCCTTCTGTAAAAGGACTTGATAGCTCAGAGGAGGGCTGAGCCATTAAAACAACATTGAGAATTCAGTCCAGGTTTGAGGTGATTAATTATCATCCTGTTTTCTCTGGCTTGGCCAGACACCATAACTACTTTTAAATGTTCTGTACAGCTAGCATACAGCTAGAAGCTACTGACAGACTGAAGAACAGCCTAGGAAACCACTATTGTTGTCTAAAAATTTTACAGAGATATATTTTTGCTCCTCTGTTAGCAGCCGAATTCTTGCTCTGGTATACAGTCTAATGACTACTCAAAGCAGGATATTTGTAATTGATTTATCCTTTCTACATTGCTCACTTCTAAATACATGAATGAAAGCTTTTGCTATTTAAAAAAAAAACAGAGTAAGAGGTTTCTTACTAGAAGGTCATTGCTACACTAAGATCCTCTGGTGTCTTAAATATTAAATAATACCATAGATATTTAATAATATTATAACTATGGAATCAATTTTTATACATTATATATAAAATACCAAGCAGGATAGCATCAATTTCTGAGGTTTAATGCAGGTAACACAGGCAGTAATGGTTGGTTTTGAGAAATTTCTTCTTTAGGACTTAAGTCAGGTTGGTTCAAAGCAGAGCCCAGGATGGGGATTCTTGTTTGAATGATTTACTGGGGGAGTGTTCCCAGAAGACGGGGAGCATGGAAGCAGGAGAGGTTGGGGCAAGGAGCTTAGCAAAGATGTGGTCTCAGCTGGCGGTGGCTTCAGCTTGATCCCGTGGAGCACCAATAGCACATACTACATGGCCCCTTTTAAATGGTAAAAGGGGTTTGAAAGCTCAGTGAGTTTTGCAGTCATTTTACTTGACTAATGATAAATCATATGAAGGAGAAAAGAGTTCTGGAAGCTCAGGTAACATAGCATTTCCTGTCTCTGAAAGAATTTCTGCTATTCATGCATTTTCTTTGGTTAAAATAATCTAGAAATAATATTTTTAACCTCTCATTCTTTAGATTAAAAAAATAAATTGATGAATGTGGGAGAATTGACTACACTCAAGAAGATTGCTTAAATTACTACCCTGGAAAGAAATTGTAGAAACCAATAACACTTGCAATGCATAGATAGACCTGGCAACTTGAGTTTATATATTCAATTTTTTAGTTCATATTAAAAAACGAACTTTCAAATTGAAAAATAATCCATGGTTTATTTAGTTGTTACATAAAGGATGGCAATTAAGTAGCAACTCACCAGATGCATATAAAGAGAAATTTTACCAACATCAATATGACAAATATTATAAGTGCCTAACTAGGAAATTCTGCTAGCCTGAGTGGACTGAGTGTTGCATGAAACTTCCTACTTGAATACAGTTGGTGACAATTATTGCAGTGTGTGTGTGGAGAAGGATGTTGGCGAGTATGGGATAGGATTGCAAGAATGATGGGGTAGATGGGTAGATTGATCTACAGCTAAATAGAGACTATATATATTCTCTCTCTAAATATTTTAAATATATATAGTAAATATACAGCTAGATGAGAATATATGTATTCTATGGGGAGATATATATATCCCCATAGTGTCATTTCATATCTGTTTCATGGCTAGCACCAAAATGGAAATAGCATTTGTTATCTAAATTGGGTTAAGGGAAAAATAGATTAGAATTCATACAACATTTTGCATGTGATAATGTGATGAAATTTGCCAAAATTACACATTATCTTTGCTCCTCTTACTTCTTTTTAATTTGTAAAAATAACCCGATAATTGTTGCTATCACCAAAGGTATTATTTATTGTTTTTTACTCTTTATTCTCCCACTGATTATTTTTTATTACTCCACAATTCTTTACTTATATATGTGTACAAAAACGTATGAAAGAGCTATATGAAACAAACAAAAAGTCTTAAGTATGTATAACACAATTCAAAACACCATATATCCATAGAAAAAGACAGACATATATCTGGACCCAGAATAAAAGATACATTTCCCTATGAGAACTACAAAAATATCCTCAAGGATAGGGGAGAAGGAGAGTTGGGAGACTTTGAAGGCAAGCTAGAGTATATAAAATATTACCAAGAGTCCCAGCATAAAGGTAGCTTAGAAAAGATCAGAAAGATGGTGTTTTTTTTTTTTTTTAAGAGTAAGCAGAATTATGTAAGATAACCTCAGGGAATTAGCAAAGTCCTGGGATCAAAAGGGAGTATCAATATGGAAGATGGAAGCTAAGGGCGTCAAGAAGACTGAATGGGTAGAAAAAAGTTCAGAAACTTTTAAGGGAACAAAGTTTAAGCTAGGTTCAAGAGAAAGTCCTTACTGCCACTGCACAGCCTCCTGTACAACCTAACCAGAATCCTTGTTGCTTGCTTGATAAAAAATAATAAACAAATAACAATCCTTTCCCAGAACTGGAGCCTTAACTTGGTTCCATCTACGGGGCCCTCGCCAAGACCAGTCCTTCAAGGACTGCTGCTTCTGAATGTTGCAGATGCCCACTGGAAAATTTTCCTTGCTCTCTTGTCTCAACTTCATGGAGAGACACATGGTACCCTTCGAAAGAATGGCTCACAGTTGAGTCACAGAGACATCCCTCTCCCACTCCTCACTCTCACTTCCCAGGAAAAGTAATCAGAATTTTATGTTTTGAGGTTAAAAAGGGGGAAACGACCATGTAGTGTGGGCTCCTTGAGAACATCCAGGGGTTTCCAAAGGTCTAGAGAGAGTCAGGAAGATCTTGAAGGGGCAGAGGGTAGTGAAGAGAAAGCAAGTGGAGTGCTGGTGGGCATCTGAGCCTGGCCTGACTGATACTGGGACAGGTCTGCAGTGCAGAGTGGACGACAGCATTGGTCTCCAGGTACACACACGCTCCCAGGACAGTGTGAAAGATGACCCTCTGGGAGGTGGGCAGAAGATGTTAGAGCTTTCAATTTTTTTTCATCTAAAATTAGGCTTTACTAGTGATGAACACACATATTGACACTGGTGCTTTTAGTTGTATCTGATGGTTACATGTTACATGTAGTCTTTGATGTGTCTTAAGGCAAGGGTGGGAGCTCCACCATGTGTGTATGTGGGGGGAAGACTTGACCTTGGCACCTTCACTTATTTGCTCTCAGAGTATTGTGAGTGATGTGTTGTAGTTTACTTGCGCCACATTAATTGCATTTATGAATTGTATCTACTTGAACTAACCCTTACAAGGTGAACAAGTGGATTAGGCAGATTCCTGCAAAGAAACTGTTTGAAGACTAAACTAAATGCAAGCACAAGCAAATCATAAAAAAGCAACAGAGCTGCTGCCACTTCTCCTACTAGACAAATGCTTCATCAGAACTAGACCTAACAAGGTCAGTCAAAGTAAATTGTCATTATCGAGATGACTATATGAAATAGATATATATCTATTTTCATTAACAATGGTCCTTGCCTTATGTGACTGTGGAACACTGAGATATTAGTCTGTTTTTAAGAATGGGGTGAACTTAGAGGAACAAACTCACGTGGAACATGACAATGAAGAATTGGTTTCGTTTTTCTCTAAACATTGTTCTCAATGGTGACTGTCTTCATTTGTTCAGGCTGCTAAATACCACACCGGGTGGCTTATAAACAACATTTGTTTCTTATAGTTCCAGAGGCTGGGAAGTCCAAGATCATGGTGTCAGCATGGTCGCATTCTCTGGTGAGGGCCCTCCTCCTGGTTCATAGCTGGTGTTCTCTTGCTGTGTCCTCATATGTGGGAGGGGCTGGGGAGCTCTGTGGGGTCTCTTTTTCAAAAGCATTAATCTCCTTCATGAGGGCTCTACTCTGATGACCTAATCGCCTCCCAAAGGTCCCACCTCCTGCTGCCTCACCTCAAGCATTAGGATTTCAACACATGAATTTTTGGAGGGAGGGACACAAACATTCAGACCATAGCAATGACACACCCCTCCCCTCTCACTGTTAAACAAGATTTTGGGTAGATTCCACTCTGGTCACTTTCAGCTATGTAAAAAGTCTCATTTAGGTAATTATAACTCATTTTTGGGTTTTAGAAGATTCGGCTCAGCTTAATACCAAAACAGTAATATCACATCCAGGGGACCTACAGTGTTGGAAGAGTCTCCTCCTCTTTCTCAATTAGATGGAGAGAAGCAAGAGTCTTTTGCCACGGGTGCTGCTATTGTTCTATGCTGCTTAATACTGTCTGGCTCTTTCATGGGACATTTGTATGTTTTTTGGAGTTCACTCCTGTGGGGAGTGACATGGGTGATACATTCAACTACTGACTTCTGGGTCCAGACCCTCAGCTGTTGCCTTTGGCAGGCTATCCCACAGTCTCTAGCTCCCGAGGTTCTCTTTCCCCACGGGCCACTTTCTTAGGCAGGTCCCATCAAGATGGCTTGAACATGCTTACCTTCCGTTGCATCCATGAGTCCATTTACATCCTTGCCACCCCAAAAGTGTAGATTTCTCCACTTCTTCTCTTTCTTTGCCTTCCATGGCCAATGGCTCCACCTAGCCTCCTGCTTTCTATAAGCAGATCCCAGTCTCCATGTTCACCCTTTTCTTCATCCAATCAATCCCCAAGTTATTCTGGTTTTACCTTCTAAATATTTCTCTCTTCCTGCCACCATTTTGCTAGCTCAATCTTTCATCTATTTTCCTTTCTGACTTATCTTGTTCTCTTAAAACCTACCCTCTGCACAGCTGCCAGAATGATCTGTCAAAAATGGAAATTGGATCATATTACTATCCTGCATAAAATGTGCTGATAGTTCTTCATGGGCTTTGCCTACAGGATAAATTGCAAGTTTCTTAACTTGGTTTAAGAACTTTTATATAATCCGGATGTTTTCTACCCACCATGCTGTCCTTCTCCCGACTAACTCATTCGTTAAGACTCAGCTCCTTTATCTGCTCCAGCGAGTTTTCCTTGAGACCTCAGCCCCACCTGTACTCCCTCTGCCTCTGAGCTGGGTTAGGAGCCCCTCTTCCATCCTTCATTAGTCTCCTCTGTCACTGTCATATCTATTATTGTCCTTACTGTGCACATTCCAGTATGTACGTGTCTGTCTCCCCCATTAGACTGAGCATCTGGGAGGAAGGACAGGGTCTTTTTTATTTGAGACCTGCCTTCTGCCTGGCACATGATAGGCACTAAGTAAATATTTGCTGAGGGACTAAATAAAGAAATGAAAGAATAAAATAGGCTTTAGGATAACAAAGGGCAGGAGACCAGATTGGGAGAGATGCTTCCTTCCCTTCTTTCCCCTCTATTATTCCTGCTGCTGTTCTGAGTCACTAGCAAGTGGGCTTTCTCAACAGCCATGGGGAGTCCCCTCTGTGCTCCCACCACTTCCCTGCAAGTCTTTTTTTCCTACTTAAGAAAATACAGGGCCAGAGAAGGTGATCACTACTTTTACTTGTAGCAGTAAAATTCCTTGCCCCAGGGAATCATGATGGTTTGCCCAATTCTAGAAGAAAAAGAAACAAAACTGAGCTGGTGCTTGTGGGTTTTCTTTTTGGATCCCAGACATGTGGTGCGTTGGGTCAGACTCGTGAGTAGTCATAGCGGGGAGTTTCTGAGATGTTTCTAGATTTCTGAGGTAGAACCTGAAGGTCCCAGTCCTCCCAAAGCATTTTCACAAACTTTTCATGACTGCAGCTGCCAATAGGAAAGGATGAGGTTTCTGGAGAGTAGGACTGGGCGGGATGACAGGGAGCTGTGGGAACCAGGGACCAGGATGGGTGGAAGACCTGGAAGCAGAGTGTTCAAGATGATGCCATTTGATGGGATCCCTAAATAGCAGGCTGGGAGAGGTAGAGAAAGGCAGGAACATGGTGGCCCTAATAACACGTTTTGCTTCTGTCTGTATTTACCTAGTGGCTGTCACTGAATCTGGAAAATATCAGATATCTGCTAAGGGGGAATGTGACACAGGACTCAGCCATGTCTACAACTATTTAGAAAAAACATTGTCTTCAACCATGGCAGTCACTGAAAATAGCTTACTCTTGCAAAAGTATGGACTTTCTAAATTAGGAGAAATGGTTTTTGGCCTTTGCTTCTTACATGTTCCTAAGATCATTGTTATATAAGCAGTAAGATTCTCTCCTATAAAACTCTGAAGAAACACCAATATACTTTTGCAGCCTACCCAGCATCCTTTTCCCTTTTTCTTATAAAAGAGCCTCAGTTTTTCTTTTGGGGAATCATCTTTATCTGCAATCCGTCCATGTGGGGTCTGATTCACCTTTTGGCCCCAGGAGTGGTCATGTGTATGACCCAAGACTAGACAATAAGAGGACTGCATCCTCTGGCCATGGGGATTTGTTCAAGGGAGAGGTCAGGCCAAGGAGAGACAGGCCTAAAACTTGTCTAGGAATGATTGTCTCTCTGATGGGGTGGCTAATATGAGAGAATGAGGGCATATCTGGGGAAAGCCTGCCTGGAAATGATGTCAAGCCGGAGGAAAGCAGAGCCCACTGGTGGAGAAAATCAGATTCCTGATAACACTGTGTGTGTACCCAGATCAAGCCAGACCTGAAACCAACATAACTCTGGACTGTTACATTCTAACGGCCAATAAATTTCCTTCACTCCCTCATTTAAGGCAGTCTTAGTTGGTTTTTCTATTAATGCCTACCCAAAGAGTTCTGACATCCTAGACCCTGGAATTCTGCTTAGAGTGGATGGAAACTCTTCTTCTATTGCTGTCCAGGATGTGCTTCTTATTTATGCCCTTCTGGTTCAAACAGAAACAGCACAGAAGCCCAAACTATGGAAAATGACAGGGTTTCTTAGGGCAGAAGCTGGCCCTATTTACCCCTCTTTATAGGCAGATATGTAAGGTAAAGAAACATTGACTTGAGAAATTACACATATTTTTAAGGTTACTGTGAAACTTTGAACACTTTCAAAAGGGAAAATAATTTCCCAGTTTTCCCTCACCCTCTATTTCTTTTCTGAGGACAGTGGTAAGAAAAGCTCTTCTACTTCAGATCTTGAGTTTTCTCTCTTTCTGTCCTTCCTTCGAGCCCATTCCCCTGTCCATTCCCCTCCCGCAGGCCTCACCAAGCCTTAGACGGCCTCATCACCACGATCCACAGTATCACCAAGAACTCCAATTCTGAAAGAGTTCTCTCTGACATCATTATCCTAACTTTGCATCTCTTCCACTTTCTCGTTTCTACTGAACTCAGTTTTGTCCCCATTTATTCCACAAATATTTATTGAGCACCTACTATTTGACAAGCACAGTTTCAGGCACTTCAGATACATCATTGAAGCAAATTCAAAGATTCCTGTTCTCATAGGGCTTACATTCTAGTGGTGGGGGAGAGAGGGACAGACAATAAATAATAAATATTACAAACAGGTAAATCACATAGAGCTTTAGAAGGGTCACAAGAGAAAAAATGAAAGAAGAAATAGAGCAGAAAAAAATAGAGCAGAAAAAAAATCAGGGTTCCTGGGAGAAAGAGTGGTTGCAATTTTAAATAGGCCACGTTGAGAAAGTGAAATCTGAGTAAAGACTTGGAGGGAGGGAGGGAGTTAGTCATTAAATCTGGGGGAAGGGTTTCCAAGAAAAGGCAAGAGCCGATACAAAGTCCCCAAGGGAACAATGTGCCTGGCAGCATTGATGGAATGGCAGAGAGGTCATTGTGGCTGGGTGAAGAGAGAAGAAGGGAGAGTAGGAGGAGGCAAAGTGAGGAGGCAAGCGGTGGGAGGTGAGGTAATGGGTTAGTAAGTATCCTGTGGGACTTAGGTTTTTGCTTTGAGTACGATGAGGAATTATTGGAGGGTTTCAACAGAAAGGGATGTGATCTGACTCAGATTTTAAAGCGATTACTCTGGCTGCAGAGTTGAAAATAAGCTCCAGAGGAGCAAGCGTGGAAGCAGAATGTGTAATCAATGCCAGAGGTCCTGGGGGCTTGGACCAGCGTGGTGGCAGTGGAGGTGGTGAGAAGTGGCTGGGTTTATTTAAAAGACCAAGCCATCAGGATTTGCTGACAGATTGGTTGGGGAGCAGGTGAGAAGGAGCAGAGGGAGATACTTGAGCATTTGCAAGGATAGAGTTGCCATCAGCTGATAAGGGGACAACTGAAGGGGAAGCATGTTTGAGGGGAATATGAACAGCTCAGTTTAGGACAGCTGAGGAGGAGGGTAGAGATGTTGGGCAGGCAGCTGCGCACTGGGTTTTAGGAGATGGGTCTGGCCTGGAAAGATAAATTTCGGAGTTGTTACCATCTAGATGGTACTTAGGTCCTTATCCAACGAGCCTCTTATTATCTTCCTGACTTTACTTGCAGAGAGAAGTTGAAAGTAGGACACATTGGAAAAACCCATATGGGTTTTGGAGCAGGACAGATCTGGATCAGAATGCTAGTGTTTCCACCCTACTAGGCGTGTGGCTTTGGGAAAGTTCCTTATCTCTCTGAGTTGCAATTTACTTATCTGAAAAATTGGATGACAATACCTACTTCCTAGGGTTGTTGAACTCATGACATTAAATAATGCCTGTGAAACTCCTGTCACATAGTAGGTATTCAACTATTAAGTTTCTGCCTCTCTTTTTTTCTAGTCTGGATGCTTACCAACGATTGCAGCTCTGTTCTTAGTTCTCTGGGCCAGCGCTACTCAAAGTGTGGTCCCTGAACCAGCAGCATCAGCATCACCTGGGAGCTTGTTAGAAATGCAGATTCTGAAGCCCCACCGTCCCAGACCTACTGAATCAGAAATTCCGGGCTGGCGTCCAGCAATCTGCGTTTGAATAAGCCCTCCAGGTAATTCTGATATACGCTAGAGTTTGAGAACCACAGCTTTAGTGTCTGTCCATTCACAGGCTTCCACCTGACACCTGAGCACATCTGTCTTTCTCTGTTCAAAGTCCTGCATAGCTGGCTGTGTCAGAACAAGTTATATTAGCCGAGTTAAATGGCTTTACTACACATTCATTCTATTGATCCTTTCGCCCTGACCTCTCAGCTGAGTCCAGACTTACACTTCCAATTCTCCCTGCATTATATAAAACTCTTCCGGAAGATACTCAAACTCACCATGGTTACAACAACTCACTCTTTCTTCCCTGTCCTCATCCTCTTCAAAAAACGAAAAACTAACTATAAGACAAACAACTCCGCCTTTTCTCTCTCCTCCTAGGTTCCCTATTTTAATAATAAAGTTATTAGCTGAACGCTCACTATGTGTGCCACATTACATGTGTCATTTCATTGACTTCTCCCTATAACTCCATAAGGTAGGACTAATGTGAGCTCCCACTTAACAGACGAGGAAATTGAGGATTAAGAAAATTAAATGGCTAAATCATGGGTGCATAGTTTGTGCCAAAGAGGGGCACCAGAGGGAGACTATAAGGCTGGAGTGGGAAGAAGGAACTTGCTCTCTCCTGCTTGGCTTGGAACCACATTTTATGGTTCATGGCCAACAACAGGACTTTCCCTTTGTGCAGAAAGAGAGTGGGCTTCCTCGTGTGTGTGTGTGTGTGTTTCCCCCGGGTTCAAGAAGAGTAAATTAAGCAATCTCATGGCAAGGAGTTGGGCACTAATCAAAGACCTTTAATTCCTCTTTTTAGTGTCCTACCATAGACCTCTCCTCACATGTTCTTGAGGAAAACTGGGCCACTTTTGTTTACACAGAGCAATCAATGGAGCTTCATAAATAGGTTGTCTGTCACTTTTTATTATTGTTAGTTTGTTTCTATATAATTGACTTTTGGGATATGGAAATGAAGATCTGTTTTTCTCATTACTTGGGAAAATGAGAGTTTATTTTTTGATTTCAATTCTTTAAATATGTAAAACAAAATTATTTAAGAAACAAGTAGGAGTTTTCATAAGGAGTGTTATGTGGTAGAATAAATTCAGAGACATGTAGGAGAGGATAAGTGTAGCCAAAAAAAAAAAAAGCTGTAGTGAATAATAAAGAACACCTGGAGTGTAGAATTTGGTAATTTTTGGTATTATCATTTGCATTTTAAATGGGTGAGCAATAAAACAGCAGCTATTCATCTATCTATCTATCTCTATGTATATCTGTCCAGCCTGACTTAAAGTACACAATTATGATTTCACCCTGAAAGCTGACAAAGTCTTCTGAGCACCATATTGTCCACTTGTCTGCCTCTGAGACACATCATGTTAAGGCAAAGTAGAGGCTTTGGGAAGCCAGTAGCTACAGAGCAGCAGCCATATAAAGCCCTGCGACTGGAGAACTCATGTTTGAGTCTTTTTACCTCCACAAAGGTGAGATCTTTGTTGCCTGTCACAGTCATTTGGGCTCTGTAGACTGACAAGAACAAATAGGGCATTTGGAAACAGATGGTTCTCCTTCTTAGTTGTCAGATTCTATTTTTCCTTTCTTCTGAATGCACTAAAAGCTTCTTCTTTGGAAAGTAGATGGCCCAGGAGAATATGATCTCACCCTAATTACTCATTTGAGAGATTTGTTAAAGTAAGAGAGTGTTCCTTAAAATAGGAGATGATTTTCACTTTGAGGGCAAAAAGGTTTTCCCTTCTTATCCTTAGTCATAGAGGTTGTGCTGTCCCTGACACATCCTTCCTTCCTGTTCTGCTTCTTGACTCCTTAAAAAAATACCGGGGAATATACTTCATTATTTAAAACATTTTCTCCATGCATTTCATTAAAGGCTGGTATGTTCTGTTGATAAAAAAAAATTTAGACTGTAGTAGTCCAGTGTAGATGCTGCTTATGGAGTATAACTATGGATAGGTCCATTTATTTAAAGTGATGGTGAAAAGCCTGTTGGCTGTTGCTTATGGTGAAGAAGTAAGATCAGCAGATTAGCTTCACAGCTCACAACCCTGTTAGAGGGTATTTCCTGGATGGCGTTCCATAAACTGTTCTGTGCCCACGGGAATACTGTGGAATACTGTCTAGTTACCTACATTGCCAAGACTGGGTTTATTCTCCTAGCTTTCTTATGTACTTATCAAATGTACTTAGCCTCCTTTCTATTTATTCTTACATCGGCTTCATGCCTCCAACTAGCTCTGCAAGATTTGGAAGGTCTTTTCACTTCCTTGGACTTCAGTTTCTTTCTTCAGTATCTTTAAAATCTTCATCAGCTCAAAAATTCTTTAGTTCCTTATCTATGCTTCTGTGTTCTAATGCATTTGACTCTGGTCTTAAGTTTTAAGCTAATCTTGGTGTTTAGCTCTTATTTGAGATAAATGCCACAAGCAGAGATGGGAGGAAATATTGTCTTGGTGTCTTAAGTACAGGAATTACAGCTCATGAATTACGATGAATCTTAAATTAATTGGTGGTGAAGTTACCTTTATATCATTTTGCCTCAGATGACTCCTGTTTGAAAGGCAGATGATATTATTTGGATGCCAAAGAAAGAATACTTGGGGATGTAATTATGAATATTATACAAATAAATAATGCAAGGACAGTGGTAACATTTATGATTAACTATTATATGATAACCACTCTTGGAGTTGTATTGCCTCTTGTTAAGGGTAAAACAGTGGGTATTTTACTAGAAATCTGTGTGTGTTCATACTGGGAATCCTGAAATAAAGTCTGTTATAAATCAAAAGCAAGGATATCATTTATTCTAGGGGCTTCTGTAAGCCCAAATATAGTCATCACTTGTTCTCGTCTAAAATTTTGAGTCCTGGGCCAGCCCGGTGGCACAGCGGTTTAGTTAGCGCTTGGCAGCCCGGGGTTTGCGGGTTCGGATCCCAGGCGCCTGCCGAGGCACTGCTTGTCAGCCATGCCGTGGCGGCGTCCCATATAAAGTAGAGGAAGATGGGCACGGATGTTAGCTCAGGGCCAGTCTTCCTCAGCAAAAAGAGGAGGATTAGCAATGGATGTTAGCTCAGGGCTGGTCTTCCTCACCAAAGATAATAATAATAATAATAATTTAAAAAAATTTTTGAGTCCTTAAGATCATTCATATAACACTCTGGCAGCGTTGCCATTCATCCCTTCAGTACTTTTAAAACCAGGACAAATTTCCACTTAAAAAATTATATGGATTAGTGGTAAGATTTGAAAGAGAAAAATAAATTTTAGATGAAAGGGAAATGATCTCTTTAGTTGACTTTTGCTCCATTATTGCCTTTAAATAACCCCATTGATTTTATTTTATAATGATGGGACATTAGAGAATAATTGATATAGTTTGGAAAATTTTATAAACATTAAGACAAGTTGAGACAGTTATTTTGACTAATGTCTATATCTAATCATAAATTAAAATACTGAAAGGAAATTATATAAACATTAAGACAAGTTGAGACAGTTATTTTGAATAATGTCTGTACTTAGTCATAAATTAAAATACTGAAAGGAAATATAAACACGGGTTCTTTAACGTAGAACATTATAGGCTGCTTGACGATCAGAAAACCACAGGTTTATCTGCAAAGTAAGTTGTAGCCATTGTTCAGGTCAGTGGTTCATATTTTAAACAATGTGAGAATATCGTGTGTGTTTACCAAGCCAGTGTTTAAAAACCTTCATAAATATGTATTCCCAGGATATAGCTATTAGAGAAAGTCTTGTCACCTTTCATGCACTCTTATGACAGATTGTTTTTCTTTTTCACACAAAGGATACGTGGCTGATTCAAAGCTCAGAACAGTTCGATAGCAGTTATATGATACCATGACAAGTTCTATCTAAGCTTGTTTAAAAATATTCCTCAGGGAATGCTTCAAAGAATGGCACACAGTGACAACTGGAAGAAAACTGCTTTATTAATAGTTGGCAATTCTTACCAATTCCAGACATGTTTCCAAGCCTCTGCTCAGCCCAGTCATCTATTATAGTTAACATCCGTCTCTAAAGCAAATGCTTAAATTTTGTACAAGTGTGAAGGAATACTTTCATGCAAGCTAAGTTTTAGCTAATGTAAAATAAATTCATATTAAACAAATAGAAACAATGTGAAATACAGGAAACCATCCTCTCTGATTAAGAACTTAATATTCCCTTTTACCAAAAAAGTAAATAAGGTGGTTCCAGCTCAGGGTCTTTTCAATAACCCTCCAGGTGAGAGAGAATTTTTCATCTCCTATTTTCCTCCTCTGCCTCATTCTCATTTTCCCTTTCTTCCCTTTTCTTAACATCTGGTCTATTTTCTTTCCCATTGACATTCTCTTTCTCCTTCCTCTGTTGTTTCCTCCTATCTTTTTTCCTCCTTATTCTTTTTCTCCCTTTTTGCATCCACTTTCTTCCCTCCGTGCTTTCAGTTCTTCCTTTTGTCTCCCCTCCAATGCTGAAATCATTACATGCTAATAGAGCCAAGTAAATTGCAACTGCAAGGACATGATCTGATGTCTACCACAGAAAATTTATAAATTATGAATTTTCCTTGTTTATACAGGCAATCACAAGAAATTTAAATGTTAACTTTTTAAAGTCATGCCTTAATCCGAGGTAATATTTATATAAAACTATTGAGTGTGAAATACAGAGTGGAATTAAAAAATTTTTTTTCAGAAACAAGTACTACTTCATTTACTCATGGCCACTGTTTAGACTTAGCCTAAGTAAACAAGCAAACAGCTCATTTGATTCATGTGTAGGTAACAGATAATTCATGAAGAAATAAATTATATTTTCTTGCTACAGTATATTAACAGGAAGCTTTTAAAGTAGCAATATCACACATCTATAATAAATTTGTTTCCTTTAAAGCAAAACAAATACAGAAAAACAAGACCTGAGGTTATGGTATGCAAACCCATCCCTGGGATCCATCTGGTCCAACAGCCTCAGCTCATTGAGAAAATGTATAGCTGGCCTGCAAAGGTAAACTGTCTGACTATTGAGAAAGCAATGGGTTATATTCTGTTTACATAAGTCCTTAGGAAGCAAATATTGAAATGAAAATGTTCTGTTATCAGCTTCTGTACTTCCATGTGAGCTGAAGGACACTAAGTTTTTACAGGGCATGAAATATTTAATTCTGTATTCTTTTCCCTCAGAATCTCAATATCTAAGCAAAGCTAAGCACTAAAAATGTGAAATTAAAAAGATACTACTGTTGAGTCTCAAGACATCATTTTGAAATAAGAAAAAGAAATGTGATACAATTTTAAGAGAAATGTAACTAAGACATTCGTTTCAAATCTCCAAAGGCTGCTGATTAGACAGTTCAATATTTGTTTTTGATCACTAACCAGGTCTTCCTTGCAAGGCTTTCAGGAAGACACCAACTAATCAATGGTACATTGCAAAGTCATTGCTATTTATTCAATATACTCTACTGGTTGTACTATCGTTTGTAACCTATTGTATTGAAACTACTTCAGTAAATGGCCTTATAAATATTAAATGAATCTTTTAATCAAAATTAGCTTGCAACACTTTTTAGGTCTGAATTAAAACGAATTTCTAGCTTATTTTGATATTAACCTATATTATTTTGGGCTAACCTAACCATTTTTTTCTGCCTTTTCTAAATCTAGTTGGTAGTATACTCTCTTTTTAAAAATATTTTTTATTTGAAAATAATTCTCAGTGACTGAAAAGTTTCAAGAATAAGAATAGTACAAAGAAGACCTTTATATCCTTTACCCAGGTTCATGTGTTGTTAACATTTTATCTCATTTACTTTGTTACTTGTGCATACTCTCTCCTTCTGTCTGTCTATGTGTATAACGTGTGTGTAGGTGCATGTGTGGATATGTATATATAGATATAAGTACATATTTTTTGCTGAATCATTTGAGAGTCAGTTGCATACACCATGGCCCCGTTACCCCTAAATGTGCAGTGTGTATGTCCTAAAAACAAGGATAGTCTCTTACCTAACCACAGTACAGTTAAAACTTCAGTAAATGTATTGATACTTTTATTTCATCTATATTCTCATTTTGTCTATAGACCCAGGAATGTCCTTTTTAGCTCCTCTCCTCACTCTTCAACCTGGCTCCCAGTACAGGATCCAGTCTAGGATAGGGTATTGCATCTCCTTGTCATGTCTCCGTAATCTCCTTCAATCTGAAACATTTTCATAGTCTTTCTTTGTCTTTTATGTCCAAAGTTCCTCATTTTGGGTTTGCCTGATGTTTCCCGGTGATTAGATTCAGGTTATGCATTCCTGCCTGGAATATTACATGAGTGATATTGGGTACCTTCTTGGGTGTCACTTGGAGGCCCACACTATTGATCTGCTCCACATTAGTGATGTTAATTTTGCACCCAGTCAAGTGTTGTCCTATGACTCTGTTGTATAGTTACTGTTTCCTTCTCTTGCAACTAAAGAGCAGTCTGTGGGAAACACATTAAGATCATGCAAGTATTCAGCTTCTCATCAAACATTCTCCTATTTAGTATCTATCGATGATTCTTGCTTGAACTAATTTTCTCTATGATAGTTGCAAAATTCCTTTGTTTCACATTTACCCCTGGCACTTGACATTCTATTGTAAATAAGATCCCTCCTTTCTGCCTCATTTCTTTATGTATTTATTAGTGGTAAGGACTTATGGATTCCTTTTTTCTCCCAATGGTTTATATTTAATTACTGTCCTTAAACATTTTGGGCTCAAATTGTCCCAAATTTGGCCTGTGGAACCACTTCAAGCTGACTCCCATGTCTTTATGACTTGGCCTCACCATTTTTGTGAACACTTCCTTATAAGATGTTCCAGGCTCATCTTGTATCTACCTTGCCCCAGTCCCAGAACTTGCCATTTTTATGAGGACCCCTGTTTTCTTTCAGTGGGGAATATTAAAAATGAAGATCTGTGTACTAGGTGTGTTCATTGCTACTGAGGTGTCTTTGTTTTTAGAACCTTTCAGCAGATACAATAAATAGATGCATATATGTACACATATACAAACACACACACATATATATATACATACACACATACATATGTATACATATGTGCATAAGCATAGATATACACATGCATAGACTCATATTTATTTTAAAAATCATGGTTCACCAGTTCTTCCAAATCCAATCCATCTCCAAAGGGTTCTTTCTCTCCTTCCGCCATTCTGTATTTGTATGTTCCTTCTTTCATAATGAGAACCCTGGCTTCCAACAACATTGACACATTTATTCCTTTATTGCTATAGTTTATCCAAGATAGTTTCAGAATTACTTTGCACTCAGCACTACAATAAACAAACCTACAAAAAAAGAGTTTAGGTTTTGTGTGAGTTTCTCCCCTGCTCCACACCTTGCACCAGACTGAAGATATATAATTAAAGCCAAATACTCTGCTCATATGTTTCTTAGATTAGTTTTCTTCTTTTTCCTTCCCTGTTCACTATGAATGTGGTATTCACATGAAATATAATTGGATTCATTATTTTGGTTTGCTTTCAGTTTTAGATTTTTAAATTTTTCCCTTCCCATCTTTGTTGGTTTAATTTTATTTATTTTTTTGAATGTCTAAAAACATGCTTCCAAACTTCAAAACTATGCAAAAAGATATAGTCAGAAGCATCACTGTCTCCTATATTCCATCCACCTCATCCCTCCTACCCTTGTTTTGTGTTCTTATTATCCTTCCTGTGTTTCTTTTGCTAAAGATAACAGATTAATGTATGTTATCTTATTTTCCCCTCTTTTTTTCCTTAGAGGGAGCATTCTATCATCTATCTATCTATCTACTTGATTACATTTTACTTTTTAAACTTTTTTTTTTTTTTGCTTAACAATATCTCCTGGAAATACATTTATATCAGTTCATAGAGATCATCCTCCTTTTTTTGCATCTTCATAGTACTTAATTGTGATGATAAATCAACCTTCTATGCTTGGGCATTGATGTAGTTTCTGATATTTTGCAATTACAAATAATGTTGTGATGATTAACCTTCTGCATGTGTATTTTCATATTATTGGAGGTATAATTGTCAGGATAAATTCCTAGAAGTGGGACTGCATGTGCGGTTTTGGTAAATATTGCCAAAGTCATCTCCATGGGGGAATTCGCCTTCACTTTGTGTTCCCACCAGCAATGTATGAACCTGCCTGTTTCCCCACAGCCTCACCAACCAACAGAGTATCTTGTCAAGCTTTTCAATGTTTGCCAATCTAACAGGTTAGAAATGGTATCCTCTATAGTTTTAATTTGCACTTGTTTTATTGAGAGTACGATTGTACATCTTTCACATGTATAAGGGCCATTTTTATAGTCTATAAGTTTTTGTCTGTGTCTTTATTTTTCTGTAGGATTTAGGTCTTTTTCCCTTTCAATTTTAAAGCAATCTTTGTATAGTAGGTTTATTAGCTCCTTATCTGTGTAATAAGTTGCAATTGTTTTCTCCCAGTTTACCATTTATCTTTTGACTTTATTTATGGTGTTTTTTTTTTTTACTGGCCATGCAAACATTCTTTATTTTTATATAGTCAAATTTATCAGGCTTTGTTTTTATTGCATTTAGATTTTGAGTCATAGAAGCCTTTCCCTACACCCAAGTTAAAGAGGAATTCATTTGTTTTCCTCTAGTACTTGTATAGTTTTATTTATTTATTTATTTTTGTGAGGAAGACTAGCCCTGGGCTAACATCCAGGCCCATCTTCCTCTTTTATATGGGATGCTGCCACAGCATAGCTGACAAGTGGTGTGTCTGTCCGTGCCCGGGATCCAAACCTGTGAAACCCCAGGCCACCTAAGCGGAGCACACGAACTTAACCACTGCGTCACAGGGCCGGCCTCTAGTTTTATTTTTTATTTTATTTTTATGTATTTATTTATTTTTTTGTGAGGAAGACCAGCCCTGAGCTAACATCCGTTGCTAATCCTCCTCTTTTTGCTGAGGAGGACTGGCCCTGGGCTAACATCCGTGCCCATCTTCCTCTACTTTATATGGCACACCGCCACGGCATGGCTGACAAGCAGTGTGTCAGCAGGCACCCGGGATCCGAACCCGCGAACCCTGGGCTGCCAAGCGCGGACTAAACCACTGCGCCACCGGGCTGGCCCTAGTTTTATTTTTTATATTAAGGTCTCAGATCCATTTGGAGTTTATGCTTGTATATGGTTTGAGGAATTAATCTAATTTTATCTTTTTTCCAAATGGTCATTCAGTTTTCTCAACAACATTTATTCAAAAGACTTTGTCCCAGTGATCTGAGATGCCACTTTGATCATATACTAGATTTCTGCATTTTGTTGGGTGTATTTCTGGACTTTGTTTTATTCCACTGGTATGCCTGTCTATTCATGTACTGGCACTACGCTGTTTTCATTATCAAGGCTTTGTAGAATGCTTTAATGATTGACAGAGCAGTCCCTCCTCAGATTTCTTCCTTTTCAGTGTTTTCTAGCTGTTCTTTCATGTTTTTTTTCCCCTATGTGAACTTTAGGATCAATTTGTCTAGCTCCATAAATAGCTTATTGGTATTTTTATTGGGATCCCATTAAATTGATAAATTCACTTAGAAACTGGTATATTGATGATATTGAGATGTCCTAATCAAGAATATCTTTGCATTTGCTCAAATCTCCTTTTGTACAGCCTATTCTTAATTAAAGTGAATAATGATGTTAGGTACCCTTTAGTTTTTTCTGGTATGCTTCAGTTTAAAATATATGATGGAATAAATAAGAAATTTAAATGGCTGTGGGAAAAGAAAAGTAACACTTTTTGAATACCTTCTAGATGCCACATACTGTGCAAAGTATTGTTAAATTCTCAAAACAATTATGATATGATGGATTTTGTTTTCTACGTATTGTAGAGGGGAGTACACTTTCAAAGAGATTATCTTACTTTCTTAAGAATAGTTAATGAATAGCAAGAGTGAGATTCAGATCCTGTTCTGTGTGCCATCAATGAGCATTTTCTTTAAGTTAAAAACCAACCTGCTAAAAACCAATATTGCATCACTCTTATTGCAGCAAAGATATACGTCGTATTCTTTGTCTTATCTGATTTTTAGAAGTACCTATGAAGTCAGTAAGGCATGGGCTATTATTACACTAGTTTTGCAAATAAGAAAATTGAGGCTCAAGGGAGGTTATGTCCCAAGATTATGATTAATAAGTGTCTGAGTTGGTTCTAGAGCACTAACCCTGCTCTTTTGAGGATACTACACCCAGCCCAAAAATTCAAAGGAAAACAATTATACCTCTTAATAACAACCTTAGACATGGGTGACTTAAAAAATGAATTCTTTGAAGTAGAATAGCAATCACTCCACATTAGCCCCTTGGTGGGTGGAAGCCTGCCTTTGTTCATCATGAGTCAGAAGGCAGCAGGCACTTCTCCTATTACTCTAATTTTTGTTCTTATTGCCACTAGCTGTCTTACCAACAAAATATAAAAACTGGACTTCCATCAGTGGAGCACAACCTTTTCTGTACACTGGAATCACCAAGAAGCTTCAAAAAATACAGACAACAGGGTCATCTCCCCAGAGATGATTATTTAATTGGTCCAGAGTATGACCTGGTCTTCAGGATCTTAAAAAACTACTCATGATGCTAATGTGCATCCAAGATCAAAAACCACAGGCCTAGATGATCTTTAGGGTAACTTCAATTTTAATATTCTATGATTCTGAGATTTCTTGTTCTGTAGTTTTTAAGAGTACAAACTCTGGAATTAGCTGCTTTTTCCTTATAACACTTGGATCTTAGGTGAATTACTCAGTCTCTTTAATCCTCAATTTCCTCATCTATGAAACAGGCACAGCTATATGGCACATTACTTCTTAGAGTTAATGGGCACAGTTGCTTCATAGAGTTTTTGTAAAGAAAATATATGATAATGTTGTTAAAGCACTTAACACATAGACTTGCACATAATTAGTGCTCAACAAATGTTAGCTATTATTTTTTCTCAACAACCTGGTTTCTCCTTCGAATGCTGATTTTGAAGGAAGGAGAGTGAATCCCAAATTAGAGGCTAAATCCTGGGACTTTACCTAGAGCCAGGCTATACTGTCTTAACAGAACCTTGAGCCTGTAGATAGTAAGCAATACGAAGTACCCACTGGGAGAAGCTGCAGAGAGAGACAGCTGACAAGATGGAGGCCCGCTGCTGCCCTGGGTGATAAGGCCAATGGGAAGAGCAGGGGAAGAAAAATCAGAGAGGAATCACTCCGGGTGTTGGTGTGTGTGCGCCCCTGGGAGTGTAAAAATGCATGTCTGTTTAAGTGAAATTCTCTATGTGTCAGGAAACAGAAGATCATGAGAGGGGAAAAAACAAGGAATTAAGGAAATGAAGAAAGAAAAGTACGTGGAAACAGAGGAGAACTACTTTTTGGTTCCGCTGCTTTCTCCTTTCCTTTACCACCCCTAGAATCTTGGCTCATTTTTGTGTTCTCTCATGTGCAGATTGTTCTTGGCCACTGTTGGAAGAATGAGAGAAAAATATAGACTTTTAAAAGTGTGGGATAGCTTTGAAACCACAGAGAGATTTCTAGTAACCAAACTCCCCTGCTCTTCCTCCCTTGTTTCCTTCCTTCCTAAACATTAAGGGCTAGGCTTATTTAGTATTCAGTAAATGTTTATTGAATTAATATATTAGACTTTGGGTTTACAGGAACTTAAAAAATTAAAATTAAATTAAGACAGGGCTTGCATCGTTGAGAAGCTTATAATTTCCAAATTTGGGGATGATGCCACTCATTGGATTGACATTATCATTGGCTCATTTTCCTCACTGAGGTCTATTACAGTGGTTCTCACACTTTGCTGCAAATCAGAATCACCTGGCAGGCTTGTGAAAACACAGATTGCTGGGCCCATCTCCAATTTCTGACTCAGTAAGTCTGGTGTGGGGCCCAAGAATTTTCATTTCTAGCAAGTTCCCGGGTTCCTACTTTCCCTCCTAATTGTCACCAGAAAATATGGCATAATGCAGGCGTCTTCAGGAAATAGTTTTGCTGGGTGGTGGTGGTGAAGGGTGTGCGGGGCATGGCTGAGTGATTCTTGTGTCTGTGAAGCCCCTGACTGAGCTAAGGGGGACAGTGGAGATGAATCAGATCTTTCCCTTTCTTCAGAGCTACCGTGCTCTTCTGGCTCAGATGGTGCAGTGAGCTATGACTCTATTTTGCATAACAGCTCACCACTGCTGCATTTACGGGAAATATCTCTAGATTGTGACACATAATCTTCTTTCAATCTGGAGCAGTTGTTAGTTTATTTTTTTGAGTAGATCTGTTTCTACAGGTACTTGGGAGAAGACATTCCAGGTATTGTAGAAGAACAGCTTACCACTTTTAGCCTCCCTTTAAAAATAGGATGCTGTCAGAAGATGTTAATTTGATGGTGGTGAAATAGGCAAAAAGCTTTAAGAACTAGTCCTTTATTAGAGCCCAAACCACCTACATACAGATGATTTTAAAATTGATATCTCATGTCCAGATTTTTCTAAGCTCTAGAAGTCTCTCCTTGAATTTTCCACATGTACCTCAAACTCATCACAGTCAACCCAGAACCCATCATCTTTCTTCCCAAGCTCTCTTCTCTACCTCTATTTTCTATTTTGGTGACTCGTACTACCATGTAACCAGTTTCCCAAGCTGGAATCCTCCCACCTCCTTCACTTTCTACGTCATGCAGAATCTTAACAGATCTGGTTGCTGTGCCCTTCTCTCCATTCTCTCAGCCATCACCTCAGCTAGACCTTCACTTGTCTGAATTATCATGGCGGCCTCCCAGCTGGTCTTCTTGCCTCTCATTTGGTCCCACTGCAAGTCCATCTCCACAAAGCTGCTAAAGTACTCTTTTTAAAATGCAAGTTGGATTTTATCACTCCTTTACTCCACATGGCTTTCAGGATGAAATTAACATTTCTCAGGTAAGAACAAGGCCCTTCAAGAATTTGCCTTTGCTTGCCTCTGCCCTCGGAGCTCACCACTTTCCATTTTATATCATTCACACTACTCATATAGAATGAACTGAAGGTCACTGAAGACATTATTGTATTTTGAATATTAATACAAAAAAACCCATTCATTTTGAAATAGTTTCAAACTTAGGGAAAAATTGCAAGACTAGTATAAAAAACTACCATATATTCTTCACCTAGATTCACCAATTGTTAGCATTTTACCACATTTGCTTTATCATTCTTCCTATCTATCTTATTTACCTAGCTACATAGTATTATTTGTTTTCTGAACCATTTGAGAGTAAATCATAGACATTACACCCCTTTTACCCCTAAATAATTAAGTATGTATTTCCCAAGTACAAAGGCATTCATTTATATAAACACAGGGTGGCTATCAAACTCAAGAATTTCACATCAGGGGAGGGAGGAGGGTGAAGGGGGGATTAGGCACATGTGTGTGGTGATGGATTGTAATTAGTCTTTGGGTCGTGAACATGACGTAGTCTACACAGAAATTGAAATATAATGATGTAGATCTGAAATTTATATAATGTGATAAACCAATGTTTCCACAAAAAAAAAGTTAAAAAGAATTGAACATCAATAAAATAGTATTACCCAATCTACAGACCTTATTCAGATTTCACCAATTTTTATAGCACATTTTTTTGTTGTTCTCTGTGATCACTCCTTGCGTGTAATTGTCATGTGCCATGTCCCTGTAGTCTCCTTTAGTGCAGTCAGTTTTTCATGCCTCTAGGGCTTCTCCCAGGCTCTTCTGTCTGCTGGGAATACTCTTTTCCTCTTCTTTATCCAACTAACTCTTACTTCTTCAAAACTAGCACTTACAAGCACTTGCCCAGACATGTTTACCAGACCTTCCAATATGATTTTCCCAAATCTCCTCTCCTGTTGCACCACATGAAAACCTTCATTCTTGCACTAAGCATACTGCTTTTCTTATTTAATCTATAAGCCATTCAAGGATGAGGATCAGGCTTTACTTAAAGGGTTTTTTTGGTGAGGAAGATTGGCCTTGAGCTAACATCTGTTGCCAATCTTCCTCTTTTTGCTTGAGGAAGATTCACCCTGAGCTAACATCTGCACCAATCTTCCTCTATTTTTGTATGTGGGACGCTGCCACGGCATGGCTTGATGAGTGGTGTGTAGGTCTGCACTCAGGATCTGAACCTGCAAACACCGGGCCATGGAAGTGGAGCACGCGAACTTAACCGCTATGCCACTGGGACAGCCCCTAGGCTTTATTTGACTTTTTATCATGAGTGCCCAGCAAAGTGCTCAACACAAAGTTTGTGCCCAGTATGTGTACTTTTAATATTTTAATATATGCTGTTCCCATGAATGAGTGTTTAACATTTAGGGGTCAGTATCCCTGATCCCAAAGAGCTCCTCAGGTTGATAAAAGTGTGGGGAAATGGGCTGGTGGGAGTGTGAATTCCTATCACCTATTGGGAATCTAGCAAAATTAAACAAAATTTTTAGGTACAAAAGTATCTAGCAAAATTAAAAATTTAAAGAATTAAAAAATCCTGTTTTGGGGACTACATCCTGTGATGAAACTAGTACCAGTACATAAAGACATGAGTGCAGGAAGTTTAATGTAACCTTATTTATTGTAATTAAACAAATATCAGAAACAATTTAATGCTCATCAGTGGAAGAATAGTTGAAAATATTATGGAATATTTATACAATTAAAAAAGAACAAATATTATGGTACCTCCATAAATAAAATGGATTGAACACATAGCTATTATGCTGAACAGAAGAAGCCAAACACAAAAAGGGGCAAACTTTCTGGTTTGTTGGTAGGAAATTATGAAACAGATAAAATCAGATCAATGGTTGACTGGGGTTGAGGGCGGTTTTGACTAGAAAGGGGCACAAGGGAACTTTCTGGGATGATGGAAATGCTCTGTATCTTCATAGGGGTGGCAGTTCCATGGGTATATGCTCCAGTTAAGACTGATTGAACTGTACACTTAAGGTCTGTGTCTCAATAATATTGTTAATTTAAAAAAAATGTGCATAACCTGGAGCTAAGTGCTCTGTTTTGGGGGCTACACCTTATTGTGAAAGAAGTATGCGTCCATGAGGATATGTACACAAGGAAGTTTGCTGTAACAGTATTTATTATAGTAAAACAACAAAAACAACCCCAAACTTGGAAACATCCTAAATGTTCATCTCTAGAGGAATAGTTAAATATATTTTGATATAGGTATAATGGAAAATGATGTAAGGAGTTAAAAGAATAAGTACAATCTAAATGTACTGATCTGGAGCAATATCATGATATATATATATATATATATATTTTTTTTTTTTTTGTGAGGAAGACCAGCCCTGAGCTAACATCCGTCACCAATCCTCCTCTTTTTGCTGAGGAAGACTGGCCCTGGGCTAACATCGTGCCCGTCTTCCTCTACTTTATATGGGACGCCACCACGGCGTGGCTGACAAGGCAGTGCGTCGGCGGGCGCCCGGGATCCGAACAGGCGAACCCCGGGCTGCCAAGCGCGGACTAAACCGCTGCGCCACCGTGCGGCCCCATCATGATATATTTTTAAGTGACAAAATACAAATTGTTGAATAGAGTGTGTAACATTATTTTTATAAAAAGTGGGAAAAACTTGCATGTAATTATAAATGTTTGTATAGCACATGGAGGAAGGTATGAAAGAATCTACACCAAACAACAGATATAATCTAGTGAGTATGTATTTCTACAGTTTGTATATACTACTTTTATGATTTTGAAAAAAACCCACTAAAATGAATTTGGTCACAAAAAATTCATGCAAAGAAACATAGAGAAGTAAATAAATCTGAAATAAAATTAGTTGGGAGATTACATTTATTATTGGACTGAAGACATAGTTTATGTTTGGCTCAATTCCAATTGTTATTCCATTCCAACTGTCATTTGCCTTTTGTCCTTTGTCCAATTGTCTTTTGTTGACTAACACCGTGGAATGGATAATATGAATGAGTGATATAAAGAGCTCCTGAAAAAAATCAGATGGTGAACATTACATTGTGGTCCCCCTGAAGTTATGCATGTGAGTGAATCAGTAGTTAGACTGGTGAACCACCAATTTAGCAAATTTAACAACATTTGGCAAATATGATTTATGTTGTGGGGATGAGGCAGAGATGTTTTCATGTGTCTTGTATTTATTTCACCAAACCTTTTTTTGAGGGATGCACAATTATGATGTACACAGAATGGACAAAATGAAAACAAATGTCTCTGTAGTCAGGCTTGTCCTTCTGGCTAAACCAGTCCGCAGACCAACACACCCAATCTTCTCTCTGTTTCTATGGAGGCTGTGTGCTGCAGGAGAAAGAGAACTTAAAAAAAAGAAAATACCTAAAAGAAAAATCTCAGACTTTAGGTTAGCAGAGGCAGGGGTTTAGAATAACGGCTCCTCCACTGAAAAGCATACCTATGGGCAAGCGTTTAACTTCTCTGAGCCTCTCTTTCCTCATCAGAGGTGATTGTGAGGTTTGCTGTATTTAAAAAGACAGCACAGTGGGGCCAGTCCCTGTAGTGTAGTGGTTAAGTTCAGTGTGCTCTGCTTGGGCGGCCAGGGTTCGCGGGTTCGGAACCCCAGGCACAGACCTTCACCACCTGTCAGCCATGCTGTGGCAGTGACCCATATACAAAATAGAGGAAGATTGGCACAGATGTTAGCTCAGGGCTAATCTTCCTCAAGCAAAAATAGGAAGATTGGCAACAGATGTTAGCTCAGGGTGAATCTTCCTCAGCAAACAGATAGATAGATAGAGAGAGAGAGAGATAGGTAGATAGATAGATGATAGATAGATAGATAGATAGATAGATGATAGATAGATAGATAGATAGATAGATAGATAGATAGATAGATAGACAGCACAGTGCCTGGCATGTATTAGGTACTCAACATATTAACGTACTTTCCTTTCTAGTTGCAATGTCATATGTATACCTGCCCAACAACATCCTGGTATTTTTCTTTTGGCAATTCTGATCCTAGGAGTGAAATTAGCTCAGAGACAAAGGGATTTATATAGCCATATAGGCAACTTTCCCTACTCCACCTACGCTTGACATCTCTGCTTCTCTCAATAGATTCTGTAACTAGTCATCGTGAAGTTGGCCTTCCTCTGCCCTCACTTCCACCTTTCTTGTCTTGAGCTGTACAGTTTTAGCAGGATAGGATCCTTAAGTCTGCATTTGTGATAAAGGAGACAGCAGCTTATCCTAAAGTGGCTTTCTCTATGTGTTGAGTCTGTCTGATAACAGATCAGAAACAGTGAGTGGCCTTTGAAATTGAAACACTGACTGTAGTGGGGAAAATGAAAGGATCTTACATTTTTGATCAAAGGATGATATCTTCCAACTTGGTAAAGGGGGTTATTTTGCCTGCCAAGGCCTCTGATAGTGTTAGCTACTTACCCTAGGGAAGAAGATTCGATTTCATGGCTATTATATTGCTACATAGTTTAAAAATATATTTATAGATATACATTTCCTCAGTCATTTTTCTTTCCTTTTCCAACTCCTGTCTTCCAATCTGGCCTCCAGGCAAACTGCCTTGTGATTCTTAATCTAAATGGCATTTAGACAATTCTTTCGATCTGTGATCCTTAGTGAACATTCACTACTAAAGAGATGACAAACTTTAAATGAGGGAGGGCATTAAATAAAAAGAAGGATGTCATGTTGAATGGTAGGTAGTTGGTGGGATAATTTCTGGTGTCATTACACAGGATGTGGTTTTGTGTTATTAATAAAACTGGCTGAGGGAGAGGTGTGGGTTTGAGAAGGGCAAAGGCAGCATGAGAGTCCAAGACCAGTGTGTTCGCCGTGGGTGTCTGAAATGAGGAGACTTGCTCAAGAGAATGAGGAGAAGGGGGTCATAGACGTTAGACTGGAGAGGAGATTGTACATCACTGAGAACTGGGAACAGCATAACTGGAAATTAGACAAGGGATAGACAGATGGGAGACAACCTGGAATTAATTCCCCAAAGACTATATTCTATTATAGACAGCCTAAGGCATTTTGTGGGGGAGACATTAAATCCTTATTGGTGTTAAGTTATGCCAGTTGCTGGCCTACCAATTATGAATGCTGAATCTGTTTGCACACACACAAAGATACACATTCATGTAGATTTATGTTGTCTTACTTCAATGTAGACCTGGCTTCTGCTTGTCAATCCTATTATTTGTTTCTCATCAACTACTCAAGATAGATCCCAAACCACAGGTATTCTAGATTTTTCCCTCTTCTTAAATACCTAATCTCCATTCATATCCTCAATATTTCTCACTTCTCCTACTAATGGCTCTTTAGGCCTCCATTGTCCAGTATGGCAGCCACTAGCCACATGCGGCTATTGAGCATTTGAAATGTGGCTAGTCCAAATTAAGATGTGCTGTAAGTTCAAAATACACAATGAACTTTGAAGACTTACTATGAAAAAAGGAATGTAAAGTATCTCAGCAATTATAATATTGTTAAAAACAATATTATAATTTTAATTATAATATTGTTAAAAACAATATTATAATTTTAATTATAATATTGAAATTATAATATTTTGGACAAATTGAGTTTAATTAAAATAATTTCACCTGTTTCTTTTTATTTTTTAAATGTGGCTACTAGAAAATATTGGACAGAACTTCTCTAGGCCTTTTTATTTATTTATGTTTTTGGTGAGGAAGATTGGCCCTGAGCTAATATCTGCTGCCAATCTTTCTCTTTTTGCTTGAGCAAGATTAGCCCCAAGCTAACATCTGTACACATCTTCCTCTACCTTGTATGTGGGATGCTGCCACAGCATGGCTTAATGAGCGGTGTGTAGGTCCGTGCCTGGGATCTAAACCCGTGAACCCCGGGCCGCCAAAGCAGAGCATGCCAACTTAACCAGTACGCCACTGGGCTGGCCGCTCTCTAGGCCTTCTTACCCCTTCAATTAAGGAAAAGAATTGGAACTACCCAGAGCAAGTTCCCAGATGACTTACCCTGGTCTTCTTATTGATGTACCATTAATCTATCTCTGTCCTTTCATAGACACTGTTGTGGAGTGGTTAAGAGCACAGTGCTAGAACCAGACTGTTTTGGTTCAAACTCTGGCTCTGTTGCTTGCTATCTGTCTGACTTTGGGCAAGTTACTGCATCTCTCTGTGCCTCAGTTTCTTCATCTATTAATTAGGATATTAACAGAAACTACTTCATAGGATTAGTATGAGGATTGGGTCAATGTATGAAGCACTTTGAACTGTGTGCGGCTCAGAGAAAATACTCAACGTTTGCTACTTTGTTGTTCCTTAAAATCTCAGAGAAAGGCAGTCTTTTACCCTACTTCTTTGGGATTTGAGTGTCATATTTAGCATCTTCCTTCTCTCTCTCTTCCCTTCCCTTCTATCTTTAAACAAGCCCCACCAATCTTAGCTTAAAAATTCTCTCAAGTCTCCTTGACCTTGAGCTGACTTTTCTATTTATTCACCTTCTTATGTACTCCCTCTTTCAAATCCCTTGCAATCTGTTTTCTTCAAGAATATTTATCACGTACATTCTGACATGTGATTCAGGACCTGGGCTAGAAGACAGAAAAGATCAGGCCCATTTTTATGGGATGGGGAGCAGGGAAACCAAACCCTAGGTCTGGAACAAAGGTGGTGTCAGAGAGAGGGGGAACACTCATCAAATACAATGGGGAGTAAGCGGAGGGAAGAAAACTCTTCTAGGGTTTGTGACTGGGGATAAGGAAGAGGAGAAAGCTGGTTCTGGTAGAGTCTTATCCCTGGGGCAGTGATACATAGAGCCAGGCATACTGTTTGAGGGTGCCTTTGGTTCATATGTAGGTGTAGAGGAAGGCACAAACATGCCAATTTGTCTGTTTAATTGCAAAAGCCAAAGTAAGTGGCCTTTTCTCGTCTTCCTTGGCCTTTTGACATTTAGCTAACATCCTCACTTTAGACTTCCATGTTATTCCTTCTCTCCTCTTGTCATGTGATGGGTGAAGTAGCATCCAGGAATTCTGGGATCTCAGTAATTTAGGCTAGTAGAAAACCAGAGGGAGACTAACCTGTCAGGCAGAACTGAGTTTGTAGGAATCACTGGATGCCGAATCCACTGAGGGAGGTTGTCTGCATGCAAACAAGGGACACAGTGGTTGTGGGAAACTGAGACCTGTCTTGGCTAGGCATTTAATGTGTAGCTAGACATGAATCTGTAGGCCAGGCCTTAGATTGAGTCCTATGTGGAACTAGTAATGGAAACCAAAAAGAAATGACCAGTGATGTAGAATGAAACCCAAAAGGGAGAATATTCTAGAGCCAAGTAAAGAAAGTGTTTTAATGAGGAAAGAGGAATCAGCTGGGTAAAAGTACGATTGGGATTGAGGATAGATCATTGTGGACCTTGACAAGAGCAGTTTTGGTAGAGTGGTCAGGCTGGAGTGGCTTCAAGAGAGAATGGAAGGAGAAGAATTGGCCACAGTGAGTACGCATAAATCTTGTAAGGAGTTTAGCAGTAAAGGGAAGGAAAGAAATAGAGCAGTGGCTGGAAGGGAAGCAGAGTTAAGAGAACGTTTTAAAAAACTGTGAGTGTGCTGGAATGCTGATGGGAAAAATCCAGGAGACAGGGAAAAATTGACAATGTAGGATAGAGGAAAGTCGTTGAACTTGAGTAGGTGAGGAGAGGATCTACTGTGCATGTGGTGGAATTAACCTTTGCTAGCAGCACCAGTAGTTTCTCTTTAGTGATGGGAGAGAATGCACAACATGTGGGCACAGATGCAAGAAGGCAAGTAGATGTGGTGGTGGGGCCTTTAGAAGTTTTCTTCTGACTCCTTCTGTTTTTCTGTGAAATAGGAAGCAAAGTCATTGAGAGTGAGGATAATGGAGGAAGTGTTGGAGATTTGAAAAGTGATAATAAGGTATGAAATAGTTGCTTGGGAAGGTAGGATAGAGAATGGACAGGAGAAATATAATATAATTTAAGGGCAGCATTAAGAGCCCATGTATTTCTAGTAAGATCAGTTACCATAGTGGCAGAGAGTTGGATTTAAACAGTGTTGCAGTTTTCCCCACTGAGAGCCTGAGATGAAAGAGGGACAAGAGAGTTGAGGGTGTGTGCAAGAGAATGATTAAGATGATAGACCATGAATCTTAGGCTGGTTAAGAAGAAAAGTGACAACATGAAGTAGATAAGGTTCTGGTTGAGTCAAAGCACCACTGGAATTGGACTAAAAGTGAGCTGGAAAGATAGGAAATGGTGACCAGAGTGGGATGCTTGGGGTACAAGATCTAGGATATGAACGTGGAAGTAAATGGGCAAGGTTAGGGGGATAAGATCATTGAAGGAAAGGAGATCAAGAAGTGAGAGGTCAGGGGATTGAAAAGATCAAATGTAAATGGAAGTCCTAAAGAATTAATATGCTGTGAAACAGCTTAAATCTTCAGAGTGGGTAGGAGTGAGTAGATGAATATTATAAGGAGAGGAAATGGATGTTACAGTGTGATGAGATTCAAAGGTTGGAGTTTTCAGGAGGAAGGAGGGAGAATGGGCTGGAAGGGGCAATGAGGAGCATGAAGGACACCTACTCCAACTTCAGGCCCAGTGGTATGAGGGTCACCACTTAGACTCCTAAAGCAAGAGCCTTCAGTTGCAACAACAAGGTGAAGGAAACATTGAGAGAGGAGATTGAGGTTTTAGGAGATTTTGCTGATGACGGATCATGAATTCTAGAGGGCTTAGTAGAAGTGAGGTCAGGAGTTGGGGAGTGGTAGAAGATAGTGTCAGAAAATGGGGTACACAGGTCTATATAGGGATTAGACTCCTAGGGAGGAAGGCATGATTAAATTAGCATTGATAGTCACAGTGAAAATAATAGTTTGGGGCTGTGAATTTTGAGGGGGGAGGAAGTGGGGGCGTCCTGCCAAAAATATACAGGGTTCAGGGGCTCCCATCTGACCCTGCTGATGAAGGCACAAGACGAGTAGACATTCTTGCTTGACTGTTTGGGTGGACCACTGCCTCCTTCATAGGAGGGAACAGAGTCAGTGAGAATGAATGGGGTAAGCAGGACCGAGTGAGCCAGTGGGACACAGGGGTAATTACCTCAAGATGATACCCAGAAGGGCCAGAGGGAGGAGGACCCAGCAACCATCTGGCCTTCCTGTAGGACAGTGGTTCTCAAACTTTAGCACACATCAGAGTCACCTGGAGGCTTTGTTAATACCACATTGCAATGCCCTGCCAGCAGAATTCCTGAGCCAGTAGGTCTGGGATAGGGTCAAGAATTTGTGTTTCTAACAAGTTTCCATGTGATGTTGTTGCTACTGATCCCAGTACAACACTCTGAGAAGCACTCCTCAGCTCTAAGTGTGCTCTCAAGAACGCTGCCTTATGGTAGAGCAGCTGAAACCTCCAGAAGAGGTGGTTGATTATCACTCCCCCTAGTCAAGTTCACTGACCCGCAAGTGCAGGGCACTTGAAAGTAATTGCCAACCCTCATCTGATGGAGCTGCAGCTCTATCCCCTTGCCTAGCCAGATCTAGTGTTTCTTAGGAGAGGAAGACAAAATGTAGACAGCTGCTTACTCATTTGGAATAGCTGGGATGAGCATGAGACTGGTTAGTTAGTCTGGTTAATGGAAGGTTACAGCTTGGTGGTCATTTGCATATCTAGTAATCACCCTAGGCACACTGCCGAGCAGGCCTATGCCTAGAGGAATAGTTCTAGGCATCTTGAACGGATCTAAGGTTGTTAATACTCTTCCTCTCTTGGTCGGGATTGGCTCAGGTGATGGGCAGAAACAGAGAGTGGGTATAGCCTCCACGGCTGAGAAGGGTCAGAGCAGCTTGACCACACCCACGTCTCAACCTTCCTCTCTTGCTAGCACTCACCTACCCTCGCTCCAAACAGTGGCTACCTCTAGACTCTTTTCCATGATTTCTCTTTTCGACCCCATATTCCTTCTCTCACTGTCATAGCTTCAAATTTTGCTCTCTCTACTTTTTTCCTCCCTTGTCCTGCTCCTCTACCTATGCACATATTCACTTCTCCCATCCTAAACAATCAAATTCCCTGTGAAACTCAAGCTATTGCTTTCACTTGCACCTTCCTTTTTCCATTCAGAGTTGTCCCACGGGGAAGGCTTACTTCTTGTCTTTTCTTTTTTTCCATGAAGGCAAAGAATCTGGCTATTTTTGTCTAAATCTATTTTGGGAGATAGGCCCAACTCCTCTAGCAGTGAGGGTGCCAAATGATGGCTTAGGATGGCTTTAGCCTGTCTGTAATTTCCATCAGCCTCCCAAAGCCACCCCGCTTAAACATACAGTCAAGTACAAAGAGTGAGTTTGCTACACAATAAAGTTGTAAGACAAATTTCTTTGTTCTTGCTTATAACGAGATTGCATCCCTAAGTCCTTCTGGGGAGAAATTTGGGAGCAACCACTGATCTGTCTGTGGCTTTGGGATGTCCCCTTAGGCCCATATGTAGGCTGAGACTTTCATGTCTCTAGATCTTGGATGTCCAGCACACGTCCCAGGGACCAGAGCTCTGCAGCACAATTGATGAGGCCACTGGAAACATCCCACTGATTTCTGCAGCTCCTACAGCAAGTGTTTCCTAAACTTTCCTGATGATAAGAATGATCTAGATGCTTATTAAAAAGCAAATAAACAAGTTTAATGCCTCTCCTGTAGTTCAGGTTTAGTAGGTCTGGAGGTAGGGCTCAGAAGTCTTGCTTTAAACAAATATCCTAAGTGGGATTTTGAGATTATCCTTTAGCATTAAGGACAGTATATGGTAAAACAACTGTTCTCAATAAATATTTGCTGACTGGATTTAATTTGCTTATTTCCATTATGTTACTTTGCTTTACAGTGACTTGTGCTTTTATATTTTCAGTGAACTTTATTCGTCTGTTTTAAAGGGTCATACCACTATGACTCTTTTAAGTATACTAGCCCTGCAAATTTTATCAACTTGAGCATTGAATATTGGAGTTCAATACTCATGTTTTATGGTTTCTATATTGGCTGTTCTCAAAGTCTTCACCATCATCTGTAAGATCACTTATTGCCTGACCTTGCTGGGGAAACTTTGTTTCATTGATGTAAATGGACTATTTCATCATTTACTGATTATGAACTGTGTTTGCAATTTACCCTGGAAGGATATGCTTTATTAAAATCATATTATATTTTTCTTCCTAAATCATTTTATGAAGCTAATGTAACATTAATGTCAAAACCTAACAGACTTTTAAAACTCAAACACCATTGACTAATTTCTCCTACAAACACAGATGCAGAATTCTTAAATAAAGTACTAGCAAATCAAATACAGCATTACATTAAGAAAACAATATATAATTAACCAATAACTCCCAGAAATTCGGAGATGACTTGATCTGAGAAACCATATCAATGGAATTAATCATATTAATAGATGAAAGGAGAAAAATAATCAGATGCTGAAAAGGATTTGAGAAAATAAACGTCTATTTTTATTTAAAGAATTTTACTAAACTTGGGATAGAAAGCTATTTCCTTATCAACATCTTGGAATGCTTGTTTCAAACCTACAGTTTGTATGATATTTAATGTCTACCACCTGAGACATCCTTGTCACAGTCAGAGTCAAAAAGAAGGATCCTCACTAGCACCTCTCCTATTTAACATTCTTCCAGAATGTTTAGCCAATGCCATTAGATTTGAAAAAGAAACAAGAAGCATAGGCCAGAATGCTCTTTAATGGTGATTTGATTACTGACCCTAAAGAATCAACCAAAACATTTTTTTAAATCATTAAGAGAATCGTAGAAAATCAATCGTTTTCCTATAAATTAATAATAATGAGATAGAAAATGTATTGTAATGATTCCAATCATAATAATAAAATAAATATAAAATACTTAATTAAAAACATAATAAGAGAGCCAGCTTTGATAGCCTAGTGATTAAGTTCAGTGCGCTCTGCTTTGGTAGCCCGGGTTTGGCTCCTGGGTGTGAAACTACACCACTTGTCTGTCAGTAGCCATACTGTAGTGGTGGCTCACATAGAAGAACCAGAAGAACTTACAACTATACAGAACTATGTGGTGGAGCTGTGGGGGGTGTGGGAGGAAGAAAAAGGAGGAAGATTGGCAACAGATGTTAGCTTAGGGTGAATCATCCCCTGCAAAAAAAAAACCATAATGTGTGTAAAATTCATGTAAACTTTGTTAAAGGAAAAAATTAAGTTGGAATAAGTTATATTATGGGTTTTGATCAAAAGACTCAATATTAGAATGTCAATCAGCCACAAATTAATTTATAAATTTGAAGTAATCCTCCTGAAATATTATTGGTAGCTTTGGGGGAAAATGGGACTAATGGATTCATTGAAATGTTCATATGGAAAAAATAAATGGACACAGTATCCAAGAAAATTTTGAGGAAGAATGGGTATGTGTGAGTGTGTGTGTAGTTAAGTGTAGATGTGAAAGCATATTTTAGAGTTATAATACCTAAAATAATAGGGTGCTGGTGAAGCGTAGATAAACAGATGCCAGAACAGAATAGAAAGGTAGAACAGACCCAAGTCAGGTAAATAATACAACATAGTAGTGACATTTCAAATCTGTGGGGGAAAGAATAAATGATTTGCAAATGGTGCTCTGTGAGGTCTTGCAGGCTGATGCAGAAAATCCTTTCTTCAAATCACTATGTTGTAGATCTGAAACTAACATCATATTGTATGTCAACTATACTTCAGTTAAAAAAAAAAGCCCCCCTCCATCCCTTTCTCCCCACCTCTTGTTGAACGAACACAGCTCCACTTTTATTTGTAATACATACAATGGCTTCTCATGTAAGATTTTGTTTGGAGAAAGCTTTCCACTGTTTTAAAAAGGAGTTTTAAAGACCACAGACATAGAAGATATTTGATCAAGTATTGAGTTATATGGAAAAGAATAAAGTTAAAATTTTATAATGCTAACATAAATTTCAGATGAATTATAGACTAAATGTAAAAAATGAACTCACTCACTAAAGAACTTAGAGAATGTAGGTAAGTATTTATATGATCGTGGAGGTGGGAAAAGGCTTTCTAAGCATTCAAAGTAAAAGATTATAAAAGAAAATATTGATAGATTTAACTATCTAAAAAATGGAAAAATCTGTATGTCAAAAGCATCAGAAAGGTAATTAAAACTCAAGTGATAAACTGGATAAAAACATCTGTAATATAGTACTTTAAAAGGCTTAATAATATAGATAGGATGTTCTTCTAATAAGGAAAAATTGAATAGCCCAGTAGAAAAACTGTCAGGTAATTTGCAAAACAAGAAATTTACATGGCCAATAAGTATGAAAAAATAGCATGAGCAGTAGTTGGAAAAATGAAAGTACAAATGGATACCCTTTTCTCTTTATCAATTGGCAATAAGTAGAGGTAATAAAGCCAGTGTTTATAATAAAGCTAGTGTTATCAGTGACACTAGGAAATAAACTGTCGTTTATGTTAAAGGGGGGAGGGCAAGTGTAAGTTGGAGCAACCATTTTGGAAAGCAAATTTGACAACACATAGCAAAAGGTTTAAATTTGTATATCCTTTAATATAGTAATGTTACTTTTAAGAATATAACTTAAGGAAATAGTCATGGTTGCGCACAAAGATATATGTAAAAGAAAATTTATTAGAGTATTTTGAACAATAAGGAAAAATTGGAAACAAACTATATATCTAACAATAGGGGATTAGTAAACTAAATTGTAGTATGTTCTTATAATGAAATACTCTGTAATCAATAAAAATAATGCTATAAAGGAATATTCAATGACATGAAGAAATTTTCACAATCTGTGTTTAAGAGAAAAAAGCAGTTTATAAAAATATTAAGTATACTATGATTCCTCAATTTAAAAAATGTGTATATATGCCTAGAAAAAAGACTGGAAGAAGGTATATTCAGATCATTTTGTCTAATTTTGAGTGTTAGGCTTTTGTGTGTTTCTTTTTTATTTTTAAAAAATGTTTTTGGTGTTTTTCTATGTTTTCCAAAATTTTTATCACAAACATTTGCAATAGTTTTAATCATAAAAACAAGCAATTTTGGAAATTACTTAGATTTGTCAAATTTTAGCTTTTAATTAATCCCAAGGTGATTTTGAGTTGCAGTTCAGTCTCTAGTCTTATTTCTTTACTTCGCTGTGCTCTATTTTTACTATTAACATTTTCTTCATAAGGGGTAGATGGCATTTTAATTTGCTGAGACAAATGTGGAGCAAATCATTTACGTCTGTGTTTACAACTTTGCATTGTTGTATGCTTTTGGGAAAATTAAAAAAAAGGTTTTCATTCTTTTTATTAGCTCCATAATTACTTTCTGTAGTATTCTGCCATGATAGCAAAGAACTTGAAAATGTAATTAAGAAATTCTCAAGCACAGCAGGAGTTTTTGCTGGAAAAGAGAACCTTAAATATGAACCTCAGTGATCAATGTAAATTGGGGCTTGAAGGCTGTTTCTAAACCTTAACATCTGAGGGAGAGGGAATAAAACACTGCATCACTTCATATCTGTGCTGATTATACTAAAAAATATTTGTCTTTTTGTCCTTACCTTATTACTTGATATAGCTATTGCATTGGTGATTTCCATATTATTTTTCCCTTGGATAGTTGAATTTTTCTCATTTTATGTTGCAAAGTCTTCCTGTTGCACCATCTCAGGGAATCCAGGAGGTACGATTGAATAATCCTATGCAATTTGGGGAGTTAATTTAATCAAGGCAGGGACTAGAGTTCGGAGCTTGTCATCACCAGTGGCTATGTACAATTGAGAGACTGTGTAGCTTATGTATGCTCAAATACCTGTGTCCAAGTTTCTCTACCTTAAACTTGTCTAGCCAATATCAGTGTGCTTCTTTCTTGGTTCCTGATAGAAATTTATTAGGAATTAATCTTGTCCTGAATCTCAGCCATTGGTAAATCTATTTTTGCTGAGATGTGGACCCTGTTCTCCATGCTCCCTGCTGTTAGCTGGAATCTTTTTCCAAACCAGATGGACCGCATTGGTCCATGATATTGTTACCCCTTGACTTCCTGACTCAAGTGCTGCTGTAGACTCCTTGGGTATCCATGTCAACCACATCAAATTCACTCTCTTCTTTGAAATCTGTAGCATGGACTGCTGACCATTAGCTTTAGTGCTCACCCTCCAGGCTGAGACACTTCCCCTGCCCTGGTTCTGTCTGACTCAGGGAGCATTGCCTTCCCTACCAGCCTATGTCTAGAGCTGATTCTGCCTGAATTATGACCCCATTTTTTTCCAGGATATGGAAATGTGGTTTAAAAAGGAACAATTGGTAAACATTTAGAGAGAATTTTCTATCCTTTTATTTAAAATAAATTATATAATATTTTGCTATGTGTAATAGAGGTTAAATAAATCTGAGTAGCCTTTACCTTATTTGGAAGTGGGGTCAGACTGACCTCATAATCTTTGGGGTAAATTCAAGTCTCACCGTTTTAGCTCCTTTGAAGGGCATAGGAGGAAATAGGTCATTTATAGACAATTTTATTTGATAAAATAGCAAGTGTGATAGTTAAATAACAGTTTTAAAGTCTGCACATTGCAATGGACAAATAAACTGATAATGTCAGAGACATTTATTACACAAATCTATCCTCATATTTTATTTAGTTAGAGGCATTTATAACCCTAAGAAAAAAATTGCTAGCTTGAAACATTCATCAAATAACAAACAAATACCCTTGGGCAAAGAGTCTACCCACATAAATTGATTTCTAAATAAAGATTCAATTTAGATTTAAAAGTCTTGTACGTACCCAGAGGTATCTATTACATCTGTAATTTCCTTGTGTGGTTCTGGTGCCTGATTCTGCTGTCATCAGCTTCTTATTAGTTGCTTTCACATGGAAGAAGCAAAGCTTCCAATTAGCACAAATTTTTAGTGAACATGTGTTGGAAATCATTTTCACCATATATCACCTTTCTTACCTTGATTTAGTCTTCTCTTTATCGGCCTTTCTGCCTCTACTGTTTGGGATCACCTAGTTAGCTTTGGGTTATGATACTCCTGAGATAAAATTTAAAAATTGGAAAAATTTTCTTTTTTTCTGTTTATTGGGATATATCACCATAACCTCAGATACTGGTTGTATTAAAATTTAAAAAACACGGGTATTATCAAGCATTATTTTCGGTTTTGTAGTTAACCCTCCAGACCACTGAGAGTGCAAGCGATGTTGGGAGCATGCTCAGAAGAACAGCACAGGAGCAAGGGCTTCAACTTTTAGCCTCGCCCCTCTTGCATGTCCTGTTGTGGAGAGCCACTGAGATTGCAACACACATCATCAGCCTTTTTGTAGCAGCAGTGCATTCGTGTGGGTCACATTTTCTTCCTCACTCCTCTAAATTTATCAGGAATAACAATAATATCCTCATGGGCATCTATGCCATTTTTTTTGGATAGTTGAACTAAATATTTTTCTTACTCATAATCATGTATTTCCAATTTATTAACAGAACCCAGAAGTGCAGCTGTCCCTTTGTCTGCTTGGCTGAGTCTAAGCCCTGCATAAATCTTTGACTTAACCTGGCCTCCTTGCTGACTTCCACAAGAAATCGAATCGCACCAAGTGTGTCCTGGGTTTTATAATTTTGTGGAAGATGGGCAGGGTTTCTGGCAGAAGTCATGTTACAGGGCATTTCAGCTGGAAAATTCTCATCACACTTTCTCCTCCTGCGTCTTTCTTCTCCCTGCCTCATTGCCAACCACCGGTTCACTTCTCCCTTTACTCATCTCAGCTACTCTCTTTCCACACCCCATTCTATTCATGTATTTATCACTCAGTAGACAGTGACAGTGAACTTGAAGACAGGGATATTCATGCGTGGAAGAGTAACCAGTACATGTAGTGAGCTCTCAATAAATATTTGAGGAATAAATAAGTAAAAGGTACCATTAATTATGAAGATTTACTGATTTACTTTGCGAGGGAGTAGAGAGTTTATTTGGCTTTCTTTCCTTGTTTATCCCTATTATTACCAGTGTTTATGGTAGTAAGGTGAGATGGAAAAGTGAAACAATTAAAAAATGTAAATAGCAAATCTATCATTTTAATTCTGAGGGAGAAAATTCCTTCATTCATTCATTTGGACACTCAGTAATTTTTGAAAGCCTACTATGTGCTGACAAAAACTCTCTCTGTGACCAAACTTTAGTTAGACTCTTCTGAGCCCTCTTTTTGACTAAGCCTCAACCTTGGTCCCCATTTTGTCTTAGGTCTTCAGCCCAGTCTTAGCAAAGACTCCTGCTAAGTCATCCCTTATACTCTAGATACCTGATCACCCTGGCCTGCCTTCAGCAAGAATCCCCCTACCCTTGATATCTCCTCTCAGCAATTTTCATCTACTGTTCCCCACCTCCAGCATGCTCATTGGCAGTAAATACCCAGCTGTCTTTGCTATATTTGGAGTTAAGCTCCATCTCTCTCCCCTATTGCAAAATCCCTATTGCAATAGTCTTGAATAAAAAGTCTTTCTGACTGTTTTAACAAATGTCAGATTAATTTTTTCTTTAACAGTGTCAGGCACAAAACAGTTAAGTTACTAGTTTTCATGGAGCTTAAATTCTAGCTGGTTTAGAGAGAAAATAAGCACCCCCGCCAACAAAACAAAAACATAAGCCCACCAAACATGAAAAAATAACGAATATGTTAAGGCTTCCCCTTATGTAGACAGAGGGCTTCTTCAGATTGGGTGATCAGAGAGGACCACTCCAGGGGGAAGACCTGTAAGCTGAGAGCTGAAAGACAAACACATCACACTGAGATGAGGGAAAGGACACTGCAGGCAGAGGACACAGATGGTGCAACAACCTGGAGGCTGAACCAAGTGAAGGGAGTTTGAGGTACACGCTGGGACATCGTGGGTGAGGAGGAGAGTGGCACAAGGGTGAGGCCAAGAAGTGAACAATAGCCAGATCGTGATGAGTTTTGTAAGCTGGGTGAAGAGTTTGGAGTTTATTTCATGTAAAATTGGTACCTTGGGCTTGAAATGTTTGGATGTTGTCTGAGTTTTTCACATTGCATTGCAGTTGGCAGCTCTGAGAAATTGTCAAACAACTTCCTATTCTTTCTCTCACTGAAGCTTCCCTCCCTGCATTTATTATTTTGCGTAAGATGACTGAAAAGTAGGGAATTATCATTGCTCAGAGATATTACTATTTTGTTTCCTTTAATGCTCAGAGATAAAGTAAAAAAAAAAAAAAATCCTAGAAAATAGCCACTATGCACTTTGTCCTTGGTTGCTTTTAATTATTTCTTATACCATCAGCTCCTCTCTCAGACCCCTTACCTCCTGGCAGGCCTTGCATCATAGAAAATAAAAGATAGGTCTGCATAATTGTTTTGTTTTTGTTTGGATAGTCCTTACTGATATGAGAAAATGTTGAATGTTTTAAGTCATCCTCACTAAGTTTCCCATCCTGCTCATTTAAAAATTTTAGTTTATAAGTCCATTTTCTCACACTCTTAATTCTTCCTAATTATTGTTCTGAAAGATTGTCTGCTTACTGTGTTTTTTTTTGAAGAATCTACATATTTAAATTTGTGATGCTATCATCATTTGATACTTAATATTACTTCCAAAAGTGTATTTTCAGAATCCTTATGATAGGCATTTTATTTGAAGGGCTATGGCATAATTTACTATCATATTATATTTTTTGTGAAACATTGTGATTCTATAGCCATAGTCTGTCTGAATGATAGGATAGGTATTATGTTTGTTTAACTTTATAAGAAACTGCCAAATAGTTTTCCAAAGTAGGATCATATTTTCCTGCCATCAGCAATATCTGAAAGTTCTAGCAACATCACATCTTTTTTCAAGGGCAGATTATATAGCTACCTGGGCATCATGCCTTAGATAAAGTTATTTCTGCAATGTGCCAATGTATTGACCCATAAAACTCTAAGTGGTCCTAAATTCCTTTTTTAAAAATCATTCTTCTTTTCTACTGTTTTAAATAATATAGTCAAAGAAACTAAGAATGAAATTATGTTTAATCTTGTATGAAGTGCTGGAAGGGTGGCAAAGAAAATGCTCTTTCTCTATGACTCAACAATATTTTGATGAGTCCTTCCAGATTAGAAGGGAGAGAATCAAATTCATGTTTGGTTTACTGTGATATTTTTTCATCTGGCATTCTGTCATGCACAGGAATGAGGTTGGAAGAAGGTTAGAAGTAATTATATTGAGAACTATAATAGATGCCAAACTTTAGTCATCATTGTATTTAGGGCTGGAAGTGCTCTGGGAGGTTGATTTAAATCATCTGCTTTTACAGTTGAGGAAAATAAAACCCAGAGAAGAAAGTAACTTGTCGAGGTCATTCATCTTGTTAGTTAACCCAATCAAGGCTAGAACTCAAATTCTGACCTGTTTGGTGCTAGTGTTGATTTTGCTCAAGAACATCCATTATCAGTTCTCTGAATAAGCTTGGATGTTTTCTTCGTGAAAAATGTGTTTTTGTTCAGAGTTACAGGTGGTGAAATACATAAATTGTTCAAATAGATTCTTTAAAATTGTTGTAAAATAAAAAGACACTTGTAAAATAGTTTCATGAAATAATTGGGTCTGAAAGGTTTTGAATTTTTTCCCCTCTTCCAACTATATGATGTTATCTTGCAGTTGCCATGGGAGAGCACATGTTAGCTGCCAAAAGCCTAACAGATCTTGGATGTTAAGCAGGTAAGATTAAGTCATAGAGTTCAATTCTCGTAGAACAAAATAGAGCATCCATCTGAAGCACCACCTAAGTGCTGGAAAACTGCTACTTATGTTCTTTCCTGCATCTGGCAAATTTAAACACCTTTATTGGTCTACTCAGATGAAAGAATAGTTTTCCAATGTCCACACTTGTTGGAGCCATAAAAGTCGTTCTTCCAAGAAGATTTAAAAAGCAATCCTTCAGGCTAGAACTTTTCAAATGCTGTTTGCTTTCATATCAAGAATGCCATTTGTGGTCTCTGAATAAACAAATGCCATTTGATTTTATCACGCTGTTGACTGTGTGGCTCAAACGTACTATAACCACAGAATCAGGAAGTGGATTGCAAATGATTTTTTTTCCAAGGGCTCATGGGCTTTGAAATCAAACCAATAAATACTTAATGCTTTAGATTGTATTAGAACAATTCTAGAAATTAAACCCTGGAGCATCATCCTGTGTAGAATAAAGTCTTGTATAATCTTACTTATATTAAACTACCCATTCCATTCAACTATCTATCTGGATTTTTGGCCTTTTCAAATATTTTGTGAGGAAAATTAGTTTTTCCCTGCAGGAATCTCCTATAGTTCCATCAGGGCAGAGTGCCTTTGCTCTGGAGGGTTGATGTGTTAGCCTTCATCATGGTATGTACATTCCTCTCCAATGCAAGAAAAAATAGGCATTTTATATATGCTTAATGGATAAATAAGTTGAGTTGAATTTTATCTTGCATGAATAAATATGCATACATGCATTAATAAGTAAGTTTATTAAGACTATCATAAATTTGGATCATGTTTTCTCCCAGTCAATCTAGGTCAGGGGTCAGTAAACCTTTCCTATTAAAGACCAGATAGTAAATATTTCTGCCTCTGCTGGCTGTACAGTCTCTGTCACAAGTACTCATCTCTGTTGTTGTAATGCAAAAGCAGCCCTAGACGATAGGTAAACAAATGGATGTGGCTGTGTTCCAATGAAACTTTATTTACAAAAACAGGTGGCACACCCACAGCTGGTAGTTTGCTGACACATGGTCTAGCTACACAAGATTGTGCTGTATATGAAAGCAGATTATGGATGAAAGACACAAGCATCAAAAGTCCTTTTGGCTTTTATCCATGGAGTCAAGGTATTTCTACCTCATATTCTTACACAGAGATAGTGTTGTAAAAGGCTCTTCCATTTTTGTTAAGGAAAGCATAAAACTTTAGGGGTAATCCATGTCTGACTATGCTCTGTTCTTTAGAGTTTAGTATACCGCCAGGGATTAATAAATGCTAAAATGCTAAATAATAATCATTTTTCTTTTCACCGCCATATGCTTTATGGTGTCTCCTTTGGCCCCCTCAGAGGTGTTAACCTGTAGCTTTTACAATGTTCTGTTACACATTGTCAGCAGCACATTGCTGATTAAATCACACTCGAGAGAGAGAGTTAACTGCAAGGCTGTAAGTATTCCTGACAGGTTGTTCTTGCACGAGTTTGGTTTCTCTTGTATAGAGATTAAAACTCTTGTCTCAGCTGGTAAAAAATGAAGTACACGTGAAACCACCGTGCATCCACAGCTCACAAAAGGCACTTCCCTAAAAGTCAGAATTCAGATGAGGGGGATAGATTATACGAAGTAAGATCTGACTGTGAAGTAATGATCAGGTATTTTATAGTACTTTATTACTCATAGTATGGGTGTTTCATAGTACTGGGTGGAGTGGTGGCAAATCCTTTTGTGGGTGTTTGTACAGGGGGCGTGTCTTCTAATACGTATAAAGCTTTCTTTCATGATTAACTGAAGAATTTCATGTTTATAACTTCCTTTAGAGAGATCCAAACTAGTAGTCCTACTTTTCGTATTTGCTCTGAAGATGAGCTTTTTTTCACCATGAACCTAGTTTTTATTTTCCACTGGCCTTAGTGCAATGGTTATAAAATTATCTTTTTGCTCTCCTTCCAGATTCTTTGCTTAAACTGGACTTGTGCCCAAAGCAACGGGAGATGTCCCATAAAACCAGAACATTTTATAAGTACTGGCAGTGAAGGTTTATTACTTCATTCCCAAAACAGCACAGAGCTGCTGTGGAGGTCTAGGGGAGGAGAGCGCCAGAACTACATCTGGGAGAAGTGCTGACTGTCGTGGTGCTGAGTCAGTCCCCGGCTGTGTGGCCTTTGAGGCTTCTGCCTTGGGTGGTGATGAGCAGAATGAGCAGTGGGGTTTTTGGTGCTGCAAGTCATGATGAAGTAATTAGCTAGGAGATACTCCTGTCAATCAGGCAAGACTGGGGCCAGTCAGGAAGACTCTATGATTTAAATTCAGATGGGTGATTTTGACAGTCTTAGTAAACAATGATCAATCACTGTGGCTGGTAAATTCTTTTAATTAGAAGATATTAAAAGGTGTATAAATACCAGAAAAAGTCATAGGTGTCTGTGTCTTTGTCACCCAGAATCAGCTGTTATTAAGAGTTTGTTGTATTTGCTTCAAGTCCTTTTTATAAATGACAGAGAGATAATATTAAAGATCTAGTTGAAGTTTTCTATTGCCCATCCCTCAATTCCTTTTCCCTCTCTCAACCCAAAAGTAACCACTATAATTTAGTGGGTGTATCAGTCAGGGTCCTGGTAGGAAACAGAAGTCACACTTGAGATGGATAATTTGTGGAGTGTTCAATAAAGAGAACATTTACACAGGTGTAGGCAAATCACACGGATATCAGGGTAGGAACATGCCTAGGCTTGAAGGGCAAAAGGGAGGGAGCAGTTACTGGATTCTGGAGGAGAGAATTATGTGGGTTAGGTGGCCTTGGTAGGAGCTGTACCCTTTGGTTGAGGGACATGACCTGCCTAAGGCAGCGCTGCAGGGAAGGAGTGGGCAGATAAACCCCAATCTCATTTCCTTCCCACCCTCTGATGGCTTGTCAGTGGTCCTACTGGCCACACCCAACCAGGAGCCAGAGGCACTTGATGTGGTCCAAACTGATCAGCCTCTCATGGCAAGGAGAGAGTTGGGAAATGGACTCAGAGGGGACAAATGCAAGACATCCAGCACAGGGTGTATCCTGAAACTATTATTTATACTTGTTCCTATACACAAAGATATAATAAATAGTGTTATAGCAGGGGTCAACAAACTTTTTCTGTAATGGGCCAGAGAGTAAACATTTTAGGTCTTGTGAGTCACATACAGCCTCTGTCATATATTCTTCTTTTTTAATTATTGGAAACCTTTGAAAATGTAAAAACCCCTCTTAGCTTATGGGTTATTTAGAAACAGATCATGGGCTTGATTTAGCTTGTGGGCTACAGTTTGCTGACCCCTAGCACATATTATCAGTTTTGTATATTTAAAAAGATTTTTGTATGATTTATATCACACTCTAGTTCTTTTCTAATGCTGTGTAACAAATTATAACACATGTAGTGGCTTATAAGAACTCTCATTTATTGTCACACAGTTCTGTAGGTCAAAATTCCGAGTGGGCTCACAAGTGATTACGTAGGTAGGAGCAATCAGTATCTTGTTTAGTGTGTTACACTGCCTTGGCTTTAGTGGTGGAAATCTAGTAGAGATATTTTTGTCCCTGGAGCTTCCCAATGGTCCTCAGATTTGCTGAACAACAATTTACTGAACTCAGCCACAGGGCTGAATTTAACGATTGTCAGGAATGAATGTGCTGCATCAATATGAGGAAGAATAGCCCCTGTTCAAATGGGTACCGCTAACTGACCTGGAACCAGAGTAATATGATCCTTGTCCTGGGTGACTTACAGCCAGTGGTAGAAAAGGCATTTTGTCATTCTCTGAATATGACTGAAACAGATGATAACAGAGAAGCAGGAAGTGGAATGTCTTTTCTTTGGTTAGGATGACAAGGTGCCTATAAGGCAGTGAGGATACACTGAAATTGGATTAAACAGAGAAGGCATTTTTATCTCATATAGCAGGAAGTTCAGAGGTAGGATGGCTTCGGGATAGGTTGATTCAACAGCTTGACCATGTTATCAAAGACCCAGGTACTTTCTTTCTTTCCATCCTGCCATCCTCAGTGTTGGTTTTTCCTCAGGTTTCAACAAAGTGACTGGAGTAGTTCTGTTACTGAACCCAGTGGGCTCACCTCCCGGTGAGTTAAATAAGGCTCAACACCAGTGGAAATTGTCTCACAAAGTAAAGTGTATTTGCAGCAAATAGGAGGCCTTGGGGAATCATTTCCAAAGTCATGGCGTACCCGAACAAAGGGAAGCAGGAACTTTTATTTCAATTGGGAAATGAATATTCAAAAGAGAGAGGCGGATGCACTGCAGATTATGGAAATGAGGCTTAATCTCCTCCTGAAGAGATCTTCGGATTAAAAATAAGGCAAGCTCATGGGTGTAGCTCTTGTAGGGAGGGTTGGTTAGCTTCGGGGTGGTTGCTGGTTGTGTCTCCTTAACATAAAAAACAACTTGGAAAAACAGTTAAATGCTTCCAAACCCACCCTTGGGTTCCTCCGGGCACCAGTCGGTGACAGTTTCAGGCATCATGTTCAGGCATACAGGACTGCCTCTGTTTTAGAAGAGAAGAAACTTTCTCCAGAACACCCCTCCCCCCATGGCATTCTTTTCATATTTTACTGGCCAGAATTGAGTTGTATGCCAATTTCTGAACCAACTGCTGCCAAAGGGAGTGATATCAGCACTAGACCCATAAGGTTTATTTCTGGAACTGGGGTCAGTTTCCTCCAAGGCACATGGCTGCTTGGGGAAGGGCTGGGTGTCTGAACAAAATCAGAGCCTTGTAAGGAAAAAACAGGAGGTGGGGAGAATGAAGACTGGAGGCCAATAACAGTCCCCACTACATCCTGACAGTCTATATCCTTTCAAATACATTAAAAGGTATCCACAGCCACATTAAAAATAATTTCTCTACAATTATGTAAAAGTTGAAGTGCCGTCATATAGGTAATAGAGCTTTATGTTTTGAAGGCATTTAATTAACCAGTTTTTCACTTAAGTTTTGTAGGTTTCTTTTCATATTTTGGAATCAATAAATATGTAACGGGTCTCAAACATTTCAAAGACCCTTGTGAAGCTGGTAGACCCCAGACACCGTGACTGTGGGGCCACTTTCTAGCTGGAAGTAAGATAATGAAGCCAGGACTCTTGCCATTTGTCAAATATATGGTCATCTTTCCGTGGCATGATTTCAAGTACATGGAGAGGGGCTGTTTTCTTATCCAGAGGACAAAATCTTTTATTGCACAATTCATGATAAAGCTCAAAATACAAAATTCTTGAGCTAACACTTCAAGTTTCACTGAAACCATATTGGCAGCTTTTAAAATTGGGAAGATGAGAGCAAGAGCGATAGACAGCACAGAAGTAGGCACGGAGAGCCCAGGACACCAAAACCCAGATTCTCTTGGTCAGCTACTCTGTAGTGGCAGGTCTTATTCCACATATACTGTGCTCATTAATTCCATAAATCTTTACTGAGCACTGCTATGTAGCAACATACCTGAAGGACATAGTGAGGGATTTGAAAAACATGTAATTAAAGATTCTTTTGTCTAAGGAGGCTTCCATCTTGGAAGGGAAGGATGGAGGTGGGAAGTGAGTTCATAGTCATGGATTTAAAATATCAGCTATGATTTGGGCTATTTAATGTCCAAAATAAGTTAAATGAAAACTTTCTGATGTAGGCCTGTGTTTTGCAAATGGTTCCTGTTTTCTGCTCTTAGAAAATTTCTACTTTGTACAGTAGTGACTTTTAGACACACCTATCTCTCCCTGACTAATCTGTAAACTCTTTGAGGGCAAGGATTATGCCTTTCGTATTCTGTCTCTGTGGTGCCTAGAATAGTACCTGGCACAGAGATGTCATTAAGCCTATGTTAAATGCATATAAACTAATATGATGCCTGGCTCCCAAACCAACCAACCAACCAAACAAACTCAAATGAAATAACCAAAAAGAAACCCAACACTTTTTATTGCTCCCTCTGTGCAGATTTCTTAGGAAACTGACCTGACATTAAAGAGCACTTGGCTTTATTTTTAACTCTCTGGCTGTTGTAGTTTGAACATGTTGGGTTTTCTCTCCTGGAGCAGAGCTTTTGAGATCCATAAGGAGAAATCTGTCGTTGAGTATAAGGGACAACAACATGTCACAAAGCAAGTTTAAGTGGAAGAACACCTCCTTGCTCCAAGCTGTGCAAGCTCCAGGTGGTTCCTCCTATTCTTTTTTCTAGGCTTTGTATGTAAAAATTGTTACAGCAGTTTGTTCCACGCTGAGCTAGAATCAATTTAAAGCAGATTTTACATATTTATTTAAAAGTGGCCTGTAATGTATTTGAGAGTCAGTATTGATTTCCCCTGTCTTTGTGATTACATCTCTGACTGGTGTTTTTGTTATGTTGCAATTGCACAGTAAAGTAATAGGCTCTGAGAGTCTATCAGTGCCTACTCTTTTTTTATGTTGCAATTGCTGGATAATAATTGGATTGTATCTCTGCCTGATGTTTTAATACTTCTGTCTTCCAGATTGCTCTTACTGGGGAGGTATTTACCCCGGTGGGTTGCTGTACCCTAATAAGAATAAACAAAGCAGGAAAACATGTGGTTGCACATGCTTCTTTGTGTGACACTTATCTGGGCTGACACTGTGGCTCAGGCTGACTTTTATAGATACTGTATGTTCCAGTTATCTATTGTTGTGTAACAAACCACCCCAAAATTTAGTGACATAAAACAACAGCCATTTTATTATGCTCATGGATTTTTTTTTTTTGGTGAGGAAGATTGGCCCTGAGCTAACATCTATTGCCAGTCTTTCCTCTTTTTACTTGAGGAAGATTGTCACTGAGCTAACATCTGTGCCAACCTTCCTCCACTTTGTATGTGGGATGCTGGCACAGCATGGCTTGATGAGCGGTGTGTAAGTCCACGCCTGAGATCTGAACCTGCGAACCCTGGGCCACTGAAGCAGGGTGCACAAACCCAACCACTAGGCCACTGGGCCAGTCCCATGCTCATGGACTTTATGGGTCAGGGATTTACACAGGGCAGAGTGAGGATTGCTTGTCTCTAATCCATGAGGTCTGGGGCCTCTGCTAGGAAGCCTCAAACAACTGGGAATGACATTAATAGCTGAGGGTTGGAATTATCTGGAGGCTTCTTCAATCATATATCTGATTTGTGGGCTGAGAGACCTGAAAACTGGGCTCCTCTGAGTCCATCTACTGGAGTGCCTGCTGTGTAGCCTCTTTATGTGGCTTGGGGTTGCTCACACCATGGTGGCCTTAGGTAACTATACTTCTTATATTCGGGGCTCCATGAGTGAGTGTTCCAGTGAACAAGATGGAAGCTGCGTGACTTTTCTGACCTGGCCTCAGAAGTCACACAGTATTACTTCTGCATTATCTTGGTTATAAGTGAGCCACTAAGACTGATCCAGATTCAACCTGAGGGAAATTAAACCCCACCTCTTGATGAGAGGAGTATCAAAGACTTTGCTGCCACCTTTAAGATCTTTACAATGAATGCTTTACTCTTTTGTCAAATCTGGTTTCCATCATTTTTCAATAAAAAAAAGGATTCATTGATTAAGGGGCAAATTAATCAAGCACCTATTAAAACATGATGAGGCATGATAAGGAGTAAGGTAAAAGAAAGAAAAAAAAAACCTCCTTTCATACAAAGAAGCTTGCAATTTAATCAGAAAGGTGATATGCAAATATATAAACCCCTGAATAACATATTTACAAAGTAAAGTATCAAGGAGTGCAAATCAATATGCCCTAGAACTTTGCAGTAATAGTTGTGGAATTTTTATAACATGCAAATATTTTGGATTGCATCCAAGGGAATATTTCTAATATAACTATGCACAGAAGCAAGTATCATCCAAGCAACCCTTACAAAGCGCAGGACTTGATGAAAGGAGGAGTCAGATAAACATAGAATGTTAGAGTTGGAAGGAACTTTAGGGATTACTTATTCTAACTCAACTCTTTCAATACGTAGATGAGGAACTGAAGGCCCCAAATGTGAAATCACAGGCAGTCCAGGAAGGGGGAAAGAATACTGGCTTTTTCAGCTGGGTCGTCTTAAGCATGCGAAACATAACTTCTATGGGTTTCAGTTAAAGCTTAAATTGTGTCACTCTTATTGTATCAGTCAGCTTAGGCTATTATGCCCTAGTAACAAATCACCCCCAAATCTCAGTGATTTACAACCAAGGTTTATTTCTTGCTTATGCTACAGGTCCATGGTGGGTCAGGTGTGGCTCTCCCTGGGACTGGGCTGACAGAGCAGCCCCTGTCTGGGACATTGCTGGTTGACACAAGGGTAAAGAGATCATGGTGAAGCAAATATTGGCTCTTAAATCTTCTTGGCTCTTAAATCTTCAGCTCGGAAGTCACAGGCTAAACCTGACATCAAAGAAACAGAAAATACAATCTTTCCTGGGGGAAGGGCTTGCCCACAGGGAGGAGCAGCAAGTATTTTGAACAAGAATACAGTTCATCACAGTGATGCTGGTAAAAGCACGTAGTGAATGGTAGAACTCCTGTGAATGCAAGTTGCTGTTGATCTGCTTAAAGTCTACTGGCCAATCAATGGTGGGATTGAGGCTGCAAGTCAGGTTGCTCAAAACCCAGCTCAGTGTTCTTTCTCTGGAACGATTCACTGACACCTTTCCATTTTACTGCTCAACAAAACATTCATTTCAGAATTATCAATCAACATTGTCCCTTTGCCAGATATAAGAATTATTTTCCTAAGGATGAACCTCAATTTTTTTGTGTGGGTGTTAAGGGTTGTTCTAAATAGCTATTGCAGCTCTCAGTTTGATTGATAATTTCACACTACATATCAGAAAGCCTTGCCACATGTGTCTTAAATCAGCCATTTCAAGCTTATGTGTTTTATTTGTGAAGAGGAGACTTCCATCATAGACATTTTTTTCTGACAATTTGTCCTTAAAAATATGTAAATTCCATTACTAGCTATATAACTCTCCCATAACTTTCTTGTTCATCTCTAAATTATGCTTAGAGGAGGCAAGATGGATGGTACCTGGTTTCCAATGTTTTATGGAAGAGTGGGATGCAGACATTTTGTAAACTATTACTCTCATCTTCTTTTTCAACCAATATAGGCGTCAAAACTCAAGGAAACTCACTTTCTGTAGAAGCTGATCTGCAGAATCCCTCGGACTGTTTGCTAGACTAGAAGAGCAGTGATGTTTTGATCCCCAGAGCTTTTGTGGATAACCTTTCATTTACTGTCACCAGTTGCTTCCAGGTTTAATGGACTTTCACCAATGGGTTTTTGAAGCCAGCCTCCACTCCACTCTGACTTTATTTATGCAGCATTGGAGGGTGGAATTGACATGCTCTTTCAGAGGGAAGGTAAATTGAGTTCTGTCTTTTAGCTATGGACTGTTGAACAGGTTGCAATAGAGTTGTTATGCCACTGGTGGTGACCTTTGTGTAGGAATTTTTGTATATTTTACAAAGCAGAAATAAGTCCAGTGAACCTTAATCATAGCCAAAAGCCAAACTGAGAAAACCTTTGAAATGTAGATTAAAAAAACCATAGCAGCATTCATTTCATATAGATTAAGGAATTATAAAAGTGAGAGGTATTAACTTCAAATGGCTCAGCTCTCCCCCACCTCTGGACATGCAAAAAAGGCCAGTTCTTGGTAAAATGCCATTACTTTCATAAGGTAAAAAGCAAGGGATAAAGTAACAGGATATTTCCTGGTTAAAAAATAATAACAAGGTCCATATTGACCCATCCTTAGCTTCCATCTCAGTTCATACTTCAAAATGTTCTCTCAAATGGTTATGTATTTGACATGTGGAAATAAAATTTGAAGTGATAGGGGCCAGCCCCATGGCATAGTGGTTAAAGTTCCACATTCTCCACTTCGGTGGCCTGGGTTCGTGGGTTTGGATTCCAGGCACGGAACTACACCACTCCTCAGCCATGCTGAGGCGGTGACCCACATACGAAACAGAGAAAGAATGGCACAGATGTTAGCTCAGGGCAAATCTTCCTCACAGAAAAAAAAAATGAAGTGATAGCCTAAGCTTTTAGAGTAAGCAAAATCCATTGAGCAGCAAGTGAATGTACAATTATATTCATAACAGATGTTAACTGGCTGATTAATAATGCTCTGCAGTGGTCTAGACTCAAGTTTGCATACATCCAGAGGAATACTATAGTCAGTGGGAGCTTAGGAAACCTTTACTGTTATCATTTTCCTATATCCTTGCAGGAAAAGGAAGACCAAAATATGCCACAATTCTGTGATATGATCCAGAGTTCATATTCATGAAAAAATTCCAGGAGACAAATATAAAGTAAATGTTTGAATATTTCAGCACACATTAACCTGATTGCAAATTAGTGGGCATCTTTAGACTATAACTGGCATGTGTGAGAATGAATTTTAGATTTGATCTAAGATCTCTAGGGTCATTTAGCTTCTGTCTGATATTGTCTAAGAGGAAAGGAACAAAAATGATAACAACTTTAATTCTTCCTTTTGTGCATGTGAATGCATAGAGACCATTGCTCTTCTGTTTCTTATAGTCTTCACTCAGCTTATCCTTAGCTTATATATATGAGCCTGAGTTTATACTCAGATGATGGGAAATTAGGAGACTACCTCTAAATTCTGTGCTTCTGGATTTGTTTTACATAGCACCCATCAAGAGAGTGCTTTACCTCTACTTGTATATAAAATTATACATAATATATACTTTTATTTACATATATAATTTCTAACACTGGGCATTTAGAGTGCTCAAAGCATGAAAGTAAAACCTCAGGAGCTTCCCCAAATTCCCAAATGAAACCATGCAATGGGCAAGGAGCTGTTTTTCTAATGTACTACTTCTCCAGAATGTACCACAGTGTAAAGGAGAAGGGCTTCCTGGCAATGAAATGGGACAAAATCCTGAGAAGCAGAATTTAAAATAAAAGAAAAAGAAAAGACATGGGATAGTGTGAGCAGTTAACTTTTGCTGTGCAGCAAGCAAAAACAAAATTTCAGTGGCAGAGCCGTTGGCCAGGGCTGCTCTGCTGAGCTCAGATGGGCTGGCCTGGGCTTGGCCCTAGGCTATAGGCTCCATGCAGGTCTGATTCATGTGGCACTCAATCTTCTGGGGCCAGTGGGCTGCCCAGGACTTGTTCCTCTCATGGTGATGACAGAAGCTCAAGGGCATAGCCCACCTGTTCCGGCCTCTGCTTACATCGTGTTTGCTAACATCCTATTGGCTAAAGCAAGTCAAGCAGCCATGTGCAAAGTCAAGGGGATGAGTATATAGTTCTCCTGTGGGTGGAGAGAAGGGAGTGAGTATTTGTTGAACAATGATCTAATCTACCACATATGATCTGCATAAATCTTGAATGTATTGCTCTTTTATTGTATGGTAGGAGGCTGGCCTGGTACCTTGGTTATTCAGATGAGGCTGGAGAGGTAGAGAGGGACTAGTAGGCCATGTTAATAATAATAATACTACTAATAATAACAATGATATATAACATTTATAAAGGCAGGATGTTGTAGGCCATGCTAATAATAAATAATAACAGTAGAAGCAGCATATGCACTTACTATTCTTTAGACACTGTTCTGAGCACTTTATAAAAATTAACTTGTTTAATCCTCACAGCAACCCTGTGAAGTACATGCTATTATCTACTTTTTGGTACAAAGAATGGAAGAAAGCGTGGAAATGATGATATCCGTTAGAACAGTGTTTCTCAAAGTGTGATCCATAGATTGCTACTATGACTCTTTGTTTCCAGTCCATGACAAAGTAACTACAGAAATTGAGAGGAAGCGTTTAGAATCTCTTACAGCAAATTTGACATTGTTTCAAGACCAAAGTGCATGATTATTTTCCTAGTAATTCATTTTTACTGTATGTTACAAAAAGTATTGGTTCATGATGGATTGGAAATTAAACATAAAACAAAACAAAAAGAAAAATAAACCACTGTCCCTTCATCACAGATAGCTTGAGAAACCCTGAGTAGAAGATCACTGAAATAATCCAGGCTAGTGTTCATTGAAAATGCCTTGAGTAGGGTGGTGCTTGTGGAGATGGAAAGAAGTAGATGGATTTGGTAAAAACTTTAAGGGTAGGTCGATCCTAATTATCAACATCTTGCAGAGATTATGAGGGAAAGGAGGAAGATTACTAGGCAAGTTGAAAAGAAGCATTCAGAGATGCTCCTCTCCCCCCATTTAGTCAGGGCCTGTGCGCTGTTTGTAGTAGCAGTTTTCAGGAAAAATTGCAAAGGAATATAATTCTATTTGAAACCAAGGAAACAGGAATTTAGAGGAAACTTTTGGTGATTTTCAGGGTAGGTGCATGTTTGTTTACTATTTTAGAGTGATCCACTCATCTTGGTTTGTCTGGGACTTTCCCAGTGTTAGCACTGGAAGTCCCACATTCTAAAAGTCCCTTCAAGCCCCAGGCACACCTGGGTGGTTGGTCACCCTCTATTTTGTACTGTAAATATTATTTTATATTAAACTAGTGATACTTGTGCTTGTGCATATCTTTTTCCACTTTGCCTCTAGCCCATCTGGTGAGGTTCTACATTCCTGGAATAGTGGCATATGGGAGTATGATATAGATGCTCAGACAAAATGGAGGGTTTGAGTGAGGACTTATTGGAAGAGATTTCAAAAGTGATAAAGAAATAAGAAATAGGAATAAAATGAAATGTTAATTATTCAGACAGCTCCTGGAATTTTTTCCTGCAACCTAGAATTTCTCACAAATTCTTGACTTTGATGACTTTATTTTTCCATGAGATAGAGGAAGCAATAAAGGAAGCTACTATATCTTGATCAATAGGGAAGAACTGATTGGGAGCATGAGAGTGTCAAAAACTTAAAGAGGATGTGACCGTTTCATCTTAGGTGCATAAAAGTGAAGGGATAGAACGTGACGGCAGCCACCCATTATTCTACCTTCCCTCAAGAACGTATATTTCAACCTTTTAGAGAACTGGTTATGATGATTCCACAACTAAAAGAGGTAAAAGGAAATCCAGATAAAGGGAGGCAGTAGATTTTTTTAAAATGAAATTCACACTTTGAAAACAAATAATACATTAGAGGGAAAATGGGGGAAGTACCTGTTGATGCAAACATGAGTTTTTCACTTAGGAAGCTCGTTCTTGAATCTTTCTTATCTAAGGCAGGAAGTGTAGTTGGAGCTTCCACCCACCAGTAGGTGGTGTCTAGTGTGGACTGTGCAGTTGATGGCTGATTAGCTAATGTGCTTTAGTCTAGGGTGTCATCTGAATTGTTAATTGTGCCATACAGATCCAGTCCTCATGAGAGGGCCACTGTCTTGGCTTTTTAATGTAGCATTTCTGTGTTCCCTTGGACCATATTCTCACTCTGAACCCTAGGCAGTTTGGTGAGGGGTTGAGGCCCTGCCCAGCTCTTGCCTTGGGGGATTGTCTTCTCTTGGGGCACCGGGTATGTCTCCTACATCCCATACACATACTGGGGGTCTGCTTGAAAGGATCATCCTGCACCATGATCTCATTAGCCCTTTTTTAAGAGTCAGGAGGGAATCTATGTCCTGGGACTAAGACCACACCTCTACTTAGCCTTGTATCACCATCATGTGGGAGGCTCACTCTCTGAGACTAAGACCTTGCCTCCCCTGGTTGTCTACCCCTATCATCAGGGCTGAAGAGGTTGCTCCATCTGGCTTTGAGTATTCATTCACTAAACAAAACCCCCGGGCTTAGAAATTCTTGAATATTGACACTAGCTCTAATCAAGCATGACTTCGACATACCTTTTGGATATTCAATATTGGATTACAAGTTACTCCCATTCAAGGGCCAGCCGTATTGCTGGGCCAGGTCTTCTGTCACAGAACTGGTTTCCTCTCTTTCCCACTACGTCTGAGTTCACAGGATACCTCATGGCCAGGCTCACTCCAGTAATGACAGCTGGGCCTTACAAAATGCGAAGGATAATGGTAGCTGTGTGGCTACTAAACAAAGGAGGAAGAGGACAGCTGCTGGGGCATATGGTGCAATATTCACAGATGACAGAGAGAAAGCAAGATTGCTCAATTCCGTGTAACACTTCTGCCTTCCCAAGTAAGTAGAATAATTGTCAAATGTGGTTAAGAGAGAATTGATGCCGGGGATAGGTGATGGGTAACAAGAGGGCACCTAGGTATTTAAGAGAAAATTGTCTACAGATTCAGGTAAATTACTCCAGGATACTGGCAGACTTTCCTATGGGATTATTTAATCTTTGTGGATAAATTTTGAAGACTCTGATAGAGACAGAACATAGTCAATCCTACCATTTTCCAAAAGGGGAAAATACAGATTTCAAAAAGTAAAGATGTGTAAACAGTCTTTCCACAGAAAAGTTTGAGAATGGGTTTTTAACCAGGTAGTTCTTAGCACTTAGAAAGAAATGTGGTGATACAATCCAAAGGCAATAAATGGCAAATAAGTCATCAGAAACCAAAGCAGTTTTCTCTCTTTTCCTCTCTCTTTCTCTCTATTTTCTCCATCTGCTTCTCTCTAACCTCTGATTCATTCTTCTCTCCCTCTCTCCAAAGAACAACCACTGCTTCCTCTGCTCTTCCTGCATATGACACACCATAGCTGTCACCAACTGGTGGTGTCCTCAGACAGGGGAGCCATAATATAAGTTCCCCTGCTATAATATAAGTTCCACAAGGGGAGGAATCTTTGTGTATCTTGATCATTGATATATTGCAAGTGCCTAGAACAGTGCCTGGTACATAGTAGATAATCTGTAAATATTTGTTGAATAAGTGAATGAATCCTATTTTCTAGATGTGTTCCTAGTCTCTTAGGTGTCTCTCCTTATATCAATCAGCCAAGGTTAGGGGGATGAAATCACAGGTAAGTAAATAGGATGACTCTCTCCAGAGATTGTGTAGTGTAGGTTCTCTGAGAAAGAATGTTCTCTGAGAAAATGGAGTGGGGCTAGAAAGGAAATAATGAGCATATCTGTAAAGGTGGGGTCATAAAAGAGTTAAATGAGTAATAGGCTATGGGGCTTGGTTCAAGTCTTAGAAGTTGGACTGGATGAGCTTGACAATTTCTTTCAAATCTAACATTCTAAGATATTTGTCTCAAGAGTGTTGATGCCTGGATGAGATTTCTAATGGTGATCTGTGAAATTCTCCTCTTACTTCTTATCCATTTAATAGTTTTATCTTCACCTTTGGGGACTTAGGAGTTAATGAAGTTATAGAAGACAAATGCAGAAAGATAGGTAATATATAAGATTGCAGAACCAGGAATTCAAAAGCATCTCAGTGGACTCCAATAATGGACCAAAACAAAGAAGATAAAACTTAACAAGGATCAATTTAAAGTCTAGCATTTGGGGGTTAAAAAAATCAATTGTACAAGTGCAAAATGAGGGAAATCAGGCTTGACAACAAATTATGTGAAAAAGACTTGAGGGTTTTAGTTGATTGTAAGATCAATATGAGCCAACAGTGTGATCTTCCTTCTAAAAACAAAACCAAAAAAGTCTCAAATGCAATCTTGGACCATGTTTGTAGAAATACAGTCCTAGATGTACAGTAAGGAAGATAATAGTCACAGGGTAATTTGCACTGTGAAGAAAACGGGTGAAGTATTTTGTTTGTGTCTCAAGTATTTTATTTAGTTGTGACTGTCACATTTTAAGAGGAGCATTGACAAAGAGGCAAAATGTTGAGTATACTGGAAACTATTCATTCTTTCGAAGTACATTTATTAAATGCTGACAGTATTCCTGGCCCTGTCTTAGGTGCTGAGGATATGTTAATGGACAAGCACACCAAAATCTATGCCATTTGGAGTTATCAAAGGAAGTGGGGATAATTTAATTAAAAAACTAATTTATATATTTATTTATTAACTTACTGTATCATAAAACAGAAATATTTTATCATGTTTGGTTATTGTACAAATTTTGAGAAGTACAGGAAATTGAAAAGAAGTGAAAGAAAGGTTGCCCATAATTCCTTTATTCGTGGGTAGCCATATTTTTTGCACACTGCTTTTACTCGATGCAGTTTTTCAGGAACTCAGAAAAAGTGTGGAGGTGCACATGAATGGTTTGTGTGGGCCAGATGTGAAGTGAGGTGTATCACTTTCATCCACAGATGACTGGTCAGAAGTCAGTCACATGGCTCACAGCACCATAAAGAATGCTGGGAAAGTGGTCTAGCTTTGTCCCAGAAGAAGAGAAAATGTCATTTTCTACTATTTATCGTGACCTTTTGTTGAGTCCTGGGCAGTCTAGTTGACTTTGTTTTGGTCATGATTCAGTGTATCTGCTATTAGAAATATCATTATTTAAAATTATTTTTGGATCAGAACTAGTTTAGTTTACATCTCTCTTTTTTATAGTTGCCATTTTCTCTTTATAGCTTTTACACTGAGTTTTGTTTGGGCTATTTTTTGACTCCTGGGTTAGCTGAATACATTTCCTTCACGTGATTCTGGCTTTGATTGTTTTTTTAAACTGTATTTCACTAGGTGCAGCCCAGTGGAGTGTGGGACTGCTGTCTGGGCATTTGAGATTGCTTTGACATCAGAGGAGGGTGGTAGAAATCTGCCCTTCTCTCTAGCCCAAATGCCTTCCTTTTCAATCTTACTCATGTTTCTTTGCTTCTTGAATTGTGCTGTACTAAGGTCTTCTCCTCTCATACACATTTCTGACTTGTCACTTTCAAAGAGCAACAACTTTATCCTCTTCTACAGCTCTGTTTTTGTCACATCTTTCCATATTCTGATCTCTAATCTCTTTTAGTCTCTCTAGACAGGCTTGTTGAACTGTATCCCTTCAAACCTCATAAAGGGGATGACAGGACCTCCCTGCTGAATTTGGTTTCTTTAAAACTTCCTGACACTTTGAGGATTACCCAAAGCTTGAAAAATATCATTCAGTGGAGGGTAACTGCAGCACCCCAACTCAAAGATAACGTTTTTAAAAAATTCCTTCCAATGATAGTTATAAGAGATCTTTCTTGCTTCCAAAATAGTTTAGCAGGTTAGTAATCTAATAGGTTGTTTTTACCAAAGTAGTGATGATTGGGTATTTCACCTGTAATTCTTTGGAAAAATTTTAGTATAATCTGTGTGATATATGTTTGCATTTGTGTTCATTTTAATCCATACACCAGAGATAGTTGCTGCATTACACCCTCCAGAAGTGGGTAGCCTGCGTTTAATCAAGAGGCCATACTTCAGAGATGGCTACTTTGAGTATTTTACCTACGTTGATTTCTGATCAATACCACAGGCTTTGTTAATGAGTACATTATAGGTTAGAAATGGGCTTCATTGGTGAAATTAGTGGTCAAGAAGTAGGGATTGTCTAGAAGACACTCCCCACCTGTGTGAACAGGCAAGGCTGAAATTCAGCTAGGACATACTGTTATGCCTATACTAGTTGTTTATAGGCAGCATCCATTCTACTTGGGTAATCCATGCTATTTTTGATATTAAATATTTTGAGCATTGCCTCTTGGAACAAGGTGTAACAATGAGAGAGGCCAGCAGTCTGTACCCTAAGGAATGTCAACAGGGTTGTTGCATTTGGTTATAGGATTACATAGTGCTCAACCAACACAACTGTATGCAGCAGCCCTGAAAAATGCCCGGGGTGTGATTCCTAAGCAGTCCTACCTTCACCACTGATTGGGAGGATTGTTGGTTCTCTGACTCTATTTGAGGATTAGTTGAGTCCCGGTGTTTGAATTTTGTTGTATTTGGCTCAGATAAGCCTTTCCTGCAAAGTGCTGTCAGACCTAAAAAGACAGAGAGCTGGGATTTCATCAAGTTTAAAGAACAGGATACATGATGATTTTGGGACTGCCTGCTAATTTAACGGCAGGATTCTGTCAGACATTTGCCGTCTTTGTTACCTTGTAGCAAGGTTGTAGAGAGATCTAGAACTATCGTCTGCCTCTAATTAGGAGTTCTTAACCTGCAGTCTGTGGACCTTTTGCGTAGGTAGAATTCAAGGAGTCCATGGTCTCAGATAAGAAAACGAATTACGTTTTTATCTTCACTAACATTAACTGAAATATATGAGTGTAGGTAACACATCCTGGTATTATTAACTTTCCTTTGTCACTAATAGAAATCACATTTATTTTCATGGCACCTTACTGATGTTGCTGATATCTCAACATGTCATTTAATCTCATCATTACTTTGAAATTATAGTAGTAGTAGACCTACTAGTAGGTCTATTTTTAACTTATTAATAGAGAATTCTATGTATTTTTATATCACAAATATTTAAAAATATTTCAAGAACTGTATTTCAATATATTTAATGTATTGAATTAATCCCTATGCATTTTATTTTGTGCATTTAAAAATGTTTTTCTGAGAAGACACAAAAATGATTAAGAATATCTGCTTTTTATTTTATTTATTTAATTTTTATTGATGTCTTAATAGTTTATAACATTGTGGGGTTTTCGTTGTACATTATTATTTGTCTGTCACCATATGGATGCATCCCTTCACCCCTTGTGTCCACCCCCCACCCCCCTTCCCCCTGGCAACCACCAACCAGTTCTCTCTGTCCGTGGGTTAGTTTATATTCCACATGTGAGTGAGATCATGCAGTGAAGAACATCTGCTTTTTAGAGGCAATTGATATTTATTCAAAAAGCCTACAAGTTGTTCATGACTGAATTGACTTAGGTTAGTTTCCAACAGTAGATGGTCTGCAAAGTGGACAGGTGGTGTGAGAGTGAAACTAATGGGAAAAATGTGGTCTTGGATCAGAGCCATTATCCTTTACCCAGGGTGGGTGATTCTCAGCTGGGTTAGAGACATGGCAAGGCTCTAAAATCAGAGGGAGAATCTCTGGAGGAGAACAGAGCTGTGCTGCTGGGGGGTTGGGCAAGACCTGTCCCATTTGTTGGAGCGGGGAAGATGGCATTTGTCTACCTTCTTTTCTTGCCCTGCAATCTTGTTTTCACATCTCTATTTAGTTTTTTTCATGCTAGTTTTAAACACCATTATGTAAACTTATTAATTTAGAAATTATCGAGAAGGTGTCACTTTTGGAAAATGTGCTTGGAGGAAGTAAGTACACTTCTTGTCTGTCCCCTCTCTGTCTATTCCAGTTCTTGGCTGGATGTTCTGGGAAATAAATAAAGTATATGGGACTATAGAAAATGACTTTTAAAATGTTTTATATTCTACAGAATGGTTTTTCATTTTCTTAAAAAACTAATGTATCTTGATGTACATTTTTATAGTAGTCATCATTGTAAATACTATGTAAGAAGTTAGGTATTTGGGGAAAATAACAAAAGCAGAAAGAAAATTTCTTTATTTTAAAACTATATATATAGATCAGTAGCTTTCAAAATTTTTTGACTGTGATCTACAGTTAGAGATGCATTTTACATTCTGACCCAGTGCACACACACACACACACACACTCACAATTGAAACAAAAGCTTCAGGAATCAGTACTTAATCCTTACTACATTTCCATTCCATTCCATTTTTTAATTGAAAAAAATGCTGGCCTTAATCCACTAAATTGATTTTACAGTTCACTAATATGTATGTCAGAATCTGAAGTTTGAAAAAATATTGGTATAGGTTTGATTTCTAAACACAGCTTAGACGTGACATGCTACATTTTCTCCTACTGTCTCCATGGAGCTTATCATTGTGAAACACAACTGAGTGGGTTAGCTGGAAGACTGAACATTAAGTACTTACTGTGTGCTAATCACATTATATTTGTTTTGTTCTCTCTTCTGCTCTTCTGAACAATCTTGAGGAGTAGAAAGATCTAAGCCTCATAATGGTTGAAATTTTTATCTTTTTTTTTTTCTTTTTCACTTCTGTATCCCCAGACTTAAAAGAATGACTGGAATATATTAGGTGCTCAATAGCTACTTGTTAAATTAATCTTATTATTTCAATTTTACAGACAAGAAAACTGAAACTCAGGGAGTTTTGTGACTTAGTGTCTCAGGGATTGAAGGGGGCAGATCTGGTCTTCAAAGTATCTGTGTAATTCCCAGGCCATGGGGTGGACAGTGAGAAAGAATCAGATGGCCTGTTCATTTGACTTTATGCATATGGGATGGTTTTGTGCACTAGGAAGTTTGGTGTGGTGGTTTAACATCCTGTTTTAAAATGAGATCTGGTCCTGAAGGCTTGGGCTATGTTTTTATATTCTTGATTGTTCATTCATGCAGAGGTAGTCAGGACCAAGGTCATACGAATATTTTGGTCACAAATCATACATTTTGACTAGAAACTTTTCCTCATCACCACCCAAAACAAATATAACTAGCCACTCAGCAGACTGGGTTCTGCTGTTTTCAAACTGCTGACCTTGCTGGAACTGTGGATGCCGCCCAGTATACACAATCTGAATCATCCAAGGGTTGAGTCTGTCCACTTGAAGACCGGGCACGCCCACCCTCGTGGCTCTTCTATAAGTTCTAACCTGATAGCACGGAGTCCTGGGGATAAGGTCATTGTTTATTCTTCACGAAGGCAGAGACCTTCTCTAAATCTAGACCACAGCTTTCCAAATAAAATCATTCTGGCCAAGAGAAACACTGAACCAAATTGACAGCGTCTTCTTTCTCCCTTTTCTCAAAAAACATTGGCAATAGGCTTTCTCAAATAAAGGTGGCACAGCTGTTGTGTGTGGTACTGCTCTGCTGCCTAACAATGGGTGGCTCACCAGCCAGCAACTGGAGAGCCAACCAGACCAAGACATTTGACAAACTAATCATGGAGCTCCAGGAAGGAGACAAAGCTGCTTAGCAACTCCCCAAACAGAATTGCCTCTAACCATGTGAAAAGAATTTGATTAATGGGTTCAGAGAGTTTGGTGGTAACCATTGACATCCAAGCACAGAATACATTTGTAGGAATGTAAGGCTGGCAAGTTGTTTCAGACTGAGCCTGGGGTTGACCTCAGGAAAGGGCACTCAAAATATAGGTACTTATGTCTTACACCTTTAAATGTGGATTCCCAGTGACTTTTAATTCAGCTGTGGTCAGACTCAACTAGAATGCAAGTTATAATGTGCAATTTTGGATATCTAGGCCATTAAAACTAGAATGTTTATGTTCACTGTTCAATATATCTCATTCTTTGTAAGATCTTTGGGAAAAATTAATAATCAAAATCTGATTAATACAAAAATTCATGAAAAAGGAGTTGATCTTACTAAAGATGTATTTTCATTGAGTTGTGTTGGACTATGGAGTCATCCCTTTCCATTGGAAGTGTTATACATGTGTTAGAGATCAGAAGCTTCTGGTGGACTTTGCCCAGTCTTTTCTGACTACAGTAAGGATTCATCTCTTGTTTTATGTCTGGTATAGTAAAAAGAATGCCTCAAGAGATACTTAGCATTCACAGACATAGCTTCTAAGCCATTCCATTTTGTCTGCTTGTTCCAAGCACTGTTTCTGGACCTCCTCGACCTTATTATTTTGGGGGGTACATCCTGGGCTATTGGGCCACTGTCCAATTTGATGCATTGGTTGGCTTTCTCTTAGTGTCCAATATCTACCTGTCTCTTCCTTACTCTTTTAAACAGCCCCAAAGCACTTCATAGCAACCCTCTTGTTTGATTTCCCATAATTGGGCTTTTACCAATAGGGCCTATTTGGAGACAGTTTGGGCTTGAAGATGGGTTTCAGAAATCTTTGTTAGCATTTTCTTCTTTTAACAATGCTACAGGCATACTGATAAATAGAGGGGAACTAACATTTCTCAATGCTAATCAGACTGTACTGGAGGCTTCAGGGCAATTGACTGAAACAACAAATTGATCAAAAACAAATATTTCCAATCATAGAAGTTTGTCATATATTGGTAATTTTGTGCATCTTGATGATAGTATTGACAATTTTAATGTGACCTTAAATATTTGTGTCTATTTATCAGAGATTTTCAGAGGTTTTGAACTATTTTTATGGACCCTGGGATACTTGCAAGAATGTACAGTGTTTCTGTTCATTTCTCACATACTTGGCGTTCATTTATTTATTTTTGGCCAATTAGGCCTGCTTAGCTTGTTTGGCAATCTTTCGTGAATTTAAGTTTTGTCTCCAGCTCTGAGTTTTCTAGAAGCAAACTCCTAAAAAACGGATGCTTCCAACCACTAGTTCATATATTGATAAATTTTGTATGTGCTAGTACAGTTTTACAATTTAAAATGACAATTTGGAGAGCGATTTCCCCATTTTCTCTGTTATTTTACTTTTAAAATTCAAAGTTCATTTTTACTTAATGATGCCAACTTATTTAGGTAAATTTTCACCATTTTTATTATATATTTCTTTTATATATTACAGCTTTAATAAAGAAAGCTTTATAGAAAAAGCAGAATGGAAAGAATAACAAATTATTGGTCGAATATGCCTGAAAACAACATTAGGTTTTTAATGTTATTTTAACATTGGAATGTGAAATAAGAAGTAAGAAATATTTGTCTCTATAATGTCTCATAGATTAAGTATTTCCATACTGACAGGCATTGTAGGGCCTTTTACCCTAAGTACACTACATTAGTCCGTTCAGGCTGCTGTAGCAGAATGCCGTAAACCAGATGGCTTAGTAAACAACAGAAATTTATTTCTCACAATTCTGGAAGCTGGGAAGTCCAAGATCAAGGTGATGGCAGATTCGGTTTCTGGTGAGGACCTGCTTCCTGATTCCTAAACGGCTGTCTTCTCGCTGTGTCCTCACATGGTGGAAGGGACAAGGGAATTCTCTGGGCTCTCTTTTATAAGGGCTCCACCTTGATGACCTGATCACCTTCCAAAAGCCCCATATCCAGGCACCATCACATTGGGTGTTAGGATTTAACATAGGAATTTTGGGGGGACACAAGCATTCAGTCTATAGCGTACATTAACACTGACTTTTAAGTGGTATTACTAATTTTGTTTGAGCAATGCTTTGCATAGGCAAAGTTGCCATCACCAAGTTATCCTTGCAAGTTTAAACTTAAAAAAAACCCTGAATATCTCTATGCTAGCTGTTTTATACACTTTATCTGACAATTACCAACTATAGTAGGAATTATTGTGCTCATTTTACAGGTAAGAAAACTAAGGCACAGAGAAGCTAGGTAAATTTTCAAAGGTCTCTGATTCAAATCAAGACTTGAAGCAAGAGTGAGACTGAGTTATCTAATTTCAGACACTATTTTTCAAATCTTTTAAAAAGGATAATAACATCCTCTTCATTTCAACAGGTTTTCACAATAATTTTCAATGATTCCATTTAGAGAGACTGTAAATACTTGCTACCTAAATAACTGTAGGTTATTTCAGCGGGCCTATATGTAGCAGATGCTCTCAGTATCTCTTTCCTGTCCCCTTGGCTCTTACTATGTCCAGGCACACCAGCTAACTTCTCATTACTAGCATCTGTAGGTCTCTGTAGGCATTAGGTGCTGGGAATTAATGCCCTTCCCCTCCTTCCTTCAATGGCTGACAGTACTTGGTGGATAAATACACCAGTTGCCTCACTCCTGGGTGGGGTAACTCTGAGATGCATGTTCTATCCCATCTCCCAGAGTTTCCCTGTGGCATTCAAGTTCAGTTGCCCACAGTGATAATTTGCATGATAACACATTCTTTTTTTGGTTGTTATAGGCTAAATGTTTGTGTCTCTCCCCTCCCCCGCAAATTCAGATGTTGAAACCTAATGCTCAGTGTGATGGTATCAGGAAGTGGGGCCTTTGGAAGGTGCTTAGGTCCTGAGGGTGGAGTCTTCATGAATGGGATTAGTGTGCTTATAAAATATGCCTCACAGAGCTCACTAGCTCCTTCCCCCATGGGAGTTACAGCTAGAAGTCACCATCTATGAACCAGAAAGTAGGTCCTCACTAGACTGAATTCACTGGTGCATTGATCTTGGACTTCCCAGCCTCCAGAACCATGAGAAATAAGTGTTTGTTGTTTATGAGCCACCCAGTTTGTGGTATTTTGTTATAACAACTTGGACAGAATAAGACATTGGCTTTTTTCTCTTTCTTGCCTCACTTTCCCTCTTCACTAGTGGTATTTTCTGAGATCACCACCAAATTAAGTACTTTTACTTGAATCCTTATCTCAGAGCCTGTTTCTCAGGTAACCCAAACTAAGGCACCATCTTACCTATTGGTTATGGATATTGGAAGTAAATCTTCCAGCCTGAAGCATGGAGAAGTCCAGTCCCAGGCTGGAACCCTAGCTCTGCTATTTACAGAGATGGCCTCCCATTTGCCTGGCCAGTTGGCTGTTCCTTGCTTTTGCCCCCTTATCTCTATTTCACTTGGCTTCACACTAGACGTCCCTATTCCCTGCTCTGACTCCTTTTTCTTTTCATGGCAATGCATTTGGGGCTGACTCTCTGGTTAGCCACTTGATCCACCTAGTCTCTTGACATTGCATGTTACTCCAATGAATCAGTTATCTAATGTTGCATAACAAATTACCACTAAAACGTAGTAGTTTAAGACAATAAACATTTAGTATCTTACAGTTTCTGTGGGTAGGAATCTGGATGCAGTTTAGCTGTGTGCCTCTGGCTTAAGGTGACAGTCAATCTGTCAGCTAGGACTGTGGTCTCATTTGAAGATTTGACTGGGGGAGATCTGCTTCCAAACTCACTCACGTGGTTGTTGAAAAGCCTTGGTGCCTTGCCATATGGGCCTCTCCACAGGACTGCCTCATGACATGGTGTGTTAGTCTGCTTGGTCTGCCATAACAAAATACCACAGCCTGAGTGGCTGAAACCAGAAATTTATTTTCTCACAGTTCTGGACGCTAGAAGTCCATAATCAAGGTGCCAGCAATTTTGGTTTCTGGTTAGAGCTTTCTTCCTGGCTTGTGGATAGCCACCTGCTCAGTGTGTCCTCACATGGCCTTTTCTCTGGGCATGTATAGAAAGACAGAAAGATTTCTGGTGTCTCTTCCTCTTATTATAAGGACACCAGCCCTTATGACCTCATTTGACCTTAATTACCTCCCTAAAGGCCTTATCTCCAAATGCCATTACATTGGGGTTATTCAACATATGAATTTTGGGAGGGAGAGAATTCAGTCCATAACACATGGAAAGATACTGGAGAGAGTGAGTGAGGGAGAAAGAGTCCATAACGGAAACCATAGCCTTTTTATAATCTAATCTTGGAAGTGGAATCTCATTACTTCTGCCATATTCTATGTGTTAGAAGTGAGTCGGTAAGTTTAGCCCACCCACAGGAGGAGAAGATTTAACAAGGGTGTGAATATTAGAAGGCAAGGATCATTGCGGGTATATAGGAAAAACTCTCCTGTGTGTCTTCCTTTATTCACACACATAATGCTTCTGACACCAGATATGTGAGTCTTTTTTTTCCCTACACCAAGCAATTCTCTGTGACATCAGCTGAATGTCCTACAGTTTAATTCAATTTTGACAGTAACCAGAGTTAGTGCAGACCCCACAGGTTAAGCGCTCATCTCATAAGACCGCCCCCCACTTCAAATGCCAATAGCTAGTTGTGGTTCTGCAGGTTACTCACAACTTCTGTCCAATTTGGCTACAAATCAGAGGTTCCCAAGATCCCCTCCTTGCATTTGATTATTTGCTAGAACAGCTCACAGAACTCAGGGAAACACCTTTACCAGTTTGTTATATAGTAAAAGATATGATAAAGGATACAGATCAATAACCAGATGAAGAGATATGTACAGTGAGGCCTGGAAGTGTCCCAAGTGCAACAGCTTCTGTCCCTGTGGAGTTGGGGTGTGCCACCCTCCCAGCACATAGATTGTTTACCAGTCTGGAAGCTCTCTGAACCTTGTACTTTAGGGATTTTTATGGAGGCTTCATCATGTAGGCCTGATCTGTTATTAATTCAGTTTCCAGCCCCTCTCCACTCTCTGGAGAATGGACAGTCTAGTGGATATGCAGGGAACCTACATGTTCTGTTACTAGTACCCATCCCAGTAGGTTGCTGTGAGAATTAAATAAGGTTACACACATATAGCAACCAAATTTTTATAATTTCCTAGAGTTGGCATTAATGGGGATTCTGTTAGTTACTAACTGACTTGATTCCCCGATGGTGGCATCAATGGGACAATAAGTTAGGGAAGACCAGGACCCTAAATGGTTCCACTGGGTAGATCTTAGAGACTGCATTAGAAGTTTGGCCATAATCTAAAATATATGGGTTCCTTGGCCCCATTTATATCAACTCTGCTCTCCTAAACCTCAACAGACATTTAGCAATCCTGGTATCAAACTCAAGAATAAAGCAAATATCAATACATTTATTTAAAGGGGAGAATGAACCAGTTGTATATGTGCTGAACCAGTTGCATATGATGAGAAAGAGAGGGAGCTGTATTCTAGCCAAGGGTGTTATAAATTGAGAACTTGAGTGAGAAAGGTACACACGGATTAATTTATAGAATCCTGTCAGCAATGCTACTTTTAAAATAGCACTTATGGGCTCTCTGGCAAAACAAAAGTGAAACAACTGGAACTGCTCCAGCCTCAGGCTTGTAAAACCACCAGTAAGTGAGTGCAATAAACACATGCACAATCCTACCTTGAACCACACCTCCTCCCCCACACTCTTCCATGAATCCTATGCACCAGCACTCACAAAAATATTCAGATTTGGTTTACAAAATCGAGGCCTCAACCCACACTCACCACAGCCACAACCTCTTATCTCCTCTCCTTTCGCCATTTCCCAACACACTGACTCTCCTTCCCAGCTTTGCATACTTTGCACATCAGCGTGGAGCTTGTCTTCAGCAGAGTCATTCATAAAGGATATTGAATAGGGTGGAGCCTTGTGTCACAACATTAGTGACCTTCATCCACATCTGAATCCATTCTTTAGTTTTCTATAGGAGTGTGGTTCAACCAGCTAGGAATCTCCATGGTGGAGTCCTTGTTCATTCAGTAAATATTTTGAATTCTGTTTTATGTCAAGCACTGTGCTGGGCACCAAGGATACAGTAGTACACAAGTGCCAGTCCTTCCCCTTAAGGGAAGTCTGGTAGGGAGGCGAATAGGTAATCAGGAGTGCAGGGCATCATGGGATCACATAAGAGGGGAAGGGGGTGGGGCATGGTCATGAAAGCCTCCTTGAGGAACTGTGAATAGGAACTAGCAAAGTGTAGGTAGGGAAGATAGATGTAAAAAGAATTGAGGGAATAGCATATAGAAAGTCCTGGGGATAAAATTCCACATTAATTTGCCAACAAGGCTATTATAGGAGAATCAAACAGAGCACTTTATCCCTTGGGTCCTGAATTCTTGGTCCACAAGCTGGCCATCAAGCTGCAGGAGTTGGAGGGAAGTCCAGCAGTCTTGGCGGGAGACAGTGCTCTGAGACCAGGGTGAGTTCTATTGGTCCAGTAGAATATATTTGAAATTTGAATTTGAATGTCTTTAGGAAGTATGGACTTTTTGTAGTTTGCCCCAAACCCTGCCACCTTCTAGTTTGTAAACCAGTGGTTTAGATATTATGTTACCTGCCTGACTTCTTTGAGATCCTGATCCCCAGTCTCTGTCACTCCCTTGATTTTTATATAAGGAACTTGATTGCTAGATAAATAGATCATTCATTCATTCTCTTTCATTCAACAAATATTTATTTTGGCACTATGAGGGAGGCTGGATATACATACATTGGTAATTTTGGCTTTAATGGACCTTATAATCTGAAAGAGAAGACAGATTAATAAATAAGCAAATGGGTGTATAATAAATAAATTATTATGAGTGCTTTGAGGGTATTGTGAGATGGTAATGAGGGTCTACCTTAGAATGGGTGGCCAGAGAAGGCTTCTCTGAGGGAGAACATTTAAGCAGAGACTGGAAGGATAAGAAGAAAGTCTTCGGAAGATTGTGGAGGAAATGTGTTCAAGGCAGCAAAAGAGAAGTCAAAAGTGAAGTTGGGCATGTTGTAACTTGCACACAGGTGCTTCCACTCGCCAAGCTACGAACCCTGGTACAAGGCCGTGTGCAAATTGCAGGATGGCGAGCAGAAGTCCCTGGAGAAGGCCCTTCCTAGGAAAAACCAAAGACAGAAGATCTTTGCACCCTGGAGACCAGAAGTCCTTTTAAAGTAGAATGAATACTCAGGGACAGGGATAGGTGTGGGGAAGGTGGAGTTGGGGAATCGATCAAGCTGCTGGTGTTGTGGGCAGCCCAGTAATGCTGGAGGAAGGCAGTTTGTGGAGACAAGGGTGGTGGGGATACACCAGGGAGGCATCTCTACTTGGAAGACTCAATAAGGCAAGTAGTCTAGCTTTTAGGTAGGTCAGTGCCCTGGGAAGCACAGATTTAGTAACACAAAGAAATGAAGGAAAGGAGGCAGGTAGAACAACCCCAGCCTCAGGGTGATGGATCCTGGCAGACACTGGTCTCCAGCACCATGTAAAGAAGACAGAAATAGAGGGAAAAAGGATAAGAACTAAACAGTGCAGGAATCCAGTCACCAGAACTGGGTCCAAAGATCAGAGGAGAGTCAGGGCAAGGCTCTCTGGATGTAGTGTTATTGGTCTGGTGGCCTTTAAATTCCTTCTATATAGGATTTAACTATAGGAGTGCCCAGGGCAAAGCTTGGTTTGTAGGAAGGAATTAAGCTACATGAGATTTGAAGATTAGATGGACAATGGATGTGTAGAGATCCAGGCAAGTCATTACATGACCTACCCATCTGGTGCCTTAAACAAAACATAATATGAATTTAGTTTGACGTGACTCAGTCTGGGTGCATCAGCAGCGACTCAGTCATTTCTGCATTCTTTTCTTAGTTGCATCAGACACTTCTTGTCCACCACCTCACGTCCTCTCTGTCACTCCTGTCCCTGGGGTCCTTTGCCATTTGTTTTCCCCAGCTGCTATGGCAACTAGCTTCACATGGGCACAACCCAACAGTGCCCTATTCCTGCCCCTGCTGTGCATTACTTGCTTGCTGCTCTGGGCTTTTCTTATAGCCTCTGAGGTGTGAGATGCTGTGGGATCTGAACTGGCAGTATGTTATATGCAACCTGAAAGTGTGGGGGAGTTAATGTTCTGTGAAGTGAACTTTGGTCAAGGTGAGATGTAAGCTAGCTGATAAATTCTTCCTTCCTCCTGCTGAGATGTACTAGCTTATGTGTCTCAGAAGATGATTGCATTAAGGTGGAACAAACAATTGTCCTTGTTTCAAGTAGTGGCCAACTCAGTGGCTTTCCTTCCCTGCCACACTCCCCCTTTTCCTCATTTCTACTTCCTGGGATTGCACCTTTAATAAAATAGTGCATTAGCTTTTGCTTCAGGCTTTGCCAAGATACAATCAGTTCTAGAATTATGGTGGGGTCAATAGCCTATAGGTCAGTGACTTCACAGCCTGACATTAGTCAAGAGCTACATGTGGCTATAGAGCACTTGAAATGTGGCTGGTCCTAATTAAGATGTTGTGTAACTATAAAATACACATCAGATTTTGGAGATGTAGTAAATGTGTAGTAAACACATTTAAATGTGACTACACATTTATTTCCATTGGATAGCACCTGTCTAGAGTTTGTGGAATCCACCTATTACCCCATTAAAACATTTAGAGCCATATCTGGCAGTCTCCCATCTTCTTTTGGTACTTCTCATTTTCTATAATTTCTTAAAGATTATTAATCAGTGATGCTATCAATAAGTGACACTTCCAACCCAAGGAGTGTTTTTATGGGGATCAAAAGAAGCAGTAGCTTGTACAATTTGTCTATGTGAATATTAAAATGACCATCTGTATTTGTTAATGCCTCATTATGCAGGATATTAGGCTTGTAATTTGAACTATAAATGAACAGGGTCCTCTATTTGATGCCTTACTAGGCATATTAGGATAAGTGCAATAGGTGTTGATAAAGTTAACAGTTTTATGAACGTTAATCTTCTGGTATACTTTATTATATGTATTTTCTGAGCTATAATTGAATATCATGAGTGTAGTGCCTAAGGATTAACTTCTGTGCTTTTTTTCTTATTCACTGCTATTATCAATTACATGTTGTGATTTGGCGGGCTAAATTAAATTTGTTGCAGGATTTGGCCCTGCTCCTTTCTCTGGAATTTCCTTGTGGCCTTCTTGCCCAGGGTATTTCATCATCAAATTGTCTTATTGAGCTCTCATGCACATGACATTGGCTATGCACTATATACAGTACAAGTCAAATAGCTGTGGCTTCTACTCTGTTCTATAAAAAGATAAGGTTCTGGCCTGGAGTCACATTCCTTCTCTTGGAATTTGGTTCTGGCTGGATTGAAATATTGTTAAAGAATAGTTTGCTGAGAGTTGCTTGAGGGGTAAGAGTTGAGTGAGTTCATACTTAAAAAGAATGTGACTTGAGGGAGGAACCGGGGGATAAGGAGTCAGCTTCAAGCTGAGCTGGGAATGGAGGGAACAAATTTTAAAGATCAAAAAGAGCAGCGGTTTTAAAACAACAAATCAAAATTACTTACCATAACAACACCCTATCTAAATATAAGCTTTTGGTTTTAGTTGTATGTCAACATGATAGCAGAGTATGTTACTTACATTTTTGGTAATCAATTTATTCTTTTTTGTGTGTGTGTGAGGAAGACCAGCCCTGAGCTAACATCCGTTGCCAGTCCTCCTCTTTTTGCTGAGGAAGACTGGCCCTGGGCTAACATCCGTGCCCATCTTCCCCTACTTTATATGGGACGCCGCCACGGCATGGCTGACAAGCAGTGCATCCGCAGGCGCCCGGGATCTGAACCCTTGAACCCCAGGCTGCCAAGCGCGAACTAAACCGCTGCACCACCAGGCCGGCCCCATCAATTTATTCTTAAAGAAAATCCAGAAAACGTACTATTGAAGATTCTGAAATATTGAAGGAGGACTATTTATTCCCAGCTCTGGTTCTAAAGATGACCCACAATGTTCTCTCAACAGGCACAATATTTGAGTTGATCCCAGTCGCCAGATCCAGAGGTGAGTTCTACATGCCATGGGTTCATTAATTTCCCCTCTTTTCTAGCCTCTAAATTATTTCCTTTGACATTTTGTTTCTTTTCTTCTCAAATAAAAGAAACTAAATGTGGAGAAACAATTCTTTCAAAAGCTTTATTTTGAAAAGAGAGGAATTAATGAAAAGCTAGTTACAGACGTGCTCATATCTGAATTGCTACATTAGTATCAACTTCGTTCAAAACCACAAGTTGGCAGAATGCTGGGGCAATCACAGTGAATCAGGTATTTCCAACTCAAGTCCCTAACCTGCTTGCTGCCTTGCAGAGGAGGTTAAACCTCCTCTCATTCCTATCCCATGAGAATCTTTATCTATGCTGGAGAAGTTCACTTGCAAAACTGATTTAAGCCCATTCAACATGTGGTGGCAAATGTGCAGCGTTCTAAGGGTGGTGTCAATCTCCCACTGGATCGAGGCTCACTACTGCTACCATGTCCACTCTGGTTTTATGTTAAGTAAACATCTTTAAAAAATTACTGTTAACAGCTTTCACTGCTCATAAAATTAAGATTACTCTGTTCACATGTTATGACCCAGAGAGGTAGGTTATCATAGGCAGAAAATGTGGAAGAAAATGAATTGTAGCTTAGATTTTTTTTTTTTTTTGCCAGCCAACTTAAAGTACAATATTAACAGCAGGGATCGTCATGATAGTCACTTTTGGAATTGTCAAGAATTACAGGAATGATATTCATGCAAGGCTTGGAATACAGGACTTGGCCGACCTGGAACTGATAAACAACGGGAAGGTTGTGGCTTTGTTGAGAGGCCAGCAAGGGCTATATTTTATTCATTGTTACCCTCCAACCCCGTATATAGCCCTGACCCAGAGTAAGCCCTCCATAAACGTTTGTAGAATGAACAGTGGGTGGAGCCTAGGAGTTGTCTTAGAGGCGTCGCCGGCTCAGCAGGGAAAATACTAGATGTGTGATGGGATGTGAGCCGGGAAAGGGCACAGGCGAAAGCTGATGAGATAATGGGAGACCGGAACACAGGGAGAAGTTGCCGAAGTTTTCTGGAATATTCCGCACCTTCAGGATTGCCCGTGTGCTTTTCTGAGAGGCACAGTGGAGGTGCTCCACAGGAGAGGCTGATCCGGATATGGGCACGTCAGAATCAAGCAGATTAAGGAAAACTTTGAATCATAACTGTGTACATGGTAAGCAGAAAACACATTTTTGAAGACTATGAAAGGGATCTAAGATTATATAAGTGTAAAGCTATTGAAAACACTGAAAAAAATGCTAAGTTCATTTTTGAAGAAAATATTTAATACTGATCGTTAAAGTGGAAATGAAAATTAAGGTAATAATTGCATTTGCAGTACTTATAATGTTTTTCCTTTTTTCAAACATAAAATGACATTTGGGCCATCACATTTAGTGTAGGATGCTAATGACAAAGGTGTAATGGGAGGGCCAAGGAGAGGGAACTAAGTGAACATCTTTTGTGCCAGGACTTATGATAAAGGTTTTGCAGGTGTCCTCCCCTCCGACCCTCACGATATAGTACAAACACTTGATCAGTTCACAAGGCCTCATAGGGAAAGTGCAAGAAAGCTTTTTTTTCTGCCTTACAATAATTCCAGGTGTAATACACAAATACATGCTTATTATAAGTTTCAAACACCAAACCTTCCTTCCCTTCACATATATAATTACTATTAACAATTTGATATGTGGCCTAACAATTCTTTTTATTTGCTCTTCTGTATGTAAGTTTTTAAATAGGAAGGTAATTATTGAGGAGCACAATTCATTGGAACAGAAATATGAAATGATTTAATCTTTTAAAAATGACTTTCCCCCAATTGTGATATTTTAAACTTCCCTTTTTTTGTTGGGTGATGCATGGGGTCCTTAATGAAATCTCAGCCCCTTTCCTTAACTTTCCTGTTACTTTCAGTTATTAGAATGGCTTCATTTCAGTATTTATGATTATGTTTGTTTTAAAACTTCAGTCTTTTTGTGTGATCTTTTTTTTTAAAAAAAATTATTTTATTGAGGTCATATTGGTTTACAACATTTTGTAATTTCAGGTGTACATTATTATATATTGGTTTCTGTGTAGACTGCATCTTGCTCACCCCCAATAGTCTAGTTTTTATTCGTCACCATGCATATGTGCCCCTTGACCCCTTTTGCCCTCGCCTGTACCTCCTTCCCCTCTAGTAACCACTAATCTGTTCTCTTTATCCGTGTGTTTGTTTATCTTCCACATGTGAGTGAAATCATATGGTATTCGTCTTTATCTGTCTGGCTTATTTCACTTAACATACTCTCAGGGTCCATCCATGTTGTTGCAAATGGGACAATTTTGTCTTTTTCTATGGCTGAGTAGTATTCCACTGTATACATATACCACATCTTCTTTATCTGTTCATCAGTCGATGGGCACTTGAGTTGCTTCCATGTCTTGGCTGTTGTGAAGAATGCTGCAATGAACATTAGGAGTGCATAAATCTCTTTGTATTGTTGATTTCATGTCCTTTGAATAAATACCCAGTAGTAGGATAACTGGATTGTATGGTATTTCTATTTTTAATTTTTGAGAAATCTTCATACTGTTTTTCAAAGTGGCTGCACCACTTTGCATTCCCACCAACAGTGTATGAGGATTCCCTTTTCTCCACATCCTCTCCAACATTTGTTATTTTTTGTCTTTAAAACTTCAGTCTTAAATGCAATTCACAGAGGGTCTCCTCCCCAGTCCCAGTGAAGGTCAGACCCTTGTGTGGCTCCAGCAGCTGGGTCTGCATGGAAGTGGGGATAGGGAGCTTCCTTACAGCCTTTTCTTGGTTGGCTGTCTCTGCTCTTCTAGCCTGTGTGAACTCAGTGAGGATGGTGAAGGTGTCAATATGCCCCTTGCAAGAAAGGCTTGCTTCCATTCACCATTGGTGGGCATCGGTAGCCCTTTGTCCTATTATATACCTCTTCCAGCCAAGGATGGCATCCAATCTCATTCTTTAATAGGGCACACTTTGCCCCCTGCATTACCCAACTGTGGTGATTCTAAGAAGAGTTCTTCCAGTCTCAACTGCTTGCCAGAACTATCTCTAAGGCTGGCAGACACATATGGGATCCCATCTTCCATGTTTGTCAGAAAGCAAGAACTTGAGGGAATGGGGGCAGTTCTGATTTGCTTTCCACCTCGTACTTTCTCTCCTCTGCTTGTCATCTCTCACCAATTCTATTCTATGTAGAGGGTGTGAAACAGATATCAGATATGCTGGCCAAGCAGACATCCAGATAGGGACTAAAATGCCAGTCTCTTCTTGCAGTCCTCCCAATCTTTACAAGTAATTCTCTTGGAGCGTCATTAGGATCATCTACCTTGTCTTGGGGAGGGGAAGCAATCTTCTCTCTCTCTACCGCCTGGAGAGCAGGGGGAATAGGCTCCTCCCATGAATTGCTATTCTAAGGCCGGTGACCTCCTCCCCTCTCAGTTCTCTTTTATAGAGACTAGAGGAAGATCATGTGGTGGTGGGTGGTTGTAGTACTGGTTCTGCATTTTTGCTTCTCTCTGTAAGGTCTGTGGGAAGGAGGGCAGCCCCAATGTTGGCTGCTTGTGCATATAAAACATGGGGTGCTTAGTGCCTCCAATCTTCAGCCTTGACCCTTAGCTGAAATTTTGTGCAATGAGAAAAGTCCAAGTTGACATTTTGTTTCATATTCTTAAACACTAGAAATTGCTCCCTGTGCTGGTTGTTCTCTGTTTGTCCCTTTGCCCAAGATCTATTCTCCACCTTTCTCTGTCCCGCAATGTGCCCTGGAAAGCTGACTTCTTTGGTCTATATCACCTTGACTCCCTTGTCCCCTTGCTTCTGGTTGGTGTTGGTTAATGGGAGAAACTGGTAGGAGATTGGAGAGTGGAAGAGAAGGAAATTGGGATATTTGTAACCTTGACTTTCCCTCCCAACCTAGTTCCTTTGTGGTCAAAGCTCCTGCCTGGCGGCCCCTCCTCCTCAGCTCCAGCTATAGCTGTTCCTTCCTCTTGCTCCTTTATCTTAAGGCTGGTAAAGCTTCCCACTCTTGCTAATCCCAGGCTGCATTACCATCCCATGTGGGTTCCCTTAACCCCTTGCTGTTCCTTTAACCCTGTCCACACCTCTGAAAAGAGTCTCTTCACTAAAATAATTTCAGTTAAGTTCTTTGATGGGGCCATCTGTTTCCTGTTGTGACCATGACAAATATGCTCCCTTTTTCCGTTAGCAAAATATCCCAAGGACTTCCATGTCATTACATATATATTTATCTAAACAAAAAATGGCTGCATAATCTAATCATGAGGAAACATCAGACATACTCAAATTGAGGGGCATGCTACAAAATACTGGCTTATACTCTTCAAGAATGTCAAGGTCATGAAAGATAAAGGAAGACCAAGGGACTATTCCAGATTAAAGGAGACTCAAGAGACCTGACAAGTAAATGCAATGCCTGGTCTCGGACCAGAAAGAAAGAGGGTTTTTAAATTTTGCTATAAGTGAAAAATGTGTGTGTGTGTGTATGCGTATATATGTGTGTGTATACATACATATATATGTGTATATATACATATATATATATAGAGAGAGAGAGAAGGATAAAATAATTGTGGTAAGAGGTTGACATTTGGGGAATCTGGGTAAAAAGTATACAGGATTTCTTTGTACTATTTTTGCAATGTTTCTGTAAGTCTGAAATTATTTCAAAATAAAGTGACTGTACAGTGTGCATGCCTACTGCCTTGCTGCAGGTCATTTATGTAGGTTGTCTCCCATTTTTCTGTAGTACAAACAGTCCTGCAGTGGACACCCTTGTACGCACATCTTTCTGTACATGAGCCAGTATTTCTGTTGAATAGAGTTGAAGAGGCAGAACTGCTGAATCAAAGGTGATACTCAGTTTACATATTGGTAGATTTTGCCACGTTGTCAAAGACTGTTTAATAAACACCTACAATCTGTTTTATATTGTTGCAAAAATATGAGAAAGCTTTTATAAAAAAGCTAGATCATAACCTGTAGAAATGGGGTCTTTCAAACTGATTGAATTTAAGTCCCCAGAGTGTAGGAATTTAGCCAGCACTAAGTTATTTGCCTATGTGTTAACTGCTTTCTCCCTTTATCTCTAATATTTTCAATGCCCTGCCTGTCTGCATCCTTCCTTTGCCCTGGGGTTTGTGACCCATCATTTTTTGGCCTGACTTTCTGAATTCCATTTAGTCAGGAATGCTAGGTAATTTTAGTCAGGAGGGTAAAAAAGCTAAAATAGTACTCTCAGAAATTAATTATACTTGATTTTTGTGTGAAGAATGACATTGCTTCCTTTCATGAACGTATATAACCAAGAATTGACAGTAATAATCCTTTGAAAGATCATCAGGTGATCTAATATCAAGGTTGATTTGGAAATGTTATAAAATTGCTCTACAGTTTAAAGAACACATTTACATGTTTGCTCCTTGAACATAATCACCACATGTTATAGCTGAACACAAGTTATAGACCATTTGGTCTACTCTCTTCTTTTGTAGGTGTGGAAACTGATTTGCAGAGTTTGATATATTGACTGAAATCACAGAGCTGGTTACTGGCAGAGGAATGGTTAAGCACTGTTTTTCTGACTTTTTAAAGTGCTCTTTCCTGCTTCATATCTGTACTATCTTAAAGAAAGGTCTACAGTCTATGTTATGGAACAAATCATGCTATTAGTTACGCTACAAGTTTGGAGGTGGTGATTCACGGTAGGATGGTTGAAACAAAAAATTATTTCGAGTACATAATGAAGAAAAATTTGCATTATGTGATCAGTGTAAATGATTTACACCAAGTTCCTAACCAGGAAATAGAACTGCTAAATTGGGTACTTCTCTTTCGATTGCTCGGAACAGCATCAAGAAGCAGAATAATGCCATGAGTATTGCAAATACTCAAAAACTCAGAAAGTTTTGCCCAAGTGATAATTCTAGCACACTTCAGAGATACAATGTCAAGTATTACTATATTTGGAAATGACTAGATTTTCCTAGATAATTTGTGAAGCTGATACTTGGATGATTCAGTTCCTAATTCTCTTTATGGTGGCATAATTCAAACTAAGATGACATCATTGAGCTTTTATAATTGAAATAAGCAATTCTTTGAGTGTTTATGCCATAATGAGGAAAGATAACATATAATACAAGTATTAGCACTAACCCCTCTCCCCACCAAGTTGTTCACTTTTGCTTTGGAAATGTATTTTTGTATTCGGTTGTATGTGGATTATACAACATTCTGGAAGATTGGAAAGTTTCATACAGAGTCCTCAAGTTTGAATGCCACTAGATCATATCTGTACCTTCTTCATAACTCTGGTGGGATCACTTGCAGAAAATATTAGGATTTGAAAAACTTACACAGTATGGGAGAAAATTTTGTAGCAGAGTGGGGCTAACTTGGCCATGGGTCTGGTCTTCAAGAGAAAGAAGATGGCCAGTTAGGGAAAAGACAGTTTCTATCCCAAAGAACCCTGGGATTTGGCCCTGATTTGGATTGATGTGATTATCTAAGGGAATCCATCTGGTTAGTGGGTGGCAGCAACAAGTGTTTCAGTCTATGGTGATACCATAATTAGGTGGTTCCTAGTCTTCAGCTAGTGGTTGTGGGCCAAAGAGAGTTGATAATCAATGACTGGGCAGATGGTCAGGTCCCAACTAAGTGGCTCTCACCCTCGACACACTCAATTTCCTCTATTTAAAACAAAAATCTTGCTACACCCACTTACTTAACATTCATTGATAAAATAATCTACAAACATAATTTTTAAACAACCAGTATGCCCTAACTGTAAAATAGGAAAGAAATAAAAAAGTAACTAATAATATTTACTTTAGTGTGGAATGCTTGTGCACAACTGCACTGAAACAGTGCTTTTCCAACTATACCAAAATAATGCTTCCCAGACTCCCCTGTGCATACAAATCTCATAGGATCTTGTTAAAAAGCAGATTCTGGTTCAGTAGGTGTTGGGTGGGCCCTGAGATTCTGTATTTCTGACAGGCATATGGAATACACTTTGAGTAGCTTGGCCCGAGAAGACATAAAGAAGAAATCAGAGGGTTGCACTGAGAAAAAGAGAGAAATGCAGTCTGACACAGGTGTGTTGAATTAGCAATTGAATTTCTAGGAGGGGTGTTGCCATTATTAATGTGAATTTTCAGGAAATTCCTGAACAGTTCTTGGTAAAATTCTGATCAAAACAAAGTTCCCTTTTTTCTTGATTTGCACAGTAATTGCATTCTTGCAAAAATACTTTGTGTTCGTGTGTGAAAAGTTCAGTTCTAGGCTCAGATAATCATAGACAAATTTTTCACCTACAGGAATGCCCAGTGTGATACTTGAAATTTTCGTGGAATGTGGGGCCACTGTTTGTATGCAGAACTGTCCCATGGATTGCAGGACATTTACTGTCCTTGACTCCTGCCCTCTAAAGATCAATAGCATACCCAATCATTATGACAACCCCAAATTGCCCCCACAAATTTTCCAAGTCCTCTGGGGCACAGAGTGGGATTCACACAGAATCGAGACAGAGTGCTAGTCTGCTAATTAGTAAAACGGCAGAAAGCTGTTGTAAGGGTTGGGCAAACACATCAAGATTAGAGACTGCAGCTGCTTGGAGACAGGTAAGCCAGGGCTCACTCTGATGTGCTGGTCCCCTTGCTTCTGAGAGAAATACTACTTCAGACTCTGCTGGAGAAGGGATGGGCTGGAACAGAGCATGCCTCTCAAATGTTAATGTGTCTACAAATCACTTGGGGATCTTGTTAAAATGCAGGTGCTGATGCAGCAGGTCTGGGGTGGGACCTAAGATTCTGCATTTCCAACAAGCTCTTAGGTGCTGCTGCTGCTGCTGCTTCTGCTGCTGTGGCACAGTTTGCTCTACAAACTGAACAGAAAGAGACAGACGACCTAACTTGGTGGGACTGGAGCTGTAGGTGCCTAAAACTGAGATGAGCTGGGGGCAGCCAGGGGTGGACAACAATCATCCCATCTTTCTTTCCCCTCTCTAATAATTCTTTTTTCTTCACTCCTTTTTACCTTTCAGGTTAATGAAAACCGGCATACTAACATAGAGCTAGCTTGTCTGATAGAACTGTTGGTTCTTACTTTCTTTTGAATGGGGAAGCAATGGGTAACATTTTGTTTAAATGTCATTTTAGGTCTTAATGATACGTAATAAATGGTACACAGATTCTATTTATGTCATCAAAGGATTTAATTAGGCATCATTTGACATATTGTTAATGGATACTCAAAAGCTCGATTTACTGAAGATAACATCCAATTCAAATAATTACTTACTGATGATTGAGAATTTTCTCTAAAAATCTATTAAGGGAAAAATTGTTATTTGGTTCTGGAGTCAAGAAGATGGATATACAACATGCATGCTATAAATCCCTACTCTTGTGCCCAGAGTGTGGCAAGCAGTTACCTAGGGCATAAGATTTAAGGAGGCATTCACTCTCAGGGTTGTGCAAGTGCATGGTTGGCACCTGAGAGTGAGTACTTCCTTAAATTTTGTACCCTAGGCACCTCCCTTGCCTTACCCTAGTTCTGACCCTGCCAGTACTCATGACAGACATTGCTAGGAGATGATGCCTATGCTGAGAATTGCATGATGGGTGTACCATTTACCTGGATGAAGATTTCTTCCGTGTATCTTTGGTTGATTACCTATTGTCTGGAACATCGTTCCTATTCATAAGTTTTGTGGTTTGCCACAATAAACCCAGATAAAGCCATGCCAGATCATTTCGTGAAGACGTGTAGAGGGAAAAAAATCTCAACAATTCTGTAAACAGATTCTTGTTCTCTGTGTCTAACATTTCTTCTTGGTCTTCTTACAAATATAATATTATTTTACCATAGAATTACATTGCTTGTGTACTTATTATTTTGAAGGGCGAGAATCTGTAGGTTTAGTGAATAAAAATGGACAAAACAAACCAAAAACAGAACATAAAAGTCAAAACCACAAACCAGTACCCTTTTCCCCACATGACTTGTAGTCATGATTAAGTTATGAAAAATTTATTTTTAAAAAGAATAAGATCCCAAAGGACAAAACCAACATCTGAAATCCTTCTGTTGGAAAAGGCAGTTTAGAATGCTGTATAGCTAGGTTTCAACTGCTTTGTTTCAGGCCTGCTGCCTCAATATCTCTAGGAGTCAAGAGTGAACATTTGGAATGTATGAAGCTGCAAGGAAATGCTGGTGCTCAGGCAGGATTGAGAACTGGAGCCCTAGGATGTGTCTATTTTCAGGTGTCAGAAAATGCTCACATTGTCAAAAAAAAGTTTATTTCACTATATGTTAACCTAAAGATATGTTATCAATTTAACAAATTTTTCATTTAATTTATGAAAAAATGATGTCATAATAGCAATAACAAAAATAAACAAATCTCATGACTGTTACAAATAACTCCCTTGTTTTCATTTTCTCTCTTTCCAGCTAGTCTGTCCTCAGGCTTCATGGATGTGTGACCTTTGCAGTGGCACACGCAATCACACTCAGAAAGGCCCCACAAATCATGTAGCGGGTCATGTCTGTAAATATGTGTTTACCTGCATCTAGTCTTACATAGCTCTGAGTTCAGTGCTGATTTGAAGTTGTGTTCTTTTTTCACTGAGAATTATATCATAAGTATTTTTTCATGCCATTTTGTGCTGTTTCATCATCTTCATGATGACTGGCTTTAATGAATACATGATATTCAAGTAATTATATCTATAATTAAGCTAACTTTCCCATACTTTAGCTTAATTTTTCCAAGATTAGGTTGCATCTTCTCATTTTTCACGAATATATTGTATTTACACTGAATACACTAAAATGTGTATTTAGCTTATTTTGTGTGTGAGGAAGACTAGTCCTGAGCTAACATCTGTTGCCAATCCTCCTCTTTTTCGCTGAGGAAGACTGGCCCTGGGCTAACATCCGTGCCCATCTTCCTCTGCTTTATATGGGATGCCACCACAGCATGGCTTGACAAGCGGTGCGTCTTTCCTCGCCCAGGATCCGAACGTGCCAACCCCGGACGCTGAAGCAGAGCATGCGAACTTAACTGCTATGCCACTGGGCTGGCCCCATGTATTTAGCTTTATTCTTTGAAAAATTTTACTGGATACATTCTGAGGATGGGGACACTAGGTTGGGCTGACCATACTTCTCTGTTTGCTTTGGACAGAACTGGTTTATGCCTGGTGTATTTATTAATAGTGCTCTCTTTCTGTGTGTGAGGAAGAGTAACCCTGAGCTAACATCTGTGGCCAATCTTCCTCTTTGTGCTGAGGAAGATTGGCCCTGGGCTAACATCAATGCCCATCCTCCTCTATCTTTATATGTGGGATGCCTGCCACAGCATGACTTGATAAGCAGTGTGTAGGGCCATGCCTAGGATCCGAACCCGCGAACCACGGGCTGCTGAGCAGAGAGCATGAACTTAACCACTACGCCACCAGGCCAGCCCCAATAGTGCTCTCTTTTGATCTCAGAAGTGCCCCCATTTGGGCTATAAATTTTATGATTTTCTTGGCTGTGACTGGTGTGATGGCCATTGAGCCCTTTTAGAAGGGAGATCAGATAAATGATCAACAGTAAGATATTATAACTCATATAGCATTGAGAATAACCACTTTAGAAAATAAAATATAGTAAGAAAAAAAGCTTCTTTAGAAAAGATTATCAAAATAGGTTTAAATTCTCTACAGAATCACATAATTAAGAAAAATGGAATTAATTAAATGAGAGAATATTTTGAGGCATTTCTAATTTTTGCAAATACATGGTTATTAATGCCTCATTGGAGTGGGGAATACTACTTACAAATCAAGGCGTTAACTTTATTTTTAAAATCCACAGATAATTCAGGTATTGTATTAAAATTTCATTAATCCTGGTATTACAAATTTAAAATTTGTGATAATCCAGAAAGGACTTTAAGGTTTCTCTTTGCTATATCAAGAAAAAAAAAGGATATTGCTAAGTAACAAGTAGTGTAAGTAAGAGTATAGGAAGAGATATTTATTCACTTTGGAGAATAACTTAAAGAACTTCACTAATTGTACTTACCTAAACAAAGAGAAATGACTCTGTAAGCTGAGTTATAGCTGCTTGGATTGATGCTCTGATTTGATAATTCAAATAATTTTTGTCTATTGATTAAATTAGGGTCTTCTTCCAAGTATGATTGGTGTGTCCAGTTCCACTTAGTATATGAACATGACCATGGCAAAGCCTCATTTCCTTGAAAATACTGCACATCACTACATTACTTCTCCCCATTCCAGACAGACTTGCCCCTTGAATTTGTTTCAAATTTATGATATTTTGCTTTTTCCCTTGAAGCTAGAGGCAATGTTTTCAGAATAAATGCAAAAACTCAAGTGTTTCTAAGACTTGTACTTGGATGTGACCTTTATGAAACAAAAGTGTAGTCCAGGATTTATACGGCATGAAGATTCTGACGGAATGTTTCCTCTCTCTGGAAAGAGAGGGTAAGCGGAGGTCAGGGGTGTAGGCCTGGGGTCCTTTGCACATGCCTGCAGTATGAAGGGGAGGCTGCTGGGAGATCAGGGAGCCTGCTCCTGGAAGACTGAAGAGTTTTGGAGGTTTGAGTGTGGAAGAGTTTTGGAGTGCACAAACTGCTGAGTCTGATAGCATCTTTTAATCTTCAACACCTGTTAGCTCTGTGACAAGGGATAAGTTACTCATTCTCTCTGAGACTCAGTTTCCTTGTCTGTGTATCACTGAGCAAGTTTCTCCCCATAGTTACTGGGCAGTGAGTTTGGACTGTGTCCCCCAAAGTGAAATAAAAGACAAGGGAGGCCTGAGAGAACAGGCAGCCAGGGAAAAATCAAGAAAGTTGGAGTTTTGTGTGAATCTCCCTGAGTAGAACAGATCCCCATCCCAAGGAAAGGAGACAGGGGAAACTTTGGGCGGGCTTAGCCGTCTTGATTACCTGGATCAGAGTGCATGACTAGCCATTTATGCCCTTGCCAGAGGGCAGGCATCTTTTAGGGCAGTGCAGGCTTCAGAGGGTGTTGTCAGCAGATAACTGGCAGAAAGCAGTGGCCAGAGAGTACACACATTGTGAGGGTAGAAACCAGGAGAGTAGGGACAATAGTCCCTCCAAGGAGGGGCTACAGTTGGGCAATCAACTAGGTAATTCTGAGCCTGGATATTGTCTTAAGCCTTTAGTTTTTGATTCAGTGGCCTCTAAATATCCCCTTTCATTTGTAGAATCATGTGTAATTCTCTCGTTTATTTATCAAGTGCTGACCAGGCCTCCAGCACTGGGGATAGGGATGAACAAGATGCAGTCTTGGCCCCCAGAGCTCTCATAGTTTAGGGTGGAGACATTCATTACAGCTTGATGAATATATTAAGGTTTATTTATGACCCTGCTTGGCTAAATTGACCTTTGGCTGGAAGGGACAATCCCACCCTTCTTTCTAGGAAGCAAGGCATAGATGTAGCCTTTTTCTGGTGTCCCAATGTCTGGGGCTGATGCTACATCAGTTTTGTAAATCTAACTCCCACCGTGTAGAGCCAATCTGGCAAACTGGTCCTGTTCCACCCATGTTGTCTGGTTTCTCTGCCAGTTCTCTCTTGGGAAGAGGGGCTGGAGACCTCCTTGCAACTTCCTGATCCCTCTTGGTCACTGTCCCCAGAACTGGCTTTGGTTTCCTTTGTCTTGAGGTCAGCCCTCTACCTCAGCTGACAGATTGAAGACCTAGATCTTCATCCTGGTTGCTGTCAGCACTGCTTCCTAGGACTGGGTTAGGCCTTCCTCCTATTGACCAAGTCATCTAACCTGACCCAGACGTCCCGATCAGTTTTTCTGTTTTTTTCTATCATGGATCTGCCCGCCTCTCGTCTTTGACACCTAGCTGGAGGCAGGTGAAATACTTAAAATGAGGTCAGGTAGCTAGTAAATGAAAACACAAGGAATTCAAACCCAGGTGATCTGACTCCAGAGTCCATGCTCCTAGCTACCACACTATCTGTCTCAACATTGTGTAGGCATTCTCCACTGTGTCTAGTGTCCAGTATTTGTTGCTCTTGAGAAAGTGTGATTCAGTCTATGTTACCATTGCTTTGTATGCAATCTGGTTTTCTCTCTCCCTCCCCACTTCCTTCCTTCCTTTCTCTGGAAGCTTTTAGCATCTTAAATTTATTGCTAGTGTTCTAAATTTCACAGTATGTATTTTTTTTTGCAGTTTTATTAAGATATAATTGACATACAGCACTGTATAAGTTTAAGGTGTACGGCATAATGACTTGGTTTGCGTATATTGTGAAATGATTAACACAATAAATTTAATTAACATCCATCATCTCATATAGATACAAAAAAAAAGCAAGAAAGAAAACATGTTTTTTCCTTGTGATGAGACCTTGAGGATCTACTCTCTTAGCAACTTTCAAATATGCCATACGGCAGTCTTAACTATAGTCACCATGCTGTACATTGCATCCCCAGGACTTATTCATCTTATACCTAGAAGTTTGCACCTTTGACCACCTTCCTCCAATTCCCATTCCCCACAATATGTCTTGATGTAGTTTTTTCTCTTTTCCATCGCACTTTCAGTCAACGAGTCCTTTTAATATTTCAGTTCTAGAGAATTTTCTTGATTCATTTCTTTGACCTATTTTCCTCTTCATCCATTCTCTCTTTATGGAAAACCAAATCCTAGATGGTTGACCTCCTGGATTGATCCTGTATGTCTAATTTTTTTCTTTGATATTTTTCATCTTTTAGTCCTACTCTTTGGGGAATTTCCTCAATTCTATTTTCCAACACTTCTGTTGAGTTTTTAACTTTGGTAATTATATTTAAATTTCAAAGAAATTTACTTGTTTTACATCATTCCGTTTTTCAAGAAATAGATTCAATAGTTTGTCAGTTTTCTCCGATGCTACAAATTCATCTTCCTGTTTTCAGCTTTGCATCTTACTCTCACTATCTGATGTAACTTAGTTTCTAAATGTAAGCCCCTCTAGGATTCTGTCAAGAAGTCAGGCATCTTTGTGCCCTTGTTTCCATTTCTGCCTCTATGTACACATTATGCTATGCCTTTGTCCCTAGTGCTCCTCTTTTCCATTTTTCAGAATTTTCTTGAAATTTCCTGTCTGCCAATGGATTCCCTTCTGTTCTTTTTATTATGGTAAGTATATATATTATTCCTTCACTATTATTAGTGATTTTTAGGGGGAAGAAGAGAGAAATGTGTTTGGTTGATCTGTCATTTTTAACTTAAAGCCAAAAATTGTGTTTTTAAGGAAGCTCCTAGAATGGGACATAATTTTATTTCATGGATTAGTTTTCTGATTATCTGTTTTAATAAATTGCCTTCCCCTAATACCCAAGAACAACTTGGTACTCTAATTGATATTGAGGAATTTATAAAAAATCTTCAGTTTATCTATAAGACATAAGTAATACTATGTGCAGTATGATGCTTGACACTTAAATTTTGTCAGCCTTATTTTGTTATTAATGTAAAATTAGGACTGCAATTTATAATGGGCTTCATGCTATGAAGATGATGCTATATTTTAGAAGCTGGAGAAAAAGATGGGTTTGATGACTGGTGATCCTGTCACTTTTGTAGCTGAAGCAACTCTATAATGTACCTTTTTCTATCATTAAAAACATCTCCTTCCCTCACCAAATACAATTCTCTCATAAATATTTATAGCTCTCCATTCTCCAGGCTTTTTATTACAGGGGCCTTCATTTACCCTGATGCAGAGCTCTATCTAGTTTTTTTTGGTTGATAAAGTACACAATTTTTTCTTTTGAAACCAGTAAGAAACCAAATTGAAAAGAGCCAAAAATATCTGATGTTAGAGTTAGTTTTAGATTCAGATTTCTCTTTTTTTTCTTAAAAAAAAAAACACCCAACCACTAAAAACTAATTCATGTTTATTGTTTGAAAAATTGAAAAACACACATAACCAGAAATAAAAATAATAAACAAAAATCACCCATAATTTTACCACTTTCCTCTTGGTACATATCCCTTTTGATTTGTTTTCTGTACATACCTGCTCATTATTCTCTGTATTAATTTTATCACTTAATGGTTTATTATGACCATCTTTCCTTATTAAGAAATACAAGCCAGTTATTTGTCAATTATACCTCAATAAGCTGAAATAAAAAAAGAAATATAAGCCTAAAAAATCAATTCTAATGTCAACATACTATTCCATTTTATAAGTACAATAATATGTTTAAACAATTTCCTACTGATGGGTATTTAGGTTGCTATTAAAATCTTCATTATAATAAGCAATGCTGTGATAAATATTCAAATGCTGGTTCTTTGACTATTTCTGAAGGATAGATCCTTTGAAATAGAATTTCTGGGTTACAGGATATGCACATTATATTGTCAACTTGGCCTCCAGAAGGGTGAAAATACTTACATAACCACACTTGTGTATTTGAATCTCCCATTCTCTACTCCTTCTACAGCACCAGTATTAATCATTCTTTTAATATTTGCCAGTGGCAAGTTTTCTGTTCGCACCTGCAGATTCACTCTCCATGCTTCTCCACCTTGCTCTTTGGAGCATCAGCGGGCTCCTTGCCTACTGGCTTCCTCATTGGTCAGCCAGTGGAGCCATTGGCAGGAGATGGGCAGATGGGAGCAGAGTGGAGTCAAGGCTTTGGTCTGCTCCCTCTCTGCCAGATTGTTGGTGGATGGGCTGTATCCTTCTACCAAAAGCCACAGCTCCTGTCTGGTGGTCTCTACTCATTTTGTATTCCAGGAACTGCTCCTCCCATGCCCTTTCTGACCTAAGGTGAGAAATGGTTCCCTCCTGGACTTTTGCTAGCCCTGGGGTACTTCACCATCCCTGGGGTCTGTCCACATCTTTGTAAAAGTCCCCCTTACATTAAACTCTCCCAGTCGCCCTGCCTGTGTATGCCCTTTTTTTGGCCAGGAGGCTGACTAATAGATGTGAAAAATAGTATCTCATTTTTATGGTAACATTTTTGCCTCACATATGACAATTTCTCCCCCAATTTGTCATTTAAACTTATTTACAGCCTTTTTGCAGTTCAGTGTTTAATGGCTTTCTGCAGTTAGATTTATTGACCTTTTCCTTGTTACATCAAGGTTTGAAAGTTCTTCCCCATCCTGATGGTGCAAATATCCACCTAAATTTCCTTCTTTTATGTTTACAATTACATATTTAATCTTTATATCTTTAATTCATCTGGACTTTATTCTGAATGAAGGTATGATTTAGGGATAAAATTTTCTTTTCTTCTTTAACCCCAGATTTTTCTCCAGCTTTTCCAACAGCACTTACTGAATATTTACCATTTCCCCACTTATTAGAAGGTCTCCCTTTATCATCATTAATCACTTATTTATTCTGTTTCATGGATTTATTTGTCTATTCTGGCTCCCTTGTCAAGCCTTATCCAATTTTGTAATTTTAAGATATATTTTAATATATAGTAGAATGAGTTTCACATCATTACACTTCTTTTTCAGAAAATTTCTGGATGTTCAATATTCATATTTATTCTTCTAAACAAACTAGGAATTTTTTTTCTCAAGGCCCCTCTGCTCCAAAAGTGTCTTCGGATTTTATTTGGCATTGTATTATATTCACATATTGTTTTGAAGAGAATTGATATCTTTGCAATTTTGAGTCTTCCATTCCAGATATGTGGTTAATGTATATTCACTTAAGTCTTTTAATGTCTCAGTAAAGTTTCTTCATGTGTCTTGTACATTTTTTATATTAAAAATAAACTGTCATTGCTATTGTGAAATTTTTATTCTTGTCATGAAAAACTATGGTGAGGGAGAGACAGAATTATTCCTATTTGAGTTTTGAAAAGTCACTAGCAAATTTAAACTTAAATTCATTATAAGCTACTTTGCAAAGCATTTCAACTTTTTTCCTAATATTTGTATGCATAGTAACTGAACCAGCAATTTCACATTAATCTATAGTGATATATTATATAGTGTAATTGTTAATTCATAAATATATGAGGCTTCCATTTCTAATGCCATACAGTATCTTAATATTTATACTTTAAATCTTACCAAACATTAGTGGCATCCCACAATAACCTTAGAGGAAAGAAATCCATATATACAAATTAATTATCTATAAAACGAAAAACTCCGCATACACTTTCAACACAGCAATACCAATGCTAAAAGAAATTCGTGTGCAGATTGAATAGCCCCAGATTTCCCAAAGCTCTTGCTAAATGTAAACAATTTTTACTGCAAAAAGATGAATACTAAACATTAACTCTACGGAATTTAAGCACACTTATATAGCTTTAAAAAAGTTACCTCTAATTCACTTTTGAAATGAGTTAGCATTGTTTTAGAAAATTATTAATGTTAAAAAATCTTTTTAGATACCCCAAATGAAATTTCCAAGTAGTTTGTTCAGTTTTCTATAGTGCACTTAAATTTTGTATGCGTTGTTTTGAATTCCTGAATTTAGTTAATGGGCTTTTTTTGTTTGTTTGTTTTAGACAGACTTTATTTTTTAGAGAAGTTTTAGGTTCACAGGAAAATTGAGCAGAAGTTACGGAGATTTCCCATATTCCCCCCACCCCCACACATGCATGGCCTCTCCCATTAACAACATCCTTCACCAGAGTGGTACATTTGTTACCATTCACGAACCTACACTGAGACATCATCATCACCCAAAGTCTCTAGTTTACATTATGGTTCACTCTTGGTGTTGTACATTCTATGGTTTTAGACAAATTTATAATGACATGTATCCACAATTATAGTATCATACAGAGTAGTTTCACTGCCCTAAAAATCCTGTGTTCTGCCTATTCATCCTTCCTTCCTCCTTCCCCCTGGCGACCACTGATCCTTTTACTGTCTCCACAGTTTTGCCTTTCCCAAAATGTCATATAGTTGGAATCATACAGTAGTTGCCTTTTCAGACTGACTTCTTTTACTTAGGAATATGCATTTAAGTTTCCTTCATGTCTTTTCATGGCTTGATAGCTCATTTCCTTTCAGCACTGAATAATATTTCATTGTTTAAATGTGTCACAGTTTATTTATCCATTCACTTACCAAAGGACATCTTGGTTGCTTCCAAGTTTTGGCAATTATGAATAAAGCTGCTGTAAACATTGTACGCTGGTAAACACCAAGGAGTGCAATTGCTGGATTATGTGGTACGAGTATGTTTAGTTTTGTAAGAAACTGCCAAACTGTCTTCCAAAGTGGCTGCCTCTTCTTTGGTGAGGTGTCTGTTTAATGGGCTTTTCCTTTTATTGCGAATGTTTCTGTGAAGATACAGCTGCAGGACAGAACATACGTATTGTGTGCATTTAACAAATTGTTAAACTAAGATATGAGAAGATTAAGTGGCTTATATTATTATATGTTTGCTCATTGTCTTAATTCAGATTCTTTAGAATTTTAATTTCTCCGATTGCAAGAGATTCCTTGCCAGTCTGTCATCTCTCCAAATCATTTATCTTGGCCCTTTGTGCAGTGACCTCTTTGAAGACAAGTCAGAGCATGGTCCTCTTGCTCAAAGGCTTCAAAGAGAAATAAGAACCTTCAAAGCTTCTTACCCGTATAGAGTGAGTTCACAATGTTTAGTTCGCATACAGTATCCCCAACTCTCTCCCTTTTGTAACTCGAGGCTTTAGTCAACCTATCTTTTCCTTTCCTATTTTCATATTTTGCTCATATTGTTCTGTCCTCCTCTCTACCTTTTGAAATCCTACCCAAACTCTCCGCAGAGCCTTGAACAATAACTGTTTCATTATGTTTTTTGTTGATTTTCCTCATCTGAAATAAACACTTTATTTTTTCTTGGCATTTTCTTTGTGCCTCTCTTATATGCTTAATTTTTGGTGCATATGCTTTAAGAATCGTTCCATTTAATAAATGCCTTGATGGCAGGTAGAAGGTCTTTTTTGTCTTTGTATGCCTTGTTGTGCCTAGTGTAGTTCGGTTCTTACACATAGCAGTTTGTAGAACTGACTGGTGGTTTCTAATGCCAAGACTCATGGTACAATCTTGATATTTGTCATAGTTGGATTATTATACAATTGAATATAGAGTACAAATAAAGTTGGTTTCCACTTAATTTTATTTGGGAGAAGGGCAAATGGATTGTTTTATACAAATATTTCATGCAACTAATGTTATTTCCCCCTCTCCAAGATCCTTTACTCAACTGTGTAAATGTTCTTTGAAAAAATATAAAATACGAAAAGGATAATAGTCCTGGCTTTCATTTGAGTAGAATAGAAACGAAGAATAGAAATTAAGTCAATGTCTTTTTATAGGTATCATTTTTACTATGTTTGAGTATGACTGTTATTTAGTTTTTAAATAGTTTACTCTTTTAATGTCAGTTTAATGTTTATTTAGGAACAGTTAGCTGTTTTAAGTAGAAAAGGGAATTTTTCAAGTGGAGACATTTATCATGAATATTTCTGTGAATGGTTCTAATGGGAAATTATCAATGGCTTAATTTTAATTATTTTTTCTTTTGCATTATTTCATAAAAGCAAACTTTGTGTAATCATTTTTGTACCAAATTATTGTGGCTATCGTTTTGGAGGATTGGAATCAGCTCTAGGTCTTGTTGTTACTAGGAGGGATAATTTTACTAGAACATTTTCAGTGAGTGGTAAAATAATTTGACTGGTTAAAATTTTTTCCTATTGTGAAAAAGGAAATTCTTCAGGGTAGGATATGGCTTAGGACTTTTGACATTAAACCGGATCTAAATGAGGGCGTGCCTCTAGAAGTACTATGAACGCGAATTCCATCTACTTTCACAGAGGTGCGCGTGAGTGCAAGTGTGTGGGAGAGTCCTTAACTTCTGGACATGGCCCAGTTTATTCTGATACGGTAGAAGAGAAAAGTGATTTTAAAAATCTGCACTGGATCAATGGGAAGGGGAAGTTCTAGCCTCCTTAGGGGTTAGTGAACATACGTGAAGTTGTTGCCTTTTTCTCAAGAAAATTTGGTTTTAACTTCTGCCTTATTCCTAAATGTGTTAGACAGAAAAATGGCAAAATTTATAAGGCAGATAACAACAGATTATTGTCAGTATTCTATGCATTCCAAAAGTAGAAAGCATTCCTTTTAGAAATATTATATTTCCCTTACAAGTTTATTTAGATTGTGTGTAACTATTTTGAATTGGTTCAATGATTACAAAATGAATTAAGCCTACTTTTCCATATCAGTGGATGAATGAATGCCTACCTGTGTGCTGTCAAAATACTGCTCTCTGAGATAAGGTAGAAGAATGTGCAAAGTGTATATTGGTTGGGAGTCAGACCTGAGTTCCAAGTCTTCCTCTGGCCTTAACAACTGGGACATCTTGGCAGAGTTACTTCACCTACACCTCAATTTCCTCCTCTGTAAAATCAGGATAATGCCTGCTTCATACAGTTGTTCTACAGATAAGAAATATATATAAGAGAAAATGCTATATAAAATGCCTGGTACATAGTAGGATTTCAAGAAACGGTAGATATTTTATAGCTAAAATACTTACATATGTAATTACTACAAATTTAAAAATCAACAACTTAGATATTTGGTAGGAAACTTGATGACTGAAGATTGGCTGAAAAAAGCAAGAAAGTAGGTGCATGTCTTGTTTTGGTCAAAATGGAGAAATTACTAAAAAGAAAGAGTTTCCTTTGAGTAATTCTAAGTAAGAATGTTTTAGTGGACAGAGAATTTCTGTGAAATGAGCGGTCCTTGCCCCAGCTTTTGGATGGTGCTGGATTTACTATCTTCATGGTTCCACAGCAGGTAACTTTTCCATCAACCTTGAGTATGTGATATCACTCACCCTTTTCTAGCTCAAACAAGTCCTTTTCCAGCAGGACAGTATGCACATTGCTCTATCATACCAAATGTACTTTACATTCCAAAACTGGCCAGAATTCTCCATCCTCTTGGGAAAATGACATCTCTTGATATTGATAAATGTCATCTAGTTGTCTGTATCTACCCACCTACGTAACCACTAGAGAAGCTTTGTGGCAGAATATCAATGTCTTTATTTTTTCTTGCTTTCTACTGTTATCATATTTTCCTATAAAACACATTCACAGTAGTTTAAATAATTTCCTGGAGGATTTAATGTCGATAAGTCCTCATTCTTTTTTGGTGCTTCAGTTTCTCTTTGGCTCTCATGGAATGTCTGCTTTTGCCCTTTGCATGTTTAAAGACCACACTTTGTAAGCCCTTAGTATTCCTTCTAATTATAGAGGTAACATAAGAAAAACTAAAAGTATGTATGAAGTAGAGAACAGAGTCACAAATAAGAGAGTTTAGAGCAAAGAGATGTAAGAGGTTAATTTGGTATTTAAGACAATTCATGAAAAACTTATTTGGGATTTGGAGATATTGACTTAAGTGGTAATTCATCAGTTGATATAGCACAGAAATAAAAAAAATGTTGGCTATATTTAGAAAAATAATATTGCCAATAAAGGAGGGGAACAATAACTAAAAATATGGTATTCACCTTACTATACTTATGAGAATCCAGGCAGGGGAAAAGAATACTCAATGAAAATTAAAAATCTCAACTTGAAATGTGAAGAAGAAAGAAAATGAAATGATTAATAGAGTGAAGAGAGGCTTATAGAATAAATGTCAACAAAAAATGTTGCTATTTGAGTAGAAAATGTTGCAGTTTGAGGAGTAAACTCTTGCAGTTTGAGAGTAAAAATGACCATTTTTTCCTCCCATGTTGAAATAATATATGATGTAGCACAGAGAGAGCTATACTAAAATAGAATGTACAACAATTTTTTGTAAGTATAAAGAACAGAAAACAAGAGTTCTCAGATGACATAAAGTAAAAAGAGAAAATTACTACCATTAATGAATGAGTAGTCTTCAAAGAGAAAGACAGTACTTTCACATTTGAAAACAGAAATTCGATATAGTTGAATTAGTTAAAAATCATCCTGAAGCCTCAAAATTAGGGAATTGATTAGCTTCCATATATTGGACATCTCTGCTGCATTTGAATGAAGATGAAGATCAGCAGTCTGCCATAGAAGGATGTCTATGAGACATTTCAGGTGAACAAAATAGATAACAAAACAGTACACACAGTGTGATCCTATTTTTTTGTAAAGAAACAATATATATGTGCGTGCACAGGAAGAACTCTGAAAGTGTGTTCACTAAAGAATTACAAGTGACTAACTCTTAGCAGCAAAATCATGAATTTATTCATTTATTAATTCACTCAATAAATGTTTATTGAACATCTGTTATATGGCAGGCACTGTGCAGGGCTCTAGACAGATATTTGTGAACAACACAGATAGGCTTCCTGCTCTCATGGCATTTAAATTCTAGAGGAAAAACAGACACTTAGCAAGTCAATAGATGAATAAAATTAATTAGACATTATTGATGAGTGCTCAGAAGGAAACTGCTGCAGCATAGAATAGTAGGGTGGAGGTGGGATTACTTAGATAGGTTGGTGAGTTACACGAAGTCTCTCAGGAGGTGATATTTAACCTAGCATTTGAAGGAAGGAAAGGAGTCAGCCCTTTGAACAGCCAGGAGAAGAATATGAGAGGTGTGGACATGAAAATAACATGAAAAGACAACACTAAATTTTTTTGAACTCAGAGGCTCAGGGATATAGATTCAGGGAATACTTTTGTAGAAACAGAATATACTAGAGTAAGTTTGTGACTTTTATTTTTTTATACTTGCATCATAAAATGTTTAGAACAGTCATTCTGCTACTTACATCTTTTTATAATCAGGGAAAAAAAGCAATAAAAGTTAGGAAAAAGATGTCCAAGTTGCAGAATGGCCAAAGGTTAAGGTTTCGGGAATTGGCAAAGTCAAAGTTATTAAAGATAAAAGGAAGGGGAATTTTCACAGAGAAAACAATAAGGTGGGGATTTGAGAAAATCAAAGATGAAATAAACAAGCCGTGACCATAAAGTATGTTATTAGTTGCTAGATTTTGGTGGGTGAAAAATAGAGAGCAATGAGCAGTGAGAGAATGAATACAGAGAAGATGAGATGTGACTATAAAGTAATGCCACTGATTTTCATGGGTGATTCATTGAATTCATCTTATCATTGGGAAGTCATACATTACAGAAAGAGGAGCCACTCCTCACCAATCCTGCGAGACTCAGCTTGTGTCCCACTCCCTTCATGGAGCCTTCTTGATGACTTCAGCACAGTATGGTGTTTGCTTTCTGAATTTTTATAGCATTTATAACAAACTCTATAATTTACACTACTACAACCAATACTAGCACTTAATTGCAGCTAACTTGTTTATTTTCTAATTGTATTATGAATAAGTCATCTTCCAAATAAAAGTTACATATTCTTTATATATTTCCATGGATTCAAAAGTCATGATCATATAAGAAGTAGTCAAAAGTTGGCTAAAGAAAAGCATCATTTTCAAAAATTTACATCCATAACAAACATTTTATTTCTATTTAGAATGTAAATGGACATTCATTTGTGAATCTTCTATTGCAAGGCAAAATTCTTGGAGTATGAGTTTGTTGATGGAAGTACTGTTTTGTCTTCCTTGTATAAAATTCACCCATTCTGAATCATCTACAATTTTAAATTTCTTGAATAAGATATTAAAGACATTCTGTAAAGAAATTTGAGAATAGAATCCTAATAGTCTACCTTTTTCTCCAGTCCTTTAAAGGTTGTTACACCCAGGCTTAATTTGACTCCAGTATTTTTAAGACACTTGCCTTTATTGAAACTTTCTAAAAGCATTCAGCTGAGAATTCATATAAACAACTTTCTTTTCATCCTCATACTTATCAGTTTATGGAATATTCAATTAAATTACGTAATTATAATAAGTCCAACTGGTGTTAATAGTTTGGAGACAAACTTAACTGACTCAACTAGCGTAATCTCTGTCATTAAGTAGGGTGTGTGTGTGTGTGTGTACTTGTCATGAGGGTTAACATACTCTTGGTATCAGTCAGTGTATTTTCTGGAAGGACTGGGAGAGCATCATTTAATCTGTGATTGGGTGTGTGAGTGGAAGATAGTTATAAGGGTTTCTTCCATACTCAGTTTTTCATTTCAGTCTTCTAGTTTAGATGATGCTTTGACCATGATGGATCACTGGAACAATCGTTGCATTACAGAATGGCCACTAAAGTGTTTTTATCAAATAGTAACGTTTCATAGAATAAGGTAGGCACGCTCCTTGCATTAAATAAGAAAATACATATAAAGTGGTTAGTACAGTGTATAGCACTTGATAGATGTCCAACCATTATTAGTTGAATCTTAATCCACATTTTCCTTTGAAGACTAATGAGAAAGTTAAGGTAGCCTCAGGAAGTGTCTTTGGGATAGTCTTTGATGGAGATGGAAGGGGTTCCTTTCCCTAGGAATATTTGGGATGCTTCAGTTATTTAGGGACAAACGTTACTTTCATCTCTTTCTGAGACAGAGGGACAGAGTTGGGAGTTGTCCAAAAAGAGGTTCCATTATGCTTGTAGCCCTGATTCTTGTCCAAGCTGAAAATTGGGGAGGTGGGGCAATTCTCTTTGCCTCTCAATGAAAGGTCCAAGGAGACCTTTATCCATTGCTGCGGCTTAAAAGGCCAACAGCTGCCACTAGGAAAGTATTCGTTGACCCAGAAAACATTTAGTGCCATGTCTTAGATATCTGTTTTAGCTCCTGCACAACCGTGAGATGACATCAACTCATTTATGTTTTTGTGGCTTGGGGAGCCTGGAGGGGGGCTCCCTGTGATCCTTCAGGGGGTCCATGAATCCAAAACCATTTTCATAATTATACTAAGATGTCATTTGCCTTTTTCACTCTCATTTTCTCATGAGTGTTCAGTGGAGTTTCTAGAGGTGAATGCAGAAGCAAATAGGATAATCTAGTTGTCATCTATGAGATCAAGCATTGAGATTTGCAAAAACATAAGACAAGGCTACTTTCTCACTAATTTTTTTTTTGTTTTGGAAAATATAGTTACTTTTCATGAAATATGCTATTTATGATAACATATAATGAGTTTATTCTTGTTCTTTATAAGTGAATTAATAAATAAATATTTCAAAATTTTCTATTTTAGTTTTAAATATGGTAAATATTGAAAATTATCACCCACATGAACAGAAAGCTTTTTGGGGTCCTCGATAATTTTTAAAGTATAAAGAATTCCTGAGATCAAAAGATTGAGAACCAATGTTGTAGAAGAAGAGAGACTGGACCAAACCCTAGGAAATGGTACAGCCAAGAGATGTAGAATTTCTAACGATCAATTAGCATTTAACAGACTATATTATTATGGATACTTTATTTCAAACACTTTTGAAGGAGCATAAATAAATTCTAAGAGCGCTTAAAGGTTTTGCCTCAAACCTTTTAAGCAAAACCAGACACAATGCAGAATAATTAATGAAAAGGAAAAAACAGGCAAATGTTTCTAAAGAATTCTAGCAGGAGAGGAATTGTTGTGAGGTGGATAAACTATCGTGTCTGTGTAATGGCACAGTCTTTTAAAATAGATGGAAAAAGCTTGAATTTAACTAGTGAGCTTTGAAAGTTTCTAAAAAATTCCTATTTTTATTTTCTTTATTACAAAAGGGGGAAATTTTTCTGAAATTGCACTATAGCTTAATTAACTAATACTTTGTTAATTTCTTTTATTAATATTTTTCTTTATTATATGTGCTGGCAATTATAATGTATTGTTTTAACTGATATGAGGAAGAAATAGCTGCTCAGATACCAAGCCAATGTAGTAATCATTTAAAAAAAATGGATTCTCAAAATAGTGGGAATAATTTTACATGTAGATTGATGGTATGTTTAACTACAGCCTTTTAGTAGCGTGCATTATACACCATGATTCATCTTTGTGAGTCACGATTAACAACATGACCTATTTGTCCATGTTTAGTTTTTGAGGTTTGAGTAACAATAGGCGATGTACTCCAGCGGTATCATTAAGATTCAAGAGCCGTTACAAAGGCGGGTCTTTGGAATAACATTTCATTAATTGCCCACATAGTTTTCAATCAGTAACTAACCCCTAATTATTCTGAAAGTTCAGCCTTGAGCATGTGTTCCTTAAAATAACATTTATCATTTTTTCCATATCGCAAAAGGAATATGTATTCATTGTAGAAAATATACTAAAAATGGAGATGCTAAAAGAATTAAATAAGTATTACAGGCATGTCCTTCTCATGACTATCACCCTATTAACATTTTGGTACACGTGCTTCTAGTCTTCTTTAACAAGTAAATATATACATATATTTTTTCTTTTGCAAAAATGGGACCGTACTGTGCATACTGTTTTGTAAATTGCTTTTTTCCTCCAACAGTATTTCATTAACTTTTTTCTTTCAAGTATATACTTTATTAGTACTCGCATTATCTAAAGTTCTTCAGATACTTTTATTGCTATTATCTCAGATTATGAGAATGTATCATGGTGTCTTAAAGGTTATATCACTCAGGGTTCTTGGTTGCAAACAATAGAAATTGACTCTGGTTAAATTTCACAGAAAAGGAATTTACTGGAAACATTGGCAGCTTCCAGGATGGAGGTGGGGGGACATGGGTCAACCAGACTCAGAACATGGAAAACAAATGCCCACTACAATGAAGCACTAGAATTTCTATCTAAATATGTGAACGTTTAAAAATCAGGCCTACCTGCTTGATTCTGCAGACTCTTATTTCATTCACTTAGATTAGAACTAAGAGAAAATAGATACGGGCTGGATGCCAAAATGGTAAAAGATGAACAACTCAGTCGCTGATATAAATGGAAAGGCCTCCTGCAGCTCCAAACCAGAGGGGTATTATATAATGACATCAGCCAACTGAAGCTCCCTCCCTCGCTGCATTGTGAGTCAGATGTAAGACAGGCAGGTCCTTGTTTCTCCATTACTGCTGTTTATGGCACACACACGTTATTGTTATTTATTTGAGTGATGGGAATGAGCACAGAGGGCTGCCCTAAGGAGGCTTGTGCAAGTCAGCTGGAAATACGGGCTGGACGACCTGAATGTGAAATGCTCTGAGTCTGTGGCTATGTGAAAAGCACAGGAGGCCAACCCAGGGCGTGAGGAATCCTGAGATTTAAGGCTGTGCTATATCATAGTGGCAAATCAAGACCTTTCATCCCCTCATACCCCTCCCCTAAATTGCTAAGTCTGAGACTATGTGTTAGTCTGGCTGATATAACAGCTTGAAACTAGGCCATTTGAAGTATAAGATGAATTCTTGGGGATAGGCGAGAAAATATGCCATTTTGAAAAGCCGTCTTCTACTAAAATCATTGCATAACGGCATTCAGCAGCATTAAAAATGACACGGAGAAGAAATAGTGCTTCAAGAATAGAATTTCTCTTAGCTTTCTTTAGAGTTCTGGAGAGTTCTTCCAGAGAAATGTGTTCTTGGTTGGTTCAGTAAAACTGGATCTACAACAGCTGTTCTCATTGGGAGAGGCTGTCCTCCGTACAGCACTGGACTCTTAGTGGTGACAAAAAATATTAGTCTCTGTCCTCCTCCCCCACTCCCTCCCCACCCCAACTCCCTGAAAGAAAAGATCCCTTAGTGATGCTTAATTCTTGAAAGGGGAGCTTGCTGAGAAAATCAGTCCCCTAATCTATGAAATTTTCTTTTTTTTTTCATATTTTCTCAGAAAATAAAGACTTCAGAGGGTTGGCAATAAGGAGAAGCAAGAAATGGGCAGTAAATGGAGAAAGAAAAAGGAGGGACCTTACATATATTGAGAACCTGCTAGTTTCACTTGGCACTTATCTTCTCAGTTCATTCTCCCAGCCACTCGGTAAGCAGGTGTTAGTATTTCCATCTTGCAGAGGAGTGAACTGAGAGGGAGGGTAAAAGATTTGCCCAGGACTGCAGATGCTAAATAGAAGAAATCAGATGCAAATTATGGTTCTTCCACATCATGCTGTTTTCACCATAATACTTGAGAGCAAGGAAAAGGAAACAGGTGAAGGATTGCATTGACTGGGAGAGGGGAGAAAAAGAAACAAGACTAATTTATGACATTTGTAATGGATATTGTTGATGTTGACATCTATATTTGTAGTTGATCATAGTCTAACATATAATACAAAATTATATAAATGTAAAGAACTGATTATTAATTGAATTTACTTAAATACATGGTCACTAACGACTAACTAATATGAAAGCTCTGTCTGTGGCTCACATATCCATGTTCTTTACATTATCAGAAACATTTTTGTGATAATTCATTCCAATATCTGATAAGTTTTGTAAGTGGCTATCTCTCTCTCTCTATCAATCATCTATCCTACATCCATTCATCTTTCCTCATAGGTATGCCATACTCACACATATACATACATACATACTCAAAGAAAGATTTTAATTTTTGGAACATCTTTAGGTTTTTATGTTATTTTAAAAATATAATAACATTTTCTGATTATAAAAATAATATTTGCTCATTGAAGAAAAGTTTAAAAGTGTGATGAAAATAAAAATCGCCCAAATCTTATAAACCACTGGAAACCAATGTTAGCAGTTGGTTGTATTTCCTATATTCTAAAATATATGTGTAGAGAAAAAACCTTTCTGTTTTGAGATAATTGTAGGTTCATAAGAAGTTACAAGAAGAATACAGAACTGTCCTGTGTACACTTACCCGGTTACACCCAGTGATTACATCTTATGTAACTACAGTACAATATCAAAACCCAGAAAATTGGCATTGGTACATTATGTGTGTATAGTTCTGTCATTTTTATCACAGGTATACGTTCATGTAATCACCACCACAATAAAAATTGTATATGTACTTTAAAAATATTGACATCCTTCTGTATAATCTGCTGTATAACGTTTTTCTCCATTTAACAATATATTACATTGAGAACATTTTTCAATACAATTATTATCTCTCCTGTAATGATAACATTTTTTATGTCTGTCTAGTATTCCATTGTATGCACATATACATTTGTGTGCATCTTGGATAATTTCTTTACAGTAAGTAGAATTAGGTGGTCAATGGCTATAGACATTTTAAAGGTATTTGCTGCATATTACTGAATCATCTCTTAAAAAATTCTATCAATTTATACTATGTGAGCCAAAATGAATGATGGTGCCCATTAACCAGTGATTTGGCCAACATGAGTATTAGTATTAAAAGAAATCAATACCTATTCGATAGGTGAAAAGTGTTATTTTATTGTGTTTTAATTTGCATATATGTGATTTCTAGTAAGGTTGAATATTTCTTATGTTTATTAAACATGTCTTTCTTATAAATTCTTTATTCCTATACTTTAGCCAAAATTTTCTATGGGGGATTTTTTTCCTTTATATATTTGTGTCATTTATGTGTGAAGGATATTATCCCACTATCCCATGTGTAGCAACATTTTTGTATGTTTGTTTCAGTTCATTGTTGGGCTTTTTATTTTGTTTATAGTGATTTTGCTATAGAGAAGTTAAGAATTTTTGTGTTATCAAACTTACAATCTTTTTTTTTGGAAGTTTCTACCTTTTAAGAGTCCTTTTCCATGTTGAAATAATTGTTATGTATTTTTTTGTTCTTTTAGGATTTCTTTTTTATATTAAACTCTTTGAAACATCTGCCATCTATTTTAGTGTATAGGATAAGCTAAGTATCTAGTTTAATTTTTGTTCTAAGTTGTTAGCTATCCCAGCAACAACTATTAAAAATAAAGTCCCTTTCATTAATTTGAAATGTTTCATTTATTATATATTAAAATTATATGTATATGTATACTACACCAAGAATAGGAAGTGAATTTGAACGCATCTTCATTCATTCATTTACTCCCTCCCTCATTCATTAATTCACTTATTCATTCTTCCATTCACTCATTCCACAAATATTTATTTAGTACCTACTGTATGTTCTAGATGTAGTGGTTAAAATCATGCACAAGATGAATCAGGTTCCTGTCATCACAGGACTTTTCATTCTTTTAGGAGTGGGTTAGGGAAGGGAAGAAGTTATAGCAAATAAGTAAAAATCATGAAAATTCTAGATAGAAGTTCTATGAGAAAGAGAAAATATGACTACTTCTCATGACCTCACACTCTAGTCTAAGCCACCATCATCTCTTGCCTGGATTATTGCAATGGTTTCCTAATTGGGCTCCTTGATTCTATGCCCGCTCTTTTTCACTCTATTCTCCATGCAACAGCCAGAGCAATCCTTCTAAAACACAAATCAGATGACCCAACTCCTCTACTCAAAAACTGTCAATGGCTCCCTCTTCATTATCAACTGCTGGATAACAAATTACTACAAACTAGTGGCTTGAAAACCCACATATTTGCATCTCACTATTTCAGTGAGTCAGGAGTCTGGGATGATTGGGGACCCTCGTAGAGTCTATCTGCCTGAGATGAGAAGGCAAAGCCCTTAAATGACCCTCAGTTCCCACATAATTTCCCCTGCCCTTCATACCTCTCTGACCATAGCTCCACCACTCTCCTTGCCCCTTCACTGCAGCTCCGGGCCCCTAGGATGTCCTCAAACAGGGCGGGCACTCTTTGGCCTTGGGGCCTCTTCTCTGGCTGTTTCCACGGCATGGAACGTGCTTCCTGCACACAACCTCTAGCTAACTCCTTTGTCTCCTCCTCTTTGCCTATGTGTCGCTTCTCGGTGTCCCTGACCACCACATATAATGATGCAAACGACTCCTCCCTGCCCTGACTCCTGCACTGCCCATCTCCCTTACCTGCTCTCTGTTTCTTTCTTCCACAGTATATGTTGCTTCTGACATGATATATTTGCTGAAGTTGTTATTTATCATACATCTCACCCCACTAGGAAGTAAACTCCACAGGAGCAGGGATCTTTGTTTTCTTCGTGGTCTATGCCCAGTCCCCAAAATGGTGCCTGCACAAAGCAAGCATTTAATAAATATGTATTGAGTAAACAGAGCTGGGAACTACTTAATGATGTTTGAACTGAGTTCTGAATAAGAGGCCTTCTGTGAAAAGGTCTGAGGAAAGATCATTTCAGGCAGATACTTCTAAAAAAAGATTTTATATAAAAGCTCTTCTAAGCACTTTTCAAACATTATTTCATTTAATCCTCTAACAACCCTATGATATATGTACAGTTATTATTCCCATTATGCAGATGAGGAAATGAAGCACAGGGAAATTAAGTAACTCACCCCAAATCACAGAGCAGTATCTAAATACAGGCAGGAATCCAGGCAAATGAGACCAGAGCCTGCACACTTAACAACTATGCTTTGCTGCCTTTCAAGGTATAGCCAGTGCAAAGGCCCTTAGGCTGGAACAAACTCGGAGTTTTTGGAAGGACAGCAAGAAGACCAGTGTGGCTGGTGTTTATTTAGGGATGAGGAATACAATACAAACTGAGTTCAGAGACGTAGGCAAAGATGAGAACATAAAAGGCATTATAGACTGGGCTAAAGAGTGAGGTAAAGATTGTTCTTATTACTGGAGTCTTTTAACAGTGCGGTGATGTGATCTGATTTAGGTTTTTAAAAATGTGCTCTGGATCCTGATTGGAGAAGGAAGTTTGTGAGGGGAAGAAGGAGGTAAATGAAAAAAAAATCCTTGTGAACAGTTCTAATTTTGTTTCCCCTGGATATAGCTTTTAAAAAGTTATATTAGTTTATAAATACCTCCTCAAATCTGTTTGATTCCTTGTTATATTAGCTAATGGAATATCTTTACGTTTTTATTTTTTTGCATAGAGAGCTTTAATTTATGAAAATGCAGATGATGCAACATTAGAACTTCTGAGAAGATGAGCAGAAAGCATCACATGCACTGATGTCAAACCACAACCAGTCCATAACATCCTGGCTCATTTCCAAAATTCAATCTGATTTTTTTAAACAGCTTTATTGAGGCATAATTTACATACCATAAACTTCACCCAGTTTAAGTGAATAATTCAGTGATTTTTAGTACATTTATAAGGCTGTGCAACCATTGCCACATTCTCATTTTAGAACATTTCCGTCACCCCAAAAAGAAACTTCATGCCCATTGGCAGTCAATTCCCATTCCCACCTTCAGCTTTAGGCAACTGCAAGTCTATTTTCTGTCTATAAATTTTCCTTTTGTGGGCATTTCATATAAATGGAATCATATAGTACGTGATCTTTCATATCTGGTTTCTTTCATTGAGTGTAATGTTTTTGAAGTTCATCCATGCTTTTTTATGCATCAAGATCTCATTGCTTTTTGTTGCTGAATAGTACTCCATAATATGGATATACTACATTTGATTTATTGTTCAACAGTTGATGAACATATGGGTTATTTCCTCTTTTTGCTATTATCAATAAAGCTGCTTTAGACATTCCTGTATAAGTTTTTGTGTGGACATACGTTTTCATTTCTCATGAGTGGAGATATCTTTTGAGAGGAGTGGAATTGCTGGGTCTTTTGGTAAATCCACCAGTAACATTAATTTTCAAAGTCTTAAAATAAAATCAGAATAACCTACACCATTACTTAATTTTGATAAATTGCCATTCTCGAATAATTTTGATTATTTTGCTATTAAACTTAAATTTGTAAAACTAGCTTTTGTTATATACTTGAGGTTTTCACTTATTTAATAAAGAATGTCTCTACATTTCATAATGTTTCAAATGTTGAGAAATAATTTCTCTGTGCTCACAGATTTTTTTCTTGGTGCTCAATTTGTGATTTGATTAAAATGTCTTTAAAAGGAAGATGTTCTATAAATTATTATTTTAGAACATATAACATATGGAATTATTTCTGTCTTTAAAATAATCTTCTGTCGAACAGGAGGTTTGAAAATCACAGAGTGAATATCTTTCTTCTTTGTTATTTTAGCTGCTGACATTTTAAATTCAATTTAGCAGTGGCCTTTTATTTTTAAAGTTAATGAAGTGGATTTCAGGTTCAGTTAACAGTAATTTAAGAGGACAATTAAATCATTAGTGAAGCTAATTATTAAATGGAAAACTCACTGTAATACTCAAGCTCATAATGAAATAGAATCTCAGGTCCAAGTGCTGTGCAGACTGTGAGCTGGTTGGTGTGCGGCTCTTTTAACAAAGCAGCACAATAGCAAGGTTGACAGATGACAGTTCTGCACACGGTATTATTTCCAGCAGGCTGAAGTTTAATATTTAGGTTCATTTCTAATCATAATTTTATTTAGCTAAGTCACATAGGGTGTAAAACACTTTCACAGCATCTCAAGCAGCGTTTCTAAATATAAATATATCCATTATGTTTATTCCATTTATCTCAAACTCGTAAGACAAGTGTAGTCATTGACATGTTTATTATAACAAAAATAAAGTAGGAACAATGCTGCTAGGAACACTCCTGTACCTTTATTTTGGTAAGCAAGTGCGTGCATTTCTTCTGAGTATATCTTCTGAGTATATACCTGGAGCAAAACTGCTGGATAACAAGGAATGCTATGTTCAACTTTGATAGGTAAGGCCAAACCGTTTCCCAAAGTGATTAAATCTCTTAATACTCCCACCACCAGGATTTGAGGTTGTCTGTTGCTCTATCTTATTTTAATAGGTAGAACTGAACACAACCCAGGTCCATCAACAGTGAAATGGATGACTAAGTGGTGTATAGATACACAATGGAATACTATGCAGCAAGGAAAATGAGCTATAGGGTTCAGGTAACAACATGCTTGAATCTCAAAGGTATAATATTAAGTGAATAAAGCAAGAAACAAAGTAAAACATACTGTATGATTTCTATTTTTATAAAGTTAAAAAAGACAAAGTTAAGCTTTGGTGTTAGAAGTCAGGATAGTGGTTAATTTGGGGAAGTAAAGGGGGCTAGTGATGGGAAAGGGACAGAGGGGAGTTTCTGGGTGTTGGTAATGTTCTGCTTCTTGACCTGGATTTCTTCACTTTGTGATACTTCTTTGAGCTGTGTACTTATGATCACCTTTGTGTATGCACATTAAATTTCAATAAAAAAGTAATAGACAAGTAGGTATTCAATTTAGGAAAGCATTAACTTTATCTCCTTTTAATTTTAATTGTAACATTGATTTGAACTTAAGCAGAATCATTAAAGTAAAATTTATTAAAAAACTCTCTTTCACACTAAAAAGATTCCTTGATGTATGCAACAAATTTCCTACCCTAGAGAGTATTTTTTGCCCTTTATTTTTGTGATTTTTTTTAAGGTTGTCTTGGTGCTTTTGTTCTTTATCACATTTTTAAAATTCTGCCAATTTTATAATACATTTTAATTTCTGACAATAATGTTACTCTTGTGATTCGTTTTTTTAAAACAACTTTGTTTCCTCATATAATTATTTTGTAAATTCCCCAAAATTAACTATTTATTTTGATTACTTTAATTTTATATTTTAATTTGGGGGGAATTGATATCTTTATAGATTTTTTTTGTCATCCTGGTAAGTATATCTATGATGTCTCTACATTTATTTGTCTTCTCTCATACCATTTAGTATTAGTAGCTTTTTCTTTTTAAAAAACTCAATTATAATCACATGTTAAAATATGAATACATTTGTGTTGTTAAAAAATTAAAACATTACCAATAAGACTATAATCCCAAATTCAGACATATCCCTTTCCCCTCTGTAGGGCTATCCACAGTCATCAATTTGAGGTGTACCCTTGCAAACTTTTCTACACATCTACATATGTATAAATGTACCCAGAGAAGACATATGGTATCACGTCATGATTTTTTTTGTCTACGTGAATTGTATCATGTAATCCATATTTGTGCATGTGTTTTGCTTTTTATTTTCCCCTCCCAACAATGTGGCTTAGAGCTCTTTCCATACTAGAACATTAGAATTACCTCATTCTTTTAAATTGCTGATCAGTATTCAATACAATTGATATGCTATGGATTGTTTATTCATTCCATTAATGGACATGTGGATTGTTTCAATTTATTATGATTATAAACAATTCTAAACCACAGCCTATGTACATCTCCTTGTGCACATACAAGTTTTTCTCTAAGGTAGATTTTGAGAGGTGGGATTGGTTAAAGGGTATGCACATATGAAATGTTGATTAAAACTGTCTAATTCTCTATAAATATTCTTCCAATTGGCATGCCCATTAAGAATGTATTTTTTTAAATTTCTACCCTCTCATTAACTCTCCATATGTTAAACACCATGGGCGATGGTAAAAATGAATGATTATTGCTCTCATGAAATTTACATTGAATATGATCAAGTATATAAGTAGTTGCAATATAAGGCAATAAAAATAATGCCTTAAAGGTAGCTGAACTTGTAGAAGTGATAGCTTGTGGTGCTTGGTGATGGGAAAAGGTGTTACCCTATGTCCAGGATGCCTTAGTGAATTCTTCCCAGCCAAAAGGGTAGGCTCAGAAACCTAATTTGTTGGCCCACTGAGTGGATTCATTTTTCAGGACTAGATTTACAATAACCAAACTCACAGATCCTGAAGTACAAAACCAATTTATTCATGCACAGGAAGATTAGAAGTGCAAAGGGTCCAGATATGCCCTCCATCTGTCACCTTCTGTCCCTGGATAACCCACATAGAAAGCCAAATTATCATTTGAAAGCCAGCTAGCTTGGTTTTTCAGACAATATATCCACATGGCAGTCCATTTGGCATGTAGTCTGTGTGAAACCTCTCAACTAGTAAAATAAATTTATAATCTTGGTCAATGAGTATAGGAGGAGAAGGAGTGGAGTTAGTTACAGGAATTACCACCTCCACAATATGGGATATACTTGCCCCTGGTCAGAAAGATGTCTCCTAGGCTAAGACATCCTCTCCCTCTGGACACTGCTGCAAGGGGTCCAGCCAATATTTATCTCTAGCATTCTCTCCTTTCTGGGCTCTCAAAAATGGACAATCCTCCATCTGATGGATACATTACATTCCACTACAATCAAGTATTACTCTCTAGGAGCAATTCATGTTATTTAACTCTAATAATAAAATCAATAATTACAGTCAGTCATGTTTATTTAGGGCTTATGATGTGCCAGGCACTGTTCCAAGTGCTTTAAATACATTGACTCATTTAATCCTCTTTAAAATGTCTTTCTCTATCTCCATTTTTGTCCATCATGTGTTGGTTTGATAGCTTATCTATCTGAGAGAGTAAACTCATTTATTTTGTTTACATGTTCTTGGAGTGACCCTCAATATAGGTGCAACATATGGAAGCACAATTAAAATACAGCAGGAATTCTGCATAGAAGAGATTCTTTTTGATTAGGTCAATAAGGGAAACTTCTCATGAAGGAAGAGAAGGGACTTTAAAGCATGAGTAGAATTTTTATTGGTATAGAGATAGAAAATTCCATGCTTTAAAAAAATAAGTGATAGTTTTCTTACTTAAAAGCTTAAGTTTCATTTACTTGGAAGGTTTGCTTTTATGAATTACCTAATTTCTCATAATGCCTGATAAAGGAGGTAGATGTATTTTATAAAGAATTTGCTATTGAGGGTAGGGGTGGGGAGAGAATATGGATATTTTCCTGTAGAATATTTATTGTCTGATTAAACTAAATGGACGTAAAACAAAACTGTCATTAGCTCCGTGAGCCTTTTCTTTCTAATTGTGTTTCTCACACACTTGTACAATTTATATCTTAATGAAAATGAGGCTCAAGCGATGCTCTTAGAATCCAGGAGGGGAAATTAGAATGCATTGCCCTTGATTGCTGCATTTGTTATTTTAGAGGGAAAAAGCATCAGTGATCACCTATAAATTGTGAGTCTAACCTACACTGCAGAACTAGCAAATTTCCCTGGGAACCTGATCAATAACATACTGTTAAAAGAGGACCTTGCTAACAACCTTTCCTTAGAAAAAGCTAAGGTTGACAGTTAAGAAAACAATTTGTTCAATTTCATCTACTCTCCTGGAATTCCCATTAGGTAAAATTGCTCCCTATTTCATAGTCATGAAAGCATTTCATGTAAAAAAAGAATGTTGATGTTCATTGCATTTTTAATAAAAAGTTATACATAGGGACTTCTGGATAGTTATGGTAGCAGTCTAGCTGTGTCTGACACCCTTTCTGCCAGCTTCCATTAGAGTATCTTGAAAAGATGCACAAAGAAGATTCAAACTGCCAAGAGGGGAGGAAACTAAAGGGAAGACAGCAAGTCAAAATTTGCGTGCAATTACTATTAATGGTCATTGATGGAGATGAATTGGGAATTGTATTCTTGGACTACCCACCCACTTTTTACATCAGAACTGTATAAAGGGTCTCAAAGGTGATAGCCCCTATTTAAAGGCTGCCATCCCTAAAATCAGGATTTCTCAATCTTGGCACTGTTTGGGACTGGATGATTCTTTGTTGTGGGGGACTGTTCTGTGTATTGTGGGATGTGTAGCAGCATCCTGGTCTCTACACTAGATGCTGGTAGCACTCCCTACCCTCAGCCCCAGTTGTGACAACCAAAAATGACTCCATACATTGCCAAATTCCTTGAGGGGCAAAATGGCCCCGAGTTGAGAACCACACTAAATGACTAGAGTAGCCAGAGCCTGGAGCTTCCTCTCTGTCCCACCTCTCTTTTCTCATCGTTGGACTCTCTTTTCACTTTTCATGACAGGAAGCCAAGGGGGACAGATTATAGTGCCTGGAAGCCTGGGGCACCTTGTTCCTAAAAACATTTAGGAACGTGCATTCGACCAAAATTCATGTCTGATGCTAGAAGTTAAAAGTAATGGTTACCTTTGAGAGAGGGGATATTAACAGGGAGGGGGCACAAATGAGGCTCCTCTAGTGATGAAAGCCTTCTATATCTTGATCTTGGTGGTGGTTACATGTTAAGATTCACTGAGCCCAACTGTTAAGCCGGGTGCACTTTACTGTATTTAAGTTATCCCTCAGTTAACAACAAGAAAAGAAAGGCTCAGGAGAAAGAAAACCCAACATGGGGCATATTAAAAGGAAAAGGCAAAGGACCATTTCTTTGAAGACTGATAGAGAGGATGTATCTCTGAAAATTAACAGACAGGAATGTGTTAGAACTCACGTGCTTCATCAGTTTGGGAAGACTAACAGATTCTCCCATAGTCCATGCATATAGATTATAGATTATAGATCCTCCATAATCCCTAGGAAGCACTGGGAAAACTAGCATTAAAAGCTGGGTTGTTATTCAACCTATTGCCATAATCTTGGAGAAATTTTGGCAAACTACAAGGATAATGGTTTGATTTTGCAATAGATAGCCTATCCAAGCTGTGCCAGCAGAAACAGAGTCCACGTGCCCACTAGAAGGTCGAGAAGGAGAAGCTCCATATCAGTCACTCATCTGCCTCCCTGAATGCAAGCATTGTACTAATCTGGATTCCATGCAGCTTTTCCCCTACTGTACAGGTACTGTTTTTTAAGGCAGAGAGTTCTCTGCTCCCTATCCCCCTAGCGACACCAATTTTTCTACATCTAAATCTGGAGAGCGATATCCTAGACAATGCTGAGATGGGAATAGAGTGCAAGGGGCCAGCAATGGCTCATTGTTTTGGGGACTAGAGCCTACACAAGTGAAGCATTGTATCCAGTGGAATAACAGTGATCTGGAAGTATGCCTTGAGTCAGGCTTGACATGTCTATAGAGCAGTCAGAATTCCAGAGTGGTCAGGGTAACAGTGGCAGATAGTGGCACCTCAAATCACATATCATCTGTATAACATGATATGCACACTACATTTCGTGACAATTCCCTTGACCCCTCTTGTCACCAGGTTTCCACCTCTAATGCTCCCCTTTGTAGAGATTTGGAGGCTGCCACTGCTGTCCAAAGCACCAGTATGCTCAGAGTGGTCAGTGCATCTGCCAGTTCACAAATCCCAGCAGGTCCGTATTTTGAACATGATCGTTCTGTCCAGAGTGGCTGGTGTATCTGAAATGGTTAGTGTGTTGGGTGTAATTAATCTGTTAAGTCTTCAGTGTGTCCACAGTGGTCAATTTGTCCAGTCTGCACTGTTTGTTTGCATTTCTCTGGCATCTCCTCTAGGCCTAGATGAACTCTAGTATGTTTAGGAGGCAAAGTGGTCTGAGGACATACATGGCTGCGGTCTGGATATGTGCATGGGGCTTTTGTATGCCACTTGGGAACATGGGTTTCCACTGCCCCAGGATTGTTACTCTGGCTTGGCTGTTTAGTCTCTTAAATAGCTACCTCCTCTCCTAAAGAAGGAGGAATCACACCTGCTCTTCCCCATCCTAGCTCTAGCTGCTCCTCAACAGGAATGAGAGTGACTGGTTATACCTTGCCCAAACCCCAGCCTTGGGCCCAGGAGACCTGGGGAGCAAGATTCCTTTCCCCTTAGCCCTCTCCCAGTCTCTCACTCTTCACCTAGCACTGCAGGGATTAAGGGACTCCCCATCCGTGGCCTCAACATATCTCTCTCACCTCCTGGTTTTGTGTAGTAAGAGCCATTATTTATTGATTTGCTTATTTCTTGGTTTATGCATTCATTCAGAAAACATTTGTTATTTAGCATCTACTATGTTTCAGGCATTACCTTGTGGGTGAGGGCTATAGCAGTATATAAGACAAGATCCATATTCTCTTGGAGCTTATTTCCTAATGGAGAAAATAGAATAGATGAATAAACAACCAAGCAAGTGTATATTAGATAGTGACAAGTGCTGTGATGTAAATAACACCAGGACATGTGACATTGACTGGGGTGGGGTGGAGGGTACTGAGAAGATGGAGTTGTTTGCCTATGCAAATAAGAATGTCAAAGACCTAGGAAACTCTTAAAATAGCCGCAAGGTTGTTAAGTGCAGTGGAGACTTAATAGCCTATTGGCATCCATTTCCTCCTTATTCCTTCCTAAACAAACCACTTCCCAGTGTCCGTGGGTCCCAGGGAAGCTGAGTGAGCCAGCTTCAGTGCTTGGCCCTGGTTAATATCACTCAGTCATAGTAACATCATCCCCTTGCCAGTGACTAGTTTAAGAATCTGGGCCTAAGCCAATCAGCACATAGGATTTTCCCATCAACAGGGATTGGTTCTGGAATGGGCACATGATCCAGTCTGAGCCAGTGAGATGTGCAGGATCATCTTCTGGAAATGTCTGGGAAGTTTTCTATTCTTAATAGGAGTAGATGGTCTGTCTCTCTTATTAGACGTGAACAAGGAGGCAAGCAGACACAGTTGTTCTTGGCAGCTGGCCGATGGCCATGAAGGAAATATCCCCAACGGGAAACCTGACACTGGATGGCTGAGCACAGAGAAGGAAATCATCAGGTTCTTGAGGACATCAGTGAAGCCCTAAACCAACCCACCTTAAAAGCCTGCTCCTCAGCACTCATCATTCCCGTGCAGCCACAGCTTCTGTTGATGCACAGAGCAGGCCAGGGGAGCCCCCAGGAGCAGCCCTCAACCAATGATGGCCAGGAGATGATGGATAACTACTCAGCTTTCTTGTCCCTTGCTTGAGACAACTCTGAGCATCCTATGTGACAGAGGAGCCCTCTCTGAGTAGGGAACATTTACACTGAGCTGTGAAAGACAAGAAGCCATCCGTGGGAAGAGCATTCACATCTCAGGCACTAGGTTGGCAAAGACCCTAATGTGGGATTTGTTTTGGCATATTCTGGAATCAGAAAAAAGGAAGGCAAGTATGGCTAGGCCCTGGTTAGCAGACAGCTGGAGTTCTAGAATTAGGGAATCTGACTAAGTCCTCTTCCTCATCTTGCAGTTTGATCTTGAGCAAGTTGTTTAACCTCTTTGAATCTTAGTTTCCTCATCAATAAATGGGCTTAAGAAGAGTGCCCATGTGACAGAGTTGTAATGAGAATCAAATAAGCTCATGCGTGTGAAATGTTTATCACAGTCCCTGGCCCAGAGGAGTTATTCTGACATCTAGATTAGGTTTGCTTGCCTAATGTTCAATTTGCCATGGATTTTATGTCTTTTTGGAGTCATTGTCAGAATGAGCAGAATAAAATCACACCCAGCTGAACCTTGGGACAACGGAGTACAAACCACTGCTGGGAACCCCAAAGGAACCATAACTAAGCGTTTTATAGAGAGAGATTATCTGGATCCATTTAGAGCTCTAGCTGCCCCAGAGTTTATCTACTTGCCAGGAAATCTGGAAGCATGCTTTAAAAGCTTGCAAAATGTAAGATAAGTGTATCATCTGAGCAAGAACACATCGCCTCTCCTGTAGTAGTGCCTGCTGCAAACTATCAAAAGATAATCTGGCAAAACCCATAAAGATTTTGGCCCACAATAAACACTTCGGCCAATTTGTCCATCAAATATAATTAGAAACCTACTACAGACATGTTATTGAGAAAAACTGGAAGTGCTAACACAGTTCCACTGGAACACATAATTAATTATCTGACGGACCTTGACACGTATTATGGGCTGCTTTGAAAGCCTGCCTCTGGACCGTGCACTCTAAGGGATATTATTACTTCAGAACAGATTCTGAAATAGCCCTTATATCAAGGGCTATCAAAAATACTACCACCTCTTTAGGCCATGTTCAGCTTCCGAGGAAGCTACTGCAAAATTGTGTATGTTAATTGCACAGATGACTATATGCAGTGATTCCAGAGCCTGTCTGCAAGAGAGAACAATTCCACCCAGAATGCTTTTAGCAGTGTGCTTTCATGAGTCCACAGAGAAACCATTGGATTTAATAATGTGTATTCACTTACAACAACAAAGATCAAGAAAATGTGTTTCAGTTCACCTGTCAGTAGTGATATTTCCTTTAGAGCTCCCCGTCAGAGAAGTCTAATAAAATAATAGAAACTGCTAAGTAATATTTATCTAGGGCAAGTAATATTTTTCTGACCTCTAGTAAGCTCTTAAAGTAATCAAACCTTTCCACGTTTAGTCAAAAGCTATTTAGTACCATTTCTGTCTACCATCATATACTAATTTTCTATAATTATGTGCTATTAAAAATGAAATCAAGACAGAGAGAAGGATTCAATTCCTAGCTCTGCCACTTACTCATTCTTTGACCTTATTAATAATAATAGTAATAATGACAGTTAATATTTATGACAGCTTATCAGGCCCCAAGCATTATGCTGAGCACTTAACTTATATCCATCTCATTTAACATTTGCAAAAAGCCTTTGGGAGGGAGATGTAATATCATTATATCCTTTTTATAGTTGAGAAATAGAGACTTTAAAAGGTAAAAGACACTTGTCCAGGGTCACACTCTTAGTAGATGACTCGGTTGCATTTCCAGTTGGGCTGCCTGGCCTGGCAGATCATGTATTCACTGTATATTCTGCCTCCTCTGGGGCCTAATTTCCACATCTATATTTGTTTTCCTCTCCTAGGTAACTGGGGAGTGCAGGGCTCAGCCCAGACCGAGTTCCAGACTTGGCGTGGGAGTGAGTGGGGCTGGCTCACAGCTAAGGGCATGGAGCAAAGTGTGACTGGAAGCAGGGCTTCAGGCCATGAGAGGGTAGGGCAGGAAGCAAGGAGATGTTGGAAATGCCCACTCCCAGTCCAGCGATCCAAAGGGACAAATTGGCAGCAGAGAACCTGCAAGACTGAGCAAGCAAGTTTGGGAGGGAGGCAGACTGGAAAGATTGCCAGAGTCTGGGGAGACTTAAGTAATGGGAACTTTTCAGAGGATGTCCGGGGCAGAGGATGTTGGTGGGGCAGAGCTGCAAAGGGTGCCAAGCACATTCCTGTGATCTGTGAGACAGAGTTAATAACAATGTCTCTCTTACAAGGATCTCGTGAAGAGTGAATGAAACAGCCTGTGTGCAAGCACTTTGCAAACTCTAAAGTGAGGATTTTTATTATGAAGGGCTGTCTGTGTTTGTGCACACCAGGTAAAATGAATCTGTGCATCTGTGTTTCTCTCCCAGCAACCTGGGCTATGGATTTCTGACCTAGGACACTTCAGTTGGGTTTACAACTAGGAGGAAAGTAAGAAGATTGTTTTGACAAAGAAAGAGAGGAAATAACTTTCTATCTTTGTCAGGTGTTCTGAGGAGAGAATATTCAAGTGTACCAAGAAAAGAACCAACACTATTGCAAAATACTGCCCGAACGATATGGCTCCTAGGAGGTCATATGTGGTATGTTGACAGACTGGAGATGGGATTTAAAATACACATGGTCATTTTGTTTTATAGCTGCAGCTCAACATTGATTAGTAGCAAAGGGAATCTCCAGAGTATGTGAGTGCTGGCGCTATCCTGAGTGGAAGGACAGCACGATAGGGGAGCTGCACTCAGATGCAGTCAAGGAGGAGACCTTGGGAGAATTTAATTCCCCCAATCTGTTGAGTGCAGACTGGAGATATACAGGGTCATGTGGTCACACAGAACACACTATTGGGTTTCTTTTCCACTCTGGCAGCCCAGGGAGCTGGAATTAGCAGCGCTGGGAGGCAGCTGGTTTCACACAGCAGCCACAGGGAATGCATCCAGCAGGGTGGTAAGGCTTGTGCCCTATTTGGCTGGCAGCAGGACCAAGAAGGGGGTGGGCAGAGGCACAGCTGTTACCTGGCATGAAGGCCTGGCAAACAACAAGCCAGAAGCAGAAAGCTGGAGGCTTTGCAGCTTCACCAATGCTGGGAAGAGGCTGTGCAAAGACGTTTCTCTGCTGGGAGTGCCCTTGGCTCCCACTGCATACCATTTACTTCAGGCTGAATAGGAAGTGACATTGACATCAACTAGCCCTCTGCACCGTAATCTGACAGGAGGATTCCAAGGACAGGCAGGAGAAATAGGTGAACCCAGCCTTTTAGTCTAAGGAGGAAACACTAAGCTGGAGTAAGCCTTACCTTCCTCTAGGAGGAATAAGCAGGGGAAAAACCAGAAGAGCTAAGGGAAAGAAAAACTGAGAACCCACTCTTCAGGATGTAGAGAAAAAGGACAAAGAGTTAAAAATAATCAGAAATGGATAGCTTAGAAGCAGAGGGTAGTGGTTAAACAGAGATAATTGAGGTTTCTAAAAAGGAGGCCAGAGCGAAAGGATGAGAGTTACATTCAAATATATAATAGAAGAAAACTTGCCTGAGCTCTGGGAGACCTGATGATGTACTTACAGATGGCTAATGCAGCATCTGTCTATATTAATGAAAAAATATCCAGACATATCCTGGTCATAGTTTAAAATTTCAAATACTTCCAAAGCATCCAGGGAGAAAATCAGGTGACCTGCAAAGGGTGGGGGGCATCATATTTCCCTCTGACATTCTCTCTGCAATATTAAAGTTTAGAAGTGCGTTGATTATAGGGATACATGGAGCAAAGATTTGGTACAAGAATTTTGTTCCAGCAAGTGTTCCAAAATATAACAGTCCAAAATGTTTTATATATATATATATATAAATGTATATATATATACACACACACACACATAACATTTCATTTCTGGAAAGGTAAATGAAGAGGCTACCAAAGAAATTTCCCTGAAAGAAATGGCTCAAAGGTGAACTTGAGCTGACTTACAGATTCAGAACTCAGCAAGGGGAAAATCATTGTACAAGAGGGTTTGCACTAAGCACAAGATATACATAAATTAAATTTAAAGAATTGTTGCAAATATGGCTCTAAACGAAAGAAAAATATCAGAAACAAATTTTGAAAGAAACACACCTAATAATAAGTTTGGCAGGGTGGGTTATGTATGTTTGCCCAAAGTACTTGACATACAATACATACTTTTTAAATATTTGCTGAATGAGTAGAGGACCCTCACCATGCATGCAAAAATAAGTTGGAGAAATGGTGGTGGCCAGTACTTAGAGGAAGCTGAGTCATTTCCTCCTTCCCCTGGGTAAAGCAGAAAATTCAGGAGGGTAAATAGTGGAACTTTCTGTTCCTTTTATGCTTTAGAAACAAATTTTTTTGTTATTTCAAAGTGGAAGTCAAGTTCATTATTTCCATGTGGTTATTATTATTACAAGCTCAAAGGGGCTTGGTCAGATTCTCTGAGCAAATAACTTAGGTCATGCATTTAGGAAGTGTTTGGCACTCTGAGAGCAGACAGATACCTTTTGCCACATAACAGACAGTATCCCCATGTCAATGGGCCTAAAGGGATAATGTGTCTCCTGGTTTGTAACTGTCAGCCGTGAAATCTAACTCAACAGTAGCATATTTTCCCACACCTCCATATTAGTGTGATTCACTCTTTCTTAATTTTTCACTTTACTCTCTGGGATTTACATGATTCATTGAATTAAGTTTTTTGTTTATAGAAAATTGATTGCAAATTGATTCATAACCGCGAGTCTTTTAAGATGACTACTTAACAATGACCCACATATTGGTTTTTCCAGGTGTCTGTGTCTGACGCTCACTCACTGCTGAGCCGTGCTGTTTCCCCATAGAGAAACAGTCTTCTTTGAGACTGTGGGGACTCAGTCGAACAATACAGAGCGGTTTTGTGTGATAAACAACACCAAAGCTGTCTGATTCTAGCCACTCTAGAGTGAGGGGAAAACTAGTGAGGGCGATGTGCAGAGTTTGTCCCAGAAGCTCTTAACTGAATGAGATCTGTTCTGGATCAAGGATGAAGACCAAGACTGACCCAAGACATTAGAGACAGAGAAATTTATTCTGGATTTGACTGATTCCAGAATCAATTGGAATGAATTCCAGAATCAGTGTGAATTAATTGAATGAATGGTTGGAGGATTTTTACCCTTGGCCTAATCATTAGTCACACATATTAGATCATTTTTTAGGTAATATGAGATTATTCCCTGATTTGGGGGTGAAGTCTAGAGAAAGTCTTCATCTTTGTTCTGGGAAATACGTTTCAGGAAGTATTAAGGGTGCCTGATTTACCTGCCTTTTGAATTTGACCTTGGCTCAGAATAAATGTGGCAGTGGGTTGCGGATTTCCTGAGAATTTCTTTGCCCTGCTCTAAATGTGTCAGAGACCAACAGCCCTATTCTTTGTCCTCTATTGTCTATTGTATCCAGAGAACATTTAATTCTCTGTTTGAAGAAGGCTAACGCTGGCTTATTTTTGCCTGTGGATTATCCACTTTGTGACTTGTCAGCGGTGAACTTTAGACCACTTTTCCTGAATGTAAACACGTACTAGGAAATGCAAACTCATTTCAATACTAGCACATCGGTAGAACTACAAATTGACTGTAAAAATGTATACGTAATGTGTTTCAAAGCCAAATGAAAATATTTTTGTATTTATTATCCATTTCTTTATTGTCAGTGCCTTAAGTGAATAATTTTGACATTATATTACTATTGCTTAATAGATAAAATAAACACAAAGGCATGAAACAGAATTGTCCTTTAAAAAGATTTTAAATGATAAGTTCATATCTGCTAGCTTTTGTTTAATTTTCTCAATAATCCTGATTTATTGTATTGTTATTGTTACTATGATCCAAGAATTTGCAGAATATTCTCCTCAATATATATGTCCATATATAAAATATACATATATCTTTGAACTATCAGCTTGTTTGATTCATTACATTAGTACCCAAAGGGACTTAATTTATCATGAATTCCCGGTCCTATTGTCAGTAAAGAGTTCATGCAATTGCAGAGCTGCTAAAAGGAAGAACAGTAGTTTAGGCCAGTGGTTTACAAATTCATTCTTTCATTTGTTTTGTTTGTTTATTTGTTCATTCATTCAGTAGAAGGGAGAAAAGAAAATATATTAAATATATATTAAAATTACATAGAATAAATATTTTAAAATTATATACATATTTACATGTACAGGCACACGTACATAGAAAATCTTCTAAGGGAGATTGAATCTGCCAGCTCACTAGCGGTGCTTCTGATGTACATTAGTGTGCTTGGTGGTGGGTAGGGGTGTGGGGATCAGGAGATTTCCATTAGAAGGGTAGGGGAAAGAAGATTCAGTGCAGGAAGGTGAGGTGAGTAGGGGGAAGAGTGGGCTAGGGAGTAATTTTCGGGGAGGGGGAGCTGAGGGAGAAATGAGAAAACCTTGGGGTGGCTCCCCAGGTATAGGAGACACTGAGATATTGGAGAGAGGATTTTAGGAAGTGTTGCTATGGGTCTGTGTTGGATACTCTTTGATGTTCTTGCAGAGATACCATTAGGGTAGGAATTTTTATCTTTACTTTTGACTGCTTGGCAGTGTTTCCTGGAAAGAGAGCCTGCACAGAGACTGAATGTGCATGCTGGGTGCTGATGAAATAATGGTGGGCACGAAACATGCTCTTGCTCTCATGAACTTACACACTAGTAGGGGAGCTGGCATGATCAAATAACCGCCAAAGTATCATTCATTCATTCATTCATCAACTAGTTTTTAAGCACCTACAACGTGCCATGTGCTGTTTTAGCTTCTTGGGATTCTGATTCATCAGTAAAAAAAGGGACAATGTTATTCCTGCCTGTGGCGGCTTTATAATGTGCCAACCTGCCTAAGCTGGAACTACATTTCCCAGAATTTCCTTCTCTGTAAGTTTCTGGGTTAGAGATGGCCACAAGAGAAATTTACATAAGATCTGGAAGGCAGGAGTGAAGCTACAGCCATTAGTTTCTGAAAGTCATTGTGGCCACCAGGTGCTGTTACAGCTCATGCACTTTGGAGCTGATCTGCTGGATCACCTTCCTGGCGTGTTGTGGGTGACCTTCAGATCCTGCTGGATCTCCTCCCCCTGCTTCTCTGAAGCCTGGGCCCAGCATGATGCAGCTCTGTGGCAAAGGGGCCAGCTTCTGCAGATACCCCACAGCACTGAGGTTGGAGTCAGTGAGAGACAGACGTAGGTTCCAATTTGTCTGCAGTTGTCCTTGTGAGCTCCACTTTGTCCCTGCTCTCGTGCACATCCACATTTCCTTCCTGACTGCCGGAATGGTTGACTCAGGGCAACTTCAGGCTAAACACCAGATGCAGAGGCAACAGCCCACTCAGCCACCCTACCTGCTCCCACAACTGCACAATGACAAATCCCTCTGATCAGTCCCTATTGTCTGTCTCCCATTGTGGTTCTGCTCCTCTGATTGAACCCTGACAGATTCTCTGCCCTTGTGCACTTTACATTCAAGACAGACAGTAAACAGCTTAATAAATAAGTAAATTGTAAAGTGGGTTGGAGAGTGACTGTGTGATGGAAAGAAAATTAGAGAAGGAAACTAGAGAAGGAAAGAGGGGGACTTACGGTGCCATACGGGTGGAGCAGGTGCTGCATTAGGTAGGGCCATAGTGATGGGCCTTATTGAGAAGGTAAGATTTGAACAAAGACTTGAAGGAGGGGAGGGGCTAACCAAAGGAAAAGCTTCAAGGGCAGAGGGAACAGAGAACACACTCCCTGAGGCAGGAGAATGCCTGGAGCCTTCCAGGAGCTTCAAGGAGGCTGGTGTGACTGGAAAGGAGGGAGCGAGGAGGAGGGCAGGAGGTTATCAGGCCGGAACTGTAACAGGGGGTCTGATTTGTGCAGCAGGGTGTGGCAAACATCGGCCTGACAGCCCCCCTGCCTGTTTTTGTACATCCAGTCTTATTGGCATATGGCCATGCTTGTTCATTTACACGTCATCTGTGGCTGCTTTCTGGCTACCATGGCAGAGTTGAATAGTTGTGACAGAGACCATATGGCCTACACAGCCTGAAATATTTACTAAAAAAGTTTGCTGACCCCTGGTAGAGCCTCAGAGGTTTTGGCTTTTACTCTGAAGGAAATTGAAGCCATCTCAGGGTTTTAAGCAGAAGAGGGCCACGTTCTTCTATAAGAGTCATCTTGCTGCTGTGTTGAGCGCAGATTGCAGGGGGCAAGCGTAGAAGCAGGGAGCTATGGCAACAATCCAAGCAGGAGATGATGGTGGCTGGGATCAGAGTGACAGCAGGGGAGGTGGTGAGAGGGGGTTGGATTCTGACGATCCTTTGAAGGTTGAGCCAAACTGACAGATTGGATTTGGGGTGTGGGAAAATAGAGGAGTCAACAAATGTATAATTACAACCCGTCTTAAGTGCTGGTATAAAAGGATTCCTTAGCGGTGCCTCAGGGACCTACAAGGATGGGAGGGATGCCAATCTCCCCACCCGACTGGAGCAGTTCTGCTTTGTCTCTTTTATGTATTGGACTTCCTATGAATACAGCTGTTCTCAACCTTGGCTGCATATTAGAATAATCTGCAGACCTTTACAAGGTACAGATGCCTGGGTCCCACCCCCAAATTCTTATTTAATTGGTTTGGGTTTTGACGTGAGCATTAGGATTCATAAAAGCTCCCTAGATGATTCTTCCCTCAGCCAAAGTTGAGAAACCACTGCTCTAATATTTACTTTGAACAAACTTCCTATGCCTTTTGAATGATGGAAAAGGGCTGGTCTGAGATCTACAAGTGTGTGGTGGAATTTGTCTTTTTTATTTTTATTTTTATCTTCCCAGCACTCATAACCTTCATAATGTCTCCTTAATTTCCTTTAAAGGAATTTCTTCCCCACTTTGTTCATAGCCTTGGTAGTAAGACTGCCCCCACCATGAAGGTCAGCTTCCTGGATCTCTTCTCTCTCTTTCTCTGGTGCACCCAGGTGTTTGACTTAAACACAACCAGTTGGACACATGGATGTCAGAGATGGTTGCAGGTGACTTGTTACAGCAATGGCCCAAATGGTAGCATCATCCTGTCCAGGATTTTCCACCATGAAATGACTGCTAAGTCCTGCTCCCAGCTTTGTGGCCCTCAGAGCTCCCTTGGTTCTTTCAATCCATTCCCAAGCCTGGTGCCCTGGCCTCCTGTTCATTCTGTCAGCCTCCTTCCCCCTATCCTATAGCATGTTGGTAAATTCCCTATTGCTTAAGTTAGCTTTTCCTGTGACCAAGAACCCTTCTGATACAGAATTCCTGGGTGGCATTCTTTGCTCTGTTTGTATCATGACATTATTCCAGTCTATTCATTTGGCAACTATGCACTGTGATTTCTTTGTTGGAAAAGAGCAAACAACAAGAATAACAATCTATTGAACTATGCTTATTCAATAGAGAACAGACAGATATGAGTTGGTGCCAGATCCTTTGGGGTTATAACAATCATTTATAAAATTAGCATAGCTATCAATAATAACAACAATTTATTAATCATCTACTTCTTGAGAGTACAAAAATTTGATTTAATGTTTCCACAGATGCCAAATCTTTGGCTGAAAATGCAAAATATGTAAAATCTTCAAACTGGTGAGCTAACAAGATCTCAGTCTTGGGCCATGTGTTGGATATCCAAGGGAAGAGGAATTTGTGTCAGTTTACATCCTGTTGGAAGAAGACACCAAGGCAGAATTAGAAGTGCAAGAGATTTACTGTAGGAAATATCTATGAAAGATAAAGGGGAGAGGTCACAGAAGCAGTTAGAGAGAAACTTCAGACCATGCTGCAGGTCTGACACCTGTGAAAGGAGAGGGAGGAGGAAGGAAGGTCTGTGGGAAGAACCTCAGATCGCAATGCAGCTCTGAGAAAGTCTAGACCAGGCTGATGGGGAGCTTCAGAGCAAAGATCACCGGTTAAAGGAGTCTTGTGTTGGCCAGGAACCCCTGGCTCTAGTAGCCCTGTGGAGTTCAGTCATTGGCTGGGAGCAACCGGAGAAGAGAGTGGCCTTAGTGTGAATGCTGGGACAGATCTCAAAGATGCAGCAGCTGAAAGTGGCGAGCTGACTACATTGCTTGCAGCAAGTTCTGTGACCTTCCATAGAGGTCACAGAAAGCCATAGAGATAAGCAAGGAGGATTTGTCTTTCAAAAATTGATGTCAACCTCCTCCACCTGCCCTGACCATTATTTAAGACCACACAGGGCATGAGAACTGAATATATGAGGGGAGGGGTAATTATTATGTATTTTGTGTGTGCTTTATCAGGAAGTCTTTCAATCTGTTGTATGAGGAGAGTGAGTCATTATGAGAAATTAAGGTACTTCCCTTCCCCTAGGGAGGGGTCAGAGATGGGCTGCTGGGCAGAGAACAGCCATCATGGTTCTAAGAATTGGGTCCTTGGGGAAGGGTAAATAAATTTTGGGATATCTAGACCCCATCCCTTCTTGAGTGGTGTAGCGATGTTCTTTCTGTTTTCTCCTCTCGCGTGCACAATCTATTGCTCCTTCTCTACTCAATTATTTCTAACCTTATATAGACATGTTCTTAAAAAATTTCCCCTTGTCCTAAATTCCTATCCAATCACACTCTTATTATTCCGCATCTAGTCAATGTCAAACACATCAGCTTTTTCCTGTTCCTTTATGCCATTCATTCTTCACTTTATCTGAGTTCATTCTCACTGCTCCTTAGAAATTGCATTTGTCAAGGGCACCAGTGACTTCCATGGAGCAAAGCCACTGGCCAGTTCTCTGTTCTTGCTTTATGTGATCTCAGTGGCACTCAACACTGCTGACACCTCCTTCTTTCTGAAATACTTATCTTTCTTGGTTTTCCACTCTCCTGGTTTTCTCCCTATCTCTCTCTGGCTTCTCCTTCTCAGTGTCATTTGTTGACTTCTCTTGCTCAACCAAATCGAAACTTTGGACTTTCTGCGGTTTTGGTGTGAACTGAGTACTCTTTTTTTTTCTCTCTGTCTCTCTCCCAGTGTTTCTTGCTCAGGGTGCTATGGCCATTTTGGGCAAGACAATTCTTTGGTGTGTGGGATGTTCTCCTTGAAGGACTTTTACATCCCTGGTCTCCAGGCAACTAAATCCTATCTAGCCTTTGGGCTTTTCATCAGTTCCCCAGGAGCTGATCCTGAAAGGAGGAATTTGTGCAAAGGCTTTATTAAGAAAGATCTCTCAGGAGAATTGGAAAGAGTGTGGGGGAAGTGGCAGGAAAGGAGGGACACCAAGACAGAGTGATATTTCAGGCCAAGTTCCAGCCTCAGGCTGATCCCCAGAGAAGCTCTGAGCATAAATCACACCTCAAGATTGTCCTGGCATGACACAAGGGAGCTGAGTTTTCATAGTCCCACTTCCATCAGTCACTGGCTAAGGACTGCTCTGTGTGTGTAGTGTGTGTAATGGGGATGAGGTGCAAGTGGGTCAGATATGAACTCCCAAGCATTTTCAATTCTCTGTGTTTGCAGCTAAAGTAGTCCAGTAGCTCAAAAGAAATCATTGAAGAAAGTTGCAGGTACAAGCCCTTAGAAGCAAAGCACCCAGAAGCTGGTAAAGAGGATTCCAGGGGAACTGGGTGGAGCACAGATAGCCTCTGTTGCTATTGTCTGTAATGGGAATATGGATGGAGCAGGGTGGGTGGAGGCTGAGTGCAAGGAGGAGAAGGGAGGGTGAGTCTGACTGATCAGACCCCTGAATTCCATTCCTGAGAGTGGTCCCTTGCAGGTCTGTTTTCTGGGAAGCCCTCAGGGGAGTGGCTATGAAAAGCTATATGAGAGTTATAATGTGAGTTCATACGAGCTGTGTTGGCAGAGAGGCCTGCTTCCCGCCTCTGGGTCCAGGAATCTCTCTCTGGGACCAGCTGTCCACTTGCCTGGTCCACTTGCTTGTACTCAGAGACCTGGCCTCTGAATGCCCTTCACTGTGGGTGTCTTGTCTTCTCCCAGCACGGTACCAGGCCTCTCCTGAACGTAATGAGACCCCTCACGGAGTAGAGGGTGGGCGTTCTCCCTGCTATCAGCAGTGAACAGGAATGTCTGTTTTGCTGTCATATTTATCTGACAGTTTTTCCTTCTTCAACAGATATTCTCCTGTTAAAAGTTAGGAAATTGTTTAATAAATGATTGTATTTGTAAGTTTTAAAAGATCGTTGTATTTCTGAGTTCACCACAAGCTGGGACAGAGGAAACTAGATGCTTCATTACGTGGAAATATTGAAAAGTAGAGAGGAAAATATTAACCTTCAGCTCTGACAGCCTAAGGCAACTGATTTTAACATTTTGACTTATTTCTTTTAAATATTTTTCCATTTGTATTTTTTCATGTAATGCTTTTTCCACCTAATAACAGAAGCCCTTCCATATGCTACTGGATATTCTTAGATTATATGAAATTGCTGCATAATATGCACGTATCTTGCTTTAGTCAGCATTTTCCTAATGGTTAGATATTGAAGGTTTTCATGATTTTGTTTTATAAATACCATTGCAATGAACAATATAATAAAGGAGTGTGTGTGCACGTGTGTGCATGTGTGTTTTGGAAAACTTTCCAAAATACTTTAGGGCTTGTTGTGGTTTTAAAGTACGTCTAAAATTTCTTTGATTACTCCTTCCTTCAAGAGTTGGCTCCTAATTCCCCTCCTCTTGAGAATGAGATGAACTTAGTGACTCACTCCTCACGAATAGACTATGGCAGAAGTGATGGGTGTGCCTTTGGAGACTAGGTCATAAAAGGTCTGTGACTTCTTCCTTGTTTGCTCTTGGAACATTTGCTCTGGGGAAGCTGGTTGCCATGTTGTGAGGATGCTCAGGCAGCCGCCTGGAGAGGTCCCTGTGGTGACCTCTGCTAACAGCCTCCTCCAGGGCCTCCATCCAACAGCCGGGTAAGTGAGTCATTTTGGAAGCAAATCCTGTAGCCCCAGACAAGTCTTTTGATGAACACAGCCTGTGCTGATGTATTGACTACAACCTCATGAGAGACCAGGAACTAGAGCTAGCCAGCTAAGCTGCTCCCGAATTCCTAACCCACAGAAACCATGAGATAAAAATGTCCTTGTTTTGGGGTAATTTTTAGTGTTATAATAGATAACTAATATGATGCTCTTGGTATATTCAAATTGCCTCTTCAAAAGGTTACATAAATTTATTCACTCATCAAAAAATAGATAAGAATGGCTGTTTTATGATGCCCTTTTCAATTGAATTTTTACGACTAAAGAAAAAAATCTTTGTTAATGCAGAAATAAATTATTATAAGTCCTAGATTCTTTCATTGTGCTGAGTTTAAAATTAGAGTTGAAATAATTTCAGTGTCATTTAATGAAACCTTTAAGTAAAGAAACCATTTATACAAGGACTTTAGAAAATGTAAAACACTGATTAGTCATTGCCCTTTATTGAGAAAAGATAAAGGTTAGAAAATATTTACATATCATTTATCATAATATTTAAGTTAATATTATGATTATTCTTTATCTTGTCATTATAAAGTTGAGCTTCTGTCTAAGATATGTTTACTGAGAATGGCAAAAAGTTTCCCGTAATCTTGAGAGTTTTTCTTTAATAGATCCAAGGACTGTTCACTCGCAACCTTAAGATTGTCAGTGTTTCTTATAGGCAACTACATTTGCTGGAATGTTTGTGCTAGATAACAATATCTTTTATTTAAAGTTGTTTATTTCTTAAAGAAGGTGGCAGAGAGCCTAGTATTAGAATTGTCGAGAAATTATGTGGGTGGTGATCGCAAGTCTATAGATGCTGCAGCAAGGAGGTTAGGGAATGGTGTTAGGATGGTGCACCTCTTACGGGGAGTTAAGGGTCTTTCAGAGGAGGCACTCAGGTCTGGAAGTGGTAAAAAAGAGCAAGAGGGACATCCACACTTCAGGCCCAGTGACATGCAGGATATGGGAGAAAAACTGTTCTCACTTGAGAGAGCTGCATGGAAAGAGCTGTGGGGGCAGCCAGGCTTTGTTGAGAACAAGAAAGTGAACGGCCTTCTAAGAATGTGGGATCTAAGGATTTGGCTGGTAATAGACAGTTCCAGGGGATACAGTGGAAGACTTGGAGTGGTGGGAAAGGAGTGGGAGACTAGGTGTACTAAACCAGGTTGGGGTGAGAGCCCTGGGATCTAGAGATAAGGACACTGAGGCTGAGAGAGTTTAAATGACTTCTCGACATCACCTAGTTGATGGGAAACATCACTTAATCTGTTTATTCTCAAGAACAAGAACTAGCACGGAATCTCCTAGGAGGCAAGTGTTTGTTGAGTGACTGAATCTACTTATCTCTATGAACAAATACAGTCATCCAAACAGTTCAAGAGAAAAAATAAACCTTTGTATCAGTTAATTCAATATTTCAGTAAAAACAGGAGTTTTGAGCCTCGGTCACCCTCTCCGAATCCCGTCACTGCTGCCGGATAATTCATTTTGTTTGATATGTATTAGGTCATCATGGGGATGGTAGTGTCATCAGCTCATTGAACACAGAAAAATGGAACTGTGGAAATACCTTTTAAATGCAGGAGTAAGTTAATTTCTGAGAGGATACAAATATGCTCGCTACCTTTAAAATGACATTTAAATACACTAGACACTAGAATACAGATACGTTTTTTGACCCTCCTGGCTATATTATGTAGTTCATGAGTCATATTAGTCTACTTTCCTTAAAAAACAAAACGATGACTTTGCTTCTCAACCTTGTGATAATTAAGCATTAATTAACCGTGACCTCACCAAGCTGGTTAGTCATCTCAAGCAGTTTTCAAAAGTCTTGGAGTAGGGGAAGTATTTGTAAGCTTTTCCTTTGTGCATAAGTTGTACAGGTAAAAACAATCATTATAATATTATAATAGAATCAGCCCTTAAACAGAAAATGAAATCTCAATTTTTCTCTACACTCTTTTGGTAAATTAAAAATTGGGAGGAGGGGCTCTTATGTGAAAACATTAATAAAGCCTTGAATAAAATGTAATATTTGTAGGTTTTCAAGTGGCCTCATATATGAGAATATGCACAGTATAATCAACTACCTTATTATTTCTGTGTTTTCAAAAGCTCATCCATTTCTTTTCATCACTGTTTTGAATTTGTAGAGCACTTTAACTGCTTTGAAGCCACTTCTGTGAGTGAGATTGGAGAGAGCAGTATTGCCCATTCAATCATAGAAGCCTAAACTTGGCTGTAATATTGTTGTGCTAACAGAGCATGCTTAGCTGCTAATTGGACCTGTAATGGCATACGCATGGAATAGCAAGAAGTGTGGCATAGAGGGAAGAACACACCCCTGAAATGAAAAAAAGACTTCTGATACTTATTAGCATTAACATTTTAATTTAGAACTCCTGAAAACCAAAGAAATAACTTACATCCCCTGAATTTACTCTCATGGAAAGTGTTAATAGGGAATTTCTGGAGAGGGCTTTTGTTTTTTAAGTCCATAAATGAAATCCTCTAAATCTGACCTCCTGTGCTATGTGGTTTTTATCCTAAATGTGCAAGTGGAAAGGTAATACCTCATGAAGTTATATGTAGTGTCCATGGAACATTAAGTTAGATGGCTGCCTTATTATTATTTTCATATTTATTTAAAATATATTTTATGTAAGTGTATTTTTAAATATAAATATTTTTATTTAAATATATTTTAAATGCATCAGTGCTGCATCCTAACTCCGTAGTTCAGGAAGATTGTACGCAGTTTTGTACTCCCTCACTTGAACAGGCCGCCTCCAACTCTTCTGGGAACAAAGCGTACACAAACAGATGTGTAAACAAAGAAATAAATGCTAGCTTAAACAAAAATAGGCAATTTGACCATGTGCTGACATCATAAAAAACTGATGTTATTTCACTCAGGGTTTATTTTTATGTAGATGAGTGACTCATGAAAAATTACAAACTTATAATAATTAGGAAAAATGTGACTTGTCCTTGCTCTCAGGTCCTCTCAAAGTTTGATTTAAAAATAAATTTGCTTGGCTATGTTTATTTCTGATATCAAAGAAGAGTTTGACTTTATAAAGTAATGTATAGCACCTGCATTTGGCAGAAACACTAATCCTTTTTAATTATGAAGGGAGAAAACCAACACAATCCCTTCCCTGAACATGTCTTTAACCACTCAACCCACAAAAAAGCCACTGCTACTGTTCATTCATTGGTGCAGGACTCATTCTGGGTCTTTCCTGACAGTGTTGGCTTTGAACCATCTCCCCTGCCTCCATCCTGTTGCCTGCACACCTGGACCCTTCTTCTGTGTGTGGCTTGGGCTCGACAGCCATCCCTGTTCTACACACAGCCCTTCCTGTGATCTCCAGGGCTCATCACTAATCCTGATGCTGGACCTGGGTGTCTGGCATCCCCATCCCTCCTGGCTGGGCCCTTTGAGCTCTGGACCTTCACACTAATCCAGAAGTGGGAATTGGACGTCTGCAGAGATTGTTCCTCCTATGCGTGATAATTTGGGAAACAGAGCAGAAAGTTGCCAGGCATTGACACTTCTAATGAGTGCCTTTCACACAATTATACTTAAGATTATATAAAAAGAGGCAAATCGTGCATCTGAAAAATTAGCTAAAGTTGTAGTACTTTCCTACTAAAAGATTCTCCTATCACTTTGGGTGGCTTTGAGAAAAGAAATAAAAAAACAGATCATCATGAAAACTATCTGTATTTCCTGGAGCAAGAGTTCACTTTAGCTTTAATTCTATTTTTTTGTAAGAAAACAAAACAAAAACAGTACAGTAGTCTTGTGTGTGTGTGTGTGAGTTTCTAAACAACCCCCAACAAATTTAGTGTCAGAGACTCTAAGTAATCTTCTTAGACTTTGTTTCTAGCATTGCCAACTCCTCCAGTCCACGCTCCATTTCTGCCAGAGAGTCACTGAAAAACTGCAAGGCTGATGTGATACTCTTCTCAAAATAAAGCAAATCTGTAACAACAAAAATGGCCCCTTTGAACTCATGGGAACAGCTGTGATCAAGCCAGTCCAAAGTTCTGTGCATGTTCTCTCTTCCTAGAATTCTCCATCGGTCTGCTTCTTGATCTCCAGTTTCCCCCCATGACCCACCCCAAATGACTCTCCTGTGAAATCTTTCACTTTCCTCTCTCAAGTTGAGTCAATCCTACTTGACGCCATGGCTGTATATTGCATATAACACTACTTCCCACACTGATTTATAATTATTTATCCTTCTTTAAGACTTTGGTTCAGTCTTTGAGCTCCTTAAGGGAGAGCTGTTATCTCTTCTGTGACCCCTGAACCCGGGTGCTCATGAAATGTGTGTGGAATAAATGAATGAATGATGCTGAAGAGCAATGAAAAGCCAGACCCAGCAGTTCATTTGGGATACTAAGGTGTGATATGGCCATCAGACCCCATGACACAAATTGTTTTGTCTTCTCTTAAAAATGTTAACTTTAGACTGTGGAAGTTTGGGTCACACACAGCCCTGGTGTGGGAAAGCAAATTTGAACAGGGTCTCAATAATATTCCTTCGCTCCAGCTGGCTAAAGGACAGTAAGTCAATGCTTTTCTCTACAAAACCAATACATTTTTATTCGGTTTGTCATTTATAACCTCTGAATAACTTGTTATAGGTGGAGCGATAGAGTCAAGAGAGGGATTTCTTGGAGCCAGGCTGGCTGGCTGCCCAGGCAGTTTCTCTCTCGAGTGTCATCATCCCATCAGGGCTGCCCTATTCTCAATCTGGTTTTTTGCCTTGCACAAACTTGATATGTCATTCAGCGCAGAAAGGATCATATAACCAAACCCGCAAGACTGATGTATATTAATCAAGTTCCCGAACTATTAATTTATGATGAAAAATATAGCTGACAAGCAGATGAAAAATTCATATTTGCTAAGTAGTGTGTTCTTACTGTTTTAGGAAAACATGTATGGGAAACCAGTGTTTAAATCACAGGTTGCATGGTGGATCCAAATGAGGAGAAAGGGGACGTTTGTCACTGAGCCATGAATCTAATGCTCCACGCCCCTCTTGGCCCCGAGCTGCCAAGCAGACTGGATATTTGTGTTCAGGGGCCTGGATGGGGTACTCACTACAAAGTCCTTCTATTTTGACTTCCCACTTACAAGACTCCAATGCAGTCAGTTCCTGCTACCAATAGGATTTCTTCAGACAAGGCAAAATAAAACCGTCAGGCCTCAAATTTTCATATTAGAATTATAATCCAGCAAGACTTCTGTCACACCGCACATCCTGGACACTTTGATTGGACTTCAATACTTTCAAATCCCTGCGGCCCTACATTTTTTTGAATTAATTTCTACATTTAGCTAATCTCATCCATTATGTATTAACTCTTATTAATTTCATTCTTAGAAAATGGTTACATTATTTATAGGTTTTGGGGGATCTGGGCTTTGCTTCTAATGTTGATAACACAATTTTTGGGCACTTGGTCCACTGCCACACTCCCTGCAAATGCTAATTGATAATTATTCCTTAAGCAGCACTTTTCAGACCACCAGTCCCCATGCATTAGTGTGTCATAAAATCAAATTAGTGAGTTCTGACTGGCAGCTGAAAAAATGAAATAGAATAGAAAATATTAGAATGCATGACACAGAGTTAGGTAAATATTATTTTATGTGCATTCTGTGTACTAGGTTGTGATATAAAATGTTTTTCTGACTCTGGTTGGGGTTAAAAACATTTTATAAGCCCCTCCATAGAACTCAGAGTTTCACCCTCTGCCTTAGAGACCAATATGTTCTTTGTGCGTGAAGGTGTTGGAAAATTTATTTAAATAAGACCTTTGCCCTGAAGAGCCCTATTATTGAGGGGAAAGTATATACTGTGTCAGAGGCCTGCAGAAACGTCCCACATTGGGGAGTGTGTGACAGGGTCAGAGGTTAAAAAATAGGTGCAAGTCATGTAAAGCCAAATGGTAGGTGAGAAATCCACTGGGAGAAAAGACAGGAGAACCTATGGACACCGGCAGGTCCCTGGTTGTTGTCAAGCCTTTCTCTTGCATTGGAGCTTGGGGTTCCCAGCTGTCAGAGCAAGAGCTGCACCGAATTTACCCACTTCCATGTGAGACAGGGTCACAGTGATGCCTGCTCAGACTCAGCCACTAAGGACAAATGAAGAGATTTTCATATGAAATTCTAATTTTTGCAGGAAATTGCTTTCATAAGCACAAAAAAGCAGCATATATTTGGGCACTCAAAGATAAGTGTTTGGCAAACTCTTTGAGGCACAAATACATTTTATTTCCTTTCTCTGGAGTCCAGTTTATTTCATACAGCTAATGTGTTCATGAATAGGTGGTGCTGAGTATTTGAAAATGTCAGACTGCATTATCCGTCCATCCATCCATCCATCCATTCATCCATCCATCCATCTAGACTGCATTATCCACCATCCATCCATCTATTTGTCCATCTGTTTGTGCATCTATCTATTCATCCATTCACCCTTTGTTGAGTGCCTATGTACTCGGTGCAAGCAGTTTGCCCTCACATTTGTATTTTCAATGTCAGGAAATCGTAGGTTGCAAGGGAACTAAAAAGTTATTTGATGCAGTTCTTATCAGACAAATGCATCTTCTCTATAGATCTCCTGGCAGGTGATAATTCAGGCTACTGCAATCATGGGAATATACCCCCCTGACTGAAAAAGTTCTTTTTTGTCTTCAACTGAAAACTGTTTTCCTCTAGTTCCCCTCAGAAGCCTCTTGTCTGATCCTCAAACAGCTAAGAATACTGAAGAGCTGCCAGCTGCCTACTTGCCCATCTCAGTTCCTAAACCAATTCCTCCACTGGCTGGTTTTTGAGCTAATCTTGATGGCACATTAGGATTTGCATTCCCATCAGACAGTGGGATCCAGATCATGTCTGATGTCTGATAGGTCTGAGCTGTGCCCCCATTCCAATCTACACCATTCAAGTTCCCACGCTGATGCCCAGCTTTTGTGCCTTTGCTTCTCTCTGGTTTGGGGCACTCACTCTAGGGTCCCCTTGGGATTGATATCTGAATCTGAATCTCACCCCATCTAGGGTCTTTACAACCTTCTAGCCTTTTCCTGTTCCTCTTTCCGCAGCCACTAGATGGATGGGATTCTACCTGAATGGTCCTCCCCGTGGCACTATGGTGCCTGCATCTGCCGGTATAGATGGAACCCTTGGGAACTGGTACCATCTGAAATTGAGCCTGAGCTAGCCATGTACCTTTGAGCATTCTAATCTAGATTCTTGGCTTATTTCCTAGAGGCCAGTCCTAATATCAGATGAGTCCCACAACTCTGGCACTCTCTTTTTCTGGATTTCTCTGCCTAGTCTTATCTTTGAGGTTCCAGCCTGCATCTCAGAGAGTCTCTCCAAGGTATGTATATTGGTTCTAATTCTGCATATTGACTCTAATTCCAGCCCATGGGGCCATGTATATGACGGCTTTTCTTATAGCTGAAGATGCTCACTCTTTCAGTTTTCTCCTGCTGCATAACAAACCCACCCCAACACTCAGTGGCTCAACACAACAATAACTTTTTTGCTAATAATCTTGCAATTTGGCAAAATGCAGCGGGGAAAAGCTCATTTTTGCTCCATGTGCCGTTAGCCAGGGTAGCTTCATGAGGTAAAGAGCACTTCCAAGTGGTTCACTCACATGCGCTGGCCGGGAGTTCATTTGGGGCTGTTGGCTGGGTGCATCAATCCTGCTACATGTGGACCTGTCCTTGTAGCTGCTTGAATTTCCTTGTAACATGGTGGCTGGGTTCTAAGAGAGGGGAAATGGAAGCTGCCAGTCTTCTTAAAGACCAGACCTGGCACTGGCACAGCATCACTTTCCCTGCATTCTCTTGGTCAAAGTGGTCACAGATTCAGCCCAGATCCAAAAGTTGGAATCTAGAAATCTTCTAGGATGATGTGGGAATCATCACTCAGTTCTCCAACTGTCCTTGCATGTAGCCCCTGAAACCTCATTTGATCCAACAGTGTATCATGAAAAATCTCTTCAAATATCCTGCTGAGGTCCAGGCACTTTGCATCCACTGCATTTCCCAGATATTGCAACACAGTAGCCCTGTTGAAGAAGGAAAAACTGTCAGATAAATATGACATTTTCTTAATGAAAATGTACTGTGTCCCAGTCAGCCCTACTCCTTTTTTAGGCTTTTACTGGCTTAAAGAAAATTTTTTATGTTTTGATTATTTCTCTTTTCAAAAATTAGTTTGATTCAGGTATAATTTATGTATAATACATTACACCCATTTGAAGTGTACAGTTTGATGGATTTTGGCAGAATTATGTATAGATCCTTGAAACCACCATTGCTGATACACAGAAGTTTTCACCACCTTCCAAGGTTTCTTCATGCCTCTTTACAGCTACTCCTTCCCTCCATCCCAGGTCATCAGGCAACCATTGAAACCCTTCCTGTCATGATAGGTTACTTACATTTTCTAGAATTTCATATGAATGGATTTTACAGGATGTACTTTTTGTGTTTGGCTTCTTTCACTCACCATAATGATTTTGAGATTCATCCATGTTGTTGCTCTCTCATTCATGTGCTCCTTTTTATTGCTGAGATGTGTTCTGTTGAAGGGATACAACACATTTTGTTTACCCACTTCCCTGTTGGCGGACATTTGTTCCCAGTTTGGGGCTGTTATGAATAAAGCTGCTTTGAATATTCATAGATGAGTCTTGGTGTGGACATGTGTTTTCATTTCTCTTCAGTACCTGGACTACTTCTTTTTTTAATTTCCTTTTTTTACCAGACTCTTCCTGCTTAGAATTAACATCACCATTCTGCAGTTTTTAAACCCTAACTTATGCCCTATTTTGGAAATTGCAGCAAAAGTTATCCACCTCCAACCTTCTGGTATAGCTTGATAGTCCTCAAAAACTTTCCATTTATAAGTTCTCTCAATTCTTGGAATACGGTTCATCCATTTAGAGAATTTATTCTCTTTTAGCCAGCAGGTTTTGGGGTAAATGTTATTGAGCACATAAAATGTGTCAGACTAAGCACTTTATGTACATTATCTGATTTCTTGCTTACAACAATCATGTGGGAAAGGTACTATTTTTATTTCAGTTTTTAACAGATGAAGAAACAGAAGCATAGAGAAATGAAGTAAGTTACCTAAATTCTGACAGGTGGGAAGCTAAGCTGTGTGTTTCTGTCTGGAGCTGAAATCCAACCCATTTCACAATATAAGATGGACTGTGGTGATTATGATAAGAGAAGTGGGCGCACAATGTGATGAGTGTTTATAAGAAATAAAAATTACTCTGGGTGAGAAAAATGAGGAACTTCCTTAACAAGGTGGTGATAGCTAGCTGGGGTGAATTTGGACATGGTGAGGTGGGGACAAAACAATATAAAATTCAGGTGGAGAGGCAGCATAAGCAAAGGTCCAGTGGCAGGAATGGGAACACCATTCAGCTGCCTCAGTGCAGAGATCTGTCGACTGATGGGAGGCCAGGCAAACAGTGGCCATGAGATTAGGTACAATGGCAGGCAAACCGTGGTCAGACCAACACTTGTCTTTGAATGACAGGCTAGGGAGCTGACCTTGACTGTAATTGTGATGTGTGGCATGAAACGCTCAGGCTGTGCTTCAAGATTAATATGGTGGCTTTAAATAGATCGAAGGAGGATGACAGTAAAATTACGAAAGCCAATTAGGAATCTGCTGTACTTAAAAAAATAAATAACAAGGCCTAAATCAGAGAGGTGGTGGGGGCAAAGTTAGACTGGAAGAGTCAACTGAACTCTGCTTAGTATTAGAAATTCAAATGATTTTTGTATCATCACTGTTTTTAGCTCATTTTGTAACTACTCCTCTACATTAATATAAACTAGCTTTAAGTACTTAATTGCATTTATACCAATTGATATTTTTCAAATTTATAAACACAGATCTCTCAAGTTATGCCATTTTCATGTAGAAGGCATTAAAATGTAAATAAATTGAAGCAATCTAACTCATTAAATATGCTGTTTATTATCCTTACTTGGGTAATACTGGGTTAGTAACTCTTTCAGGTGACATCTCTTTTTACTTGTAACTAAAAGGCCCCATAATGTTTTGCAGTTACATAAATATTCAATAAAGGCATTTAACTTAATAAAGTGTAAGTATAAAATTGAAGAGCTTACAGAATACTCATATATATTTAATTTATTGAGGTATAATTTACATACAGATCTTAATGGACAGATCTTAAATGTCCAGTTTGATGAACTTGATAAATATATACATGCACATAACCTCACCCCATTGAGATATAGAACTTTTCATCACCTAGAAAGCGCTCTTGCGCTCCTTCCTGATAATCCTGCACAACTCCCTACCCCACCACCGCTGTTCTGATTTATCACCACAGATTGGTTTTGACTGTCCTAGAATTTCACATATGTGGGATGAGGCAAAATGCTCCATTTTGTGTCCAGCTACCCTCACAAAACATAGCGTGTTAGCGATTCACCCGTGGTTGTTGCACAGATCTGCAGTTCTTCCCTTTTCATTGCCGAGTAATGTTCCAGTATGTGAATATACCACGGTTTGTTTAGCCATCTGCCTGTTGGTTTGGCTTGTTTCCAGTTTGGGGCCATTAAGAATAGAGCTGCTGTGCACATTTTTGTGCAGGTCTTTTTGTGGACATGTGGTTCCACTTCTTAGACAAATACCTAGGGGTGTGATGGCTGGATCATATGATAAGTATATTTCTAACCTTTTAAGAAACTGCTAAACTCTTTTCCAAAGTGTTTATATTTTTAAAATCTATTTTAGAATTGTGTGGGTCTGGACTTCTTGTTTGTATGAAGCCAACCACAAGACTTGATTAAGAATGCAATATTCATGTTAGGCTTACTGTGACATTTTCTGTGACAATGAGGACTTTGTGATTACAGATGGCTAGTTTAGCCATCAACACCATTTTTCCCATAATTATGCTATAAATTAGGGGTGACCCTTGAGCCTCTTCTAGGAAGAACTTCAGTATCTGGAAGGTGATCATGAAAATCTCCAAGGTGTTCTTAAGTGGTGCCTAAAGGAAAAACACATGGTAATGTCACATAAGTTAATAATTTTAAGGAGCCTATAGTCCTGGCAGTGGAATTAAATGCTTAACAATAATTCAAAAATGGCTTACTGAAACTTAAAAATGTGAATCGTTTAGTGGGGCTGAAATTATGCTCCTGACATATATGTGTGACACATGAGAGCACTTACCTGGGAATTTATTACCAGCTTCTGAGCAAACAAAGCCTGACCTACATTTGACTAAAGTCAGCTGTCTTTGGTTAATCCTATGGGCTTCTCTTTATTAATGTCACAATTGCTAATGTGGTATAACATTGTCATTACTGAAGAGCAAAGTGGGATGAGCTGCAGCTGTTATTTCTCTTTCTGAACCCACCGAGTCATTAAATCTGAGTTTGGGGGAATACAAGTTGTAAAGATTATTCAAATTCTGATTGAGAAATAGGACTACTGGGAAATTGTAGGTACATAAAGTAAAACTTTGAATCAATCAAGCTTCCTTTTTTTTTCTTTTTTTTGGTGAAGCTTGAATGTTCAAAATTGTTCCTTATGTTTCATTTGAAATCAAATGTTAAGGAAATAGAAGGTGAATGTAAGAAAAATAAAAGAATAATAATAAGTACATGCTAAGTCTCTTTTTCTGATGGGAAAGTGATGTGTTGTTACTGGGATAATAGGAAGATCATTTTCCTTCAAAAGATATAACATTTTGTTTAAAAAAATGTTAATTTAAGAGGGATACACTTTCAATCTAACAAGCCAGAGAATAACTGATTTCTCTTCAATGTCTAAGGGAAATTTTGCTGTATTCTTTGTAGGTATTCCTTGCAAAAATTTCTATCTTTTAGTATTCTTACTTTGCCATTGGTCATGATGAGTACTTTGTAAGTGGTGTGATCCTGTCATTGCCAAATGGGGCCAAGGTACCTTGGGGTGCCTCAGAAAATGTTCCATTTTTGAGGGAAGTACAGCGATATTCAGTATTTGTTGGGTGCCACACAAACTACTAGCCCAAGATAGTCAACAGTTTCTTTAATAAGATTGCACTACATTCCTCTCAATGGTGTCATGTATTTGTAAAGCTGAGTTTTTGACAGTTGTTGTGATAAACAGCAATTACCACACAAAAAGCAACATGGACTTGGGGATGAGGAGGGTGGTGACCAATCTGATTCCAAAGTTTGAGAAGTTGTGCAGTGCCCAACAGAGGCACGCATTCCAGTTAGTAAGTACTTGTGGTTATTTAAGGATGAAATAAAAACATATTAACTTGAGTTTATGTGTATTATTTTTTCAAATAGTACTAAGCTGTTAGGACATAAAAAAAAAAACCCATCAAAAGACGGTTATTTCTTTTGGGCTAGGGACACTGAAAAAATTATGGCGTCACTAAGGATTGCTTGGAAGCGAGAAATTTGGGGAACACGGTATAATCTGATGATCATCGAAAATAATTTCTGACCTGTTATGTTTATTCAATTACACTGTTTTTTTTTGTGTGTGTGTGTGAGGAAGACTAGCCCTGAGCTAACATCCGTTGCCAATCCTCCTCTTTTTTGCTGAGGAAGATTGGCCCTGGGCTAACATCCATGCCCATCTTCCTCTACTTTATATGGGATGCTGCCACAGCATGGCTTGACAAGCAGTGCATCTGTCCGCGCCAGTGACCCAAACCTGCGAACCCTGGGCCACTGAAGTGGATTGCGCGAACTTAACTGCTACCCCACCAGGCCGGCCCCCCAGTTACATTGTTTTTGAAGTTATTTTAAAATGTTGGGAGCAACGGAATTCAGAGACTGGCATTTCTGAAGCTCATTTCTTCTAGGTGATATTTTGGAAGTCAGGCTTCTGCAATGACTTCACTGACTCCCATCAAAAATTTTAAGTTGGAAAAGCTTGTCTTTCACATCCACACTCCACACTCCACGTGCCTGCTCCCATGACGCTGCTCAGAGTGTGGTCTGTGGACCAAGCAGCTCATTAGAAATGCAGAATCTCAGGCCTGGCCCTGGACCTGCTGAATCAGAAGCTGCATTATGGCCAGATCTCCAGGTGACTCAGATGCATTAAAGTTTGAGAAGCACTGCTGTTCCATTCCTACCACATCCCACCTCAGCCCTCCTAGGTGGCATCCCCCATTCCCTTTGAATGTGTCTTTAAAACCTACTTTCTCTGTGCCCTATTTGTTTTGGGTCTTACTATCCACTAGTTAAACTAAACCTTCCTGATGAATTAATGCCTGGTAATAGTTGAAATGTGCTATCATTCCCAGGTAACCTAGGAATTTTGGAAGAACTCTTATATGAACAATTATCTAATCCAGTGCTTTCAAAATATCTGAGTGTTATGGACTGAATGTTTGCATCCTCCTCCGCCCCCCAAATTCGTGTGTGGAAGCTCTAGCCCCCAGTGTGCTGGAATGGGGCCTTGGGAGATAATTAGGGTTAGAGGGGTTATGAGGGTGGGGCCTGCATGATGGGATTAGTGCTCTTTTAAGAAGTGACACCAAAGAGCTTGCTCTTTCCCCTGGCACATGCCCAAAGAAGAGGTCACGTGAGCACACAGCAAGATGATGGCTGCCTTCAAGGCAAGAGAAGAGGCCTCAGAATGAAACCTACCTTGCTGGCACCTGGACTTTGAGCTTCTCAGCATCCAGAACTGTAAGAAATAAATTTCTGTCATTTAAGCCACTCAGTCTATGGCGTTTGTTATGGTAGTCTGAGCTAAGACACTGAGCATAAGCAGTACCTGGCACTCTTGAGAGGCCCTGCATATTCTGATTCAGTAGACCTGTGGCCCAGAGATTTGTTTATATAGTCTACCCAGGGAGTATTATGATCGGATAATTTATTAATCCACTATTTCCCAAATTTACCTGGTTATAAGAATCACCTGAAGACTTGTCGCAAACTCCCAGGACTCTCCCGTGGAGCTTCTGATTTCGTGAGCTTGGGATGAGACCCCATGAATCTCACCCTAGATGATTCTGATAATTAGGTAATTTAGGGAAAATTTTTCTAACCCAAGGAACAAAATTGATGAATTTTGGACACTTGTTGTGGACCGGCAGGAAAATATTAGTGGGCCTCTCCTTTTAGGGGATCCTCTTACTGAGGTGGCTCTGGGAAAAGCTAGGAAGTTGGCGATGTTATTATTCAGGCCCTTCCGGCTCCCCTTGCAGTGTTCCTGCCTTTCTTCTCGGTGGCCAGAACTCTTCTCAGCCTCCTGCATCCAGGGATGCTCTCGGGTTCTGGACCACTTGGAAGGCATTTGAAAAGAGAACTCAACTGAGGTATATATGACAAATTGTAATTGAATGCAATGTTCTTCCCATGTGTGCTTGCAATTCAATATGGGGCAGTTCTCTTCCCTCTAATAAATGCAGGACAGTTTGGGTGCAGAATTGTGTGTGGGGTAGTGATGGGGGATAATAATTTTAAGGCAAGAGAACTTTCTTCACGCCCCTCATACCATCTTTCTTGAGGAGTCATCTAATCTAACTAAGCACATGTCACTTGGTTCCTAGTTTTTGCCATTACTTCTAACCAAGGCTGGCTCTGAAAAAAATCTCAGCAGAAGTGTCTATGAACCTGTCCAGGGAAGATTTTCTAAGTGTATAGACTTTGGAAAACTGTCACATTGGATTGTTCTTTTTGTCTTGTAAATGTCTTTAACATTTCTCAGTGCAGCCAACTCACCTTACTCTCTCATTTTCCAGCTGTAGTTTTGAGGGGTAGGCTCTGTATACCCCAAAATGGGTTTTCTGGGTGTGGAGCAGGAGGCATGGACGTCGGGCATGTGAGATGGAAAAACAGGATGTTAAAAGGAAAGGGCCGTTGCGCACTGCCCAGAGAGGGGTTCTACGGCGTCGCTCTGGGTTCCCCTCGTCACTGCAGGGGAAACTTTCACAATGTCCAGAGCCCTTGATATCCTGCAAATGAAGGAGGAGGGTGTCCTCAAATTCCTTGCAGCAGGAACCCATTTAGGAGGCACCCACCTTGACTTCCAAATGGGATAGTATATATAAAAGGGAAAGTGATGGCATCTACATCATAAATCTGATGAGAACCTTTGAGAAGCTTCTGCAGGTGGCTTGTGCCATTGTCGCTATTGAAAACCCTGCTGACGTCATTGTCATATCCTCCAGGAATACTGGCCAATGAGCTGTGCTGCTGCCACTGGAGCCACTCCTATTGCCGGCTGCTTCACTCCCGGAAACTTCACTAACCGGATCCAGGCAGGCTTCTGGGAGCCACAGCTTCTGGTGGTTACTGATCCCGGGCCCACCACCAGCCTCTCAAAGAGGCGTCTTATGTTCACCTGCCTTCCACTGCTCCGTGTGGCACAGACCCTCCTCTATGCTCTGTGGACATTGCCATCCCGTGCAACAAGGGAGCGCACTCAGCGAGTCTGAGGTGCGGGATGCTGGCCCAGGGAGTTCTGTGCACGGGTGGCACCGTCTCCTGTGAGCATCCTTGGGATGTCACACCTGAGCGCTGTTTCTACAGAGATCCTGAAGAGACTGAAAAGGAAGAGCAGGCTGCTGCTAAAAAGGCTGTGACCAAGGAATAATTTCCAGTGAATGGACTGCTCCAGCTCCCAAATTTACTGCTACTCAACCGAGGTCGCAGAAGGGCCTGAAGGTGCAGGTTCCCTACCGAGGACTGGAGCGCTCAGCCTGCCCCTGAGGACTGGTGTGCAACTCTCACTGCCTAGGCTGCTGAATGGGTAAGAACGCCCACTGAGTGGTCTTCAGCTGTTCTTTCACAACAGACTCTTAAACAGAAAATGAAAATAAGGTTGTCAGAAAATAAACAGTTTCTGAAAAAAAAAAAGTGGGAGAGGGCCACTTTATGGCACAGAAACTGAGGCCCCGTGGGGAGGGATTGCTCTGTGTTCCAGAGTCAGTTAATCGCAGGGCTGGGAATGGAACTTGGGTCTTCTGATTCCAGCTCTGCTTTTCTGAGTCATGAAAGTGATAAGAGCGAACGTTTGTTGAATTCTTATTAGGTACCAGGTGCTGTTCTATGATCACCACACATATTGTTGTGGTTCTGTGTATGCACGCTATTTTACTGTATATTGACACCACATGGGAGGTGGATACTATCACTCTCCTCATTTTGTAGATGAGGAAACTGAGAGCTGGAGGACGCTATAACTTAGGTCCAAACATCTTTTATTTGTTGAATGTTGGATCTCTGTGCCAGTTACCAGTTTCCTGTCTCTCAGCTCCAGATTCAGCCTCCAGTATTTGTTCTGGAATAATGGGCTGGACTTTTTCCACGTTTCTCCTTTCCAGGGGGTGATATTAAGCTTTGTCAGTAGAGGGAGCTGGAAGGACATTGCAGGAGGAAGGTGCTCTCCTTGCTCTGGCTGCTGTGTTTGCTTTCTCCTGCTCCTGCTGCCGTCGGTCAGTCAGGGACTCATATATGGGAGGATGTCCAGTGGTGCTCTGCCCTGGCTGTGCACCTGAGTGGGCAGTCCTTTAGCAACTTTGCAGCCTGGGCCCAGTGACCACCTTGCTCTGGCCCTCCTGACATGCTCCAGGCCTTGTGCCCACAGTGGCATCCTGACTCCTTCTTGTGTGCCCTCCCACCAACCTTGGCTGGCTTGTACTCCTAAGGTTTGCTTCCTGTGGCTCTCCTGCTATGGACACCATGCACTCCAGGCCCTGCACCTGCACTGGTGCTAGACTACCTCTGCGTGCCCACTCACCAGCCACAGCTTGCCTGTGCCTGGAAGGGTTACTGCTGCTTGCCCAGCAACTCTGGCCCTGCTGGCCCAGGCAACCCAGTGAACTTCTCCACCATCCTGTGGGCTACACGCACACCTTCTGTGAGGTCTGAATCTCAGCCTGGGGGAGGGACCCCCTTCCGAGTTTGTCCTTCCTTGGACATCCTCCCTTGGTCCAAGGTATCCATTAGAGTTCTCTTTATATCTTTGTAGTTATTTTCCTATCAGAGTTTAATAATTCTTTACGTTAAACTTCTGTTTAATTAGTCTCCTGATTTCTTAATTGGATTCAGACTGATACAGTCACCTTCCCTCTCCTGCCAAGAATAATCTCTTCAGCTCTCTACTTTGCTTTATTTATGACTTATTTATACAAAGGTATTTTTGTATGACACCAATAAGTCAATTGTCCTATCTTTTTGAGCTCAGGGAGTGGACAAGGTGATCTCTATTAACTGATTGATTCTACAACACATTCGTTCATAAACACTTTTACTTAGTGCATATTTTATTCAGGGTGCTGGGGTTCATAAGGAGGATTAAGGCACCATCTTTGCCTAGATGAGCTCACAGTCCTGCAGAAGAGACATAAGTTTAAACAGATAAATTAGAATACGATGTGATAACAATTATAGGTGGGAAGTGAGCACAACACTGGGAATATCATGACAGAAAGACTCATTCTGTCCAAGGGAATTGACGCAGCCCCATTTGAGCTGGATCTGGAAGCATTTACCCAACTCTAAAGTATGTGAAAAGTTGTTTAAAAAGATCACTATGTGGTGGGGCCGGCCCAGTGACGTGGTGGTTAAGTTCGTGTGCTCTACTTTGGTGGCCTGGGGTTCACAGGTTTGGATCCTGGGCGCAGACCTACACCACTCATCAGGTCATGCTGTGATGGTGTCCCATATACAAAATAGAGGAAGATTGGCACAGATGTTAGCTCAGGGACAATCTTCCTCAGAAAAAAAAAAAAAGATCACTATATGGTTACATATAGGGTTAGGTACATAACTATAGATTAAGTTTCTAAACTTTATGAGAGAGGGAGAATGTTAATATGCTAGTAAAAGTAACATGTAAAGAGGAATGGTAAAATATCACTGTGCTGGAAGTCAGAGGCCAGGGCCAGACATAGTCTGGGCTTTGTCATCAACTCACTGGGGGACCCTGGATGCTTAGTAAACTTTGTGGAACTATGCTTCTCCATCTGTAATTTGGGGCCATTAGATTACATAGTCCCAGATGTCTCTTCTAACTCTAAAAGGTATACAATTTAAAAGAGTGTATCTAAATAGCAGATGCAGGATTTATGAAACCAAAAAAAAAAATTTAATCAGAAAGCATTATGAGTTGGATTTTTTAGAAAAGTAAGGTAATGTTTGGTTAAAGAATAGAACACATCTTGAAGGAGATCTCACAAACAGTTATTTTAATCTGGATAAGTTAGTGTGTCTATTGCCAATTTATTTGTCTTCAAGAAATGTTTATAATTATGAAGTGCTGGCTCTGTAATGGATACTTTATATTTTCTGAGCAAAGGTTAAAGTCAACCCTGCCGACAGCCCTGATGTTTTGACACATCTCTAATTACTCTGGTGGCTATAGTTAGATGTTGCTGGGATCAAATGGTAAAAGGGAAAATTATCAGATCTCACATCGTGACATTTTTCAGAGGCTAGGGAGGGAAGCTGAGAAATAGATTCTTTAATGAATATCATGGGTGAGGAGGAAAATGTCCAAAATATTTGTCTATTAATTTATCAGTATGGTGGTGTTAAAGGTTTCAGAGAATATTAGTATTTGAAATTAAGATATTTAACACTGGAGGTGGCAGATGGGCTTTTCAACAAATTCTACTTAGTCTGTCTATAATAGCTTAGTAATATGACTGGGGAAATGAGCTTTAGAGTGAGTTTGCCTGGGCTGAAATTCTAGTTCCAGCACTCAGCAGCTGTGATAGCTCTGAAAGGTTACTTAAATTCTCTGAACCTTAAGTTTACAGATCTGCAAAATAAGGATGACAATAATGGTACTTACACTGTAGGATTAGAAGAGGTGGTGTATGTCATGCATTACTACAGTGTCTGGCAGAGAGAAAGCACTCAATAAAAGTCAAGATTTATTATGGTCACTAGAGCAAATATCTCAGGAAAACAATATTGAGGGCCAGCTGCCAAAAGGATGAGTACACATCTTGGATTAGGAATTTACTAATTGTGTATCCTAATTCTTTAGTTAGTCCATTCTGATCTTCAAATCCTGAGTTTTTTATTTGTAAAATTGAACTTATTATGTCTGCTTCCTTCCCTTATAGGATTGTGGTAAGAATCAAACAAGAACGTGTATGTGAGAGTACTTTCTGCATGTCATGGGCCGATGGAAGTGATTCCTGTGAAGCAGGATCATCTTTCCCTGTAAGGTTCTTCATTCTTTCCTCCACATTCTAGTTTATAGAAGGAGTCTTGAGTAAGACGTAGTAAGAGGACAGAAACTTATTTAGCATAATGGTACCTCTTTCCATAGACTATTCTATTGACTGTCTCTCCAAAACATACTGAACTCTGTCCACTTCTTTGCCTTCTTTGCTGCCATCTTGGTCCAAAATACCATCATCTATCACTGAGGGAAGTGGCCTCTTCATTGGTATTCTGCTTCTACTCCTGATCCCTCTTAAGCCATTTTCCACTCAATTTCCAGACCAATTGTTACTCTCCTGCTTAAAGCCCTCCAGTGGCTTCCCATCGTACTTAGAAAGAATAAAATCTAAACTCTTTACCACCAATTCATGCAGATCTAATCGCTGCCTCCACGCCCCCTTCTCCTCTTCATGTTGCCCACTACACGCTAGCCTCATGAGCCTTCCTTCTATTCTTTAAGAAGGCCAAGTTCATTCTTAAGAGCATTGACCTAGTTCTCCTGCCAGCCCAGAATATGCTTCCTCCTGATGGCTTCCCCCTGATCCTCTTGCAGCTGACTATTTCTTATCATTCTATGGTTTCCCCAGAGAGGCTTTTTCTGGCCATTTTATTGCACTGTCCTATTTTAATTTTCTCCATAGCTTTTACCACCATCTGATACTTTCTTTGAAGGTTAGCTTCAGAAGAACAGCATCCTTATCTGTCTTATTTGACAGTTCATTCCTAGAACCTAAAAAATACCTGGCATACAATAGGGGCTAAAAAGAATCCAATAGTTGAACATATAAGTTAAACTTTGAAAGAGATAAATATTAGCAAGGAAATGCTTATTATTATTTTTTGGTTGTTTTGCTTAGAAGATTCTAAAGGACCTAAAATATCCTCAAGGATAGGACCTCAAAGACTTGGCTATATCTCCTTCATCTACTCACTTCGTGGAACCTAGAATGGCTCATAGCTTCTACAAGGATCTGACTCTCTCCTTTGGTAATAGAACTGACATCTCCTTTGGGAAGGATAACAAATGGAGAAAAAAGACTGAGGGCACCATCAGCAGTAGAATGGATCTGTAGCAGTAGAATAGCTCCAAGTAAATGGTTGTATATTCATAAAATGGGACATAAGAAAGCGAGACATACTGCTACATGCAACAGCACAGATGACTCTTACAATCATAATGATGACTGAGAGAAACAACACTATGCAAACTACACAGTGTATAATTCCAATTATATGAAGTTCATGAACAGGCAAAACTAATCTCTGGTGATTGAAGTCAGAACAGTGGTTATTGATGAGGTATTAATGAGGAGGAGGCATGAGGAAATCTTTTAGAATGTTGGAAATATTCTATATTATATACGTAAAAATATATCCCCTTTTATATTTAATACAACTCAATGAAAATATTTTAAAAATCTGTGGGTGTAGCCATAAAAAAAAAAAGGCTGAGGAGGGGGTCATGGGTAAAAAGAAAAGAGAGGGGGATGAGAGCCTGTGCAGGTTCCTTTAAGATAGACACAGCATGGACCCACCATCCTTGGGCTCTGTGGGTAGGTGAGATAAACCAGTGTGCTACTTCCCATTCAGACTTTACCTATAGACCCTTCAAGACCTAATCAACCTAATCATGGGGTCACAACTCTAGTGCCCAAAGAAGGCTCAGGAGATTCAACCTGGCTCAAGAGTCAAGATTTTAGTGGCAAAAACAAACGTAGGATATGCTGAGCTCTGGAATTTTTTAAAAACAGCATAAGCAGTGATGCATATTGCATGCAAAATTTAGCTGCATGATAATGAAAAAGCAATGAGGCTGACTGCTCTCTGAATTTTTGTAAAAAACAGAGCAGTGTAAATCTCTCATGCACACTGGTCACAGAGGCTTTGATGGCACAAACTAATCAAGGGAAAAGCCCTCCTAAACCCCCTTCATGTACAAATCCATATTTTCCTGTAGGTTAAGATGCAATGTCTTTCTCAAATATCGCATTCCCCTGAACTCTGTGGAGGGAAGGTCGTGGGAATAGGGTCAACTGGCAGGAGACATGGCATTCTGAGGCTTGTATAGCCATCTAATTAGATGAAATAGCAGTCAATGCCAATAGACTGCTACTTGGATGATTTGCATTCTCCATAAATTATGGGGTAGATATTTATCCTTTGTGGAAAGGGGTTACTTTCCTCCCTTTTGGCTCAGATTTCCTCTGATTTTCCAGAATGATCAAGTGCTTGGAAATAAATTTTGTGAGGTTTGTTTTATTTTTAAAGACATGAGGGGGATGCGTGTGCCTGAAAAGCCAATTCCTAACGTGAAGTCCTTTCCTCCTCTTACACACGAAGCTTGCATTTCCGTGAGCATTCGTGGCTGGCATTTCGAAGAGCATCGTGCTTGCAGTTCTTTAAAGAAGACTCAAGATTGGCTTAAAGAGTTGGCTTGAAAAGCACAGCTTGTTTCCTTATTTCAACAGAACAAAATAGCTCAGCTAGTTTGCAATCTGCAGCCATCCAGAATTGGGTAGCATGACAGTAAGTGTTGCTTTAGTTCCTGTCTTTCAGAATCCCTGTGGGTTTCCTCTTTGGTTGCCCCATTTTATCTGACTGTTCTTAAGTATAAGCCACCTTCCTCCTACTCTTTGTCCAGGTTTCTCCAGCCTATGCTTACAAGTGGAACTATAGTGTTGAGAATAAGCTGGTTCTCTGGCTTTTGCTCTTCTGTTCACATAGGATCTTAGGTTCCTGTGAAGTATCCCTCAAGTATTTCTAAGTGTCCCCAGTGGGTATCTCATATGTGCTTACAAGCCAGTCAGGCTTATGCTAGACACCACCATGTCACCAAACAATTTTGTGTCTGTGACAAGTGAGGCCCGGCAGCCTTTGAGATGGCAAAGCCAAAGTGGGAAAGAATGTGTAATGATTTTAAAATATGGCTCCAAATTCTTTGATGTTCCTTCAATCGAGAAGTCAAGTCTGTGTTCCTTCCCCTAGAATCTGGGCAGGTCAGTCATTGCTTTGACCAACAGAGTATGGCAGACATGGTGTGGTATGTGGCTTCCGAGGTTAGATCATAAAAGGCCATGCACTTCCACTTGGCTCTCTTGGAGTGTTCTCTCTCCAGGTGCTCCCTTTTGGGATGCTCTCTCTCAGAGCCCAGCTGCCACACTGCGAGAAGAGCAAGCCTCAAGGAGAGGCCACATGTAAGTGCTTTGATCAGCAGTCCCAGCTATATCCAGACTTTGAGTCATCCAAGGCAGACATGCGAGTGAAGAAGTCTCCAGAGAATTCCAGTGCTCAATGGTCTGAATCACCCTCATCCCTCTCACTCTTCTTAGCTGAGGCCCCAGACATTGTGGATCAAAGATGAGCCTTTCCCATTGCTGACCTCTCTGAACTCCCAACTCTCAGAATCATGAGATATGGTACAATGATTCTTGTTTTACACCTCTCAGTTTGGGCTGGTTTGTTGTGTAGCAATAGACCACTGGAGTAGAATGCCTTACTTTCCTTTTGGATCTTGTGCTCTGCTTTGCAGAGGTGTCCTGAGCAGTGCTGTTTATGCCTCTGAGCTCACTCAGACTCAGAATTGCCCTTCCATCCTACAGCTCAGGCTTCTTTACTGGGTGAAGCCTTCAGTGCTCAGTTTCCTCTTTCGTTCATATGAAAGGCTGAGAAGCCTCTCTATATACAGAGGCCCATTGAGCCTGTCCTACATCTTCTCCAGACTTCTTTCTCTTGTGTCCTTAGGCTTCTTGTGGGCACAGTCCATAAATTTTCCAAACGAACCCAGACAATAGTTAATCCTAGTTATCCTCAATCTATTGCTAACTTGCTGACTTCCACTTCAATTAAAAAAGGGCTGATGTTTGTTAATTGGGCATGACATGAATAGGTACAACAGGGAGGGGACTAGATATTTCTGTTGTGATAGACACATGTAACCCAAAGGCCTCACCAGCTTGTAGGCGACAACTTGGAAGAAAAATCTCCTTGGGAGAAAAAATCCTTTGCCCTCTCTTCTTATGCTCAATTTTAAAATGGGTTGAAACAATGGAAATTTAACTTTTTTTATCTAGGGGATCCCACTTGGAAGGAAAATCAATAGCCTCACCCCAGAAAAGGAGGAGAAATAAAACATTTCAAGGATTTCTAGTGAGTACAAAGAAGCACTGATGACAGTGATCGCCTTTCTCATGATATGTCATCCTGGCCACCACAATTCTGTGGGGAATGAAGCAGCACAGTTGGAGGGCTGATATCTGAAGTTTAAATCAATTTCATGTTGGCCTTTAAATTGAATCACAAGCATCTGAGGTGGATGGGGCATTAGGAATTACGAGTCCATTGTCTTCAGTCACAGATAAATAAACTGAGGTTCAGGTGGTGTTTTTATATTCTCACATTACTAAACTCGGTGAGACTGAAGTCACTAGTTGGTGGTGATGTTTGGACTTCCATGTGGTGAGTCAATGAATTTTTGGTAAATGAATAAATTTAGAAGCACCTAAAAGATGTAGATAGTATGTTCTGGTTGCAATTCCTCTGCCTAGTTCTAGTCCTACCATTTTGGAATCTCAATCTTGCATCTGCCTGTTATGAGCTTTGTCCTTGGATAGTTCATTCAACTTCTCTAAGTCTCAGTTTGTTTATCTGTAGAGTGGGGATAATAACACATGCCTCAGAGAATTGTAGTAAGAATTAAATGGGATAATGAGGCAGAGAGAATGGTGCTCACCAAACTTTCTGCTCTCACATATTTCCCAACAACCCTTGAGGTTAGGTGGATCATGTGACTGGTTCTGGCCAATGAAATGTGAAAGTACTGTGTGTCACTTCTGGAATGAGGCATTAAAAAATTGATGAGTGATTTTCTAATCTCTTTATTTCTCTGCTCTAGCAACTGAGAAGGTAGCATATTACAGCTGGCATAGCTACAAGATGGTAGAGCTTCACTCAGCCTGGGTCCCTGAGTGACTGTGTGGAGCACAGATCCAGCTACTGTGAATTAGGTAGGTAGCGTAAATGAGAAATAAACTTATACGATGTTAAGCCATTGAAGACTTGAATGGTTTGTTATGCAGCATAAGATTGGGCTATTATAAGTAAAATGGTCTTATAGGAAGTAGCATGATATTATAATAAAAGCATAAAATATTTAGCATTGGCTTAATGGTTGGGCAGAAGGCAGTAAGGATAGTGATCTCAGAGGCCAGAAGAATGGCAATCCATGTTAGGTAGTGGTGAAATGTTTGGCAGTATTATCCTCTGCTATAACTGGAGAAGCAGATCATATTCTAATCAACTTTTAGTTCCAGGGAAAAGGCTGGAAAATATAATATTTTCTGAAAACATGCTTCACAAAGAACTACAGGTGAAGATGTTGGTCCATGGAATTTTGGGGAATCAAATAGAAAGAAGTCTACTAAATTTTTGAGAAGATCATAAAAGAAACCACAGTATGGCAGAGTCTTGGTTAGCCTAGATACCTGAGCAACTGTGTGGTTTAGAATACCCTGCTGATCCCTATTAGATGTGAAATGTGTGCAAGAAATGAACTTTTCTATGTTAACTCATTGAGATTGGAAATTATTTGCTACTGCAGTGGAAGCCTTGTCTATACTGACTAATATAGCATATAACAGCTTTAGTATAGTGCTCAGCTAGCACAGAGTGAACACTCTATAAGTCTTACCCTATACCTCTTATTATTGTTCATTACTTCTGTTGTTTTTGTGATAATTGTTAAAAGTGTGTGATTGTGGTAGATGGAGTCTAGATAAGTCTGATGGAGAAAGAGGATAATTCTATGGTAACCAGAATAAAGAGTAGTGTTACCTTTGGTTTACACAAGGATTGCAAAATGAAATATTAATAAGAGAAAGGGAGGCAGTGTAAATAAGTGAGGTGAGCTAGAAATTGGGAGAGCATAGCCTTGTGCTAAGGGTGTAGTCACTCTTCACTCCAGCTAATTCAGATCTAGTTTTTTTCAAGAGAGACTATAAAATAAAATTTTTATGTGGATTTCCCAAGAGTTTGAAGTTTTGCCAATTAATTTAAATATTTACAAAATACTCTATGAGCCATAGTTGGTGACCTCTACCAGAAGGTCAGCCCCTGGAACCAAAATGTCTGATAGTCCCCAGTGCCCCTGAGGATAAATTTCCTCCCACTTAATGTATCATAACTTGCAGAATCATAAATGTTCGAGGTTACTGTTTGTATTCACCTTCCAAACCCATCTGAAACTTATATTCCCACTGCAACATCTCTGCCAAATTGTCTTCCAGCTGAGGAATGAATACTTATGCAAGTAGGTGGCTCACTAATTTTTGAGGTGTAGCCTACTGCATCATTGGTATCTTCAAATTGTTAAAGTTCTTTCTATATTTGAGGTGAAATTTGCTTTCGTATAGCTCCTGCTACACTTTTTTCCCTCTGTGGCTTTCCTGTAGGCTTATAACCTGTAACCAATTTTTTAAAGCTGGTGATCAATTCACCTAATGACACTGCAGTGGTGCAGTGGACATTTTTTTTTTCTACTCAGCTGCCTCTCCTTCAAGCTCCCCCCATCCCCCCCCCCAGGCCCACCACTTCTTCTGGCAACAGACTTTGCTTTGACTATTCTGTGTATAGGAGCTCCAAGTCACAATATCTTGTTCCCTGCCTCCCGCCCTTCCTCCACCCCAAACCAGGCTACAGAGGATCCAGGGCTGGCCAACTATAATACCCCATCACCCAGGCTTTGGGGATTGGTGCAGGGGTGGGTATATGCGCCAAACTGGGCACCTTGGAGTCTTTTCTGTAGATTTAATACAGGGCTCGGTGAGAGAAAAATGCTGTCTGTCCTCTGGGCTCTCTAAGACTAGGAATGTCTGTAGTCATTTCCTTCCAACCCCAAAGTGTGCTGCATAGAGCCAGGTGTCTGTAGCCGGAGAAAGTGAGGATAAAATCCAGCAGGTAGCAGAGCAAAAAAAGAGAGAGAGCGAAGCGAGAAAGAGCGAGAGAGAGAACAACTTCTGATTTTCTGTGACCCTCTTCATCCTGTGTCCTTGTATTTCTCAGTTATGAAAAAAATAGTTGCACTAGTTTGAGTTGAGTTCCTATAACTTATACCACAAGGGTCCTGACTGATCTCCTAAACTGTGCTGGAGATCATGTTTACAAGAGTCCACACGTGATACTACAGTTTCACCTCCGCTTTGAATTATTCTATCCTTTTGCACATCGTTATTCAGAACATTTAAAATATATTTTGTAGTCAAGTCATCTGCATTTACTTATGTCTTAATTTCATATTTCCAATAAGTTTAAGTTATCATGCATTTTAGATACACCACATTCATTTTAGCTCGAATATTTCTGTGTTCTGTGGTTTTGTTTTATTTTTGTTGCAAGTGTTTTTGCGTTTTATGAATTTATTATGTAAACTAGCTACACAAAATCGATTCCCACTTTTTAGTGAGCTATTATGCTTTTGACAGTAACTGCGAGAAGATGTGAGGGCTGTGACTGACGTGTTCTACATGTCATACATCATAAAGCAATATTGCATCACGAAATACTAGTCCACATGCCTAATGTTATAGTCACTTGTTTGCAAGAAACTGCAGGCACTTACAATTTTTTTTAGTTTACTCCAACTCTTGTGAGTTGTGACCAGAAACAGAATTCTGTAGCAGTTTGCCTTATTGCTATTTCAAAGCAGGTCTTTGTGGTTAAGTACAATTTTCTACAGGAATCACACCCAGGGTAGTCCTATGAGCTGTGTCAGCCACATGTAAGGAGTATGACATTAGTGGAGGTTTAATGTGTTTTTCCACCTTGAATAGTCACTGACTGTCATTCATGCTTTGAAGACATTTTTAGGTTTTAAACATGATCATCACAATATTCATACCTGTCCAAGGGATGGTGCCATTACTATAGTTACCTTCTGGCTGACTGTATCCACAGAGTTCCCAGCATTCCTTCTTACACACCAGTCCAAGTGCCTCAACTTGGAAATTCTAAACACACTGGAAATGTTTTGTGAATAATAAGGAGAGCTAAGAAAAGAGATGCAGAGAATTAAGGTGGTAAACGTTTAACTTCATCCTCAGGTAAAGCATCCCAGCTCTCCAGGGTGAGTGGCTTTTCCTCCTCCCTTTGGCTCACATCTGTATGGGATATCTCATGGCAGGAAAGCTTTCTACACATCAAAATGGGTTGAAAATGAGATTTTTTTGGAATGGATGTGCCTTCTGAGAGCAATTTTTTAAAGCCGTAATTCTTATTAAGTAAGGGATACAACAGTTAGAAAGTCCCTAATGCCCAACTGGTTGGGGTTCACCCTAATTCAAGTTGTCAGTCACCAACTATATATGGTGATGAATGAAGGGGATCATTATTTTTATTCACATCTTCTATAGTAGATAAATATATCCCACTTCATTTTTTACTCTGAGGATGGAACGTTAAGATTTTTTTCTTTTGTTCTGTTGTTGTGGATTTGTTAAATATGGTTTTTATTTTATGAAATTATTTCTGAGGGAAGGCAAATACCTTATATCTTACTCTAATTTGTACCAGATGTTGGCCAGAATGTTACAGAAAACAACAGCTTTTAATGAAAATGTAACCACATTATACTACATACAATGTAGTACACATGTGCATTAATTTACAGTAGCAGGTAATAAACATTTTTTTTCAAATGCACTAATTAAATTTCAAACTTACATTTTAGGCTTTGCACTTTTTATTCACAAAGGTAGGTTTAAAAAAAAAGATTACTAGCCACTGGTCGCTGTATGAAAACTGGCATTGCCAAGGAGTTGCAGCCATATAGCCACAAGGAGGAGCTCAAACATCAAATTAAAAATGAACAGAAAGTATTAAGTGTGGCACATGCTGCTTTTGGCAATGCATTAAGGCAATATTTATTCTTATATGGAGGCAAGGTGATTTGTGGGCCTTTTGCCCAAATTAATATCATTCAGAGGCGTTTATGTCGATATGCTGGTAAGTATCAAAGTATTTAAATAAATATCATAATATAGCATAATCTATTCTTCACCCAGCAACCAGATGGGTCTTTAAAAAATGCAAGTGAGATCATGCCACTCCCTGGCTTGAAGCCTTCCAATGGCTTCTTTTCACTTTAAGAGTAAACTGTGCTGTCTTTACAGTGGCCTGCAAGGTCCTGCCTTGTTCTGGTTCTCACGTCCCTTTCTGACTCCATCTCATGCCTCTCTCTCCACAGATCTGCTGCTGTAGCCACACTTGCCTTCTGACAGGTTCTAGAATGACTCCTTGTCTGCCTTAGGGACTTTACACTTTTGGTTTCCTCTGCTCTTCCAGATCTTTGCATGCCTGCCTCCTCATCCTTTGGAATTCGGCTTCAATGTCACCTTCTAGAGACTTGTTTCTTGATACCTGCTGAATGTAGGTTGGCCTGCTCTCCCTCCTCTCCTTATTTTCCATCCTCTTTCTCTGTTCATTCCTTCTTAGCATTTATCACAAGCTGTAATTCTTTTGGTCATTTATGTGTTTACCATTTATTTCCTGGCATCTATATTTGAACATATATTAGAGCAGGAACCTTGTCTATTTTATCACTGCAGTACCCACGGTGCTTAGGACCATTTCTGGCACAAAGTATGTGTGCAATAAATATTTGTTGAATGAGTGAGTTTTTGTATTTGAAACTTACAGAACATGACTGGGTCCAGTCTGGCCTTGAAATAAGAGCTGTGGAAAGAGTTTTTAAAAATTATTCTCCTACCTCAATGACCTTGACTCATAGTTTCAAGGGCCACTTGCTGATTCCCCAACAATACATGTGCTATTCCTCTGCCCCCAAGAAGAGGCAGCAAATGCACACAATGAAATCTAAAGGGCTACCAGGATAGATTACTAGCAGCATTGCTGGACAAACAAAATTAAAATTAAGCAAAATATGCCAACATCTTCCACTGCTGTTTGTATTATTTGACCTGTGAGGCATGAGCTTTTTGGGAGGAACAGTGTCTTTGGCCCCATCAGTTGGCACTTACCTGGTGGTGTCACCAGGATCACGGTTTCAGAGGTGCTGATAGGACTGGCTCTCAGTGACCCCATTTGTCATATGTGAGAGGATATTTGGCTTGTTTGAAGCTGCTGTCCTTCCTATAGAGGTGTTTGAGAAGGCCCTCATGTATTCCCTCCTCCAGGAGCCCATCTTCTTTGAGTATGGGCAAGCAGGATCCTTTAAGATCTGATCTCATGTTCACGTAAGTGCGCGAAGAAAATTCCTGGCTCTTCTGAAACCATTTAACTCATTAATCCTAAGTTTCTGCCAAGTTTATTATTTCACTAGGTATAATATATTTCACTTTATATTTGGGTTTTGTAAATAGTTTCTGATTCTTTCAGTAATGACCAGTACTTATTCACCGTTGTTCATTTTCTCCTTCTTCTCGGGAAACTTTTTCAAAGTAGTATATTTATTTACCAAGAAAATAAACACTTGCTTTCTGGAAATGTACTCATGGAAGATTCCCCAAAGAAATACATTTGATCTTTCCACAGGAAGAAAGTTGGCATATTATCTGTTAGGATGGCCATTCCAAAAACCATGCTTACATATTTTAAAATTTGCAGAACAAGGAAAGAATTAATGATTTGCATGTATTTTGTTTATTACTCTCAGGAATCACTTTGTCAGGATAAGGTATTAAAAAATGTCCTTGTATTTCTGAGAGAGTTGGAAAAAATAACTACAATTGAAATAGAGTACTGATTTCTTCTCACAGGTCACAGCTTAATGGGGAACAGAGATACTCAACACTACATGACATTTTTACAAGGATGCAATGAGAGAGGATTCTTTGACTTAGACGTTTTAATCTGTAACATTGCGCTACATAGGATTAGGTGGTTGATGAAGGTGCGTGTTAAGATAACTATTGTTTCTGGGTGATATTAATCATGTGATGGTGACATAGTTGTGTTGTTAATTATTTTAACTAAAAGATAGGGGTACTTGGTCTTGTGACTTTAGCTGTTGGTGTCACTTTTAGTTCCAAGTATATATGGTACTGTGCTCCAAGGTATCTGTAGATCCAAGTGGTAGATTAGATTACAAAAATAGCCTTAATTCTCTACGCATCCCTGGACACATATCCTTTGCAATGGGACTTTGCAGTAACTGCCATTAGAAGGTGGAATCTATTTCCCGCCTCTTTGAATCTGGACTCGTCTGACCACTTACTTTGGCCAGCAGAAAGTGGCTGAAATTACATTGAAATGACATTGTATCAGTTCTAAGCCTAGACCTCAAGAGGCCTTGTTTATTTCTGTTCATGCTGGTTTCCCTCTTCCTTCAACATGAACAAGCCTGGGCTAGCCTCCTGGAAGGTGATAGATCGTTTGTAGCAGAGCTGAGTCGGTCCAGCTGAGGACATCCTAGACTAGCCAGCTCCGAGCTAACCTACCAAATGATTGCAGCTAAATCAGCCCAACATGGGCCAGACCAAAAGAAATCCCTGGCCAATCTGTAGAATCAGGAACAATAAAAAATTGTTACTGTTTAAAGCCACTGACATTTTTTTTATTTGATAAATTTGATATGTTACTTTTTGAAAATTTAAGGGGTACAGTGTGTTACTTTGATACATTTATATATTATAATATGATTGCCATTGAAGCAATATTTATTACCTATATCATTATAGTATAATATTATTGTCTATATTCATTATACTGTACATTAGATCTCTATGGTTTATTTATTACTCGTTACAAATTTGTACCCTTAAGCACTGTCAATCCTATCCCCCCACCCCCCATCATCTGGTAGCTACCATTTTACTCTCACTCTCTCTCTTTTTTTTTTTTTTACAGGTTTGACTTTTTTAGATTACACATATAAGTGATATCATGCAGTACTTGTCTTTCTCTGCCTGACTTATCTCACTAAGCATAATGTGTTCAAGGTCTATCCATGTTGTCACAAATGGCAGGATATCCTCCTTTCTCATGGCTGAATAATATTCCACTGTCTATATATAGTCTATATATACCACATCTTTTTTATCCATTCATCTGGGCATTGATGGGCATTAGGGTTGTTTACATATCTTGGCTATTGTGAATAATGCTGCAATAAACATGGTTGTGTACATATCTTGACTAAATCCTGTTTTCATTTCCTTTGAGTATATACCCAGAAGTGGAATTGCTGGATCATATGGTAGATCTACTTTTAATTTTTTGAGGAATCTCCATACTGTTTTCCATAGTGGTTGGACTAATTTACATCCCCACCAACAGTGTATAGGGGTTCTCTTTTCACCACATCCTTGCCAGCATCTGTTGTCTCTTATCTTCTTGATGGTAGCCATTCTAACTGATGTGAGTTGATATCTCATTGTGGTTTTTATTTTCATCTCTCTGATGATTAGTGATACTGAGCATATTTTCATGTGCCTGTTCGCCATTTTGATGTCCTCTTTGGAAAAATGTCTATTTAGTTCTTTTGCCCATTTTTCTGGATTTTTTTTTGTAATTAGGTTGTATCAGGTCTTTATATATTTTAGATATTGACACCTTATCTGATATATGGTTTGCAAAAATTTTCTCCCATTCTGTAGGCTGTCATTAGGAGGTGGCATTTTGTTAATTGTTTCTTTTGCTGTGCAGAAGCTTTTGAGTTTGATGTAATCTCATTTGTTGATTTTTGCTTTTGTTGTTTGTGCTTTTGACATCATGTCTAAAAAATCATTGCCAAGACCACTATCAGTGAGCTTCTTCTCAATTTTCTTCTAGGAGTTTTATGGTATCAGTTCTTATGTTTAAGTCTTTGATCCATTTCTAGTTAATTTTTGTGAGTGGTGTGAGACAGGGGTCCAATTTCCTTGTTCTGCATGAGTCTCTCCAGTCTTCCCAGCAGCATTTGTTGAAGAGACTATCCTTCTCCCTTTGGGTGTTCTTGGCTCCCTTGTCGAATATTGGTTGAATGTATATGCTGGGATTTAATTCTGGGCTCTCTATTCTGTTCCACTGGTCTATGCGTCTATTTTTATGCCAGTACCTTACTATTTTTGTTACTATGGCTTTGTAGTATAGTTTAAAATCAGGAAGTGTGATACCTATGGCTTTATTCTTTTTTCTCAGGAATGTAAAGCCACTTAATTTTGAGTTGATTTGTGACACAGCATTATTGTGGCAATAGCTAACTTGTATACCATTGAACATGTTTCTGGGTGACAGTGACTATATATAATAGATGGATGCCAAGTGTGGCCTTTGGTAGTCTTGTGAGTCTGAATGTTTAAGTTGAACCTAAGAAGATCTGCAGTGGGTACTGCAGACTTGGCATAGATCCATATGTCCGGCTGCTGGTACTCTTGAGATATCCTCTGGCCTGAGAAGACTCCATGACAGATTCTCTGGACTGTGTATGTATGTTTGGGGTGATTTATCATGTGTAAAGTGTATACCAGGAGATTAAGTGGCAGGCTGCCTGTTCACCTGGGGGTTTCCTGACCATAGTACCAGCACATCAACAGAAGTGCCATCTAAGCAACTTGCAAAACTGCAACATCCCTAATCTAAGACAGAGTATATGGAGAGGGGTTGTCTGAAGACCTTAGGGGGCAATTATGTTGCTGGTAATATTGATCAAGAGTGGCTATTCTTTGTTAAAACCAAAGAGCACTCACAATTTGGGGCTCTCCAGACCCCCGCGGCCTGTCACAGGAAGAGCAGGAGAATTGATGCCCACCTCAGGCATGCCTGTAACCAGAGGGGGCCCTTCTTTTGGGAGAACTTAGAGAAGTCCTGGCCGCACTGCCATGTCTGCCCTTTGCCTAAAGAGGGTGTCCAGATCTGTGCAGGATGATTCAAGTGCTCAAGCAATGGTCTTTAGAATCTTTCTCCATCTCGAGGCCCTGTTCTGCTTTGTGATGGCTTCATTCTCAGTCAGGCTTTCCCTTGGAAGAGGCAGAGATGGCCACCGGCAGCTCTAGGCTTCCATTTTACCAGTGTAGCAACCATAGAGGGAAGAGCGTGCCTCCTACCCTTCATTCCAGCGGGTGTACTGTGGCTGATGCTGCCTTGGCTTGGAACTCATGAGCTTCCTGAACAATCACAGAGGCTGGGGTGATGAAAACTCTCACATGGCTACTTAGGAGCAGGCTGTTTGGGACATATGAAACACAGCCTGAGACTGGAGAAGGTGGTTTCCCAAAGAAAAATTGGAGGGCTATGATTCAAGGAAGTGGGAAGGGATGCTGGGAAGGCTAAACAATAGTTGTCCACAACAGTATCACTGAGGATCTAGGAAGCGTATAGAAAAGCAATTATTTGCACTTGTTTAATATTGTCTCTATTACTTAGAAGCTACTGCAATGTGCAAAGTCAAAGACAAGGGCAAAAACTAGGGCTTAAACACAGAAGTACCTTAATATATGATGGTGAGACATTCCAATGTGGTATGTGACAAATGATAATCAGGGAGAAAAATGATAAATGCCATGATGTAGGCATAAATCCAGAGTTTATAAAAACCAGCAATGATAGTGACAACTCAGAAAATATTGGAGAAGAATTCTGGCATTCTTGGCTTTCACCCAGTAGAGCCGAACTCCTCAAACTTTAGTGTGACATGAATCACCTGGGGATCTGGTTAAAGTGCAGGTTCTGATTCAGTCTGGGGAGGGACCCAAGATCTTGCATTTCTACTGAGCTCCCAGGAATCTCTGACACTGCTGTTCAGGGAGCTTGCACTGAGTAGCAAAGCAGTAGAGAATTAGGTCATTGCATAGCTTGTACTGATCTGCTGTTTCTAAAGAAGAGGTGTTAGCATTTGGGTAGCATTAGGATAGCGTCCCCAGTGCAGCACTGGGTGCGAGAAAGCTTGTTGGAGGGGTCTCTTCTCAATGACAAGGCCTAGTGGGGCAGGTTGCATGACCCTGGAATGCTAATGTTGGCAGTTTCTCTTTCTGCTGCGGCAGCACTTGCAAAAGCACATTATGCTGCTAAATGAATTACACATAGTGAGATAATCACAGGCCTCCACTGCCAACAGGCAGCTCCCACTGGAATGAATTTGGAGAGGGAGAGTATTAAAAAAATAGCCAAACTGCAGGATAGTGGATAACCAGAAATATTTTCAAAATAAGCCATAAAAGGATGTTTGGGGAAAGTTAATTTTTAAATGTCTGCTCCCACTCTGTCGTATGGACTCCCTGGAAGACTGAGAATACCATTCCTTCTCTTTCTACAGCTCTCCCCCAGGCTGTCTTCAGAAAATATTGATTTGTCTCCTTGATTTGTTAAGCAGCAAATCCAACAACAAGTTTTAACTTGCTGACTTGAATTTTCCTAGCACGGTCATAATAAGACCCAGCTTAGAACAGGGAACGTAATTGTATTCTAAATTGAATCCTTCTTTTATGTTAGAAGGATAAATGGTGGCACTCCTCAAAATATTCTAGGACCAAATGTTTGAGTCCAGAACTAAAAAGATGAATAAAACAAAACAAAACAAATTGCGGAGGACCATAACACAGGAAATTCAGGACATACTGCAATTTAGGACCTAGCTATTTTTTAGGAAGTCATTGGTTGTTTTGACTTTGAAGTCATTGGTCAAAGGCATGATTGTTTGTCCTAAAATTGACCTTTTGAATATTTTATATTTGATTATTTTGACTTTGAAGCCATTGGTCACAGGTGGAAATTGGAAATTAGAATTTATGGCATAGACCAATATGTGTAAAGAGGGATTATTTAGTAGTATTTTAGAATAGTTTTGGAAAGGAATTGACGGTATGTACAACCATTCAGTCAACTGTTTTTTACTTTTCACCTCACTCAACTTAAATGACAAACACAGTGCAATTGGCACAATGCACATTAGATTGTTCCAACAAATAATATGCTCAGCTGTAACTCACTTGACCTGTCCTCAGATCTGTTTACCTTTTGGAGTTGGGAATAGGGGTACAGAAGGGATGATGCCATAGCTGGGAGCTTCATGACGAGTGTATGCCTGTTTGTTCCTGACATTAGAGTGTAGTGAGAAGGCAGAGTGACTTTGAGAAAAGTGATTTTGTAACTCAAGGGCTCCGGGTTCAAGCCTTGAGCTTCTGTTTACGATGGGCTGATATTGATGGGTTCATCTCTTTTCCACTTGATTTTTCTCATTCAATAAAAATGCAAAGCGATCTCAGTGTTATGTCTCACAAATATAATTTGCAAATAAGGTTAAGAAAATGAGATGGCATCTGGTCTTTATAACTGAACAAGTTATACTTCTCCAGGAGGCCTTCCCTGATCACCCTGTGCAATACCTCCACTGTGGCTCCCTGCCCTGCCCCCATCTCACTGCAGCCCTGATCTCCCTGACTCTGAGCTATCTTTTCCATAGTATTTCTCATCTTTTCACATAAGTTATCATTTATTTATTTATTATGCTCATTGAGTATCTCCCTCTTCTAGAATATCAGATCTACGAGAAGAGGAATCTTTGTATCGTTCACTGATGTATCCTGCATGCCTGGAACAGTGCTTGTTCGGCCCTTGCTAGATTTTCAATAAAGGAAAGAATATATATTTTTTAGCATTTAGAATAAGTTTTTTCCCATTTTCATAGACCAGGTTGAAATTAAAATAGGTATATAGCCATCTACTTATACCATGTCTCAAACACAATAAAAATATCATGGAATAATATTTCATACCTTTTTTTCCAACTGAGGAGAAAGCTTTTTTTTCTGTCATGGAACAAAAGAGACCACTTGATATGGCATTGATGAGAGTTCATTTGGTAATAATAATTTCCTTTCCATATAGATCAATTAGCTTTTCCCAAAGTGTGCAGTTAAACCAGCGTTTCTGAACCTTGAACTATTGACATATTGGGCCGGATAATTCTGTGTTGTGGGGGGGCAGTCCTGTACATTGTTAGGGGTTTAGCAGCATCCCTGGCCTTGATCTACTAGGGACTAGTGTCACCCCCTCTCCTACCAGTTGTGATAACAAACAGTGTCTCCAGATATTGCCAAATGTCCCCTGCTTGGAGCCACTTAGTTAAACCAATCAATATAATTTTAAATAGACTCATTGGCGGGGCTGGCTTGGTGGCAGAGTGGTTAAGTTTGTGTGCTCTGCTTCTGGGGGCCTGGGGTTTGCAGGTTTGGATCCCGGGCATGGACTGATGCACTGCTTGTCAAGCCATGTTGTGGCAGCGTCCCATATAAAGTAGAGGAAGATGGGCACGGATGTTGGCCCAGGGCCAATCTTCCTCAGCAAAAAGAGGAGGATTGGCAATGGATGTTAGCTCAGGGCTAATCTTCCTCACTAAAAAAAAAAAAAAAAAATAGGCTCATTGGCTTGCAAAGGTCTATCTTTAATCATTAAAGAGATAATAGCTGTCTTTCTTCAAGCACTTATGTGGTAGGCAGAATGATGTTCCCCTAGAATGTCCAAAGCTTAATCCTGGGAATCTGTGAATATGTTACCTTACATGGCAAAAGGGAATTTGCAGAATTTGTGATTAAGGTTAAGGACATTGAGATGAGGAGATTGTCCTGGATTATCTAGGTGGGCCCAAGCTAATCACACAAACCTTTAAAAGAGGAGAGTCTTTTTAGGCTGTGGTAAGAAAGAAATGCCATCATAGAAGGGTCAGAAAGATATGATGTGGCAAGGACTCAATCTTCTGTTGATGGCTTTGAAGATGAAGGAAGGGGGCCATGAGCCAAGGAATGCAGTGACCTCTAGAAGCTGGGAGTGGCCTTCAGTTGACAGCTAGCAGGAAAACAGAAACCTTGGTCCTGCATCTGCAAGAAACCAGAGTGAGCCAGGAACAGATCCTCCCCTTGAGCCTAGGGAAAGGAATGCAGCCCTCCTGACATCTTGACTTTAACCGAGCAAGACCCATATGGAACATGTGACCTACAGAACTGTAAGATAATAAATTTGTGTTAAATCACTAAGTTTATGGTAACTTGTTACAGAAATAACAGAAATTAATACAATTTATCATGCTGAGACTTTTACATATTAACTCTTTGCATTTTCTCATTTTATAGATGTCATTGGCTGAATTGTATCCCTAGCAATTTATATGTTGAGGTCCTACCATCTAGTACCTAGAATGAGACTGTATTTGGAGATAGGGTCTTTAAAGAGGTAATTCAGGTTAAATAAAGTCATTATGATGAGTCCTAATCTAATGACTGGTGCCCTTATAAAAAGAGGAGATTGGGATATATATACATACAGAGGGAAGACTGCGTGAAGACATATGGAGAAGATGGCCATCTACAAGCCAAGGAGAAAGGTCTTTAGAAGAAACCAACCTTGCCAATACTTTGATCTTGGACTTGTAGCCTTTAGAACTGTGAGGAAAACTATTTCTGTTGTTTAAGCCACTGCGTCTGCAGTACGTTGTTATGGCAGTCCTAGCAAACAATTCTAGAGACGACGAAACAAACTCAGAGAACACAAATAAATTTCCCTAGAACATATAGCTAATACAGCACAGATTAGAGTCTTCAAAATTCATGACATTAATCCATACACTAAGTGATTCCCTTAGCTGGTCAAGACTATGGATGATTCAGAGGATTCTAACTATTGCTAATTTGTAGAGGAAAAGTCTGAGGCATGCGTGGCCATGACATACTAGTTGTTGTCATATGTGAAAATGTTATTATTTTCTTCCCAAGGTTACTTTGAGAATTAAAATAGGTAATGAATACAAAAGCACCTTGTCATATGCAGGACACTGTACAAATGTGAGGTGGTGTTTATTATTAAAATGTTACTACTTCTGGAAAAAGAAATCAAGTGAGTGTTTTTCTGACAGCACCTTCCAGGCCTTCTTTTAGGTGTGTTTAGTGAATGTCCATTCTGGAACTCAAGAAGCAACATATGAAGTATTCTTTAAGCGAGGAGAGAAAGAAGGTACAAGAATCAGTGTTTTCTTTCTGTGTTTCCTTCTAAAAGGCAATTGATATATATTTTATTGTTTGAAATTCCCATTGGAGGCATTATCAAGTGTAATGTTCAGAAAGCCGGTGGGAAGAACAACAGCTGTTTAAAAATGAAGGAGAACTATCTACTCTGATTTAACTTGTCTGGTTTATTATGGGATAAGAGTAAAAAACAAACAGAAAAGGACTTGTGTATTTACTTGTGGTAAAGTTGACAAGACAGCTTTCCCACAGAAGAGCCACGTGTTCCATGAGTCTGTGGTTCCGTGTAATGTTCTTCTGGGTGAGAAAGCATTTATTTTGGTTTGAAACTCTGCAAGCTTCTCTTTTCACAGTATCTACTCTCACAAATGATAGTCTTTGTATGTAAGATAACAGAAGTCTGCAGTGACTCACAAGGGTGTCCCAGCCCCTGTAAGCTTGCTTCAACTGTGCCCTGGAGGAGCGGATTGTACACACACTCCCACGCTGCCATCAAATTCCTGATGAGGGCAAATTTAGTATCAACATGGAGAGCTGACGTGCTTTCTTGTAGACGTTACCAAAATAATATTACCTCCTGATTCTGGCATCAGCAACTTATACATATGCCATTTACTTTCTAGAATATCCTTTCCCCTCCTCCTTGTCCAGGGTGCTTCTATGCAAACTGCAAGTCCTAGCTCAAATTTCACCTCTTCTGTGAAATCTTTCCCGACTTTCCCAGACGCTGTAAATCCTTCACTCATCTATGTGCCCATAGTACCTTATTCAGATCTCAAATATACTATTTACTATCTTATGTGATAATGATTTATTTACCATTTTGTGTAACAATTATGAGGTTTTCAATGACAGATATATTTCCATGTTCCCAGCACTGTGCCTGAAACATAGCAGGTGTATCATATATTAATGAATTTCAGATCAAAGGAGGGGTTTTGGATAGTGTGTAGCAATAACTATTTAAAATAGCTTATTTAGCAACTTCTTTAAAGCAGTAACTTGACATTATCTTACCTATACACAGCAATTATATAAAGTAGGTCTTTGTGTTCCCCATTTTATGGATGAAGAAATTGAGGCCTGAAGTTAGGTGATTTGCCCAAGGTAATTTGGTTAGTAAAGGGCAAGGAAAATTTTCAAACAAGGTGGATGATGTACATTTATATGGGGAGTGGGTGACTACTGTTATAGGCTCAAGGCAAAATGGAAAAGAGTACAATTTTTTTGTCTTGAACATCATTTTGCCTCTCTTTCTTTTTCTCTCTCCTGCCTCTGTAATGTGCCTTTTGTATACCTACCAAGGCCTGATGTGGTAGATGGAATCATTGCTTACCGTTCTTCTCACCACCCCTGTGAATTGTAAGTCCATGGCTTTTGTCGTGTGACTTTGATGTATCTTCCACTAGAATGGGTAGAGTATTCTTCTCTATGCCATTGATGCTGGGCTTAGCCATATTACTTGCTTTGGTCAAGGGACTGTGAGTGGAAGTGATAGCTGGCCAGTTCTGAGCTGATATCTTAAGAGGCATTATGTTTGTGTGTTTCTGCTCACCCCTTTTACAATTTGTCATGAGAAGAATTTGCCTTGAGTAGCCACAGGTCCAAGAAAGGTGAAAGATATGTGGAGAAGACATGAACTTTACCTGAAGTTTGAAGCTGAGATGTTTCAGCTTACTGGTAGAGGAGACTTAGTAGTGAGAAAAATAAATATTTTCTTTATTGTAAGCCACCGAGACTTTGGGATCATTTGTTATACAGAAAGAACTGACTAATACACTTGGCCTCCTAAAAGCACTCTGTAATCACAGTTGTGATCTCTTTCTTTCTCACCTAATCAATCAAACGGGAAGGAAAATTCCATTTATTTAGCAGACACAAAAGTGTAAGCTCCAAAAGAGCATCCTAGAGCCTGACATATAACACAAGTGGAAAAATGAATGTGAAATGTTACAAGTTTCTCTGAATGGTTTCCCCACTCTCTTCTTGTCCCCCTACATTGCTACTTTGTCGACACTTCCAATTCCTTCTTTAATGACTGCCTTCTAAATACAGTCCCTAGACTGTGTCTCAGGAGTATTGCTCAACAGCGTTGGCCTCTTTTTCTGTTTTCAGAGAGAAGGAATCTCCAGGAAGGTGCTTCTCTCTACCACTATGGCACCTGCCACCTCCTACCATCTGACTGCACATTATGCAAAAGTGTGTATGTGTGTAAACCCCACATTTGAATGTGCTTCTAGCCCTTCTCTCTCTAGAGCTCAGATACATATCAGGGGTGAGGGGAGGAGATGCCCAGGGCACCCCTCAGACAGAGCTCTCTTCCTGTCTCTCTCTCCCTACTCCATCACATGCCTCCCCCCACTACCCATTCTTTCCTGGTTATCCATATCCTCTTCCCATTCCATCCTGCACTCCTAATTGTAGGTCATAATCAGCTGTTTGGAACAAGTCTTGTGTTTCACTTTAAGTTTTTTGCTACATGTGTGCAACTTCATTGAGTCCTCATAGTGACTCATAAAGATAGGAATTACTTTTCCTGATCTTTCCGATGAAATAGTTCAGCTCATTAACATTGGAAGTTAAATTGGAATCCCAAGTCTGTCTGACTCTATCCAGTAGATCTAAGATTTTCAAACTTTTCTCCAACATTTGAGTTCTTTTTCTTCAAATTAAATCTTACCTGGAGTCTTTTATTCACAGAACACCTTGGGCTACAAGTAATGGAACCCTGATTCAAGCTGGCTTGGATGATGATGAGAATTAAAAATCTCACCTGACAAGAAGTCCAGAGGTGGCATGGGCTTCAGCATAGGGTCTTGGGCTCCAGACCCTCTTCTACATGGCTCTTTTGGATCTGCTTTCCTCTGTGTGATACATTCATCCTCAGTCTGGGAACAAGAGGAAGCAGTGGTTCCAGACATCCCATCTGGACTGGAAAACCTACAGAGTTGCAATTGGAGTGAACTCATCTTATGAAGCAGGGACATTTCTCAGAAGTTTCCCAACAGACTTCACTTTGTGTCTTATTGCCTACATCTGGTCACATGCTAGCTTTAAACAAATCCTTGGCAACCCTCATGATTGGCATATACAAGGCAAGGTTCACTCTGAAGCTGAGGAGAGAGCTCCCTTTGCCACTTGTGGTGGTAAAATTCTAAGATAGCCCCTAAGATTCCCACCTCTTGCTGTGCATGTCTTGTATAATCTCCCACCCTTGAGTGTGGGTGGAATCTGTGAATATGATAGGATAGTCATTTCCTTGATTACATTGTGTTATGTGGCAAATGGTCATGGAATAATCCCTCTCGTGATTATATTACAGACTGGAGGGAGATGGAAGTGTGAGAGGGATTCAGCACAAGGGAGATTCTAAGTCACTAGCTTTGAAGATGGAGGGGGCCGCATGGCAATGATCTGAGAGTCGTCTGTAGGAGCTGAGAGCAGTTCCCAACAGATGCAAGTGACCACAGGACCTGAATTCTTCCAACAGTCTAAATGAATGTAGAAGCAGATTCTTTCCCAGAACCTCCAGAAAGGCGTGTAGTGTGGATGACACCAGATTTCATCCTCTGAAACCCTGAGTAAAGAACCCAGCGCACCATGCCTGGGCTTCTGAGCCACAGAACTGTGAGCTAATAAATGGGTGTTGTTTTAAGCCACTAAGTAGGATTTATTATACAGCAATAGAAAACGAATACAAGTCATAAGGAGCTGAATTCTACCCATGGCCTGAATGGACTTGGAAGTGGACCACATCCCTCAGATGGCATCTCACTCCCAGCCGACACCTTGATTCAGTCTAGGATCAGAGAACCAAGTCACTCTGTGCCCAGACTTCTGACCTGTAGAAACTGTGAGATAATAATGGGTGTTGTTTTAAGTTGCTAAATTTGTGGCAACTGTTATGAAGCAATATATAACGAATACACCCCCCCTCCCCACCCTCTGATCACATTGGAGGAAGACAGCTGAAAACAATGGGCTCTGCCAAAACAAAGTGGAGGTTAGATGCTGGGTATAAAATAGATAACAACAAGATTTTATTAGCGTAATTTTATTTTCTGAGTTCACAAATATAATAAAGTTAATAAAGGAAAATCATAACACTGTTCTAAAGAATGTATGAAATTGAGGGTTATGAATGACAATTACTGCATCCAATTCGTTTCTCTATTTTCTTTGGGTTGCACACATCAAGACAATCCTGACTCACACGTATTTAGTAATCATGCAGTCAATTTAATCATTTTATATACTGTAGACATGTGTAGGCTTGAATGAAAAAATAGACACTGCCGAGCTACAACCTCTGTAATCACTGATACACTTACAGGAAGTCTAAACACAAAGAAATGATTGAATTTTTATACCAGGATTTGTATAAAATCAAATTTTTGTGATTGCACAGTTAATGAAGTCTCTAGAGTGTTTCAATTTGAAATGACATGTAAGGGTGCATGTTGATTTTATTACGGTATTTAAAAGAGATCAGCATGTAGATGTTTAAAAATGAAATTTGAATCCAGGCTTTGTGGAACACTGAAGCACCTTTGTAGTCCCCTAGGTTTCCATAGAAAATAATCTGAAAGTTCTTGCTCAGATCCTATGACTCCATGCTGACAGCTGCTGGTCCTTCAGTATAGGAACCTCACTTAGGAGAAAGCCAAGTGGACTTTTGTCGTTAATTAACAAATAAATACCTCATGTTAAGCTATCGTGAGGCTAAAATCCTGGTGGGGAGAGGAAGAGTGTCAAGTCTTGGACGTCACCAGTTCCTAGCCCTGTCGAGCTCATCTTCTTTGGATTGATGCTCCCCCGCAGTGGGGAGGCCAGGTAGTGATTTCTTGAACCTGGGATTCTGCATGTTTGTGGGCCATGCAGTGCTGGAACACACTTGTGATAGAGTCGACAACTGTGATCTTCTTGGGCTGTGGAGCTGGTCTGGCCTCGCCACACAGAGCAACTGAAGGTGACTTGCTCCTCTAGAGCCCAGGGACTGAAGCATGGCTTAAGCTTCTAGCCAATCCAGAAGACTAAATGTCAAGATGTCTATGAAACGGTTAGCCCAGTGTCTGGTACCTATTTAAACCTCAAGCAAATGACCGGCCCAATATCCCTTATCCAAAACCCTTGGGGCTAGCTGCTTTTTGGAATTTAGAAAGTTTTGAATTTCAGGGAGGAAATTTCTTGCAAATATCATATATTGTAATGTCCCTGGTAAAGTCTGGGGCAGCATCCCATAATCAAATGTAGTAATATTTTATTTTTGAGATTTATACTAAGTATAAATATTCATACTAAGTTGGCCAAATAAAGACTATAATAGCCCCCTGTATTAGGGACATTTTTAATAATAAAAGAGTTATAGAAAGATTTCCAGGAAAATAGAACATTTATAAACATATATGCATCTAACATCAGAGTTCCAAAATACATGATGCAAAGACTGACAGAATTGAAGAGAGAAATAGATAATTCAATGCTAATAGTTGAAGACTTTAATACTCCACTCAAAATAACTGATGGAACAATTACACAGAAAATCGATAATATTTAGAAGATGTAGATAATAACTAAGGATTCCCAAACTTCTAGCTCAAATTTGATTTGAACTAGCCCAGATCAGCCCAGCTGATCTAGCCATACAATATTTGATTTCCATGCTTATTAACTTAGGTTTCATTGATCTTTAGGCATCCCATGTGTGGCTTTTGGGGGCTTCATAAGCCTATAAAATATTATGCAGGTTTTTTTTTTTTTGTATATGAGTGAATGCATTTGGAGAAGATGTGTTCACAGCTTTCATCAGTCAGTTAACATACATTCTCTTGAGGGTGTACTATGTACCAGGTACTGGGCTAAGTGTTGAGGAAACAGCTGTGAAGAAGACAAATTCCTATGGAGGTGGGGTGGGGTGGGGCATTCAGACAAAAATCATAAGTAAATAAGATTACTTTAGATACTGATGTATGCTCTGAAGAAAACAGAATAGAGTAATGTGACAGGCATTGGCTTTGAGGGCCACTACTTTAGCTGGGGGAGTCAAAGAAGAATCCTCTTAGGAGGTGGCTTTTGAAGGGTGAAAACAGAAGGAACGTACTAATATCCTGAGAAAGGAACAAACGTGTTATGTTCAAAAGAGTGAGTGAAAACCAGAGCGGCTGGAGCACAATAACCAAATGGGTGAGTGGAAAGGGATGATTTTGGAGCAGGCAGTGGCCAGATCATGGAGGGTCTTGCAGGCCATGTTCCAGAATCCTATCAGTTCTGTTCCACATTCCGTCAGTCAGGACCCAGCCACAGGGACACACCTAACTGCAGGAGTGTGGGAGAACTAGGGCACGAGTGAGTGTTAAGTATCTCAGCTACAGTCCTTCAGAAACCATGTGCCTTCCATAACCCGTTTGCTTATGAATGGATTGTTCAAGATGTAGCTGGGGCGTTTCATTTATTCTCTTAAGCAAAGGGAATCACAGAATCTTTCCAGTGGCCTCAATTTGCCTCCATGGTGGACAGTGTTTTTTTGGTTGTTTTTTGTTTAACTGCAGTCTATCTGCATCAAAATAGTGTTCTTCAGTTTCTAGAAATTGAATCCTTATCTGTTTTATAAATTGAGGCATAGAGACATTAAATTGCATTAGAAAAAATATGTATTTCTGGGCCATCAAATCTGTTACCTTTTAGGGAATTTGAAGAGTCTCTCTGGTATGATTTTAGCCTGTGAATTTTTGAAGAAAGTTTTTGTTTCCTTTTCTATATTCAAGACTCAGTAACAAATTAGGCTTGTCTTACCTTGTTTCCAAGTTAGTTTCACAGGAAGAATAATGTTAATGCTTTCTGGCTACATGGGCATATATCTTTACAACTACTCAAGATGCTTCCTGTAAGTTTCTCTAGCAGTGCTCAAAATATTGATAATATTTGTTTTCAAGGAAGTGATGGGCTGAATAAACATGATTCTTGGCTGGAGACCCATAGTACTCTTTGTATGACATTTTTGAATACTTATATGAAGTCATCTCTTCACGAGAACACCTTCTGGTGTTACCCAAATTACACTCTGCTGAAGAGACAGCTCGTGACTCATGTATAAAGGGATCATTTGTAAGTTTTCTGGGCAGAGTTCTCGTCTTCAACTTGCATTTATTGTCACTATTCCATTTAGGTGAGAATGCTGTGTGAAGCAGCTTTCTTAAAAATCATCTTTGAGTTTATTAAGTGAGTAACACAATCCAGCACTTGTCACATCCATTTACGACTATTTACATATGTGGTATCTTAAAGAGAGCTAGAAAATTATGAATAGGCTATTCATTTCTCAGATTATTAAAAAATGAGGTGCTAAGAAAGAAATTGGTTCTTTTGTAGTTTTATATTTCCTCCTGAATCTTGGCTGACATTCCCTGCTCTTGGATCCTGTGGGAAACTTTCTTATAGGTGGTAATGAGCTTCTATCAGGGATCATAAATAGGCAGCCCAACCCACAGGCCCTGTAAGACCCAAGAATTTGCACAGTGTTAAACAAATTCTCAGCATGAAGACCTTTACCTGGGGCCTTCCTGCTGCAGTTTACCCTCGTCCCCATTTCTGTTTTGTATTACGCTACTCGTACATTTATATGAAGGACTCGGCCCCTGAAGAGTATATGGGAGTGCACTTCAGTTTCTAGAAGATGGCTCCCTAATTTTCTCTTTTTTGAAGTATCATGCCTTTTTGGCCCATTTTGGGATTTCTCAAAACTCAATGACATCTGGCAAAGATCTAGTCTTATTTTCTTTCCTGGGTCCCACTTTTATAGCAAAGCATTCTACACAATTGAGAAATTAGCTGCTGGAGTTCGAGCCTATGAACAACAATCAAGATCTGGGCTGCCTCTGTGACCTCAGGGTTCAGGGCCTGTGGTGTGCTTGGCCATGGATACTGTTCAAAATATTTATGTAACTTCTGACTCGATGCATGAATTTTTAATTACTGTGTATCTGGGGGAAGGGTTTGGGGTTAAGATACTGCCAATTATTTACTTTGTAATACTTAGCACACTTCGTATCACTCTAATTTTCATATGAACCCGATGTCCTAAACAAACAAACAAACTCTAAGAGATTCTAAACCTGCACCGTCTATTACGGTAGCCACTAGCCTGTAGCTAATGAGCACTTGAACTATGACTAGTCCAAATTAGAACAAAGATGTGCTGTAAATCTGAAACACACATCAGATTTCAAAGACTTAGTGTGAAAATAGACTATAAAATATCTTCTTAATAAATATTTTCATATTGGTTACATGTTGAATAATAATATTTTGGATCTATTGGGTTGAATAAAATATAGTATTAAAATTAATCCACCTGTTTCTTTTTTCCTTTTTAAATGTGACTATTAGAAAATTTAAAATTACATATGTGATTTGCATTTGTGACTTGCATTATATTTATATTGTACAGCATGGTTCTAAACAATTAATAAAGACTGTTAAACCCTAGTACATGTTAATGTTTAGCACAGATCACAACTGAGAAATATTTACATTTAATGGTGTTGGTGGGACTAAGAGTATTTGTCATCTATCAGTCATAATTAAAATGCCAGTAAATCCTCATTGAGTCAGGACACTTATTTCTTGCTTGAGTTCATCCATTCATCTTCCAACACTTTGTCTTAAAAAAATCTCTCCCAAATAGATTTAGATATGCATGTTCTGGGTCTGAAATAGTCTCATTGCTTTTAGTGGATTACAGTTGAAAAGGAGGAGGCACATGGTTTGTTTTGACAGCTAGGAATGCAAGAGACTTTCTAGTTTAGATTTAACATTCCATCTGCTGTGTTTTGCAAGCGGAAGAGCTGAAGCTTAGTGAAGAGGGACCTGATGGAATGGGGCGGTGGTGGTTCTGTTTTATCCTATGTCTTCCTTTTTTTTTTAAACTTATAAGCTAAAGAAGAGACATAACAAACAACATCACTGTGCATTAGCAACCTTGCCAAGTGTAACAGATGAACATACTTCTATTGAGTATCACTTGGTCTTAGCCAGTCAGATTGCTCACTGCTCTGCCTCAACTACTAGGGAAAGGCATCTCTTTAAAGCTATAGATTCCATTTCTGATTCAAAGAGATCTGCTTCTTATGGATTGCTAGAACAAGTCAAAAGCAGGAACCTGCTTCCTTAGGTCAAATTGAGTAAATTTCTGATTGCTAGGTCTCTGTGGAGTTCATAGGTGGAAGGGATTCATAAGTAGGGACTCAAAGGATTTATTTCTCTTGCTAACATTTAAGCAAACTGATAAGTTCAGGCATCTCTTAACAGTGACCTGAGTGAATGGCTGGGGATTATAACAACTGCTTTTGTAGCCTGACTGCATTGAAATGCCTTAAATGAACTAATGACTCTGGCAGAGACTATTAGCTGTCCAACAAAATTCGTTCTTTCTTTCATAGTAATAAAATTGTAGTTGGGATATGGCTGGTCAGCTAGGGATTAAATTTTCCAAACTTTCTTGAAGTTATGTATATAGCTATGTGATTAATTTCTCTTCAGTGGAATGCAAGAGGGAGTGAGGTGTACCAGTTTTGGGCCAAGCCTTTAAATGGTGAATGTGCTTTCTACGCGTATTCGTTCCCCTTCCTGTAGGCTGGAAAGGCAGTGACCAGACTGACCTTGAAACTTGTAGATATGGAGCCTCTATCAGCCTGGGTCTGAGAATGACCATGTGGAAGAGAGACACCTGCTGCCTGGGCTCTTCTGTGAGAGAGGAATCAATTTTTATGTGTCTGAGCTGTTGCATTTTGGGGTTTATTTGTTACAGACGCTTGGCCTACCCTAACTAATGTAAACCCTACTAGTTGTTATTTTGGCAATTATCAGATTCGAAAATAAGGAAAAGTCACAAATCACAGAGGAGATAATTTTCCTTTTTCTTAGGATGCACTTTTATCTGCACTAGTCAAGATCTTATTTTCCTTGCATTTCAGTTCAGTTCAGTCTTGCGTTCCAGACATTAGTCATAGGGGTAGAAGAGATCTGAACTGGGAAGGGGTCGTTGAGTCCAAAGCCCTTACTTTCAGATGAGGAAATTCCTGTAACCTGACTGCCTGATGTGACATGTCTAGGGAATTGCAGGAATTGGACGAGAATTCAAGTTTCCTGTTTCTCATTCCAATATCTTTCCAATACATCTAGGAGGTGTAAATAATTTTCATCTAACATGGCAACTCTGACTGATCAGTAGTGCCTGTCCAGACTATTGTCTTCAAGAGTATGAAGCTGCTTTCTGGCCCATGGAGAGGAAAGAGAGCGGAGACAGTTATGCATTACATTCACCAATTCCACATTCCCAACGCAACCTCACACCAGGATGAGTTCTATGTTGTATTTTGGCAGTATTGAGAAAGTGCTTGTTTTATTTATCTTTCAAATAGTGACAACCTGAATGGAAAATTCTGATAGTGTCATCACTAACAGAACTAGCATTCCAGTAGAGTGGAAAGAACATGGGACTGGGTGTCTGGAAATCTAGGTTTTAGCCTTAGTTTTTTTACTAACTTGACCTTAGGCAGATCAGTTCACACACTTAAACTCCAATTTGCTCATCTTTAAGATAATGTTGTGAAACAAGATTCTATCCTAGGTTCAAATTTTTGTTATTCTATAGGACTATTCTATAAGAATGTAGGAATATCGTTGATAGTATTCACCAAACATAGTTCACTGCTCCTGTAAAATATAGCTATAATCTCTATCTATCTATCCATCAACATGACCTTCAGGAGACACATATAATCAAATTCACTAAAAAAAATCCAAGTGTTCATAATATTATGATTAAATACCATGAGAATATGTATTTGTATGGAGCTTTTATTTATGTTTTCACATTTGATCTCCATAACAACTCTATGAGATTGGCAGATCTTTTTTGTAGCATGGCATGGTGTGAAAAAAGGGCTTCATTTACAGGTAATAAAACTGTGGCTTGGAAAGAATAAGTAACAAAACCCTAAATCACATAACAGGTAAGTGAAGAAACTGGAGCTTGATTTCAGACCGGGTACACATTTTCTCTAGATCACACTTCCCCCACAATTCTTTAGAATTAAAAACAGTTGTAGTTGGCTTCAAAAAATTTTTATGGAGACTATTATTGTGTGTCTAGGGTGATTCATATTCTAGACACTTTGAGTTTTACTTAGTGAATTTTTGTTGTTGTTGTTGATGTATGTAATAGAGGTCACCAGTGTCCTCTGTCTTCTGTTTTTTCCAGGTGGGGTCAATGCACTCTGCCCACCTCTTCAGAGGTTTCACTTGGCCCTAGTTCTCTGTGTCTTCATTCTTGGCTCAGATTAACCCATTCTGTTGAGTCATGGTGGGTCCACAGCTTTTCCACCTAGCTTCAGTGTGACTCTTGGGTACGAATCAACTCAAAGTGGCCCATCATGAGATCGAGATGCTCCAAAGAAGAGTATGGGAGGATGTAACATCTGTACTGAATCAAAGTAATTGGTTGCCAAAATGTACTTCACTTGCTTTCCACTTTTCTTTCTGGGTTATGCTTTCATCAGGCAGCATTTAACAACTGAGCTATTGCATTGTGTGGTGAGCTTTGTACAACTGGTATCTTTCACTGTTAGAAAATCTTCGGGTTGCTTTACAAGACAAATGCTTATGAGTAGACTGTCATGGCAAATGGTTTAGAAAATTACTTTGAGGATTCTATCATCTTCCATTCAAAGGGAAGTATCTGTCTTATTTCATACCTCTCAGGATGTTCTTTTGGAATAGATGGAGAAATATGGACCCAATGTTAGTGTGGTTATGTGGATTCTTACCTGGCTCAAAAAGCGTTAATTAATTGGCTCAACCAGATCACGAGTGCTAGTCTTGTTTGGGCCGTGTTCTGTTAAACATTTTAATTACAATTTGGATGTAAGACACTTAGAATTTGCCTAAAAAATTTTAGATGTCACAAAATATTGGAAGAACAGGTAATGTATTAGATGACAAGCTGTTCATCAAAAACTATATTAATAGTCTATAATGATGACCTGAAACTAACAAGACATAATTTCTGAATTTAAGTCTGAAAAATAAAATCCTTTGTGAATGTTCATAAAAAGGAAGACTGAGTTTAGTAGCACTTCATTTGCAAAAGATTTAAGTTGATTACAAGCTGAATATGAGCTAACAATATGTATGCAGCTGCTGGGCAGGCTAATGCAATCTGAGGGCAGTGTTATGAGAATATGATATTTGGATTTTTGTAGATGATGGCTTTATTGTAATGGGCACTGGACAAAACTCATCAGGAATATTATGTTATTTTTGACGCCATATTTTAAGTGGATATTGTCAGGTGAAGGAAATTGGATACTGAAGAAATCTGTTCAAAGAATCAGGGATGTTGAACCTGAACAATGGAAGTGATGATGAGATGTGGTAACTAGGGTGACCATATGTTTGGGTTCACCTGGGTCATTCTCTGTTCATGCTTGTTTCTTAGTATCCCATCTGGTTTAGCATCTGTCCCATATGTTATTTTTACATGCTTAGAAAGAAATTTATTTTTGAAAATACTTTTGGATTAGAACTTTTAATGGATCTCCAACTGTATTAAAACCTAATATTCAATTAATAAGTACAAATCTTAGCAATTATAATATTTTAATTATTTTAGTACCACCTTTTATTTTCAAAATTGTCCCTGTTTTGGATAGTAAATTATATAGTCACCTAATAACTGTCTTGCTATTTGGAAGATTCTCTTGTTGAGAGATTCACTTTTGTGTAAAAAACTACTTTTACGTAGCTCACAGGAGAGGACTTTGATCAATTGTTGGATGTTATAGGAAGTCGCGTTTCAGCTCAATATAAACTTTACAAAGTGGTAGGCTCTCACCTCTGGGAAAGTTCAAGTGAAGTTTGGTGAACTCTTGCATGCCAGGGATTTAAAAATACTTTATTGTGGAAAACTTTCGGATATACACCAAAGGAGAAAAAACAGTCTAATGTCAGGAATGTTTTGAAGATGGAATCCAAATTCCCAAATGACTGTAGTAACCCAAATGACTGGCCCCTGTCTGAAGAATCATCTTTGTTAGTGAATGCAGGAGTGCTGACCAGGCTGAGGATAAATGCTTACTAGGTCACATCACAGTCCCCATGATGCTAATAACAGGGCTTCCATTGCCAAGTTTTACTGATAGCTAGAATCACAGGCCCCTAGGTATCAGGAGTCTGTTTCTTCCTTCTCTTTGGTTTCCTTGATGTGCAGCCCCTCATGTGTAAAGGAGAGTTACCTTTTCATTCTGATCTTTCCAATTTTTTCCTAGTGGAGGGTATTGATGGAGGTGTGGCCTGTCACTGCCTCATCCTGACCTCAGCCCAGATGACCACCCAAGCCCCTAATCCACAGTGCCTAACCCATTAACAGATGCTTAATACATATTTGTTGACTAAATGAATGAACCATTGACAGGCTGCCATCTACCATCCCTGGAACAATGGAAATCTGGCATAGTTCTCTCCCAACTAAAAAATGGGATTTGGAAGTAATTTTAAGTTGATCTACCCTTGGAGGGTTGAAGAAACTGGAATATAAGAGAACTCTTGGCATTGATGCTATTCTTGGGTGGTAGCTTCTGGATTCTTCACTTATTAAACAAACTCTAATTAGGAACTAGGCACAATATGTTCCCACAACCTGTTGTGTAAACCTAAGGAAGTCTCAGCTCTCTCTGCATTTACATACTACAACTATCACCTTGCATGAAAAGTTTACTCAGGGCAGATATGACAATATTCCAGAGAAGAAATTCTGTGCCCTTGTAGTTGGAATCAGATAGTGAGAACTACTCTTAATCAATGGTTGAAACAGAATATCTTGGGGAGCAAGACTTGGATGTCATCCTTAAGGTTGTCAATCTAGAGGCCTTAGTAGATTATTTCCTCTTCATGAAGGGCAGAGAATCTCTATCAAACTTTAGCCAATCCACATGTCTTTTTCATTTAGTTATTTCACCAATGAGAGCAATTGCTAACATTCATTATGGCATTTAACATGCCACTAATTTCACCAATAAAAATCCATTCTTATACTCACTATGCTAATGATCAAAGTATTTGGCATTCATTAAGATATGGTAATTATCAAGATTGATGGATCTGATATTAATCAAGAACCATTTGTAGTAGTCACCACTGGAGTGTGGCATTTCTAATAGAATGCCAGCTTACCTTCCCTAAAGTGTGAATTCTCAGTCAGGGCAACTGGCTGTCCTAGATTTAAAGCATAAACAAATAATATTATGCTACTCTTGAAATAAAATACCCTTAAAGTATTTTAAAGTAAATTTGCAGATACCTTAACACCAACGTAATCGTATGTGAACCCCATCCAATAGACTCAGCCCTGCCTCTTTTGCATGACTCTTGTTGGCTCCATCATCGATGTTGGCATTGCCTTTGGTTTTCCCATTTCTATCTTGTATCTGAGATTTCCCTTGGCCTCGTTATGTCTTTCTGAAGCTCTATCCCCATCAAGACTTCTTAGGTGTAATATATATGTGCTTGATATTGAGCTGGAATTTTGTATATGCCCACTTAGATATTGCTGTGGTGGATTGCTGGTCTTCACCCTTCCTAGAGATGAGCGCCCAAGTGCTTCGCAGTTACATAACTCCTACTCTTGTTTGTATATTTTATATGCTAACTAACCCAGATATGAGAAACATGTGATAGGGAGATTATATGGGGCAAAGTTCCCTCAAATGAGAAGACAGTGTTTGAGATGCAGCTTTTAGCATTTTAAAAACTGTTTATTAATGTATAATTGACAAAAAATGAGCTGTACATATTTAAACTGTAAAATTCGTTACGTTTTGGCATATGTATGTACCTGTGAAACTCACTATAATCAAGATAATGAAGATATCCATCATGCCCAAAAGTTTCCTTATGCCCCTTTGGAATCTTGCTTTCTACCTCTCTCTTCATTCACCCCTGACCCCAGACAACCAGTGATCTGTTTTCTGTCACTCTACATTAGTTCTCAATTCCAAGAATTTTATATGAATGCTGTTGTATAGTATGTACCATTTTTTATCCGATTTCCTTCACTCAGAATACTTATTTTGAGATTCATTCATGTTGTAGTAGACATCAATAGTTCATCCATATTCATCACTGAGGAGTATTCCATTATTTGGATAGACTAGTTTGCTTCTCCATTCACCTTTTGGACAGTTGGGTTGTTTCCAGCTGTTGGCTATTATAAATAAGGTTGTTTTATCAACATTCATGTGTAAGTGTTTGCATGAACATATGCTTTCTTTTCTCTTTCTGAAACAGGTAGGAGTGAAATGGCTAGATCATATGGTAGATGTTTGCTTAACTGTTTAAGATACTCTCAAGTTGTTTTTCAGAGTGATTACACTATTTTACATTCCCACCAGCAATGTACGAGAGTTCTAGTTCCTACAAATCCTTGGTAACATTTGGTATGCTTGTCTTTTTAATCTAGCCATTCTAACAGGTGTGTAATGGTATCTCACTGTGGTTTTAATTTGCATTTCCTTGATGACTAATGATGTTGAACATCTTTTTTGTGTTGATTTGCTATCTGTATATTGTCTTTGGTTAGGTGACTGTTCAAATCTTATGCCTATTTTTAAATTGCTAATAATTAGTTGCTTTCTGGTTATTGAATTTTGAGAATTCTCTATAAATTCTGAATAGAAGTCTCTTATAAGATGCACAGTTTGTCATTTTTTTCTAATCTACGGCTTGTCTTTTTATTCTCTTAACAGTGTTTTTGAAGAGCAATAGTTTTTAATTTTGAGGAAGTCCAGTTTATTAATTTGTTGTGGATTAGGCTTTTGATGTGATATCTAAAAAAATCATTGCCTAAACTAAGGTCACAAGGGTTTTCTCCTGCATTTTCTTCTAGAACTTTTATAGTTTTTGGTTTACAGATCCATTTTGAATTATTTTTTGTATATTTGTATATGGTGTGAGATATGAATTAAAGTTCTTGTGTGTGTGAATGGATATCCAATTTTCCCAGAATCATTTGTTGAAAAGACTATCCTTTTTCCACTGAATTGTTTTTGCACTTTCATGAAAAACCAATTGTCCATATAAGGATGGGTCTGTTTCAGTACTTTTCATTCTGTTCCACTGATGTATACGTCTACCTTATATGAATACCATTGTCTTTTTTTTTTTTTTTTTTTTTTGTGAGGAAGACCAGCCCTGAGCTAACATCCGTTGCTAATCCTCCTCTTTTTGCTGAGGAAGACTGGCCATGGGCTAACATCTGTGCTCATCTTCCTCCACTTTATATGGGACGCCGCCACGGCATGGCTGACAGGCAGTGTGTCGGCGGGCGCCCGGGATCCGAACCAGCGAACCCCGGGCTGCCAAGCGCGAACTAAACCGCTGCGCCACCGGGCCGGCCCCTGAATAACATTGTCTTGATTATTGTAGCTTTATAATAAGTCTTGTAATCAGATAGTGTTAATTCTTCAACTTCGTTCTTTTTCAGTGTTGTTTTGGCTCCTCTGGGTCCTCTGTGTTTCCATCTGAACTTTAGAATTAGTTTGTTGATTTCTACATTTCTGAGATTTTATTGAGATCATATTGAATCTGTACATCAATTTGGGGGAACTGACATTGAGTCTTTCAACACATGAATCCACTGTATCTTTCCAGTTATTTAGGCCTCTTTTAATTTCTCTCAGTAATGCTTGTAGTTCAGTGTACTGATCTTTCATATTTTTTGTAAGATCCATCCCTGATTATTTCATATATTTTGATCCTATATAAATGATATTGATTTTTTTTTTTTTTTTTTTTTTGTGGGGAAGACCAGCCCTGAGCTAACATCTGTTGCCAATCCTCCCCTTTTTGCTGAGGAAGACTGGCCCTGGGCTGACCTCTGTGCTTGTCTTCCTCCACTTTATATGGGACGCCGCCACAGCATGGCTGACGAGCAGAGCGTCGGCTGCCTCCCGGGATCCGAACTCGCAAACCCCGGGCTGCCAAGCGCGAACTAAACCACTGCGCCACTGGGCCGGCCCCTAAATGATATTGATTTTTAATTTCAGTATCTGATTCTTCATTGCTAACATAAAGAAATACATTGAGTTTTATTTGTTGACCTTTTCTCCTACCATTTGGCTAAATTCACTTACTAATTCTAGTAGCTTTTTTTGTAGATTTCACCAGATTTTCTGCAGAGACAGTCATGTCATCTATGGGAGAAAACAATTTTACTTTTCCCTTTCCTACTTGGGTGCATTTTATTTTGTTTCCTTGACTTATTGCACTCCCTAGAACCTCCAGTACAATGCTGAATAGAAGTTGTGAGGGTGAAAATCTTTGTCTTGTTCTTAGGTTCCCCTAAGATAATTCAGTCTTTTACCATTAAGTATGATATTAACTGTAAGTTTTTCATCACATTGATCATAAATAAAGTTGTATTTATAACTATTAACTATTCTAGGAATAAAAACTATTCTTAGTTTGCTGAAAGTTCTTCTTAGAAATGGATGTTAGATATTGTAAAATACTTTTGTTGTCTATTGGGATAAATATACAGTTTTTCTTTTTTTTAGTTAGTTAATATGGTTTATATTGATTGATTTTCAGATGTTAAACTTTTCATTATTAGGATTAAATCATACTTGGTCATGATGTGTTATCCTTTTTGTATTTTCTCCAATTTAATTTGCTAAAATTTTGTTTAGAGTACTCACATTATGTTCATAAGTGCTATTGGGTTGTATTGGTTTTTTCTTATAATGACTTCGTTTGTTATTTAAGATAATGCTAGCCTCATAGAATAAGTCAGGAAGCATCCCTGCCTTTCCAGTTTTCTAAGAAAGCATTTGTAGAATTGGTATTATTTCTTTCTTTTTAATTGAGGTAACATTGGCTTATAACATTATATACATTTCAGAAGTATTATTTCCTTTTTAAGTGTTTGGTAGAATTCCCCAGTGAAGCCATGTGGGATTGGAGTTTTCTTTGTGGGAAGATTTTAACCTGTAAACTCAATTTTGTTACTAGATGTAGTGCTTTTCAGATTATCTATTTCTTCTTGAGTGTAGTTTGGTAGCTTTTCTTTTGTGGAATTTATCCTTTTCATCTATGTTGCTAAATTTATTTGCATAAAGTTGTTCATACTGTTTCCGTAGTATCTTTTTATTATCTATAGAATTTGTGGTGATATCATCCCTCTCATTCCTGATATTAGTAATGTTTTCTCTCTTTTTTTCATAGTCAGTCTGTCTAGAGGTTTATCAACTTAATTGATCTCAAATAATTGACTACTGGTTTTTATTTATTTTCTCTACTGTTTTTCCCTTTTCTATTTCATTGATTTCCACTCTGATCATTATTAATTCCTTTCTTCTACTTACTGTGGATTTAATTTGCTCTTCTTTTGCTAGTTTCTTAAGGTAAAACCTTCAACTACTGGTTTGAGACATTTTTTCTCTTCTAATATAGGCAATAAGTGCTATAAATTTCTCCTTAAGGACTACTTTAGCAGCATCCGACTAATTTTGATATGTTGTCTTTTTATTTTAATTCAGTTCAAAATTCTATTTTTTATTTTGATTTTTCTTTGACCTATGGATAATTTAGAAATGGTTTCAAATTTAGGTTGGAAATTTTAGGTTCCAAATATTTAGAGATTTTCCATAAATCTTTTTGTTAACAATTTATAATTTAACTCATTTGTGGTGAGACCATACTTTTTACAACTTGAATCTTTTTTTATTGAGACTTGTTTTATGGTCCAGAATATGATCTATCTTGATAAATGTTCTGTGTGTGTGTGAGAAGAATGTATTCTGTAGTTTTCAGGCAGAAAGTTCTATAAATGTCAATCAGGACAAGTTGGCTGATGGTTTGATCAAATCTTCTGTATTCTTACTGACTTCTGTCTATTTGTTCTATCAATTATTGGGAGAGGGATATTGAGATATCTGACGAAAATTTGGATTTGTATGTTCTTCATACACTTGTATTAATTCTTGCTTTATGTATTTTTTAAGCTCTGTTATTAGGTATGTAAACGTGTAGGATTACTATGTCCTTTGGATGAATTGACTTTATCATTATGAAATAAACTTCTTCATCACTGCTTATGAAATTTATATGGTCTTATATAAATATGGCCATTCTAGCTTTCTTTAAATAGATTTAGCACAATATATCTTGTGCCATACTTTTACTTTTAGCCTATTAGTCTCTTTGTATTTGAAGTGTGTTTCTTGTAGGCAGCATATAGTTGTCTTATTTTTTTTATATAATAATCTTTGCCTTTTATTAGGGGTATTTAGACTATTTATATTTGAGATGATTATTGATATGTTTGGGTTTAAATATATCATCACTCTGTTTGTTTTCTATTTGTCTTATTTATTCTTCTTCCCCTTTCTACATTTTCTGCCTGCTTTTGAATTAATTGAATGTATTTTTATGGTTCATTTTATCTTCTTTGTTGGTTTATTAGCTGTAATTTTTATTTTACTATTTTGGTAGTTTTAAAAGAGTTTATAGTGTATAGCTCATCATAATCTACCTTCAAGGAATATTATATTACTTCACATTTCACATAAGATCCTTTCAACAGTATACTTCTAATTTTCCTCTTCTGGCATTTGTGCTATTGTTGTCATATTTTATTTTTACATATGTTATAAACCCACACTACATTGTTACTATTTTTGTTTAAGCAGTCTATACTCTTTTAAAGGTATTTAAATAATGAGTTTATTTTTAAAATATTTGCTCACATAGTAACATTTCTGGTGCTCTTCCTTTATTTTTGTAAATCTATTTATGTATCTGGTATCATATTCATTCTGCCTGGAGGACATCCTTTAACTTTTTTTGGTAGTGCCCATCTGCTAGAGATGAATTCTTTCAGCCTTTTAATGTCATTTGTGAAAGATATTTTCATTGGGAATTCAATTCTATTTGGACTTTTTTTTTACTTTTAGTACTTTAATGATTTTGTTCATTTTTGTCTGATGAGTAATCCTCTTTCATTCTTATCTTTGTCCTCTCTATATATCATATCTTTTTACTCTGAATGCTTTAAGATTTTCTTTTTATCACTGGTTTTGCACTATTAGACTTTGATTTACCTTTATATAGTTTTTTTCATGTTTCTCGTGTTTGGGGTTTGCTGTGCTTCTTGGATCTGTGAGTTTATAGTTTTCTCAAATTTGGAAAGTATTTTTGCCATTATATCTTCAAATATATTTTCTGTCCTCCCTCTCTCTCCTCTCTTTTTGGGACACTGATTTCATGTTTTTTAGGCCATTTAAGTTTTCCCAGGGTTTACTGATGCTCTGTTAATTGTTTTGGATTGTCTTTTTCTCTGTGTTTCCTTTTAGATAGTTTCTGTTGCTGTGTCTTCAAGTTCACTAATCTCTTCTACAATGTCATTTTGTGCTGCAGCTTACTTCTCATTATTACCTCTATACTTATCACGATTCCATATTTACTCAGCAGTGGATCATCATTTCACTTGCTTCTCTTCCCCCAAACACCAGTAACACATTACAATACACCAGTATTTGAACTCTTTGGAGGGTAACTATGGAGGATCATCTCATGGTTTAGCAAAAAAAAAAAAAAAAAAAAAAGTTGAATATTAGTGCGCCTTCTCAAGGCATGCTAGAGGGACCATTAGATGCCTTCTCAAGTTCCTTTATTACTGTGCCAGTAGGCAGATTTTCACTGGGCACAGTTTTTTCCAGCCATCAGTTCTCATACCAAAGGATTATGTTACTCAGAGCCCCTTTCTTTCTGAGACCTTTGCTCTCTTCTCTTTGGCTTCCTCCAACCCCCACATCATTGTTAAATACTTATTCAGAGACCCTTAGCTTTCCCCACTCTACCTCAAGCTAAATTTTGTGTTTTTCTTTGCATATCTAAAGAAACTGCTATTAAAATGCTCTGAATAAATCTCTACTCTGGGTCCCTACTTAGGGATAATATTTATAATATTTAACAACCAGATGGAAGCAACGCCAGAGATTTCATACTGAGCCAAGTTTAACCCTTTGTTAGTTGGAGGTGACGGGGTGTCCTAGGGGAGCATCTAGGGAGATTAGGCTGTGGGAGGGTGTGGTGGGGGCGGTCAGCATAGCAGTTATTTATAAGCTGACAGGAAAGTATTTCAACATTTTAACAACTGCGATACAGCTATTCCAGTGTTCAATCCATGAATATCAGGCCTGTCAATACACAAAGCACAGGTAGTACTTTGAAATTACAGGGTTTCTTTTATGTGTTTAAATTTGTAGGCAGGGCTTCCTCACCCAACCTTCTGTTAGCCAAAGGCAGGCAATGTAAATTTATTTTTCCTGTGTCCAGAGCCAGCCTATCTATGGAGCATTCTTTTTCCTGTTCCAATTCCATGAGTCTGTGATCACATGAATAATCAGATATAGTGCTTTTTAAGAAATGATAGTAGCAATTTAAAAATAAAATCAATGCAATGATGCACTGAGGCCATCATTTGATATCTTCTCCCTCACCAAGAAGTCCTCTAATCTTTAGAACACCACCTAGTGGTTTAATTTGAATTATAATTCCCACATGTATATTTCTTTGTTTATGATGAAATAACAATATGAAAAACTATCAAAGGCATTTCACCATCTTCATTTCCTCGTTCTTATCTTTGATAATTTAGACGAAATTAGATTCATCTGAGCTAAACAGTTACTTACAAGGAAGTTTGTTTTCAAGCTCCTGGGATTTTTAAAAGTCTTGCCTCATTCACTTTAATTTTTCATAATCCAGCATTTTCCAGGGATATAAAATAGAGGAAAATTTTTATAATTAATGAGGAAATTTTTTCTCAGGTATAGGCATGAAATATTTCTTAAATATTTTAGCCTCCAGACACTGTCTTAATTTTGTAGATGCTTAAAATGACAGCTATTGATTATCTGAAAACTTACAATGATTATTTAGTTGCACAAGAATAAAATTTATTTGAGTCTAGGGATTCAAATACCTCTAGCTTGAACAATTCTTCAGTCATTTGAACTCTGTTTTACCTATTTAATTTTCAGTTCTCGATGCATTTTGAAATCACATAAACTTGGACAAGTCATATTCTTTCTTATTTCAGTTTCATCTCTAAAATGGGATAAAATATCTACTCCAGAAAGGCGTTGTAAACAAGGTTAATGTGGATACACTTGGCAAACTACAAAATGTAAATAACTATTATTTTAAAAATATGTAATATTATCTGACTTTTTTATTGCTCTTGTTGTAATTCTTTTCCCCTTACTTTAAAGAGATGTATTTAATCATTCTCAAATTATTATACTGCCTTTTAGTAATTTGCAAGGAGTTATTATTGTATTGTAGGACTACATTGAGAGGGTTAAAACTTTAGAATTTAGTTATCCAAGTTCTAATAGCTTGCTCTTATTCATAATAGTTTGTGTGTACTTTTACCTTGAGTCATTCTTCTGAGTGATATTGGGGGATAAGTTAATACAATTGATTTCTTAGCAATAGAGACTATACTGACCTTTACTGAAAAGGTGGACTTTATAGGAAAAACTTTAAAATGAAAATCGGAAAACCATTCTCTTGGCTGGGCTATTAGAACTGAGAAATCTTGAAATCTCAGACAAATCTACAAACATTGCACAATGAAACGTGCATATCACCTACTACTGGAATTATTTTAAGTGCCTCACCTTTTTGTTTGATTGTCAGTTTTGCAAATCCATTTGTCTTACCTCCCAATTTTTCTCTAAGCCATCAAAAATTTATATTCATACAAAAATGATAAGTTCCCAGAATTTTTCCATTTCAGATGAGAAGGAATTCTGTAATCTTTTGCAATGATTCTAGAAATTGTTGTTGATTTTGTAAAAATCAAAATCTTTTATATACTGAAAAGTGATGATTTCTGTTTCTTAAAGATGTGAGAGGATGCAGCCATAAACTTAAAGTTAATTTACACTCAAATCATTTTTTGGTCATTCTTTGGAGTGAACTGTATAACTACCTGAGCTTTAATATTAAAGTAAGTGTTGCAATTTTTAAAATAATTGCTAAATCAATAAATGTGTTATGTTAAAATCTGTTTATTTGTCTTATGTTGTGCTTGATAGGGAAGCCTAACAACAGCCTATGTAATTTTACAACTTCTGTCAAATTGATAGTGTGCTATTACTCCCTTTTGGGGTATGTATACACAGATCAGTATTTAATATGCATTTAAAATAATATTCTACAATTAAAAATCTGCAAAGTGGAAATATAACTTTAATAAGTGAGCCCAGTTTGCAGTTAGTCCTCAAGGTAAATAAAATCACAAGGAAGTCTGGTTTTGTGAACAGTTTAATTTATAAATTCAGTTAACAAAGTGTACATTCATAAACTCTAAAATGCTTTCAAGGTCACTGTCATAAACTCTAACTAGCGACCACAAAGCAATAGGATTTTTACAAACATAACAGAACTTCAAGTGAGCATCATCCTCCTTAAAGTATTTGCCTTAGGAGGACCTAGCAAAATTGTGACACTGGTGTCACTCTTCAGCGTATTCTGTGACTGATCTCTGGGGCACTGTCTTCCGAGTATTGGCTCCCATCAGCAACCCTCCCCTCCCCCAGTTTTTAAAATCATCTCCAGTAGTGTCACAGCTTTATACTTTGCAGGTGGATTTATCTTTTGGTAAATGCCTGGTACTAATCAGGATCAATTTCGCCAGCTTGTAAGGCCCTTGAGGGCCTGTATCCTATCTTCTGGTGACTGATCTTTTACATTTCGGTATCCTTGGAGTGATGCCTGGAAAATCATGGGCACTCCACACAAGCCTGTGAAACTCTAAGCAATGTGTGAAGTCATGAATTCTGATATGACTTGTACAACTGCACAGTGAAGTGATTTGGAAGGAGAAAGGTGCAGATACTAGCTTCTTCACTTGCCAGCTCTGTGACTTGGAACCACTTAGCATTTTAAGTTTTGCAAACTCTGTGAGCCTCAATTTTTCTCATCTGGAATGTAGGGCTAGTAATACCCACCTCATGCAGCTGTGGTGAAGGATTAGGCGACATGTGTAAAATGGTTTGTATGGTGCATGGCAGATTGTAAGATCTCAGTAATTGGTAGTTATTGTTATTTGTTCTGAAGATAGTTCATAAAAAGGAATTATAAAATGTTCTGGGCCAAAGCTGTATCACAGGCATAATTGCCCTACAGAAGATTACAAAGGGCAGATTCATTTTTTTAAATAGAGATATAATTGACATATAACATTGTATTAGTTTCAGGTGTACAACATAATGATTTGATATATGTATATATTGAGAAATGATTACCACAATAAGTTTAATTAACATCCATTATGACACATAGTTATAATTTTTTTCTTGTGATAAGAACTTTTAAGATCTACTCTCTTAGCAACTTTCAAATATATAATATAGTTGCCATGCTGTACATTACATCCCCAGGACTTGTTTATCGTATAACTGGAAATTTGTACCTTTTGACCACCTTCACCCATTTCACCCTCCCCCTCCCCCTGCCTCTGGCAATTACCAGTCTATTCTTTGTATCTATGAGTTTGTTTTAAATTCCAGATATAAGTGAGATCATACAGTATTTATCTTTCTCTGTCTGACATTTCACTTAGCTTAATGCCTTCAAAGTCCATCCATGTTGTTGCAAATAGCAGGATTTCCTTCTTTTTTATGGCTGAATGATATTCCATTGTGTGTGTGTGTGTGTATATATAGATACACACATATATACACACATATATACTACATTTTCTTTATCCATTCATCCATAGGGGAGACTCATTTTTATGTGTAGATTTTGAAATCAGTTTCAAAATCAGTTAGAGTCATCCATTGTATAGCCTAGATGACTCCTCTTAAAAGGAGCAGTGATTTATTTGATTGTATTTTGGAATCAACTTGTTAAAATATCAGTATCATTCTCTTTTAGCACCAACATCATGTTTCCTATATGATTTATTTTCAGTCTTATGTAAGCAAGAAACATGCATCTCCTGCTGAAGGAAAGATGTTTAGGAAGATTTCTGAGACTTCTCTTTACCATACTCAAAGTTCTGTAGTTTATTGTGACTAATTGGAGTTTGTTGGCTAGACACTGATTTTCCTTTTTTATCTTATTGTTCCTTAAAAGCTCTATTGTGTGCAAAATATGACCAATGTATTTTTAGAAATGTTGCAATGCCCTCGATTGGTGCTTGTTTGCTGGTCTTCTCTGACTCCTGTTCATCTCTCATGTAGTTGAAACGCTGGTCTTTGATATGTGGGTGCAATTCTGTAATTGCTAATAGATGAATATTCCCATTGCTGTCCTGAGTTCAGTCTTCTGAACTTCATAAACTTTTTACTGATGAAATGTTGTCATGCCACAGAATTAGATGCAGAAGAAGAAAAACAACTAGGCCTGATAAGGTGGAGGAGAGGAAAGGAAACACAGGGCTTTACTGACTTTGGTTAGTAAAAACCTATAAGCTGCTAATGCATAGTATTAGGGGGAATAATATGTGGTTTACTTTATCTTGAAAAAGCATCTAGAGGTGAAGCCAAAATTCAGGAGCTGTTTATAGAGGCAACTGTAAAAGAGGAGACATGGTCATAGGTCTTAGAGGCACAGTGAGGCAGTACAGCACACCACCAAGACTCACTTGATAAATGACATTCACATGCCAGACATGCTCCCATAGGCTTATCAAAGCCCTAAACCTTCTTCTTCCTGCTGTAGCCATTTCCGTCTACTGGAGAAAGCATTTCTGAACACAAATGAGCAAGAGAGAGATTTTTATGCAGACAACCTCTCCTTATATAGAAAAGTAAATCATTTGCAAGCTTCACATGTTATTTCTAGTAACAAATGATTTGTGACAGTCTCATAGTGGATGGCAGTATTATGGATGACATCTGCTGCTGTGATGTTAGGCATGTCTGTATACTTAGAATAGCGAGACTAAGGATTCACTCTTCTTGCTAGCTGTGTGATGTTGAAAAAGATCCTAGTTTCATCACAGTGAAAAAGATCACCTCTGGGTCATAGTTTGCACTTTTTAAAGTAGAGACAGTTATAATCTTTAGGTATTTTACAGAATCATTGGTAAAATGACACAATAATGTATGTGAAAGCACTTTATAAACTCTGAAGCAAAGACATCGAAACTAGTGAGTTAGTCCAAAGGGACAAATAAATCCATGCAGGACCCTGAATTATCCTGTTTGTCCAAATTTGCCAGATGTGCCAGACTCTTCAGAATGCTTTATATTAGAAAATATTGCCTTAGATGCATTCCTAAGTGTAATAAAAAGAAGTTTCCTGCAGTGACTCTGGACATATTTCCCCTTTCTTCCCCATTACTTTCTAAATATGTCTTTCCATTTATCATTCTTCTTGCAATGTGCCCATTAGAGCAAAGGAAGAGATACAAACACACATTTAATTTGTTTTGAGAGTAAAAACTGCTGGCGGTAGCAGAAAGCACTGTGATACATGTTTCAGACTTGTACAGGAATAATACATGAGAAATATGGGAGGGTCAAACAGTTCTTTGCCTTATAGAATTAAGGCATTCTCAGCAAACCAAACCAAACCAAACTCTAGTACTTAATGGAAAGGACATTAGATGTATTGGTATTTAGATCTAGTTGTGGATACTGGATTGCAATGGCCAAAATCTCTACTTCAGAACTGAAGGATGTATTTCCTCAGCTGCTGGGAAGGTTGTCTGCTGAGGGGTCTCCTCAGCCCTCTTTGAGAATTGGCTCCGCTGAAGATTGCCACCTTGCTCAAGAGAGCCTGCTTCCCAGGGCAGCCCACATTCAGTGACTGATCAGTTCAGGGGTATAAAGGTCTGGATCCCTGGAATGGCATGAACAGGGCCATCTCAGCCCCAGAGCTCCCCATGGGATCGGGGCTTAGTCGTGACTGCCTTGCAGCCCAGCTTCTCCCACTGCCCCCACAGAGTCACTCCTGAGGGCACTCCCAGCAATCATCCTGCACAAAAATCTTGAACCCAACCTGCATCAGAGGCTCTGACCTCCCAGATTTTTCTGAAGGTTCTTTAGGCAATTGAACTTAGCTTTTGATTGAAAATGTTAAACCATTTTCTTGGAAGAGCGACTTGGTGTCATATAGATTCAGTACCATATTTACAGAGGGTCATCCTTCGGTCAAACCAAGAGGCTGATATGAATTAATTAACAATTTATAGGCTTGTGAACCTTCTGGTGAACTTGATTCACTAAAAAATGTTTTTTTGCCTGATTATGGGGTAAAAGTACAAAAATTGTTAAGAAATCAATCCCAGGTCCTAAAATTGAATCCATAAAACCAGCACAGAACACTGAGATTACAATTTCTTTGCATTTCATTCATTCAGCAAGTAATTCTTGAGGACCTATTATGCTATGGGAGAGAGAGCAATATATAAGATATGGCTGCTGCCCTCATCCTGTAAGGGAGATAATACATGTGTCTATTATATAGTTAATAAAACAAAATAATGCAAAAAAAGATACAGGAATTTAAAAAAGGAAATGACTTTGAGTAGTGGTGATTAGGAAAGGTCTCAAGGATGATGTGCCGTTTCAGTAAAGCCTAGAAGAATAAGCAGAGATGGTTGGCAAAGGATGTGCCAAGCAGAGAAAAGGGTAGGAATGAGATATAGACATGAATAAATATGAGTAATACTGGAGTAGATCAGTTTAGCTGAAGTATTTTGTTCATATAGGACTGATTCCCATATCATGGGAGAGTATTTTGGGATTAGACTGTGAAGGTCGTGCATGGCAGGAGTGGAAGTCTGAATTCTCTTTGGGAACCAGTGAGTATCTGTGGAAGGTTTCAGAGAGTGACATTGTCATGTGGTGCTCTAGGAAGACGGAGCAGGAAGTGAGAGAACAAAGCCTTGGAGGTGAGACACGGTCTGGGGTAAGCCACACAAATTTCCTGATTCATGAAGCCTGATTTTAACGTTGCTCTTCATCTATCCATAAGCCTAGACCTCCAAGAACTCTCCAGAAAGGGAAACTTGGTTAAAAGGCTGGGAGTAAGGATGTCTTTCTTTCTCTCTAGATTAACTTAAAAAATACAGAATTTCAGCCTCTTTCAATTTTATTTTGGGTAGTGTCTTTACATCATATTCCCAGCTGAAATAACTAGCTAATAATAAAAATAATTTTTAAGAAAAAACATAATTGAAGCTCAGAATTGAATTTTCCCATTGTTTTGTGCCAAAGTATAGCTGTCCCAGCACTTAGGTGTTGAGGTAGAATATCTTAAACGAATATATGCACAGAAGGACCTTGATCCACAGGTGAGGGAGTACAAGGAAGCACCCACACTCCCGCCCCTGGGAACTGCTGCGGAATGTTTTTCCTTTTGAGATGACAGTACTTTTGGTGCTACATAAATTTACAAGTGATTCTCTAAAATGAGTTTCTCACAAAAGGCTGACTCTGCAGCTGTGTCTGGCACCCTCTTTGTATCTGTGCTGATCCTTTTTCACTTTGCAAAGACTTTATTTAGTATGTTTCCCAGATCTTGTCTAAGCTGGCCTAGGAAATTAGTAAACATATTAATTAATGTATTTTTGATGTTGAATGGCTCCTTGTTCAACTTTTTTCTCTTTTTTTAATACTCTGTAATATTCTACGAGATATCAAGATGCCAATTATTATGTTTTTCAAAAGTTCTGTAAATTGCCACACAACAGTCATTTTTTGGTGTATACATAAATATCAGTGTTTAAGAGCACTTTTAATTTATTTTATTATGATTAAAATTCAACAGCATGCTTGTCGCTTGGGCTCTCATCTCATCAAGAAAACAAAATAAACATTAAAAAAAATGAAATCACAAAGAAGCAAAAGTAATAATCCAGGCTATAAATGCCCGGTCAGTTTAACAGAAGGTAAAGTCCTTGCAAGGAAATGGGACTAGAGTAAGAACTTGAAGGAGAGGTAGGATTTTGATAAGCTTAGAGCAGACATTTCTGACAGGGTGCAACAGTATGAGCTATGAAAGGAAGAATGAGAAAAGGTTTTTAAAAAGAGATTAGTGTTAAAGTAAGCTTTTCAAAAAGTTAAAAACATAGTTCGTTTACAAATTTAAAAAGAACACATGTTAAAGATTTTATCCATCTTATTAATTAATGAAGAAAACCAGTATGATGGTGTGGCTGGTTCCAAGAGCATTTGAGGAGCTAAACATCCTTAGAAATTTAATAAAGGAAATTTATGATATAATTGCTGGGTTAGATACAAAACTAGGTAATGTTCTTTAAGGCAATAAACTGTAACCTTGGGGTTATCTTTTCTACTGGACGAAAATCTACATGTCAACATGTGACTTCATTATGTCTAGGTCTTTACTTAATGGTAAACAGTGAGTTGAACAAAGTATATGCCCTTAAATAATCCTTGGGTGGACCTTTTAAGCAATGCCTCCAAATGACATTGAAAGGACATGGTACTCACCCATTTGCTTTATTTCCAAGTTTTGGATAGTTTTCGTTAACAGTAGGAAGGTCAGCATACTTGGGGGATTTTGTTTTCTTTAAGTAGAGTGGATGGAGTGAATATCAAAAAGAAAGCAGAGGAGAGTTCAGGGATCTTTGAATGGTAGGCTAATGAATTTGGACCTGTTAGAAGTGGTGGAGAGAGATTCACTAAAGATTTGGATGTGGACTTGATTAAGGGGTATTTTAGAAAAAAATGATTAGGCTAAGTGATATAAGAATTATGAGAATTTCTAGGACATTCTTTCAACAATTAAGAATTGAGGCTAAATGTCAAGGACAGGAAGGAGTTTATGTAGGGGGCCAAGTGTAGGTGCCTGTAGAAAATATACCATGGGGCTGGCCCAGTGGCGTAGTGGTTGGGTTCGCGTGCTCTGGTTCCGTGGCCCGGGTTCATGGGTTCGAATCCTGAGTGCAGACTGATGCACCGCTGGGCAAGCCATGCTGTGGCAGGCATCCCATGTATAAAAGAGGAAGATGGGCAGAGATGTTAGCTCAGGGCCAATCTTCCTCAGCAAAAAAAGAGCAAGATTGGCAAGAGATGTTAGCTCAGGGCTAACCTTCCTCACCAAAATAGAAAAGAAAGAAAATCTACTATAAAGGAGATGTTAATAGAAGTGAGTCATTGCTCAGTTATAGAAATCAAGGGTTAATCTATTGCTCCTGAGTTGGAGACTGATAACAAGGCAATATGCTTGACAGGAGAAGAAATTGATTTGAAGTGAGAGATAATGAGCTCAGAGAATAATTGAACTGCATAAAGCTTCATAAATCATTCAGTCTACTTGCTCCATACTCACCTGGAACTCCAAGTTTACCCCTATGCTCATATAGATAGTGGGTGAACAAGACTTAGAATCCAGGTCTTCTATCTCCTAATCTAGTTCTCTTTCCTCTTTCGTTGGTGACTGTGGTAGGTTGAGTTATTCGTACTACTTTTTCAATCACCTGTAGTAGTTTTCTATACCCACATTCTTGCCATCACTTCATGATGGGCAAAGTATATTTCCCTGACCCTTGACTTTGGGCTTGACCACGTAACTTGCTTTGGCCAATAATCTTCCTTGCTTGGTTGGGCTTGCCTTCTTGAGCTTCTTCCACTTCCGTGAAGAGAACATACCCCAGGTAGCCCTAAGCCTAGACTCTGGAATGAGACAGGTAGTCATGCTACCAGGGCATTCACCCTGAAACATCTCATGACTAGTTAGGTATTTAGAGCTGTGGTTTTTCTGAAATGTGTGATTATTGAGTCACCAGAGTGAATGTGATCACCACAGGAAACAGTATATTATTCATTATAAAAAATTTCATAATGAAATTTATATGTAGGTTTTAGCTTGTGATCATTGCACTGACAAATGAAAATACTAGAATCAGATTGATGGAGCGCCAGAGACAGCTCATGAATGAGTGAAACAAGGCTTATTTATCTAAAGGATAGAGAAGGAAGCCCATGTTGTTAGGTTACTTAGCAGATCAGCTATATTTTCCAAAAATTGTAAGCTTCTGGACACCAAGAGCACCAAAATCAGAAGAGCACAGTTAAGAATGATAATGCCTGAGTGAGAGTTTTACTGGAACTTCTGGGCGCTCAAGTGCCTGCCTCTAAGCCACCTACAGCTGGAGCAAATCTGCATGTAAGCTGCTCTGGATCTGTGCTGGGTACCACACCATGGAAGGAGGAGCACCTTAACCATCTTGGTGATAAAAAATGTACAATTACAGATATTGGTACAGTGCATTTAGGAAATACCACTTATTCTTCTATTTCTGCTAATTATCTCACACAGACTCTCCAACACTTGGTGGATTTTCTCTCAGGAGATACTAGGATCTGCAGGTCTCGGGTAGTTACTGATACAGCCATTTCCATATTCATATTCACCCACATATGCACACTTGCCTGCAGGTACCTTCACATGCTCTTCTGTGCTTTATAGTTTATGTTTGTCAATAAACATGATAGAAGGAACTGACAAGAGACCTACTGTCTTCTTGATGGGACAGCTCAGTGGGACTCATAGCACTGTATTTAGAAATATAATCAGGTTCCCACAGGGAAAGTACATGCAAGTCCATACACTTTCACATTTGCATTCATCTTACAGAGAGTTATTCCTTACTTGCTTTTAGGATGTGCCACAGGTATTATTTTATTTCAAGTAATCATAACCTGAAATTAACATCTAATTGTCGGAGTTCCTTGAGGATTATGACTCATCATTTTATTAAAATATCTGACTGCCATTCAATGCTCAGAAAGTTTCCAGACCTCCTATTTTTCAGGTACAACAGCAGATCTTTGAAATTCCCATGAAATGGATGGGTAAGTGAGAGAATCATACCTATAATCTTGTCCTTACAGATGGTGATAGTGCTATATGGCTATTTTAAATGTTTCAATAATTGCATTAGGGAAATATATACACATATGAAGTATCAGAAAGCATCATATTTTAGCTGTCTTCTAGCTCTGTTGGGAAGCAGGGCATAGTCCACATTCTTATTTTCTCAAGGAGTTATTCTCATATACCCAATAGACTCAAGTTTCTCTTCATGTACCCTCTTCCTTCCACCCACAGTTTGAGTCACAATATTTTCTGCATGAAAAATGAGACACTTGATCTAATACAAGATTCAACTCCTGTTGCAGGAATTGGAGGGATTATTTAAAATGGAAATAACAAGAAAATGTGGGACATGATGTTGCTAAATACCCTTGAACACAATCAATTTACAAGAGTAGCCCTGGGTTTTGTTATAATTACTTGGGCTATCTATTGAAACTGCATCTTAATTATGGCCATGAAAATGCAAAAGCACTGTTCTTTAAATTGTGTGTTCTGATTCAGACTTCTCAATAATTCAGACTCATCTATTCATTAACTTTAAGTAATATTGTTTTTTCTTTATCTTATTTTCCATAACAAATTGCTTTAGAATCAAACTTCATGTGCTCTAGAATACTTCTGGTTGTTCTCTAGGCTAATAAAAGAATATTAATAATGTCTTATGTGACATCCAAAGTCTGTGTACCACATACCTCTAAGTTCCAGTCACCAAATCATATTCTTTCTAAATTTTTCAACAGCGACTTTCATATACATGGGTCTATTACTTTCGAGATTATTCAATATGATAAGAAGAGAAGGGAAACAATGGCATTTAATCTGAATGACTCCGGAACTCATTGTCTGTTAAAGAGAATGATTTTCAGATGTGCCGTAAGTGTTACCTGATTTTCTTTCAGACTAGGAGAACTGGGTTTCCTTTTGGGATTGTTTGCTCACGAAGTTCATGTGCCATCCAGCCTCCTGGTGATTCTCAGACTCAGATTCTGCAATACCAGTACTATCGAGAATATCCATTGGAGGACACTAGAACACAACAAATAGATGAGAATGCAGGAATACATAAGTAACTTAAAGTAAATCCTCTCTGCACAAAATCAGACAAGTTACTCTCCAAAATTAAATCTAATTGCTCTCCAACTATAAAAATATGACTGATTATGTATATTTCTACTGAAAAACAGATTCTATCACTGGTACTCTTAGTCTTCCAAAGTTGTAATTTTAGAAATGTGATGGATGGCTTCTGCAGGAGGTAAATGGATAAATTATTTTAATAACCTGAACATTTGTGTAGGAATTTGTTTGGAAGTCCTGCTTAATATCCTAAGCTTAATCAATTCTTCATCGACAGACAAATGGAGTCTTTTGCAGGTTGTTGAACTGGGTTTACCTGACAATTCCTCTAAAAAGGGAGAACTTTATAAGGCTCATGGAAAAGAAATAAAACTCAGGGATTCTCTTTGCTGCAGAAGGGAGTTATCTCAGGTAAATTAATTTAGGTAAAAGCTCTGATGAGAGAAATCTTTGCCATCCATGCTGAAGGTTTGTAAACTTTGTCATAATATGTTTTCAAGTGTTTGAACATTCTGTTAACAATCTTCAATCTCAAATTATAGTTATTTATAAGATGTGAATATCGTTTAGATATTTGGGCCTTTAATTTTAGCTTAGAATATAATGAGGCTTGTGTTTTGAACTTGCCCTATTTCTGAGATTCCCCCAATTCCAACTATAAACAATACGTAGCTCGAATTGTAAGTTATGATGTCAATGGTATGACAACTTACGGAACGTATTCTGCTTAAAAACTGTCATCAAAATTACATATTTTTGTCAGAAAAATTAGCACTCATACATCATCTTATCTTGGTAATAATGGCAATAGTAGGGATTTATTTCCACTTTATACACAGGGGGGCACTCTGGGTTCTGTTTGCAAAGGAAGAAGATGAAAAATTCTGGGACTAACTTCCTTCTGGAAGTCTCTCCTTGACCCAGAATACTTACTTGGGAGTGGGAATGATAGGCCAGCAAACTTTTCCAGTGTAGGATATTATTAATTTCAATTCACCTCTCCTTTTGCAGCCCTGGTTGTCAGGCAGTGAAAGCCATGATTTATGTTAGTGAGCTAACAAAGGTGTTGAATGGGGCACATTAAAGCTTGTAGGTAAGTAGTTCCAGTGAGCTAGAAATGTCAGTGAAACCTTTAGAATCTGTGCAGTGAGTTTAAGTCCCCAAAATGGGGGTTCTAGCCACTTAGGCTTCAAATCTTTTCATTGCTCTGGACCAGGTCTCAGTTTCGTCATCTCTTTAAGAGTGACCAGTATCTGTCTTAAGCTGCTTACGTGTTTTGGGGGTGGGGGTGTAAATGACTAAATGATTTAAAGGATAGTCAAAAGCATTCTGCAAAATACAAACTTGCTTCAGAAGCGTGGAAGAGTTAACAATTATGGCGCTCATAATAATTTGGTATATTTAACTGGATAGCATTTACTTAATTCTATTTTTTTTTCACTAAAATGAGACATTAACAGTGGTGGAGAGGAAAGCTGTGTGGCTGAGTCACCTATGAGGCACTTAACATTTATTCGTGTGCCTCTTCCTTATTTGGATCTTTCACTTTTCTTCCTCTCTTCCTCCCTGTCCCAGCAGGACATCAATATGATTGGGTGATTCGATTGGGTGTAGGCAGGATTTAGGGAAACAGTGCAGCACACTGAGGCGAGCAGTTGTGGGGAGCCCCTGTCCCCCTCTGAACCAGAAGGGCAGGGGCAGGGAGCTCTACAGAGAGGGCTGCCCAAGGAGCCTCAGGCTCCGGTAGAGAAGTCAGGGTGTCCACTGCAAACTGAGGGGAGGGGGGCGCAAGCCAGGGGCAGAAATACCTGACCTCACTGTCACCCTCTTTCCGGTCTCCTGCCGCCGTCCCCTGCTTGTCTAAAACCACCCGGATGCGAATGTGAGAGAGCAAGGGAGCCCTTTGACTTTGACACAGTGTATGGGGGTCAGCTGTAGAGCACAGAGCCCCGGAGAAGGGCAGGGTGTGGTGAGGTCCAGAGGGGCAAACAGAAGACATCCTGTTCCCCTGCCAGCTCCCACTCCCCAGAAATAAAACCACTGAAGGGCCACGTGTTGCTGATAGGATTGTGGCTTCTGAGACCCATCTCTTTGGTTTGCCAGGAAGTCATTCCTGCTTGTGGCCGACATGTGACCCGCAATATTAAATAAGATTTCTGACATTCTCCCTACTTGCATTTGTTAAAGAATAGAGAATTTAAAAAACAATGGAAACAAAAACACAGAAGATGGGGGGCTTCCCGGTGGCGTAGTGGTTAAGTTTGCGCGCTCCACTGAGGCGGCTGGGGGTTTGCAGGTTCGGATCCTGGGCGCGGACCTGGTACCACGTGTCAAGCCGTGTGTGGCGGCGTCCCACATAGAGTAGAGGAAGATGGGCACAGATGTTGGCTCAGGGCCAGTCTTCCTCAGCAAAAGAAGGAGGATTGGCAGCAGATGTTAGCTCAGGGGTAATCTTCCTCACAAAAACAAACACGGAAGATGGCAGTTAATCTACTAAATCTTGCCTTTTGTTCTAATCAAGCAGCCTTACCCAGGTTGTTATCTCACAAATCTTGACACTGATGAATGTTCCTAAGTCTTCAGATGACAGTTAATGTTGCTGTTTAACAAAAGAAAAATATTTAAAAATTAATAGGTGGTAGACATTAAGCAGAGAAATCGTGAATCTCAACTTACTTTTCATTCTAGAAAAGGGGAAAGTTCAAAAACGAGCACCTATACAAGTAAATGTATTTTCCTTAGGTTTTTGGAGGATGTTTGTAGTTTATTTTGATTCATCCTTCCTCACACTTTATATTACGATAATGTATATTACCACTTTCTTGGTTTTGTTTGTTTTTTGTTTGTGAACCATCCACTTGTATTTTTAATAATGTGATGATGATAATAGTAATACCAATGGTAAACATGAATATTGTATTAAATGATTAACCTGTATTCTTTAATTCTTACTATAATGCTAAAAATACACCCAATATTATTAATATAATTTAAATGTTGGGTAAATTAAAGCTTAGGGACATACAGTAATCTCCAAAGTGAATTTTTTTTATTGTGGTAAAAACACATAACATGAGATCTAACCTCTTAAATGTTTCAGTGTGCAGTGCAATATTGTTAACTATAATCACAATGTTCTAAAGCAGACCTCTAGAACTTTTTCATCCTGCATGACTGAAACTCTGCACCCACTGAGCGGCAACTCCCCATTTCCCCTCTTCCCCAGCCTCTAGCAACCACCAATCTACTTTCTATCTCAATATGCCCAAACTCATTTTCCTTAATTTTTAATCTGCTTTCAAAATCTATCTTAAGGCTCGTGGGCTCTAAAGTACATGCTAAAGATTTTTGAATACTGTTCTAGCATTTAATTGTAAACTGTTCTCTGCATGAATCACATTACTGTATTAATCATTTTTTAAAAGTTTGAAATAGTTCAAAGCATTCAGAAAATATGCCAGATACCCATATATCTATCATCTGGCTTTATCAGATCTTAATGTTTCACTGTAATTGGCTCAGATATATTTTTTTAACAAAATAAAAGATCTTAGATATAGTTTAAATGCTCAGTTCTCCTTGTTCTTCTACTTCTCCTCCTTCCTTCTCTGGAAGTAAATACTATTCTGAACTTAATGTTTATGAGTCACGTGTGTTTCGAAGTTTTAACTAGAGCCAGCTTTCTGGGTATGTAACCTGTGCAGTTGCATAGGGCCCGTGTTTAGAAGGGTCCTATGCTTGGTTTAATGTTCTGCTATTGCCGTTTTGAGATGTTTATTCTTGAACAAGGCAAGCAGCCCTTGTTTTCTAAGATTTAAAGATTCTTTTGATGGTGGGGTACAGTACACTGACACTCAGATAGATTATAGGCAGAACTCTTTCTTACAGCTGCAAATGACAGAAGGATGCCATGCAGGGCCACATAGAGGGCTGCCCCCAGGACAGGATAACAGCAAGCTGGAGCTGTTTAATGTAACAGTTTATGTGAGGCAAGCCAGTGGGGTTAGCTAGGTTTCCTGGGGTCCCTGTGCATTGGCTAATTTGAATAATTTCACAGGCCCTGGGGAGAAGGAGCTGTCCCTAGTTGTCTGGTACCCGGCAGGTCCTGATAAGGGAGGTGGATGGGTGTGTGCACAGTGACCTCAGAGTGTGAGAGTCTGACAGGGGAAGTGGTTGGAGTGGGGGTTTAGCAAATTGCTGGTGAAGGGAAATTGAGGTTTTTCAGTCCTGATTTCAAAACTGGGTCAAGACAGCACTTGTGAAATACTGTATTACAGCCCCACATTTTCATTTTGCACTAAGTCCCGCAAATAATGTAGCCAGTCCTGATTTTAACTGTATATTTATTCATAAGCATTATATAGTACTGTTTTGCATGCATTTAAATTTTCATGGACAGTTCATTTCAATGTTTTTTTTTTTTTGGCTATTATAAACAATGCTGCAATGAAATTCTTGAAGATAGCTTCTTGGATACATGTATTTCTTTAGGGAATACAACTATGAAGGCAATTGCTTGGCACAGAGTATGTACATATTTAACATTTATAGTCTGATGTCTGCATAATCCTAACATTTGTTTTAATCTTAGTTCTACTATTAAATACATTTAATGTACGTTATCATTTTGCTGTTTTCCTCAGTCATCTCTCAGTTGGCTGAAATTTGTTACTTAGATGTTTCCTCAAGAAGGACTCATGAGAAAAATATTCCCTGAGATGTCTGTGCAACACTGTTTTTCTGTAGCCTCTATTCAGAAATCCTTTGCTCACACTTTTCTCCTTCAGGGTTTTACAGGGATTGCTCCACTGGCTTTGACATTGAATGCTGCTTGGAAAAATCTGGTCTCAGGCTAGTTCTTTCCCTTATAGGTGTTTTGATCAATGTGTCTTACAAATGAAATGATTTCTTTTAATCTTTAAATTCCTACAATTTTACTAGGATTTGTCTCAATCTTGACTGTTCTGGGTCAGTTTTCTCAGGCACACAGTATCCCATTTTAATATATAACTTCAACTCTTCTTTTATTTCAAGAGAATTTTCCTGAATTATAATTTCAAAAATTTGTTCTGACCTAGTGCTCTTTCTTTCTTTCTTTTTTTTTTTTTTTTTGCTGAGGAAGATTTGCCCTGAGCTAACGTCTGTTGCCAATCTTCCTCTTTTTGCTTGAGGAAGATTTGTTCTGAGCTAACATCTGTGCCAATCTTCCTCTATTTTTTGTGTGGGTCACCTCCACAGCATGGCTGCCGACAAGTGGTGTAGGTCCATGCCTGGGAACTGAACCCAGGCTGCTGAAGCGGAGCATGCTGAACTTTACCACTGGGCCACAGGGCCAGCCCCGATCTACTGTTCTTATAAGACAACAATTATATTTATAGTGGAATTCATTTGCCTGTTTTTCTTTCATCTCCCACTTTCTCCCTCTTCCTTTTTAACTCTTTCCTTATTCGTCATATTTTGATCTATATTAGATCTATTTGCAGATCTTATTTTGATCTAATATATATAATTGATATTAATCACTGTTTTTCTCCCACAATATTTATTCTATTTTGTTTTCATTTTAATTTTGTCCTCATTTATATAACGATGTTTTTCTTTTCATTTTTTCCCTGAGTTCTCACAATACTTAATTCATCTCATTCCTTTTTTTTCCCCACCATTTCTTCTTGTCTTCTTATAATCTGTTCTCTGAGTTTCTGCATTTCTACTTTATGGCTTACCTTTTAGAGAAAAATAACTTAAAAAAATTATGGCAAAATACTTGGTGACTGAGCCAGCCCTGATGGCCTAGCAGTTAAAGTTCAGCATGCTCCAGTTCAGCAGCCCAGGTTTGGTTCCCGGGCACAGAACCACATCACCCATCTGTCAGTAGTCATCCTGTAGCAGCAGCTCACATAGAAGAACTAGAAGGACTTACAACTAGAATATACAACTATGTACTGGGGCTTTGGGGAGAAAAAAAAGAAGAGAGGATGATAGGCAACATATATTAGTTCAGAGTGAATCTTTCCCAGCAAAACAAAACAAAAACAAAAACATGAGACTTCTATGCCATGAGACTTTGGGAGAAGGTGGTTGGCTCACTCTTAAAAAACAAACAAACAAACGAACAAACTTGGTCACTATATTTTCATCTATTCTGTGGCAACTTTTCCCTGGGAGATGTTTTTGTCTGGTAAGTTTTGCTCCTCTCTCACACCATTTTTCTAGTAGTATTGTTGCATTGAGGTTGTACCAATTTTTTTTTACTACTTTTTAGAGAATGAGTTGCATTTTCCTGGCCTCGCTATTTACAGGAACTCCCCTCAGGGAGATGATTTGTCCTGCTCTGTTTTGGGATATTTTGGCCCCAGAATAGTTCACAACTCCCCTTGAGTCTTCTTTGCACTTATCTCCCGTGGAACCCTTCTCCATTGCCTGTCTGTCTTCCCCACATCTCTCAGCTCTTGCAAAAGATATAGGTTTCACTTCAGGGCAAACCCTTCCTCCAGAAAGGATTTTTTCTTTTGGCATTTTATGAGATCTGCTGCCATTAGGATGACTCTATTTGCTGCTCCTGGGCATGACAATTGCTATACTTCCTAATACATCTGCAGAATTTTTCTTACATTTTTTTGCCTGCATTGTCTTTGATCACTGTTTCAAAGAGAATAGAAGGATACATTAGTATTTCCTCTGTGATGGATGATCAATGTTTCTTTTTTATTTATTTAATTATTTTTTTATGGTTTATCATTTCAAAAGTTTCTTTCAACTTCCAACTTGTTATTGATAATAATGTGTACATTTTTAGTGTTGTCAGTTTGGCAAAACTTCTATTAAGTTTCTTTCATATATGAGAGATAAGATTTGGAAGAAGTTTTCACAGACTGGCTTCTGGCTTCTTACATTTTAATACCTGCTCTTCCTCCACAACCCAAACACATCTGTGCCAGGTGCTGTAGAAGTGTTGATATCATGATGCAGAACCTCGGCCCTGAAACTTTATGTCATGGTGCTGAGTGAGTCAGTACAGTGGGCATTTGAATTCTCAGAGGCCATTCTTCCATGGGAGGATTAATTCTACTATCTCAGAATCGACTGCAAACCACACAAATAGATCCCACTAAATACAAACCAAATATATCGCCAATTCAACTCTTCCTTGGCTCCCAGGATTGCCCGAACCCAGCATTAGGGGAAATACAATGGAGCGAAGTCAAAGTAGAAATAAACATCTAAAATATCTTACTTTTGTATGTTTTAAAAACATATGACCAAGTGAACACGTTGTGAAGACCTTGAAGGTGGGGCACCAAAGCTTTCATTTTTGCCTGTGGGAGCAAGGGAAGGGAGGGGTGTTTTCTTCTCTTTGTGCTTGTTAACACCAGGAGAAGATTCTGAGGCATAAGGTGATGAGCTCTACTGGGGCAGTATGTGTGTGTTTAAGTTTTTTGGCACATGAATAACTCCAAGCCCTAGTTTTTCATGCCAGTGTAAGTTTTATCTCTACTTATACTACGTATTTCCTTGGGAATTAAGGTGGTGGTGGTGGTTGGTGGAGGTGATTTGGGGAGAGGATGGAAGTGGGGAGTCGTGGGTCTACCTGTGGTCATATTGTGTCTAGTCCAGAAGCCCCTATCTTTTAAGTCCCACTAGATTTTAAGCTGGTCCTAGAGGGCAGACGTTATTTCTCATATAGTTTTATATTCATCAAAGTTCCTTGCAGATATATAGTAGGTACTAAATAATTATTTGTTGCTTTAATATTGGATTGTATTTATTTTTGAGTTTTTATCAAGAGAATAAACATAGATAACCAATAAACTCACATTCTCAAAAGTACAACACATCATTTGACTGACATCTTATGTCACCAGTGAGAAGTGTTTATCACTTGTGGTCTAATATTTATTTGAAATAGTTCCTTTTAAAATGTAACAATATGATATGAAATATTGAAGATTCTTTTCCCTCCCCAGTATATGCATATGTACATATATACATATATATATATATATATAATATGATGAAAGACATAAGCTATCTTATTATTACAAGGAAACTTGACTTATGTATACTAATTTTTGGGGATGACAAGCAGCATGTGGAACCTCAGTACCCTCGGAGAGAGCTAATGCCATCCAGGATAGAACTAATTTGTGTATGAAGGACACATCCAACATGTATTTTTATAATAATATGATATGATCTAAGAACATTTATTGGGACATACTTTCCTGGTAGTTATTTTAAAATTCTCACAGGCTTTGCATATTTTGGCACAGATTTATTAACAAAGCTCAAAGTAGTGTAATAAAAAGGTATCAAATATATCTCAGCCTTAAAAGTCAATCATCAAGCGTTTATTTGATTAATACAAGTCCAGCGCTGGGTTAGGTGGTATGAAAAGAGAGATGTGTCCTTGCTCTCAAGGAGTTTGTAGTCCAGTCTATTGTTTCTCAAGTGGGGTCACTATCGACTGGGGTTGTGAAATCAATTTAGTGGGTCACCAGGAGATTAAAAGTAACAGAATAGAAAATATCAAAGTGCATTTAGGTAATAATAGCCTATATATATATACACACATTTGTCCTGTGTAAAATACTTTATTTAATGAGCTTGCCATCAAAAAAGTTTGAAAAATGTTGACTTCTAGAACCATCCCTGATGGCCTAGTGGTTAAAGTTCTGTGCTCTCTGCTTTGGTGGCCCAGGTTCGTTTCCTGGTCATGGAACCACACCACCCGTCTTGTCAGTTACCATGCTGTGGCGGCAGCTCACATAGAAGAACTGGAAGGACTTACAACTAGGATATATAACCATGCTTGGGGCTTTGGGGAGAAGGAAAAGAAAAAAACTCCAAAAAACCCCATTGACTTCTAGGTGGAAAAATAATACAAACACACCACAAACAGTTAGCCATTCAGAATCATGTCTGTTTGCTAGGGCTGCCACCACAAACTGAGTGACTTAAATAACAGAAATTTATTGTTTCACAGTCCTGGAGGCCAGAAGTCCAAGATTAAGGTGTTGGCAAGATTGGTTCCTTCTGAGGGCTGTGAGGAAGCGTCTGTTCCATGCCTCTCACCTAGCTTCTGGTGGTTTTCTGGCAATCTGTGGTGTTCTTTGGCTTATAGACACATCACCTCAATCTCTGCTTTCATCTCCACAAGACATGTTCCCTGTGCACATATCTGTCTCTGTGCCCAGGTTTCCTCTTTTTATAAGAACACCAGTCAGATTGGATTAGGGCCCACCCTAATGACCTCATTTTAACTTGATTACCTCTGTAAAGACCCTATCTCCAAATAAGGCACATTCTGAGGTATTTAGGGTTAGGGCCTCAATGTGTCTTTTTGGGGGGACTCAGTTCAACCTGTAATAATCATAGTGACCACCATTTAAAATATGTATGTGCTAGTCCTTGTACCAAGTGCCTTATTAGTGTTTATAACCACTCTGAGAAGTAAATTTTATATATTAATTTTATGGACTAATAGAGGTTCAGAGAGATTCACTGTTACAATTTGGGCCTGTTTTACTTCAAAATCTGTGTTCTTTCCATTCTGCTTGTTGATTCCTGGGAGGCTAGAGCTGGCAGAGATCTTAGAGGCCATCTGATATAATCCCCTCTTTTCATGTGTAGTGGGCCAAAAGATAAAAACAGTACTATTTGTAAAAGTCTGATGTGTTTTCTACATTCCAGAGAAGCAACAAAATCATCTATGGAGAATGACCATCTTTGTACTTTGGGAAACTCCAGAATGGTCCACAAATATTCTTTCTTCCCCATCATTCCCCCAAAGGTAGGAGAACTTGGGTTATATGTAGAGGGAGAAACTAAAGTATAGAGATGCCAAGTCTCTTGACCATGGTCCCCAAGCTTAGATAAGATAGCATTTATGTGATCTTTGAGGAGGAGACACTTAAGCAAAGATTTGGGTAACAAGAAGGAGCTACTGATGTGCAGACCAGGGGTACAAGCAATCTAGGCAGAAGAAAGAGTTAACAAAAGGCACGAGGGTGGGAATGATCTGAGATGATTAGTGTGAAGAGCAGACAATTGGTACTTGAGGAAGAGAAGGAAAACCAGTGGGGCTGAGCATCATAGGAGAGGGGAGTGATGTAGGGGTTGGTCTAGGGTGGTGGGGGTGAAGGTGGAAAATAGCACATGAATTCAGGACATGCTTGGAGATTAACTGGGTATAGGGGAAAAGAGGAATCAAGGATAACTCCTAGATTTTTGATTTGAGCAATCACGAGGAAATTGGTGTCATTTACTGAGATGGGAAAATCCAGTGGAGAAGCCAGTTGAAGGGGAAAAGCCAAGCCTCATACAATATTTGAGATTCTTATTTGACATCCATGTAGAACTTTTAGTAGGAGACCCGTACGTCACAGGAGAGGATATGAGTGTAGATTTGGGAGTTATCAACATATAAATGGTCTTTAAAGTCCACGCTACTGGGCTAAGAGACAACCTCTTAGCCCAGGACAACCTCTTCTCTTCTCAAAGCTGTGGCCAGGTAGCCTCCTTTGATACCCCCTCTCCTCCCACTTCCCATCCCATTGTTACATTAGGACTCTCAGCCAAGGATGTCATTAATTTACAGAGAGGGCAAATTCTGGGTGGTCCAGATTCTGCCTTTTTTCCATTTCTGCTTTTTGCCTTGGGTTCATATGAAACTTTGGCTGAAATGTTCAATTAATCACTTTCTCGGTAAATGCAAATGTATAATATGTTACTTATCCTTCACCACAGAATAATAAAAAGAAAATTTATCCCTTCATCCAGAATTATGGTTAGTGCTCAGTTATCAATATTGACCTCAGTATAGAACTAAAATTAATTATCTGGGCACATGTTTACTTTGATTTGCATACACCACTCCAAGTGATGCCAAGAGCAATGCTATATGTCAATTTAAGACAAATTAGAGCCATAAAATCTAACCTGCTGTTACAGTTTTTGTATTTATGATTTAGGCTCCATTTCACATGTTTTATGTCTAGTTTTATAGCAATGCACTCATCACCAGCACCTCTGGGAACAAGTACAAAGCACCACTTAACAAAAACAACAGATTGGCAAAAATCAGGCTCCAAGGGTCACTCCCATCGCCCTTTCTCAGGCACAAGCTCCAGTCAATAGATGAATCTCCTTCTGTGAGCCCTAAAGGTCTACGCACTCGGACTCTTAACGAACCAAGACAGAAGGGAAATGTTTGATTCAGGGACCTTGTAAGCCTGAACTTCTTTGTGTTCAAAGTTAGGGTTCCTTGGAAACTTGTCTAATCCTAATAATCAATTTAAGTTGTATAAAAGGAAATAAGAGTCAGTTTGCTGCCATGTGGTAAATATGAGTAACTGAGAATTAAATAGAGCTTACGGTATACCAGATGCTGTTCTGTTCTAAGCTTTTTATGTATAGTAATTCATTTAATCCTCATGATATTACTGTGAAGTAGGCCATATTGTTATCCCCATTTTATAGATGAGGAAACTGAGGCACAGAGAAGTTGAGTGACTTGTGAGACCTCACAGCAAGTGAGTTGTTGCAGGTTTGGTGCCCCAGGAAGTGGACTCTGGCATGGAGATTTGTGTGCAGGAAGTGTATTAGGGAGTGCTCCCAGGATCAATACCCAGGGGTCAGAGAAGGAAGCAGGAGTGGGCAGAAGGAGAAGTTGGGATGTGAGGCAGTCTCACCAATGGCTTCAGTCAACTACATGGGGAGTTCTGGAGTAAGGATGGCCCTGCATAGTTTTCCAGAATTGGGATGAGGGGTTGGGCCTTTATATTACACAGGTTGTCCCTAGAAAGGGGTGGTACCGTGGGTGAGGCAGCTCTGTTCAATAGAGGACAGTTCCTGGCAGCACTCCCCACAGCTGGAGAATAAATCCTTTAGTTCTGAAGGCGGATCAGGTAGCATGCCACAGAATCCACTATATAAGTGGAGCTAAGATTCAAAGCAAGGATGTCTGGCTTTAGAATTCAGGTTCTTAATCACCACACTGCATTGTGTATGTAAATAATAATAAGTAGTACCAATCCCCTTGGTTGGATGGTTGGAAATACTTCTAGGAGATTAAAAATAAGATCCGATAAATGATTCTTATGTAGTATAAGAAAACTTAGATAACTACTAAGACAGCAAGCTCAACTACTAAGTATTAGTTAAGGTTCTTTAGGATGCGTGGAACAGAAATTGACTCTGGTTGGCTTAAAAGCCACGAACAAAAAAGGAAAGATAATGAGGTGTCTCATGGAGTCAAAAGAAGACCTAAGCAGCAAAGTCTTGAGAAGAGCAGGGATGCAGCTGGACCTCAGGCAGATGGAAGGAGGGAGTGATTGCTGCTAGGTCCCTACCTCTGCTTCTCACTCCACATAGGTTCATCTCATATAATGAGAAACATGAAATCTCAGAACAACCAGAGAGAGACTATTCTGGAGAAGAGACCCACTGGCTCAGCTTGCCTAGGCAGCTACTCCTGGAGCTACTGGTTGTGGTGACCTTGTATTAAGATAGCAGCTCTGGATTTATTATGCTGATGGGGGAGAGAGGCAGTTCCTAAAAGAGCGGTGCTGAGTGGATAACCCCAATACCATAGGGATGTTCAGCATCATATGTATGAAACACTACTTTTCAGTAACCTCAAGGAAGCGTAGAAACCTGAGCTGTACCAGCTCTCCAACAGAGATCATGAATAAGGCAAAAGATCCACCTTTCTCTGTATGTGCTGTACACTGGCCTGTGACTTGCTGGGTGGCTCCCCAGGGACTGGCTCTCTCTACATGTTAGAGGACTATTATGCAGAAGATTGTGGTCCTCATTCTCTTTCTCCTACTGTGATGGACAAGAAGAAATAAATGTGTACTGCAGCCTTTGGGATTTAATCAGACAGAAACTAGCACTACAGATGAGGGTTGTTAAAGTGTCAGGAGGGGTTATGAAGAGTCTTTGGAATCTCCATAACCATGGACTGGGATTCTTGTTTATTTTTAAAAATGTTTAGTAAGGTGGAAGGGTAATAGTTTGTTCTCCAGGGCAATTGGCCACTTTACTGATAAATGGTGTGATAAGGAAAATAGAACATTTTTTGAATTCTTCATATGTGCTAGAAGCTTTATATAGATATGAAATAATTTTCTCTACATCTGACCAGTTTGATACAGGTCAGGATGAAAATGATTAAGCACTGACCGCAACGCTCAGCCCACCTGCTCAATTTTCAGCCATTTTTCCCAGCTTCTCTATCCATTTGAGGTCTTTGGTCCAAACTTCATGGATACTTGTGTGTTGGGAAATATCCCTGATGTGTTTCAAGCTAAAGTTTCTAGGTCCCATTTAGTATTTTGATTTGTCTGGCTGCTGAGGTAACTCTTCCTGGTGAAATCTGAGCCTCTATCTGACTGATGTTTTTAAGTTCTTTGAAAACATTTCCCATTTCCCACTCTCTGCTGTTTCTTGTCACACAAACTGTGTCAGAGGCTGAGACACAGCTGGTGGAATGGCCCAGCCTTTAGCTTAAACCAGAAAGTTAATATCTTGAGTTGTTTATATGGTTTTTGTTTGCTTATTTATTTTTTCGTCTCTAGTTTCAGCCCCTACCCAGAGAGCAATTTCAGCCTTCTGCACAAAGTGCCTCTATCCATCCACACTTCTTCTGATCTACCCACCACTCTCATCCTCCCCTCCCAGTAAGTCACCACTCTTCTGTAGACATCTGTGAGCCAATTTGATTCACTAGCGAACTTCCCTTTTTGCTACTTAATTGTTATTCCATTTTTTACAAAAGAGGAAACAGGTTCAAAAGAAGTAAGCAAATTGCCCACTATTATACAGCTGAAAGTGGCAGAACAAGGGTTTGATCCTAAATATATGAGTTCCAAAGACTTATTTTTCATTATAAAATTAACACAGTCTCAAAATTTTTGAGAAATATCTACAATGTTTCTTAAAAGCTACTTCTTTAAATATCTGCATGCTTTAAAAAAAGAATTAAAAAAACACCTATTTTGTGATGTCAACAGAAACAAGGATAGTTACCATCTTGATTTATTTTCTTTCTCTCCCTTTTCTTGGCATGGATTTTTATTTGATTCACAGAGGTACACCCTGGCTTTTCCTGTTTTTCCAGGTGAAGGAGAGATTACCTGTGGATTGTCACCTCAACAGCTTTTTCTGGTCAGAGTGGCATCCTGATGCTTTTGAAACTCCTGAAAGCCTTCCTCCTGTCCTGAATTTGAATTCTGGAATTCTTATGGGAGGTTTCTTAGAGCAATTGCAGAAACCTGACACCCAGGAGGACTCTATGAGCACATTCTATAAGAGTTTATTGCCAACGTACATCTCAGTGGTCCTTAAATGTTTTGTGCATGAGAATTACCTGTGAGATTTTCAAAACATGTTTGCTCCAGTATCATCTAGAACCTACTAAATCAGAGACTCTAGGGATCATACTAGGCCATCTATATTTCACAAAAGCTTTCTCTGTGATTCTGAAAGATATCTGTCATCCTTTAGAACTATGGGTATATTTTCTTTAATAACTATTTTTTTTCCCCAGGAGGTACTTGGGAAGCCATTGGCAATTCGAGATTGGTTAATTGTGACTTTAGAACTGCTGTTGGCAGGGCTTGGATAAAAAGTTGTCATAGGCACAGATACTGCTTCTCTCATCTTCTCTCTATTCCCTGTCCTCTTTGGCACTTTTATATTTTAAAAAGATGTCAGATGTTTTCTTTGGCAAAAGCCCCCTTCAGTGGAAGGGTTTGTTTCTTAGAACTTAGGCATCAAGAGAAGCGTCAAAAGAGAAAACAGAAATAACTGCTGTATTTCTAGAAACCAGTAATTATTTTTCTGGTCCTTTGGTATGTGTGCAGAAATTACCAGCTCAATCCTGGTGATATGGCAGAATTAGTAGAAAGTACAGGCACAGCAGCAAAAGAAAACAGGCCAGATTCCAGCACATACTGAACCTTAGGTTATGTGTGTGTGTATGTGTGTGTGTGTGCATTTGCATGTGTTTTTAAATATGTGCTTTTAAAGCTTCCCAGGGGAACTTGATGCACAAAAAAAGCTGCATTTGAGAACCACCTAGGCAGACATTTGTGTCTGCTGGAAAGTAAGAGGAAGCAAGTCAGTGCAGAGCCTTGTCACTCATGTCAGAATTTGGGCATGTTTTAAGAGCACTCAGGGGACAGTGAAGGGATTTAAGCAATGAAATGACAAGAAAGATCATTTTGTCCGCTCTGAAGAAAATACATTGGAGAGTGACCTGAGTTGAAGGAGGAGGCGAGGCAGGAGGCTAATGCTGTGGCTGGGGCTAGGATGGAAGCAGTTGAGATGGAGATAAGTGGACAGAGCAGAGAAACATTTTATAAATAAGATCTCAGTGATTCTGAAAAGTATCAATAAGACTTATTGATTCGTTGAATGTTGGGGTTGAAGAAGAGACGAGAAGGTAGAGTTTAGGATGAGACATCAGCTTTTGGCTCGAACTACTAGAATGTCATTTTCTAATTTAGGGAACCCGGGATGAATAGTGGATTTGAGGTGGGGGAAAGTGACCATCGGTTTGGGACATGTTGAGTTTGAGAAATATGTGGGACATACAGGCAGAGGTTCAAGTAGGCAGTGGGACGCATGGGTCTAATGCTCTGGAGTATTAGACTCTGGGTCTGGGGTAAGGATAGAGATTTGGAGGTTATCAGTCCTGGGAAGAGTTGAATTTTCTTGGTGGAGAGTGTTAGAGGGAGAAGAGAAGAGGATCTGTGACAGAGCTGTGGTGATAAACATTTAAGTTGAAGGTAGAGAAGAGAGAATTCTAAGGCAAAGTCATCAGAAATAGGAAGAAAATCAGGGAAGTATTGTATTGAGTGAAGGGAAGAGAATTTTCAAGACAGAGAGAATAGGCAATTGGGTCATTGGGGAGAGGAGAAGAGTTCCTGGGTGGGGGTGTGTTGGGGAGGCAGAACTCAGATTGTGTTGTGAATTGGGGAGTGATTGGGAGGAAGTGGAGGAGAAAGCTAATGAAAAGAGATTTGGTAGGCCTCTCTCGATCTCAGTTTCTTCCTCTTGTTGAAGGATGGAAGAAATGATTTTCTAAGATTTCTAATGGCTTTAGCGCTCTGTGATTAGATGTTTTAAAGTCACACTTAAGCGAGTATGAAATTATAATGTTCTTTCAGGTCAGTGTACATATTTTGATGGAAGACAAATTTTATCAGCCCCAATCCAAGATTCATAATCTTATGTAGATTGGATACCGCAAATTTTGGTGGTAAAGCCGATGGTCTTGCGATTTATATGCTGAATTTTCCATGTCGTTTTCCTGCATGCATCATATTAAACTTCAGTGTAATTCTCTTACATTTCTTTCATGAAATCACAAAAATTTCATTAGTGGAAAAATCACATCAGATATCCCTTGAGTCTTCTTTGACTTTCCTGGAAGTGAATCAAGACTGGAGCTATAAAATCACTTTTGAATACAGTCCTAGTAGAAACTCGTGGTTTATAGCATTAAACCATTTGAATTAACTTCTTAGAGGTAATTTCATCCAGTTTTCAATCTGGAGTTGCTTAACTAGGGAGCTCAATGCTTTTCCAAAATGACATATTTCCTCCTAACTCCAAATGATTAGTTACTTTTTCTTCCTTGGGAGAGTCAGAAGTCATCTCATTTAAAAAATTCTTTCGGTAATACCTCATTTTAACATCATGCTTTTGTTTGTTTGTTTTTGTATATATGATATTGGAATATATATGTCTAGGCCTTTCTGTGTGGTCTATGTCCTTTAGTTTCCTAGTTAATCTGAGAACCAACTGGCATAAATTCAGGATGTATGTGCAGTGGTTTGCTGGGAGCAATGAAATGTTACAGTATCATTTTCCTTGTTACTGACCTTCTCCAGTGAAAATGGAGAGAACCACTGTATACATATTAGAGATTCCCTGGTGGTCAAATAAACTTTAATTGAACAGTTAGTAGAATGTCATCCAGATTATTGGGTTAGAAGACTTAGACACTGACATCTAACAGTTATTTTAATTGAAGAAATTTCCAAAGCTTGTTAACATTAAAATCTGATATGCCTACCTTCACAAACCCCCAAACTCCTACAGTTTTCCAACATTCTTTCACTGAAAAGATATAAGAACAGACTAATAAAAAACGAGTTTTGTGACCTCCATTTATAACAAGAGGCTCCCTTGAGGTCCTTTCCTGAACTTCAAAGGAGGGAGCAGGTGTGATAGGAAGAGTCACTGGGCTGGTGAACCTGCACGGGGTATTTAACCCAGCTCTTGGGACATAGAGTTGACAGTGTCAGCACCAGGCACTGCTCTAAGAGTCTCCATTCATTAGAGCCTCTACAATGTTTTAATAAACCAGAGCATTTGATTTATCCAGATAGAACTATTTTCTGGTTCGTTGTCTGCAAAAGCAGGGTTGAACAGAAGTGGGAAGATTTCAAACTTGCCAAATCTCCTAGGGAAGACAACGTTCCAGTTTGGGAGAAGACTTTCAACTTGGGCCCATTGTATAATGGACTCCTGGGATAACGGATTCAGGGTTTGGGTGTGCATACCAAACTGAAATAGGAACAGAATGTGGTGAGGTCTGGAAGTAGGCTCTGAATTATAATTTTCTTGAAAAAAAATAGAGGTGATATTGATGTGTGTCCCCAAAAATGTGTGATTAGAATTTACCTGGAGTTTTGTATTTTGTAACCCAGAATACACTGTTCCTCTGCAGGTAACTTCTGTGAGAAAAAAATTCCGGGAGCACCTTAGTCCCATCTTGGAATCCTCTGGATCTGGGTTATAGTAAGCTTCTACAGGCCAGGTTGGGGTGGGGGTCACCAGCATGATTCGCAGACATAGGAGGGTGGCGAGGGGCTATACCAGGAGTGTGGACATGTGGAACCTTGGGTTCAGTTACTGGGGCTGTGGCCATGGTTAACAGGAATAAATTAGGAAAGATACCACACGACCTCTGTCTACTCTCATGCTTCCAGAGTTCCTTGGAATGGAGCTATAGAAATAAAACTGTTTGAGTTAAAGACCAAAGAAAAAAACAACCAAAAAACTTACCTGCCTTTCCATCCTTCCATCTTCCTTCCCATCCTTCCTCCTCTCATCCCTCACACCTCCACTTATCTCTCTGTGGCTCTGTGGTAGAGAGTAAGCTCAGATGTCTTTTCCTTTGGAAAACTTTCCCTGAAACCTCCCACCCTTGTTTCTTCCCCCTGCCCAGCCCAGTCCCATGATTTGGGTTTGGTAACTTTAATTTTCAAATACTTATCACTCTACGAAAATTGTTGGTTTGTGTGGCTGTCCCCACTATGATTTGACTGCCTGAGAAGAAGTACAGTATGGTCTGTTTGTGTAGCCCCAGCACCTACCACAGTGCCTGGGCCTCCAGTGGAGGGTCAGTCTTGGGAGGAACTGAATGAATGAAGGAGGATATAGGCTAGGTACATTTTATCCACATTTAATATCGGTGTGCCTTGTCCCTTTTCTACTTCAAAAGCGGCAATGGAGGTGGCCTCTGATTGCCACTCTAAAAATACAGTCTGTTGATTTATGTCAGCCTCTGTCCCTCTCACTTTAGTGGTAGCCTTCAAAACACCATGGTCCTTGAGTCAATTCATTTTTGTGATTCCTAATAAAGCTTGTTGTTTTTAAAGGTCCCCAAAACATCCCAGTACTCTGGGGGGCAGAGCCTCTCAAACTTTTACTAATAAACACCCATGGCCCATGAGGGATTAGGATGGAGGCAGGGTGTAGAGTAAGACTGAGAAAAGAACCATAAGGTTGAGGGGGAGGTAGGTGGGCATGGGGTGGGAGGGGTGATTTTGGAGCTGGAATGAAGTCACCTACAGTGACAGTGGAGGCACTGAAATAGGAAATACAGCTTTCTTCTCTTACAGCTTTCCCGGGTACTGACCCTGATGAATTCATCCAAAGGGTAAAAGGCAAACGATTTCAAGTCTCTGGCAGATAAGCAGTTTGCTAAGTGGGTTTGCCAGAGTGAAAGCTGCTTTCTGTTATTTGCACTGGATTCTAACCACTACATGGCTTTGTGAAGATCTGCTTATTTAGTGAATTCAGATGGAAGAAATGAGTTTCATTTTGTGCTGGGGAGGAATTTAGGCTCTCTTTGCCTGACCAGGCCACGTGCGTACCGTTAGTTACTCCAGTAGATAGTTTATGGCTGTGGCCAAGAGGCAACACAGTATAAACTAGGGAATCTTTAAAAAATGTTATAGCCCGTTGATAGTGTATTCATAACTCGTGCGTATCATGGCTAAAGATGAAAAATTCCTATTTCACAAATAAGTTGTTACTTAACAAAGAAGTAATAGTAAATAATGCCAACACAGATTCCCAAAAAGTTAACTTTCAGATCGAGTGAGCAAAACAACCTCAATGGGAAAGTTTTGATGTGCGTTAGATGTGTGGCCACTGGGAGGCGCTGTTGAAGGCTGGTTCACTTTCAATAGGCACGTTCCTAGAGACACCTGCACTCGGTCTTGAGATAACAATACAGAGTTAAGTCGGTCATGGCTAAAGCTGACATTGAACATAAAAGATATTACGAGATTTTACTTACAAAAAAGATACTACAAATCTGTTTATGAAACCCTAAGATATTATTATTTTTTGACGTCTACCTATTCTAGGCAGATATTTGTAATCCGTTTTATTCCTAATTTCAATCATTTACTTTTTCTTCGACTCACTTCCGTCTCCCTTTCTTTCTTCTCTCGTTATTTATGTATCTGAATCCTGTGCTGGGAATTTAGTGTTAATAAATATTTAAGATCAGGAATCTAATCTAATAAGACAAGTTATTTGTAAGAGCTCAGCATTGTAAGCAGAACAAAATTAAGTTTATATTTAGCTGTAGGCCAAGAAATGGGAGGGTAATGGACAAGAATCTGTTTGAGTAGACAGTTTATTTTACATGAAATAAACACTAAATTTGGGGCCAGCCCGGTGGCGCAGCGGTTAAGTCAGGGTTCGCGGGTTCGTGATCCTGGGCGCCCGCCGACACACTGCTCGTCAGCCATGCTGTGGCGGCGTCCTATATAAAGTTGGGGAAGATGGACAGGGATGTTAGCCCAGGGGGCCAGTCTTCCTCAGCAAAAAGGGGAGGATTAGCAACGGATGTTAGCTAAGGGCTGGTCTTCCTCACACACACACACACACACACACACACACACACACAAAATGGTAAATTTAAAAATACGATGCAATTTGTTTTCATAGACCTATATACATGTTTGTTTGCAGATTTGCTATAGTGGAAAAGAATAATATCTTTGGCATCAGCCAGATCTGGCCTCAATTCCTGGCTCTGCTACTTACTAGTTGTATGATTTTGGTTAAATTAATCAACCTGTCTGAGCATCCAGTTCCCATCTCCAACACTGCTTACCTTGCAGGTGGTTGTGGGGATTCAGTGAGCTAACATATATAAGGAACTTGAGGAGTACTAGGGTTGTATATAAGGAACTTTGTGAGTCCTTGATAGTACAAATGAGATTTCTTCTTGCTCTTATGTTTATTCTAGGCAGATGGACTTTCAGAGAAAAGCATTATAGAGATTGGGGCCTGAAATAAATTTTGAGAGGCAGTATAATGCTGTAGTTAAGAGCAGTAGCTTTGGAGCTGGACCAACCTGGGCTTGAGTCCCAGCTTTGTCACTTGCTAGCAGGGTGTCCTTGTGTATGTAACACTCTCTCTGAACCTCAGCTGTCTTGTGACACCTGGAGTTAGAGTTTTAATACTGTCCTTGCTGAAGGGTGGTGTGTGTGGAGGAAGTGAGGAGTGGGGGTCTCGAGCTGGTTCCAGCTTATCCCACCTTGTGTTTGGATTGTGCTGAGCAAACTCTCAAGGCTTCATTGGGCATAGTCTTCAGTGGATGATGAACAAGGGACCTGCAGGCCACCGTCGAAGGAAGGTGCACACCCAGCTGTTCCTGGCACAAACAGCTCTCAGGGCTCACTTACAGGGCGGTGCACTCCCTGCCTCTGGGCTGGGCACATACCTGGTCAATGTGGAAGTGTCTAGACAGGCAGAGGCTAGCACTCTTTTAAAGTGGATTCCCGACCTCTCCCCAAGACCCCTCCTGGCCTCACCACTGTCCTCCTTGGTAGTTGGCCTTCCATTTCTCTTCCCCCTTGCAACACAAGCAACACTCATGGACTTGAATCTGTATCTTTTCTTTCCTCATTCCAATCACTTGTTTACGGCATGAACTCTAGGCTCTGCTTACTTCAGGTCTCATCACTATGGATTCTCAAATTGTTCTTCTCTCAGGATGGCTGGCTCTTAAAAATAAAATGCTTTGGTCTTAAGACTGCTGTCTCTGTTAGGGATTTTAAAATTGATTTAGAAACTAAAGACTTGAGCACTGTTGCTTTCTTTTGCACTCCTGCTAAGCAATCCTAATCCTCCTACGGACAAGTGAGGCTTCTGAGGGCAATAAGGGACCAGGCTAGGAGACCATAGGGGCAACTTCACCTTTTATTTTGTGACATCTATTTTAATTTAGAACACATTTTACTTTGATGCAATTAGCTCAGCAGAGAAGGCTTAAAAATAATCTTGACTTAGTTTTTGTGCTTTAAGAATACCTGAATAACAAATGCTGATTCCCAACTTCCTGTCTACCTTGTGAAGACAAACATGTTTTGTTATCTTGGTCTAGTTCTTTTAGTATCGTTGTGGCCGTAGAATGAAGGGAGTCATAGAATTAAGCACATTTGTGGGTTTTTTGACAAAACATTCGCAAAAATCATGCTCTATAGGTCATCACTTTGCTTCTAACATTCTCAGCTCATTGGTAGACTTCTAGGGAAGAGCAGTGACCAGATGGGAAACTTACAAAGTATTTGGGACTTGCCTTCTACCATGATTAGTACTGAATGGTGCAGTATAGTCTTTCAATGACCTTAATTGAAATGAGATATTATAAATGCAATAAAATGAAACATACCATAGTCTAGTCCAGGGTCAGCAAACTGCGGCCCACGGCTTGTTTTTAAGCCTGAGAGCAAAGAATGTTTTTCATTTTTAAATGGTTATAAACAAAACAAAACAAACAAAGAATATGTGACACATGATTTGTAAAGCCTGAAATATTTAACTGGCCTTTTACTGAAAGAACTTGCTGACCTATGGCATCGGAAAAACCAAACCAAAACAAAACAACACAATTATCTGGTATCCTACCTATCCTTATAAATGAGTTTGACCAATGACGCATATTTTAGACCACAAGTCAAGTAACTAAAACTGTTTTCTCATTTACAAATTGAAGATGACAACATCAATCAATGAAATGACAGGCATTAGAGTGTTTGTTGTGCAGTAGATACTGAAAAGAAAGATGCTCTTTACTTTATTTTCAACTTCATATCTCTGCAGCTTTGCAGAATGCCTGGTACCTAGCAAGTAAGTATTAAAGACAAAAAATCACAAAATGATTTTCCTGAGATTGGAACAGGGGAAGGTTATCAGTAAGAAAGTAATCTTAATTTACTACCATTATGTAAAAAAAGCCTTGAAATATGGAAGCTTAGACTATTTTCAGAGTAAACCAATGGGAGGAGGGGTATGTGTTTGGGGCTTAGACCTTAGTAGCTTCCTTTTAAAGTTGAGGGAAAAAGATCTATAGCCCAGCCGGCCTATGGTTGTGCTTTACTGGAATGAACCTCTTAGGGACGTATGAGGAGAGCGGCACCTTTAATCACTTATTTTTTAAACTTTATATTAAACTTATGCTATTAAACTTTATTTTATGGAAATTTTGAACATAAATAAAACTAGAGAATAATGTAGTGAAGCTAGCTTCAACAATTATCAACATATACCCAATCTCGTTTCATCTATAACCTCTCCCGTTCCTCACCACCACCATCACATAGATTATTTCAGAGTAAATCCTAGAGATTATGTCATATGATCTGTGCTTTTTTCAGCATGTATGGCTGATTATTTCTCTAAAGAAACTTTTTCAAAAAACAATCACAATACCATTATCATGCTGAAGAAATTGACAAGTCCTTAATATCAACAAATGTTGAGTAAGTGTTCAAATTTCTCTGATTTTTTGTTTGTTTTAACCAGGATCCATACATGATCTACACAAAGCTTCTAGTTGATATGTACCTTAAATTTCGTTTAATATCTAGATTTACCCCTCTTTTTTTAATCCCTTGAAATTTATGTACTGCTGGATCAGTCTGCTAGTATTTTGGTGAGACACATTTTTATCGTGAGGGATATTAGTCTGTAGTTTTATTTTTTGGTGATATTTTTGTCTGGTATATGTGTCAGGATAATATTGACCTTGTAAATTGAGTTGGCAAGTGTTCCCTCCTATTCTATTTTCTGGAAGGGTTTATGTAGAATTGATATTATTTGTTCCTTATGTGTTTGGTAGAATTCCCTAGTGAAGTTATCTGGGCCTGGAGTTTTCTTTGTGGAAGGATTTTAAGAATTCAATTTCTTTGATAGATATAGGATTATTGAGGTTATCTATTTCATTTTGAGTGAGCTTTCATAGCTGGTTTCTTTCAAGAAATTTGTCTATTTTATTTAGGTTGTTGAGTTCATTGGCATAAAATATTCCCTGTTATTCTTTTAATACCTCTACGATCTATTGTGCTGTCTTCTCTTTCATTCTCAATATTGGTAATGTGTTTCTTCTTTCTTTTCTTTCTTGGTTAGTCTTCCTAGAGGTTTATCATTGTTATTGATCTTTTCAAAGAACTAGCTTTTGTTTTCATTGATTTTCTTTATTGTTTTTCTCTTTTCAATTTTATTGACTTATGCTCATTATTATTTTCTTCCCTCTGCTTGCTTTACATTCAATTTGCTCTTCTTTTTCTAGTAAGATGAAAGGTTAGATCATTGACTTGAGGCCATTTTTCTTTTCTAATATAAGCATTCAGTGCTATAAATTTATTTTTATGCATTGTTTTAGTTTCATCCCATCAATTTTCATATGTTGTGTTTTCATTTTCATTCAATTCAAAATATGTTTTCATTTTCTTTTGACTTTGTCTTTGACCTGTGGGTTATTTAGAAGTGTGTTGTTAATTTCCAAATATTTTAGGATGTCCTCATATTTTTGTTATTGATTTTTAGGTGAATTTCTTATAGTCAGAGAGTATAGTTTGCATGATTTCAAGTCTTTTTAATTTTTTGATGTTTTATTGCCTAGAATGTGGTCTATCTTGATGAATATTTCATATACACTTGGAAAAAATGTGTATTCTGCTTTTGTTGGTTGGAGTGTTCTAGAAATGTCAATTAAGTCAAGTTGTTTGATGCTGTTGTCCAGATCTTCTATATGCGGACTGATTTTCCTGTATGCTAATTCAGTCAATTACTGAGAGAGAGATGTTGGACTTTTTACTGTAATTGTGGATTTGTCTATTTCTCCTTTTGGGTCTACCAGTTGCAGTTTCACTTTTTGGAGCTCTGTTGTTAGGTGCATATGTATTTAGGATTGCTATGTCTTCTTGGTTAATTGACTCTTTTGTCATTGTGAAACAATGCTAACATTTATCACTGATAACATTCCTTGCTCTGACGTGTACTTTGTCCGATTTGAACATAGCCACTCCAATTTTCCTTTGATTAGTGTTTGTATGGTGTACAATTTTCTATCATTTTACTTTTAATTGATTATCTTTATAGTTGGATCTTGCTTTTGTATCCAACCTGAAAAATCTCTGACTTTATTTGGGTATTTACACCATTACATTTTGTTTTATTATTGATATGGTTGGGTTTAAATCTGCCAACTTATTAGTTGTTTTCTATTTATTCCATCTATTTGTTTTGTTTGTTTCCTTTCCTTACTTTTTTTGGCCTGCTTTTGGGTTAATTGAAAATTTTTTATGCTTCCATTTTATCTCCATTTCGCTAATTAATTGTACCTCATTTTCTAGTGTTTTTATTTATTTGCCGTAGTCTACTTTTGAACAATATTATGCCGCATCATGCATAGCTTAAGAACCTTACAAAAGTATACATTCTATTTCTCCCTCCCATCCTTTGTATTACTTTATGTCTTATTTGTGAAAGAAACTAGATCATTGGTGCTGTAAAGTTTTCCACATTTTGGATTTTACTTATTGCATGCCTATGAAGTTAACATTTCCTCTGTCTTCTGTATTTTTTAAATTAATTGGATGTTAGAACTAAGTGCTTGGTCAGATTCAGCTATGATTTTTATTACATATACTTCCATCAGGATGCAGAGAAAGTCCAATTTTCCTATTTTATTATGTTAACAGCCATGAATTATTATTGCCTATTCATTATTTCATTAAGAGTATTTAAAATGGTGATGTTCTAATTCTATCATTTCTTTCTTTATTAGCTAGAATATTCCTATAAAGACAAACTTCCCCTCATTAACTATTTGATTACCCTGCAGTACAGTTTACACAGCAAGGCAGTTTATATGTTTGATTCTTTTCCATCATTTACCAGTTTTCAAGATGAGTTAGTTCCTTAGCTTTCTCCAAACGTTAGCAATATGTTTTTATTTTTTGAGTAGCATTACAAATTCAGGGAGTTTTAAAAACATTTTCTCTGTTTGATCCATATTTCTATGTATGCTCACACTGTTCCATTTGGCTTCCAGATATTTCAGATGTGACCCCAGTAGTCTTCAAGATTTCTTACCTTATGAGCTTCCAGCCTCATCTTGTACATTTCCTGTCCTGGACTTGGAATCAGTCATTTCTCCAAGAAACCTTTGTTCTTTTAGGTGAATATGGAATTAGGGAAACAATCTGGTTGCCCAGAATGTTTGATGTAAAAATGCCAAAAATTATTATTAGAAATATGATTATTAAAAGCAGTTTGATGTTAGCTGTGGATTTTTCATGGATGTTCTTTTTAGGTTGAGGAAGTATCTTTCTATTCCTAGCTATCAAGTGTTTTTTTGTCATGAAACAGTGTTGGATTTTGTCAAATGCTTTTTCTGCATCTATTGAAATGATCATGTGGTTTTTGTTCTTTATTCTATTAATATTATGTATTGCTTTGATTAATTTTTGTATATTAAACTCACCTTGCACTCTAGGATACATCTCACTTGGTCATGGTATATGATGCTCCATAATTATATGTTGAGGATTCAGTTTGCTAGTATTTTGTTGAGCTTTTGCATTTATATTCATAAGAGGTATTGCTCTATTGTTTTCTTTTTTGTGATGCATTTTGTTATGAGTAATTCTGACTTCATAGAATGAATTGGAATGTGTTCCCTCCTCTTCTATATTTTGGAAGAGTTTATGAATGATCAGTGTTAACTCTTCTTTAGAAGTTTGGTAGAATTCAGTGGTAAAGTTATCTGGGCCTGGGCTTCTCTTTGTGAGAAGTATTTTTGATTATTAAGTCAATTTCTTTACTTGTTTTAGTTCTATTTATATATTTTGTATCTTCTTGAGTCAGTTTTGGTAGTTCATGTCTTTCTAGAAATTTGTTCATTTCATCTAGGTTGTCTAATTTGTTTGCATACAATTGTTCATAGTATTCTATTATAATCCTTTTATTTCTGTAATGTAGGTAGTATTATCCGCTTATTCATTCCTGATCTTAGTAATGTGAATCTTCTCTTTTTCACTCTTGGTTAGTCTAGCTAAAAGTTTATCAACGTGCTGGCTGATTTGATTCCTGGTGAGCGCTCTCTTCCTGGTTGCGGTGTCCTCACACGGCAGAGAAAGAGCTCTGGTGTTTCTTTCTGTTCTTATAAGGGCACCAGCCCTATCAGTTCAGGGCCCCACCTTTAGGACCTCATTTAACCTTTACCATCCCCTCACAGGCACTGTCTCTAAATATAGTCACACTGGGGCTTAGGACTAGAAGGTATGAATTTTGGGGGGATCTTCAGTTCATAACAAGTATATATACATGTTTTATTTATACCTCTTTCTTAGATAAAAGTTATCATACTGTACATACTTTTTTTCCATCTTTCTTTTTAAAGTTAGCAATATATCTCATTAACCACTCTAAAGTAATATTTAGGAACATTCTTTGTTTCTTTATATAGTTGGAGTCATCCTTTAAATCTGAGAACGATAATTGTGTTGACAACAAACCCACTGGATATTATTGCTGGGTGATTTCTGACACTTAAAAAAATTATTTCTTATTTGCTGTGTTAGTGTAGTTTCCTCAGAAGTGGACTCTGATAGGATTCATGTACAAGTGAGTTATTAATGAAGCGCTCACAAATGAAACTACTAATGATGTTGGGGAAGCAGGGCACAGGAGAAAGACAAAGTAGGGTGTGTCCTACAGAGGATAGTTTCAGCCTGATCCCACAGGAAAATTGTGGAGCACAAGTCATGCCTCAGATTTGCCCCACATGAGATGAAGAAGCTGGGCTTTCATAATCCGGCTCCCTTCAGTAATTGGTAAATTCTTCTTCCTCCTCCTTTACCCCCCAAGGGACATGTAAATTTCCAGGTACCTCCCGCCCTGGGTTGTGGCCAGAGCAGGCTCCAGTAGGTTGAGAGCAGTGTCCTGAAAAATTGCTGCAGGTGTTGATTTTTGGAAACGAATGCATACCAAAGCAGGGAGTGGGTGTTAAAGTTGGGAGGTGCGTGTTACACAAAGAGACAATAAGAAAATACATCATCTGGGGCGGTATCTCAGGTATTTGGAAGGAACACTAACATCATCCACTATGATGGCAAAATTAAGGCCATAGGTCATTTTAATCAGCAAACGTAGCTTACTGGGTCATAGATTCATCCCTCACCTTACATGCCAGGACAAGGAATTTGAATATAAATGGTGGTCCATGAGGCTGTTTGTGAGACAAAAACCCAGAAAATACAAAACAGCAAGCATCCATAAAAAGGAGAGCTTTCTGCTCAACAAACCCATTTATTACCGCTTCCCCAAATATATGACTAGCATATTAGAAGGCGTTTAAAACAAGATTTAGAAAAAGATTTGCAAGTTGGATTAACTCAGAATGAGGAAAACATGTTTCAATTTTATCTTGCCTCACATTTTATTTTTAATATGGTTAGAGTTTAGTAGATGAGTGTTGGAGACTTGGAAAGTTTAGATTAGATTCCAGTGACTGAACTCACCCTGTAACTGGACTTAAATAAGGAAAAGGAGGGCTCATTAGAGCAAAGTATAGATTTCCAGGTCTAAAATGATACCATCTAAAAAATAGACAGAAGGACCAAATATCCATCCCAACTTTTTTTGGGGGGGGGGGAGGAGTCAGTAGACTAATTCTTTAGGAAATTCTACTGGAGATGTACTCCATGGAGATTGTTTCACATTCAATAGTGCCATCAGCTGAATTACCAAAAATTGGGCTGAAATAGAAAGAGAACACAGAAAAACACAAACAGACAGAGACAGTGTTTATAAGCAAAGGATTCTTCAATAACTTAGTGACATATTAGGGCCAAAGTAGATACAGCCACTGGCAGTCATGTTTATACTTGTTTTCCTTAAGGGAATCACTTAATGAAATAATGAGTAAAATATTATGATTAAAATTAAGAAGGCTGTTGGGATGGCTTCCAACAGCATGTCCAAAGGAAAGATTTGTATTGTTGCTTTGATAGGCTTCAGGAAGAGCCAAGAAATCTCCACTCTTAGACTTGTTTAGGAAGGGGATTATTGAAGGAGATCTATTGCTTTTTTCTGAGATTGAATAGAAAGTAAGTATGAGGGATGAATATCCACGATAGGCATCAGAATTAGTTAAGCAACCAATATTCTGGACACATTTTCAAACAAGATAAACACTTAAGAGTCCTGTTCTGTCTTCTCTGGTTAGACAACTGTTCATTCTTTTATTGTACCTTCATTCAATATTTTCTAGGCATCTTTCATGGGCTGAGGAGATAAGGATAAATAAGATAGTCTAGCTACCCACCAATTCCTTTCCTTGTCTACCAGGAGCTCAGTTTGAAGAACTTTAGTTGTTCAATTTTGCTACCTTCAGTTGCTCTCAGAAGGTGTTTGTATATAAGTTCTGCAGTGTTTACTTCCAACTTTCTATCCCAGTGTTTGCTTTCATTCTTCTATCCATTAATTCCACAAAAATATATCAAACATAGGCCATCTGTTTGTACTCAATAGTTATAAGACAGAAATCACAACTGTTCTTATGGAGCTCCTAGCCTAGAAGGAGACACAGGTGAGAAAGCAAGGAATTATGATTCTGTGATGTAAGTGCCCTGGAAGAGGACTTGCAGTGCTGCGTGTGCAAGTGCACGCAGGGAGCGTGCTTGCTCCTATCTGAGTGGGGGCAGGAGGCAGGCTGTTCTGCTGACCTCTATGCTGAAAATGGAGGATTGTGCCTTTATATTTAGGTACAAGATAAATGATTGATTATCACCTCCCACTTTAAATGAAAATGCTTCTAACATCATGTCTTTGGGCAACATTTTATGTTGCCTTTTCATTTCTGTTTTAGTCCCTAATCGTATGCACTAGGGGCTAGGAATTGTTCTGGGTTGGCAGTTTTTACCAATGCAGAATAAAGAACTATCCTCCCTTGCCTCCTCCCCCCTTGCCCCCTGCCCCCACAAATCAGCACTTTTAATGATGTACTTTTTACTTCACTGGATGGCTTACAAGACACTCTTCCTTACTGTGTATAAGAGTAATAAGAATACCCGAGATTACAGAAAATACCCAAATATTATCGTTATTTTCTACTTTCTCCTTGCTGAAATCTTCGTCCAGACTTTCTATAAAATATTTCCAAAAAAATTTCCATAAAATGGTCACTTGGCAGTTTTTTCAGTCTGCTTGTGCCTGATTCCTCCTCTCAGCATCCTTCTGGGCACTCATAAATGTGTGAAAACCTATGTGTCCAGATCTGCTACAAATGCACTGATGTTCCCTTCTCCACAAGACCAAATGGTCCCTAGTTAGGATCAACCTTTATTTAGGTCCAGTTAAAACCCATCACAGTGTCAATGGCCTTTGGAAGCAGATATATCTTAACACGAGATATCAAGATGGCTCTGATTTGAAGGAAACAGAAAAACAAAGGAACTACTGAGAAAGTCACAACCTTGGAAAACTTGGCTTTAGTGAAAATCAGCCCATCTGGCCTGCAGCATCTCGTGGTCATTCAAAATGATTTATTATTAATTGGCTGTTCTCTGAAATGGCATGCCTCTCAGCAAAAGGCAACTTTAAATTGCAATGTACTTTTGGTCTGTTTTATTTACTGTTATATTCCAGTACTTGGAATAGTGTCCTCCCATAGGAGTGGCTTAGTAAATATTTGCTGTATGTGAGTAAATATTCTATAGCTTTGCAGAGAAATTGGTTCTATATTAAGTCAGAAGTTTCTAGTTTGTTTTGCCTGTAGTAATTTATTTATGGATCATATAGATGAATTTAAAATAATTCTATCTCCCTGCAATCCCCCTGAGGGTAAATGCTAAGGTTTTTAATATTTACTAACTCACCAGAGTCTTTGGCTCATTATCTATCAATATGGGAAAAAAATACCAAAGGCATGTTTTATTGATGGTGAATAGCACAAACTGCATTTCTGTATAGTGACACAACTCTCACACATGCTTATTTTGATCCTGGCAACCACTTCTGACAAAGGCAAAGCAAGTGGTGGTGTTCCCAGTGTGAGAAAACTGAGGTCAAACAGGGTGAATTGACTTACTGCAGGTCTCATGGCCGGCAAGTGGAAGCACGATGAGTGGGACACAGACCTCCTGGCTCCTTCTCTAGTTCTTCTTCTACTGTCCCACGCTGTGTCTTTTTCTATCTGAAAGGTAGTTTATTCAGGTTAGTCAAGTACAAAACTTAATTTATCCATTTTGTGGGAGTATTGTTGGGGGATGGTACTTATTTGATCACAGATTTAGATAACATCTTTTATGTACCATTTAAACTTTGGTGAGCCGAGTTCTAGTTTTGGTTGGAGGAGTCATTACATAACTTTGGGCGCTTGCATTTTCAGGGCTTCATCTTCTCCATTTGTAAGATATGAAGGGTGGTTTCTCTGAACCTTGATGCACATCATAACCATATCACTCCATCATTCTACTTTCCTTCTGTTTACATCTCTTTCCTAGTGGCAAAGGTCCAAATCCATTTGTGTTTCAGGGCTCAGTGAAAACAGTGAATTGGATCTATTTTTTTTTTAAGCCATGTAGGAATGGACAAATATGGTAAGGTTAAATGAGAAAGACTCAGATTCAAAGACATGTAATGACATTGAAGGAGATGTAGAAGATTTTTTATGAGGGGAAACTAAATAATTGTTATTATGATGACCTACAAGATCCTGCTGTTCTAAGTGTTAACTATCATTGTTACTATTGTTATTATTATTAACATGGGCTACACATCCCTCCCTATACCTCCAGCCTCATCTGAACTACCAAGGTGTCAAGCCCACTGTGCAATGAAACAGCAATACAGTAAAGATTTTATGCAGATCATTTGTGATAGATTAGGTCATTGCTCAGAAAATAGTCACTCTCTTCTCTCCAACTCCATGTGAGATGGATATAATTCCATACCTCTTCACTTTGCATATGGCCATGTGACTTGCTTCAGCCAATGGGATCTTAGCAGAGGCTGGTGCAAATGGACTATGCCCTTGAGCCTCGTTTATCACCATGAGAAGAACAAGTTGTGGGCAGCCCACTGCCTAAATTCTAGAAGATTGAGAGCCACATGGATCAGACCGGAATGGATCCTGTGACCTGGAGCCAAGCCCAGGCAAGCCCAGCTGAGCTCAGCAGAGGATTTCCAGTTGGATGAGAAGAAGGATGAGAGGGCATGTGTGATTAAAATAATACCCTTTTCAAAGGCTGAGTTGACTGTGAGAATAAAATTTATCATCCTGGGAATGGTTTAGGTGTGATACATTTTATGAATGGAATTTGTTAGACTCTCTGGGCTGTTCTATGACCAGAACTGGAATTCAGAGTGTCACCTTGGAACTTTTATTTTAAAAAGGAAAGGATTGCATGAAGATAACTGTCAGGCGCATAACATTGGCCCTTAGTCTAGTGACTTGATAGATTAATTGCATTCTACATGGTACATGATGTTCCACAGTGGCATACATCTGTTTGAAGAGCATCTCATGAGAGTAATGGAGCTAGAGAAAGTATCTTAAGACAGTCTTTGAGTTTGGTCTGGGGTTACATCCAGAGGCAGTTCTGAGTTATGGGAAATATTTATTCTCACACAAAAATGAAATTAGTAGGTCATAGTTGTGGATAATCGCTGTGTGTTTAAGTATAGCAAAACCTGTGGACATGAGCAGGGTAGCACCTGAATAGTAATATTGACTTGTCTTTTACCCTACTGGTTTAATTCACTTTTATTAAGATTGAGTTTGGACATATGAGAGGGCAAGGGCTTAGTTCTTTCCCAGTAACTATACAGGTTATTAGTAGTTGTAGGAGAGGGTATTGCCTCTATATCTAAGAGGGCATATACCCAGTGTCCTTCCAGGCTTAAAGGTGAGCTGAAAATACTTGTAATATGTGAATCCTTTTGCTCATTTATATATTGGTGAAAAATGGATCTTGATCAATATTTTTTTGAGAGCTTTGAACAATCCATTATAATTCAGGAAGAGATCTTCTCACGGATTATTTGTTCAACAATTATTTATAGACAACCTACTGTGTGCCAAGCACTGGGGGATACAGTAATAAGACAGTTATTGTTTTCAATATCTGATGGTATAAATGGAGAATAAACCTAGAAGACATTTGGAGGACAGTATGATAAGTCCCATGATAAGGGTCTTTATTGCATGCTATTGCAGCACCCAGGCCCATCCAACGTGGGCTTGGAGGTGAGCAGGGAAAACTTCCCAAAGGAAGCACTTTCTAACAATGGATGAGCAGGAGTCATATCTGGTGGAGGAGGTGCAGTGATCTGAGGAGAGCTTTTTCAGGCAGAAAGTCTTAAAAAAGGCTTTGCAGTGATAGCATGAGGTCCAAGATTCATTGTCAGCTGGTACCAGAGACATCAGCTGACTGGGCTCCTCTAACCAAAATAGCCAACCTCAAGCCACGGCAAAAACATTGTAACAAAATGAGAAACTCTTCTTCCTCATGTAGGAAACTGCATTCTTTGCTCCCCTGAAATGTTATGATCTGATTAGAAAGGTAAGACACAACAGGCCCAGTTTCAAAGACAGGTGCCTGAGACACCCAAGTTGATGACTCAATGGACTGCTTTTGTGTAAGTGAAAACTAAAGTGCTCAGGATTTCCACTTGGGAAAAATGAAAGCAGAGAGGACATATGTGATTAAAATTCGTAAAAAAGGAGGAAGTCAAAGGCCCTGTTGGTTCTGGCTGACCATCTCAGTCACCATGTGACAAATTGCTGTGTCTCTTAAGGCCTTAGTTCTACCTCTGTACAAAAAAGGGACCAGAGTAGGGAATGTATTTAGGTGTGCTCAGCCTGGGTGCTTTCACTACCAATAGCCACCATCTATTTGTTGAATGGTCACCTTCAGGCTTCCAGAATCTGCTTTGCCTGAACGCATGGAGAGTCAGAAGTACCTAGGAATTTAGTCATCCCTCATCCCAAAGGCAGCCCTTAGTCAAGGACTGATAGATAGGGGGTTAAAATACTCCAGCTCCCTCTCCCTCTGTTGGAGCAACTCTGAAGTGTGACCACATGGTCTCAGAGCACCCCTGTGGGGTTGAGCCACTTACCCTTTGTGGAGCTTGGTTTGATATTGGACACTTTACCTCCTTTCCTTTCCAGTACCATCTCCCCCTCTATCTCCTGCTCCACCAACCTGGTTCAATTTAGATAGTAGCCTTGGTATTCTTTAGTATCTTTAACATATTGCTGATTTACATACAGTAAATACATATTTGTGACAGACTAGAAGAAAAATTTATTTTACGTGGAATATTGTTTAGAATCACTGAGTACTACATATAAAAATACCCACTAATAAGTTCATTAAGTGTTCATTAATTCAGTGGTGTTTAAAATGTTTGTGTTCTGTAGAGATCCTTGGTGTACTGTTACACAGGTGTCTAAGGGTTTTACTGATATTTGGGGAAATGTGTTGGGGGATTTTGGATGAGCTGGGAACACACCCTTTTCCCATTTAAAACAATGGAATAAAGTCTATTGCTATCTGAAAATTCACTGTCCAATACATTTCCAAGAGTGGATTAGATTTGAATAAACCATGTTGCAAAAATACCCCTGGGTTGCAATGAGCCTGAACTAATTAACTGATGGTAATCTGAAATTCTGTGTGGATGTTAGTAGCCACCAAATAAAATCACATTGTTCAGTGTATCTGGTTTTTCTTTAAAATAGACTCAATCACAAGACAACTTATTTGGTTGGGAGAAGAATGTGGGATATTAATTCCTCAAGATATTACTGAGTTGTGGGTTTTGAAAATGTTCTGCCCTCCCTGTGAAGCTCCCTTCAAGGTCAGAGCCGTGGTGAGAGTTGAGTTAATTGATACTATGGGGGTGAAAAACTTTTCCCTTCTTCCCTTCTAGGTTCTTTGGCTGGTCTAATAATTAAATTGACGTCAGACACATTAACAGGAGAAAAACAAATTTTGTACATACAGCAGCCCCATAAAAATATAAGACTCTAAGGCAGTCAGGCAGTTGAGGTTTATACACCATCCTGAGCTAAGGAGAAGGGAGTAGAATCTGGGGCTTCCGAGAGGAGGAAGATAATTCACTGGAAGATGAGAAAAGCAAACGTCTGGTAAACAAATGTTTGCCAAACCATGCAGATAAGTCTTTCTGCTATAAAAATTTATCTCTGTCTGCTAATAGCTCTCTTCCTGATACAGGCTCCCTGTCTAAATTCTTTTAGGCAGTTAAAGGAGAGGTGAAAAGCTTTTCGTGAGTTGGCTGGGTCTTATTTGCCTTCAGCTCAAAACAATCCACACGCAAAGTGGCACATTTTTGGGTGGCGTATTTTCCTCCCCCTCAATATTAGCAAAGAAATGTGGACAGGTCAGGGGGAGCCTACAGGGAATTTCCCCACCAGGAATCTCAAGTTCCACCTAAGTTAGAAGTGGGGTCTCCCCTCATGCCCACCCCATAACACAGGGTAGCTAAGTCACCTACCTGCTGTCTGGAGAGCTTACAGACATCTAGTCCTGTTGGTGGCCGGGTTGACCCCAGCTGATGCACTGGAGGCGGTAAGAGAGAAGTGTCCTTGCTGGAGGCCAGTCTGGCCTTGGAAGACCCTCCATCCCTCCCTCGGATTCTCTGTAACAGAAATTCCCCTTCTCTTTCCCACTTCAGGGATGTCTTATATTTTTGTACTTCCTAGATCTTTTCCCTCAGCTTCTTGCTCATTCTCCCCGGCCCTAGACTTGGATCTCACTGAGGAGAGAAGCTGGCTCCAAAGCCAGGCCTTTGTGTTCTTGGATGGGTAGTTTCTACTGAATTTTTGTTTTAGCCTCTGTGTGACCTCAGGGAGAGAATACGGGCCAAGGGCACTGGTTTTCAATTCTGGTTGCACATTAGAATCACTTAAACAGTTTTTTGACACATGGACCCCCTCGCCAGGCCAATTAAATCAGAATGTCAGAGTGTGGGACCCAGAAATCAATTTTAGAAGCAGCTCCCAAGATGTTGCTTCTGTGCTGCCGAACTTGAGAATCACTGCCCTGGGGACCTGAGAGAGAGAGAGAGAAGAAAGAGAGGGAACAATAAAGAGATCATTGAAATTAATACTTGGAGGCCTGGCTCTGTTATAAGTGTCTCTGTTGGTTTTCCCACAGGAGTGAATTATTCTATTCCTGGTTTTGCGAGAAGTATACCAAGGTCCAAACAAGAGCTGCTGCTGTGGGTATTGTTGGGATCAGATTTAAAATAGAACCTGATATATGTATTCACCGTGAAGTCTAGGATTTGGTTAGAGACAACTCTAAGACCTTGCTTCCACTGAAGTCAGAACTAATGAGCATGCAGCATTTGTAGATGTGACTCTTGTAATAGAGACGTTTGAGACATAGGGCCTGAATTATTTTCAGGGATCTTCATACTTCTTTTGACTAGAACAAAGAAGCTTGGGAAAATTTCTCCCTTTGTCGGCTTGGTACTTGTTGGGCACTTGAAAGTTCTGACCTTTCAGTATTCTCTCTACTTCCCACCACAGCCGAAAAACAGATGCTGAATGGCAGGGTCTCAAAGTTCTACAGCACCTACAGCATGATATTGGTAGTGTCTGAGGACGTGTTCTGGATTAACTGTCCTTCCCAAGTGAGGGACTGCTTCGGCCCAGTGGGTTGGGTCTACCTCTTCTCCATCTCTTCGCCCCTCTGCCTGATCCCACCCTCTGCTAGGGGTTGCCTCCAGATCTCTTGATATCTCGGTACCCTCTACTATTTCTAGATCCATTTTTTTGGTCTATCAATCACTTTCCTGTGGAGCTTAGGAATTCATATTAATGTGCCATATCAGCAAAGTTTTCAAAATGAAGACTTCTTTCTCTTGGTGCATCTCTACCTGATTGCTGTTCCGAGATCTCCAGGCCAAATTCAGTATGCTGAGTCCCAAGAAGGTTAATTGTAAGTCATTCATTTAGTCATTCATTCATTCAGTCGGCCAGCCAGTCAATCATCAAACATTTATTTAACAATTATTTTGTGTTTGGTACTGGGGACATGTTCTGCCTTCAAGGAACTCATAGACTCAGATAAGGTAATAATACCTGTCCCAGTTCATGCATATTTTCAATTTTCCTAATATTATTTTGGACATTTATTTCCCAGGAGAGTACTTATTATGGAGTTAGTTGCAAGATACTCCAATTGTCTCTTGATTTTGGAATGTTAAGCATTTGCCTAATAGGATGTTGAGGGGAACTTAGTGCTTTTTTGGCTCCAGAATTTGTATCCTAGAGTCAGATGACTTTGTCATTTTATTTATATTTAAGGCATTAACTGAAACCATCAACTGGGAATATTTCCTATTTAAACAGCATGTGGATGGCTCTAGCTGAAGGATAGTCTGCATCCTTAAATGGATTAAAAAAAAACAGCAGGTAAAAGAAAGTATGTATTGCATAGCATTTATTTTCTCAGTTTAGATTCCTGCATATTTATTTGTTCTGGGCTTTTTTTTTTTTTTTGTTTTGGACTATTAAGATGAGAATTAAAAAAAATTAACACATGATCTAGAATCAAATTTTAAATAGCAGAGGGGCCATTTTCTCAACTGTCTCCCACAGTTAGAGTAACTCTCTTTCTTGATGCTTCAAAGGAAAATTATTGCCGAGTAGGAATTATAGCCCATAGAATTATAGCCATCGAAGTATAAGAGCATGTGTTTTAGGTCTAGTTTCTAGAAAATGTAGGTTATAAGGGGATCATAAAAAGACCAACTGAACAAAAACTGAGGAATATACTGATGTGATCCTCTTGGGCCATAGGGCCAGAGCCAGACCATATCCTTACTGGGAGTCAGGGGATTCCTATTGCAAGTCCACATTAAGTTTGGGCCAGAAAAAAGGACACAGGGGAGGCTGGCCTTAGTCTGGAAGAGGAAGAAGGGGAAGTGTCCTTTGTTTCTTTCTTTTTTTTCCTAAACAAGGTTGAGAGTCAATTGGACTTATGCTGAGGTTCTGAAAGGCTTTGGTGGAAGAGAATGACCTGCCCTTGGCCAGATGAGGCAGATCTGGAGTGGGGCAGGAAGCTGGTCTTTGAGACCTAAGGTAGGGTCTGGCCTGTCAAATAGTTAGGGGAGGTGAAACTAAGCCCTTTGGTGTCAACAAAACGCAGATAAGGCTCTTGTCCACCTGTGTTAACATCACTTAGTTATTTGTTCCAGGAAACCCTTGCCTGGGAAAGATAGACTGTACACCAATAAATAACCTGACTGTTTGCTTCAGGAAATTCCCACTGATCAATTTATCAGAGCCAGCAGTCTGCTTACAGGGCAAACAGCTTGCTTATCAAACAATTTACTTATTAAGATTTACTTCTGGACTCTCACCTCTGTATCCACCAATCCTGAGCCATTGGGTCACAGACCTTGCCCAGTTCCAGTCAGTTCCCCACCAGACCTTAACCCACTTAAGCCCAGACCCTAAATCCCTATAAATACTCTGCCTCTGATTTCCCCTTTCTAAGACACTGCTGAGTCTCTGTTAAGATGGTATTCTCCCTTACTGCAGTGAGCTTGAATAAACTTAGCATTGTTTTATTAACAGATTGTCTGCTGACACTTTGGGGAGTTCATTAGAGGCCTGTCCTTGGTGTGGAGCAGAACAGAGGATCACCATCCCCTCTGATAAGGCTGGGAGCAGCAGCAGTAAGTGGTAGAGGATGTCTATTGACATGCACTTGTCGATATCTGGCAAGTCATGGGCAGTAGAGGTCGAATGACAAAGACACCAGCAGGAGAGATTCAGAGTGGGGGGACTGTCTCTCAGTGCACAGGTGGCAGGCAGCATCCTGGAACATTCTCAGAAACAGCTGAAGGTCATTTGGGAGAGAGATGTGAGTGGTGGCGGATTTCTGGTGATTAGGAAAGGACTTTTGTGTAATAGTTTGGATATACAAAAGAAAGTGTGACCTGATTTTGTAGTCATAGGCTGATGAGGCCAGGGACATATTGGTTATATAAAATCATTGGGTTATGATTGGAGCATTTTCTTTCCTGTATAAATTGTGACTTACATTTCTTTCATTTAATGGGTTCTGTATGTATTTTGGAAATGCAAAATGAAAATCTTTCAGCATGGGGTCATTCAGACAGCACTAGAAATCAAAGTACATGCACAATATTTGGAAAAAGGAAGATCTGTAAATTGCATTTAGGCATTTTTATTTGCTTAGCAGAAAATTAAATCCAGTATGCACAAATTGACTGTACCCTGCTTGCAATAAGCAGATTTTTTAAACACAGAAGCAGTAATAGGCAATATGGTAATAAAAAAGTCCCAAAGTATCTCTGTCTGCATACTTATCAGTAAGTATTAGAAGCCAGAATCAAAACAAAACTTGAAATTTTCACAGTGAAATGATGTTTTAAATTAAGTGAGCCACAATTTTCACATCAGCATTAAGATTATTGGATCATTTGCTGCCAAACTCCACGCACTGTTGTCTCTGAAGGTTGAAGCTCAAGTTCATGAAAGGATAGAGATTTAGTCAAATTCTTCAAGTCACCTTGTTTCCAAGGCATGACCTTTTATTATTGATCCTGGACATAGGTTGGATAAAGGACAGATTTTCATGATTTGGTAACAAATATTTAATTTAAAATGATAGATGATTTTCTCATGCCTTTTTTCTCTCTGGGTTAGTTCTGGGCTTGAGCAAGCTGATAGATAAATAAATCAAATGCCCTGGTTTCCAGTCATTTGTTGTAATAAATGAGTTAGGCAAAAACCACAGTCAAAGGTAAGATGACTTATCTCATGTCAGGATGCTATAAATTACTAAACACATGGGATCCAGCTGCAACCTTCCATGGTCTTAGCCTTCCCAGACTCCCCCTTCCTCCCGCCCCTGCAACCGGGCCTCTGTTTTAATAACACAATCTCTTCTTGCTTATACAATAACAAAAAAACAACAGACTGTAGGCTTCATTACTTATTTTTTCTTTCCATAGACTCTTTTTGATTAATCTTATTTCTTTCATTGAACTGTGTTTAACAAAAATATCCTGGCCAGCCAGAGAAGGAAAAGAGAAATATGCTTTAAGGCTTCTTTCTGATTCTTCTCTTTCATCTCAACGATTTTAAAGCAAGCTGTAAAAGTTCTCAGCAGGCCTGATACTGGAAACACTTCCTCTTGATTTTCATTCCTCTCTGTTTCTCAGCCGTGGCAACCTTCCTCTTGGTCTTCTTGACATTACTGGTGCGTTTCTTTCTTGGCCATGGAAAACGTTGGTATAATTAAATCCTTTTTTTAATCCCACAGGGGGACTCTTTTTGGGCAGGAATCCAAGGGGGCAGGAACATCTCGGGGAGAAGGAGGTCACCATTGCAAACTTGGTAAGGGTCTTGCTTTCTTCTTAATCAGCAGCACTACTGGGGCAAAATAAGTAGTCTTCTGTTACACTCTCCAGAGGACATGTCATCGCCCTCAGCTGCCACCAGGACATTATATTCTGGTAGTACCTAACCTGCCATGGATATTGATATTGATTGGTATTGATATGAATATTGATATTGAAGAATATTTGAGTTAAAAGATGTTCACTTGGGAATAAAAACAGAAAGGATACTCTTGAAGCATATTAAGGGCAATTCTGGCAAAAGTTGGGCTATCCTTACTGAGTATTAGGGAAAAAAAAAAGGAAATGAATATGAGCGCTTGTTGAAATAAGAGGGGAGTGAGTTGCACACTGAGCAAGTGGCTATTGCAAAAAAGATTGAAATCCGTGAGATAGTAAGCTTGTGTGTTGAAGTTTACGGAAGAGGTGCTGTAGCATGGGCTCCAAAAAAGCAGAGCATGAGGCGAGGACTTGTGGCTGTTGTTTATTCTGGGAAGTGATCCCAAGGAATTGGAGCATGGTGCTTGGAAGAGCAAAACAGGGAAGGAAGTAAAGCCAAACCAAGAGTGTGTGATTGAACTGGTTATTGCTGGGAGCAACCTGAACTCACCTATATTGAGGACCCTGTAGGAAGCTCATAGAACATGCTTTAGGATTATCCACTGAGACATGGACAATGGAATCATTTACCTACCTGATCCTGTTCCACACTGGTCAAGGGTTTCCCTCAGTCAGTTTTTCTCAAAGTGTGATCCTGGGACCAGCAGCATCAGCAGCACCTGGGAACCTGTTAGAAATGCAGGTTCTCGGGTCCCACCCTGATCTGCTGAATCAGATACCCAGGGAGAGGGCCCAGCAATTTGCGTTTTCATACATCCTCCAGGTGACTCTGACGCATCTACTGGCTCTCCACCTTTATTGTCCATCAGAATCACCTGGAGAGCTTATGCAAACAGATTGCTGACTCCACCCTGGAGTTTCTGATTCAGTAGGTCTGGGATAGGGCTGAAGAATCTGCATGTCTAGCAAGTTGTAAAGTGATGCTGAGGTTAGTCCAGGGGTCACACTTTGAGAACCACTTCTTAAGGGTTGTTAACTCTCCTGCTTTTCAGATTTCACTTGGCAGCCTCTGGCAGGTGTCCAACACAGGTAAGCCCTGGGCAGAAGGAGTGCTGTCAGGTGTTGCCTGCCTATGGTTCGTTGCTGCAGAAATGACCTAAGCAAAATGGTGAGACACGAAAATATGAATCAGGGCATAAAAGATTCTGGCTTTTTTTTAATACTAAAAATAATTTGTGGTATGCTATATTGGGAAGGAAAATAGCATGTGCTCTAGCTATCCACAGACCATGGGGAAATTTGCAGGAGTGACTTAACTTTTAAGCCAGAGACACTGCTTCTTCCTTGACGTATCCTATTATGTTCTAAATGGTCTCTCTTTTGCTGTGTGAAGATTTGTATATCTGCATCTGCAGCTAGAGAGAGGATTTATATAATGTGTTATATAATGGCAGGGGCTGCCATGATATTCACTGGGCCATTTGCCTTTCCTGGCTCACACTAGGGACTCTAAGAAAATCTCTACAGTGAGTGAGTGAGTCTAGAGCAAGGCGATATCAGAGGGCCTGAGACAGTTGAAATCTAACCCAATATTAAGTGGTCTTACAGTTTTGAGAGTTATTTCTGTTATTCGTTCTTCTTGCTGCAAGTGGTTTCCAAACTTAACTGTGCAAAAAACATCATCTGGAGAACTTGTCAAAGAAACAAATTCTCAGCCTGTCCCCATTCCCTGCAATTTTCATTCAGTAGGTTTGATTTGGTGCCCAAAATCTACATTTTTTTTTCTTGTTGAGGAAGATTGGCCCTGAGCTAGCATCTGTTGCCAATCTTCCTCTTTTTTTCCTTTTTCTCCCCAAAGCCCCAGCACCTAGTTGTATATCCTGGTTGCAGGTCCTCCTAATTCTTCTATGTGGGATGATGCCACCTCAGCATGGCTTGAAGAGTGGTGAGTAGGTCCGCGCCCAGGATCTGAACCGGCGAACCCTGGGACACTGAAGCGGAGTGTGCAAACTTAACTGCTATGCCACTGGGCCAGCCGCTCCCAAATCTACTATTTTAAACAAGGTTCCTGGGAAGCATTGGTGCAGGTGCTCTAAGAATCACCTTTTGAAAAACACTATCTTAATGCTCCTGGCACTTGCCTTAGGAATACTGTAGGACCTCTGCATGGAACTGAAGTCTCTGAATTAAGAGCTAATTTGGAATGTAACAATATCCTTCCTTGTATTTGCATTAGAGTCTGGGAGGGATCCTGATTTACTTTTACATAAAAGAATTCAGAAAACTAAAACAAAAATAAACTTGTTATATTTAATATATGAAGAGCTTTTATAAATCAATAAGAAAAGATGAACACCTTATTAAAAATGGGCAAAGGATATGAGCATGTAATTTATATGAGCAAAATAATTCATAAAATGAGAAATTTAAAGAGCAAAAAATATGAAGCTAGTTTAACTTCTCTAGAAATAAAGAATGAAACAGCATTGAAACACCATACTCTTTCTTTCAAATTTACAAAGGTAAACATTTGACTACCAATTTAGTGCAAAGAGGGTGGGATAAAAGGCATTCTTATGAGTGTGAATTAGTACAATCTTTCTTGAGAGAAATTTGGCACTGTATATCAAAAACCATTAAAACATACACATCATTCAACTCAGCAATTCTACTTATAGTGGTATGTTATGAGGAAATAATCAGAGATGCAGATTTATTTGCATAAGTAATGATGCAGTGCTAAGCATAATAGTGAAAAATTGAAATACTCTAAAAGTCCAACAATGTGAGGAACTGACTAAATAAATAATGGCATATTCATAAGTCCTTCTCCAGTCCTCCCCTTATCAATAGATGGCACTTCCATTCTTCCAGATGCTGAGGCCTGGAATTTTGGAGGGGTCCAAGATGACTCTAATTCTTTCACTTACCATATAGGATCTACCTTGGGAAAAGTTTGTGATCTATTAAGTGAAAAAAGCAGGTTACAATATAGTTGTGTAGTATTATCATAATTATGCAAATATACCAAATACTGGCAGTGCTTTTCTCTGGGTAGTGGCGATTATGGGTGGTTTAAATCTTCATTGGGCTTTTAGGTATATTGTATGTTTTCTGAAATCACTTTCTAATAATTAAAAATGGATTTAAAATGGAAAAATGATATATTTTCAATCTCACACTGTTTTCAGTAGCTTATTTCTATCTGAATTGCCTTTCCTTTCTCTGTGAATGTTCTCCCTTGGTGATCTCAACCAGTTTTGGCTTTAATACCATCTCTAAAGATGATACGCCCCGATCATATCTGCAATATGGACCTCTCCTCTATCTCCAGACCCCTACGTCTGACTTTCTCTTGAACATTTAATAGGCATCACACAACTAACGTTCCTACCTGAGTGGGAACTTCCTCCTTCACCAGTCCTCCTCTTATCAATAAATGGGACTTCCATTCTTCCAGATGCTCAGGCCTGGAATTTTGGAGGGGTCTAAGACGACTCTATTTCTTTCACTTACCATATAGGATCTACCAGCAAATTATATTGGCTTTAACTTGAAAATATATCCAGAATCTGACCATTTTCACAAACTCCACTGTTATCACCCTGGAACAAAATGCCATCTTCTCTCAGTTGGATCGCTTCTCTGGCCACCTTCTTGGTCCCTCTGCTTCCACCTTTATCCCTCATTAGTTTGCTCTCAATGCAGCCACCACATTGATCTTTTGATCCATATAGCAGATAATGTCATTCTTCTGCTCAAAATCCTGCCCAATTTTACCTGGAATAGAAGCCAAGGTCCTTAGGATGGGGTGGCCTACAAGGCCCTACATGAATTGGCCATTGCATCCCTCCCCACTTTGACCTCACCTCCTATTGCTCTCCCCTTTGTTCACTCTGATAAGTCACATTAGCCCTTTCCTGGTTCTTAAACAGGCAGGTACGTTGCCCCTCAAGGCCTTTGCACTTGCTGTCCCCTCTGCCTGGAAAGTACTCACTCCAGATATCTGTTCAGCTCAACTCAGTGAGCCTCACCTGGCTGCTGGATTTAAAGTCTTCTCTTTCATACTTTCTGTTCCTCTTACGCAATTTACCTTTCTCCCAGCACTTACTTATATTTTAGTGATTTTATTCTATCTCCCCTCCTCTGCTACTCAAATATAAACTCCATAAGGGCATGGATTTTTATCTATTGTATTTTCTCTTACATCCCCAGAACCTAGAAAAGTGCCTGGCTAATCTCTTCTTCTTACCTATCACCTAGGTAAAAATAATGATAATTAATCCCCTCACCAAAAAAAACCCCCTCACCTCTTTTTTGGGCAAAAATATCATTTGCACCAAAAATGTACTAATTTTCCTTATTAAAAAAAAACACACACAAATGACATACCAGGTATTTATCATATTTAGCTGGTAAAGTTTTAAATGAGATATTGTGATTTCTGACATGCGTATATCCAGAGCAAAGAAGCAACCACTCACTCATTTTGAGTTTCAGTAAGAACCCAGATGTTGAAAGTGAGGAGTCCTCATCCCTTTGACCTTTTGGGTTTTAAACAAGGGGTGTCGGGGGAAAGCTGTAGTGGAACAGTTCATATTTAGAGAGATAAAATCTTATTGATTGCAAATAATGAAAACATCCATCATTAACTACATTTGGATGTATCTCTTTATGTGTATTTTGCAACTCAAGTTAGGGATTGTTTAGGTCACTGATTCTGAAATGGGTTTATCTACAAAGCAGCTGGCTTCTGCATTTCCTGCTGCATTATAGAAATCTCTCTGTCATATCATAAGAAAAGAATGTGTTTATCTTGACCTTCCTTCCCACTGTGGTCCACCCAGAGCTGCTTGAAATGAGCATCCTTGTCTGCAGATCTGTGACACCTGACCCTAAAGACCAGTTGGGCTGAATATGTGACCAAGAGACATTTCAGCACAAAATACAGCTATTGTCATAATGTGCTTCATCAGTGGGAACTAGTGTGAACATTCTCTCCTATAATTATTTTCCCAGTTTAATTTTTGTCTGTTGTGAAGGCAGGAAGCAAGCTTTTTGAGTTCTCAATCTGAAAAAAACACTGATTGCTACATTCACTAAATGAATGTGATAGTTAATTTTATGTGTCAACTTGACTGGGCCATGGGATGCGCAGATATTTGTTCAAATATTTTTCTGGGTGTTTCTGTGAGGGTGTTTTGGATGAGACTGGCATTGAAATTGATAGCCTGAGTAGAGCAGATTGCTCTCCTAATATGGGTGAGCCTCATCCAATCAGCTGAAGGCCTGAATAGAACAAGAAGGCTGACCTTTCTCCAAGTAAGAGAGAACTCTTCCTGCCTGATGGCCTTTGAACTGGGACATTGGCATTTTTCCTGCTTTCAGATTTGAACTCGAACATCAACTCTTCCTGCGGCTTGAGCCCGCCGGCCCTTGGACTGGAACTACACTATTGTCTCTCTGCGGTCTTCAGCTTGCTGATTCACCCTGTAGATCTTGGGACTTGCCAGCCTCCATAACACAATGATGTGATCCAATTCCTTAAAATAGATCTATATCTATATCTATATCCGTATCTGTATCTATATCTATATCTGCATCTATCTATACACATATCCTCTTGCTTCTCTGGAGAACCCTGACTAATAAAATGGACAATCAGAATTTCTGGTATGGTTTAGGGTACATAAAATATATTTCCTCTTGGGTAAAGTGCCAGTCATGATAACAATACTTGGCTTTTGTACCTTTAAATATTAATATACCTTCTCCTTGGGTATTTCAGCAGATATGGTTCCTCAGCCTTACCTCTTCAGCACCACCGGGGGGGCTTTCTCTGGCTGTTGGAATGTTTTTGGCCTATCTGGGCAGGCCAGCATGCCAGGCATAGCCCTCAACCTGTGGCAAATAGGAGTTGGTGGGTAAATACCCAGGTTTCCTCACCCCTCTGGTGGAATGACCCTGAGGCATGTTCTACATTGTTCCCCAGAGGTTCCCAGCAGAACTGAGCCCTAGTTGCTGCAGGGATGGCCTGCTCATTGAAACCTGGTTAATTTGCTTCGTTCCTTTCCCCATCTTACTTCTTGGCTTTCCTCCTGGTTCTTCCTGGGGTAGCCTTGAAAATAAACCATGCACGTTGACATTCTTGTCTCAGGCCTGCTTCTAATGGAACCCAACTTAAGGTGGGCATCATTTCAACTCTGAAGGCAGATGACAGAGGCCTTTAAGAAGAAATATTCATAAACCACAGGCCCACATCCACCCTTAATTTATTAAACAGCAACAAATCTTCACTGAATGCCTACTATGGGTCTTAATTATGAAGTTCTTAATACATATTTTTCTAATAAGTTGATCATTGATTTTGTCATGGAGCAAAAGCCTCAGATAAAGGTCACAGAATAATTTTGTTTCATATGCATCACCTTTTATTTCCTGTCTTTACTAAACGATGGCTCATGTGACTAATGCTGGTGTCTCAGTGGAAATGACTCTACCTGTAACCCTCATCCCGGGTTCTAAGTGTTTAAAAGTGAAGTATATTTTGAAAACCACAAAGATGAATAATGATCTGGATCCAGTTTAATGGCTCTAACACTGTGTTTGTGAATTGAATATCAGATTCCTTTTAATTAAGGAAATTGCTTTTTGAATGTCTGCTTCTTCTCTTATACATTTGAGATAAAGGAGCAAGTTGTAACCATATATTTTAATGTGTTTATAAATTATGTGTCATCGGCAAGCCTTTTTAAGGATACAAATGACTCCGTTTTTGCTCAAAAGAGGCCTTAAATGGGCACGATAATGATAATTTTAACGACGGTAGTTAAAATTTATTGAGGGCTTATTCTGTGCCAGGCACTGGTCAGCTGTTTTCTATGTATTATTATTAATCCTTACAACAGTTTGCAAGAAAGGTTGTTTTTTTTAACCTCCATTTTACAGATGATGAAACTGAGCATAGAGACATTAAGTGATTTTCCCAGAGTCATATAGGTAGTGTCAGAGTAGAAATTAGAACCCAGGTCATTCTGATTTCAAATCCTGTGTTTATTTCACAGCTTGGTGAAGAGATCCTCAGGTCCTGGACTGCCAAATCCCTGTATGGTCCTTGTGTTTCCACTGGTATCAGCTCTGTTCTTCTCTGCTGAAGGAAATTTATCTCTGAATCTATACTGTGCTGTTGATATTTTTCACATACTATCCCGTAAAGAATCTACTGTTATTGCAAATCCTTACAACTCCTGGTTGTTCTCCATAGCCTGTGTTCTCTAGAGAGTAAAAATCACTATGCTAATTGCCTGTGGTGAAGTTTAATTGACGAATAGGTAGTTTTTAAAAATTGGTCTGGGCCATTTGCCAGGTGCACTTAAGTCTGTGTTAGTGCCTCGCTGATTTTAGAATAGCTGAATTATGCTTCCTGCAGGTGGCTGCTTATTACAACTTCAGTAAGGAGACGCTCTTAAACAATTTTATCACGTCAATTCTCTCTTCAAAGTACTTTCGTGGTTCCTCATTGCCTTTTGAAGAAAATCTAAACACCTTACCAGGGTGTTCAGAGGCTGCAAGCTGTTTACTGAAAACCTGTTTCCTTTTCTTCCTGGACACACTGCTGGACTGCATTTCCCAGTCTTCTTTGGAATTAGGAGTGGCCATGTGACTGGGTTCTAGCCAATGGAAGGAAAAGAGAAGTGATATATATTATTTTGAGGCAAGGCTTTCAAGAAGGGGTTGAGGCCCCTCCACATAATTTTTCTCTTTGTGACTGCTGCATACAGAAGACCATGGGGCCCTAAGGCAGGAGTTTCCAAGCTTTCTCTGAAAAGGGCCAGAGAGTAAATATTTTAGGCTTTGTAAGATGGTCTCTGTCAATATAAATCTTTATTTTTCTTTTTTTACAACCCTTTAAAAATGTAAAAGCCATTCTTAGCTCACTGAAGTACAAAACTAGATCATGTCTATTAGCTCACCCCTGCCTTTAAAGATGGTGGAGCTACAAAGTGGAAGGAGCCTGGGTCCTTGAACCACCATGTGGAGGAGAGGTACCCACTAAGCTAGGAACTTCTGCTAGAAACTGTTACGTGAATGGAAAACAAGTGTTTACTATGTTTGAACCGTTATGCACATTGGGACTTATAATTATAGCCTATTCTACTACAATTAACATTTTAGGATTGGGCCCAAGCTTATATGTCCATATACATTTCCCCACTTTTTTTTTAATGCTTCCTGCATTTTGATCAAACTGGAATACTGTCTATTTCTTCAGCATATACTCTAATTTCTCATTTTCATGGATTGATTGATTGATTTTTTGGTGAGGAAGATTAGCCCTGAGCTAACATCTGTTGCCAATCCTCCTCTTTTTGCTGAGGAAGATTGGCCCTGAGCTAACATCTGTGCCTGTCTTCCTCTATTTCATATGTGGGACGCTGCCACAGCATGGCTTGATAAGCAGTGCATAGGTCTGTGCTCAGGATCCGAACCTGTGAACCCCGGGCTGCCGAAGTGGAGCACGTGAACTAAACCACTACACCACTGGGCCAGCCCCCATGCATTTATTTTTGTGATTTCCTTCTGGTTATACAGTTACTCCATCTTATCCCTGTTCTTTGAAATCCTTCTTTTCCTTGAAGACCGATCTCAAATGCCACCTCTTCTAAGAAGTCTTCCCTTGAACTAGAAGAAATGTTGCTTTATTTTGGGGGTTTTCATATTTTATTTTAACTCTTTAACAGTTCTTGCTTTCTGCCTAATTTTATAGTTGTTTGTGTACCTGTTTTTATCTTTCCTACCACAGGGTCAGCTTCAAGAGGTCATCTTGGATAAACCCGCCATATAAAATTTGGCACATACAAGTGCACCTCACTCAGGGGGTAGGATGTATAATCAATTCTTAAGGAAAAAATTGTGCATAGTCAAAATATTCTTGATAAATCTCTTAACCAGGCAATAAAGTGCAGAGTTGAGTTTAGGGGCCAGGTACATGAAAAATATTTTATTTAAAAGATCAGATGATAGTCATGGCAAAGAGATCCTCAAATTTGGAGGAAAATGGGACCAGTTGTGCTCTCTGAGGCACGTATGCTCACTGAGTGGAGTGGCAGGTGGGATAGCTGGCACTCTTTGTACAGGCCTTCCTGTTTCTTGCTGAGTGTATACATTTGCATTCACCGCATTTAGATATCCATAGTGGCAGGACTTCAGTAAATTTGTGACTTAATTAAATGGTGTAACCATATATTTTCTTCTTGTAATAACCATTTTGAAGAGTCATTTCTTTTGGCAGCTTCACTTAAAAAGTTGGAAGAAAGAGGCTGCTGGGTTTGCCCTTGAACTTCTGAGCGAGAGCGGGGTGCCTCAGGATAATTCCTGGATGAACTCCAGGGGAGAAAGTCTCCTGGGCTCTGTGCCTGTCCCTGCTGGGGAAAACACTGATAAACAGAAAGAGAGAGAAAAAGCCAAGTTCAAACTGAGTGTCTGTGTCTCTCTTAAAGTACAATGGAGATAACATTAAAACACAAAATGCTGTGTATGTGTTCCTTTTGAGACAAGTCCTTTATTTTAAGGTCAGTTAATATTGTTCATGCAGATTTCTACAGCATTTACTTAAGATGCTGTGAGAGCTGAAAGGGACCTACTTGGGGTTCATCAGTTTCAAATCCCTTAGCTAATTTCTTTGATGTGCATGTTGTAGATGGGAAAGTTTGTGCTTCCCTAAACTGATGGACTCATTAGCCCCGGAGACTGGGCATATAGGAAGAGCTAAGGACACCTGAGAGTTGCTGGTCCTCAGACCAGCTCTCTCAAGCCAGGTGCAGTTATTTCCCCATTTTTAAGTTCTTAATACCTTAAATCAACACTGTCCAATAGAACTTTCTGAAATGATGGAAATGTTCTGTATTTGTACTCTTTATTACCGTAGCCAATAGCCACATGTGTTATTGAGCATTTGAAATGTGGCTAGTGCAAATGGAGATATCCACTGGATTTTAATGACTTAGAATAAAAAACCCCAAATATCTCATTAATAATTATTTTTATACTGGTTACCTGTTGAAATAATGTTTGGATATGTTAGATTAAACATAGCATATTATTAAGATTCATGTGTTTCCTCTCACTATGTTTTCAATGTGGCTACTGGGAAATTTAAAATAACCTATGTGACTTGTATCTATCTCTATTGGACAGAACTGATCTAAAGGATGCTGTTATTGATTGTACCAGAGTGACATTTTTATACTTTGCCTTCTCCTCTTCTAAATCCCTCAGAACCAAATGCCAACAGTAGAACAAACCAGAAGCCTTTTGAACCTCAAAATAGAAATAATAATCTGGGAAATGTGGGCTTATATTTGTCCTCACACAGGGGCTTTGACAAATGTGATGCTACATCATTGTCCTTTAATAACAAGTCATGACTGAGATACAAGGAGGTTACAAAACGATCACAGGGCTATTCAACATGCTGCATACACAGCTGGGGCTATGTATTTCTCGTACTTTTTACCTTATATCTTTGTTATTGCTTCTGAAATATGAATGTGCTAACTCTCCAACTGACATTTGTGCTTACCTTTAATTCAGGAAATATTAATGGGACTATTTTTTTCTTTAAATTTCATTAAAGTACATAATTTATCATGTTTGTGAACCACTTGGATGTGCTGACAGGTGTGGTGAGTACAGACATCAAAACATTGCTTCTCTGTGATATGAGCATTTCTTAGGTATGGATTCTTTGAAGCTATTGATTTTTCTGGCTCCTTAAAACTCTCAGGTATTTAGCTTGGGATATTTGCCTAGTGAAGTGAGAAAAATATAAACTAATACAATTCAGAAAAGGAAGTTACTGAAAACGCACCCATATGTTTTAAAAAGTGGAAAACAGACATTTTGGGAGAATCTGAGTTAAAGAAGAAATAAAGTGAAAGATCTTTTTTGTATAAAGTTATCCCCCAAATTTTCTGTACTTTCCACTTCCCCTGGTGGGTTTGGATGAAGAGTCCTTCTAATTAACAAGGAATGGAATGCTCCTCCAGTTTGCTTTTTGCTGTTCTCCAGGGTATTTAGGTAGGTTCTTTTCTCTTGAAAAATCTCTTTTCCTGCCAACTTTGCCACCAGAAGCAGTCTCCCAGCACTACAAGAGATTGCCTGAATGTTGTAAATAAAAGCCCAAATTCTTGGATCCTGTCTGTGGATATAGAAAGCGCCTCAGGGAAGAGCACAATTGGCTGTTTTACCCATTCTTCCCTTCCCAGTGGGGAATAGCAGGACGAGGGCTGTCTTGAGAGCTGGTTGTGTGCAGAGAGTGAGCTGAGAGTACTTAGTAGTTGATATTTGTAAAGCACCTTACTCAGACTTCTCATGGGCATTTTTTCCTTTTCTTTTCACAATCTGAAAAAGATGGTGGAGTTAATAGTACTGGGCAAGAATAAAGAGTAAATGCACATGATGTCATAAGATTAGGGACTGATACATAGTAAACAATAATAAATGCTCATTTTAGTTTTCCCTTCTCTCCCCCTCTTATTGAGGGTAGAAAGTGTTTAGCCCACTTCTTGTGACCTTGAAATCTGTGTCTCATCTGCCCCACCACTCATCTTTCACCATAGAATGTCATTTTTATTATTTTTAAGCTATTTTTGCCTTAACACTTTACTGTGCTCCTGCAAGCTTCAAGAATCCCTGTTGGGATGACGAAAGTATAGCTCAGTGCCAGAAAATTACAATGAAACAAGGAGACTCTGAAATAACAAAATGTCAATATTTTCTTTCTGGAAAAGTACACCTAATTAGGGTTACCCTGACCCTGTGAATGTGGTATAATGACGGAGGACCAAGACCTGTTCAGGGTGATAGATTGAATGGTCCCACTACTGGGACCAGCCAGTATTTCCAGATCTGTGATGCACGGAGTCAGAATGAATCAGAATATGACAATATGGAAGATTTAGTCTTTTAGTTATATCCTTTAAACCAGATGTTTAAAGTTTAAACATCCTTTAAACTCACATCTGATGGTCTGCCAGAATCATCTGAAGAGCTTTAAAAGATGCAGACTTTTGTCAGCTACCTGAGGATTCTGAAATGGGTTTAGTGTGGAGTCTGGGAATACACACACACACACACACACACACCCCTCATGTGATTCTGATAAACTAAGGGCATTTCATAAAATCATGACAAGTGCTATTAAAAATATAAAGTGCTTTTATTACATTTATAGACATTACAGCAATGCCTTGCTACATTATTTGAATGCATAACACAAATTATTTTGAATATTTATAGAATTCTTGTTGCTCATTCAAAACCTAAATTCTCTTTTTAAAAAAAATTTATAGACATGTATGAATTTTTTTCCTTTCCTTTTTTTTTTGCTGAGGAAGATCAGCCCTGAGCTAACATCTGTCCCCATCTTCCTCTGTTTTGTATATGGGACACGGCCACAGCATGGCTTGATGAGTGGTGCACACGTCCGTGCCCGGGAACTGAACCTGCATACCCCATGCTGCTGAAGGGGAGTGCACGAACTTGGCCACTACACCACTGGGCCGGCCTCTTTTTTCCCATTTATTTAATGGGTGTGGAGGAGGGGGTTGTTTTTCGTCAGGGTTTCTCCCCGTTTATGTGAAGTTCCTCTTGTTAATCCTCTCTGATCCTGCCCTCCTAATTGCTTAGCTGGTAGTGGAATCTCTGGACATTTTCTTTGGGCTAATGTGAATCTCATTGCAGCCCCAACTGTGTGACATGCGTATTTCATCAAGAGAAACAGGCCACCAGTTAATTAGGTGTTTCTTTCTACCTGCCGTGAAATTCAGAGACCAGGTTTCCTGCTTTTTTGAAGTGCTGCTGCTCTCCTGATCCAGGGACGGGGAGATAAATGAGGGCTAAGTATCGCTTACTCGCGCGCTTTCGCTCTGAAGTGCCTTTTCATGAAATGGCTGTTCTTCACCACTGTATATCACAGCGCAGCAGCCTCACGTTTTAAATCCGTTTTACTGGAATCATTTTCAGCTTTCTGCTATTTCTCAGTCAAGAATGATTATTTGTCAAGCACAAGAGTGAAGCTGCCCAGGTCCCAAATCATTTTAGGAAGAACAACATGAAATGACATTTTTCAAGCGTTAGACGTGTTGCTCCAAGGAGAAGAGCAACTTAACTTGGAAGAAAAGCAAATAGGATATTCTCCTGGAGGAAAAACCGACTCTTTGTAACTGAGGAACCCTCCAGATCAAACTACAGCTTCAAGGAAGATAAAACAAAACAAAAGCTGTGCTGTGGCTCTTTTGAAATTTGGCTCAGAAATGCGAAAATATTTTCTGCTGAAAAGCATGAAATGACTACGTGAAAATAATTTACATTTAATTGCAGGAGTTTGTCATCTCATAATGAATTTGGAGGTGTTCCTGATCTGGAATGGTTCAAAGAAAAATGTTGAAGCTAAGAAACATGCTCTAGCAAATAGAAATTTCAAAAATTTAGAAAACGTACTCCCAATTTTTTCCCCTTGATAAGTTAATACGATATCTTGGATTTAGTTGAAGGGGAATACAGTATGAAAGCCTAACAAAATTACCTTGACTTTGACAATTGGCTTTCTAAGGTGAAAACGAAATCCTTTGGGTCTCCGTTTGCTCGCCGAGTCAGCTAGTATGCAGCCGTTGGTGACTACACAACTTAGCCTGATAATGCACTTAGAAACCAATCAATAAACCTGACTTTGAGAAATACAACCCCCCCCGCCTCCCTTGACCAAATAAATAAGTAAAATAAAAATTGGCCTTTTGGCAACCTAGATGCAAATAATTCTTTTTGGTATTTCATTAATTTATTTTAAAATGTAGGTTGCTGACATAAGGTGACAGTATAATTCTCCTCTAGGACTTTTTCATATTTGTAGGGAAAATATGAGACTTTCCTTTGAGTATGTTAGTGTAATTTTAAAAAATGAGATTGAACATGGATATTTCTTTCTTTCACCACTTTTTCTGAAAACCTAGAGGCTCCTTTGTTTCCCCTGTCAAGCTATGGGTCTTTCCTTACCCACTGTGACCTCACTGATCCTATTTCATGGTTAGAATAATGATGATCATGATAAAAAATAGTAGCAGCTAAATTTTCTTAAGTGCTTACTGTGGGTCAACACTGTGTTAAATAATTTTCATAGATTATCTCTTTAAGCCTGATAATAACTCTACTGGTTAGGTACTGTGATTATCCACAATTACAGGGGAGTAATCTCAGGTTCAAGGAACTGAAATAAGCTCACTGAGGTTGTACAGGACAAGATGGACTCAAGTTGGACTTGCATTCATGTAGATGGACTCCAGAGGCAGTGATCTTCACTACCACATTATTCCAGAGTTTTGAATTAGTGCAGTATATAATCTTTCATGGCACTTTGCTCCATTGCTTTTGAGCACAGTAACTAGGATGGGGCCGAGTGGGCTTTTGCCAGCTCCAAGATCAGTGTTTATGAACCGATAATGGAGAGCGGTAACGAGTACAAAACCAAGCTTAGCATTGCTGGCTTCTGCTTACTTTGCAGTTACGGTGCTTGTTTGAAAATTACAGGCAAAAGCACTTGGAAATAACTTCTCTGATGCAGGCCAAATTCCCCTCCCATTTTGTTTATAGCATTGAATCGCTTAGGAAGCCCTTTGTGGCTATAGAACAGGGGATAAAATTTAGCTCAATCTCATCCCAAAGACTGAGTCGGTTAAATCTCGATTATAACATTGTCTGACTTTTAAGAGAATATTTGAGGTGAAACTTTGAAGAGCAAATCACTATGGTTATTCAGGGACACCTCATAATTTCCTGTTTGTGCTCTGTTTTCATCGCCATCATCATCATCACCATCCCAACATAGTCATCACCACCATCATCATCTCTACATAGTGTTCTACTAGAAAGTTGACTTCATAAGTGCAGGAATAGTATAATGCTTGATATATAGTAGGTACTCAATAAATGTTTATTAAATAGTATGGAATCAATAAAGGAGGTTGTTGAGCACTTCTTATGGGATGAGCAGTATGCTAAGTGCTGTGTGTTCAAGATCACGTTTAATCATTATCACTATCCTATGAGCAGGTCCTATTATTATCCCCATTTTACACATGAGGAAACTGAGGCACAGAGAAATTAAGCAACTTGCTCAAGTTCACTCAGCTAGTGAGTGGGAGAATTGGAGGTTGGCCCCAGGCCTGTTTGACTCCAGAGTCCATGATGCTGTGTTACCCAATATCATCACTATACAGATCATTTTTCCTCATCTTATAGCTCTTCTAGAAAGTACAGCTTACACTCAGTCGATCTGGGTACCGTAAAGAAAAATGAAGGTCCAACAGTACTAGTTTGAAGAACCAGACGAAAGCAGTACCACCTCTGTGTTTTAAAAGCCTTTAAAGTTTCTACTGAGAGTGATGTGCCTTGATAAATACCAGCAGTGGCTTGAAATCTTCCTCTTGGGTGTAATTCCAGTGTTGTTGCTGAGAAATTTTCCTGCTAAAGGAAATCAGTAATGGTGAACTCCTTGGGGAAGATTTTCCACATGCAGAACATTTTCGGAATAGGAAGTCTCAGAGTTGTAGACAGTAAATTGTGTCTCCTAAAAAAGCCAGATTGAAGAAGATGCCGCACTGCTGGAGGACACTGAAAACAAATCCCACTGCAATTCCTTTCATTGTAGCCCTTTTACTGTAGCCATATCCACATGTATCTGTATTGAATTTTCTCCTGTAAAACTAAACTCTTTGGGCTCACGTATATCTAAAGTCTGATTTTGGAAGGGGAGCCAAGCTGCTTTCTCTCACCTAATTAAAAAGAATTTGTAGGTGATAGGGAAATGCTTTCATTTAATCCTCGTGGTTACTTATCTAATTAGCTAGGGAACTCTAGCTTCCTCAGTATACTACTGCAACGTTGCATCCTTTGCATTTTAGTTTTACAGAGGTATTCTTAATTCCTTAAACTCTCTTATGAGTATGGAAGTTGTATGAGAGTCACTGAAGTTGAAGGTACTGAAAACATGTGGTTTTGGTACTACACATCTTCCTGGGGTCGGTGCACATGCTGTCTCTTCCCATGTATCTATTTACTGTATTCCCACACATATGTAATACATCAGGCAGAAATTTCCTGAGTCTCTTATTTAAAATAAATTTATTTGGATTAACAGAAGAGGAAGAAAGTCTGTATTGTAAAGGAAAAGAAAGGACATCCTGAATTAGGTAGAAGCCTGGGGTTATCTTCAATAAATGGTATGTAAAGGGAGAACAAAATGTTTTCCTTTCTTCCTCAATTGTGATTAACATCTTCAGTGGTAACTATCTGATATTTAATCATCCACCTGGAGTCTTGTAGCTGACTCTGAATTTTGTAGTTTTCCAGGTGCTACCTCTCATTAATGGTAGCATTTTCCTTCATTGAAATAGGGGACATTATAATTAAATACTTTTTTGGTGTTAAGTTGTTGTTTGTCTGTCTTCCCTCCCCTACAGATCGAGAAGTTCCAGGTGAAAGAGCTGGGCTCCGTTGTTCCCATTGTGTTCCCAGTGCCTGGCACTGGGTCTGCCACATCCCAGGTGTCTGAGGTTGGATTCCTAGAAGCAGAGCCTGAGGTGGGGATTCTTGTGCAGGTGAGTTTTGAAGGAGCGCTCTCTGGAGAAGGGATTGAGGGAAGGAGGGAAGCAAGGTCTCAGCTGGAGATGAGCTTCAACATGATCCCCTGGGGAGCTCATTATACCACAGAGCTAGTCTCGCCTTAATTAAGGTAAGGGCTGGCCCTTTGTTTCCCCATGTTATCCATTGGCCCTGCGCTTCCCCCAGGGATGAGATTTGCATATACTCCTGGACAAGCTGCTCCTCTTCTGTTGAGAGCAATTCTTTAATACTTTGACAGTGGCTCTGGGAACAAAAGTGCAACTCTGCTAGACATCTCCACTTCATCTCTACTGTACTATTAGCTACCTTCTGCTCATTCATGACTTCTGCTGCAGGCTTTTTTTTTTTTCCCTCGAATGCTTCTTAGCTTCTATTCTTATTTATTCTACATTACTGACCAACTTGACTCAACCCATTTTAACATCATTGCTTTTCCTTAAATCATGACTTTCACTTTATTACTTCTTGCTACTGTCCTTGTATCTCTCCTTATAGCACACATTTAAATTCTTCAGGAGAGAGAAAAACTAATTGGATTGACCAGTTGCCATCCAAGGGAGATGGTCACTGTTCATTCCTTTATTCATTCATTCATTTAACACAGGTTTCGAGTGTGGTGAATCAGGCACTCTGCTAAGTGCTAAGGCTACAATCGTGAACAAAACCGAATGTGGTCCTTGCCTTCCGAGTGTAGACTTTAGTAGGCAGAATTCTACTGCCTAGACCTCTGCCCAAGGAACTCTTCTGAAGAGGACTGTAGACCTGGCTCAGAAACTGTGATGTCCCAGACATGCCCTCAGCCCCCAACAGATGGCTTTCATGGTCTTTCTAGAATGAACTGATCCTGATCCTAGATATCATGTCTTGGTTTTGATATTTGCCTCACCCTTATCCTCTTCCCTTAAGTCTTGAGTCCAACTCTTTGCTCACCCCTTCCACACCCTCATTCCAGGAAGGCTCGGTGCTTAGTGTGGCTACTGCTTCACTTTTGATGCCGGGGTTACGATTTCACAAAGTCAGGTAATCCTCTTGGGAAAGTTGCAACCAAGGCCATCAATAATTATTTTAAACACACTTTTAGTCACTAAAAGGATAAAATGAGTTTGCACAGCTCAAGGGCTTGGTAATGGAGTGTTTCATATATCATATACAGAAAATCAACAAAGAATTTTCTGTTAAAAAATCATTATATACTGACAGCTTGGTGTGAGGTGTGAATCATGTTAGTAATTGATCCCCGAACAGGTGGGTTGTTTTTTATGTTTGTTGTTGTTTTTTAATAGTGGGGAATGCTTCTCCATTGATATAACTTTTGGCTGTCTCATCACTAACCAAAAAATACACTTGCACACAGAAATCAACTCTCATGTCTAGAGATTGACTTTTCAGCCCAGTGAATGGATAACCTGGTTCCCGGATACGTCCCACCAAATGTCTTCAGCTACTAGGGCTTTAAGTTGTGTGTCTTTCTACTTTTTTCTCTTGATACTAACATTGCTCATCTTTATGATCCTTTTGAGAAGGTGGTGGTGCATGGAAGAATATATTCCAAATTTATACCTAGAGAAATATTAGTATGAGAGGGCTTTACATTTTACACACTTAAAAAGATTCTTCATTAAAAGTGTGTTGCTAAGCATGCAAATGTTTATTCCACGCTAAAGGAGTAATTTCTTCTGAGTGAGGTTAATTTGGAACTGGTGAGGCAATGCAAGTCACTAACTTAATCTATATCTCAGGAAAAGTATTTTAGCAAATAACTATAAAATTGTATCCTAAACCAATCAGCAAGTTTTAATAACTGGCGTAGGAGAACTTCTTTTTTTTTTTTTTTAAATATAGAGGTGGGTCATCCTGAGTGGAATTCTTAAATGGAATTATTTGTATATAATGTACGGAACTATTCATAGCCGTGTTTTGGAGTTTGACAGAGTTCCTAAGCCAAAACTCTTTTTCAGTTTAGGTTTTAATACCATTAACTTAGTGTCATATTTCACAGTGAATTGTAAAAGCTGGAAAATTTGATTTAGATTGTTCTTATTATGTCCAAATGACTAAGGGGTTATGGAATAACCTCAAATAACTATGTAAAAATTGCTTTTACTTTATTGATTCATTTTTGTATAGTGAAAACAAAAAAGGGTGGAGGCTAGTTCTGATTATGCTACAAAGAGCTGTCTGACCTTGGGCAATTATTTCCTTTTCTTTGGGCCTCAGTTTCCCCATAAATTAAATGCATCTGCTGCATACAGCAGTGGTTTTCAAACTCTGTTGAGAATAAGGATCATTTAGGGTGTGTGTTAGAATGCAGTGTGCTGGGCTCCGCTCCCCGGGATCCTGATCTACTAGACTTGACCATATACCTCCCTGCTAGTGTCTGTGCCCATATAGGCTGACCCCTCTCCTGAGAGTAGGGATCAACTGCTAGTGCGGAGTCAATCCTCCCCATGTGCATGGTGTTCTTATAGTCCAGTCCCTATTATCTACTCAAGGAAAGGGCTCCAGAAATTATCCTCTAACCCTCATGAACCATCATTTTCCCCCTCTCCACAGACTCACATACACAGCACATAAATATGTTAATTTTTTAATCTTAAAACTGTCCCTCTGAATTTCTCTTCACCCTCTAGTTACCAAACCTTTTCTTTTCCTTTGCTAAAGGAATACTTTAGTCCCAGATATTTCAGCTCAGACCATTTTTATTCTTTTTATACCTTGAAGAGAATTATATTCAGTAATAATATTTTATTTATATCTAATAATGGAAAGGACAGCTAACATTTGTTGAGTGACTGTTATAGTCCAGACTTTTTGAGTGCTCTACCCCTGTCAATTCCTTCAATTCTCACATTATTCCTCTGCAGTGATAATTTCTTTTGGCCGTTGACTCTTTGATTAAGTCAGTCCTCATGTTAACACTTTACTTTTCAAGATCAACTTAAAATCATTTTAAGTTTCAAAATAAAATCCCATTGGAGTTTAGATTGAGATTGTGCTAAACTGATAAATTTATGTTGGAGGCAATGGCATCTTTACGACATCAAGTCTTACCACCCAATAAAATTGTTAACCCAAATCTTCTCTCTCTCTTTTTAAACAGATTTTAATTTTTAGAGCAGTTGTAGGTTCACAACAAAATTCAGTGGAAAGTACAGAGAGTTCCCATATGACCCCTGCCCCTACACGTGCACAGCTTCCCCTACTATCAACATCAGAGTGATATGTTTGTTATAAGTGATGAACTACATTGACACATCATTATCACCCAAAGTCCATAGTTTACATTAGGGCTTACCCTTGGTGTTTTTATTCCATTATACAACAAATGTATAATAACATGTATCCACCATTATAATATCATACAGAACGGTTTCACTGCCCTAAAAACCCTCTGTGCTCTGCCTATTCATCACACACCCCCAATCCCCGGCAAACACTGATATTTTTACTGTCTCCATAGTTTTGCCTTTCCAGAGTATTACATAGTTAGAATCATATAGTGTGTAGCCTTTTCAGATTGGCTTCTTTTGTTTAGTAATATGCATTTAAGTTTCCTCCTTGGCTTTACGTGGATTGATAGCTTATTTCTTTTTAGTGCTGAATAATATTGCATTGTCTGGATGTACCACAGTTTATTTATCCATTCACCTACTGAAGGACGTCTTGGTTGTTTCCAAGTTTTGGCAATTATGAATTAAACTGCTGTAAACATCTGTGTGCAGGTTTTTGTGTGGACATAATTTTTCAACTCATTTGAATAAATACCAAGGAGTATGATTGCTGAATTATATGGTATATTTAGTTTTGAAAGAAACCACCAAACTGTCTTTTGAAGTGGCTGTATCATTTTGCATTCCCACCAGCGATGAAGGAGAGTTCCTGTTGCTCCACATCCTCACCAGCATTTGGTGTCGTCAGTGTTCTGGATTTGGGCCATTCTAATAGGTATGTAGTGGTATCTCATTGTTGTTTTAATTTGCAATTCCTCAATGAGTATTATGTGGAGAATCTTCTTATATGCTTATTAATCTTTTCTTTTAAATTATTTTGTTAACGTTATGTAGTTCTCGCCAAGTGGGTTCTGCATAGCTCCTATTAAATTTTGTGGCTGATTGTTTTTCTAAATGTGGTCACAATATTATATACCATACCACACCCTTTTGTAGGATCTTGCTATGCCCCCATCAAGAGGTAAAGTCTAATTCCCCTTCCCTTCAATCTGGGTGGGTTTGTGACTCACTTGTAACCAACAGAATGCCGTGAAAGTGATGCTGCATGACTTCTGAGGAAAGGCCATAAAAAGCTTTTTCTTTCCATAAAAGACTAGGTCATGGTGAAGCTTTTCTTTGGTGGAATACTTACTCATGAAGCCCTCAGTTGCCTTGAGGCTGCCATTTTGTGAGGAAGCCCAAAGTAGCATATGGAGGGACTGCCTGTAGAAGCCCTGAGACTATAACAAAGAGAGAGAAAGAGATATCAGCCCTCAGCTGTTCCCATGACCTGCTGCTTCAGCTCCAGTCACTATCTGACTGCAGCCTCGAGAGAGGTCCTGAGCTAAACCCTTTCAACTCAGGCCTTTTAAAATTCCTGACCCTAAGACATCATGAGAGATAATAAAATGATTCTTATTTTTGCAGGTTACTAAGTTTTAGGGTTATTTATTACATAGCAATAGAGAACTAGAAAAAATTTATTCCGAAAGTTTTAACTTTAAATTGCTAATATAAAATTTTTTTAAATTAAACTTTCTGTTTATTTTTATCTCTATAATTATCATTGTCTTTTGTAGTTTTGTGTCTTATGTAACATGTGCTTTTGTACATTATATAGTGTAATGATACCTCTAACCTGCTTTTCCTTTGCAGAATTTGGACTTTCATCTCTCAAGTAATGAACACACAATTTAAGCTGTTTTTTTTTATGGTGACCTGCCTCCTTGAAGTTACTAGTTGAGTTTTATAAAAATGAAAATGCTAATACTAATGGTAAAAAGCATAGTTCTCCCAAAATTAGGTACAATCAAAGCAAAAGTGAAATATTCAGACATGCCAAATAGCTCAAACCAGCCTCAACCAACTACTCATTGTCTATATGCAATTGTGTTCAAATCTGAAGGAAGTGAACAAGATTAAAGCACATATATGAAATGGAAAAACAGCATTAAGGATTGTGTCTAAAAGGTGAGTTGTAATTGGGACTTTTATAATTATTTTATGATCCTGGTCTCAGTAGAGCCATTGTTCTATTCCATTCTAACTAGCTCCAGTCCTGGCTGAAGGTTTGGTGAAGATTTTACCAAACAAATATGCTTCTGAATTTCTATGGATAGAAGACCCTTGCCTAAGATAATGAGACACTAATGAAAGAAATTGATGTACAAAAGGGACTAATGAATTTTGACCCTGATGTACAATAGGGAGCCAAGATTTCCTCCTTTGCTCCCACTGTGAGAAAAGGAGTTCAGGATCCAGAGGAAAGGGGCATGCTAGCTTTTAGGGGTTAGTGTGAAAATGTGCATAAGTGCTTCATTTCATTGCCTTATTTATTACCTAACCTACTAATGAAATACCTCTACTTAATGTGTTCATAAAACTTTTCATGTTCCACCCCACATTTTCTCTACTGTAGTGTAGATTCATTGTTTGACTTTGTAGTGTTTTTCAGAAACACATTATGCATAAAAGTAGAGACATATCTGTGAAGGAAAGGTATTGATTTTGCATATTAACTTTTTAAACAATTTTCTTAAAGATACACCTTACTATTTTAATGATTTTTAAATAGATTATCTTGGATTTTCCAAATAGACAGTCATATAATCTGTAAATAATTAAAAATTTGTTTCTTCTATTTCAATATTTATATTCTTATTTTTAATTTCTTATCTAATTGTTTTGGCTAGCATTACAAAATAATGTTTAATGCCAGTGATAATAGTAAGCATCTTTATCCTGCTCCTGATTTAAATTTCTAGGCATTTACCATTAAGCATAACATTGTTTTTTAAATTTGAGGCTGTATTTTATACAATCATTTTAAGGAAGTAACCTCATATTCATTTTTAACAATTGAGGAAATTGAGAAATGAAAGCTGAGTTTTATCAAATACATTTTTGGCAGGATTTTGAAATAATCACAATTGCTTTCTTTGAACGATTGTATTAAGGTTTATGTATTAAAATAAAATAGAGATATCTATGATTTGCTAATTACTTCTTTACTGCACATTTTCATATTTGGAATTTAGAAATGTTTAGCTTTGTGTGATAAAGATTAGGTTGCTGTTATTGCTTCATTTGAGTGGTGGAGCCTCCTTGGTGGGATAACACTGTGTTGGAAGACTATCAGTGGCTACACTTGACTAGAATGGCTATACTGATATGGAAGGAAGCGAAAAGGCATGTAGTTAAGTCAGAATAGAAAAAGAAGGTGTGAGTTGCTATTTGTCCTTTCATTTTAACTAATATCAAGGATTTGACTGCTAATTTAGAGCCATGCACATCCTGAAATAGACAAAAAATGAATTCCTTTAATATATCCTTGAAATTTTGTTAAAAGTGGTTATGATTACAAACTGTAAAAAAAGGCAATAAATGAAATTATGTGAATTATTCTCAATTTCCTCTTTAAGACATGTCTGTGGAGGCAGAGTCTTGAGGGATGGGGAAAAAAAGAATAAATATGATTTTGGGATCAGGCAGTTTATCTAAGCTCTTGGTAATGATGTGAGAGGAGATCTGAGATCCAAAGATTCTGTAGTATTCAACTAAGTTTCCACATAAATTTCCAGTAATAATTTTGCATCTCTGGATTATGAGGATAAAATTGTATCAAGCCTAATAAAGAAGCATTTTTGAATAAATTTAATGTTAACAACATAAATCCCAGAGAGGCTCTGTTTTTCCTAAAACTGCCTCTAATAAGGATATGTTTGAAAATCTGAGGATAAGTACACAAATAGATGTGTTTGCATTGTCAAGTGCACGTAATGCTAATGCCGAGGTGTTATTTCTATCTGTAAAATTAATTGTTTGCAAATGCTAAGCCTATTATATAAGGCTTATTTACCTCAAATAATAGTGATTTTTAAAAATGTTGCAAGATTGGCCAACAAATCAAGTATAGAAAGGGCTATTTCTTCCTTGAATGAAAATGAGTTGCCTTACCAGGTGGAAAGTTGAACATTATTTGAAGAAAATAATTTCGTATAATCTTGAAAGTAGACTTTTATAAGAAAAAAGATTGTTAGAATGAATTACTGGGAAACTGTTCTAAAAATTCAAGTGGGGAAGAAATGGAGAAGTCTAATAGTCATGAAAATTAGCTCTAAAATTTAATATTATATAGGTCTTTTAAAAAGACTTTTTTTAGAGCAGCTTTAGATTTATAGGAAAATTGGGGGGAAAGTACAGAGATTTCCCATAAGCCGCCTGCCCCCACACATGCATAGACTCCTCATTATCAACATTCCCCACCAGAGTGATACATTTGTTACAAATGATGAACCTGCATTGACATCACAATCATCTAAAGTCCATAGTTTACATATATTTCAGTTCACTCTTGGTGTATCTTCTGTGGGTTTGGATAAATGTATAATGACATGTATCCACTATTATGTTATCATACAAAATATTTTCACTGCCCTAAAAATCCTCTGTGCTCTACCTATTCATCCTTCCTCCATCCAACCCCGGGAAACCACTGATCTTTCTATTGTCTCCATTGTTTTGTCTTTTTCAGAATGTCACATCAATGGATTCAAACAGTATGTGACCTTTTCAAATTGGCTTCTTTCACTTAGTAATATGCATTTAATGTTCCTCCATGTCTTTTCACAGATTGATAGCTCATTACTTTTTAGTGCTGAACAGTATTCCATTGTCTGGATGAACCATAGTTTATTTATGCGTTCACCTGCTGAAGGATATCTTGGTTGCTTGGTTGAATAAAGCCACTGTAAACATCTGTATGCAGGCTTTTTGTGGACATAATTTTTGTGTGTGTGAGGAAGATTAGCCCTGAGCTAACATCTGTGCAATTTTCCTCTATTTTGTATGTGGATTGCCACCTTAGCATGGCTGACAAGTGGTGTAGGTCTGTGCCCGGGATCTGAATCCATATACCTGGGCCTCCGAAGCAGAGTGTGTTGAACTTAACCACTGTGCCAGAGGGCTGGCCCTCGTGGACATAATTTTTCAACCCATTTGAGTAAATACCGAGGAGTGCGATTGCTAGATCATATGGTAAGAGTATATTTAGTTTTGTAAGAAACTGCCAAACTGACTTCCAAAGTGGCTATACCATTTTGCATTCCCACCAGCAATAACTTTGATCCCTATTGGTCCACATCTTTGCCAGCATTTGGTGTGGCAGTGTTCTGGATTTTGGCCATTCTAATAGATGTATACTGGTATCACACTGTAGTTTTTTTTTCTATAATGTTTTATTACAAAAAAATATATTTAAGAAAGCATAGCAAAATGTTAAGACTGGATGAAGCTGGGTAGTAAGAGCATAAATGGTATTATTATGTATTATTATTATAAATGTATTATTCTCCATGATTTTCTTTAAAAAATATTTTTATATACAATATAGTTGACATATAACATTGTATTAGTTTCAGGTGTACAACATAATATTTGATATTTGTATATATTCCAAAATGATCACCACAGTAAGTCTAGTTAACATCCATCACCACATCAACACCACACATAATTACAATTTCTTTTTCTTGTGATGAGAACTTTCAAGATTACCCTCTTAGCAACTTTCAGATATACAATACAGTGTTATTAACTATAGTCACCATCTCATACATTACATCCCCAGGACTTATTTATTTTATAACTGGAAGTTGGTACCTTTTGACCACCTTCTCCTATTTCACCCAGCCCTTCCCCTTGCCTCTGGCAACCACCAATCTGTTCTCTGTATCTATGAGTTTGTTTTTTTTACATTCCACATACAAGTGAGATCATATGGTATTTTCTTTCTCTGTCTGACTTAGTTCACTTAGCATAATGCCCTTAAGTTCCATCCATATTGTAGCAAGATTTCCTTCTTTTTTAATGGCTGAATAATATTCCACTGTGTGTGTATAATTTTTTTTTTTCTTTACCCATTCATCTCTCAATGGACACTTAGGTTGTTTCCATATATTGGCTATTGTACATAATGCTGCAATAAACATGGGGGTACAGACATCTTTTCAAGTTAGTGTTTTCATTTCCTTCGGATAAATACCCAGAAGTAGAATTGCTGGATCATATGGTAGTTCTATTTTTAATTTTTTGAAGAACCTCTGTACTGTTTTCCATAGTGGCTGCACTAATTTACGTTTCAAGTGACAGTGCACAAGGATTCCCTTTTCTTCACAGCCTCACCAACACTTGTTATTTTTTGTCTTTTTGATAATAGCCATTCTGACAGGTCTGAAGTTATATCTCACAGTGGTTTTGATTTGCATTTCCCTGATGATTAGCGACACATTGTAGTTTTAATTTGCATTTCCTGATGACATATGTGGAGCATCTTTTCATATTCATATTTGTCGTCTGTATATCTTCTTTGATGAGACATCTGTTAAGACCTTTGGCTCATTTTTAAATTGGTTTGTTTGTTTTCTTATTGTTGAGTTTGAGGACTTCTTTGTATATTTTGGGTAACAGTCCTTTATCAGATGTGTCTTTTGCAAATATTTTCTCCCTGTCTGTGGCTTGTCTTCTCAGTTTCTCGACATTGTCTTTGGCAGAGCAGAAGTTTTTAATTTTAATGAAGTCCAGCTTATTAATGATCTATTTTGTAGATTGTGCCTTTGGTGTGGTATCTAAAAAGTTATCACCATACAGAAGGTCATCTAGATTTTCTCCTATGTTATCTTCTAGGAGTTTAATGGTTCTGTATTTTACATTTAGGTATATGATCCATTTTGAGTTCATTTTTGTGAAGGGTATAAAGCCTGTGTCTAGATTCATTTTTTTGCATGTGGACGTCCAGTTGTTCTAGCACCGTTTGTTGAAAAGACTATCTTTGCTCCATTGTATTGCGTTTGCTTCTTTGTCAAATATTAGTTGGCTATATTTATGTGGGTCTATTATTGGAATCTCTATTCTTTTCCACTGATATATTTGTTTATTCTTTACCAATACCATACTGTCTTGAATACTGTACCTCTATAGTAAGTCTTGAAGTCAGGTAGTGTCAGTCCTCCAACTTTGTTCTTCTCCTTCAATATTGTGTTGACTATTCTGTGTCTTTTGCCTCTCATATAAAGTTTAGAATCAGTGTGTCAATATCCACAAAATAACTTGCTGGAATTTTCATTGGAATTGCATTGAATCTTGAATCTATAGATCAATTTGGCTTTCCCTGGTTTCCCAGGGAACTGACATCTTGTGTGGGTATTTTTTAATGTTGAGAATTACTGAGAGTGAAATAATTTAATGACGTGATGCAAAAGTCAATTTCCTTTAAATAACTATGTTGCAGGTAGATGAGGAGTGAAATCTGCTTGCCATGTGGCCTAGGATGATGGGTTTAGGATTCCCCTACTCCTCTGCTGACATATGAAATAAGGAATTTTGTCTGATGCGTGTCAACTGTCATTTTTTGTTCAATAAATCATCGAACATACAAGTCGTTGTAGCAGATGAGAAGTGTTAAGTATAACACAGAATGAAAAAGCATAGTGTTTGGAATCAAAGGGCTTGGATTTGAGTTCTGGATCTGCCACAGATAAGCTAGATGGCTGTGGGAAGTTTAATTCACCTGCCTAAATGTAAAATGAAGATGACATTGGTAGTATTTATCTTATCAGGGTTGAGATAATACATGGAAAGTGCTTAGCAGAGTTCATGGCATGTAGTAAGGGCTCAATAAATGTGAGTTGTTATTAAGTGCAATGGTGTATAGAGTGATGAATGAAAACCATGCCCTACTTTAAAGGAGAAGCTTGAGGAGCTTATAATTTTGTGAGGGAGATGAGGCAGATCCAAAAGCAACTATAATCTTTCTGCCAATGTTGGTTAGATTTTGTGGACTTCCATGGGTAATAGCCCTCAGAGACTTTGACCTTATTGTGCCAATGATTTATGAATGTGGAAAGGTTAGATGTACTCTTATGTTGCTACGTATTTATGACAGACTGTGTGGCAAGACTTTTGGCTATGTGCATTGGGTGTACTGAAAATACTGAGTTCTGGAAGTGAGTACTTCCAAATATTACTTGTATAAAATGATGCTTTGGATAAATGCACATGTGAATGTGATATTCATTGAAGAGTATGGAACTTCAGTGAAAACTGAAATGGAAGGAAGAAAAATAGGAGACATAGTAGAGTAGGGGGAAAAATCGCTGAGCCTAAAGCTGAAAGACCATGAATAAGCCATGGAAATAACTGCCATCTTTTCCATGGTGTCTATGTCTTGAGTTCCAGACAATTGACTTATAAATAAATTTGGAAGCACAAACCTGTTTGCTTATCTCAGAAGGCTGGTATTAGAATTCTGATAGATTTTATGGGTGGTATGGCTCTTCTAGAAACCTTTCAGGTTTCTGACGTGGTTTGGAAGTGTTATCAGTGCTTTTCTATTTGGAGAATAAAAAGAAGGAAGAAACACAGTGTCTATAACCACAGTGGGAGTTATTTTGAGTAAACTGTTTTATTGAGGAATTTTAGCCCCAGAAAGGGATATGAGATGGATTGCAATCCTAGCATTTTCTCACATGATAAACGTTCTCTACACATTCTCTTAGCACATCAGACTTACTCTTTGGTATCTTCTGAAATATGAGTGAATATCACTGCATTCCAGTCATGCTAAATTTATTATGGTTTCCCAACCATGCCACGCTGTTTCTGACCTCCCTGCCTCAGCACGCGGAATTCTTTCTGCCTGGAGAATACTTTCCTACTATATCTTCTCCTTCACTTTTTCTATTGTTCCTTACCAGCCTTCAAGGCTCACTTTAAATGATCTCCCTTAATTCCAAGAAGTGACTTGGGGTGCTGACACATACTTTGTTTTGAATCATTTTTGTAGCCAGTGTTTACCAAGTGCCTCCTGTACACAAGGCCCTGTACTAGGAGCTGTAGAGGACTAATAAAATTGTAAAACCAAACCCAAATCAACCCTCCCCTTCTTTTGCTACAAATATAAAATGGATTGTAACATGAGAACAATTGACTACAAGACTGTGCTATAATCTAAGGAAGAATTGAAGGAGGAGAAACTTTCTGCCAGGGAACAGGAGTGGGGAATGAGAGGTGCTTCATGGTGGACATGCCACTGAGCTGGATCCAGAAGGCTGGGAAGGGTTTTAAAAGGGCAAGTTGCAGGGAGAAGGCATGGCATGACAAGCAGGTAGAGGCTAGGAGGCTTATACTGAGTGTTATTAGTACAATGCCAAGCCCCTTAGTGGCTGGAACTTGCCCTGGTTTTCCAGGGAACACAAATAATCAAGAAGCTGAACTGTTTTTCAGATTTTTGAGACTTTATGGGAGCTGCCATCACCACGGCAGCACGTGATGCTGCTGTGAACATCAACTAAGGTTTTGATGAATGAGGACCCCATATTCTGTGCATTAGACTTCAGCCAAAAATTATACAATAAAACTCTTATTTTATAATACAGGTAATCAAAAGTGGCATCATGAAAGATAGGCGGTGGAAGCCTGCTTTTTTGTCACCTTGACCACGATCTGGAAATGTTTGCCCTTGGAGCTCTCATTAGTGACTTCATCATCCCCTGGTGGGTGTTCGGCATTTTCTGAGGTACAGTACCTTTGTGTGGGCATGCGGAAATTCCCCAAGTAGATTTAGCTGCTCCTCTCACCCCAGGCCAAAGGGTCTCACTTAGATCTCTGTGTGTTCTTTCTGTTTCCTGCAATGCCAAGATCACTTCCATCCTAAGCATCACAGCTCACACCACCTAATAGTACCCCAATTTTTAAAGGACATGACACAATTCTCTAAGACAAAAAGGAAAGCAGATTGTAGAGAAAAATGGAATTTCTTTCTGGAGGGAGAATTAGTGGTAAATAGCTACCAAATTTAGACACCTGCCCCTTCAGCTGAGTACCCAGAATAGTTCACTCCAATTGCATTTGTTTTATGCTTTTTAAGCTCCCCTCCCCTAATATGGTTGGAACAGTGAGTAGGTCAGATTGACTAAAATATAGGGTATGTGTAGATGAATCAGGGGAGAACAGACAGAAAAAGCAATTTGTGCCAAGTTGTGGAGAGCCTTAAATATCAGATTGAGAAGTCTCAATTTTATTTGGTACGTAACTGGGTGTTACTTAAAGTTTTTGACAGGGGAAATTACCTCATCAAAGGGATGTATTACTAGGTAGATTTATCTGGAGGCTAATTAACCATGTTTGTCGGAGTTAGGAGGGTGAGGATGAGAAGTCTTGGGAAGGCATTTTTATGATCAGATGAGAGATAACGGTCTACAGAGGGCTGATAGCAGTGAGAAAAGAGAGGAAAGATCAAATGAGGATAACTTTCAAATAAATTATAATCCTTTTGTCAGGCATATCCCCTTTCTTTCTTCTGGTCTACTAAGGTATTTTAGCATATCAGTATGATTTCTTTTTATATGGGAATAATTCTCATTTATTTCAGCACTCCTTATGTGTAAGATGATTTACATGTATTTCATAATCACATAATTCATAGTGGTGACTATAAATATATGTTCACTCAAAAGGGCTATATGTAATAAGCCAGTACCTGGAAGGGGTTTATATTCAAACCTATGACCATTAAAAATTTAATAAAGCAGAACACTCCCTGACTGAGACATTCCAGTTATTTAGGTCTTTTGGTTCTTGTGTGCAGTTTTTACTCAGGGTCCATGACTAAACAACTCATTGCGGTAAGTCATTATCATTCCCGTATTACAGATGAGACTCAGTTAAGCAATACACCAAATATTACATGGTAAGTAAATGACAGAGCCAGGGTTTGAACCCAAGTCTGTCTAATATCAAAATGTACATGCCTATCGTATTAAAGAAAGTTGACTTTCTGTGAACAAAGTAATAGTGCAGCTTTTCCTAAAAATCTTATTTTGTGAAAGCGCTTGAAAATATTCTTGGGCTTGAAGAATATGGAGTAAAAAAATTGACTTAGTCTAGTCAGATGGGCTTCATTTTTCCAATAGTCAAGCACATTTTCCAATTATGGATTGCATTAGCGAGATTTTAAGACCAGACAGTAGTTTGCACAAATGGAATTTTAAAGGCTGTGCCTTCTTTAAGATAAGCTCAATTTCTGGGGTAAATCTTTATGTATTTGGCTAAAATCAAGTGAATGCTTAAATGATTTTATCCCTACTGATTCCTTTACAAATAAGGTTTCTAAAGTGATATGTCTGCTTAAATCAAGATGTTGATATTAAAATAGAGTCAATTCCATTGGGACAGTATACTTTTAAGTGAGTATCTGCAGGATTGCTCATTGCCAGCACTAAAATCCATTTCACAGTATTTTCTAGATGTTAAAAGGCATACTTTTGATTATAAGCATTATTTCAGTAAGAAAGCTGATTGAAGATGGTCATGTCTTTCCATCAGCCAAATGATTATTTTTCTTATTAAGCTTCAAGGAAAAAAATCAATACAGGGAACCCATTGGAAAATTCTGTTGAAATGTTTTCAGGAGACAGAGATTGGAGAGACTGTAAAGATGGTTCCCATATTAATTAGAATGCCAGGTATCCTGAGTCCTTTATAGGAATACAATCCTATATTTCCTTCTTTTTCCTTTCCTTTTTGTTTGGGAGCTTATAATAATGGGAATGCATTGTCAATTTTGAATGGCGATGAATATAACTGGCCCACATTCTTTAATGCTTTTATTATGGCTCCCAGAGGCCATCTTCCCATAGATGTGACCCTGAGTTTCCATGTTAACACAGGAGAAAACAGAGACCATTTGACCAGAAGTATCTCTGTATATTTTCTTGGAACGTGATGAGCAATGTGTTTTGGGCATCAGGCGATTTCCTGTTTCTATTTGACTCCTAAATTTAATGAAATTCCCCAAATCTCCTCCCAATTTGTATTTCACGCAGTCCTTCTCACATTACTGTACAGGACGGATGGAGACTTTTTCTGATATTCTGTGGTCCGGGGGACGTGACTAAACTCAGCACCACATTTCACACATTGCAAGTTCAAAATTGTCTAGATTTTCCAGACCCCTTCAGGTAATTGTCTATTTTTCACTTTTCTCAGTCATTTCTTGACTCACCAGGTATGACTAATCCCAAGTAAAGAAACTCCCATATCATAACTGTGCTGTTCTAACCCAATTAGCCAAGAAAACAAAACAAAGAAACAACAGCAACAACAAAGAAAAACACGTAATTGAGCACCTCACATATACAATTCTGTTTATTTATTTAGCAGATTTTTATTGAGAGCTTGAGGGAACCGTTGAAACTGAGAGTTTCAGGAACTGTTTAGGCACTTGAGATGCATCATTGATAGAAGTCCCTGCCTTCACAAGCTGCCATCCTAACAGGGGGTCAAGCGTGGGGGATTTGAGAGCAGACAAGTCATAAGTGTTATGGTTAAAAAAAAAAGGTAAAGGGAATCAAGACAAGGGGGATCTGGAGTGTGAGGAGAATTACAGTTGTAAAGAGGTGCTTGGGGTTGGTCTCATCAAGAAGGTGAGAATCCAGCAGATTCTAAGTAGTTAGGGAGGAAGCTATGTGGATATCAGAGGCAGGAGTGTTCCAGCAGTGGGGAAAGCCGGTACAAAGGGTCCAAAGCAGGAAGAGGCCTAGTGCACTTGAAGAACAATATGCAGGGTAGGGTGGCTGCGGCAAGGAGAGTGAAGGGGGAATAGTAGAAGGTGAGGTGGGAGAGATACAGAGGTACCAAGGACAAGTGTTGATTTAGTAAATTCTTGATAATTTTTTTTTGTTGTAGGCAACAAGTCCTCAAAATGCAGCAAATTTTATGAGGTTCGATAATCTATGCAGAGCAAGTCAACAGGTAACAGGGTAACTATTAAGCTTCCACTTCTCTTGATGATATGGTGTTTTATGTCGCCTGTGGCATCTTGGACAAGCCACCGATGGACTCGATCTCACTGGTAAAAGAAACCAGGAAGACAGAACCTGCCTAAAAGGAGGAGCCTGCTTCATCCCCAGTGGAACCCTTGATTGTATGTCTTGAGGATTTTCTTCAGCATTAACTGCCATGACTGACACTTTCTTTTTCCATGAAACAGCACAATAAATTGATGAGTCTGGCCATGATAAAATAGAAATGTCCCATCCGCTGTTATGTACCATTTTTACTTTACATTCCATTATCAGCAAAATGCTGTAACAGCAGTGCCAACTGGAAAGAATGACTCTTGAAAAATTTTCCTTCTTTCCATTTCCACTCAATAGTGCATTTTAAATCTGTATCCTTTACTTGTTTTTCTTGGGTTCATCAAGTTTAGGCATAAGCTTTTTATCAACTCTGATTTGGGTTTCTAACCCACAGACACTGCAGCCCTGCTTGCTTTACACACACAACAGTGAAGATCAGTGCCACTTTGTCTAATGAACAACTTAATACATTCTCCTCAAACTCCGTAAATTATTTGGGAGAATAATCACACTGTTTAATTTAAAGAGCAGTCTTCAGTCATTTTAAATTCTCTTTAACAAGTTATTTTTCTGAGTTTTTCCAAATTTTGACAAAATAGAATGTGATATAATATATTCTATTATAAATGGTTTTACAATAACTATTGGTCCAAAGTGATACTTTTTTATTTTTTAGTGAGAATTGTGGGCATGATTTCAAAACTCTGAGTATTTGATGTCCTTATCATGTGAGTATAATTCTCAGTTATTCTTTGAAAGGTTGTTTTGAGGTAGCTTATTTGAATTAATTTGTAGACTTAAGTTCAATATAAAAATTGAAAAATAAATAAGGAAAACGGATCTTTTTATTAATTACTCTAAGGCAAAAATGACAATTGATGTGCTGTGAGAGGCTACGTGCTCTACTGGGAGAAGCGCTAACAAGAAGACTGAGGGGTTCAGCCTCACATTGGCCACTGGCTTCCTGATCAAACCAAGTCACTTAACTGCTGTGGGTGTCAGTATCACCAAAGACTTTCTGGCTGGCTGGTTTTGTAAGTGTTCTTTTATTCACTGTTTATTTCAGTTCACAGTTCTATCTTACTCTGAGCTTTACTCAGCATTTTTCTTCCTCCTTCCTTCAAATTATACTTCCACTGGCTTTTATTGTAATGACTGCTCTGGTCGTCTGTTACACAATTATTATTTTGACAAAATAATTAAATCTTTAACCAACTTCAGTTGCTCTATTCTTCATTTTCAAGAATGCCAGTTGGGGGATGCAATCCTGCATTGATGATAACTCCTAGAATTCCTTATAAAATGAACCTTTCCTATTTGATTCAGTACTGGCTCACAGCACTAATGATTACTGTTGTCTCACTCTGGAGATGCCAGTCACCCTAAGATCGTCCTATCACCTCCTGTCCCCTGTGACTTAGCCCTGCCGGTAGAGCATCACACACAGCAGTAAGCTGCTGGAGAAACTGTCCTCTGGGGAGATCCTAAAACTTCCAGTTAAATACTTGGAACTATTACTTGAACTATTATCTATCTGGTTCTAAATGACTACAGTAGTTGCCTTATCCACAGAGGCTACGTTCCAAGACCCCCAGTGGGTGCCTGAAACCATGGATAGTACCGAACCATATATATATTATGTTTTTTCCTATACATACATAGCTGTGATAAAGTTTAATTTATAAACTAGGCAAAGTGAGGGGTTAACAACAATAACTAATAGTAAAATAGAACAATGATAACAGTACACTGTAATAAAAGTTATGTGTCTGTGGTCTCTCTCTTTCTCTCTCAAAATATCTTATTGTACTGTACTTACCCCTCTTCCTGTGATGATGTGAGATGATACAATGCCTACATGATGAGATGAAGGGAGGTGAATCGCATAGGCACTGTGATGCAGTGTTAGGCTACTATTGACCTCCTGACTATATGTCCAAAGGAGGATCATGGAGCCATGATGATGCCAATGGTGGGATGTCAGGAATAGACGACGACATCCACGGTTGACCACGGAAAGCCAAAGTGTGGATAAGGGGGACTACTGTACTATGACACATCCCTTCTGCCTGGCATCCTCCTTTGTCTCAGTCACCATAAGCAATAGTCTTCTCAGTTAATCCACGTCATGCAGACCCTTGTCTCCACCCTGCTCTGATCATTGCCTAGTCCAGTATCTTCTTATGATTTTCCATTATCACTTTCCAAAGGAGGCTTTTTAGATATTGTTTTTCTTAACTGCCCTCCCCATTTCCCCCACTCATGAAATTTTAGTGGCACAGATGTATTAAATATCTGTTAGTGTATTGTATGTGTACAGTATATACGTGCTTTAGACATAAAGAGAGAAAGATTTTTTTCGCCTCCCAAGAACTAATTTTTGTCTCCTTGGGGACAATATCACCCCTGTTGAGAATGAATCATCTAGTCTAACTCTGCCTTCCCTCTCCTCCAGCTTCCCAAAACTTTTCTCTGTATGAATATTTTACTCTTCTAAATCTATCCTGTGGATGCTGGGCAATTGGGTTGTTTCAGCTTTGGGTTATTAAAAATAACGTTTCAGGGGCCGGCCCCATGGCCTAGTGGTTAAGTTCTGCGTGCTCCACTTCAGCGGCCCAGGTTTGGTTCTGGGTGAGAACCTATACCACTTGTCGGTGGCCATGGTATGACAGCGACCCCCAGACAAAATAGAGGAAGATTGGCACAGAAGTTAGCTCAGGGCAAATCTTCCTCAAGCAAAAAGAGGAAGAGTAGCAGCAGATGTTATCTCAGGGTGAATCTTCCTCAGCAAAAAAAAAAAAAAAAATGTTTCTATGTGCATCTATATGTATGTGTCCTGGTATGTATGTATTTCTCTACTATGTATGTATAGGCAGGAGTGTAATTCCAGGGTCATAGGGTTTTTGTATCCTCTATTTTTCTAGATAATGTGAAATCATTTTCCAAAGTGCTTGTACCAATTTATATTCTCATCAGCAGTCTATGAGTTTCTTTTGTTCTACATCCTTACCACTATTTGGGTTGTCTCTCTTTTTAATATTATGTGAGTAATGGTATCTAGTTCTTAAATTTGTTTTTTTTGGATTACTGATTGGTAAAGCACCTTTTAAATAAATTTATTGGTCATTTGTGTTTCCTTTTTTTTTGTGTAAAATGCCTATTCTAGTGTCTCGTTCAATTTTAAATTTAGTTATTAGTCTTTTCCTATTAATTTTTAGGAATTTCTCATATATTCTAAGTGCAAGTTCTTTGGCTGTATGTGGCTTTTATTCTCCTATTGTCTCCTTTGGCTTTGTAATCCTTTTTTGGTCTCTTTGGGTAGCCAGAAGCTGTTAATTTTAGTGTAGGTAAATTTATCTTTTCCTTTATGGGTAGTTCTCTTTAAGTTTGGTTTAATAAATCATTCTCTATTCAAAGGATGGGAAGATATTTTCCTATAGAAAAATGTCTTCTAAAAAGTGTTTTAGTTCAGTTTTTCACATTTATTGAAAAGGTGATTCTTTTCCAAACTCTTTTCAGAGCCCTCCCTACCATATTACAAGAGTCCCAATAAGTACAGGCCTATTTTTCAGCCATCTATTGTGTTCCCCTGGCCTATTGACTATCACTGTGCTGTTTATAATAGTGATTACTGTAGCTTAACTACTGTGGCTTTTTATGATAGGCCTTGACATTATGAAGAACAAGACTTCTTATCTTGTTTGACTTGTTAAAAAGTGTGTTGGCTAGTCTTGGCCCTTTTTACTTCCATATAAATTTTAGAGTCAGCTTGTTTTGTTCCACAAAACACTTGGAATGTGATGAAGATTCTCTTGACTTTCTAAATGAATTGGAGAGAACTGAACCCTTTAGTGTAGTAAATCTTCCAAACCATGAACATGGTATGTTCTGCTTTTATTGAATTTGGCTTTAATATCTCTCAGTACAGTTTTATGGTTTGCTTTGAAAAAATCTTAAACATCTTTGTTAGGATTATTTTTAGGTATTTAATATTTTCTATTACTGTAAATGGAATATTAAAACATTTTAAAAATTCAATTTTTAACTGTTGATATATAGAAATACAACTGATTTTTGTTTGTAGATTTATATTTCCCCACCTTGATAAATTATCTTATTAATTTATCTGTAGATATTTTTGGATGTGCCAACGACATAATTATTTTATATACAAATAACAATTTTGCTACTTCCTTTAATATTTTTTTATATTTTAATTTTTTCTTGCCTAACTTTGCGGACTAGGATTTCCAGAACAATGCTGAATGTTATTCCTAATCTTACAAGGACATATTTCAGAGTTATGCAAGTTTATATGATGTTTGACATGTACTTTTTGCAGCTACCTTTTTTTTTCTCTCTGAAATAAGGAGTTGAGCTGTTTGTGTTTAGTTTTGGCTATGACTACTTTCAGTCCACCACTGGCCACGTGGTTTCCTGGCAAACTTAGTTCTTTGAGATATTCAAGAAAAGTTATGGTTTTGTGGTTTGTTCAGGTTTTTCTCATTGTTAGGCTTGGGGCAACACTCTTGTTTTAAAAGTAATTTTATTGAGGCATATTTTGCATATCATAGAATTTATCCCCGATATGATTCTTCAGGCACATTTACTGTTAATCCCCATCTCCCCACCCCCACGCCCCAGTAATCACTGATTTGTTTTCTGTTTTTTAGTTTAGCTAACAATGCTCTTTCCAGTTTTCTACATCCTTGGCAGAAGTGGAATCTCTCAGTTGGTTTAGCATATTTATTTGCCTACTTCCATATAAATCGAAGTTTTTAGTTATACTGTTGACATGTCCTTACTTCTATGTCTATGATTTATTATGTTGCTTAAATATTCTAAGTACTTAGGACTATTTTATGTGTGTGCTTTATTATTTTCTCAGAGAGGTGTTCAGAAATTTCTCTTTATTTCAGAGCTGTTTTAAATCATTTCCCATTATGATTGTTGCTTACCAATTTCTTCTTGTGCTTTTATCTATTTTGTCATTATTTTGCAGCTATGCTATTAGGATGCATATAGATCTAGTATTGTTAAATATTCCCTAGTGAGTTTCTTTGTATCATTAGTCATAACTCTCTTTTATCTTAATGATACTTTTTATCTTTAAGTGGGTATTTTGTCTTGTATTAATATTCCATCCTTTTAATTTCAAATTTTCTGTCTTTATATTTTAGGTATATCTATTGTAAGCAGCACATCATTTAATTTTTATTTTTTCAATTCAGTGATTAATTAATTAATTAAATTCTCTATCTTTTAATATGAGAATCAATTCATTTAAATTCATTGTGATTGCATATTTCCACTACCTTACTTGCATTTTTTTTAGCAATATCTTTTCTTGCTTTTTGTTGCCTTTTTTGCCTTTCATTGGATTGAGTTTTTTACGCTATTTTTGTTTTGGAATTATCATAAATTCAAGGAAGTTGTCAAAATAATACAGAGAGGTCCTATGTACCTGTCACTCAGTTTTCCACAATGTTTATATCTTATATCATTATAGAACAATATCAAAATGAGGGAACTGATGTGGTACAATGATGGGTATACCTTTATACCATTTCATCACATGTGTAGATTGCATAACCAGCACCACAATCAAGACTCAGAACTGCTCCAGCACTACAAAGATCTCCCTGGTGCTACCCCTTTCTAGTAACACCCATCCGTCTCCCTCATCACCTCTAACCCCTGGCAGCACAAATCTGCTCTCCTTCTTTATAATTTTGTCATTCTGATAATGTTATATAAATGAAATCATACAGTATGTGACCTTTTGAGATTGGCTTTTTTTTCACTCAGCATACTGCCCTCGAGATTCATCCAGATTGTCGCTTGTACCAGTAGTTTGTTCTTTTTATTGCTGAGTAGTATTCATGGTATGGATATACCACAGTTTGTTTAACTATTGGGTAGGGGGTGAAAGTTCAGGTCCCTCGTTAGATGTCTAATGATACTGCACTGACTGGTGGTATCACCATATGTTACTGCTACTGACACCATGGGGAACTGGGGGTGAGCAACAGCCTGGTTACTGCTGGGAGGTGGTGAACATCTGATCTTCCCACTCAGCCTCCTCTAACACGACCAGGGTGGGAGTGGGGAGGAGGAGGGACACCTCATTAGCAAAGGATGGAGGCAGAAGTCCAGGCCTTCCAAGAGGCCCCCACTGACTCTGTGTGTGTGTGTGTGTGTGTGTGTGTGTGTGTGTGTGTATACGTGTCTATGCGCACATACATCCATGCTTGCTGGACTGGCATGCAAGTCCTGACTCCCTACCTTCTTTCTCTGATACCACCATTTGGGGAGAGGAGCATGGTCATTATAGCTGGGCCGGGGGGAAGTCTAGTCTCCCAACTAAGACTTTGCCGACAGAATGGGTGTGGGGCCAAATATTTTCCCCTCATGGTGCTTAGGTCTAATGGGAGGTTATTGTTTAAAAGTTTTCTGTTTTGCTAGGTTGCCCCCTTCCTGATCCTTTGGCTAGGGAGAGGTAGACTTTTCTTAGAGCTTTTGGTCTGCCCATTGGTTTTTGTTGGCATTTTTGGTTGGAGGCTTCTGATTGTTTGAACTTTATTTAGTTCCCTTTCTCCTCTATTGATTGAAAAGGGTTTATTTTCCTTGTTGTGTTTCAGTAGTTACCCTCAAATACCTGACTAATTCTAAAATATATCAATACTTCTGTGTCCTACCAGATCATAGAATGTTTCAACTTTGATAACCTGGATCCAATTTCTTGCACATTATCATTGTCATGTATTTTAGTTCCATCTCATTTGTGAATTCTCCCAATTTTTAATTTTTATTACAAGACTTGTTTACATTCAATGCTTATTTTAACTTACTAATATGTTTACCAATTTCTTTACTCAGCACTTTTTTCTTGCTTCCTATTCATCCCTTCACGGTTCAATTACCTTCTTGCTAAAATACATGCTTAATGCTTTTTCAATGAGAGCAAATGGTGACAGCCTTTTCTTTCTTTGTTTTTTACTCTGACCAAGACAACCTTAACATTTCCCTCAGCTTGACTAAACTTCAGACAGATTTCTTCCAGACTCCAGACCCCTCTACCTTCCTTTTTAAAGAGCATTTACTTTAGAAAAGTTGTAATTTCAAATTCCTTCTCTGCTCCTTTGTGACGTAAATCTCTTCCCAGCCTCTCACCAGTTTTACAACTGAGGAATGGGAGGCATCCCACCTGAAATGTACTCATCAAGAAAGGTAGCAACCCAGTCTCCCAGTCTCTGTGGGAGGGTAGGAGCCTAACTTCCATGAGCAATTAGCAAAAACAGATGACCTACATAATGGCTAACCTCTCCACTAACGTCTTCCAGTACTTTCCAGTAGCTCACCCCAGCGCTTAAAAATTCTCCTGCCTTTTGTTTCAGTGGAGTTGAGCTCAGTCTTCATCCCCTGATGCAATAGTCTTGAATGAAGTCTTCTTTGCCTGTTTAACTTTGTCAGGTGCAATTTTTCTTTGACAATTCTCAATGTGTTTATTTCACGTCTCCTAAATGATAGTTTAATTCAGAAGAAAACTGATAGTTATTTTTCTCTATGCACATTACAGATATTATTGCAGAAAACTATACATTCAAATGATTTTTAATTGGTTTTGAACAAATGCCCTCAAGGACACACATCTTTAAAACGTTTTTAAAAATTGTGGTAAAATATACATAACATAAAATTTACCATTTTAGCCATTTTTAAGTGTACAGTTCTGTGGCGTTAAGTACATTCACATTGTTGTGCAACCATCACCACTATCAAGAGCTAGAACTTTTTCACGTTTTCAAACTGAAACTCCGTACCCACTGAACAATGATTCTCCATTCCTCTCTCCTCCAGCCCTTGGCAACCACATCCTCAAGGGTGATCTCTTTGTGCTGGATCAGTGGTATTAGACTTTCCACAAAGATGTAAGTATTATAGGAATAATAACCTACTTATTAAATGCAAATACATTCTCTTAATACTCACTGGAATGCCTATCAAAGATTATAAAGTAAAAACACAGATGCTTGTTTTAACATTATTGTAAATAGAAAGTCATTTGTGTATTCAATAAGTCTCCTTTCCTTGCCTTTTTTCTGAAAGATTTTAGCTTTTCCAGTTTGTCTTGAGTTTGTTTCCTAACTACAAAAGAAAGCAATATGTTGATGTCTAAATTTCTCAAAATTAATAAGACTCAGTCAACTCTGTCCTTCTGGTAGCCTACTTTTATCCAAAGATTCTTTTATTACTAATTAAGCATACTAAATCAATTATTTTCTGAAATAGTTTTCCGTTCTTGTAATTGAGTTTAAAAATGACAGTCTTTAACTTAACGATATCCACTATGGAGAATCTAATTTCAATTTCAGTGTTCCATTGTAAGCTAAAATGTCATCTAAATAAACAAAATAACTTGACCACAAGTCACACAAAATATTTTCTCATTAACCTTTGAAAAATTGCTACCAATTTTACACCCAAGAAATGAATAAGTCAGATTTTCCATTTGTAGTCTAGTGCTATCATTTAAATTTTTTCTTGTGGAGTAAAAATGAAGCTGCTCCCTGGAAATTTCCATTCCTGTTCTTAGCAGCTCCTGATTGGAAGGAGATTTACTGGGTATCCAGAGTAACTAAGTCTGTTCCAGGAGTTTTGAAGTAATCCTAACCAAATTCTAATCTAATGAGAAATGTCTTTATTTCTAGTGTTTAAATTACTTGGATTCAATTCTTGCTAATCCACATGAAGCAAACTTGCCTCATGCACTTGCTATGGCAAATTGTGTCCTCAGACCTTTACTATTTAGTGTGTTTCTAGCCATGTTGTTCTTGGCCCCAGCTGATATGTGCTCTGGGATGGAAATCTCACCTGGATATTTGCCTAGAGCAAAGACAAATAGGAAAATGAACCTGCTTAACTAAAAAGCAAATATGAATTACTTTTGGATAATCTCTTGGTTTGGATTATATACGGCCTTCCTTCCCTCTATTAGCCCAGCTAATTAAAGGTACTTGCTTGAAGGCCTTATTGAGTCTTATACTTATCTTGTGCAGCTTCTCAGTTCTATTCATTAGAACCTAAAGGAGACATGTTTATCTTGGTTCTGTCTTCAAATAGAAGATGTCTTATTTACTGAATACTTTAGGGGGAAGGATGTAGGATAGAGGAATCTAGGCCCAAAGAGTGTGATTCTTTTGAGTTTAAAGTACATGTATCATTTATCTTTTCTTCGTAGAGAACAAATTCTAAGTAGTTTTTAATGTTTCTAAAGGACAAAATAGGATTAGCCACTGATGACTCCTCAAAGCTGCCATACATCCCTGGGGCTTCTGCTGAATCTACAAATGTTGACTACCTCCGTCATGCTCATGTTGCCGTTTGAATCCCAGCATCTTAGGTCAGGTTCCTCAGAAGCAGATCCTGAGATGAGGTTCTGTGTGCAAGGGATTTATTGTAGAAGTGTCCAAGAGAAACCAGGAAAGGATGAAGCTTGGGACAGAAAGAAGAAGAAGCTAAGGAAGGGTGAGGAATCAGGCAAAATTCCACAGAGGTAGGTTTCCCACTATTCTTTGGTAGAACGCTGGGGTATAAGATCCACCTCAGGGTTGTCACAAACCAAGGCAAGGGAGCTGGGCAAGGGAAAAACTCCCAGACATGTTAGTCATTGGCTAAGGTCTGATCCAGGTGAACATGAACTCCCAAGCACTTCCAGCTCTCTGGTCTGCAAGCAAAGCAGCTCACGTGGTCTGAGGGCAGCCTCCTCCTCCGAAGAGCTGGAGGTCCTGCCTGTTGAAAACATCTCAAATTTAGGTGTGGGGGTGCACAAAAATGGTATAATAGAGATACCAGAGGATCTGAGTGGAGCACCAATGTCGTCTGCTATTCCAGGATAACATAAGTTAGACTTGAGGTGTCAGCCTTGACACATTCTCCTACCAATTTTTGTTATCTCAGAGAAATCCCTTTATGGAGAAATAGAAAACAAACAGAAAAATTTGATCGGGATGCTCATATACTTTTCCTGGACTTGGCTCCCTGTGGTCCTGATTTCCATCTGCTAAACAATGTGGTCCTGTATGGGAATCCATTTTCCTGTATCCCAGGTGCAAGGTAAGTCAATCCTGATCCCAATCATATTTATGAACTTCTGCTAACTACATAAGTATAAGCTCCCTTTCCTTCCCTATCAAGATGCTGAACTCCACAGAATTCATAGGTACATATTCCCTGAATAGGAAGCTCCCAGATTCAACAACCTTCTCATTCAAACCCTTCAGGAACTGGGGGCAGGTAGAGACTTTTGCCTTAGAGGAACTGCATAACGATTACAGCTGAGCCTGGCTGATATGACTCGTTCCCTGCCTTTGATCAGAAACCCATCCTCAGATTCCAGATGTACTCCCATAGCCTGAGGTCACAGGTACTTGGAGGATTTCTGTCCCCTTGGTATGAACAGAGAGCAGGGTGGATATCAGCTGGTACGAATTGATTCAGGATTGTGGCTTGCCTCCTCTCTAATTATTTGGCATCTGTATGGAGCTCAGTGCCCATGTTGGACCAACTGTCAAATATTTTGATTGTCACATCTGATCCAGAGTGACTCTTGACCCCTTTTGAGATTGAGTGCTTTTTCTGAATTACTAAAAAAATCATTGCTGTATGTCAGAATATTGTGGCCCTAATCAAAATAAAATAACACCCTGGTGGGACTTTCTGTTTCATGCCCTGATAAGAATTTTCTCAGGATACAACTGCTTTGCAGGGCAAAGTCAGTATGATGAAATATCCCTGAGGGGCTTGGAATTGGGTATTCTTACCAAGGTTTTATGATGCGTTTCAGTAACCAGAAGCTTCTCCCTGTCACAATCCCTCCCATTTTGGACTTATTGGAAGCAATAAATTAACAACTGTTGTGTTGGACTCATTATCTTTTTTGTGTTATAATAGCTAGTGTTGTCCTAATAAATAAGCAATGACTTTTTTCCCCTTCTTTTGATGAGTCTTAGGAAAATAGACTCATGTCACCATCTGTTGAAGTATCCCTAAGTATGCCATCCAAGTTATGGAGCATTTTCTATCCAGAACACACAGATGACAGGCAATAAATTTTTGATTGGCTTCCTGTTCTTTTTTTCTCTTTGCTACTAGAAACTTATTCAGCATCTCAGTGGTATGTTTCAGCCAAAATTAAAAAGTTTCTTTCAAGAGTTGGCACAGTGTACTGCAATATTTAGAATTTCATGTTTCTACAAGAAGCCTGATGCTCTTTTTCTGCCCTCTGTCCTAGTGAAATGATTCTCTTCTTACATTACAGCCCTAGGCTTGAGTCTTCAGAAGTTGTCTCATACTTCAGTAACCAGGCCACGTTAGATTATGTCTTCCTTGTTTTCTAGACAAAGGGTAAATCTCTTTAGACTTCAGCATCTCCTGTTGTGGGTTAGTTGAATATGAAACCCTTTTTAGAATGATTTATGTGGGATTAATGTTCTATGGAAGTTGGAAAGTTCTGCTCTACAATATCATAGGTCACTGGTATATTTCTCAAAAGAAATAATCTCTGACAGTTTATGTTTATACCAGTCGGGGGGAGAGCACAAGATTTCTTCCAGGGTCGTTGGCAAAATGTCAAAAAATAGTAATCAGTCCACAAAGCAGATAGTTGCTGCACCAGAATTTTTAATTCTCTTGGATGAGTGTTGTACTTCGCAGACCATGAAGAAGACTATGCAGTTCAAGTGCTGCCATATCCTTACTGCTTTGTGTCCCTAATCTAGTCTCTCTTGTATAAGTTACTATTGCTCGTGCCAAATGGGTTGAAAATTAATACAGTTACCTGATCAGAAAAAGGATTAGAGACTAAACCAAACGTGGATTGTGTGGTCAGTCTAAGTACCTCTGAACTGACTTCATTCAAACTCTGTCTGATAATGGTTTTCCATATCGCCATATAAGAGCAAATCAACCCAGTTAAAGTCTTCCATTGGGATGTGTAAATGTGAGTTTAGAAAAGAGCAGGTGGGCCACTACACATCATGGATATTCCAGCAGATTCTGACCTATTGTTTCAGTTCTACATGAAGCCTCTATACCTTCCAGCCTAGAACCTAGAATGGCTGTATGGATGAAAAGACAATATCCTCTACTAAACCGTGTTCTTGAATATCTTTATGACAAACTCCATTTCTGAGATCTTCTCTTATTTTTTTGCTTTAGAGAGCTTGAATAAAACAAACTCCTCAAATACAACCTATGTTTCCTCATGATCCACCAGCCAAAGGACAAAACTGAGCCATAGTAAGGGATGAAAATGGTATTCTAACAAGATTTAAGTGCCTATACCCTATTGTTTTCCTGTCCCACACTCAGAACTGTTTCCCTAAAGATGTGTGCTTATGAATAATTCTGTTGACTACAATGAAGGATCCATTTTTCAATCCTGCTTGGATCCCTTGTAAAAAAATAATTTAAAAAAAGTGCTCTGATGCCTGCAAGCCACAGAGAGGTGATGTGAATCTGCAGTTGAAATTCTAAACCACTATCTCCTGATGATGCTCAACCATCAATGCAATATCCTCTTCTCTTCCTTTGCTGGTCCACCAGGAGCCTGTTCTGACTTACCCTTAAGTCTATTCTAGCTGTTTTATTCTCCAGAGAAATCTCCAAGTGACAAAGAGTGCCTCATTTTCCAGTAGTGCTGACCTCTGTCATACAGATCACCAAGCTGCGTAGCATTTTGTCCTCAATATCGTAAACAGAATTTGAGAACATTTTCAGTATTTCCTCAAAGCTTGTCTCCTAGGACTCATATGTGAAAGCAGAGGTTGGGCTGGGAGATCTTCCCAGTGACCGGCATTCTGTACTTTGTATTCATACATTCCCATCCCCTGTAACACCGAGAGGTTTCTTTTGTATCATACCTGTGAATCTGGATTCTTCTTATTCCCCGAGGCTATATAGTCTTTCCTAGAATAGGATCTACATGCAAATGGTCACCTACTGAGCTTTCCTCACTGCCATCCATAGATACCAAACAAGACAGAATTTTGTGTGAACTTAGTTCCAAGTTGGGTCTTCTCTGGATGAGGACACTTGGTTATAGACAACAGAATCCACTTTAGCTAGTTTAACTGAAAAGGGATTTATTAAGGGATATCAGGTAGCCAGTAGTCTATATTTCTCCAGCTCTCTAATAATCCTGTGAGGTAAGCTCCCAGGAACAGCTTCCAGAACAACACCGCTGAGACAAGGGAGCTGCTACCTCTGCCCTACCTAGAGACACACTGTCTGCCAGGAATTGGAAACTATCCCATTGCAGGTGTTAATGCCAGAATGTTTGGCTTTTTCTGCTGATTTCAAAATCATGTTCTGCCTCATCACAACATTTGTTTTGACCTCAGCTTGTTTGCAATCATAGCTCACTTCTGAATCTTGGTCTCGCCTGGGTACATCTGATTGGTGGAATGTAGGCCGCATGTCTGTGCTATTACTGCTAGGAGTCTTGAGAAATATAACATTTTGGATACCAAAAGAAAAGAGGCAGGATTTGCAACTTGGGTACTATCGCAGTTTGGAGAGGGAGTTCAAATGATATTGGTGACCACAAATAAAAGATGTCCACTACAGATCACAAACAATCTTATATTATTTTGGGGAGTTTGAGTAATAATTTTGTGAATAAAAGTAAAAAATAGTAGTAGCAATTAGCATTTGTTAAGCACTCATTATGTGTTAGGCACTATAGTAAACACTTTACATACTTTTTCCAATTTTATACTCACAAAATTGAGAATGTTTTAAAATTCATTTTGAAGAGCAGAGAACCAAAGTGCAGGGAGATTAAGAAATTCGTCAAGGTCAAACAATTAGTAACTGGTGGAGAGTTTAGACGTTTCTTTAAAAACAATAAGAACTCCAATAAAACATATTGTTTATTTAGACTAAGTTGTTTGGCTCATTAAGACAATACTGAAAGACATATCCTAATAGTCTATGCTGTGTCTACATTTATCTCAAAGTTTTTAACTAGATGAATTTGCCTTTTTAGAAAAACAAACATTCAACATTTTTTCTTTCAGAAGGATTTGGTAGATTTTCCTTTCCAGACTCAGCTTTCCAAATAGCTTTTCCTCTTTCTTGTCTTCTATCATCTTCTGGACTGTTGATACTTTCCATTAGTTTCCATGAGAAGGTTTAAATTTTCTGCTGTCATTCTTTGAACATTTTCAAATGGGAGTATAACACATTTTAATTTATTTTGCTCCACCTTATTGCTTTTCTATACATGTTTTATATTGCTTGAAAAACACATTATTTTGTCAATGTCACCTTCAGCCTATATGCAACCTTGGTATCCATTTCATTAATCTTTTTCAAAATTATTTTTTTCCAAGTGTATCAAAGGGTAAAAAAAGATTTTCAAAACCATCAAAAAATTCCTCCAAAACTTTAGTGTTTGGAAACATAGCATCAGGAATTTGTCAATTTTTCTTTTATTCCTTAAATTATACAAACAAGTATTAGTGCTAAGAAAATTGATCAATCCTTTCAACTCCATATCTAATATGTGGGAGGAATTTTATATCCCTTTGCAATATTTTTTTTCAAATTGTCCCTTATTCAAACAAGTAGAGGAGACACACAACATATTTTTGAGCTTTTAGAGATAATGTTTTGGGAAAGGCAAACTCCAGCTAATGCCAGGGAACACACACACACACACACACACACACACACACACCCCTTTCCCCACAACTGCTAACTGCTGTTCCCTGGCCCACATGTTGCACCATTAGAAATGAAGGATAAAGGAGAGGGAACAAGCATGGATGCCTCCTGGATTCTAGATTGGTTGACTGAACTGGGTAGTAGTGCCAAAACCTGAGGTGCAATAATTCTTATTAGATGTGAAAGATTATGAATTCGGTTATATTTATGTTGGTTTGAGATGATTACGAGGCATTTGGCTAGAGCTGTTCACCAGTGTGAAGCTCGGAGACTGTAAGCAAACAGGGGTTTGTTAGCTTCCACCATAGAGGTGTATATTAGTTATCCATTGTCATTATAATGCTGCATAAGAAACAACAGCAAAACTTCAGTGGCATACAATTATGAACATTAATTTAATTTACATCTATGAAACTTGTTAGGGCTGGCCTCATTGTCTACAATTCTCTGTCTGACCTGATGTGGAATGCTTTTGGCTACTAGAGAGTCTTAGCTCTGTACTACATGCTCTCCTCTAACAGATATCGTGTGCTTAGTTGTATCTACCACGTGCTCAAGGCAATGGGAGAGGAGCAAGAGCTTGCAAGTCTATTCATATAAATGCTTTCAAGCTTCTGTGCCCTTCACATTTGGTAATATCCCACTGGCAAGTTGTATAGCCAGGCCCAGAGTCAGAGTGGTAGGATATTACAAAGTTACATGACAAAGGGTGCAAACAAAGGGAGATGTGAAGAATTAAGACTATTAATGCAATCAATCTACCACAAGATGGTTGTTAGAAACTAGAGTGTGTGGAATTAACTAAGAAGACTATATAATTAGCATAAAAGTGGCCAAGGATAGAACTCTAAAGGAAACTAGTAGTTAAGCTCTCAGTATAGAAAAGTATAATCAAAGATGAATGGTCAGATAGATTCAAAAGAGATAAAAAAATATGGTATCTACAATCTAGGAGGTAAAGAAATTCAAGCAAGTAATGATAAACAAGGTCAAGTACATGAGAGAAGTCCAACAAGATCAGACTTAACAAATATCCATTGAATTAGAAGGTATGAGGTGATCTGTGACCTTTGTGAGGGAAGTTCACTTGAGTAACGAGTTTAGAGAGAGGAACCCAGATTTCAGTGAGTTGAAGAAAGAATGGAAGATAGGAGTAAGGCACCAACTGAAATCTACTTTTTTTTTTTTTAGAAGATGGGGAGGAGACAGACTAAAGACACATTCAGAACAAAGAGAATTTTATTTATTTATTTTTCTTAAATTATGGGAGAAATGAGCTTGATATAAATTAATGGAAAAGATATCAATAGAGAGAAGTTGAAGATATAGGGGAAGCAGGGAAAGAATTGTAGTGAGGAGTCTCAAATAGGATGGAAGAGAGAGATGGGAAGATGGGAGATTATCATAAATGAGGAGGTAGAACACACCAGCCATGTTTGGAGGAAAGAAAGTAAGAATTTAATGAATGTGGATACATTTTGTGTGTGGGGGGGGTGATGAGTCAGTGTTCAGGCAGGTCAGATATTATTATTATTATTTGCATTCTTATTCTTTCAGAGTTTTATTGAAGTACAATTTAGATACCATAAAATTCATCAATTTTAAGTGTACAATTCAATAACTTTTAGTAAGTTTATAGAGTTGTGTAAATATCACCAGAATCCATCTTTAGAATATTTCTATCACCCCAAAAATATCTCTCATGTTCATTTGCAATTCCCATTTCACCTGTGTCCCCAGGTAACCACTAATTTGCTTTAGGTTTGCTTTTTGAGATTTGCCTTCAGAAGAGATTGTATGGAATTGGCATTATTTCTTCCTTAAAAGTTTGATAGAATTCACCAGTGAAACCATGTGGGCTTGGTGCTCATTTTTTGGAAAGCTATTAATTGTTGATTCAATTTCTTTAATAGCTATTGGCCTCTTCAGATTACCTATATTTACTCGTGTGGGTTTCGGTAGATTATATCTTTTAAGAAATCGGGGCATTTTGTCTAAATTATCACATTTGTTAGCATAGAGTTGTTCAGAATATTCATTTGTTACCCTTTAAATCTCCATGGGGTCAGAAGTGATGGTCTGTCTTTCATTTCTGATATTAGTAATTTGTGCCTTTTCACTTTGTTTCTTGGTTTGCCTGACTAAAGTTATCACTTTAATCATCTTTTCAGAGGACAAGTTTTGGTTTCATTGATCCTCTCTGTTGTTTTCTGGTTTTCAGTTGCATTGATTTCTGTGCTCATGTTAATTATTTCTTTTCTTCTGTTTGCTTTAAGTTTATATTGCTGTTCTTTCTCTAGTCAGTGGCAGCTTAGATTATTGATTTTATATCTTTCTTCTTTTCTAATATATGCATTCAATGCTATAATTTACCTCTAAGCCTGCTTTCACTGCATCCCATAAATTTGAATAAATTGTATTTTCATTTTCATTTACTTCAAACTATTTAAAATTTTTTTTTGAGATTTCTTCTTTGACATGTATTAGAAGTGTGTTGTTTAGTCTCCAAACATTTTGTGACTTTCCAGCTATCTTTCTTTTATTGATTTCTAGTGCAATTCCACTGTGGGTTGAGAGTATATTTTTTATGATTTCTCTTTAAAAATTTTTTAAAATATGCTTTATGACGTGGAATGTGGTCTATCTTGGTGAATGTTCCATGTGAAGAATATGTATTCTGCTGTTGTTGGATGAAGTATTCTATAAATGTCAATTGTATCAAGTTGATTGATGGTGCTATTCAGTTCAACTCTATTTTTACTGACCTTCTGCCTGCTGGTTCTGTCAATTACTGATGGAGATATGTCTCAACTATAATAGTGGACTTATTGCTTTCTCCTCTCAGTTCTATTTGATTTTGCTTCACATATTTTGATGCTGTGTTGTTAGGCACATACACGTTAAGGATTATTATATCTTGGAAAATTGACCTCTTTATCATTATGTAATACCTTCTTTATCACTTATACTTTTCCTTTTTTTGAAGTCTGCTTTTTCTGAAACAATAGAGCTACTCTGCATTCTTCTGATCAGTGTTGGTATGGTATCTTTCTCAATCTCTTTAATCTATCTTGTCTTTATATTTATAAAGATATATATATATATATATATATATATATATATATAAAGTGGGTTTCTTGTAGACAATGTACAGTTGTGTCTTTTTTTAAAATCCATTCCGTCAATCTCTGTCTTTTAATTGGTGTATTTATTTGTAACTGTTTTCTTTTATTCCACTTGTTCTTTATTTCTTTGTTATCTTCTCTTCTTTTTCTGCCTTCTCTGGTTTTAACTGAGCATTTTATGATTCCATTTTCCCTTAGCATACCAATTATACTTCTTTAAAAAATTTTTTTAGTAGTTGCCCTAGAGAGGAGCATACATTGTATAAATGTATATTACATTATATATATTACAATATATATTAATTGTATACATTTATAATTAACATAAATTTATTTTCAAATAACCCTACAAGGGTTACTACAAGGGTTACTACAAGGGTAGTGCAGGTACCTTATAACAGATTATTTCCAATTCCTCCCTCCTGTTCCTTACAACACTGCTGTCATTCATTTCACTAATCCATAAGCTATAACCACCCAATTCATTGTTGCTATTATTTTGAACAGTTATCTATTAGATCAGTTAAAGGTAAGACAAATAAAATCTTTGATTCATTTATTCTTTCTCTAATGCTCTCCTTTCTTTGTGTATATCTGAATTTCTGATCTATGTCATTTTCCTTCTCTCTGAAAACTTCTTTAAACATTTCTTATGATGCAGATCTACTGGAGACAAATTCCCTCAGTTTTCGTTTGTCTGAGAAGTCTTTATTTTTCCTTCAGTTTTGAAGGATAATTTGGCTAGATTGAATTGAATTTTGATGATTTTTTTTTTCTTTCAACATTTAAAATATTTTGGTCCACTCTCTCTTTGCTAGCATGATTTCTGAAAAGATGTTCAATGTAATTCTTATCCTTTTTCTTCTATTGATAAGGTATTTTTTTCCCTCCGGCTTCTTTTAAGATTTTCTGTTTATCTTTTGTTTTCTGCATTTTGAATATGATGTGACTAGGTGTAGTTTTTTTTCCCCCCTGTATTTTTCTGTGTGTTCTTTGAGCTTCCTGGATCTGTGATTTGATGCTTGTCATTAATTTTTGAAAATTCTTAGTCATTATTCAAATATTTCTTCTGCTCCTTTCTGTCTTTTTTCTCCTTCTGATATTCTCATTACACATATAGTATACATTTTTAATTGTCCCACAGTTCTAGAATATTCTGGTTCATTTTTTTTTTCATTTTGGTTTGGGAAATTTCTAGTGACCTATTTTCAAACTCACTGATTTTTTCCTTAGTGATATTCAGTTCATGCTTAGCCTTGATAGGCCCATCAAAAACATTCTTCATTTCTCTGACAGTGTTCTCAATTTCTAGCATTTTCTTTTGATTCTTTTGTTAGAGTTTTCCTCTTTTTGCTTACGTTACCTATCTGTTCTTCATGTTGTCCACTTTTTCCATTAGAGCCCTTACCATATTAATCATAGTTATTTTAAATTCCTGGTCTGATAATTTAAAAACCTCTGCCATAACTGAGTTAGTTTCTGATGCTTGCTTTGTGTCTTCAGACTGCTTTTTCCTTGCCTTTAAGCATACCTTGCAATTTTTTTGTTGAAACCCAGACATAATGTGTTAGGAACTGAGGTAAATAGGTCTTTAGTGTGATGTTTTATGTTTATCTGGCTAGGAGTTAGGCTGTATTTAATGTTTGCTGTAGCTGTAGGTATCAGATGCTTCAGTTTACTCTAGTGTTCTTGTTTTTGTCTCCCCCGTTGTACTTGGGTTTTCCTAGAAACTCTCTCTTAAATAGAGTCTTTGTCTTGCAGCTCTCTCATTAGTAATTTACTGTTATTATACTGGAGCTCTGTTGATGTTGTCAGGTATTAGGGGAGGGGAAGCATTCTACACTCGTATGATTAAATTTCCATTTATTAAAAAATTGAACCAGAGTCCTGGACTGTAACCTTCAGAAGAGTTTCTTAGCCTTTTTTCTTTCCTTTTTTCTCACATATTAGCTCATATGGTTAACCTTGAGATCAACATTGATTATGAAAGGAAGAGAAGCGATGACAGCGCTGATGGCCTAGAAGAACTTGAAGGAGTCAAAGTAAAGGAAGCACTGGTAAGTTTGAAGTAAAAAAAGTATTTGTTTTGAAGTCATGAGTGAGTTGGAAACCATTCGAAATTTGGGGTCAGAAGTTGAGATGGAGTAGTTGTGGACTGGAGGCCTCAGAAGAGCAGGTTATTTGCTCGCAACCCTTCTTCCTAGCACCTTCAGATGTGGCATAGCAAAGAGCATCCAGTTTAGTGGACTATAAGGGAAACTGGGATATCCATATGATTGAAAATCATAAACGAAGAATGGAGTCAAGTACTAAAATTTGATTACTTAGGCTATACTTCCAGTTTTCCCTTCACAAATTGGTAAAAACCATGACAACAGAAACAATTTACTCTCAGGCCTCAGGGAGTTAACAGTCTAGTCTTCTTTGAGTTATCAGGCAGGGTACTATGGCCTATCCCACCCCTTGGGATATAATTCATTTCTTTGATGCCAATGGCTCTTACTGCAATGGAGACTGTGTATGACAAACCATGAGGGTAAGATTTGGACCATGATGAAATGATTAATCTTATTAGAAATTTTGACAAGATAGTTATTTTAAAAATACAATGGCTTAGAAGAGCATAACTTGAAAAGATTATTTTAGTATTTTGCCCCTCAGAAGTGTTTCTTTTTTAAAGTTGGTTCACTTGGCATCCAAATAAGTAGTTGACTTAGTCTGCTTGACTCAATTACTTATCATCAAGACATCTACCCTGCTCTATTTTTCATCATTCAACAAGCTGTCCCGGTATGAATAGGTATATCTACAGGGCAGATAGGTCCCCTGTAATATACCATTGGTGCTTAGTTCATTTCCTTTACTCATTGTTGATTCTTCTAGTAAAGGAACTCTTCAAAGTAGGATATGAAGTAAGGCTGTGGAACTAATGTGTGATTTTTTTTTAAATACTTAGTTTGTCATTAATGAACTTGATCAACGGCTCCATAATGAATTCAGGCTTTATGTACTCTGATTCCATATCAGAGTTTGAGCTTTCAAGAAGAAAATTTAAAATTTTAAGATCTGTCTTTTTGGAATTGATTTCTATGGCAACTAGTTTAGTTATGGATTATTAACTACCTCACTTTCCCTATTTTTAATTAGAAAATTTACTAATGGAATAAATGTCTCTTGAAAGATTCTTACTCTGCCTATCATGGCTTCTGATGGTGTGGGCTGAAGCCTAATCAGAAATAAGTGACCATGAAGTGCTGGTCTTTTTAAAATTTTTAACAACTGTGATTGAATAGTTTAATTTAAAAAGTAGATTTTCTAAGCCATCCATTTAAAAATAATTAAATAACTTATTACCTATCTTACACACAAACACACACACAAGCACACATACACCATGAAAGGCACAGTCCTTTTGTAAGAGAATAATTACAACTCCTGTTTTATGTTAGATTGAAGAATGTGCTTACAACTCTGCAGTGAAAATGGAGATTTGAATGTATGTGTGCATCTGTATATGTGTGTACATTTAATTGACATGCTTAAAATTACATGCACCACATTCTCCCGCCTCGACGTAGAAGATTTCCTTATCATCCTCCTCTGAGAAACAGCATTTCTTAATTCATCATCATATGGAATTCTGATGCCATCTTCTTACCCCCATACTCCCCAAATTCAAGAATAATAATTCCTCCTAGTGTTAGAAATTCAAATGCACAAGTACTAGCAGTTCAAACTTCTAGGTTTGTGACAAATAAGTAACTCCATGTTTCATAAGCTCCTTGGTGTGGTGCAGTCAGCCCCAGGACCATCCTTGGCGATCCTTACCCTCTGAGCCCCTTAGTGATGGACCCGCCAAGCTGCCTTACATGTGCTGGCCCTAGGATTGGGGAAGGCAACATCAATATCTAGCCTTAGCAGCCATCTTCCCCCATTTTCTCCCCAGAACTTTTCAATTAATGTTTAAACTCCTTATTTTAGATTTATATTATGTCCTATCAGTCTTGGAATGATTTACAACTTTCCCATGTAATTTTCATTATGGTTCTTTCCAGCAGCGAAATTCCTCTCTCTCCTTATAGCAGAAACTTCTTCACTCCTCATTTTGACCTTGAGAAATGTTACTGATTTCCTGTGTGCTTTTGCTATGTTTGAGGAGAGCTGATTATCATAGTTTCTGTACTTTCTTTACCTTATTGAATATATTTTCAATTCTATTTCATTCTGTAAGAATTATTGGGGGCACTAAAAGGATGCAGAGTATGGAGAGAATCTATCTTACTATGTGTGGGCAATGAACATCTTAAATGTACATAAATAATTTTATTCAGAAGATTTATCTTTCAGTGTATCCATAGTGACTTTGATAGATAAGTATTCTCTTAAAGATGGTGTGTCATTGTATCTTTGATAGAGCTTCCAGGTGGGACATAAAACAGGTTATGCCTATCATTAACAAGGAAAAGATAGAGTGCTAGGAATATTGGGGTTAGATTTGAGAGAAAGGCATACAACCTAGTGCAAATTACAAGTAGAAAACAAATACATAGCAAAAGGTTTTTCTTCAATCAAGACTTCTTTCTTCATCTGCAAAATAGCAGGATTGCATTTGATCAATGATTTTTCTAAACTTTTTTTTGTAAATTTTGGAACCATTTCTTAAATGGAAATATTACCCTTAAATTTATTGAGTATGTGGAAGCTTTAAAATATTGCCTTAAATTCTTTGACAATATTTTCATTGAGGTTAGGGTCTATGTCCCCTCCCCTTGAGTCTGGGCAGGTTTGTGACTGCTTCAACCAACTGAACATGGTGGAAGGACACTATGTAGCTTCTGAGGCTGAGTCATAAAAGGCCATGCAGCTTCTGCCTTGTTCTCTGGTACATTTGCTCTTGAGGCTGTGAGCTTACCAGGGTGAGAAGTCTGACTACCCTGAAGCCACCAGATTGGGTGGAAGTCCAAGCCACATGGAGAGGCCATGTATAGAGATTCTGGTCGACAAGCTAAGTCAGCCATCCCAGCCCAGGCTCTGGGATTCTGTCTCCCATCCACTTGAGTCACCCCCAGATGTGTGAGACTTCTCAGCTGAGACCCCAAACATCATAGACAAGAGACTAGCCATCCCTGCTGTACCCTGTCTGAATTCCCGAGAATCACAGAATTTGTGAGCATAATAAAGTGGGTATTTTTAAAAAAAAATTCCGTTGAGTTTTGGAATGGTTAGTTAAGCAGCAGTATATGACCAGAACAAAATTGTAAAGATAATGTTGGAGTTTCTTAGGCTGAAGTAAAGGACGTATGGAATTCTGGAAATTGCTGCTCTGAAAACTGCTTATGATATCTGGCAACCCTGAGAAAAACAGGGCCAAAAGTGGCCTTTTGTGAACTGATCATAACCTGCGTGACCTGGGAGACATATTCCAAATATTCTAAAATGTTAATTCTTAATACTAAACATTCCCTGGAAATATAGTATGGTTCTAAAATACCTTTGATGATAAAGTTCAACATTTGAAATCTACTTCCTGTGATCTGAGGTTATAGAGGACAAAATTCTGCCTGGAGGTTTGGGGTCTGTTTGAGGATCTCTCTTACTCTAGTGGAACTTTCCAGTTTGTTATTGACTCCATGTTTCAATGTCAGTAGGAGCATTCTGTCAAATTTCTCTGTGAATTCATTCACATCCAGAAAAATGATACTGTCTTTATTTATAGCTTCTGCTTCGAATTTAATATTTAGAAGAGTTCGGTGACATTTTCATAGTAAAGTGACATGAGGACAATAAAATATTATAGAAGCAGAAAAAGTTCAGATGCATTTCATTTCCACTGATGACACTAGTATGTCACACCGGAAGATGGTGAACCAATTAATTAAATTCAAGAAGAGAAAAAAACAGTCAGTGTCTTCAGCAAAGCAAAACTATAGTTTCCTCTTGGGAACCCGAAGCTCTTCACCTGCCTTCCCTTCCCCCTTTGTATGACATAAAGTGTCCTGTCTCAGTTATTGAGGCAGAAAATGTCATTGCTGAAAATCCAGAAGAGGATCAACAATGGACCTTTTGGCTGTATTTATGTTACGTTTACCTATCAGACCAAGGCAGAGTTTGACAGTGGAGGAGGGGGAACGTGGGTTACTATTAGTGATCTGATGGTTGAAAAATAGATTAGACCAAATACGCTACCTTGCTACAGAAATCTCAGTTATGTTAAGACAGTCTCTTTAGTTTTGTGTTTTAGGTTTCTGATAGTATTTTGACTCGGTGCTTCCCCAAATTTTATGTGCATAGCAATCACCTTGGGATCATGTTAAAATGTAGATTCTGATTCAGTGGTTTGGGGCCTTAGTTCAACGAGGCCTTAGATTCTGCGTTTCTAATGAACCCAAGATGTTGCTCAGGACCACATTTAGAGTAGCCAGAGTCTCAATACCTAGTAGCTGGAGCTAGCAGACAGATGTGGCATGCTAGCCTTAACTTAACCTTTCGTAAAAGCAATCAAATTTCAGTATAAACACAAAACCTGCACATAGTGCCTAAACTAATCAAATCAATGAGTACTCAAACTTAGTCATTACTGTCCCTAAGTGCCTCTGCCACTTTCTCATAAGGGATCCACTTCTGAAAATGACATTTCTCCTGAAATGTGGGTGTTGTTATAGCTCAAGTAGATGCCAATTGTTTTATTTTTTACAAAAATTCAAGGCAGTAGTTCCATGCAGACACAATTTGAAAGTTTGCATGTAACATTTCTCCCTTAGAATCAAGGTGCATACTTCCCAGGCAGTTAAAAAATTGGGTTATACTTTTTCCTAAATAATTATATTTTGGAAGTGAAGTCATTGATTTAAAATTTCAGTGCATAGCTTTAAAATTTTATTTTCAAAGAGAATTAGAAGTGGCAGATATATTCCTTGGATGGATTACCGAAGAAATATTCACCCAGTAGAATCTTCCAATATAGTAAAATTATTAGCATACATAAAGGTTTGTAGATATAGAAATAGGGTTCTGAATCAGTGTAATCTTTTCTTCTTCAAGGAATATGAGCTGTAGTTTGACAATTTCAATTGATATAATACGAATGAGTAGCATTTGAAAAATAGTTATATTTCATAGAGGCTTATTTTACAATGAAATAAAGACAATGAAATACAATGAATACAGAGATGTGAAATAAGATTTTGGTAATCTGCATTTTGGAAAAGTTAGTATGCATGATGGTGAAATATTGTTTTTTGTGAATCTACACTTACCTGCTCTATGAATGTGTGTATAATCTCTCTAACAGGAGGTGGGAAGAGAGTGATTGAACAAAATCAAATGTCTGAAATGTCTGGGGTGTTGAGCAACAAATGAGTCCCACAGCTAACTTGCTTCTGAAATAATCTCATGTAGTTAAGTGAGTTTCTAATTAGTAGTTACAGATGTTTTTGATGTCTTTGAACTCTCTTTCAGAGACACAGTTACAGCCCATTAATAATGTACCTGTCGATGAAAATATTTTAGATAGTTATCTGTGTAGTGTGGCAAGTTGGGGAAAGGGAGAAATTGGTTTAAGAACTGAAGCTGTGTTACAGCTCCAACCATGACTCTAACACCAATCTCACACTTTATTACAGAAAAGAGAAGGAAAGTAATCAGGTTCACAAAGGCTGCCACATAGGGTGCTGATGGCCACAGAATCACCACCAATGGATGTCTGCTCTAACACTGCCCCTGCAGCAGGTGGCAGGAGGATTAATGAGATCATGTATGTAAAGGGCTTTGATCTCTTTGGGGGAAGTGGCTGTGCAAACCCATAGCTTTATATTATTATTATGACTTTTCCTCTAACCTATGATTTTTCCACATTATGCAGGTTTGTCAATTACCCACCTGTGCCCTGTTCATGCCACCATGATTTTATTTCTCATTTTTAAAGTTTATGCTTCTAAATGACAGACATTGATGTTTCCAGATTCATCCTGGCAGATTAATACCCAGTAAGAGGGACCTGCTGTCAATGGACATTTTGAATTATGTGTCCAAAATTGTCTTTGATGGCAAGGGTGCCAAATTATGCACTTCACTAGAACCGTTTTGTGCTTCTTTGCTAGTGATGCGATTGAAAACCACAGATGGTTGATATCATCTTTTACTGCGTTATTTGGTAAGTGAAATCTTAAATACATTATACTTCTTTGAAATTCATCTTCTGATGCCATTTAGGGAACATTAAGAGAAAATTAAAAAGTAAAAGACTTAGTATCTCTGAAAAGCAGCTTCTAGAAAAGTCAACCTTTCAAGTCAGAATCTTTTTTTTGAGTAATTCTTTAGGATGCAGAGCATTCTAACATTGTCATAGGAGCAGATGACAGAGTTGAGCCATCTTGGGCTTTAATGGGGAGCATTTTGCTCCCTTAGGCACTTGGTTCAGTGAGAAGGCATATTCAGAAGTTGGATCAGTATGTAAGCTCCCAGTGGAACTCAGTGGGTATTGTTCTTTCTGGGGTCTTCAATGACTTCAAAAATAAAAATCTGCCAATTTCTTCTTAATTCTAAGAATGGATAATGGTCTTGATGAAGAATGTTCTAGTAATAATTTCTTCATTTAAAAATAAGGTACAGATTATTCACACTTTTAGATGCAGACATACCTTTCACAATTCTCTGCTCTTGTGGAAAAGTGATAGTGATAGCAAGGGAAGAAAGAACAAATGTTTGGAATTGTTAGATCTGGATTTGAGGAACGTTTATGAAATGTGAAGTGCCCTGTATCATATGTTTCCATATACATTTTCCTTTTGAAATTCTTGATATCCCTGTGGGAGGGTTATTATCCCATCACGTAAATGAGGAAACAGAAGCTAATATATCTACACAGTAATATATGATGGAACTTCAGTTCAAATTCTCAGATCTTCTGACTTAGAAATCTGGGACAATTAGCACTATAGCATGGCCATTAGAAAAACTAGTATTTAACACCGTGTTCTGGCTATCTATGGCTGTATAACCACCCCAAAACTTAGCGGCTTAAAACAACATCAACAGTTTTGCTCACAATTCTGCAATTTGGGCAGAGTTAGCTTGTGGGGACAATTGCCTCTTCTCCACTTAGCAGTAGTTGGGCTGCAGTCATCTGAAGACTCATTCATTCATGTGTTTGGTGGTTGATGATGGCCACTGGCTGGCACCTCAGCTGGGGCTGTCACTGGGAACACCTACATACGGCTTCTTTGAGACTATGACTTCTGAGTGTCAGTAGGGAGACACACACAGATCTCCAGCTGGAAGTTATCACTTTTTCTTCTAAAGTAGCCTTGGAAATCACACAGGGTCACTTGTATGACGTTGTTTTTATTAGAACTGAGTGACTATGATTGGACAATATTCAAGAGGAGAGGAATTAGACTTCCTCTTTTGATGGGAGGTGTTACGGACTGAATGTTTGTGTCCTCCCAATATTTATATGTTGAGATCCTAACCCCCATGTAATTGTATTTGGAGGTGGGCTTATGGAAGGTGATTAGGTCACGAGGGCAGAGCCCTCATGAATGGATTAGTGTTCTTATAAAAGAGAGCCCAGGGAGCTCTCCTGCCTCTGCCATGTGAGTACACAGTGAAAAGACACTGCCTATGAACCAGGAAGCAGCCTCTTACTAGACACTGAATCTGCTGGTGTCTTGATCTTGGACCCCCTAGCCTTCAGAACTGTGAGAAATAAATGTCTGTTGTTTATGTTATCGAGTATATGGTATTCTGTTATAGCAGCCAGAATAGACTAAGACAGGAGAAATATCAAAGAATTTGCAGAAATGTGTAAAACCATTATATATTGTCTAACAGAGAATTTCCTTAAGTTTGGTGCGCAAATGTATGCAGTAGGCAAATATCCACCCTTCCCTGCCTGACAGATCTGTGTTGCTTCTCACACTCGTAGGCAGGAGGGCTCAACCAGGGGATAATGCAACCCACTTAGCCCCTGGGTCCCCATGGTGACCTCCCATAAGTGGCTATAGGGCCCCTGGGTGGTAATGTAGGCCAGTCTGTGGGCACAGCTTAAGTTATAATTCTTAAATATTTAGATGCATGGTATGCAGGCCTCCATTTGTACTCTTGCCTTAGGCTGTACAAATGCTAGATGTGGGTCTGTTGTGGAACAAAGCCCCACTCAAGAGGATTCAGATGGGACCACTTCTGAGGTCATTCTAGCCATAGAACTTAAAGTTCATCACCAACTCCGTGGTAATGAGGGACTGAAGATTTGGGTTTTGCTGCATATTCTTTAGAATTTGTTATAAATAATTGTTATGTTAAACTCTGTCGTCCTCAATATAAAATTCTCAATTTATACCTTTTTTCTTCTATAAATTCCCAAGATAAATAAGCCTGCAGATTTTGTTATACTTTGATACTTTGGGATCCCACCTGACTATTAAAGTTAATATTTTAAATCCTGAAGTAAGAGAAACTAGAAAAGTAAATTCATTGCAGAAAAATGCCTCAAAAAGGCACAACAGTGTTTCCATGTTTAGATATCCTGTGCCTTACATGGTATTCTAACAGGTGTTTTCTCATGCAGTGAGAGTCCTGTCTACAATACAGCTTCTTATTGATTATGTAGAAACAGTCTTCATATCACAATTTTTTATAATGACCCTCAATGAAAGGCCAAGTTTATGATGACAAGCAGAACAAAATGAAAACATGTTTTCAGGAAATGCTTTGATAAGAGGCATAATTTCTGGAAAGTCTGGATGAATAACTTCAGGTTGGTGTTTCTCTGGAGTCTTGTGTTTTTTATTTTAAAAAGTTCTGAATATTTTTGTTCTATCCAATAATATAACTGTGGTTGATATATATGTATATCAACCACAATTATATTATATATAATGAAATAAAATAAATAAAATAATAAAATAGAAGTGTTAGCTCAGGAGCTGGACTCTCAAGATTAAATCCCATGTTTGCCACCTACTACTGTGACCTTGAGGAAGTTACAAAAGCACTCTTTGCTCTAGTTTCCTATCTTGAAATAGAAATATCTTACTTACATCACAGGGTTTTTGTAAGGATTAAATGAGTTAATTCATGTAATTTTCTTCAAACACTGCCTGGCACACAAATATTATATGCCCAATAAATTGAATAAAATATTATGTGCTCAATATTATTATGGCTCAATAAATATTAGGTATTATTCTAGTTGTCTATTTCCGTGTAACAAGGCACTGCAAAACCTAGTGACTTAGAACAATAACCATTTTATTTTCTTTCATAATTTTGGTGGGTCAAGAATTTGGGAAGAGCTTGGCTGATTGGCTCTGGTCTGAGGGGCTGTAACTGATTCAGTGGGGCCATGGAGGAGCTGGAAGCTGACTGAACAACTCTGTTCAAGAGGTGTCTGAGTTTTTCCATTTGTCCTCACATGTGGACTCTTTCAGGATTCCTCACAGCATGGCTGCTTCAGGACAGTCTCTTGTATGCATAGAGGCTCAGGGATCAAAGTGTGATTGTTTACCAGCAAGGAGGAAACTAAATTTCTTTTATTACTTAGTCTCAGAAGTTGTGCAGCATCACTTGCACTGTACTCTGTCTCTTGAACCTGTCACAAAAGCCCAGCCAGTGTCAAGGGTAGGGGATATAGATTTCACCTAGACTTCAATGGGTGGAGTTGCATTGTAAGAGGAATATGTGAGTTAGGAGATGTTATCTAGACCATCTTTGGAAGACACAATCTGCCATAGCTAATGTTATCATCTAGTGCCTTCTGGACACTGTCAGATACCTCAAGGGAATGTATGCTAACACTGGAAGAAATGTAGTGCTAAGCATATTTCTGTTATGAAATTAAATGAAAAATTTCTGTCTCAACCAGGCTATTACCTAATGCTAAAGCATAGTCAACTCCATGGAATTTTCTCACAAATGGAGATATTCTATGTGGTTGGTTGAAAGAGGATACGTATTCTGTTGATACCAGATGCAAAGGTGTCTTACTTCGTATTCTGTTAATAATTAAGGAGTCTAATTTGAATTATTGTTTAAAGAGAATTGTTTTTCCTTCTCAAGATAGTGAGCCCTGGAAATGCCTTTAGACATTGTGTTCATCTACAAAGAAGGAAATGCCTTTTCTTCCAGGATTAAAGAACCAAAACTATCCATTTCTAAAGATGCCTGACATTCAAGAAATCTGGCAATTTTGACCCAAGAAATCTCTCTGTAGAGTTACTAGCTTTTCCAAAGTTGACTCAAGAATCTGAGAATATACATTATTCAAGAATACACATTATTCAAGAATGCCAAGCTCAAAGAGCTTTCTAAGGAGAAAAGTTTCTATGCATTTTTGTGTCTTTCTATCTAATTCTCCCCTTTCCAAGCTTGGGATAAGTGTTACAATTTTGAGACAGTAAAGGTTTATCAGTGCCCTCACAATCTTTGTTATCAATAAGTTGTTGATGACTGTGGACATCAGAGCTTTATCCTTCCACCATCATTTTTTCTTAATTGAAGACTATTGAGAAATAGTTGAAACAGAAACATGAAACATGAAAAGTAGTATTCATGCAATGAAAATGCCTCAAAATCAAAGAGATAAGAAACTGCTCTGTGGGAAAGATAGTCTGCATTTCAGAAACTCTTCTTATTATGTAGTGTGCTTGAATCAAAGGACAGAAGTAGCTGGAGGCACGTTGTTGGTCCTAGAGGAGAAAGCTTCTAAATGTGAACTTAATGAAAAGAAAGCACATGTGTAAAAATAAATCGCTTGGTAGAGTCTGTTATAGGATATTTGTTCCCTCAAAAATGAATTCTGTGGGTTGCAAAATAACATGTGCAGTCTGATCCAATCATATTCAAATACAGAAAACAAATACAAACATACGCGTGCATTGACACATTGACATTGACACATACTGTGTTTTATTCTGAAAGAATAAAACACGCTAAACTGAATTGTCCTCAGCAGTTACCTCTGGGAGAGGGAGTGGAATTGGAGTCATGAAAGGAGAATTTTCACTTTCCACTCTCCTTATGTATAATTTGACCTTTTTTTGGGTGTAAATATATTGTGTTTTTATTTTAAAATAGCAAGAATGTGATATTTTGTATTGCTACTTTTGTTTGTGTTGAAATTGGGTTACTGGGTAAAGATGTCTATTTTGTCATTTGTTTAATAGGAGAACACAATACTTTAAAAGTGCAAAAAGTTACAATTATATATATTTTGGAATTTCAAAGCTGAAAATAAAATAGAGAAACAATCACTTCTCAGGCTATCTCCTACTCTCAACTCTTTACTTCTTCATTTAAAATTCCAATGCATCATTTATCATTTCTTGTGTGACAACAACTCCCACCCCCCCAAAAAAACTTAATGGCTTAAAGCAACAATAATTTATTATCTGTCATGGTCTGTGAGTTGACTGTGCAGTTTTTCTGCTGCACATGGTATCAGTTGGGTTCACCCACTTGGTTACGTTCAGCTGGCTTGTGGGCTGGGTTGGAAGGAAGAAGGCAACTGTCTCACAAGGTATCAGTTGGGTTCACCCACTTGGTTACGTTCAGCTGGCTTGTGGGCTGGGTTGGAAGGAAGAAGGCAACTGTCTCACCAGGCCTGGAGACTTGGAGGTGGCAGTTGGCTGTGGTGCCTTGGGTCTTCCATGTGGCCTCTTTCTCCTCAGGATGAGGCCTCTCCAAGTGGCCCCTGACTCCAGCAGGACAGTCTGGACTTCCTTACAGCATGGCCACTGGGTTTATGCTGAAAGTAAAAGCTGTCTGGGCTCTTAAGGGTTAGGCTTGGAACTGGCTCGAGGTCCCCAGTGTATTCTATTGGTCAAAACAAGTGACAGGAGCATCCAGATTCAAGGAGTGGGGGAAATAAACCACTTCTTGAGGCGAGGAGTGGCTTTTGCACACAGGAAGGGGAAGAACGATTGGTGGTCATCTGCACAGCCACCTGCCACACCCTACATATCATAATTACCTTGCAGAAGCAATCCTTATTATGAATCCTGTTAGCTACACTTGTGGTATAAAACTATATATTAGTTAAAGTAATGCTTGCCATCGTGACACAAGCTCAGCACCAAATCTTAGAGGCTTAACACAATAAAGTTTATTTCTTATTTACATAACAGTCCAGGTCCTTCCTGGTCAAGGCAGCTCTTGTTCAATTGGTAACTCAGAGGTCCAGGCTCCTTTTGTCTTGTCATTTTTTCCTCTTCAACATGTGGTTTCCAGGTTTGCTGTGCTCGTAGGTAGTGATAAATGAAAAGGCAAAGAGCATGGAGAATCACACAGGAAAGTTTTGGGCCAGGGGTGGAAATAGTGCCCTTCATTTCTACTCACATTTCACTGCCTAGAACTCGATCACACAGTCGCACATGGCCACACACAGGAGGCTGGGAAGTATAGTCTGGTGGCTGTGTGTCCAGCAGAAGAGGAAAGGGGTTTGATGATTAGCTAGCATTCCCTGCCACAAACCCCTCCCCCTACCCCACCACCCCCAAAAGGAAGGAAAGAAAGAAGCAAGGAAGGAAGGAAAGAAAGGACTTCCTCTTGGTAACAGTTATATCTGCCTCTGCACTGAGTTTTTCAAGCCTACCTGAGAAACTTGTTTTTTTATTGGAATTTTAAAATAAACAGAACATTTTTTTAAGTGTTATGGGGGCAAGATGTCTGTATATTAGAGATCAAGGAGATTAGTACAATGATATTGAACTTGAATGAAAGCTAATAAGCAGAAATCAGAGTTTACCAAACATAAATTAGGGCATAATTATAGGCAAATAATAAAATAGATTCTCTTGTTTGCTTTATATATCTATCCAGTGACTTTAAAATGCGATTTAAAAATATACAATATTTTTATATAAAATTTTATAAAAATATAAAAAATAAATCTGCCCCAATTTTCTTTTGTATGAAGTACAGATGTAGGTCACAGTTGTCTGAGTAGCAGGTATCAAAGTAGTATTAGAAGGGAAGAGATTTACTGAGGGAAATGCGAGTAAGGGGACATGGGGAGGGATCAGAAGAAACTGGAAGAATTTTCAGACCCCTCTGAAGGTGAGAGGGAAGGAAGAGAGGAAGGAAGAGAGGATGGGAAGAAGGAAGAAGGAAGGTCTTAGACTGTAGCACAGGTTTAAGACAGTTTCAGCAAGGCCAGTAGGGAGTTCTCTAGTCAAAGTCCTCCCACCACTGAGCTCCTCATCTTGCAGGAATGGGTTTAGTCATTGGCTGGGAGTGGCGGTGGGAAGTGTGGCCCCATCACAGACGCAGTGAGGGATTTCAAAATGCAGCAGCTTGGGCTGTTGCCAATTATGCTCTTAAAAGTAAGAGATCTGAGAGGTGCATTTCCATGGTTGCCCTACTATGCCTTTGTTCCTGTGGCATAATTTGAAATTAGAGAGGGGTATAAAAATAACTATTTAGCATTATTACAGAAGACATTTATGTTCATTTACTCCTTGTATATTCTACGACTGTACTAGAGTGGTAGTTTGAAAAATCCTAGTTGGCTGTGATTAAATTAATTATTGTTTTTGGCCTAGAAACTTGCTTCTATACTGTCAGTGCCATATAAGAATGTCTGAGGTTTGCTTCACCTCAAAAGTAATAAGAGAAAATCACACTCTAAATTCACATCTCAGGAAGAGTGGAGCAGTCAGCTGTCCCTTTCTTTTCTCCTCTTAGCTGCGTTCAACTCCATTATGCTGCCAAATATGGGGAGCATCATTTCTCAGACTAAGCTTCAACTCTACTTCCCTTTGCCTTTCTTACATTTTTGTTGTTTATGTGTTTCATCACAACAGGATGCTGGCAGTAACAAACATTCTCAAATATAAATAGTAGTTTCTTAACAGAAATAATTAGTAGAACATAGAAGATTAACCTAAATTTTGAGTGATGACTTTTTCAATAGTACACGTGAAAATGCTTTGTGACGCTGGATTAATATACCGTTTTCTTATGAATTCTTTTAGAACAGAGAGGTTATTGAGAAGGGAGAATTCAGAATGCTCTGGCCTTGAAGTACAATCTTATTGAGTTTTGTTCTAATTCACGCTATGCAAAAGAGTTTGAAATTAAATAGAAGCGTAGGAAAATGTTTTGGCGTGTCTATTTTAAAAGGAATGTTTCTTTTTTTCCTCTTTAAACTGTTGGATGATAGAAGTAATGATCATAAGGTAATCAGATTAACAAACAACTCTGCAGTAATTTGGAACTTAAGCAAATATGTAATTGATTATAGAGTAGGCTTATGCGAAAGTTGCACTGTAGACTCATTTGAGTACACCTGTGAACTGAGCTGCCTTTCCAAATTTAATATGCTGGTTCTGTCATCCCATAATTTTTTATGTGAAAGAAGAGCACAGTACATTTAGTAATTTTAGAGAATTTGAGGTAGATCAGTTTGCCTGCTGTTATTACTCATCTTCCCCGTCATCTATATGCTCATGATACAGGTGATAAATACATTAATAGGAACACACTTATTGGCAGTAGGGGGAAAATAGCCCACTTAAAATTTTAAATGTTGTAAAAGCTATCACTGTATGTGAAGACTAGAGTGTTTTGGTACAGGCTGGGAAGAAATGGAGAACAAATTATTGTTTCACAATAAAAGAGGCAAGAGTCCATGTAGTAGATGGGAAAGAAACTAATGTAAAATGCAATAGTGCTAAAATATATTTGTTTGATCATTCATTCACTCATTTGGCTTTTGCTGTTCCAGGTGCTGGGCAGATAGCAGAGATCATATAGAAAGATAAAAGTGTCAGGGAGAAAAAAAATCCTATTCCTTATATTCAGACATCTGGGCTCATTGTAATGTACACTTTAAGAACCGAATTCCTGAAAATCGAGATGATAATGACAACAGTCGTAGGTATAGTTATAACCATCATTTTGAAGACTCTATGCTAAACATTTTATGCAGATGATTTAGTTTCCACAATGACTTTATCCAACACGTACTTTAGTTACTCTTATTTTACTGGTGGAAGAGGTTGGGGTTTACAGACATCTGAGAACCAGTTCCGTTTGCCTTCAGAGAACAACATGGCTATCACAGTTTATTTGGGGTGCTAACTCATGTGTCTTTGGCTTTGGCTGACCCTTGATGTCCAGACCCCTTCTGGACTGCCTTTCTTCAGATCTTTTAAGATCCTGAGCAATTAATGCTCTTCCATGGAGTTTTAAGGAGCTCTGCCTTCTTCTGAAGGAACTCAGTAAATGTGGTGAGTCCTGGATATGTGCCACAGTTCTTATTTTATCCAACTCTGCATCTGTGGTGTGCAGAGCCGCAAGCCCTGAGGCTCTTTCGGAAATATTTTCTGGTTACTCATCAAGATGCAACTTGTAAAGATTGGACAGAAAAATGGGATGATGTGAGCACAGGGGTTATGTGCGGTGGGAATACAGCCTGGACTTCCAAAGTAAAATACGTAAACATTAGAACTGTTTGAAAAAGCCTAAGTGACACTGAACAAATCACACATGGTGTTTGGTTCTCTTCAGCTAGAAAAGCCAAGTCCAATCTTTGAGAATCCCTGGGGGAAATGGTCACAGGGCAAACACAGAAATCCCTTTCACTTATGTGATGAGAGTCCCTTACCTGCTGCCTAAGGCCAGGGTTGTGGGGATGAAGGTCACCAAGGAGCAAGTTAAGCTTTTGTTCATACTTAATTTAACAACAACAACAATTATGGCAACCACCACCACCACCTCTGAGTTATAACATATTTAAGAGAAGACTATGTGGGGCTTTAGGAAAAAATTATATACATGTCTTGAAATTTTAATTCAATTATCATATATGGATTTAAAGTAAGAAAGAAAAGTAAATGTGTGTAGGTGTATATGCATGAGTTGTATGCACATTGTGCAACAATACACACTGAACCTAATAAAGGTTTCCTTTGCATAGGGAATTAGAATTCAATATTGCTGTTGGTGGGGTGACAAAAGAGGTTATTACATATACATATGCATTAATTGTGATTTTTTTTACAATGACCTCAGGTACTCCCTATATAATACAAGAAAAAAATGTATACAAAACAATTTCACAAGCAAGATAATAGCTCAAGATACATTTATTTTGGGGTGGTTAAGTTGTTTGCAAATTGCACATATTGGCATCCTCCCCAGAGGTGATTTTCTTCCATAAGCAGTTTTATCCCATGTGATAATTGTCAGGGGTCTTCAGTTCCATGACTGATAGCTTGGGGTAAAGAAAACAGCTGGGTTTCTGAATGTCAGAGAGTAACATCAAATATGATTAAAACTTCTCTGAATATTTGTAAATAGGCTAGCAATGAAATGGCATTGGAAAATATTTCTATTTCAAGTCACTTGAGGATAATCCTAATCTACACAAAATAAGTGAATTACATTTTGATTATAAAAATTATTGCTTGAAATGTGATTTAACATAAACTCCCATATTTTATCTGAAATAAAATGCATCCAAGATGTAGACTGGTAATTTCAGCCATCTAATTAGCTTGACCACCTGTTTGGCCATATAGTGGTTGATTATTAGAGCATCTTTGAATGGCTCATTTAGTTGAGCACATAGATATTCTAACTCCATTTCAGGCAAAAGCGCCCGATGATGAAGAAATGGTGTAAGACAGATTCTGTACTAGGTGTTCATTTTTTTAATGTGATTTTGTTGTTGTTGTTGTTTTTTTGAGGAAGATTGGTCCTGAGCTAACATCTGTTTGCCAATCTTCCTCCTTTTTTTTTTTTTGCTTTTTTCTCCCCAAGGCCCCAGTAGATAGTTGTATGTCATAGTTGTGCATCCTCTAGTTGCTCTATGTGGGACACCGCCTCAGCATGCCTCTATGAACGGTGAGTAGGTCCATGGCCAGGATCCGAACCAGCGAACCCCAGGCCGCCAAAGTGGAACCTGTGAACTTAACCACTGCGCCACTGGGCCGGCCCCTAGGTGTTCATTTTTGGAAAATCTATATTCATGGGAAACTTCCATGCTCTACAGTTGGCAGAGTCAATGAGAGCATTACCTTCTATTTAGTGGGTATTGATTTGTCTGGATGGGTAGTATTAAAGATTCACTTTCTTCCTTCCATTAATAAAGCATTAATAAATGTTTTTAAAATAATTCTAATGTTTGAACAGTGTGGAATGTTTTGGCATTCCTAATAAAGTTATATGTGACTTAGGAAAGGTCATTTCATGTTTGTTTAAGATTCTTACAAAGCTGTTTATGAAAATGTGTGGGAAAGGTATCAGTGTCTTTTACCTGACATTATTTTTCCTCTCCTGAAATAGCTTAGTGACTAGAAAGCAATCCAGACACCGAATTTGAGCTCAGGACTTTTCTTGACACAATTATCCATAAACATTAAAAACAAAACCAATATTTTTTTGCCTGACTGATAAAACATTCTTTGAGTTTCTGCTATAAGCAAGGCAGTTGGTGCTCACAGGGAATTGAAAGAACTCAGAGATGTGGCTTCTGCATAACTATTCTCTTGGGAACTATTAGTTAATTGGGGTGCTTTTTATCTTTAAATAGATGTGTTTCAAATAATAATCAATTAATAACTCAAGAATTTAATTAATAAAATTGGGAAAATAAAATTTTTATTAATACTGTTCTAGTTAGATGTTTTTCTTCGTTGAACAGATTAATTTTCTTAATGATTCTAATGTGAATGGGGGAGAACTTTTGGGAAAGTTGGTTGGCTTTGTGGGATTAAAAATGTTTAGCGCTTCTATCTTAAATCCTGTGGTGGTTGTACTTAATAACCACCATACAGCATAAAATGGTGATTCAAGCTGATTTATATATAGTTTCAGGTATTTGCATACACACTACAATGGAATTTGCTAAGGCATGTTAAAGGATTGCTATTTTGTAGTTTTGTGCCTCATTCTTCTTTAAAGGATGTTTTATCATTTTCCCAGGTTAAGGTTTTGAAGGAGATCTGAATATAACATGAATGAGAATTGTAGGTGGGTGCTCTAACCAGAGAGGTAAGGATTGAGTGGGGATTGGAAAGGGATGTAGCACAACTATAGGATTTTGTTCAGTTTGATGTCTCTTTTTCTCTGTCTTTCTGATCAGATGCTTGGGAACCTCAGTGGTATTCTGAGAAAACGTTGATTCACAAAAATTGTCCTCCATAATGAATATGGACAGAGAACCAATGACAAATGTTAAAAGTCTCTAAAAGAGTAACTGAGAGAAGGGGAGACATAAAGATAGGAAGCAGGATGTATAGAAGTTAAGATCATGAAATCTGGAGCCATACATACCTTGGTTCAAACCTTGGCTCCACTATTTACAAACATGACCTTGATTAACTTATTTAAACTTTTTGAACTTAGTAGTATTATTTGTAATCTGTGGATAGTTACAGTAACCACCTAACTATGAGGATTAAATGAAATAATTCAAAGAGTATATAGCACATAGTAATCACTAAATACATGTAAGATGTGATTACTATTTATTATTATGTACATAAGAATGGCGTAAGAATAAAGGAAGGCTGATGAAAGTAGGAAGAAGAATTGTAAACTGAAACGAGAGGTAGCACTATATATCTAGGAGTCATTTGTGAAAGTGTACTCAGGTTAGAAAGTTATTATTGACTCCTCGCTGTTCTATAGGAATTGTTCTGTAAGCAATACTTGGAGTCTTGGTCCTCTGGGCTTTAGGTTATTAATGGATTTTACTCCCTGTCGCCTGTTCTTTTGTACTAAAGAGCTCCTGAGGCATCAGTGGTTTCTTTGCCCCTGTGCCCTGGATATTGATCTTTGTCTGTTTCATTGGTAATGGGGATCAGGATCCCCAAAGGAATAGATATCTTGATACAAAGAAGACTGAGGGGAATATTTGAGTACTATTCGTTGCAACTTTAAATAAAGATCTTCAAAAAAAAATTCCAAGAGTGCTATAGGATAAGTCTAAGGAGAAGGAAGAGAGAAACCAGATCTGCAGAGGACCTACCTGATAAGGGGAAAAGCCCTGGCTCTAGACAAAGACAAGATGAAAGAAGAGGAAATAAAATACTGGAACTCAGACAGAGGAAGTTTTTTTTAGAGTGTCCCAAGTCCAGTGCCTTATTTTTGTAATTTAAATTAACGTTTAATCTTAGAATAGTTTTAGATTTACAGAAAAGATGCAAAGATAAAACAGGGGATTCCAATATACTCCTCACCCAGTTTCCCCTATGGTTAGCATTTTACATTACTATGCACCATTTGTCACAACTAAGAAACCAATATTGGTACATTACTATTAACCATACTTGCTTTCAGGCATTAGCAGTTTTTCTCTAATGTCTGTTTTCTGTTCTAGGCTCCCATACAGGATGTCACATTACATTTAGTTGTTACGTCTCCTTAGACTCCTCTGGTCTGTGACAGTTTCTCAGTTTCTTGTTTTTGATGACCTTCACAATTTTGAGGAGTACTGGTCAGGTATTTGGTAGAATGTCCCTCAATTGGGATTTGCCAGAAGTTTTTCTTGTGGTTAGATTGAGGTTATAGGTTTTGGGAAAGAAACCATGAGGTGAAATGCCATTCTCATCACATCATATCAAAGGGACATACTATCAACATGACTTATCACCAATGATGTTGACCATGATCGCCTGACTGAGGTCGTGTTTGTTACGTTTCTCCACTGTGAAGTCTTCTTTCCTCTTCCTATACTCTACTCTTTGGAAGCAAGTCACCAGGTTCAGCCCCACTCAAGAGGTGGGGAGTTATGCTCCACTTCCTTGAGAACAAAATATCTATGTAAAGTATTTAGAATTGTTCGTCATAAGAAGTTTATCTCTTCTCATTATGTATTTATTCAATAATTTATTGAAATCAGTATGGATTATGGATATTTGTTTTAGACTTTACGTTATAATCCAATTCTTTGTATTCTTTATGGTTCAAATTGTTCCAGCTCTTTCAGTTGGCTCCTGTGTCCTTTTTTTTTTTTTTTGTGAGGAAGACCAGCCCTGAGCTAACATCCATCGCCAATCCTCCTCTTTTTGCTGAGGAAGACTGGCCCTGGGCTAACATCCTGCCCATCTTCCTCCACTTTATATGGGATGCCACCACGGCATGGCTGACAGGCAGTGCGTCACCCGGCGCCCGGGATCCGAACCCGCGAACCCCGGGCTGCCAAGCGCGGACTAAACCGCTGCGCCACCAGGCGGCCCCTCCTGTGTCCTTTTGACATGCCCCCATTTTTTTGTTTTTTGAGCACTTCTTTACTTTCCAGCACTACAAGATGCCCCAGGCTCATCATCTATATTCCTGCTTTACCTCTAGAATCAGTCATTTTTCCAAGGAACCCTGGTTCCTTTTATTAAAGTATTTATCAGAGAATTAAAAAGCAAGATCTGCGCTCTGAGTGTGCTCATTGTTACTGTGATATTATTTCCAGGCTCTCTCAGTGGATAGAGTTAGGAAATATATGTATGGATACCAACTGATGTATACATCCATGTATTAGTATATCTATAATTATTTCTTGTATCTATCTACTTGTATCTATATTATCTGCATATTACTATATATCTATATATCACCTGTATCTATATTAAGCCAAATGTGAATTCATATTGATTTCTCCACTTCTAATCTGGTGCCACATGGTTCATTCTGGCCTTCCCACTATGCTTTTTTTTATGCTTGGCTCCCACTATTTGCCATATTTTTACCTGTTTGTTTAATCCCATTATGCATGTATATCAATCAGAATTGTTTACCCATACCTTGTAAGAAACAACTTTATCAACTAGAGTGCAATGTTTATGTGAATTTCCTTTTGTCTTTCGTCTTACAGTTTCTAGTGAAAATATTCTCCAAAGTTACTTAGATTAGCACTTCTTTCTCCACCCTCTTCAGTGAGGTTATGTTATATATTTATAATATAGTTAGGTTCTTTTGTTACAGTATACATTCTATCCTGGGATCCTCCAATTTCCTGGTTGAGTTTTTTAAAATTTGCATACATTAAGTTTGACTCTTTGTGCTGTAAAGTTCTATGGATTTTGACAAATGCATAGTGTCATATATCCAGCATATAGATAAATTCCATCACCCTAAAAAATTCCTTGTGCTTCCTCCAATCAAGCACCCTCCCTTTCCAAACTCCTGACAACCATTGATCTGTTTTCTACCCCCATAGTGGAGAGAGAGGACATCTTTACCTTGTCCCTGATCTTAGGGGAAAGCATCCAGCCTTTTACTATTAAGTGTGATGGTAGCTATAGATTTTTTCACATATAACCTCTATGAGGTTAAGAAAGTTTCTTCTACTTTTAGTTTTGTGAGAGACTTTATTATGAGTGGGTATTTGAATATTATTTAATGCCTTTTCTGCATCTATTAATATGATCATACAGTTTTTCTTATTTAGTCTGTTAATATGATAAGTTATATTGATTGATTTATGAATGTTGAGCCAACCTTGCATTTCTGGATTGAACTCCATTTAATTATGTTGTATAATTCCTTTTGTATATGACTGGATTGGATTTGCCAATATTTTGTTAAGGATCTTTGCATCTTATTCATGAGAGATATTGGTCTGTAGTTTCCTTTCTTGTAGTTTCACTGTCTGGTTTGAGTATTAGAGTAATACTGGCCTCAAAATATTAGTTGAGAACTGTCCTCTATTCTTCAATTTTCTGGAAGAGACTATGTAGAATTGGGCTTATTTTTTTTCTTTAAGTGTTTGGTAGACTTCACCAGTGCAATCCTCTGGATCTGTTGTGTTTATTCCGCCAAAAAATCAGCACTTAAGATAATGCCTGACATATTGTAGGTGCTGAAACAATGTCAGTTAAGTGGATGAACATGGGAATGAAAGGCAGTTTACTAATATGAGAAATAAAAAATGAAAGGATGCTAAGGCTTGTTGTAGGTTGGGCTCCCCAGAGAACAGACTCTGAGATGGAGATTTGTGGGCAGGTGGTTATCAGGGATAACCCCTGTGGGGAAGGGACAAAAGCTGGCTGGGCAGAGAGAAGCATTGGAATGCAACAATGCACTTACAACAGAGTTCTCACGCATTTCAACAGGGGAGCTCTGAAACTGGATTGGACATTCAGAGTTGCCCTGAGTTTAGGTGAAGGTAGCAGGCCTTTATATAACGGATTCTGGGTGCAAACTGCCTCCAGGAAGCAGTGTGATTTTGGGCAAAGTGGCTCTCTTCAGCCAAGGGCAGTTCCTGGTGAGAGCTTCTAGCCTACAGCACTTGCAGCAACCATAAAAATAAATCCTCAGTCTTGAAGAGAGTTCTGGGAGGTGCAGCACGGTATCCCTGACCAGTCCCTAAAAGTGAGATATGGATAAACAATGTAGATGAGAGAATATGCTGGGATGCTATGTTTTATTGTAGGAGGAAATCTACTGATTTAGAAATATGTACTGCAATATGATTCAGAGGTTGGGCTGTAAAGGTTTAAATGTGTTTAAACCACTAGATACTGAACAACGTAGTCAATTGCAAAAAAGCAGAAGTTGTTCACAGTTGCCAGATAAGTGAAGAAGGATATAAGACCCCTGAGAGAGTTACTGGGAGATGTTCGTATGCTCAGATTCTGCCCGTACATATCTATAAACTGCCAGAAAGGAGATGGAAAAATTGTGTGAATGGACATCATTAATCTTGGAGTCCATCTCCTGGTCATTAGATGCACTGCCTTACTTGTTACATTGGAGGAGATGCCAGATTCTGGTGTTGGTGGTATAAAGTTCCCACAAAACCTACCTTCAAGATTTGTTGAGTGCTTTCTCTAGCTCCTAAACATCCTGAAAACCTAGAACCCTGCTTCAGCTTTCCTATCAGTATCACGTTTTAGTTGGAACAATTGAAAAAAGGCAAACAGCAGCAGAACAGTTCCCACAGTTCAAATATGGCAAAAAAGAAGAAATGAGACTGAGTAGGGCAATTGATTGGCAAATGGCACAGATGATGCCCGAGTCAGTGGGGGATCTCTGCCTTGAAATGAGTCTTAAAGGATGGGAAAGATTTTGAGGAGCAGAGTGGGGATGAATCTGCTTTTCCCCATGTCTGATTTTGGATAATCTCGCTGGGCTTTTAGTCTCCTCAAAATTAAAGATGTCAGACTTGGTAGTTCCTGGGTTTCTTTTCAAGTCTGACATCCCATGACTTTCATTTGAATCAACAGTACCAAAACGGTTTATCAATCCATGTTACTAGATTTGCCTTTGAATTTCCCCAGATATCAGTGACAGAAACTGTGTGGCTGGTTTATGTTGAATATCCTACAGTGGGCTCTCTCGTTCATAGATTTCACATGACTATTAGTCTTATTTCCAATTGTGCCAATGAGATTTTGGATAAATCCGTATAGTTTTTTTTTTTTAATATGTTTCCCCGAATACTTAGACTCAATGAATCTAAACTTAAACATAATGTTTTTATAAATAATAAAAAAAGCTTCATACAGATTTGCTTTCCATCATGGCTTCCTCTTCTCCAGTCAGCTTATGTGTAATTGAGCAAAATGTGTATCAATTAACAATTTTCCTCCCTGGCACATCACTTGTAGGCTGCTTGTTTGAAAAAAAAAAAAAAAGAGAGATGGATGCTACCCACTACGGCCTCTGATATTTTACCTGGAGCTTCTCCTTCTCGGTCATGTCTCCACCCTTGATTTCAAGTGGTGACTGCTTGGTGTTTCCATCCTGTGATCTATATCACAGCGACAACTTTCACCCCCTGAGTTGTATCTTTTTTTGTGTTACAAAGCCAGTTTCCTTTGAAAACAAAGCTTCTGTTTTCTCAGGATTGTCTCTGTAGTGCTGAATTAACGTCTCTTACAAGCTTTCCACTTGATTTCCTTTCTGGGAGAGTCCAGCCTGCTTATAACTTCTTAGAAATGCTACTTGGGGCTCCAAAGACATTCTTTGACTGGTGATTCCTTTGAACTTAAAGAATGTTGTTTTTTTTCCAAAAGTACTGTCCAGGAAAAATAATGGCAATGTCTCTGAAATACTAATCAGTTCCCTCAATGTTGCTACATCTTATCATTGCATGTGCATTTTTGGTGTTGTATTTAAAAAATATTGCATATATTTTGAGGTATGATTTATAAAGGGAAAATAATAATGTTAATATAATAAGTATTGCCTGTTTGGAGTCTCTCTGATATAATATTATATCGAGGCAGCAAAAAAGACATTTATTGTCACATTTCTAATGCTAATGGCGTGGGATGGTGAAAATAACAAAATCTATTTTAATATGGAGTATCTGTTCATACTGTGTATGTGCTTTTAATGTACAACAATATCTCACATAAATATATAATTCTTTAATTTAGAATACAAAGAAATTATTTTAAGAAATACGTATTTTGGGTAAATCTCTTATTAGCCAATTGAGGTTGGCATTTTTTCTGTAGTTGATTTATATAGCTCAGATTTTGTTTGCATAAAGAGCTGAATCAGATGAGTCCAAGTACCAAATTCTTCATTCTACAGTGCAGTATTTTTAAACCTACTTATAGACTACCAATAAAATATTGCTTTGCTTCCATTGTGAAATCACGTTTTTCCTTCAATTTGCTCCATTTCAAGATCCATTTTAGCATTTAAAAATTAAGTTTAGTTCTGCTGTCCATGATGTAGGTATTTAGTGCCCTGGAGGATTTTTTTTAAAAAAATTAGCATTTCATTGTTAACAGATCAAAAATAAAAGAATTAAAGTCTTTTCCTTGATGTTCAGATTGAGCTGGCATGCGACTAAAACAAAAGAAGCTTGACCCATGCTGCTACTGCATTTGAAAGCCTCATTGGAACACACTTTTATGGGCTCTTGGCTACTCTGCACTACTGACTGGGAACCACTCTGGCAATTATCAAAGTTGTGAATTAGGAATTATGCAAAGCTTGCTCAGATAATCTAGGACACCAGTGCATTTTATTTTTAACAAATGACACTTAGTGTAAAATATTTATGATAATACTTCACCCTACACTGGTAGGTGTCTTGTGTACATTTTTGTTAGGACATCTCAGTACTGTGAAATCTCCTTTAAGCTGGTCATATTTAAGTCTGCTGACAACTGGCGTGAGGCTATCTGTTTTTATTATAATTATTAGGCTTTAGATTAACTCCCTAGAAGTAGTTTAGACAAGTAATACAGCACATGTTTTAAATTGTTCAGGGAGTGGTTAGGTTACTTCTAAAATATTTTCTTAATAAAAGTATTGGAATTGAAAATAACTGCAAAATACTTTTAAAAAAGTATTGTAGTGAGAGCAGAGTTCATTTTGGAAGGTGTACTAATTGATGGAGAATAATATATTCTCTTTTAATAAATTATCTAGCATCTATCTCTAAGATTATGTATATAATGACTATCACTGTTGGGTCTGGCATTTTGACCGGTTCCTATTTTGGCACCAAGCAGTAATTAGGAAGGAGAAAGAATATCTTACTTACGCATCAATCTATTCTGAGATCTTGCCTGTTGAATGAATGTTTCCATTTCTACTTACTATATAATAATGATACAAATTTCATTTCACAATTCCTGCCATATTGATCTTTCTTTTAAAGCTCTGAGCATGTCTCTTCCTTGCTCACAGATGTACTTTCAATGTCCCTCATTGCCTATGGAATAAAGTTCAAAACATTCACCCTGACCCTTTAATGATTTGGATCCTAATTCATGCCCTGTTTTCTGCTCAGACTGCTCCCTCTGCTTGGAATGCTTTTACTTATCTCTGTATATTCAAATTTTACCTATCCCTTCAGGGCTGGATGCAAAGGCAAGATCTTCCATAACTGTTTCTTTCAGTTTTCACTGGAACCATGAGCTGCATACTGTTCTAGGTACTTTGCACATGTGACACAGATAATATTTTAAACATATTAGACTGATGAATTTCCATTTTCCTCTTCAATCATGTTGACTTGTAGCCTTCTATTTCAAGGCTGAGCCATGAGGCTCATGGTCCTGGGGATGAGGAACAGAGGTATTGGCCAGGTTTAAGCCTAAAAGGTGACCTCTCGTATTGAGATGATGATCTTTAAATCCAAGCTTTGCGAGACTTTTCAATTCCAAATGTTCTCCTTTACCTAATCAAGAGCCAGGTCTGACTCCACAAATCATAGAGCATTTTTATATGCTAGCGTCTGAGGGAACTCTTCATCTGCTGTGAAGAGGAGAAAAGCCCATCTTGTTTGACTGGGGCTTTAAAGATACGAAGTGGAAGGAGAGACACAGAGCTGAAGCAAGAAATAGGGGTCTATATTTTTCTCCCTTTCACAGTAGAACCCAGATGAAGTGCCAGATGGTAGAAATATTCAGATAACTTTGGAGGAGCATGAAAACATTAGGGGAAGAGTCTAGTGATATGTTTTCTCAATAAGCCTCTAGTAGAAGCTCCACACTCAGCATGCCCCACATGGCGCAAACTAGATGAAGTGGCAATCGATAGAGAAGAGAGGCTTCATAGGTGAGATAGAAGCCCTCCTGACTTCTCATGGCCTGTGAAGTACAGAGTGGATTCACAGGTTTAATGCACCCCAGGGAAGAGACTGGGTATGGAGAGGCTGTCAAGAGCAGGAACCTCATGAGTGGAAGAAAATGGTTGAGACAAGGATTTCAGCCAAAGGTAACATCGTGGCCCCTCAAAAGCTCACATGAGGACATTGCATACCACTGCCATCAAATCAGGGAGCAGACTCACTCAGCCACTTTACAAAAGGAACCACTAAATTTTAGAGGCTCTCTTCTCCACATCTACTGCAGGAACAGACTGAGCACACCCCACCCACTGTACACTGATGCCATCTTGGTGAATAGAAAAAAGAGGATAAAAAACTGGGAGGATGGACAATAGTTTGAATTTGAAGGAGTCTTTTTCTTTTATCAACCAATAAAGACTGATTAATAATTTTGCTTTTTTTTTAAAGTTTCTCGATTCTCTTTCCACCATTATCTAGAAGGTTAGAGGTTTGTGAGATTAGACTAGTTATAAAATATAAAGAGGCTACATATATTGTTTCACTTTATTGTGGCCAATCTGAGTTTAATGGGAGTGAAATTTGACCTTGTTACACATTTAATTGTCGCAATAACCCTGTATCTCTCGGAAGTAGATCTCAAGACAAGGATTCCAGTGGAAGTCATTTATTTGGGAGGTGATTCCAGGAAACACCAGGCAGGAAGCAAGACAGGGAAGGGCAGGAAACCAATTAAGTGTAATTAAGCAAGTTAACATTATGGGTAGTTTTAGGTTGGTGAGCCCAAGCCTATCAAGTAGCCAGTGAGTGAGCCTAGCTGACTACTGGCATATGCAACTAAGTCAGTATTTTCTCACTTAATATGGTCTCTCTTTTTGGCTTGGATCATATAGCCTGACATCATGAAGGGACCTATTGTTTACTCTCAAGGCTTTTCCTTGTCAATGTGGAGATGTATTTTAATAATCATTAGGATTATGTAGAAAATATGGGGGTGATACTGCTACTTGACTTAGGTGCAGAAGGCATGGAGGAGCTATTCTAGATATTCTGAACTCTATTCCTAAACCAGTTAGACCACTAGAAGCCTTCGCATTGGGAATACATTATCTCAGCTCTTCTCTGAACCACCTTCACTGAACTGTGTTTCGTTATTATGCCTTTAAGGTTATTGAAAAATAGCTATACTATTATAGCAATGGTTAGCATTTATAGAGGTCTTATGTTTTGCACCTTGTTAGGTATCTTGAATTGTAGCAAATCTATCTGCATAAATTGTGGTCAATAATACTTAAACTTATTGAATTGTTATAAGGATTAAAGGAGCTCGTGCATGTGAAGTACTTAGCACAGTGCTTGGCACTAAGAACTCAATACATGGTGATGTGTTTCCAAACCAAGTTTGGTTTTTGCCCATCACCCAGAAAGCCAATCACCAAGATGAGAAGATTATACCAGAGAGGATTTTAATCACAAGGCAGCCAAGTGAGGAAGCGGGAGAACGAGTCTCAAATCCACCTTTTGGAAAATGGGAACTCAGGGAAATTTATGGGATAGGGGGCAAGGTAGTCTGAAGTATGGAGACAGATGATTGGAGGTGAGGTAATTAATGATCTGAGCAAACATAGTCAGACTTACTTCCTCTTCATAGGACGCATGTTCACAAAATAGTGGCGTTAGCATGATCTGAGGGTGGAGTTTTTAGCCTGTTGTCCAAAGGTCACTTATCAGGCATCTGCATAGGCCCAGTTGATGGGTTGGTGGTCTCAACCAGCCTGAACTGGACAAGGGGATCCTAATTCCTGAAAAATAGCTCAAACATCCATTACCATGGTGACCCAGGCACCAAGAAGATGTTATTCTAGGAATCTAGTGGGAGTCAGATAGCATATTGCCTAAGCAGCACAGTTAACAATGGGTGGGTGAACAACTAAAAGCTGTAATCAGTAATTGCAAAAAAGAAAAAAAAAAGAAAAACCTCAGTTACTGGCTACCTAATCATCAATGGCTAACTGTTTACCGATTTCCATGGTGATGGTTATTGTCATTGTTATTATTATTTCTTATAATAAGAAGAAGTTTCTGTGGATATGACTACTTAAAAACTGTAGTTGGAAGCCCCAGAACTTCAAAATGCAAGACTATGAACTTTTCTTGATAAACAGAACCAAATATTGCATATGATTTTTTTTCCAAATAGGCAGTTTTGGGGAATAGGGGTAGAACTATACTTAGCTAAATATATGTGAAATTAGCTTTGTCTAATTAGACCAGGCTTGTTGGAGAAAAAAATAAAGTATAAAAGAAACCCTATTTTTTGTGACCTTCCCTGGAGATTCTGTTTGTTGATGGGCCTTTTAAATAGGGGTAATATGTTTAAATGTTTTATTGTACTAAACTTCTTTATTTATGATGGTGACTATAATGGGAAGGAGGAAATGGCCAGAACCATTACCTTCTGGCTATTCACAGCATTTAATCTTGGTGGTTGTCTTTGGAGATAAAGGAACTAACAGGAACTAATTGGGTGTTTCTAATCAAAGGATGTCCCCTCCTTAAATGATCACATGCAGTTTTCTTTTAGAAACAATGAGTGGAGTTAGCAAATTTGCTTCTGAATGTGAAATGATGAGAGTATCTAAAGTCTGTAAAAAAGGCAATTAGTGGAATAAGTGTTTTCTTTTACTTAAGAAATATAGAGACTTTGGAAAATTTGAAATTCAGGAGGTTAGAAGTTATCCAAAGGTTTCCTCATAAATGGAGATAATGAGGGATTTGTATGTTCATAAGTAGCTAGAGATTTTCATTCATCTATAATTATAAATAAAAATGAATTATATTCCTGGATTGATATAATTCCAAATCTAGGGGAATTAGATTAAAACAAAAAAGATTGGCTTTGATTTCTCCTTCCATGAAAAACTGCCTTTATCAACATAAACAAAGCAATCAATAAGCCAAACTCATCCTTTCATATCTATTTCTCCTCCTATCCTCTCTTTGACATAAAGGTATTACAGAGGTACTTGTGTTAGTACACTGTAAATACCCTTTATTATTTTAAAGGCTCATTTATCTGATGGGTCTAGGAAAGTGACCCCTACCTCCATGTCTGAGGATGATGACTTCTGTCCTCCATAAAGAAGAAGGTTGGTATGGGGAAATAAAAATGGAACCACTCAGCACACACCTATAGCAATTCTGCCAAATCCATGGGACTTTTGTGGATGAGTGATAATGGAGTGGGGAAAGCTCATCTCAGGATTCACCTTTTAAACTTCTTCTTTCATCTATCTATTCATGTACGTCAACAAATATTTGACTACCTACTATGTGTCTGCCTCTGCGTTAAGTGCTAAGTTTATGGTGACGGACAAGATAGAGACCATTGGTGCCATTATGGAGCTTATATTCTACTGGGTTCTTCTAGGAAGACTTACTGATCACTTTGGCTTTTATTAATTTTCTTCTTAATAATTTATTTAATTTTTAATTAAAAACACTTAATAAGTGCTATTAAATGCCGAAATGTCAGATACTGCTGATTCTTGGTGGGATAAAAGCAAATTAGGTACTGACACTATCCTCATGGAGAAGCTGAACAAAGAAACCAATTATTTTGGCACAGTGAGAAAAGTGCAGTGACAGAGAAATTTAAAGCACTATGGGACTGAAGACCAGGAGAATTAATTCTGCTTCTGTAGGTCCAAAAGATTTTTAGAGGAAGATATCTCTTCACTGTCGTCACAATTAGTGCTCCTTAAGAACCTAGCCCAAAACTCAGTGCCTTAAACAACCACCATTTATTATTACTCATGAATATAAGGGTTGGCTGAATGGTTCTGCTGATATTGGCTCAACTTGCTCATGTATCTACCATAGATGAGGGTCAGGTCAGATAGGAAGTTTGACTGATCTTGGCTGAGAGTTGTCACATGTTTGGAGGTGAGCTGGCCGTCAGCTGCTCTAGGATGGTCTTGACTCTTTGCCTTGTTTCTGTCACATCTCTGCATCAGGCTCCCTGTACATGATCTTATAGTGGAGGCAGAGACGCGAGAACAAGCAAGAGAACTGGCCTCAGTGTGCAAGTGCTTTTCAAACCTTTGCTTGCATCACATTTGCTAACATTCCATAGGGCAAAGAAAGTCATGTGTATGAGCCTAGAATCAAAGTGAGCATGGGCTGAACACACTATCCACAACGGGAAGAGTGGAGACTCAGGACTATCAACATCATCTGTCTACTACAAGAGGTAACAAATGAGCTGAGATTTGAAAGATAAACAGGAATCAGATGAACATTCCAAGGAGAAGTATTAACACATGTGGTGATACCGAATCCTGAAAGAAGACTTCTAGCTTAGGGAACTCCAAGGAAATTGATATGAATGGAGGAAATAATGCCTGTGTGTTATAGAAACAGTATTTTAGAAATGCCAACTTCTTTTCTCTTTCAAACCTTATCTTATTGCGCCTCTATGGGGTATTCTCTTTGAAGTTTCTTACTAACTCCTGGTCAGCCTTTAGATCTTAGCTCAAACGTCACTTCCGAAGACTGATGAACTCTGACCACTCTGCAATGTGTGTTGTTTCCCCCCAACCAGGTTATTGTAGCTCATGGCACACTGTCCTTACTATTTAATGCTTTTATCACAATTTGTAATCGTATGAATGTAGGCATCTATTTGTTTAATATCTGTCTTCTCTACTAGGTCGGGAGCTCCGCCAGGGCACATATTCTTCGTTTACTATTGTATTTTCAGTGTTTGCCACATAGGGATTCAATAATGAATGAAAGAATGAATGAAAGAATGTAAATAGTTAGAATGCTAAGCAAGAATCAAGCATGAACAGCTTTTGGTGCAGAGTGGAGGAAGTTGAACTTTGTCCTGGAAGCTAAGGGAGTCTTTGGAGGATTTTAAACAAGAAGTTAATGTGATAATTCTGAACTTTAAAGAGACTACGTTATTGAAAGAATGGTTGGTAAAAAGCCTAACTGTAGACAGTTAGGAGGCCGCTATAAACTCCAGGTGAGAAGTGATAAAAGATTGAAGGAAGGATGCAGAAACAGAAAGGAGGTTACATAGACGGGAGATGGAATCTATAGGACATGTTTTCCTGTTGTTTTTGGTCCAGTGTTCTGGATTTCTCACTTTCCTTTTGGAAATCATCATAAAACAAAAAGCATAAATATGCCAATCCATATTTGATGAAACTAAAGTCTTGGTAACCCCAAACCATAATGTATGAGCAGGAGTTGCCAAACGGTATGTAATTAAGGAAGAAAGGCGTTGGAATATACTAGAGAGGACGGCTGTGGCTATAGACCTCCGACAGCATTGGCATATACCTGTTCTCCTTAGTGGTGGCATATACCTGTTCTCCTTAGTGGTGGCATATCCGAGGTTTGAAATCAATAATCCTCTCTTTATTAAATGGAAAGTAGATGGGAAGGCTAATGCAAGACCTTCCCTGGATTAAGTTTCACTTGAAGTCACAATAGGCAGGGAAGGCAGGATTAAGAAGGGATACAAATAGCAAGTCATATTTGCAGCAAACCATTGGTGAGACTGAGAAGAGGGAAGGGGTTCACCTCGTGATGAGCTCTGCAGTGTTATTTTCTATTGGCTGCAAGAGATAAATATTAAAGCACTCATACCCAAACCTGTGTCATAAGGAAAATTATTGCCAAGAGGAATATTGACTTTAGCTCTTCTCTGACAAAAACCTCCCTCCAGTGGTCCAGGAGGAACTCACTTCATCAAAGATTAGTGCAGAATGTATGCAACGATGCTACAAGACAAAAGGAGGAAAAAATAAAAGAAAGAATAAGAACCATTACAAGAAAATTGTTTCCCCAGAGTAGATGAAATTTGTGACTAAACATGTCACTATGAATTAAAAAGTGGTAATGAAGCAATCACCTTTATAAAACCAAGGACCAAAGTGAGGTGTAAAAGGGCAGGACACAAATGTAGGGGAAAAAGGCTTTCACATGCATTGATCTCCCCTTTCCTTGTTATTTCTAAGTCATAATTATTTATTTAGCCTCATTTTATTTCTTTTTTAATTTTGTAGCTATATTGTACCCTTTTAATTTTTTTATTTTATCTTTTCTGAGGTTGTTTTTTTTAATTGAGATAACATTGGTTTATAACATTGTATAAATTTCAGGTGTACATCATTATATTTTGATTTCTATGTAGACTACATTGTGTTCACCACCCAAAGACTAATTACCATCTATCACCACACGTATGTGCCCAGTAACCCCTTTCACCCTCCTCCCTCCCACTTTCTCCTCTGGTAACCACCAATCTAATCTCTGTATCTATGTGTTTGTTTGTTGTTGTTTTTATCTTCTATTTATGAGTGAGATCATATGGTATTTGACTTTCTCCATCTGATTTATTTCACTTAGCATAATGCCCTCAAGGGCCATCCACGTTGTCACAAATGACAAGATTTCATCTTTATTTTTTTATAGCTGAGTAGTATTCCATTGTGTATATATACCATGTCTTATTTATCCATTCGTCCCTTGATGGACACTTAGGTTGTTTCCAAGTCTTGGCTATTGTGAATAATGCCGCAATGAACATAGGGATGCATACATCTTTACGCATTCATGTTTTCATGTTCTTTGGATAAACACCCTGCAGTGGAATAGCTGGATCGTATGGTAGTTCTATTTTTAATTTTTTTAGGAATCTCCATACTGTTTTCCATAGTGGCTGCATCAGTTTGCGTTCCCACCAGCAGTGCATGAGAGTTCCCTTTTCTTCACATCCTCTCCAACACTTGTTTCTTGTCTTGTTAATTACAGCCATTCTAATGGGAGTAGGGTGATAGCTCCTTGTAGTTTTGATTTACATTGCACTGATAATTAGTGATGTTGAACATCTTTTCATATGACTGTTGGCCATCTGTATATCTTCTTGGGAAAATTGTCTGTTGAGATCTTTTGCCCATTTTTAAATTGGGTTGTTTGTATTTTTGTTGTTGAGATGTATGAGTTCTTTATATATTTTGGATATTAACCCCTTATCAGGTATGTGGTTTGCAAATATCTTCTCCTAATTGTTAGGCTGTCTTTTCGTTTTGTTGATGGTTTCCTTTGCTGTGCAGAGCTTTTTAGTGTGATATAGTCCCATTTGTTTATTTTTCTTTTGTTCCCCTTGCCTGATCAGACATGGTATTTGAAAATATGCTGCTAAGACTGATGTTGCAGAGCATACTGCCTATGTTTTCTTCTAGAATTTTTATGGATTCAGGTCTTATATTCAAGTTTTGAATTCGTTTGAGTTATTTCTGTGTATGGTGTAAGATAATGGTCTATGTTCATTCTTTTCATGTGGCTGTCTGGTTTTCCCAACACCATTTATTGAAGAGACTTTCCTTTCTCCATGCTATGTTCTTGGCTCCCTTGTTGAAAATTTGCTGTCCATAGATGTGTGGGTTTATTTTTGGGATCTCAATTTTGTTCCATTGATCTGTGTGTCTGTTTTTGTCCCAAGACCACGCTGTTTTGGTTAGTATAGTTTTGTAGTATATTTTGAAATCACAGAGTGTGATACCTCCAGCTTTGTTCTTTTTTCTCAGAATTCCTTTGGCTATTCAAGGTCTTTTGTTGTTCCATATATGTTTTAGGATTCTTGGTTGTATTTCTGTGAAAAGTGTCATTGGAACTTTGATAGGGATTGCATTGAATCTGTATATTGCTTTAGGTAGTATGGACATTTTAACTATGTTAATTCTTCCAATTCAAGAGCATGGGATATCTTTCCATTTCTTTGCTCCTTATTCAGTTTCTTTCAATGATGTTTTATAGTTTTCAGCATAAAGGTCTTAGATCTGTTTGGTTAAGTTTATTCCTAGGAATATAATTTTTTTGTTGCAATTGTAAATGGTATTGTATTCTGAATTTCTCTCTCTGCTACTTCAGTGTTAGTGAATAGAAACGTAACTGATTTTTGTATGTTGATTTTGTATCCTGCAACTTTACTGTATTCATTTATTATTTCTAAAAGTTTTTTGGTGGATTTTTTTGGGTTTTCTACATGTAAAATTATGTCACCTGCAAATAGTGACAGTTTCACTTCTTCTTTTCCAATTTGGATCCCTTTTATTTCTTTTTCTTGCCTGATTGCTTTGGCTAGGACTTCCAATACTATGCTAAATAAGAGTGGTGAAAGTGGGCATCCTTGTCTCGTTGCTGTTCTTAAAGGGATAGTGTTCAGTTTTTCTCCGTTGAGTATGATACTAGCTATGGGTTTGTCACATATGGCCTTTATTATGTTCAGGTACTTTCCTTCTATACCCATTTTATTCAGAGTTTTTATCATAAATGGATGCTGTATCTTGTCAAATGCTTTCTCTGCATCTATTGAGATGATCATCTGATATTTATTTTCATTTTGTTAATGTGGTATATCACGTTGATTGATTTGCAGATGTTGAACCATCCCTGAATCCCTGGAATAAATCCCACTTGGTCATGGTGTATGACCTTTTTAATGTATTGTTGGATTCAGTTTGCTAGTATTTTGTTGAGGATTTTTTCGTCAATGTTCATCAGTGATATTGGCCTGTAATTTTCTGTTTTTGTGTTGTCCCTGTCTGGTTTTGGTATCAGGGTAATGTTGGCCTTGTAGAATGAATTAGGAAGCTTCCCTTCCTCTTCATTTTTTTGGAAGAGTTTGAGAAGGATCGGTGTTAAGTCTCCTTTGAATGTTTGTGGAATTTACCAGGCAAGCCCTCTGCTCCTGGACTTTTATTTTTTGGGAGGTTTTTGACTACTGTTTCAATCTCGTTACCGGTGATTGGTTTATTCAAATTCTCTATTTATTCTTGATTCACTTTTGGAAGGTTGTGTGATTCTAAGAATTTATCCATTTCTTCTAGATTATACAATTTGTTGGCATATAGCTTTTCATAGTATTCTCTTATAATCTTTTGTGTTTAAGGTGTCCATTGTAATTTCTGCTTTTTCATTTCCGATTTTATTTATTTGAGCCTTCTGTCTTTTTTTCTTGATGAGTATACCTAAAGGTTTGTCATTTTTTAAAATCTTTTCAAAGAACCAGCTCTTAGTTTCATTGATTTTTTTCTTTTTTTTTTAGTCTCTATTTCATTTATTTCCACTCTGATTTTTATTATATTCTTCTTTCTAGTGATTTTGGACTTTGTGTGTTCTTTCTCTAGTTCCTCTAAGTGCACTGTTAGATTGTTTATTTGAGATTTTTCTTGTTTGTTGAGGTATGCCTGTATTGCTATAAACTTCCATTTTAGAACCGCTTTTGCTGTAACCCATAAATTTTGGCATGTTGTATGTTCATTTTCATTTGTTTCCAGGTAATTTTTGATTTCTCCCTTGATTTCTTCATTGACCCAGTAGTTGTTCAGTAGCATTTTTTGTTTAATCTGCATATTTGTGGCTTTTCCAGTTTTCTCCCTATTTCTAGTTTCATACTGTTGTGGTCAGAAAAGATGCTTTGTATTATTTCAGTTTTCTTAAATTTATTAAGACTTATTTTGTGGCCTAATGTGATCAATGATTGATGTCATCAATCCTGGAGAATGTTCCATGTGCATTAGAAAAGAATGTGTAGTCTGTGGTTTTGGTTGGAATGTTCTGTATATATCTACTAAGTCCAAGTGGTCTAATGTGTCATTTAAGGCCAGTGTTTCTTTATTAATCTTCTGTTTGGATGATCTATCCACTGATGTAAGTGGAGTGTTAAATTTCCCTACTATTATTGTGTTACTGTTTATTTCTCATTTATGTCTGTTAATAATTGCTTTATATATTTAGGTGCTCCTATCTTGGGTGCATAGATATTTACGAGTGTTATATCCTCTTGCTGGACTGTTCCCTTTATCATTATGTAGTACCCTTCTTTGTCTCTAGTTACATTTTTTGTTTTAAAGTCTACTCTGTCTGATATAAGTATTGCTACCCCAGCTTTCTTTTCATTGCCATTTGCATGGAGCATCTTTTTCCATCCCTTCACTTTAGGTCTGAAGTGTGTCTCTTGTATGCCGTATATATATGGGTCTTGTCTTTTTTTTATCCAGTCAGCAACCCTGTGCCTTTTGATTGGAGCATTTAGTCCATTGACATTTAAAGTAGCTATTGATAAGTATGTATTTATTGCCATTTTATTACTTTTTTTCTGGGTGTTTTAGTAGCTCTTCTCTGTTCCTTTCTTCTTCTCTTGCTGTCTTTCCTTATGATTTGATGGCTTTCTTTAGTATTATGTTTGGGTTCCTTTCTCTTAATTTTGTGTGTATTTATTATAGGTTTGTGATTAGCATGAGGTTTGTATATAATAACATATGTAAATAGCAATCCATATTAAGTTAATGGTCTCTTCAGTTTGACCTGTTGCTAAAAGCTCTACTCTTTTACTCCCCTCCTCCCACATTTTATGTTTTTAATATCAGATCTAACCTCTTTTTTTGTGCGTGTGTATCTGTTACCTTCTTATCATGGGAATAGATAATTTCTGTTCTTTTGTCTTTTGACTTTCATATTAGCTTCATAGGTGGTTGATCTGCTACCTCTACTGTATATTTGCCTTTACCAGTGATTTTATTTATTTTTTGATAGTTTTCTTATTCCTGTTTGTGGTCTTTTCTTTTTCACTTAAATAAGTCCCTTTTGCATTTCTTGTCAGGCTGGTTTATTAGTGATAAACTCCTTTAGTTTTTGCTTGTCTGGAAAACTCTTTATCTCTTCTTCCATTTTGAGTGATAACCTTGCTGGGTTTTTTTCTTTCAGCACTTTAAATGTATCATGCCACTCCCTTCTAGCCTGTAAGGTTTCTGCTGAGAAGTCAGCTGATAGCCTTATGGGGTTTCCTTTGTATGTAACTTGTTGCCTTTCTCTTGCAGCTTTTAGGATTCTCTCTTTATCTTTAGTTCTTGACATTTTAATTATAATGTGTTTTTTTTGTGGGCTTCTTTGGGTTCATCTTGTTTGGTGCTCTCTGTGCTTCCTGTACCTGGATGTCTGTTTCCTTCCTTACTTAGGTTAGGAAAGTTTTCAGCTATTATTTCTTTGAATAGATTCTTTGCCCCTTTGTCTGTCTCTTCTCCTTCTGGGACACCTATGATACAGATGTTAGTGCACTTGATGTTGTCCCAGAGGTACCTTAGACTGTCCTCGTTCTTTTTAATTCTTTTTTCTGTTCAGCTTTGGTGATTTCCTGTAGTCTTTCATCCAGCTCACTGTATTCATCTATTCTTCCCCCAAGATCAGTGAGCATTGTTATGACTGTTAGTTTGTACTCTTTATCAGATAGATTGTTTATCTCTGTTTCAGTTAGTTCTTTCTCTGAGGATTTGTCCTGTTCCCTTATTTGGAACATATTCCTTTGTCTCCTCATTTTGCCTATTTCTCTGTGCTTATATCTATGTTTTAGGTAGATCAGTTACATCTCCTGATCTTGGAGAAGTTGATTTATGTAAGAAATGCCTTATGAGGCCCAGCAATGTGCTTCCTGTCATCACCAGTTCCAAATGTTCCAGGAATGTCCCCCATGTGGGCTACGTGTGTCCTGTTGTGGCAGGGTTGCTCTTACTGCAGGTGCACAGGAAGGCTAGGTTGTCCCCCTGGCCATCTGGTTGTAAGGCTCAGCTGTATGCAACTGCTATGGTCCCTTCAGTCACTTTATTGGGCAGGGGGAGCCCCAGCACAGTTGGCTGCAAGGTCTAATGGCACATTCCTGCTGCAGTTTTTCTGTTAAGTGAGTAGGCCCCCAGCATGGCTTGTTGCTAGGCTCAGGGGCTCTCAATTGCTGTAGGCCTCTGGCCTGTAAGGCTGTTATCAGCTCTCTCAGTAGTGCAGCTGGGTGTGGCCAGACCTAGGCATGGCAGCACACAATTGTTTCAGGTGTTGGAAGGTAGGGCAGATCCCTCACATGGCTTGAGATTGCTCCCAGCTGTGTAGCACTATAGCTAGAATGTAGCTTTTTTTCCTCTCCAGAAAGATATTTCTGCCTCTTCCACCTCAGTCAGTGCTGTCCCTTGTTGTGGGGTTCTTTTTATCCAGTTTTCAGTTCTCTCTCAAGGGTAATTGTTCCAAGGATAGTTGTAAATTTGTTGTGTCCATCAGAGGAGGTGAGTTCAGAGTCCTCCTGTGCTGCCATCTTCCCAGCCTCTACTTAGCCTCATTTTAAATCACATCTGTGCCTGAAACCTTATCTAATTCCTCCAGACCAGGAGTTCTCAATTGGTTATGCAACCAATTTCTGATTCCATAGGTCTGGAATGGGAGCTGGGAATTTGCAGTTCTCAAATGTTCCCAAGTAATGAATACTGAGGCTCCTGGTCTAGGGAATCACACTTTGAGAACCACTGGACTGGTGTTTCTTTCTGTTTGCTTCATTCCTTGCGACTGCAGATAAGTATTTCATTACCCAGGCTTGGTGTTCAGTCTTCAAATCCTGGGATAAGCCCCCCTCTGGCTGGTAGCCCCCCTTCCTCAAACTCATATAGGTGGGATGGAGGACAGGAATCAACATGGAACCATTCTACAGGTCACAGTTATGATTCTCTAGTTTCTGAGGCACTTACAGGATCAGATCAAGGCTCCTTTTCCTTTAATTCCTGAAAAGGTGAGGAATTACTCAGGCTAGATGCTATTTGATACTTAGTCTTCCTTTTAGATGTTTCCCTGTTAAAAGGTATGATCCCAGTTCTGAAACTGGTTAAGATACAATTCTTAGAATGATAAGTCTTCACTTTTTGGCAACAAAAGTGTTGCTATTATGCTAATTTTAAGTGGAATCAACTTAGGTGATCTATTTTCAGATTCCTAGAAAGAAAGATATATTCAGGGAAAAAAAGGTATAGCTTTGTACTCTTCACTGTTGCTGGATTTATCTTTTTCTCTACCTTTTTGTTCAATGTGTTTACCACATAGCATTGAAGTGAAAATGGGTGTCAGAGAGAGAAAACGATTGAAGGAAAGTAGTGGCAGGCAGGCAGAAACAGGATTAGCAGAGAAGGAAGGATAAAATACAACTAATGGGAGACTTGAGGACAAAGAAGGGGAGAAGGGAACAGCTGGTGGGAGAAGCAAGGAGGGGAGAAGCCAGAGAGGCAATGGATCGAAAATGAAGCAGTCAGCTTCTTGATGAGAACTGAAGCTCGCTGACTCAATCTGCTTCTCTCCTTCACATTCACCACTTCTGGTCAAGAGCACAGTAATTTGATAGGCAAATACAGTCAGCATGGAGGACCAGGCTAATGTGGCAGACGAGGGAACCTAATGATGCCATAATGGACTAAGAAGGAAAGGAGCAAATGACAACCCACAGGTCAAGGGGACTTGGCAATGACAGAAATTAGCATCTGTCCACCTGATGGATTTCTACTGTTTGCTGAGCCATGGGCTGCCACTGACTTCTCATTGCTTCCTTTTCCCCTCTTCCAGGTGGCATTCCAATGGGGGTGCTGCAGGTATGCCAAAAGCTGTGCCAGGAATACTGTCATTCACACCAGGCAGATCTACCCTGACTTTAGTAACTTCAGGGGATGCTTCTGGCAAAATTTGATCCCTATATAGGCAGAAGAATGAGTGTGTCCACTGTGCCATGATTCAAGAGTGAAAAAGACTGCCTGCCTAGATGTTAAGCTGATTGCCTGCCATGATATCTCAATTCTATTCAGCGAATTAAGACTGTATTTCCAAAATGGTACATGCCAATTTCAAATACGTTATTGCAGAGGGAGTAATAAATTTAGCCAGTGGTAGCCATAGATACATGTGGGGGAATGAACTAGTGATATTTATTGAGCCACTACTTTTGCTAGACAAAACTAAAGAGGTATTTTGTAGAAGAAATTGCACTTGGCATATTTAATAAATCTAATAAATATATTTATTATATAATAAATCTAATCACCATATATCAATATTATATAATGAATTTAATTTAATTAATATAAATTAATTTAAAAATATTATTAGCTACATTATTAATTATTAAATATATTAAATCATATAATAAATTAATCACCACAGCAACCCTGTAGAGTTTATAGGTGAATGAATAGAGTCTCCATTTGGCATTTTTATTCACTCAACATGTATTGACTGCTTACTTTGGCATAGTGTCAAGTCCTGGAGAATATTACTGTATAAGACCTTCATCTCTCCTGCCTCCTTGGAGTTGAGAGCTAGTGAGAGAAAGTGAATTTGAAAGAAGATAATTACCATGTGTGACGAGTGCACTTATGAAGGAAGTGGAAAATATCAAGGGATCGCGTGCAAGGGCAGCAAACACAGACCTAGGAACTAAAGGAACTCCTTGGGGAAAGGTCTTCAAAGTAAGAGTAAGGCAGGGAAAGGGGGAAGTGGGAAGATTGATCCTGGCAGAAGGAACACAGGAAAAGCCCTGGAGATCTAGAGATGCTGAAGGGCAACTGAGAATGATTTTTTTTAAATAATCAAATGTAGAGTACGAGGAAAGAATGATATATTAGTGTCATAGGGCCTGTATGTAGCAGAGCTGGAGTGTGAGCTCAGTATTCCTGGCTCAGTAACCCCGCCATTACCATTCCCTACATTCTTCCTACTTCATCAACTTACTGTGGGAAATTAACAGCAGAGACTTGAAGAATGGGATCAAAAAAGACCTTTGGCATGAAGATTGAAGAAAGGAAAAGAGACAATTCCAGAGGTACTCAAATAAGACAGCCATAGGTAGGATACACCTTGCATCCAGTGGACTTTGATGGTGTGGTTGTTTTGAGTAGGATGAAAACAAGGCAAGAAAAGGAGGGAGGCAGTGGGACCCAAAAGAAAAATTTCACGTTTTCCAAGTTCTATGTAGATCATGTTGCAGCTGATACTGTAGCCCCTGGTGGTATTATTTTCTTCTTCAGAACTGGATGATAGCTAAATCTTTCTGTTTTTTGCCATCACATTCCAACCCACTCATATACACAGAAATGGGTAAGAGGTTAGCAGGCAGCCAGTCTAATCTCTGACCCAGCAGTGTGAAGGTCCTGTCACTAGAAGAAGCATGGCATATTTAGGGAACTGAAGGAAGACCAGCATGTTTGGAGAGCAGTGAAAGAAAGATAGAGCAGCATTTTGGGACAAAGGTGAGAAAGAGGGATGGGTTCATGTTGAGTTTGACAAATTAAGGATTGAAATTTTCCAAAGACAGCAATAGGAAGCCATAGACAGGTGCTATGTAGGGCAAGACTATGATCAGATCTTTATTTAGGATCACTGTGGATATTGTGGAGAGAATAGATTTGGCGGCAGGGGTGGGGGGGGAGCAAGAGTGGGTGGGAGGTAGACAAGATGGGAGATTATTGGAGTGATCTGGGCAAGGGATGATAATAGCTTGAACTAGGGTGGTGGTAGCGTGAAGGGAGCCATGAAGACAGACTGGTGAGATATCCAAGAGGTGGAACTGGCTGGTCTTGGTGATGGATGTGTGCGTGGGATGGTGAGAAGAAAGAGATGGATATTAAGGACAACTCCCAGGTATTCTGACTTTTATAGTTGAGTGCATCTTAATGCCATCACCAAAGTTAAGAGCACTGCTTTGGACTTGGATTTGTGGCAATGAGGAAAGCATTCCCGATGGAGCCAGATTCATTGCCAGAAAACTTTACATGTTAAAAATTTCTTCTTTGTATCCAGACATCTGACGTCTTATAGTTTTTCCATAAAAAAGAGTTTTTAACTCTAGTTCTGCTCTCTGAGCCATGCACAGTGCTGCCATGAGATTCTGCTCTAGGAACTCAATCCTGGTGTCTCTTCTCACTGCAAATACCTGTGTGTTTTGTGGGGGGACTTGTTGGATCTTGAGCTAAGTGTTGCCTGTGATTTATTTTATGCAACACTATCTATTGGATTTCTAGTCCACAAATCTAGGTTTGGCAGTATGGCTTTTACAAAGATGTTAATGTATAGTCCTGGCTTTCAAAGGAATTTTTTGTCTTATTGTGGAGCCAAGAGATGGCTCCAGGAAAAATAATAGCAACAATTCATGGCCTTTCTGTGCACGATTTAAGAAAAGGAGACATGGAGGTCCATGTGGAAGCCCTGTCTCTTCTTTGTATATAGAAAGCACAGTCATCTTTCATGAATAAAATCAGAGGCTTGAAGAGAAAAGATATTTAGAGAAGGAACTATATGGCATGTGCTGGGAAATCAATAGGAGATTTAAAAAACATGGTGAAGACCAGCTTTTCCAACCAAAATTCAACTCTGGAAGTGAACTTTTAAAATTGTCTGTGATAAATCTCAGGGATGAAGGAAAGCAAGGGTATAGGAGAGAAGACCTATATTAGCATGTGGTTTTGTTTTATTCCCAGCACCTAGTCATACCTGTTGGAAGAAAATGAATACTGGAGGTTTGGATAAATGGATGAATAAATGGTGAAATGGATGGATGGATGAATAAATGAATGAATGAACTGAGGTAATTCACTCAAGGGGAGAACTCACATATGGAATCAATCGAGTAGGAGGTATTGAAGGACGAGTTCCCAAGGGTGACAAGATTACCTGTGGGGAGTATCGAGAGGTTGTTAGGGAAGAAAACTATCGACATCTAAATGTGATGGAGGCTACCTTCCTTAATTGAATCCCCAATTTTACAGGAAAGTAGCTATAATAAAAATTCCCCAGACATTGACTTGGAAGATTTTGACATTCCTGACAGCCTATCCTCATTTCAAATGTCAAAAAGGTGAATAACCATACCTGACCATGCAGTTTGTAGTAAACACTCTACTTTCTAATGGTAGGTGTGTGCAACCTTTTGATTTAGATGATCATTTCTGTGCTACTTTCAATCCTTATAATTTTTTTCCCCATTGGAATGCAGTTTCTGAGCTGTTAATAAAGGCCAAGACCTAGATTCTGGCACTTTTCTTCACTTCCTCCTTTTGAAAGACTTTCATTTTTTATTTATCTCTCTTCCCTCCATGGCAAGAACAAGAGTATGAGTAAAGTCAGCCAGTGGACTAATAGAATTCCAGGGAATTAACATTGATATATGACTTACAATATGACATTTTAATTCTAGATTCAGGATTTATTCAAATTCTATTTTCTTTAAAGTAGGAAGAGCAAAACTTTAAGCTGACATCTCCTTGACTTGTGGCATTTCTCTGGTTTCCCTGATAGCACTACTTGCAGCAGTAAATGGGTCAGATGCCACTTTGGAGCAATTTTCCAAATCATCCGTGAGCTCTCTAACTCTGCTAGAAAAATAAATAGAAAATGTCAAACTGAATTTGCTGTCTTAACAAATGCAAAATCCTGCTGACCAAGTATTAATAACTTCTTTTGTTTCCGGAAAGTCTCCTAACCTCTTGAGAGGAGGGGTGGGGGCTTTGTACACTCTAGGTCCCAGAAGCATGCCGATTTAATCTGACTTATGCTCATTCTTGTCAAGGGGTAGGTTAAATGCTAGTATTAACCCGAAGTTTTCCCAAGCAAAATAGAGCATAAAAAATAGCATAACCATGCATGAGAGTAGTTCTTTTTAATTTTTTCCACAAATTGCTCACAGATATTATCTACTTTTATACCAATAATCCATGTGAGATAGGTATGGAAAATAATAAACCTCATTAAGTAGATAAGACAAGTAAAAATATTTTTATGTTATTTGAAAATTTATACAGTACTACTTTCATATATCTAACCTTGTGTTATCCTTGCAACAAAGTTAAGGGAAGTGGGCGTCAGATAAAAACCAAGAAATTAAAGAAATGATTTGCTTACAGTTTCAGATGACCATTTCTGCTGGCTCTCCACATCTAGGCAGTGCTAGCAGATGTTTATGGAGAGTCTGCCATGAGCCAGGCACTATAGTAAGTGCTGTACACACGTTAGCTTATTTCTATCCTTCCAACAACCAATCACTCTCCCTTTTTATTGCCACAAAAACTGGAGCTCTTTGAGAGTGAACTTGTCTATGTCACGCAAAGTCTTGGAACTCAGAGTTGATGTCCTTGCTCCCAAAGTCCAAATTGATATCAGTACTTATTTGAAGCCCCCTCACCCCACCTTCTATTGTTAATACAGTTTCTGAATTAGTTTAATTTTCTCTCTAGCAGTCCTATCACTCATTTGGTCTGGGTGATTGTGGTAGACTCAGCAAGGACAACAGGATGAAGTCCTCTATTTTGGCAGAGGCAGTGAAAATCGTCAGCTCATGAGAAATATTTATGAATGTTTGTGTTTATTGACATAATCCCCGAGCTGCATAAACCCAGGGAGCTCATTGCTTGTGTTTAGTCATCTGAACAATGAGCTGATGTCTTAGAGATTTAGCTTTGCAACTGCATCCCATGGGCACTTCAAACTTTTGATAGACTTCCTATCATTTTATGGTAGAACTCTCTGTGATTATGGTCATGTTCTATGTTTGCACTGTTCAGTAAGGCAGTTTCTTACTACATGTGGTCATTGAGCACTTGAAATATGGCTAATACAACTGGGGAGCTGATTTTTAAATTTAATTAATAAAAATTTGGATTGAAATAGCCATATGCGTCTGGTTGCTACGATATGCGATGGTGCAACTTTAAAGGAAATGTCTATGACACAAGCATCAAGTCTGGCCTTACACCTAATAACCATAGTAGTCCAGTAAGAAAAATTTATCTTTTCCCCTTATTCTTTGAAACATGGTGGAATAGAGTAGAACATTTTATTCTCGCCTCTCATTGAAGAGCTAGAATTCTTCATAGTAGTAGAATTTCACCAGATTTCAGAAAGTGTGAGTGAGGAATATTCCATTCCTTGTAGAGGCAAAAAATTTAGGAGAATAATAAAGTATAAAAATCCTTTGAAGGTAGAGACCATATCTTAGTTTCCATTGTGTCTTTTGCAAATAGTCATGTGCCTGATGATAACGATTATTAATAAAATAAGTAGTACTTATTGGGTGCTTATTCTATGCCAAGCATTGTTCTGGGTGGTTCATATAATAACTTATTTAATCCCCACAACCACCCTAAAAGTAGTTACACTTATTGTCTTTATTTCACATAGTTGGCTTACAGACTATTAAATGAAGTTTTTTTTTTTTTATTTTTTAACTTCTCTCTTTCTCTTTTGTACCAGCATGTCAGCATCAGCCATCAATGTTTGCCAAGTGCCTAGTAAGTTCTAATTTCTGGCATAAGTCAGGGCCATCACATTGCACAACATGGGGGTATCATTCACATGGTCATCCCTGTGAATGACACCCCCTGAAGTAGTGCAGAGGACAGGCTGGGCTGTCCAAAAAGCTTAGCTAAAGACAGTTTTCCTCCTTCTTCACTGAGTTTCTATACGCTGTGATCACATTGGAGCACACCCAAACAGAGAAGGATACCATGTCCTACAAGATTCATTGTAAGGAACTACTTTCTAAGAAATAAAATTTCCCGTAATTGAGTGGGCTATTTGAGAGATGATCCCCCATCACTGGAGATAGTCACAATAACACATAGGTCAGTCTTTAACCCCATAATTCTCTAATATCAAAATGGTGAGGCAACATGAGAACAGCACGGGTTTTGGGTTTGACAAACCAGAGTTAAATCCTTAGCTCTACTACATTGCTAAGTGGTGACTCTCTGAGGGTCTGTTTCCTAGTTGCAAAAGGGAATGATTTTTTTCAAAGGGTTGTCATGGGTATTATACTGAGTAAATAAAAGGGAGAACCTAGTACTTGCTAACTGGTGGGGATTTCATAAATAGTAGCTATTATTTTTGTTACAGACAGTATTTTTCAACAGGTATGTGGGGCTACAGATCCTCTCCTCAAGGATCTTAATAGGGGAAATGACATAAACATAAATAACTACTATATAATAGGACAGTTACATGTGATGGTTATTCAACAGCAAAAAAGAGATTACCTTCTGCAAATTATCAGGAAGAATTTCTCAGAAAGCAATGATGGGTTGGACAGCAGAAGCCTTTCAAACTGTAATTTTCATCAAATAAATAAATAAAGCAAATAATGTTCTGGATCTTGGCTGTTGGAAATTAGTACTACACTAGTCCTTTTAAGCTTTCTGCTTGCAATTCCTGCAGTATGGAGGACTTTCTATACTCTTTGCTCTTCTGGCCAAAAAGTTATAAGCACCCTTATTGAATTCCTTCCTGCTTGAATGATTTTTGTTTCCTTGACTGATGCATTGTGGTTTTGGATAGTGAAACTTGGGGATTCCAACGTCAATATTCCAGGAGCAGACCAGGGATGTCAAGGATCTCTCTCCAACTTGTAGAAATCTTTACACAGAATTTTGGAGTGCTGTGGATCATGGCTTCTGAAGAGTGTCATGTTGTGCTAGCAATAAATTTTTTATCACTTTTGTTTTTTTAACTCACCCAGTGTCCTGGAACTGGTTTTCTACATTCAAACTCAAACCATCTACAAACTCTGTTTCTGGGTTATGGTTACTTGGGGCTAGGATATTTGCCATCCCATAAATGGTAAGTTTGTATTTATTGAGTACCACTAATGTATTCAATAGAAAAAGAGCCACTATTTGTAGATGTACCAAACAAAACCCAGCAGTGTTTCCATCTAGGAAGCGCAGGAACAGCTCTTCAGTTTTCCTGCCTAGACACATCACAAAATATGGTCCTAACGAGGGATGATGAATCCATTGGGTACCAATGGACCTGGTATTAATGTCAGGTTATGCAGCCCTCCAGGGTTGCAGCAATGACAATGAATTTAATGGTATCTTCTGAAAAAAGCAGTTCAATTCAGTAACTGCTGAAATGTGTGTCACCTGTTTATTACGGTGTCTTTTATCCCTTGGGACCTTTGCCAGCATATTTAAAAAGTTAAATTTGAGATCACTATGCAATATTCACTAGTAACAAATGTGTTCCTTTTCAGACAATGATTAACAGACATAAAGAATTGTTAGCTGGGGGAAAAGTTTGCATATTCTTTATGGATTTTCAAAAAGCATTTTCCCAAGCCTGGCAGATCAACTGTTAATGGAATTTGTGGGAAAAATCAAAGCTGGATATGAATCACTGTATCAATCCATCAAACATTTCACAAAGAGACAGTAGGCATCAAAAAAAAAAAAAATAACAAAGGCAAGTGGTAGCCTCTCTTGCCTTTTAAAATGAATACAATAGAAGTTGTTTATTTGCTGGGACAACATAAACATCCAGATCTTTCATTTCACAAATTTTTCTCCATCACTTAGATCCACAGGCTATGGCTTTGATCAGTTGGTACAGAATTATTGTATTATAAGATCATAGTTTAAAAAGTTAACCTCAATTTAAAATAATTAAGACAAAATTCTTTTACACTTCACCCCACAGTTAAACAAATTCATCATCTACATGCTTCTTAAAGGATCTTAAAAATCTATGATCTCTAGGATGTCACAGATGCTTAGTAATCTTCCAAATGAGCAGAGACTTTCGGAAGGTGCTGACGACTCCAGATAAAAGTGATTGCTAAATGGGGAATTTCCAAACCTAGGAACCTTGTCGTTGATTAGGTCTTTAGACACAGCTCTAGGATGTCCAGACGTAGATTTGGAGTCTCTCAGCCCATGAACAGCTAACAAAAGAGACATGTCCTGAATACTATACACTGCTGAGGCTTGCTCACTCACCAGGTATTCATTCATGCCCTGCTGTGAATCTATCGTGATTTTCCCAGGTGTAAAGCCCAGATTACTCTGTAAACTTTAGTACATGTTTCTGTGAGAAAAGCAAGTCTCGAACAAGAGTATGTAAGTTTTCTTTTAAGAAATACTAAAAAGTATTCTTTCTGGTTACTGTTATACAGAGGCAAATTCTAGAACCCAATCATGAAATGCATGTGTTATTGAATATAGAGGAATCCATTAGTGTGTGTTCTTTATGTCAAGTTCAGATACTCCCTTTTCTTTTTGCTCTTTCTCTCAGCACATATCAGGGACTCAGCCCTCCCATCCAATTATCATTTAAAAGGATTTTGCTTTCCCAAGTTGGAATTAAGAATGAGACAGGGTAAGACTGTATACTTCCCCCATCTTCTTGCTACTCCCAAAGGCATGCACTGTTTTCCTGCTGATTGCTTTCGCGAGGTGGCCACAATCTACCTACCAAATTACAAAGTGATGAGGAAAAGACTTACCCAAGATTATTATACTCAGCCAAGCTTAAGTCCTTATAGAAAGGAAATAGGCAGGCATTTTCAAACAAGAGTGGATTCAGACAATATAGCTCCCTTGAGCCTTTCTTAACACATACACACACAGAAGATAATGGAATAACTCCAAAAGAGGTATAAGTGGAGAAGTTTGAACAAAGGCTCTGATGATACTAAGGACTGAATCCATTATAAAATAGATCTAAATCTGTTATGTCTTTCTCTTTCTAGTTAGCATGATTCTTACTCCACAAACTTAGCTATGCAAAAATGCTACATTACTCAATTTTCTTAAGTAATTGACTGCAAGGAGCTATGTTGCTTGGATGGTGGGAAATTCAATGTCGATTATTTTATTTTATTTTTTTTGTTGCTTTGTTTAATTGTAACTTGAGCATGCCACGTGCAGTGTTCTGCACCTTCCTTTTTAATTTTTTTATTAAGAATATTTTAGAGTAGTTTTAGGTTCATAGCAAAATAGCAAGGTACAGAGATTTCCCATGTACTCCCTGCCCCCTACACATGCATAGTCTCCTCCATTGTCAGCATCCCCCACCAGAGTGGTATATTTGTTACAATTGAAGAACCTCCATTAACACATCATAATCACCCAAAGTTCATAGTGTACTTTACATCTGCCTTGTTGTACATTCCACAGGTTTAGACAAATGTATAATAACATGTATCCATCATTATGGTGTCATACAGGGTATTTTCACTGCCCTAGAAATCCTCTATGTTTTGCCTCTTCATCCTGCCCTGCCCCCAATCCCTGGCAATCACTGATTTTTTTAGTCTCCATAGTTTTGGCTTTTCCAGAATGCCATATAGTTGGAATCATACAGTATGTAGCCTTTTCAGATTGTCTTCTTTCACTTAGTAATATGCACTTGTTTCCTTTGTATCTTTTCACAGCTTGATAGCTCATTCCTTTTTAGCATTGAATAATATTTCATTGTCTGGATGTAACACCTTTTGTCTGTTTACCTACTGAAGAATATTTTGGTTGCTTCCAAGTTTTCCAGTTATGAATAAAGCTGCCATAAACCTCTGTGTACAAGTTTTTGTGTGAAAGTAATTTTATTTTAATTTTGTGTATTAGGCACAGGGATGCTGGGAGATTCTGAGGTGATTAGGGAATTGCTCTCTCAGTTTAAATCCATCTGATTCACCAGTGATTCCCTTACTGTTCAAGCTTACTTCATCGTTTTTTAAAAAATTATTTTATTGGGGTCATATTGTGTAAATTTCAGGTATATATCACCATATTTCAGTTTCTCTGTGGACTGCATCATGTTCACCACCAACATTCCAGTTTTTATCTGGCACCATAATATGTGCCTCTTTACCCCCTTTGCCCTCCTCACATCCTTCTTCTCCTCTGGCAACCACTAATCAATTCTCCTTATCTATGTGTTTATCTTCCACATATGGGTGAAATCATACGGTATTTGTTTTTCTTTGTCTGACTTATTTTGCTCAGCATAATACCGTCAAGGTCCATCCAGGTGGTTGCAAATAACACAATTTTGTTGCAAATGTGGCACAATTTTGTCTTTTTTATGGCTGAGTAGTATTCCATTGTACACATATACCACATATTTATTCATTCATCTGTTGATGGGCACTTGGGTTGCTTCCATGTCTTGGCTATTGTGAATAATGCTGCAGTGAACATAGAGGTGCATATATCTTTTTGAGTTATTGATTTCACGTTCTTTGGATATATACACAGAAGTAGAATAGCTGGATCATGTGGTATTTCTATTTTTAACTTTTTGAGGAATCTCCATACTGTTTTTCATAGCGGCTGCACCAGTTTGCATTCCCACCAGCAGTGTATGAGGGTTCTCTTTCCTCCATATCCTCTCCAACATTTGTTATTTCCTGTCTTCTTAATTATAGCCATTCTGACGGGTGTGAGATGATATCTCATTGTAGTTTTGATTTACATTTCCCTAATAATTAGTGATGTTGAACATCTTTTCATATGCCTGTTGCCCATCTGTATATCTTCTTTGGAAAAATGTCTGTTCATATCCTCTGCCCATGTTTTGATTGGGTTGTTCATTTTTTTGTTGTTGAGTTGTCTGAGTTCTTTATATATTTTGGAAATTAACCCCTTGTCAGATATATAATTTGGAAATTTTTCTCCTAGTTGGTGGCTTGTCTCTTCATTTTGTTCATGGTTTCCTTTGCTTTGAAGAAGCTTTTTAGTCTGATGTAGTCCCATTTGTTTATTTTTTCTTTTGTTTCCCCTGCCTGAGTAGACATTGTATTCAAAAAGATACTGCTAAGACTGATGTCACAGAGTGTACTGCTTATATTTTCTTCTAGGAGTTTTATGGTTTCAGGTCTTCCTTTCAAGTCTTGAATCCATTTTGAGTTAATTTCTGTGTATGGTGTAAGATAATGGTCTACTTTCATTCTTTTGCATGCAACTGTCCAGTTTTCCCAGTAGCATTTATTGGAGAGACTTTCTTTTCTCCATTGTATGTTCTTGGTGCCTTTGTCAAAGATTAGCTGTCCATAGATGTGTGGTTTTATTTCTGGGTTTTCAATTCTGTTCCATGGATCTATGTGTCTGTTTTTGTGCCAGTACCATGCTGTTTTGATTACTATGGCTTTGTAGTATATTTTGAAGTTGGGGGTTGTGATACCTCCAGCTTTGTTCTTTTTTCTCAGTATTGCTTTGGCTATTCATGGTCTTTTGTTGGTCCATGTAAATTTTAGGATTCTTTTTTTTGTTTGTTTCCATCAAGAATGTCACTGAGATCCTGACTGAGATTGCATTGAATCTGCAGATTGCTTTAGGTAATAGGGACATTTTAACTATGTTTGTTCTTCCAATCCATAAGCATGGAATATCTTTCCATTTCTTTATATCTGCTTCGATTTCTTTCAATAATGTACAAAATCAACATACAAAAATCAGTTGCATTTCTATACACTAACAATGAACTAGCAGAAAGAGAAATCAAGAATACAATCCCATTTACAATCACAACAAAAAGAATAAAATACCTAGGAATAAATTTAACTAAGGAAGTGAAAGACATAAACACTGAAAACTATAAGACATTATTACTTCGTTTGTTTGAAGTCAGAATTCCTGCTAATGAGATGAGAATCTTTGTAAGGGCTGTGAGCTCATAAACACACCCTGGCATAGTTTCTAAGATCCTACCAACTACCTTCAACTGTAAACTCTATGAGGGTGTAACTTCTAATCTGTTTTGTTCATTGATGTATCCCCAGCACGTAGACCAGTGCCTGGCACATAGTATGTGCTAATAAATTAACATATGACTTCATGTATGAATGATTGCTACCCGGGAGAGGGAGATGCATTTCTGCTACTTAGTTCCCAAGAGTCCTGAGGAATCACCCCCTGGCTGGTGCTCTCTTTTCCTGCTCCCATTCCACCTCTTCTCTCCCAATCCTCCTCCAGACTTTCACCCTTTCATATTTTCAAAATTTTCTTCAATGAACATATATTACTTTTATAATTGGAAATAATGAGATAGATGTGGAGATATATACATATATATATATGCTTTATAGAGGGGCTGCAATCTGTGATAATTCAAAATAATCCAAAATTCTCGTTTGCAAAGTGAGCCATGAAAGGGACAGTTGGGCAGTAAAGTTGAAACCTCTTCTAGGTTATAGATTATGTAAGTGGGAATGTTCAAAAACAAACCCCAAACCTCAGGGGCTTGACAAAACAAAGCTTTGTTCTCATTCAAATTACAATCCAATTAGACTGATGGTGTGCTCTACCTTCCAGTCATACAGGCTCCTTTGCCCTCAAAAGCCAGATGAAGTTGGATGAGTTATAAGGGAGAAGGAGGTGTCAGGGACAATGAACAGGTTGTTGACCTGTGCATCTGAGTGAATGACATTTGTTGAAACAGGTACCTTTGAGGTGACCAAGTGGAACTGTCAAGGAGATGGCTAGTAGCATCTCCAACTACAGCTCAGGTCCCAGGAAACCCAGGTCCGGCACCAGCCTGCCCGGCTTACTCAAATCCAAAACTTAGAGTGGTTCCATGAGCTAGGTACTAGTCTGGCCCGTTTTTCCGCTGCTTTCACATGGTTTAGTTATAGAAAGGAAGAAGAATGAGGAGATATATATATATCCAGGCTCCTGGAAAATCTGGCATCAGATTTGTAGAGTAGTGGTTCACATAGTATGGTTACTGGACCAGCAGCAATAGCATCCGATGGGATCTTGTTAGGAATGCAAATTATTGGGCTCCGCCCAGACCTGCTGAATCAGAAATTCTGGGACAGGGGCCCAGGAATCTGTGTTCTAACAAGCCCTCCAGCTGGTTCTGAGTTAATTAAAGTTTGAAAAACTGCTGTCCTAGATAATCCATGAGGAAGCTCTTATGAGATCCTTGGTGATTTCTTCTTGTGTCCATTCATTCATTCAAACACAGTCTGAGTGCCAACTGTGTACCAGCCACTGCTGGATGTTCATGGATAGGACTGTCACTCTTTGTTCATAGTCTCCACTCCTCAGGACCCTCCTGGCATAATTTCCATGATCATCCAGGGGAGACGTTCTTGTGGAATGTAAATCAGGTTTAATATTTGCTGAAATTAACAGGTTGAGAAGTAAATCTGCTACAAAACCTGCATCTAACGCATTCTAAATAAAATGCAATGAATTCTGCATTACTCACCATTCATTTTTATTATTATCTTCATTAACATTTTGCCTAAAGATCAACTGTTTAGATTTCAAGTTCTACGAAAGCAGATAACGTCTCTAAATTTTATAAACTTAGAAAAGTCGCGTAAGTTAAATTGATGTTACCTGTGAAAAGAAAATAAATTAAGCAAAATTGACTATTCTCATAAGCTTTTCCCACCCTCCCCCACAGCTATAGTTAGTAAAATGACAATAAACGTGTAATAGAGTGAGTTCTTGAGAAATGAATTGGCGCCTCGTTTTGTAATGAACTTTTACTCTCTCTTCCTCACAGAAAAGGCAGCCAAAATGTTGTCTTCTTGATTTCTGGGCTTGCTTGGTACAAGGGTAGTTAGCAATTTTTTAGTGTTTCTGGGAGAAAAAGAAGTTGCCACACTTTGGAGACATCCCCAGACAACATTTTTGCAAACTATTCTTGCAAAGTGTGCTCTGTGGAGCGCTTGCTTCCCAAACACTCGAAGTACCTGTGTTTTTTTTTTTTTTTTTTTTAATAATCTTTTTATTTATTTATTTTTGTGAGGAAGACCAGCCCTGAGCTAACATCCGTTGCTAATCCTCCTCTTTTTGCTGAGGAAGACTGGCCCTGGGCTAACATCCGTGCCCATCTTCCTCTACTTTATATGGGACGCCGCCACTGCATGGCTGACAAGCAGTGCGTCGGCCAGCGCCCGGGATCTGAACCGGCGAACCCTGGGCTGCCAAACGCGGACGTAACCGCTACGCCACCGGGCGGCCCCGAAGTACCTGTGTTTTAACACAACTCTTTGAGGTTTGAGAAAAATTGGTCTGACTCAACAGGGCTGGATCATTTGGAAAAGTTAGGAGGTAAGGTTGGTGCTTTGAGAGGAGTAGGGATTGGCCTGACCACGGAGAAAGAGCGTGAGATTTCAGGAGACTAAGCACCCTAGACCATTAACAATGGTGACTCCGTGAAAGGCTATGCTCTAACAACTTTGCCTAGGATTTGAGATTTTTAGTAAAGATGCCTGTGGCAAAGTTTGGCACAGAAGGAATATATGGTTCCAGGCAGGTGTGTTCAAATAGATGAGCATGGCTTGAACAATGACCACTTTTCTGTGAGACAAAAATGGGGTCCAGACCAGGTCTCTGCCATGTTTTCTTTGCATTGTGTGAGCCTAAGGTCTTGGTACAACCTAAGAGTGAGAGAGTGAGCCATAAAAAGTGACTGATTTTGAACTTCCCACTACCTTTTAGAGTAAGATTTCAAACTTAGCTTTGATTTGATTTAGAGAAAAAAAGTATTTTTTGTACTTTGTCTTGGAGTAATTCATGAATTTGTTCAAAATATTTATTTTTATTCTGCCTTCTGACATTCTTTAGATTAGTGTTCTGTCATTTTTGGCAAACTCATTTCATCCTGTTTTGGATTTCTACCATCTCCTTTCATACCTTAATTTTGCACATTTTCTCAAGTGAAACATTAAGTTCAGGTCTTTCTTTCCATAGCAATACAATACTTTATATAAAGGGAACCAAGCAATGGAGATGGCTAGGCTACTTTTAGAATTCATATTATGTAGATTGGCATTTGCAGTTAGCAGACTCTCGATGCCTCACGATATCGCTCGTATGCATTCAGGCCCAACTTCTAAAGACAAGCACTTATTTTTATTTTATTTTTTATTTGCCTGAGGACTTTCTCTGCTACTAAGTCCCACTTATCCCATGCCCCAGGCAAGATGAAAGTGTGTGAAATCAACACCTCCTCCTGCCCCCAGCAGCTCTCACCCAAGATCAATAGGAGTTAGTATAAAAATACCCTTGGCTCCATCACTCTGTAGGTAGGGTATCTCTCCTGCACACAGTTATGTATTCCCAGTAGGATTAAGTTCCAGCCAACCACAGAGATAACCTACTTAATAATGGACACTTTCTTGGGTCCCTTCCTCTCTCTCTCTTACTTTCCCGCTTCCATAATGGATTTCCTGGTATCACCTCCCAAATGAACTATTTGCACTCTAATTCTTGTCTCAGGGTCTTCTCCTGGGAGCACCTAAACTATGAAAACGCGTGCCCTTAATTTTGGGTTATTGAACCATCAGGGCTCTTTGGTTTGTGTCCAAAATTTCAAAAATGAAGAAAGGGTTCAGTCCTTGTCACTCTTGTGGGCATGAACATGAAGTCTTATAGGAAGAATAATTGTTAAGTAATTTGGTCTTACTGTTCATTTTTTGATTTACTAATTTGTAATTAAACAGAGAGAACAAAATTTTTATTCTCTGAAATACAAATATCGAGTGCCTACTGAATACACAAAATTGTGCTAGGTAACATGGAAGATACAGAAACTTTGGCTTAGAAGTTCATGTCACCCATCATGACAAAAGGATGTATGCTTCATGTAACCTAATGTAAATCCCCAGGACCATGGGATTCCTGTGTGGGCACAAGGAAATAGTCTTTGAGCTCTGGCTTTAGTTATGGAAGGATCTGGGGACAGGTCAATAGTTTAGGAGAGGAGATGAAAAAGCAATAATGATAGAAAAATGTAAACATCATGAGCAGATTTTGTGTTAAATGTCAGTTTAAGGGACTGAAATTGATATGGAAAACAATTTTCTGAAAAAAAAGTGGATTGTTTTTATATTTAGCTAGATCAGAAAGCAAGTGCCATTCAAACCTTTAAAATCTGGCAGTAGGTAAATTAGCACTGTTTAATTTCTTTGTACTATATTTAAAACAGTGTCAGCATGTTCCAATGGAATTAATGCTAACAGTGGGTAAAAGAACAGAGCCCAATTTGGTGGTTGATTCAGAACACTGAGCATCCATCTTTTTCTCTAGAGGAGATCAATTGAGATGGTGTATTGTGGAGAAGCAGAAAAAATATCTCCCGCTTCTTTGTTTTACTAAATTAATCCTCTTTGCAAAGAAAGAGGTGGCTGCCTGCATTGTTAATGGGATGCAGTGCATTTCTCCTCCATGTCCCTGGCAGAGAGCAAGTCTGCTCAACAGTGACCAGAAGTCATCCTGTTGATTGATTTTACTAATTGAAGAACTTATCTGCTTCTCTAGACACTCTGGGCTGAAGGATAAACAATCACTAAAATAGTTTCCAGTTAAAGTAGAATGGCACCCTTTCTTCTTTTTCTTTTCCCTTTTCAATCCTTGCCATTTTTTTTAAGAACCACTCAATTGGTTTTAGTCCAGGCAAGAGTCCCTTAGGCAAATGCAAACTACAAAGTAATTGACACCATGTAGTACTTGAGACCTAGGGATTTTGAAATTAGCAGTGACATATTTGACTCTTTGGCTTGGAAGTAAGAAAATCCAGTCTCTTATTTTGGGATTTGTCACATACTTATTGTGACAAATCTTGAGAGAGTCACTTATACCCCCTCCCGAGCCTGATTCCTGGATTCATATATTACCAAATTCCTATTTAGGAGTACTAAAAATCTAAATTCATCTAGGACCTAAGATTCTTGTTTGTAACTTAATATACCTTCTTAGGATTAAACTGCCATTTGTAAATAACTGTTCAGGATGCCACCTCCTTAGATAAAAATAGATCTCATTTTAAAAGCCTCCCAGAGAATTAAATTCATCCCTACAAAAATAGATCTTTGTTTAACCACCACGATGTTTAGTAAATTGTCTCATCTTACTTCCCAAGCTGCAGAGAGTGGGAGAAGAAAGGAAGAGGCAAGACAAACCATGACTCCAGAGGGCAGCTCTGTGTTAATCCTAAGGTTGGTGGTTGAGAGGTGGTGGAGAGGGCTTGGTGGGTGTGACCAGAAGTAACACCAATTATTGAAACTGGTGATAAAGTCTACCAAAATTCAATTCAAGATTTCCAGATGTCAAGTTCTAAATTTCAACTCCCACCATGTCCCAAATGGAACCAGATGGCAATATTGACAATTTTAGGGTAGGATTAGGAGAGGAGGAAGCAGATATAGGCAACTGATAAATAGCATAGGTCTGGCCCCAGATTTTACTGCAGAAATGTCAAATAATGAGTGGTCATATTGAAGGGATTAAAATCTGAAAACAATTCCAATCCTAAAACTACAGAGGATATTAGTAATAAATTTCCTTACAAAACAGCTATGCCCACTTCTTCTGTGGTAGACCCTGAGTGACACACCCTCTGAGCCCCCTACCTCCTGGGGATGGACTTCATCTCTCAGTTGAGTGCTGCCCTCAGTTATCAGCCTCTTTAAGAGATGGACTCAGCTGTTGAGAGCTGCCCTATCCAAGTTCATGCCCCATTCTCAGGGTGGTCCACCTCCAGTGACTGATGAGTGTGGGGTATCAAGGTGTTTAAGGTTAGTCTTATTTTATAAACACTTTGCTTTCCAAGATTATAAGGATATCTCTCATATTTTGTTATAAAATTTTAAAGTTTTATTTTTAATTCATCTGGAATTGATTTTATATAGTGTGAAGTAAGGATTAATTTCTTTTTATCCCCCATATGGATAATCAGTTGTTCCAGTCCTAGTCACTGCCTCTCTGAAAGCAAGGCCACCTCTATTAAATATCAAGTGTCCATACATGTGTTAGTTTGTTTTTGGGTTTTGTGGATTTTTTCCCACTGACCTGTTATGTCTGTCTCCATTCCAATACCAATCACATTAATTACAGCCTTAATTACTATAGCTTTGAATTAACCTCCTTACATGGTAGATGAATTGGCCCTGCTCTTTCCTTTTTCAGTGGCTTTTTGACTATTCTAAGTCTTTGCACTTATAAATAAAATTTAGAATGAGCTTGTCAAGTTCCATTAAAAATTCTATTGGGACTTGACAGGAATTAATTTAGAGCTTGAAATACAGCTGGAGAGAATTGACAACTTTACAATGTTGTCTTCCTATTTATTGACATAATATGTCTCTTCAATTATTTTGGTCTTCTGTAATGTCTTTTCATCAGCTTTGTAATTTTCTCCTTAAAAATCTTGTATGTTAGTTAGATTTATCCTTATGTTACTTATATTTTTTGAGCTGCTATAAATGATTATGTTTATTATCACATTCTTTTGTTTTTTTACTGATGTCTAGAAATAAAACTGGTTATTGATTTTATATTTTTTCACTTTGCTGAGCTCACGAATTTTCATACTATGTCTATAGATTCTTTTGGTTTTTTTTATAGACAAGAATATTATCTGTGAACACCAGGAGTTTTTCTTTTCAATTCCTATATCTTTTATTTATCTTTCTTATTCTCTTGTGTGAGATAAAAATTTCAGTACAATGTTTAATAGAAATGGTGATAGTGCACACTCTTGATTTTAAAGGAGATGCTTCGAATATTTTTCCATTAAGTTGGTATCTTGGAGGATTTTTTTTCTACATATTGTTGAACACACTAAGAAAATTCCCCTTTATTTATAAATCAATAGGAGATTATAGCTTGAATGAATGTTGAATTTTATCAAAGGCTTTTTCAGTAGCTATTTAAATAATTATTTGGTTATCTCCCTTTATTGGTTAAAGCAATAAATTATGTTAACAGATTTGTCTGATGTCAGACCAACTTTGAATTCCTGGAAAAAGCCCAATTAAATCATGATAAATTGTGTTTTTGTAAACATTGTTAAAATTTAACTTAGGCTTTTCATATGTGAGCTTTGAAGCTGCCCTGCAGAAATAGCATGGACCCTCACCAAAATTTAGTTCAGTAGCAGCAGAGACTGATGATGATGCGTTTCAGGTATCAGTCCATCAGGAGTGAATTGCAGTTAAAAATTTGACTCCATCCTTTGATGTTTGGTTTTTGACTTGTGACAGCATTTAAGTCTCATCTCTCCCTCTCCCCCTTCTGCTCTGAATCTGGGCAAGCTGGTAATAAAGCTTGGGGGCTCCTTCCTTTGGAGCAGGTAGGAGATTCAAACAATGCAAGCCTCTGCCTCTGTAGGGGAACTCTCACTCTGCCCCACGCCTTAGCCATAGTAAAAACTCCAAGCCAATCTCCTTCCCTGGCTCTCTCAAGCCATTTTTAAACCAGCTGGGGAACCTGCCTTGTCCTCACCCAAAAGCCTCATTATGTGAGTAATAAACCTTTTTATATCCTGTTGGTTGTGTGGGGCATCACCAATCTTTAGATGTGAAAAAAATTTTGAGTTGGAGTCCATCCTGCATCCATAGTTTGGCCATAAAGCAATGTGCTAATAAATGAGATTGGACTGTGATTTTACTTATGCTATCTTCACCTGGTTTGAGTATCAAGGTTATACTGGACTTATTAAATGAGTTGAAAATGAAAAAATTCTTTCTAGGGAAGAGTTTATGTAAAATTAGACTTATCTGTTCCTTAATTTTTGGTAGAACTCACCTGTAAAACCTGGGTAAGAATATTTTATGGGTATTTTCTTAAACTGTGGATTTAATTTCTTTAATGATTTTACAGTGATTCAGATTTTCTATTCTTTTTCAATCTGAGAAAATGAGAAAAAACCCAATTTTCCTGGCTTATAGTGTGGGATGGTTGTGGTGGTATGGAGTAGAGGTAGAAGGGACAAGGGAACTATCTGGGGTCTTTTTTATAAGGACACTAATCCCATTCAGGAGGACTCCACCCTCATGACCTAATCACCTCCAAAGCCCAGCTTTTTTCAAAGATGTTTTGTAATTTTTTGGTGTACAAGTCTTATATATCTTATGTTAAATTTATTCCCACATATTTTATATTTTTTATTTTTTTGTGAGGAAGACTAGCCCTGAGCTAACATTCCTTGCTAATCCTCCTCTTGTAAAAAAAATTTTTTTGCTGAGGAAGACTGGCCCTGTGCTAACATCTGCGCCTGTCTTCCTCTACTTTATATGGGATGCTGCTGCAGCGTGGCTTGACAAGTGGTGCATTTGAACCTGCGAACCCCGGGCCACTGAAGCAGAGAGCATGAACTTACACCACTGGGCCGGCCCCATATTTTATTTTTTGATGATATTATAAATAGAATTGCTTTTTAAATTTCATTTTTGGATTGTTCATGCTAGTATATAGAAACACAATAGATTTTTGTATATTGACGTTGTATCCTGCAACCTTCCTTTTAGTGAGTTTCTTAGGATTTTCTATGTACAATGTCATGTTATCTGAAAATAAAGACAGTTTTTACTACTTTTTAAAGTATAGGTGTTTTTTCTGAAAGTTATTGATTTTTGATTTAATTTCTTTAATAGATACAGGCCTGTTCAGATTATTTTTTTCTCCTTCTGTTTTGGTATTGTGTATCATTCAAAGAATTGGCACATTTCATCTAAGTTGTCAAATTCGTGGGCATAGAATTATTCACAGTTTTCCTTTCTTATCTTTTTAATGTTCATGGGATCAGTAGTGATGACCCTTCTTTAATTTCTCATATGTGCATCTCTCTTTATTCTTGGTTTAGTCCTGGTTTCTTCCCTCTTTATTTCTTGGTTAGTCTCTCTAGAGGCTTCCCAATTTCATTGATCTTAAAGAACCAGCACTTGACTTTGTTGATTTTCTCTATTGTTTTCAACTTCATTTTTTTGCGTTAATTTTCATAGTTATCTCCTTGCTCGAGGCTTAATTGAGCATTGCCTCCTCTTTTAGCATGTCAATTATACTTCCTTAAAAATTGTTTTAGTGTTTGCCCTATAGTTCCCAATGTAAGTGAAAACTTTTTCTCCAGGTAGTAAGCTGGGGCAATTTTAGGGCAAATATCGTTTACGTCTCATCTCTGGATACTAGTATCCTATGTTGCTTGAGGTCCAGTGTTTTGGAAACTCTTGCTTCATATATTTTTTCTGGTGTATTTTTAAAAAATTATTTTAGCTGGGAGAGTAAATCCAATACCTTTTACTCTATCTTGGGTAGAAATAGAAGTTTGTTAAGAGTATATATCAGCTTCAAATTAACACATTTTTGTTGCTTATGCCTTAGTAAACTTTGTCTTCCATATGGAAATGAATTTGAGAAACTCCTAGTTATACATCAGCCTCTGATGCTCATGGACTCAATCCATGTGCTTATTTCAAGTTCACAACGGTATGAAACCGTTCAAGCTTGCTTTAGGTACAGCTGAAGTTCCGTACCCTGTGATGGTACATATTCTTGCACTTCAACAATAGACTGAAAATAAACAATGATAACACAGAAATTGTAAAGGTGAAGAAGCAGAACTTGGGTTACCTCAATTATGTCATTTTATGTAATAACTTGGAGTTTTTATTTGTGTTTAAAATTTAGACGAGTCAAATAGCATATGGACTGTAGGGATAATATTTTTGCTTGGCAAGTGCAAATTTTAGTTCATATATGAAATATTTTACTTATTTTGACTAGTATATTTTAAATTAAAATTTAGTATTTTTAAGTTACTCTTTTCAAACTAAGGAACAAATGAAAATATTATTGCTTATGATTTCGTGATTATTCATGAAAAGAACTGTCATTTAGAAGAGGGAAATGTTTGAAAAATAATACACTATAGTTGTCAAATATACAAGGTATGCCACTGTGTAAAGGGCAAGTCCAGTTAAATCACTGCACTTAACGAAGTCCAAAGCCCTGGCTTCCCACTAAGTGTTTATAGTTTATTTAAAATCTTATAAGTAAGAAAATATTTTATCAATAAGGAGCCATTTCTGTCATAACCAATACTAACTGGCAACAAATCTGACATTCTATCTTTATCAGGTTTCCAAGGAACCCATCTAGGAAGTTAGCTCAAGATCAAATTTATCCACGGAATAGGAGAAAGGGCTACATTTACCCTTTACCCAGATGTGTGTTCACAAATAATATATTTATGATTTTATGAAAATACTTGATAAATACTCAAATTGAGGTACAAAATTATTATGGCAACCTGTAGAGTAGTGATTAATTTCAACTGGAATGATGGGAGAAGTTGTCCTAGGGGAGAAGTTTTCCTAGGGGGTATGAATTTCAGTTAAGTCTTGAAAAATGGTCAGGAAGATTTCCAAGGATAAAAAGGAGAGTCCTTAGAGAGAAGTGTATTCCAGGATGAGGAGGGGGCCTGCCTGGTTACTAGTGATAAGTGAGTTTCCTTTGAAAGCTGTGTTGACTCTTAAAGTCTATTTGAGCTTTCCTATGGGAATGGAATAGTAGGAACAAAGGTTATTAGATGATCTTTTAAGGTTTCTAGTCAATGAACTATTAATCTACTTCCAGGCTTATTCTCTTAAGTTTAGAATTTAGTGCTATATTCCATGTGTTATAAAGAGTCATCCAAAAATAGACTAATTCTCTTTCTGGGATTTTTTTTCACCTTGAGCTGATATTAAGGAACAAACTATGAGGCATTATTCTGACCCACTTCTATTTTGAATGATTGCCACATTTTTAGGCAGTGCAAAATCACCACGGACATTTCCTACTAAATATTCAATGGAATGGCAACATGAATTCTTTCTGTTTTTGTTCCAAGAGAAGGGTAAAAGTTTCACAGATTTTTTCTTTCCCCTTTAATGGAAGTCTTCAATTACACAAGAGAATATGATGGCTTTTAGGAATCTAAAACCATGAAATTAAGTGTAATTACTTTGTTCCTTTTTATTTTTAAAGCCATTTGTGTAAAAATGTTAGAAATTAAATTAAATTACTCCAAATTAAAAGGCATGCTTTTGACATTTTCCAAGATGAACAAAAATTCTTATAAGAAATAAATGCTAGCTGTGTGGACAGTATGGGATGAGAAAGCTGTCGGTACCGACTGTCAATGTCCACTTTCACTGATATTTCCTTTGCATCTTCAGTCAGTCCCTCAAAGTTTTGGACAGCTGTAAAATGCACTGCTGACTAAACGGGCCACCTACTGACGTTTAGTGACCGGAACACAATTATTTAGACATAACTGCAGACTAGCACATTTTTCTACTTGGAAATGGACCTACTTAGTGAAGATAAAATTGAACAGATTTTCTACATTAAAAAAATCAAAAAATTCTCCCATATTTTTAGAAACAGCAAATGTCTGTGCTCGGTATTTCCAAGCATCAGCAATACAAGGAGAAGCTAGAGGGAGGAACTGTGAAAGTGGTACTTTTTAAATTGGATTGAATTCTTATGTCTTGGAAGAAAAACAAGCCTGTATCAGGCTGCCCTAATAAAAGCTTTAATTACCTTGCTTAATCAACAATCTGCTTCTCATTATTAAAAACAAAGGAGAAATTCCCCCATGGAAGCTCTTTCTCCAGGAGAGTCACTGTGAATGCCGAAATAATTGCAGTCTTACAGAAGAGAAATGTATGCGTGGTATTTGAATGAATATTAAGGGAAAGGGCCCAGGCCTAGTTTAATTAATTGTTACGTAAAGCCCACAAAAATATCAGAAACTTTTAAAAACAAATTGCAAATAAGTTCATTAATATGAAAGCTTATGTATTTGTAGGTCACATACCAGTTTCTTCAATATTTTGATTATAATTCAAAATTCTGTTGAATTTCATCATGACCTTGTTTCCATTACAAAATGCTTTGTGAAAAGGGGTGATTCTTCATTTCTCTTTATTATTAGTTTAGGAATCTTTGATAGCTTAGAAAAAAATCTGAACTACCTACTGGCTTCAGGTTTCCTCTTAAGAATAGGTGCTTGTATTTCATAAATGGAGCATGTTTTTTTCTTTCATTACATTATTCCTGAAATGAGCAGAAATGTTGGGCCCTGCTAGGATACTACCTCTCAGATATATGTGCATGAAGGATGTTACACTTTCTATTGAAGAGTCTATTATCCTATCTGTGTAAATGTAAGAAGGAGCAATATATTGTAGTATTTAAGTACACATTTTCTGGAATGTGTGACCTGAATTTTTTTTTACTTATTATGTGACTTCGGCCAAGTTAATTAATGAATTAATTCAACTACTTCATCACCAAGTATCTGTGAGACCCAGTGTGATACACCTCATAGACGTAATAGTCCAAGCATCACCTAACAAATAATACAAGCAAACAAAAAATCCAAAGGACAAAACGAAACCCACAATTAGGACTGTATTTGTTCTTTGAATATGTGGTGATGTGAGAGTGTGTGAAAGGGGGACTTCTGTTTTTTGAAGCATCAGGACAAACATTTGTGAGGAGATATTTCTGATGATAACTGAAGAATGAGGATTTACTAGTTTTGAAGGTGTGAGGGGTGGGAACTTTCTATGCAGAATGAAAAACACATGCAAATCCACCGTGGTAGAGGGCAACACAGAGACACATAGGAGGCAGCACGGCACCGAGAACGTTTGTCCTGTAAGCTGAGAGAGGAAGACAACATGAGATGAACTGTGAGGGCCAGGCTGGGACCAGAGCAGTGAAGCCCTGATTGACAGGGCACCCAGTTGACCTGGGACAGTCCCTATTTATATTTGCCCCAGAATAATTTTTAATGCCCCCTCTCCTTGAACACACACACACAGAATTCTTAAAAATGTCCTGGTTTTGACAATACATTTTATGGACATCTTACTTACATTTCATGTTAAGGATTTTAGTCTTTAAGAACAGTGAGGAATGTTCTATTTCTTTGTTTGTTTTGAAGCAGGTGAGTGTTTTGTTTGTATGGCTTTTTTTTTTTTTTGGTGAGGAAGATTAGCCCCCAATTACAATCCTTCTCTTTTTGTTGAGGAAGATTGGTCGTGAGCTAACATCTGTGCCCATATTCCTCTATTTTATATGTGGGACACCTGCCAAAGCATGGTTTGATAAGCGGTGCATAGGTCTGTACCCGGCATCCGAACCTGCAATCCCTGGGCCGCCAAAGTGAAGCACGCAGACTGAACCACTACACCAGCCTCTGTATTTGTTTTTTATAAAGAAAATGTTCAATAATTTGGAGAGGAATTAGTTGATTGCTAATTGGCAAAGTGGATGACACCATTCCAAGGGAGAGACATTTGACAGCTTGGAGGAAGGAAGGTGCTATTAGTGGAGATGAAAAGACGTGGATGAACCAAAGATATATTCATATCATCACTTTTGATTAGCTCATGGTGATGGGCTGCATAGGTTGGAGGAGAGGGGGGTATTGATGATGGATCCTGAGTTTCTAGATGAGTACCATTTGGTAAGATAAAATACCAAGTAAGAGAACTAACTTTGGAGGGAAAACCACAAGTTTGATTTAGGATAATCTGAGTTTGAAGTATCTTTGACACATTCAAGTAAGAGTCAAAATTTGATATATGTGTCATAAACTCACAGGAGGGATAGATATGCAAATCTTTATGCATAATCCGTGCGAATGGCATGGAGCCTAAAGTTTGGATAAGATTGCATAGAACAGTTTCTCCACCATGGCACTACTGACATTTGGATTGGGTAATTCTTTGTTGTGGGGCATTGGCCTATGCATTGTAGGCTGTATAGCAGGATCCCTGTCTCTACTCCCTTGATGCCAGTAGCACTCCCTTCCCAGCTGTGATAACCAAAAATATCTCCAGATATTACCAAACGTCCTGGAGGGGCGGTAGTGTTTATGGGGATAAAGCTTCCTCCTGTTGAAAATCTGGCTTGGAATTAGAGTATACAGTGAGAAGAGGGCCTAGGATTGAGTCTTAAAGTATCTTATATTTAGTGGCTAAATAGAGGAAATAGAAGAAAAAGTCAGAAATCTAGGAAGGAGCCAGAAGATTGCGGCGTATCACTTGGCTATTGTCATAATAATACTGTTATGGGCTGAATTGTGTCCCCCAAATTCATATGTTGAAGCCCTAACTCCTAGTATCTCAGAATGTGACTGTATTTGGGGATAGGGCCTTTAAAGGCGTGATTAAATTAAAATGAGGCTGTTGACTGGTGTCTTTATAAGGAAAGGAAATTTTGACACAAAAAGAGATGGCAGGGTTGTGTGTACACAGAGAAAAGGCCGTGTGAGGACACAGAGGAAGGCAGCCATCCGCAAGCCAAGGAGAGAGGCCTCAGGAGAAACCAAACTTGCCAAATCCTTGACATTGGGCTTCTAGCCTCCAGAACTGTGAGAAAATAAATTTCTGTTGTTTAAGCCTCCCAGTCTGTGGTATTTTGTTATGGCAGCCCTAGCAAGCTAATATATACCATCTCCAAACTCAATGGCTTAAAAGAACAATCATTTATGTTCATGGGTTGGCTGGGCTATACTTGGCTAGTCTGGGCTGTACTTGGCTGTATAGCTCTGCTTCAGGCTTTGACGGCTGGCATGGCCCTGCTTTTGAATGTAAATCTTTAAGTTGGTTAGTGAGGTTCTGCTTTATGTATCACTCATACTCCCTAAACCACATCCCACTGGAGCATGTATTTCTTGACAGAGGTACAAGAGAATAATACAGGCACAGTAGATTTGGAACTGATACACTGCCACTTCCAACTCATTCCATGGGCCAAAGTAGTCATTTAGACAAACCCAAAGTCAGCGGGTATTGGAGTTCACTCTGCCCGTGATAAGCTGTGGCAAAGATGTGGATTCTGGGCAGGGTGAAGTACTGGAGGCAACAATGCAATCTTTCACATTTGGTTGCCGGGGACAGTCTGTCTTAGATAGAAGGGAACGGTTATCAGTGTTGAATAAGACTGAGAGGCCAAGTAAGATGATTGCAAATGCCCACTGGATTTGGCAACAAGGTGGTAACTGGTAAATTTAATGAGAACTTTATTTTTTCTTGTAGAATGATGGCAGAGGAAGCCTTGGTTGACATCAGGATTGGATTGTCAAATCAGACTTATATATATCAGATATCATACTCAGTGTCCAGCTTTCCAAATAATTCAAGAATATAGACTATCAAGAGGCAAAAACAAATAAGACAGAGGTCTGAGACATTCTGCCTAATTACATGGCCCTTTCTTCCTTTGTTGGTCATGTGCTCTATAGTTCAGAGTAACAGATGAGGGCTCCAAGTGAGCTTTTGGGGGTTATTACACCACACAGAAGAGAGCATTTAATAATGCTGATTATTTTATAATGCCGAGAGTCATACAAGTTACTTGACATTCTCCAGACAGAAGTGCTTCCCAGATACATTGATTTTAGATTTCTTTACTGTAAGTAATCTTGAATCATCCTACTAAGGCCAGTGTATACATAAGGACTCCTTCTACTAGCAAAATCTAATTAATCTATTTATCCAAAAGTCCAATTGAAAAGGAATTTAGACCAGGTCGCTTACTTTCTTTTCTTTCCCCCGGAGGAAGGAAAACTTATCCTGTAAGCAAATATGAAGTGGAGAGCAGGACTGTAAGCCAGATGTCAAAATCTTTTCTGAATGATACACAGTGAACTGGAAGTTGTAATGACTTCAGCTAGGAGGCAAAGTGGGGGATTAAGTCACACAAGGTCTTTTGTATCCCCAGAGCTTAAAAAAATGTTGGTGCACAGCAGGAACTCTGTAAGTGTTCATTGAACGAGTTAAGGCATGAGTGAACAAGTGAATCTCAGAGGGACGAAGAGTGTGAGTAATGGCGTGGAGCAGCAATTGGGAAGAAGGAGGATATTGATCCCTCTTCTGGACACTGAGTGCATGCAGTGCACAGACTAAAGATCCACTGCCTTTGAGAGCTGTAGAAGAAGCCATATGATCAGGAGAGAGTCGAGTTTTAGTTGAGGATCAGAGAAGAGGTTGAGCAGATGGGTAGCATTCTAGAAGGCAAAATGGAAGGCTTGGAAGGTGGGAGGAAGCAACGTGCTGAGTCAGCTGCAAGAATGTGTAGCACACATGTGGGTGATGTGCTCAAGGATCAATTTTCTAGGGGAATATAGAGTCGGGGCTTTCATCTTGGGGTTTGCTAATGAAAACAGAAATGGCTGCCTTGATAAATTTAATCTTGTTTTATAGAGAGGTTTTGGTTATCTCGTGGTTCAATAGAGTAGAATGATCTAGTATTTTGATAATGTCTTTTTCCTTAAGGCAAATTATGCCTCTTACGTTAGAGCAAATACGTTTTCTCTGATCCATGATGATATAAATGCTTAGCTTAATTTAAAAAAATCCTTTCCCATACCCATGAATGTAGTCACACGAAGCTTCCTTATTTAAATATTAAAAATACCACCCTTGGGTCTTAGTAGCTGTATGTTACTGGATGATCATTGAAACTTTCAGAGTCTCAGCTTCCCTGTTTTTAAAATAGGGTCTATTACATTTAACTGGTAAAATTTTGGGGAGGAATGCAATGAAATTATAATAAAAGTATAATTATATACTTTCTATAAATAGAAAGTAACTAGTGCGGTACCTAGTGTGCAGTTAGTACTCTCCCATCTTTAGGAAGATTTAATATTTAGCAACTATATCTGAAGTCCTCTCAAAGCCTTTTACTTCTATATGATTTTTTGAGGGGATGAGAGGGGAATGGGGCTTAAAAATCCTTATGATTAAAGAGTTTATCCTCATGATTAAAGAGTTTATCCTCAAACTCAGTTTTATGGAACAATCAGAGGAAAGAGAGAAAGGCACTCATGATAGAAATCATCAATTTGTGTAATACTCTCTCTTCTTAGGAGTTTAATGAATGACTTTCTCACCAAGCTAATGCCTCTTTGAAGGGATTCAGACTCTCAGGGAGCACTTGAGAAGCCCACTGTTCTTTTCTGTAAGTGACCAAGAGTATGGTCATTTAATCGGAAGTAGTAATGACTTCTTTCATGTTCTTAATGAAAGAACACTTTTTGTATTTATAGCTATCCCTATTTTACTCTCCATGGCACTTTAAGAGCTGATAAGTGAAGGTTGACATTTGGAGACTTTTAAAGGTAAAAATAGCCATATGTGAATGTATTATTGCTTCACATGCTATACTAGGTCTACACACTTTATGAGGATAATAAGCTTTCATTGGCTTCAAGTTACCAAAGAGAACATCATGTAGTAATTTTCTCCTACTGTTACCTAAGATACATTTGGATTATAGAGCAATTTCCTGCTACTTTTAGCAAAAAACAAGGTTATAGTTAATTTCATTAAAGTAAGTGGTAGTTATAGACTGCCCTCTCTCCTTGCAGCTAATGCAGTCTCAGGAGGGACTAAATTTAATTCAAGTCCTTAAAGGATACACAATATTCATGGCGCTAATGGCTGTAGTTATTCTGAAGCCCTGTGTTTCACGCAGTTGAGTTCCATAAAGGCAAGGACGGATATATATATGGTGTGTATATGTCTGTGTGGTAACGAAGCTATAATTACAACAAATTACAACAAAATTATAATCAGCTCTTAAAGTGTTGCCTCAATTTTCTGTTTTTTTTTGAACCAAAGCCAAACAGGTTTTAGTCTTGATCACCTTTCCCAAATGGTTCTCACATCAAAACCCCTAATGACCGTGATTGGATAAGTCCAAGGGCCAATTCTTGGTTCTTATCTTCCTTGACTTCTCAGCATCATTTGGTCCAGTTGATTACTTCCTTGCAACATGTTCTCTGTTGACTTTGGGTCATGAACTCTCTCTTAGTTTTCCTTCTATCTCTCTGGTTGCTTATTCTCATTCTCTTTTTCTTCCTATTCCTCACTCCCCCTTCCATTTCTTTGTCTTCTTAATGTTGGATTATCTAAGGGACCATACTTTGAACTACTTTTCTTTTCAGTTAACAGCAAGTAATCTCATCTAATCCTTTGGCTTTAAATATGATTTATATAATAATAGCACTCAATATGTATATTCAGCTTGAATCTCTCTGACATCCAGATTCTAAACCCAATTGCTCATGAACTTCTCCATCTGTATGTCTAAAAGTTATCTCAAATTTAATATATCTAAACTGATTTCTTTCTTCCACTCAATTCTGTTTCTCCTTCAGACTTCTCAGCTACACAAATGGCAATTCTAGCCTGCCAATTGCATAAGCCAAAATTTGGAGTCACCTTGACGTTTTTCTTTTTCTCATACTCCACGTTTAATCCATTGGCACATCTGCTGACTCTACCTTGAAAATATATTCAGAGTTTTATCATTTTAACCACCACCACTGGTATCACTCTGGTTCAAAATCAGCATCATTTCTCTCCTGGATTTTTGCCATATCCTCCTGATTAGTCTCTCTTCCATCTTTGCTCACATTTAGTTTATAACCTACACTTCTACCATAGTAATCCTGCTCAAATATGTCAGATTATGTCACCCCCTGGCTAAAAGTCTTCCAATGACTCTCCATCCCACTCAGAATAAAATTCAGAGTCCTTACAATGGCCAATGAGGTTCTATATGATCTGGCTCCTGCTGCCTCTCGGACCCAATCTCTAGTCTCTCCTTTGCTTAGTCCACTTCAGTCACACTGGCCTCCTTTGCTCTTCCTCAGTCTCCAAACACATGGTTTCCTCAGGACCTTTGCACTTGCTCTTTCCTCTGCCTGGAAAACTCTTTCCTCCAGTATCTACATGGTTTGCTCCCTTATTGTTCTCATGTGTTTGCTCACACATCGTCTTACCACTGAGCCTTCTGACTGTCCTATATGAAATTCAACTTTTCCCTTTATCCTCATTCTTTCCTTTACCACTCCTTCTACCGCTTTGTCTTCATAGCACCATCATACTAAATATTTTCCCATTTAATTGTTTATTAACTGTCTCCATAATTAGAATGCAAACTTGTTGAGGACATAATCTTTTGATCATTGATGTATCCTTGTTCCTAGTGTAGTGTCTCATTTATAGAAAGTATTCAATCTGTATTTGTAGAATAAATGAGATTGAGTGAGTCAGGTTGTTTTTTATGTGTGATGGTGAACCATAACCTCATGACTTTCACTTTTCAGTCTTTCTCTAATTAATTAATTTTCCTAGTCCCTAAGATCAGCTGCGTTGTTGGGCTCTAGAGCTTATAAGGGTGGTTGGAGATTTTTTTGTTGTTATCAACATTAAAGGGCCAGGCTGGGGATGGTTGGCCCCAGAAATTGGATGGATCCAAATGGACAGGGCAGGGTTTGAGATAGGCCCCAGAAGGAGTTGATGGGAAGAAGCCCAGGGAGATAGTTCATTACAGGAGAAGTCCAAAAGTAGGAAGAGATGTCCCTGATTGTAGGGAGAGCACAACATGAACAGAGGTAAGGGGAAATGCAGGCAGATTGTTTGGGTCAGGAAGATTCTACTGCAGGTGGAGCCCAGCCATGGTCTTGAGCGTCAGAAACAGGGCTCTAGTTCCACAGCAGTAAAGACACGTAGGAAAGATGCAGACTCAGAGATGAGAGTTTTTCTGAATTGAGGAAAAGACGCACTTCTCATATTGAAGGAGCATATAGACTTCTGGGTGACATAAATAAGAAGCAAGGAAACAAGACAGAGGACTAGAAGTGGAAGGAATAGATGTTTGTATTTGTCAAAATGTCAAAGGCCCACTTACTTCAGAATCACGCAGGTTATTGTTTAAAAACTCAGAATCCTATGCCCATCAGAGTTGAATGAGTCTGAATGAATGGGGTAAAGTCCTGGGCTGCTGTGCTCGCTCTATGATAAGAATCACCCAATAGCCACTTGATGAGGAAAAGGATAAAAGGGGAAGGCACAATAGACTCAACTAGGTATTAAAAGATTATGATCAGAAATTTCAGGAATATGATACCCATTATAAACCTCCTTGAATGTGAAGAGGTTTGGGAAGCTTTAGTGATGGAGCAGTAAGAACCAGATTTACTTTTATTGGGAGCACCATTGTACACTCCCAATTCTGGCTAGGACTAGGGAAGGATTACATGCACCTAATCATGTGCAGACATATGCATGTGTGTATGTATGTATATCTCATTATTCTTCATATGAAATATGTTATTTATGATGACTTATTTTCTGTGTGTCTGTGAGGGTAGGTATTGTTGAAAATATGTGTTTTCACATTGTGCATTGGCAAAGACACTTATGGTTGCCCCTTAGATTATAGTCATCTGATTCTAAAGAAGAGGTCAGAAACAGGTGGCCTGATAGGCATATCCGACCTATAAGTCATTTACTCACTGAACAGTGTTATAATTTAAGAAATTATAAATTCTTTGACAACCTTTAAAAATTAGGACATTTTGTTTAAAAATTAGATTTCTGACTTTCGATAAATCTAAATTTATGGCAAAGCTAGTCTCCACGTTTCACAGGAGTACTAGAAAGATGGCTGTCTCCTTTGTATGAAAACTTCCTTCTTCAATTTTCTGGTTTCCCCTTCCCCTATCCTCACGTCACTCATGTGAGTTACTTGCCGGGTCCATCCGTATGATAAAATAATTTAATTCAGTGAATTGATTAATTCTTCAACCAACTAATTGGTGTACTCAATCAAGAAAGATGATTAAGTAGACTGATATAGAAATATTGTCTGACTCATGTTCCTGACAACTTTTCAATTGAACCTTCTATTGATTATTCTGCCCTTGGGCCTTTAAATAAATTAAATTCAACTTCTAGGGAAAAGATGTTGGCTTTAAGAGTTAGTATCAACTTCCTTCTATAAAACAAGAGAAATGTCCAAAGAGAAGAAAATATAGTGAATTGTAACTTTTGTGAATTTTGTTTAGTACAATACAGATGTATCAATATGAAGGAGGACACAAGAAGCTAACATACAATTCACCTTTTTAAGATAATGGAAATTCACTTCATTCTTTAAACCATTATGCATTCTGTAATTTGTTTCATGATGAGCATTTATTGTATTATAATTTAAAAAATCTCACAAACTGTGAAGGTTGGAAAAGAGATTGGACATGGCTGGGTTATCAGCACAGAGGAAGTGCTTTTCACTGACATAATTCATATGGACTAACATATGCAGGAAAGGTATCCCAAAAGATTTAGCAAGTAGTAGTTACCTTACTAGTTGGAATGCTGCCATCACATCCAGCCTAGATTTAATGTGTGTAAAAGAACCACTTTAAGTAGTGCAGCAAAGCTGTGAATACAGATGAGCCAAAATTCTAGAGGCTACCAGATCCTCCTTCCTTAGTGAGGAGGACTCACAGGCTGGCCAGGCTGTCATGTGCCCCCCTGAGGAATGCTAGGCTTCTCACTCTCATCTGTGAAGCTCTGGTTCAGGGGCTGAGTTCAAACTTGTAAGAGAGAGCCTGCTGCACTTCAGAGTCAGAGAAGCTGGGGGTAGTATCAGGAAGACCCAAGATTAATGTTAGGAACCAAAGATAAGAATTAAGGAAAGATAGGAAACAAGAGGAAAGTTGCAGGATCAAAACAGTAAAGTGGATCTAGCCAAGTACTTGATGGACAAAGAAGAATTGCTGAAGATGAATTTATTTTTATTTCCCCACTAATATGGCCTGAATAGAAAATGCGATAATGAACGAGTGAATCTTGTATTTTATTACCCTGGTAACCATTTTACTTTTTCTTTTATTGGAATTTGTCAGCCAGTGGCACAAAGCCATTTATCAGAATATTTAACATCATTTGTACATGAAGCACTCATCTTTAAACGTCTTTGTTAAAACAGTTGAATTTTTTTTCACCAAAACAAGAGCAAAATAATCCTTTTTAGTATGAAATTAATGAACCTGGTCACTTGATGTGGAGAAAATGCCAAACTATGGGAGCATAATCAAAGTTGCGCTCCTCATGACAAATCAGGTGAAAGTACATCAACTTTGGAGAAGATAATGAAACCAGACCAGAGGTAAATGATTAAATATAATGTACAAAGTAAAAGTAGAATAGGAATTAGAAAAATTCCTCTTTCAAATGACACTGTTAGCTGTTACATAATACAAAATACAGTCAACATGAAAGTACAATTACTCTTGTGTGTGTATTAGCAGATGCTCACAGGTGGATGAAACCACGGTTGTGGATAGCATGAATCAGCTTCTGACCCACATTGATAACGTTGTGTTCTGTTTTGCAGTTAAACTCTATGCTCCCAGGAGTTAATGATTTTTTTTTTTTAGTTATGTTGTAAATTAGAAATTTGTTTTGGGACGCAGTAGATAGAGCACTAGCTGTGTGCACAGAAAGATGGATATTGCTACATAAATAAAGGCAGATGACATGGATGTCTATCCATAGACCAGTTTGTTTACAGAGAACAGCTGGCAATGAAAACACTTATTCTGATCCTGAGTCAGCCTTAAAGAAAATGGGCATTTTTTAATAAGTTCATTTTGCATCCTGTGTGGATATATGAATATTCCAGCTTGGGGAGAAAAAGAGCATACATGAGTTTTTAAAATGAGAGATGATTTTTAAAAAAATTTCTTGACAGTGGTAATGCCAGTAAAACCATGTTAGTGTTCCTTAATGTCAGTGTTTAGAAGACCTGATACAGTAGCAGAATTTGTAATGAAGAACATATTGTGATACTGCAACCAAAAATGGCTTGATTGTTGAGAGTTGATAGTCTTGAGCCAGCCCTGATGGCCTAGTGGTTAAATTTTGGCAGGCTCCGCTTCGGTGGCCCAGGTTCGGTTCCCGCATGTGGAGCCACACCACTAGTCTGTCAGTAGCCGTGCTTTGGCAGCAGCTCACATAGAAGAACTAGAAGGACTTAGAACTAGAATATACAACTATGTACTGAGGCTTTGGGGAAGCAAAAAAAAAAAAAAAAAAAGAGGAAGATTGGCAACAGGTGTTAGCTCAGAGCGAATCTTTTCCAGAAAAAAAAAAAGTTGAATGACAAAAAAAAGAGTTGACACTCATACTTTATGATTTTTCGTTGAACAAAACAATGACGTACTGGACATCTTTACAAACAATATCTAAAGCTTGCTATAGATTACAACTTAAAGAAAAACCTAAAGCTGAATGCAATCAAAACACAAACTAGGAAACCAGTCTCCATTATTTCACAAGTAGAAATAGCCAATTTTTCCATTTTTAGGTATGATGCACTTATTAATTTAACATCTGATAGAGCTCAAAGTAGTATGATATGAAGATATCTCTTCATAATTTCTAGGCCCATGTTTGGGCCATTGCTGCCATTGATGATGACATACATGGTCCTGAAGTTTCACATTTAACAGACATAAAAAGGAAGAAAAGAAATTGAAACTATCTGAATAGAGAATCTGATCTATGCCCCAAGCCATTCAGCATAGCATCACATATAGTTGCTTTGGAAAATTTGCTGAAGGAAAACTTTACTCTTCATCACTGTTAAACTATTAGTAGTAGTAGTATTCGTTTACAATATTGCTTTATTGTTTTTAAAAAGATTTAAAAGTAATCTAAAATTGGTGGTCTAGTGTGTACCAAATGCCGAATAAGTGGTCTGCAGATGCTGAAATGCTCAAAAATATTGAGTTAGAGAACAAGTCAGGTTTAAGGGCTGGATGTAGGGCTAAAAGGGAAATGGAGCCAGAAGCCTGGAAATAATCACTGTAAAAGAGTGTAAGATAAACAGCAACGTGGAAAGGAGTTTAGAGGATCCAGGACATTTTCCATGAGTAAGGCTGCGCTGTTCAGGACCACCTCCTACTGTGTGCTGAGGGCATTGCTTTCTGTTAAAGGCACTAAGTTGGGGCTGACCAGTTGAAATTCTCACTGAAACTTTTACTTTCAGAATAGGATATTATCTTAATTATCCTTAAGCCTTTCTTTCTCAGTGCCCTTCACTGAATCACTTAATCCTGACTGACCACTCCTCTAGCCCCCCAACCAACAAAGGCCCATATATCCCAAGTTAAGGCATGGGCCTCTTTTATCTTTATAGTCTTTCCACGGATGACTTTATATAATTCTAGTTTTAATTAGTCATTCAAAGCAAATGGCTTTTAAATCAAATTTCTACCTCATCAATCTCTTAACTCACATCTCATTTTTCAGCTGCCAGGGGCTCTTTGTTTTCAGAGGGAAACTTCTCCCTGAAGGTGGGTTTCCTTAAACCCACAAACAAAAGTGATCTCCTCCTATTCTGAACTCTCACAGCACATTTTTCCTCTGCAGTTATCACTATCAGATGCTTCTAATTAATTAGTCATTCATCATGTATGTGTCGAATCCTTCATACTGGATTATATGCCCCTTGAGGGCTAAGACTGTTTTTCTTATTTTATTTATTAACCCTGCCCATCCTCACTGCTCCCTGCAGTGCACACTGTCTACCACAGTAGATGGTGCAAAGCAAGTGTTCCAAAATACTGGTTAAATGAATACATGAATAAGTGAACCATCTCAGATACTTGGATCCCTGTTTCTGGTGTTTCCCTAGCCACATAGAAATGAAATTATAATATAAAGCCCAACGTGTTTCTGTTCATTTTCCTGCCATAAGAGATGCTATTCTTGGAGCATAACATTTAACAGATTTCTTAGTGCTCTTTTTTTAAACCAGACATTTTCACTATAACGTAGTGAAACCAGGCTGATATACAAAGTAAGTTATAAGGCTAAAGGCCCTAAGGAAAGCAAATTTAGCAAAATTTAATAAGAAAGTAGAGAAAAGAGGCTTAAGTATATTTTAATAATTAACTCTTGTAAATAACTAAATATTTAATATTGAAAGAAAGAAATATATGTAACTTGTGGGCTTTTCTGGACACGCATGTCAAGAGCTGATGTTTTAGACAGTCTTATCACCTTAGTGACTTGATAAACTTCCTCTGCTTAAAATTCTAATAAACTTGTAATCACTTAATGGAGTCTGTGCATTCTCTGCAGTATTTTCATTTTCCTTGCTCAATTTACTCATTTTTTCTTTCTTTCTATATAACGGATTTTATAAAACCTATTGTTGGTTGTGCAGTGTTTGGGACATAAAAATTTGTGAGCTAATTACAATCTTAAAAATCTTGAAGCAAATTCATTAATCTTAAATGGCTTGATGAACTTGGGTCCTTCATTTGTCTCTTACACACACATACACAAACACGTATATCAGAAAATACAATAGTTATTAAAGTCCTTATAAGAACCTTTTATTAAGATCTCTCACCTAAAGTAGATAAGAAGAAAGAGAATTGAAATACACATACACAGACACACACTTATACATATACATGCACACATGCACATGTACATTTTTGTCATGCTTTCTACCCTGTAATCAGAGTGCATGGGTCGGGAACCAATGGGTGGAGGTGGGAGTAGCACCTTTTATTATTACACTTAGTGATCCACTGCAGGCATTTTTGTTTGCTCTTTGCTGTGCCCCAGGACCCAATGATTTTGGAGGTCCTAGTGCTTAAGGGAGAAATGCTTCCACCAGGTAGCATAGTTACAGTTATAACTATAGTTATAGTTCCACGTGGTTATAGTTCCCATAAATTGGAAGCTAGAACTGCTCCTCTATACATGTTGAGCTTTTTCTGCCACTGAACCAACAAGCAGGGAGCAGCATCACTGTATTGGGAGGGGAAACTGATCCCAACTGTCAGACAGAAATTGGATTGCTCTTCCAAGGTGGGGGCAAAGAAGACTATACCTGGGATCCAGGGAATTCACAGGAGTGACTTTTGATACTCCCTTTCCCAATAGCCCTGGCCAACAGAAAAATGTGGCAACCCAATAAAGACAAGACCACTGACTCATTTCCCATGGGAATGAAGTTTGTGGACTAGAAGAAGGAAGCTCCAATTACAAACTTAGGTTTTAGGAACCAGGTACAGAAAGAACAACTGAAGCAACTATGATTTATGCTACTTATTTGTTTATTTTTTCACTTTTTCCTTATACTTTATATGAAGGGCCCCAATATTGGCTAGCATATAAGGTTTGAGATGGGAGAATGAATGAATAGACATCATCTATTGAGACTATTGCCAGTGGGACTTCAAACATTTCCTGTGTTGGGGACATGAACTTTTCACCTGCAGAAAGGGCAAGAATGAATGCGGAGAGTTAAAAGGGGTTGACTGTGATATATAATTTCACTCTTCATCTCAAGACCCATGTTCTAACCTTTTTTTTGCCTTAGGCAACCAAGTTGTAAGGCTTAAATATGTGGTCTCTCTTTCCCTTCTGGTTGGGTTTGGCCAATAGGTTGCCAAGGCCATAGATCAGCAGGAGGGAGAACAATGTGGTCTAAGTATTTACTTTTCTGGCTCAAGTTGCCTCTGGCTGGCCTCTTTGACTAATGTTCAATATTTCATTCAAAGTAGCCTCCTCTACATGACTCCTTCCAAGCCTATGGGTCATTGTCTTTAATCTGGGTTAGTCTCCTAGCACCTTCTGGTTTTCCTAGAGCCTGTACGCATGTTTGTAAACCCCTCTCAAATATTCATAAATTGTGTGATCATCCACTTCTTGTTAAGAACCTCACTGACCTCATCCACAGTTTTGCTTTCTGTGGTTTCAGTTACCTATGGTCAACCACGGTCCAAAAATATTAAATGGAAAATTCCAGAAATAAACAATTCATAAGTTTTAAATTGCATGCCGTTTTGAATAGTGATGAAATCTTGTGCCATCCCACTTCCTCCTGCCTCAGAATCTCTGTCACATGCCTACGTCATTCACCTCCCTTCATCACGTAGGTATGGTATCATCTCACATCATCACAAGAAGGTGAGCACAGTACAGTAAGATATTTTGAGAGAAAGAAGCCACATTCACATAACTTTTATTATAGTATATTGTTATAATTGTTCTCTTTTATTATTAGTTATTGTTGTTTATCTCTCATTGTGCCTAATTTATAAATTAAAACATCATAGGTATGTATGTATAGGAAAAAACATATATAGTTTCAGTACTATCCATGGTTTCAGGCATCCACTGGGGATCTTGGAACATGTTCACTGTGAATGAGGGGGGTCTACTGTAATCCCTTTTATAACTCCTGTTAGTAAAAAGAACCTAGACCATGAATAAGAGTTTAAGGTAGAGAAGAGACTATGAATTGTGGCTTGGGATTTTAGAAGAAGGAAGAGGAAGAGCTAGGGATTAAGAATGTAGGGAATCATTATGAATCTCTTCTTTTTTTCCCCCCAAATATTTTATCCTATTCAGTAGGTTGCCTTTTCTTTTTATTATATCCTTTTAAAATTGAGATATAATTAGTGTATAACATTATATTATTTTCAGGTGTACCTCATAATGATTCAATATTTGTGTATGTTGCAAAAATGATCACCATATAAGTCTAGTTAACATCCATAACCACATATAATTACAATTTTTTTTCTTGTGATGAGAACTTTTAAGATCTACTTTCTTAGCAACTTTCAAATTTTTTTATTAACTATAGTCATCATGCTGTACATTATATCCCCAGGACTTATTTATTTCATAACTGGAATCTCTTCTTGCATAGCAGGCCCATTCTAGGTCCGTCTTGTGATAATAATGTCAGCTTGTTCTTCAAATTTTTATAATTCATGATTTAGCCTGAAATCAGGACCAGCTACGTAATTATGGGGGCTCAGTGAAAAATAAAGTGCAGGGACCTTTAAACAATTCTTAGCAATTGCAAGATGGCAACAGCAGAGCCATAAATCAAGTCCAGCCACCCCTCTGAGTGTGAGGTCTTGTGCAACTGCAGTGTGTACACCTATGAAACCAGCCCTGCCTTAAATCCACAGATATAGGGAAGAGAAGCTACCAACTTAAAACAATAAAAGCGGGTCTAAGCTACCAAGATAGAGATGTCTTAAGTATAATACATATTTTGCCACAATGCCTGAAGGCAGAGAAAGTTGCTGTTCAAACTTTTTATTCCTTCCTGGGGCTACTTATAAGAAGGTAGAGGCGTTAGAAAGGGGTGAAATAAACTGAGTTTGGGACATTTGAGTCACTAAGACAGTGATTCTCAATGTTGGATGCTGAATAGAATGCCCTGGGAAGCTTTAAAAAAATCCAATTAAGTTAGAAGGGGTAGGGTGAGGTGTTCCTCCCTGCTTTTGCATTCTAAGGAAAAAGTTAAGGAAAAAACTAATGTAGGGTTTTTAATAAAGCAAGGAATTCTTCAAAGGATTAAGAAAATATAATTGAAGAAATCAAAGTTGGAAAGATGAAGCCTCTATTTGGGCCTGGGCTTGACTTTAAGTTTAGCTTCAAATGGTGTTTTCATTTCAAATTACCATTGGGGTATAAATAAGTGTTCCATCAATAGATGTAGTGATATTTTAATTATACATGTTTTTTTGTAGATAAATCATTTCTCTGGGATTTGTTTACACCAGTGATTTTCAAAATGTGATCAAAACTATTTTCATAGTATTTCTAAGATGTTATTTGCCTTTTTCACTCTCATTCAGTTATGTGTGTGCAATGGAGTTGATACAACAGATTGACCATAGAAGCAGGTAGAGAAACTAGTTGTCTTTTATTAAGCCAGACATTAAGGGGATTTGCAAAAATTTAAAACAATGACCCTCTTCTCACTATATATTTTTAAATAAAAATTTTATGTTAATACATATAGTTTTACTGTTATTTTAAAAAGAATACATAGCTAAATATTTAATGAAACAATCAGCTTTAATTTCTAATTACACTAAATAGTTATAGGTATATATATACATATATACACATACATATATATGTATACACATACATATATACACATATATAACTTCTTTGAGTTCTTCAATAATTTTTAAGAGTACAAGTGGATCCTGAAACCAAAAAGTTGGAGAACTGCTGGTATCCACTATGCCACTTTTGAGATTAAGCATCTATATTTCATTTAAAAAGAACACTTTAACTTGCTTTTGGCCCCATATATGAAGCACTTTTACCGTCTGTGAACTACAGTCATAAATGCCTTTAAGATAATCAGTATTGAATAAATCTTTCATTTATTCATTCGTTTAACACATTTTTGATTGAGTGTCTACTACAAGCCAGGTGTTGTGCTTGTTCCTGGGAATACAGCAGAGATTAAAACAGACATAGTCTCTGCCATCATGGGTTTAACTTTCAATGAGTGAAGGGAGAGAAACATCTAACAGATCGTCACAAAAAATAGTAATTAATAACAGTTGTGATGAGCACCTGACAAAAAAGGCACAGGGTGGAGCGAGTAAGAATATGTATGGGGATTCTTTAACTAAGCAGGAGTCTTTAAGGAAGTGAAATTTCAAGGAAACAGTATGGCTGAGAGTATGCCAGGAAGAGAATACTTTACTTGCTAAGCAAAGAAAGAACATCAAAAGATGAGGCTAGAAAGGTAGGCAGGGGCCAGATCATACAGCACCATGTGTATTATATTAAAGGATTTAATCTGTGTGTGAGTGTGTGTGTGTGTGTGTACATGTCTATGAATAGTAGGTATGTGGATGTGTACATGTTTGGATAGCTAATAGACCTAGTTAGAAACAGATGGCACTTCTAACATTTATTTACTGTCAAGCATAGGAGCTAAGTTAAATTGACACATTATTGTAATAGAATATAAAAATATCTTAAATATGATACAAATGCAAATTTATTAAAGAAAAGCCCTTCATGATCTCCTTTTTAATATTTATTTCATTTTATTTACATACTTCAAAGTTTATTTTTATTGACATATAGTTCTATGAATTTTGACAAATGTACAGAGTTGTGTAACCACCACCATAATTAGGATACAGAACAGTTACATACTTCAGATAATTTTTTATTTATTTTTATCGAGGTAACATTGGTTTATAACATGATTTCATATATAGAAAACCCTAAAGAATCCATCAAAAACTATTAGAATTAATAAAGAAGTACAGTAAAGCAGCAGGGTACAAAATCAACATACAAAAATCAGTTGCGTTTCTATACACTAACAATGAAGTAGCAGAAAGAGAATCAAGAATACAATCCCATTTACAATTGCAACAAAAAGAATAAAATAACTAGGAATAAACTTAACCAAAGAAGTGAAAGACTTGTACACTGAAAACTATAGATTGTTGAAAGAAGCTGAAGAAGACACAAAGAAATGGAAAGATATCCCATGCTCTCAGATTGGAAGAATTAACATGGTTAAAATGTCCATACTTCCTAAAACAATCTACAGATTCAGTGGAATCCAAATCAGAATCCCAATGACATTCTTCACAGAAATAGAACAAAGAATCCTAAAATTTATACGGAACATCAAAGTCCCTGAATAGCCAAAGCAGTAGTGAGAAAAATGAACAAAGCTGGAGGTATCATACTCCCTGATTTCAAAATATACTATGAAGTTATAGTAATCAAAACAGCATGGTACTGGCACAAAGACACACACAGATCAATGGAACAGAATCAAGAGCCCAGAAATAAACTCACACATCTATGGAAAGCTAATTTTTGACAAAGGAGCCAAGAATGTACAATGAAGAAAGGAAAGTCTCTTCAATAAATGGCGCTGGGAAAACTGAACATCCACATTAAAAAAAAAGAGAGAAACAAAAAAGAAAGAAAAAAAATGAAAGTAGGCCATTATCTTATACCATACACAAAAATTAACTCAAAATGGATTCAAGACCTGAATTTAAGACCTGAAACCATAAAACTTCTGGAAGAAAGCGTATGTATTATGCTCTTCGACGTCAACCTTAGCTGTATCTTTTTGAATATCCTAACTCCTCGGGCAAGGGAATCAAATGACTTCTTCATGCTGCCCTTTTTCAGTCAGCCCAACCCTTACCCCCAAACCCTAGCAACTACTGATTTGGACTCCATCCCTATAGTTTTGCCTTTTCCAGAATGTTATGTAAATGGAATCATGGCTTGTTTCTTTGATAGCTGAGTTATATTTCACTGTATGAGTGTAACAGTTTATATATCCATATTTCTATTAAAGACATTTACATTATTGCCAGTTTTTGGCAATTATGAAAAATGCCGCTATAAACATTCACACACAAGTTTTTGCGTGAATGTGGATTTTCCTGTCTCTAGGGTAAATACTGAGAAGTGGGAACGCTGAGTTATGTAGTAGTTGTATGTTTAACTTTATAAGAAATTGCCAAACTTTTTTCTAAGTGGCTATAAAATTTTACATTCTCACCAGCAATGAATGAGAGTTCCAATTGGTCTGTTTCTTCACCAGCACTTGATGTGGTCACTTGTTTTCCCCAGCCATTTTAATAGGTATGACATGGCATCTCATTGTGGACGTAGTTAGCATTTCCTTATGAGTAATGGTGTTGAGCATCTTTTCATACGCTTATTTTCCACCCGTATATCTTTTTTGGTGAAGTGTATGTTAACTATTTTGCCTTCTTTCGATTGGGTTGTTGTTTTATTGAGTATTGGGAGTTCTTTATATATTCTGTATATGGGTCTTTTGTCAGATTTGCAACTATTTTCTCTCAGTCTGTAGCTTGCCTTCTTATTCTTTTTACAGTGTCTTTCACAGATCAAAAGTTTTTAATTTTGAAGAAGTCTAAGTTATTAATTTTCTCTTTTATGGATTGTGATTTCAGTGTTATATTTAAGAACACTTGCCTTATCCAATGTCATGAAAATCTTTTATTTTTTTCCTAAGGTTTTACAGTTTTATGTTTTGCATTTAGATTTATGATTCATTTTGAGTTAATTTTTGTATAAGGTATGAGACATGTAGACATCCAATTGTTCCAGCATTGTTGGTTGAAACAACTATTCTTTCTTTGCTGAATTGACTTTCCATGTTTGACAAAAGTCAATCGACTATATTTGTGTGAGTTTATTTTTGGATTCTCTAGTCAGTTCCATTTATTTATGTGTCTCTCTGTCTATTCTTTCACCAGTAAAATACAGTTTTGAGTTTGTAGCTGTACAGTGAGCCCTGAAATCAAGTAGTGTAAGTCCTCTAACATTTTTCTTTATTTTCAAAATTGTTTTGGCTCCTAATTCCTTTGCTTTTGTACATTAATTGTAGAATCAGCTTGTCAATATCCACAAAAAGTCTTGCTGGCATTTTGATTGGGATATCATTCAGTCTATAGATCAATTTGGGGATAACTGACATCTTAATATTGAGCCTTCCAATGTAAGAATAGGGAACATTTCTTCCTTAATTTAGGTCTTTGATTTCTTTCATCAGTGTTTTATAGTTTTCAGCATACAGATCCCACACATATTTTGTTAAACTTGCAAATATGTATCTTAGTTTTTGTAACTATTGTAAATTATACTTTAAAATTTTGTTTCAACTTATTCATTGATGGCATATAGACATGTGATTAATTTTTGTATATCGATCTTTTATCTTGTGAAAACTCAGTTATAAGAGCTTTTCTGTAGCTTTCTTGGGATTTTCTATATACACAATCTTGTCTTCTGTAAATAGAAACAATTTTATTTCTTTCTTTTCAATCTTTATTGCTTTTATTGCTTTTTCTTGTCTTATTCTGGAAGGATATTTTTTGCTGGACGTAGAATTCTGGGTTGACAGCTCTTTTTTACCAGACCTTAAAACTGATGTTTTACTCTTGTGGTAGGTAAAAAAATAGCCCCTCAAAAATGTCCATGTTCTAACACCTGGAACCTGTGAATAGGTTACCTTATTTACTACTTTGCAACTTAATTGTAATTAAGTTAAAGACCTTGTGATGGGGAGATTATCCAGGTGGGCTCAATTTTATCATGTGAGTCCTTAAAAGCAGAGAACCTTTTCCAGCTGTGGTCAGAGGGAGATAGGACTGTGGGTAAGGGTCACGGATATGCAATGTTGCTGGCTTTGAAAATGGAGGAAACGAGGCGATGCAACAAGGGATGTGGGCAGCTTCTAGAAGCTGGAAAAGGCAAGGAAACGGATTCTCTTCTAGAGCCTCCAGAAAAGAATGCGGCCCTACAGACACTTTGACTAGTCCAGTGAGACCCACGTTGGACTTGAAGCTACTAAACTGTAAGGTAAGAAGTTTATGCACTTTAAAGCTCCTAAGTTTGTGGTAATTTGTTACAGCAGCAATAGAAAAGTAATGGAACTGCTCTCTGCTTTCTGGTTTTTGTTGAGCAAAATTCAGTCATCTGAATTGCTCTTATTTATGTAATATGCTATTTTCTGTTTTCTGGTGGTTTTGGTTTTCAGCAGTTTTGTTATGAGGTGTTTGGGGGGCGGGGTTTTCTTTGAGTTTTCCCATTCGGGGGTTTGCTAAACTCCTTAAATCTGTAAAATTATGTCGATTGCTCTGAATTGCAATATTTTTAAAAAGATTGAAAAATGCAGTAAGGGTTAAATGGGTTGAAAAACTTTGTTCTTTTTCAAGATTATTTATGCTATTCTGTGTCCCTTGAATTTCCATGTAAATTTTGGGATAAGCTTGGCAATTTATGCAAAGAAATCAGCTGGGATATTGATAGATTGTGCTAAATATGTGGACCAGTTTGGGAGGTATTGCCATCTTAACAATAGTAAGTCTTCTGATGTTTTCCTTTTACGGCTTCTCTAAATTTCTTTCAAAAGTGTTTTGTAGGGGCCAGCCCAGTGGTGTAGCGGTTAAGGTCGCAGGATCCGCTTCGCTGGTCCGGGATTTGCTGGTAAGAATCCTGGGCTCGGACCTCCTCACCACTCATTAAGCCATGCTGAGGCAGCGTCGCATATAGAAGAGCTACGACTCTACAACTATGATACACAACTATGTACTGGGGCTTTGGGGAGAAAAAAGAAAAAAGAGGAAGATTGGCAACAGATGTTAGCCCAGGGCCAATCTTCCTAAAAAAAAAAAATTTTTTTTAAAGTCTTTTGTAGTTTTCAGAGTGTAAATTTTGCAATTCTTTATTCTTTAGTACTCTTAAGACTGTTTAAATGGAATTGTTTTCTTAATTTCTATTTCAGTTTGCTTATTGTTACTGTGTACAAAAACAATTGATTTTAATATGTTGATCTCATATCTTGCAAACTCACTGAACTCCTTTGTTCTAACAGATTTTTTTTTTTTGCAGGTTCCTTAGAATTTTCCATCAATGTGGTGTATTACAGGAGTTGATTTTCAGATGTTAAACCAATTTTGTATTCCTGGGGTAAATCATACTTGGCCATGGTATACAATAATTCTTTTGATATGTTGCTGGATTTAATTTATAATATTTTGCTGAGGACTTTTGCATCTATATTCATAAAAGATATTGGTTTATATTTTCTTTTCTTGTGATGTCTGAAGCCTGAAAGCAAGCCTCACTGGGTTGAGGTAGAAGAAAATCTCCCTCCTCTGGGTATTAGCACTCAGGCTAGAAGGAGGGGACCTGGAGATCCAAGGATTGTGAGCAGAAGCAGATCACTCCTCAAAAAGTGGTTGGGGGGGCAGCCCGGTGGCATAGCGGTTAAGTTTGCATGCTCTGCTTCAGTGGCCAGGGCGTTGCAGTTTAGGATCCCGGGAGTGGACTGATGCACTGCTTGTCAAGTCATGCTGTGGCGGCATCCCATATAAAGTAGATGAAAATGGGCATGGATGTTAGCCCAGGGCCAATCTTCCTCATCCAAAAAAAGAAAAAAGAAAAAAAAAGAGGAGGCTTGGCAGTGGATGTTAGCTCAGGGCTAATCTTCTCCCTGCCCCCCCCCCCCCCAAATATATGGTTAGGGAGCTATTGCTCATTTGTGGAATTTTCCAAGATTATATTTCTAAACGTTGCTGTCTGGCCAGGGGAGGGCTAAGTTCTTATTGGTTCCAGGAGATGAGTAGGGAAGTCTGGAGATAACTGGATTGCTATGAGGTGGAGATGGAGTAAGGAGGAAGCTCTTAGTGATATGCAGGCACACTTATCCCTACCTGTCTCCCACTGTGGAGTCAGGCACAAGCCTGCTTTAACACAAAAGTATTCTGCTTAACAAAAAAGTTTCTCCAAAGTAGACGGACCACCATCCTGGTTTGGCCTGAACTGAAGACGTTTCCAGGACATGGGACTTTCAGTGCTAAAAGTGGGAGAGACCTGGGCAGACTGGGACAAGTTGGTCACCCTACTTCAAAGTGACCTACTTCTCCCAGTAAAAATATTAATTCTTCCTCAACTTGATCATCTAGGTGGGAAGAAGAAAGCGATGTTACTGGAATAACACACAGACGAATGGACGATTGGTAATCTCTAAACCTAGAGTTTCTCATCCTGGTGTCTGGGAGTTAGTGTAACATGTTTTCCCAGTTCTGGGTGGAAATATTATGACTTTTTTTTCAATTACAATAAAGTTAAGTGTAAAATTTTCTTTTGAATCTGAGAATGTCTATGTTCTAAAGGGATATTTCTTAGAAATTTCAATACCTAAGTTTTCGGCTGTTTGACTGCTACAGTCATCAGGTCCTACCAAGCAAAAAGCAAAGTCAAACTCAACAATAAATGCCAAGTGAAGGCCAAATGTCTTCCCTGCAGGTTATTCCAACAAAGCTTTCCCAGTCCTCCCATTGGAAAAGAGAGCTGAGAAAATCGAATTAGAGCAAAGCGCAAAGCAGTGAAGAATGTGGGACTCAATTTTGTCTGTGCCACGGCAGTTAGTGGCATATTTGGGTTGTGACTCCTGGACTAGTTTCAGCAAAGTAACATCAGTTATGTTAAATTACTGTTGCTAATTAATTATATTTATTGGTTTAGTAATTTGAGTTTTAATTTGGTTTTATTAATCAATGAGAGCAATAATTATAATCAGTTTATACTAAGATTTTCCTGTATATACAAGTAACATTATAATTAAATTCAACACTGGGAGTCTATAAATATGTGTATATACAATATATATTGATTTTCCTTCTTTACCTGGCTATATAAAGAGAAATATGTACAGCTTTATAAGGGTATTCTGATTTAATGCAGATGAATTACTATTTGGAAAACTTTAGGCTTTGTAGAGGGTTAAATGAGAAATGGGAAGGAGTGAAGGGGAAGAGGGAGGTCACTATGTTTAAAGAGCCAATTCACTCCTTATGGTTAGCTTCATATCTGATTTCCTGACATTTTTTATTATACTATTTAAAATCCACAAACTTCTTAAGATCTCTAAAGATCTCTTAATCGTGACTCCAATGATTTTAGTGGTAAGGTTTCTAAGGAAATATAAGACTTATGTGGAAGTAATTTTTGGGGGGTAATTTGGAAATCGGGCATCAGTAAGATGAAAACTTCCTGAATGTATAATAGTAATAATGAGAATTGTAATAAATAATACTTATATTGATTTCCTATATGTCACACATTATTCAAAAAGTTTTAATAGATTATTTGCCACAATCATCTGTGGGTAAGTTACTATTATTCCCATTTCATAGAAGAGAAAGCAGAGACATAGAAAAGTATAGCAATTTGCATGAGGTCATACAACTTACAAGTAGTGGATCCTGGATTTAAATTCAGGTTATCTGATTTCATATTGCATATTCTTAGACATTATGCTAAGAAATGTGATTAGAAATAAAATGATCAATGATCTATAATGGAGGAGAAATTTGAGATTCTCGGTAAAGGCATGGAAATTAAACGGTAAGCAATAACAAATACCCATTATTTATAATTAATGGTAGGGCTCTGGTGCTAGTGTGCTGATCACCAATTACTGTATCTGACATTTAAAGAGAAAAGGACTGAAAGAAAAAATATTACGCTATAACTGGAGACTCCTTCATTTGATTTCACATTTATAATGTTTCTTGCACATTATATAACTGGTGATAAACTAGAATTTATTGGTGTCCTCAAGCACAAATCAGGGATGTAATAAAATGATTTCCTTATTGATTAAAGTCCTAAAAAGTTAGATGGCAGTATTGTAAAATGTTTGTAATGTGTATAACATGGCCTCATTTCTAAAAGGGAAGATTCAAGGAAGAGTGCTGGTGTGTGGGGATTACATTATGTTCTATTGGGGTTTATCTTTCTAGGAGAAAATAGTTTCCTAGTTCATAGGCTTGGGTTACACAAGAACTAGAATTTCCGAACAAGGCAAAGTTGTTACTGCCATTAGGGTTCTGTTATCAGGAATAATTGACAAAAGTGATTCCCTACCCCAAAAATCTGTTCCTAATAACTTGGAACATTTTATTATTTTTTTAAGGTCAATGGACTCCATAGGAATGATCAATATAATGTCTCAATTGTTTCCAAGGAGTATATTTAGATTTGTATTTATATAGGTCACAGAAACATTTTTTCAGTGAACAGCATAAAAGGAGGTTTCTGGTTTTGTTTTTAAGGCAAAGCAGGAGGAATATATTTGGGTCACTTAAATGAAAAAAACCAAGGTTAGAGCTCACTTTAGATGTAACTGGGTAAAAGGGCTTAAACAATGTCATCAAGATTGTATTTTTTTTATTTTGTAAGCTGTTCATTCTGCTTTGTTGGTTTCATGCTCCGACAGGCTTTATTTATATGAGTCAAAAGAGGTGCCATCATTTCAAGAATTATATTATCTTTATAGCTAGTGATACCAGAGAAACAACAGGCTTCTTAGTGTCAAGAAAGTCCTGCGAATGACTTTCGATTGTTCTAACTAGATTTCTGTCACTATCTTAGATTGAATTAGTATGGTCTGTAATGGGGAGCTCTGATTGGCCAGCCTGGATCATGTGCCTACACTTGTGATGGGAGATAGAGCCATGTGATTGACAAAACATCATGAGGGGGTGGCCATATGACTGAGGTCTGTCCAAAGGGGGTTAAACACTTGACAAAAGCTTGACAAAACACTTGACAATAATCTTATATGAGGCTGCTTTTTGGGGGCAGACATACCCGGAAAGTCTTTTTCTGATACTATTGCTAAATTGATAGGATGTAACCATGGTTAGCCAGTGGCTATCTTGCTTGCCATGTGGACAGAGTCAATCTACAAAGCTGTGGTCATCCTTAATTCTCTCTAGTGAATATTTTTGGTTCCCTGACTTTAAACCACACAGTAGGTTTGTATTTCCAGGCTCCTTGTGGTTGATGACATCATATGACCTTCTCTAGACAGTAAATCACAAGAGGAATGATGTATTACTTCTGGGTGGAGGATTTAATTACCGATGTGAGACCCCTGGGGCTCTTTCCCTTTGGCACAGCATTTGACAACAATTGAGATGGTGTTTGCTTCCATCAGACTGAATTATTCCTGAGTTATTGCTGTGACCAGGGCCTCCCTGCTGGATCCCAGTGGAGATATGATATAAGCAAGAAAAGAATCTTTACTCAGTTTTAAGTCAATTAGATTTGGGGGTTGTTTGTCACCACACTGTGATCTAGCTTATCCTGATGGTCCTAAGACTACATAAATTTCCATATCAGCTAACTTCACTTACTCCTTCTCACAACTATTGTATGGGTCAAGTACTGAGGCAGATATTGCCAATATTTATTCCTGTATTTGTTCTCATAATCGGCTCTTTAATTTCCATATCAAATATACATAGGTTTGGTGATCAATTGTTGTACATCTTCCTAGAACATTTGTCATTGACTCAACTGAATGCCTTTTGTAAAACTAAGTACAATATATCTATCAAAAAATAGTCATTGTTTCCCCCTCACACAGCCTCAGTACCTAAACATTGAAAGGAAGTAAACTTCCTTCCAAACTTGGGACTGGCTTAAAGAAAGTCTGAATGAAAGGATGATATGCTCTAGTGCAACATTCTAAATGAGCAATACCTCAGAGAATGGACCCTGTATAATTTCCCAAACTCTTCTATTATGTTGAAATCTTAAGTTTTATTGACTTATAAGCTGCATATATCTCCTTTCCTTCTTCAAGGGTTCTTTTCCCTTGCAGAAGAATGTCAAGGAAACAGTAAGTTTCTAGTGCTTATTAACCAAAGGTAGAAGAAAACAAAAATTGTCCCCCTGGAATATTTAAGAATGACATTAGGGTAATATATAACTTCATGTTTATCTTTCTGCAACTGGATGTTTCAGCTGAAGAGTCAAGGTATAAGAGACAGGAATTTCTAGTGTGAGTTACAAAATCAAGATGCAAATTTTCAAAGGAAACAAATTAAAGGGTTTGATAGCTCTAGGATGCCTTCATCGGAAAGAGGTGATGCGGGAACTAGATTGTTGGAGATTTTTCAAGATTTGGTGAAAAGGATTTCTTTGTGTAAGGTGTGCAGTGGTTCTTACCGTTGACCTTGGTAGGGAGTGGAGAGACTACCTAGTGAAAGGCATTTCATTGGAACCATAGAGATTTTTGAGAGGGGATTCCTGTAGTTATAGGCACAGAGGACTGGCGTCTGATCATTAGCTGCGGTGCTGATGGGGTTGCTGTGACTGGGTTTGGATTGGTCTGTGCTCTCAGAGTTTCTCTGGGCCAATGGTGAATGAGTTTTACCTGTGGGTGAGAGGATGGCCACGTGGGAGCACCAGCCTGGAGCCATTTGAAATCCAGCCAAAAAGGTTTCTTGGAAGTTCTATGGGCTCCCCAAAGAGTCTGTGTATGGTGAATGGCTAAAAATCAATGGGCTAAGTGGGAAGATTGATCTCGTGGGTCTCAGGAAAGAACAGAATGTTCCCAGTTGGGAAATCTCTGAAAAAGGCACAAAATCACTTACAAGCAAAGGAATCAACTTTAAACATCTGCCAGAGGGCCGGTCCGGTGGCGCAGTGGTTTAGTTCGAATTTTGGCAGCCCGTGGTTCGCGGATTCGCATCCCGGGCGCCTGCCAACTCACTGCTTGTCAGCCCTGCCGTAGCAGGTCCCATATACAAAGTAGAGGAAGATGGGCACGGATGTTAGCCCAGGGCCAGTCTTCCTCAGCAAAAATGAGGAGGATGGGCGATGGATGTTAGCTCAGGGCTGGTCTTCCTCACACACACAAAAAAACAAACATCCCCCAGGCTCAGAATGTGAAGCTAGCTTAAAATGTGGCTGATTAAGTAAGAACTTTCCTATTTCTGTTTCCTTTCCTACTACTTTGACCCTCATGGTTTCAGGAACAGTGATGTGGAGTACTTATGCAAGAAATCAGCCTCTAGCAAGGGCAAGCTCAGGGAGACATTACAACCCGCAGGTCTAGATTATGATCTGTGGTTGGACGTTTTAGCTATAGAATTGAGAATGCTTGGGACTTGAAGTGGCCTAGGCTTTTATCTTCTTGAGAAGCAAGCAGGGGTGAACCACTCCATCAGCAGGTTTAAAGAGACTGCAGAGTAGCTCCTATGAGTCCATAGCCATGAGACATGTTTGTTCAGCTTACTGGTTATATTCATTGAGGCTTACATTTGAATAAAGAACACGGCCTCCCTAGTCTCCAAATGATACTTTTCATTAATATATTTCTTGATTCTAAGTCACACTAATTTTTTGCTTATTTAATATTGACATGTATATTTAATATGAATTTTTGTGTTCTTTCCAAAAATGTTTCTGTAATATTAATAATACATCTTACAATTGCTTGGATCACAGAATTTGGGAACTACATTATTATGAAGAGACAATGCAGTGATTTTACATAATAGTTTGTACAATTTTTTGTTGGAGCAAGTCACTGAGGTTCTAAAATTGTCATTCTAATACATGCAAATCTAATCTAAGGAACCTATAACTTAAAAAAACTAGGATTTTGATCATGGATTTTCCACATAATAACATAGCATTTTTTGAAAGGGACATCATTAAGAATCCTGCTTTCAGAAAAAAAAATGGTTGAGCAGGTAACGTAACTTGTTAGTTGCAAGTATTATGATCCGAAATATTACCTAACTTTTAAAGATTTCAAGACTCATTTTATTTCAACTTTGTTTAAATATGAGATGAAGGATGTTTGGACTTGTTTTACATGAGAAGAAATAAAAGTCTTGATATTTAGGTTGAATTATTTGTTTTAGACTGCATAAGTTGTTGAGGAGAAGCTTGGATTCAAGTGCTAATCTCTCAAATTCCAGTCCAGTGTGTGTGGGTGTGTGTGTGTATGTGTATGTTTCTGCTTTGAGATACATAAGATGCATCAGAAAAATATAAAAAACACTATTGGAAAAAAAATTATATCCACACTGCTCCTATCAATTATAAGATGCATTCCATTTCTGGATACATAAAAATGAATATTATTCAGAATCAAGAGAATATAATACTCTATGCTGTAAGATGTTAATAATTTAACAAATGAATCATTATGTTTGTTGAACCCTGCTATCATCAAGGAAATCTTTGATGTAGAGAAGAATACACAGAAAGTGCAAGATACAATTTCTACTCTCAAGGAAATGAATGTTGTGTCTGAAGAGAGAGGTAACTGTGAAAAATAACATGCACATGGGACCACGTGGTAAGAGCCCAAGGAGAGGCACAGATGGGAAATGCCGAGGAATCTCATCCATTCTCACAGCTTCCAACGCTGTCTAGAGTGGGGTGATTCCTAAATTACTATTTCTAACCTTGACCTCCTTAATAAATTTCATTTTCATGTTTTCCATATTTTCAACTATTTTTTAGATGTTTTCATCTGACATCCTCAGGGTGACCCAAATGAGGCATTATCTTCCCCAACAACCTTTGTTCTCCTCTTGTATTTCTTATCTTTGTTAAAGTGATTGCAATTCCTCAGTTGCCAAAGCTATAAACCTCAAAGTTGTCTAAAAACACTTGTTTGTCTTCACACCTCCACGCCATCAAATTTAATCACAAAGACCTGCCGATTCTTGCTCCAACATATCTTTAAAAGCCGTTGCCTAGTTTTATTTTGTACTTCATTAGTGGTTCAGGCTTCCATCAACTTTGTCTTTGTGACAGCAATAACCTCTTTTTTTCCCCTGTTTCATAAATTCGTATGTTTTTTCCCAGACTATTGCTTGTCTTTTTATTTTCTTACAATATCTTTGAAGAGCAGAATTTTTGACTTTAATGAAATCCAACTTATCTGTTTTTCTTTTATGCTTCTTGCTCTTTGTTATATCTAAGAAATATTTGCTTAACTCAGTCATGAAAATTTTCTCCTGTTTGTTTTTTTGCAGAAGTTTTATAATTTTGCTTTCTACATTTAGGTTTACAATCTATTTCTAGTTAAGTTTTGTGTATATGTGAGGAAAGTTCAGCGTTCATTTTTTAAAAATTTATTTTAATTGAGATATAATTGACATACATTATATTAGTTTTAGGTGTACAACATACTGATTCGATATATATATTGTAAAGTCACCACTACAATAAGTCTAACATCTATCACCACACATAGTTAAAATTTGTTTTCCTGTGATGAGAACTTTTAAGATTTACTCTTAGCCACTTTGAAATATACAATACAGTATTAACTGTTGTCACCAGTCTGTACATTATATCCCCATGACTTATTTTATGACTGGAACTTTGTACCTTCTGACCACCTTCACCCATTTCACCCACCCCCTAACCCCTACCCCTGGCAGCCACAAATCTGTTTTCTTTGTCTATGGGTTTGGGTTTCAGCATAATGCCCTCAAGGTCCATCCACGTTGTTGCAAAAGCAGGAGTTCCTTCTTTTTAATGGCTGAATAGTATTCCATTTGTGTATATATACCACATCTTCTTTACTCATTCATCCATCAATAGACACTTAGGTTGTTTCCAGGTCTTGGCTATTGTAAATAATGCTGCAATGAGCTTGGGAGTGCAGACATCTTTTCTAATTAGTGTTTTCATTTCCTTTGGATAGATACTCAGAAGTGGAATTGCTGGATCATATGGTAGTTCTATTTTTAATTTTTTGAGTAACCCTCGTAGTGTTTTCCATAGTGGCTGTACCAATTTACTTTCCACCAACAGTGTACAAGGGTTCCCTTTTTTCCGTGTTCTCACCAACCCTTGTTATTTCTTGTCTTTTTGATAATAGCCATTGTAGCAGTTGTTAAGTGATATCTCATTTGATTTGCATTTCCCAAATGATTAGTGATGGTGAGCATCTTTTCATGTACCTGTTGACCATCTGTATGTCTTTGGAAAAACGTCTATTCACATCTTCACATTTTTTAACCGGATTGTTTGTTTTTTTGCTATTGAGTTGAATGAGTTCTGTACATATTTTGAATATTAATCCCTTATCAGATATATCATTTGCAAATATTTTCTCCCATGCCATAGGTTGCATTTTTCACTTGGTTGATGGTTTCCTTTGCTGTGGAGATAATAACCTCTTAATTGGTTTTCTTCATCTCAGTTTCCTCCCTGTCGGGTCTATTCTATTACCCTGCCATCAGAATTATCCTTTTGTAACTTGGAATTGCTTGTTTGAGCCTCTACATAAAAGCTGTTCATTTTGGTTTTCAAAGTTAAACCACTGCAAACTGTTGAAGTGTGACCTTGTTTCTCTTCCCCCTTCAAGTACACTATACTGTAAATACCTGATTACAGTAGACACCTGTTAGGCTCCTGGGCTTCATTCGTATATTCATTAATTCCGTAAATCACAAATATCAATTGAGCAGCTACTACATTCTCAATAGAAAATTTAGGTCCTGGGGATAAAACAATACAAAGTCCCTTAACTCAAAAGCTTACATTCTGACAGGGAGAAACACACAAATTTTTTTTAAATAATGTATCAGAAGATATATACACACACCTGTGTGCTTATTCATGCGTCTGTATATATATAACCTCAGATAATAAATTTTATGGAGAAAAATGAAAAGGTAGATTTGGGGGCTATGTCTCAGTGCTCAAATGATATTTGAGATAAGAACAAAAGGAAGTGAGAGTCACATGGTATAGAGGAAAAGAACATTCTGGACATAGGGAAGAGCAAGGACAGAAGCCCCAAGTTCACTGATGACTTTCTCTGCTGTATCCAGCCTGCTAATAAGCCCATGGATTTAATTATTAATTTGTGATAACATATTTCTCATTTCCGTTTCATACATTTTATAATTTACTTCTCTGTTGAAATTGTACATGTATTTATGCACATTGGTCATCTTTTCCACTGTATCCTGTAACATATTTATCCTGGGCCAATTTGGGGTCTGCTTTTACTGATAGTTTCCTGTCTTGGCCATGGGTCACACTATCATGCTTCTTTACACATCTCATAACTTTTTATTGTGTGCTATATATCTTGTGTAAAGTACAGCAGAGAATAAAATAAATGTTACCACCATAAAAGGGCACACCTTTGCTGTCATGTTTCTGACATGCTGAGTTAATCGAATCTGCTGTTGATTTCACTTTGAGCTTTGAAGTTTTGGTTGGATTCAGCTCACCATTCACTTCAATTCTTGTGAGGCTAGAATCAGGACTTTCCCTTCAGTAGATTTTGGAGTCTGAGTACCAGTGAAACCGTGGAAATATCCTTCTGCTTTATAGATAGGCTAGTAGTTTTTTGGGGGGGCTGGTCCATTTCTTTTGCTCTCCAGTCATGCCCCCAACTTTTTCATCTTAGGAAAACTCTCTGCCCTGATGCTCTGTCACAAGTCTTCATAGGGATACACAGTCCCTTGCACACATCTCTCTTAGCTCTCCTACCTCAACCCCAGCCTTTAGCTGCTATTGCCTTACACTTGTGAAGTCCGGTTGTGCTCACAGATTTGTCTCAACTCAACTGCCATACCAAGACTTTGGCAGGTGTTTCTTTGCCTGGGAATTGTAGAAGGCCCTGTGCACCTCAGGGATCTCTCAGCAATTCTACCCTAGTCTTTGGCATACTACCCCCATGCACTTGGTGAAGAGCCAAGGTAAAGAATTGGTGGATGGAAGAGATTTGCTCTGTTGCAGGGCTTCTAGCGTGTTAGTCTGTCATGCTAGTCCACACACAGCCATTAAAAGTTCTGTGGTTTCTTCTTACTCCTGTTTATGGTGGATTTCTTCTCCCACTGCTCCTCTAGAGAAAAAAGCTCTCTTCTCTTTTTAGAAGGGATTTTTACTTTATTACATCTAGTTTCCTTTTGATTCATTGCATCTTCTTTGAATCCATGATTTTGTAGTTTTTCTGGTTTGTTCTTGTTAGGATAAGAGGGATAGTCTCTTGTGGTTCTTGACACACTGATTGGAAGTAGAAATCTTGCATCCAAATCTCTGAGACATAACTGGTAGGAAAAGACTTAGGTGAGTTTTAGGCAAAAGGAAGCTAGATAAATTATTAATTTTTTCATTCTATAAATAGTTCTACATCTTCCTAGTATGTGTCAGAGACTGTTCTATGCATTGGAAATATAGGGATGAACAAGATAAATTCCCTGCCCTCATGAAACTTACATATTTTGGGGGAGGTGGACAAAAAGCAACAAACATATGCTTAAACATTTAGTTTTAGATAATGGCAAATATACTGAAAGAAAGAAAGCAGAGTAAATGGATATATTAGACCCAGTTTATGCACCATCTTGGATTTGCCTAGCCCTACCTCCTTGTATACCTAACCTGGGTGTCGACTTCTTTGGCTGGATTGGACCTAACAATTGCTTATACCATCTCTGGAGTCATAAAGCTACCACAGCCACCACCACCACAGCCTGAGACTCTATGCATGATGCCAACTGGAAGGAAGAGGCCCCTGTCCAGTCCCTACCTAGAATGGATGCTCAAAGTCTCTGGCTTGTTCAGTGGCTTCCTGGAAGAGCCACTTTATACAACCTGAAAGAATGAAGAAGTTAACACCTTGTGGGACCTCATACTCATTAGGATGGCTACCATGAAAAACAAAAGTGTTGGCAAGGATGTGGAGAAATTGGAAAACTTGTGTGTGGTTGGTGGGAATGTAAACTGATGCAGCCATTGTGGAAAATGATATGGCAGTTCCTTAAATAAATAAAAACAGTTACCATGTGATTCAGCTATTACACTTCTATATATGTATCCAAAAGAATTGAAAACAGAGTCTTGAAGAGATAATTATACACCTATGTGCATAACAGCATTATTCAAATAGCCAAGAGGTGGAAATAAACCAAGGATCCATCAACAGATGAATGGTTAAACAAAATGTGGTATATACATGAAATGGAATATTATTCAGTCTTAACAAGGAAAGAAATCCTGTCATATGCTATAACACGGGTGAACCTTGGGGACATTATGTTAAGTGAAATAAACCAGTCACAAAAAGGCAAATACTGTTATGTATTTATATGAGGTACCTAGAGTAGTCAAATTTACAGAGACAGAAAGAAGAATGGTGGTTGCCAGGAGATGGGGAGAGGGAGCTATGGGAAGTTGTTTATTGGGTAGAGTTTCACTTTTGCATGAATACAAGAGTTCTGGAGACTGGTTGCACAACAATGTGAATGTACTTAACACTACTGAACTGTACATTTAAAAATGGCCAAGATGGTAAATTTTGTTATGTATATTTTACCACAATTTAAAAAAAAAGACCTTGTGAAGTAGATCTCAAATAATGACAGGAGATTGGAAGGAGGTAGAAGATAAATTACATGTTTTACTGCATGCATGAAATGGGTAAAACCTTTCTTAACTGAACCCTTTGGTTTGGAAATTCACTTGGGGGTCACATGGCTGTTTAGCAATTTCAGGATGATTCTGATGACTCTTCTGTTGTGCTCGGGTTTTGCTGGAGGAATCCTCTTACCTATTGCCATCACTTACGACTTTTCTCCTGACCTTGTACTTGCCTGGGACCTGTTATATAAACCATTTTGAGCTTCTGCAAAGCAAAGTATGATTAAAACCTCAAGGAGGGCTTGAATTTTTCTTCATTTCTCTGATTTTTATTAGCAAAGAATAAAAAAATATATAAACTCTAGCCTTTTCAACAGTCAAATCATTTCGTGTAAGGGAACCAATACCAGAAAATTTGAGCTCAGTAGCTTTCCATTTTGATCAGCTAGTTTTCTGTTCATTAGATCAGTTTTACTCTCTTACCACAAACAAGATTGTGAGGCTTTTAGGCAAGCCTAGATAAATGTGAGTGAGGTGGGGTAGTAATTGGGGCAGTAAAAATCCTACTACCCTCCATTTTCTGGAAGCCAGACAGCTCAGTATCTGAAGGATATTCTTGTAACAGAGATGCAAGTAGAGTGAATAATGACCTGGAAGAATGCTAAGGAAAGAATTCCTATGACAAAGAATTGAAATCAATGTGCTCACTTTTTCCTGAGCACTAATGTTATAGCTTTGTTCAGTGTTTGTTTTTATAGTGGACATAATACTATTCCCACGAAGAGGAAAAGTTAAGATCAGAGACCATGCATGCTCCATGAGTGTAAGTGATTTCCAAGCTGACAGGAGTTAAGGATCACCTCTGGGCTACAATGCATTAAGGACTTTTTCCATCCCTTAACTTGCTGAAGATAAATCAGTACCTCTGTTCAACGGAAACCATCCCATAAAAAGGAAACTGGGATAGAAAGCTACTTGTAAAAATGTATTTTATTGGAAAATAACATGCCCAGGCTCTGTAAGTTAGCAGTCTAATTCTTCAGTGCTGGAATATAAAAATAGGTCAAGAGACATATTAAAATAGATCACAGGCTGTTTCCAACGACTGTCACAGATAAGCCAGCAGCAGCATATCATAGATAATATGGGTTTTCTTCCTAGGAAGTTTCAGCTATAACTAGATAGATTCAAAGTGGCAGTCATTCGTAAACCCATAGGTGGTAGGAGAGTCCTTTTAAGTCAGTTTCTCCTCTCACTTAAGCTATAAAGGGGGTGGCAGACTAGACTATTTCATCTTAATAATCAGCACCTGGGAGGAAGACAGGTGGTTGCACCTCTTAAGTACCTGTACCAGTTGCTTCCCGGGCAGAGTGCTGGTTACACAAGCTGCTCTTCTGTAGCTACTCCCTTGGCTATGTTGAAGATTCTGGCGTAAAACTAAGAAGTACAGTAAAAAGGAATGAGCCCTAAAAAGTTAAAATAGAAACAATATGTCCTCTATGTGATGCAGTATTTTTTAAAATTGAATCGGTTGCCAATATTTTAAATTGGAAGACTGCACAAAAAACCTCCAGATTCTTAAATTCCCTTTAAGAACTGGAAAATTGTAACTCTGGAGCTGCCTTCTCACATGACCACAACCAGCTCTTGCTAAGCAGGGACTATAGCCTCTTCGGAAGGGTTAAGTCTTAACAAGGGCAAAAGTTTCCCCGTATTGATTATTTTTCTTCTTACTCCTAGTCAGCGTCGCTGGTCTGCTTTACCTGCCTGCGTCCTATGGAAATTTGAGTTGAGAACGCCAAATTAACAAATGTATTTTTATTTTAAAGTGGAGATGGCTACTCAGAATCAGTTAGTGCTTTTCTAAACCATCCTTAAATATGCAGAACCACGCCTCACAGGGGTTCTCTCTCCACCTCCGGCTCTGCTCTGTTTGTAGTTTGCTACCATAGAACGACAGTTAATTTGACTCATCCTAGAGAGGAGATGTGGAAAATAGCTTTGTGTAGAAGTACATTTCTTGTGGCTATCTGTCTTGGGATGTCTCTTAGATGAGATGTGACCCCATCTAAAGTAGAATCATATGGCAGAAGCAAATAATTATCTTCTTCCAAATTGCTAGTCTTTCTGGAGGGCAATTTATTAAGGACTTCATAAAAAGCCTTAAATGCTTGTATATCCTTTAACCCAGTAATTTCATTCCTGGAAATGTATTCTGAAGAAATAAGCAGAGATGGGCTCAAATATTTATTGTGATTGTATTTATAATTGCAAAAAATAAAATATAGACACAATCTATTTAACATTAGAATAAATTATGGCATATACTTATGAATTAAAGCTATGTGGCCACTGGAAATAATGTTTAAAAGAATGTTCAATGATGATGTAAATGTCCATGATATATTATGAAATGGACAAAGGCAGTAAGAATCCAACCCTCTGAAACTCACGTTTGTTTGCAGATATACAGAAAAAATGATTTCATAACAAAATATTAATAGTAATTATCTAGAATAGTGACTTCTTTTTTCTTCTATAAATTTGAAATTTCCTCCATGAATAAATATGATCTTTATAATTGGAAAAAATGCTTACTTTAAAATCCTTTCCTATTCCCCTTCTAGTTTTCCCTCCAGATACTACTCCCTCCCAATCTTCAACAACTAGAGTCAGAATAATGAATAAAAAGGGCAGAATAGTCACCAAATGATTAATTTTAGAGAATCTTAATCAAGAGCCAGGCTGCTTGAGTTCAAATTCCAGTTCAGATACTTTTTGGCTGTATAAACTTGGGGAAGTACTTAGCCTTTCTGTGCTTCCGTTTCCCCATCTGTAAAATGAATGTGTAATAATACTTATATCATAGCGTTGTTGTAAGGATTAAGTTAATATTTCAAAGTACTTACAATAGAGCCTAGTGTATTTTAGGTGCTCTTGTGCCTATTGAATAGATCAAGTATAGTATGAGCAATTTAGGCTAGAGATGACAATGACAGCATTTTAAAATTTAGGTTGTAAAGTTTTGAGAGAATTTGTTTCCTTTGGATTTTTGAAGTGACCAAAGACAAATTGTAGTCCATTGTGCTTTATGGTGCAGGTCAGAGTTCTTGAGGTGCTATTGCCATCTGGAGAATGCTATCAAATATTCTAGAATCTTTTCTCCTAGAGCTCCTCGAGGTCGGAATAGGGTTCATGAGCATTGCTAGTGCTTGTTCAACTTTTTGTAGTGCAGCTTTGACTGAGAATGTCAAATGGATCATTAAAGTAAAGGAGGCCATAAACCCAGATCAAACTGCCAGGATGCATATTTTGCCTGTCTCATAAGAATTTGGAAACAGTAGTCTAACAGTCAAGTGGCGATGTTCTGGGGCCAAAGTTGAAAAAATAAAAATTCTTGATGTAGGTTTTCCTAACCACATAATAGATACAGATGAGGTTGATTTATATGCACTAGTCTAGGGACTGTAGGAAAGGGGATATTTTAATTTTAAGGGACAATGTGCGTTTTCTCACTTGGAAATATCTGTGGGTCTGAGGCTTCCTGCTTTCAAGGAGCTTAGAGCAACCATTCCCTGACTTTGCAGCTGGAAAGTATTATAAGCAAGTCAGTAACTGTTTTAAATTAAGAGAGAAAGTAGCTGGAGTTGATATTTTCAGTAAATAAGCAATTTGCATTTTAGAAATTCCAGGCATGTAAGTTCTAGTTTCAGTGTGTTGGGCATTGCCTGATTCCCAAGCTTGTAACCATTTGACCAACATCCCCTCACCCTCCCTCCCAAATCTAGGCATAATTCTAACTTCAGACAAGTATATCCAGTGCGTTTATCTCAAGACCAAGGCCTACCATTAACATTTTAAAAAATAGCTGTTTCTTGAACTTGCTGAACAAGTTGCCCCCATGTTATTTGCACGTGCTGGTCCCTCTGCCTAGAATACTTCATCTCTAGGTATTTGCATGCTGCCTTTGGGTTTCTAATCAAGTGTCACCTTATCAAAGAGACCTTTCCCACCTACCTTATAAAAAAGAACAACCCCCTCCACTCACACACACTCACACTCACAGAAGTATTCCCTGTATCTTTAACCTGGCGTCATTTTCCTCTATGACACTTATTATTTTCTGAACTATTAAGGTACTTACTTATTTGAGTGTTTATTTTTGGTCTCTTTCCATTAAAATAAAAGCTGTATGAGGACAGGGACTTTATGTAATTTGTATTCCCAGAACTCGGTCTAGTGCCTGGGGACAAAAGGGATGCTCAGTAAATATTTGAATAAAGGAACAAATGGGTGAATGATCATTTATTGAGAGCCTAATGTGTTTTAATTTATTCTGATTATATAGGAAGCATTATTTCAGGTTATCTTCCAAATGGCCCTAGGAGGTGAGAACTGTTATTTCAGTTTTTCAAAGAGGAATCAGGCCCAGATAGGTGAAGCAATTACCACAGTTCACACAGCTAGTAAACAGTGAAGCTCTGGTTTTAGCCCAAATCCAAGTGATGGCAAGGGCAATGCTGCTGTAGCCTCTGCCGTTCTCCTCTCAGCTGGAATCCCTGCTATGGGAACTGGTTAGCATCCTGACCTCTTTATGATTGGGGTCCTATTTTGCCACACCAATTGCCCTTCTAAAGGGCTAGAGTCCTGTTCCTAAGCTCTGGCCAGTGGGAGGGTCCTTGCATCTGAGCAGAGTTCCCCGTTTTGTCCACCTGCCCCAAGGAGGATCCTGTTCAGATTTCTACTGCTTCAAGTCAGACCCCATAAAACAGAGGGCTCAACTGACTTGTCTAAGGAACATTTGAGTGTCCTGATGATCCAAGCTCTGGACTTAGGGCTGGACGTTCAGTGGGAAAAAGACAGACACAATCAACATCCATAAGAAGTTCTCAGTTAACTATTTAGAGGGGAATAGTGTCACTGAATAAAAGATTATAAGTGTAATGAGGGTGGTTATTCTGGAATATTCTGTTGCAGGGTCAACAAATTTGTTCTTTAAAGGGCCAGAGAGTAAATAGTTGAGGCTTTGTGGGCCTTATGGCCTCATTGCAGTTACTCAACTGTGCAATTGTGATGCAAAAGAAGCCAAAGACAGTACATAAATGAGTGAGCATGACTATGTTCCAGCAAACTTTATTTACAAAAACAGGAGGTGGGCTGGATTTGGCCTGCAGGCTGACCTCTTCTCTGTTATCAACTTGGCTTTTGTGAGAACTATGTTTCCCACAACCCAGTCCCAGGATGGTGTCAGGCTAGAGTTGGCATGAGATTTGGGGAGGCAAAAGTGAAGCAGCATCCACCAAGTTCTGAAGGGCTTTGGTGGTTAGAGATGAAGAGAGGTGCAGGTAGTTTCCAATTCATCTTGCTGGTATCTAGCTCTTCTCCTATGGCTGCCTCTTTGTCCAATCATGACCCTGGCCCACTATGAAACTCTTTGCTGTGAAATCACGGAAAGCTGACACTTTCCATAGAACCAGCCCCACTCACTTTCCCATTACAGCGGGTAGACAGGCCAAGCTTCCAGGTATTTCTGAAAAACGAAACTTTGTCACCTACACCATGGCTGGTAAGTGACTTTCTCCTTCCTTTGGCATTTTCCTTCTCCAGATCCTCTGACAGGTGTCTAAGGTCTAATTCCTACAATAAACTTCTTATTCCATTGCACTTATAGTGCTTTCCTGATTGGACCCTAACTGTTCTTTAAGGATCAAGTCCAGGAGGATTTGAGGTTTTCTTAGGTTAGCCCTCAGCATTTGCTACTAAGCATTTCTCTACTGACTGTGTTTCTGTTTCTCTCTATCTCCTCTAGCTCATTATTGCTTATTCTATCTTTGGGTGGCCTCTGTTTTAATTTTCATTATTATCTTATCTACAGTTGGAGGTGAGTAGGATATTTTTGATAAAAGAATTATACCAAGCCATTCATCAAGTAAGACAGTCACACTCTTACAAACAGCCAATATGTGTTTGCTTTTTCACTTGCCCTTGTTGTGCAACCTAATGGATGCCCTGGCTTGGGTGAGGTATAAGCCCTGAATGTTGATATCCGACTGATCTTGATTCACATCTGCTTACTTTCTGTGTAAGCCTGGGAAAGTTACTTACCATATCAAAATCTGCATTAACTCACATGTGAAGAAAACAATACCTACTGAGGGATGTTGAAAGGATTAAGGATCATTCTATATACTTGTCACTGCTGCTGGATGCTGAATAGCTGTGAGGTTTCCTGTCAGTATCCTCTGCCTGCCTCTCTGCTGTGGTCTCCTCAGCTCCGCTCAACTCCCTGCTGTGGTCCATTTTGTATATTGCTGTGACAGTAAGGTGCCCCCTCCTCTCACGCCCAGCACACCTGAGCATCCCTATCAACAACAGTGACTCACGATGAGACATGATTCCCCCTTCAGAGTTGTTGGCAGGGGAGGAGAGAAGATGAGAAGCCACAAGCCCCCAATTTCTAAATGAGCATCAAAGTACAGATGATTCTAATACGTAGCCCTAAGAGGAAATGATGGGAATTCCAGCACCATCAGAATATTTCTAAAGACACAGGCAGATATAATTGCTGCACCTGGAATGATCTACATTGAGCCTCTTCTTCAAAGAATCAAACCTTACCTGGCTTAAATGCTACTTTTTCCATTAAAACTTTTCTGATCCTTCCAGTTGCAAATTTCTCTCTTTATCTAAACTCACATGATGCTTGATTGTTCTCCGATGATACAAATCATTTATACTAATGAATTGTAGCACAGCAGTTAAAAGTGGGGGTTAAGGATTAAAGTTTATATGCCAGTATTTTACTAGATGTACAAACTGGGGAACGATTACTTTCCCTTAGTCCCCATTTCCTCTTTAAAATGGGGATAATAACAGTACCTACTTGCCTGACGTTATAAGCACCCATTATACATTAGCTGTTATTATTCTTAGTATGTGGTTGGCTAAGTTTTGTCCCTTGTGTGTGAATTGTCTATGAAAAAATTTATGTTTGGTTTATCATGCCTATGGCTTTGATCTGTGTTGTAGATTCCCAAACCATGTTTGCTGAATGGATAAATATATGAATATACTTAGTTGATCAGATAAAAATGATTCATCCAGGGAAGAAAAACAGATCAGTATGCTTGGATATACTTGATTCCTATAGATGTATTTAGTGTTGAAAACACCTTGTAGTGTTTTCAATCCATATACCTTTAAATATTTAAGGTCTCAAACTGACCTCTTGCTGTGCTTTCTGCTTCTTGCCCTCAGAACTTATTTCTTACCCATTCTGAGCTGACTCCTGCTGTCATCAGTCCCATAAAAGAAAATGAATGTGCTTATTCCTAAATAAATAATGACACTGTTGCTAGTTTTTTCCACAAGGGATTCTTCCCATGTCTTATTGGAGCAGTGAGACACACAGAAAAAGGGCTTCTTATGCTCTTTCCTTGAAACGGGAAGAGATATCTGAAACGCAAATATTTCACATTTGTTTTGGGTGCTACTGACACATGTCATAATTTACAAATATGGGGAAGCTCTAGGTTACAAAGCTGACATCTGAAGTAAGGGCCTGAAGTGGGGAGATTTGATAATCTCTGCCTTTTCCCATTACCCCACAGATGATGAATAATTTCAAAGTGATGACAGCTTGGGACGTAGTTCTGGACATCCTTTTCTTGTCAAATGTACATTAAATGTGTGTACATGCATGTGTATTTTAATATTTTTTCGTTTCCTTTAAGTGTTAAACAGTAGTATAGCTCTCTCTGTGAATATCTTGACATTTGTAAGAGGGTGGGACAGCAGCGGAGAATCAATTTTGTCTTAGATTTAGGACCAATCTGCATGAAAGAGCACCTGGAGCTGCAGAGATAGTTGGAAATGTGAACTCTATATCCATGGCCAAAAGTTCTTTTTTCTTCTTCCTTTTTCTGACTCCCTGCTTCCTTCTCCTCCCTCCTCCTCTTCTTGCCCCTTCCTTCTTTTCCTTCATCTTCCTTTTTCCTCCTCCTCTACCCTCTCCTCCACCTTTTCCCCTTCCTTCCTCCTCCTGTTTCTCATGCCCTTCCTCCTTCTTTTTCTTCAAATTTTGTGGTCAGTTCTTAGTGAAAAAGAAATCATATAGCATGTTGGTTTCTTTCAGTAAATAATCAGTCTTTAGAGATTTTAAATTATTATTAAATTTTATCTGATTCTTATTTTCAGCCTCTCACTGAGAGCTTTTGGTAATTCTGCCTGGAATTCTCTTCAATCTTACTTCCCTCTTTGTTCATAGTGTGCCCCATTATGATGACAAAGTGGCATCTGATTTTAAGAGTGTAAATACCGCACTGAACTTCACTGTGAGTGTTTCATTCTCCACTTGTGGATTACAGCTTTGTGGCTCGTAAAGCACAGCAAGGATAGTTAAAATCGAGGAAACATAGGTACAGTCCATCATACATAGGGTTCCCATTTCTTAGGAAGAAAGTTTTTTATTAATGTAATATATTTTTTATATAATTTCTTGATTATGGTCAAAATTGTATTTTAACATCATGATTCATCAACATAGACTTACCACATTGATCCTTGATTACATGGAATTGTAGTGTGTCAAAGGCAGAAAGAAGCCTTGGGAGATCATCTAGCAGTTTTCACTATTTTACACAGAGGGATATCCATGCTCAGAAGCTGTGTCTTGGTTTAGAGCTAATTGATTACCGATAGAAGCAGAAGAAAAAAATCAAGTTACTTATTACTAGCAAATGCAAGTCACAATTCTTATTTCTAGTGAAGGCTGTGAGAATATTAAGAAGTTGTGGGTTGATAAGTTGTGATGACTTAAGAATGACAATATGATGAATATGAGCATGGGCTCTATTGTCAGACTGATTTAGGTTCAAATTCCATAGTTTCTAGCTGGGTACCTTGGGCAAGTTACTTAATTCTCTCTGGACTTTTACTTCCCCAACCATAAGAAAAGGGAATAAGAAAGTATGAAATAAAAGTGTTTTCCTAAGTAAAGGAATTAGGAAAGTGACTATCAGATATTAAGCATGTAATAAGTTTTAGTTGCACATTGTATTATTAGTAGTAGTAGTGGTGGTGGTGGTAGTAGTGATATAATTAGTATTATCATTAATGTTAGTGTTCTTATTAGTGTTATACTTCTGTTCCCTGGACTAATTGTTCCTCTGGTATCCAGGGTTGATCTTCTAGAGTTGAGTTTATTTCACTTGAAGGTTAAGGTTAGGTGGGTCCTTAAGACACTGATAAAAATACAGGGCAACCCAGGAGAGTATGGTCACTATGCAAGCAGCCATGGGAGAGATCTTTGCTACTTTTAGGCCATCCATCCATCCATCCACCCAGTACATCACTACTGGGGTGAGTTCTATGTGCCAGGCCCCAAACTCATGATAAAGAACTCTTAAGCACTAGAGGAACACTTGTTACTATCATTAGCATTTTCTGTTGCTTGTTGGTCCCTAATGGGCTTGAGGAGAGTTGTTGTTGGATATAGGAGAGAGTCTATAAGAGGGTTTGTGTTTGGGTTGTAGGAGATAGGTTGTAACACCAGAGCTAGCTCAGGAAGGAATATTTGTGCCAGGACTGGCCCAGAAGGAAGACATGCCTTGATAGCAGTGTGTCCCATATTTACAAGCCAATTCAGTTTGGCAGAAACAACTTGTCTATACAGAAAATAGACAAAAATATATTTTATATATCCCAAAGGCATTTACCCTGACTCTTTAGTCTATTGGTGGTACAAAGAATGCTAGGAAAAATCTGCATCACTTTAGAACTGTATGTTTTTATGAAATGCAACCTTATTTTTATTAAGCTTCTCCCTCTCTCCTTCCCTCCCAAGATATATACATAATTTGCCCCAGGGAGAGACTGGGATCAGAGCCTTCCACTCCAAGTATCCACCATTAATTGAACACCTACTATATGTCAAACACTATGTTGAGCTCTTTGTATGCCTAAACACCCATGGGATAGACACTATTACAAGAAACTATAGTTTAGAGAAGTTAAATAGAAAAGGAGGATTTGGGTCTCCTTGAGTCCAGGACTGTGACTGTATCGATTACTTAAGAAGAAATGGAAGAGAAAAAAGTCAAAGAAGATGGATGGATGATTGCATGCATTCAGGCTGAGTGGATTTCCCCGAAAAAAAGAGGTAATGCTTTTACACCCTGAGTCTGTTGTAAGATTATCTGACCTCACAGTTTATCTTAAGTTTTGCTTTCCAGTGAGACAGGAAGTTATAAAAGTGATTAGAGAGGGCTAATTAGTGAAGGCAGTAGCTTTAGCATTCTGCCTATAAACCTGAAAGATGCTGTGTTTTCTGCAGGAGCATGCAGACCCAGAAACTGGTTAAGGAGGTTTCCTGTGAGAACAAAGGGGAGGACATTTTAGAATATAAATTGTTAAGAGGCATTTCCTTTTAAGCTGTCACCAGCATCCATAATCTTGGGCATGCAATGTCAATTCTCCAGGGTGATAACTCTGAGCAGGAGCTAAGGAAAAGAGGAAGGTGAAAGAAATTTGCAAGCTCACCGAGAATTATCACGCCATTCCAGTCACTAGTGAGAGGTATATCTCAAAGAGAAAGGGATGTCTAGTATAATTCCCATACTTGTTCAAACATCGGAGCATGGCAAAAATGGCTAAGGTTTTATTGTGTCAGAGGAAGCACAGTTTCTCTTAATTATTTTTAAGTGGAGAGTACATGAGTCATCTTTATGTCTGAATTTTAATATGTACACCCTATCTGAAAAATAAATGAATAGAAAACCAATACATGTTTTTCTGTACATTGTGTTGATTGAAGGTTTGTTAGATGCTGTCAAGAGTTTGGAAAAGGATGTACATCTCCCTTTCAACATTCAGAGGAATAAGCCTTTATCAGTTCAGTTCTGGTCTTGATTTTCTTCTACCCAGAGAGTGGCCCATGTACCTGTATCTATACTGCCAGCTGAGCTGGGTGTAAGATGCCAAGGAAAGGTAACTATGACCACGTGCTGGTATAGTCCTACTAGGACAGCATATCTTAATGCCCCAAACTGTGTGAGCTGTTTCATTCTCCACTTATCCATGCCTCAGATTTCTCTCCCTTTGGAGACCGTGTTCTCAAAAAAAAAAATGCAAGGATATAATGGCTGGTTGTAGGCTTTGGAACCTGATATGTTTGTCTTGGAATGTAAGCATGTATGCCTAAGCAGGGCCAAGCTAAGTTTTGTTTTTCTCTCTGTTTACTACACTTAAAAAAAAAAACATGGAAATAGCATTGAGCCTATAATTTCAGGGTCTGAACCTCTACCTCATAGTGTTGCTGTAAGGATCAAACAAGGTAAAATATGGAGAAAATATTTAAAACTATAAAGAAAAGTGGGTGTTTTGGGAAGATGACAGCTTCTTTTCCTTCAACTCTATTTCCAATCTGTCTTTCCCCCGTGAACCAAATGACTGCTGCAGGCGGGAGGAAGCTGCCTGCAAGCAAGACTTTGATTCTGCAGACATTATGGTTGGTCAGTGAAGTTTGGAGTTTTTTGCCTTCATTGGTGGATGAGATGCTAAAGATGAGCATCAGAGGGAAGTGCAAAGAAGACCAGAAATGTCAAGTCTTGGGAAAACCATGGACCTCACTTATGTGCGGACTCCTGATAGAAGGTCAACACTGCCCATGTGTGTGTGGCTGGTCTCTGTGGTACTCAGGAGGCCAAATAAGAATTGAATGGGTGGATGGAGTCCTTTTTGCCCCTGAGGCTGAGAGAGTGAAAGCAGGCCAGGGATCAGGCAAAGGATTCCTTTTAATGCCTCCAGAGACTCATGGAGTAGAGAACACTAGCTTTTCACTGTTTACAGGCTTAGGGTACTCCAGTAATCATACCTTAGACTCCATGGAAAAATAAAATTAAAGGTATCCAGAAATTAGAAAGATGATCAGTCAGAACAAACCAGAACACACATCCAGGGAAATAGAGGCTAGGGGAGGCAAATGCCAACTTGAAAAACATAACAAGAATTCAAGGCAATATAAGAGTAAATTTTCTGGAGTTAAAAACAATTTCTGAGCAAAAATTTTTGGTTTAATTGAAGGAGAGGATGGTCAGAATTGAGACTGAATTAGTGGTCCAGGAAACCAATTGAGATAAATATCTTAAAGCATAGAACAAAAACATAAAGAGAGAAATTAAGATGAAAAAGGTAAGAGACATGGAGGATAGACTCTAGACATCTAAATGCACATATGACTTAAGAAGGAAATTTCTCTGGAAGACCTGAGTCACAGAATGAAAGGGCATCTTGAGGTCCAGGGAATATTGATGAGAAAAGATGCATGGATAAGTATACCTGGAAAATTCCTGAACTCTAAGGAGAAAAAAAAATTCTGACAACCTTCCTGTCAGAAAGATCAAGGTACACATGGGGGAAAAGATTCAGACTCTTACTGTATTTCTAGTCTGCAATATTGGGATCTAGAAAACAGTAATATAGTTCCTAGGGACAACAGAAAGTACAGGACTTCGGCATGAGAATATCTTACCCAGAAAACTGTAATTAACCTGGAAGGCCAAACAATTCTATTAGGATCTTATAATAATTCAGAGAATATGTCTCTAAGGAAAATGCAATGTCTAGAAGAGATTCTAAATGAACAAGTGAAAGAGAAATAAGTAATCAAGCTAGAGAAATGTGAAATGAAGTGGAAATTGTGAACAATGAATCTGAGAACGAGTGCTTGTTTGTTTACTTAGACATAAGTGGATAATGATAGACAGAATATGTGATAGAAATGCTAAATATGATAAAATGCTAAATGAAGAGAAGAGACATGCTGTAATGGAAATTCAATTAATGGTTTAGAACTAAAATTACTAAATTCTTAGTAAATCATAGGATTTGAGGTGAGGGAAAAAGATAAGGGAAGTAAAAGCATTCAAATTCATCAATTTTGATGGGGAGGGTCAAGGAGAGAAATGCATGTGTGCTAAGTGCATAATCTTATGGAGAAGTGGAAAATGATAGGAAATAGAGCATTTTACTGGGGGAAATGATTTTTATTTTTACTTCAGATAAATGTGGACAAAATGTTTCTGGTAATGAACAAAGAAAAGATAAGGTAATAATTCAGGAACTGGGAAAAAATTTCTGGTAAAATTTCCAGATGAACATAGGCAAAGAGCAAAATAATAATCAAACTGAAAAAGGTAGGACAGAAAAATAATGTAAAAAGAATGATCAAAGTAAAGGGGAAGGACTAACATTAAGTATGTCATTGATTTCACTATATGTGAAAGCTGAATTCTCTGGTTAAAAATGTCAAACTGACTTTAAAAGTACAGTTAACTGCTATTTACAAGAAAAACACTTAAAATGATTTAAAAAGAGCAATATGAAGAAAATGTGAAGAAAAAAAGCATGAGAGGCAAAAGGAATATCAGACAATGTAGAATTTAAGATTAAAAGCACTAAGGCGGGCCTGGGGGGCAACAATGAAAGGCATAATTTATGAGAGATGTACACCAGCCAGAAACTGGCCAACTCTGAACAATTCAATAGTTTTTAATAGAGATAGAGCAAAACTTAAACATATGAGAAGAACTTGATAAAAATACAAATATTGTAGTTTACTTCCATTTACCTTTTTGAATTGTGTGTATCTTGTACACAAAAATTAAGGAATAGCATAGAAAAATAAATGCAATACAGGGAAATTGTAAACATCGTTCAAAATAATGCACTTTCCTCTACATGTTCATAAGATATTTACAAAAATTGACCATGTACTTGGCCCAAAGAAAATTTGCATATATAGCATAGATTTTACAGGCCACCTTTTTTATCATAATAGAACAAATGTTAGAAATTGAATGAAATAATTATTAGAAATTAGCAATAAATGACGTGAAGGTAACCCCAAGATATTAAATGTTTACCAACTAAGAATACATTTCTAGATAAGTATTAAATGAAACTGGGAATTGAAAGAAAATTGTAAACTGTGTAGAAAGCAATGCAAATTGGAAACACATGACATAGCCAAAGCTGTACTCAGAGTGAATGAGTGTGGCCTTGAATGTCTTTAATATTGAAGAAGAAAGATCAATATTAAAGGGATTTAACTTATTACCAATTATTTTAAAAGCTTAGAACAGAAAAAGTTAGAAGGAAGAGGGAGTTAATAAAGGTAAAAAAGTGGTGGGGGAAAAACACAATATGGGGAAGGATAAACAAATCAAAGTACTGAATTTTGAAAAAACAAACTAGTTAAACCATTCAGGAGTCTACAGAAAAAGATGAGAAAGCAAAATTATAAAAATGTGGAGTGGAAAGGAACAGCCATGCATACACCAACAGGAAAAACCTTAAGAGCTGACTAAAAGAAGGGTCTTAGCACAACAAAAACATCATTTGCATACCACCAGAGGTCAATCAAACACTACAAAGGACTTCTAAGAAACCCTTGTGAAGGTATATCTGATGGTGGAGGCACAGGAAGCACCAAAGGACATGAGGAGAGGTAAAGACTTTTACTCCCCCTCCCCAATCGATTGGCAAAGACAGCACAGCTCACAGACAGAGAGGGGGGAGGGGCGGCCCTCTGTGGGGAAAACGATCACCCTCCAGGTGCTCTCTCAGACTGTCAAGAGATCCCAACCAGGAAGTGAGGACGGATTGTTTCAGGGATGCGGTAAATGCCCCAAGACAGCCAAAAAGGAAGCACCCGGGTCGGGCAGGTGAAAGAGAGAACCCCTCCCCCAACACACCCTGCACTTCAGCACAATCCCTCTGGGGACTGCAGCGGGCTCAGAGCACACCATTTGTGACCTCCATCCAGTGGCAGCAAGTGGAAACTGCAGGAGCATCTTCAAGATGAAGAATAGCAAAGGTAAATCAGTGGGGTCTATGCAAAAGTATCTTAAGTCTACAGACCAAGAGGAAAATGGCAAACACCCAGAAACCAACCCTGAAGGCACAGCAATCTATAACCTGAATGACAGAGAATTCAAAATAACTATCATAAACAAACTCAACGAAATACAAGAGAACACAGAGATACAAATCAATGAATTCAGGGATTTCTTCACAAAAGAGATTGAAACCATAAAGAAAAACCAATCAGAAATGTTGTAGATGAAAAACACAATGGACGAAATAATGGAAAACCTGGAGTCTTTAAAGAGCAGAGCTGACAATATGGAGGAAAGAATTAGCATTATCGAGGATAGCCACACAGAAATGCTCCAGATAGAGGAGGAAAGAGAGCTAAGACTAAAAAGAAATGAAGAAATTCTTCAAGAAATATCAGACTCAATGAGGAAAAGTAACATAAAGATAATAAGTATTCCAGAAGGAGAAGAAAGAGAAAAAGGAGCAGAGTTTGTTCAAAGAAATAATAGCTGAGAACTTCCCAAACTTAGGGAAAGAGATGGAAATAACAGTGAATGAAATCAGTAGATCACCTAAATATATAAACAGGAATAGACAAATGCCACACCATATAATAGCTAAATTAACAAGAGTCAGTGACAAGGAAAAAATATTAAGTGCAGCTAAACAAAATAACATGCAAAGGAAACCCCATCAGTCTCTCAGCTGATTTCTTGACGGAAACTCTACAGGCTAGGAGAGACTGGAATGATATACTCAAAATCCTGAAAGACAAAAACCTTCAGCCAAGAATACTTTATCCAGCAAAAATATCCTTCAAATATGATGGAGAAATAATAACTCTCCCTGATAAATAAAAGCTAAGGGAGTTCATCACCACAAGACACCCACTACAAGAAATGCTCAAGAAGGCCCTTAAGCCTGAAAAAAAAAAAGAGAAAGGGGAGACAAAGGTTTGAGCAAGGAGAAAAGTGAGGGGACTAAACCAGAAAAACTACAGTCGTAAAACATAAAAAATGAATTTAAGCTCATCACTATAAACACACACTCACGACACAAGATGGAATAAGTAGTGACAGCAACAAATAAGAAGGGGAAGAGGAAAGGGATTGAATCGACTTAGTTTAAGGAAACAAGAAGCATCTGAAAATGTACTATCTTATCCAGGAGATCTTTTATATAAAGCTCACAGTAACCACTAAACAAATAACCAGAAGAGAACCACATATGACAAATAAAGAGAAAACTAAGAGAATCATCATGCAGAAATACCAAACTGAATTGGCAGTCTGAAACACATGGGACTAGAAACGAAGGAAATGCAAAAGAACCAGAAAATGAGCAATAAAATAGCAACATTAAACCCTCATATATCAATAATCACTCTAAATGTAAATGGACTGAATTCTCCAATCAAAAGACACAGAGTGGCAGGATGGATTAAAAACCAAGATCCAACAATCTGCTGCCTCCAGGAAACACATCTCAGCTCTAAAGACAAACACACACTCAAAATAAAAGGATGGAAAACAATACTCCAAGCTAATGGCAAACAAAAGAAAGCAGGAGTAGCCATACTTATATCAGACAGAGTAGACTTCAAGATAAAAAAAGGTAATGAGAGACAAAGAAGGGCAATATATAATGATAAGAGGGACACTTCACCAAGACATAACACTTATAAATATCTGTGCACCCAATACAGGAGCACCAAAGTACATAAAACAACTGCTAAAAAACCTAAAAGGAGATATTAACAAGAACGCAATAATAGTAGGGGATCTTAACACCCCCCTTACATCAATGGATAGATCATCCAGACAAAACATCAATAAGGAAATAACAGACTTAAACAAAAAACTAGACGTGATGGACTTAGTAGATATATACAGAGCATGCCACCCAAAAACAGCAGAGTACACATTCTTCTCAAGTGTGCATGGAACATTCTCAAGGATAGACCATATATTAGGAAACAAGGCAAACCTCTATAAATTTAAGAAGATTGAAATCATTACAAGCATCTTTTCTGATCATAATGCTGTGAAACTAGAAATCAACTGCAAAGAAAAAAATAGGAAAGGGACAAAGATGTGGAGACTGAACAACACGATACTGAACAACCAATGGATCATTGATGAAATTAAAGGAGAAATCAGAAACTATCTGGAGACAAATGAAAAGGAAAATACACCCTACCAACTCGTATGGGATGCAGCAAAAGTGGTCCTGAGAGGGAAATTTATAGCAATACAAGCCCACCTTAACAAACAAGAAAAATCCCAAATAAATAACCTTAAACTGCACCTAACAGAATTAGAAAAAGAAGAACAAAGCCCTGAATCAGCAGAAGGAGGGAAATAATAAAAATCAGAGCAGAAATAAATGAAATTGAAACCAAAAAAACAGTAGAAAGGATCAATAGACGATAAATAAAATTGACAAACCCTTAGCCAAACTCACTAAAAAAAAAAGGGAGAAGACTCAAATAAAATTAGAAATGAAAGAGGAGAAATTACAATGGATACCACAGAAATACAAGGGATTATTAGGGAATACTATGAAAAACTTTATGCCAACAAATTAGACAACCTAGAGTAAATGGACAAATTCTTGGACACATACAACCTCCCAAAACTGAATCAAGAAGAAATAGAGAATCTGAATAGACCAATCACAAGTAAAGAGATTGAGACAGTAATCAATAACCTCCCCCAAAATAAAAGCCCAGGACCAGACGGCTTCCCTGGAGAATTTACCAAACATTCAAAGAAGATTTAACACGTATCCTTCTCAAACTTTTCCAAAAAATAGAGGAAGATGGAATACTTCCTAACACATTCTATGAGGACAACATCATCCTGATATCAAAGCCAGACAAGGACAATACAAAGAAGGAAAACTACAGGCCAATACCACTGATGAACATAGATGCAAAAATCCTCAGCAAAATATTGGCAAACCGAATACAGCAATACATCAAAAAGATCATACACCATGATCAAATGGGATTTATACCAGGGACACAGGGATGGTTCAACATCCACAAATCAATTAATTTGATACACCACATTAACAAAACGAAGAATAAAAACCATATGATCATCTCAATTGATGCAGAGAAGGCATTCAACAAGATCCAACATCCATTTATGATAAAAACCCTCAACAAAATGGGTATAGAAGGAAAGTACCTCAACATAATGAGGGCCATATATGACAAACCTACAGCTAACATCCTACTCAATGGGGAAAAACTGAAAGCCATTCCTTTGAGGACAGGAACAAGATAATGATGCCCACTCTCACTGCTCTTATTCAACATAGTACTGGAAGTTCTGGCCAGAGCAATTAGGCAAGGAAAAGGAATAAAAGGACTCCAAATAGGCAATGAAGAAGTGAAACTCTCACTATTTGCAGATGACATGATCTTGTACATAGAAAAATCCCCCAAAATCCATTGGAAAACTAGTAGAAATAATCAACAACTACAGCAAAGTGGCAGGGTATAAAATCAACTTACAAAAATCAGTTGCATTTCTATATGCTAATGATGAACTAACAGAGAACTCGAAAAGACAATCCCATTTACAACTGCAACAAAAAGAATAAAATATCTGGGACTAAATTTAACCAAAGAGGTGAAAGACCTATACAAGACACTATTGAAAGAAATTGATGAAGACATAAAGAAATGGACAAATATGCCATGCACATGGATTGGAGGAATAAACATAGTTAAAATGTCCATACTACCTAAAACAATCTACAGATTCAATGCAATCCCAGTCAGAATCCCAATGTCATTCTTCACGGAAACAGAACAAAAAATACTGAAATTCGTATGGGGCAACAAAAGACCCCGAATAGCTAAAGCAATCCTGAAAAAAAAGAACAAAGCTGGAGACATCACAATCCCTGATTTCAAAATATACTGTAGAGTTATAGTAAAACAGCATGGTACTGGTACAAAAATAGGCACACAGATCAATGGAACAGAACTGAAAGCCCAGAAATAAAACCACACACCCAAGGACAACTAATCTTCGACAAAAGAGCAAAGAACATACAATGGAGACAGGGAAGTCTGTTCAATAAATGGTGCTGGGAAAATTGGACAGCCACATGCAAAAGAATGAAAGTAGACCATCTTCTATCACCATACACAAAAATCAACTCAAAATGGATTAAGGACCCAAAACTAAGACCTGAAACTATAAAATTCCTGGAAGAAAATATAGGCAGTACACTAATTGACATTGGTCATAAAGGGATCCTTTCAGATTCCATGTCTACTCGGACAAGGGAAACAAAAGAAAAAATAAACAAGTGGGACTTCATCAGACTACAGAGCTTCTACAAGGCAAATGAAACCAGGATCAAAATGAATAGACAACCCACCAGCTGGGAGAAAATATTCGCAAATCATTTCTCTGACAAGGGATTAATCTCCATAATATATAAAGAACTCACACAACTGAGCAACAAAAAAACAAACAACCTGGTTGAAAAATGGGCAGAGGACATAAACAGACATTTTTCCAAGGAAGATATACAGATGGCTAATAGACAAATGAAAAGATCTTCAACATCACTAATCATCAGGGAAATGCAAATCAAAACTACACTAAGATATCACCTGACACCCATTAGAATGGCTCTAATCACCAAGACAAGAAACAACAAATGCTGGAGAGGTTGTGGAGAAATGGGAACTCTCATTCCCTGATGTTGGGAATGCAAACTGGTGCAGCCTCTATGGAAAACAGTATAGAGATTCCTCAAAAAATTAAAAATAGAAATACCTTATGATCCAGCAATCCCACTCTTGGGCATCTACCCAACGGACATGAAATCAACTATCCCAAGAGACTTATGCATCCCTATGTTCATTGCAGCATTATTCACTATAGCCAAGAAGTGGAAGCAACACAAGTGTCCCTCAACTGATGATTGGATAAAGAAGATGTGGTATATATATACAATGGAATACTACTCAGCCATAAGAAAAGACAGAATTGTCCCATTTGCAACAACATGGAGGGAACTAGAGGGTATTATGTTAAGTGAAATAAGCCAGAGAGAGAAGGACAGACACTGCATAATTTCACTCATGTGCAGAATATAAATGAACACACAGACAGAGAGAACTGGTTGGTGGTTACCAAGGGGAAGGGGGGTGGGGGGTAGGCACAAGGAGTGAAGGGATGCATCCACATGGTGATGAACAAAAAATAATATACAGCTAAAACCCCACAATGTTATAAACTATTAAGACATCAATAAAAATTAAAGTTAAAAAAAAAAGGGTCATAGTAGCAATTTTGAAACGAGACAAAAGTGATCCTTTCCTAGAAAATTATAAATTACTAAATTTTTCCAAGAAAAAGTAGACAACTAAATAGTTGATTAAAGGTGATGGAAAGTGCTAGATTTAGCCTTGAAAAAGGCACCAGTCTTGATAGATTCAAAGAAGTTGTATCTAATCTTTAAAAATAGGTCATTCCAATTTTATTTAAGATAATCCCCTGGTATAAGACAGAAATTACTCTATTTTATTCATGAAGATAGTATTATATTAATAATAAAATCTGATAAGGAAATGTAGCCTAAAGAAGGAAACTTAGACCATAATTCACAAACATAAAGGCAAAACTTCTGAATAAAATATCAGTATACAGAATCCAGTAACTGATCAAAAGTTTAAAGTCTCATAGCCAGGTAGTGTCAATATAGGAAAATAGTGATTTCCAAGTTTAGGAAAGTTATTATTATAATCCTGTTAGATATATAATTATATCAAAAGCTGCTGGAAAAAATACTTGCTATCCAGCAGCCATTCCTATTAAAATTAAGTAAAAGCGTATTGGAAGGAAAACAACTGTAATGAAAATTTACCAAAAAGCAATGGCAAATATTATCTCAATGTTGAAACAAACAGAACATTAAAATAATTAAAGTCAGGACTAGATAGAGAGACCTGTTATTTTTTAATCAATTTAGAGGTCCAAGAAAATGAAGCAAGACAAGAAATTCTGATATGAATGCTGAAAATGAAAAGACAATGTTATCTTTTTGCCAAGATTTGATTGATGTAACACTACCTAATTTGCTAAGATTTAATTGCATGACTAGAAAACCAAAGAGTAAAAAACTACTAAAAAAATACATCAATTTGGTAAGGTAGTAATAAGTACATTTTCTCTATTCTAACAATTAGCATTTAGAAATAGACGTGAGATGTTCTCTTTATGATAACAATAAAATCATACCACATTAGAAATTAACAGGAAAGACACAGGACTTATATAAAGAAAATTATTAAATCTAATGTAAGGATATAAATCCAGAGCTGAATGGTAAAATATACTTTCTTGGATGATAAAAATAGAATAATATGAAAATTTTAATTCACTCAGAAATGAATACATAAATTCAATGCATTTGAAATTAGAATTACAAGGGTATTTTGGGGAAGGCCCGACTATAGCAACACACACACATATACACACTTTCATCTATGCAATATATGTATATACAAATATATATACAAAATATGCATGTGCACATGAACACACACATGTAAATATTCAAGTGTACATGCATATTTCATATATATGGATATATGTATGTATATATATATATGTATATAATTTTGTATATGTGAAAAAGAAGGTGAGCTATTTTGCCTTCCATGTTGTTAAAACATAAAGCCACATCACTATGATACTGGCATAGGAATGGAAAGTAGATGCATGGAACAAAAGGCAGATTTCAGAAATAGATCTTAGTTATATATGAAAATATAATATATGACAAAGGCAATATTTTAATTTAGTGGAAAAGGATGAATTATTTAATAAACTGTGCTGACCCTATGTTCTATGCATATAGAAGACATAATATAATATTAGACTCCCATCTTACGTCATGTACAAAAATGAATTCCAGATGGATTAAGGATGTTTTTTGCCTAAACTGTTTGCAGACATAATGTCCTTTTACCCTAAACACTTCAGTATGTATTTCCTAAAAACATCATAGTACAAGCAAAATCAGGAAATTACAGTTGACAGAATATTATCTTAAATTTTAATATTACAGTATTAAATAATCACCAATTGTTCCACTAATGTCTTTTTAAGCAAAAGGGGAATAGCAATTTCCTTTTTTGGTCCAGGATCCATTTCAGGATATCATGTTGCACTTTTTTGTCATGTCTTTTTAGTCTCCTTTAATCTGGACGAGTTCCTCAGTTTTTCTTTGATTTTTATAGCCTTGACGTTTTTCAGGAGGATAGACGTTATTTTGTAGACTGTTCCTCAATTTGATTTGCTTGATATAACTTGAAGACATTCCTATCATGCTTTTGATTGATCTATTATTTTCTATAGTTACTTTCAAACAGTGGCTTATACCACTGATTTGAGGCTGCTCGGTGGCAAAAATAGGTGGATCCCTGGCTCAGGGCCTTCTTTTCAAGGCCACTTGCTGACTGTAATCGGAAGACCTCCCAATATCAGCCACAGCCAATAGAATAAACCCTATCATTTCCATATTACCTGGAAATGTTAGATTCCCTGTATTCTTCTTAGATCCATTTTGTTGATAAGTGACTAGAAAAACTTTTGCCCACTTGTTGGCCATAAAGGCAGTTATATTTCAGGCAACATCCTTGTGAAAACCTTAGTCAATGACATGATCAAATTTCACACCCAGCTAAATCAGGCCCTAATGACAAGCCCACCCAGAAAAGAGACGTAGTTTATAACTCTACTTAATTCTGCTGTTTTTTTCTTGAATTGATAGGTAGTGGTTGTCTTTGTTGTGAATACTAATGTTTTTATGGCCAGCTGGCAACAGTGTTTTATTTTGCATAAATTCTTTTGGCCTTCTGTCTCTCTTCCAACACCTCAAAGACTTAGTGGGCCAGAACTTCAACTGGTCTAAACCAGCCTTTCCTTTAATAGGTGTAATTTAATTTCCTGCCTGTTTCTTTGCACAAATGCCAATGTTGTAACATTTATCAAAAGGCTTGTGAACCGGCTGCCTGGTTGCTGTGGACTAGCTAAGTGAAATAAGCCCAGCCCTAGGAAACCAGAGCCCTGCGTTATTCCCAAGTTTTAATTAGTGTAGTTAGAGATCAGGATTGTGATACTTCCTAGACCACTACTTTACCACCCATCTGACTTTGGGCAATTTAATTAATATCACCATCTCTAAACTTTCTCACTTACCAAACAGCAATAATTGTTACATATATCATAGTTACTAATTTTAATGTGAGGAAGAAATTAAATAAGGATACATGGTGCTTAGCATAAATATAACAACATTTAGTGAATATTGCCTATTGTTATAACCAGTGATTTCACTTTGGTATATCATGTAAATGAATGTTCTGGGTGTTTATTGATGTGTAACAAACCATCCCAAACCTTGTGGTTTAAAACAAAAACCATTTTATTATGTTCATGACCTATAACTCAAGAATTTGGGCAGGGTTTGGCTGGGTGCAGTATCACCTTGTGTCACTCAATCATTTACAGCTGATAGCTGGCATGGTCTTGGATAGTCCAAGAAGGCTCTACTTGTTTGGGGTCTTACTTGTCTGGTGGCTTGGGAGGGACAGCTGGAAGACTTGTCTGAACTTGATCTTTCTCCTTCTCCATGTAGTTCTAGGTCTTCTCTATATGGTCTCTCCAGCAGGATAGTCAGATTGTTTACGTAGCAGCTCAAGACTCAAGAGTGAGTGTTCTGAGAGACCAAAGAAGAGCTGCAAAGCTTCTTATGACATAGTTTCAGAAGTCAAAGTGTCACACGTGCTGCAATCTTTTGGTTTCACAGGGCTATCTCACATTCAATGTGTAAAGGCACTATACAAGTGCGTGAATACCAAAGGCATAATTCACTGGGAGGTTATCTTGAAGGCAAGCTACCACAATGAATAATTGTGTTTCTTCCAGGAGTATGCATTATATCTGTGTGCAGACTAATGCTTATGAACTAGTTGGGCATGTATCCAGGTCTTTTATTGCAAAAATGCTTGAAAAAAGGAATACATACTCATTATGTGGAGTGGCTTGAAATTTTCTGAGATTGCATTTTGGGAATGAGATTGGTCTGGGATATCCCAAGAAAGTATAACTAGCAGCAGACTCCTCTTTAGACTCAATATTTCCTACTGTTTCATTTCTTCTAATTGAAATTTGTTGAGGATTTAGGAATATATTTCTTGGTCATTGCTCTGACTACACTATTTAAAAAGCCACCCCTTAATCTCAGTGGCTTATAATAATAAACATTTATTTCCTTCTTGTGTCTTTAAGTCAGCTGTGGCTCTTCTGGGCTTACCCGGATCTTTTGGGGTCAGCCGGACTAGACTTCAGGATGTGGGTGGGTCCAGGTATGTTCCATGTGTTTCCTCATTCTGGAACCATGATAGAGTTCCATTCTGAACTTGAGATGAAATTTAGGAGCTCTAGAAGCTAGAGAAAAATGTTGCAGCACATTTGAGATCTCTGCTCGTGCCATGTCCACTTACATTCCATTAGCTAAGTCAAACCACATGGTTAAGCCCAAAGTCAATACAGCTGAGAAGTCTATTCTACACACAGGGAGGGCACGGGAGGAAAGGAATAATTTTGAACAACTAATATTCTCTACCACGGAGAGTCTAGGCACACTAGAATAAGCAGTCAGGTTTCCTGGACATTCATATCATGCTGAAAGGCTCTGTGATTTTCTATTTGTAAAGCTCTATCTCCCAAAGAGTAGAATAGAGCATCCACACACTTGTGCCTATTCATATGTGTGGTGATGGATTGTAATTAATATTTGGGTGGTGAACATGATGTAATCTATGCAGAAATAGAAGTATAAGGATGTACACCTGAAATTTATACAATGTTATAAACCAATGCTACCACAATAAAAAAAAGTGACAATAAAGGACAAAAAAAAAAAGTAGAGCATCCACCTTCTGATAAATTTTTGGAGGTACTCAGAGATCAATCCAACACATCAGATTTTAATTGTATAATAAACAGAAATTACTACCCTATTTTTGGGCTTTCTGTTATTTATAATCATACTGTGTTTATGAAGCACCAACACTGTATTTAGCTATTGACAATGCGTTAAGAAATTGGTCTCTGCCCTGAGGAATTTATTTCAGCAACTCAAGCTGTTTAAATCAGTGTAAGGCTCTCTGCTTTGAACAGACAGCTGTGGAGAGGAGATAAGCTTTTGAAGATGCAGCAGAAATGGTGTTTATAGAGGGAGTGAAAGTGGGAAAGATGTTAGGCAACCAATAAAGGCAGTTTATCCAAACTCGCAAAAAGAATGGCAGGAAAGGAAAGAACTAACACTTCAGATGATGGAACAGACAAAGGTGGGGCTCCAGCTCAACTTCATCCTCTGCGTTTTCAGAAATCCTGAGGAATTTAGACATCAACTGGATTTATTATTTGACAGGCATACCTCTTGAAGTTTTGACTGGAGGTTTATCATGTCTCTATCACATACTTGTTTTGTGCTGATAACGTGGAATAGTTCTCCTCGAGTATGGTGAATTTCTCTCGGTTCCTGTGGGTATGTTTTTAACAGAAAAATTGATATGCCTTAGTGATTCTCCAACTCAAGTTAGCACCTGACCTAACCATATGCTGAAACAGTAACTTCTAATATGTTATAACTTGAGAGTTCCCATAGGCTAGGCATCTATGCCTTCAAAATTTCTACAACTAAACTCACCATGTACCTGATAAATTACCACATGAAAGTTTCTCTGCATTACAGGAATTAAAGGTAAAAAGGAAGACTATGGTACTTCATAGATACAGTAGCTCATTGGATGGACACATCACCAATGGAGATTTGATAGGAAGATCCAGGCTGGTTCCAAGGAAGAGCCCCGTTGCCACCATGAGCTGTCCACTCACTCTGCAATCTCCTCTCCGGCCTCTGGAGTGGGAGTTTGTTTTTGGCTGCCTAGAATTCATTGACTCTTCCCAGTATCCTTCCATCATTGTCTTCGATGAATTCTCTCTCTTCCATTGTGGGTAATATTTGGTGAGTCTATAAACTGAGAATTCCTGTTCTGCTATTCCTCTTCTGTGATAGTCTTTTGATGTGTCAGCTTGACTGCCCGACTGTCCCCATTTATTTAATCAAATGCTAATCTGAATGTTGCTGTGAATATATTTTGAAGATGTTATTCGAGTCCATAGTCAGTTGACTTTAAGTAAGGAGGTTATCTTCACTAATGTGGGTGGGCCAGATTCAATCAGTAGAAAGACTTTATTAGCAGAGCTGAGGCTTCCCTTGGGAAGAAGAAATTCTGCCTGTGGGCAGCAGCTTCAGACTGTGTCTGACAGTTTCAGCCTGCTCTCCTGATGTCCTGGGGAGTTTGGACTTTCCTAGCCAGCCTGCTTGATCCTGCAAGCAATTACTTGCAATAAATCTCTTAATATATATCACTACGTATTGGCTCTGCTTCTCTAGTTGAACAATGGTGACACACCTTCCCATCTCTGCTTTCTCACAGAAGAAACTAAAGGGATGCCCTAGGAGCCCATTGTTTCCTCCTCACCAGATCTTTCCTTTCACTGCCCTTGTAGAGCCAAGGTGGACATGAAGCTAAGCTTGGCCAGCTGGTGACTTTCACAGTCTTTCCCTTGAGAATAACATAAGGAATAAAAACAAAACAAACAAAAATCCTGACATTTTGAAATTTTTTCTTTCCAATAAAAGTGTCCTGACAAGATCCTCTAATAGTTTCTTCTTCCCTGTTTCCAATCCTGATTCATAGCTATTGTGTTCTTTTAGTAAATTTCCCTTTTGCTTGGCCACAGCAAAAACTGACTGCCAAGTCCATTTCTGTCATTTGCAACAAGAACAACAAACCTTAACTGATACAACCCCTGAGCTCTCTGACAGACTTAAACAAAACTTGGGTCCCATTCAAACCTGAGCTCCCAGAGTATGTCTGCATAGAGAACCCCTGAAAGGGCCTATAATCAGATTGACTCTACTAATTCTTTTGCATTAAGGGATGGGGTAGAGATTCTATTAAAATGTCAGTGTTTTCTGGCAGGAGTAATACATTAAACTATTATCAATCACATACATTTTAGTTCAGTTTAGGCTTACCATTGAGCTAGGCATCTGTGGAAATCCAAATGAATGAGGAAGACAACACACGAATTGTGATGCAAGGGCAGATAAGAAAAGAGTTGCAACATGAAGCAATCCACGAAACATGTCAAAGGCAGAACCTAACAGAGGATAAGAGCATGGAAGTAAGTAGGATATGGGATGGCAAAATAAGGAGGGCTAGGCAGGGGAAATGGAATTGCTGCACTGTTATGGTGACTAGCCATGCTCACTGTATATGGTAGGCAGGATAATGGCCCCCAAAGATGTCTATATCCTAATCCCTGGAACCTTTTGAATAGGTTGTTTTACATGGCAAAGAGGAATTAAGTTGCACCTGAAATTAAGGTTGCTAATCGCTGAACTTAATAGTAGTCTGAATTATCCAGGTGGGCTCAATGTAATCAAATGGATCTTAAAAGTGGGATAGGGATGCATAAAAGAAGCCAGTGTCGGGGGATGAGATGTGAGAAAGACGTGACCAGGCATTGCCAGCTTTGAAGATGAAAGGAGCCTGTGGGCCAAAGAATGCAATGTAGCCTCTAGAAGCTGAAAAGGCAAGGAAAGGAATTCTCTAGAACTTCCAGAAGGAATGCAGCCCCGTCAACATCTTGTTTTAGCCCAGTGAGACCTGCAGCAGATTTCTCACCTACAGAACTATAAGACAATAAATTTGTGTTAAGCCAATAGGTTTGTGGATAATTTGTTACAGTAGCAATAAAACACTATTAGACCCTGTAACCCATGAATATAGTGGAAAGAATAAAGGAGTTGAGTCATAAGACCTAGAGATGGTCTGTGCAATAGAAAGGAATCAGATTATTTCCCTGTTCTACCATTTACTGGCAAGATGACCCTTAGCAAGTACTTCATCTCTCTAAACTTCAATGTTATCATCTCTGAAATGGGTAGAAGATACCCATCTTTCAGGGTTTTTATTTCTTTCTTTCTGTAAATTAGAGATAATAATGGTGCTTGGTTCTTAATGTCTGAACTCTCTGTCCAGCTCTGACCAAGGCTGGGACTCAAGGGTGGCAGTGGGTACCACTGAAGGGCAAGGACTTGAGTCTGGCAGACTGGGAAATGTGGAACAAGGGGGAATCTGTTTATAGGATGCTGGGCCAATATGGGCTCAGGAAGAGGACAGGTGACATGAAACCCAAAGTGACAGGGCAGAGAGGCAATAACTAACTTTGAGCAGAGAGGGCAAGCAGCCTGGCTTGGTGAGATTCAAGGAATGAGTTCAGGAGTGCAGACGCTGGAGAGTCCCAGCGACAAGGATAGCAGCAGGCCTCCAGTAATTGTGGAGGGTCTCTAAGGAGGCCTAGAGAGTTGAGACACCTAGTGGCAGTACAACAAATATAGATCAGTGGGTTTCTTTTTAATCAAAATTTGAAAACTCATTATTTCTTTGAATGACTTTTTCTTTCCTGTCTCCCACCATTACACATATGTTTGGTGTCCCGTATTTCTTTGAGACTGATCATTTTTCATCATACTCTTTTCTGTTCATTCTTCACATCACATAATCTCTATTGATCTATCTTCAAGTTTGCTGATTCTTTCCTCTGCCAACTGCTACTTACTGCTGAGCCCCTCCAGTGAATTTTTCCTATTGGTTTTGTGCTTTTCCATCTCTTCCATTTGATTTTTTAAATAACTTTTAACTTTTTATTGATCTTTATTTGAAGAGACATTGTTAAATATCATGATTTCTTTAAGCATGGTTTCATTTATTTCTTTGAACATCTGTTTAGTAGCTGCTTTGAAGTCTCTGGCTATTAAGTCCATCATCTGAGCTTCTTCAAAAGCAATTCTTGCTGCATGCTTTTCATTTTTAATGTGTATGGGTCATACTTTCTGTTTCACAACTTCATAATCATATAATTCAAATTCTATGTCTCATAATTTTTGGTTGAAAATTGGACATTTTAGATAATATATTGTAGAAACTCTGGATACTGATCACCCCCTCCCCCGGGAATTATTGTTTTGTTTGCTTGGTTATTTGTTTGTTTAGTGACTTGGCTGAATGAGTTCACCATGGTCTTGGTTGTACCTGCCTGGCGTAGAGTGTCTGGGGGAAGGGTCTGTACACAGGGCTGGATGGGGAGGGTATGTGACAGGGTGAGTCATGACTTAAATGCCGCAGACTCAATAGTCTTAAGATTTAGTAGATTGCCATGAATGAATGTTTCACTATTTGATGTATTCTCTTAGGACAATTTCTACAGACTGCAAATGATTTAAAAAAAAAAAACTTCCTCAGTTAAATTTTTATTTTGCTGGGGAGAGTCTTCTCTGAGCTCCTTATTCTGCCATTCTGGAAATCCTGCCTTTCATTATTTTTATTCTACAGTCAATGTGAAGATATCCTATTGCCCTTTAAATAGGTGGATGAAAACTATGTCTGTGACACCATGTCAGCATTAACTTTGATATATGAGAACTTCTGAAGCATGCCCTATGTGGGGATTGGGATCATTGACAACAACTTAGTTTATCTTCCAGCAAGAGTCCATAGTTTCTGAGAAGTAGCAGTTTAAAAGTAGGGCTTATATCTGAAGCACTGGTTTCAATACAGTGATTGATTATGGCATCTATTTAGATATCTCTGGAAAAGGCTGACTGTAGAGTTGGAGATATGCAGGGGCGGCCCTCTCGGAGGTATCTGTAGGCACTTAGTAGAATTGCTTTTCATCTAGTAAGAAAAAAAGATGATAAATGAGCTAACAAATTGAAACTTCAGGTTTAAAGTAAAAGGCTTGAGTGTCAACTAAAGAAACACAGGTAAAGATCAGAGTACAATTGTGCTTAGTAGTGTATGTTGGTCAGTATGTTTAAAAAACAAAGGTTTTTAAAAGTATTTTGAAGTAGAGGAAGGAAGATAATCGAAGTAATACAAAAGAATACCTTGGATATTACATTGTTGTCGTTGTGCAAGAGAGAGCAGCCACATTTCATTCACCCTTCCAGTGGGCTACCAGGAGACTTTCAGGTTCATGGGCTATCATTTCATCTTTGTATATATACTGCGACTATGTTGTTACAGATATATGGAAGGCCTCCATTTATGTTTATTGAACAAATGACTGCAAGATTAGGGAGTAATATCCAAAAAATATAAGGAACTCATACTACTTAATTGCAAAAAAACAAATAATCTAAACAAAAAATGGGCAAAGGACCTGAAGAAACATTTTTCTAAAGAAGACGTATAAACGGACAACAGGGACATGAAAAGATGCTCAGCATCACTAATCACCATGGAAATGCCATCAAATTGACAATGAGATATCATCTCACACCTGTTAGAATGGCTATTATCAAAATGATAAGAGATAACAAGTTTTAGCCAGTATGTGGAGAAAAGGGAACACTTGTCCACTGTTGGTGGGAATGTAAATTGGTATAACCACTATGGAAAACAGGATAAAGTTTCCTCAAAAAATTAAAAATAAAACTACCATATTATCCAGCAATCCTACTTCTGTGTATATGTCCAAAGGAAATGAAATGTGTATCTTGAAGAGAGATCTGTGCTCCCATGTTCATTGCAGCATTATCCACAATAGCCAAGACGTGGAAACAACCTGATTGTTCATCGATGGATGAATGGATAAAGAAAACGTGAGATACACACACACACATATACACACTCACGATGGAATATTATTCAGCCATAAAAAAGAAGAAATTCCTATCATTTGTGACAATGTGAATGAAACTTGAGGGCATTGTGCTAAGTGAAAAAAGTCAGAGAAAGACAAATACTGTATGAGCTCACTTATATGTGGAATCTAAAAACACCAAACTCATAGAAACAGAACAGATTAGTAGTTGCCAGGGACACGGGTGTGGGGCAAATGGGGAGACATTGGTCAAAGGGTAAAACCTTTAAGTTATAAGATGAATAAGTATAGAGATCTAATGTGCAGCATGGTGACTATAGTTAAACATACTGTAATGTATACTTGAAAGTTGCTAAGAGTAGATTTTAAATATTCTCACCACACACACACTAAATGGCAACTATGTGAGTGATGGATGTATTACCTAATTAAATTGTGGTAAGAATTTTATATATCAGATCATCACATTATACACTTTAAATTTACACAATGTTATTTGTCAATTATACCTCAGTAAAGCTGGGGGAAGAAGACCTATTCATTGCTGGATCAGTGTCCAGTCATGGAGACAGAAACTGTACCAGTTATTTTATCAGAGAAAATCTAGCATAAGTAATTGGTTAAACATTTAGAGAACTGAAAGAACCAAGAGGAGACCTCAAGGTAACCCAGAGACAGGAACTTAAGGCAGATGTTATTATCACATGAGCCTAGAAGCTTGGAGAAGGGCCGCTCTGAGCTGGGACTTAGATGTCTGAGGAGGAGGCATAGCTGGTACTGGTGCCCCTGAGGAAGCACAGTGAGGCTAGTTCTGAAATGCCAGGGTAGAGAGACTGTAGACTGAAACCAATTGCACTTGGAACCAACAACCATTGCCAGAGTAAAGGGCTCTCATTGAAGTGATGTGGGTGGAAACCATAGGCAAACAGGAAAGAGCAAGTTCTTTGTCCCTTCTCCAGGCTTCTGGTCTCCTCACGTTGGCAGAACCCAACAGGGAGCAAAGGAGAAATGTAGTGTGCAGATCTCCAGCCCCAGCATCACAAAGCAAAGTTTAGAAGGGTGGGGAGGATTGGTGTGAGAGACAACAGCTTGGTAACAGGCATGCTTCAGATGTTGATCTATAATCTTTTGCATAGGGCAAAGCTCTTTTGAGTATTTCCTTCCAAATTGGGGTGACTAATACAAACCTCTTGTTTTTAGGGAGAATTCAAAGTTGAGTTTATGTTTAATCCCTTAAAGAGTACTATTTTGGAGTCTGTTAGATTTAACAGAAGTGATACAGATCTATATAGACTGTTTTCTTCCCTTAATTTTTTCACCTTTGAACCTTAGTTACCCAGAATTGAATTCAGCATACTGCTAAATTCATGGTACCCGGTTCTCATATGCAGATCTATGCAGGATCCCTGTTTCATTTTATTTGTCTCCTTTATCATCGATCTCCATTGTGGAGGGTTGAATGGTGTCCTCCAACAGGGTATGTCTGTATCCTAACCCCTGGAGCCTGCGAATATGATCTTAATTGGAAAAAGGGTGTTTGCAGACATATTTAAGAACTTGAGAAAAGACCATCCTGGATTATCCAATGACAAGTGTCTGTATAGAGACATGAAAAAGAGAGACACATGGATGAGGAGGAGAGGGCCATGTGAAGAAGGAGGCAGGGACTGCAGTTATGCAGCCACAAGCCAAGGAAATCTTGAAGCCATCAGAAGCTGGAAGAGATAAGGAAGGTTCTCCTCGAGAGCCTTCAGGAAAAACATGGCCCTGCTGACACCTTGATTTCCGACTTATGGCATCCAGAACTGTGAGAGAATAAATTTCTGTTTGTATAAGTCACTAGTTTGTGGTAATTTGTTACAGCAGCCTTAGGAAGCAAATACTTATATCTCATGCTCCCATTTTAGTGCATTTAATATATATCTTTCCAATCCAATGTCCATATTTTTTATGTGGATATATGGACATCCTTGATAAATGTCCAGACTTGTTAGTAATGAAAGGAATTCAAGTTCCAAATGGCTATAAAGCAACTAAATCTACCAACAAAATACTCTGAATGTGCCAATTCTGAGGACAAATTACCTCAATTGTTCCAGAAGTCCACTTAGAAATTATACTCCCAAACTTGGTTGTCATCACCACAGTGCATCTGTTGTATTAGAAAAATGGTAAAAATCATTCCACCATCAATAAGGGAAACAGGCACACTCATGTATTACTGGAGGTGTATAGATAGTAATGGCCACAGATAGTAATTTGGCAATATGATATAAGAAGCGTAAAGATGACACCATTTGCCTTGGTAACACTACTTTTAGAAATATGTTTTCTAAAGAAGTAGTACAAAAGAAAAAAAATGAAGGTATTTCTGTACCTAAACAAAGTAAAACAAACAAAACACCCCTAGAATAGGTCAAAGCCCAACTGCAGGCTAGTAAATAAATACTCATCATATAGTAAATTTTTATTTTACACTCTCCTAAGCACTGAGGATAAATGGTAAATAAAGCAAAATCATATCCTCAAGAAACTTAAAACCTAATTCATATTCTTTCCTGTGACACAAAACACTCTGAACAGTAACAGGCTCAGTCTAATAATGATTCGAAAGGGGGCTAGGAGTGTGTGTGTCTGTGTGTGTGTTGTGGAGTTGATGGAGGGGTAAAGAGTAGCCACGTTCCCTATGAGCACTTCTCAGAACTCCTGAAGAATAGGTTTTTAGTTTTGCATAGCTTTTGATTGAAAAATCTCTTCTGGTAATTTCTATACACTCATGAGGAGAGAGAGATTAAGACCACTCCTCCTTAATAATGTCAAGAGTTAACATTAATTGAGTGCTTACTTTGTGACAGCTACTGTCCTAAGCATCTTACATATAGTAACTCATATTACCCTACAAGGTGGGGACCCAGGCAGACTAGCTCCAGAGCCAATGCTCATAAACTTTACACCGACTGCTGCTGCTTTCCTGATCAAATAAAGGCACATAGATGATTAAGCTTAACTTAGAAACCAGGTTAAATAGGAAAGATAATCTGGAATAAAAAATAGTAGCTCTTGCAATGTGGCCTATATGAGAGCAATGTCATAATTATGTTAATAGAATAAATCAAAGAGGCTACAGCAAAAGTTGTGTTTTGTTGGAGTTGAGTGCAGCTTTGGTACAAGCTACTTGGTACTTTCATCCTGGTAGACCTCAAACTCCTAGTCTGTGCAGTTTGGTGAATCTACATGGGCTTCCTCATTTATTGATTACTTTGTACCAGAGCCTTGCTATTTTTTATATTTTGGTTATGGATTCATTCTGCAGCTGAATATAATTTAAAATCATCAAAGGGAAACAAGTTTAATTAGCATCCAAGTTGTGTCCATTGTTACCTTATTTTTCTTTAGGCACAGATCACCTTTACTAGCATTCTTCGCAGGGTATTGGCCTGTTTATAACCAAAGGGAAGGGGTCCCCTGTTATCTCAATATACTATTTGTGGTCAAGTATAAAGCTGTATTCTATAGCCTCACATATCTTCTATTTTCTGAAAGCCTGTCTTCTTAAGCTCAGCATTTTAATTATGGGGGTTTCATACATTTTCTCCAGTCTTTTCCTCAAAATTTCATAGAAAATGCACATCAGGTTTTCACTTCACCTTCCTCATAATAAAACAAGAGGGGAGAATATTTTAGTAATTATCGCCCTTCACCATATAATTGGTTGTTTACATAATCATAGTAGATGTAATTGAGCATTTTAGGGTCCAGCCAAGAGAGAAGACATAAAAAGCTTCAAATGAGATAGTTTGTGGATATATTATTTGTCTCTAGCATGGAATACTAGCAGCTTCCCTATATAGCTTGTGAGCTCCTATCACCTCATTTCATAATAAATATGGCTTAGACAGAAAGATGTTAAGTGATTTGCTTGTCAGCAAACATGGGTTGACATTGGGGATTAGTTTCTATAGGTCACCTGATAAGCATATCACCATGTTTTCTATTGAAAACAATCTAGGAATTCTCCATTGCCTATCAAATTCCAAATCCTGTGGCCAGGTGTTATTAAATGGTTCAAACCAATGGTTCTCAAACTTGAGCGTGAATCAGAATCACCTGGAGGGCTTGTTAAATCATAGATTGCTGGGTCCCTTCCCCAGAGGTTCGATTCAGGAGGTCTGAAATAGGGTCTAAAATTCTAGATTTCTAAAAAGCTTCCAGGTGATGCTGATGCTTATGATGTGGGAACAACACATTGAGAACTACTAGCATGATTAACAAAGATGTTTATTTTAAATAACAAAATATCCTGTGATGGGGCAGCTCCAGGGTTGGAAAATTAAGCAACGCAAAGATTCTCAGATTTTCAGCCTCGCTTTCTCATCTCCTGTCATGGTCACAAGATAGCTGTTGCAGTACAAAGTACCTCATGAAGAAGGAAGAATGTCTGTTAAAAGTAGAAAGATCTTTTCTGGTATGTTCCTTTAATCCATGTGGAAATCCTTCCTAGATGTTCCTAGCAGACCTCTATTGGCCACAAATGAGTCACATACCCAGGCCTTAACCAATCACTAGCAAGGGGAATAGCATTACCATGCTAAATTTGGATGAATTAAGATTTACCTCTGAGCAAAGGGTGGGGTCACCTTCCTAGGCACGTTGCCAAGTGGAAGAAGGTGAATAGCCCAAACACAATCATGACTTGGTTAGCAAGGGAGAGGTGGGTAAAGGATTTTGGACTGGCAACCAATAGCATCTATTCTGCTGGACATTTAAGATCTCACACAGTTTAGCTTGATAATAATATAAGTGCTATAAGAAATAAGACCCTAAGTGCTTCCATCTGCTACCTAATGAGGATCCCAGTCAGTAGAGTATTCCATCCTGTGATAGTTTAACATAAGCAGGCTACTCTTAGGAGAGCATAACTCACTCCAAAGAAGTAGGTTGATTTCCCTCAGGTGGAAATGGATTGTATTTGACATATTTAAAATAACATCTAACCTAATTTATTTGGAATAGGGCTTCTGAGTTTTGATTTTCTTGCCAAACAAAAATCAGAGGGATGCTGTGTGCTTCATGAATTGGGTGAGAACACAGCTTCTAAGAAGGGCTGAGGGAGCATGAAGTGACCAAGACTTGTCCTCCACAGAGGCAAGATTTTCTGTTCTACATTCTTCCTCCACCCTCTTTGTTCCTTTCCTTGCCCTCTTTGTGTTTCTTCCAAATATAAGAAAAAGACTGGAAATTTGGATATTACAAGGAGAAAATTGAGGGAGAAAATTACAGATGAATCCACTATATCTGTTGCAGATCTGTCTGTCCATGAATTCCTGACTGTCTTTGAGAGATGTAGGAATTGGTTTCCGTCTCCCTGTGTCAGGTGACGTGAAGCCCATAGTGGTGAGAGCAAATAAATTGAGGGCCTTTAGAAATAATATCTTAACACTGGTGAACTAGCAAGTTGTAATAAAATAATTAGGAAATGATGAGTTTTGAGTATTTATTACCTCTGTTTTCAATATAATTTATTTAATGGCAAGCTTATATAAATTTATTTTTAATATAGTGTATTTAACTTGCTCACAAATTGCCTGAAAATTTATGAGCTTGTGTGAGCCAGCTCTAGCACACCATTGGATATATTATACACAGGGGAGGGAGGTGAGACCTGTTTAAGCCAAGGCCAGTGGTATTATTGCTTCTTCAGGACCTCTGCTTCATTCAAGTTTCTGCTGCGGAAATGAGGGGGGTGTTCTAGAGGTATGCCAATTCTACTAGCTAAAGCCCGTGTCAGAAGGTCTATTTCTGTCAAACCCCATGCTGATCCTGTGTTTTCATGGCTCTGAGTATCCTAAGTAAAAATCAACTATAACTCAAGTAATAAAATTCCACAATAGGTGACCACATCAAACCCTACTTAACCTTTCTCCCCGTATGTGTACAAACTCCTCTGACCCAAGGCTATACCAGCCAGTATTGTGGTCCCATTTATTGGTCCTTGATCATAATTTGATGCAAGCCCAAGCTTCCCTCTTAATGTAAGAGTGAAAACAGAAGGAGAAGAGGGATGAAGTCAGTGGTTGGGTTAGGGGAGATCTGAGATTAGACATGGAACTACATTTTTTTTCCCATCCTGATCTCAAAATAACTTAATGAAAACTGATAAGATAAAACTGTTACTGGCAACCAGCTTTAAGAAAGACTTCAGATTTTATCCCCTAGTACATCAATTACCATAACTCTGTATTTTGAGAGCCAGAAATACAGAAGATATTTTGAATTTTGGTTTCTCATTATTTGACCTCCAAAGAAAATTAGCATGACTCTTGTCTGCTTCCTGTTGAGTTTCTGAAATATATAAATTGTGCAGATAACTAGGCATCATGGATGGGCTGGAGCAAAGACTTGGAGAAGCTAGTGTGTCAGGTTTGTCAACAAGGCCCTAAATATATACATAAATATACACATAACTATATATGCACATGCATATGTATACGTGTGTAATATGTATTAGCATATACCCATATTTTCTGGTTTTCTAGGGTCCGGCAGCTTTATGAGAAAGAATTTGAAATGTGCCTTCCTTTACAGTTAAGACAAAGATTTTGTAACAGACGTTTGAAGAGAGGTAGAAATCATATTACAGGGAGGAACGATTCCTGAGCGAAACATAACCATTGGTAAGGAGGAAATTTGGCATGGTGGCTTACACTCAGCTTCAGGATCTACAGGTCAAGAAGGAGCAGTGGTGCTAAGTAAACCTGCTCTATGGTCTACATGCCTCCATGCTCTGCAAGGAAGAGATGCATATACAATGACAAAAGTGTATCACGACAAATCTCAGCTCCTCCTAGAAACTCTCACAGTTTTAGAGGTTTGTAACAGTTGAATGGCAGTCCCCCAAGAGATATGTTCGCCATGTCCTGGAAACTGTGAATTTGACTCTTTGGAAAACAGGTCTTTGCAGTGTGATTAAGTTAAGGATCTTGAGATCATCCTGGATTACCCAGATGGGCCCCAAATCCAATAAGTGTTTTCATAAGTGACACACAGAGGAAAGACAGAGAAGATGAGCAGAGCCTGCAGTGATGCTGCCATAAGCCAAGGAATACTTGGAGACACCAGAAGCTGGAAGTGACAAGGAAGGAATCTTCCCTAGAGCCTTCAGGCCCTGCTAACTCCTTCATTCTGGACTTCTGCCCTCCAGAACTATGAGGGAAAATTTTTCTACTATTGTAAGCCACCCAGTTTGCGGTAATTTGTTACTGCAGTCCTAGGAAATGAATACAAGGCTGAATGACAAAAGGCTCTAGACTACTAAGGAACCATCCAACTTTGCTGTGGGATACCTTCTAAGAACAGGCCACAAGAAGGGGGATGTAAACTTTTCACCAGTAGAAGGGAACAGTGGAAATCCAGAGATGGATAATGATGCAGATCTATCTGCAGTGGTAGAAAGTGTCAATACTTTGAAGTATTGTAAACTCATTGTAGCCAGTGCTACCACTTGCTTCGCTTGGGTGGAGCTGCAGCAACATTGTGGTCAGTGATGGCGCCAACGAGGTGGTGAGCAGAGCCACTGCAGACATTGGAAGTGACCGATGGTAAGGGCACTGGTGAGCCAGTCCACAGCTGGGCTTATCTATAAGACACACTCCTCCCTATGACAATCTAAACCACACAGCCAGGGGAAGGGCTGGGTCCTGTGAGTTAACAAGTAGGGACAATTGTTCCAATGCACATAGGAACAAAATGTTAAAGTAAACTTCCTAGGACCTATAAGTTGGAGAGTTCAAAGGGACATTTTGATCACATATTTCATTTAATGGTGAGTAGAAATAAATCACACTGTTACATTTTCCACACTACTATGGGAATAATTTATTGCTCCCATGTCTTTTGATTATTGTTGCCCCTATGGACAGAACCTGTGTATCAAGACAGGTGCTATGAACACATTTTCCAGGGCAAAAAGTTGAAAACATCTCTGACAGTAATGTTGTGCCACTTTGGGTAGTAAGTGACAGTCAGAGAGAAATCATTTGGATTACAAAATGCTGGAAATTTCAAATTGTGGTGGGAATAGGCAATTCAATATAATACATAAAATTGGCATTGTTCCAGAAAACCCAGATGGTGGAGACAAGGCATTAGCAGTTCTTATTTTCTTAGCTTTGGATAACTGAGACTAGAAAAAATCAACAATGCATTTGTTTTTACCAAAATATAATTCTAGTCAAAAAGGGTGCTATTAATTAAATCTCTAATTAATGGTACTCAGGGTGCTGTAAGTTTCTAAATGAGAAAGCACATGGATTAAAGGTGGTACACTCACCACTCAGGTTTTATGGATTCAGAGCATGATGATGCTCGATGAGGCTTCAAGGACTATATAATTCAATCCCCTCATTTTGCAGATGTGGAAATTGAGGCAGAAGTTGTACTGTCTTAGATGAGTCACACGAGGAATGAGTGCCAGAGGCTGAAGAACCTGGACTGTTGAATTCCAGTCTGCTGACCTTTTCACCCTGCCACACTCTTCAAGACTTCTTATCTAAATTCTGACTTCCCACTGCGACAGCATTGTCCTTGGCCACTTTTTGTGGCTCCTGGCTGCTTATCTTTGACTTCAGCCTTTTTCCAGCTGCTTATCAGAGGCAAAGCTTTAATTGCCTCCTTAACACACAGTCAATTCTACTTGAAAGACTAGGCTGAGCAGGGTACTCAATTCCTGGCTGTCCTCAGACATGAGCTCTCTTTCTCAGAGGATCTCCAATTCAAAATCAGTCCCTTTAATTACAAACTTTTATTTCCCTAGAATCATTTATCTAAGACTTAATTTAAACATATTTTTTGGCAAAAAAAAAAAAAAAGATATGAAGTCTTTAAAAGCCTACAAGTTCTTCTCATACATGACTAGTATGACTGGTGCTAGGTAGGAGCCATGTGAATTTTCACATGCATTCTAGGAGAAAGCATGATGTACATGGGAAATATAAGATTTTGGAATCAGGAAGATATTAATTCAAATCACAAATCAACCACTCTGACTGAGCTCTGGGCTATCACTGGGTCAATAGCCTGGGAAACATTTTTCCCTATAGCAGGGTAACCCAGTGGAGTTATTAACTCTGTGTTATTTTTCTGTGGGTTCATCAAGATAAAATGAGAGAGGAGGGAGGGAGAAGGTTGGGCAGAAAACATGTAGCCCTCCCACTGGTTTCCATCTTTCTTTCTTCCCTGAAATTCCTGGGGCCAATAAGAACAGCAGAAGGCCTCTAAGGAGGTAATTTCTGGTTGCAGAGAAGTATCATAAAGACACCCCTTTCTGATGATTTATACTAGAAGTTCACTCACCAGCTTGGGAGCCTGGAGATGATCCTGGTTCTATTCCAATTATATACACACTAGCAGCCAGTGCTGAAACAAGGAGGATGCTTTTCAAGGTGACAGTGGTCATAATACAAAGGCCTTTGGAATTCTGTTTCTTCTTTCTTTGGGGATTTGTCACATTCTTCACTGCCAGAGCCAGACACAGATCCTCTGTGTCTCAGTGACTGCTCCAGGAATATAGAGTTGGGAACCAGAACAGGTTACCAGGAAGTGCTAGATTCCTGGCCAAAATTCAGTACCAAATTTATTGGGAAAAATACAAACCAAAAAGGGGTGGTTATGAGAGTCTACCTTCCATCATCAGTAGAACCTCACACTTTCCACCAAGCACACTCCCCTGTGGAAAATGAGTGTGGATGAGGGAGTGTGGCTGAAATGGGTAATAATTCCTATTATTTCCCTCTCAAATTATTCATGAACTTACATGTAGTCTATAAAAGCCCCAAGTGTTTACATTCTAGAACTCAGGTAGTAATTCCACACTCTACTCCCTACCTACTAGTCATTTATTTAAAATATATTTAATGAATGCCCACTATGTGCCAGGACATCCACAGCATCCCCATCGCTGATGATGGTGTTTCTAGTTACTGTCATGTTGCCTTTATCACTTTCATCATCATCATTATCATGTAACCTATCGATTCAGCTCCTTTGGATCTGACTGTCTTTTTGGTCCTCAACTCCGGGTCTCAATTCCTTGTTCAGCTTTACCTAGAGGTCTCAATCTTAGCTGTACCCTTAGCTCCTCCAACTTAACCAATAAAAGAGTGATTTTATTGTAACTCTCTGTGTGTAGACATGAGCCAGATACATTAGAAATTCCTGTGACTGTGATGGGTTTGAAATTTATTCAGAGCAACTCAGGAATCTCCCTCTCTCCTTCCCCATAGTAAAACAAACCTCAGCTTTTAAATATTCTCCAGGTAATTTTTTTCTGGAATCCCTATTGCTCATAAGCAGGAAATAGAGCAGCAACAACCATGACAGCAAAAACAATACATTTTAATCTTGTCCATTAAAGCTAGATTAGTGTTTTCCAATTTAAAATAGTTTCTTTTGGATAAACTGTTTATTCCAGTTTAGGAGTCTCCATTTGGTAAACTCAATTTCTTTTTGAGTAACATCTCAGTCTTTCAAGAGCTTCCCCTCTCTCTTTTCTTTCATTTCCTTTTTCTTATGTTATCAGAATGTAGGAGAAATTTTATCCGACTTTACCTCATTGTTTGTAGGGGCCTTGGGTCCCTGTGTTGACACCGTTGATGGCCTTTGGTTGAGGCGTAGCTCATTTCAACTGAGTCTTTGGGTATTAGTGTCTGTCCCTGCCACATCTTCAGGTGACAAGTTCATGGCCAAATCAACATTCACCATGACTGCTGCCTGGCTCCTTGCCTCAGCCTAATCAGACGCTCTGACTGTCTTGTGACTTAGGTACTTCACCTGCCTCCTGGATTTGAGCTGTCCAGTCCTCAGCCTGGACAATAGGAGCCCCTTCCTCTGTACCACTGTGATCCTTCAGTAGGCAAACTGATTCTCAAATTTTCAGTTATGGTTTGCATCCTTTATATAGTCATGTGAGGATTTCTAAATCTTTACCATGCTATGAGCAAGTGGTAGAGAAAGAGGAAAACAATATTTCTGGACCATCAACTAGACACCTCACTCCACAAGTAATGCTCCACCATTCTTACGACATGTTGGACACAATGGAGGGGAAGCAGAACACCAACTTAGATGTTCTTGGATTCTCATTCAAGCTATATGGGACTGTTGTTGTTGAGTTTCTTTTTTTTTTTTTAAAGCTTTTTTTTTTTTTTTTGCGAGGAAGACCAGCCCTGAGCTAACATCCACTGCCGATCCTCCTCTTTTTGCTGAGGAAGACTGGCCCTGGGCTAACATCTGTCCCCATCTTCCTCCACTTTATATGGGACGCCGCCACGGCATGGCTGACAGACAGTGCGTCGGCGGGCGCCCGGGATCCGAACCCGTGAACCCTGGGCTGCCAAGCGCGAACTTAACCGCTGCGCCACCAGGCGGCCCCTGTTGTTGAGTTTCCATCCTCATCAGGCATCTATTGCCTCCTGGGTCCATGTTCAGAGCATTAGGGCACTGAGTTCCAGAGAATCACCAAGCTTACCCCGATCTTATCTCTTCAAAATTTATTTCTGAAATTAATTGTGTCCTCCTTCCAGAAGCCAAAAGGATTTTTGTTTTTCCTTGCTCTGGAACAGGAGCTGTGCCTCCATCAAATTCTCCCATTTCTACAGAGTAAAACTCTATGCTCTGACCTCCAAGCTCTTCTCTTGATATGTGAAAATAAGGCATTGGAATTTAGCAAAGCATTTTGCCTGTAAATAAAGTCTGGGCTTTCAAGACTGTTATCATGCTACGGACTCAAAATATTTTTTTGAAGTTTAAAACTGAACAATGATTCCTTTATTCTAGGCAGCATCTGCCTTCCCTCAGAAATGAAAAGCCATTAAATCAGAAGCCAGAGGCAACATGATTTATGGGGATGGAAGAATCATTGTTTTAAACATCTTAAAATAGGATGCTTTTTACAAGAGCAAGGATCGTGTTTCATTTCTGAATGCTTAGTGCCTAGCTCAGCATCTGCTACACAGTAGGCACTCAATAAATGTGTCTTGGATAAAAGGATAGTCTCATTAGCCTTTATTCAGATCACACTTTATAGCACACTTCTGGATATCCCAGTTGATGTGAAATCAACTGGAGGATGTCTATGAATGAACAAAACATATCTGTACTGGACCTAACACAGGGATTCTTCTTGTGAGCTATCTGGATATGCAGCATCAGCATCACTTGCGAGTTAGTAATAAATGCAAAATTTCATGCTCCATCCTAGAACTGCGAAATCAAAAACTCTGAAGTGTAGTCCAGCAATTTATGTCTTAACAAGCCCTCCAGGTGATTCTGATGTGTGCTGAAATTTAAGAATTACTTCTGTAACACCGCTGTCTAGCTCAGCCTCCCCCAGGGATGAGCGCCAGGATTTATTATAACCTACATTGAACACATCTGGTAGGAGCCTCAGGCACTCACATACCCAGATTCTATTGGACCAGATGCTCAGAGCTTCTGACCTCCCAGAAAGACCAACTAACACAACCCCAAAGTGCCCAGGGAGTTAATTTCCTGTACAGACATGTTGAGGAGATAATAAGAGTCTACTGAAAACTCAGGCGAGTAAGCTTGATCTTCTTATACTTGCAGTTAAGATGAATTGAAGGCTAGATGAGGGTGAAGGTGTGGACTGAGACCCACATCAGTGTTCAGACCTCAGGAAGACATTCTTCCATAATGGGAGGCAAATATCTGGCCTCCTGTCCTTGAGGACCAGAGTCTTAAAAGCTTGTGTTAAGTCAATAAAATTCTGAAATATATCATTAATATCTCAAATCAAGACTTTCTAAAGACAATAAGAGGACTTTGAGTGAGTAAAATTTTATGTGAAATGTATAAGATAAAGCTCACCTAGCAGTTCAGGTAAGCATAATTATAAATTATATACAACAAAACCCCCAGCATATAGTATGTTTCTGATGTCAAGTTTTTAGTTCATTTTCAGGAAAGAACTAGTGAAAACCTTAGGGAAAAGTTTCTGCCCTGCTGCTATTTTCCCCTTATTCTAGTGTTTAGTGATTCAGTGAATTTCTTCTGAGTCCCATCTGTTCCAGGTCCCAAGATACCTGTATTTGAATAGTTGTCTTCCTCGACCTAATTGCAGAGACATTTCAGTTCTTTGTCAGTAGTGTTCAAAGTTCATGTTGATAATACATCGGCTTCATCAACAGTATGTGCATAGCTTTTTCTCCTCTAATATATACCTATAGTAAATTTAATTCCGTTCTGGAACTTAAGGAAGTTTGCTTTTCTAATGGCTGCTCTCTGTCCCTCTGAGGACTTTTCTCTCTGAGGTTTCTGTCATAGTTTGCTCTCCCTCTTTGTTCTGAAAGCTTGCATCTTTGTGAAATCTGTCACTCTGTGTTGAATAACAGTGGTTTTTCTTTCGATGGAAAGACACTTTCCAATCTGATAAAATTATGAAAGGGCTTCTCTCTGCCCCCTGCATAGAAGTCATTTCCTGATAATTCTTATATGTATGTTATTGTCAAATATCTCCCACCTCATGTAGCCATATAAAGTATTTGTTCAACTCTTCTAATGCATGACTATGTAAAATCACCAGAGGAGTCATTTCGTTGGTAACATAGGAAGAAATCTGCTCAAAACAGAACTGAAAAGAAGATTATGTGCTTTTAGAGAGAGAAAATATGAAGTAGTAAATTTGGGTAGCAAGCCGAGGAGTCAACGTGCCTTTCCCAAGAAGATCAAGGTTTGGGTTGAGATTGAATGACATGAACATAATGAACTTCATGTGCATGGTTTAATCAATGCATTTAGGAAAACTGTTGATCCCCTGGGACTGAGACCAAGGCAGTGGAAGATCAGATGACCTGGTGGAAGACATAGAGACCTACTGAAGGTTACAGTGACTGAGTTAGGCCTGTAGAGCCCAGGATGGGGAAGAAGTGAAGGATGGCCAAGAAGAGACCAGTTGGGAAAAAGAGCTAACTGAGCAGAGGCCAAAGTGAGGATTATGAATGAGTTCCTGTTACCATAAACCTCATCAAGACCCTTTGATACCTTATTACTAAATATACAGTTCTCAAAATTTAGAAAATCACTCAGGTTAAAAATTCCTAGTCTGTGCCACGGAGATTCAGATTATATATTTCTAGGATCAGGCCCAGAAGTTTCCTCTTCACCTAGTAGCCTAAGTGATTTTCCCACATTTTCAGAAATATTGACCTTCAGGGTAAAGTCCAAATTCCTGATGATAAAAATGAGTATCCTCTAAGATTTTTTAAGGCTGGTCAAGCATTTTTTCTTCTATGAGGTAATTCTTAATACCATGAGACTAAATCTTTCATTTTATGTAACATTGCATTCCGCAGCATTATTTAGAACAGCTACTCGGTTACATTTCTGACCTCTTCTACAAGATAGTGAGCAATTTAAAGGTAGAGACTATCACTTGGCTCTGATTTCTGAATGCTTGGCACAGTGCTGAGTATGGAATAAGCTCTGAAAAATCAGTTCTAATATATCTATACACGCAGCCAAGTAAAAGTTATTCTCATCTCTTTGGGGGAACAGATGTTGCTAACTAACATTAAAAGATCAATTATCCTCCCAAATCACCAAATTATGTTGCCACCATTGCTTTCCTTTCTTGTGTTGCTTTTGGCTGGCTTTGGTATCGGGATAATCTTGGCCTCATAAATTAAACTGGGAAATGTTAACTCCTCCTCTGTTTTCTGAGAGTTTAAGATTGGTATTTTTTTCACTTAAATGTTTGGTAGAATTCACCAGTGAAGTCATCTACACCTTGAATTTTCTTTGTAGGAAGATTTTTCATTTCTAATTTCTTTACATAATATATAGGTCTATTCATGTATTCTTTTTCTTCTTGTGTCAGTTTTAGTAATTTGTGTCTTTCCCAAAATTTCTCCATTTCACCTAAGTGGTCAGATGTATTGATATAGAGTTTTTCATAGTATTCCATTATTATCATTTTACTTTCTCTATGTTCTGTAGTGATAAACCCTTTTCATTCCTAATTTTGATGATTTGTATTATCTATCTTTTTCTTGGTCAGTTTAGGTAAAGTTTTGTTAATTTTGCTTTTCAAAGAACTAAATTTTGATTTCATTGATCTTATTTTTTTCTGTTTTCTGTCTTATTGATTTCTGTTCTGATCTATATTATTTTCTTCTATGTATCTTGGCTTTGATTTTCTATTTTAGCTTAAGAAGCAAGCCTGGATGATTGATTTCAGATCTTTCCTCCATTCTACTGTAAGTGTTTAAAGATATAAAGTTCTCTCTAAACACTGATTTAATTGTATCTCATAAATATTGATATGTTTTGTTATTTGTGTTCATATTTAGTTTGATATTTTCAAGTTTCTCTTGTGATTTCTTCTTTAGTCTATTAGTAATTTACAACTGTGTTAATTTCCAAATAGTTGAGCATTTCCCAGATTTCTTTTTGATGTTGATTCATAATTTTATTCCATTGTAGACAGAGAACATTCTTTCTATGATTTAAATCCTCCTAAAAATATTGTGACATGTTTTCTTGCCTAGCCTGTGGTCTACCCCAGAGCATACTCAACGTATACTTGAAAATAGTAGGCAATATGTATTCTGCTGTTAGTGGTGGAGGGTTCTATGTACATCAGGTAGGCCAAGTTGGTTGGTGGTGTTATTCAAGTCTTCTATAGCCTCACTGATTTTCTGTCTAGTTGTTCTTAGTAGGTGTTTTTGTTGAGTAGTACCTCACAGAAATATCTATTAGGCTCTTTTCCATAAGAAATCAAGATCTGTATGATGATTCAGGATATAAACTAATAAGAAAAGGAAAGAAATCTTTAGTGTTACTTTGTTAAAAGTAACTTTGCTATACCTCACACAAAATTATAAATGAATAAAAATTGTTTTTAAATTGATAGTTTTAAGCTGGCTTTTGTTAGTAGGGGCAATAAAGTACTTTTTGGCTTCATGTGAAATGGAAATATCAATGTCTATTATAGGCAGGTGCCATGAGATATGTCAACTTGGCTAGGCTATATTAATCAAACACTAATCTAGGTATTCCTGTGAAGGTATTTTGTAGATGTGATTAACATATATAGTCAGTTCACTTTAAGTAAAGGAAATTACCCTTGATAACGTGGGTTGGCCTCATCCAATTAGTTGAAGGCCTGTAGAGCAAAAACTGAGGCTTCTAAGAGAAGAAGAATTTTACCTTAAAACTGCAGCATTGACTCCTGCCTGAGTTTCCAGTCTGCCAGCCTGTCCCACAGATTTCAAACTTGCCAATCTCCACAATTGTGTGAGCCAATTTTTTAAAATAAGTATATAATAACGTGATATCATATATATAATACATTTTATATGTATACAAATACATATACACACACACTTATATATAATCTCCTATTAGTCCTGTTTCTCTGGAGAGCCCTGAGTAATGCATCTGGTCACTTCTTAGCTCTCCAATTCCACTCTACTCTTTTGAAAAAAATAACTTTATTGAGGTATAATTTAATTATATTAAATACACACATTTTCAGTGTACAGCTGAATGAATTTTCACAAATTATATACTCATGTAATTGTATCCCAATCAAGATATAGGCACTTTACTCTTGAATGTGGCAGATAATTAAAATAATAAAAACACAGCATATCAAAATTTATGGGATGCAACTAAAGCAGCACTCACAGTGTAATATAGTAGTGCAAAGGGGATGGACACACCTCCTATTAACTGATAAGAGTTCATTCGTCCAAATTCTTGAATCTGGGCTGGTCTTAAATCTTACACTGACTAATAGAAGTGATGTTGTGTGAATACTGAAACTTCTCACAACTTCTGCCTTCACACTCTTGAAGTCCTGAGACTACTATGTTCTGAGGAAGCCTGGTCTAGCCAACTGAATGATGAGAGGCCATGGAGAAGAAAAGGGAGGCAACCCAACCAAAAGCCAGAGAGACTGCCAGACATGTGAGTGAGGACTTTCAGCCTAGCCAACCCTCAAGCTCAAGGGTTGGCAAACTTTTTCTGTAAATGACCCGATAGTAAATATTTTAGGTTTAATGGTCCCTCCCCTAAACCTAATACTACAATGTGTATTAAGTACCCCTCCTAGGTGTTCCTATAAACCCTGCTCATATCAGTTCCCACTATGTAATGTAGGTACCCGGGAACTTCCCGTATTTCCTAGTAGACTGTAGGGTCCATGGGGTCAGTGATCACATTTCTTTGGTTTATAATTGCACTCAAGTGTCTAGCATGCTTCCTGGCATGTAGTAGACAAACAATAAAGGTTTGTGAATGAATGAATCATCCTTCTTCAAAAAGCTAAGGATGCAGTAGAGGGAAAATTTATTCAAACTCTTGTTTCATGAGATATTTAGACAGAAATTTAAAAAGCTGGATACTTAACTTGGTCTCTCGTTAGATTATAAGGTTACAAGCCAAAAACATTTTCTGCCTTTAAGAAGGTGAAAAAGTAGAAGAAAGACCTAGAAACAGATATTACTACTATTACTACCAGCAATAACAGAAACAACAGGAACAACACCAACTACCACCACAATAACCACAGCAACAAGAATTACTGAAATTGGTTTATTGAATAGACTTTGAATTTGAAATGGTATAAATGGAAAATGGCTTTATTTTCCTTCAAAAAGGCCTTCAAACACACTTTGTTGAATCATACTTCCTGGTCTCTGGGTGGTCTTTTTTTGGTACATCCCATAGGTATTAAAGAGCTGAAGCCAGTCAGAACGGAGTCCAATATGGATTTTAACTGCTAGAAGAGAGATTCTGACTACATTTTGTACTAGATGTCAATATTTCTGAAGTTCTGTTTAACATAAATTTATTGGGCAATCAACTAGGCTGTGAGTATACAAAGGTTTGTGAGAAAAAAAGTTAACCTGTGGTCAAGAAAATGAGGAATATTGCAGTATAAGTGTGTGTACACATTGCCATGACAGCAGAGAGGGGGGATCACCTATCTGGAGCTGGGATGTGGTTAGAAGGGATGCCTGATCTGAATCTGGAAGGTTCCTAGGAGAGGAGGTATGAGGAGGCATGCCTAGTATAAAAACACAGGCCAAAAGATTGAAATGTGAAAAAGCAGCTTCCTGTATTGTTTTTTATTACTTAAGAAAGTAAAAAGGGAAAGTATCATGAAATTTTAGAGTTGGAAGAGTCCTGGGGTCATTGAGTATAATTTTTTCATCCATTTCAAGAATTCTTACTCTAAAAGCCTGAGCATATTACACCACGAAATGTTCTCTCTATTTCTTTATGTGTAACTAATATTACTGATGTTCTAAAAATGAAAGAGAACCAAATATGAAAAGAAAACTCCAGTCCCAGAACATATTGCTCAGAGACTGTGCCTTCCGTTTTTGAATTCCCCATGGTGCATAGAACTTTCCTTGAGGCTAAGTAGGTATTCAATATATAGGAGCTTACTGCAAGACTGGCACTCTGGAAGCAGTTCAATATAAAAAGCAATCATTTCAGTGACTACATGGAAATCCAACCTTGCTCATTTTTTCTGACAATTACTGATGCTGAAGAACATGCTAACCAAATGCACAAGAAAGCTGAGGCTGTCAGGACATTTATAGTTTGTGCAATATGAAGGAAAACCGTAGCCTTTTTGTAAGCACGGCTGCATAATGATTGGCTTTTAGTGGAAATCATCAATCCTTATTTATATCAGGGTGAAGGATAATCTCAAAGTGGATAGGTATTGAAGGTACAAGACACAACTAGCCAATTATATAAAGAATCTTATCTTACATACACTGAAACGCTAGCAAGTAGCTTAGAAGTATGGAAATTTTAGAGCTAAAATGGTCTTTATAAAGAACTCACTCTGGTTCCTTTTTTATTACTGGTGAGAAAACTATGGCTCAGAACATTTTCTTCTTCCCTAAAGTTGTCCCAAGAGTTGGTTCACTTCATTAATTTTACTGGTCAGCAAGCAATTCTTCCAACTTGATCAAGCAGATAGGTCTAACCCACAACACAGATTTATTTCTAAGCCAGTGCTTCCATCCACATAGAAAAGTCCATTGTCTTTCTTTAAAACAACAGAGAAAGAAAAGAACAAATTCTGAAGGGCTCATGTTATCTGCATCTTGAATATTTGCCTATGAAATGCGTATATTCTACTTAACAGGTTTAATTGGTTTAACTCACACTGTATGCTTCATGGTAAGAGAATCTAGGTATTTTGTTGAATGGTACTAACATGTTTAAAGAGATTACTGAGAGCTTCGTAAACAGGGCTTAATCAATATGAAGCTATTTTCATTTTTGTACCCTCATGAATCCGTACCTCAAAGTCAAGAGAAATATGGTCTTACCACATATGTTTGAATATATTGATACTCTAAGTATAAGGAAATTCACTCTTTTCCCAGTGAGAAGATTAAAAGAGAGTTTTAAGCCAAGTATATTTATTTGTTCAATAGTTATTGACTGCCCACCATATGCCAATCACTGTCTGATGCACATGGGATCCAACAGTAAACAAAACACAAATATCACTGCTTTCACAGAAATAGAAACTTTAAGTGAAGTTGTTGGAATCATTACGTTAGTATAATATTTAATTAGTCACATGTGCATATTTAATATTATATACACTAATAACATCAATTTTGAATATTCTTTTTTTCCAATCTCACATTTTAAAAACAATTTTATTGAAACTTTTACATTCAACTTTTACAGCAATTTTAAAGATCATTATGATTTTTTTTTATTAACCTAGCAGTTTTACAGAATAAGAATATGGTTTTCACTTTTATCTAAATTGAGATAATGATGCTATGCTACAAGAATCTGTTTGTATAACAGTAGTATTATTGTTTTCTCATTCTTCCTGTGGGTAGATACGCATGGTTTCAACTACTTATTATAACGCCTTTTTAAGTGATTGTTGAAAGACTTCTTTACAGTTATATCCAGTGATGCACTGGCAATGCTATAGCCCTACGAGTAATTACTAAATTTATGCTAAATTTTAAACCTTGTTTTGCTGATTCTGTCAAGTGACCTCTACAAACATTAAAACTACCATTGTTGGGTGTAATTTTCTGCTAATGTATCTTCTCCCAACAGTTTTGTTCTTTAAAAATTAAGCAATTGAGAAAGGTTCCCTAAATATTGTTACAACTTCATAAAGAAATAGAGATAACTCCTTTGCTAAGGGAGAATTTTTTAGGAAAAGATAATTCACTCTATGTCTAGGCCTATATGGTAGAAATACCCATACTTAGGATTGTACCTTCTCTGTTCCTATTTTCTATTTCTCCCACACTCTTCCTCTGGGACCCTTTTTACAAAGGAGATTTTAAAAGGTAATTCCTTGTTGGTCTCAGTGTCTGTATAATAATTCCACTTTTTCATAGAGATATCTAGGGCTATCTTCATTCAGTGCCTGGTGGATCATACCTCTAGAAGCCAATCATCGCTCACATTCAGAGAGTTGGAGGGGTTTCTACCTCACTAGGCTTCCTTGTGCATTTGGTGGAGACAGGGCCAGAGTCAATAACAGCCACACAGTAGAATGAGAATCTGGCTTATGTACAGTTGCTGGAAGGACTGTTTTCAGTATAAAGCCTGCATCGGATTGGTCCATCAATAGATGTTTATTGAGCATCTACTGGTGGGAATGTTTGAAAGAATTTCTGAGTACCTTAACCCAGTGTGTTCCGAGCCTGAATTTTCTCCCCAGATGCTTCTCAGCATTGGTGAAATCTCTTTCCATCTTTTTTTTAAGGATGTTAAAGCCATGTAATGTAAGTGTCCATCACAATGATAGGTTGTCCCAGGACCGAGCTCCCAAGCTAAAATATGATGACTTTTTTTGCGAACCATCAATAGGATGGTTTATCCATCATAGCATGAATGTGATGGAATTAGTCATCAAACTGCTATTCTTTTTGACAGGTGACTTTGCTTGATTAACACATGGTTATAGGAAAATCCCACCATCAACACTGTCAAATCAAACATTACGTCTATGATTTGGAACATTCTAAAGGTGATTAATTTGGGAAAGGAATTGGGAGCATTGTTTTTAAAAATGTATGCATGCCTTCTGTTTTATCTCAATACACAGGTGAACCATAAATAATCTTTGTCAAAATATATCATCACGTTGCTGAGATGTTATATCTTGCCCTTCTGCAATAAAAATTTTGCGTATATTTTCTTCCATAAATACATGTTGCTTTGTGCACAAAAACATACAATTCTATATTTCATAGAACTATTTACTGGTCCATTTTTAGAATTATGCAGATTCAGGTTCATAATACAGAATAAAAGTAACATTTTTTCCTCCAAGTAATAGAACTGGTACATTGTTTCATAATTTGTCCTTGCTAGAATAGCTTCCTTTGAACTGATAACCTATTTTCAAGGCTTCTTGTGACAGTCAAATTGTAAGTCAAAATGGTTTGCACAAATTAGATTTGTTTGTTTTGCGTATTTTGAATTATGCTAGATATAATCTTACATTATTTTCTCATAGTCTATTGTTACAGAATCAAGAATACTGGCCATAATTCAGTAGAGCAATACGAAGTGACTGCAGTCCCCACATAATACATGAAAACTTTGTCTCATATCAACTTGCTAAAAAGAGGACTACGTAAACAAACTTTAAAAAGATTTAGGATTACAAGACATAAATTTAAAAATTACACTTCTTGAGGGATGATGTCAACAGATTAAGAGTACACAGCAGAGAAATGAAGGTTAAACGATCATACTAGAATTATACTCATTCAACAGAGATTCCCTCAGGGCTCCTAAAAGACTCTGGTTAGCCTCAAGGTGAAAATTGAGGTTTATTTTCTAAACTCGCAACTGGGGTATGATTGTCAGGCTTAAACCAAACCTTTGCCAGCACCCTGTTTGCCTGAGGACAAGGTCAGGGTCCTGTGGATTTGACAGTTGGGCCCCAGTCATCTTCTTGGATGTGGTAATGATGAGTCAGACACACCTGGGTTCAAATCTTGTGTCCTGCCCTGACACTGCAATCAGAAATAATTTCTCTTTCCTCTGAATTCCCATAATAATAGCACTGGTGTTTCTGTTGCAATGTTATAACATTTTACCTTGAATTAAGGTATTCCAGTCCGTATCTTGTTTCTTCTACTCGAAGGCATATGCTTTAAAGGGTAAGGGTTGTGCCTGGTTTATTGCTGTGATTCCCAATACTGTTCAGTCCAGGACCCTCCTGGTATGTACTCAATACCCGTGGACTGAAGGAATCCAAGAAATACAGGTGCCTTTTGAGACTTAAACAAAAAGAATAACAAAATCCAACAATCAACCAGAGAAATTATAATGCTATATGGACTATAGAAGTTAAGTTATAGAAGGCTATCAAGTTAAGAAATGTTGATCAGATTTTATTCAATGCTACCACGACTGCCTAGGTGTATGGAGCAGCAACACAGCAGGTTAAGACAGTCCTTCCTCTGAGGTTTTTTTCTTTTCTTTTTCTCTTGTTACCAACTCCTATACTTTGACTCCAAAGTATTTAAGCAAGTGAATGTCTGGTGGGAACAATAAGCTAGGGCCTTGCTGCTCCAAGTATGGTCCTTTTATCAGTAGCTTCGGTATCTCCTGGGAGCTTTCTAGAAATGCAGGCTTTCAGGTGTGACTTCAGACCTGCTGAATCAGAATCTGCATTTTAGCAAGTTCCCCTGGTGATTAGTTTGTGTGTTAAAGTTTGAGAAGTACTGACCTCAGACATTTGTTCAAAATACGGATTCCCAGGCCCTCTCCCAGAGATTGTGAGGCACTAGAGGGTTTCTGCAAATCCATATTTTTACATAGTGAGGTTTTTTTTTTTAATCATAAAGCAAATTTACAAAGTACCAAACTAGTCCAATCAGGGACAGAATGTTTTAAATGATGACCTAACAGGTGCCTTTCTCCTTGTGTGGTTCCAAATGTTCTGTGGGTGGAAAGAAGGGATCAAGACAAGGAACAAATGTCTGTTACGGGACTCTTGGGCCCACAATGATAATCTACAGTTGGGATGTTCCATATTTCTAAAGAGCAAACCTGTGCTTAGGAGATAAACATTTTTTTTTAACGTTAGCTCTTTTTGATGGAAATATTCTAACATTGTATTTTATGCTTCCTTACTTTGGCAACATAATTCATTCTTTAAGGATGATGTTATCAATTTGATGTGTATATTTGTGCCATAATGTTATAAAACAGAGCATCCGGGGCCTCTCAGGTGTGTACTGATGGCCGCTCATATAAGGAGTGATTCGCACAGATAGAAAGTGTATTATATGTATATGGTGTGTGTATAATTTAATTTATGTGTATATATTTTTTAATGTCCATATACGCAAACAAAAATTAATGTGTTCACTTTGACATATGTGTGTGTGTGAATATACATCAACACAAAACAGTTTACTAAAGTGATTGTTTTATCCAAAGCCTTGGAGGAAGAATAGATTTAAAGCAAGCTTTTCTCCTTTCAGATTCTAAAATTATTTTAAAGCTATAATGATAAATTTATTTAGTCAGACCTATTGCCAAAATAATGAAAGATAGATCTGAATCAAATACACTATAAATTTTCTTCCAGCATTTGCCACAGTGAGGGTAATTCGTTTCAGAGCAATTCAGCGGCACCGAGGTGAACAGGGAGTTCTGGTGAATCCAGGCCTTCGTGGGAAGGATGTTTGGTACAAAAAAGCAGTTAGCATAGAGAATATACTAGAAGATTTGCTCGTGTAAAAATAATGACCTGACAAACAGACTATGTGCTGAGAATGAATCCCTTTAAGCTCAGCAACAAAGGCTCTCTGGAAACAATGCCAAATAGTGATTGTAAACAAACATTCTCCTTTGCCTCCTTTGTGAAACTTCTTCCGTGTGCTCTAGCCCACAGTTGTCATGTTGCCGGGGGTGGCCTCGGTGCAGGTGCGATGTTAGGATGTTCTGTCTGAGTTTATGATTTTGAATGCTGATTATTTCGGGGTATTTTGGAAGGATGCCTCAAACTTTCCTATTTCCTATAAAACCCTTCCTTTTTTATCCACATGCAGTACTACTTGTCTGCATACTACATTCTCTACTTAGTCATAAATATGATTTCATTATTCTGTAATTGTCTTTTATATATAAATCTTAATACTTCAACTCCTGTGAGAAGGGACCATCTCATTTAAATATCTTGTATACTACTTATGAAGTATTTGGTGCTCAATACACTTTGTCTCCATGTAATGAGATGGAGATGCCATTTGGCTGTTTAAAATTCATTCCACAAACATTTATTCAGTATCTACCATATAATATGAACTGACTTAAGTGGTGGGGATATAAGACAGATGTTGATCCCTTCTCTTAGAGAGCTTTTAATGGTGGGATGGGCAAGTAAGTAGACCACAGAGATAAATATTGTGATGGAAGAAGGAGAGGGCATATCAGTAATTAACCCAGAAATGGGAATGGAGGAAAATTTCCAGAGGAAATGCTCTCTGAGCAAGAGTCTCAAGGATAGTAGGAGTTACAGAATAGAAGGTGGTGGAAATAGAGTCCCAGGCATAGGGAAGAGCATTACAGGTCTCCTGCTCTAGAGAGAATATAGCAAGTTTAAAGACCTAGAAGAAGTTCAATGTGCTGGAGTGTGCATCCTAAAGTAATAACACCTAGTATTTGTATTGCTCTTTAAATTTTACTAAGTGCTTCCTCATGTATATCTAGCTTATTACTCACAACATCCTCAGCTGACATATCAGTGAGTAAGGTCAATAGGGATGAACTGAGTTCCTGGCTCAGAATTACAAGTGAGTCTCAAACTTCTCATGCTGGGTTCACATTCCCTTCTATCGTTAATTTATGTATTCTGATATATTGACATCCAATATATATAAACTTTTAGATCAAACTTAGAGTTTGGAGAAATCTAGTTCTTTCTTTAGCAGTTACCTATTTTATCTGAGAAAACACCTCTTCCTCTCTCTCTCTCTCAATATATATATACATATACATATGTATATATATATGGGGGTGGGGGGTGAGGAAGACTAGCCCTGATCTAACTTCTGTTGCCAATCCTCCTCTTTTTGCTGAGGAAGATTGGCCCTGGGCTATCACCCATGCCCATCTTCCTCCACTTTATATGTGGGACACCTGCCACAGTGTGGCTTGATAAGCTGTGCCTAGGTCTGTGCCTAGGATCCAAACCCGTGAATCCTGGGCTGCCAAAGCGGAGTGTGTGAACTTAACCACTATGCCACTGGACCAGCCCTATATTTTTTTTTTTTAAAAAGACTGTTTCTAGGGACTTTGAGACACTCAAACCTCAGGGGAGACACCTGGAGAGGTTAATTAACTCAAAATTGACAATAATTAAAATTTAAATGATAAAAAGGGGCTGGCCCCATGGCTGAGTGGTTAAAGTTCTGTGTCCTCTGCTTTGGCAGCCTGAGTTTGTGGGTTTGGATCCTGGGTGCGGACCTGCACCACCTACCAGACATGCTGTGGCAACATCCCACATACAAAATAGAGGAAGATTGGCACAGTGGTTATCTCAGGGTTAATCTTCCTCAAGCAAAAAAAGAGGGAGATTGTCAACAGATGTTAGTGCAGAGCAAATCTTCCTTAGGAAAAAAAAAGTATGCTTTTTAAAATTGGGCCATAAATCTCACAGAAAAGTACAGATTTAATGGATGTCAAGAAAGAGCAGCATTTTAGCAATTATTTAAGGGGGGACTCTTACCCTAATAAAAATTTTAAGAACTATCATTTATTGAGTTTTATTTAGCAAATGATTTTGAACTATTTCTTCAGGGTTTTTTTTTTTTTTTTTTTGGTCACAGGTTGGCATTTAAACTGTAAATAAGGTAAACCTAAATTTTAAATGGAAAACTTCAGTCCTCACGGTTAAAATAATAAGAGCTCAAGGCAGTAAAGTCTAGTGGAAAATACACAGGATTTGAAAACTTTCTGCTTACTTGCCACAAGGAAATTACTTTCTTTGGGCGTTAGTTTCCAGATCTGTAACAAAACCTATGTTAGAAGGTTATTGTGGGGATTAAATAAGTTAAAAGTAGCCATTTTTATATTTATATAAAATCTAGTTAATAATAATTTTTTGATTTGTTCAGTATTTATTGAATTACTAAATACTATGAAAAAGGAGACTATGCTGTCAAGGCACTTCGTGAAGTGTAAACTGTTATTCAGATGTATCTAGAACATGGCCTGGCAAATGGAAGATGCTAAAAAATTATTAGGTGAATGAGTTCACCATTAATAGAAGGGCAGACCAAAGATGTCCAAGCTTAAAAACATTCACTGGGAAAGTGCATCCTGGGGAGTGATGTGGGTGCAAGGAGATTTCCCACCTGATTGTGATACGAAAAATTACCAAAAACTTGGAAACGAAAGGAGGATGGCATATGTTCTCAGTCATGCCTGAGCATTAACAAACCCACCCAAGGATTACTTAATTTTCTAGGATAATGTAGCTTTGTTTTACTATTGATTATGGCCATGCCAGACTCTGTGAAGTTACATGTTAACTTGTAGATTTTTGTCTCAGAGAGAAGCAAATGATTTCTGGCATAAATGCAAATGAATAGATAAGCACAATGATTACAGTTTTATTGCCCTGTAGGACATTAACCTGACCTTTCCCTAACTTAGCAAATCTATTTCAGCACATTTTTTTCTGACAGGTTATTTAAATACGTTTCTCAAATGCTTTTTGAACCAGCTTTCCCATCCTCCTGGCTCCCTCGTTTGTGAAATAAATAAATCTTTGACATATATCTACATTTGTAGAATGCTTTTAACTTTTTGAAATGAAGCTTGAAAATTTTAAAGAAAATTTACTTACAGTGTGGGTTTTCAAGGACAACGTAGGAAAAAGAGAAAAGGACTTATTTAAAGGCTCAACTGTTAAATGCTCCTTCCTGTACAAACAGGGCGAGTGAAAACACGAAGCACTGCCTTCTTTGTGAAACTTCTTTGGCCTTGTACACCTAGAAGAATGATGAAATGAACTTTTTCTATTAAAAGAAAAAGTAAAAATTACACAATTACTTTGAGATAATAGTACAAACTAGGCAAGTGGGGATATATGAATTTTTGAAAATAGCATGAGTATTCTAGTTATTGTATGTAATGAGATGCACTCTGGAGATTTACCTTTTTCTTTGATTTGTCCATTTGTTTTCCTTTCCTCTAGGGAGAGGGACCAGAAAGTTCGTATCTGAAGAGAGTCAGGATTCTGGAAGGTAGAGAATCTGGGAAGCATTTAGAATTCCTCCTACTAGGAGGTGGTCAGGAAATCATTGCGCAGGAAGGGACAGTAACTGACACTGTGGATATGTAAGGTCTGGAAGGAGAAGCCCAGGAGGAGATTGGGAGAAGGAAGGTACACGTGGCTCTGGGCTCTGGATTTGTGGCTGAGTGATTACTTCGATCACTGTAACCAAGAGACCTGCAGTAGGCTGCGGCTGAGGCCGGGGTGGTACATGGAAAACCATCCAACGTGGTGGACTTATGTGAATGGGGTTGTGACAGAGTCCATGGTTCTAACAGGAACTTGGGAATCAAAGCTCTCCTTTGTTCCTGGCTCCATCTTTCAGGCCAAGCACTACTCTGTGGACAGTGTACCCCCCTGTGGTTGCAGCAGGAGATGCATACTAGTTCCTCTAATGGCCTGGTTTGTAAACGAGTGAGAATCTGAGGTCAGGAATGTTCTCTGGTCAGGCTTAGTACAATAAGAACTGGGAAGGCGATATGTCGGAGTAGTGGGGAGATTAGAGAAACGTCCTTATTGAATTTAATCTTTAAGAGATCAGAATACTGAGAATGAATGGAAACTTTCAAGATAATATAAAAATTTGCTCGAATGATAAGGGGATGAATTAAAGGCATGAGTGTGTATGTCTATAGATTTCCAGGTAAAACGATATGTAATAAGATAAAGGCTGGCACCTTATCCAAGGATATGCTTTATGTTTAGCACAATAATATATCAGTACTAATTAGTATTAAAGGAGGAGCAGAATCTTTACATTTAACTTTAAAAACTATATGAAAATATTAAGGCCTGTATTCCTATTACCACAAATTACCTCCAATTTTATAGCTTAAAACAACACGGGTTTATTTACTATCTTACAGTGCTGGAAGATTTGAACTGGCTCTCGCTAGGCTAAAATCAAGATTTTGGCAGGGCTGCGTTCCTTTTAGAGGCTCTAGTGGAAAATTTGTTTCCCTGCCTTTTCCAGATTCTCTTAGAGGCTGTCTGCACTCCTTGGCTCCCGTCCCCCTAACGTCTTTAAAGCCAGCAATGGCTGGTCTAGTCTTTCTCATGCTGCCTCACTCTGACACTGACCTGCTTCCCTCTTCCACACTTAAAGGGCCTTGTGAATACGTTGGGCCCACCTGCATAATCCAGCATAATCTCACTATACTGAGGTGAGCTGATTAGCAACCGTAGTTCATCTGCAACCCTAATTCTCCTTTGCCATGTAACATAACATATTTATAGGTTCTAGGGATTAAGATGTGGACATATTGGAGTGAGGAGCGTTATTCTTCCTACCACAGGTCAAAAAGGCAAGGAAAACAAGATATAAACTAAAAGAAATATGAGATATAGCTCACCGGATCATAAGATATCATATAAAACCTTTTAATTCTTTTGATTGACTTCAATGATTTTTTTCTGAGTGCGTCACAAATGTAAAAATCTGTGATTACTGCTAGGGATTTTCAAACCAAGTTCATTATGATTTGATATTATGGTAAATTAATTTTGGACAGGGATTTAAATAGTTAATTTAATTTTTCTAGATAGAAATAGCTTAATTGTCCTTTTAGTGATTATAAAATAGTACCTTCTCTTTACAAAAATTACAAGAAGACACTAGAGAAATATATGAAAAATAAAATGTAACTTATGCATGGTCCTGTCATATAGAGACAACTCCAAGTGCATTTTAGAATATCCTTCTAGGTATTTTGATAAGCCTAAAATCATATAGCAATATCTGTTTGTTTAGATAAGTGAGATTATCTGTTATCCATGTCAATAAATATAGGTCTGCTTCATGATTTTTAATTGCTTTTCAGAATTCCTTTGTATAATATATCATTATTTACATAGTCTCTTATTGAAGGACATTTCACGTAATTCCACTTTTCCTCTCAAAAAATATACTGCAATTAAAAATAAAATAAATACTATTATTAACATTTTTGTACATACTTATGTGATACATTTCCTTAAGATGAATTCTAGAAGTAGATTAAATGGTAACAGGTATCAATTTAAATTCGTTCTTTTTTCTCAAGGACATAACTGAATAAAACAGCTAACAAGCCTGGGGAATAGAGATCTTATGATAACAGTGGATCATTTAAAACATAATGCATTAAAAAATAGTAAGAATGACTTTTGCACATAAAGTTAGCTGCATTGCCTCTAGTATAATTGATTTTATTAAAATGTTTAATTCTCATTTTACTTCTTCCCTTGGGAGTTCATGGATCCTGAGACTCCTAGGCAGTGAGATCCTTGCACAGGAGGTAATAATGAGCCCCAAAAGGTGATTCCACTCTATTTTTAGGAAGAGAAGACAGAGATTTGACTAAGGGCCAGTTATAAGCCTCGGGTCATTGAGGTCACCTCTCTGGGCCTCACTTGTCAAAGGAGGGGGCTGAAGAGATGACTGATTTCCTTCAGGCTCTAACATTCTACCTGTTAGAGCTGAGCACTGTATAAAATGACATTTTGATGTTGAAATTACTGGTTTATATTATTTATTTATGTATCCTCTTTACCTCCAAAAAGGCTTGTAGCAGCTTAAATAAAAACTTGAATATAATAAGGCCAAGAATTGCTATATAATAAAAGTCAAGTTACTCAAACTGTATGCATCAGTTCTATTGTTAGAAAGGGAATCCAGATAACTATATTATACGGCTGTCCAGAAGATTACATGCAATAATGCATATAAAATCCCTGCACAACTCATGGTCTATCGTTCCCATCTCTATCCTCTCTAGTAAAAGAGGAAAAGCAGAGCAATAGTATAACAGAACTCTGGGTGAAAAACACTGCACAAAAGTAGGCCCAAGCTTCTTAGCATCGAGAGCAAAGGGAGAAATAGACCCGTAGATGTAGCTGCAGCTGGCTGATAGCAAAACTGAAAAAGGGACAGATATTTTTCTGACCATGAATTCTGAGTGGATCTCATCAAAAAGTCTTCATAAATGACCTTAAATAACCTAATATATGTCTGTAATAACAATCCTATAAAATATTTTTCTTGTATATAAAATGTTCATTGCAGATATTAAAATTGAAAATGTACCTTCCAGGAGTATTGGAAAACTATTAGAAATATATTTATCTAGTATTTTGAAAGCACCTTTAACCAATAAGTCCTGGCAAATTTCCTAGTCAAGTGACATTAATTTAATACATTTAGAGGTCAATTCTTATGAGTAAAGAACTTTAAATATGTTGATGATAATCTATAACCTACTAATTTAGCTCCCAAGGTCCGAGTCTAAGGTTAAACCACATACAAAATGCAGAGAAAGGCTTAAGGCATTAAAATTTTTACTGCAGCATTATTTTTAATAGAAAAGCATTGTACATGATCTAAGAAAACCAAAAGTTTGATAATGAATAATAGATGAAGAAAGATATATATCCCTGACACAATTTAAAAAAAATTAAATTGTGGTAAAATACATGTAACAGAAAATTTATCATCTAAACCACTTTTGAGTGTACAGTTCAGTAGTGTTAAGCACATTCACGTGTTGTGCAACCAATCTTCAGAAACCTGTCATATTGCAAAACTGAAACTCTATAACCATTAAACAACAACTCCCCATTCCTTCTTCCTCATCCCCATCCCTTGGCAGCCATCATTCTACTTTCTGTCTCTGAATTTGACTACTCTAGGTACCTCACATAAGTGCAATCATGCAGTATTCGTCTTTCTGTGACTGACATTTCACCTAGCATAGTGTCCTCAAGGTTCAACCATGTTGTAGCATGTGTCAGAATTTCCTTCCTCTTTAAGGATGAACAATATTCCATTGCATATACATATCACATTTTGTTTATCCATTCATCCATTCATAGGTCCTTGGGTTGCTTTCACTTTTGGGCTATTGTGAATAGTGCTACTATGAACACAGGTGTACAAATATCTCTTCAACACCCTGCTTTCAATTCTTTTGGGTATATATTCAAAAGTGGAATTGCTGAATCATATGATACTTCCATTTTTCAGTTTTTAAGGAACTACCATACTGTTTTCTATAGCAGGGCACCATTTTACACTCCCACCAACAGGGCATAGGGGTTCCAATTTCTCCACATCCTCACCAACATTTGTAATTTAAAAAATTTTTTAAAAATAATTTCTTTTTTTTTGCTGGGAAAGATTCACTCTGAGCTAACATCTGCTGCCGATCTTCCTCTCTCTCTCTCTTTTTTTTTTTTCGTCTCCAAAACCTCAGGACATAGTTCTATTTCCTAGTTGTAAGTCCTTCTAGTTCTTCTATGTGAGCCTCTGCCACAGCATGGCTACTGACAGACGAGCAGTGTGGTTTGGTGCCTGGAAACTGAACCTGGACCACTGAAGTGGAGCATACCAAACTTTAACTGCTAGGCCATCAGGGCTGGCTCTGTGATTTTCTTTTTTTTGATAGTAGCCATCCTAATTGGTGTGAGGTGCTATCTCATTGTGGTTTCTATCTGCATTTCCCTAATGATTAGTGATGTTGAGCATCTTTTCATGTGCTTATTGGCCATTCATATATCTTCTTTGGAGAAATGTCTATTCAAATACTTTGCCCATTTTTTAATTGGGAAGTTAATTTTTTTGTTGAGTTATAGGTGTTCTTTATGTATTAGGTGATTTGCAGATATGATTTGCAAATATTTTTACAGATATTTACCAAATATACAATTTGCAAATACTTTCTCCTATTTCGTAGGTTGCCTTTTCAGTTTGTTCATTGTGTCTTTTGATGCACAGAAGTTTAAAATTTTAATATAGTCCAATTTATCTTTTTTTACTTTTGTTGTTACCTGACATAATTATATATACATTACAATGATAGTTATAAAAATATATAACTCATGAATATGGTCATGTTAACTGAAAAAGCAGGGCAAAAATTGTATATAGAAAATCCCTCATAAAGCACTAGAGGCTACTTGTTAATTTTAAGTGGCACAGTTGTAAACTCAATCCTTATTTCTGATAGATACAATGTTATATACACTGTACTTAAGTTGTAAAAGCCCATTTCTTACCATATAAATAATCTTAATTGATCATAAAATATCAAACAGAAATATATGCTTCTTAAAGTGTATTAACTATATGTTATCAAGTATTTAAATTACAAGGCATGTTACATTTATTATTTTAGTACTTTTTTTCACATAAGTTATTGAGGCTTCTTAAAATACTAAAAAGTTTGTATTCAAGATGACTGTTTTCTGCTTACGATCCTTGTAGCAAACAAGCACTCTTTGTTAGGCTGAAAAACTGTACTGCACTCAAATCTCACCTCCAACATTTATTTTTTCATCTATTCCATTATTTACTCTTTTAGTGTTTATTGTGGTTACAATGGTGAATGAGAGAATGTGTCTATCCTTAGCAAGCTTACATTCTATTAGGGAAAGAGATTACACAGGCAAATAAAGAAAGAAATGAGGTAATGTCAGAGAAAAAAAGGTTCTCTGGAGGAGATAAAAACAGGAATTGTGATGGAGACAAGTCAGAGCTGTTGTCTTGAACACTGACATTGTTTATTTTACATACATTTATACCTAGGGCAATATTGGAAAGTTTTGTCTTAGCGAAAGTATGATTTTCGTACCTAGGTTTTTTTTTTAATCTCCAAAAATTCCTTGCTTTTCCATTTCAATAACAATTTCAATGCTAAGCTTTTTGAATCCAACAATTCAAACTATGAAAGAAACTTTTAGTTCTAGGATATGTGGGATGTTTGTCACAGTTTCAGTGATACTTGCTAGTACATGATGCCAAGTCTTTAAAATCCTGACCAAATTCAGCACAGAGTTTCTTCCAAATTCCTGAATTATGACTGAACTATGTGGTAGGCCCACCAGGTTCTCTTGTTCATCTGAAAACTTTGTGGTGTCAGTGTCACCAAGCCTATTTTAGTTGTCTTGTTTAGCGGTACATTAATTCACATCATCTGATTCTAGAAAAAATAGAATAAAAAAGTTTTCCATCTTGCAAATCAGCACAACAGCTTTCTTATGGCCACTAATGTTTTGGCCCAGCACTCTTCATTGGCTTCAAGTGTCTTTTTCCTTCCTCGGAGGAGGTACTTACTGTGGGATGGGACAACTTAATCCCATAGGGACGTGGGTTCATTATCTTTCATTCTTCATTCATGTTAACTCAAATCACCAGACATTAATATCACAAAAGATTTCATTGATTTTTTTTTGGTTTTTAATTTTATGGGCCATGCATTGTGTTTCCTATTTCAAATCTAGTTAAGTGCAAAAGAAATTCACAAACTGAAGGAAATCCACAAAAATAAAAGTAAATTATGAAATAAGTATTTTCACTTTGTATATGTGGCTGTAGATGACCTTCCTAGCTCCCAGTATGGAATGTGTACTGAAGTAGCCATCTTTCAGCAGTGGTAAATGCCAGCTTTGGTGAGTATTGCAATTTTAAGTTTAAAAAAAAGGCTATAAATATTAGGATCACAAATCAAGCCGTCTTAAGGTAGATCCTTTCTACATAAAATGATAGAAACATGAGCTTGAAAAAATATGCACATATAACAAAATATTTGTAGTCTCAGATTCCTAAGAGAGAATATCTTTTGGTTTTCCTCCTTCTACTCCCCCCATCAACATACCTTCTTAAAGAAAACGCACTTATTCATTAAAAAGTAAATGCCATAAAGTAGCAAATTTGGAAGGTGAAAATTAGGAAGAAATATCCCTAGACCCTGAATTATGTGGAAATAGATTGAAAACATATTAATGGGAAAACTAGGAACAGGAAGATGGGCAAAGTTCTATTTGGTCTTTTTCAATTTGAATGTAAGCGATTCATGTGTTATTCTCATTGAAAGGAGAAAAATAAAATTATCAAGTTTTTTCCCCTATGACTTTTCTGCAGGTTGTAAAAACAAGCTATTGGAATATGAGAATTAACAGAAACCGTGGAACTCATCTCCAACTTCCTCATTTCATAGCTGGAGCCTAGAGGCTCTGCCATGAAGTGACTTCCCCAAAGCCACACAGCCAGCTTGACTTCTACTCCAGAGTTCTTCCACTGCCTCCCCCTGGGGACTGTGGGCTCATATTCCAGCTGCAGGCAGGAGTTCAGCCTGGCTAGGGAGGGCCCCACTCTTCCACTTTTCAGCCCATTATGAGGAGGGCAGAGGTGGAGATGGCTATATCTGTGACATGAGTGTTGTCTTTTCACTGCCTCTAGAGAAGTCATTTTCATTTGTTCCTGGTGTCCTTTATTTTAATGTAAAATGGGTGATACTTTGAACTCTTTTATATTTTGATTTTATTTTCTGTTCCCTATGTATATGCAAATGGTAATTGTTCTCAAAGCACCTAAAGCTCTCCATTAAAAATAGAGGCTGAGAGGCAGTTTAAATCTTTTTTTTTTTTATTCCTTTATGAGCAACTTATTGCACTACAGGTCAATGGTCAGGAATGTTTATTTAGCTGAGGTTGCCTTTCTGAGCTGACTGAGACAAAAAATGTTGATTGAAAAGTCAATGCACATGAGTTCATGACTCTGCAATCAACAGGACGATCAAAGGTGCTCCAGTGCTTTTTCCAGGTTCAGATTGCACTGCATCGTGCCAGTATGCGTGATTCTCAGCATTCTTAATTTAAATATTGTGGGGACTGAAAGATCACATGAACATTACCTGAACCCTGATTGCCACCAAATTGGAGGCAAAACAGCATGTCTAAAGATTTTAGAGTCAGCGTTGGTGTTTTCTGTGGCTTTGGAGATTTGTAGGTTTATGAATGTCAATAAAACTGGGAGTCTCACTCAAAATCTTTGAATGAATGAATGACTGAATAAATGACTGACTGAATGAATACACATGTAGATAGCTATACACATTTCGTTGTCGTGAAACTACTGAGCAAAAATGTCTATGCCTTGTTTTTAGAGAAGATAGAAGGTAAAACACACATACCTTGTAAATCACGACTGAAATTCATGAGCAGAATGTAATTCACTTTCTCACATTTTCTGACCTTTTAGTGGAGGTTGGTTGAGGTTGTTGGCCTGTGCACAGACTTGTTACCTTAGGTTACAGGGCAATATAACTCATTTAGTTATCATCACCACCACCCAAATCACCACTGCCACCCTGCCACCAAACATCAGTTGCTTAAGAAACTACTAAATGTGGGCATAGCATAAGCATCATGAATTGGTAGAAAGAGTTTATCGTTTAGATTCTAATGACTGTGCAATTAGCTAAGCTGCAATAGTCTAGTGACCTGCTCCCACTAAACCATAGATACATGCACACACACATATATATACTCAGTCATTTAACAAGCAGATTTTCTGAATGCCTACTTATAGGCACTGGGCATCCACACTGTTGAATCAGGGTCCATGCTCTCATAGAGCTCAAGGATAGAAACTAATAAAATAATTTTAAGTAACAAACATGCTGAGTTAATGCAGTCTGGACAAGTTACCAAGGAGAAGACATTTGAACTGAGTCTGTAGGTCCTATGAAGCCATCAGGTGAATACCTGGGAAGGTCTTACCAGACAAATGGAAGAACAAGGGAAAAAGCTCTAGAATAAGAATAAGCTTGAAGCGTTTGAGGACCATAAAGGCAGCCAGAGTAGTGGGACTATTGGAAGCAAGGAAATAGGGAGAAGAAAACAAGGTCAGAGAGGAACAGAAGGCTTGGTGGGGTTGGGCTGTGTAGAGTATAGTAAGAGAATCATGCTGGGACACCACTGGGGGGCTTAAGTAAGGGGAGTGAGACCAGATTTGTGTGTTAGATTTGGAAGGAATGGGTTGACCATAAAAGGGATGAGATTGAGTGTTTCATGAGGGCAGAGGTTTGTATCTGTTTTATTCACTGCCATATCCCCACTCCTGGGACAGTATCGAGAATATAACGTGTGCTCAGTAATATCTGTGGAATATGCAAATAGTTGTGTGTATTCCTATGATTGTTAGTAGATTTTGTTAAGTATCCTTTTTTCCCCTAGAGTTCCTCCATGTACTTATGAATTTTCTCCCTAGAAGATAGGTTTATTTATTGGAAGTTTAGCTTTGTTTTCACAAGGAAATTGATCATTTGCTTTTTTGTTTAGTCTGTACGTTTTATATGTACAGATTGGACATCTCTGAAATTCTAATCAAGGGCCTGTATTTTTTGTACTCTTCAATCTGCTATAAATTATATTTTTTACCTTTCTTTTTTTGTAAAACAAAACTGTGTGCCAAGTGACTTTTCCCTCACAAAAGCTTGATTTTCTTTTTTTGTTAACTTAATACCCTAGCCACTAGAAACATCCTTATCAGTTCCTTACACATTCGCCTCTATTTTATTTGCTCATTTTCTCTTTTATTGTTTTACTTGATTTGGTATCGGTGTTTAAATTGTGCTTCTTTGCTTGTCTCACTTCTGTAGATGTATTTTAGATTTCTAGAGAGGGCTATTTCTTTCTTTATTTGTCTAACAAAGGTTCTTATTGCTTGAACAGCACGTTGTACGCCTGCCTGGGGCCATGACTACACATCTAATGGTGAAACAAACATTTACAGAGATAGTACCTCTAAACACTCCTAAAAACATGCCCTTCTCATCTTCCCTGGAAGTATTTCAATAGCTTCAATAGCTTCTCAACTGACCTCATTGTCTAGAGGTTCTTCTCACTCCAATTCATCCTCTAGTTTATGTCCCAATTTCCTAAAACACTGATTTGTCGATGTCATTTCCTCACTTAAAAACCTTTTCTGGATTCTGCTTTATCTACAGACTAAATTCTGATCACAGTAATGCACAATTTGAGGTCCCTTACCATCTAACACTACCTACCATATCAGCCTCATTACTTGTCTCCCCATCCCCCACCCCACCATCTGGAGTCTGGCCATCCTCAACTATGTCCTTGTTCATTGAATGCACCATGCAGCTTCATGCATTTATCACTTTTCCCTGCTTTTTCGTTTCATCAAAATCCTACTCCTACTTTGTTTCTCTTTAATGCCATTCCCAAACTTCTTGTACTTAATTGATGCTCATGGAAATTTGCTTATGCTGCTGTTTTATTAACCTTCTCTGTCATACTTAATTGGCTATGTATCTGTCTTCCTTATTGGTCTATGAGCTCTTTGAAGGCAGGGGAAGAACTTGATCATTATTTTATTGCCAGCACCATGCACAGTACTTAACAAACTAAGTGCTCAGCCAATACTCTGTGAACAAGTGAGTGAATGACCAAATAAATAATTATATTTGCAAGCATGAGTTGAACTGCCTAGGCAGCATCATTCTCCGTATTGGCAAAACTTTGCTGTCATGTCAGGAACTCTGAGACACTGTTGTTGGTAAGATAAACAGTAGCAGATTGGGTCACCTTGAAATTCCAGCCAGAATAGTTGAGGAAATAGTTTTGATCTTAGATGTAAGGCATCTCCGTTTTTATTCTTTTTCTGGAATGACACCTTCCTACTTCATACATTTCTTACGAACAATATTTAAATAAACTTTTTTATTGAAGTGTAGCATACATACATAAGTAGAGAGCATGATGAATTTTTACAGGGATGACAGAACCAGGAAATCAGCACTCAGGCTATAACAGACAGCACTGATGCTCTGTATTGTATCCCTTCAGCCCATCTGAGTTCATGTGCATGTGGGGAGGACAGTGGCCCACACACTGACAGTTTCTCTTGAACCATGGGAGCTCGTCCATGAGAGAGGTGGTGGGTGGTTAATGCCCCTGGGATAATCCTCAAACCACGGGCATGAGAGTCTGGATCTAAATGGCACAACCATACACCTCTTCCAGTGGGACAGTTCTGAGGTCCATTCCACATGGGTTCTCATAGAGTGCCTAGGTCATTACAGCTAATGTATTTAGAACATAGCTCAAGACTTTTCCAATACAAAATTTTGTTAAAAACATTGTATTGAGTTTTGTGGGCACTCTTATGATTTTATTCTGCAAACATCACACAAAACCATTGTATTGAGAGGTATTTATGGTGTATGAGTTTTGAATATTAAACAAGAAGAGGTATGACAATCAGAAAACATTAGCTCAGCAAACCATCTATTGGTGATAATGTGTGTTTATACTGTAGGGGCAAAGGCTACAACACTTCCTCGGAGATGCACGCAGTTAAGGCCAGATATATCAGTAGCACGGTAAATGTAAAAATGATTCAATTCACCTATTAAAACAAAGAGAGTTTTAGATAGGATTAAAAAAGAGCCAGTTTATATGCAGTTAATAAGACTGACATATAAAATCTAAGGCTAGAGAAATTTTGAAAATAAAGGGCTGAAATGTCAAGTACATAGGAACCAAAAATATGAAAGAGATAAAGAGGAACATCACTTTATATTAAAAGAAATAGTCTACTAAGAAGATATAACTCTCAAGACTTTTATGCATTTAACAACATAGGCGGGATCCATGATGCGTAAAATGAAAATAATTACACTTTAGAAGAATTCACCACAATTCTTTCAGAAACATAGATAAAGAATGCAAAAGCAGACAATATTTGTAAGAATGTAACATAATGTAACCACAGAATTAATAAGCTTTAACTAATAAATGTATACAAAATCTTTCATCCAACAAATAGAGAATATACATTCTTTTCTAGTACTTATTAAACTAGTATAAACTTATTTATTACAAGACCACAAAAAGAGTCTCAACAAATCCCAGAGAATCAATATTATATACATGATATTTGCTGACTGAAATTAATGTAATAAATACTCATGGATAAAGGTGACACAAACAGAAACTCTTTGAGGTCCTCAATAGTTATAAGCGTGTAAAAAGGTCATGAGATCAAAATACTAGAGAACCACTCATTTGGTCAAACTTTTTGTCCCTTCCTTCCTTCTCCTCTCCAATCCCCACAAAAAAGAAAATTAATCAAAGTTTAGTCAGTTTCACAGGCTTCATGAAACAGTCATAGTATTTGCCAAATGTATTCTGTTTTTTTTTATGATGGTAAAACTATCTTGATATCAAAAACTGAAAAGAATTGTAAAGGAAAGAAACATTTTAAGACAACTCACTTATGAATATAGCTACAAACTGCTTAATTGAAACATAGTAAATAAAATCTAGCATTGTACAAAAGAAATGTATTATCAGGTAGAGTTTATCCTACAATTACAAGGATGATCCACATGAAAAATTCATGTAATGTATTATTAATATATTAAGGAAATATATATGATCACTAAATAGATACAGAAAAAACATTTATATATATAAAAATCTCTTACCAAACTAGCAATAGAAGGCAATTTCCTTAATCTGATACATAGTATTTACCAACATCATAGTTAGTGGTCTAAATTTTGAAGCATCCAATTAGTGTCAGAAATAATACAAGCATGCCTGCTAGCACCTCCACCATTTTTTTTTAATTTGTTGGTATAGCCTATACAATAAGGAAAAAAAGATAAGTTTATTTAAAAGGAAGAGACAATTATTATTTATAGATAAAAAGGTCTACAATATAATCCAAGAAATTTATTAGTCAAATTATAAATTAATGTGAAGGCAATTTACATTAATTTAAGGAAAGTTATTGGATAAAGAATCAGAATACAAAATTTAATAGTGTTCACATATACCAGGAATAACTGATTTCAAAGGGTAATGAGGAAAAACAATTCCATTAGCAATAGCAACCAAAGTACCAAGGAATTAATCTAAACATATTTATTAGAACTTTATGAAGAAAATTTTAAGGTTTATTGAAAGATATAGAAGAAGAAAGAAATAAATTGAGAGTAGTTGTGTGTGTGGATGGAATGACTGGATTCCACCAATTTGTCAAGCTGGTTTCACTTCAAGCTAACCTATAAATTCATTGTAATTTGGTGGAAATTTTAACAGTGTTTTTTTCACAAAACTTGACAAAGTAATTTGAAGATTAATATGGATGATCGAAGTTCCACTAGTAGTTGAAATAATTCTTACAGAAAAAAATAGAAGAGAGAAGTCCTGCCATAAAGAAGCCATTTTTTGTAAAGATAAAGTGATTAAAATAGTGTGGGATCAATGTAAGATGCATTGACAAGATCAACAGAATGACATCTAGAAACTCAAAACAGATCCAGGCACATACTACAACTGCACGGAATAGAGGTCGCATTCAAGTCACTGGGAAGACATGATCTGGTGAAATGGTATTGGAAAAATAGACATGGCTGTCTATTGAAAATAAAATTAGGTCACTAATTCTCATCATACAAAAAGATTGTCATTGTTTTTTTTTTGTTGTTTTTTTTTTGTGGGGAAGACCAGCCCTGAGCTAACATCTGTTGCCACTCTTCCCCCTTTTTTTTGGCGAGGAAGACTGGCCCTGGGCTAACATCCGTGCCCATCTTCCTCTACTTTATATGGGACGCCGCCGGCACGTCTGACAGGCAGTGCGTCGGCGGGCGCCCAGGATCCCAACTCGCGAACCCCGGGCTGCCAGGCACGAACTTAACCGCTGCGCTACCGGGCGGCCCCCTTTTTTTTCAAATGATAAAAAAAGACCCTCAATTTTTCAAACATAACACAGGAAAATATTTTTATGATCTGAGGATAGAAAGGATTTATTAAAGAAAACATGAAAAACACACGTTACAGAGGAAAAGATAAAGTTGACCAATTTAATATTACAAATTCTACTATAAAATATTATAAAGTTAAAAGTTAATTTATAGACTGAAATGTGATATCTGCAATATATGTAACAGAATGAGCTCAATATTAAACATATGTAAAGAATGTGTATAATCCAATAACTAAAAGATGAACAGCTCAAATGAAAAGAGGGCCAAAGCACAGGAAAGGAACCCAAATGACTATTAGACAAGTTAAAACTCACCCTCACTAGCAATCAGAGAAATGTCAGTTAAAAACAAAATCAGTAGTGTGTCTTTCCTGTTAAATTAATAAAAGACCATCATTTTCTGTAGTAGTGGTGTGTGTGTTGAGTCCAGAGAGTTTTATCTACTATACAAATGATTTTTTCCTATTCTACAAATTGTTTTTCTCCTATACTCATATGTGCAATTTTAATTAATAAGAACGATTTTAATAAAATGGACTATGCTTGGTTGATGACTATGAGAGGCCGAATACTGGCCCACTGAGGATGTCCACATCCTAACCCTTGGAACCTGTGATTGTGCTACCTTACATGGTAAAAGGGACTTTGCAGATATGATTAAATTAAGGATATTTAGATGGGGTGATTACCCAGGTGGGCCCAATTTAATGACAAGGGTCCTTATAAGAGGGAAGCAGGAGGATGAGGGACAAAGAGAGAAGGTCATGTGAGGACCATAGCAGAGGGAGAAAAGGCAATGTGATGCGGAAACATGAGCCAAGAAATGAGGACAGCCTCTAGAAGCTGATAAAGGTCAGGAACAATTCTTCCCTAGAGCCACCGTAAGGAACGCAGCTCTGCTGACCCTTGATTTTAGCCCACTGAGACTGATTTTTGACTTCTGACTTTCAAAATTGTAAGACAATATATTTGTATTGTTTTAGGCTACTAAATTTGTGGTAACTTGTTACAGCAGCAATAGGAAACTAACACAATGACCCGGGTGGAATATGGAATTTCTCTTCCATTATTCATTGTAAAATGATAGGAGAAAATTCCTGATCCATGTGAGGGCTCCATCCAGTTCTCTTGATCCAGCAGAAGATCTGTTCCCCACTGTCCAGTCAGTAAACTCCCCGTGAGAAGGATCGGTTACTACCAGAAACACTGATTTCTTCAGATGAAAATAACTAAACATGTATTGCTTAGTTATTTACTAGTGACTTATAGCCAGAAGCAGTTTACCCCTGTAGGCCTGTTTGCATGATATATCTTTCTGGGCCATCATGAAAATTAATAAACAGAGATGTAAACCAATCATCAGAGAGGTTGGAGCTATGTCCTTCTCATCTACAGTCAGGATGTGCCATGGTAAAGAGTAGCAGCGACAGAAACATTAAATACTAAAGAAGAGTTACCTAAATTGAGTCAAGTTTATGTCCTTTCTAGTCACGCTAATAAGAGTCTGACGTTTGGAAAGCACCCCGAGATTCACAGCCTTAGTAACCTGTGTCACTGGTTAACACAGCCTCAGGGTCTGTGAGTCTAGCCTGTGGGTCTGTTGAGAGGGAAGGGAAAGCTGCAGGCTTGGCTTCTAGCTCAGTGACAGGTTTCTGTCTGTCCTTGAGTAGCTGTTGATCTGTGAGGTGATCGAAACTGCCAAATAGCCTGAGAATGAATGGCTGCAATTTTCAGTGTTCTTACTAGCAGACAGTTTGTTCCTGTAAGTTTTGGGGGTCAGACCAGCTTGATTCAGCTCACATTTTTTTAATGTCTTTTGGTCTCCGTGTGTGTGGCTGCCTATAGCTGTGGAAGATGGTGCCTTTGTGTTCAGACATAGGTGTTCTTACATAATCGAATGTGTTGATCACATAGGAGGGACCAAAGAGATTGTCTAAAACAGGACAAAACCCCACAGTGGCCCTCAGTTGGGAAAGGTATTGAGCAGTAACTGCCACAGATGAGGTAAAAAAAAAAGAAGACAAGACAATAGGAAAATACTGTATGTTACCAAGTAGGGTACACCTTATGTTTTATCTAGGCATACTGGGCATGCTAGATTGCTCTAGAATTTTTGGAATAATAGACTTTTGGTAGGATTTTGGAAGCTTGCAACTTTCCAAGTCAGATTCCAGTCAGCTGTAAATAATGTCCATTTAAAATAGGGTACAAGAAAATGTGATTAAAATTCCAAGTGGAAGATCACAGAGTGAAAGACAGATTTGTAATTTATTTGAGTCTCCTGGCTTGTTTTTAAGGGTAGGTGGTCACCTGTTTTGCTCATTTTTCTAAAGTGATCAGTGTCTGGAAATTCAAAGATAAAGTAGTGCTGGGAAATGAAGGCGACATTCAAAACATGTTTTGCTGTATCTACCTCAGGTGCAAAAGTGCCCCAGCTCACCCATCAGGGGGCTGGTTTCAGTATTTTGTGCTCCAGATGACATCTTCAGCTTTTCGTGACATAAAACATTCTTCTTTGCAGGCCACAGCTGTAACATTCCTTTGTGTTTATCTTTGCATGTATTTAATTTCTCTCATCCTCACTATCATCTTAGCTAGGTAGATAAGCCTATTTGAGCCTTCAATAGGTTAAGAGATTTGCCCAAGGTCACAAGTCTGGTAAATGTCAGAGCTAACTCTTGAGCTATTTTTTGGAACAGCTTATACATTGTTCTTTCGTGAGAGGATAAATTGACAGAAGTTAGTTTCACAGTATTTCCAAGAAATGATTAGAATTTATATTTTATTGATTTGCATGAATGCATCAGTCTGAGAGAATTTATTAATTTATGTAATTTTCCTTTAGATGTGTTTGGTGCATATTCACAAACTCAGTTCATAGGAATTGTAGTGATCTAGGTATAATGATTGCATAGTTGTTTGCATGAGGCTTTTGATATGTTTTCATGTATTTTGTTATTGTAGTTGTGCTTTTTTAAGCCACAAGAAGTTATTAGTACTAAATTTGAGCTCCTAATTACCACTGGGTTTTGCTAAGCATCAGAGAATAACCAAAAGATTAAAAACCTTACTTTAAAAATTCAAGCCTTTTATTATGCATTTTCCAGTGCGTACACTTAAGCAGCAGTGGTGTGTTCAAATTACAACGGGTGCTTGGTGTGTTTTGCTTTCATTATTTTTCTCTGTGTTTATAATTACACCAAGCCCCTCTATATTTCTAATAATAACTTTAAAAAAGTTTGTTGCAAAACACAAAGAGTAGAATGGCAGAGATTCGTGGCATCATAACATTAATCTCTGTGTCCTTTTCATATGGTTCGTAACGGTTTGCCAGGTTTAATCACAGCTATCCATCCCCAAGGAACTATTCGGTTTGAAACAATTTTAGACATGAAAATTCCTTGACCTGAAATCTTGGCAGCCTGGAGTGGAGAAAAATGAGGATTACAGTTAGAATCAGTGTTGACATATTTTTAAAACGAAAAAAACGTGCATATCTTGTGAAGCTACCAAGAAGCACATTCATAAAGATTTAAAGCTTTACTTTAATGTGTATATGTGTTTGGTGGTGAAAGGGAGGACGCTTTGTTGCTCATTTTCCCCCGAACAGGTGTGAAGACCATGCTTTGCCAGCAGGAGCCTGGGTGATTCATTAATTTCTTCTCACTTCATGCAAGGGAGCCTTCTCTCACACCTGAGGTGCTTACACTCTGGCCCCCTCTAGCCTTTTCTAGGGCTGGTGAAGCCATCTTCAAAATAGCAAAAGGGGACATGTGTAGATATTTCCCCTGCTGGGTTATGTGACCTCCAGCATTTCTCCTGTGCAAAGGGGAAAGATGCATTAAAAAGATCAGGGATTTGTACGCAAACAAAACTCCATTTGAGTCATAGGTCTACCACTTAGTAGTTATGTTAAATTGGGAAAGTTACTTAACTCCTGTTAATAGTACCCACCTTGTCACAAGTGAGAAATCATGACATATACCATGTGTGGTATACAGAAAGCCTTTGATATATGGAATATGTTTGTATAGACGGTATTGCCTTTGACTTCATTAAATTCCAGTGGATCTGGACTGTAGATGTCCCTTATGTGAAGTGGAGCTAATAGGGTCCAACTTGCTTGGGAATATTGCTTCAATAAGAAAAGCAGCATGTCCAGGGTAAGGTCTACATGTGGAACAAATCTGACCTCTTCTTACCTTATTGAGAGAACTAAATCTTTTTTAAAAATTAAGGTATAATTTACATAGAAGAAATTGCACAAATCTTAAGTGTACAGCTCAGTGAACCTTTACATATATGTGTACCTATCAAGATATGGAATGTTTTCAGTACCCTGGAAAGATCCCTCCTGCCTCTTTCCACGCTGCCCAGAGGTAATCACTATTCTCTCTTTTATAATCATAGATTAATTTTGTCCGTTCTTGAACATCATATAAAGAGAGTCATACTGTATGTCTTTTGGATCTGGCTTCTTTTGCTCAACATAATGTTTTTGAGACTCACCCATATATTAGTACTTCATTTCTTTTTCCTCCTAATAGATATTTGTGTTGTTTCCAGCTGTTGACTATTTTGAAAAAATCTACTATAAACATTCTTTTACAAGTGTTTTTGTGGGCATGTCCTCTCATCTCTCTTGATTACATACCTAGGATTGAAATTATGGGTCATAAGGGAAGCGTATGTTTAAAATTATTAGAAACTACCAAACTGTCTTCCAAAGTGATTGTTCCAACTTCTACTCCCTCCAGCAGTGTATGAGAGTTCCAGTACCATACATCCTCCTTAAAACTTGCATTGTTAGTCTTTTTAATTTTAACCTTTTTTTTTTTGGATTTTGTGGTGGCATCTTATTATGCATTTAATTTGCATCTCCCTGTGTACTCATGAAGTTGAATCTCTTTTCATATGTTTACTGGTTATTCAGATATATTCTTTTGTGAATTGCCTATTGATAGAACCAAAGACTTGTTGACCAATTGTACTTTTCGGGGTCCTTGTGTGTTGAGGACAGGTAAGTGCTTCCCTTGGAAGTAATCATTAAAAAAAAAAATCAAACCAATACAAATATACTTTCATTTCCTAGATCAAGACTAATTGGCTGTAAAGAACTATGACTTTCTTTAAAAAAAAAAACAAAACACAGAGGTCTCCTTCAGTTGATTCCCAAAAGATCCTGTAATAAGATGTTCCCAGTGCTCAGAGCCTGTTGGAACATAGACATCACCGGGGAATGCTTTATTGCTGGCCTCTGTTCTGTGCCTGGGGCCAGATAACTGCTTGCACATAGCAGATATGATTAGACACTAGCGGAAGACAGCTCAGAAGGGAGCTGTCTGACAGCTTCCCTTGCGTCTGTTGTTCCACTGACGTGTTCAGAGGCCCTCAGGGTGACATCCGGTGAAAGGGGTGATTTAAGCAGAAAGCATCTGGATAGCTATTATTTGGTGGCTGTTATTGAAAATGTACTTCAGGAAACAGAAAGTCATAAGCAGAAATGAACACATGATGCATAGAATTGTAGGATTTTAAAGTTAGAAGGGGACCTAGAGATGATGTAGCCTAAACATCTCATTTTATGACGAAATCAAGGTTTGGTGAGAACCTGGACTTTCTGAAGTTTGCAGTGCTAGTCAATGGAGGAACTAAATTTTGAATATTCTTTATAAGAATTAGATTATCTGGTGAGTAAAATTAAATTCAAGGCGGGGAGATGGCGACACATATTTCGCTTCATTTAAAAGATATTGATAGAACTCTAGCCACTTCTATTTATTACACGATTCGAAACAGGATTTTTTTCTTATGCCCCTGAGCTCCTTCAGGCAGAATTTGCCCGTTCTTTTCTCTCCCAGCACACACACGAAGCCTGGTGTGGAGTCTGAGCTTATTCTCCTAGAAAGGAAACTGCAAGTAGGCAGCATCTCTTAGTCACAGCAAGTACAACTGACGAGTAAGTCATAGAATTATGCCTGAAGAAAGAGTTCAACGTCAGGCTGAGGAAGTTTGTCTCAAAGTCTGTAAGTCAAGAGGCTTGATGTAAATTTCAGTGTACTGACTAAGACACTGCCTGCTGCATGTAATGGACATTTTAACAAAATGTCACCCTTTATGATATACAAAAATAAGCCTGGGCGCAGGAACTTTCCAGGACTGGTTAACTTACTGTATCAATGGCATCAACAAGGACCCAAGCATCTTCCATCATCCCACATGAAATCCTCAGTGGACTGGCTTGTCCTCTGTGGTAGACAGGGAGACATGCTACCCAGAGGCCCCTTCAAAGAAGGTCTTGCTGTGAGGAGTGGGGTCACCAGGCAGCCTCCAGCTGTCTGCTCCTTCAGAAACATTATGCCTCAGCTAAAGAGAGCTGCCTCAGCCATGCCCTTTATTCAGATGGCTGAGTAAAGTTGGGTGTAAAAGAAGCAGCCATTTTAGCCCAAAGCAGGATGATTCCTATGGGTAATACTGGTCCAGAGCTCCCTGTAGGGTTGGTTGAAACTTTATTGGCCTGCATCACAGTTCAGCTTCTCCCTTGCCCCATCCTGCTTCTTCCCACTTCCTTTCATAGGTGTTGATCCCTAATAAACACATTGTACCGCGACCTCTGTCTTTTTTTTGTGCATATTAGTTTTTATGTTTTATTTTTTTTCTGAATTATTTTCTTAGGATAGATTCTCAGATGTAAAGCTACTGGTTAAAGCGCATGCCATTTTAAAGGCTCTTTTCATGTTTACAGCTTTATTGAGATATAATTGATATACAAAAAATTATGCATATTTAATGCATGCATTTTGATGAATTTGGACAAATGCATACACTCATGATACCATCACCACAATCAAGGTAATAAACATATCCATCATCTCCAAGAGATTCCTGTGTCCCTTTGCTTTTTGTATATGTATGTCTGTTTAGAACACTTAAGGTGCAATTTACCCTCTTAACAAATTTTTAAGAGCACACCACCATATTGTTAACTATAGGCACTATGTTGTACAGCAGATCTCTAGAAATTATTCATCTTGTATAACTGTAACTTCATAACCATTGAGCAACAACTCCCCATTTTCCCCTCCTGCTATCCCCTGAAAAGCACTATTCTGTTTCCTGCTTCTATAATTTTGACTATTTTAGATATCTCATATAAGTGGAATCATGCAGTATTTGTCTTTCTGTGACTGACTTATTTCACTTAGCATAATGTCTTCCAGGCCCATTCATATTGTCACAAATGGTAGGATTTTCTTCTTTTTTAAGCGTGATTAATATCCCAAACTCTGTCTTAATGTCTGCTTCTGGCATATCCAATTTGCCACAGCCTCTAAAGCTGGGGCTCGTTCCTGAGATTGCTGTCCCAAATCCAGGTGGCATAAACAGACAATTAAAGGTAGAACAGAGAATATACCTCTCTTGGGTCCCATTTGAAGAATAAGGAACTCCCTCCCAGAACCACTCAGCAGACCTCCTCTCATTTTCATTGGCTATAATTGTGTCACAATCCAATGCCGAAACCAATCACTTGGGAAGGTGAATGACACCACCATGATTGGCTTAGACCAGTTAAGATTCACTGTCTTGGGCTTGGGTTGTGACCCAGCTTCCTTTTAAGAACAAGACTGTACTGATGACAAAGAATAAAGTTGGGGCTTTGGATGAAAAAAGGCAGGGAGTGGGTGGGAGGAGGAGGATAGGGGACAAGGCTTGATCTGGTACACAATCAAAAGTGACCACCACATGAGGAATCTCAGGGCCAAAAGTGGTGGAGAAAGGCAAAGGGAGGAGAAGTCTTATGGAACGTGCAAGTAATGTGGCCAGAAAAGAATGGACACGAAATAATTGGTCAACTAATGCTTGCTGAATTAATGATAACAGGTTTTACGATTCATTGGTCCCTTTTGGATAATAGTGTTAATTGTGACTTTCTAAATCTCTATCTTTCACCGTAAAACCACACATGTGATAGTCTAATGGATGTGTGCAGATTTTAACAAAACCTAGGTAAGTAAGGCAGATACCTATACATTTTTTCCCCTTTGGCCTGGCATTTATAAAAAACATTTTGTAAGTATGTGAATCACAAAATTATTCATTTCGAGGTCTCAAAATAGAAGTTTACACAAAATAATAAACATGGCTACATTAATTTAAAATAAAGTATTGAATTTTACTTTTGATAAAACTCGATGTTTTTCTCAGATAACATTAATGAAGACAAGTATGTCTATAAAACAACAAGCAAAATAACTCAATTTTCATAGCTAAAATTAGAATATATTGAATTTATAGATTTTAAACAAAACTATTATTATGAATAATATTGGCAATTTCACCTGCATCATTAATTTGCATATATATATATATTTTTTTTTCTTTGGGTGGGAAAGATTGGCCCTGAGCTAACATCTGTGCCAATCTTCCTCCATTTTGTATGTGGGACACCTCCACAGCATGGCTTGATCAGTGGTGTATAGGTCCACACCCAAGATCCAAACCCATGAACCCTGGACTGCTGAAGTGGAGTGTGCAAACTTAACCACTGTGCCACTGGGCTGGCCTTAATTTGTCTACTTTTGATTTGATATATAAAGTTGTTTTATCTTTGTAGAGATATTCTAGCATTATACTTCCTGAAAGGCAATGTGAATATACATGCTCTAATCACCCTGCCTTCATCTATTTCTGCCTTCTTCCTTATTAGATATTTATCCACAGATAAAATAAAAATGAATTCAGAAATAAATATAAAATCACAGCTAAAAGGCACAGTGATTATTTGTAAATATCCTACCGTGAGGTATCCTGTAGGGTTCTATCCCAAAGATGGATGATTAAGACAGACTATAGATTATGTGCAATTGTAGCTGGTAGCTGCTTTAACTCTATCCTTTCTCTACCAGTTGAGAAAGCATATTAAGATGCAAGTGTGTGAGGATGATATTATTTCAAGATTAATCTTGAATCACTACTAATTTATACAAACATCAATCTTCACAAATTTTATAATTTGACTGCTACTGATTGCAAAATGTTAGTGACATACCTCTCAATATTTATTTGGGAGTTGAGAATTGCAGTTGTAATTGGAACACAAAATAGTTTATTTAGCTGTGGGACATAGCTTATTTTAGTGGTTTTTTTTTTAATTGAGGTGAAATTCATGCAAGATAAAATTAACCATTACAAGGTACACAATTTAGTGGCATTAGTGCATTCACAATATTGTGAAACCGCTGTCTCTACTAAGCTCTAAGTCATTTTCATTCCTCCAAAGTTTTAGTGTGTTTTTGATCTCTTATGCTAAATTTTACATAAATCTTGTATTAGATAAAGGAGGGGAAGTATGCAGAGACCATTTAGGAATGTCACTTCAGTAGAAAGTGAGTTCATCCATCTTCTAGGAAAGTGGAGGAAGGCAATTCCATTACCCCATTTGTTGGCAAATTGATAATCACTATTAATCAATCATATAGTCATCTACATTGAGTATTCAGACAACTGAAATGAACATGTCTTAATACATACAAACACACATATGCCTTCAGACATGCCTACTGCTGCTACAATGTGGAGATATTAGTTCTAGTCATGGGAGTAGCAAGTAACCAGATGGATGGAAATTTGTATGCAATCCTACAATAAAAGACTGTTTTATTCTGTTGTACTATAGCCTTACAAAAATGGCTTGTCCATAGTTTAAGTTGCCAATCATTGATCCAAAATGACTGCTCAGATATCTCAGTCACATCAACCATCTGTCAATGGATCCAGCTTTTGAAGTGTTATGATGATGATTGTTGAAAGACAACAGAGGGATCCATTATAACTGTTCATTTCATCTTATTATTTGGCAGATATTCCCATAAATGGGTTAGTGCTATTGTGAGTAAATCATACATATTCAATCTCATAAAAACTCTGTATTTTCCTATTTATGTTACACTTGTATTCGTATACAGTGTGAGTTTATTTTGAAGCCATGATCTCCATTAAGTTCAAATGCCATCCTTCTTGCATTATATTTACTTTAAAATCCTTGCAATAAACCAAAGAAATATTAAAAAAAATACTTGTACATTTCTGAAGAGATTGACAAATACTCTTTGTGAATAATGAAAGAAAAGTGTCATTGGTTGGGAATCTTCACAAACTTAAGCTGAATGCAAGAACTCTCAAAATTTATGAAAAAGACAAAAAAGGAGAGGAGAGAAGGATTCTTTCAAAGATGGAAGATATACCAACAACAAAGAAAATGACTTAAAATATGAGGAGATAAAAATTTTAAAAATGAAACCCCCAAACTTCTATGCAAGAGACAGAATAAGCAAAGTAAAGAAGTATATAGTATGAGAATCAAGAATATATAAGGAAAATTATACATGAATGTGTAAAACAAAAGCTACCCAGTATAAAATAGGCACTGATATGAACAGGTAACTCATCTGAAAGGAATCTCAAAAGTCCAATAAACACAAGATCACTAATAAACAAATGTATGCAAATAGAATCCAAAATCAGACAATTAACACCATTTCAAACTGGCAAAGTTGAAAAAGACTCAAATATCACATGTTGGAGAAGTAGGGAAATATCAACTCTCATAGATACTATGGGTTATAATATAAATTTGTTTAACCATCTCAGAGATCAGTTTGACAATATCTAATATAATTGAATGTTTATATACTCAGTTCTCCTGGCTTTAATTCAGAAAAATCTAATACAGATCACCAGGAGACATAGAAAAGGATGTACAATTCCAGAATTGTGAACAACATCAATATTTTAGAAAGAACTTAAATGTCAACCATATGAGAGATGATAGTATTCTGCTTCTATTCTGAAAAGCTTTATGGTGAAACAAAGATATTGGAGAGATTATAATAATATACGAAGGGAAGGATCATCAGAAAGGAGTGAAAGGAGAAGGGAAAGGTGGTCCAAAATTTAAACCATAGTCATAAATGTTAATTGGTTCAAGTCTTCAATTAAAACAACAAAACAAAACAGGACAACAAAAAGCCCAATTCAATTATACACTATTTATATAACTACACTTTAAACATAAGGACATAGGTAAGTAGAAAATATAATAATGAAAAAAGTTTTTCTGAGGGGTTAGTGTTTGCAGGATACTTTTTGGGTTTGGGTGGTTACCCAGAGGATAGACATTCTAGGGGTAAAGAGAGATTTCTTAGTGTCACAATCAGCAGAACGATATAGGAAATCTTTATATGTATACACCTAATAATATAGCTTCAATATACAAAGGAAAAAATAACAACTATAAGGTTAAATGGTCAACTTTGCAATTATAATGGTAATTTTAACACATCTTTCAGTAGCTGATAAGATACAAATATCAAGAAAGATGTAAACAATTTAAGTAATATGATCAGCAATTGATATATATAAAACACCACACCCCACAGCTTCAAAACACACATTCTTTTCAAGTACACATTTGAATATTTGTAAACATTGACTATGCGTTTAGCCAGAGAGCAAGTCACGACACATTTATGAAAAATTATAGCATACAGACTATATTCTTTGACAATTGTGAAAATGACCTAAAGATCAAAATCAAAATGACACTGGAAAATTTCCAAATAATAACAAATTTCTAAGTAACCCATAGGTCAAAGAGGAAGACAAAATGGAAATTAGAAAATATTTTGAAAACAATTATAATGAATATGTGACATAAAAACTTGTGAGATATAAACCATAAATGTATATATTAGAAAACATGCTGAATATCAATGTTCTAAGATCCAGCTCAAAAAATTGGCAAAAGAACAGCAATTTAAATCCAAAAAAGAAAAAAATAAATAAAGAGATGACCAGGGGCCAGCCCTGTGGCCTAGTGGTTAAGTCCAGCATGCTCTGCTTTGGTGGCCCGGGTTCAGTTTCTGGGCATTGACCTACCTACACCATTCGTTGGTGGCCATGCTATGGTGGTGACCCACATGCAAAATAGAGGAGGATTGGCACAGATGTTAGCTCAGGGTAAATCTTCCTCAGCAAAAAAAAAAAAGGATTGACCAGAAATTAATGAAATAGAAAACACAATAAAACCCACAAAACCCAAATTCCCTTTTTTGAAAAGACTAATAAATTTGATAAAACTTGTCAAGACTGAACAAGGAAGGAAGCACAAATAAATGATATTAGAAATACAATAAGTTTTGGACAAATTCTTAGAAAAACACAACTCAGTAAAACCAACACAAGAAGAAATAGAAAATCTGAATTGTCCTATAGTAAATAAAAAATTTCAATAAAAACCTTCCCACAAGGAAAATTCCAGGCCTAGATGGCTTCACTTGTGAATTTTTCCAAACATTTAAGGGAGAAATGTCACGGCTCTTCCAGAGAGTAGAAGGTAAGGAGCCACTTCCTAACTCTTTTTTTGAAGACAGTAAAACATTGTTATGAAACATTGAGGAAATTTCATGAAACAAAAATTACAGTCCATTTTTCTCATATACATAAATACAAAAATTCTAAACAAAAATATTAGCAATGCAAATCTAGTGTTACGTAAACAATCTATGTCATGAACTATTTGGTTTATACTGGGAATATAGCAGTGGCTTACCTGAAAATCAATGTAATTCTCCACATTTACAGAAAAAAGACAAATCATAAAATCATTTCAAAAGCATTTGATAAAATTCAACACCCACTGATTGTTTAATAAAAATCTTAGGAGCAAAAGGTTATGTTCTTAATCTAATAAATAATATCTCTAAAATTTTAGAACAGCTATCATACTTAATAGTAAAATATTAGTGCTTCTCCCCTGATATCAATAAGACAAGAATATTAGACATAATTATTGTTATTGGAAATTGTTCTGGGGTCCTATTTAGCATATTCTGCCATTAAAAATAAAATTTACAAGAAATAGAGTGGAAGAAACCATTATTTGTAGAAAATAAAACTGTGTATTTAGAGAATCCAAAGAATCTAGTGATAAAATATTACAATTATTAAGTGAATTTAGTAGGGTTTCTGGATACAATATAAAAATTTTTAAGGGGCTGTCCTGGTGGCGTAGTAGGGAAGTTCGTGTGCTCTGCTGCAGCCGCCCAGGTTCTCAGGTTCAGATCCTGGGGGCGGACCTACACACCACTTATCAAGCTACTCTGTGGCGGCGTCCCATATAAAGTAGAGGAAGATGGGCACGGATGTTAGCCTGGGGCCAATCTCCCTCAGCAAAAAGAGGAGGATTGGCAGTTGATGTTAGCTCAGGGCTAATCTTCTTCACACACACACACAAAATAAATTGATATTTTTATATACTGGCAACAAGCAACTCAAAAATTAAATTTTAAAAAATATAATTTAAAATCATATTAAAACATCAAATATCCAAAATCTCACAAAACATGTAAGAACTCTGCACCTAAGCTGTAAGAACATACTTGAGAAAAAAATGAAGAGGGTAAGTAAATTGAGGGATATACCTTGTTCTTGATTTGGAACACTCAATATATATTGTAAAGGTATCCATTCTTCTCCAAAAGTATCTAAAGATAAAATGCAATCTCAGTAAAAATTCAAGATTTTTTTATGGGAATTAACGAATTTGATTCTAGTAGTTGTTGGGAAACTCAAAGGGCCAAATTATCCACAATAATCTTAAAGGAAAAGAACAAAGTTGTTTTGTTTTATTCCTACCAACCATCAAGTTTTATTACAAAACTACAGTAATTAAGAGTATCCTATTGGCACAAGGCTAGAGAAAAGAACAATGGAAGGGATTAGGAAGTCCAGAAGCAGACTTTCACAATGATGGACAATTTGTATGGGAAAATGGCACCTTAGAACAGTGGGATAAAAACTGTCTTTACAGTAGGATAGGTGTAATATTCATATGAAAAAATAGATATTGACTTCTAACATCAAGCACAAACATCTGTCCCCAGTGTGTTGTCAATTTAAATGTGAATGATTGCAGAAAAAAGCTTCTAGAAAAAAAATCCTTGGGGTGGGAAATGTTTTCTTAAACAGGACACAAAAACTACTAATAAAAGGCAAGATGTAAGTTGGACTATATTAAAATAAGAACTGTAATATCTTTGAGAGTAAAAAGACAAGCAACAGATGGAAGAATATATCCTGGATACTTATAATTCACAATGTACTTATATCCAGAATATTTAAATAACTAACAAATCAACAAGAAAAAGATAACTCAATAGAATAATGGGCAAGAGTCTTGAACAAACACTTGGCAAAAGAGAATATCCAAACAACCAACAAATATAACATGTTCAATTAAAGCCAAATGAGATACCACTAAACACCAAAACAAACAAAAAAATTTACAAAACTACATGTTGACAAGAATGTGATGTAACTGGAATTCCCATATATTACTTGTTGGTGTGAAAATTGGTATTATTAATTTGGAAAGACTATTTGTCAGTATCCTCTAAAGCTCAACATAGGGCCCATCCTGTGACCCAGCAATTCCATTCCTATGTGTCCAAGAGAAATGTGTGCATATGTTCACCACAGGACATGTATGAGAATGTTCATTGTAGCATTATTCATTGTAGTTAACTGGACATAACTGAATGTACATTAACAGCACAATGAATAAAAAATAGTTATAGTCACAACATGGAATACTACATAGAAATGAATGAACTATTACAGGCAAGAACTTGGATGAATTTCACTTACATAATTCTGAGCGAAATAATCCAGATTCAAAAATATGCATGATTCCATTCATAAAAAATTTAAAAACAGTCAAAAACCTTCTGTGATATCAGAAGTCGAGATAGTGGTTGCCATGGTGAAGGAAGGGGTAGCTGTGAGTGAGGAAACACCCAAGGAGTGCCTCTGGGTACTGGTGGTGTCAAGTTTCTTAAGCTTGGTGTTGGTTACGTGGGTATGTTCATTTTACCGGATCTCATTTAGCTATATGCTTTTGACTAATATGTTTTCCTTTTTGTATGCTATACTTTAATAAAAGATTATTTTAAATATGGTTACTTGATGTTAACATTTGTCAAATATGTGTGCCCGATGGATAGGTAGGTGTCTCTTTTATTATTCTTTGCGCTTTTCTCTCTCTGTAAAATAATTCTTAACAATAATAAAGTAAAGTAAAATCATTAATAAGCCATCATTCTCTCGAAGGGATTGAGCCTTAAAGTGTAGATAACATTTTCCAAGAAGGTGTTATTGATGAGTTAATTTAACAGCTTAATTTTCCATTTTCCTGCTCTGCTCACTGCCTCTCTCACCATGTTAAACCTATTCATCACATTATTTTTTGAGTATGTATATGTATTTATATATGTATCTATGTCAATATCCATATCTTTTCCCCCCATATAGTGATCATCTTTGCGGAGTGTTTATGCTCAGGACTTTCTGTGAAATACATTATTCTCAGATTTAAAAAAGAGTCAAAGCTTCTTAACCCCTGCCACCCCTCCCAGGATGCTATCTATTAATGAACTAAGAATTAAAGGGGTAATGTCAGGCCACAGGAAGATAACATTTATTGCTTTTTCTTAAGGTCATAAAGGGCTTACAGATTCATTACATTAAAAAAATCAGCCATATCGCCAGATATTCTACCAATCTTTTTTTCTTATATGCTGATTTTTTAAAGAAATATAAATATCTAATTATAAAATACAGGGCTATATGTGAATAGTTTATAACCTGCTTTTTCACTTAACATGGCATGATTTTTTTCATATAATTAAGTTATATATGATGCTATTCCTTAATCCAATGTTTTAGGATCTTTAGAAACAGGATGACTGTATAGACTATAAAGGAAACACCATCCTATGTTGCAATCATTTACATAGCACTCACGAGTCTTTGACTGCTTGGGCAGCAATGTGGCGTGTTCAGTATTCAAGTCTGTATTTTTGTTTTTCTTGTAAAATAGGCCCAACTGTACAGCAAAACTTGGATCTCTGCTCCATTTAAAAAAAATGCCTGAAACCTTTGAAACAAGGAGTGAACCTACTCAATCCAGAGGAAGTGTGCTTTCTCTGAGAAGGTTGCATAATGAGAGACTCTTTGGTGGATCTCCTGTCTCACTTGCCAGAGCTGCTGCCCCATTTCTGTTTTCTAAGTTAACTTTTCCCCTCCTGTCTACTGAACTGAGAATGGGTTTTTTTGTTTCCCCCATCACTCTTTGGCACATAAAAGCATGACCAGAATTACTCTAAGATTTACTTATATGGACTTGGGAAAATTAAGCTCATTTCTTTCCAAACCTAACCATGGGAACAAACAATATTCCAAAGTCATTCTTTGGCTGTCTTTTGCTTAGCTTCTCTATTTACAATTTCAGTTTAATTTTAGAAGTCTTTAGAAATGCTGATTACATTTTGATGCTTAGCTTGGCAGAAGGATGGATAAACTGGTTTATTAATACCACGTTATTTTACAGTTATAATAAACACATTTAAATTATAATTTTAAGTGAGTTTGTGAGTCAACCCAAAGATCTTAATCTGCTGCTTCAAAGTATATCATCTGCCTCAAATTAAACCATAATTTGGCAGCACCCTCTGGTAAATGTACAAAAAGCTAGTTAGAGGAGTGTAACTAGGAAAGTTTATTGTGATTCAGCCATGAAGAAAATTATCTATGGGCTTACACTCTCAACTTACTTGATTCTTCTTGATAGACTGAGTCCATAGGTGCTCTAAATGAAAATAATCAGAAATTAAATACATATAAAGAAACTTATGACCCAGTGTGTAGAACCCATGATAAATCATTAGAACATAATGAAGTTTATCTACAAAATATTATAGACTATATTCTAACTTATAATATTTTATAGTATTCTTCGTAAGAAATGAAACATTTTTTTTATGAGTTAGAAACTCAAAATAATCTAAAATGCCACCGTTCCTTTTTGGCAAAGGTGGGATGTTTAAGTGAATTCTGGCAATTGGCTATAGGGACCTCAAAGCTTCATGTTATCTCTGAAGTGCTTCATTATTAATGCCCTGTTGTAGCTGGTAAGGTTTAGTCTACTTGGATTTAAATAGCTTATTGTAGGAAATTTTCATCTGAGGCTATTTCTGCGTCCTCAGTTGATAACATCTTTAGTCACTGAGACTTTTTCCTAAGAATCTTTGCCAAGAGATAAACACTGTCAGCTGAATAGTTGTATCTGATTATCATATCTATGATGGGAAAGCGTAATCTAGTAACCCTATAAATAATAATGATACTGATTTTTCCTAAGTATATAGACATCAGAGAGATTTGGTTCAAATTAGTTCTGTCATAAGATGATATATTAGCCCTATATGTTTGGGGTGGAGGGAAAGTGTTGCTAGGAAATACTGTATCTATCTCCATCTGTACAAAAAAACCTTAGTACCCTTGATCCTGCCCCACTGGGGCAAGGAATAAAAATTTATGACTTACATACTTAAAAAAAAGGACTGCTGGAAAATTTTGTACAGTTGGGGCAGGATCACAGTGTTCCACAGTTTACAGTCATTATTCACAAAGAGAAGCGAATGACTTCTATCTGTCCCTATCTATCTGTCTTTCTATCTGTCTATCTATCTATCTATCTATCATCTATCTCACATGGAGTCTGTTTATGAGCCAATTACTGTCCTAAATGCTTTGAAATACTAACTCATGGATGAGGAAATGGCATTCATAATGGAGTAAACTCTGTATTTATGGCTTAAAAAACAAGACCAATGGTAACATCATAAAACTAAACAAAACAAAACAAAACCTAGCTATAGTCACAACATCATGAGTCATGAAAGCCAGGCAGACATGGGAGTTTAGACCTGGGTAGAGAGTCCCTTCAACCAATCTTGAAGTACTTGGGAGATCCGTCTTTCTGCTATGAGCATGATACATTGTATGTGTCTGTCAAAGGACTAGACAGACTCTGGGAATAGCTGATCAGGAACAACTAGGAAAGTCAGAGGAATTAATGAAACCCAAATTTTGCTACTTTGCTTTATGGGTCAAAGCATCTCACAGGTGTGATGGAATTCACTGGTTGTTTTGGAAAGTCCCTCTGGTATTCAACAGAAGTCAACAGACTATTTGTCCTTTACTTCTTAAAGAGTACACTGTGGGTCTCAATTCCAATGATGCCCTAAAGTTACAGTTGGAATCAGTGATTATTGTTTTGTTCCCAGCTTTTTTCTCTCCAATCCTCTAATGTGGTTTTATTTGTGGTTTTATTTTCCTCCCTAATGATTTCCCTATTCCCACCTCTCAAGTGACTGGAAGGGATGGATCCTCTTAAACGTCATGAAATAGAGTGGAAATCGTTTCACAGCAATAGTCAGCATTCATTAACAGGATGATGTCAGAGTGACTAGGCAGTACCTGGAGTTGTCTTACAGATATCAATTCTGAAAAGTATCAGGTTTAGGAAAAACAATCTCATTAACAGATGATTATAATAGTCACGACCAGCAATATTGTTTTTTTGCATTCAGATGAGATTTTAATACGTAGTAGTAAAAATCTAAATAACAATCACGAAATACATGAAAAAATAAGATTTACAAAAGGAAGAATGAGCCCCACAGCAGAATTATCTTATATACCACAGGACTGAAAGTGAATTTCTAGAACAATGTTGTCCAATAGAACCTTTTGTGATGATGGGAGTGTTCTACTGTCTCTACTGTCTAATATCGTAGCCACTGGTCACATGTGGCTGTTGAGCACTTGGTATGTGGCTAATGGGATCGAGGAACTGAATTTTTAATTTTATTTAATATTAATTAATTTAAATATAAATATAAATGCCACATGTGACAAGTAATTACTGTATTAGGGAAGTTCTAATTCTTTTTCTGAAATTTTAAATCATAATTCTGTATGATAAGAAAATTTGATATTGAAGAAACATTGGATATATTTTACCTTATACACTATAAATCATCATATTTTAAATATCATATACAACTTATAAGAACTATAAGAAGGAAATATTTTGTTAAATATATGCATTTCCAAAATTACATTTGACCACTATGTATATTAGTATTTCAAATATTTTCCCATTTTTAATTAAAAAAAATAATTGTGATTTTAGGTAAAAACATAAATATGATTATGGCAATACTGAAACATGTTTAAATCAAAACTTTACTGAAAAAGAGCCTATTTTCCAAAAATAGTTTAATTGAGATATAATTTACCTTCCACGAAGTTCACCTATTTAGCATACAATTCAGTGTTTTTCAGTATATTTGTAGAGTTATGCAATCATCACCATAATCTAATTAGAACATTTCATCACCTGCAAAAGAAGCCTTGTTCCCATTAGCAGCCACTCCCATTGCCTCCCCAGTCCCTGGCAACTCCTTTCTGTCTCTATAGATCTGTTTATTCTAGATATTTGATATGAATGGGATTATACGATAGTAATAATTTGTGACTTCTACGAAGAGACTAATTTAGTCACCCCAAAAACCTATTTCTTTCCCTGAAACAAAGTAACTAAATGTGGCTAAAAAAATAATAAATTTCACTTAAAGGAATGTCCAGAAGGTTCTGGAGAAGAGAAAAAAAATCCAATAAATGTTAATAGAGAAGTGTAATAATTAATAAAACATCTACAAAACTGGTAGCTAGAAACCTAGTCCATAAAGTAATTATTCTTTCTTCTATCTCAAGTCACTGTAGGTGTGGAGTGTGGATACAATGACATAGGAATTGTCTGGGGAAACTTGTAGTCTCCTTTAGCGTGGTTTTGTTCTCTCTCAGGTTCCCTATGCAGACTGCCCTCATTTTCAGGTGCTGCCTCTTCTGTTATGGGGATTTAGAAAGATTGCTTGGAGCCTACAATGTTCTGTGGTCAGTTAAGGGAGGACTTCTTTTCTTTTTTCTAGTGGTTTATTCTTTGAGAGGAATACCAAGGCAGAGCTACTTCTGTCCCAGCATTTTGCAGAATTTTAAGCAGATAATTTCTTTTAGCTTTTGCCTACTGCTTCCTTCTTCTCTCTTGATTCTCTTCCATCTGCATTCAAAAATGTGTATATTAAGGGGGACTGGAAGACAAATGCCTTCTCTAGAAATATACTAAATCAGAATTTCTCCTCTTCTCTGAGGAATAATGCCATACTACTGGGTCCATTGGGCTTATTGTGCCTGACCCTTTCTTCCTCATAACAAGTTCCTATCTAGAAGCTGCCTCAGTCCCTCATGAAAATTTGTTTCCAGCAGGTCAGACCCCCCCAGTTTGTCAGACATGTCCAGATATTTTGGAATACCAGATCAGCATGGGGTTAAACTGAAGCTGATAAATCACCTGTATGTCTCCTTGTTGTGCTGTAGGACCTCTCAGTAGAGAATAGGGTGGAAATCTGTAGGTGGAGCCATCTGGTGGTAGGACCATCTACACACACCTTCCATCATCCTAGACTTTGGCTACTGTGGAATTTTCAAGTTATATAATTAGCTTTTCCTTACATCTAGGATGATAGTTCCCAATTCTCCATTAATGCCAAAAAACCATTATATTTCTCATATTCAGTAAGTTGACTTCTTAAATCATCATTAAATCAATTATCTTGGAAAGGGCTGTATGTCAGTGGTAGCAAGACAGTTAGTTGGAAAATTCAGCACTCTGTTAAACATAATAAGTAAAATGTTCAACCCATTAGGAGTTATTTGGTGCTATATGATCCAAAAAGAGAGACTGGTTAACTGGTTTCTGCTCACAAAAATTGCTGAATTCTCTCAAATGAGTTGTTTGTGTGCCCAAAGGTACTCACTGTGTTAACACTGTATAAACTGAGAAAAAAATTGCTCATTCCCATCACTAACACCAGGAAAAAAGAGAATACTAAAGGGTTTGGAATTTATTGAAAGGCTATTTAAGTCAGTATTTAAAAAAACATTTTGAGTGATCTAATATAAATCCAGACTTATGGAGGAAAAAGAAAATCTCTTCTTTCAACACCTATGGAATGTTGCAGAAACCATTGCTGACTTGAGAGGTTTTTTTAGACTTTTGGAATATCAGATGTTAGGTTTTATCCACAATCCTTCAATCTTTTTGGGCCTCTAAACCTGTTGTATGGATAGATGTGGCCAGCATACAAAAGATGACTCTATTCTGGGGGTAGAGCAAGGCAAGGAGTAGTGACTGTTCTGGGTTGTGCCCCCTTGGGGGAACAATCATGATGATTTCAGGACAGATATGCTTACTTCTCCTGTTTTAGAAACTTAGTATTTCCCAAACTAGTGCATTGTAAGTATTACCTTACTTTTTCCTTTCTCTTTTCACTTGATTCGTCCCCTAACTGTCAATAATATATCAGGAGTAGAATTCACAGAGATATTCTTCTATATTCTTCTAACTGCATATGCTCAAGATGACATGAGACTAAAGCCTTCCTAAGTTCTTTTGGTTACTTATTCTTTCATTCTGCAAACATGTACTGAGTTTGGAAATAGAAGGAGAGTTAGTAAAACAGATGAGAGTAATAATGGATAGTTTGACACTGAGAGAAACAGAGGCAAAGTCTTTCTAAACCTTGGAATCATACACCCTTGATCTGAGAGGAGGGACTTCAGACGTTTTCAAGAGAAACTTAGTGCTCTTGCAGGCGCAGTGGGCCAGTACACTGCCTAAGGCTCTATTATAGTGTGTGGATTCTGGTATTGGGTGAAGCGATGTTTTTTTTAATCTGGTGAATACTCTCATCTCCCTATGGCCTTGGGTAAATTCCAGCTGAAAGCAAGATTACAGCATCTCTTGATCCATGATTACAAGTTTGGGAGGCCACATTAGTATCCTGACAGGCATTAGAGATAAAACAAGACACTCTGAGTGTTCTGAAGGAAATTATGGTCTAGCGGTAGGGAGTTCCAGCTAAATGTCACAATGTGGCATTATATGTAGTAATAAAGAAAATATGGATTCTGAAGGTAGCCCAGTAAAGAATGCAACTAATTTAGTTTTGGGAGAATGAAAGGCATAATCCAATAGGTGACATTTGACTTGGATGTTGAAAGATGAGTAGTAATTTTCTAGGTAGCAAAAAGCAGAAAGGGAATCGAGTTGCTGAAAAAAATGCCTTGGGAGAAAGGCATGCACATAGGCAAAAAAAGCTTTCCATTTTCATAATCCTTGACTCCATTAGACCTTGAAATGTGAGTAAGAGCTCTCTTTGGGTTCTTATTTTCTTTTATGCTATTCTGCAAGTTGATGTATGTGCTGTGCCAAATGGAGTTTGTGCTCAGAATTTCCTAATCCATTAATCTTCAGGTGTTTTTCACATTTTCCATTTGAGTGACTACAGTAGACCCACCAACCTCTTGAAAGGTTGGTAAACCAAAGAGAGAAAGCAGCAGCAGACTCCCTGAATAGTGAGTATCTATAAAAAAACAGTTCACTTAGAGTAATTACTCAGGGAAATTAGAGGGAAAGTATGGACTGAATGCCCACCATTTATTAGTTTAGAATAGAACCAAGTATCATCTATGGATAATGGATAGAAATGACTTTTTAAAGTGAAACCTTTTGCCCTAGTGATGCAAACCTCTGACACAAGAGCCTGCTTGCATGCTGAATCACTCAAATTGTGGCTCAATGCCCAAAACTCAATTTCTATTGTTCAGTGCCCTCTAAAGCATGTTCTCTCCGAGACTGGGCTTGTTCTGGCAAAACTTTGCCTTATTGAATTTTGCTTGATTTGCTCTTTCTTTTGGGTCTGATTGAAGTTTCCTTCTCTTTTCAGCACCCATTCTTTTCTGCTTCCAGCTAAGAGCTTGGTTAGCAAGGTCAATTTGATTTCCCCTGTGGGTTTTTCCCCAGTGTGTTTCTTTATTGCAGAAGCCCTTGCAAATAGAAATGTGGCCTCTTGAGCAGATAACAACAATTAGTCAGATAACCGTTGTTAACTGACTAATGGTACTAACCCTTATATAGCTCTTACTCTGTGCCAGACACTGTTCTAAATGCTTTACATCAATTGACTCAGTCATCTTCACAAAAACTAAGGAGGCAAGTATTATTGCTATTCCCATATTGCAGATGAAGAAAGGCAGGCACAGAGAGAATGAAGAGCTTGCCAAAGCTCAGAGTTAGCCAGTACCAGAGCTCTGGTTCCATCCCGGCTGGCTGTGCTTTCAACCGCTGTGTTCTATGGCCTGTCATTCAAAGGCCGGGGCTTTCGATGAATCAGCACTCCTTGCTCACACCCTCCATGGAAGGTGGGTACTTTAATCTTAATTTACAGGTGAGAAAGCTGAGGTTCATAAAGTTTATGTAACTAGCCTGGGTTAGATGCAACTCGTAATTGGCTGAGATGTATTTCTATCTCTAGTGCCTCTAATGTCAAATCCCTTGCTTTTAACCACTGTTTTTTTTTTTTTTTTTTGCAAATCTGTGATTCAGAGCTCAGATCCCAGACCTCTCCTCCTTCTCCTAGTGATCCTCTCCTATCTAAGGGTTTTAATAGTATCTCTACTTTGATTATTCCCAGCTCTGACATCTTCCAGAGTTTTACATTCATGTGTCTGGAGGAGTCAGGAAATTCTTTCCATAAAGATCCAGTTAGTAAACATTTTAAGGTTTGTGGGTCATGGGGTATGTCTCCAATAGTGTGGGCAATTTGAGGGCAGGAATTGGATCCCATTCATCTTGACGTCCCGGGCAAGTAGGACAATATCTGGCAAATACATTCTAAGAATTTGTTTGTTAGATGAGTTAATGAACGGATATAAAGCATTATCCTTGAAAGGATGACGCTGAAAATCTTGCTTATAGAAACCATTTCCTGGCATACTCTTAATGCACGTTAACTGCTCAGTGCAAGGGGAGAAGTTTTTCTCAAAATCCTAATATCTCTGAAAGAAATGGATTCTCTCTCCCCTCTCCTAAATATAATACTTTGAAAAAATTATATAAAAATACAAGTGGTCAGCATCACTGTTGGCATTAATTTTGATGTGCATAGTTAATTAGTATAGTATTTGAGCCAGACAAAGCTGAGATCAAATAGTAAAATTGCCCCTTAGTATTTTTATGACAATTTGCAAATCATTAAAGCTATCTCAGTCTCAGTTATAAAAGATGATGTAAAACTTTTACAGGCTCTGTAAAAGATGCATTATGTCATAAATCATGTAAAGGATAACATTATTGTGAAGATTAAAGAACACGTGTTCAAAATAATGTAGTGATGCTCACTACTAGCTGCTCAATTAATGATAGCTTTTGTTCCCTTGTTTTGTTAGTATTATTATGCATCATCTAGGTACAAGAAATCATAAACAGTGTACCAAGACAGTGGCACTGGCCATGAAGTTACTGTTCAAATGGTTATTTGAATAGAATATCTAACATTGGGGTGGTCAATATTGACTCATGCAAAGGCAGGTTTCTAGCACTCTTGAAGAGAAGCTGGTTCAGACCATCAATCAAAGGCACTTACTCAGTCAGCAAATGAAGAGGTAGCCTCTGCTTTGAGGAGCATACCATCTAGTTAACAAAACGGTATACCCAAAGGGATTGAGAAAACTGTGGATTCTACTCCAGTTGCTTAGTTAAAAAAATGTGGCCTAGCATTTCAGAAGATGAAAATAACCCACCCGGTAATAGGATCTTCAAAGGCTCCCTTCTTTCTGTTACAATCCCCATCCTAGAATTGGATGAGAAGGATACCAGATGGTGCTGAGGAATATATTCCTCCTCTGTCTTCCCAATGCCAAACACAGTGCCTGACATATACTGCATATTCAATAAATAGGTTGAATGAATAAATGAATGAATACAAGAAATGCTCCACACAGAACATGGAAGGGATATAGGGTTGCAGTAATATTGATTGACTCTCTTCTCCCCTTTATGTTATGTATTTAATTTCATTATCCACAACTAATCCACAGAAAAAAGAAAAGTGGCCACATCAGCATCACCTTTATCATAGCAAAAAGCCCAAAGAGGTATCAATGAAACTTTAAGTAGATTATGTTACCAAACCTTACCAGGAGCGTAACAGTAGCTGAAATTCTTGCTTGAGCCATCGATTCTTACTTGGTCCTAAGTTTCATTTGGAAGCAATGTGATTTCTCTTAGGCCCTAATCCTACAGTCTAATTCCATACAACTGAATGCTTCTCAATTTTTATTCTTCATTTTGTTTCTTAATGTGGTGTATCACATTGATTGATTTGTGAATGTTGAACCATCCTTTCATCCCTGGAATAAATCCCACTTGATCCTGGTGTATGATCCTTTTAATGTTGTATTTGATTTGCTAATATTTTCTTGAGGATTTTTGCATCTATGTTCATCAGTGATATTGGTCTGTAATTTACCTTTTTTGTGTTGTCCTTGTCTGATTTTGGCATCAGGTAATGTTGGCCTTGTCAATTGTGTTAGGAAGCATCCTGCCCTCTTCAATTTTTTGGAATAGTTTGAGAAGGATAGGAATTAAATCTTCTTTGAGTGTTTAGTAGAATTCACCAGAGAAGCTGTTTGGTCCTGGACTTTGGTTTTTCGGGAGGTTTTTGATTACAGTTCTAATCTCTTTGCTTGTGATTGGTCTATTCAGATTCTTTATTTATTCTTGATTCAGTTTGGGGAGGTTGTATGATTCTAAGAATTTATCCATTTTTTCTAGGTTATCCAGTTTGTTGGTATATAGCTTTTCACAGTATTCTCTTATAATCCTTTGTATTTCTGTGGTGTCTGTTGTAATGTCCCTGCTTTCATTTCTGATTTTATGTGAGTCTTTTCTCTTTTTTCCTTAGTGAGCCTGGCTAAGGGTTTGTCAACTTTGTTTATCTTCTCAATGAACCAGCTCTTAGTTTCATTAATCCTTTCTATTGTTTTTTTAGTCTCTATTTCATGCGTTTCTGCTCTGATTTTTATTATTTCCTTCCTTCTACTGACTTAGGGCTTTGTTCTTCTTTTACTAATTCTTTTAGGTATAGGGTAAGCTTGTTTACTTGAGATTTTTCTTGTTTCTTGAGATAGGCCTGTATTGCTATAAATTTCTCTCTTAGTGCAGCTTTTGCTACTTCCCATAAGTTTTGGTGTGTTGTGTTTTCATTTTTATTTGTCTCTAGGTATTTTTTGATTTCTCCTTTGATTTCTTCACTGATCCAATACTTGTTCAGTAGCATGTTGTTTAGACTCCACATGTTTGGGACTTTCCCAGCTTTTTTTCTTGTAGTTGATTTCTAGTTTCATAGCACTGTGGTCATCAGAAAAGATGCTTGATATGATTTTAATCTCCTTCAACTTTTTGAGGCTTGCTTTGTGTCCCAAGATATGATCTATCTTTGAGAATGTTCCATGTGCATTTGAGAAGAATGTGTATTCTACTGTTGTGGGATAGAATGTTCTGTGTATATCTATTAAGACCATCTGGTCTAGTGTTTCATTTAAGGCCACTCTTTCCTTGTTGACTTTCTGTCTGGATGATCTATCCTTTGACATAAATTGGGTATTAAGGTCCCATACTATTATTGTGTTGCTGCTAATTTCTCCTTTTAGGTCTGTTAATAGTTGCTTTATGTACTTTGGTGCCCCTGCATTTGGTGCATATATATTAATGTGTTATGTCTTAGTGGAATGTCTCTTTTATCATTGTATAATGCCCATCTTTGTCTCTTATCTTTTTTCCTTGAAGTTTGCTTTGTCTGATAAAAGTATGGCTACACCCACTTTCTTTTGCTTGCCATTTGCTTGGAGTATCATCTTCTATCCCTTCACTCTGAATCTATGTTTGTCTTTAGAGCTGAGATGTGTTTCCTGGAGGCAGCATATTGTTGGGTCTTGTTTTTTAATCCATCCAGTCACTCTGTGTCTTTTGATTGGAGAATTCAATCCATTTATATTTAGAGGGATTATTGATATATGAGGGCTTAATACTGCCATTTTATCACTTGTTTTCTGGTTGTTCTGCATTTCCATTGTTTCTTTTCCCTTGTATTTCTGTCTGCCATTTCAGTTTGGTGGTTTCTGTGATCATTTTCTCAGTTTTCTCTTTATTTATGCTTTGTGACTCTGTTCTGATTTTTTGCTTATTGGTTACCATGAGGTTTGTATAAAAGATTTCATAGATGAGATAGTCCATTTTCTGATACCCTCTTATATCCATTAGCCTAAGCAGGTTCCATCCCTTTCCTCTTCCCCTTCTATGTTTTTGTTGTCACAAATTATTCTTTTTTGTGTTGTAAGTTTGTGACCAAACTGAAGTGTTTATAGTTATTTTTGATGCTTTCTTTCCCTTTATCCTTTGTGTTATAATTGTTTGCTAATCTATTCTGATATAGAGCTGCAATTTTCTGATTTTGTCTATTTATTTCCTTGCTCAAAGCTTTGTAAAGCTTTGCCTTTTTGTTTCAGGTAGGAGGGCTCCTTTCATCATTTTGTATAAGGCAGGTCTAGTGGCGATGAACTCCTTCAGTTTTTGTTTGTCTGGGAAAGCTTTTATTTCTCCAACATATCTGAAGGATAATTTCACTCGAGAGAGTATTCTTGAAAGATAGTTTTTGTCTTTCAGTATTTTGAATATATCATTCCACTCTCTCCTAGCCTGTAAGGTTTCTGCTGAGAAATCTGCTGAAAGCCTGATGGGAGTTCCTTTGTAGGTTATTTTCTTCTCTCTTGCTGCCCTTAGTATTTTTTCTTTGTCATTGACTTCTGACAATTTTAATATTTATGCCTTGAAGAAGGTCTTTCTGCATTGATGTAATGAGGAGATCTATTAGCTTCATGTTCTTGCATGGCTGCTTCCTTCTCCAGGTTTGGGAAGTTCTCAGCTATTATTTCTTTGAATAAGCTCTCTGCTCCTTTCTCCCTCTCTTCTCCCTGTGGGATACCTTTAATCCTTATGTTATTTTTCCTACTTCAGTTGAATATTTCTCAAAGAATTTCTCCATTATTTTGTGAATCTTAGTTCTCCTCCTCCACTTGAATCATTTCTACGTTTCTATCTTTGAGTTCACTAATTCTTTCCTCCATCAGATCTGCTCTATTTTAATGCACTCTACATTATTTATTTTTTTTTTTGGTGGGGAAGACCAGCCCTGAGCTAACATCTATTGCCAATCTTCCCCTTTTTGCTGAGGAGGAAGACTGGCCCTGGGCTAACATCATGCTCATCTTCCTCTACTTTATATGGGACGCCGCCAAGGCATGGCTGACAGGCAGTGCATCGGCGGGCACCCGGGATCCGAACTCGCGAACCCCGGGCTGCCAAGAGCGGACTAAACCGCTGCGCCACCGGGCCGGCCCCACTCTACATTATTTTTATCTCATTAATTTTGTTCTTCATATCCAGAATCACTGTTTGGTTTTTTTCTTAGAGCTTCAGTCTCTTTGGTGAAGTATTCCTTCTGTTCATTAATTTTATTTCTGAGCTCACTGAACTGTCTTTCAGAGTTTTCTTGAACTCACTGAGTTTCTTTATGACAGCTATTTTGAATTCTCTGTCACTTAGATTGTAATCTTCTGTGATTTCAGGTTTGGTTTCTGAGAGTTGTCATTTTTCTTCTGTTCTGCAGTGTTACTGTAGTTCTTCATGGTGTTTGATGAATTGATCCTCTGCCACTGCATTTGTGGTAGTAATCACCTTTTCTTATTTGGGTATGGCTTTGGTTACTTGGTTCTGAGGTGCCTCTGATTGTATTTGAGAGCCTGCACTTTCCACCCTCCACTGCCTCTGCCAGAAGTGTCCTTAGTGCCTTCCTTGTGCTGCTTGTGCCTCTTGGGCTTTTGGTATCTTGCTCTTTAGATGTCTCTGGAGTCTCCAGTGGTGCCACCAGTATCACAAGGCTGCAAACACTTTTGTTGCTTCTGGGGTCACCTGGGTCTCGTGTTCTTCCACTGACTCTCTGTGAGCTCAGATGCTGCTGTCTGATGCTACACCTGTGCTTCTGTTCCCAGGTTGTCAGAGGGTGCTGGTTGCTCTGCTGCAGGTTCACAGGTGTCACTGTGCTGGCAGGGGCCTGGGGACCCAGGGACTTGTATGCAGTCCCTGCTACTGGTGGAGCTGGTGTTGGGGTTGCCACCACTGGGGGCTGTGTCACTGGTTCTGCTGTGGTTCCTGATGCTTCTGCTTGAGATTCCACCTGTCATCACTTGGCAGGGGGGAGCAGGGGCTGTTTTTTCTACTCCCGCCCCATCTGCTTTTAGTGGTGTGTGATGGGCTGCTGCCACCACTCTGCCAACTGTCATGTGGGCTGGGCTGCTGCTGCTTAGTGGGGTGTGTTCACGCAGGGCCAGGCCTCTTGCTGCTCCACAGTCGTTTGCATGGGTTGGGCTGTCCCCGCCTCCACTCACAGTCATCCTGGCCACTGAGTGAGCATGCACACTCTGGATCGCTCCTGCATGGGGAGGGTGAGGGGGCTGCTCCCCTAGTTCCACTGCTTCCCAGGGGTCCAGTCTACCCACCTTCAGATGTATAGTTGCATGGATCTCTCAGGCATTCTGTTGTGTTGTGTGGGAAATCCTCTGTTGGTCAGTGGATGTCCATTTGGTTGTAACTTAGAGGGGACAGACAAAAGGAACAACTCACTCCACCATAATGCTGATCGAATGCTGCTCAAATTTTAATTGTACAAAAGAATCACCTGGGAATCTTGTTAAAAGGCAAAGTCTGATTCCAGAAGTCTAGGGTGGAACCCAAGATTCTGCTTTTCTTACAAGCTCCCAACTGATGTTGATCCTGCTGCTTCACGGACCACATTTTGAACATCAAGGTCTCGGCCATCATCCAACATATCTCATACTCTTCTCTTCACAGAATTCACCGCTGGTTATTTTGGTGTCCTATTCTCGTCTCTACTAATCTCAGAATCAACCCAGGCTGAAGTTTGTGTACATGTTGCAACATATTAGTTTCTCATGAAGTGTATAAGTCTATGGAGCTCTGTCTTTTTATTTGCAAAATGCTACAAAATGAATGCAAGCCCTCAGGGGTTTCTGCATTTGAGAAGGGCTTTTGTTCTCTCCCTGATGATACTATATGTGCACAGGCTTTGACTACATCAATATCATAATTACTCATTACAGATCATAATCCTCATGGGAAAGATGTGGGATTGCTTGAAAACAATAGGGAGCCTCAGAATTCTTATCAGACCTTACCAGCCAATTTAGCCACAAAGAGGTCAAATATAATCCTGTAATATTTTCATATCACATCAAGAATGAATGTTACATAAAAAAAGAATGTAAGTTATAAAGAGGTATTTAAGTCAGATCTGAGTCCGTGTGCATTTATAATACAATTGTTACAGAATTTGTTTTTATAAATAGTTCTCTAACTATAAGCTAGGCAATTTTATCTCCTAAATTTTCAGTGAGTCTTAGAAGATGATTTAAAATACATGTATTTTAAAACAGTAGCAATATAAAAATCCAGTAGCTCTTTTAATCAAAATAAATTCTATATTGCATTTTCCCCAGTTTTATCCCAACATTTCACTAGGGATTTTCCTTACCATTGGATATACTGTGTCATTATTTTGACCATTTTGTCACTTGACAATGTGTTGATATTTTTTAGAAAGTAATTCTTGCACAATACCAAGCATTTTCTAGTGCTTAAAACAGCTAGCTATGTAAAATACTGAAACAAAAAGCTTTTTAACCTTTAACTAAAGAGAAATAGAAAGTTTTCAGGGAAGACCATGCTCAAGATGCTTTGAAGAGAATAAATATGGATTTTTGGTGTGTGTGTCCCATAGGTTATTTTATTGTCTAACAATAATGTGTTCTTCCCAAATAAGGATTTTAACACGGAATTTGTTGCAAGATTTAACTAGAAAGACAATTAGCCTCAGAAAAGGATCCAAAACTTTGGCTTCTTTTAAACCCAAAAGATCTCAGGTCACTAACTGCCCAAGGGAAAGACAAAATCTGTTATAAAAATTGCCAGGGCAAACTTTGAACTTGAGTTTAAAGAAGATGGAAATGAAAACAAGCTCTCTTTTTCTCTCTTTCTCAGGCGTTACTAGGTCTGATCCTGGAAATGTTTAAAGACTGCATTACATCAGAAATGAGAGATGTATATAGAAAAATAGGGAAACTCATACTACGTGATGTTAAAATGTCCGATGTTTATAAAGGTTTATTTTATCTAGGGCATTGCAAAAGAAAACATGCACTCAGCTTTCCGAGAAGAAACAGGCGATGATTGAGCAAGTGAGAGACTGGCTGGTGGTGGAGGGGGAGGGTCATGTTTATACTCCACATCATACTTGCCAAGGAGTAAAATAATTTTTGATAAAATTTGCATTATACAGGCGAGGCTAGGTTATGCTGCAGAAACCATCTCTTCTCCCTCTATATCCCCCCCAAAAAGTGATTCAGCAAGACACACAGTGTTTGGTGGGTATCTGAGTGCCTCTCCAGGGTGATCTTGATGGAGGCTCAGTATTCCAGGCTGTTTTGCTCCTATGGCTCCTGCAAACAATACAAAGCTCCAGGTTGATGAGGGCAGAGAGGACATGGAGTTCCTCCCACCAGCTCTGAATGTTTTCACCTGGAAATTACAAAATCACTTCTACCCACACTTCCTTAATTGAAGCAAATCATATGTTATATCTACCTTCCAAGGGCAGTGAAGTATAGCCATCTTTTGTGCTCAGAAGTAACATCTACCACAAAGTTCTTTGTATTCGTATATCTCCTGATTTAGTTTTTTCTTTTTCTTCCCTATGTCACTTTGCTGGTTAAGCCTTTTTAACTTGTCACCTAGACTACTGTTTTAGCCTTATCCATAGACATTTTTCTTCTTTGCATCTCCTAGCCCTGTCCATCCTGCACGTAGTCACAAAATAAGTTTCCCCAAACCAAAGAGGTTCTTATTTAACCTCTGCCCCAAATCATCCATTATTTTCCCACTAGTCCATTTCCTAATGTGTCATGATACTGAAGGGTTAAATGTGGTTTGGACCACATGGAGATCCCACATAGTTGGGATCACCAGTAGAGAAGCAGATGTCTTCAGCCAACTTTATCCACTATAGCTGAGAAAACACTGGCAAGAAAGGCCCAGGAACAAGCTTAACCTGTGCACAACCTGAGAGAGCATAACGATAGACAGAATGTGGCATTTGTAAGGCCCAACCAAGAAAGAGATGGATCTCATTGTATTTAGGCAGACCATGGGCATAAGAATATGGGAGCATTCACTAAGCATAGATTCATACAGGCAGCTATCAGTGGGAAGCAGTATCAAATGGAAAACTGGGTCTAGGAGCAATGTTGAAGGGTAGGTATCTGTTTTGGAGCACAGAAGTATGACAAGTTATGAAGGTCAGAGCTCACATTAGAGAAGATAGATAGGACTTAGAGACACACAGTCAACTACAAGGCAATAGCTTTTAGATATTTTACTGCTGTTTCAGATGAAACATTTCAGAACCTTAATATATAAGTTAGATGACAGCAGAACTGCTCTAGTTGAAGGCATCGTGGTCTCCACCCCTTCTCCCTATAGAATGGGAACCCCAAAAGTAATTTCTTGACATCCCTAGAGTTACACTGAGCAATTAATTATATACAGTCTTAGTTGAAAGGAACATGGCAGATGTATAGGTGCCAAAGCTGGGGTGGGTGAAGGAGGAAGGTGAGAGGTGGAAGGTCAAATGAGTGCTTGCAGTAAGAGTGACTGACTGGTGTTGCATTGAAACTCTCATATGATGAGCTGGATCAGGCTTTTTAATGCCATCTGTCTGATGCAGGTTGGACCTAGATCTGGGAGCAGGGGGAGACTGCAGAGAGGTGCAAAGGGACCCTGAACATGGGGAGCAAGGGCAAAGGATGAGGCAGCACCGATCTCTTCTTTTTTCTTCTTTTTTCTATAGAAGTATCTCTGCTACAATCAAAGGCATTTGTTTTTTGGATCCCAGACCCTCACACATCTTCAAAAACTTGACTCCTAGAATTCTTCCTCTCTTGCATCACCAATGTCTTTCTCTACACAGAACCATTTTCTGCAGTACAAACACATACTCTAGAGCAGTGGTTCTCAAAGTGTGGTCCCTAAATCAACAGCAGCAGTACCACTTGGGAACTTGGTAAAAATGCAGATTCTCACATTCCACCCCTGGCCTATTGAATCAGAAACTCTGGGGCCCAGCAATTTGTTTTTTAATAAGTCTACCAGGTCATTCTGATGTAAGGTAAAATCTGAGAACCATTGCTCTAACATAACCCACTTAAAGCAAACAAAAACTTGACCTTGGACCCTCATTCTCCTACAACTACTGTGCATTTCCCCATTCTCATGCATGATAAAACTCAAAACATGTTGTCCACACTTGTCCTGACCTCCCACATAGTTTTTAATCTGACTTCAGTCTCTATTCCTATACAGAAACTGTCCTTTTGGAGGTCATCCAAAATCTCAATGCCAAAATCAGTGGACACGCCTCTTTCCAAATCTAACTCAGTCTCTTATCAGCATGTTTCAGTCAATTTCACACTTTCTGGAGAAATTTTATCTTCTTGGCTTCCATGACACCACATTATTCTCTTTTCTTTCCTGACTCTTCAGACTTCTTTACTGGCTTCTCCTTCTGTACCTAATCTCTAAAAATTTATATTCTATGGGCTTTTCCTTCCCATCTCCTCACTTTCACCCAAGTGATTTCATCTAGTTCCAAGGTTTAAATGTCATCTCTGCCTGATAACCCTAAAAGTTAGATCTCTAGTCTGGATTTCTCTGAGCTACAGATTTGAAAATTCAATACTTCATCCTCTGTATCTTAAATACAACATATCCCAAACAGAAATACTAAATCTGTAACCCCCCCCCCCCACAGCTCTGTCCCTCCACTTCAGCTTTCCTTATATCATTATTTAGAACCACCACCAGCCGCTATGTCCAAGCAAAAAAAATCTAAGCATTTTCTTAGAATTTCCCCTTTCTCTTTTCCCCCTCCCACCCATCTGGTTCACTGGTAAATATTCACTGATTCCATTACTAAAATATCTCATATCTGTCTATCTTTCCCTATGTCCACTGCCATCATCTTGGTCAAGACTCTGGTGATTTCTCTTCTGCTACTTGGCCTCCCAACTTTCATTCTTGATCTATAGAAATCCATTCTCTACGCAGTACTGAGAAATCTTAAAATATAAACAAAGTCACGTTAATTTTTTGCTTAGAAACCCAGATTTCTTTCCTTGGGCAAAGGGTCTGACCTGATGGGCCTCTTGCTCCCCTCTGCAGTGTCACTGGGGACCCCTCTTTTCTTCACTCCCTGTAGTCTGGCCACGTTCATCTTCAGACAGTGTCTAAAACACTCCTGGTTCTCCTGGACTTCTTTTACCCTGTCTCTTCCCACAGCTGACTCCTCCTTATGTTTCAGGTCTCAGCTAAAATGACCCCCTCATTGTGGGGCTGGATAATCACATCATCTAAAATAAGGTCCCAGGTGTCCAGTTATTCTCTGTAACTGAATCTTATTAATTTCCTTCACAGCACTTAGTATTTTCTGTAATTATTTGGTGTGTCTGTTTGTTTGTTTGTGTGTCTCTCAGTAAAATAAACTTTCCAAGAGGGCTGGGTTTATCTTTTTTTGCTCCTTAAGACCTAGATAAATCCTGGTACTCAATAAATATGTTTCAAATGAATGAATGAATAAATGAATCCATGAAGAGGAGTGATGAGAAAGCATAACACAAGTCTTGAAATGCATTGTTTTCAGGATACCATTCCAAAGCCTGTCATTAAATAGCCTCTCCCATAGAAACCTTCTTTCTTTTCCAGTCCCATTTCATATCTATACTCATGGTCTACCTTCTCTATGAAGGTGTCCTTGATCTCTCCAGTCTTTTAACTCTGGTGATCTTCATACATCTTGCACTTATGCTATAGCATTGTTACTCATTTTGTGTGTTTATGTCTTATACAACCAACTTTCATTTATTGAGCAACTACCCTGTACTCACGGGTGTACTTGAAGCTTCTAATATGTTTTATAGTGGTCTTGAGAGCAGTGAGATATTTTTAAAACTTCACATCATTGAGCAGGAGGCTTTGCATGTAGAATGCATTCAACAAATGACTGATGATTAATTGAATCCATCCTTGATATTTATGGCTGTTATCCAATGGTGTAACCTTTAGGGTAAGTGTTTTAAAAACCAAAATTGTCATGGTAAAATTTTTCTAAACTCAAATAAAGTGATCCTATCCTTTAAAATAATTTCGAGAATACCAGATAGATTCTCCTTTTCAGCAAATACTCATTTACTTTCAGAGTCTCTATCCTGGCTCTATCACTTACTAGGTGTACAACTTTAGACAAGTTTCATAACATCATTTTACCTTAGTTTTATCATCTATGAAATGTGTATGTGCAGAGGATATAATAATACTTACCTCATAGAATTGTTATGGATTAGCATATGTTTGCTGCTTAGGATAGATCCTGGCATAGAATATTAGCCATAATGTTTTTGCTTTGAACATCTGCTATATGTCAGGCATTAGTGAGAAACAAGATATGGTCTTTGATCAATAGTTACTCATGGTGAGTTAAGGCCAATGGTAATCATACAGGTGATTCTCCTTATGGACCACTTCTAGGCTGTGAAGACATTTGCTTTTTCTGTCTACCACATGATATTTAGAGGTGGTTAACATGCCTAACACTGTCACCACTCTGTTAATAAATGTATTTCTGTTGTCTTTGGGAGGCTGTGGTAAAGATAACAATGACCCACATTCTTTACTCTCCCTGCATCCATATCCTTTACCATGTAACTGTTTAGTGCCCTCCCACTCTGACACTGGGCTTAACCATGTGACTAGATTTGACCATTTTGATGTTACAAGGTACTTGTGTGAGTGGGCTCACCCTCTCTCACTGTTCTACCATGGCAAAACAGCATTCTTAGATGTGGTAGTTAGAATGGCCCCCAAAGATGTCCACATTCTAGTCTCTGGAACCCGTGAATATGTTACATTACATGGCAAAGGATTTTGCAGATGTGATTAGAATTACATACCTTAAGATAGAGAAATTGTCCTGGATTTTCTGGGTGGGACCAATATAATCACAGTGTAATAGCAGAGAACTTTTTCAGGCTGGAGTCAGAAGATGGCAGAAGAAGAGGCAAAAGAGAGATGCAGCAGAAAGGGAAGTCAACGACTTTCCAAGCATGAGAAGGATGCAGTGCACTGCTGCTGGCTCTGATATGTAGGGGCTCACTTGCAAGGACCAGAGGAAAACCTCTCAGAGCTACAGCCAGCAAGGAAACAGGACCTCAGTTCTACAACCATCGTGATATAGATTCTGCCAACAACCTGAGTGAGCTTCAAAGTGGATTCTACCAAGAGCCTTACAACAAGAACCTCAGCTTGATTTCAGAGTTGTGAAACCTGGAGCAGAAAAACCAGCTAAGATTACCCAGACTTCTGACCTGTAGAATCATGAGATAACAAATTTGTGTTGTTTTAAGACACTAAATTTGTGGTAATTTGCCAAGGCAGCAATTGAAAACTAATAAATACACAGGGCTAGGATAGAACAGAGCTGAGTTGCCCACTCTTCCCAGCAGAGAACAGCCTAGATGAGTTGACAGGTAGCCAACCCTAAGACATGTGAATGTGCCCAGCCAAGATCAGCAGGGCCCCCAGCCCACATGCATGAGTAATGCACAGTTGTTATAGGCCTCTGAGGTTTTGTGGTTGTAATGTAACATCGTTGTGGCAATGGATATCTGGTAAGGAAGCCAAAGGACAGCTGGGTGGATGTTATGCTTTTTTCATGAAATCCACTCTGAGAATGGTGAGTGAGAAAAATCTGTTTGATTAGTTATGAGGTTGAATCACGGGGCAAGATTCTAAAGTAGGTCTGACAGAAATACTCTAGTGAGGAAAGGAGATGGAGGAGTTGGATTTGTTTATCTGTATTATTGGTTATATATTTATGAGAATTCTTTGCATTCAAGGGGAAATGGAAGTTACTAGAACTTCACTTTTACTACAAGCTTTTTTTTTTAGTGTTTGGCCTAGTCAGCCTAAATGATCTTCATGTTTTGAAGGTTTAATTCATAAAAAGGAAACAAAAAATATCAGCCACACTGCTTCTTTGCCAAACTAAGTAAACAAAAAATTCCAAATGAAGCAGTTTAATACTTAAGACTGAAATGAGAGAGGAACTCCACAGAGTTAAATAAAGCATAAAATGGATATTTCCACTAAGTCTATCGTAACTGGAGCAGCTATTTTTTTAAAACAAAATTAATGTAATTCTGGCTTAATTTAGTTTTGTTTTATCAAGTCAGCAAAGTTAATTCTATGTCAATAAAAAAAGAAATTCAAGCTGTGAATCATTTTACACTCTATGTGAATTTCTGGAGGAAATACTGAAAAACATATTTAAATTGCACCGCAGGAACTGTGAGTACATTTAATTTTACATTAAAAAAGTGTCTTTTGTGTTTCTTTGAGAATAAAATGGATCCAAACAAAACACACCATTCCATAATTCAGTGTTTGGGACACAGTGGGTTACCAATTGAAGAAATTCCCTCCCAGGCCAAAAACAAACACTGCCTAACGTATTGTTGTTCAAATCAATGCCAGACTCAGCAAGGCTGGGGTTTGTGGCTGCCCCTTTCCTCTCTAGCAGTTGAAGGTAAGTATCCACACTGTTTTGTGAATGGAGATTTGGCTCCTGGTGGGGCAGTAGCATAGAAGGTATTGTGCACAACTCAAAGTGTTAGTTTTGACCTCCTGAGCAGTGTTATCTGGTCTTAGAGTTGAGGGCATTCACTGTGAGCTTGTCTCTGTAGGTAAATAATAACTGTTTAAAGAAACCATGAAAGAGAATGAAATAAACCAGTTATGTGATCTGTATACAGCTCAACTTCACCTCTGCAGTAGTCTCTAGAAAGAAGAAAAAACAATTAAATTCATATACTATGTGTTTTAAGAAGATGAAGTGAAAGTCATCGGCTTTACGGATGGTTTTGATTGATTAAAATTTATCCTGGAGTGTATGTATAAGAAGATAGTATAGCATGAGATTTGAAGGCTGTTTAATCTATCCATGATAGCCCAAGTTTTCTCTTTATTTTCAGCAGGGGAAGAAGAATTGTCCCAAGTCTTTCCAGGAAAGTTAACTTCATTGTTTCCTCTAAGATGGAAAATAGCATTGGTTAAAACATCAATTCTGTCAGCAAGATGGGACTGGAAACTTGGTAGAAAAATCTGTGCAATGAGTGTGTGTGTATGTGTGTCCCTTAGTATGGAGACATGCTGGAGGATGCATAAACATGGCTGATACTTCCCATCATGTATTACCTGACTATGGGAAAGAAAAAAATCATTCAGCTGCTACTTCCCTGTGGTGGTTCTGTGTGTGGCATTTATTCCTACAGCCCCAGAGATCCTGTCATTTGATAGAATCTCTCTGAATATTTTAAAGTAATTTCCTCCAAAAGTACGTGATTTATTTACTTTAAAGGAGGATTAGATGAAGTGTTTTTGACATTATTTGCATTTTGAGTTTATTATTCATTCACTCATTGCATTCATTAGGCATTTATTAAGGCATTACTATATCTAAAAAACTTGATACCTGCTCGAGACCATTTTTCAACACTCCCACCCCCCATATTTCAACATCATTTTCAGTGATAATGATGAAGTGAAACAAACATATGCATATAACTAAAGTTTGCACTTACCAAGCAAAAAATATTACACCTTGCAATTTACATTCTATTTCAATGTTTTAAACCTTAAATAAAAACTCCAAGTTGTCATATGGAATGATAGAATTGAACTAACTCAAGTTCCATTTACTTGTCTTCACAATCACTATGTTATTATTGTTAATTTCAAGTCTAATGTTTAAATGCAGGAATCTTAGTACCAGAGAGGTGGGAGACAGGAACTGTGCCTGAAGTATGTTGGGATGATTCCTAATGGCTGTGAGCTTACTCTTAAAATGAGCACATGTAGCTAAGTCCACATATGTTGGAGGCTGACTTTGTAACTAAGATGTCTCCAAATTAATTTCTATGTAGAATGCAGCCCTTATTAAAAGATAATAAGGGGCCGCCCAGTGGCGCAGCTGTTTAGTTCACGGTTGGCAGCCCGGGGTTCGCGGGTTCGGATCCCAGGCGCCTGCCGACGCACTGCTTGTCAGCCATGCTGTGGCGGCATCCCATATAAAGTAGAGGAAGATGGGCACGGATGTTAGCCCAGGGCCAGTCTTCCTCAGCAAAAAGAGGAGGATTGGCAACGGATGTTAGCTCAGGGCTGGTCTTCCTCACAAAAAAGAAAGAAAAAAAGAAAGAAAGAAAAAGAAATAAAAATGTGCTAATCCGAAGCACACACACTTGTATATTTATACATCATACATAAATATAATTACATAATTTTATGTATACTTATATACAATCTATCTATCATCTATCTACCTAAATCTCAACAGTAATAGCATCAACTTAAAATTTAAACAAAGGAAAGATTTTTTTGGAGTGGAGTATTTTGCTGACATTGTTTAAAATTGCTGGAGTGTGGTGATAATAAAAAACAGCATTTTTCTCTTTTTTTATTGTGACAAAATATATATAACATTTACGATCTTAATCATTTTAAGCTTAAAGTTCGGTGACATTAAGTACATTCACATTGTTTTGCAACCATCGCCATTATCCATCTCCAGAAATTTCTCATCATCCCAAATTGAAGCTCTGTCCCCATTAAACAATAACTCCCCATTCTTCCTCCCCACCACACCTCGTAACCACCATTCTACTTTCTGTCTCTCTGAATTTGACTACACCGTGTACCTCTTAAGTTGAATGACACAATATTTGTCCTTTTGTGTCTGGCTTATTTCACTTAGCACAATGTCTTCAAGTTTCTCTGTGTTGTATATGCATATATCAGAATTTCATTCTTTTTTAAGGCTAAATAATAGTCCATTGTAGGTATATACTACATTTTGTTTATCCATTTATCCATTGATGGACATTTGGGTTGTTTCCACATTTTGGCTATTGTGAAAAATGCTTCTATGAACCTTGTTGTAAAAATATGTTTGAGTCCATAAAGCAGGCCAATTTTTATTTGGCTTTATTACATTTAAATCTCCACAATGCTTCCCCTTATCATCTTCATCTGCCAGGCACCCTACATTTGGTACCCCACTGTACTGAGGCACTGTGATGTAGGGGAAAGAGGACTATTGTGGTAGGTAGGAGACTCAAATTTTCATGTTAACTCTATGGCTGTGTGATCGTGGATGTCACAGTGGAGTCTCCATTTCCTCATCACTAGAATGAGATTGTTTGATGAAATCTTATGTGCTACTCACTCCAGCTTATGATCTATGAATGTAAGCTACAATAACATCGGTGGGACACCACCGTATTTATAAAGTACTCTCCCATTTAAGCATTTCTCTTAATCTTCACAGTATTCTGTGAGGTAGGTTTTACAATCACTCTCATCCTATGAGGACAGGTCATTTTGTTTGTTAATGTCTCCCAAAACTCTAGAACACTGCCCAGCTCATTAAAGTTTCAATAAATATTCGTTAAATGAATGAATTTTTCAAATGATACAAATGGAGTTCAGAAATGTTGAATTACCTTGAATCTTTTATCTAGTAAACAGTACTTGTTCTGGAACCTAGTCTTCCAGTTTTTACCACCCCATCTGACATACTGTACTTCCAGCTGCACAAGCAAATATTTATTAGTGGTGTGCCTTGCTAAGGACTTGTACGTTCATTATCTCATTAACCTTTACAATCCCCCCTGAAGTATACAGAATTGTTCTAGTTTTACAGATGTGGAAACTAAGCTCAGAGAATTGAAGTGACTTGTCCAAATTGGTAAGTGGTAGAGCGAGGATTTAGACCCCAAGCTTCCAACTCTGGAGGGAAGTCCAAAAATAAATTATTGGAATGAGAAGACTCTGCTACTTGAACAAAAAGGAATTTGAACTTAGCCTTAAAATAATTATAGGATAGCTTTAGCAAAGTTATGGGAACAAAGGAATAAGCAAGATTTGGGCCGGAAATGAATGGGTCTAGCTGTTCAGGGGGGGCTTTTTGGGAAATAGAAAGAGAGAAGACTGGAGTTGCTCCAAAAGTACAGGGTTGGTGCAGTAGGAGAAGGAGGTCAGGGTGGGAGATTTCTTTTTTTTTTATTTCAGGGCAGATTTGCAGTTGCTATTTGGTTCAGCTGTCTGTCACTCGGATTTACAGAATAAGGCATTCGATTCCGTGAATTCATGAAGATGTATTCAGTCTCTGGCAAGCTGATTCATACTAGCCCAATAATAAGAGAATGGCACATAAATCAGTTACTTTACAGTAGGAAATTCACTTCACCTGAGGCCTGGTAGGGCATGGTAGGTGATGGTAGTGCAGTGGGGGTTGTGGTGGGTGAGGGGTTGGCAAGTATCAGTGCTGGAAGTTATTTTAGCTCAGGAGATTAAAGCAAATGATTTCTTTCCCACATGTTTAATCTCCTCAAAGAGAATTGATATCCTTTCTTGCTAAAGTAAGCTGATGAAGTGCTATTCTAAACTCTAGAACTATATCTAAGACTCGAAGCCAATCATTTAAAAATATCACCTCTTATGGCTGCTACAGGAAAAACACTTATTCATTCTTACTCTCCCTTCTTCTTCTTAATACCAGGATGACGTTCTTATTTGAACATATTTTCTCATGTTACAGTCTTGAAGTTTATAGTTGCAAAGCCACTTCACAGCATTTTGTTGGGAGTCAAGGGGACCACGTTTAAACATCAGTTTTTTCAATGGACAGTGGGCTTGAGCAAGGCACTTTCATAGATAGCCTTCAATTTCCTCTTCCTTATACCGAAGTGTTGGAGTAGATGATAATGAAGATCCTGTTCTGCTCTAATGGACTATAATATATTTAAAACTGCTAACGGTACATATTTATTTGGAAAGTGAGTTTCCTATAGCGGCCTCTGTTTTTTGACTGCCCCACATCTGTTCACTTTGTCACTTGGCTTAGTTGGAAGAGGAGAGGAGACCTAGGGGAGTTCCTTAGATTTTTATAAGTTTTTGTTATGGACTGAATTTTTTGCCCCCTATCCCCCAACCCTGCCCCAACTCATAAGCTGAAATCCTAACTCCTAATGTGACGGTATTGGAGGTGAGGTTTTTGGGAGATGATTAAGTCATGAGGGTGAAACCTTCATGAATGGGATTAGTGCTTTTATAAAAGTGATCCCAGAGAGCTCTCTTATCCTTTCTACCATGTAAGGGCACAGAGAAGATGGCCATTTGTGAACTAGGAAGTGGACCCTCACCAGACACTGAATCTGCTGGTGCCTTGATCTTGGACTTCCCAGCCTCTAGAACTGTGAGGAATAAATATTATTTAAGCTGCCCAGTTTATGGTATCCTTGTTATAGCTGCTCGACCAGATTAAGACAGTTCCTCTTGTTTTAAACCCAATCACCCATCCCTGCTTTTCCTCTTCCTGGTGGTTCAATTACTGAAGACTTTCTGAGGTTCTGACTGGCATTTCTCTCCCATGACCTTAGGGACCCATATTCAATGCTCTGTTAACTCAGATGTCCCCACACTGGTGGAAGTCTCTCCTCTGCTCTTTTTCTCTTCCTGTTTTCATCATCCTTGCTGGTTATATTTTTTGAAATGTCTTTACTGTCATTTTAATGCAGTTTCAGAAAGTAATGGACATAAATACGTGTTCAATTTGACAGTTTTAACCAGAGAAATCACCTCTGTAATATTTGATTAAAAGAATGAAATGGAAAATGTTGGGGAAAGTTAATTTGGCAGCCATGTGTGAATAATAGAGTAGAATGGGTCAAGAACCAGAGACAGGGAATCAAAGAAGACTGTTTCCATGAGTATAATGTAAGGGTAAGAAATAGGGGCTTCCTGATGAGAACAGCTTGAATCAGAAAGTTACATTGGAGGAAAAATAAAGTGCGGTTCAATAACTTTTACAGTTCTCAATAACCATGGTCAAAGGGGAGAGAAATTGAAGTAAACTCTGATTTAGAGCTGGTTGAGTGCTGTTGATGGGAGTCAGGAAGACTGTCTTAGTATTAAAATGAAGCCAGACTTATGTGAATTGTTGAAAAGTTTAACTCTGAAAGGAAAAAGCACTAGGGCAGCAATTAAAGGCATAAGAATTTGGAGAAGGATTTTACTTTTCAGGTGAGTGAGACCTGACCTGAGCCTAAAACCAGTGAAGAGAGAGATTTGTTATGTGGGAGGAAGTGGGTATTTGGTGGGAGGACTCCTGTTTGGGCAACCCAGAGCTCTTCCCAAAGCATGTACTTTGGTGCCATGAAGGCTGGTTTGCCTACAAGATACTTTCTGAATTTGACGGGTGTATGCTAATCACAGCCCGGACACAAAGCTGTTGTAAACATTTGGGATCATCTCACTTCTTCCTGGCTGGTCCCCTGTGGATTTGCCAACAATTAGTCCCTACTGTTAAAATGATCAGAGCTACCTAACTAGGTGCTCACAGCTAGTTATACTTTATCTAATCTATATTTCTTGCACATGAATCTGCTCCTCTATACAGATTTTTGAGGGGACACTTACTGATTTACCTTAGTTCTTAATGAATCCAAATTCAAGTTCTGTGTGGTATGTAAACATCAGCTAACTCATCCCCAGCACATTGGTTCTAAGGTTACGAGCTCCAGCTGTGCACCAAATCCCTCCCAACCACCTTCTGAGTAATTGACTGATTGCTCTCTCTATCCCCACTAGGCTTTTGTGATTTAGGATCTACATATATCTGACACCTCATTTCGTGTCTAGACACTTCATTCGTATCTCAGGTCTTACTTTATCATTTTAAAAACCACTTGAAAACTTTTTCATAAAATTATAGCATTTTTTGATGTGGTTATAGTTAAATTCTGGCTGAGTCTAGCCTCTGGGATTAATCTTTTGCCCTTTTCCTGATCCCAGAGAAAGAATAACTTTTCCTGACATCAACATATTCTAACTTTAGAGGTGGATTTTTTTTTTTCATGGCTGTGTCTCAAATGTTTCAGTGGGAGCAAGGTGTTTTTGGTTGTGTAATTCTTATTATTTTAGGATTCTTCACACTTTGCAGAATCCTGCTTTGTCAGCTGCTGCTGTGTGGATATTCACAAGGGCAATGTATAGGTAGGGTCAGAAAATTGGCATAAAAATTAAGAAACTACAACTTCTGAGGGGAAATTTGGGGACACTTGGGACATATTAATAGGAAGTTACTTATTGTGTGACTTCTTTTAAGGATGAAGAAATATTATCAATCCTAGAGAGAAAAAATTGAGTTCCAAGTATAGATTAGGAAAAGGCGTTTATGATGCTGATGGGCAAAATATAGTTTGTGATGGAGTGGTTGGGAAGAAGGACAGAAATGAAAACACATTTCAGCCGAAGAACTGATTAGGTACAGTAAGTAAATAAAATACAACACAGTGTGTGCTGTGGTTTGAACTGAATAGATTATTAACAGAGATAGGAAACAAAGAAGTAGCTGAGTCAGAGTTCAGTAGAATGGGGTGAAATAGCTAGCATATTTATTCATATATTATTACTGTTCTTTTCTTGGAATTTTTAAGAAACGAACTTGTTTTTATTGATGGGCAGTTACAGTTGGAGAATATTGAATTCCGGACTGTTTACATAAGGGATAGAAAAGAGAGGTATTAATATAGTATCTTCTGAGTTTGAGGGAAGACTACGTATGGCATGGTTGGGGAGTCAACCAAGAGAATTCTAGAATCTGTTTTAAATGTGTATAATGAAAGGAATTTCAAAGTAAGTTTAAATGACCAGACCCTCAAGGATTCATCATTTCCTAAGTTTTCTATCAATGAAGCAGTCTTGAATTATGTATTTTTAAATGGACATGATATGTTGAGAAGTGGTGCCTATGAAGCAAAAAATGTTATAAAGAAATAATCTATTTCTCTCCTCTTTGTGAAACCTACAGACACATAAAATAGCAGTTAGAGTTTCTAATGACCACTAGGGAAACTGAATAACTACCTTAGGTAATGTACTGTAGCCTGTGGTAGTTTTAGTCAGTTTCTCCATCCTCAGCTTGGAAAACATTAGCAATTTTCATGAAGTTCTCTGAAATATTGAAAAAAATTCTCAGACCCTATGCTTCCCTATCTATGCTTCCCTCAGATATCCATCTGGATATCTGAGCAGCCAGGCTTGGATTCACAGACTTTCCATGTTTCCCTAAATGGGAAAGGTGCTTGGACAGTGATATGGAATTTAAAGGTGAAAATGAAGAATCGCTCCTTATTTTACATTTCTGATCATAAGGAGTTAGAGATTTTAAATGAAGTCTTTCAAACAGAAGCTTCAAAGAAATCTGAGTTGTTGACCATATTGTTACGAAGACCCAGTAGGTTTTATTGTCTTCCTCTTCTCTTAATTTTGAGTGTATATCCTCTGACAGGGTTTTTGGAGCCTCTGGTTTTTCTTGTGAGGTTCATTTCTATAAAGTACCCTGTCAGTTAAGCTAGAAGTACCAAAGAAAAGAGGTGGAGAAATATTATTTTTGCCTGATAATAAAATGCCTCTGTTGGATAAATTGAGCTGCAGAAAGTTACAGGAAAGCCAGTGGATCAGAAATGAGAGACACATAGAGGAATCAAGGGAAAGGAACCATCGAATATAATTTAAAAGGAAATCGATTGTCAGGTGAAAGTAAGTGTCCAGAAAAGATGTGATTAAAAAGATTTCCTGCTATCAGTAGATACCTGGAATATCTTATTTTAGTCTTGCCGTGATACAAATATATAGGTATGTAAGTGTGTATTTGTGTATTTGCTTAAACTTATGAAATAAATGGACAAAACAGGCTTGATTATACCCTAACAAAGCAAAAATGTAACAATATATGATCCTTCCAAGTGAAAAACTATTTAACCAGCAAATAGATAAAAGAAATATGTAAAAATTAGGCTTAATATAAGTACTCCAGAAGAAATAAACTTGTAACACATAATTGATTACATATCAGGATTGGAGAATGTCGTGATTCTCCTTAGCTAAATTTTAGTAGTTAGTGTGAGCTAGTTAGCACAATTGCTTATAACTTCCTGCTTTCTTTTGTTAATTGAGGTATAGTTGACACATAACATTATATTAGTTTCAGGTGTACAACATCATGATTCAATATTTGTATCCTGTATTCGATATTTGTATATTGTATTCAATGTTGTCAAATGATCACCACAATAAGTCTAGTTAACATCAGTCACCACACATAGTTAAAAAATTTTTTTCTTGTGATGAGAACTTTTAAGATCTACTCTCTTAGCAACTTTCAAATATGCAATATGGTATAATTAACTATAGTCACCATGCTGTACATTATAACCCCATGATTTATTTATTTTATGACTGGAATTTTGTACCTTTTGACTACCTTCAGTCATTTTGTGCCCCCTGCCCCCCACCTCTGGCAACTAACAATTTGTTCTCTGTATCTACGAGTTTGGTATTTTCATTTCGTTTTGTTTTGTTTTAGATTCCACATATAGGTGAGGTCATACGTATTTGTCTTTGTCTGACTTATTTCACTTAGCATAATGCCCTCAAGGTCCATCCGTGTTGTCACAAATGGCAAGATTTTATTATTTTTTATGGCTGAATAATACTTCATTGTATATATATATACACTTATACCACATTTTCTTTATCCATTCATCCCTCCATGAATGCTTAAGTTTTTTCTATATCTTGATTGTTGTAAATAATGCTACAGTGAACATAGGGGTGCATATATCTTTTCAAGTTAGTGTCTTCAATTTCTTTGGATAAATACCAGAAGTGGAATTACTTGATCATGTGGTAGTTTTATTTTTAATTTTTTGAGGTACCTTTATCCTGTTTTCCATAGTGGCTGCACCAATTTACATTCCCACCAACAGTGCACAAGGGATAACTTCCTGCTTTTGATGCTACGGCTGTGTGTTTCAGATAGCTACAACATATGGACTACTTAGTAAACAATTTTGTAGTGTGGCTCCATACTATAGCCAGACATGAGCTCTGGGCAACCAAGATATGACCATCCAGTACAAGCGACCCAGAATGTCTGCCCTGCTGATGCATCGTGCCACAATTGAAGCTAGAGGGTGTAGACAATGACTCTGCTATAAGTTTAAGTGTATACTGTCTTTGGACAGTAGTACAGACAAAATTCCATTGCAATATGTATATTGTTTGGTCATGAAATTACTTTCTACGTAGTGTATGTAACTTGTAGCAGAAGTAGACAGTGCCAACCCTCGGACAGACCCCATTCCGTAAGTGGTGCTGCTTGCTTATCTGGTTAGTCTCGCATCTCCATCTGTCAAATGAAGTCCAAATTATCCACATATCTCTCTATCTCTCAACAACTCAGGATTTTATAATGAGTCACTTAACCCCATCAAGGATTGAGAGCTTCCTGTACATTCAATGTAAACACATACCAAGATGCTTTTTATCAGTATCAGAGAATCATCAGTTTCTGAAAAGTTCAGTGTTAAATATGGAGTCCTTAACAACCACATTTTTACTGTTCCGGCTATTGTGAAGATGTGTATTTATAGAACTTAAAGTGATTCTCTTTTCTATGTGCTTTTAAAAATGCCTGCTGCAGTTGCTAACATCTTTATGAAAGCCTCACTGTTTGTATGACTTGTCAGTCCTCTGACCATTCTAATCTTGACAACGTCTGTACTGCACCTCTCTGATATGGGGTAGGGAATAGCTTTGGAAAGCTTGAATTTTACCTAAGAAAAGACTCCAGATTGAACAAGATGAAGGGCCTTATGCCTCCTGTCTATTACTTGCCCATTCTCTTTCCTGAATGGAGTCATTCACTCTGTCTCTCCAGGAGGAGCACATGCTCTCAGCCAGGAGCTCTCAGGGCCCTTATTTAATAATCCCAACCTGGGTGGCATCCACGTGTGTAAGGACCATTCATTCAACCACCTTTGTCTTTTTGGCAGTAAGGATGTCCTAGAGTCTTGTGATGAAGCCTCTATATTTCTGGAAAAAAATGGGAGAGAGGTAGAAAAATGAGCATCTCATATTTGTATATACTTTATGGCTTACCTGTTTGATTTCTTTTGGTTCTCTCTACAGCCCTATGAAATAGACAATTGTTATTGATGCTGTTCTACTTGATAAAGAAACTAAGACTCAGAGATCCGTATACATTAGTAAGAAATGAAAGCAAGAAGTTTAAAGTCCCTTTCTCCTTCCACGCTATCCCTGTAAACCATCTTCCCAAAGGTTACTTTCCTTGGAGAATTTTTCTATGACTTTAAATAGGATACCTTCCAGCTTCACTGATAGGAAAGTGTAATCACTTTAAGAGGGGAGAGGAGATTGGGTCCAGAAGCCAGTGCCCATAATCTCCTATTAGGGATCATGCAGGGCTGAAAAGGTGAGGACTGCAATTACACCTCTGCAGGAATTGTAACATTGTCAAGTGTTAATTACCTCAGGGTTCCTGAAGCCCTGAGTTATTGCTTGGCACCACTGAAGCTCTAGAGTGTGAGAAATAACACTGCCATAAATTGAAGAGTAGAAGGTCCTATGTTTGGATAGTGATACAGATAAAATCCTATTACAATTCGTACATTGTATAGGTTGATAAGAAATTACTTCCTAGATAGTATAATTTTCTGTTTGCCTATTAGCAGCAGCAGAAAAATATCGACAATAAATTTCTTAGGCTCCCAACAGGGATGTGGGTTGAGAAAAGGTAGCAGGGGCGTGGAAAAACGGTATATGTTTATGCACCTACAGTAAATAAATGCCTTGCAGATAAGTAAGGCCTGCAATGTAAGCAATGAAGGTGTCAGACTGATGGCATCCACTTGGATATATCTCAGCATTTTAAATTCAATATATTGCTGACTCTGTACTTTGCCCTCCATTGTGTGTTATGATGCCAGTTGGGACATAAAAGCTGGGCCTTTCAGTGAGACTTAGTGCAATCCAATAAAGCTTCACCTGGCATAGGGACAGGTCATATAGAATGTATTCTAGAAAGTGGCCTATTCAAAGGCATGGTGCTCATTCATCTTAGGAATCTTAAAGCCCAGAAAACTTCATACATTTTGTTGCACTGTTTGATTTTTTAATTTTGTAGGCTTCTATAGACGGAGTTTGTGTCCCCCCAAAATTCATAAGTTAAATCCTAATGCCCAACGTGCTGGTATTAGGAGGTGAGACCTTTGGGAGGTGATGAGAGGAGAGCCCTCACGAATGGAATAGAGCTCCCTTGCCTCTTCCACTATGTGAGGACACAGCAAGACGATGGTGATCTATGAACCAGGAGCAGGCCTTCACCAGATACCGAATCTGCTGGTGCCTTGATCTTGGACTTCCCTGCCTTCAGAACTGTGAAGAATAAATTTCAGTTATTTATAAGCCACCCAGTCTACGGTAGTTTGTTATAGTATCTCAAATGGACTAAGATATGAGCTGAAGGCTTATATCAACTACGTGAGCTTAATATCCAAATAAGAGGAAGCTGTGTCTGAAATTACGACAAATGCACACTCATGTTTAGGTATAATGCTAAAATTATAGTTTGGCCATATGTAAACATCAGTCATAATTAATAATTTTCCATCCTTTGTGTTATGTCACAGTTTTCGCCCACCTCCTCATCTTTTCTCTGGTATCTTCAGCTATAGTCACTTAAATGAACAGAATGTTCAAAGGATGCAAAATGAACTCCAGAAAACTATCCCAGGCTTGCACCCACGCATTGTCAGCAGCGTTATCAGCATTAGCAAAGAGAGTGCAATGTGTAAATCAAATTGATTTTTTGAAATCATGAGCTATTCATTGGAAAATGGGAAATGAAGATAACCACAATTTCTATCTTTTATTAAGGTAGATAACAATTCTTTTCTAGAAATGGTTTGTTTGAAGATAACAACCCAGTAGTGGCTTAAAAACTATCTATTGGTTGGACGAACAGGTGGTATAATCTTTATTATTGTTATCTTAGTGAAGGTAATTATTTGCTAAAAAGGCGTGAGTGCTTTTTCTCCTTTGTTACTGCTCCCTTTCCTTACACTTATATAACATTTAATGCTTTTCAAAATATATCCACTATGGTATTTTATTTGATCCAAAGGGATATTTTCCAGCTCTCAAAAGAACAGCAGCAACAACAAAATCTGTCGTAATAAAAAGATAAATAAATAAAGAACTTCTGGAAATGAAAACACTACTGAACGTAGCTGAAACTATGAAGGAATAAAGACTGCAAGCCTCTGTCCCATGTGACAGGATGGTGCTGTAGATCCGGGTTGCAATAATTTACAAATAGCTCTGTAAGTTTAGTCATTTCAATATGAAAACAATCCTATGAGTTGTAAGTCATTTCATGATCAAAACAACCCTAGGCAGCATCATTGTCTTTATTTTACAGATGTGGAAACTGAGGCACAGAGACATTAAGTAATTTGCCCAAGTAATTTGCATAGCTAGTAAGCTAGAATTTTAACCCAAGGAATCTGTCACTGGAGTCTGCATTTTCAAGCATAGCTTATCAACAGAATTTGATTTAGAGTAGAGGAAGAATTTATCTTTGATACACTCACCTCAAATACTGAAAATATACTTGTTCTCATCTAACTTTAATCTTTCTTTCCCTTCCCGTCTTCTCTAAGCAGAACTGTTGAATGTTAATGAGCCTATGTTTTATTCAACCTCAGCCAGTCATTTGGGGGTAATTAATCTGAGTTTTACACATCCAGACTCTCTTTTAATGAGTAAACTTTGAGCAAAGCATGCTTCCACCACTGGGTATTTGCTTCTACTCGTAGAGGTAAATGAGCAGCATATATTTGGTTCCTGTTTTGCTGTCCTTGTTATTGGATTTGGTAATAAAGAAGAATGGGGAGGTTGTTAATCAGAGTATAACAATTCATTTTAGCAATGGATTGTGGGAACCCTGACACACACACACACCTAAACCCATCAACAAAACACAAACAGAGCCCGTGATTTGCACAGCTGACTCGTAGGCACTAGTCGTTCTTCCTCACAGTCAGTGGTATTCAAATAGAAAACTGTCAGCAAGTCACATTTGCCCTTTCAGGAATGACCAACATAAGTATTAAGTATAAAAACAGGTTGCTTCGCCACCTCCATTAATTTTGCTTCTCTTCTACTTTTTACCATGCTTGAGAGTTTGGGTCCTCCTTGAATTTTGTTTCCTAACACGTCTGGTTGTAGTTCCTCAAGATTCTGCAAGTTCTTGGGAGATTCTTGAAATCCCTGAATGTGCTCAAAAGAGATGAATGTAGGAACGCACACCTTCAGAGTATGGGACTTAAGAGTGGCTTGGGGTACAGGATTCCTCAAGGGCGTGTGGGTTGGCCTTAGCCTTTGAGTAAGCCTTTAGGAAGATTTACACTGGAGGGCTCAGTGCCCCCAGCCCCTTTTGTGCTGTGTTTTGAGTCAGGGTGGATGACTCACAGTCCTCTGGAGATTAAATTTGTGTGTGTGTGTGTGTGTGTGTGCATGTGCACTCTGATTTGCCTCCAACTTTCCATCTTCAGCCTGCCATTGGGGAGAGCTGGGGAATGGCTGTGAGGATTGGGGAGGCACTGGGCGTGTGGAGAGGCAGATCTGCCATGGTATATGACTTTTATACTCTTGTAATCCTTGCACATTACATATAAAGGAATGCTACATGTTAGAAAGAAAATGGCAAAAGCTTTGGAGCAGATAGCCAAGGGTTTCAACCACAGCTCTGCCATTTACTCCTCGTCTGTCATTGGGCAAGCTTCTCTTCCTTTCTAAGTCTCAGTTTACTCTTTGGTGAAATGGGAATTGCACCATCTAACTTGCAATCCTGTTGTGGATTTTTAATAAGATTATGTATGTAAAGGGCTAAACCAGAGCCGGGTGAGTGGCTGTCATAAAATTAATGGAAACAAATACTAGAATTTTTAAACTATACCTATTAAACAGTAATTTACCAAATTGACTACTTTGACAGAATTAACTGAATAATTAAGTCAAAAGACTCAACCTGATTCATTTTAATCAAATTTAACTAATTTCCCCCACCACAGATTGAAATTGTTTATTTGACTGATGGTGATTTCTTTGGTTTCTTATTGATTCGGCCTTAACACAGTATGAATATTCTGACAGTTACCTAGCCACAGGAATATAGTAGCATGCAAAATCTGGTTTCAAAAATATTGGCTAAAAAGGTTTTATTTCTTCATACGTGTTTTAAGTAGTATACAGTAAGGAACCTTCTAAATAAGAAAGAACATATCTTGGGCAGTATATGAGTCAATGTCAAGAAATAAACACAGGACAGATTCCTTGCCTTCCTATCTTTTATCTCTCCCAAAGCAAAGTGAAGTAGTGAAACCGAGCACAAAGAGGTTAAAAAATCTTCCCTGGGCTAGAAGAAGAGAGCAAAAACTTTGAGATAAGCTTTGCTAACTGCAGCTCTGCATATTCAGCATAATCGACTGTTGTTTAAACTAACCAGGTCTTTCTCTCCCTCCTTAGTATATGAGTGAGCTGTCTTTCCCAGGAAATCAAGGTCTAGACATCACGATTCAGCCTCACACGGCCAAATGCAGGCTGAAGATGAAAACTAACCGGAAAAGTCCAGACAGTCAAGGGAAAGAAAATCAGTCTTCAAGGCCAAACGCAGGCTGGTGGGAATGTGTCAACCAGCACAGCCACGTGCTCCCCCTCCCTTACCTAAGACCCCAGTACGTGCTCTCCTTCACAACCTTTAAAACCCCTTGCCTCCCGTCTTTTGGGGAGATGGGACAAATCTGAGGGCTCTGTCGTCTCTCGGCTGACGTCACCCAAAATGAAAACTCTTTCCTTGCCATAAGCCTGGCGTTCCAGTTTTATTTTGGCCCCTCGTGTGAGGCGGGTAAAGAACCTGGGTATGTGTCCGGTAATAGGAGAATTGGCAAAAATTATAGAATGAAATGATTAGAAAAAAATAATTAGTGGGACTTTTCCCCCAGGATTATTTGGAAGTAGGAAATGTGCTTCTTGTTTGCAGCATGCATGTGCTTTTTAATTACAAATAAAGATGGAAGCATATGAAACACTCAAAAGAGCTAGTTTATGAGTAATTCAAAAGGCTCAGGCAGGGGTAGTATATGTGTTCCGTGTAACTCACTGCACATGTAATGATTGCACTGTGTCAGCCCATTAAGAAACATCTGCCGTTGCAACTGCCACCAGGCTAAATTATGTTTGTGCCTTAGAGGACATCTTCAGTGTAGATAAATAATGTATTAAAAGATTTTATGGATTAAATTAAAATGTGTCATATTCTTCAATTCTGTTGGAAACACACATTCATTGCTCAACAGCAATTGAACCAATAGCATTGGTTCAATTTCAGTTTATTACGATTATCCTGTTTCTGACTTTAAATTCTCATCCACAAAGCTAATCGAGATGATTTTTTATCAGCATATCCTAAAAATAATTATTTAAAAATTGATATTCAGCCTTTTAAAACTTATTTTCTTCGTGCCTTTTAATAGTCTCTACCAAGGGTCTTTGAGAACTATTTTAATCTAAAGTTTAGAGTGTTACTTATCAAAATTTGTAAAATGCTTAGAAAAAAGTATCTCCAAAACCTGCTAACTGTCACATTGGCTGTGACTAGTCGGGGCCCACATTTACATTAAAATAGTGTTTTGTGAACCAGGCAAAAATTTTTTTTTTGTTGTTCCAAAGACTATACTAATACATCTGTAAATGAAGTGGATTGTTTTAACGTCACTACATTTGTCTCTAACTTTGTTACCGTTGGTAGAAACTATATAGAAAGCAAATGGATTTATTAAAAGCACATGCATATGTGTATTATGGAACCAGATATTATTTAATAATAGCTAAAGTTATTTCAGATATAATGGGAAAAATGTATATCTTGGAGAAATTCCGAGATGGAAATTTTATAAATGGATGTTAGAGAAAAAAAGACCAGCCTGGGCTCAGGCAGAGAACATAAAATAATTGATGGAAATAAAGAGGAGGCGGAGGGGGAAGGAGTTTTCTTGGATTGGCCAAAGTTCTCAGAAAAAGAGCGTGTGGGTGGAGTCAAGGTGAAATATTGAGAAGAGCTGGTTTTGACTATGGGCTCTGTGCCTCTCTAGTTCTGTGGCATGAGCAAGTAATCTAGTTTTACCTCAGTTCATTTATCAATAAAGAGAGAAGATTTGACATAGTGATCTCCAGTGTCCTCTTCTGCGCTACAACTTGTATGGCATTATTCCTTCATTCCTGGAAGCTCTCTAACGTCCAAGGACAGCCCACACTCTGCATCATTGTTCCTATGGCTCTGTGAGGACAATACCTGGGATTATTGTTCCTGACACCCTTACTCTTCTTCATTTGCAGTTTGCATGTTGCCACTTGAATTATTTGTTTCACACTACCTACCACTGCTTTGCATAATTTATGAAGTGTTGTTTTCAAGGACAATTTTGGTATTTAAATGACCTTATTTCCCAAAGAATGTATAATTCGGATATTGTCATTAGCAAAATTACAGAATCATAGAATATTAGTGTATAAAAGGCCTTTAGAAGAAACTGTTTAAGGGGATTTTTATTATTTTAAATCTTTGATCGACACTTGTTCAGTGTGATAAAAGCTCCAAAAGAAAAACAACTACATAAACAATCACTGAGGTGAAAATGGAAGTGTCAGTTTAGGTACAATCTACTAATTAAGCTGATTGTTAGTGGAGAGTAGCCAGTCATAATTGTCAGCGATTCTACTTTTAACATTAAATTAGTCCTACACTATTAGAGAATATAATTTAAGGAAACAGTTTCTATACATGTTTAAGATTGACTTAATCAAAATGAAACAGTCAAGTTCCTGTTGCTACACCTCCTTCAGCTTCATAATCATTATCATCATCAAAGCTAATATTAATTGAGCCTTTTGCATTTCATAGAGTCTTGGGTCAGCTTTCCCCAGAGGTAGACTTTAAGATGGAGATTCGTGCAGGAGATTTATTGGGAAATGGTCTTATGATCAACACCTGTAAGAGAATAAGGAGAGCAGGATTAGACAGAAGAGTTTGGACTTCAATGTAGTCTTAGGAGAGGTCTCTGCCACTCCCATGGGCAGCTCTGGACCTGGCCTTGAAGAGTTGTCCTAAAATGACACAAGGTGTCTGTGACTTAATACTATCTCATTGACCAAACATTGAACGTAGGATACCCCCAGAAAGAGGCAGCTCTCTGGCTGAGGGCAATTCCCAGAGAGTGACTCAACTGAGAATCATCAACTGCCAACACCAGTGGAGGGAGGCATGGTGCCTCACTTCAGAAGTAGGGATCCCCATAATCAGGCACTGGACTATGCCCGTTACATGTCATATCTTATATAATCATAGCAGTAATGCTATAGTTAGCTAATATGATTATCCCATTATTATCATGAGGAGATAGAGGCTTAGAGAGTTAACTTGCTGAAAGTCACACAGCAGTAAGGGAGTGTGGCCAGATTCTTAGCTCTCTCTGACCAAAGTCTAAGCTCTTCTTTCTCTCTATCTTCTCAGAATTTGACTACCCAGATAATGTCCACCTGAAATTATCATGTTATCTTGAACTAGCTAATGGCTTTGTAGTTTAGTTCCAGATTTATGACAGTACCACAGAAGAGTCATACCAATATCAGATACAACTCCATCATCTTAAACTACTTTTTTCTATCAATATGCAGGATCTGAAATAATGTGGCACATCTTGTAAGGTAAATTATTCCACATTTAACATTCAGTTTGTATACATATTTTGCTAAAACATGGTTCTTCTATTGAACTCCATAACCCCTGAATATCATTATCTGGAGTTAAAGAATTTGGGAAGTGGTCCTTGGGTGGATGTGGGGGGTAGTGGTTGATGTGGAGTGTATGTAATATTCATCTCCTATTTTTAAAAAATAAGTATCCAACAATATGATATATGTAAAAAATCTTGACAAATATTAACTGGCTATCAGATACAAAATATTATTACAAAATAAAAAAGAATAATTATGAGAGAGCCAGTGTTCAAAAAACTTGACACTAGCCCGACTCTTTGGATTATGGGTAAAATCTTTAAATAAAATGAAATTTTTAAGTTGTAATTTTCCTCCAAAATATGTGTTTATATAGTCTGTGTTGATGTGATATTCACACAATTTGTTTTCATAACTAAGAGGTATGTATGTCTAAATGATACCAAAAAAATTAGTTTGCCTTTGGGGCAGCCCTGTGGCATAGTGGTTAAGTTTGGCATGTTCTGCTTCAGTGGCCTGGGTTTGTGGGCCCAGATCCCGGGCACGGGCCTATGCCACTCATCAGCCACGCTGTGGCAGTGACCCACATATAAAATAGAGGAAGATTGGCACAGATTTTAGCTGAGGGCTAATCTTCCACAGCAAAATTAAAAAAAAAGAGTTTGCCTTTTAAATAAGTAATTCAAAAGACCTTTGGCTCATAGAGATAAAATTGTAAAAAGGAATAATATTCAAATGTAATTATATTATATTTTCATGTTCTCTACACAGGGTAATTGAGGATTTTGTCTAGGTTTTATACATTATTGGAAGAATTATATTTCTTGTATATTCTCAATCTCTCCATTCTAGCCTCACTTAACATACTGTATTAATTAGTATTCCTCTTGACTGTATGTAGCAGAAAACTCAACTCAGGCTGGCTTAAGCAAAAATGGAATTTATTGATCCAGGTAATTAAAAAATCAGCAATAGGGCTTGCCTCAGGCCAGGAGCTCAGGCAACTCTCAAGCTCCCTCTCCACCTCCCACTTTCACCTTCTCTGCCTTGGTTGAATTCTCAGATTTGCCATTCCTCCCTGATGGCGAGATGGCTGAAGCAGTTCTAGCTTATATCCTCTCATGTTCAAGATCAGGAAAAAATACCTGCCTCTCTCCTTGTAGCCCAGAAGTCTCATTTTTTCTCAGTGGTTCTAGACCCAATCACTGTGGCCAGGTCAAACCGGAACCAAATATAGCTGGAGTAGAGTCAACAGCAGCCAGGCTCCAAAGACGTCTCCACGGATTGGGTCAGAGGTAGCCCTTTCTCAGAGTGTAACTGGGAATTTTTTTCCCCAAAAGAATGTGAGGAAATGAATGCTGGATAGCTAAAACCCAGTGAATAGCCATCACTACTACTTAAATCTGTAAAGTTAACTTCTCAGAAGCAGTTAGCAACAAATTTATAGCCTAGATCATGTGATATTTTGTGTACCCTAGATGTCTGAAATGAAAATAAAGCAAGAACAAAAACTAAGAAATAAACTCTTTCTAACAGTAAAATGAAGCTTCATGAGACAGGAAAAATATGCACAGAAGTAAGTCCTAAGAACAGGTGTGAGTTTCATGCAAAGCAATTTTAACTCTTCATGAATGTGAATAGGTTCAGGTTTCCATGAACCTTAAGAGATACCGTTTATATTAGGATGAAAAACTCCCCTTCAAGTTCACGGTGAGTTAATAATTTTGCAAACTGTCTTTTAATGTTGCAGGAAAGATGTGGCATACCCCATCAGTTCAGAAAGCATTAGTGGGTGGCAGCTTGTCAAGGTTACCACTGTCAAATGCAAGAGCCATGTTTAAACATGAGTGCATTATTCTCAATGTTTGATTTTGTCGTGATTTTTAATATCTTTTGTGATTGGTCCTGGGGGGATGGAAAACACACACACACTTATATATAGCAGATGACTCTCTCCATAAACTTTGCCAGAACATAATCTTATAATCTAACTACAAGAAACAGAGCTGATAGGTTTATTTTTCTAGGAAGTTTTGATAATTTATACATCTAGCTCATCTGAAAGTTACAAGGGTGATTGTAATTGGTGGGTTAGAAAAAAATAATTCTAAGCCTTGTTCTAGAGTTCTGCATAAAATAGTTTACATATGTTTCATGTTCATACATTGAAGACTGCTTTCAAATAAGGCATCTGCTTACGAATAAACACATTACTGAATGTATACCTTTGATGGGATTAAGCATCTTCCTCTTTTTCCAATATTGAGATAGTTTCTGTTGCTACCAATGGGTGTGAAAGCCTTGGCTGCCAGAAAGTGTTGGTGGGGAGAGAATTACAGGAAAGAATGTAGATGTGAAACTACCCACTGGGATTGAGAAACACTGAAGGGACAAATCTAGACTCAGGCAATTGGAAGATGTTCCACTGAACACGTCCACACTACGCCAAGGCAAACAACCAGTGCTGCTCCAGGGGAGCATTTGGTGCCCAATTTAGTCTAAGGAAGAGAGGGGGAGGTAGGGATAACAAGGCAATCAGAAGCAGCACAGCAACAGGGGATTTAGAAGCACAAATTCCTCAGGGTTCCACAAAGGTAATCAGAGTTTGGGACATTGTTGCTGGAGAGATAAATTCCATTCCTAAGCTTGGGAACGAGATTTCAGACTCTGAGAGTAACTGTTAGCATGTATCCAGGACCTTGGTCCTGGAAGGAATAGAATTCTGCGAGAATTATCTAACCAGGGAGTCAGAGCAGGAAAATAAGACAGAAACACAATAATCAGAAAAGGGTATAATTGGAAACTTAGTCTCAGAAATAAAGCAGAAGTCAGGGTTTACTTCACAAAGTACGATCTGTGTGACCCAGGAGCTTCAGCATCACCTGGAAGCTTGTTAGAAATGCAGTATCTTGGGCCTGGCCAAATCAACTGAATTAGAATCTGCATTTTCACAAGGTCTTCAGGTGTTTCACGTGCTCATTAAGATTAGAGAAGTTCTAGGACCCAGGGCCTGGGCTAGAAGGTCAAAACGTTGGTCTTGCTGCTGGGTCTTTAAATGTTGAACTTTAGAAGCACTAATGTCCGTAGGGCTCCCTCTTCATGCTGGCCCTGTGCCCTGTTCTTTTCCTCTGTTTTCATTTAATCTTGACACATCACATGTGTGAAGTGGGCATTTCCCTCATTTACAAATTAAGGAATTGGGATTCAGAATAGTTAAATAACTTACCCAGATCAAACTACCTGTAGGTGATGGAAGCTGGATTTCTAAAAATCGTTTTATTATGGAATTTTTCAAGGATCCACAAAAGTAGGGAGAATAATATAAAGAACCCTGTGTCCCCATCACTCAGCTTCAATAATTATCAACATTTTACCAATTTTATTTCATCCTCTCCCACCACAACCCATATGCGTTCGTTTTCTTTTTCCCTCTGTTAGAGCCTGGATTGAATGTGGGCCTGGTTGACTCCAGAGATTGTGTTATACCTACCATACTAGTCACCCACTTGAATTGCTCTGATTGTTACAAGGATTGTCACAGATGCTGATACAGAACAGAGCCCAGAGCCAGTATAAATGGAGCAAGAGGGAAGCAGGGAGAGAGGAAGCTTAGAGGGTCTGGGAATCAGGCCCAAAGACAGTTACTAAAAAGAGGTTATTTAGCAAATGTATCCCTCTATGAGTAATAGATTTCTTGCTGCCAGAAGTTGTTCATTCCTCAGTCGATAAACATTTGTGAACGTCTCCAGTGTGTTAGTTAGGCACTTTATGTCAAGTGACCCGGTCTGTAAGGCCCCTGCCTACCTTTCTAGCTCACCTCCCATCACTGTCCTCCTCACTAACCATGTCTCATTTACACCGGTACTCAGTTCTTTGAAGGTCATTTGAAACTTAAGGTCATTACACATGATATTTCCTCTGTCTGGAAAAGTTTACACCTCACCATCCAATTTGAACTCTCTCTCAAATCCCAACATACTCCGAACAACTTTCCTTGACCATCCTTCCCCAAGCCCTCCCACTGTCACACACAAACATGAACTAAGTTATGTTTCATACTATTAACTCACCCTACTTAGTAACTGTCACAGCCTGGAATCTGAGCTCTGAGGGGTAGTGACTGGGTTTGTCTTGTTTGTCACAATCTCCACGGCCTCTGTAAGATCAGCCATCACAGGGATAGGATAGACAAAATGTATGAGTGCTTGGGTATTCCTTCTTTCCTTTATTCATCCACAAAAGAGGATTCTGGCCTTGCTGGCTCACTTTCTTCTTCTCCCTTGTTGTCCAAGAAGGGCTCTGCTACTGCCAGACGAGTTCTTTGGGATTTTTGTGATACAGAATTCTTGGACAAATGGTGGGCTCCTAGGCAAATGGAAGGAATCTTATAGGAAATTTTGGAGGAGGTGTGGAGTGTGAGGAAAACTAATAATTCTTCATGGGCTCCACCTAGCTCTGTACAATGATCACAGTATTAAGTGTAGAGTGGGATACCAGCCATGATCTGAGCCCTCATATTGAGCCAGAGGTTTCTATATAATTTAGAAAGCAATGGGGTACAACAGAATGGATGACTTATTTTCAACTCAATTCTAAGCAGGATGTACCATGGTTCTTCAATTCTATAAATACCTTGGATACTTTCAAGCAGTTCTGATATGAGGATGAATCTCACACTGTACAAATTTACTGTGTCAGTCCTCCCACCTTCCCCCCAAAAAACCAAAACCAAAAAAACCACTATTGACTAAATTGGTGGTGAACCTTCAAATTGATAGCATTTTAGAGTGGAAGAAAGTACTTTTTTAGAACTTTTTCTAACCTAATTTAACATACCCCTGCTATAGATAGAGAATATGAAAATGCTTAGGTTAGATGAGAATAGAGAGCCACATCACCACAGTCATTACTGGGCTTAGCAAATCAATCAATCAGCGGGTATTTTAATCTTTCCTTGGAACTCAGTAAATCATCAGCACTTAAGATCTAGTTATGGAGTACAGAAGTATCTTAAATTAACCAAGTTTATTCTTTTAGGCATGTAGTTAAGGGGATGCACAAGTTCTTTAGTGAAGAGCTGGAAATTGATTTTAAACCTATTTTTCCAAGTTCATTTTATATAGTCATGTGTATAATTAACTACCTCACAGTTCATATTCCAAAGAGTAGATTGGTCATTTTCAACATATCCAATGTTTCTAACACAATGTATCATTATATATGGGTTATATTTGATGATGCCTGAATTAACTGGCTTCTTCTTGGCAGTTAGTCAGGATGATGATGCCTAGAGTTAGAAAAGCGTGAGTCTTTTTTGCTTACTTATTGTATTTTGTTTTCAGAATAAGGTGTCACTATCTTTTATAATTCCCTTCATATATAGTACTTCTGCTGGACTTAGTGATCATTATAGCTACAAGCATTTGAAACTTAGGTGAAAGCTGTGAACGTGTACTCAGCTGCCACGCTGTGCTCCCAGGTCGGTTGCAAACATAAAGAACCAGTTTGGTACTACCGACTTATCTCATGTATGCTTACATCATGTATGCACGCATGGATAGAAAGTTGTGCAGATTCTACAAGGTTCTGCTGGTGTTTTGTTAGTTTTGGGGACTTCTGGAAGTTCTGAATGAATGTCTTTCTATGTGAAGCTGAGTGACCAAACTTCAGTGTGACTCACGAGAGGCTCCATTCCATTTAAACAGAAGTCTCCTTTAGAGATGACGGAGGTGAACTATCACAGGGTAGAGAGTTACTGAATGCATCCTTTTGACTTTGGAGTCTATTATGCTTGAATTGGCTGCACTCTCTATCAAGCCTTTGCAATCTCTCAGGAACAGATTGGCATAAACCACTTGGTAATACAGGCATCTGGTAATTCTTATCCTAGTATATTCTTAGCAACCCAACATGACCTTATCTTATGGTGTAATATACTTTGCCATTCTATCTTAAATTTTAAACAGAAAAATCTGTATGTAGTTTGTTAATGATAGCAAGTCCTTGCTTGGTCTATTGCTCAAGGCTAAAATTTCCCAACAAATCAGTTTCAGCACACTGTCTTCCTAGGATGTATTTCTCAAACATGGATCATTTTGATTATTTGTCTTTAAACCATCTCCAAGTTTCCTGTTTCTTACTTTAAGTGGTGGCTCCCAGAACAGAATACAATCTTCTTTAGAAGAATGATTATCACTGAGAAGGAGATATTATTACCCACTGGAATTGGTTTGTCTGTATGGAAGAGGGCTGGGTTTGGTGTTGCATAATACAGTTTCCAGGGCTAGTTGCCCCACTAATTTACTTGGCCTTGAGCAAGTCCCTTAATAATTCCTTTTGCAAGCAGTTTCCTCAGTGGCAAATGGGAATTGTTATTCCCTCCATGGCTACTTAACAGAGATGGTGCAAGGACAAAATTCAGTGGAAGTTATGAAAGTGCTTTGGAAAAGTTAAAATGCCTGCACAAACATGAGCTATTATTAATAAAAGGAAGTTTTAAAAACTCAGATCATTTGCCTAACCTTCATTTCTCCAGGGCTAAGAATGCATTTTTCAATTATTCTTGCACTTTATTTCATAGGATCCTTTTAATCATCACATTAAAGGATTTCATTAGAGCTGTCACTATTAATTTTATAACAGTATGCTGTACCAGGTCAGCCTTAAAATTTTGATTGCCCCTTTTTGACTAAAGACTGCTGGAGGAGTTTACAATTTGTTCTTCCATATTCGTAAAGCACAGACCAAAGCATGTCAGGAAGTCACACACTTCATTAAAAGGCTTCTACTGGGTCTAATACATCCTTATTATTTAATTACTGGAAGAAATTATCTGTGAATATTACACTTGACGACTTACGCTTTTGTGCACATACTAAGTCTAGGTCATCAAGTCAAATATACGGAGGTTTGTGCTAATTGATTTCTAAGATCTTTTGTTTATTTATTTACTTTTTTTTGTGAGGAAGACCAGCCTGAGCTAACATCCGTTGCTAATCTTCCTCTTTTTGCTGAGGAAGACTGGCCCTGGGCTAACATCGTGCCCATCTTCCTCTATTTTATATGGGACGCCTCCACAGCATGGCTGACAAGCAGCGCGTTGGCGGGCGCCCGGGATCCGAACCGGTGAACCCTGGGCTGCCAAGCGCGAACTAAACCGCTGCACCACCGGGCCGGCCCCTATAAGATCTTTTGTATCTCAAAAATTTTAGTAAATAATTTGTGTCCATAAAAGTCTGGTATTATTATATTTTTTCTAATATAAAATGCACATGGTTTGAAACTATTATGAATTATTAACATGGATAGCTGACAGCTTCTAACAGATAATATGTTGGACAAAGTTACCAGATATTTTGAGGAGTTCATTTTAAATACCATATTCTCATGCAGGCTATTAGGAGGTTTTTTTAAAAAATAAATATGACAAATATATGGATTTCTGAAGTAGAAATCAACATACCAATCTATACATTTTATAATATTTTTCATTAAAGCATTTTTAAGGAAGCATTCTGTAGCACGAAGTTGAGAACTCAGATGTAAAGAAAAGGGTGAGGTTTTATTAGAATTGTATGATTCACCAAATATTTTCATGAAAGGAAATATAAAATTGCAAAGCAAAATTGCAAAACATATTTGTTTTATCCTCCAAGTCATCAACTTCAGAAAATTACTTACTGGAATAATTATGAGATAAAATTCCCAATTCTGAATGCTAATAAGGAAACGCATATTGGAGCAATATGAGAAACTTAATTCTTCCTCCTGAGAAGCAGTGAAGGAATAACATAACTGGCCCATGGGGATTCTCATAACTTTCCTAGAACTCCTGGGGAGTAGATGCTTTTGTAAAACCAGGGGGAACTAAAAAACTACATCCATTCACCAGCACAGGAACCTGTGAGATGCATTCTTCTCCAAACTTACAGATGCTCACAACTCTGAGCCATAGGTTAGTGAACTGTTCTTAAATGTCCCCACCCTCCATTTCCACCCAAAGGCAGCAATGTTTTAAATTCCATTAAGGAATATGTTCTTCTAATAGCTAGTATTTATTCATCTTAAATTCCATCAAGTTTGCTTATGTGTAAGATGATTATTGCTTCTCTTTAATCTCATAATAGAAATTTTATTCCAGCTGTTCAGGTGAGAAAAGGTAATGGATTTTCTTTCCTTCAGAGCTGGTATTTTTATTATTGAAACATTTTTCCTAAAATCTTTTTTCTTTATCCAAGTTCTTTCCTTTGCCTCCTTACTTTTTTTAGAATATCTACTTGATGTATAATCAACATACAGTCAGATTCACCCTTCCTGGTGTACAGCTCAATGAGTCAGCTCTCTTCCTTTTATTTTATGCATTTTATGTCAGCCACAGCTCTACCTCATGGAACCTCGAATGAAACATAAGCCTGGTGTTTTGTTCTCTTCCCTGGTGCAGCCACGACAAAGGGGATTGATTTTTCTATTCATTTGCAGTTGGTTCTTGTCCCTCACCAAAGATTTTAAACAGAATTAAACAGAATTGATACGGTTGAGGCATCTGTCTTTAACTGAATGAAACATTGTCAGAGGATGGAGTGGAGCGATGACCTTCATTCCTTGCCGCTGATGGAAATGGATTCTTTATCTCATCACTGTTCTGCTTCAAAACTATTTGGAGCTGAGAACTCTGGAGATATGCTTTGATCTGCGTTATCCTAATCTTTTTACTGAAGACTTTCTACTTTACAATGCTTGATGCCCAGGCCTTCACCAAGTTCCTGGTAAATGCCTTAAAATTAGTCATTTACAATGAATAATTAAGCCTCTATATCAATCAGGATTCATTACACTCTGCTGTAGTCACAACCAACCCCCAAATCTCAGTGGCCAAACACCAAAAAAAGCTTATTTCTCACAGATGCTATCTGTCCGTTGATCGAGCTCTGCTCATTGTTAATGTACAGGACTGAGGATGATGGAGTTTCCATCTCACCTGTGCCTACATGATCACTGTGACAGAGGGAAAGGGAATGTAACAATTCTGTGCTGGTTTTTAAAACTTCTCAGAAGTGACATATGTTACTTTCACTTATATTTCATTGACCAAAAAGTCCCATGGTGATGCCTAACCTCAAGGGGGTCAAGAAAATTCAATCCCCCCATGTGTCTGGAGGGAAGGTGAACCAGGAAATGGATGAAGAGCCCTCCTAGGAGGCATGATAAAAACAGAGAATTGGACAAAGATGTACAGATGGGTCATCAACTTAAAATATTAGCCACATGTAATGATATATATTCATTTGAGAACTCCGATGTTCTAAAAAATATAATCAAAATTGTAGCCTGACTTCTGGGAAAGAAATACAATTTTAAAATGATGACATGCCCTGTAGTGATTTTTTTTTCCAGTGCTTTTTCTTGTCACCTGCTTTGCTTAGCCAAGAATTTTTCTTACCCTGTCCATGTTGTCTCCTTTCAATTACATGATGATGAAGCTACTTGTACTTTAAGTTTTAGTCCATTGTTGGGTATGTTTCACAGCTGTGACTCAACTGCGAAAATGACAGAACTGTTATTAAGTTCCATAACATATCTTTATTTTCTGAGAGACCTGCCAGCAGCAGTGAGCCGTCAATGGCGATTGCAACAGTAAGGACTGTGGAGGTCCATCTGGAAGTGGTTTACAGGCTTAGCAAGCCACAAGGAAGCATCTGGACTGCAGAGAAAGAGGAAGCCCTAGGCCAGTTTACTGGGGAGAGTGGGAGAGACAACAGTTATACAGGAAGCAATATTTCATTATCTGTGAAATTCCACTTTATTTAATAATATTATAATGAGCAGAACCTGGCATTTATACAAACTCTTTCCACTCTGAAACCTCACTAGGCAGGTTAATGCCCCATGGTATCCTGGAACCTAATCTTGGTTTAAGGGAAAGCTTTGGCTGGGGCCATTCATCATATTCCTTTTCCTTTTGCTGAAAGTTACTGGGTAACTTTATATCCACTCACTGCAGCAAAGGAGCCACTTTTAAAGTCTTATCTTAGAGACTTCTTTAAGGAATCACTGTCATCCCAGAGAAGATGAGGAGACTATCAATGTCTAATCCTCTTTTCTCTACAGAGAACAAACTTCAGCTATTTATCAGGAAAATACTCTCCAGTCAAATCCATTATAGTCACAGTCTTTACTGACTCAATTCGGGAGACATTTGTTGAGGTCCTACCTTGCACAACAGAGTTTTAATACCTTCATTTGTTTTATCTGTTTGTTAAATATTTATTAGGAAGTTCTCATTTTACTGATTAAGAAACCTGAAGCCCAGATTTGGGGCTAGAATGTACAAGTCTTCTATCTTTTATGATTCAGGATTCCTACTTCTAGGTGCTGCAGCAGTAGATACAACCTTGTTTTCAAGAACTCTGCAGATACACAGAGAAGGAAAAGAGAGGTGGACAAATAGTTATAAGTGCGGAATACCTTGTATGCAGAAGGCAAAATTATTTACTATTTATTTAGTTCTTAATATGTCCAGGCATTACTTTAGGTGCCAATTAAAATTTTTCCTTTAGTCCTCACAAAATCCATAAAAGATTAATGTAAACTAAGGTTTGGAGATGTTAAATAATTTGTCCAATTTATTCATCCACAGCTAATCAATAATGGCCAAGGATTGGATCTTAGGTCTAACTCCAAATTCAGATGCTTAGCTACTATGCTAAACTTGTTTGATAAACATTTTAATGCAAAGAAATCCCAGGTAGGCACAAATAAGAGCTGTGTGGTGCTACAAGTTCAAAGAAAAGATGGGTTCCTACAATCTATAACAGAAAGTCTTTCAGCATCCTTCTCCACTCCTCTCTGCACATTCCTTCCCCCTGACTCTGGTCTGGTTTTTCTTCTAACCTACTGCATTATTTATTAATTTATTCCACTGATTATAGTTTTTCTCTGCTACTCTCCACTCTCCCTCCCCCGACTAGCATGTAAGGTCCATATAGGCAGAGACCTTTGTTTTATTCATTGTGAATACCAAATGTCTAGAATAGTGCCTGGCCCATAGTAAGAGCTCCATAAATATTTGTCAAGTTTAATACATCAATCACCTTAATTGGGAGACTGCCTTCTAGAAGGCATATCAGAATTGCCAGATGATCATGGAATTTTTAGGTTCAGAAATGGGGACGAAATTATAAAAAGTATGAGGACTCTGCCCAAGGTAAATTATCTTCAAAATATGGATGTGACCAAGATTGTATTATAAATATATATGTTACACGTCGTTAGTGGTTGAGATAGCTGGTGATGGTATCCTCATGTGATGGAAGAGAACAGCTGTTCAGCTTACGTTTTCTTTTATATAACTTAGATTTTGAATCACATTTTCTTTATTTAGGGAAAGCAGAAAGGTAATGTGAGGAGATTTGGCTTTGCCTTTGCCTCCTCAATCTGTCCTTTGAGCCATCCGGATCTTTTGACACATCATTTGCTCTGTCTTTGCTTCCTGTTAACAGCAGAGTCCCTGGCTTTCGCTGCTGGTGACTGTATAGTGTCAGTGAACTTTCTTCGCTGAGTGAGTTTAGGCAAGCTATTGTGACTTTTAACCTAGGTTTCTGTGCACATCTGCAAAGAAACCAGAGATTGGCTGTAACTCCTGCTTAGGTTTCAGCACCATAGAACCAAACATGGCAATGGAGTTGAGAAGGAAAGCATTCATCTAAGTATAAAAACTACCTAGGTCTACCAGTAACAAATAAATCCTAAAGTACTTTTTATTTGTGTTGGAAATGAAAGTGTTGGAAGCCTTCTGGGCACCACAGAGATGGTATTGAAGCTCCTGGACTCTGTTCTGAGCTGGTGGGTTTCAAAATCTCTAGGGGGTTTCCAGTCTTTGTCTCTTATCATCTGTTTAGTTAAGGGACTAGGAGGAGGGCCAAGTGATTACTTTTTAGCATAGGTTTTGGGACATTGGTACTTTGAACTGTTCAGAGAACATTAGAAATGATTTCCTGAAGGGCAACAGTTGAAGCCAGAGTAGACAGCCCCAAATCAGACCAAAATTTTATGAGACTAGACATGAAGTGACAACCTAAGCACAGAACCAAAATTGGGTGAACATTTAGGATCCAGATATCAACGAGACTGATTTGGGCTGACACAGTGAGCCGACTGTGGAGTTCTAAGGCAAAGGCAAGATGCACTTTTTGTGTTGCCTGTACAACCTTGTGTGTGCACATGACATACATATAAATTGACCTAAAAAGAATAAAAAGTATCTTGACTAGCAGAAAGAAAAAATTAATGTCAAGTTCTGAAATGACAGCCAAGACAGACATCCCTGTTGCCACCTCTTCTGAAAAAGCCTTAGAATGTTACATTTTAAGAAAATCAAAAGTTCTTTCATTCACTCTCTTCTCATTTCCTTCCACTATTGAGAGTAAAGATTCCACTAATGTGCTTGTGAGTTCAGACATGTAGGAAAAAAGAGCCTAGCTCCTTTGCATAAAAGTTACACATCTTGGTAACAGTAATTTTTTTGACTAAATGCCAAGAAGTCTGCTACTGGGCTTTTCCCAAGATGATTTGGGCAATAAACACCTTAACAGAACCTAAAGAGTCATTGCAAAAGTTAGGTTTTTGTACATAATGCTATACTTTTAGAATAGGCCCTATCTATTGCTGCCCAGGGGGCATTAGGCACTGCAGTCTAGAAGTAGCACACACAGATAGCTGACCACCAGACCCCAGGTAGCACAAGGCAGGACTTCCTGAGAAAGTTGTTTCACTCCTCACTAGATTCTTGAGATACACAGTGTTATATTAGGCTCTGCCAGTATCTCATCTTAGGTCACGGGCACAGAGGATACGAGAGTTGATACAGTAGTCAAATTCACGTTCCCACATGTCCCGCGGCATTATCTTTTCTTTTAGCACTAAGTGCCACGCTTGGCAAAATGTGCCTACAGCCCAAGGATGGCCATAGGCTTCCTCTCAAATGCCAGATCAATTGATTTGTCATCCTTTTGAGAGCTCTGTTCAGGCTTGGATGTGCTGTGATGGATTAGCAATGTTTGCCAAGGATGTGGGTGGGAAAGTGAGTTTTCAGTAGCCCCTAAAACTAACTTCTAACGTTAAGGACAACTGCAAAACATTCCCTTCAAACCTGGAACATAGCCTATTTGGGACCTGTCATTAATTAAGTTGTAGCACACTTCTTGGGGGAAAAATGCAGAATTATACATTTCTTGGCTATAATATTGAACATAATGTTTTAATCATTGACCTTTAACATTTTTATTCTATTTAGTACTTAGAGTGGTTTGTAAACAAACCATCCTTATCACTTCAGGTTGCATAGAGTCCAGTAAGTTTGCTCCCTATTTTAGAGGAAGCATGTATATATTTTTTTGGTGGGGGGGAGGAAGACCAGCCCTGAGATAACATCCATTGCCAATCCTTCTCCTTTTGCTGAGGAAGATTGGCCCTGGGCTAACATCTGTGCCCATCTTCTTCTACTTTATATGGGACGCTGCCACAGCATGGCTGACAAGCAGTGTGTCAGTCCGTGCCCGGGATCTGAATCCCAGGGCGCCAGAAGCAGAGTGTGCAAACTTAACTGCTACGCTGCCCACCGCCCCGAGGAAGCATGTTTTTTAGTGAAACATACTTCCTCTGAGTGTCAAGGGGGTACACATTCATTTCCAATCCTATGAAACATGATAAATAAATCTGAGTTATCCTTTCTCTCCAAAATCATAGAAATACATCATGTTGCCTCTTGGCCCCACAAGACCAAGGTGTTGGCTGGGGCTAGGGCCACAGTGACAACTAGACTCCTATCTCCAAAGAACAAATACAACAGTGGCTCTGGAATCCTCTTCCAGAATGCCACCTCTTAGCTCTCAGGCCCTCATTCTTTAAGTACAGATTGTTGACCTAAATTACAGATCAGCAAACTACAGCCTATGAGCCAAATCCTGCCCACTGCCTGTTTTTGTGTTCCAAGAGCTAAGAACGCTTTTTACGTTTTGATGATAGGGAACACTAAATCTGGATATAAATTAAGTGATATTGCCTCTTAGCCCACAAAGTCTGAAATATTTTCTATCTGGCCCTCCACAGAAAAAGTTTGCAAACTCCTCGTTTAAATGCATGTGCAATTAAATAATAATAACACATTTAAATAACTTTGAGGCACACCAAATTACTGTTTTTATTCTCATAAATGCTGGCTAGTGAGATTTACTGCATGTAAAAGTTTTTTTTAAATAAATTAAAGAACTTCAAAATCAAAATTGGAAGGGATAATTAATTGGCAAAGTAGTTCTAAGAATTGCATACACAAAAAAGTCATTTTTGTTATTGGATTATGTCTGAGAGATTAATCTAATCAATACAAATAGCATAATTAAAACAACCTAGGATTCAGGTTGGGAGGGGCTATTTGTAAAGCCCACCCAAAGGGCTTTGAGCTGCTGGAATATATTGCACACTTGGGGGCAAGCTTTCTAGCAGGCTTCTCAAACTTTTAAAGTGAGTCCTGAATCCATGGAAATCGCTAAAATGCTGATTCTGGTGTGGCAGGTCTAGGGCTCAGCCTGAGCCTGCATTTCTAATGGGATGCAAGGCTGTTGCTCTGCCAATCATGAGTCGAGAAGAAAGACTCTGGTACCTTCCCATCGAGACTTCATCACTTTTCCCTTGAGCAGTGATGAAACCTGACTCCAGAGGCTGTGCTTTGCCCTTGAAAGTCAAGATCGTAAAAAACACAAAGCACCTGGACCAAGTTTTTGTTTTACTGACAACATTTTATAGCTTTGGCATTCCATCAATCAGAGGTTGGTATGGAAATTATAAAGAACAATTGCCTCAAACTGTGTATGTCTACCTGGAGGCAGAAGTGACAGTCTGATGGCTGTACCTGTGAAATACAAATGCCATATATTAATCGGGACTTGCAAACAGCAAACAAATGCTGAGGAAGAAAAAAAATAGCAATCTTTATAATAACCATAGACAACTCACATGTCCTAAGAGAAGCTAATTGCCATTGGGGTTATACCCAAGTTCGTTCCATCTGTGCCTTGTAAGTTCTGCAATGCACTGACTTTCCATGATGGGAGATTATGCAAAATCATAAAGCTTTGAGCTTTAATATTATTCTGCCTTCTGAATTGTGCATTATCAGTAATACATGTGGTTTGTAAATAGATTGAATTAACAACTTCCTTTTTTTGAGAAATAAGTCTTTTGATACACTTCTAATATTTCTTTTATAGGTTTAGATTTTTTTGTATAGAGGGTCTTCCTCCCTCACTCTCTTCTCTCCTCCCTCTTTTTCTTTTTTGCTTTCTTTCCTTTTGGGAAGAGATTTCCTGGTATTTCAGGCAGAAAGACTTTGCTATATCTTATTCTTATGTAATTCATAGTGACAGAGGAAAAAAATTTGGCCGTCTTCTCTTTTTTTTTTTAAGATCCACAGTCACATAAAGAAATGATTTGTGGAACCAAGAAGGATATGTCTATAAAGCAAACCAGGAAAATAGAATTTGATGTTATTATTAATGAAGCAGGTGGCACATCTTTTCAAAATCCCATTTTCGCTGGGCAGTGATTTGCAATGAAAGCTGACATGTTCATTTTTGCCAGGCTAACAAACCCAAGGCCTATTGAAAGTCAGGGCAAAAAAAAAAAAAAGGAGAGAAAAACAAAAAATCCTCTTTAATAGGACTGAGTTTCTGTTGCTTTCCCTTTAGAAAGTTAATTCTCAGATCTATTTGCTGCCAGGAGCTTGCTATTATGATGGAGATCAATCAAACAGAGGTTGTTAGTTAATTGTAAGAACATCCCTACAAACTAAGGGTAAATAATTGTTAATTCGGGAGTGGGAAAGTATGAGTACTCTTCTCTCTATGGTTATTGTGTTAAGACTTTATTTTTTAGACAAAAATGTAATTTCTTGGAGTAATCTGTGCTCAAGATTTCTGGGTTGAGCTACAAAATATTTAGCTGTCATAAAATGATGAACATGTTTAGTCTATGAATTATGTGTCCTACCACATGGTCTCTCTATTTTGATTCAATCGTGTAACTGATTAGGACAAAACAGGAGATAACTGACCTTTAAAAGTAGTTTCACACTAGATCTGTCTGGGCTATAATTCTTCCTCATTTTAGCAGAACAGATTTTAATACTTATGAATATTTCAGAGTTCTACTTAGATTTTTTTCTCCTTTCAGTGAAAGAGCTATCATGAAATTGAATTTCTTTTTTCTTTTGTAACGAGCATGGTACATGCACCTGCTGGGAACTCTCTTCTTGCTGAGGGCAGTTCACAAAGTCACTAATCAGAAGTCGCTGGTAGGAAGGAACTCTTTATAGCATTGAACTCATCAAGAGGATCTGAGTAATAAGGGATTGTATCTGATTTTTGGGCTGAGATGCTAGACTCTCATCTAGTAGGGCAATTGCTTCAAATGGCACCTCAAGGTGAGGCTGACATGGAAGTAGTATTCTGATTTCCAGAAGAAATACGTAATTCTGCGGGGGAAATTGTTTCATATTCATGTTTTAGAAAAGTCAAACAACACTCTAGATCCTCATCATGATCTTTTATACTGTATTTAAAAAGATTAAATGCTAGAAAATAACAAACACGAGAGTGTTAACATCAATTTACCCTGTAGAATGTGGTTGACTCAGATAAGTGTCTGCTACCAAAATGAGCCAGTAAAAACGTTCTGAGAATTTCCTTCTTGGGGAAAGACCATCATGGGGTTGTTCGTATAGGTCAACATGTTTGCTCCCATTCATTTTTTATTTATTTCTCTTCCTGGCTCCTGAGAAGGTAGAGCAGAAAACTAAGATGGGCAAATGGATCTTTCTCCAGAATAAGTTCTAATTAGGTCTCAAATGTAGGAAAGATGAAGGTGACTGGAGGTCTGCAGTAGAAGAGAGGTGTAGGGTTTTTGACTCTTAGCTGTCCGGGAGCTTTGAAGCCATAGTCAAGTCCCAAATAGCAAAACTAAGAGGTCAGAGTGAGTAAAAGTGTACTCTTTTCAAGCCAGGTAAAAACCAGTGTTAGGTTAGGTTAGAATGGAGAAGGACAGCAGGCTACTCAGAGGTGCCCAAGTATACCTAGCTGTATTTTTGCCAAGTATCTATTTAAATAGACACCAAACTACAGTAACTGATAGAGTCTCATATTAAAAGGGAACATGTAATTAATAATTCGTGTGAGAATATTTGACTGAGTCATTAATAAGTATGTGGTGCCTATCCCTTTGGATCACAAGGGCATGTATCTGATGATGCTATCAATTGACAGTCATTTGCTTGAATTGCCAAGTATCTTATTTCAGATGCCTTCCAGAGCTCAACCTATAAAGTGAGAGCAATTTATGAGTTACATAGTTTCAGCATATGAATCAACATTTCAAATTAAAGATCTCCTGTACCTATGAATTTTATCTGATAATAATTGTAACCCTTTGTTTATATTTAATTTTTCCTAGAAATTAATGTTTCTATTCTCTATGGCTTCTCAGAAACAAATATCCTTTGAAAGGAAAATTATGTTGCTAATAGAAAATGTGTAGACAGGACATTCATTTAGTATTATTTCTCTGGTAGTTCTAGAACCTACTTATTTAAACCTATGGATCATGGATTCATTTGCTCATATACATGTACACGTGGACCTCAGCTTGCAGAACTAGGGTTCTATATGAATTCTGTAGTGCAAAGTAAAGATACATAACACCTAGTGCAGCAAAGACCCTGCCTTGCCTTACATTTTATGATCATAAATTCTCTCCATATAGTCATCACCCTGTTCTCTGTTGATGGGTGGAAATAGTAGCATTTTTGCACAGATTGTTTCTTCTGTTCTATAGCTGTTTCTGGAAGTTAGCCCTGTCTCCTTAACATAATCCTAAATTCCCCAAGGGACTAACCTGCCTTATGCTCCTCTATTTTCCTTATGTTACCCTGAAATATTTGTTAGATAATGTTGAATTATATTTTTGTGTACATCCCATCCCATAGCACTCTCACTCCTGAATGCAACTACTCCTAAATTGGTTCACAGAACAATATAAAAATCTCTATAGCTGATATATTTGGCCCTACATGATTTTTACTGTTACTCGTCATTTCTGCCACTGTGTGGAGTGAGTTTTGTCACTGTTTTCTTATTTCTGCCTTTATGGTCTGCTATAGATTTTACCTTCTGAATGTGAATCCTTGTAGACTGCTAGAATTTTGGCAGGTGAGTTTCACAGGTAAATATTATGAAGTGAATTCAGTGCTTTGGAAGATCACTTGATACTGGAATCTCAGAGTAGGCAAAGAGGTGTCCTCAGTTGCTCATTGGTGATTAAAGCAAAGTTCTAATTGAAATTTACTCTTTAAAAGATACTAACACTGGCCTAATAGTCATAATGCCTAAGGAAAATTAATTTATTTGTAGGGAACAGAATTGACCCCTCAGATCTTTCAATGATTTAATGTGGGGCAATTGGAGAAACAAAGTGGAGAAAATATCATCTTTACTGAAGAGAGTGACCCATGCCAATATTTTACCATCATATTATTGTAGCATATTACAATTTCTAATACTGTTATGTAAACTTTATCTGATTATGCTTTTGAATCTGAAGATGGCATATTACTTACTGTTTAATAGCTACACAAATACCAAAAATAATATGCTGCTCAACACATTCTCATTTTTTTTTTTGCATTTGATGTGAAATAGGATGATTATGATCAGCTAGTCACACCCAGGTGAAGTGCCACATTATTTTCTTCCAAAGACAGTCTTCTTTTTCTTCCACCCTTTTGCACACTATTGTCAGCTGATGAAACTGCTGTTTAAAGGAGTCAATTTTTAAGTCCATTACTTCTGTAGCTTTGTGCTTACAGAGCTCATAAATTAAGCTTTCTGCTAGTTTGCATTCTTCTTGAAGCCGCCCTCCATGCACCTGAAGGAGAATCAGTCAATCCCGTGGCTCCGTGAAGGAGTTTCTTCCCCACTTGCCTGGTGCTCAGAATAACAACAACAACTCCGTTAGAACAGCATCACCAATATTTAAGATGCTATTAAATTTCAGGCACTTTGTCAGTTGCAACTGGAGATAGCTTCTAAACACAGAACTAGCAGTGAAGTGTATAAACAGTATTAAACAACCAAACCCTGCCATGTCAGAAAAGAAATAGCTATTTGAAAAACAAAGCGGTTCACACAAAATGCCCAATATGATGTGAACCATTTTCAATTTAGGTTCTAAACTGTTTTAAAATATAGGCCAAGATACAAATGCATGTGGATTGTTTCTCTAGAGAATTCTCAAAGAAGAAAAATGAAAGAATCATTATAAATAATGAAGTGGTAGCTTGTGATCAATGGATTTTCTTATTCTGATTTGAAAGCACTACTTCCATTTTCATGTTTGGGTAGGAAACCATTTTCCCCCCAGTGAAGGGTCTCATATCTTACATTTGCGTTAGCATTCATGGCACGTTTCTTTGTCCACCAGCTTTTGTGAGAATAATGGACACTGTTTTAATGGGCTGGTTTTGAGTATCTCCAGTCCTATGCCACACCAGGAGTCATTATAACAGTGCTCACCTGCCATGTCTGTCTTCCCTTCTTACCTAAGGTTTCCTTTTAGATAAGATTGTTCTTCTGTATATAACTTTGCAATGCCACATGTGGTTGTCAGAATGAATTCTGGTGAAAATTCAACATTGTAGTGATTTTTCTTTTTTGACTGACCAGTTTCTGAAACCTCTTTCTATGCTTGGAGAGACTACAGTTACGTGAATTATGGTGAAAGCAGAACCCTACCTCCCACTACCAGAAACAAAATAGGTCAGATGCCTGCTCTTCCTCACCTCTGGCGCCTGGCTCAGCCAAACAGGTGCTCTTGCCTGGACTTTAATTCAAGAATGAGAACATAAAAGATAGGAATGGTCTAGAGCAGCAGTTCTGAGTGTTGTCCAGGAACCCCTGGGGGTCTCTGGAACCCTATCAGGGGAATCCACAATGCCAAAAATAATTTAATAATAACACTAGCACGTTATTTGCCTGTTTCACTCATTTTATCATGGGTGTACAATGGAGTTTTCTAGAGGCTACATGATATATTGTAACAGATTGAATGCTTCAGAAGGTAGGAGAATCCAGCTACCTTCGATGAAGTCAGACATGAAGAGATTTTCAAAAATGTAAAACATTATCATTCTTCTTACGAAGTTTGTTTTGTTTTGGAAATTATAGTTATTAAAAATATTTTTTAGCATGTGATGAATTCTTATTTTTAAAGAAATAATATCTAAAATTCTGTTTTAATTTCCAGTGCATTAAATATTGATAGATATAACTCAGATAAACAAAAACTCTTAGGACTCCTTTGAAAATTTTAAGAATGTCAGGGGGTTCCATGACAAAATTGAGTACCACTATTCTAAAGTGCAATCCCCAGGTCTTTTACATCAGCATCATCTGCGTGTTTGTTAGAAATGCGAAGGCTAGGACTCCACCCCAGGTGTACTGAATCAGAAATTCTGGGGTGGGGCCTAGCAATCTGTGTTTTAACAAGCCTTGCTGGTGATTCTAATGCATGCTCATATTTGAGAACTGGTGGTCTAAAGGAGTAATTCTCAAATCTTAACCTTGCATCTGAATTACCTGGAAGGCTTGTGAAACTACAAATTCCTGCTCACCAATAGAGATTTTGATTCAGTAGTCTGGGTGGAGGGTCAAGAGTTTGCATATCTTAAGCAAGGTTTAAGGTAACGCTAATGCTACCAGTGTAGAGGACCCTGTCTTGAGTAGCTTTGTCCTAAAAGTCTCTCCTGTTATTTTAGAAATGTTTCACATGGGATAATAGTTAAATGAATGTAAGCATATAGATGTGCTTAATCTATGACCTTTAACCGAAAGTTCTATTTTCTAAGTCTGATTACCAGGACTTACCTGATTCTGTGAGTCAACCAATTCCCAGCTAGTCAAATTCTTTTCTGCTTAAGGCAACCAGGGCTTGTTTTTGTTGTTGCAAACAAGAACCTTGACTGATATACAAATTCTTGCGTTTTTACACCTATCAAAAAGGTCACATCATTTTATGATAAGTACAATTTCACTCACTACTGCCAGCGTTTAAATTCCTAGACTGTAATACCTAGAGTTTACATGTCACTTAGTAAAATGTGTGTGTGTGTATATACATACATAATTACCTTTCTCTGTGTACTGAGAGTTAAGTGTAAGAGTTCTTCCAAATATAGTTTAGAGGAATGTTCTCCCATTTCCCTTTTCTTTTCCTGTTACTACAGTGATGGTCAAATGAATTAACAATAGGAAAGCTTTGGCATATGTAATCAAGATTTAAAAATGTTTTAAAAACAGCAATAATCAGTTCCATGCAAACATTAAAACAGCAAACTGCTCTATACTAACTGTTGACTTCATTTAATAATTTACTTAATAGCAGAAGAAAAAACTACTAAGGACATTTTGAAAATCATCCTTTAAGTAATCATGTTGAATTTGGAGCAAGGGTGTTTGAATAAATGGCCATTGTAGAACAGCTATCTTATACAAGCTCAAGAATTATACCAATCAGTGGATCAGGCGTGAGAGATGCTTCTTACATAATAGACTGTGAATTTTAGAAATGCACTGAATTTAGCCTCATGTCATTGAAATAATGTTAGGAAGTTTCTATCAAATCCATAGCTATCAAGAGATTTTAATGGTAACCATAGCTTTACCCAGGAAGTCAGTAAGATGTCTTTCAGAGTATTTTTCTCAATGTCAGAATGAATACTTTCAGCAATTGCAACCTCCTTTAACAGGCAATTGTAGATTAAGACATGACTGGGAATGGAGGTGGGGAGAGTTAGTCGATCTGTAATGACTGTCCGCCCACTTCCTACATAACTACCCACAAAAATGCAAGCACAGCTTCAAGACAACCCTTCTTCAAATAGCTTATCATTAATGTAGAGGAATTCCAAAGTTGCCAAAGTCTAATTTTTATGGTTAACTAGAATAAATATAAAGATAACATACATTAAATCAAAATTTTCAAAAACTGCTTAAATAACTCCATCTCTTCTATTTATTGCTTCATAGCAAGTAATGTAGAGCGTTAAAAATGCACGAATAAATTCAGAGTCTGGTCCAAGGTTATAAGACTGAGAATTCTGGCTTATGTCTTACCTTATTTGGGCCGAATTTTATGGCTCAACTAAGTATGTTAGGGCAGAGGTTCAGATAAGAACCTATTTTCAAGAACCTCTTCAGTTGTTGGAAGCAGTTGGAAAGAGAATGAAAATACATCAAGAGGACAATGGGTGAATGAGACGTTAGTGTAGGAGAGACAGAATATTAACACGGTATTGAAAGTGGCAAATGAAGCTGATGCATCTATGGGTTGTATTAGATCTGTAAAATAGGAGGGGCCACCCTAACTCAGTCTCTACATAAGTGGGAGGAATATTGCTGAGGCAAGGGGCTAGTGGCTGAAGCTGTGGCATTAGGCCTCAGTCTGGGTCCAGTCTATAGGACCAGAATGCTGTTACTTGGAAACCTAAACATAATGGCCCTGCGGACTGAGCAGCCATGGAAGTCCAGGAGGCAAAAACAAGAACTGAGAAAATGATGTTTTGTGGAGAACTATGGAGCCCATCTTCAATTCTTTGGGAGGCTGGTGCCTGCCATAAAAAAAAAAAAAATACATGCTAAATACGTACACATAAATAAACAAATGAACTCTGTAATTATCCACAGTCTCCACCTTTCCCTATTGCTTACTTCATATGAAGGCAATTGTTGGTTTCTATTTATCATCATGTTTATATTGTTGACTTTGTCTTAGGAATCCTCTCTCAAAAGTGGGAATATACAAGGTAGACTGAGATTTTTTTTTACTGTACTCTCTTTAATTGTTCACTTTACCTGTCTAGCCCCAGTAGGGATTGGGTTGTATACTCCTAATACTTTTTCCCCAGTTTTCAACTTTCTGTTCACAGATTCTCCCCAGCTCTGATTTCTACCTTACATTCCCAACAGTCTTGTGTGATCTGGGCCACATCTCTGTCTGTTGAGTCATCTCTAGATTTTTGTGTCTCTGCCTCTTCTCTTCAGACTGACCCCTCAAAGACAAGGTATGCCTTGATTTCACTTTTGATTTGGATGTCTCACATCATCTTTTACTTTACTCTTTACAGCCTGTGGCCAGGCCCCCCCAGATCAAAGCCTCTTAAAAATTCAGTTAAACTTGTAGCATATCCAGAGAACTAAGTCCTGCTGTTATGACTATTTGTGCATTAACAAATTCTAAGTCAAGAAACAATGAAAAATCTTAATCAAATTTTGAATTTCACAAAAGTACTAGTACTAGAACTTCATTTAATTTCTTACTGTAGCCATTTCTGATATTAAAACTGTCCGGATAGGCTTTCTTTATCTACTACAAACTGAAGGCTTTAAACATAAAAGGAGAATAGTTATTGAATTTCAGTAACGTGCTCTACTTTCCTTTCTTCTATTGAATCAGTGCTCAGTTCTAAATTCAAAATTTTGGGAGGCCCGTTCAGACTACTGGGATCACATTTAGTTTCTTCCTGCATCATTACATTGGGCTTAAAATAAGCAGATTTACCTGCTGATTTTTCTTCTTGACTTCGTGTCGGTGTGTTGATTTTTGTTTCTCTTCCTTTCTTCCTCCCCCACCCCGCCCTCACCTTCTCTCCTTCTTGCTCTCCCTTCCTTCTGCCCTCTTTTTCTCTTTCTTCCTCCCTTCCATACTCAATCAGAGAAGTTTCTTTCAAAAGTATAATGTGATATGTTTGTTACAGACTAATTCTGAGCATACATCCAACAGATTTCTTTCACTGCTGTTGTAGATATCAGCTAGAACCTGTCAAAACCAATGGCTTATTTCAAAGATGGTATTTTAATAATTTGTTACCCAATCATTGTAAAAATTATTTACACAGATTCCTCCACTTCATTGTACATGCACATGTACATAGTGTATATGAGAATAAAATAATTAATAAATCTCCCTATATAAAATATCAGAAGGATGTGCTTAATGGTACTTGTATCATGAGAATGTGCTACTGCTTATACTCATATTCAAAGTTCTGATTCTTTTAATTAAAATTTTAGTAGGGGAAAGAAAAGAGCTAGTAAATGAAAGAGGTTTGCATTTCTTGCTTTCATTTTGTGTAGTGTGAGGAATGTATTAGTTTAGAATCTTCAAGTGGTAAGTCACAGAATATCTGACCCAAATTGGTTTGAGCAAAAAAAAAAAAAAAAAAAAGCGTGTATTGATCCATATAAGTAGGAAATCAAAGAGTAGTATTAGATTCAGGCACAGTTTAATGTTAGTGTTCAAATAATGCTACCAGGATCTTATCTTTTCTTCATCTCTGGATTACATTTCTTTGGGGTTGGCTCCATTCTAAGACAAAGTTCTCCCCCAAAAGTACTAACTCCAGACCATACGTCCTCTCAGGTTCATGGTTCAATGCTAAAGGACCATAAACTCTGACCTAAAAGTCTTAGAAAAAGCTTCTAGGCACTCTGTAGGCTCTGGCAGGGTCACATGCCTATGACCAAATCATTCATTGCAACCAGGGGTGTGTAATGTTCTGATTGGGTGAGATGTAGTCTCAGGTCTGTCTCCCGAGGAGGAAGAATGTTTGGTTCCACTCACACCGCATAGACTGAGAGTAGAGGAGGGTTGATTTCCAGAAGTCAATTAGGGTTTAATCCCTAGAAGGAGGATAAATTGAAGATGATTGACAACAACAAATAGTGAATTTTGGGAGGAAAATCTTTTTGCTGTTCATTTTCATAATCTCTGCTTGATGTTCAAATCCTTGCGCTGCTCCCCTTACTCTATAGTGTACTGCCAGCCCACCTTGGTCCCTGTTAAAGATTCAGCTTCATGTTAAGGTCAGTACCACCCAGCCAGACTCTCCCTTTATCTCTACTAGTAAGTATTTATTTTCTACTAAAGCCAGATGATAAATTAGTCTTTAAACATAAATTGACTCTAATCCTCACAATAATACTGTACAATAGATGTTATTATGTGCTATTTGCAGGTGAGGAAGTTAAGACTGAGAAACATATGTAACTTGTGTCAAATTTCACAACCTTTTAGTGATAGTGCTGAAATTCCAATCAAAATGGCCTTACCTCAAGGCTTGTGGCCTAGCTTAATATTCCAGAACTTGGAAATAAAGTCAAATGTATAGGTGGTTTACTCTTCTCCTTCTTGAAACCAAGATTCTGCCTTGTTTCATGAGTTTTAGTCCTTGCTTGGTAATTTGCTGTGTAGTCCAGTCTCTCTAGACCTAGATTCTAAATTTATCATCAATATAAGTTTATTTCCACATATATCTTGTTCAAGAGGTGGATTCCTGTGCCCTTGACCCCACTGTAGAATTTGGAGTCCTGCTGCTCCCTGGCTGATTTTCTTGAAGCTTCCAGGTTAGATGTCCAAGTATCACTCCCTTCCCCACATGGGATTCCCATGACTCTGCTCTTAATTATTGACTGGAAAGATGGTTAAAGTGGCGATATAATATGGTGGTTAAGAGCAAAGACCATAAAATCTTTCAGGATTCAAAATTCAACTACACCACCCAACTGAATAATGGGATAATAATACCCACCTCAAAGAATTTTTATGAGGCCATAAGAAGCTAATCCATGCAAAGAGATATGCAAAACCTGGCCCAGGGTAATATGGTCAATAAACGGGAAATACTGTTGTTGTTATTTTTCTTCTTAGATAACTTCTTCAGATATCCATGTGTGGCCTTTCAGAAATAATAATGTCAGCATGCCAAGCTAAGACTGGCTCATAGACACATGGCATATGACTGAAATCTAGACACTCGTTTGTCTCATTCTGGAGTTGTGTACTAAGGCGTGCTCAGTTGTGTACTGAAGTAAAACATTAATGTGTTTTGAAAAAGTAAATTAACTTTTTTTCTTCCAGGGAAAAATATTTTTATCCTTTTACTGTCTTTTATTATAAAAAACATTTGTTTTTCTTTTCTAAGTTGCAATCACTCTTATGAAGCTAAGAAATACATTGAGAGGTATTTGGGATAACAAAATAACAGCCAATACTCATATGCCAGGCACTTTACTTCTTTTGCTTAATTTTATCCTTTTAGTAATGTTAGGTGGTTGGTGCTGCTTTTTACCCCCATTGTAAAGATGGAGAAAGCAAGGCCCAGAGAGAAGAAGTAACTTTCCAATGAGTCATTTTTGCCTAACAGTGAAGCTCGTGTGTTCAGGCATTCTAGAACATGCTTGCAAATACATTTAAGTGTTTCTAGATTCAGTTAGGAGGGAAAAAAGTAATGTTTTTTCTACCAACACAAAACCTTCAATCAGTAGTGAGTTTTCTGGGCCCCTGACAATTGATCATTAAAAGTCTTCTAATTAAAGTTTCTTGTTCATTTATTTTGGTAACTTTTAATTTTGAAAAAATTTCAAACTTAGAAAAGTTTCAAGAGTAATTCAGACATGTTAGTAAGATGGCTTTCTAGGAGGTCTCAACGCTCATCCCCCTCCACCAAAAAAGAAACAACAAAAATAACGATTACACAACTACATTACAATGAAAATAGTTGTGGGAGCACAGTGAAGAACCTACAACAATGCAAAGGATCAAAAATACAGAGAATGGTCACATAGAAAAGTGAAGGAAGTATATTTCCTACATCATCCCATTCCTCAGTCCCACACAACTTGGCATCAAGGGGGATCCCCATGGTGTGATCTCCCTTTATGGGGGAAAGGAGGTCAGGAGGACCCCAGAAGCCCTTACCAACATTGCAGACACCCGTGACTTTTGCCACCAAGGACCCCCACAGTCTTTGCTGCTACTAATCCCAGCTGACAGAACTGCCCAGATTTCACACTGCTGCACTTCCCTGGAGAAGGAGCCACCGTGGTGCCACTTAGGACAAGAACCACAATACACGCCCACTCCTGCACAGCTTTGTGCATGACCTGGACCCCAGCTCTGCAGCCATTCTGCCTGTGCCACAGCCCTGAACCCCAGTGCCATTACATACATGCCTGTGTGCCAGACCAAGAGAGTGCCAAGAGAGATCCTCTTGGCTACAACTCCCCCCCATGAGGGAAGGCTTTGCCACCAAGGATCACAATAGCCCTTACTGCTGTCGCCAACACTCTTAGCCTTGGTTGCTGAGGACCACTATAGTCTTTGCCAACATTGATCTCAGCTGACAGAGCTGCAAAAGACTATGCTCCTCCTTGGAGCCAGAGACAATGCTGTCCCCCCACAACTGAGCCACAGCCGCCACACCGCATCCAGCCAGTACCCTCACACCCACTTATAGGTGAAGGAAGGTCTTTCCATACTGAAGCCAGTCTGTAAAGTAGAGAAAGGTCACTGCTACCTCAAATGCGCAGACATCAACAGAAAGACAAGAAACACAAAAAATCAAGGAAACATGACACTTCAAAGGGAAAATAATGTATTTCCAGTAATCAACTCCAAGGAAATGAAGATCTAAGAGTTGCCTGACAAAGAATCAGAATAATTGTTTCAAGGAAGCTCAGTGAGCTACAAGAGAACACAGGCAGACGACAAAATCAGGAAAATAATATATGAACAAAATGAGAAGTCCTACAAAGAGACAGAAATCATGAAAAAGAACAAAAACAGAAATTCTGAAGCTGAAGAACGCAATAAATGAAATGAAAAATGCAATAAAGAGCTTCAACAACAATTGACCAAGCAGAACAAAGAATCTGCAAACACACAGTTTAAAAAATATTGTGTGAACACAATGTAAAGAGAGTAAACTGAGTATAAGAATGCAATGTGCCTATGGGGGGATGAAACTGGAGAGTTTTTGTATGTGATTGAATTTAAGTTGTTATCAACTTAAAATAGAAGGTTGTAACTACAAGATATTTCATGCAAGTCTTGAGCTCATCATAAAGAAAAAACCTGTAATGACAAAAGACAAAGAGAAAAGGCTCAAAGCAAATCACTATAAAAACTATCAAATAATAAAGGAAGATAGCAAGAGAGGAAGAAGGGCAGAACAGTTGCAAAACAAATAGAAAATAAATAAATGAGAACTAACTATTACCATTTTGTTATCAATAATTACCTTAAAAATCAATGAATTAAACTCACCAGTCCAAAGGCATATGGTGGCCAAATGGATAAAAAACCAAGATCTACCTATATGCTGTCTACAGGAGACTCACTTTAGATTTAAAGACACACACTGGCTGAAAGTGAAAAAATGGAAAAAATATTTCATGCAAATTGTGACCAAAAAGAGAGCAGGAGGGGCTATACTTATATCATACAAAATAGACTTTTAAGTCTAAAACTGTCTTCAGAGACAAAGAAATCATTATATAATGATAAAAGCATCAATTCAACAGGAAGATATAACGAGTATAAATATATATGCACCCAACATCAGAGTGCCCAAAAATATAAAGCAAATATTGACAGATCTGAAGGCAGAAGTTGACAGCAATACAATCACAGCAGGGGGCTTCCATACTCCACTTACAATAATGGATAGAAGTCCAGAAAGAAAATAAATAAAGAAACAACTGATTAAAACAATACCATGGACAAAATAGACCTCACAGACATATGCAGAACTTTTCACTCAACAGCAAAGAATACATGTTCCTCTCAAGAACAGATGGAACATTCTCCAGGATAGGTCATATTAGGTCACAGAACAAGTCTTAACAGATTTAAGGAGATTAAAATTATTCCAAGTGTCTTTTCTGACCACAATGGAATGAAACTAGATATCAATAACAGAAAGAAAAATGGAAAATTCGCAAATGCGTGGAAACTAAACAACACACTCATGAACGAGGTCCATCTTATGATTTTCCTGCCTCATCCTTGGAACCAGCAATTCATCCCTGGCTCCCTTTAGTAGAGAATGGTATTTGAAACCAAGATTTGGCCACTGGATCTAATACATTTTTTAAAATTCTCTTGAATAACGATGAAACCAGATCACAAAGGTTTGAACGGCTTGTTCATATTAGACTGATAATAAGACCAAGTGGGATAATGGGAAGTTGAATGGATAGGTCTGGAATCAGTCTTGACATTTGAAGGCAATCCTACATGGGAACTTCCCACCATAAAAAACATACATTTGTCTTAGTTTTGTATGTCTTGTGTAATGCAAAAGCTTTCAAGACTTCACTAGTATGTACCTATAATGTGGCCACAGAAACTTTGAAATCTCGAATTCCCTGTTTTTGCTCCTGTCTGCTTATACAAATGCTCCATCCATCCCCCTAAATCCCCTCTCATGTATTTCTGGCAGTCGTGGGGGCAGAGGATTGAGGATTAAGTGACATGTTTATACACCCATCTACCAGCAATAGTCACTGCATATTGCCCACCCACCTTGTTACTCCTCTCTTGTCCCGGCTCCCTCTTGAAGTTGTCCTCTCTTCACAAAGTCATTTGCAAGAACTGTATATTGATGATTACCATGATGAAACTAATGCTGAGGCCAAAGACATCCTTAAAAAGCTAAATCCATACTGGGATCTGAGTAGAAGTAAAGAAAATAGCCCTTTCCCCAATCTTTGGTTGTATTTTGTTCTTGGAACCCCAAATACAGCAGTGCTGTTACTCAGGGGCTCACTGTGTTTCTCCTAAAAACAGTTCTTGCAGCTTCTAAATGCTTTCTATACAGGAACTAGAAACTTATCCAAGAGACTGGGGAGAGAATAGATGCCATTTCATTTCTTCCATCAGTTCCAGATCTTTTCTCTGAGGGTTCTGTGTCTGCACAAGCAAAGAAACAAATAACAGATTCCCTAACATAAGACTTCTCAGCAGTGACACTGTTGACACTTGGAGCTGGATAATTCTTTGTTTTGGGGGGCTGTCCTGTGCATTGCAGGATGTTGAGCAGCATCCCTGGCCTTTACCCACAACATGACAGTAGCACCTGTCCCTCAATCTTGACAACCAAATATGTCTCCAGATATTATCAAGTGTTCTTGATGGGGGTCAGGAGAACGGGGACAAAATCATCCCCAGTTGAGAACCAATGCTTTAAAGCCATTCTCCACCATGTATATCAATTTGCAAAGATATTCAAGGATCCTTGGCCCACTTATGCCACGGACAGGCACTCTCTTCTCCCATTGGGTGGCCGTAGGAGTCAATACCTTTTTATTCTACTGTATTTTGTTGGTTTCCAGTTTTCCTTCTCCCTTTCCTTTCATCGTTTCAGATGCTGAAGCTAAATTCTCAATCCCTCTCTTTACTTCTAGCCTTATCTTAGAGAATGTTTAAAATGGCAAGGGAAAGGAAAAGGAATATCCTGACATCTGCTACTTCCCTTCATGACTCCCTGCCCCAGCTTTACCTCAGTCACAGGCAAATCCCCAGCCTGCCTCTCGCCTCATTTATATTCCCCGTGGATGTACCTCAGTGTATGTCCATTAGCATCTATGAGTGCCCACACTCACTTTTATCCTTCTCTATAGCACTGTGAAGAGAGAGAGGCAAAGAGCTAAGTTTTTGACTGTACCTGTTGCCTGTTCCTTGTTCTAATTTTTTGCTAGGAATAAAAATCTCAGTGTAAGTTAGTGTAGAAAGCACACGGTCTTTGCAGCCCTGGATTGGAATCTTGGCAACGATTACCAGCTATGTAACCTCAAGCAAGTTACTTTATTTTCCTGTGCTTTCTCATCTGTAAAGTGGAGATGGTAAACCCTGCCTCATAGAGTTGTTGTGAGCATCCAACTGTTTATTAAACCCGTTATCTATCAACTGAGTATCTATCAATATCATATATCTCTGTCTACTTGTAACTATACTTATATATCCAACTCTACCTTTACCCATATTCTTATTTCTCTTTCTCTATGATAAATGCCCAATTAATGGTTTTATAATAACACTAATAATAATAGTGGATAACCAGCATTTGATATAAGCATGTAGGCAATACTCTTTTTCTTATGCTGTCCTTTTTAGAAAACTTCACTGAATTGGCTTCTAAAAAGGAAAAGTAGAAATCTGGATTTTTATTTCAAAAGGCCTTAGGGATAGTCTCCTTGAGATTTCTGAGAGTATTGGGCCATTTTTTGTTACATTAGTAGAAGTACACCATAAATAGAGAAGCAAACGCTTGGTTAAAAACATATCCTCCATATTAGCAAAAAAAGTGTTTGAATCAGTGCTTCTAGAAACTTCTGAACTTAAAATTGGGTAGATATAAAATCGTGTTTCACTTGGTGGGCATATAGGATTTCTTCTATAGTTTTATTTGCATCACTTTGGAGTCTTCTTTCAGTGGTATGTTCTCTGAACACCTGAAGACTGTTTGTTATGGATATTGCTTAAGTGTAATGGATGGGTTATGAGTACCAATATTGGAGTCCGATTGCCTGGGTTCAAATCCTGGTTCTCTAGTCACTTGACATCACCTTGAACATTTCACCTAACTTCCTATTTATCAGTTTCCTCATCTGTAAAACAGAGTATGTAATCATATCTGTCTTATAAGTTTTTTTTGTGAAGATTAAATAAGTTAATATATGCAAAACCCTTAGAATATAGAAAATACTCCTTAAATTATATTTACTCAGTTTTAATTTATTTACAGAATTTTGGTATGACAGAGAAATCAAACTTTTTCCATATGGTACACATAGTTTGTATATATTTTGTAGCACATTATTTGCAATTATTTATTCTAATTCACAGAAATAAAGTTGGGAACTTTTTTCTCCTTTCCTGAGTTGGATACAGGAACACTATGAATAAGAAAGAAAAATAAATTTCTCTTATGCATCTTTGGATAAAAATTGAACCAATTCTGAGATTGCCTAGATCTCTTTTGACAAGCAGTATCTAAGAAAAACTTGTGTGATGTCTTTGACCAAACTACTTTTAATTATTCCAACTATAAGACTAATGTATTTCCTTGCTCTGTGATTCAACGTGCCTTTGATTAATCAATGAACCCCCCCATGTAAAATGTCTGTGAACAATAGCAAGTGCTGGATAAACACCCAATGTGACAGACGTGTTATTGCTAAATACAGTAAAAATTAGTGGAACAATGTCAACAGAGAAGAAAAAACTATAACAGAATTAGTGTTTATCATCAATGTTGTGTAAAATTTATTTACACAGCAAGCAAAATAAAGAAAACAGCTTCTTTTTTCCTTCCTCTCAACTTAAACATAAGTGTCTGCTACTCATTTTATATTCAGCGCATGAATTTTTGTACCTCAAAAAATCCATTTCAGTGCCATAGTTGATTTTTTGAGGACAGTACTATTCACTTGAGATGAGAATTTGGATCAGGAATAGTTTCATGATGTCAGACAAATTATTTTATTCCATATGATACTCTTATGTGTTCTGCTACCTTGCTTTCTTAGTATCTGTGAATAAATGTCAATGGATATCCATGGAACATATGGACAGTCTGTGTGCTATACCCTATAGGAATGGTCTGTCCCAGTGCGTGGAACTGACAGAAGTTGCATATTTCTCTAGCAAGTGATCATTTAAATAATATTCTTATCAAATGTAAACTACCTATAGTCAAGGAATGAACAAAAAGGAAATCATTATTTTTAACTTGCTTTTCTGAAAGAAGGTAATATGATAATATACTTAGTGGATGGACTTATATAGGAAGTGAAAAATCCCTGTATTTTTTAAAATTAATAGACTTTATTTTTTAGAGAAGTTTTAAGTTTACAGAAAAATAAATGGAAAGTACAGAGAGTTGCCATATACCCTGTCACCCCCTCCCATTTTCCCTTATTACCATTGTGCGTTAGTGTGATGCATTTGTTACAACTGGTGAGCCAATATTGATGCATCATTATTAACTAAAATCCATAGTTTAGGTTTTGGGTTCGCTCTTCGTGTTGTACATTCTACGGGTTTTAACAAATATATAATGGCATGCATCCACCATCACATGATCGTATAGAATGGTTTTACTGCCATAAAAATCTCCTGTGTTCCACCTATTTGTCCCTCCCACCTTCCCTCCCCCTAAACTCCTGGAAACCATCGTTTTACTGTCTCTATAGTTTTGCCTTTTCCAGAATGTCATATAGTTGGAATCATATAGCATAGCCTTTTCAGATTAGCTTCTTTCACTTAGCAATAGGTTCCTCTATGTCTTTTGGTGGTTTGATATCTCATTTCTTTTTAGATTAATATTCCAGTATTTGGATATACCACAATTTGTTTATCCATTCACCTGTTAAAGGACATGTTGGTTGCTTTCCAAGTTTTGGAAATTATGAATAAAGCTGCTATAAACATTCATGAACAGGTTTTTGTGTGGACATAAGTTTTCAGGTCCTTTGGGTGGATACCAAGGAGTGCGATAGCTGGATCATATGATAAGAGTATGTTTAGTTTTTAAAGAAACTGCCAAACTGTCTTCCAAAGTGGCTGTACCATTTTGAATTCCGATCAGTAATGAAAGAGAGTTCTTATTGCTCCATATCCTCACCAGTATTGGGTGTTGTCAGCGTTCTGGATGTTGGTCATTCTAATAGATGTGTAGCGGTAGGTATTTCATTGTTGTGTTAATTCTTTGTACTTTATTTCACAGCACATTGTTTTTATGATTGGCAATGGTTTCATTCAGATGTCAATGAGGGGGAATTGCATAAAAGCCATGCCTAGAGATGCACCAGCCACACATATAGATATTCTTTGTAAAGTAGTGCTATTGGATGAAAGTCATAAGAACAAACATCCCCCTAAATCTTGACTCAATAGGCATAAAAAGCTAGGAATGAGATAATTTGACTTCAAAGAGGCTTAGTCTGAGATGAGAAGGATTTTTTAAATTGTTGTTTTCTTTGAGAATCATTCACGCTTAGTATCAAAGTTGGAATTGCTTGTGTGATGTTAACACCTGATTCATTTTAAATTTCTCATGGTCCTAATGTCATTATCTTTTAATCAGAGTTTGTCACTAGAATTCAGATTAGATTTGAACAGACAAGTGGGAGAGAATAGCCAAATCGTTAAACCAGGTAAACAAGCCAAAGCATCTAATAAGATGTTTAGAATTTTAACACCCAGTGAATAGAACCCTGAATGATGGGAAAATTCAGACCCTGCCTTCAACTGAGAACTTCCTGGATCTGGAGAGTTAAAATGTTGGGGGGCTCTGACTGAATTCTCTCAGGCAGGATGAGGAATTGAGGTTCATCTTGACCTGTGGATCACTGATGGGTTAAAAAAAACAAAAAAACTGAAATTAAGCTCTGCTCGCAGAATTTCTTTAGGGTAGAAGTTTAGAAACAATATTATAAATAGCTTGAATTTGACCATCCTAGTAGCATTTTGCCACGCCATTTCACATTAGCCTTTCAAAAGTTTCCTTTTTAGCTTTTTCTGCATACACTTGCTGGACAATATCACCCACTAGGGCTTCAAGAATCAGGCACCACATATATATTGATGGTCCTCTCTGCTGAGCTCCAGACACACGTTTTTCACTCATTCATTGATCCATTGATTGACCAATTGAGAAATTCATTCATGAACACATCTGTTAATGGGTCAGGTACATCAATGTATCAGTTATGAGGTCTTGCACAATTTATTAATCCCTCTGAACCTATTTTCTTATTTACTCTTGTCAGAGTAGATAGAAGTCATAGAGAGAATTAAATAAAACAATATTTATAATTTTCGTGTCTGGATTCCTACTGCTACTTTCTTAGTATAGAATATCTTCATTTCTTTCCTGGACTATTATGATAGACTTCTGATTAGTTTCTTTGCCTTTTGTCTACATATTTTCCCATCTATATAAATTCTCTGCCTCTTGATATACAGTCTCCACTCTTCCTCCAGAGGTGGTTGGGGTTAGGGAAGCAGAAGCTAAGAGAGAAAGGTAAAGTTCACCTGTGGAGGGAGACAGGAGACACTGCAAAGGACCTGGATGAAAAATTTGTGGATCTAAGTTCCTACTCCTGCTTGAGAAATGTGTAATAAGCCCGCTCTACCCCAAACCTACACTTGTACTTACAGGTGCCATTAAGGAAAGGAAAATGGAAGAGGGGAACCCTTGAAAACTGACAGCATTTTCCTGAAAGGAAATCTTTTAAGCATAAGAGGACACTATTTAACTGGACTGAGGTAGAAATATCATTAATCGGAAGGCTTATGTTTCCTCTCTACTTAAAAAAGAGTTGACAAAAACTTAAAATTAGTTAAGAAAATGTAAAGAAATACATTTTATCTTCACTTTGAATATAATGTATGCAAATTTGCAACCTTGAAATATAGACATGGAGAAGTGTCTCTTGGAATTATAGTCCTGCTATTTTCTAGGCAGTGGAATTTTGCTAAAAAATCTCTTGTGACTGATGATTGTTTCTTGGAAATCTTAATCTTTTACTCACTATCCTACTAAAAAATATATTATTTGTAAATTTGGAGTCTGATAGCATGATGAGGTTCCCCTGACACTGGTACAAAATTTCATAAAACAATCATATCAGACAACACAAATCTGTCCGGCTTTCAGCTTCTCCATGCAAGAAGACAGTGACAAAATACCTTCAAAATCTTTAGGGAAATGAAACATGAAAAGTTCTAGAGTTTATTATTAACCAATGGGTATTCAAGTATAAAGACAACAAACAGTTTTGATCATGTAAAACCTCCTCAAAGAAACCAGATGGTAGACTTCGCCCAGCCAAAGATGAATGAAGAAACTATGGTTAAGGGACTTATGATGGCCAATGAATCCATTTAACTGTAAGTCGAAGTTTAATCACCATGTGGGAATTATGGAGAAAAGAATTATAAATGTTAAAAACCTGGTCCCACTTTTAGCTCTATTTCCTGCCACTTCCTCATCATTTTCAAGGCTCTTTCCATACTAAAGTTCTTGAAATCAGCTGTAACGGTCTTACCATGGAGCCTTTACACAAACTCTTCGCTCTCCTGGGACAAGCTCCCCTAAGTCCCATCACTTATCTGACCCTACCCAGACACTCACTCTTCTCCTGTCCAGTACCTAAGGACTCAGCTTCATCATCATTTTCTTCAAGAAAGTTTCCCCATTACCTTCCTCTTTTGTGCTTCTGTACTCTGTCACAGACCACACTTATCAAACTGCATTAGAAATTTCCTGTTCCTAACCACTCTCCCCAGTTACTGCACTCTCTAAATGAGTGTTAGTTTTGTGCTTGGAGAAACAGGATCTGTTATGCTCATTTGTTTTTAAATCTCCAGCATCTTTTAAAGTACCTAATATGTGGTAGACAATCAATAAAAAAATTGATACACATCAAGATGCGGATATGGTTTTAAGTTCTTCTTTTTGCTTCTCCTTGTCTTGTAATTACACATACACGCTATTGACATATCCTGAAAAATATTTTAATTAAAAAAACCCAGATGTATTTTTAAATGTAAGTAACACAATTCACAATCTGTTTTGACTTGCCCAAATGAAGGTTTTAGGTAAAAACCAATGAATACTTTTTTGATCATTAAACTATGTCATTTCAAGTGATGGTTTTATATCATTGAAAGATTAATTTTAACACTTGCATTTGCAAAGAAAACCATTAACTTGATTTATTATGAAACAGCAAATTTACTTGATTTGACCAGATGCTATGCTGTCAGTGATTTGACAGTAATGATATTGTTTTCCCCTCAGTGACTGAGATTAACAATACCAATTTGCTAAGTTAATGCTTGTGTGGATATTGTTGATAAATAATTGAGTGACTAAATTGGATAAATAAAAAGCAGATTCTGATATCAGGACTACTGAACTGAAGAGTTCAGTTTGGACAAATAAGCTACATTTCCAAACTTTATATGTGTGAAATATAATTTATTTATTGTTTTATTAAATAAATATATTTCTTTGCATATTGAAAAACATTACATATAAGAAATCAAAATATCAGAATAAAAGATGAGACCAAATTATAGAATATCATTATCCAAATGACTCTTTCAGGAAGCAGTAATCATCTTTGCATAACAGTTGTTAAAAAAGTTTTCACCTGAAGAAACTCCTGGTATTATTACAATATTGTCTTGATTTACTAAAATTCACTTTAATGAGTTCTTTCTGAAACATGCAATGATGCAGTTAAACATATTTTATCATCTTTTCAAGCCTAGAAACATGATACAAATGAGAGGAGACTAATATGTCTTTCAGGGGCTCTTAATTGTCATTTCACTTCCTTTAAAATTAGAGGTAAATTGAGAGATAAGATTTCTTTTTTCTACCTGTCCTCTCCTATTTTTCTTTCACTTAAGAAAAAAAAAAAGAAAACTAGCTTAAATGACATGTGTTAAAACCAAATAGGGCACAATTTGCTTCAGATTGGAAATAAGATTTTTTCAGCCCAATTCTCTTCTATACACCAACTGCACTCAAATTTTGGACAAGAGCTTGTCCTTTTCCTTGGGGTTATTTGTCTTTGTTGCATTTAGAAAAGGACATTAGACAATCACGTGTATTAGTCATTGAATCAATATCTAGTAAAGACAATATGTCTTTAGTTTCATTTAGAGAAAAATAGATTAAAGATGAAAAAATATTTTAAAAATTAAAATGTGTGAGTTTTTTTAAAATTAGATATCCCCAAACTTTTCTCTCTTCTTTTGTAATTTGAACTGATAATCAGAGGTTCCATCCATATTGTGAGTTACTGTAATCAAGGTCCAAAAGGATATATTGCCTGGAGCATAGCTCTCCCATGGGGAGTATGTGTGGTGTGGAAAAATAAATGGGCAATCTTGTAATGCGTGGGATTTGATGAAATGAGACTAAAAGTGAAACTAGGATATTTCTATGAACTAAATGGTCAAAACTGCACTATTTACAAAATTAATGTTAACGATGCATAGGTGCACCTTGATGTTTAGGCTCTCTGAGTGAATCTGTTAGAATCAATACCCTCTGCCCCCACCAAATGTATAAAAGGGCAAGTACTTAGCTGTGAATACCTGTATCTTGATGCCTGCATGTCAGTGTCAATGGGCATTTACATAAATAATACTTGGCGTTATTTATTTATTTATTTACATTGCTTATAATGACATAGAGGAGATTTTGTTTAGCAGATCTCTCTCAAAGAGAGACTTGCTTATGGTTAGAAGGAATACTTTGGTAAGTCATTTGGGGTAGGTGGTGAAATTCCCAGAGTGTCCTCACTCAGCAATAGGCTATCTTTTAAGGAGGAAGAGGGACTCCATTAATTAAGGGTATTTGTTTTGCTAGACAATGATATAAATGTGGTATGAAAGTGTGGGACCAAGTTGAAACAGAAGACACTAGAATGGCAGAGAAGACGTATTCCAGGTGGCAGGGTATGCGAGAAAAACCTTGGGATACCTGCCTTATCTGATGATGACTACTGAGGTGGGTATGATTTGCTCTGTTTTGGTAAAATCTCTCCCATGTCTCCCTGTGAAATCTTTGATAACTTCTTCATTACTCAGTAATGATTTTTGTGGGTGGATTCCATGAAGGATTTGTGAAGAACTGCTTCAAGGCTGGTGATAAATGACAATAGAATACAAGTGGAGATTGCTGGGTATCTGGGTCATGTGTGCAAAGATTCCCTCACTCAACAACAGGATTGTTATCCACACAACTCATCTTAGAGGTGACTTGTTCTTGAAGTATTTTTCCACCCATAAGTCTATTCTGGGGGGCATATTCTATCTCTACCTATTCTTGCTGTTTGTGTGTGTACATAAATTTCTATAAAACACATTTGTATTCCATCTTGTTTCTCTTACTCTTGACTAAGACAGCCTATGCTCTGTGCAAGAAAAACCCATGCTTTAAGTCCTTTAGATTTGTTCCTTTGGGTGGGCAAAGGGAACCAAAAACATAGCCCTCCTTTCTCCCCACTCAGCATCTGAAAAATACGTATTACTTGGAACTAGCATTTACACTTTAAAGATTCCTGACTCCACACACATAACTTTGAATTTTATATAAGGAAAGTTGACTGCGGTTTTGATTGGGATTGCATTGAATCTATAGATCAATTCATGGAGAACTGATATCTTAACAATATTGAGTCTTCTAACCTATGAATAAGATATAATTTCTTTTATTTAGGTCTTTAAGTTCTTTCAGTAATGTTTTACAGTTTTCAGTACACAGATCTTGCACATATTTTATCAGATTTATCCTTAAGTACTTCTTATTTTTGATGCTATTATAAATAATACTTTTTAATTTGAATTTCTTATTGATTATTGTAGTATATAAAAATACAGTTGATGTTTTCTATGTGTATCTTGAATTTAGTGGTTTTTTGGTTGATTCCATCAGATGTTCTGTATAGATAATCATGTTGTCTGTGAAGAAAGCCTGTTTTACATCTTCTTTTCCAATCTGGATGATTGTTTTTTTTTCTCTTTTTACTTTATTTTATTTAATTTTTTGTCTGAACGTACTGGCTAGAACCTCTAGTACAATGTTGAATAGAAATAGAGCAGAAGTGCCTGATCGTAGAGGTAAACCATAGAATTTTGTAGAATCCTTTTTCAGATTGAGAAAATTCCCTTCTATTCCTAGTTTTCTGAGTTTTTTTTAAAGTCAGGAATGGATTTTAGATTTTGTCAAATGCTTTTCTCTTGTAGAGATGATCACATGTTTTGTTTTGGTTTCTTTTCTTTTTTTTTACTCTACTAATATGGTAAATTACATTCATTGACTTTCATATGTTGAACTTAATATGCATTCTTGGAATAAATACTCCTTTGTTATAATATATTATACTTTTTGTGTATTGCTAAAAATTTTTTTTAGGATTTTTATGTCTATGTTCAGGAGGGATATTGGTCTATAGTTTTACTCATAAAGCCTTTGGTTTTGGTATCAGAGCAATGCTGGTCTTATAGAATGTATTAGGAATTATCTTCTCTTCAGTTATCGGGAAGAATTTGTATAAACGTAGTAATATTTCCTCCATAAGTAAAGAAGTAAAGACATGTTAGCCTGGAGTTCTCTGTTGGGGAAGGTTTTTAAACTGCACATTGAATTTCTTCAGTAGATATAGGCTATTCAGGTTTTCTTTTCTCCTTGAGAGAGCAGTGATAACTTGTGTGTTACAAAGAATGTGTCCATTTCATCTAGGCTGTCAAATTTATAGGCATGGAGTTATTCTAATACTTTTTATCATTTTAATGTCCTTAGAATCTGAGAAATGTCACCTTTCTATTCTTGATATTGGTAGTCTGTGTCTTACCTTTTTTACCTGATCAGTCTGTTTGGAGGTTTATCAATGTTACTGATCTTAAAGAATCAATTTTTAATTTCATTGATTTTTCTCTATTGCTTTTCTGTTTTTTTTTTTTTTTTTTTTTTAGTTATTTTTTTGTGAGGAAGACCAGCCCTGAGCTAACATCCGTCCAATCCTCCTCTTTTTGCTGAGGAAGACTGGCCCTGGGCTAACATCGTGCCCATCTTCCTCTACTTTATATGGGATGCCACCACGGCGTGGCTGACAGGCAGTGCATCGGCGGGCGCCCGGGATCCGAACCCGCGAACCCCGGGCTGCCAAGCGCGGACTAAACCTCTGCGCCACCGGGCGGCCCCTTGCTTTTCTGTTTTTATGTTATTGATTTCCACTTTGATCTTGATTTCTTTATTCTGCTCACTTTGGGCATCATTTGCTCTTATTTTTATAGTATCTTACGGTATAAAATGAGGTCACTGATCTGAGATCTGTCTTCTTTACGACTACAGGGGTTTACTGCCATAAAGTTGCCTCTAAATACAGCTTTAGTGGCATTCTGCAAATTGTGACATATTGTGTTTTATTTTTATTCAGTTCAAAATATTTTCTAATTTTCCCTTTGACTATCTTTTTGACTTATTGGTTATTTGAAGTATTTTATTTAGTTTCCAAATATTTGGATATTTTCCTGACACCTTTATGTTAATGATATCCAATTTGTTTCATTTTGGTCAAAGAACATGCCTTGTATGACTGGAATCATTTAAAATTTATTGAGATTTGCTTTATGATTCAGAATATGCTGGTAAATGTTCCATGTGCACTTGAAAAGAATGTGTGTTCTGCTGTTGTTGTGTAGAAAGTTTGTTTAAAGTCATTTAAGTCAAATTGGTTGATAATGTTCAAGTCTAGTGTATCTCTGCTGATTTTTTTCCTACATGTTCTCTCAATTATTAAGTGAAGGTATTGAAATATCTGACTATAATTGTGGATTTGTCTACAGTCCTACAAAAAATGATTCTTGCAATTCATTCAGTTTTGTTTCATGTATTTTGAAGCTCTGTTATTAGTACATAAATATTCAGAAATGGTATGATCTTTTGATGAATTGACCTTCTAATATCCCTAATAATGTTCTTTGTTGCAAAATCTGCTTTGTCTACTATTAACATAGCCACTCCAGCTTTCCTTTGACTAGTGTTAGCATGGTGTTATAGTTTTTTTTTTTTCTTTTAGTACTTTAAAGTTGTTTCACCACTGTCACCTTGCTTGCATTGTTTCTGATCACAAATCTGCTATCATCCTTGTCTCTCTTTTTCTGTACACAGCATTGTTTTGTTCTGGCTGCTTATACATTTTTCTCCTTCTCACTAGTCTTGAGTAATTTGATTATGACGTACTTTTTAATGTTTCTTTTGTTTGGGATTTGTTGAGCTCCTTAGATCTTCACATTTGTAATTTTCATCAATTCTGGAAATTTTTCAGCCATTATTTCCTCAAGTATTTTTTCTGTCCTTTCTGTTCTCTTCTCCTTCGAAGACTCTCAATTACATATAAATTAGCCTACTTGAAGCTGTCTCGCAGTTCACTGAAGTTGTGTTTCTTTTAATTCTTTTTTCTCTCTGTTTCAATTTAGATAGTTTTATTACTATATTTCCAAGTTCAAAATTGTTTCCTTGAGGAATATTTAATCTGTTAATCATATACAGTATATATTTTACCTCAAATATTACAGTTTGTACCTCTAGAAGTTCAATTTATATTTTGAAAATATCTTCCATTTTTCTATTTAATGCTTTGAACATTTGGAATATAATTATAATGTTTAAATCTCATTGTCTGTGAATTAATAACATCTGTAACAATACTGAGTCATTTGTACTTGATTCTTTTTCTCATAATGGGCCATGTTTTCTAGCTCTTTGCACATCTAGTAATCTTTGATTTCGTGGGAGACATTGGGGGTTTTACCTTGTTGAGTATTGGATATTTTTTATATTCCTATAAATATTCTTTGCTTTTTTCTGGGATATGTGAAATTACTTAGAAACAATCTTATCCTTTCAGGTCTTGCCTTTTGATTTGTTAGGTGTATCTGAATTAATGCTCAATCTAGAGCTAGTTATTTCCCACTGCTGAGGTAAGACTTTCCTGAGTGCACAATCCATGAGTGATGAGTTTTTCCAATCTAGCTGGTAGGAGCAGGAGCAGGCACTGTTCCTAGCCCTTTGTGAATGCTAGGCACTCTTCCATTTAATCCTTTCAGATGATTCTTTTCCAGGCGTTGAAAATTTCCTCACACACTAGTATTGATTAGTACTCTGCTAAATAATCAAGACTCTTTGCAGTTCTTGAGAGTTCTCTTTCTGTGCAACTCTCTCCTCTCTGGAACTCTAATTGCCTTGGTTTCCTCAGACTCTAACTTCCATTCCTTAACTCACTGAGATTACCAGGTTCTGCCTGCTTTCCCCTCTCTGCGCCATAGCCTTGGAATGTTCTCAAGCTGGAGCAATTACAGAACTCATCTTGTTTGTGTCTCATTTCTCAGAGACCGTCGATCTTCATTACCTGAGACTCATTGTCCTGAAAAATCATTGTTTCAAATATTTTATCTTTTTGGGGGGGTTGTTTTAGATAGGAGCACAAATCTACTTCCTGTTGATCCATCTTTGTTGAAAGCAGAAGCCTACATTTGAATTTTATATTTCAGACTTTTTATAGGGTTAGAGATTGCTTACAAAATAGACTTTACAGGATTGGTCAGGTGACATGAGGCTTCCTTACATTATGTGAGCTAAGATTATGATGGGTTGATTTACTAACCTTGAAAATCTGCACTCTCCCTCTGAAATTATTATTAGATTGGATTATACCCAAACCTACCTGAGATTATCCATGGCATGGTTTACTGATATCACCAATGGGATTGGAATGGGAAGGACTTTTCTTCCTTAGACTGTGGCCAATCCTCTTTGTTCCTGCTGGGTAAAGCATCAGATACATTGCATTTCAATAGTCCTTCAGAATATATAATGAAGAATCTTGTATAGATCAAATACATGTAAGGTTGGCTGGCTTTTTCTCTCAGTTCTATTCATTTCATCTTTTGGGTAGCTTCGCTTCTTCTGTAAGCCTTTGGTCCCTGGGGAAACAAGTAATAGATTGTTGATCTTTCCTCTTTGTATACCTGAGATGGTCCCTTTCTAAGTATCCAGCTGTCAGTCATTAAGGACATAAAGAATAGGAATTTATTAAACCCTCTCCCTACACTCTTCCAGGTTTTGCTTGTCTCAACTAATAACAATGGTCACTGTGGCCTTTTTTTTTTCTTTTTACTTTTATGCCTACATTCCTTTGCAGCAAATTTCCAGCCATGGTATTTTCCTGGTTATTCTCATTTCAAAAATACAATATATTTGTCCCCTCCCACTGAATGTATGTGCATATACGTTCTTAGGGAATAGAACCACTTCCTATACCTTCTATTGTCTGGCTTTGTATTGTCCCATTAAACCAATTTTAGAGAACTTTCTGCTTCCAAAATATAAAAGTCTTCCAATTATATAACTTAAATGTTTTTAACCTAATTTTCATGAATATTTTATGTTTAATTGTTTCCTATCAGCAATTGAGGCTGCAGAATATTTTATTCCTTAGTGTTTAAGCTATTTGGGTTTATATCTTATCTGTGCAAAGAAAGTTGTTCGCATAGGTTTAAATTACATTTTCTCTTCTATGTATCTAATATAACAAACCCCAAAAGTTTATGCCACATTCAACATAGCATATGTTAGCTATACTCTTAAAATATATTTCATATTTTCATTGCTTTTTAATGGGTGTCTTAATTGCCCATTGATTTCATTCTGAAAATAAGTGTAATTAATGGAAGTGTGCGGACAGTTTTTTTCTATAAATGTTATTAAATTTAAATACAGGTTTGTCTTTAAGACTTTTAATATATATTACAAATTTTAAATCAATAGTAGATATCCAAAAACATCTGTTCTTTATTTCAGCAAAATTGTCTCTCCTCTAGAGGTTTTTATTTTCTTCCACAAGATCAAGAGCCCAGGAAGACTACCAAAGACTTTTTAATGAGAGGCAAGATTCGGATATTCTCAAGGGAGAGATGTAAAACAGTTTTAGCTATTAAAAGATATCAAAGAGAGCACAAGTGCATAACCTGAAAAATGGATCAATTAGGAATCTATTGTATCCTTGGGAGCAGGAGCACTTCAATTAAAAAAATGAGACCATGGCTATTAATATTATTAAATGAAAACAACAAAAGCTGTGATACATTTTCATTTACTACAGTAATAGCCAAGGGCCAACTGCAGCTAGCATATAAGGTTAAAATGTTTATTTCCTCATGACCACATGAATTCTCTAGAAGTAGCTTTGGTCACAAAAGAACTTCATCCTTTTGAAGAGTTTTCTTGATCTGTTTAAAGCTCCAACCTCCCTCCTGGATGGCATAGAGTATTTATTGACAGTTTGCTAAAGAATAGAGCAGTCTCTTCTAAATGTTATAATCAGAATGTGATATCAGTTTATCTGTCCTGGATATATGTATGTATATATGCATATATATTTTTTCTAAGAATTTATTAGCTTACAGTGATACATTGTTGATACTTGATATCAGACAATTCTGTTCACTCTATTTTCCAAATAGGTGGATAATCTGACTACTTTTCATCACATCTAATATTACCACCCCAGTCCCAGACATCACCACCTCTCGCCTGGATTAGGCCAGTTGCATTCTAGCTGGGCTCTCTGCTTTGTCCCCTGCCCCTTCACAGTCTATTCTTAACAAAGAAGCCAGAGTGATCCTTTTTAAAGGTATGTCCACTGATGTCCCTTTCTGCTTAAACCTGCAATAGCTCTCTCTTTCACCCTGAGTAAAAGCAAAACTTACTTACGATGACCTACAAGGCTTTATATGATCTGTCATCCTGTTACCCCTTTGGCTTCTTCTAAAATCTCTTTCCCATACTCATTTGGTGCCACCCACACTGTTTTTCTTGCTCTTCTTTAGTACACTAGGCATGCTCCCATCTTGTGGTTTTTGCATTGGCTTTTCCTTCTTCCTGGGGTACTCTTCCCCCAGACATTTTCATTGCTGCCACACTCATCTTTTCTTAAATAAAATCAAAGCTTCAGTTCCTCAGTCACACTAGCCACATATCAAGTAGTCGATAACCACACGTGGCTCTTAGCTACCATATGGGATTATACAGATATAAAACAGTCCCATCATCACAAAAAATTCTATAGACTTTTTTGCCAATGTATGCCACATTCAAATGTATGCCACATTCATACATTTGAATCTTTACTCATATGTCCACCTTCCAAAGGAGATTTTCCTTTGCCACTCTGTCTAAAATTACCTACCCCATCCCCTCCAGCACTTTAAATTTTGTCTCCTGAGCTACCTCTTTTTTTAAAATTTGCCATAGCAAATAATAGGTACTTAATTCATATTTGTTAAAGGAATGAAATAAATGCATTAATTTATCTCAGTGACCCTGAAATCAATGCTTTGTATATGGGAGAAGACAAGCCAGGAGAGATTTACTTTATAGTTATAGGAAAGACATTTCTTTCTGTAAATCTAATTTCTACGTAGAGAAACTCCATTCTTTTGCTTCTTTAGCATCATTTAAACCAAATGCAGTTATAAATAATGAATGCTTTGTTGTGCATCTTAGATTAGATCGTGTATACACAGTATTTGTACTGTGTAAGTAAATTTATCGAATTCATTGGGGTGGGCATGGAGTAACTGATAAAGAGTGTATTACCACACCTTGCAGCTGGTTTTAATTATTTATCTGTCCTTGGGTCAGGGTGTGAACTCCATTTTAATACACCTGAATGAGAATGTCCTTCCAGTTGAGATAAGCCATAGAAATTCTTAATATCATAAAGGTTCAATAGCTACTGCTTTAGTATAGAAGTGTTGGATGCAGTAGTCCCAAAGTAAAGAAACATGGATTTTATATAGGCTGTGGCACTAAAATGTCTCTTTTAGCTTGCACATCCATGTTTTAATTGGACTGGACATCAGTATTAGGAACACATCTAAAGCTTTGTTTAAATATTATTTATTTGAATCAATTTCTGTTGCTTACAAGGAATTATTCCTAAGATGCTTGTGTAATAAAGCCAATGACTACACTTCTATAAAACAATTTCAAGGTTTAACGATATTTTCCTTGCATAAAATAATTTTTAAAACAAAACGTTAAGTTTACTAACAAAGAACACTGATGATATTTATATAATCTGAATGTTAGAAACATTTGTCACTTGTAAAGATATTCATTGATATTGAAGGTGAATGAATTCTTAAAGTTTGTCTTACCAGGATTATTAATACACATGTTTATTATCCACTGCCCAAATGTGAGAAGGAGGGTTTGAGGACCTGAAAGTCATTGCCAAGATGCTCCTGAGGCCTATTTTGAAACTGCTTTATTTTTTCTCCATTCCAAAATGTAATGGTGATTGCAGTATGCAGTCATATACAATAAGAAAGTTATACATACAAGCAATTTTCTAAAAAGACCTGGGTGTAGTGGCATCTAATTCTACCTATGGCATGCAATGGTATGTGAACAAATATACTTTTACTCCATCATCATCATTATTGTTGGACCTAGATATCATTACAGGTGTAGTTGGAGCACTACAGGCTTGTACTTATGGGTCACCTTATAAGTAACGTTTCGATGCCTCACAGTTCCTGTTCCCATTTGTTTGAGTAGTAGGAATTCTAGTATTTTTGATGTTTTCTCTTCTTTCATTTATTCAACAATTATTTATTAACGCACCCTCAATTTAGGTATCATTTAAAATTCTTACATGTTTAATGCTGGTGTCCTCTAGTAGTTCCTTGGTCATAAGCAAGGTCACTTCCAGATCAGCATTAGTCTATAGAATTTTTTGTGATGATGGGACTGTTTTGTGTCTGTATTATCCCATACGGTAGCTACTAGCCACATGTGGTTATTGAGTACTTGATATGTGGTCAGAGTGACTGAAGAACTGAACTTTTAATTTTATCTAAATTTAAATAGCCTTATATGGTTAGTGGCTACCATATTGGACCTCTCAGTCCAGGATATTATTATTTCTATGGGGTTAATAAAACCCTACAAGGAATATGGACAAGAATGGCTGTGTTCTGTCTCCTTCACCTCTTGATCTCTGCTGGATTTGGGCCCTTGCCTATTTCCTTTTAAGATTCTCTGTACCACTAATCACTGTGCTAACTGTGGACCAGTGCTTGCCCCATTGTCAGTCAACTCCTGAATCTTCAGGACTCTAAACCCACTGTTGCTAATGCCCCTTTGACCCCTGGGGTGATCTTGGAGAATTTGAAGTCTAAACTCCTGCCTACCACTACCTAGTATTAATTGCTACCCTCCTGTCTTCCCAAAGCTGTAGGTCATCTCTGGCCCACCTGAAGAACTCAGTCGCCTAGCACTGAGGCAGATTCTGTGGAAATTTTTAAAGGTATCTACCATTCTATCACCATGTCCATAAAACCAATCGGGAAGCCAGCTGGATGAGTTACATGCTGTGTTTCATTAAAAAATTTATTACAAAATTTATTGAAAAGATTCATAGGGTGTTGCCTGAAGGTTGCTGCCTTCCATGCTAATTCCTGAACACTGGACTCTAGTCCCTTATTTACATTTACTTCCTACATGAGTGTATAGGTAACTTCATCCAAGCTGGAGTTGGGTTTGGCTGGGAGGCCTGTCTTGACACCAAATTTAAAAACTCCTTCTTTACTTCCCTTTTTTCTATGTCTCACTAGTAGGATAACAGATATTTTTAGGAAAAGGACATAAATATGTGGGTTTTGTGAGACGGGAACTCACTAGATTTTATGGTCTTGTGGGCCTTCACTGAACTGTCTAGATAAACTAAAGCTGTCATGTCAGAGCTTTTCAAGAGAGAATTTGCCCATGAAGCTTAAGTGCTTACCCCTTTTCCTAGCCAACAAGAAAAATAAACCAAAAAAATAATAATTAAAAATATCTTTGCTTCTCTTGTGTCAAGGTCCACAAGAGGGTGATCCCCCAGCAATGTTGCTTATGCTTCTGAGGATACAGCTCTTTCATTTCTACCATAGTTATATACTTTCCAAGGGTGCACAGGCATTTTGGTAGGAAAAGCTGGTTTGAGTCATGGTTGCATGTACCCTCACAATGTACTTGGAATCACTTTCCTCAGAAATTCAACTGACTCTAGTTCATTCTGTCAGATTCCTTCCTTACTCACAGGGATTTTCCTCTTTAGGGCTTCTTTGTTGCTCTCAATGGCTGCCTTTAATATTTAAACCTCCCCAAACCCCAATCAATCTGTTTGTATATGTCTGAATCTAAATTGTGGACAAGTTCAAGATCTTTCCCACAGGACTTGTGGTATCGATGGAGGTTTAAATATCTCTGAATTGGTTACAGAGCCCTGTCTGTCTACTGTATCTATAGACCTCTGACTGAAGTTTACTTAACTCTATAAGGTAGGATGACAGGCCCATCTAAGTCTCACATTTGACTGAGCCAAGATTCTCTACCCTAAAAAATTTTAAAGTAAAAAATGCAAGTTACACCAAAAACTTTAAAATAAACCAGAAAAGGCATGTATGTAACTGTAATTACATAAGTATTTTATTAAGAAAGAATATGATGGGCTTGAGTCATGTGACTGTACACCTGTTATATTTGCGCTCTTCTCTTGAAGAGGCAGCAGAGTGAAAGGTAAAGCAAGGACATTTATAAGATGCTTTCACATACCTTGACTTACATAATTCTAATGGAAACTCACTGAAGTATGCAGGAATGAGGAGACTGGGTTCCAGAGAGGTCAAGTGACTTGCGCAGTAAAATTGTATTAAAAATGTTTTCCTAAAGGAAAATGTTCAAAAATCATTCAAAAGAAAAAAATGCAACTTGATATTTTGGGGCCCTTTATTGACTTTTTATCCTGAACATAAACCTCCTAAGTGGGTTTCTTTGCCATGTTGTTATTTAATAAGTTTCTTCATTTGCTTCTGAGACCCCCTTCAGGAAAGTTCTGATAATTTGGTTGGAGGTCAATTTCTTTACAATTATTTTTTTCTTCCTTTTTTTAATCGATAATTTAAAATAAAGGTAACAAAAAAAGAGAATCTGACTCAATGATGTCTCAACTCAAAGTGTTAGTCAAAAACAGCTGCCTGATAGTCCCTACCCCTGTGGCCTCCAAATGTAATTGTCACATTTGTTCTGCCACTATTTTTTCATTTCAATGGGGGATGTCAGTCTGACAGGACTCAAGAGGCAAGTTCAGGTTAAGTTCTGTTGAATTGTCTTTGTTCCTTTCTCTTTATAGTCGTTGTTAATGCAAATAGAATATGAGCTTGTGATAGAGGCAAACATTTGCTTCACCATACTTGTCTGTCTAACTTTTCACCCTTAAAATTCTGGAGGACAATGATTCCTTTCCCCTTTTGCTCATTTACAAACATGCTGGCTGATGGTGAGCTGTGCTGATTTGTTTTCTCAAGCCCTAAGGTGTATGTAATGGAGTGAAGAGAAGAGGTAATGAAGAGTATCCTTAAAATTGGCGGAAGAGTTCCTCTCCCTCCTCCCACTATTTCCATCACCCTGTTCAGTTGGGCATCATTAAAGTCATCTTTACCTTGGGAAGTTGCTGCTGCAGTGGGAGAAATATGTGCAGTAGAGGCAGGGGGTTTCTCTTGCCATAAAAAGAGAGTTTTAAAATAATGACGTTCCATTAGCCTATGACTAAACTATGTGTGGGAGTGTTGGCTCATGTGGAGTACATAAAATCACAAAAAATATTGATGGAGAAAATCAGGGTAGGATAACGGGAAGAGCTTTGGAACACATGTCAGCCTTGCCTCTGATTAGTGATGTGACCTTTATTTCTCCAAGTCACCATTTTTTACATTGTCAGATGAAGTAAAAAATGCTGGATCTGGTTGGCTCATAGGACTTGTGTGTAGAGCCAGTGCGGAAGCACTTTAAAAACTATAAAACACTGTATAAAAGTATTATTAAGTTAATTACAATCACTTTGGGGATATCACTTCTGGAGAACAAAGAGATATTGAGTATGCAACATTCTTTATTTTAAAATAATCTTTTAATTTGAAGGAACATAAATTTAATAAGATAGATTCTTCCAGGGAATAAATTACATCTTGAGAATTAATTGGGCATTTTGGAAGCTACGTAAATTTGAACAGTAATTTTCTAGATGAGGTTCTGGTGTCCTACTCAACTTGATGCAGCTTATGAATTGGTCAACTTATGATCAAGTCATAATTTATGGATGAGAAAATCTGGTGCAATAATTTAAACTTATAGTCAATTAGTCAGCAAAATGAATGCAGTTCTCTTTAGGCATTGAGGACTGTATTAGGCTGTAACAGGGCCCAAAAGGATAGAGTTTACATCTAATGAAAATCACATTATCTCAAGGAAAAGTCTTAAGTCATTTAAAAATGTACAAATGAGGAAAAGTCAACTAATTTTTTTTCTTTTTTTTTGTGAGGAAGACCAGCCCTGAGCTAACATCCGTTGCCAATCCTCCTCTTTTTGCTGAGGAAGACTGGCCCTGGGCTAACATCCGTGCCCATCTTCCTCACTTTATATGGGACGCCGCCACGGCATGGCTCACAAGCAATGCGTCGGCTGGCACCTGGGATCCGAACCTGCGAATGCCGGGCTGCCAAGTGCGAACTAAACCACTGCGCCACCGGGCAGCCCCAAAAGTCAACTAATTTAATGTGAAAGATATAGGGAAACAAAGTGAAAATCAAGGTGAGCTGAAGCTTGTCAAAGAAAGCTTTTGAGGGGTAGCGTTTTAAAATATATTTTTTATCTGTATTATTACCACAAAGCAAGTTTATGTGTACATGAGAATGTCCTATAATTTATGTGATTTTGAACCTCTATTTATCCTTTTTCTAAATACAAAATTAATCAGAAAATCTAAGTCCAAACTATATTAACTATGAATTCCTTAGTGAGATTTTTACTCTAATTTTTCCTTCTTCTATTCAAGGAGACATGTATGGTAACTTCTAAGTTGTATAAAGTCCTTCCACAATGAAGCCTGGGTAATATGCATACCACAAGGAGTGAGGTAGAAAAATACAGTATTTCCTGGATAAAGTTACTTCCTAAAAGTAAGTTAATCACTTTTAGCTCTAGTATACTTTTGTAAGGCTGAGTAAGGATACAAGTAAGTACAGCTTTTGCCCGAACTAAAACATTGTTTATAGGAATTACCAAGGGCAGTGAGGCAGTCTGTCTATCTGGATAGAGGCAGTCTGTCCATCTGGATAGAGGATAAAGCAGGGAGCATTAGGACAGTAGCCAGAGTGGCAGGTCCCATTGTCCATGATGGTTAATTCTCTTGGTATCCTGTGTCCGATTTTAAAGACCAAGTGCAAAGCCTCACTTTATTCCACTTTGTAGGAGGACACACAATGACATTAAAATTGACATTTATGAAACTTATTGAGTTTTGCCATACTCTAAATATGTACTCTAAACAGTGTTTTAGAGATCTAAAATAACCACACCAGAATTCCTGCCCCACAGAAGCTGAGATAATAAATGTTGTTTTAAGCCACTAAGGTTTGGGGTAATTGGCTATGCAGCAATAGATAACTAGTATAGATATTAAGGAGCATCTTAGAATACCTCATTCTTTGCTTTAATACTGATAAAATTCAAGGTGAATTCTTGACTATTATTTTAGATGACTTTCATCAATTATGCCAAATACACATTTGTGTCCTATACTCTTTGATACTTTTTTCAATATCCAAACCAGGTGCAACTTGAGAATGCTTTTATTTAACAATTTCTGGATTTGTTCCATAGAGTATGGCTAAGATAGTATGATAAATGCTCCCTTGGAAAACATCCAATTTTTCTATCATTTTTGGCCCGCTAACTTATATTGGCTTTATAAATGGCCTTAATTCTTTATGTACTCCACCATTTACTTCTGCATATTATATCTTTTATTTGCTCCAGCCACGCTACCAAGCACTAATACCACGCTTACTTAGACATAGAAAATGAGGTCTAAAGATTTACCTCTTATCAAACTCACACAGCTATTAAGTGTTAGCAGAGTAAGGATCTGAACACATATATGACTAGTTCTAAAGCCTATTAAACTATTTGTGCTTCTCAAGGACATTATGCTTTTGTGTACTTCATAAAGCCCACCTTAGCAAAGCATTCAAAGATATAGCATTCAAGATAGAATTTGAGGGACATGTGCTAGTGAATTTCCTCATGTAACTGATTCAAGGGTAGCTTCTTTGAAGAGATGCTCAAAGTAGTCCTCAGTTTTATTCCTTCAAGCATCACGTATGTTATTAGAGTTCAAGTAAATTAGTGCAAAGGCTGGCTCCAGATGGAATCATGCTGGATTCTTTGTCTAACTAAAGACCTCAGTTCTTCTGAGAGTAGTTTAAGAAATCTATTGATACTTTCAGTCAGGCTGTTTTAATGGTAAAATGCATTGTACTCTGACTTTTTTTTTCCTGATGTGAACTATTTTCTTCTTCCTCCATTTGTGCTCCCCCTTGCTGTGATGAGTGAAATCTTCCCTGTGAAGAAGTTCTGCCTCATATTGACGTGACAGCACCCAGCTATAGCATCATCTTGATCATGGACACATCCAGGACCACACAGTGTGGCCAATCACTTTGGTAAAGGCCTTTTTTTAGAAAATACAGAAGTTGTGTTAAACACAGCACGGACCAATATTCACATTACACATTGGTCTTGTGTATTCTAGAATCTTATACTTTCAGAATTCATAAAATTCCCATGTTTGCCGTGTAAATGACTGTATCCTACAATGTATGTACAACTGCTGCTTTCTAAGAATTTTGAATGAAGTTTGAAGGTCTAGGATCTGAAATTATCCCTTCCTTGTATATATTTTGCCTTTTATAAACTGGAAGGAAGGCATGGGGCTGGTGTATCCAGTAGATAATAAAAAGGGCATATTTCCAGTATTCTGATCTTCACTTTCCTTCCTTCAAGAGTAAGACACATTTTAGGTTATCTGTTTGCAAGCTCGTTTATTGCATGAGTGTAGTAGAAGCTACTTTTAAAATTTGTCTGGCATATAAAGACACAGCCTTACTGCCAAGTGCTTTTATGGAACATTGTAAATGTATTTATGTCAGCTAAGATGCATCACTGGAGTGCTGCTTTGTAAATTCCGCAGGCAAGATGAACCTGCCGTTTATCATTTATGGACACCCTAAATTTTAGAGTTTATACAAATGGTATGATTGAGTACTAGTAAGTTGAGAATTATAGGTACAGAGCCCTAATACTAATCATAAGGACATCTTTCTATTCAAACAACTGGATAACTGGAATGAACTCACATAGCCAGAAAGCTTGAATCTACCCTCTCCCCCGTTCTTTGATATTTACTAAAGCTAAAAGGCCCTTTCTCACAAAATGAACTTTCTATTCTCACTCTTGCCTGCAAATAATCACCTTAGAATATCTGTTTTTAAAGTGACTATACTGATGTCTCCTGGGACAGATAAGAGTTCTAAAAGATGAGGACTCTGTGTACACTTCAGATGAGAAGTTAAAAAAATCTAAGCAGGTTGTAAATATTTTCATTTTGGCATAACGTTTTTAAAAGTATTTAGTTTTTTAAGAATTATATCAGAAATATCAATATGAATTTATCAACTTTAAAAATATTTTCTAGCCATATTACTAAATGGGCCTAAAAGCGGTGCCACTTTTTAAAAAACTACCATTAATCATGTGGAAGATCTTATTTGCACTCAGATTTTGGTCTCTAATACTGTCCTTTACCCAAAAGGAACCCGAGTTCCTTGTGAGAGGGAATCAGGATGATCTGGAAACACCTTCTTCCTGTTTCCAGAGAGAAACAATATTAGAAAAAAAAATGGTGGTGGGGTATTGTTAAAATGACGAAGGAGCTGGTTAGTGGCCTCTGCAGGTGAAGATGTTACATTTTGAGCATCATAAAGAAAACAGTAATTCCTCAGAGTTATAAGTCTTTAGTAATACTCGAAGTGGGCAAATAATATGATGTATTTTTAGGGGAAGGCAGCCATAAATTTCCAATAAGTTATCATGAAAAGGGTTTATATTAAGCAACTTGAACTGTATGCATACTACATTCAAGTTTCCCGAAATATTTGAATGTTAAATCTCTTTGGAAAATTCCATAGCTTTCCATTGCACCTCATTATTTAAAAAACAAAACAAAACAAAACTATCTCTTCTAAAAGAACATCCAGAGGTAGGGTAAGCTTCAATATCCATGTTGCCAAGGACCCCTGTCCTTTCCATGTCATTTAGTCGTGCATGGTGTTGGCTTCCCTATGAGGCTTGTTGCCTAATGATCATAAGTGAGCATAGGTTGGTTCCCAGCAGTAAGTAGGAGAACCTCCCAGCCGTTCCTTCTCTTTAATCTGCTCGGGACAACTTTAGCCCTGTGCTTACCTCCAGGTGGCCAACAAGAGCCTCCAGGTGTCTGCCTTTGCTCTGATGGACTAAGACTCATTAGGAAACACCCTTGAATCTAAGGATGGAGCAGATTCCTCTCATTACCTGGAGTGAATTCTTGAATGAAATCAGATTCTGTTAGGAACAAGGGTGGGTGTGATGAATGGTTGATAGGCAACTAACTGTGGCCCCTACCAGCTGTAGAGTGTTGTAACTCAGATTTGGAGTACAAAAGGCTTGGGAAGTCAAAATAACTGACATTATGCTATGATAGAGGTTAAAGAATAAAGTTGTAAAAATTATTGTCAAAGCCACAGTAATAATTATGTAAGATGAAAACCTAAGAACATCCAGGGGATGTGTGATGTGACATTTGAAGGAAAAAAACATGTACTTGGAAAAATCAGTTATAAGGGCTCTAGCCCTGAAATGCCATTTCTACTCAAATAATCCTGGAAAGTACCCAGGTTTCTGTGTCCCAGTTACAGCTCTCCAATTTATAGCCCAAATTTGTAACGGTATCCTAGTCTTAAATTTTCTGCTGATAAGACTTGGTTGAAATTGACACTGTTAATTCCACTCTAAGTATTAAATGACTTTACAATACTAGTGAAAGTATAAGGATAAAGATGATGAATAAATGAGCCAAACTAATTTAATTTATTTATAATTATATTAATAATTTTTGTAAACATTATATAATCTGTGTAGATTTTTTTTTTTTTTTTGCTTCTTAAGGTGTTTTTAATCCCTAGGAAAACCTTGATATAAATTGTAGGTGTTTTAATCACTTAGGAAAATTATGGTTAATGTTCAAGTTATTTAATGGAATTTAATCAACTAAATATGATAATGGTTACAAATGTTTTGGGAACATAAAACTGTCAGATTTGTGAGTTAATCAAAGAAAAAAGTGAAAATGAGTTTTTAATTTTAGTTCCCAAATCACTAGATTTATAAATAAAATAGCAAGATTTATAAGTTGAACTTAGGGGAATTTAAGAAAAAATATATTTATAATTTTAATAGAAATTAAGCATAGTGATTATAAAGATTATTTTCCACACACAAAGTTCTCTTTCAGATAGTGCCTAGGATCAGCTTTGGCATGCTATGAGCAAGGATATGATTTGGAGAAGGTGAAGAATGTATGCCTCCCCCAGCTGGTATATATAACTTAGAACTTTGAATTTATCACCTGAGGTGATGAAGATTCTGGCTAGAACTCCTTGGTGGTGTAAATTATGGAACTGAAAGGACAGAATAAGGCCCCTGGGTAAGATAAATATCCAAAACTTCACTTCTTCCCTCTTTATTATGTATGTAGTGATAAGGTCAGAAAGAAGGAATTGGGAGGGGGGCCGAAGACTATTTTGCAAAATTGAAGCTTATAAAATCTTTAGTGTCTTTGATTCAGCCTTGGACCAGGGTTGTGTTTGAGTTCATAGTGTTGATAGATGATGTATGGTTGAGAAATGAATCAATGTCTGTGAGTCACCTGACTTCTCCTTCCTTTAAATTATCCCTGAATCCTAAAGGGCTGCAAGTTTGATTGATGAGTACAGGGGCTACAGGACTGAGTCCTGATACCAGTTCTTGATGGCTTGGCTTTTTACTATAAGCACCTATGTTCATATCAGGTTATGGGTTTTCCTTGTGGCATTTAAAACTTATAGCAGATGCTGTTGGTGAAGAGATTATCTAGAATTCCACAAGTCTATCAAATATCTTGTTTCTAAGTGAAGGATGGATGGCAAATATATTATGATGCTGATATGAGGGACAGACCTTTGCAGTTCTGTTCTAATAAAGGATGATCCTCTAAGCAACTCATGTGAATGTAGAATGGACCAAACGCCTTGAAGTCCTACTTAAAGTGGTTCTATTACAGAACTTGAGAAGGCTTTATCCCAGCCCCACCACCTTTTAGTTTTAATAGGATCCTTACTCATTTGCTATAGATGTGGATCATACTGCTAACCAGATTAACATGGGTGGTTCAAGCTGTCATCAAAACAGTACTTTTTTTTTCGCTGTGACAACACCCTAGAATTAATTCCTTCCCCTACCTTCACCCCCATCAACCATGACAAAAGACAATTTTTCTTAATGAAAGAAAAAGAGAAATTATCCATAGGAATGCCAAAACTCAGAGAGGTTCAGTATCAGTCACTCTGGTACTTGCATAAATGTGCCAGTGGGAAGAATCAGGATGCTGAACACAAGTAAAAGTGGAATTTGAGGAGTAGATTAGTTAGAGCAGTGCTCCTCGAACTTGAATGTGCATACACATCATCTGAGGAATCCTCTTAAAATGCAGATACTGATTCAGTGGTTCTGGGAATCTTCATTTTTAACAAGCTCCCAGGTGACGCTAATATACAGTGTCCAAATGGTGTGGAAAATTAGAACTTGGCTGAGGCCAGAAGAGACATGGTTAGATGTTATCTGGTGAGTGGGTCTCTGGAGCAGGAGACTCCAGGTATTGACCTCAAATGGGCAAAAGTGGGGTGACAGCTGGTTCAGGGCATGAAATCTGGTCCCCCAATGGAGTAGGTGTGTGTGGGCTAGACAAGACACCAGGAATCACTGTTGGGCTCTAGGCCAGAGTAGAACAAGATAAATTTGGTTAACACACCTTATTTTAGACCTAACAATGGGAATGGGGTAAGAGCCGAATGTCATCCTGTACAAGTCTAACTTTGCTTAGTTTCTAAAGCCCTTCTCCAAATTCAAGAATTCAAGACCAGTCATTTGTGAGTCACTCTGGATAAATTCAGAGAATATTTCTTTATCTATTATTTATCTCTCTATCTATGTATCCATCCATCCATCATCTCTCAGGAATTTTGCACAGGCTACTTTTTTTGGTTAGAACGCCCTTTCCTTCACTTTTTAAATAGCAGCCTTCTTTATTATTTAGTTCTCGGTCTAAATGCCATATTCCATAATAGGCTTTTTCTCATCTCCTAATTTTAGGTTTCCATTTTGTTGTTTCTCATGATGTCCCATTAGTCTTGCTTCTCTCTGTGTTCCATATTATTCAGTCAATAAATATTTATTGCACTCCTAGTATATGACAGGACTAGCCTGAGTACTAGAAATATAGCAATGAACTAAATAGAAAAATGTTTGTTTTCAATTCTAGTAACTTGTTTTCTTCATAGCTTCAACTAAATTTCCAATCATTTATTTTGATTCTTTAATTATTGACACATTAGATTGTAAGCCCCGTGAGTCTGAAACCACAGATGTCTTACTCATCCATGTACCTACAATATTCATTGAATAATTTAATGATGAAGGTGGAATAATAGCAATGGGGCTAAAATTTTTCCATAGAAGAGAGACAGTTACACAAAGAAAAACTAGAAAGAATAAGGTCTTTAGTAGGAGATTTGTGATGTGATAGGAACAGGATTTCATATTCAAGGTTAATTGATGGTTAGTGGAAACCATACATAAGCAGAGCCCTGAAAAATAAGAGAATATAGCAGGTGAAGAGGAAGAAACAAAATTAGTGCTCTAGATGTAGGGAACAACATATTGGAAGGCCTGGGAACAAAGTAAAGTCTGGTATTTTTGTGGTCCTGAAACAAAATCATCATGGCTGGTACAGAGAGAGTGCAAGGAAGGGAATGGTAAGACATAAGCCTGGAAGGTGGAGAGAAGCTAGTGTATGAAAACTATGTTAAGAAGCCAAACCTTGTAAATCATATTGAGAAATCTAGACTTTATTCTAAGGTCAATGGAGAGTGACTGAGGACTTCTAAATGGGGAAACTGTAAGATCAGACACATATTTTAAAGGATCATTAGACACACTCTGAACAATGAACTGGACAGAAGCAATACTACAGGCAAGATTTTCTAGGCCAAATCTACTAAAAAACTATTAGAACTAATAAGTGAGTTCAGCAAGATTATAGGATATAAGATTCTTATACAAAAATTAAGTGTATTTCTACACACTTGAATGAATAATTCAAAAATAAATTTAAAAGACAATTCTATTTACAACACGAAAAAATAAAATACTTATGAATAAATTTAATAAAAGAAGTATAAAATTAATACCCTGAAAACTATAAAATGTTGTTGAAAAAAATTAAAGGAGGCCTAAATAAATGGAAAGACAACATATTTATGGATTGGGAGACTTAATATTGCTAATATGTTAGGAGCCCTCAATCAATTTTATAGGTTCAACACAATCCCTATTAAAATCTGGGCTGGCTTCTTGGAAGAAATTGACACGCTGATACTAAAATTCATAAGGAAATTCAAGGAACCCAGAATAGCCAACAACCTTCTTTTTTTTAAAGAACAAATTTGGAGGATTCGTACTTCATGACTTCAAATCTTAATACAGAGTGACAGTAATCAAAACTGTGTGGAACTGGCATAAGGATAGACGTAGATTAATAGAAAACATGGAAAGTGCAGAAATAAATCATCACATTCATGACCTATTGATTTTTGACAAGGGTGCCAAGACAATTCAATGGGGGAAAGAATAGTTTTTTCAATAAATGGTGCCAAAGTTACTGGATATTCACATGCAAAGGAATGAAGTTGGATGCCTTCTTGACACCATATCCAAAAATTAACTCAAAATAAATTAAAGACTAAATGTAAGCACTAAAACTCTTAGAAGAAAACACAGATTTAAATCTTTGTGACCTTGGATTAGCGGTAATTTTTGATATGGCACTGAAAGCACAAACAACAAAGGAAAAATAGATAAATTGGACTTTATCAAAATTTAAAACTTTTGTGCCTCAAAGGACTCCCAGCAAGAAAATGAAAAGACAGCCAACAGAATGAGAAAAAGTATTGCAAATCATTTATCTGATAAGTGACTTGTATCTAGAATATATGAACTCTGACAACTCAATAATGTAAAGGCAAATAACCCTATTGAAAATAGACAGGGTCTTCTGGATGGACATTTCTCCAAAGAAGATACACAAATAGCCAACAAGCACATGAAAAAGATGCCCAATGTCATTATCCACCAGGAAAATGCAAATCAAAACCACAATGGGATACTCCATATCTACTAGGATAGATATATCAAAAAGACCGGCAGTCACAACTGTTGGTGAGGATATACAAAAATTGGAACTCTTAAACACTGCTAGTACAAATATAATATTGTGCAGCCATTATATAAAACAATTCCTCAAAATGTTAAGCATAGAGTTACCATGTGATATGGCAATTTCACTTCTAGGTATATATCCAAGAGAAATGAAAAGATGTGCCTACATAAAAACTTGTACATGAATATTCATAGCAGCATTATTCATAACAGCCCCCAAATGGAAAAATGCAAATTTGCATCAATTTATGAATGGATAAAAAATATGGCATATCCATACAAAGATTATTTGTCAGTAAAAGGAAATGAAGTGTTGATAAGTGTTACAAGATATGTGAACCTTGAAAACACTGTGCAAAGTGAAAGCAATCAATCACAAAAGATCATATCTTAAGATGCCACTTATATGAAATGTCCAGAATAGGCAAACCTATAAAGAAAGAAAATAGATTAGTGGTTGCCTAGGGCTGAGAGTATTAGGGGGAAATAGGGAGTGACTGCTGAGTATGGGGTTTCTTTTGGGGGTGAAGAAAATGTTCTAAAATTGGTTGCGGTGATAGTTGCACAATTCTATGAGTATACTAAGAATCGTTGAATTGTACACTTTAAATGAGTGAATAGTTTGGTATGTTAATTACATCTCAATAAAGCCATTATATTAAAAAAATACTAGACAAAAGCTGCTGGTATCCTGCCCTACCATATTAATGACAATGAGAATAAATTCAGGGCGTATTTAGGAAAAAGGATAACTGGACCTAATAAGAGGGAGAAGATAGTGTATTAGTCCAGATACTCCAAGAAGTAGGAGAAAGCATGAGATTAAACATGAAAGAATTTTATTAGAGGAAGTACCTGTGTAAGAGAAAATAGGGAGGGAACTGGATAAGGTTGGGAGAGCCAGCAGATCATGATAGAAGTCTGACCCCAAGTGAGGAAGAGAGAGAGAAAGTTAGGTAGAGGTGTCCTAAATTACTATGCAGTCTAACAAAGTTTCTGCAAAGTTGTTAGAGAGTCCTCAAGCTAAAGTTGGCCATCTGAAGAGTCTATCTTCTCCAGGAATGGTTCTACCATGGTGTCCCCGATGCATTCCATCATTGGCTCTTAGTACAAATGTGGGGATGGATTTCAAAGTGCATTATCTGTAGCTCTGTAGCTGGTGATCTGAGAGTGCATTTTCATGGTCATCGCGGATAGCATCAAGGATGACCCCCAGTTTTCTCACTTGAGCCTCGGAGACCTTCATTAAAATAGGGAATAGTTGGGGAGGAGCTGGTTCAACTCCTGGGGAGATACTTGGGGACTTAAGGAGTTCAGGCTTATACATGAACTGAGGCACATCCAAGTGGACAAACTGGAACTATGAACATGGAAGTTACAAATAAGGATATGGGACATAAATGGTACACAAATTAGCGATTTGGGTTGGAGATAAAGATTTGGGCAATTTGGGCAAAATGATCAGACAGGTGATAATTGTGGGTGAGATGGGTGCTATGACATAGAGAAGCACAAGCCTAGTGTAATGGAGGGGTTCCTAGGGGAGATGGTTCCTGAGCTTGAAGGATGTGAAGGAGTTAGTTAGGCAAAGTGGGTGGAATAAAAGTGCTCAAGACAGAGGGAGCACCCTCTGTAAATGTGTGCAGGCAGCAAGAGTACTGGGCTTTCAAGTCTCTGTAAGTAATTTCTTTTAGTGGAGGCGCATATGGAAAAGTAGAAGTGACACTAGAGAAGTTGGCAGTGCCAGGCCACAGAGGGCTTCTAGTATCTTGCTAGAGTTTGGATTTTGAATGATTTCAGGGACAAGGGTAACAAAGGATATGCAGTTTAGAAGATTGCACTGACATTAGTGTTGACATAGGAATAGTGTAAAGAAGCCTACCCTAAGGGGCCCAGGGTTGTCAAAGATTATTTTTAAAACCCTGCAAATCTGGATTTTTATGGGAAATCTCTAATTATAAAATTATGACAAGTAGTTCAAAGTAAAATCACACACTAATACATTTCGTGTGGGCCAATTTTCCATGCCTTTCCTGATGTGTCTTCAGATAGTATACAACCCACACCTTCCACTCTGCAGGCTCTGGAAGCATAGATCTGAGTGGTGTTCTTGCTCATGTTGCTAGAGAACTTCGCACCGACTGACTTTGCTTTTAACCTTCTTTATGAATGGAATTCAATGTTACGCTCTATGCCCTGTCCCTCTCCTCTTTCCGCCTCCCAGCAGTCCACATACTCCCTACACCACCACCACCATGGATCACTTCACTGCAGAAACATTTGTCTTTTTTTGAATTTTCATTCCCCATTTCTCTTGCTGCAGAGTCTGATGCTCGTGGCCCTGTTGTTTCTGACCTCCACTCCATGCTCACTTGGAAAATTCTGATTTTTTAATGATCTCCTTTGCCACTTCTCTCCCTATCACTGCTTCAGTCTGTCTCTCTAACTTCTCTCATCCTATGTCTGCTTTTCTTTTTTTCCTTCTCAGTCTCCCAAGTATCTGAGATTCTGTGTCGACCACCTTGTGATGGGCAGTGGCACTGGTTCTGAAGATTCCATAATTTCTAGTTGGTGAACTAATCACTCGTGGTATATAATGAGAGAATCTTCATGTTTTAGCAATCCATTTTGGTTTTGCAAGGATTAGAGCGTGGTGTGATTAAGAGCATACCCTCCGCAGCCAGATGGCTTGAATTGAAATCCTGTAACTACCACTTTCTAATTACTTGTATATGTTTTTGTTTAAATTCTCAAAGTTTTATTTTTCCCATTTGCAAAAATGGGGATGTTAATAATAATGACCTTATAGGGTTATGGTGAGGACCAAGGAAATTAATCCATGTAAAGGATTTATCAAAGTGCCTGGAATGGAGAAAAGTTTCAATAAATGTTAGTGTGTATTTTCATTATTAAAGATTTTCTCTTTCCTCCCAATTATTGTAGTACATCTTCTCTTCCTTTCCCATTGTCTACTTTTTAGATTTAGAACCATTCCACAAGTTTCAAGGCACTAGGTAACTCTTTAGGATAAATATGATTCCCCTGCTTATGTTTTTTTGTTGTTCTTTACGGGAAGGATATTGATGGGATTAATTTTAACACAGAATATATGGATTTATTTAATAGCAAGCTGTGTTATAAACAGATTTCCAGGTAAAACTGGAAGTAGAATCCATAGTTCCTGAACTGTAGCCACAAATACTGATCTGTTGAGGCAAGGTGTGATGTAGAAAACAGAGAAATCAACTGGGAGTCAAGAAACAGAGTTGTTGTTTTAGAACTACCATGTGTTGCTGCTGGTCAAGTTCAGCTTAAACTAGTTGGGTCTAGGTGGAGATTTGACCAAATCTATGCTTTTTATTCAGGTATACCCACATGCTAGAACTTTGGGGTGCTGTGACTACAAGAGATTAAAATCCATAGTTATAATATGGGCACACCCCTGGAGCACATTTTTACTCAAAGATTTGGGGGAAAGGCACATTATATGAATGATAATAGTAAGATGAATATATTATCAGACTTAAAAACAAAATATGTAACTTAAAAGAAATTTGGAATTAATGCCTTGGCCCCTTTGGATTATGCTCGAGTACATGTGAAACCTTTAGATATACTTTGTTGGAGGAAGTTTGAGAAGTCTCAAACCTCTAGGGCTAAAGTTTATAGATTTTATAATGCCTGTTTTTATTACTATCTTTCTTTATACGTCCTCAATGATGTCTTTCATCTAAGGTCCTTGGTTATCAACAAATAAGTGTAATATTAGTTATTATCATTTACAAAATATACCCCTTTAAAATGGTTTCGTATAAATTACATTTACAAAGTTTTAAAATAAGTATTTAGGAAATAGTATTTACATGTATTTTGCTTTTCAGGGCATTAAACATGTGATATTAAATAGATGTCTTGAGTCATTTCTTAAGACCCTTCACTTCTTGTTAGATTTTTAAAAATGCAATTAAAATTTACCCATAAAATATCAATTATCTTAACTACACCATTGTATACTTTTAATGATGAACTAGTATTCAGTTTTCAGTAATACTTTAGGGAAATACCAGTGTCATTATTTTTTTCATAATTGCAGCTTGAATTGTCGAGTTTTGCTTTAAGCTATTAATAAACCAGGATAGGTGAGAAATTATAATTTCCTTTTTCAAAGAATATTTGTTTGTAGTCACTTCTCATGAAGACTCAGGCAGGTAGAATTCTGGACTCTGACCTTATCATCTACATTATTTTAATTACTTTTGACAACAAAAGAAAATTTCCAACTGACTCCCATACAGCGAGTACTATTTTATTTTATGTTATTTGTAAATTGTCATGCTGAATTAAATCTGTAGGCGCGTTGGCAAGAGATTAAGCTTCTATAGCAATGTTCACCCTGATAATTCGCTTTCCTTTAAAGTAGAAAATATCAGGATAATGATGCTAGCATTAAAAAAACAAAAACAAATATATAAAGGGGCCGCCCGGTGGCGCAGCGGTTTAGTCCGCGCTTGGCAGCCCGGGGTTCGCCGGTTCGATCCCGGGCGCCCGCCGACGCACTGCCTGTCAGCCACGGTGTGGCGGCGTCCCATGTAAAAGTGGAGGAAGATGGGCACGGATGTTAGCCCAGGGCCAGTCTTCCTCAGCAAAAAGAGGAGGATTAGCAACAGATGTTAGCTCAGGGCTGGTCTTCCTCACCAAAAAAAAAAAAAAAAAAACCAAATATATAAAAAGTTGTATGGGTAACACTAAGACTTTTGTTTTCAAAGACATAAATCTTTTAGCCTGACCTATTTGTTTTATAAAAAATATACCAGCATAGAAAGAGCAAAAATTTAAGTCCTTTCCCAGTGACCACTGATATAACAGTAGTCAGTGTTAATTTGGGAAAGGTCATTTTCCGACCAAAAAACTTGCTTGACAAAATTCGTTAAATAATCACACAATTCTGGAACAGTCATTTTCTTCAAATATTATACTATCATGTTGTACTGTCTTTGAATATGCCACATGATGCTTGGTTCTTCATATGCAAAGCACAATTGTGGATAATTTTGGATATTTCAGGTCTAAGAAAATGTCTTCTGAAATATTTAGATTGCTGCAAATTTTAAAATACGTATTTGTTTTCTAGATTGCTACACAACAGAATATAACATCTATCATTTAAGATGTGAAGGTGAAATTAGAAAATATATGTTAAAGAATTTGTAACCTGTTGAATAAGCATATAGTTATCATTGTCTTCACTCTGTCCTAGGTCTGTCTGTGCCTATGGGCCTGCAGACATAAATTGATTGCTTCCTAGGAAATAGTCTATATCTTCATAAAATATGTACTTAATTTCTAAAGAAATAGTATGTATCACAAAGGTTTTCATGTATAGAGTGCCTTCCTTTTGTGGTTAATAATTACACGGTTTAGAATGACTATAATATATTTTTTTCCCAGTGGTAGATTTTTCTTTGTGAGCCGGACCATTGAAAATTGGTTTTTCTATGTTGATATTTGAATGAGTCACCCATTTGTCTGATAAATGTGCCAGGGCATTTTAGGGTGGACACACTGGTTTTGCAAATATACTTATTATTTTATGTCTCCAACTGGGGTTTTTGATTGTTAAAAAAACCAAAAAGTTTATTTCCTAAATAGGATTTCATGGGAGAATATGCATGTGTGTCAAGCTTTCAATAATTATGTTGATTACTGATAGCCTCTTGAATCAACTGCTCCAATCTGAAAAATATTGGAAGGTAAGAAGATTACTTTTTACAAATAAGATAATATGCAGGCAGGCAGGACTTGATTGGAGATAAAGGTCAGCAGCCATCTGTTCCACAGTCTTATTTAGAAGAGCAGAAGGTGTGGTATGTCATGCCCAAGCTGTTTTCAAATGCATGATAACGAAAAATGTGAAATCATTTGGAAGGTAAATTCTTTGAAATTTCACCTTGAAACAAATTGCATCCTAAGATAAAATAATATGTTTAGTTTCTGCTAGGAATTTTTCCCCAAAGAATTTGAAAAGTTACACAGCTTCCTAACCTAGGTGGATGTACCATAGACAGTCTTGTGAAACAAATTATAGTAAACACAAATATTAGAGAATAGAGGTATGAGCTCTGTACAGCAAACATTATACAGATTTGCCAATGACTGGCTTGTTTCTCACATAGAAAGTTTACCAACCTGTTCTTCAAATGGGTTAATAATTTCTTATTTCTTCTTCTTCTTACGAGTCTGGGTATCTATGCATCTTTCCAGAATTTTTGTGAGAACCCATGTGGGCAATACTTTTGAGCTTTGATGTCAGCAGACAGACAACCTCACTGAATATTCTAGGTGGGTGTGGGCTGTAAAGCAATAAAACATGTAAACATGACAATTCTTTTTAGCTGCATCAACTCGTTTTGGTATTCCCACAGCTGATCTCAATTTTCTCTTTTCATAACAACTCAGTAAGGGGTTTTACCAGAGCAGACAAGCATGAAATTAATTTTCCATAGAAGTTTACTGATGCTGGGAAACTTGCCGGTCAGTAATATTGGTATAAGTCTTGATGCTGTCTTGGCTGTTTTATTTTCTTCCTTTTAATTGTGGTGAATTTTATCAGCATCAATTCTGCAAAATATATAATATGTAAAAGCTTTAAGGGAAGGAATACATAGGTTGTTTTCATATTTAATCTCTTAACTTTTAGCAAGATTTACAGTAGCACAACACTGGTGTTTTTTTGGTTAAGAGCAAGATAACTTAGTAATTTGTCTTGGCACTTGCTGCACCTGACACACAGAATGTTGGGAGAAAGAAGTTGCCCCAGTGCTCCACAAGTGACTAAAGAGCTGACACTCATGCTCCAGCAGTCAAAAGATTCTTCTTTAGAACTAGCAAAACCTGGATATGTTGGCTTAAACTTGGATAATTTCTTCCTCTATATTGTTAAGGCTAAAACACTTCTGCTTTCTTGGCAACTTAATATATATCTCTGTTATTCTGTAGTTGTTGCTTCAAATTCTTCAGGAATCATGTACCACTTATTTTAAGAATATAGATCTTTGATTCATAGGAATGGGCATCCCCAATTTTATGCATCTAAAAATTTTCAGTTATTAGTTCCTCTTAGAATTAATGTAATATATAATTATATTATATATTAATACAATTAATATAACTAATCATTGTGAAGCAGTACAGACTCTGAGGTATTGTGCTGACATAAGTTTGCTATTCACCAGACCTGGTCTGGGTAGAAGCTTCTAGAGACTGATCATCTGGACTGCTCTTGCACTGCTTTGCTCTTTAGGTGACCTTCCTTATACAACCTCTGTCAAATGCATCACTTTCTTGTCTTGAAAGGCTCAGCTTGGTTCTCGCCTTTGCACCAGGTGCATCACCAGGGATGTGAGCTCCTGCTGAGTTTCTCACTCCCTGCTGATAACAGTGAAGGGGAAAAATTCTCCCTTAGTTTCTGAGGCCAGTGTGTATTTTGCAAATGGTGTTCCTGTGTATCTTCTGGAGAGTGAAGCTTTCGCAGATGTAGTGAATCTCCTGCTTGTCCTCTCCCCCAGAGAGGTAAATGGAGTATATTATTTGATTTTTTTGTTATTTAAATGCATTTGGTCATTGAGAGGCTGGATGTGTAAGAACAGAAAGATAAACTCTGTGAAAGGGCTGTGACAAGTGGAAGGTAAGGTGAGAGGAGAATGCTTCCTGACCTGCAACCTCCCAGCCCTACCCTACCCAAGGGTTGGAATAGATTTGTGCCTTATAACAAATATTTATTAGGTGCCAGGCAAAGTGCTAAGTTAAAGGGCAGCTATACAAAACAAGAGCAACAACAACACAATAACAACAACAACAGGCTTTGTCCCTGTTCTCAAGGAGCTCATGGACGCACTCATAAAAATGTGTGAAGGAGTTTAAACCCAAAATATGAGACAATATGATGTTATACTAATAGGTAGCCATTTATTGAATGCTTCATATGTATTAGTTCATTACTTGCTGACAGCTATTCCATGAGATAGGATGGAGTTCAGGGGTTTGAGTAACTTGCCCAAGGCTGTATAGCTCTTAGCAGAAGAGCTGGTCTTGGACCAATGAAAACCTGGCTCAAGCATCAGTGTGCTTAACTATTATAGTATAGCTCCTCCTCCTCCCCATATGATGCAGACCAGCAGCTCTTATGTATTCTTAAACAAGAGGCATTGATTAATTCTGTCTGGTTGAGGTGTAGAAATGGATCACAGTGGAGTAAACAGAGTTTTGAAGAGTGAATTTAGTTTTCCCAAGAAGAACAGAGGTGAAGTGGGGGTGGGGGTGTCATCTTCCAGGCAGAGAAGCCAAGGAACGATAAAGAAGAAGCAAATGAAGTTTGGCTTTTCAATATCACAAACTTTTAAGGGCAGGAAGAAGCAGGGAATAAAGTTGGAGAGGAAATTCTGAAGGGTTTTGTAAACAATATGAGAAGATTAGAATGTGGATTATAGGGAGAGTATCACTTGGGATTGAAATCAAGAAAACAGAATAGACTTGAAATATTTCTATCAGGAACTTAATCTGGGAATTGGCCACACTGACAGTGTAGGAGTTGAAAGCCAAACAAGTGATAGTGAGGTAATACAGATATTAATCACAGCAGGAAGCCATGAGTCCCCTAGGTCAGAGGAACAAAGGAAGGCAGTGGTGTTACTGGACCCCAGTACCCAGAATTATTTGTGGAAGCTGGATCCATTTAAGCCTGATCTATTGCAGAGGGAATGCAACTGCTGCCAAAGATGCTGCTGAGTCATTAGGGCAGGGGTTTCGGGGGGAGAAAGAGTCCTCCACTCTCTGGCCAGTGTCTCCCACTGAACAAAGAGCAGAGGCCTGGGAAATGCTCCTAAGGAGGCAGCCCTCACCTGCTATCACACAGATCATGCAAGGAAGGGAAGGCATGACTCCGAGGGGGCATAAGACCTAGGATTAGCAAGGTAGGAAGGGTTTCACTGAAGGATTGCAACATGTTGGACCGGCAGTTGACTACAATTTGGAATATGGATTTAGGAATAGAGAATAGAGGAGTCACAGAGGTCATTTGGAATGTTATTGCATTTGGCAGGGCTGAATAAGGACTAGAATTAAATCCAAGTCTGGAGGAATGGATCAATCACTCTTCTTATGACTTCATTGTAGGAACAGATTTCATAAACAAGACATAAAAATCACTAACCGTAAATTAAAAGATAAATATAATTGTATTAAAATTGAATATTTCATTTATCAAAAGACAATGTAAAAAACTACAACTGCAAATTACAACCGGGGAGAGGATATTTGCAACACATATAACCAATGAATCATTAATTTTGAGAATAACATTGCTACGAATCAATAAAAAAATGAAAAACAACCAAACAGAAAAATGGACAAAAGGCATGAACTTGCATTTCACAGAAGAGAAAACCCGAATGGCTAATAGACATATAAAAAGATGTTCAATATCAGTAAACAGAGACATGCAAATTAAAACCACACTGTGATACAATTCGCACTACCCAGACCGGCAAAATTGAAAAAGTCAGATGATACCAAGTGCAGTGAGGATACTGAGAACTGGGAACTCTTCCTCACTGATTCTGGGAGTGTACATGGGCATTACCACTTAGGGAGGCACTGTGGTATTATCTCGCAGATGCCCAAAAGATATTCCCGTATATGTGCAATAATATATCTGTAAAATAGTGACCATTGTTTGTAATAGTAAAATTAAAAGCAGTAAAACAATAACACAATCAGAAGCTACTTAAAGGATTCTTAGGCGAATAAATGCATCATGTCATACTCATACGATGTAATTATATACAACAGGGAAAATAAATGTTCACCTGCAAACATGGTGGAATCTTGAAAATATAAAGTTGAATAAATATACTAATCATAGAAGTATGTATACAATACGTTACCATTTATAAAGTCCAAAATATATAAAAATAACAATATATTGTGTATATACATACACATATATATGTATGTATGTATATATAACTATGACAAAAAGTTGTATTCAAAGCCTGTGGGAAGGGCCATAAGAGGGAATTCAAAAATTTCTATTTCTTAAGGTGTATGGTGGGAACATAGATATTTGTTATAAGATTAATTATTCCTTATTCTTTTGTATTTGTTACAATATTTCATAACAAAAGCAAGTTTAAAAAATAAAGAAGGGTCAAAGCAAGGAGACACAATAGAATCAATGTCATAGAAGGCTAGGAATGAGAGGAGACTTGACATCTTAGAGTGTTCCATATGGACGGAGTGTGGCATTCTAGTCTATAAGCAATATTTTCCCTCCACTGAATCATAAACTCCCTAATTAAAATATAAGCTTCTTAAGGAGAGGTATTATGCCTTTTTACGTTTGTATGTCCTCTTATGCTGGCAAAGCTCTAGCGTACGTGTGTGGATTAGAATGATGATGATGATGAAGAGAAATTTTCTCCTCTCCTATCTGCCTCCGTTCCCATTCTGTGATTGGGTGAAAAAAAATCTCCGGAATGGTTAGGAAGAACGTAGGCGAATTGGACTGGATCTTATTCTAGCTTTGTCATTAATCAGATGGATAACCTTAAATAATTTACTTAGCTTCTTTGGATAACCAGTTTCCCTGATTGCTGAATGAAGGGATTGGACCAGAAGTTCCCTTTCAGCTTTAAAATTCTAAGGTTGATGATGTCACTGTGGAGATGGATTCATCACCTGCAGACTTTTCCATTTTTCTACACATAAATGGTTATCTCTATGCCTGAAATGCCTAGTCACAACCTGTCTTTTTTTGCATAACTGATAGCAGAGAGTTTTTATTCTGCGTGAAACATATTTTTTTCTGATTCTATACATCAAAATGATGGGTATGCTGCAATTTTGCAGTTGTCAACCTGAATGTTTTTAGGATTTTGTGTGCTCTTGAAGTGCTTCATCTACCTTCCTGGTAGTGTACACAGAAAATAGAGAACATGGAGTCCTTGCTTAAGAGTCTAGGGCATTTGATTTTGGTTGGCATTTAAGCATTGACTTTAAACCAAGTCATCAGTTGGCAAATTTATTTTTTAAATGCATTTTATTGAAATCTGGCAGAAATAACCTACAAATCCAGTTCATTTTCTGTTTGATGCCAGAAAGGAGAATGATCTACCAACTCTTATTTTTTTATGAATTCACATTGGTTTTCATTTCTAAAGAATACTGACCGTAATTTTTACTGTACCTGTTTTATGGACATCAGTTTGACATCTATAATTGTTGCTATAAGTCATAAGGATAAGCTTCCTCTTGCAAAAATATATTTCTTCTTTCAGTATACTTATTTTCAGAAATATTCTAATTTAATAGTGAAATATGTGGTCCTAATGGGGGTGTCAGTGGTATCAGTGTTAGAAAAGGGACGTCATTAGCATCAAATACTGAATTCAATACTGAATTCAAATAGCTGAATTCAAGAGACTGTGGTTGGGATGCTGTTGCCATTGCTTCTTGCTTTGAGGTGTTTAGTTGACCTCTCTCACGTTTGGGCCGCTCGTCTTCTAGTCTTGCCCATCTCTTTTGTGAAGCTTAGGAATTCTGTTCTCCATTGTATTCATTTTAATCTTTATCCTTTATTTAGAAATTGGTAAAACTACGTTCACTTCTTAGATTCTGAACATGGAGCTCCTTTTATGTGTGTGGGTGTGGTTCTGGAAGATTGGGTCAAGCTTTCAGGCGGGCATCGGTTTTCAGGTATGCATCCTCACATCTGTTTTGCTTACATGATCCCAATATGGTAATTCTTTTTTTTTAAATTGGTGTCTTAATAGTTTATAACATTGTGAAATTTTAGTTGTACATTATTGTTTGTCAATCACCATATAAATGCCTCCCTTCACCCCTTGTGCCCACCCATCTTTCCCCTTGCCCCTGGAAACCACCAAAGAGTTCTCTCTGTCCGTATGTTAGTTTACCAATATGATAATTCTTGGTGTAGAAATATTCTCTATTGATTGTACACATTTAGCCCTATTGTATGAAAACAAATAGTTTCATTTTGTTTTTATGAAATGTGTACAGAATGATTTGCCATTATTTCTAGGCTAGTGTACAGTCATGAAAAAATGATCAGAAGATTTACAGGTATAAGACTATATATTTTAAAAAAAGCTGTTGTGATTAAGATCTATGAATTCATTTGTTCATTCAACAAATTTGCAGTTAATATTTACCTTGTGTCATCCATTATGGACATCTGAAAACTGGGAATAAGAATAGACAAGTTGCCAAAACTATTCTCAGATTAGTCCAGGAGTCAGATAGAAAGGTGCATTCTTTTCTGAAATTGTTCTCAGCAGTCAGGAGTTTTACTCCAAAGTAAGTTCACAGAAACGGTGAGGGACAGTCACTCCCACATGACAATTTTCTAAAACAAAAATATTGAGAAGTCAAGTTAATCCACCAGAACAGATTGTCTAATTGTTTGCAATGGGTTCTAGAAAAGCGATGATATAAGTGTGAGCTAAGAAAATGAAGACATGGGAATGTTAGCATGTCAGAAAGGAGTATTCAAAGACATGGCTTTTATTACTCTGAGTAACTGGAAGCAAGTGAGGTATAAAACTGCACTTACAGCTAAATAAGGAATTTACAACTTATTTCTTAAATTTTCAAGATTGTAGGATTGCTTTAAATCCAGGCTGTGGTTGAAAGAATAAAAAGTATGAATTCTGAAGTCATATTACCTGAGCTCACACTTCAGCTCCATGACCTTGAACAAAGTATATTACTTTTCTATGTCTCAGTTTCTTTAAATGGGAGTAATGATAGTGCTTATCTCATAGGATTGTTGTGGTAGAAAATGAAATAACGCATGTCAAGCTCTTAATACAGAGTCAAGGATAGAGTGAACATACACCAAGTTGGTAATTACCGTTTTCTATAAAATATTTTAATTTTAGTAAATTAAAACATACAATCTTAGACTTGGAAGAGATCCACTGCAGAAATTCTCTCCACTATATTTTTGAGAAATGGTTATAGAGTAATAGGTTGCTCACTACTCCATAAGCATCCTGTTTCCTTTTGAATAGTTCTAATCATTAGAAAATTCTTCCTTGTTGAGTCAACATCTGTGATCTCTAACTTCTACCTATTGTTTCTGCTTCATGCAGCTTCATATAACATTTGTGCTTTCTTCCACATGGCAGCCTTTCAAATGCAGTATTTAAAGACAGATATCTCATTTTCCATATGTTTTCTCATTTCTAGGATAAATCTTCTAAATTATTGTGTGTATGTTATAATCCTCCATTTATTTGAGGACACTTTTAGCTAGCTGTCTAAATAGCATTTTCAACTCCCTTCTCCCTTACCTGCCTCCAAAATAAAGTTTGAAAAGTGGCTAAGGGTGGCCATGAGACTCAGTTTTGGCAAATGAGGTGTAAGGAGAACTCAGCTGGGGACTTTCTGGAAAATCATTTAGTTTCCTAGTAAGAGTGATCTTCCCAACGGCATTGTCCCTTCTCCTTTTATCTCCTTCCTTCCTGTCTTGAGTGAGAACATGATTACTGGGGCTACAGCAGCTATACTGCGACCTTGAGATGATGAGTTTGAGGGCAACAAGTCAGCAAGCTAAGGTCACAGGGGTGGAATAAACATAAAGAGCCTAAGACTTGCAGCTATGTTCAGCAGCTGAACCAGTGCTTGCAACTTTTTGTAGATCAGGTAATAACTGTTTATATGACTGAAGCCAGTGATTCTCAAACTTTAGCATGCATCAGAATTACCTGTCGGGCTTGTTGATACACAGATTGCTCGGCTCGGCTCTAACTCTAGAGTTTCTGATTATGTAGATCTGGAAAGGGGCTTGAGAATTTGCATTTCTAACAAGTTGCCAGGTGATGCTGATGTGGTGGTAGTGGTGGTGGTGGGGGCATATTTTGAGAATTCCTGGTTTAATCTGGTTTTCTTTTCTTTGCAGTTTACGACGTTCTTTAATTTATATGAGCAGAAATCACTATTTGATTCTGAATTGGTCTCTTAAAGTGTTTCATCAACATGTAAAAAAAGGATTTCTAAAACTCTTCTCCATTCTAGAGTTCCTTTATCAGACCATTTACACTTCCACACCAGCTAGCATAGTTATCTGAGTTTCTCTTTCAGATTTGCTCTTGATGAGTTGCAAATCAATCATCAGTCTATAGGATATTTAGTGTGATGGAATAAGTGAAAAATAATAAAACTAATAAGGAAAGTTAATAGATTGAGGTATATGAGAAAGCCAGTTTGGTTTAAAACTGATTCCACCTGAACTTGTTTTTCCAGAATGGCCTGACATGGCCTGTCAAGTATGCATTGTACATCTGCTTTAAACAGTAGACAGTATCCCAAAGCAGAGAATGTTGCCTTTAAAGATAGGGTGAATGCCTCCCTCCCCTATCAATATTTCTTTGAAGATAAGCATTCCTTCCCAGAAACCAGAGTCAGTTTGCTGTATATGCAGCAAATGTCTTGTGAGTATAGTCAAAAAAAAAAGAAAAAAGGTATTCTTGTCATGTTTGATGTATGTTCTTTGCTCCTAAACAGTATATAACCATGTGACACCTCGCTTCTTTGGAGTGCTTTCTTCCCTGGAGGAGATTGTGCTTCCAGGCTATAGTTCTCAGATTGGCTCATATAATAAACTCACCTCATTTTCAATCTATAGATTGATTATTGATTACTTTCATTGACAAGTGAAATTTTATTATGTGCAGATCAGTGTGAGAATTCAAGGAAGGGTGAGCTATTGCCACTGCCCCCAAGAAGTATACAATCTAGATAGGAGGTGGCACACAAACATACATGAAGACTACTTTCTATCTTTATCAGATATTACCATTTGCAATGAGTTGTCAAATACATTAGCATAGCCAACACTCAAGATAATGTGAAGTGGACACGTTATCACCCATTTTACAGAAAAACTAAGGTCCAATTGTTAAGTAATAAATCTTAGGAAAACCAAACTAACACATAGCAAAATAAGATAGGAATTTTAACTCTTAACTCAATGTACAACATATCAGAGAAATGCTTATAATGGATATCTATCATTTCCCTCTTCTCCCTTTTCAGGACAATATGAAAATAAAATTAGCTTTACTGTTTTATAATACTTTGTGGTCATAAATTGCCTCTCAACCAGCCTGAATGGCAACTGGCTGTTTGAAAATTATCTCTAAGAACTTCTTTTTAATAGCGGTTTTTCAACAGATGAGGGATGTTCAGGACTGCTGTGTACCATTATAAATTTGCACAAAGGTGGCCAGCTTAGGCACAAGTGGAGACTGAAATCCCAGCCATGTACCCTGCCACGAGATTACCTCCATCCAGAAGAAGGAAGACACTTTTCCTCAACTTCAGGGTAGACAGAAAGTACTCGTCTCCCACAGTGCCATGAATATATCACTACTTTCCCCTGGAGCCAGATGCCATTTTGGAAGGACTGTGGAGCAGGGAGATATTTTGAGAGGGGAATCAACCTTAAAGAAAATTTGAACTTGGAGTTGACTGAATATTTACTCAAAAGAGACTATTTGAAACTAAAAGAGACTAGTTAATTTTAAATTTAAATCTTCCATCCTCTGTTTTTCCCCACCTTCCCCCACATTCCATCAGCAGGGATGGGGACTCATCAGGAAGTTGCCGGATTTTAGAGAAGTAGATGAGCTACTTTTTTGTGTTTGTTCTTATGCATCTTAATTGTGGGGTATGAATTTCAACTTCAACACGTATGTAAAAGTTGACACCTATTCCAAAGCATAAGAATTAATCCAAGTAGGAATTTATTCATGATGCCACACAACATGTACAAAGTGAAGTATAAGTTCTTGCCCTGGAATTGCTTACGGTCTAAAATAGAGAAAACTAACATTGATATAAACATTTCCGAATATAAGTAAAGCAATTCTGAGTTCATTATGCAGTTACTGAATATTGTTCATTTACACAATTAAATTATATGCAATCTTTCCCTTAATTATCTTTCTCTATTTTAGACATTTTAAAATTCATGAGATATAACAAAAAATACAATAAAAACTTTCCAGTTTTAAAAAATTTTAGTTCGTATGCTATAAATAAGTGTGGACTGAGAACCCTACAGAGAAAGGGATATAAATAGGACAATTGCCTTTCTTTGGTATGTTATTTCAGAAAAAAAAATGTAAACTCAATTTCTGTTCAGGACTGGAATTCTAATTGAAATAGACTATTGCCTATATGGTATAATTTGCTTAGCAATATTTTTTTCTCTTTCTGATCATTGAAATTCAACCATTAGTGACTCATTCTCTAGGTGCAAGCATTGTGGTCTTTCTCTAGGTGCAAGCATTGTGGTCTTTCTGTAGGCCTTTTAAAATGCAAATGCACATAGAAGAGTGCAACCAAATTAAGTTCTTTATAATTTAGAGTGGTTGCAAATATCGGATGGATTCTTTTCTCAGCATAGCAACATAAATGTTTTTGGGTGTTTGGAGTGAAATACACAAGGTAAGGCACTGAAATTTGGAGGGGGAAGGCAAATTTTCAGAAGTGGGTGGAGAGACGTGCTAAAAACCAATACCCTGACCACACCATCTCGTGAATTTAACAATAAAAGAGCACATTCCTACAGGAGGTTGGCATGTGGCAAATCTGTCAGATCCTTGGGACTTGTAGTCCTCCGTTGTTTCTCTGCTTCAAATGCATAGATGACAAGGGGAGAGAGAAGGAGTGAGAGGGTGTTTGCACAAAAATCCCAGGAGATTTTGGGGGCCAATGTTTTCTGTTGACATTTCCTTGGCCAAAAACTAATCGTAAGGCTTCTTCTAGATGCCAGGGGCCCGGGAAAAGTAGTTTTCCCATGTTCCTAGGAGGGAAAGTAGATGGTTTGGTGAACATATAGCATTTCTGCCACCGTTAGCTTTCCAAATTATTAATAGGAATAATCATCTTAAAGGCAAAAAGTCTTTAACATTTGTAGTAGGCCAGACCTTTGCTTGGCACTAGATATGATTTCCCAGGTAGGGGCAAGCCCCTTAGTAGTCATATATAGCATTCCCCATCTATAATCAGTAAGCACTAATTGAGTTCTTGTTTCACCAAACACGTAAAATCAACCCTGTTGTTAACACCTATTGACTATATATTATATGTGTGATTCTGTGCTGTCTACTCTAAAAAATTACGATTAAACACAGTAAGTATATTAGCAACTGTTTTATCTGGTGTGATCAGGATCAATAGGTCAGTAAAAGTCAGTTAAAATTTTTGTTTTTGACTTAATACAAATGAATTCACATTCATTCACTGATTTTTAAATGTAGGGCAAAGATCTTTCTTTCAGTATGAGTGTCATTGTCATCTGTCTTGCATAACCCATGATGTGTAATCTACCTGAAGCACACAGTATTGGTTTCCTGTCTAACAGCTACTCCCCTCTTCCAAGCTGCCAAGAGCTTTTCTTTTCTTTCCCTGGTGTCCTCCCATTTCCCAAATGAACTGGGTGATTCTCTACTTGTCAGCAAAAGGTGATAGATATGCAACCTGCTCCTGGCCAATGAGACACAAAAGAAACTAGGGATCTTCTTTGACAGATATCTTTGCTCTTAAAAGGCAATGCACAGGGGATCAAGGGTCTCTTTTTGGACTTTGACTATTGATTCATGAGTATGGGATAGCTTGAGCAGCTGTAGATATTTTGATTCCATGAAGGAAGTTGCCAATAAACCATAAATGATGGGACAGAAAGGTGGGAATGACATAGGATGATTTGACTAAGCTTCTCTATTAACCCTGGAGTTTTCCTACCTCAGGGTTTGTGGCTAACTGGAATGATAATTCCGTTATTCTTTTGCCTTTCAAGTAGAATTTCTGTTATTTCTCGCCAAAAATATCTTAATTAAAACACCACAGTTCCTAGTTTGAGTTTCTTTCAACTTGCAATTAGACATTAAAGGCAGTTATTAAGACATTCTCTGTGAACAATCCTTCTAGATTGTTATGATTTTCCCAGTCTTTTATAGCTGTCTCACTGATACCTAATTCAAGAGCAGGTTCTTTCACTGTTTGTTTCTTTTTAAGCAACTCTTTTTTTTTTGGAAATTTGCAAACCATTAAATTTAATTTTCATAGAGGCAAGATGTCTTTTTCACGCTCATATTTCATTAGTTTATGTAATTTTTTAAACTAAAATGCACAACTACCATAACTAAGTGCAACAAAATTGGCCAAATCCTAGTAAACATTCAGGACAACTGGTAAGAACAGTCTTTGCAGGCATACTAAAAAGTATCCTTTGGCCAGCTGAGAGCTTTCAGAGAGAGGGGACAACTGACAGGATTGGGAGATTGAAGGCTATTGATTAATCTATCAATCTCATTGAATGGATGGTGATCAGTTAAGACCTAATGTATTAAGTTAAGCAATTGCCAATTTTATTTCTCAAAGATAGTCAAATATTGACAATTTCATATGGTTCAACCTAAAAAATATGCAACATAGCCTTTATTCTCCAGAAGTTTAATATCCAGTTAGGGAGCTAAGATACACCTATGAAAAAAAATCACCAGATCAAGACAATGTATATGTTGGTGTTCCACTCATATTCTCTCTGATCCTTTTTTACCACTCAAGTGTTTTCACTTTCAACAGCTAATGTCTGTGGATTATTTTCAGAGGACTACTATTGGGCTACTGGAGCTGCTTTGCCCATCTATGCAGAGATCTGGAAGTGACTGAAAATGTACATCCTTCTGGGAAGCTTCAACCAATGCTGAGTGATGGGAATGGGAATAGGAAAGTCCAGCTCCCTGTCCAGAGCTACCCCGCAGGATGAGGCTGAAGCCACCCTCTGTGAGACTTTGCCCAACATCACACACTCACTTGGCCTCCTCTTTCCTTTCCTTCTTCTTCTGCTCTATTGCCGGTTTCTCCCAGAGAATTCCCTTAATAAATCACTTGCATGCAAGTACTCAACTCAAGGTGTGCTTCTGGGGAACCTGCCATAGGGTAATAAGGATTGGTAAGTGTAGACTGAGTGATATAGACAATATGTTTTAGAGGGTTTCAGAGATGAGTGCTACCACTGCCAACTGTGGTGACTAGGAAAGTCTTCCGAATATAGCAGAAACTGTGGGTTTCATAGATAATTACCTATTCAATAAATAGTACTGAAATGACTACAGTGTTTCAATTAATAGTGGGGCAATGGAGGGACTTACAGGCCAGTGGTTCTCAAACTGTGATCTCTGGATCAGTAGCATCAGCATCACCAGGGAATTTGTTAAAAATGCAAATTCTCAGGCCCCACCCCAGACAGAATATTTCAGAAACTCTGGGGCTGAGGCCCAATAGTCCGTGTTTTCACCATCCCTTGCACGTTCATTTTACCAGGTAAAGATACAGTTTCAACCCTTGCTCTGCTGATTCTTAACCGTGAGCTCCGGCAACTTAATTACTTCTCTGATGTTTAATTTCCTCCTATGAGAGGTAGGGGTGGTGACTTTTGGGGGCCAAATAAGTGTTATTTTCTGTCTTTGTTTCTCTCCATGTTGCTTTTCTTTCCTCCTATTTTCCTTCTCTCTTTCTCTTCTTCTCTACCTTTTCTTCTCCCCCTCCCTTCCTTCCTTTCTTCACTTCCTTCCTACCTGCCCGCCTGATGCTTTTAACCTGGTTACGAAAGATGGGTTGAATTTTCCTAGATGGAGAAAGATGACTAACCATCCCAGGCAGCAGGAACAGCTTTCAAAAGCACACCTGAGTCACAGTGAGAGGACCATTTGGCTCTAAGAAAATCATGGATGGAAGGATAGGAGTGGCAGGTTGTGATGAGGATGCCAAGCTGTGGTTATAACTATATTCTAAAGGCAATGGTGAGACATGTGATATGGAAGACTGGGAGTAACATGGTGAAAAGCATGGTTTGGACAGATTTATGTGACACTAATCTGCCTCCGTTGGAGAAAGATGAAGATTTCAGGCTGGGAATTCAGTCAGTACAGACTTATAAATTAATCCAGACAAGAGCCTAAATCAAGGTACTGGTATTCTAACTATGAAGGAGAAGTAGAAAAGAATCAGACCTATTGAGAGGGGCAAATCTACTCAGCTAGAGGTTAAAGTGGAAGACAGAAAGTGGTTAAAAATGGCTTTGATATTCTAAGTCTGACAGAGTGGAAATACCACTGTCAGCAAAAAGGAGCCAATGGGAGGAGATGTTGCTGAAAGAGACACATGTAGTTTGAGGTGTGGTGGGATTTATGGTTTACCATAGTCATCCTTCTAGACATCAAGGATAGCACTGTTCAAAAAAATTCAAAAATGCAAATTTCAGTAAACCTCCCTGGGAGGACAGCTGGATGGGCAAGCTGAAATACAATTTATGCTTATATATTTAAGACAAACTTCAGTCTCTGCTAACGTGTATAACTATATAGCAATCAATACATTAGTTTTAGGAGAGATTCTTGTTTGGACAGCAATATAAAAATGTCTTTAAGCATGGATGGATTATAAATGTGGCACACTGTGCTTGTATGTGATTTTTTTGCATCTGCAAAATGTGCTAAGTTTCTTGCAGCCACACCACTCCATGAAGTTGCTTTTGTGTAGTTCAAGGCATCACCCCCAGCCAGGCAGGATGCACCAAGAGCTAAGTTGGTTTGAAAACTCAGGAGTTCCCCAGGTGAAATCCGAAACACAGAGAGCAAGGAAAGATGGAAGAAAGAGGCAGACCACTCCAGTTTGGTAGGTGACAGGTTTAATAAGCACAGGAACTTACATACGAAGCTTGTCTTGGGTGGCTATAAGACCGGTAGATCTCCATACCCACCCACCAGAATCTTAAAAGTTCATACAGAGGCCTTAACTGGGTTTAGTCACGTATACTATCCAGATGGTCTCAACAACACTGTCCTCTCTCAATGCTACATCCTTGGAACAGCTCCCACTGTGGGAATGTGAGCAGAATGTACATTCCAAGGACAGGGGGTGGGGGTGGGGAGCCTCCCACTGCCCAGGTCCAGCTTTCTGGTCAACCAGCAGTCACGTCCTCTCAATGACCTCCTCCAACATAAGTTCACTCCTTTGTCAGTTCATTCTCTTCCTTTCAACTTCCCATCCATTGATCAAAAAAGATCCAGGATCCCCAGAGACTCACAAATATGTTCTGTATTTGGCCATTACATTGATCTTTCTTATTTAACACGTACTCAGAACCATTTTCTATTGACCGTAGTCTCCTCCTCAATGTCCAAGCTCCAATTATTTTGATTTCTTTTGCTGTGGTTTCATATATATTTTCATTAGCCATTCCAGAGTTTTACTAATAATGAGAAGGACTTTTAAATTTTTTGTTTGTTTTTTTATCATGGAAAAACATACTGATCAGTGGCCCCTTTCTGGTATTTTGTGAGGTTTTTTTCTGAGGATTTTTTTGGTATCCCTCTTCCAGTTGAATAGACACACTGGTGGGGAGGTATTCCACACTCAAAACAAATGGAAGGAATGTTGTATTAAAGATTTATTCCAAAAAAACTGTTTAAAAACAATCTGATCGATCCATATATCAGCAGAGCATAGTTCACTGCTGGCTCATTTGGTCAGAGACAGCCTTAGTAGACAGCAATCACCCCCTCTAGAGAGTTAGAAAAGTGGATTGCTTCAGGGTATTCCAGAAGGATATTTGCTCCAGGAGAAAAATGTGTTATAGAAATACCACAGCAGTGACTCTCAAACTTAAGCGTGTACCAGAATCACCTGGAGGGCTTGTTAAAACAAAAACTGCTGAGACCCACACCCAGAGTTTCTGCTTCAGTAGGTCAAGGGTGGATCCTGAGAATCTGCATTTCTAATAAGTCCCCAGGTGATGCTGATGCTGTTGGTCCAGTGACAACACTTTGAGAACGACTCCCTTAGAGAGAAGAATATCCTCCAGAAAGTTAGGTTAGTGTTAGGCAGGAACAAGAAACAAAAATTTTTCTTCCAATTTATTTCAATTTCAATTGTGCGCAGGTTAATTTTCACAAAACACCACTTTGTTCATACTTCTAATATGCTCAAAATTTTCACTCTTAATTTTCTTCTAAATAAAGTAATAATAATTAACCAGAAATTGAAAATCATTAGCAATGTCCCCAACCTTTCACCTATGTTCTTGACAAACTAGTCCACTTATTGGCCCTCAAAAAAGTTCCAAGCCTTTATGCCCTAACATTTGTTAATCCTATCTGTTCCCCCTGGAAAGAGTTCTTATTCTCACCATTGTTTTTGCCTTTCAAAGACCAACCCATTCTTGAAGACTCAACTAAATTTTCTCTCCCTTAAATTTTCACAAGGTGATAACTTCTTAACCCTGAACTCACTATATATTTGTTTGTACTTTGCTATTTTTATTTTGCAAAACCTTTCATTTCCACCTATTGTAGCTAGAAAAAAGATCTAAATACTTTTACAGCATTTATTTTACGGCAGCTTCTTTAATCTTCAGATCCACCTTATGAGAGAGATACTATTATTACAGCCATTTTACAGGCAATTTACTTCAGTATGGTTCATTCTATTTCTAAATTTAAGTTACATGACATCAAACATGTGATTTAAACACATTTGTGCTCCCTAAAATACCTGTCACAGTGCCTTGCAAATAATTATGTTTATTAATATAATTGCTGCATTCAAGATAGTCTTTGGGTTGCAATAAAGCAGTGATGGTAAAATATTCAAATACTTGAGCAGGTTAGTTCCACACGCTTCTCTGTGAACTACATTCTGATTGTTAGGAATGACTGGTTGATGCCAGGGTACAAAGACCTGGTTCTCTGTCCTCAGTTCAGGATAACTCTGAAGGGCCAATTCAGCCCAGAGCTCCCGTGGCATTGGCTGAGGCTTTTGTTGAGGCTGCATTGAAGTTCACCTTCTCCCTTTACCCAGTCCTGCTTCCTTTACTCTCTCGCAGGTCTTGATCTCAAGGGTTCTCCCAATAAAGTTCTTGCACACAAATTTCCATGTTTCCAGAGTCTGCTTCCTGAAGAACCCAACCTAAGACAAAAGGAGTATGGACTGACCACCATTTATTAACTTTATTTTACTTTTTTAGAGACAATACTTTAGAGTGGAAATTGTATATGTTTTGTAATCAGAGAGATTGGAGTTTATCAGGTATCATCTTGGGGAAACTACTGCTTAATCTCACTGAGCCTATATTCTCATCTCTAGAGTGAATTTACTAGGATTAAAGACAATCCACATAAAGCACCTATCGCAGAATTTGACAACATACAGGTGCTCAGGACATGGAGGCCTCTAAGTGAGTAAAGTTGAATCACTGGAAGGCTAAATATCTGGGGCACATCTTCTTAACTCCTCCCAGATGTGCTTTTTATTCATTATGTTGTAATGCTATGCCTTGATTTGTATTGAACCTTCCTACTTTAAAAAGCCACATGGATTCCAAGTTACTCAGTGCTCCAGGAGTAAGATTTTCCTCCAAGTTGGACAGTAGGGAAAATTTTTCCAGCGTGAGAGACTGGGATTTACAAATCTTCCTCAGACGATGACAATTATGTAACATCACCTGCCTCCTGCTTCTTGGTGGCTTTTTGGCAGAGAGCCTGGCTCTGTGTTCAGTCAGAGCAATGGAGCTGACCCACTCTGTTGACAGGTCTACTGTCCTCCCTTGACCCAATTTTCTCTTTTTATGATCTGATTTTATTGTTATGGCCCTGGCAGTTTATTATGAACTACTCTTTTAGAAAGTGTTAGGCTAAAGAAAAATTGATGTCCAAGATTCTGAATTCTTGAATTCTTTCCTTGGCCAAAACTTCCTGATCTCTAATCCTTCCCATAACTTCCCTTGTGCTGAATATGATCTTCATTTTTATGACCTCCAAATTCTCAATCTCCCCCAATAGTCACTGTCCATCACTCACCTTCACATTTCCTTTATAACCTTTGCAGTTTGAACTCTATCTTCGGGTGTCATACCATGAGTTGACCACCAACCCTAAACACTAGCTACCGTGTATTTAGTACTTGCTAGGTACCAGACATTTTATTAAGTGCTTTACAACAGGAATTTACAAAGTGTGGTCCTCCAGACCAGCAGCGTCACTATCACTGCGAAACTTATTAGAAACTCAAATTTCTGAGACTCATCCGAGATATTGTAAATATTGGTGGGTGGGGCCCACCAATCTGTGTTTTGACAAGTCCCCCAGGTGATTCTGATGAATACTCTCATTTGAAAACCACTGCTTTACCAATATTATCTTATTTTATTATAAAAGCCTAAGATTGAATGGTAAATAGTCTTATCCCAGTTTTACAGATAAGGAAACTAAGGCTCAGAGAGGTTAAGTAAGTGTGCAAGGTCTCACAAACTGCAGATGGCAGCATGGCAAACCAACCCCCGGTCTGGAGGATTTGAGAGTCCATCCTCTCATGTTCTACTTCATGAAATCCCTCACTTGTTTGATTCACATAATTTCTACTTTATTGATTACTGAACTCGGGTAAACCACACTGCACACTTTATATGTTTCTGTACTTATGTTTTTGAATGTTGCTGGGAGAGTAACAAAAATGCTGTCTTTATTATAATAAATGCATATTTTTTACTCCTGAGTCAGGTTTCTACCTGGTGGGATCACTTGGTGATCTTGTTTCCCATCTCTTGTGGATTCACTATTATATCTCTGTTAAAACTTTTCAACTATTCTCCACATTTCTCTAGTTCACAATGCTATTTCTTGTTGATCACAAGGTATCGGTAGAAGCCCTCATCTCTATTTTCCTGGAGATACAGGGGCAAGATAATGTGAGCCTTTCTCACTTCCCACAATTCCACTTTAGTGTCTCAATACATCTTCCTGTTTCTACTCCTTTGTTCTTACTTCTAAGGAACAGGTGACCCTTTTCTCTGCTAAGATTGATTACTTACACTGTTGGTTCACTAGTTCTGTTTCTTTTTTCAGATATTGCTCAATCAATTCTCCCTTTCTCTTACCTGGAACTTCTTTCCCACAATTTTGACCCCTTAACCCCATCAACAAAGTATGTTTGGACTTTCCCTTTGCTAAAGAGGAACAACCTTCCTCAATTCTGCTACCATCCCTTCCCCCAATCTCTCTTTCTCATCTTCAGTTCAGTGTCAAGTTTCTTTAAAGAATAATCTAACATTCTTCCATAAATTCCTTTGCCACTCATAATAGTAATACCTTTCTAGTGCAACAATTCTCTCAAATGTAATCAATTACCTCTTCTAAACCAGATCCTCCTCCAAAACAAAACCAAAAGCTTTCTTAATGTGTATTATGTCTCCCCTTTCATCTCTCTGTACTGTCTGTTACCAATGTGCTTCTCTGTAACAAAACTTTTTCTTGACTTGGTTTCCATGACATTGAAATGACAGAACCCAGTTAGCCATCTCTTCCCTTTTTTTGGTTGTGCGTTGCTGTCTCTTCTTTCTATAGAACTATTAGTTTATTCATCCGATGAACATTTTTAAAGCCTACTATGTGCCAAACACTAAGTTAGGTGTTGGGGCTACAACAGTGAACGTGATACACATGGTCCTATCCTCTCAGACCCTACAAGTTAGTGCAAAAAATATGAATGAGAAAACAGTACCTTATGTCACTTAATCCTCACAACTGCTTTATGCAGAGTGTGCTAGTATCCACATTTTACAGATGATGATACTGAGGAACAGGGAGGTCACACAGCTTCAAGCTTCTGTCCTAAGCCCTTTGTGTTTCTTTATCTATTCTATCTCACATTCTCCCAACAACTTAACTCCATATACATGCCCAGGGTTCTCAAACACAAGAGCAAACACAAACTCTAACCAAGAACCCATTCCCTCAGAGCAAGGCTTGAATTTCTGTGTAAACATCCCCACTTGCACATCTCCCTCAACCTCTGACTAAAAAATGTCCAAAAAGAACTCCTTATCTGATAGCCTTTCCCAAATAAACATAAAACCAACCAACTGTAAGTTCCTTCTTGACTTGTCAATTCTTAACGATATTGCCATTTTTCTAGTCCTACAGGCACAAAATCTTAGAAATATCTTGAACAAATTCCTCTCCTCCACATAACTGCTACATACTGTTAGTTATGCCTCAGCAAAGTCTCCTTTTAAACATCTTTATCTTTCATTTCCCACAAATGTTATCGCTGTTCCTATCTTCATGATCCCTTACCTATGGTTTCCATTGCCTCTTAACTGCTTTCTACAGCTCCATTATTTTCTGGTTCTAGGTCACCTATTAACCTGTTATATCAGACCAATTCTCTTGCTACATTTCTGATCACAGTGGTCCCCTGCTCAGCACTTCTGAAGTGAAGTCCCAACTGCTCAAGCCAGCAATCATAGCACCTGCCTATCTTTCAAGCCATTTCTTCTACCTTCTTCCATGCACTGTATGTTCTGGGAAAAAGGGTCCACTATTCCCCATACTTTTCTGCCTTTACTCTTTTACCTTAAATGGCCCTCCTTTTTACACCTGTCTGATGGAATCACATCACATTTTAAGATTGGTCTCAAATGGTCTCCTTTCCAGGAAGTCTCTCCAGACCTCACTGTTTTGTGAGCTCTCTATGATGATGCGTTGGGTGTTCTCTTCTGACACCATAGGCTGTCTAGGATGCTGTTTATTGGTATATATGTTGTCAAAGTGCTCTTCTAGAGCAGGAACTGTGTCAGATTCTCTTCACCTCCAGAAAAGCCTTTTGCCATAGTAAAGGCTTATTAACACTTGCTGAATTGAAATGGTGGGATGAGTGTTTAAATCAGATGAAAGCATGTAGAGAAAGGATCAAACAACGCTAAGATAGTCGTGCTAAGTCAAAACAAAACACATTTTTTTGTGCCTTGGCTGTATTTCTCTTTTTATTTCTTTGTTCTTGGCATTTGCTCTTCTTGATTTGCTTTATCTATTAGCTTGACAAGCCATTTAACTACTTGATGGTACACAGTGGAACGGCACTGCATATCTGTGAAAGTCAACAACTGGCTCAGAGGAGGAATAGACTGCCCCTTAGAGGATGTTATTTAGCATTTTCTTTCTAAATGACAATGTGTTTGTGGGGTGGTCAATGTTGATTGTTTCTCAGAGCTTTTCTTGAGAACATATGAAGTGGCAAATTACCAATTTATCTCTATGCTTTCATCAGCATTAGTATTTCTAATGATTTTATCAATAGTAATTATTAATGACAATAATGATATACTTGTATCTATAGGGCATTTTATCCATTTGCACTCTGTTCGTGTTTAAGGTTTCTTTGGCCTCCATAGCCTCCTAAATCTCCATGAAAAACAGTGCCTTACTGACTTATTTCAGATCGTCCTACAAATAGTGGCTGAGCTGATGTTAGAAAACAGGTTTATTTTGTTTGTTTGTGTTTTGCAACTCAAAAGGTGGTCCTTGGATCAGCAGCCTCTGTCACACCATTAGAAATGCAGAATCTCAGGCCCGGCTCCACAGCTACTGGATCAGAACCTAAACTTTAACAAGATCCCTAGGTGACTCCTGTGAGCAGCGAAGTTTGAGAAACACCCCTCTACATCCTAGAATAGGACAACAGAGGGTATGTTTTCATCCCCAGGGTATTGTAACTTGTGTGTGGGGGTAGGGCGGGGACAGAGAGCAGGCAAGGGAAGAGAACTCTCAGGAGGACCTAGGTCTCTCAAGAGGGGTGAGCACTCGGCATCATGTGGAGGTGGGACTTCCCTGTATATTTGCAATAGCTTCATCCGATGATCATTTTGTATCTGCACTCTGAGGTTAGAGGTTAACTTAAAAAAAAGAGAGAGGTAGGGGTGTGTGTGTGTGTGTGTGTGTGTGTGTGTGTGTGTGTGTGTGTAAGGGCGGGTGTGGGAGAGGAGGTTGTCAGGTAACTGTACCCAAACCAGGAGGATAAAGTACAAAAGGAAAGCCCCTCTCCTGAGCCTCCAGAAGCAGCTCAATCGAGCTCGTTTCCAGTATCTCTAGTTTCTGGATGCATTTCTCCTCCTCGCGTTTCCCCTTAACACCCACGATCCACTCACCCCATTAAAGCTAGTTGCTCGCCCGCCGGTGTCTCTTCCTTCTCAGCTCTCTCCCTCTTTCCCGGCACCCCCGGGCCGGCCCCTCCCTCCGCGCGGGCTTGCACCTCACCCTAGCCGGGTGCACCTGAGGCTGGCGCGGGCTCGGGACGCGTGCGGAGCTCCGCGGGCGCGGCGGAGGCAGAGGCACGCTGACTGCCACCTCCAGCCCGCGCTTGAGGGACAGCGCGCGCAGCGCTTCAGGGACCGTTCTCCACGATCGCCACTCACGCCTCGTGGCGACCACCGCTGCAGCTGCGGGCGGGCAGCCTTGCGCCCCCGGGTCGGGGACAGCCAACCCGGCGGCTGCTCCTCCCAGATGCCAGGGCCAGGGCGCCGGGCGGCCGCCAGCAGGAGGATGAAGGGCTCGGTGGGAGGAAGGAGAGAAAAGCTACAGGGGGCGCCGAAAGCTCAGCCCGGCCACGGTAAGTTGAGCTCAGAAGAGATGTCTCGGCTAGGGTGGCAGAGTTGGATGGGAGCCGGGCATGGCGCTGCGGTTGCGCCCCTGCCAGGTGCGAGACGCACAGAATGGGCATTTACAAGGTCCGGACCCAGGACCTCCCTCTCGCGTACCCCACACCGTCAGTCTGCGCCCCTGCCTCTTCTGCTCGGCACCGAGCAGAGATGTTATGTTGTGGGGGCCGGAGTGGAGAGAGCAGAGCTTGAAGGTCTCTGGACACTATGCGCTGTCGAGGACCAAGGGGCAGGGGAGGCAGTGACGGGGATGACAGGGTCAGCCTGGCTCTGGTCGGATTCGAGGGCTGGGCCACCGAGGATGGACGCCCTGCTGCCTGTCTCCTATTGGGTGTGTGTGGGGAGCGCTCCCTCCTCGGGAAACCTGTCGAAGTTGTTGGGATAAGCCAGCTTTGTGATTGTCTTTTCCTTTCTTTTTCTTCCTTTCTTCTTCTTCTTCTTCTTTTTTTTTTTTCTTTTTAAAATCTCTATTCGGGAGGCACACTATTTGAGGGCAGCACGAGAAGTTATTGAGTTATAGCAAACCTTCCAGGGGAATCATTTTGACATTTAGGGTGGGGTTGGGAAGCTAAGGGTAAACCAGTGCCCCTGAATGTGATCGCCTTCCTGGTCCGGGGTACCGAGTTGCAAGAGGGAGCGCAGAGTCTGTGTACCTTGTGACTTCTTGCATTTTGGGAAGAAGTTTTATTGTGGCTGTGAACTGGGGTCAGAGGAAACCTGCTGCCCCCACTGTGGTGTCACCCCTATGAAATGCCCAGTTCCCCTTACATTTCAGACTTCTCCGCATCAGGTGTTTCTGGAGGCTGTGTTGAAGTCTGCTTTAGTCTGAGCTGTGGCTAAAGTAAGGAGTGATGTGCTGTTCCTGGGTGTGTGAACATCTCCAGATTCTGGAAACTTGAAGTGACTTCGAAGACTACTCTGCATTCTGTAGGTGTCACTAAGGACCCTCTAGCTAGTGTTTTTCTATGACATTCCTGTGGTGCTTTCTGGGGATGCCATGGGGAAATTTCTCTCTTCTCTTGAGGCTACTTGCTAGTTGGTCTGTTAAATGTGCCTTTCACGTGTCCACTCAGTTCTGGTTCACCATGTTCCTTGAAATCGACTGGAAAGGTGTATCTCCCTCTCGGTTTTCGTGCCTCCCTTGCCCTGTACTGGGTAATTCAGTTACTATACTCTGGTCTCCAGGCATGAAAGGCAAATATGGGTCATTTCAGATTATGTAGATTGGTGCAGCGCAGCGTGTCCGGAGTTTGCTGTGGTTTCTTCACATCCTTCCAGATGCTCCTCAGAAATTGACTTGAGCACTCTATTCATGGCGCTAAAATACAGTCTGGGGGGGTGGGCAAACATCTTGAGTTAATGTGTTATCTTAGAGTTAAGTAAATGAAGTGTTAGAAGCTCTCTGTGTTAGGAGAAAGAGACCTAAGCCAAAATTTAGGACTTTGGGACTATTTTTTGCTCTATGACAAAGTGGCTGAAGGACGTTTGGGGTCATTTAATAATGATAATAATAACAACAACAAAACAACATCATCTAACATTTGTTTCCCACTCACTGCACATAAAGCAGTGTGTTAAGGGCTTTACAGCCCTATAAATGCATGACAACCCCAAGAAAGAAGCATCTTTATGATCTCCATTTTGTGGATAAGGAAAGGGAGCATTAGAGATGTTAAATTTGAACAAGTTCCAGAGTTGGTCTTTTGGAACCCAAGATTGCTGGACTCCAAAGTTGGTTTTATTAACCACCACACACCCTCTTTGAGCCTCCTTGGAAAAGTGGAAGGATGACCTCTCTAAGTTCTAAATCCCATGAAAAATTAGTATGGTGATGACAATATCATAGATTGATTCATCCACAAACTGTTTCAAATGTTAAATGTAACGGAAATGTGGACCTTGAGACTTGAAATCGAATTGTGTGGCATTTATGTAATTCAGCCTGCCAGCCCTGTAGAGGGCTAAATGCCGAGGTCTTGGTGTTCCCCTTTAAGTCATTTTTCCTCAAGCCCCTTTATTGTAAATCAATAGTACTATATTATAGCCCTTCTCTTAACAATGTGTGATTTATGACATCAAATATACCTGGTGCTAACATCACATTTGTATGACTCTATCGAGTTAGCCTGAAGTCTACCTGGACCCTCTCATATTTCAGCCAGCTTGTAATTAATGTTCAGATCCTAATAGGATGTTGAATTTCTATTAAGAGATAGTAGCAGCTTGTTTTAAAATTTCCTTTATATTTTGAACAGTATTTTCAAAATAATTACACTCCCTGCCGTGATTTGCTATTTACTAGGTGCATCAAAAGTTTAATAATGAAAAATGTTTGCTATTCAACCAAACATAGGGTTTTATCTACAATAACAACTCTGGCTAAAAGATTCACATCTAATTTAGGGCTTATTTTATCTGAAATTTAATTAAGATGTTGCATTGCTTATTGCAAAGTATGTGCAGGTAGCGGAGTACACATCTTCCATTATTTTCTTGTAATCTCCAACTTTATGAATTTATTACTCATGAGTTTCTTCAGATAAGTTATGTTAGTGCTGGTCTGAAGATTTTGAGCTTTAAAAATTAAGAGCAAGAACAACAAATAAGATGCATTTATCATATTTCTTTACAAGCTGTAATTATGCTTGTTTTGAGAATAGTGATATATTTTATGTCACAGATCTGATTTGCCTGCACATGAATGGAATTATCAAATAAAAGCATATAAATCCGTTGGGACAGTAATGATATTGATATCCCACATGTGGGAGCAGCTTTGGGAAATAGAGAATTTTTGAGAACTTAAAGATATTTTACTGTGTTTCGTTACACTTGAATAGTATATTATTGTTTTTCAAATAAAACCACATTTCCCTGTCCAATTAAACTAATGGTTATTACTGTGAATTTTCTCTTTAGAGTTAAATTGTGTTTTCTAGTGGTAAGTTAACATTGCACGAAGTATAAATTTCTATCTTTTCTTTTGGTATAATTGAAGTCTTGAAAACAACCTCTTTTGCCTACTGGAAACAATACATTTCTGAGCAGTTTTAGCAGAAGTATAAAAATAGTGTAGGAATAACTTGCCTAGAGGTTTTGTTTATGTATTAGAAGTAGGTAATGAGGTTATTATAGTGGCTAAAACATTTAACCTTAGTAGTAAAGTATTGAAACTAATCATGAACTTGAATTGTTGAGTTGCAAAATATTTTATGACAATGAGAGTCTTGTAAATGGGTTAACCTTATAATCACATGAACATATGTTCTACCGTGTTTTACAAATTTTTAAGTTCCATATTTGCACAATAGTACTAATAGTTTATTTGATATTATTTGCTGATTTAAACAACCAGACCAGATCTCTGAAAAGTGATTTAAACTCTATAAACAGTTGAGTCACATTGATATCACAGATTGAAGAAACTAATATTGGGGAAGGATTTGTAATTTTGAATGTTTCAAGGGCTTAGAACTCAAGGTGGATGACACTTCTTAGTTTTTTGACAAGGGCTCTACAGTGAGAGTTTGAATAAAATAAAGCCTATGTGTAGAAAATCAAGCAAGCACTTACATAGCCTCTTAAGAAACCTAGATCAGCTCAAAAAGAGGCCAGGCCTAAAATTCATTAGGTAATTAATCTTTTGAACAAGTGGATAACACATTGGAGATTATTTTTAAAATTCCAGTACATTAAAAGTGTATTAATTTATATCTTCTAGGCCTTGCTAAAATTAGCAATAACTCCTCCTTCTGGAATAACCCAGACTTAACTTTAAAAAAAATTGCAATGAGAGAAAACTTTAAGAATATGAAGAGACAGAGATAAATCAAATTCCTTCATAAAGTCTTTATCCCATTTTAATGTGATTTTAATCATATCCAGATAATTCTATACCACTTTTAATATTTTTCCCAGATTGAGGATGGGTTTCAAAGAATATCTTATTCCTAACCTACTGATGAACCAGTAGAGAATATTAGAACACAGTTCTAGAATGGGATAGGGACCTCTAGACCATTTAATGACTTTATTACTTTGCCTATAGTGTCATCCAACCATACGTTTAATTTATTGCTTTATTTGGAACACAAAGGAGTAGTTCTTCATGATCTATTTGTGGAATTATATCTCCCTAAACAGGCAAGCATGCAGCATTCCTAAAAGGGTCTTTTAAATGAGAGATTTGCAGTAGAGGAGAGTTCTTCCTTTTCTTCCATGTAATTACGTAGCCCATCTCCCAGCAAACAGTACTGATCTTGGCATGTCTTGATTACCTATTAGACCTGTCTGTCTCCCTGAGAAGAAAAAATATTATTACAGTGCAGTGTTAGGCAGGTCCATTCGAGGATGATCTTCTAATGTGTTCTGTTTTATATCTAAAGAGTTATTCACTGCTATTTTTAGAAGGTATCATTAAAAATTATCAGAGACTTCTTTCTCTTTTGTCAGTCTCTCATCTACCCTTAACTGAAATGAAAGAAAAATCAATGAAATGTTTCTATAGTATCTTTACCTTACTTATACTTAAACAGAGGAATACACATGAAACTCCAGAAAGACATCCTGAAAAATCTAGATTTTAAAACTGCATTTTGTAGAAAACAACTTCTAGGAGTTAGTGTACCAAATCTATCCAGATCACCTAGAATTTAAAGAATAGAAGTTGCGGGTACTGGATAGAGTTCTCAGGTGATTACAAATTTTACATTCATAGTAAAATTTGCCATTAAACTCACAGAAACAAAATAGCCATTTAACGTGGTGTGACGTTTAAGAGTTGAACTCAAGAACTAGAATGCCTGGCTTTGCCTCCTTTCTCTGTTCCTTACAAGCTGTGAGTATTTGGTCAACTTATTGTACATCTCTTTGCCTCAGTGTCCTCCTCTATAACATGGTGATAATAAATGACTCATAAGTTGACTGAAGACTTAATCAGATGATACATGTGAAGTGCTTCAGAGAGCATCTGTTACAAAGTGACAATACCATAGATGTTAGCTATTTTTAATCATCATCATGGGTTAATTTCCTGTGGCTACTGAAACAAATTACCACAGACTTGATGGCTTAAAACAGGAATGTATTCTCTCAGTTCTGGAGGTCAGAAGTCTGGAATCAGTACCCCTGGGCTGAAATCAAGGTGTCCGCCAGCCTGTGCTCCCTCAGGAGGCTCTGGGGAGAATCTGTACCTGGCTGGCTTCTGGCAGCTTCTGGTGGCTGTTGGCATTGCTTGGTTTGTGGTCGCCTCACTCCAATCTCAGCCTTTGTCTGCCGGTTGCCTTCTCCTGTGTGTCTACTCTCCCTCAGCTTTTCTCTCCTAAGGATATTTGTGATTGTGTTTAGGGCCTACCCTGATAATCCCAGATAATCTCTCATCTTAAAATCCTTTATTTAATCACATCTGCAAAGACTCTTTTCATGGATTTACAGGTTTCAGGGATTAGGATCTGATGTATCGGGTATGTGTGCACACATTATTTTGCCCACTACAATCCTCCTCCTCATATTTTATACTGTGTTAGATGTATGAAAAGATAGCAGAACCAACATAACTAAATTGTGGAAAATGCAGAAAGGACCAGAAATTGCATATATTTTTAAAGTACATTGTCTTACTTTACATTCAAATTTTGACTAGATTTTGGATCAAAGACTTCGGGGCAATTAATTATTTTCATTCACTTCACTTTAACATAATGCAGTCAATAAATATTTGATGAGTGATTTCTATGTGTTTATAGAGCACTAGTGCTGGGAATGTCAACGTTGACAGGAAAAGCAAGACCCTGAACTTTTGGAGTGTTTAGTGTATAAATAATAGCACTATTCTAGACAACTACTACCTTTTAACAAGTACTTTTATTGAGTATAGTTGACTCTTTAAGTTTAACTTCAAAATTTTAGGAGCAAAGGATTACTATTAAACTTGCTTTAGAGAAAAGGAATTGAGCCAAGGAATATATATGCACACAGCTAGGAAGAGACAATTTTTGAACTCTGTTCCTTCTGGTTGCACTATACATGCTTTGAAATAAAATGAAGAATCGGGCAAATTTAACAAAATAAATAAAAATAAATTTTTAGAAAGATAAACAGGATTTCATCACCACATAATGGTAATTAGAAATATCAACTAATGAGGTGTTCTGGTTAATTGGACTTTTGGTTTAACTGAAAAGTTAAGAACCGTTTTTTGGAATTCTTGTTTATTTTTTACATTTTTTTTAAAAAGGCGTTAGTTGATTTTCTGACCTTAGTGAATAGACACTAATTATTTATTCTTTACCTTTTTTGAACTTTTTAATGGTGGTAAAATATACACAACATGAAATTTACCATCTTAACCATTTTTAAGTGTACAGTTCAGTGGTTTCAAGTACATTCATATAGTTGTGGAGCCATCACCATTCATCTCCAGAACTCTTTTCTACTTGCAAAGCTAAAACTCTACGTCCATTAAACAATAACCCCCTACTCCCCTTTCCCGCAACCCTTGGCAACCACCATTCTACTTTCTCTCTCTGATTTTAACAACTCTAAGAACCTCATATAAGTGAAATCATTCAATATCTGTCTTTGTGTGAATGGTTTATTTCACTTAGCATAATATCCCCAAGTTTCATCCATGTCATGGCATATGTCAGAATTTCCTTCCTTTTAAGGAAAGAAATATTCCATTGTATGTATGTCATACATTTTGTTTATCTCTTCATCCATCAATGGACACTTACTTGGGTTGCTTTCACATGTTACCTAACGTGAGTAATGCTGCTATGAACATGGGTGTGCAAACATCTCCTCGAGACTGCTTTCAATTCTTTTGGAATATACCCGAAAGTGGAATTGCTGGATCTTATGGTCATTCTGGTTTTAATTTTTTGAGGAGCCACCATAATGTTTTACTCAGTGGCTGTACTATTTTACATTCCCACGAACAGTACACAAGGGTTCCAATTTCTCCAGCTAACACCAACACTCATTTTCTGTTTTTTGTTTTTTATTTTTGTTGTTGTTGTTGTTTTATAGTAACCATCCTAATGGGTGTGAGGTGGTATCTCACCATAGTTTAGATTTGCATTTCCCTAATGATTAATGTATTGAACATCTTTTCATGTGCTCCCTGATCATTTGTATATCTTCTTTGGAGAAATGTCTGTTCAAGTCCTTTGCCCATTTTTGAATTGGGTTGTTTGGTTTTTTTGTTTGTTGAGCTTTAGGAATTCTCTATATAATCTGGATCTTAATCCCTTATTAGGTATGTGATTTGGAAATATTTTCTTCCATTCTACGGGTTGCCTTGTTACTCTGTTAATAGCATCTTTTGATGAACAACTTTTTTAAATTTTCAGAAAGCCCAATTTGTCTACTTTTTTGTTATGTTGTCTGTGCCTTCGGTCTTATATCTAAGGAATCAGTGCCTATTCTCTACCTTTTTCGGTAATGGGTTTAAGATGTTTTAAAAACAATGTAAAATATCTCTAAATTAAATTTAAAAAATAAGAGACTAGAATGAGAATGAATAAACTACAATTACAAAAATCAGAAAGCCCCCAAAGCATGATTCCATTTACATAAAGTGCAAAATTAAACAAAGCTAACTTACAAACACATCATAGTTATTGGTTATTGGGGGCAAGGTGATGAAAATATTGTTTCCTGATCTGGGTGTTAATTACATAATTCTGTTCACTTGTAAAAATTCATCAAGTTGTACATAGGATTTATGCACTTCTTTGTACTTAAATTATACTTCAAAAAAGTTACAAAACAGTTAATCATTAATAAACACATGACAAAGAGGAATTTCCTTAAGAGTAGGAAAGATAAATGAAGAAGTAGTCCAAGCTATGTTCTTAGGGAGTTTCATCAGAGGACTTGGTCCATAAATTTGGCCATAAGTTTTTAAACAACCATCAGACCCAAAGAAGTAGATATCATCAGAAGTCTATTGTTCAAGGAAAAAAGACTGTTCCTAATACTAGGACTGGAGAGAATTTATCCCATGAGTCTTCATCAAGAGGGAACTGAATGGTTCAATGAGCAACCTCCTTGTTAATGTAGCAGAGACTTTCATTGGAATCTTTCTTACAAAGTAAAGGGCCATTTAGTTACTGGGATGCTTTCTGGTCTGGCTTAACTTCAAACATTTCAAAGTTTCTAGAAGGATTGGAGGGCTATCTACCTCTTAGACAATGCTTTATAAATTTTCCTCCCTCTAATGACAATTTTGGCCATGGTTGTATGGCAGTGAGTTTGAGTCCACTTACTTTGACAAATTCTGAGTGCTGATATTCTTTGTGATGAGTTGAAAGTTGGAGTCAGCTTGACTCTTTGGGGAATCTGAGAAAATGGATACTTTCCAGGAATGGGAGGGATATCTCTGAGGTAGGAGCAGCAGGCAAGGTCCATATTTGCCTTAAGAATAAGTAGAGTACAGTGAACTGAGTTGGAGTTCCCTTGATAATTCAGTTCTTCACAGGTCTCCCTGAGCATCTATAATCTAGATAATAATAGATATAATCCCATAAATAATAAATGCATTATGGCAGGGACTATGTTTTATCAACCTTTCTACCTCCTGCAACTCTTATCAGTGTCTTAAACAAAGTAGGTGTCCCAAAACATTTATCTAATGAATAAATAATTAAATTCTCCTTTGTGGTAGACATAGAATTTGTAGAAAATTGAGCTAAATAATGACCAGAATCTGAAAATTGTCTTAGAAACAGCATAATAATCTATCAGATTTTGATATACGTTCTCATTTGCTCTCTCCTGAATAAAGTAGACACAGCTCAATTACTGGTTGATTGATGGCTTTTAGTAGGTTGAGTAAAGTTATTTGGTACCTCATAAAGAAGGGTTTAACCTTAGGAAATTGCTTGCAAAATACCATTTTTCAGTTTCTATGAACTTTGGTGAGCACTTCATATTTGTAAAAATTCCTTACTAATTAGTGGCATAATTCTTATTTATTAATCATAAATTATGTCTGATGACAATGTATCCTTCTTTGACTCTTAATAAATAAAAAACCAGAACAAGTTAACCTGAAGAGATGATACTGGGAAAATAAAAAATGTTTTCTCTTTTTAAATCATAAATTAGAACATGTCTTAATTTAATTTTCAAAAGTTGAAAAGGAACCACTCAGAACTCTGAGGAAGTCAGAAGAATCTCTTTCTTAAAAGATTGCTTTAACAAGAGTAAAAATTTCCTGATTTAGGATTTCTTAGCATGCATAAGACAATTTGAGAAAAACAAGATAATATTCAGTGTAGAAAAGGCAACCATTACAAATGATGAGATTCACATTTCTATGTCCATTTAGAGCAAAACTGTTTTTATCTTTTCCTACTAATGCACATACTAAAATCTTATATTGAAATAGTATTTCACAGGTTAGAAAAATGACGTCTGCAATTTCTCATCTGTTTCTTCCCACAAATTATGTGACTAGGTGTTACCATTAGCCGCATTTACATTTTTTATTTTTAAGATAAAGGAACAAAGCTAAGAAAGGTCAACTGATTTAGCATGGCCAAGTAACTTGTAGGTGGTAAAGTTGGATCATGAACTAACCATGTCTGACTCAAAGCCTAATGTTCTCTGTGCTGCTTTGAATAGTTTCCTTTTCTTTCTGCATGCACAGGGAAATAGCTTCTGTTAAGTCTGTCGTACATTGGAATGATTTACAGAGGGACAATGATGATAGTATATGAATGGAATAGAGATGAGAACAATCAATAAATGACAGTATTAAGGGAACACTAATGAAACTTTAATTTGAAAATTGCTCCAAAATGTACTCTAAGATAGATTTTATAACCATACTCAGATTTGATGTGAAGATAAACTAATTTTATGCAAATGCTAAAGTGACTTGAACAGTTATTTTATATACCTTGATGTGGTCCTTAAGGAAAATTGTCAGGACCATTAATAAGTTTCTAAACTGATTAGGCTAATTTGGTACTCCAAAAGGCGTCTTCCTATAAATTAATGCTGCCTATTACATTCTGATTAGAGCAAATTGCTTGCTTTCCATGCCCAAGTTTGAAAGTTTCCAGTCTCTGCATTTTCATGCTTTCCCAGTTGCTGGCTTTCCATTTTGTCGTGCCACATCAGAACAATGAATCATCTTGTCCATTAGCTGAGTTTGGAAATTCTGTGTTATTCAATGAATTCTTTTTACCTCATCTCTTTGATTATTTGAAACCTGGCAACTTAACTACTTTCCCGAATGTGTTTGTGATGCAATGTCAACTAGTTTTCTCTTGAGCAGTAAAAGGCTGCAATGTTTTTTTCATCCGTATAAATCAAATGGAATATTTTAATAATCGACATTTTGTATTTCAGAATAATAAAAGGTTTAAGGTAATAATAGCTAGTGATCTCTAGAGGGGCAGCATAATCAAATAATAGTAGAAGGCTCTCAATTTTTATAACCTGAAGGAAACAGAACCATGCCAACTGAGTGATCACCCTGATTATCAGACCCTCATAGGAATACACAATTATTCATTTCTATTTCATGAATTTCCACTAGAGGAGAATCAAAACATTAAAGTTGAAGTGTTGTTTCTTTGTTTCTTATAGTTAACGCATAAGGTGAACAGAGGGACACAGTGAGACAACGTATGCCAACACAATGTGCCTTTCATGCACCCTACAGTGAACCGGGCATACAAGGGCATTAATATTTGTTCTATTCTGAAAGAATTTTTAAGATTTCATGTCATTGCTTTGTCATTAAGATAAACAACAATGAATCTTGGAAGTGTGCTCTTACTGAGGTGTCAATAAATAGAGTCTAATAAATGGTGCTGGTAATAAATTACTGAAATTTGGTTGATTGTCATAATGTGTATAGAGAACATAGTGAAGTAAGTCCTTTAGGATACTGCCAAGCTTTGTGCAAAACTTACTGTCTGGAACTAGAATTGTGGTTCTGATTCCTTGAATATGGCTGTGTGTGTATGGGCGTGTACCGTGTGTCTGCTAACTAAAGTAGTTTGGAAGTCATTAAGAGGTCAGTTTGAGGATGGCTTGGCATACTTTTGTGGAAAATCATAAAAGTAGCTTTGTCTAAAAGAATAAAATCACCAGGCACATGTTTTAAAGAAAGAAATCATGCTCTTTCAATAGTCTAGCAAAGGTTTATTTAACTCTTGTTTTATTAGTTCCTGAAATTTTTAAGAAAATGAAGCAAGTTGCAAGGGTTCAATTGTGAATACTTTCCAAGATAACATTGGAAATGTCCCCAAAGAGGATGCTGTTAAAGCTAGTTGGGTGGCCGTGACTTTAACAATTACGGTAATCCCAGCCTCAGTTGTGTCATGTTCTTTGCAGCTCTTCTTTCGCCTTCCATTCAAGTAAAAAAATTGGTAAAACAATTTTGAGAACTTAACTCTATGTTAAAAATATCTTTTTATTGAACATTATGCTGCCTTTAATGCACAGCTCTAATTCTCTCCTGTAACCTACGTAAACAATGTCATATGGCCGAGCAACATAGTATGCATTCATTTGTTTATATATGATTCACAAGTAGTTTCGTTAACAATGAGAGATTTCCTGTCTCTGTGGGGCATCATTTCCTATCATTGCTACTGGCGTTCCCCTTATCATCTCAAAATGAGTTCATCATTTCACCCCTAAATTCAGCTCCATTTCTTGACTTGAGTCTTTCAGCACCAACACTATTTTCTCAGAGTTTAACTATTTCTGCACATTTAAACAGCAGATACCAATCTTGCCCTACAGTGACTCACAATGATCGCCTCGTTATCACCATACATTAATAGGGAACCTTAAAAGGTCTTAAAGTTAATATCATTACATTTCTTTTTCAGATCTCACTGTTGCTGAGATGAGCACAACATTGCATCAATATGCCCAAGGTAGAGCATCTGCAAATATTCATGGAACATTTAGCTTCATTTTCGAGCAAAACGCAAAAGCTCTCTGTTTCATTTTCCTTCTTTTAAAAAGCTAATACCAGCTGACTCTTAAGGAGTCTTTCTACAAAAGACAGAAAAATCTCTTGGAAGTTGTATAATAATATTTCTGTATATATTTTAAGCTAGTTAAATTAATTCCAGCCTCCTTCTAGCGTTACCCAATGATAGTAGATTGAAAACAGCCACTGAGAGAAGTCGTTCCACATTACATTTTTATTTTGTTCCCAATAATTAAGTCAGAATGGTCACCTATAGCTTTAGATTTTTTTTGGACAGGGAGGAAAAGCATCACATATTTTGATGGATGTAAGAAAGGGGTCATCTGCTTGCGTTTCCTGGATTCTGGGCCTGGGTGTTCTGGGCCAGATAGTTTGCAGGGTTATGATATTGAGTCCCAAAATCATATAGATGGTTCTAATAACTGTGGAGATGAGGGTTTGCTTTTGCCATTTAAAATTTCAGCTCCAACCGGACATCCATTTTCAGTGCTTCCAAGTTATTCTTCTAATCCCTGGTAGCTGCCTTCCTTTAAAGGCCATTCTAAACTTTGTCCTGCATTTCAAGTCCTTTGTCCAAAGCCTGCTCTTATATTCAGAATATTATCTGGTTCTGCTTCTCAGATGAAATAAAGACCATTAGACAGGCATATCTTCATATTTTCTTTCTTTCATTACCAGTCACAGCTTTATTTATAACCATCCTGATTCACATCTCTATCTCAAAAAGATTGCTCTCCCAATGCCCACTTACCTATTTTATGATCCCACTTCCTCCTGATGCCTCCTAAACATTTCATCAATTACTCATCTTGTCTCTTAAAACTTCACTGTCTCCTTCCATCTGCTCTCCCTCCAGATCTGCTGTACTGTCCTTTCTGAATAGAGTAACTTCCTTTGTCTGCTGTCCTAAATCTCTCTTTGGAATCATTGTCAAACTTTTGGAAAGGGCAGTCTCCATGCTTTTCCATCATTTCCTCACCTCAATTTGTCATACTTTAGAGACACTTTTCAATGATTACACGTGAACTTTATGTCAAATCCAAAGGTCTCCTTTCAATATTACTTCTTCTTGAACATGCTGAAACATTTAACACTTGTCCACTGTCCTTGCTTTTCATTCAACAAATACTTACTGAGTGCCCACTACTGCAAAAGGCACAAATCCTGGGCAAGATTCAACATTTTCTTTCCAGGAACTCAAGGTTAACTGGGAAAGGAGGAAATAAACAATTTAAAATAGAGCATATCAAATGCTTGTAGTGATTAGATCTGTTTACTAACACGTCTTATTTTCCTCTTTCTGATCACCTGGAAGGATTGCGATTCTCCTGCCCCCTGAAGTAAGGTTATGACATGTTATTCGCTGTGGCCAAGAAAATGTGAATGGAAGTGATGTGTCACTTTCTAGCAGAAGACTTTAAAAGCTGGTGTGTGGTTTGTCAGGATCCTTTCCACTGTCACAGAGACCGATAGTGTTTCAGATGGTGGAGGCTTCGATAGCTTGTGACCCTGCGTGGGGCTAAGTTGAAACAGAAGACATGCTGACCTGCAATGAACATGTTATGTGAGCAAGAATTAAGTCTTTGTTCTTTTAAGTCACTAAGATTTTAGCATTTTGTTACTGCAGCATAACCTAGCATATCCTAACTGATTCAGAGCTTTATAGAAATGTAAATAAAGTACTGTGAAAATATAACCCTGCACTTTCAAGCATTTGTATTTGCACTTAAGAGCTTCCTACTAGACTTTTTAAACTGGATGTTCCAAAGTCACCTTAAACTCACCATATTAAAAAGAAAATTTCTTAAAAATGTGAAAGTAATTGCTAGCCAATAAGTGATTGAATTTAGCTGTCTTATATCAAACTAAAAGGTAGTAGAGGGTCTGTGAGAAAATCATTTCACAACCAACCGTATACTTTTCTTAATGTACTTGTTATCTGCAATTTAGGGCTACACTGGCGTTTATATTTCCTTCTCTACAAACTTCTTGAAACTTAAAAACATTTCAAGTTCACTTAGAGATTTGGGGATAATGATATGCTTTGGTCTATTTTTCTTCCTATCTGAAAGTTTCATTGTGTTAAGACTGGAAAAGTACTATGTAATTATGTGTGTGAACTTCTTGATAATCTCAGTGATGGAATTTTCTTTTTATGTGCTAATGCTTATTCCTGCACTTTCCACATAATTAACATGCTCACAATAATATAGGTCCTATTATTACTTGCTATCTCATTTCCCACACATACTGGAGAGAGGGCATTGTCTGGATAGGAAATGTTTTGCTCTCTTAATGGTAGACTCTGGTTTCGTTACCACTCTAACCTCTCCTCCTTGATATTTTATATCATCTTTTCCTCTCCGTTAAATATTTCACCAAAGACTTACTTTGTAATATGTCCAATTATGTATAATTGAGGATAACTTTGTATGAACTAAACTCAGAAATATCCCTGTGGAATGGCCTTATTTTTGATTTATGCTCATATATATATATCATTTATTTCTCTATCTCCATCTCTTAAGAAGTTAAACCATAACAATCCCCACTCTATCTATCTAATCTAATTTTGATACTTTCAACCATATCTTTACATTTCCTTGAAATATTAGCTTAAGGATAATCAGTTGGGAAACAGAATTCTAGCTGGAAGGCCTGCTAGAATCTCACAAAGACAGGAGTTTCTGTGGCCATGAGGAAAGGACACTTTTAAAACTGGATGTTCCAAAGTTACCTTAAACTCACCATATTAAAAAGAAAATTTCTTAAAAATGTGAAAGTAATTGCTAGCCAATAAGTGATTGAATTTAGCTGTCTTGGCCTCTTTTCTCTTTGCCTCCTCTCCTCACTTCTTTTAGGCCTGCCCTCTCTGTCTGCTGTCCCACATCCAAATACCCCATGTAAAACTCTTTCTTTAAGAAGTAAAGATGATACTAAAAGAAAAATCACACAAATTGCTCAATACAACAGTATATGTAAAATTTTACATTCCATATGCACCAAAATGTACCTCCTGTGCAGTTTGCCGTTTCATGTGTGGAACATTTTACAAAGGCTCGATAATAAAGCAAAACAGCGTATCTGTGATGTATAAACATGGATGCTTTGGTTATATAGTATTTGCATTGTTTGGTCTCTTGATTTCTACCTCCAGCTCATCATTGGAACCCAAAGTAGTTAAATCTCAAGCTACTTAAAACATGCACATGTGGTCACACAGGCATATATATATATGAATTGAGAGTTTTTGTTATTCCACATATGTTTTTTACATGTTTGTTCTTTGGAAAGAAGTCAGAAGTATTTGCAACCTATATGCAGAAAAGAGAACTACTACTTAAAGGATAACATAAGGAATTGACTGAGTGCCTTTTGTAATATAGTTTTCTACATTACAAATTTCCACATTGCCTCATATTTGATTATGATATTCTTGTGGGTTTTAAAAAATTTTTCTTGGAAATTTCCTTTTTCTTTTTTTTTTTTTTTTTAGTAGAGGATCTTTACCTTCATCAACTTGCTAACATTACCCAGCTTCTTTTTAGTTTCTTGGAATCCATTCAAGTTTCTTTCTTCAAGTTTTCGTGAAGTTCACTGACTTCTTGGTCTCAGTACTTTCAAGGCCTCTTAAACAGCTGCCGCTCTGAGACTTTTATTTCAATTTTGTACACTCCTATTTTCTACTATGCCTTATATCCCATATCATCATTTTCCTGGATCTTACTGCCATTTTACTGGCATACATAACAAGTAACTATGTTAGACAGGATGTGTGTGCTGTAAAATATAGTATCTGAGTCTTTGCAAAAGACTTGACAACATCTATCGAGAGCTTTAAAAATATATACGTCATTTGATATAACAAATAAACACGTGGGAATTTCTTCTAAAATGCATTTATTTACTGAAAATATTACAATACCTATAAAGACAATGATACATCCATAGTTGCAACTTTTTTGCAAGATAATAGAGACTGTAAAGGACCTCAAAATACATTGTAGTAACATGATGGGATATGTGAGGTAGCCAAAATGCATCTACTGACATTGAATCACACTTACCATAATGTAAGTAAACAAAAGGGATCACAATCAATGCAGGTTCTAATTTCTATTCAATTTTATAATTATATGTGTATCATAAAGGGTATCGACAGTGCTGTTCAGAACTTTCTGTGATGAGGGTAATGTTCTATATTTGTTTTGTCCAATACGGTAGTCACCTGTGGCTACTGAGTATTTGAAATGTTGTTAGTGTGACCAAGGAACTGAATTTTTAATTTTGTTTAATTTAAATTAAATAGCCGCAGCACCATATTGAACGGCATAGGTATAGAGGACGACTATACTCCAAGGTGTTAATGGTGATTGTTTCTAGTAGGGAGTCATTGGTTATAGGTTTTTTTCTTACATTTTTTTATTCTCATCTATATTTTTTAAATGAAATTTATGATAAAAACAACAAAGGAAGCTTTGTTTTGAAGAAAACGTATCTGATAGATATTATACCATCAAAACCATAGTTTCTAAATCATTATTTAAGGTTTTAAGAATATATAAACAAATTGTTCATTTCCTTCAGGTCAACATTTCGGTCATATTTCAGAACTAATTAAATTTTCACAAGGGATATGCCTGTGTCTCTTGGATTAAGTTTGTGTTTTCAAAGGACAGAAAAATAGTTTTAATAATAACAACAATAACAGCCAATGTTTATCAAGACTTATAAGTGCCAGAAACTGCTTTACATATATTAACTCACTTAATCCTTACTGTACACATTTGAAATATGTACTAATACTTTCTCTGTCTTACAGATGAAGAAACAGGCACAGAGAATTTAAGTAGGTTGCCTACGATTGATTGCTCAACTGAAAAATAGAGTGTGGAGGGAGAGAATCTGGCTTTCAAACCCAGGCAATATAAGAGCCCTGTAATCAACATAACTATTTGTTTCTTCATCCACATTCAGTAGAGAGGGTGCAGGTAGAGCTTTAGATTTAAACAGGGTTGTGCTTTGGCCAATCAAGAAAGAAGATAAAGCGAGAAAAAGGTAAGGGAGTTGAGAGTTCATGTGTTTGTGATTAGAATGCTTGTCCATGGAATTTATATTGGATAAGATAGAAAATGAGAGCAAAAAAAGAGGAACAGTAAAACATGGTAGGAAGGGATAAAATTTGTTTCAGTCACTGTAGCAGAACATATGAGCAGAAAAGATAGGAGGTGGTCAGAGAATGAGATGTCTGAGATTTTGGAGGGAGTTCACTCATTTGCATGGCTGAGTAGAGTATAAATGTGAGAGTGTGTGGCTGAGGTGGGATGGAGGGTAAGATTATTCCAGGTTAAAGGAGTGAAAGAGCAAGGCTTTGGATGGGCCAACTACGTGCATGAAATCATCATGCCATATGACAGGAGTAATTTTGGAGAGAGTGATGGTGACCCAAGAGCTAAAACCTTGCAGTGCTTTGTGGATAACTGCAGCAAGGAAGCGGACTGGTGCTATGGTCTGATGATGTATGATTTGATTGCCATGTTCTATTATTAGTAAGCAATTGTACCAGGATATCACAAGTTCCGATTGGGTATATTGCCTGCACTTGGGGGGCTACCAAATAGTACAGAGACTGCAACAATAAGTTAGGGAGGAGTGATTGTATCTTGTATGAAAGTTGCTGAGCCACTTAGTTGGATGAGAACCTGACACTGCTTGGGCATGGATGTAGTCCAGGAGACATGGTGGAACTCAAAGAAGGAATGCTAAGGGCACAGGCTGTGTTTCCACCACTGGCACGGCACAGATGAGTAAATTTCCAGGGATAGAGGGCCATTCACTGGATGGGGAGATTCCAGCAGCAAGAGGCTGTGGCAGGGCCAACGGGTTTAGGTTAAGACCAGACCTCCCATACCAGGAAATTGCTTGAGGTGGTGGGAGTGGGGTATAATGGGTGCCGCCCACACAGAGGAAATCAGCAGGAAGGAATTCATAGGCTCACTAATGGCTTGTGGGATTGTTCAAGTAAGGAACAATCATAAGGAGAAGACAGCCAAATCTCCATGGGCTAGCACAGCAGGAAACATCATTTCTCCTTCTTCTTCCTTCCTATCCCATCTCTTGGGGAATAAGAAGCTTTCTGGAGAAAAAGAAATCGTGACATCAGATGGGGCCTCCTATCCCTCCAAGCAGAACTCCAGAGGTTGGAGTGAAGGACAAGAGCTTTTAACAAAATATGAGACTGATGTTTTAAAATGGATATGAGTGACTCTTAATAACTGAAAAGGATTCACAGATTATGGAATAGACTGAGATATTATTATGGGAGCCTGTTACCTAATAGGGAAGGACACTTTAACAGAAAGTATTTGGTAGCAATTTTTAGAAAACTATGTATGCCCCCCAATTTTTGCTGACTGAATATTTGTGGAGTGAATGGATAACTCAGACTCTATTATGGTTGGATATTGCATACTTAAGACCTGAGACAGTTGTGCAAAAATCTTTAGGAACAGGAAAATATAGAGACCTGGATGGTGGCTGTGTCCTCATCTGGCCAAGATGAAGCCACTCCTCTAAAAATGTGTTAGGAAATAACTATGTTGCAGGAATCCAAGATCCAAAGAAATCTTTTAATTTGGAATCCCAGAATCTTAAGACGACTCTCCCATCTGCGCTGTGAATTACACTTCTCACCTCAGAAAATGCAAACGTCAGTCTCACCACGTCAGGCACAGGAACAGAGTCACGTGTAATTGTGAAAATGGGGCTCTGCTAGCCTTAATGGATATAAGTTGATACAAACAGTTTGTGATACTTTGATGAACTCTCTCCTGTACGTGATTGAACATGAGGAACAGAAGGAACTTTTATCATAGATTTTTAATCAGGAAACTGGTAGCTTTTGTCTAGCTTTTGTGTTCTTCAGATTTTATTTTACATGTGCCAGGAAAAAATAAGGATCATAAATTCCCTGCTATCCTGCTATTTGAAGTTATTACAGATTTCTCAGCCTTGCAGGGAAAAAGAAAGTCTGTGGTATCTGCTGTGCTGTGGGGTCATTTCTTTCTTGCCTCGGTGTAAAGGTCTGTGGTTGCTCAGATAAGGACACACAGACATAGTCCTTTTATGTTGGCTACATGAACAATATGAGGTAATGATACAAAATATATACAAAAGAAACCCCCACTTAAGGGTCAGTGAGAAGAGCACAAGCAATTCTTTTCTTTCTCTCCAAGCTGGCACCATTTTCATTCCATATTTGGAAGGAAAGCTAGCTTAAATCTCCCACTCATACTTAACCTGACTTTTGAACTACTATTTTTTTTTTTTTTTTTTTTTTTTTGGTATGGAGGGAAGCAATTTAGATCTTTGGACTATGAATTCTATATTTGTACCATTCCTTGGAATCTATGTTGAAGAAGTGAGTTTATCTTAAATGTGCTTTGTGCTGATAGATATTTATTTAGCCTTAAACTACTACTATTTTTCACTGTTGGCTTGTTGGTATTGGACTTTCAGCTTACTTTCATAGGGAGTTCTTGGAAATATTTGTATTTGAAGCAAGATAGTTATGGCAAGTATACTGCTCACATTGCAGCTTGGTATATAAAAATCTGATTCAAATTTTTGAAATGCAATGTCTAGAAAATGACCCTGAAAGTATCTTTCAGCCAATTTGGCCAAGTGCTTTAGCAATTATACTTGTTAATTTTCAATAATTATATCTTGTAAGAGATATAATTGTATTTGAACAAATTGCTCATTTCTGAAATATGGAATCTTCCAGAAAGTTCCAAAAAGGAGCAGTCTAAGGACAAACCATAAGTGAGCGTTATATTGCTATGCTTTTCAGGGGAGGATTTTGATAGAATCTCAGGGACTTCAGAATGCAGTGCATTTGCTTAGCTGAATTAAAATTGCTACTTTTGCGGCAAACATAAATAATTCTGGCTACTTTGTATTCCTATTTTATAACCTGGATAGTTATTTTATCAGGCTAATTACTTTTTTAAATTAGACTTTATATTTCGAGATAATTGTAGCTACACATGCAGTTGTAAGAAATAATGCTAATCACTTGCTGATGTCAATATACCATTGTGGATAAGAGTATGTGCTGAGTCAGAGAGAAGCAGGTCTATTGAATCTGGTCTGACATGTCCTGGTTATGGGACCTTGTACAGCCTCACTGAGGGTGAGTTACTTCATCAATGAAATGTGAAAAATAATTTAGACCTCTCAGGCTGATTTTAGATGCGCTCAGGATGTAGAGTGCACCTGCCACTCTTTAAGGAGTGGTTATTATTAACAGCATCTTTAAAGTGTTGTGATGAATGCTAGGGTTTTGTTTTTTTGTTTCTTTTGCCACAGAAGAACACATCTCCCACGTGGCAAAACACAACGAAAGATATCCAATATTTATACATTCAAAGTGGGTTCTCTTTCAAGAAGTGGATCCATTCCATACAGGAAACTATAAGTGCGTATGGAAAAACTAAAACTGTTTATCTTACTTATAAGATATGCTATCTCTTGGAGTATTGTTACTTGAGTTTATGCTTGTCTCCTCCACTGAATTATAAGTTTTATGAAGATAATGGCTAAATAGTATTTTGCACACAGTGTGTACTCAGCAAATATTGAATTAAGGCTTTTCCATGGTTTATCAAGCCTCAAATCAATAGCTTACACAAATAGATTTGTCTTGGGTTAGTGCTCTGAATGCTCATAGTTTGGATTTTGACTAATTATGGGGAATATTTTTCATAGTCAACATTTTATTAAGATATCATGCTCACTTGGGCTGAAGGGTGAGTACTTAAATACATGGGTAAGGCCAATTTAAAGGGTTAGCTGCAGAAAGAAATTTTTACTGAGAAATTTCCCAACCATACACCTCTTTCTTTTCCTTTTTAAAAAATAGTATTGAATTTCAAGTGGAAAGAGCAGACACAATTATAAATAACAATTGACGTAACATGTTAAAACAGTCGTGTTTTTTTTCTAGTGTAACTTATGAGTAAGGAAAAGTAATTTGCATATAAACAGCTTGGCTTAGAGTCGTGGGTAAGCAGGATAGATCCATTGGACATCCAGATCTTGAGCATTGTGAATTCAAAGGAGAGGAGAGAATTTTAGTAAGTTCTACTGAACATTTTGTGGTTACATCCTGAGCAATTGAACTAAACTCAAGTGTATACACTTCAACTTATAGCTGAGTTTTCTTTCACATTTTACACAATTGCATGATTCCTTTTTTCACCCTTGTTTGGTATCTTTTGCTTATATCTTACAATGTTACGGGTAGTTACATCTCACATTATTAATTGGTTAATGTCCTATTCTACAATTCAGAAAATTAAAAGGAAGATAATAGCAATGCCAAGAAGTTTATAGAAGTTAGTAGTTCTCAGTACACTTTTGAACCTTCTTCATTTCATTCTTACAATAAGTGTGGTTGGACCCAGACTATAAATACTACATTGGAAGCTACATGAGAACTCAGACATCCTCTTGATTTATGGTCCAGTGCATTCATTGTTTCACCAGTCTTTGATCATATGTGGCTTCCATTTTTTAAAATGAGGGATGTCAGAAACAGTAAAACATTGAGTTTGGTCCCAGAAATGTCAAATCTCATAAAAGATGTTTTACAAAATACGTACAGCTGCATTATCCTGTTTATTTCTCATTCTTGAGGAGGAAGTGCTCAGTGCATGTAAGGTAAGAAAGGCAGATGTCACCAGTGTACCACTAAAGAATTAAACGATTTACTCAGACACTGTTACTAGAACTCATAACTTCTAGTGCCACTTGAGCAGTCTTGCTACTAAATCACAATTTTTCTAAATCGGTGCCCCTAGTACCACTATTTTTCACATTAGGACAGTGAATATGGTGAATGGGTAACTCACAGTGTAATTTTCCAGGTTCAGCTTGATGTTCTGCTGCTGCTGCTGTTATTCAGCCAGACAAGCATTTGTTCATTCACTACTTCAGGGACTCATTCCCTTCTTGAAGCATTTAGTGTGTGTTAGGCTTTGTTCTAGGTGATAGGCCTACTAAGAAAATACTGTTTGTTACCCTTGGGATATCTACAATCTGGAGGAGGAGTCACAGACTTCTGAATTTTGAGCAAATATTAACCTATCTGAAGACTGATGAGATAAGTAAGATAGTAAGATTGATTAATCACTTCGGTCATGAATGTAAGAATTAGAATTTACTCTGGTTGGAATCATTTGCTGTCAGATAACTACCAGAGTAAACAACTTTATGTAGCGATGCCATGTCATGACTAGCTTTGTCTACATGCCTGTATTAGTTTTCTAGGATTGCCATGACAAAGTTCCATAGACTGGGTGGCTTAAACAACAGAAATTTTTTTTCTCACGTTTTTGGAAACCGGAAGTCTGAGATCAAGGTTGTTTCCTTGAGACCTCTTTCTTGGGCTTGTAGATGTCGGTCATGTGTCTTCACATGGTCTTCCCTCTATCTGTGTCCTAATTTCCTCTTCTTATAAGGACATCAATAATATTGGATTGAGGCCCACCCTAATGATCTCATTTTAATGTAATTACCTCTTTAAAGACTGTTTCTCCTAATATAATTGCATTCTGAGACAATGGGGGTTAAGACTTCAACATATGAATTTTGGGAGGATCTAACAGCCTGAAACAATGCCTTTTTAACAATGGGCTTATATTATTTTTTTAAAATAAGCTCATTAAACAACTAGTTGCCTGTTCTCCTATTAATATAGGTTTCATGAAAGACATTGATAAGGAACATATCATATGTTATTAATGCTCTAACCGTAGACTTTATTTGGATTTTATACATGCTGCAACTGTCACAGAATTCTAGAAATGGAGGTACTACAATTTCCTTTGGAATTTATTCATATTTTAGGTGAAACAAGATGCAGCAATCACACTGAAGGCAAGCTCTAGATATTGTACATTCCATTTTATCCAATCTAGTTATTTGAGTAGTGGGTGAGTTTGTAAAACTAAGAAACTTAGAATTTCCTTCATTTATATGCAAAAATTTATTATTTGAGAGACTATATACTTTGATAAGAGTGTGGTTTTGTTCACAACATTTCATAGCTGAGATTTTCCTCCATTCTCATACTTTTGTGACTTTTGTGTTATTATGGTATGCATAAAATTACACAGTCTTACTGTCATTTTATAAGCTTACCAACAATTTATCCTAACCTTTCTGATGATACTACCAAGCTGGAGAATGATTTTCATTCAGCCTCCAGCTTAGATTTTGATTTTCTTGAGTAGTAAATGGCCTAAGCTTCACTGCTATGCCTGATTGTTTTGAAACTGCAGTTTTTCTGGTGTTAGCTAGCCTTTCCTAAAATTGACTCAGCATCAACTTTGCTTTTTCTTCTTTGAGGGCTAAGGATCAAGTGCAGTTTACTGTTGTGATTCTAGGAGAGACTTTTTGACTTCAGTTCAGAACTGCATAGATCAAAACTCAGGGACATAAATCTTTCTTCCCTGCAGTGGTTTGACCTAAAATAACTGTGTTCCAATGCCACCAATGAGATATTTTTCTGTTAATTGTAGTTTTTTTCAAACCTATTTTTAAAAAGAATATACATGATAAATTTAATTAAATGCATTATTTAAATATGAATTATTAAAATATGAATAAATATATTGTGGACCAAATCATATGATTTTTCTCTGTAGGTCAAAATGAAATAGATTTTGGAAATGGTAGTGAAAAAATAGTGTATGGTACACAATATACTGTGTCTTTTTCCTTTATGTCACTTTCCTTTTTGCAATGTTTTGCCATAATACTTGAAATTTTATTTCTTGTTTCAACATTATATTAGGTGGGATTAAAAATCTCAAATAGTCAATGCCTCAGGTTGATACTTGGTTTTTGTGTTGTCTCACCAACATATTAACATCTGACTGATCACAAACCAGAACAGAATAGAAGAGAGCATTATGATAGTAGAGTGTAACGCTCTGGAGAAAAAAAAATTCCTTTTTCTTTTTAAAGTAAGAAAAAGTATTAGGTTGTATGTGAAATTTACACATTTTAAAACCACCTGGTTTTCTTCATTTTCATGATTAGTATCAAATGTACTGTGTTCCTTTTGTGATGGGGGAAGAGAGTGGGATTTTTTAACGAATGTATAAAATGACACCTAATCCCTAGCCGAGATCCTAAATGACATACAAGGCAGCTCTAAATGATGACTAAGCGTCAAGTGTCCACTACCTGGGTTTAAATTAAAATTACATCACCTATTGAATTTGGTTTATTGGATATATTTATTTATATGCAATAAACCTTAGTTTTCTTTTTAATATAATTGGATAATAATAGTTTGAAACTCATGACGTTCTTGGGAATAAAATGAGATAATGAATATAAAACCATTTCACATAATGTTTGATGCGTAGCAAATGCTCTATAAATGTAACTTGCTATGGTTATTTTAAAACACTTCAGAATAGAGCAAAGGAAGATTTCCCAGTATAGTGCCTCAAATAATCCAAATTCTCTTTTATTCTAACAGATAAATCATTATTTGTATTTCAGACAAATATTTTTGGAGAAAGAAACGAGTAGTTCTTTGAGGCAAAAAGTCAATCCTATTTTCGAGCTGAAGAAACTAGTAGACACGAATCTATAGAGCCTAGCTTATAAATTAAGTCATTCTATAAGCATAAAGTCTAACAGGAATAGGAAATATGAAATAAATTGTCATTTGCAAGGGGATGCCAAGGGAGTCAAGCAGACATTCAACTTCTGTCTCCAGCCCATTGTAGTTGGGTTCCATGGGAAGCAGACTGTGGGAGGAGATTAGTGTATAAAAAGTTTGTTGGGGATCAACACGTATGGGAGAAGGAAAGAAAGCAGGACTGGGACAAGGGAGAAGCTGGACTATGATTCAGTCACAAAAAGGGTTCAGCCACAGGGACCTCTAGAACTGGGATGGCCTCTTAGAGTTGTCCCAAGTTGGGGCAAAACTCCAGCCTTTGTATCCCCACATTGACCAGATACTGGACACAGGCTCTCCTGGAAAGGGGACATGACCTTGGGCCAAGGGGCTCTTTTCACCTGAGAAAAATAAGTGGAGAAGTATAACAGCTGAGTGTCAGCTGGTAGAACTTCTAGAAGCTGAATAATGAAGCCGTTTAGTCCTTCAGGGGGCATCTGGGTGGTGCAGCACAGAACCCACAACACAGCCACTCTCCTGTACATAACTGTTTTATTTCCTCTCTATATAAGTTATATTAAGTATCTATTTGGTTATTGTCTGTCTTTCCACCAGAATGAAAACCCCATGACAGTAAGGGATATCCCTGTCTTGTGTATCTTCATTGCCTAAAATGGTGCTTGGGACATTGTGGTCACTTAATGTCACAAAAAAATGATCCACAATGTTTGTTAACAAAAGAATTTGAAGCGTTGGTATTGTAAAAGCAATGATTTTACTTCAAGTGTAAAGAGGCAAGTAATTATTTGGTTTTTAATCATTGGACAGGTAGATGCATTTATTTTTGACGTACAAACAAAGAAATGTATTATTGTAAGGCAAACTAAGGAGTTGAGAACTTTCTGTTCTCTATCTAGTATGATCTAGTAATGGAATTACCTGGACAGTAACAGAATGGAGTTATTAGAGAACTACCATAAATGCAATTCATAGTAAAAACAATAATGCCATTAATCATCATTAATACGGCTTGCATTTATTACTATTATTGTTGTTATTATTACTATAGGTAATACTGCATCGCACAACCAGTGTTTTTGAATACCAAAGTGTGGGAAATGTTATACTAGAACCCACTGTGATCATAAACAATTACAACAGCTTGTGGGAACTTAGAGCTAATGCTTCTCAAAATACGTTTCCTGAACCACCCATAATGGAATCACATAGGAATCATGTAAAAGTAGGCGTTAGGGGCCCAAAGCATCTCACTGAGGTAGGTTTAGATGATTGTATTTTTCAAAATCTCCCCAGGTCACTCGCATGCACACTGAAGTTTAAGATCAATTGGTTGATTGGTGAATTGATGCAGAGACCATAAAAAGGAAAGAAGGGAAACAAAACCAGCATTTATTCATCACTTGTTTTGTGCCGGGACTGTGTTAGGTGTTTATCTTCATTAACTGCATTTAATCCTAACCAAAACTGGATGAAAGATAGATACTATTATTCTTGCTTTAAAGATGATACTGAGATCAGAGGAATTATTAGTCCTGCAGTTACTGTGTGCACGCACGCATGCGTGCACACACACACACACACACACACACACATCCCTATAAACATTCAGCAAAACTCAATAGACAAAATAGAACAGTTTGCCATTCATCTTCACAGGAATATTATACAGTATATACAGTAAAGTCACTGCAAAGATGAATCTCTATCTTTTGAGAAGTCATCATGAGGAAGGAGGATTGAGTTGGAGCTTAAATAATGCATGGAAAGTGGATGAGAAAAGTCAAAAGAATCTTCTCAGCTGTTCAGCTTTAAAAAAAAAAAACCGAGGTATTAAAATGCTGCATATGCCCTGAAGTCTTGCTACTCAAATTGTGGTCCATAGACCAGCAATATCCGCATCACCTGGATCTTGTTAGAAGTGCAGAATCTCTATCCCAGATCTGCTGAATCAGCATCGGTGTTTCAACAAGATCCCTAGCTGAGCTGATGCCCATTAAAGCTTGAGAAGCATAGCTCTAAAGGATAGTAGTAGACTCGTGTTCCTGGAACCAAGAGTATAATTGGCCTAAGTCAGCAAGTATACATCTGAGCCAGATAGAGCAGTACCTCTGCTTTGAGATGAAGGCATTAAGATTTTAATTGTCCAATACCCTATAAAAATTCTAAAACATACAAGTTAAACAAGTTAGAAAAAATAGGAAAGAAAATGCTGTTTATTGAGAAGACCATTTAGAGGAAGTAGCAGGAATAGTAATTACTAGGTCTCTGGTTCTCAAAGTGTAGTCTTTGGCCCAGCAGCATCAGCATCACCTAGAACTTGTTGAAATGCAGATTCTCAGGCCCCACCCAGACCTACTGAATTAAAACTTTAGGGGTGGGGCCAGCAGTCTGTGTTTTAACAAGCCCACCAGGTGATCTTGATGTATATTCAAATGTGAGAACTACTGTACAAGGGGCACTGACCGTGACAATGTTTTCTAATGAAAAGAAAAACCAGTAAAATATTCTGTGTATCATTTAATGTTCTTAGATGCAAACATAGGAACTGACTTTAGTTAAGCAGGATGAGAATTGATTAGAAGGACTGTGAGTAGCTCACACAATCAATAAGATTACTAGGGAATGAGGAAAGGAAATAGGCAGAAGCTGAGTGTGTCAGAGAATCAGAGTTCACGGCCAAGGTCAGGTCACAAGTATAAACAATAGGATGTTCCACTGGCAGTGCCACAGACACTGTTGCCACTGGACATGCTGTGCTGCTCCCAGCAGGGAAGTCCGTAACTAGTTAGTTGCTTAGTTGTTCTGTCTGTCCCTTCTGTTCTAAAGTCTTAGACAGGAGTCTCTAATTGGCTGAGCTAAAGTCACTTGTTCAACTCTAGATCCAGAGAATGGAAAGAGGGGATATTGGGCACCTTTGGCTTCCACAGTGAAAAATTCCCTAAAATGGGAAAGTAGATATGCCAAAATAATTGCTGAGTTTTTTTTTTGTTTAGTGAATGTTTTTTCCCTCCATCTTTATTGAGGTATAATTGACAGATAAAAATTATATATGTTTAAATTATGTGAATCGATATCCATTGTGAAATAATTGTCACAATCAAGCTAATAAACACATCCACTGCTTCACATATTTACCATTTTCTTTTTGTGGATGTGATAAGAATATTTAAGGTATAGCCTCTTAGCATATATCAAGTATACAATAAAATATTGTTACCAGATTCACATTGCTGTACATTAAATCTCTAGAACTATTCATCTTGCATAACTGAAACTTTGTACCCCTTGACCAGCATCTCCCCATTTCTCCTTCCCCCTAGAAAAAGAAATAAAAAGTATCCAGATCAGAAAAGAAGTCAAATTATCTCTGTTTGCAGATGACACAATCGTATATGTAGAAAACTCTAAAGACTCAACAAAAAATTTAGAATAATCACATTCAGTAAAGTTGCAGGATATAAAATTGACATACAAAATCAACATACAAAAATCAGTCACAGTTCTATACACAAACAATAAACTACCTGCAAAGGAAATTGAGAAAACAATCCCATTTATGAAAGTGACAAAAAGAATAAAATACGTAGCAATAAACTTAATCAACAGGCAAAAGACTTGCCCTGATGGTTATAATAAGGAGTCTTTGAATCAGCTCTTTATACTATTGCTGTCAAATAGAAATACAATGCAAACTACATGTATTTTATATTTTTAGTAGTCACATTAAAAAAAGTAAAAAGAGATGGAAAAATGTTAATAATTTAACCAAATATGTCCAAAAATTATTATTGCAACATATAATGAATTTAAAATTATTAATGAGATATGATATTCTTTTTTATTATGTCTTTGAAGTCAGATGTGTATTTTGCATTTAATAGCACATCTCAATTTGAATTAGTCATATTCCGAGCACTCAATAGCTACTTGGAGCTAGTTGCCACTATCAAGACACAGAAGCTTTAGCTTATTATGTATCTTCTATTGTGATTTGGAATACTCTGGAGGCTTTTCAGACAGAGGTCTCTTGGACAAGTTCTTTACAAAAACATCAAGGGCATATGACTAAATTATAACCCAGTGAAGGGCTTAGGGTATTGCGTTATCTATTCTTTGTTTGTTTGGTGATCTAACTTAATTCATGGAAAATCATCTTGGAGAATACAGAAGAATCAGTAGTTCAGCACTGCTTCTCTTTTCCCTTTCTTGCTTAAAAATCTCCAGCAGCTGTCTGTTACATATAGGTTAAAATCTAACCTTCTACAGAGATCTGTTCTGGTAGCTGCCATAGAAATCTGTCATAAAGTATTGCAGAAATCTTGGAATATATGTGAGTTTCTCATGGACTTGTTCATGTAGAAGGAGAGGGAGAAAATTCTAGATACAGGGAGAACAGTTTAGAGCTCAGATTCATAAAGTTTACCAATAAATAATCAGCAGAACTTGACTGTGGGTCTATAGGAGATATTAAAGCCAGAGGTAGGACTGTGATTTTAGCCTAACTGGTAAAATGAAATTATCATTGGTAGTAATTTATTCAGTCTTTTAATTCATTCATTAATTCAATATAGGTTTATTAAGTGTTTATTATGTATTTGGCACTATCCTAGAAGCCAGGGATATTACCATAATTAATAGTAATACCTCAAATTTATGGAGCACTTATTATGTGTCTGAAATTGATATAAGTGCTTTTCATGAAATAGTGTTGTTTTAGGGATTATAGTGTATTATTACATTAGGAGATAGTGAATGATACATGGAAGAGCTCAGAGTTTAACTTAGGCAGTTTGATTTCATTGGCAGTTATGAATTTGATGCTCATAGCCACCACGTTACAGCCTCCAAAAAATATGATTGTCATCTCTGTATAATGTTGACTTTTGTGGCACTTACTTCTATAATGAAGAGTAATGGAAGGGGAAGAAAGGAATGCCACTTTGCCATCCAGATAATGAATATGTGTTTTTTGGTTCATTTTGGATATGCAGTGAAGGTGACACATCCAAATGAGGTTACAACAATTAGTTGAAGATATGAAACTTTACCTCCAGAGAGATCAGAGGAGAATTTGCAGATATATTGGTCAGCAAACTTTTTCTGTAAAAGGCCAGACAGCAAATATTTCAGGCTTCCTGGGTCATATTATCTCTGTTGCAACTACTACTTAACTTTGTCCTTGTGGCAAAACCAGCCATAGGCTACATGTCAGAGATGAATGTGATTGTGTTCCAAACAAGTTTATTTATAAAAGCAGGTGGCAGAGCCAGATTTGGCCTGTGGGCTCTTTGTGGGCCTCTGATGTAGATAAAATTATATCATGTTCAAGTTTGAAGAGAAATCGGTAATCAGGAGGTTTAATCTCCTTATTTTGTACCTGATAAGAAAAAGGAAATATAAAGAAAGTCAGACTTTCTCAAAATCTTTGATCTTGCCAGAACTAGAATAAGAAGGCAGGTTTCCCTGATTCTTGTTCTAGATCTCTAACCACCATACCTTGATGCTCTGTTTTGAAGGACCTCAGTTGTCACCTTAATGCTGATAGAGTTATCCTATGTGACAGACCATGGTCTGGACCTGCCATTGACCTGTTCACACAGGAAGAAATAGAATATGGAGGGAAATATGTCATGGTAGCACAGCAAAGAATTCCCCTATGTGATAGCAGATAGACATGAAAGTTGGTAGGCTCTTCCCGTAGCCTACTGGCATAAAAGACTGCGGCTCTGGATGTTTTTATCCTGGAGAGTTCCTCACTCCACATGGATCTAGGGAGATACTAGGAAGGTGTGTCCTATCATACCCTTGTATCTGTAAATCTTATATACTATTCACATCTTATTTTTGTTTGAGTAGAAAACAAAAGATAAATTTGGAATGAGTCTAAATCTTCGTTCATTCCAATTCTAGAACCCAGACCTGCCTTTTCTGGTCTAGCAGAGCTCATAGCTCACTTATTGTCAAAGTAGCAATTTAACAGGAATATTTATAATTTATATTTCATTTTAAATCCATCTTTTATAAGAATAATCTTGAGATAAGCAAAATTCTGAATTTATTCTCAAACCAGTAGTATCCTATTTCCATTCATGGATAATATTTAATATAGTTTGCTTTTTGAAATGAAGTTTTTAATTAAGTCTATGAGAATGGCTGAGTTTTATCAAGCGGAGTGGGGAATGAGTATTATAGAACGTGACTGACGAATCAACTTGAGGAATGTTCACAGTAAATAGGAGACGGAAGAGAAAGCAGCAAATGAGGTAGAGAAGAGCTCAGAGAGCCGGGTGGAAAAACTGAGTAACTGAGAACCAGAGTCAGAGGAAAGAGTTAGAAACAAAAGTGATTGTTAAATAGGATCAGAAGCTGCAGAAACTACCAGGAAATTTGGCACCTAAGAGGTGATTAGTGGCATTTTTAGAGATGTTGCAATACACTGAGGCCAGAAACCAGTGCATAGATAGCTGTCTATGGAATGAGCAAATAGAGCAGGTGAACGTTAATTTCAGGAATTTGGGAAACTACAATGGATCACAGAACAGTAGCAAGGATAATCACTTTTATTTTTTATAAAAAGGCATTTGTTTATTCTGAACATCAAATGAAAGAGGCTAGTAGAAATGTGACATTATATCTAGCATTTATTGGAGATATCGAGGGGTTTGGGTTCAAATTTCTACATTGCATATGTAGTTTATTATATATCTTTCATCTGTAATAGCCCCTGGGGAGTAGAGATATGGTTAATTAATCCTGAGGTATTCAGCACCTAGCACAGAGCATATATTTGATAAATACTAGCTGAACTAAAAAGACCAGGCCCTGTTTGCAAAAGAAGAGAACGATATGGACAATAGCGAACTATGCCCATGTAACTATGAGAAATTTCCAAATATTCTATCGTTGCATTTGGCAACTTCAATCTCTTTATTGTTTTGTACTGTTAAGCTTTTATTGTATTTAGTTTTGGGGCTTCAGCAAAAATAATTGAACTTTATAAATGATGGCAAAACGAAACAGGGAGGGGCTGGTACCAAGCAAGGCCAGCATGCAGGAGTATGTACTTTAAAACACGTATCCTATATAATGTGCATGTATGTATGTGTGTGTACATATTTATAATGTGTGTATATCTGTGTATCTATCTACACACATTTAAACATTGACAATGTTTTCTTTTTAAAAAAGCCTGATGAACATTGTTTTGGTGCACATTATTTTTGTTTCCTTTACATTCTTTTTTATTGCTTTATAATTCATTTCAGAACTAAAATCTTGTTATACTCTGTGCTCTGAAAGCAGCTCTCAAAGTAGAAAGGACAAGAAGTAGCTACAGCCATTTATATTAAACTTATTTCTGAGTTTGCATCAATTTCCATTCACTCTACTTAGATATTTCTGTAACTTCTGTTTATCCATTGTAAAAAAAAATCACTTTTCACACTTCTTTCCATATAGCAAAGTGCAATCTGCACCTATACAGATCTTGAATTACTAAAGTGTTAGGAAATTCTGCGTTATCACAACTAAGATATTTTCTCTCACTTGTTGATGTTTCTCTTTGAATTGCTACACTAAAAATTCATATAGAAATAATATATTCACCAACGTTTTTCACAGAAAATAGGGTTTTCAAAGTTTATTTGCTTTCCTCAAGTTTTATGCTGTATGTAAAACTGAGCATGCACTAAGTGGTAATTACTTAGGATAATTACTGAGGAGAGACCTGAGGCAGTTCACCTTTCTCCTTCCTTCTCTTTGTGGTTCTCAGCTTATTAGAAAAATACTTCAACCTAATTTTAGTAAGTGAGAACCTTCTGTGCTTTCAAGATTTTATTAGAGGCTCTGAGACAAGTGATGTGCGCATGAGACAGAATTCCTACCCTGTGGCAACTTCAACTCCAGTTGGGAAATAGGCTGTGTCTTTTCTTTCCTCAGTCAGCCTGCTATTCAAAAAGTTAGTTGTTGGAAAGTCAAAGGATCGACTCCCTTTACTATCCATAAGACTGGGCTACCTTCCAGTCAGTGAATAACTGGATGCAAAACCAGACAATGATAGCTCTGGTCGTTTCTAGATCTCTCCTCTCACCTTGAGAATATGAAACCAATGTGGTACCATTCCTCTTGCTATTTTGAAATGATACAATTCCATACAAATATAAAAGGAAAAGGAAAAAAGAAGATAAAGAAAATATAAGCTTTTAATTATTTCCGCTGCTTAATTTCCATTAGCATCAGTCTCATCCTAAAATCAAGAAACATTTCTAAAATCCGTGTCAAGTCTGTCTACTTTCTGTGACCCCCGAGCTAATTGGTCATTTTGGGTAGGTTGTAATACCAAGTGGGTATCTTAACTGTATTTATTTCGATAAAATGTAGAACTAGCCATTCTTAGAATGAGCATAGTGCATTAGACAAAAATGTCATGGAAAAAATTAAGCTTTATTTCCAAATGTTGGAGTGATTCATAAAACATCATTAGAATGATTTACAAACTGTTACTAAACGTATAATTCTTAATGACTTTCTACTGTTTAACAGCAGGTAAATGAATGGGCTTTTAAGACTTTTATTTGAATTATCGTAGGTAAAGAAAGCTGCTAGAGGTGTTCATTAAAGGTGCATAAAATATCTCCTCCTCACTAACACTAAGGTTTTTTCCTTAGGAAAAAATAAAGCACTCTTTGCACATGGTTTCAAGGATGTCACTCATTACCATGATGTCTGTAATAAACCATTTTAGGCACAGGTGGCATTTCCCTTGAATAATCTGGTTCTACATATTAACACTTAGTGTTTCAAGATTACTAACCATATTATGTGAAAATTTGGTGTAAACCGTGGCTCTGTTTTTAGGAATGGTGTAATAAAATAGTTTCTTTTTTTATAACAGAAATGATACAGAAACCATGTTGGTCTAGATTGGTGTTTAATTTTACCAGTTGTAAATAAGAACATTTGATATGTAGTGAAATACTTGATAATATGCTGTGGAAAATAGCCATCATATGTGACAAGATAAAAATACATAATTTCCTCTGTAGGTTACCCACTTCACTTTTCAAAATAGTAACTTGGATTTCTTCAGCAAAAGTCACATGGAGTATATAAATAGCCTGTGTGTAATTAAGACCTAAAAAAAATCAGAAGGCACACACTAATTTAGAGTTGCTGCTGAATAAGTCAGTTCCATAAAACTATTTCTGATACAGTTGAATGGTTTTTGAGTTCCAACAAATAAAAGCAAAATTAGGTTTGGGTATTGTGCAACTTTCAATACTATTTCAGTCATTACCCTAGGGGGGACAGGTCTACTTTAAATATTTTACTTAATATTCCATATTACATTACCAGAGACTATATCTTTGTTTATATGTTTACAATTTCTGGATTTTATTTTATTCCTTATTGTATCTTTCCACTTTAAGCCAACAATTTTACCATGTAAGCCTTATCCAGGGAGGAGACAAACACATTGTCAGGGTTCTTTTGCAGGTGAGGATTAGTCATAATCATTCATATTACTTAATTTAATCTAAATCAGTAATGTAGTGTATTTAATCCATAGTATCAGTGCTGGATAATTTTTGAATAGAATTGATTTCCATGGACAGTGAATTCCCTGAATAGTGAGTACATGTACATTTTAGAGAATTCAGAAAAGCCCAAAGTGAAAATATAAATCATCTAAAAACCCACCACCCAGATATACTCAGTATTTTCATTTTGGCAGACAATACAAAGGTTACTGCATTGTAGGCAAAAATATGTGAAAAGAGACTTGTACACATTTACTTAATACTATTTAATGAAGGGTCACAAATTAACAATTTTAAATCATTTTTTTTAATTTGCAAAGAAATATGTGTTTAATAGAAATCTGGAAAATAAAAGTAGAAGAAAAATCTTCCTCAGAAATAACTTTGGCAAACCCCTTGGCTCATTTTCTTGTGGTTTTATTTCTACACATACGTTCATCTATGTCAATGCCCTTCAGCAAAAGACGACCAGGAACACACGTGTGGTTGAACAATTTGGGCTTATTACCTGTTGTCGGGAAGAAGAGTATATTACCTGGAGAACTGTTGAGTAGGACGATATTAGAAAGGAGTATAAGAGTGTATTAGAAAAGACTGATTATAGGATTTAGGCTTTTGTTTGGTGATTTAGAGGAGGGTTTCAGGAAGTGAGGCTTTGTTTTGGATTGGATGCTGTCAGGAAGCAGGGCAATTTCTACGATTACCTTAATAAATCTAGTTAGAAGGAGGAAAGACTAGACTGAGACTAATACTGTAAGTGATGAAGAAGCAACAGTCACTTACATTACCCAGGATAGTGGAATGTTTGGTTCTTTTTGTAGTTTGACAATGTTCATGATTTGCTTGTGTTCAGACATTGTGGAGTGATCTTCTTTTTATCTGGAACCTTCATGTTCACAGAGTGGCCTTATCTGATGTTGATGATCTGTGATATTGTTTCTGTTCATCAGGAGACTAAGACCTATCTGTGAGTGCCTGGCCAACTGAAAACCACCCCCAAAGCCTAGCTCCTGGATCGCTGGGGCTGTTTTTCTCTCTCTCATATATGATCATGTTTTATACTGAATATAAAATATAATACTCTATGAGAGCAGAAAATTTGTTCCATTCATTGTTGACATTTTCAGTACCTAGAAATCTGCTTGACACATAGAAGCTGCTTAATATTTGTTGAATGAATATAATAGAATGTACAACACCAAGAGTGAACTGATATATAAACTATGGACTTTGGGTGATAATGACGTGTCAGTGCAGGTTCGTCAATTGTAACAAATGTACCACTCTGGCAGGGGATGTTGATAAGGGGGTAGGCTATGCATGTGTGGGGGCAGGGGGTAGATGGGGAATCTCTGGACTTTGTGCTCAATTTTGCTATAAACTTAAAACTGCTCTAAACAATAAAGTCTTATGTATATATAAAATTCATAAATGAAGTCAAATATATATCTGTAAACAAAGTCTAATACGTATAAATATATATAAAGTCATGTATATAAGTATGTATATATGTGTGTGTATATATATTTATGCATATATATAAATTTGAAAAGTGTAAATGGAATTTAAGTGTTCTATAGTCCTTTCATTTGTAGGCTTTGATAAGCAAATAATACTTCCCTAATGTCTATTATAGCCACTAGACACACAATAAAAGAATATAGAACTATAAAGCTAATAGAAGTGAAAAATGGATTATTAAAAATAATCCAAAGGAGGCAAGAAAGGTGAGAAAAAGTTACATAGAACAGGCAGAACACATAGAAATAAAATAATAGATTTAAGGTAATAGTTGCTTTAAAACCAAATATATCAGTGATAATAAAAAGAGAAGTAGCTGCTATGGGATGTAAAGATGCTCAGTCTGCATTTACAAGTGACACACCTTAAATATACTGATGCATATGGTTTAAAAGAAAAGTATGCGTAGAGTTCCTAGTCCAGGTAAGTTGAAATAAGCTTAGTCTACCTTGTCCTTCCCAATGAATGGAGCTATAAAACCAGGAGAGAATGGGTGGAACAACTACTTGAGGACTTTGAAAAGTAAACCACAGCGGACAGATTGGGGAATAAGACCAGAATTTGTAGTACCACCCAACTGGCACCGAATTTACTTTTTCTTCTCTCTAGTATCTACCAGCTTGCACTCAAGGTCACCGAAACCTGGGTGTCTGCATCAGCACATTTTTTTTAGCACAAACTAAAAGTCATTTAGTTTGGGATTGAGGAGTGTGAACGCAGCTCTCCTCTCAGTCACAGCAGTTGAAGCTGTTATAAAAACGCTCCAATGACTAAGGGTGAAAAGTATTGAAATGAATGAAAATATAGGAAGTCTCAGGAAAAAAATTTAAGATATATAAAGGAGAATGATATGGGACATTTTAGAACTGAAAAATAACCAAATAAACTCTCTGGGTGAGGTAAATACTAGAATGGAGATGACAGAAATAAAAATTAGTAAAATTGGAGATGGGTCAATAGGAATTATTCAATTCAAATAACACATAGAAAAAAAAAGATTGAGAAAAAATGAACAGACCACTAGGGACCTATGGAACAATACCCAAAAATATAATATTTATGTCATAAAAGTACCAGAAGGGAAAGAGAGAGTACGATGAAATATATATTTGAAGAAATAATGGTGGAAAACTCTCTAAATTTGGTGAATGCATAAACCTACATATGTAAGCAGCTGGGCAAAACCCAAACATAAAAAATCCAAAGAAATCCGTGCCCAGACATGTATACTGCCAAAAACCAAACACAGAGAAAAGTCTTGAAAGCAACTAGAGAAAAACCTCTGAGGGGACAATGATTCAAATGACAGTAGATTTCTGATCAGAAATCACAGGAGTCAAAATGAAATGGCATGTTTTAATGTGTTGAAAGAAAAGTGCCAACCTGGAATTCTATGTCCAGCAGAAATATCATCAAGAATGAAAGGGAAATAAAGACATTCTCTTAAAGACATGTCTCTTAAAGACATGAAATATAATGGACTACTACATTTAACCAGATGTTTTGATGTTACTTCTGCAATATGTTGGCTAATTTCTCAGACACATCTAAATTCTTAGTCTGAATCCTATTCTTACACTTTCATAGTATAATTGGTTTTCTCATTGTTTTCATTTCATAGCCATTTGCCTCCACATGCTGAATCAAATTCTCATCTTAGTTTTCCATATAAGTTAAATTCATAATTTGCAAAATGAATTACCTCTTTTTTACCTCCAATTCACTTTTTAATTCGGCTGTTGCCTTTTGGTTCCCTTGTAATCCATTCTTATCTTATTACTCTTCAGTTTTTAAATCTCACCCTGTTGTCTTTTAACAGAAGTCCATTTCCCTTTGTTGCTTTCAACTCATAATTTGTTGCTACTGTGCCTTCTTCTTCCTTTGACCAATTCCAAATAGTCTTCAAAGTATTTTATTTCTATAGGAATCATTTTCACAAGTCATTTCTTCATTGAATCTTCAGGCTAATAGTCCTTGTGTATAGGAAAAAAGCCCACTTCACTTTCTGAGGCCATGCTAGATGAAAACCTATTAGTCTCTGGGAACTGAAATACTAGCTTTACAAATAAACCTGCTATTATAGTTGTAGTTCTGAAATGGAATTTCAGGTGAACTTATAGTCGTGGAGGCAGCTACTGGGGAGCTGGGGAAAAAAAAATCAACATATCCTGCATATTTGTACAATGAGATCTGACAAATCTTCTCTTAATAATGGATAATTAGAATATTGAAGTTTTAGAACAAGAGGAATTTTAGAAGTTGTGAATGGGGTTATTAGCCTGACGACTAGTAACATTTAACAACTGGTTCTACTTGGTGAGGGTTTCATGAGTATTCATTGAATTATTCTTTTATATTTTCTGCAGGTTTAAAAAATTTCAAAGTAATAAGTTTCAAATAAAAATCTAGTAAGTGGCATTTAGAGAAATGAGACCACAAATTTTAAATCAAGTGCATGGACCAAGAAGCCAGATAAAAGGTTTTTCTTAAACTTACTATAGAAGTTACCTAAACTCAAATGATATCTTTTGAATCTAATAATTACATATTTAATCATTACATCACTATATTAATGATGTTCCTTCTTAGCAGAATTTTGAAAAACTTAGGTGGATCAACAGTGCTTCTCAAGTAATTCCAACAAATATACAGGGCAACATAATTTGATAATCTACAGCTGATACAAACTTTGTTCTTAGATCTGGCTAAAAGTACCCTGCACAAAATTTATTCTTTGTACAGAAGTTTGGCGTTGTATAGGCCATCCTCTATTCTGTTTTAGAAAGATCTAGGTCTGAATTTTTGTGACATGATAATACCATGAGTATTAATGACAAAATTGTTACTTTACAAGTGTGTTTTAGATAATTTAATTTCATGAAATAATAGTATGCTCTTATTAATTTTATGATTATGTGTCGCTATTAAAGTAAATCTCTAATTGTAAGGTTTTCTTTTTTGCTTCATTCATATTACTTTGCATAACAATTATGAAAAGAAGAAAAAGGATTCCATAAAAATGCATCAATTCAACAGGAGCATGAAGTGAGGGAGAAAAAAAAAGAGGTAGGAGAAATGCAAGAAGCATGAAATAAGATTTTTTTAAGTCCAAATTGATCAGTAATCACATCACATGTAAATGGATTAAACACTGATTAAAAGTCAGAAATTATCAGATTAAAAAAATAACCCAAATAAAAGGCATTTGTAAAAGACTCAAATAATGCAAAACAAACAAAAAGGGAGTAGAAAAAAGACATGTTTAGAAGAGTGATTACCACATACTAGCAATTCAATAAGTATTACTTATCATTTTACAATTTTCATCCAGATAATATATGTTTTCATATTAAAATTATTAGGTTCTTTATTTTATACCTCAAAGTACTAAAACAGAGACAAAGTGAAGAGAAATGCCTTATGAAATAGCAATGTTCTTTTCTGTACAAGGTCAACATTTATACAACATAGGGGCCAAGGTGATAAATCACATCTCCATAGCATCACTGGGCTAAGGCTTCTTCACCCTGGCCCAGAGCTCAGTTTAAAGACACACCAGGCTCTTCACATCTGCCAAGCAGAATGCAGTCTGCCACTGGGCAAGCAAACTAAGAAAACGTGGCGCTACCTGCTTTGTGGAGATCGCAGTCTGGAGAAGAAATTCCTAACTGGGTAGATGGATCTAGAGGGAGATTCACGTTAGGCTTCAAGAAATCCTTGGGCTCCCTTAAATGGTACACAATAATGTGGCTATCTGCATTTTTCAGTGTGATAGGTCAATAACTTTCAGCACATTCTGGAAGGGTTGACATCTCCTCAAATTTTAATATCACCACTCTACGGTCAGTTAGCTGATGTGTGCCCATGGAAGTTACAAGAGGAAACGGAAAGGCAAGCTTTCACATGTTTAAATTTTCCCCGCTTATAATTTAACTTGGGAAATTAGGTTTCTGATTTTGCAATAATTGTCATCCGAAAGACGCTTTTTGTCCCACTCTCGTTGGGGTTGAACCTGTCCTTACTTTATTCAACTTGTAAGGTTTAAGACCCCTGACAGCCAGTTTTCAAATTTTGTGTGGCCCATTCTCAATTATACTTGCAAATTAGTAAGGGTGGATGAGTGATAAGAAGAAACCCTCAGATAATCTCCAAACCTCATTTTAGCCAATAATTTCTGCACTTCTCTCGTTCATTTTTTTTTACAAGAATTTAAAATAGGTTTCAAAAATAAGTCATTGGATTTCACTTCCATCCACTGTCCCTCTCTCCCTACAGTAAAGGTGTTAATGACCCAAAGCAATAGCCCTGGAACCTTGTAAATGGCTCAAGGAATTTAAACATGAGGTAATTTCCTACTTTCTGGCCCCCCCAACTGCTTTTATCAACTTGCTTTCAGCCTTATGATAAATGCAGACATAGGTGTGAATAAATAATATAAAATACTTCATGTGTTTTGTTCTCATAAGCTTGCTTATTTTCTCAGGCAAAATCAGGATAAAAGTTCACATAATAAAATCAAACATGTAATGTTTTACTGGAATTTTTCTATATTATTTTTTGTGTGATATGATATGTAGTTGCTTTTAAAATAAGCCAAAACCTTGATTTGAGAAAGTCCTTCTGTATTTAGTAATCAAGCCAGCCTAGATACAGCTCTGAGATCAGCCCATTCCATTGAGTTTAACTTTGGGGAGTAATTTTATATTATGTTTAGAGTATAATGCAGTTTATTACAAGCAGAGTATCTTTTTAGCTAGGGCTCTTAAAAATCAGCTACCTAAATTTGAATCTCAGTTCTACTGCTACCTAAATTAAAGTGACCTTGGGCAATTTATTTAACTTTACTAAGGCTTGATTTCTAATCTCTGAAATGGAAGGCATCATCATCATAATAACTTACAGGGTCATTGGGAGGACAAAGTGAGATAATTCACGTAATACGGTTAACAGTCACTGGCCCATTTTCAAGAAAGAAATATTTGATAAAAGAAGTAATTTTCCTTTTAAGTATCCCAGTAACACCAGTCTTCCCTTCTTCCTACTTTAGGGTAGCAAATCCAACACTTTATCAGTTTCCTCTTCTCAAATATTTCTGAGTATTTCTCAAGAATATTTCCTTGATTCTATAAAGCTATAAGAATGGGTTATCTACAATTACATAAAAACTGGGAAAGAATCTCAAATATTGAGTGAACAGACACAGACATAGAAGATTTCACACAGTCTGGTTCCATTTATCCCTTGGATGGAGAGAGAGTGATTGGAAGGGTGCAGAAGGGGACCTCCTGGGGTGCTGGGAATGTTCCATTCCTTCAACTGGGTGCTCTTACATGCATGTGTTTACTCTGTGAAAATTTATCAGCCTGAGCACTTATGATCAATACACTTCAATAGGTAGATTTACTCACTAAAAAGTCTTAAAACAGAAATGTCTTGTTTTTAAAACACTAATCCGTCTAGGTGTTACTCGTCCCATCTCTTGACCATCCATCTGATCCTGATACTCCATTCTCAGCTGGTTTCTTCTTGCCTTTTTATTTTGTGCCTGCTTTCTACTCAGCCATTCTACCTTGCTCCGCAAGTGGATTCAGACCTCTCCCTTTAGTGCCCAAACCGTAGAGGAGAACAGACTGTAATTAATCTTTCCTCAGACCAGGGGGAGTAACGGGAAAGAATTAAACCATATACAGAAAATGTCTAGGTGATGGAAGAGCTGGATTCCATGGCCACAGCCTCTACCTAGGGCTGATTATTGTTAGGAAATTTTGCTCTGTGTTATGGGGTGAATTTCCTCTCAAGATTTTTAGCTGAGAACTAGTAGCCCTTTAGCGAAGAAAGGTGATCTTTTTTATTCTCTCATGATACTGGAACTGGCCTTAAGAGAAGGCAAGATGACCCAGTTTTATCAGATTACATGTATCAATATATAAAGATTTATAGCACAGTTTCCAGAACTTGTCATTTAGGATAGAATTTTTTTTCTTTATTGTTGTATAACCAAACTATCCATTCAAAGGCTTGTCCAACCCATCCCCATTCCCCACTGAAAAACGAACACAGGTACATTCAACACCCCCAGCATCCCTGACCATATATAAAAGTGCTGAAGCTGGAGTTTTCTAAGTAGTTTATTTTTCATCCCCAATTTTAAAAAGTTCTGGAACAATTTGCTAATAAAACTCAAGACCAAACCCCCTGGATGTCCTCTCATTCAAAGTTTATTATAGTAATAAGCATAATTAACAATTATATAGAACTTTGTGGCATGCACTGTACTAAGAACTTTACATTTTCATTTATTTAATCCTCACAACAAATCTGTGAAGTGGGTACTATTATTATAACTCTTATGTCCATTTTACTGAAGACAAAACTGAGGCACAGAGAGGTTAAGTGCCTTGCTCAAGGTCACACAGCTGGTAAGTGGTAGAGCTCAGATTCAAACCCAGATCATTTGGGATCTTTGCTTTTAATCACTATGTTTTACTGTCTCTAAAAAGACTATTTTGTCAACCTCATGCCCAGAGTAGATAACAGTGATAATAAATCAAAGGGGAGGCGGCATTGAGCAGGTGGTGCTTATGTTGAGTGGAAGTCAAGAGGTATAGGGGGCCATAAATGATCTCTCTTTCCAAAATGCTTATGCTATATTTTATACTTCCTTTTCCAAGTGCACTTTAGAATTAGTTTGTCAAATTTGATAAAAAGTGCTGTTGAGATTTTGATTGGGTTTGCACTGAATAGATTGATAATTTGGGGAGAATTGAAGTCTTTAGAATGAGATTGCTCACAGGATCATGAAATATATTCCATTTTATTTTCTTCTTTTATATGAGTTGACATATTTGTATATTCATCTAAGTTGTGCACATTTCTGTTATTTATTTCTAGTTTTATTTGTGTTGCTTCTATGAATGGACTTCTATTATATTATAAATCCTATGCTTGGTATACAGAAGAGTCATTAAATTCTGTATATTTCACAAATGAACAACTTACAGAAATGTCTTATTAGTTCTAGATAGTTTGGGGGGATGATTCATTTTCATCACTTAGCGCATTGCCTGACTCATTGTAAGTATATAATAGAGGTTATCTGCTGTTATTTTTATTATTAACAAATAATAACAAACAAATCTGTTTGATTCAATTTATTATTTTATGTATGGTTTTGCATCTCTATCCATAAATGATATTATTTTGTAGAATTTTTGTTAGCTTTGTTTTTTAAAACTCTATTTTTAATCATCTTTAAGAATGAAACAGTATTTAGTACTCCTTCCCTTGAAAATAAGAAATTCAGCCATCTTTAGCTACATTCCACATTCATTCTCCCCTTCCTCCCCTCAGTTTTGGACTCCCGAGTTTTCAAGTCTAGATGGTTGTTATAACTAAATGTGTAAGCATTATAAGCAATTACCTGGTGATCAGAAGCCAAGGAGGATGGGGGAGTCTTGTGACCCAGCATTTCCCCCACTTTCTGCTGCATTCCCCACTCTCATCTATTTATTATCTTGAACCCTATGGGGCCTCATGAGTATCAGAGATAATGGGAGATGTTTTCTCAGTTATGAGCCAGACGTATCCCTATAAACCAGCAATATGGTGCCCTGGGCAAAGCCCGGAATGGTATACAGCCTAGGAAGAGCTTGACCCACAGAAACCCGTAGGTCCTGGGTGTGGGAATGATTGATAGCAACCCCAAATGTTTATGCCAGATCTCCCTGTAAGCCACTAAGAGATTGGGCCAGTCCTTCCTGCCCCTAAGAGTGTGGGAAGACCAAGAATCAAGAGGATTCCTCTGCAGAGGCCTTTAACACATTTCTAGGCTGAGGGTAGAGACAGCCTACTTTCCACCATCACTGTCACCTATAGTCCTACAGATCCCAATGAGAGAAAACAGAACAATAGAAGTCCCTTTAAGGTGCCCTAGTAATGAGAAAGACAGGACAGAACAAACAGAACACCTAGCCAGGGCTTCTAGCAGAGATAGATGACCACCTGATTAAAAATAATAAAAAGTACTTATGTGAAGAGAATCTATCTAGAACTTACAAAAATTGTTTCTGAGTTTAATAATCCAGGAGAAGAGTTAAAGGAGGAGAAAATCACTGAATGGTTGGGCAATGGAAAAGCAAAATATAAAGATATTTAACATGTGAGAAAATATTTGTAAGAGACTTGGAGAATCCATCCAATAGATAATGAATGCAAATAATGATATTGCAGGGGAAGAGAAAAAAAAGATGAAGGAAAGACAAAAATTAAATAGTAGACAAATATTCCTGAACTGAAAAAATAGTAGATTGAGTAGATTGAAGGGGCTGGGCTGGTGAGAAAAAGCTGGGATAGACTGGTAAAATTCCTGATGTCAAAGGTTAAGGGAGAAACCTTATAAAATTCTGAAAGTCAAGTTTCCTAAAAATGTCAGACTCATTGTGCTTCTCCTTTACAGCACTGGGAGATAGAGGAGAGTGTAATAGTGTCCAGACTTCAGAGGGAAAAATACTACAATGTAATATTACTGTCTCCAGCTAAGATATCCTTCCTCTGTTTAGATGGAAAAAAATAGTTGAAGAAATAAATAATTCAAAGAGTATGTCCTATATCCCTGTCTGAAGAAAGCATTTAAGAAAAGACTATCAATAATAAACAACAAGTAGCACAAGTTAGGGAAAGACAAAGAATGGAGTAAAATAGTGTGGTGAGAAATGGTATCTATGATATGGATAAAGATATATTGCCTAGAAATATGTGACATATAAGTGTGAGTGAAGGCCTCTAGATAGTATACATGCTAACCAAATTTCATAATAGCTCAGACCTAAATGGGCTAAGCCATCTCAGAGAAAAACTATGAGTCTGGAGAGGAAGAGAGTTTTCTAAAGATTTCATTTTACTGGGGATCTGAGGGGAATAGAAGTGGGAAAGAGAAGTGATGAATAACATTGCTAAAACTGGTTTGTATAGGTAGGGGATATAATAATCTTTTTAAAAAATTAATAGTGGTAATGTTAAGACACTCAATAAGAGGCGTGTAGCCATTAACAGAATGGAGGCCATTAAAGGAATAGAAAAGCACAATAGATCTTCCTCTTTAACAAGGGAAAGAGTGAAAAGAACAGGAAATTGTTAACACCAGCAAATGAAAGAAAAAGGAAAAAAATTGGGAAACAGCTCTTGAAATAATAAAGCAAGTTGAAAGGAATAAAATAAAGGGTATCAGTCATATTAACTGTAAAAAGCCTGAATTCCTACATTAAAATGTAGGGACTTAGAGAAAGTATTAAAAAAAGGAATGTATGTTATTTATGGAAGACACTTAAAATAAAATGATGATGAAAGGTTGATAATAAAGTGGTGGTGGTAAAAAAGATACCAGAAAGTGGCAAAAAAAAAGGAAGATCAGAGTGTTAGTATCAGACAAGGTGATATTTAAGGTTAAGAAATGCAATGTGATATTAAATAATAGATGAAATGTGACATTGAATAATGACAAAAAGTGCAATTTGCAAAACAGTTATAAAAATCAGGAGCTTATGTACCAAACCACATACCATTATTTATTAATTATGTTTTTGCATAAATTGATTTTTCTTGCTTTAATTTCAACAAAATAATTATATTTTTATAATCAATTTTTGTTATAGTAAGAGATAATCTAAACAATTAAAAAGTAATTATATTCCAAGTATACAAAGTTTAAATGTAATTTCATCAAAAATAGAAATAAGTGTAAATATTACAAACTGAAAAATCAATTTACATTAGATCATTAAAGTTACCTTTCCTTAAAAATATTTAAAGTTATCTATTAAGATTAAAGGACAAAATAATAATATTCTTTAAAGAAAACTGACATCTTAAAATCAATTTTTGAAAATTTAATTTCATTCTATTAAATATTTCAATAAAAATAAACTTTTCCATTCTAGTGTATTCTAGTTTCTGGGAATACTATGGAAATGGCCCTTTAGGCAAGAATTTATTGCATTCATTCATAACAACTGAAAGGAAGGATTTGGGACAAGTTAATTTGTCTTTTCCTTTACTGGAGTATTAATCCCATTCAAATCCTCTTTGAGCTCTAAAACTGTATTCATCTCTTATATTAGCTGCAGAACAACCCGTAAACCTTGCTGACATTTAGAGTTACCTTTAGTTTTGAGGACATAGCTTAGGAGATGCCTGGAAGAGTTTTCCCTCTGATCTTATCGGTGTCACGAGAGTGGATGTTGAGGATGTGGAGACCATCAGCTCCCCCACAGAGCACACATGTATTCTTTCAGAGAAATTTGTGTGCATGTTTTTGTGATGTGAAGGGTCCTCCAAAACAGTGCCCAGGACAGGGGTCCCTTTTGCCGTCAAAGGCAGCTCCGATTATAAAATATCTCGAAATAATAAACAGTAAGATAGATGTTTCATGTTAAAATCTATGGGATAGCACCAGCTGCACTCAAAGGAAAATGTACAACTAAAATGCTATCATTTAAAAAAATCTGTCAGAAATTGAAATAACTTCAAGACCACCTCTTTCGTCTGAGATATCAGCTTTGTGCTTGTTGTGACCTTTTGATCCCCAATCTGTCCTTGTCTTTTTGAATTAGAGGATTTTGTTGATATTTTCATAGGATGTCATCCAGTTACTTCCTGGGAGCATAGCTTTTCACAGGAGGAGATTGTGAGTCAGGTTCAGAGTGTCACAAACTAGAGCCTGTGAAATATAAGGAAATCTGCAGACCCTCCAACATTGTAAGCAAAAATTTGCATTTGTATTGCATTAATTACATGTTTCTTTTTCTACGTGGAGTAGAAGATCCATGACTTTTATCATATTCTCAAAGACGTCTCTGAGGTGAAGTGCCACTACGAGTCTCTGTATGCATTTTATTGAGATATCCCTCGTTCCTGGCGTTTGAGGAACATTATTCCTAGTGTCCAGTATGGTCATTTGACAACTTTCCGCAAAGTTTTTCCGTATTGCCCTCTGGTTTTTTTTAAAGTAATTTGTATGAATTTTGTCCAAATTTTGGAAGGTCTAGCAAGTTCTTTCATTGAGAAACTATTTTAATATTGTATATTATTCTGTACGTGTTAATTGTTGTGACTTTTTTAGACATGACTATCCATTCAAAAGAGCTTTTTGAATTAAATAATACTTATGTAACCAATGTTCATTTAACTAATTAATTTTCCCGATAATATTTGACAAAACTTTGTAAAAATCTTTACATATAGTAAAGATTAGGTTAAAAATATAGTTTTGGCCTTTTTTCCCCCATATGCCTTTAAAAAACTATTACCGTCTATTGTTTTCTATGATGTTTGTATTAGGCAGCTGAATAATAGTTATAAATTTAGCTTTCTCTTTGTGCTAATTTTTGGCATATTTTCTGAAATGGGACAATTTCTAAAAGCCTGCAGTGCAGGCATTTAAGGTAACATCTTTGATCATTTATAAGGAAAATATTCATGCTTTTAAAAAGGAAAGTATTCTACTTAAAAAAGGCATTCTGAGATCTTAACCTCTGAATATTTCTTCTCTGACCGAAGCTACCAAATTTCCATTTCTCTTATTTCTAATGATATTTATCTTTATCCCCATAATGACCTCCAGCTCCCTAATCATTGTCTTTTCCACAGTATGTCTTCATTTCATATACAATGCTTCACTATTTCAACAATGATCAGTCCTGCGGGCTATGATTCATTTCTCTCAAAAATTCGAGATTTCCCGAGATCTTGTCTTTTTTAGTCTTGTGTTGCTGATACTCAATCTTGGATCATTCCTGCAACTTAGTATCTATTTCTCTGCATGCTGCTTCCGAAATATTGCTGGAAAATGTCAGGCAGTGGGCCGATTTATCCAACCACCAATTCACTTCGTGCTAATTCATCTTGGCTCCTCTCTCAATCAGAAACACTTAAACTCAACTTTAATTTATCTCCTAGTTTATTCTCCACATCTCTAGCTTCATAATTTTCCATTTACTTCAAGCCTCTGACCTAACTCACTTCACTCTGGAGACGGACTTGTCTGATTCTTTATTGATTTATCAAGATTATCTGATGTTTGCGCTCTTCATGGTTTTCCTTTCCACATCAAATTTTCCCTGCACCTTCATCCATTTTCTCTATCTTGCCTCTCATATTTGATAAAGAATTTTATTTCATCCTACTTAAAACTTGCTTTCCCCTTGGGTACTCAATACACTCTTTGTCTGCTTTCATTTGCACCTTGCTATGTCAGTTATTCTCCACCCTTAGTATTCTCAGTATTTGTAATTTTCTCAGAATTCTTCCTTGCAGTTAAAAAAAGTAACAGCCAAAACATGTTGAGCACTCCCAATGTACTGATACTCTGGCACATTTTACAGAAATTATTCAATTTGATCATTAAGATAATCCTGTGTGGCAAATGTTATTAATTGTCCTATTTATAGATGAGAAAACCAAGTCTTAGAGAATCTGAATAAATGTCAAAGGTGGGACTCAAATCTAGGCCTGTAAAACTACAAAGCAAATATTCTTAAGCATCTGGTTCCTATACTGTCAGTCTCCTTTTTTTAAAATTATAATTCTATCTTTGGTTTCTTAAATGTGTCATTCTCGATTTACAGCTTAATCACATTAATGTGCTGAACCCACTGGCATAGGCCTACACCATTTAAAACCTCACCTTAGCCCAGACTTCTGTGGCGTTTGACCTTGTTGTCAGTGAGACAACTTCTTCCATTTTGAATTTGCCTTCTCCCTAGCCTCCTCTGATATTGTGGTCTACGGGTGCCACTCATCTTTCCTTAGTCTTTTCTTTTTCTCTCCCTAGAAAGGGTGTTCCCTAAGGTTCTGTCTTTCGGTATCGTATGCTATATAGTCTGTCCTCCGAGTATCTCATCGTCTTCCGAGGTTTCAGATATCATCTATAGATCAGTGTCTCCCTATTATAAACATTAACTTTGAAGTCTCTCTCAATAGCCAGACCTAGATCTCCAACTGCCTCAGAACCATCTCTAAGGGCAATCAAAATATCCTTTAGAAATAAGTCATTATTTCCCTGAAACCTTCGTTTACTCAGCCTGACTTGCCTTCATCAAAGCTTTCATTGCCATCCACTCAGTTGGCTAAGATGCTTTGGATCCTACTTTCCCTTTATCTTCCATAATCAAGGGGCACAAATCCTCTTGATTCTGTTCCAGTGGGGTTCTACTTCCTTTTTCTCCTTTGTCTCTTGCCTGTACCCCCGATTTCATCGTCTCTCTTTGTGAATATCACCTGTCACAATAACCTGGATCGTTTACCTTTAGTCATCTTATTCAATTCAGTCTGCCATAGTAGCTTTACATAAACAGAACTTTCTTCAAAACAGAGATGTGATGGAGCTTTATTTTTTGTTTGTTTTTTAACCCTTACTTTACATCAATTCACCTTCCTGGTGATCATACTATTGCAAATTTCCCTTTGTTGCACAATCCTTCCAACACCTGTTTTGTTTATATGGGGCTGTCTCCACCACCTGTGGGAGGGCACATGATCCAGGCCTGGCCAATCAGCAAATGGCGACGATGATTGCTTCAGAGATGGAACACAGTTAGAGCCACTGAGCTCTAAAGCCCCTCAGACTTCAGTTAAAGCATGCATTCTCAATGGGGTGATATACCCCCACGGGGGTGAAAATTTGTCTTGGTGAGGATGAGAAAATCTTAAATATTACAATGGTTTGTGGCCCTCCAGAGCTCAACCTTTCTGCTCAATTCCTTAATTTCCTGTGTGTGTGAGGTGGTGAAATTAGGAAAAAATGTGTTAAAAGTATCTTTAGGGGAAAGATAATGAAAAAAGCTTGAGAAACACTGAGCTAGAGTGACGGAAAGAGAGAAATACTGTCATATCTGGAAGGCCTTGGGATCTGAAAAAAATCCAGGTTTGAACTTCTGCAACCCTCTAATACCACAAAGCACTAGGATGTCTGAGAGGGGAGCCAAAATGAGGAAGGGAACTCAGGGATGAATGCAGGAGGTTGAGTCGTAATGACGTCCGTTGCATCTCTGAATCCAGCTATTTCTGAAGTGAGAACCAATGCTGTACTTCTTAATTATGCAGGCAAATTCCCATTTTTGCTAAGGCCCTTTTGGGTTGCTTTTATTTATTTATTTTTATCACTCTCCAAGCCCTTAAGAATATTCTAACTCTGTCCCATGTTCATACACACTTCTCTGCTACTCACCTTCTCTTTCAATTTTATCTTAAATTATACATTCATACCTCTCTGTCTTAGTGTGAGTTTTTTTTCTTAATCATAATGTTGTCTGAATTGTAAACTTCTGTTTTTAAGACATGTTAAAAGTGTCATCTATACTGTAGTCTTCGATGAATAGAAACTTATCTGTCAATCAATTTTGGTATTTTTCATGTATTTTTAAAAATTTTGATATGCCTATATCCTAATGAGATTGTGAGATTTGGAGTTTTTATGAACACTGTTTTATTTAATTTCGTGTCTCCAGGTTCTTGTAGAGAGCTTTCAAAATATGAACTGCCTGAGAAAATTGATTTAATTGCATTTTCACTAGCAGACTACTGTGCATATCTAATTTTTTCTGAACGTTTCTGAAGAGGAAAGTTGATTCTTGGAACATTATCTACACAAGTCAAAAAGTAAAACGTGGAGGCCACCCCGTGGCACAGCGGTTTAGTCCGCGCTTGGCAGCCGGGGGTTCGCGAGTTCGGATCCCGGGCGCCCGCGGACGCACTGCCTGTCAGCCATGCCGTGGCGGCGTCCCATATAAAGTGGAGGAAGATGGGCACGGATGTTAGCCCAGGGCCAGTCTTCCTCAGCAAAAAGAGGAGGATTAGCAACGGATGTTAGCTCAGGGCTGGTCTTCCCCGCAAAAACAAACAAACAAAAACAGTAAAACCTAACCTCAAGAGAAGAGACTAGGAATTTCATAAATGACGAACTAAGTTCGTACATACTTAGGCAATTCTGCCACATTAAGTGAATGGAGTGTGAGTGGGTGGTGTGAGGACTTCCAGCACAGTGGTCCAAAATGGTGGTTGGTACCGAGGATGATTACAGGGCTCCGATGTCTCCAAGTGATGTCCTGTTGCATAATGCATAAATCAGGGCTAATTTGTGTTGGAACTAACATCCTTCATCAACCTAAAGGCAAGTATGCCACTTGACAAAATTGTAGGTGCATGGCAGTGCTGCTGGGAATACTGATTTCATAGCTTGACAGGGATTATAATCATAAAGATACACATGTTGTTATAGAATCATCTGGCTTCCTGAAGCTTTAAAAATACCAAATTTGTATCATATTGTGAGACAGCAAAGCATCTTCTCTTTCTCCACTCTTTTGCATCATATCTTAAACCAGAATTTTTTTCCAGCTTTATTGAGATATAATTGACATGTAACGTCATGTAAATTTAAGGTGTACAACGTGGTGATTTTATATATGTATATATTTCAAAATGATTATCACAATAAGGTCAGTTAACACATCCATCACCTCACATAGTTACAATATTTTTCTGTGGTTTGAACTTTAAAAATCTACTCTTTTTCAAATAGAAATAATATTGCAAGTTTATACATGCAAACTAAGTATAAAATTTGGAGAGTTTACATCTATATATTTAGGATTTCTTTTTCTTGATTTTTTTCCATCTGTTTTTCTCTGTCTTTCCCTAGGTTTGGCTTTAAAACAAAATTCAGCTCAAAGAATAAAATGATAACTACAAAGAAAAGGTAAATAAAAAGAAAAATGCTCTTCTTAAAAATAATAAAATAAAGGGAAAACATGCACTCCCAGAAATGAAAACACTTATGAACACACACATTATTATAATGATAGAATCTTAGAAATAGTAACATCTAAAGCAACCTAATGCAGAGTTTTTTAAACATCCTATGTCAAGGAGATAAAGTCACATTTACATAAAATTAAGTTATCTTTTTGTTTCTCACTCTATAATTTTACCCAAGATGAATTAAAGTGTCTACTATAAAAATAAAAGTACTGATATACATATAATCATTTATATCAGGTATAGGAATTCTTTCCAAGCATAAAATCATTGTATAATACTAGAAAGGAAAAGGCAATAGTTTTGACTTCACAAAATTTAACTCTTCAACATCAAAATCTTCATACATGAAATTAAAAGTTGAAACAATTGTTCTTAAATAATATGACAAACAGAACAAAAGCCCTTAATATAAAAATTGTACTTACAAATCAGTAAGAAAAATGTTAATTAAAAGTTGATGAACAATATTATATTGTTAATACAGAAATGGGAAGTAAAACTATGAAAGAATTGTTGAACCTCAGCAATATTAAAGGTGCCACAAATGAAAACAACATACGTAATTTTCACGTGCAAGATTTGTGAGCATTAGACAAAATGTTCCTTATGGTAAGATGAGGAAGATAATGGCTGGTAGAAGTTTAAATTTATTTTTCTTTTCAAGTAGGCAATTTGACAGTAAATATCAAAATATTTAAAGGTTTCTTTCTTTGAGTCAATAATTCTGTATCTAGGAATTTGCCTTAAGCAACTAATCAGTGATCCAACCGTGGGGTTAATTGCAGTAATGTTTATAACAGTGAAAATCTGGAAATAGCATAAATATTCAAAATTGAATAATGGATTCAACATGTTATAGTATACCACAAAATATAAGCATTAGATTATGCTTTTAAAGATTTTAGTTATTTAATAATGATGAAGGTTACCGTATAGAAGTCACTTATTGTACGCTAGGCCTTATGCTAAGGACTTTCATGTAATATCTCACATCATTCTCACGGCCATCCAGGAAAGGTAATTTTTCTGTTTTAAGCATAGTAAAATGAAGCTCAGAGAAGTTAAATTACTTATCTTTGTTCACACAGCAAGTAATCTGAGAAGCCTGGAAATAAATCCAGGAAATTGTCTCTGGAGCCCACTTTTAACTTCTACACTATACTGTTGTCAGAACGGTCAATGATCACAATCCAATATTGTGAAAACAAATGATACTGTTCTTAATATAGTGTAAAATCCAGAGGAACTTAAGTGTTTTTTGGGAGGTCTTAGCTCTACGTGGATCAACCCCTATCGCAACGCAAATAACTCTGACCTCTCACAGGAGGTACTCTTTGTTCAATCAAACACGGCAATGATGTTCCACTCCTTTATCTCGGACTGGCAGGTTTTCTCCTACTTATTTTGGGTTTTGTAATGTCAGTGCCTGCTGGGGACATAAAATTTCACCCTCTTGGCCATTGGTACCTTTTCCTCTCAGATATCAAGACTGGTTCAGAATGATAAGGTGCCGAGATGGGCAGTGGAGAGCATGGAAAGCTGAAGTGTGAAAAGAGTGACTGTTGAAAGGCTAAAACAGATGAGTCAATTACAGAAATGAGAGGGACAGTACTCTTTCCAAAAGAGTGATTGACCTTCGAGATTTACCAAAAACAGAACATGACTCAAAAGTGAGTTTGGTCAGCGTTAAGTGTCAACTGTTGCCAATGACCTTTTAATTACTTTAAAATACAAGAAAGCTATATTTCTTTGTAAAGCCATTTTAGTTTTGTTCCAGACCTGGCCATGAGTTATCTGGGAGCCTGTCTTTTATATTTAAAGTTTACTTATATATTTCAACTCTTGAATAGAATATATTTTTGACCTTACACTTATACTGATACCCTCTCTATATATAGCCTAGACCAAAATAGTTTGATGTCCTTATTTTCACCTTTAGAAGTCAAAAACTGGGACAAGGTCATGTCCTCTTAAATCCAAAAAGTGTTTTCTTTATACTTGCTTCTCCTTTCATTTGAATGCTTTATTATAGGAAGGATTACCACATGAATAATTGACGTCTTAAATGTACAGGGCAGAGATAAGTAAATAATTACAAGCAAAACCTCATTTTTATTTCAAGTAAAAGCAGCAGCAGAGAATTTAAGATGGTGCTGACTTTCTTAAGGAAAGACAAAAACCTTCTTCCTTTCCACGTTTTACTGCACTCATTCAAAATGGTGAATAGTCTGGAGATTAACACAAGGGCTGCTTTTCCTTTTTTGTTTCAGATCCATTAGTGGAATATCTTGGCACCCTTAGAGCTGCACAGTGTGGTTTTCTGGGTTATTATTTCCTTTCTGGCAGTATTTTAAAACAAGTACAGAAAATGGAAAAATTATCTTTATAGCCTCCTATTTTATTGCAGAAGCGATGCAGGGATTAATCAATTTGCAGTTAGAAAAAATTCCGTAAATTATTAAGCAAACTTTTGAAATTTATTAATTTGAAACCTGCAGAAGGATTTTGGCTGTGTTTGTTTTCTCTGTTGCTGAGAGAAAATTGGAACCTTACGTGAAAAATGGGTCTCAAGTTCATATTCGGCATGGTAATATTTTTGTAAGCGCTTGTTAAAATCTCCACATTTTGATTTCCAACATGGTCTCTTTGCCACTACTTTGTTTTTTCAAAACATTCCAAGTCTGGCATGAGTTCCTCTCTCAATAAATTCTAACATCCATGACTCCAGTCTCAGGGCTTTTTCCCATGCTGCCTCTACTGGGGCTCCTCACCCATCTCTCTGCCCCATCCGAGCAGTGCCCAGTGAACAATGATCATGTGATCCATTGTCAGGGAACATTCTATCTCTTCCATCACTACGTTTCCTCCTTTGTTCACTGGGAATCATTTAAAGGAATTCAAGGCAATGGTGCCATCTTTCTTAAAAAAGGCACTTGTAGTCTTCTTATAATTTTTTTGTTACAAGAATGTGGTTTTCTTTACATAATTTATTTAGCAAGGATGATAAACTATCCTGTTAATGTTTTGGAATTTATATGGAGAAAGTATGGAATTTATATGAAGGGGAAAAAAATGATCTCTTTTTTTTTTTTTTGAATTGTAAAATTCCATTCCAAGAGATGAGTAATAACCTGAAATAATAAAATGCAATTTGGACTAAATTCTTTTCTAATATAATAATTGTTTCAGCGTTTTGGGCACCTAAAAGTAGATTTTCTTCGTGCATTAGATAAAGTGCACACTTGGGAGTTGTGGTAACTCTTGGGATCACCAGAGAGCTCTTTAATGACTGTTTCAATGCTTTGAGCTGTGCTACCTCCTACTCTATTCTCCTGACCCAAGAGTAATGGAGCTTTCAAGAGGCTTAAAATATAGTGTGGAATTTGATTATACATTGAAAAAAATCTGATTCAACTAGTTAAAAAATTAAAGGTAATTTAAATTTCATCTGGCTTTAAAGAGTCTCATTTATCTTTTATAATTTTCCCCTTGGAAACGTATTCTGAGTTTGGTAACGTCATTAACCTTCCCTACAAATAAGCAGTGTTGCTTCTTTGCATGTCTCTTATGTATTTGCCTAAAACTTGCCTACTTTAAATTACCCTAAGAAAATAAATTATTTTTAAAAACAGGGAGAATAAATTCTAGGTATGTTGAGAATGACTTTTAAACAAACCAACAAACAAACACCTTACTCCTTACCTGTAGGTCAACACACACACACACACACACACACACACACACACGAACACTCACATGCCTATTCCATGAAAAGCTGAGAAGTCCACCACAAATACTTTCCCCGAAATACCATGTGTTACATGCATGTGATTGGATGAAAGGCACATGCACACATACACAGACACATATGTACACAGTACTGATATAGTCTCCAAATAATCATGTCTTTTCCCATACCTTCAGTTCTCATCTCCAGTTGGATGACTTTCAACCGTTGCTGTCATGAAGGTTTCAAAATCTATATCTGTAGTCCAGTTGCGTGATCAATTCTGTGATCAAAAATTCTTTATCACCTAAATTATTAAGTTTAATGTCTTCATTGTGGCATTGAAGGCTTTCTTCATTATGACTCCAATCTATCATTACAGACTCATCATCATTCTTTTCTTTCTGCTTCTGCCTATTTGAATTAAACTGATTGTCCAACACAATTCCCTACCCAAGAAGGATTTTTCTTAGGCAATTATTTTTGTCTTTCACTTACTTCCCTGTTTCATTCTTCAGGGCTTAACTCCCATGCCCAGAAACCCTGGGTCTGTCTCTATGGTTTAAACCCTAGGCTCTAGAGGAATAAAGAGGTTTCAGTTCCTTTATATGACTTTCAAATTAAATCCCTTCCATGGAGCCACCAAGGGAATATCATCTTTACCTCCTTGGAGCTCTAATGCGCGTTTATATAGAATCTTGCAAAATCCTTCAAACAGCTTTGTATTTTTTTCTGGAGTTGTGTTTTTTTCCTTATCAAAGTGAAGATGCCTTGAAGATAGGGATAACTCTTCTGAAATACAGTATATAACCTTTAGCTCATTATCTTTATGTGTAAACCTGCTCTTCTCCATTTCTACAAATCCAGTAGGCTTAGCCTAGAAAGTTGAAGTCCATTCTTCTCTCATCCCTACAGTCATTTATTAGCAAATCCCATCTCTCTGACTATTTGAAATATCTCATGCCCATTCACCTTACACTGCAGCCATATCAGACTAAGAAACATATGAATGATTTCTCTCCAACTAACCTGCTGATCCCTCACTCTGCTACAGCATCAGATTCCTGATCAGCCGCAACATCAGTGTCCTCCTTTTCCCTCCATATAAACAGGCAGCTTCTTCTTTACTTGGTTCTGAGGGTAGTTATTTAATTGAACCACAGTTTCCTTTCCATTATCTTAGAAATATTAACAGACAAACAAAACAAAAGATATGAAGAGACTAACCTTGGTAAATAAGGATATCAACTTAATAATATACCATTCTCTTGGAGGAACTTTTACATATAGAGTGTGCTCCAGGTGCTGAACCAGGACAACACACACTGAAGAAAAAGAACATTTTTTAACCACAGAAGGAGAGAAGTTTACCCCACTTTATATCCATAGATAAGAGATTTGAAAGTGTCACTTGCCAGAAAATTGGAAAAGAAGACTTCTCTGTGCCACCTCAGTCAAATTTTTACACATGAAAATTGCTTTATGATTTTTAGATGCAACACAAAAGACACGATCTATGAAAGAAATAATTGATAATCTGGACTTCATTAAAATGGAAAACTTCTGCTCTACAAAAGGCAATGTCAAGAGAATGAGAAGACAAGGCACAGCTTGAGAAAATATTTGCAAAAGACATATCTGATCAAGGACTGTTATCCAAAATGTACAAAGAACTCTTAAAACTGAACTCTAAGAAGACAAATAACCCAAATAAACAAAAAGAGTTCACAAAAGAAGATATACAAATGACAAATAAGGATATGAAAAGAAGCTCCACATAATATGTCATCAGGGAAATGTAAATTAAAACGTCGATGAGATATCACTACACACCTATTAGAATGGCCAGAAACCAGAACACTTACAACACCAAATGCTGGTGAAGATGTGGGGCAACTGGAACTCTCGTTGCTGGTGGCGATGCAAAATGGTCCATCCATTTTGGAAGATAGTTTGGCAGCCGCTTACAAAACTAAACGTGCTCTGACCATAGGATCCAGCAATCGTGTTCCTTCATATCTACACAAAGGATTTGAAGACTTATGTCCATACAAAAACCTGAACACAGATTTTTATAGCAGCTGCATTCATAATTGCCAAAACTTGGAAGCAACCAAAACATCCTTCAGTAAGTGAATGGATAAATAAACTGTGGTACATCTAGGCAGTGGAATGTTATTCAGCATTGAAAGGAAATGAGCTATTAAGCTATGAAAAGACATGGAGGAAACTTAAATGTGTATTTCTAAGTGAAAGAAGCCAATATAAAAAGGCTACATAATGGATTATTCCAACTATATAACATTCTGGAGAAAGGCAAAACTATGGAGACAGTAAAAAGATCTATGGTTGCCAGGGATTGGAGGAGGGCATGGAGGAATGAATAGGCAGAACACAGAGGACTTTTAGAGCAGTGAAAATACTCTGTATGATACTATAATGATGGATACATGTCATTATGCATTTGTGCAAACCCACAGAACGTACAACATCAGAATGAAACTTAAGGTAAACTATGGACTTTGAGTAGTTATGATGTGTCAATGTAGGTCCCTTGACTGTAAAAGTTGCACCCCTCTTGTGAGGAATGTTGATAATGGGGTAGGCCATGCATGTGTGAAGGCAGGGGGTATATGGGAAATCTCTGTACCTTCTGCTCAATTTTGCTGTGAACCTAAAACTGCTTTAAAAAAATCTTTTAAAAAAACCCAAACATTTCTTAGTACCAATACCAAGAGCCCTGATTGTCCATGTAGCTTTAGGATGCCGTGAGCCAGCAGCCAATGGGGCCAAGGAAGACAGGAAACTCTAGGCTAGTCCTGCCAGCTTGCAGGGCTGTGGCTGGGAGCTCACCCTGCCGGAGTAATTTATCCACACCTCCACCTCCATCCTCACCCACATCACTAAGTTAAGAATAACTTGAATTAAGAAGGGAAAAATATAAATGAGTAATGGGGAACTCTGACTGTTATAGTTTTCTTGCCCTGCTTTACAAGGGAACAAACTGTAGACTTCAAAAAATATTTGGGGGAGAATTTGCCCTCAACTAGTAAGAAAAATAGCTAACAAGAGCAAGATAAATAGGAGCACTGATAAAAAGGAGCACTGATAAATCTTTATTCAGTCCAACAGAATCATGCTAGAAAAATTAGTGCTAAGGTAGAAAAATAGTGCTAAATATGTTTAGAAATTATGGTTGAAAATTTCCTTCTAGTTTAAGATTCAAGAAGAGAATTGTTAACAATACACAGAGGGACAGTGACAAAACCAAAGAGAGTACGCTTGCCCTATCTATTGGTGTAGTAATCATTGGTTGTTTTGGGGCATTTTTTAGTTCCCTACTCTTTCCAGGCACATGGTAGAAATGTACATCCAAACCTCCTTGAAGTTAGGTGTGGCCATGTGACTTGTTTAGGCCAATGACATATAAGCAGCGGTGACTTATGTCACTTCTGGGCACAAGGTCTTAAGAACCGATGCGTCCATTCACCGTATTCTCTTTCCTGTGCTGTGACAATGGGTGATACTCCATGAGGTGGAGACTCCACCAGTCTGAGGTTTTTCATGATGATGAGGTGAAGCAGAGCCCAGTGCTGACTGTATTGTGAATATGTGGTATGACCGAGGAACTCTTGTTGTTTTAAGCCACTAAGATTTTGAGGTTGTTTGTTACTGCATTGTAACCTGATATAGTTGGTAAACCTAACAACTGTTAAGTCCAGTATTCATGCAGGGCTGAATGAGTTGAAAAAAGAAAAAAAAATCTAAAGCCTATGAGAAATTATCTGAAACAACAACAAAAAGAGTAGCTTAATACTCGAGGAGCAGATTAATGATAACATAGGTTAGGAGAAAAAAATAGAATTATGTGCACATTTAGAAAGCATCTGCTTTGTGTTCTCAATAAAATCTAATAAACCCGTAATTCATGAATAAAGAGATTACAAAGAATAAAGTGGTAAAAAAGATGACAGGAAACTACCTAAGATGAAAGCTTAGATTAAAAGAGAGCCAAATGAGATAAGGAAAAATATTTGGAGATTAAAAATGCAAAAGCAAAATGGAAATCTTTGTTGGATATAATAACGAGCAAAACTGACATTATGTAAAAAGGGAAATAATACCGTACTAAGGACTCAAGACTTTTATTATAAAAAGAAGTAAGTAAAATAAATGAACTAATGATTTTACTAAAACAAAGACGACATAAATTTGATGACTGTTGAAGCAGATGTTAACTGAAATACAGGGAAAAAAGGAATAGCAATGATAAATAAAATATCTGGCTACTTAAAGATAAAAAATAGTTCTTACATGCCTAATCATGGAAAGTAAAAGAAGAGGAAATATTTAAAATAGCAATAAGAAAACATTTTAGCCATAAAATGAAAATTTTTGAAAAGAGAATATTAGATGTATTTGGAAATCTCATTATGGTAATCATTGTTCAAGAAAAAATAAATTATCAAAATTGGTGCTAGAAGTGGGAAGCATGATTATAACACTAACCATGAAAATGTATCAAAAAATTATCTTCATGAGGACCCTGGCTTCAGATGGATTTAAAGGGTATTTGTTTCAAAACTTCTGGCCCATAAAGAGGAAAGTCTCCAATGCACTTTACAGTGTTCACCCAGCATTGAAATTAATAGTAGAAAACAAACAAAAAAGAAAATTGCACATGAATGTCAGCTAAAATATATGTATTCAGGAATCTTAAGTAAAATGCAAATGATTTGAATTCAAAAGGGTACAAATCATGAACAAAAAGAATTTGACTTTTAAAATTCTGTATCTATTAAATCAAAAAGTATAATGTTTGTTACATTCAGAACACTTTTCTGATAAAAAGTCATGCTTAATAGGAAAATGCATGATAGGGACGTTCACTTGAGAAGAAGACAAGAAAAGCCTGCCCATACATTTTTATTGAAAATTATACTGGAAGATCTATGCAAGAAAAAGGAAGTAGAAATAATGGCAAAAAATTGGAAAAGAGGAAACAAATTTATTATTAACTGAGGTTGTATGGTTTTCTCCATTAAAAATATACCATTAACTTGCATGCAACATAAAAAGACAAAAATCAATGGTTTGACTTTAATTCTAACAATATGGTTTAGCAGGTAAACTGTAAACTCTCCTGGTACAGAAAAGCTAAAGCTACACTATGGACTATGTTTTAAAAATCACTTTAAATGCATAGACAAGCTGATATAAGTCAAAGAAAATCCTCATAAGCTGTAAAGGAATGAGTCAAGATAATTGAAAGAGCTGTAGAGCTAACAGCTGTCCTGGGCACACAAGAAGATCCTTGGTGGCTAGAACTTTTGTTTTTGATAGATCTCATGTGTGTGGGAAAGGAGTGGGGGCAAGGGAAAAAACCCAGACCATGTGCAAGGTGGGAAATCCCATTGTTGGTCCAAATAAGCCCATCTGCTGATGGGCAACACATGCTGCAAGGGAGGCTGGGAAAAGTGGTCATCACCCTCAGCAACAAGAAGTGTTGCCAACAATCTTATTACTACGAAAGAAGAGAATGAATACTGGGGGACAAATGCCAGTTTCTAGCGTGTGAGACAAATTCTGACAACTATCAAAGAATTAGTATGCACTAATCTTGTTCTCTTATCAAAACACAATTAAGTTAGCAATGTTAACAAAAAAGGTTAACTGTCACCTTTCAAATTTGGAAATTAGAGAATTAATTAAAATTTTACACTTTTTCATAAAAAGTCTTACAAAACTAAGAATAGAAGAAAACTTGTTGTCATAGCTCCTATAAGACATTTTACTAGTTTCCTTGGCTAGAGAAATAAGACAAAATTTAAATATTCCATTTAAAATAAAGACAAAAATATTAGGTAACTAAGAATAAATTTAATGAAAGACATGTGAGGCCTTTATGGAAAAAATATGAAAACTATTTGGAAAGATTAAAAAATATACAAATAGAGATCTATGTGCAAGGATACAGTGTGTAAAATGGTAAGGATATTAATTGTCTCCAAATTAATCTACAAATTCAGTGTAATCCAACTAAACACCCAACAGAGATGTCCTGTCTGAATTGAAAATTTTATTCCAAACTTTATTGGAAGAGCAAAGAACAAAAAAATAGCCAAAACAGTTTGCAAATATAGAATGTTATCATGAAACTATATTTACTCTGAGGACAGACCTGAGCATACGTGTAAACTAAACATATCACAACAGAGAATTACAGGTCACTGAGTATGAACAGGACATTAACAGAGGAGGGAAATGAATGGTGTGTGTGTGTGTGTATATATATATACATGTAGAATTTTATTATTGATGATAGAAATACAAATTAAAATCACAATGAGAAACCAACTCACAGGAGTTAGAGTGAGAAATTTTAAAACTATGGCAATATTAAGTATTGGTGAGGATACGGAGCACCAGAACCTTTCCCAGACAGCTGGTGATAGTGAAAATTGGTATAGCAATTTTGGGAATAAATTTGTTGAGATCATAAAATTGAAAGTCTGTATCCCTACATTCTGTCAGTATGAATCCAACTGTACAATTTAGAGAAATTCTCATGTTATGTGCATAAGGAGACATACACAAGAATGTTCATATCAGTGTTGTTTGCAAAGTGTAAACATGGAAACTACATAAATGTCAATAAATAGGAGAATGAATAAATAATAAAGCATGCACTCTGGATAAATAGTGATATATACACTAGTGAAACAAAATGAAAAAATCTACACGTATCAGCACACAAAAAAGTCTCAAAACACAATATAGAACAAAGAAAAGCAAATTGCAAAGAATACATGCACTATGATACTCTTTGTATAAGTTTTAAAATATGTAAAGTAGCGTATGTTGCTAAATATTATATATTTCTATATAATGCCAAGCTCATATGCAGTAGCTTGAAATGATAAACCCTAAATTCATAAAAATGGGATCCTCTGGACACAAGGGTAAGGAATGAGTTAGGGTAGAGGATTCAACTATAGTTTCTATATTTCACTTAAACTTTTGATAAAAACAGGATTTTTTCCCTTACCTTTTTATATGTCTAAACTTTTTTACATCAAAAACTATTTTTTATTGGTATTCTTATAGAATGTTTTACTTTTGCTGTTTTTCGACTTATGCTTTGTTTAGTGTTTCTCATATATATTCCTCTATTCCTTGTGTGTACCCTCCTTTGGGGTAAGAAATATTTCCACCATTGGAGTTCCTCTGGGCCGACAGTAAAATAGTTACCTAAAGGCTTATTTTGAGAGCGGACTTCTTCGATTTAGCTTTTTTGGTTTTGGTCAGTTAATGTACATATATTCTAAATTATAATTGTCATATAAATTATAATCTTAAAAGAATGGATAGTCATTTCCATGGCAAACTTATGTAGATGTTAGTCATTTTATTAGTTATTAAAGTCACCATCAGCCTCTTTAATTTCCACAGACTCGGTGAACCCTGAAAGCAATTTGAGAAGAGATGCCAGTTCATTATTGATAGAAGCATATTCTCCTCCTAACATAAGCTCACAAAATTTGAATTATGGTGGAAAGTGGTCTGTAATATATTTTAATCATGAAAGGGCCTTGGCTCCGCCGATGTCCCCTCTGCCAAATCATGTTCTCTTAGAATTAAGTGGAATGTTATAATTTTTTTTAGAACTTTCTAACGACAAAATGCAATTATAATTGCATGAGTTTGGTGGAAAAATAAAATGAAAGATCATAAGTCCATCTCCAAGTATGTTCAGAAAACTTTTAAATAGAGTTTAAAATGTATTTACTGCTTCTCAGAGCCTTTTATTGTTTTGATGCTATGAAAATTGAATCCCTGAAGTGGAAATTTGGTCATTTATAATCTTTTGTTATATATTTATTCTTTGTTTTAGGCGTGCCCATTAACGTTATTTGCAGAATTCAGCTTGAGAAGCAGTGATGTAACATAATGAGAGAGGGCTATGGATGGTCACAGTGCTTCTTTTCCCTCACTCTCCACTTGCTTTTTAAGTCTCTGTCAACTTTCTACCTCCGTTACTCTGTTTAAATGGCTCATTGTACAGTGACCTTTAAGTCACCTAATCTGATGACCTTTCCTAAGTCTTTATTCTCTTTGACTACTGTGTGTCTTTTGAAATTCTTAACAACCTTTTAAAAAATTCTATCTTTAATAGCTGCCATTTTCCTTCACTTTAAATTATTTCACTTAACTTTTTTTAAAGTATGGAAAAGTATATGCCTACTTTACTAAATCAAGTGATAGAGACACATGTGAGAAGAAGCTCAGAAACTCCCCGTTTCCAATCCTGCACCCTCCACCCATCCGTCCACCAAAAGTGATCAATGTTAATAGGCCAGTAACTGTCACTACTTGATTTTGTCTGTGCTCAAAGCTACAGAAATATATTTATATATGCACAGATTACTTTTGGGTTTTGTTTTACTATCTATAACTATTGGACAAAAATATGCACTGCACATTTAAACATGCTTTTGAAGTGCAATCCTATAGCATGTGCTTCTAGATTATATAAGAAAATGCCCGGTTCTTGTACATTCTCCCACACGTGTTTACTTTAGTTGTTCTGCTGTTTCAAAGAAGGAAATGAGAAGGAGAGGGGAACATCAGGTCACCCAGTGCTCCACTCTTCTCAACAATTCCTAGTTCATTGGCTAGTATTGCCTCGACATAAGGGAATTTCTGCTCTGGGCTTTGCCCTTTGCAGAGCCCTCCTCTGACCGTGCCCCCAAGCTCTACAAGGTAAGCAGTTTGCAGATCAAGGAGCTTGCCTCTTTGATAGCCTATGTCTACCCTTCTAGACTTTGCTCAGAGTATGTAGGATCTTGGAATCCCTCCACGGTCTGTGTGAGACTCTTTCCCAGGCCATCCTCCCAAAGGCTAACTGTGCCAGAGATCTGGCCACAAGACAGCTTTTTTCAGATGACGGGAAGGGTGGAGGAGGTGAATGGATTTGGGATATGTTATCTGAGGTGTCTAAATATATGTGTGTTAGGCCTCACTGGAGGGAGCTGGGGTTGGGAATAAGGATGGATGCTGGGGACTAGAAACCAGTTAGTCTCATTCTAGTGTGAAAACCTGAGAAATACAACAATTCTAAATTTGGACCTGGCCCCTCAGGTCCTTAGGGGATTGTATTTGTCAAGATAGGAGAATACAATATATTTTAATAGTTAATTAGTTCAATATATAACAGAAATACAATCTATAACATAAATAATTGGGGGAGTTTGAGAGACCCAGTTAATACCTGTGCCTCAGACCCTGCAAATGTAAGGATGGGCCTGTCAGTGCTTCCAGTGTAGATGGTTACTTTGGAGGCCATCAATGAACTATGCATTCTCGTATTTTCATTCTTGTATAATCTCCTCTCCTTAAATCTGGGCTGGCCCTTTGGCTTGCTTTCACCAGTAGAACATAGCAGAAATGGCACTTGGAAGAAGCTGACCACTGTGCTTTGAGGAAGCTCAAGCTAACCACCTGGAAAGACCACAGGGAGGCTCATGTGGCAGCCACGGGGATGCACTCCCTTTGAAAAGGAACTTCCCATTCAGTAAGGAGTGCAGTTAGCTGAGAGCTGCTAGCTCCTTCAGGCTCCATCTTGGTGTTCAAGATGAGGCCATGATTTTCTCAGTCAGCCTCCAGCCAATGACTGAGCAGAGTGGAGATACTAGGGTCTGGCCATTTCTGCCCAACCTGACAATCTTTGCTGTGGAGTCCCACACATTGGGTTGACTGAGACTTTGTCAGATCTGCATTGAAGTCAAAAGCTTTCCCTGCCCAATTCAGTTTCCTTCCTCCTTCCCTCTTATAGGTGCCAAATCTGAGTCATGGTCTGAAGGCATTCTCTGCCCAATTCAGCTTCCTCCCCTTTCTAACTTTCACAGGCATTAACCTACCCTTCCCCACAAAACTACCTGCAATCTTAACTCCACCTCAGTATCTTTTCCTGGAGGACCCAACTGACACAGAAACTGAGGCATGAGCCAGCCTCAAGAACCTAGGACTCAAGCAGGTGACACAAGTCGAGTCATTCTCTCCAGCCCTCAGCTGTTCAAGCCGCCTAGCTGAGGCCACGTGAGCAACGACAAGCTGTCTCCACCAAGCCCTGCCCAGATTGCAGGATCCTGAGCAAACGAGAAACACAGTGTCTTAGGGCCCATAAGTTTTAGAAGTCGTTGTAGCAGTAGATAACTGAAACAGAACTTGGCTTTCAGTGGTTGCTGAGAGGGTGATGGAAAATTTTAATCAATGTATTTCTCTTATGGTGTCTGGAGCCAGATCCCAGCCTTTGGATGCATGTAAGGTAGAGTCATCAGTTTCTCTCCCTAGTGTGTGAATGCCACTTAGTTTACTCCATATCCCGTGTGTTTGCATCAAAATTCAAACTTTTTTCCTAGAATATCATCTTCACTTTGTGCAAAAATTATACCCAAACGTATTAGGGATGTCTTAATCACTGTTTTACTATAATTTACCCAGACTCTGAAAGACTGCCAAGTTTAGTTTAGGAATTTTTATAGTTTATTGTTCAAGTGTAGAGAAAAATTTGTTATCTATGGTAGGTAATTTCAAACATATGTTATTGTTATTACCAGCATGATGACTTTTCCATTAATAGGAACACTGGAGTTTTCCCGCTAATAATAATAGAAATTAATGGGCCATAAGCAAACATTTTGAAACCAATTATCGTCGTATAGTGAGAGATGTACGCGAATGTGTGTATAAACAGATAGACAGAGACAGATAGTTATTCCTCTGGTTTATAATTGAAACTAGGTATCTAATTTTCCCATTCCTTTGCATTAATATGTTGAATGGTCCTTTTAAGCACAAAAAGTAGCTAATAGTAGTAATAAAGACTTACTATTTAGTAACTTTGCAATAAAAGCCAAAATGTATTGAATTCCTATTACATCTTGCTGTTTCACTTATTTGTTTTGAATTCTTTCAAGGTAGAATTTTGCATCAACTTTTTTTGCAATTGGGAAAGTAGAGACTCATGTGGGCATGTTACTTTCAGGTAGGGGTCTATAGAATCTCTCAAGTAATTCCTCGTAATAATCCCAGTACTGGGCAATCAAGCACCATCCTCCATAAGGATGAACTAACAAAAAAATCCAAATTAAGGCATACAATCTGTTCATCTATAAATAAACATAAAGCCGTTGACTTTTGTACAACACTTAATTACAGGATACATTGGAAAAATATTTAAAGAACTGTGAGATGAAAACACAACCCAAATATATAGCATTTTATTTTATATGCTAAATGAACTATGACCAAAAAGTTCTAAATGTATTTTAGAGCTCAGAAGGTGAACTTCCCATATTCCCTTCTTGAAAAAAAAAAAAAAACTTTCAATAGTATATTATAACTCATCAAGAGATGAAATTAGAAAATAATGGAGGTAGTAGAAAGTATATTAGATACTGCAGAATTAGTCGGTTAGAAATTGTCAATCTATTTGGGCTGCTATAATAAAAATAACATGGACTGGGTGGATTAAATAACAAAAATATATTTCTTACAGTTCTGGAGGCTGGGAAGTTTAAGATCAAGGCACTGCCAGATTCAGTGTCTGGTGAGGAGAGCCCATTTCCTGTTTCATAGATGGCTGTCTTCTCTCTGTAACATCACAAGGCAGAAGGGATGAGGGAGCTCTCTGAGTCTCTTTATAAGGGTGCTCATCCTATTTATGAGGGCTCCACCCTCATGACATCACCTCCCAAAGGCCTCATCTCCTAATACCATCACATTAGGGGTTAGGATTTCAACATATGAATTTTGAGGGGACACAAACATTCAATCTATAGCAGAAACCAACATTAGGAATTCACCCAGAACTCAAGGAAAAATGTAGAGATGAAAATTAAAAGATGATAAGCTCCAATATCCAACATTCTCAAGGAGATAACAGAGCACATAGTATGTGATTATCTTGTGTGAAGATTAACCAATTCTCAATTGATTTCATAATCAGTATGATACCAAAATCTGAGAAAAATAATGGAGGAAAAGGAAATTCCTGACCAATTTCACATAAGAAAATTGAAATAAATAAGTGTGTAAATAAATAAAATATTAAAATTTAATCTTTGCATACTGAAAGAATAATAGTGAATAAACAATAGGGTTATCCTAACAATGCAACTTTTTTCAATATTATGATATCTGTTATAAAGCATCACATTATTCAATAGAAAGTATTTTAATAAAGTGAAAAAAAGAGCAAAGATAACCATTATCACAAACTCCACAATATTGAAAACAATTCAAGAAGTTCTTGGTAATGCAATAAAACAGTGAAGAAGCATAAAAATTTTAATTATTGTAATGAATAATATAAAACTATCATTTGCAAAAGTATACTTAATCAACTGAAATCTATTGGAAATAAAGTTCAGTAGTGTTCTCTATTATAAAAGCTATAAAAGGAAATTATTGTTTACATATGTTTGGATATAAAATTGAATAGAAAATTATTCCATTTAATAATTTACTATTAAGTTAATTAATGGACCTTGAAATAAGATTATTAAGAAATATGTAGGACCAAAATGATTTAAAAAAACAAACAAAAAACTCAAAGGGGCAGAAAATAAGCCTTGATGATTAAATGTTGTCTAACAGTGTAACTTTTTTCTCCAAATCAGTGTACATTTTTAGCAAATCACAATGAATATTTCAATGGGTGTTTTTCTGAAGGAGCTTTGCAAAATGAATTTAAGTTCATTTGAAAATAAGAAATCAGAAAATAATGAAGACCATTTTCACAAAGAAGAGTTAGGGTAAGTGGGAGGAGGAAGAAAGGATTGCATTAACAAAAAATTAAATCTGCATAATAAAAAATGAAATAAAGCTGAAATCATCAAAACATTGATAAGCTGAATTCAATAACTAAGTATTTTTTAAGCATATATAAAAAAGTTTGGATGGCAGACTAGTTCAACTTGTCATGGACAGAAATTTAATATGATGGACCTTTGACACCAGCAAACTTAATTTAAATTCTTTTTGTCATCCCCCCTCCCAACCTATTCAATGGGGATTGATATGGGGTACTCCGTTTGGTGTAACTGTCAGATGTGGTTGATACAGCAGGAAAATTCTATGCGCTTTGCCCAGATCTGGAACACCAAGAACTACACACAGAGTTACTAGATTTCCCTCAGAAACATTAGAGGGGAAACAAAACAAGGAGAAGAGACAAAATAAAGATGGAAGGAAGAAACACACAAAAGAGAAGTGAGAAAGAGACAAGGAAGGAGGGAAGAAGGAAGAGAAGAAAAAAAGGGACAGGAGGAGCAAGAGAAAAAAAAGCAGGTGGAAAGAAAGAAGGAGGAAGAAAAACTTTTAAATGAACTATCAATACAGAGAGAACTGTGCAGATGAATAACAGAAAAACAGACTGGAAACTATTAGACTTTAGACTCCGATAGAGAAGCTATTGAAAAGAATAGAAAGATTTTTAGAAAATGGAATATGGACAATTAATTAATATGGGGGGGCAAAGTTGGGTCCCTATTTCAAGTTATATAGTCAAAGCAGAAAGCAACAAAAATTTTGCAAAATATATGACAAAAATCAGTATCTTTTAATATGTGACTCCATCTTATAAATCAAAGGGGAAAAATCAAAATACTCAATGGAAAAAAGGGGGCAAAGCTCATTAGTGTGTGATTTGTGAAAGACAAATATAGTCAGTATTCACATACATGAAAAATATTTAGACTCAGTAGTAGTAAAAAAAATGCAAAATGAAGTATAAGTGAGTGATTGTTAACTTAGATTTTGGAAGGTGTGAACACATAAACACATTTTGGTAAAGATGCAAGGAAATGCACTTTCATACACTTTTGCTATTGGTGCATTTCTGGAAGGCAATTGGGAAATACGTGTGTACTTTGACTTGATGTTATTTCTCTTTTAGGAATTTATCCATAGGACATAATTACAAGAGCACACAAAAATACACATATTGTTTAGTGGAAAAATCTTGGCAAATCCATCTTTGGAATACTATGTAATCATTTAAAAATGCCTAAAGATTTCAAGATATGAAATACCCAGAACATATTGTAAAGAGAATGGAAGTAGATTTCAAAATAGCACACATAGTATATGCAACATTTTTTACTTAGTGTTCTGCATGTTGCTGTTTTCATTTAAGAATATATTTTAGAAGATTGTTCATTAATAAAGCTTTAATTCACTTTTTTAGTTTGATACACCTTTGAAATCTCTTCTCAAAGCCAGCATAGGCATTTGTCATGTCAGGGACGTGATGGGGATATAGGGCTGACCTGAGGCTGCTGGAAATTCTACTGGCGTCTGCCTGAGGTGAACAGAGGGATGTAGAAGGTAAATGCAGGTCATGTAATAATATCATGTGTTATGGCCACACCTCACACCTTTAAAATGTGGTTAAATGAGCATATCTCTAAGGCTCCCGCTGACTTAAAAATTATGTGATTCTCTTGTATCCTGTTTTTTGCCTCTTCATTCCTTACCAGTCCTTCCTGCATTCACTTAGCACTGAAAACAAGAGGGGTATAGAATAGAAGCGGTGTCACATTTCCCCTCACACGCGGTAGCAGCTATATGTCATAGCTGATGAGCCACACTTTCTTCCCTGAGCATCTGATCAGCTATTTTCTTCTGGTCTTTCACAACTATCTGGCTGTGGTTCCTCTTGCACTTAATTTGCTGAGAATCTATAGGTTCATAAAATTGCTTTCATAAGAGTCTAGGAAATTGTTCCAAAATTAGGAAGCTACTGTGCATGGGATAGTTGAGGAGTTGTGGAATGTAATCCCATGGCCAAATAAATGTATGACCTTCAACATGAAAATTTTAAACTAGTGACTTTAAGAGATCCCTTAAAAAATTTATTCAAAGTTCCAAAAATAGAAGCAAGTTTTTTTAAAATTAATGAGAGGGAATATTACCATTTTTATAATTGCATGCTTTGCTGATGTAACGAATTGTATATTGTGTGAGAGGTCATGAATATGTTTGAAAAATATTTTCTGTGGATCACTGAATAGATTGTACTGTTAGAAAAGGAAAGAAAATGAAGGAGCCTCCCTTTTTAATTTCCTTTGATTAGAAGTTTGCCAGGTGTATTGGTCAGGTGATTTCAATATGCATCCAAGGTTTGAAAAATCTGAAAAAAGACATTCCTCTTAATTCTTCCTTCGAGGCCTCACTGCACTCCTGAAAATTCAATTGTGTTCCTAATAAAATTCTAAATTGCTTGGAGCCTCCAATTAACAAGAATTTTTCTACTCTTCTCTTTTAGGACAGAGGTAAATTATAAGAAAATAGTCGAATTGCATGCACTTGTGTGTATGTGTGTGTGTGAAAATCAACACTTCAGGGAATGTTCAGGGAAAGTTTGTTGGTGTCAAATTTCTATACCTATTACACCCACATTTACAATGATTCCTGATGTTTACTTTTATGATACTGAAGGGGCTCAAATACTTTGAATCAACAAAACAGTGAAACCAACAACAAAACTTCATTTATAGTCAACATATTCTATTTTGCATGTGAATCTACCATTATATTTTTAAATGATATTGATTGAAACAAAAGGATTATTTCCAGAAAATTCAAGAATTCAGAGCTCCCCTTTCTGTTTTTAAAAACAGATTTTGTTTCGTTTTGTTCATTATGCTTTACATAAGAGTGCAGGTAATAGTACATTACGCATTGTAGAAGAAGAATTAGGGAAACATCAATTAGCTGATCTTAAAATTAAACCCAAAATATGTTTGGCAGATTTTATATATGTTGGTAAATAATAATGCTGAAAGTAAAGCCACACATTATAAAAAAGCAATACACTGAATCAAAAGACAGCAAAGTGCTGCCCATACACCACTGTAGTTTGTTTCAAATCTTCCAGTGTGTCCTTACACACTGTTTACAAAGGAAATGAATTTAAAAAGAAATGCCCTGGGGAGATATTAAGATCTAGTTGATTCCTAGGTGACCAGGCCTCCTGAATTTATGTGTAGCTTCTGTTTGCTCAGAATATAGTTTGGCATAAGATTTACAGCAAATGCTTCTTCGAGGATGAAGCAATGATATTAATACTAGGGATACATTTTAGGGACACTTTGTCACTTGGATGAGAGCAAATTCCCTTAGACAGCCAACCCAATCTTTGCATGAAGGCGAAGCAAAACATCACTTTCCAATTTCTTTCTACTTTATCCTCAACTCCTCGGTAGTGGAAAAAATGGTATAAATAAAAAACAAACCCTCAACTTACACACGTGTCCAATATTTTTCAACCAACTAAACAGAAAATAAACGTTTGTCATTTGTGATAGCCAATTGTCTCTTTTTAGAGTTGGACGCATGAAGTTCAAGATAGACAGGACTGTTTTGGAAGGTGAGATCTAGGTGATCCTCTTATCACCAAAAATATTGTGGCCTATTCAGAAACACTTAGAAGACAGTCTATCTAAAGACATCTTCTCTAAGGTTGCTAATCTTTATAACCAAATTGATGTTCAGTTGGTTTGCCAGGGAAACACCACCTCTAATCACTGTTGAAAAATTCCTTTTTCTAACTTTTTAGTTTGTGCAAGGCCAATGTCCAATGGATTATTCAGCAACATTTAACTCATTATTCAGTAACACAAACATTTATTCTATAACTTTTCCTCCTCTTTGCTTAGTTTCCCCTGCATCTTGTTCCATATTCCCTTCATGTGCCCTTTTCCTGTCTGCCCTTTAAATGCAACAAAATATTCTTTTGTCTAAAGTGATTTGGGTCTGTCAAAATAGAATCTCTCAGAAAGGATTTTCTTTTTTATGCATACGCGATTCATATTCTTCTCCTCTCCCCTGACATTATGAAATTATGACTGTGAATTTTCTCTTGTTTCTTTCCACATGAATGAATGATTCATGGAGCAAGAACGCTGAACTGGGAAGTAGCTGTGTTTGGATAGTGTGGTTGGTTCACATTTGCTTTTGCTTTATTTCACATGTAATGAAGAGGTTTTTCAATTTTAACTGTGCCTTTGCAATTAAAATCAGCCATAGTGTCTAATGGTTCTAGAAGGATCTCTCTTCTCCGTGGTTTGCTGTACAATTTAGAGAGAACGCACGACGTGCAAAAGATTAGGAGCATTTAAAAGATACCTCTGCTGATTGATAATACTTAAATTTTTAGAGAAGAGGATTCCTTTCCATTGGTGGAAGTAGAATGGCAGTTGTAGTATCTTGTTTCAAGTAAGTGTAAGAGGATGTTAGGTGTTAATTTTCCTATTATCTTGGAATTATAGTCAAGTATCCACACATAATAAAGAGAGCCACCAGACACATCATGATTGGCCTCGTTAAGGAGCATCAGGCCCAGTTATGGCAACCCGATCATCACTGCCTCCCCTCTTCCTAAAGAATTAGATGAATTTTAGGGTCAGAAGTCAGTGGGAATGCATTCTTCCTGTCAAGGGATTGCTCTCTTCCTTTCTTGTGAGGAAAATGGGTGGAAGATTATCCCTTCCCACTGAAGACAGAGAATCCAAGAGAAGTTTAATAGTAGCTAACATTTACTGATTGTTCACTCTGTGCCAGGGAGTGGACTAATCACATCACACTTACCATGGACTCATCTGCTTCTCACAGCTACCCTGTGAGGTAAGAGCTGATGTTATCTCAGATTTACAGAAGAGGAAACTGAGGTACAGACAGACATCTTGCTCAAAGTTACACACAACAATCACCTGTCAGAATGTGGCTTCAATCTCATATTTTCTGGATTCAGATGCTTCACTCGTTAAAAGTTACATTGCCTCTCACTGACAGGGATTTGGATTGTGATGAGAAGGGAAGATTAGGACACTGTTCCCTGATTGGACATCTGCTTACACTTTGGACTTGTGGATCTGTGCTGTGTGCCTATTTAAAAAGGAAGAAAGGAATTAGAAAGAAATTCAGAGTGGATGGAGAAGGCACTGCACTTCCACTGTTTGCTATGGCAGGGGGCACAGTGTTCTGTGGCACCACAGAAAGTAGAAAGTCTAGGTCTGTATTTCCGGTAACCTGCCTAAGAGAGCTGCCTATGGGGCAAGGAGACCCAAAGAGTAAAAGCCTTTGGGGATGCCAGTGCAGGAGGAAACCAGAGGGGGGATTTGGAAAAGGTCACTCAATCTCATTTCCCATGCCTGGAGCAGGTGGAGCATCCTGCAAGTCTTCCCAAAGAACCCAGACCCCACAAGAGAGTCAGCATTTGGATTCCTGCCCAAGGGAGGGAGTTGCTAGCCAAAAGACTATAATTGCATCTTTTAAGTGCCAACGAATCTTGTCATTTTCTCTGATCTTTTCCTAAACCCCACCCCTAAAAGAACTGGAAGAGAAGGGGAAGGTGGCAGGGAGGGAAGACCAAGAGCACGGATTTAACCTTCTCCAGCCTTTGGCCTTAGGCAAAGGATTGGCTGATGTAGGAGTGTGTGTGAAGGGGAGAACTGGAAAACTAAATTGGATATGAGATCAAATTTTAAAGTGGATTAACCAAACTGAATTGTTCGTAACTTGAGTTATTGGAAAATCATTGGATCTGCCCAAAGTAATTGGTTTTTCAGTCATTTATTGAGGTCATAATGATTTATAACATTGTGTGATTTCAGGTGTACATTATTGTTTATCAGTTTCTGTATAGACTGCATCTTGCTCACCACCAATAATCTAATTTTTATCCATCACTATACATATGTGCCCCTTTACTCCTTTTTCCCGTCCCTCAAAAAATTAAAAATAGAAATACCGTACCATCCAGCTATCCCACTACTGGGTATTTATCCAAAGAACTCGAAACCAACAATCCAAAGAAATTTATGCCCAAAGTAATTTTAAGGTACAAAAAGGGGAGAGTGAACAGAACATGATTAGAGGGGGGAAAAGGGATTAGAGAAAAGAAAAATCAAACCCTTTCATGAGGTACATCCCTAGGTTCAGATTGTTTGATAAAGTAGCCACCCAAGGCTCTGAGGTCCTATAGTTGATGAGACAATACTGGCCTCAGATTAGAAATATATTCACATGGTCACAATAATGATATACTCAGGACTGTCCAAAATGGGAAGTTTTATTACTTTTCTGTGACTATGTGCTTTTTGAATTCACTGTCATGTACTTAAGACTACATTTACAACTGCATTCATTGTTTCTATCCAATAATAAATTGTGTCTATCTTCTTGGTACTGTTGTGGTCATGTTATATATAAATACAAGTAAAACATGTTCTGTACTTTTTAAGTAAGTTAGTGATATAGCTCAGAAAATGTAATTTAAGTAGATAATTATCACAAAATCTAGTAAGTGCAGTGGTGGAGACTCACACAGTATTAGGCAGCACGTAGAAGGGCACCCAACCAGGCCAGGAGAAATCAGGAAAGCTTCCTGAAGGAGGTCTGGATTAAAATATTAAACAGATTTTAGAGGAGCTACTGCTCATTTTCTGTACTTTATCCACACTGTTATTTGAACATATTAAGCCTTTATCCATATCCAGGCACAGTCCCATGCCTGGAACATTCTCACTTCCGATTTCCAACATCTAATGCTTAGCCATTCTTTAAGATTCAGTTGAAATGCCATTTCTTCATAAAGGTAACCTCAGCTATACCTCTAAAATTTGCCTTCCTGTTATTGCATCAGAGTCTGCTGTTTCCTTCACATCTCCTCATAAGTAAGTCTATGTTAACATCGTTATGACCTTTATATCCCAGGAAATTATAAGCTTCATGAGACTGAGAATCCTGTTTTCTTCACTATTGTGCTTCTAGCATCTTGTAGGTGCACAATTAATATTTGCTGGATTAATTTGATCGCGATTATTTAGTGAGTCGTTAATCAGTGTGTGATTGTTTTGGCTTTTGGCACTGCTTTCTTGAATTTGATGATTTTATTGAGCTGCCCAGGGCCAGTCTGAATGGGCCTCTTGCCTTCAACTACAATTTTCCAGGCTACAGCTCAGGTCCTGGCATTCCATGGGAACATTCCTTCCCCTGAGTGGATTGTGTCCAGGGATTCTTCCAGGCTCAGCCTCTGGAAGCCATTTAAATCCTCTGTTCTCAGTCCTTCTCTTTATATTCCTTTCTTTTTCTCTTCTGTTTCCCTTGGACTCACATCCCTGCTTCTATTCTCACCACTGCAATCTTGCTGCCTTCATACGCCCTCCTGCCCTCAGCTCTTCATTTTATTTTTTACTTCTTTTGGAGAAGTTTTAAGATAGTTTTGGTGTGGAAAGAGTTAATCTGTTGCTTAGAATTAGAATTTTGAGCTGTCTCATGCTTTGTAAAGATAGAAAGAAATAAGCACAAGTAAAAGCATTGAAATGAAATGTAACATTATGTTTAAATAATTAGTGTTTATATATTCTATTTTTCTTTACCAACCATATAAAGTATTAAGTGAACACATGTGGTTGAAATAACTGGTCCCTTGTTATTTCTGATAGTCTTTTTCTCATAGTTTTACTCTTACGATCTGTTCTCAGATGCAAAAATTTTAGAACAGAAAAGGAGCTAAAGTTTGACCCTGTATTATTTGGTTCCATTCTTCATTTTTTGCCCCCGACATCCTCATACTGATAATTTTTGGTTTCCATGAGGGTGCCATTCATAAGCAGCAAAGGCCATACTCTAGCTTGATGAACAAAAAATGGACGTGCAAATATTCTGTGGCCATTTGTGTCACCAATAGTGAAATAAATGATAATGGTTAAGAAGATCACATACCTTTACTGTAATTTTTTGCAACATTTCACAAATACATTTTCCCATTTAAACCATAAAGTAGCACTGTGATATAAGCAAGGGTTGCACCATCATCATCAATTTTCAAATACACACAAAATTTGTCTTAACATCTTTAAATGCCCTGCCTGAGTTTACATGGCTAAAGAGTTGGTAGAACTGGGTCTTAAATAAAGATCTTATGACTCTTGGTCCAGACCTGTGTCTGTTAAATTCTTCTACCTCTTTGTGAGATTACTATGCCAAGAAGAGCATTGTCAAAGTACTTAGTGAGTGTATAAATAACAAGTGCCTATCATAAATTATAACATCCAGTGGCAATTAAAGTACACACTATAGAAGAATGAACCTCCTTTTTTTAAATTCTGGACTTTCAGGCAAGGGATTGGATCCTAGTGCTTCCTTCACTGACATCCCGGAAGTATCGAAATACACACTACACACAAAATTGAATTCATTCATAATAAAGAAACAGTTTCATTTTTGTGCCAATGCCCATCATGAGTGTCACCATTTCAATTCTCATAATTCTTTAAAGGAAATAAATATGCTAATTTATTGAAAGTTGCCTATACTGAAGTTTGACATGAAAGTCTTTTGACATCACCAGATATAAGGCTGGGGATTTTCTGTCATTTTTAACGTTGATAAAAATGTCATTATTGCCTTTCCCAATTCCGAACATTCATGCTATCCAAGGTGAAATATGATATTTTCTTAGATAAGAATATTAATCTGGCTTTTAACTTTTTGAAACGGAAAGCAAAGTCTACAGCCCCATGATTGGTAGAAATATATAGTTGTATTTTTTTAACCTTGGTGTAAGTGAACTTAAAAACACCTCAATCCTACCTTGATAAATACAGTATAGGCCTCGAAGAACTATTGTACCCTGTAATTACCTTGATTAAAGAAGAATAAAAAGGTTTCACAGCAATCAAAGAGCTCTCAAACTCTCCCGTGTTAACAGCCATTATCTCCTGCTTCCAGCATGCAGGTGTCGGTTGAAGCAGGGGACTAGTTATGCCCTACTGACAGTCTTTGATTAATACTTTTTTTTGTTTCATTCTGCAAAGAGCTGATCAAATTTTTAATTTGCTAATCAGGTTTCCTTTTGATGAATGCGGCAGTAATCATTTAAGGAAAAGAGAATACAATGTAGAACGTCCCTCGCTGAAAGTATGCTCTCGTTAGAATAGCGGAAGCATTTATCTGTGTTATCTGTTACCACTAGGTATTTGTGAGATATTGTATTCTCAAGTAATTGAGAAATGACAATAGAGTGATAATAGAACCCAGCTGGCAAATGTGGCATATTTGATATTAATTTTTAAATTAGTGATGACCATGGGTTCCTGGGATTCTGGCTTAATGAAAGAACCTTTCAATAAGGGTGACAGCTATCTGCTGGATTCGTCCTATCCTTTAATCAGTTGATCTGTGATGTATAGACTCCTCTTGTTTCTTTACCTGATCAAATTCAGATGTAATTTATTATATTGATCTTAGTTTTTATTCACTTAAATGTTTTCAATTTTGACTATATTTTTGGTAGCTCTGTCATTCTAAAGTCTAGTTAAAAAATATTTTTGAAGCTTTCAATATTTTAACTAAAGAGAATAAGAAAGAAGACTTTTTTAAAAAATGAAGATTAATTTTGTTTGACTCCCAGCCAAAATTAAAATTTTCATTTCTATGAGATGATTAAATAGAAAAGATTATCTCAGGTGCAGAGAGTTTCATTCATACATATTTTACTTTTTTTTTCTAATTTAGCAAAATGAACACATTGGTATCATTGACTGGAGATATTATTTTCATGTTCAATCAGCCAAACTGTTAGAAAGCCAAAAGAATTTAACATCTTGATTACAATGCACTCTTGGCCAACCTTGGTGAAACAGTTCAGACATAAATGAAGTTAAGATGGTGAGCCATTAAAAATCGTAAGTGATTTATATGAAGCTGAATTATATGTGCTTCCTTCGGGGCCTATACTGGACATTCTAAATAGTCTCTATTAAACTTAGTGTCTCAATCATTATTTCCAGGCCTATGGTTTTATATGAATCATTAATTTGTCCTCCATATAGACTATTATGAGATATTATACTGTCCTCGTGGTTATGTTATAATAAAAAATGATATCTTCTTCCATAAGGTCCACTTAAAAAGACAAAACATTTGACTCTAGTTTTAGTATAAAATAAAATCCAATTTAAAAAAAATCCACTTTAGATGTGCACCTTCCAGGAGAAAGGGGTAAATTTGAGGAGATCTTTGACTTAAAATCAGTTTGAAATCTCAGGTAAATAGAAATATTGTTCATATGCTGACTAAACTCATTCTCTGGTAAATATTACCCCAAATTCACCAGAATATATTTGGCCAATGGCAGCATTTGATGGTGACCAATGTCTCTATCTCTCCTCCTTTCTGCTGGGAAAAAAAGTGTGCACATCAGTGGAAAACTATGCATTGTCCATAGCACACCCTCCTGTCTTACCTGATTCTGATTCAGTGGGAAATCTTCTACAGTTCTGTAAATTGTAGATAACTTCTACTGGCCCAATAGAGGTTCAGTTCTATTCCCTCCCCATCCTGTGGAAAAGATAGTTTTACCTCCATTTGCACATTCATTTCAAATTCCTAATCTATAAATGTGTCTGTTTTTTGAATTCTCCTTTAAACCACTTATAACATTTGCCTGGTTCCCTCATTGATTAACTGAAATAAAATCTAAGACATATTCATTTTATATTTGTATGAGAATCATGATTTTATCTTTTTTAAAAAGTTATTTTTTATCACTTCTCTGTCTAGAGCAGACATTCTCAACGTCAGTCTTGGCATTTTGGGCCAGATAATTCTTTATTGTGAGGGGCTGTTCTGTGCATTATAGGACATTTAGCAGCTTCTCAGGCTTTTACCTACTAGATACCAGTAACACCCACTTATTTGTGGCAACCGGAATTGTCTACAGGCATTGCCAAAGGTCCCAGTTGAGAATATTTAAAATCACCCCTGGTAGAGAACCACTGTTCTAGGGTAAAATATATATATGCTACAGGTTCCTACAATAAATTAATGTCCTCTGCTCATTTATTCATTTAACTAATGTCTATTGAGTAGCAAACACACACACACACTCACACACACAATTGTTTGTGAATACGGCCAATCACAAATTCACTTTTAGGAAACTTGCAGCTAATTTGATTTAGAATCATGTTCTTTTTAGGCAGATTCTTATTTACCTTTTAGTCCTTGAAAACATTATTTATTCCTTCAGGAAAATTTTCTTTTCCTTGTTTTCTCTTTTTATCCTCTCTCTCTCTTTCCTCTGACTTTTTTTTATTTATGGGTTAGACAATGACCTAGTCACCATAAGAGTGTGTTATAGATCTAGGAGATAAGTCAGCAATAGATGTGTAAGTAAAAATAGTCATCATTAAGGTGGCCCGATGTTCTCCCTGAGAGTTCCTGGAAGTTGACCATGGAGGTAAGCCACAAGGGAAATATTAAGTGAGAAATCATATGAACATTTAGAATTTATTTTGGAACATAGGATGTAATATATATTAGAGAAGATACAGATACTGAAGACATGTCCAAGATACTGTAGTTGAGGTTACTGGTGTCAAAGTCAAAGAAGGAATACAATCATTTACATACGGTCCATAGGAAACAAATACACCAGATTCTCAATACAATAAATCTTTTGACAATTATCCCAAAAGGAAATATGAAAAAAAGTTTTATGAGTAAAGGGTCACAGTGATGACACGGTGGTAGATAATGCCCTCAGAATATCCCTACCTAAGCTCAATCACAGGTTTTACAAGGCTGCTTCCATCAGAAAAAATCGTAGGTCACTGCTCCCCATGTACACGGAGAACACACTGCTGCAGGGGCAGCGGTGAAGGTGACGTGATTAGTAAGTCTTGGTCAGTCACTATGTATTTACTGATTGCATTCTGGGTGCTGTCCTAGGTGATGAGAATATAGAATTAATCTATAAGACAGACACCCTAGCCTCAAAGAGCTTATACCCCAGGGGAAAGAAAGACAGTAAATTATAAGATGAAAAATAAGATAATTCCAACTGCTGAAGAGTGCTAAGAAGATATAAAATAGTGTAAAATGGTTGAGCCTGACTGGTGGTTTGATGCGTGGGGTTAGGGAAAGCAGGGAGGCCTCTTTGAGAACAGAAGATTTAAGAAAAGCTTAAATGAGGAGAAGGGGGCAGACTTGGGAAGGTCTGGAGGAAAGTCTTTTAAACTGAAAGAACAAGTACATAATTTTGCAGTGAGAATGAAGTTATTGTGTTTCAGGAAACACAAACATGGGGTGTGGCTGGGGTTGATCATCTCGAGGGCGTGGGGAGAAAGTGGTGGTGGATTTGGAGATGTAGACTGGGGCCAGATGAAGTGGGGACTTGTAAGCCATGGTAAGAAATCTGTGATTTGTTCCAAGGGTAATTTACTTTTCTCTATGCAATCAGGTTCATTTTTCTTGTTCTTATCTTGTAATTATTTGTCTGAGAAATCTTTGAAAAGTTTGAAGAAAAATGTTTGTATTAGAAAAAAACTTATAGAATAAAAAGAAATGCTGTATAGAAAGATTGTGTGGAAAATGAACCCAAATTAGTCTTCTCCAATATCTTTTTTTTTCTTTTACCTATTCCTTCTCTTTCTCTTTTTTCTCCTCTTCTTCCTTTCCCTCCTATAAAGGAAAGCTGTTAGTGCTGTCTCCTGACTATAATAGCCCCAAAGGGAATGCTCAGTGTATTACCAAGTGGGTTTCTCTCAGTTAATATCAATGGATATGAAGAAATGAAGGAACAGATGACTAATAGATGGATAGATGGCAGGCTCTCTGGTTCAAGACAGGGAGTGTCCCTGGAAAAGTCTGTCGGGAGGGCAGCAAGGGGAGGTATTTGGGTAAAGACATCCAAGAGGGTTACATAGATAACACCAAGAATGGAAACTGTCAAGAGGTAGAACCAACAAAGAATACACTTGGAGATTAATTGAGAAATGGGTTCAAGGTAGACACAATAAGACGTTTGTGTGATGTGGGTTCTTGACTTCAGAATTTCAAAGAGCATTTCAGGCTGGAGAAAGAAAGCAGGAAAATTACATAAGTGAATGCAATACATTTATGTATTAAAAGCATACATTTAAAATATTAAAATCTGGACAAGATTCAATATACCTCTTCAAGAAGTGTAAGATGTTATTGTACAACTCTGAAAAAAAATACCACAAACAATGTAGGTTATTACCACAAATAATGCAGTAATAACCGAGGATTTCATGTCATGTAGCTTTATTGTTTTTATATGCTTCCTTACCATAGCAACAGAATATTTAAATTTTATTATACCTAGACAGGTATTTATATTAGACTATCATTCACTCTATATAATAATATAATTTAAAATGAAGACTAGACACTGCTTTTTCATTTTCATAGGTGTATCCAACCGGGAATATGCTCACCCAAACATTTTCAAGTGTGTTATAAAATAGAGAAAAAATGTTGTGTGGTAGATTTTAGCAGAGGAGGGGACAAATAGATAGGATTCTCAGTATCAAAGTGAGGATCAAAAGCTGTACAAGAAAGCCCAGTTGGATAGCCTCAGTTTTGAAAGCTCTAAGATGCTGTCCTAAAATCCCTGAGTGTACAAACCCATTTAGGCGACTGAAGGAAGCTGTGGGTATGTTCACAAAGTGAAGGTGGTGGGAGTAAGTGACCACTAATGTTCCATTGGAGCTGTGACCCAGAGAGGAGCCTCTTTCCAGGGAAAAGAACAGAATGGTGTTAGGCACAAAATAAGAATTAAATGTTCTCTGCACCTTTCCTCCTCAAAGTGGGGCTTTCTAGTCGGTAGCTTGTTAAGAGATACAGACTCTCAGATTCCACCCCAGACCTTCTGAGCCAGAATCGGCACTTGCCTAGGTGCCTGGAGTCACCACATGCACGTTCAGGTCCGAGAAGCACTGCTGCACATCACTGAAGAGCATGCAAGGGAGTTTGGGTTGAGTTGTCGGTACAGGATAAAATGGCTGATTACCAGATCTTAAGGAAGTGATAAAAGTGAGAATAAGCCAAGATTTGCCGCTTAAGGTTCATTAGGATTTGGGTTAACCTTGAGATTAAGACCAGAAGCAGGATTAAAGAATGTGGAAAGCTGATTCTATAGCATGGTGTTTAGAGGCCATACTGATAGTTTTGCACCTACAAAATAAAGGAAATGTTCGGTTGTATTTTCTCTTTGGAGACCTTGAAGAAGCTGGAAAAATTCCTTTCCCCACACTGTGATTTAATTCTAGTTTCACCTTGCAGTCTATGACTTTTCATGGAATACCTTTTATGTCTCAAGTCATCAGCACTCTCTCCCCCATCATTCAAGGTGTTCTTGACTTTCCATGCCCTCTAGAAAGTCATTGGATGGAGTCTGAACTTCCTTGGATCTGCCCTAGCCCTGACATTGAATTCCTTAAAAGCTCTGTATTTGCCCTTTCCCTCAAGACACCCCAGTTGCTCTAATTTCTAAGATATGTCTGATGTTAGCAACTCCCGGTCTAATTTTGCCTCTTGTCTTTCGTTAACTCTCGGGGACCTGGTTATCTCCGTAGTGGTTAGCAACCAGAATGTCTCTGTTAGTGCTTACACTCATAGATTCATTCAACCGCTTCTTCCCTCGTTCACTTGACATTTCCCAACTCTATGTTAGACTGTAGCTCAGTGCTGGGGATACAGGGATAAATAAGCGTTGGGCACGGCCCTTGCGAAACTCAGACCAATTTTATGCAGACAGATCTTTTATACACTGGTAGTGCATTCACACTTGTTTGTTTGTTTATGTAGTATTTATTTTCTGATGATAAGGTCAAGATGGAAAATATAAATGAGTGTTTTTTTTCCCCTGACAGGCCATGGTATGTGAAAATGAACTTTTATGATAATAGACAATATTACTTATTTATTTCTATTTACCAGGCATGATCCTGAGTAGACTACCTGTACTAACTAATTTAATCCTCACAGCAATCCCATTTCCCCCCCATTTTCCAGAAGAGAAAGGTGAGAAAAGGGTTAAGTGACATAGACCATATAACTGGCAAGTGGAAGAGCTCAGATTCAAATGGAGGTGATCTGGCTCCAGAGTCCTCACTTCATAAAGATTCACTTTGAAGCACGTTTTCACCTATAACATAAAAGGCCTCTCAGTATCTTTTTCGATGGATGAAAGTAATATCTTCCTTTTACATTCTGCTACCACTTCCCACTCTCATCTATACCAGAGGTCTACAAGCTATGCCCCATGCCAGATTTATTTTGTAAATAAAACTTTACTGGAACACAGCCATGCCCATTTGTTTACATCTAGCTCTGATTGCTTTTGTGCTAAAATGGGGTGGGGCGAGGGGTTGTGGCAGTGACCTTCTGACCTGAGAAGCCTAAAATATTTATTATCTGGCTCTTCAAAGTAAAATTTGCCGGCCCCATTCAAACAAAAGTGCAAAATCAATTCACAACTTACATATTACATTAAAAAATGGGGGCAATAATGCTTTCATACACTGACTATAACATTTGCAATGAACCTTAATGCAAGAAAGTAAAGACACTGCATTTATTTCAGTCATATAATTTTCAAATAGTCTCAGTAAGAACTAGTGGATAAATCTTTCAAAGAGCATGGATGGTTTGTGCCATTGCTGGGTGCCCCTGATGATGGCGTCACTGAACCTGATGTTGGAAAACTGGGGTTGCCATCATGAAGTAGGGAGTTACCGTTTCCTTTTATTGTTGTTTCATGTCCTCAAGCTAAATAATACATTTTTCTTAGCAATTATTTAGCACAATCTGAAACTGCAAAACAAATTTACATAACAATGTGTCTCTTGTAGCTCATACTTACACAGTAACTGGAAAAGAGGAGAAAGAATATTTGCCTTATTTCAGTTATTGGAATGCCAAAACTTGAAAAAAGCAAAATGTTAACGTCAGGTTTGTTTTTGTTTTTCTCTACAAGCAGGAATACGTTCAATATTTATCCTGTTCCATCGATGCTTTCTATTGCCTTTTATTTTGTTTCCCATAAAATATAAAAAGTATGCTTCGAGTATATTTTTTTGCTACTTTAATTACTTACAGCTTAATTTGTTTTTAATAATTTAATAGGTAAAATGGAATCAGACTAGAGCGTTTGATTGTATGTGCATCATTCTAATCTGGGAGTGCATTTAGGGAAAGCAATTAATCATTTGCACAAAATCTTTTTACATGACAAATAAATTCAAGTGTAATTAAAATAAAAATAATGGTGTTTTAATAAAATTAAAAGGATTTTTTTCTTAATCATTCTATTATTGTTCATCTGGGGTTGTTAGTCCATATTTCTTATTGAGAAATATTGATTTGACTATTGATCTTATTTTCACTGTAACTATAATTTTTGGAAGTGGAATATTCAAACTTTCTTCAAAATAAGAATTATAATTACTGTTACATATGCAAATTATTCTTTACCTTCTGTTTCTTAAAAGAAAAGTGGGTATCTAAATACTATGCTGTTTTAAAAGTGATTTTCTTTGGTAAATGTAATAAAAAGCAGAGTTTGGTTAGAAGTAGGAATTAAGAGATTAATTCTTTTAGATTATGACAAGGAAAGAATCTGTGGATTAAAAAATATATATATATGTAAATTTTACTTAGAGTGTTGTGACTCTGTGTGCCATTTATCCTTTGAAGTTTTAACTGTTTAGTTTTTCTGGACACATAGTGGCTACTTCTCAAATACCATTTCCTAGGGATATGTGATGCAAGTTCAACTCTCTTTTTGGGTCCTGCTCTGAAGAAAGTCATGACTTAGCTTCGTTCATTTATGAAAATATTTGATTAAGTAAATTGACTTCTTTATGTTTTACAAATTAAACTTCATAAGAGAGTAGCCTAATTTATTTGTGTTTTGCTTTAAATACACGTGAACTCTGGACATTTAGAATATTTTGTCAAAGTTTTGGGTACTATTTTTATTGTCATTATATACCCTTGGTAGGAAAATGTGTTTGTTCTGCTTTGCTTAGTTTTGTGAATGGAATAAAAATGATGTGTGATGCTGCCTTTCCCAGAAGAGAGAGCCTGACTCCACTTGGGTATCTGCACATTATCATATACTCAGGAACTTACTCCCTGATAATATTTGAGCAGCTTTATCAAATAATGATAAAGTTGAAAGTGGTGGCCAAGGAGAGTGCTTCTTTTTTTTTTTTTTGTGAGGAAGACCAGCCCTGAGCTAACATCTGTAGCTAATCCTCCTCTTTTTGCTGAGGAAGACTGGCCCTGGGCTAACATCCGTGCCCATCTTCCTCCACTTTATATGGGACCCCGCCACGGCATGGCTGACAAGCAGTGCATCGGCGGGCGCACGGGATCCGAACCAGCGAACCCCGGGCTGCCAAGCGCGAACTAAACCGCTGCGCCACCGGGCCGGCCCCGAGAGTGCTTCTTTGGGACATGAAATATGAATATATATCAAATTGTAGAAAAAATACTTTTGCAGCTGGAATAGAAAATTTCCATTGCATACTGCTTACCTGTCCTAACTGTTCAATTTAGTCCTCGATTGGCAGACTTTCCTAAGTCTGGTGCTCTTTAAATGACCTGTCTACTTTCTAATTGTGTTTTCTCATGCTTCTCAGTTAATTTCCCAGGTATTATTATTAATTAGAAGCATCCTAGTCATCTCTTCAAGCTAATGTAAATGGCAATCAGCCAGCCAATATAGGTGAACAAGAATTCTAACCCACACACCTCTTCTTCTACCTGCTGGCATTGTTTAAGCTCTAGTTCCCAGGGAGAAAAGGAGTTAATTTTGCTTCTACATTCTAATCAAGAGGAGTGTGTTAAGTAATGTAAGCCTGAGTGAAGATGAGTATATTGCTTTTATTATTGTTTTATGCAATGGGCACTATTTTGGAGAAGAGAAAATGATAAGCAGCATGACTACTGCCTATTTCCAGACCCAGCTCTCTTCCAAATACAAGAGGCATTGAAACTTATTCAGAACCAAATGGACAGAGTATTTTTTAAATTATAGAATTATGAGGATATCAAGTGAGTTGAGGGAAACCTCAGCCACTGACAGAAATCCAGAACTGTGAGTGTTATTTGAGTGAATCTAAGCTAGTGCATTCATTTTACAGATGGGAAAGTGGGGGCCAAGATGGGCTACTGAGTTATTTTGTTCTGGAACAGAGGAGAGAGCATATTAAAATCAAAAGAAATGAGCTTTGGTGTGGTAAAGAACTGGGTTCTAATTGTAACTTAGTTACTTATTAGTTATCTGATGTCCAGGTAAATGGCTTAACCTCTATGTGACCCTATTTCCCCCCCTACAAAAGTGGTACCTACTACATACAGGCCTAAAATGAGAAGGCAAATGTTAAAACAGTGAAGAGCCTAATGCATAGTAGGCATTGGATCACTGAAACTTGCTCTTTTCAAATAGGCCCAAGAACGTTGATATTCAATCCAGTCCTTTTGGATTGCTCCTTCCTTTCTTGTCCATAATTCTATCACTCAGTGAGTTTCAACTGCTGACTCACAGGGCCTGTGTCATAATCCTTCCGTGACAAAAATGGATTTGATAGTGTGTGTTGGGTTGATGGCGACAAGGTCAATTGAGTTCGATTTGCTTTCCTCTCTAAGTAATCAACTTTGTTCCTCTGGTGTGTGGAAACCTTAAAAGGCCTGGAGAGTTTTAAATGTTTCTACTCTACAAATGTTTGTTATTTAGATACAAAAGAGTTCATTTAACCTCATTTGCCAACAAAAAGATTTTATGATGTTATGATGAAAGCTTAAGTGTATTTATTCATTTACAAATGATTCCAGCACTGGCTTTTTTAATCTTTAAATATTCTTAGCTTAAACATCACCTCCTCAGAGAGGTCTTTGCTAATCATATTATCTGAGTAGGTCACCCTGTAATTCTCTATCTTTGGCTGTAATTTCCTTATCTTTCCATGGCGCCTACCACAATTGGCAATTATATTTGTTAATTCTTGCTTCCATCACTAGTTTGTAAACTCCATGAGAATTAGGGCCAGGTCTATTTTGCTCATCATTTTATCCCAAGCACCTAGTTCCAATAGTGGCACAGAGAACGCATTTAATAAAACATATGTTGAAAGAAAAAAATTGTCCATTATCTGAGGGGTTTGGAATAGAAGGTGGCATGGAAATCCTGAGGCTACTACAGAACCTGGCTTGGAACGCTGCTTGGCTTAAAGACGCTCAGTGTAATTATCTGAATCCTTTCCTCTTATATGGAGATGGAGAGTGGAATTTTAGGGATGTGAATGTTCATTTTTGATAATGAAACTGTTTCTTATTGCAGTGCAATTCATTGCTGGGTATACCTTTGTTTGTTAGGTCATTCAGCAAATGTTCATCAAGTAGACCCTAAGTACCAGGCACAACACAGATAGGGCTCTTTCTCCAGTAGACTTTGAATGCAATGGGAAGAACTATATTAATCAAGCAAACATGTACATGAATATATCACTACCTATGGTGACAAGTATAATGAAGAAATCAAGTGGAAAACCTAATTTAAACTATGGGGAGAAGAGTCTCTCAGAAGCTCTTTCTAAGGAAGACATATTAGCGTCTTCGTTCCCACCATGTCATCTGTAATTGGCCACTCTGTTCTGACCCTGGTGGTTGTGACACTCTTAACACCCATGGGTTACTGGGTTCAGACAATCCCTGGTTCTTGCCATGTGGATACAGATCTGTCACTGACCCATTGTCTTGGGTCCTAGTAAGCATTCACCTCTCCCAGTGAGACCGGTGCTCTGCCTGCATACCTTCCCCTTTTGCCAGGGACCGACCCTGCCAACTTCTTTTCTGCCAATCCTTTATACAGGAGAAATATATTGTTTCCTGTATGGTAGCTGCTGGCTCATTTCCCATTCTGGATTAATTGGTGAACACTTTCACTCTACTACCAGCCTTACCTTGTCACACACTTCCTGGATTTCTGTCAGGACTTAGCCCAAATTTACCTCACATGTGCCTTGGGTTTTGATCAGAGTCAGCTTCCTCCTGTCTTCTTCCCCTTCAAGTCTGTTGTCTTTCTCTCTCTACCTTCCTCACTCCATTCCATGTCCCTCTGGATTCCGTATTTACATATTCACCATGCTGATAACTATGAACTATGGCAGCTGGACTATAAACAAGGAAATAAACTTTCTCATTAGGAATATTTCTTCTCTTGTGTTTTTTAACCTTTTAGAGTAGAGTTTCTCATCCTCAAAATTACAGACAATTTATATGAGATAATTTTTTGCTGTGAGGTGCTGTCCTGTGTACTGTGGGACACCCCTGGCCTATACCTACTAGATGTCAGTAGCACCACTCTCCCAGTAGTAACAACCAAAAATGTGTCCAGACATTGCCAAATGTCCCCAGGGGTCAAAATTTCCCCAATTGAAAACCAAGTATGCTTTCAAGTAACCAAGGTACGTTTCACTCACTCATTTCTTCATTCCTTCACTCATTCAAGAAATATTTATTGAGCGCCTATACTTGGTGTCAGAAGCTGTTCAAGGCATTGAGAATACAACTGTAATAAATACAGACAAAACCTTTGCCCGTATGGAACTTGCATTTTTGTAGAGGAAAAGTATAATAAAAAAAGGGATATAATGTCCGTTCATAAAAGGTACAATAAATTAAAAGTAAGCAAGGAGGCTAAGCGCTGTTTTAAAGAGAGTAGTCAAAGTCTCTCTGAGGAGATAAATTTTGGGCAGAGACATAAAGGAAGGAAAGTTGAGAGTTTTATGAAGATCTTGGACAAAATTGTTGAAGAAAGAAGAAAGCAGAAAGTAGAAAGCTTGTTGTGATTGAGAAACCGCAAGATGGCAGCATGACTAGCACTGAGGGAAGAACAAGTGGGTCAGAGTGCTATGTCCTGAGTATGATGGGAAGTCATTGGAGAGCTTTGAGCTGGGCAGTAGTGGAATCTGATTTTTAATCAGGAAGGTATATTCTGACTACTCTGAATAAAATCGACAATAGTAGGGGAGCCAAGAATGGGATCGAAGAGACCTATTAGGAGGTTGTTGTGAGAGGATAAATGAGAGAAGGTGGCTGGAAGTGGATGATGATACAGAAGGTGCTGAGATATTGTTGAATTAAGAGATGTCACTTGAAGGGAGTCCTGGCTAATGGATTGGATGTTGCATGTCAGTAAAAGAAAGGCCAAAGAAGGACTCATAGGCATGAGAACCTAGGTGAGTGTTGATGCCATTTTCTGAGATGAACAAGACTGGGGGATGGCAGGCTTGGGGGCAGGGATTCAGAGCTCTTTTTGGGATATTTCAATTATGAGATGGCAATTCTTCAGTGTTGAGTATAAGCAGTTCATTTTACCTCAATTATGTGTTTTTGTCCTCAAGACAGTCTCCAAACTGTGTAGGGGTAGTTGGTACAACTATTTTGAGTGAACCAGGATTTGTACTCAAAAATTCAGACTTTAAATTGAGACTCTGATATAGTACCCTTAATTATAGCTGTCAAATATTCTAATGTTTTTATGTGAAAACTAGAAAACAGAAATTATTTGCTATTATACTTTGCAGCAAATAGAAAGTAAGTATAAGTACAAACTGAAAATATATGTCTCTAAGGCACTTATATCTTTTCCTTCCCTCTGTTTCTCTATTCTTGTTGAAATCAAGGATGAAATTATGGAAAAAAAAGTCTGAAAAATTGGACTTACCACAACACAATCTGATCAACTTCCTCCAAAGACCATTTCTGGGTCCTGGTCTTTTTTCTTACCCATTCACCAGTGTGAGTTAACCCCACGAATCATTTGGAAGATTTTTCTAAATATTCCCCTCATAGTTAATGCCTGCAGGCCCTGAGGCCTATAACAATGCAATGATTATTCACAGAATAGCTGAGATATCCTTTCTCAAAGCACCTCGTTACATTGCTACTAAAATCCCAATGTTCTCCACTCTGTCTTTACTGAATCTCTAGGCAAAAAAGAAAGAAAAAGATAAAGGATAACATTGAAAAATATTTAGAAGATTTATAACATTAAAAAAGTCATCATGAAATGCTTTCAGAATATTAGTTTTAAATGCTTTATAAAGATAACACAGTGAAATTTTTAAAAATAAAATATATTAGATCAATCTATTCTAATTCTATCAGTCAGCGTTCTTGTAGGAAACAGCTAGCACACTTAAATAGGGTAATTGAAGAGAATTTAATGAAAAGAGGAAGGTTAAGATAAATCAACAGGGGATAGGAGGCACCACAGGGTGGAAGCACGTTGCTACCCTTAGGCCTGAGGGAAAGTTGAAGGATGGGTTTCAGAAACTTAGAGAGAGCTGCTGCTGTACTGGAGGCCAACAGATGGGCACCATGGCCTTTGGTAGATGAAAGCAGCAAACTTGAGGAAACATGAGGGGGCAGATGAAGATTTTAACCTCACTTTCCCCCACCCTCAGGTCTTCTTGACCCCTCCCCCTCCCATTGGCTCCAGTCAGAATACAAGAGGCCCATTGAGGCAAAGGTCAGGCTCCTGGACACAGAACAGAGTGGAGAAAGGTGAAGAGTGGTTCTGGAGGGGCAAATCCAGCACATTCATTGACACTACCTTTTTTTTTTCTACAATATATTAGCTCTTAGAAACCTTTGATCAGACATGCTTATCCTTTCCTCTGAAACTGTTTTTAATGCTTACTGCACAGGCCTTACCAAGCTAATTTAACCACCTCTTCTTAAACTGAATGCCACTCACTGCATTTGCATCCTGTTTTGCATTGTAAAGCCATGTCCTGAATTGTTTTCCTGATATTATATTGCACCCTTTTCCACCTAGTCTTTAACTATGATGTTACAGTCTCTCTGGCAGGTTCTCTCTCTTCTCCAACAACTTAAATGTATCTGAAGGTCTGGTCTTAGCCCTTTACTGTACTTTGCTGTTGGAGGGGTGTGGAAGAGCAGGGAGTTTGGATAATATAAATATATAGACAGGAAGGTAGGTAAGTAAATATATATATAAATAGATAGCTCTGGGAGGAGCACTGCTGGTTAAATTGATTTCAGTTCATTTTTTGTACATATTAGTCAAATAATTATCCTCATTCAAATCACAATAAAATTCCACTTTTAATTTTTTTAAGTTTTTAAAGGATTCTGTTATAAATATGCTTTAATGCAATTTTGTAATAATAACATAATAGCTAGGTTTATTAAACATATTGCTCCTCTAAAAACTATTTCTATAGAAAAATTAGTAAAAACATGTATCTTCAGAATTGAAAATCTGACTATAATTTTTGAGTTTGATAAATGATAGGAATATCACATTCAATGTTTAAAATTAAAACCATAGCCAAAAATTTATAGTTGAGTTAGCATTTTTATATAGGGTAAAATGAGAAGATATTTATTATGTTAGGTAAAAATGCTTCCTCTTTGAGAGCAGGCAGATTTATAACCTTTTTACTAATGAAGTCTTGTTCAGTATTAAATAGAAATCCTAAAATATCTATCAAATTCATATCCATCTTATTTTTCTTATAAGAGGTTACAAAATGATTTACAACCTATCAAAATCGATTCTAATGTAATTTTCATTTATTAGATACAAAAATCATGAGTTTTAATTGGAATATAATTTAATTTTTCTTTAAAGTCTATATTAGTACAGAAAGCTTGAATGAAATGTGTTTGAGTAACCATCTCGAGTGGAGGACTTTGAACACAACCTGATTAATTATGTCTTTATATTATTAATTATACATACCAGGTGCATGTCTCTTTCACACATTCAATTTCTCTGTTTTCTTTATTACCTTTTTATGTCCCAACAACACTTTTCTCTTTTATGTGGATTTTGAGGTCCTTGAAAGTAGAGAAGCACAAAGTTGATAATTCTCTTTCAGAGAGCCTGAGAGGGGAAAACTATTTTCTTAATAAAACCAAGATTTTTATTTGCTTTGTTCATTGTGTTGACATTTCCACTGATGGAGAGCACAGCAATAGTGGTAAAAATGCCAGTCTTAGCACAAATCAAAGCAGTGGCACCAGCTGTACTAGTGGTCATTGGATTCTTAACACCATGTACAAACAATTTTTTTTATTATTAAGATTTTATTTTTTTAGAGCAGTTTTAGGTTCACATCAAAGTTGAGGGGAAAGTACAGAGATTTCCCATATACTCCCTGCCCCCTACACAAGCATTGCCTCCCCCATTATCAACATCTTCCACCAGAGTGGTACATGTGTTGTACTTGGTGAACCTACATTGACACATCATTATCACCCAAAGCCTATAGTTTACCTTACAGGTCACTCTTCGTGTTGTACACACTATGGGTTTGGACAAATGTATAGTGACATGTATCTCTGATTATGGTAACATAAAGAATATTTTCACTGACCTAAAAATCCTCTGGTTTTATTTGAGAATTTCTCCTATGAAGCAGTAAAACTTATTACTTTTATTAAATCTCAAACCTTGAGTATACACATCTTTTTAATTTTCTAGTGACAAAAATGGGAAGTATGCTTAAAGGATTTATGCTACATTCTGAAATATGACAGTTATCCCGAGGGAAAGCACTAGTGTCACTGTGGGAATTGCAAGCTAAAGTAGCAGCTTTCATCATGGAATGTCAATAGTCCTTGAAAGAACACTGACAAACTGTGGTTCTTCACACTTTGGTATTTGGCAGAATGAAGTGAGCCTATTATTTCAAGAAAAACAACTCTCAGTATTTCCTGCCAATGTTAAAATTGAAGTTTTCAAGGGAAAGTTAAAATTTCGGAAAACTTGAATTTGCCACCATGAGTTAGACAGCTTCCCAAATCTTAATTACTTTTCTGATGAGCCCAGTGGTAATATTAACAAATGATATTTAAATTCCTATATATATTATGTAAAAAATGCACAAACATTTGAAAGATCAGTATAACTCAGTGAACCAACATTTTCCAAATGAGCTATGCATGATGTTTTGCAAAATCATGCATGAGAGATTTACTCAAAGTGCAAGATAGACCAATTCATAATATTTCATTGATAAGATTTCAGAACCTATATAGCAGCTAAACTTTACAAAACTACCACATGTTGAGTTTTGTTGTAGTGTCAAAGAATAATATCCATAGTTATCTGGAAAGGGATTTTAAAGGCTCCTTCCTTGTCCAACTACATGCCTTTGGGAGCCTGACTTTTCTTCATATACTTCAAACATGGCAATGTATTACAACAGACTGAGTACCACAGCAAAGAGATGTGCACAACTGTAAAACAATGCCATTCTTCCTAATATTTTTGGTTTGGGAAAATATAGGTATTTTTCCTAGAATGTGATATCTTTTAACATGCAATGGGATTTTAATTATTATTTTTAGATGAAGTAATAATTGTTTAAACTATATCAGTTTTTATTTCTGGTATGGCAAGTAACGATAGACATAACCCACTAAATACAACCTCTTTGGGATTTTCAATAATTTTTAAGAATATAAAGGAGTCCTGAGACCAAAAAGTTTGAGCATTTCTGTGGTAGGTCAAATCTGTTCTTAGATGACTTTTTAGGGGAATATGATGAGTTCTGCTGCCCAGAGAAGCCTTTCTTTGTCATTCTTTACAAAGAATGAATTTGATTCTAAAAGCAAAATATTTTTCATGATACTATACAGAGTACATTGTGAATCTCTTCCAAGATAATAAAAAATATATTTGTTTCACAATTTACTTTTGAACTAAGCTCCATTTAAATAGTCACAAATCCTGACTTGAGAAAATTGTGCACTGTTCTTTCTTCTCTTACTCTTCTTAACTGAATGCTGCATGAATGCGGCTGCATGGACAATTTCTTTTCATTTTATGCCCCCCTCCCTTTTAGAGCAAATGTTACCTCTAACATTTACAGCTTTTTCACAGTAGTAGACCCCATCCTTGCAGAACAAATTATTCTAATTAACTTTCTTTGGCAGAGTTTTCCCTAGACAGACTAAAAGTGTAATCTGCTCTAGTTATAGACAGTAAATCTTCCCCCGTCCTCCCGCCCAGCACTGCAAACTCATCAGTTTACTCTGATATCCCATTGTACCTCTGTAGGGGACATTTAGCTCTGAGCCTGTCTTTATAACACCTCTCTTGCATGACGTATAATGATTTTACTATTAAATAGTGCTGCATAACCTCAACTAATTAAAAAAGATTAAATATAATGTAAGATATTTTGTATCATTTGCTGACCTGATGTAAACATCAATAGAAAACGACTTGGTACCAAGGTCTTGAAGTAGTCACCGGGAATCTTACATTTCTTTAGCATTTCAGTCACCTGGTGAGAATCAGAGTCAGAGTAACAACAGTTCTACTCTCCACTTATTTACTAGGAGATATTTGTTTCAGTCTTTACAGGAGTCATTGTCCAGAAGAGGAGATCAAGTTGCATAGATACGTGATTATAAACATGCATGTACATAGTGATTAATACAATATATAAGTTGTGTATGAAATTCAGATACAGCACAAGGAAAAGTGATGTTTTGGGGGGGATTGGAGGGACATTTGGAATGCCTTTAATGAAGATGCTGTGAGATGCTTCATGCATGAAGATGCATGGTTTTGAAAGACGAATGGAAATTTGGGGGGAATACATATAGTGTGGATATTTTAGAGAAATAACATTTGTAGGGATCTTAGAAATATGAACCAATATCTTTGGAAATTGATTCACAGGTTCCTGTCTATTGATGAATCATCAAGTATTGAGTGAGACTTGGGAGAGAAATGGGGCTGAGAAATAGGATAAAACCAGATTAGGGAAGAGTTTGACTTTATGCTGTAAGTACATGTGAGTCATAGAAGGGTTTAAAGAGAGGAGTGATTGCATGACAGATTTGAAGTTGGCATGGCAAAGAAGGGGAAATTGCTGCAGTAGTCCAGAGTGAGGAGGAAGACAATCTGAATTGAGAATGTGGTCGTATGGGTGCAAAGGATGAACTAGATTTAAAAGGGGTTTTGTATGGAAGATTGACAGGAGTCCATCTTCACATCCTTCACTCAGATGCTGGGCAGATTGGAGATATTCTTAATTATTTTTCTTTATCTCCAACAGATATGAGTCTCAACATATGCAGACTGCACATAGACTAGAACTGTGTCTGAAATCCTAGAGAAAACCTACATATAAAATGAGAACATAATAGAAGGATGCAGAATAGAGGAGACAGAGGAGGAATTGCCAGAGAGATAGAACAGGAAATGATGATACAAATTGTAGTTAAGGGTCAAGAAAGTTTCAAGAAGTGATTGGGCAAGTGGAAAAATATTGAGAGGTTGATATGATGGCTGAAAATTGTTGGTATCTTTATAGCATTTCTGGGAGTGGTAATGCCTGATGGTGGTTTCTTTTTTTTTTTGTGAGGAAGACCAGCCCTGAGCTAACATCCGTTGCCAATCCTCCCCTTTTTGCTGAGGAAGACTGGCCCTGGGCTAACATCCGTGCCCATCTTCCTCCACTTTATATGGGGCGCCGCCACGGCATGGCTGACAGGCAGTGCGTCGGCGGGCGCCCGGGATCCGAACCAGCGAACCCCGGGCTGCCAAGCGCGGACTAAACCGCTGCGCCACCGGGCGGCCCCCTGATGGTGGTTTCTTTAATTTGAGAAATGTAAAGGAATGGAAGAAGTTCATACTTTGAGTGTAGAACTGAAAGATCTTATTAAAGGACAGGAGACTTGAGCACAGATTTAGGCTGAGGTAAGGGGTTTATCAAAAAAAAAAGACTGAAAATATAGAGGCAGGTTTTCCTCTGGTGGGACTAAGAAGCCTAAAGACGTCATCTGGAAATCGCTTGGGAAACCGGGAGAAAGCCTACTGAGGTTGTGGTATTTCAGCCACATGTGCCTTCTGTGTGATGATGAAATACATCACTGTTTCTGCCTCCCCAGGAATTTAATTCTTCCTTCTGACTGGAAAACACCTGGTCATCTATGAGGGGTCAGGTCATGGATAATTTTTTCTCAAGGAATTCTCCCTTAAGCTGAAAAATATTATAAATCTTTAATTTTACAATCTTTAATTTTACAGGATTACAAAATGTGCCATTATAGATTTACTTGTGTTAGATCTATTTTCACTAAGGAAATGTAAACTGCATGAAGATAGGAGTGTTTTGGGTTCATCACATGTGTCTAAGAATAGTGATAGGAATTGATGCACAGAAGACAGTCATTAAAATATTAATGAAATGAATAAGTATATAATAAAGATAGCCCTGAAAATTTGGGTTATAGAAATATGGCTTTAAAAGACAATAAGTTAACCACTTATCGAGACAACAACTGCTGTGATACAAACAGTCATAGTAGCAGCAAAGGTTATGTGACAGGCACTATAGTTTATCACAGTCTCATTTGTAGAAAGAAGGAAATTATATTGCTGCCCATGACTTATACCCACATAGATTCCAAATCAAAGAAAATATAGATGTATATACTCAGATTGGGAAAGAATTATCTGAAGCATGACCCTGTAGGCAGAAACTCAAAAGAAAAAAGATTGATAGATTCAAATTTTATGAATATTAATCATTATATGTGGTAATAATCAAAAGCCTCCCCCATTTGAACCAAGTTCAAATATAAATGACAAAGCATAAAAAGTAGTTGTGATATTTTGAGAAGACTTTCATTAATTATATAAGCATTCTTGTAGATCATTAAGGAAAAGTTAAGGGTATGAAATGTAAACTCTCAAGAGAATAAATAAACTATTAGTAAACAGGCATATAAAACCTTACTACTTCTCAAAGAATGCACATTAAATGGGTAAGTAAATACCAGATTTTCTTGTCAGAATGGTATTTTTTGAAGTATAATGTTAGGGTATTTTTAAAGGCTGAGGAATAGGCTTGTAGAAGTGTAAAATGATACCATCACTTTGCCAACTAATTGGCAATATGCATCAAAAAAACTTAGACAAAACAATTCTACTGCTAAGAATTTTTCTTAAAGAAATGATTGGAAAGTTTACAAAGAGATACATCCAGTAATATTTATCTAGCCTTGTTAAGAATGAAAGAAAAAAAGAGAAATGCTCTAAATGCTAAATCGAAGGAAGAATTTAGATAAATTATTTCATATAGATAGGATGACATACACCCAGAAGTGAAACAATTATATACATGTCTATTCATTGATGTCCACATTACATAAAGGGAGGAGATCATAATAGGTTTTAAAAAATAATATAATATTCCATTTGTGGGTGAAAAAATCTTACATGATTATAAAATCAGTGTCAACACTGATTTGCCTTTGGGTGTTGGTGATTACAAAATTTGTTTTTGCTTATCAGCATTTTTAAAAGTTTATATGATAAATGAAATGTGCTTGTGTATTTAGAAAATGATACATATTTTGTAATGAAATATATAAGGAAATGGGAAAATAACCTTAATATACGAACAAAGAACAGACTTGCTAGGTCAAAGAAAATGCATGGATTAAATATTCCTGACAGAGATTGTCCAACACTTCAGAAGGCTGCTATCAGTGGAGGGGACAACCAGTATTATATATGTGTCTTCTATCTACAATGAGAAATAAAATTAAATATGTGCATATATGTTAGCCAGTTTAATATGCAAATTATCCATTACTTCTTTAATTTGCATATTATGATTGCTAGTAAGACTTAAAAGTTTTGAAATATTTATTACTCATTTTCATTCCTTCTTTTATAAATTGTTTAGGTATGTCTCTGCTGAATTTGCTTCTGCAAGAGACTTTCTCTCTCTCTCTCTCTCTCTCTCTCTCAGTGATCATAAGGGAACTGTGTACATCAAGGTCATCAATTCTTTGTAGATTACACATATTGCAGATAATTCCCCCAGTTAATTATGTACTTTTAAATTTGTTTATAGTGTTTTTTAAAAACATACAGAAAAAATTAACTTTTAGGTTGTCACAACTACCAAAATTCCTATCTTGTTTTGCTGAGGACAGGATTTTTTTTTTCAATCTGGTATGTTGGATGAGAGAGGATCTAATTTTATTTTAATTTCCTAATAGTTAAACCAGCACAAATGAATAATGCTTTATTTTCCTATTGATTTGCATTGCTTTGCTTATGATGTTTATGCTTGTTTCTGGATTTTCTCTCTTGTTCTAGCAATCTGCTTGGTCATTCTTGTGCCAGTGCTGCACTGTTTCAGTAATTATATTTTCTAATGTGTTCACTTATGCAATATGTTCTTGGTTTTTATTGTCTAATTATTCTTTCAGATCAAACTTTGAACGACTGACAGAAATCTCAAAATAACCTCATTTGAGATTGAAAATTAAATTGTATTAAACCTACAAAACTTAATACAAGAATGTTGGAATCTTGTCATTGATGAGTCTCCCCATGTCACGGGAATGTGATATGTCTTGCCATTAGGCAGATTTTGGTTTATCACTCTCAGCATTACTAAAAGGAAAACTATTATTATTGTATTGGTTGAAAACTCTCCAATCGTTGTAACTGAAGTTATGGCTGGCTAATGAGGAAATGTTTTCATAATTTACAATTACTAAGATGTTGAAGTCGAAGTTGAAATCCAAAACCTGTGAACTGGTCAACTTAATTGCTCTCCTAATTACAACTAACCTTATGGTTTCCATTACAATCTATTCTACAAGGGTTTTTACATCAGTGTCTTAGTCCTAACTCCTTCTCACTCCACCATCAAGATTCAATGATTATTTCCAACAACCTAATGGATAGCCCTTTCTAGGTGTCCCCCAAACATCAAAGTTGAACATTTTCCTACCCTCAAATGTGCTTTTTAATGTGTGTGTTCTTTATCTCAGATATTGTCATCACAATCTATCCTTTCCCCCAGGGCAGAAGACAAGTATTTGTCCAGAACACTTCCTTCTTGTCTTCCAAACTCCTATCAATTATCAAATTCCCTTGCTCTTCAATTCAGGTTCACCCTGTGCCACCACAGTCACCTTCTTGATAGATTTTACTGTGTCATGCTGGGAGTTAGCACAATCATTTGTTACTTCCTGATACCTATAGAACAAAAAATGAACTGTTTAGTCAGAAGTAAGAAACATTTTTACAATCTTGGCCAATGTGCCTCTTCGTTTTTATTTCTGTCTTTTCTCTTTCTTTCTTTCTTCCTTTTCCTTTCCTTTCTTCCTTTCCTTCTTTCTTTCTTTGAGGAAGATTGGCCACGAGCTAACATCTGTTGCCAATCTTCCTCTATTTTGCTTGAGGAAGATTCGCCCTGAGCTAAGATCTGTGCCAGTCTTCCTCTATTTTGTATGTGGGTCACCACCACAGCATGGCTGATGACTGGTGTAGGTCCACACCTGGGATCTGAACCCACGAACCCAGGCAGCTGAAGCAGACCACGCAGAACCCAACCACTAGGCCACAGGGCTGGCCCTTTTCCTGTCTTTTCAACTCAAAAATACACCTATACTCAAGCACACTAAACTTATTAAACTTACCCAAACATGCATTTTAGTGCCTATGTGCAAATGCTATTTCTCTTTCCTGTAATGCTCTTCTCCATTTTTCCATCTCTATTGGATGCACATCAATCATCCTTCAATGTCCAGGGCCAGCTTCTACTGCCTTCCTCAGCTACCCAGATACTGTTAGTTAAATGAGATAATATGTTAAATACTTAGCACAATGCTCAGCACCTAATAATCCCTAAATACATGGTAGTTACTTTTAATAACAGTAGTTTCCTCATCTTTGCTTCCATGGATTCTATTTATAACTTTATTATATCACTTACTCTGTGATATAATGATACACTTAAACAAATCCACCCCACCTTAAAACTAGGATATATAAGAAGGCATGATCTGCATCTTAGGCTTCTTTCTGTTGGGTTTATTTCCCCACAGTGCAGTGACTACTTACTCTTTTCTGATTAAATAAATGAATATCAAACATATTCAATTTGAGGAAAATTCGGTATAGTGGTGTAAAATCTAATTACCAGTATTTGTCCCTCCAATTTACCTTTACAAGGATGGACTAAAACATGTGCCAAGAAAGTATACAATTGTTGAAAGCTTCCTAAATCAATTTTTGAAGCAAATAATATACTGAAGCAAATAATATAATATCACAGTCTAAAGTTCACATCCGAACGGAGGAAAACAAAAGTATTTACTTTTGGAATGTATCATTCTCTCTCTCTTCCTTCCCTGAGTTCTTTCTTCTAATTTTATTGATTTGAACTAGGTTGCATTTCAATTACAGTTTTTAAATAACATTTATTGACTGTTTAGTATGTGCCAGGTACTAAGCTAAGCACTTTTACAGGCATTATCTATTCAGTCTGGACCACAGTCATATGAGGTAAACCTCACAAACTCTATTTTACAAAGGAGAAAATGGAACTTTAAAGAGGCCGTGTGAATTTCCCAGGTGCATACAACATCTGAGTGACAGACATGGAACTACAAATAGTATTTATAGGATCCCAGGCTCAGACTCTGAACCACTGTTCTATTCACTTCATTGTGGAGGTAGGTCTAAGACAATGGTTCTCAATGGAGATGGGGGGTGATTTTGCCCCTCGAGGGGCATTTGGCAATGTCTGGATACGCTTTTGCTACTTACATCTCGGAGAGGGGATGCTACTGACATCTAGTGGGTAGAGGCCAGAGATCCTGGCCCAAGTCAAAGCCCAAAACAGCCCTCTACAACAAAGTGTAGACTACTTTGGACTACTGGTCCAAAATGCCAGTAGTACTGAAGTTGAGAAACCCTGGTCTATGGTGAAGGCGTAGAAACTTCTCAGCTTATGGAGATTCACTCAGAAGATTCCCAAAAAGAGAAATCAGTGGGGAAAGGCTTGTATACAATCAAGCCTTGTAATATACAGGGCTTGCTTTTTTTGTTTTTTGTGGAAGACAACCATTATCATGGAAATACTCATGGTGGAGTGTTTATTTCTCTTATAGAATTTCAAACAAGAAAATCTCATCTTAAATTGCGCAGTGAAGAATGGTTACAGTTGACACTTGAGTAAAGATGGTAGTTAAGCAGGAATACTTATTTTTACATATCTACTTTAAAATCTCAGGTTTTCAGGGCTTATTAATTGTGGTCCCAATAATTTTAGCAGATGGATATCAGCTAAATCTTTTAAATTTGGTGTAGAATTTTTCTTAACCTGAATTAATATTGAAATTGCAAGTGGCTCGATGTCTAATGCATTTTTGAACTTGATGCTTTCTTTCATTTTGCTGAGGCTAGAGGGATTGCCTGACCTTGCCCTGATCCCAAGATTCATGCATTGAGGGTCTTTGGATGGGCAAATGAGTGTGGAAACCCATTTTGCTGAAGTGTTTGGTAGATTCTCAAACCTTAATTAGTAGAGTTCTTGAGGGGTTTTTGGATTCCGTGGATTAAGGTTTTCTTGGCAAGAAGGATTCAATTTTAGAACTGTTGAGGTCCCCACAGATTCACACTGGAACTCTCCACTGACAGAACATTTTGCCTTTTACTCACGTGGTCAGTGCTCTGTTTAGGCAGTATTCTTTAAATATTTTACAGCCAGGGCTGGCTTCATGCATGCAAGACCTATAGAATGGCATAGGCCCTGTGCTTAGAAGGGCCCCATGTTTTGTTTAATGCTCTTCTCTCATCATCTTGAAATTCTTAACTTTTGAACCAGAGGCCTACATTTTCATTTTACACTGGGTTCCCACGTTATGTAGGTGATTAGTCTGCAGCAAGCAACTTCTGCTTACCTATTGTCAGGTTGAGCATGCAGAGTATTGAGGCAATATTCCCACGCACTCCTAATGGATCAGTTAAAAGCAAAATCATTTCAATCTGAATGAATGAAATTATTTTTTTCCAGAAAAAACAGGAGGAGAGAGAGGTCACCTAGAGAGGGCAATAACCGGGAATACGCTTGTCTGCAAAAAATCATTATGGCACTCAGTGTTTGTTTGACTCTAAATCAATAAATCTGTTTTAGCATCCCTATTAAAATAAAAAATTAAAAAAATGTGAATGTCTTTTGGCAATTAAAAAAAAAAAAACACGATACAACCCACTCAGGGAATACTAGAAATTTCTCTATAAAGATATTTTCAGTGTTTTTCATTGCATCTTATGTGATTGTATAGCACTGTGTTTTGCTTATATATAAATAAAATTGGGGGAAAATATTTTAAGTTTCTTACATCCTTGTCCTGTTCTTTCCCAAATTACAAATTTAAGAGTGAATAACTGTAAACACTTAGAAATAGACTTTATTTAATTGCACTGTATGATGGTTGAGATTTGTTTTTTGGCAGAAGTAACTTTCCATTCTATGTACTTGCTTCAGGTAATTTGGATAACATCCCTCTGAGAGACGACATGGTGCTCAGCTAGCCTAGAAGGGGTGATCAATATCTTTGTAGGCCACTTGATGGAGAGGCTTCTCTGCAGAAGAGAAAAGCTGACATGGCATATAAGTCCCTCTCTTATTTCAGGTGGATTCTTATGGACCTAAGTATAAATAGAGGCAATGCTATTTTAGTTTCCAACGTTTAGAAGTTGAAGCTCAGTGTAATTTCAAATAATGCACATTTGCACATTTCTCGGAACTTTGAAAGAATTTGTCAAAAACTATTGCTGTTGATCTTTAGTTATTTATTGATTTATCTATAGTATATCAGTCTCTATCCTTGGTAATTTCCAGCGTAGCAAATCATCCCCCTGACCTCATCCCTACCAATAGAGTGATGTGTGGTAGGATGTGCATTGCATTCTTCTATTTACACGTGTTTTAAGAAATAATATTTCATAGTATTAGATTCCTTAAATACAGATCAGAGTTATGATGGTGGAATGCCCTGGAGGTTGTAAAATGTTAGCTCAATGCTTAGGAGACTATCTTACTGTCATGTATATAACACTTCTTTTGAGTTTCTGGCAAGCCATATAATGAAAATATTTCCTTTTACTTAGTGCCTACTATGTTCAAGGCACTATACTGTCTGCTTTACATTTATTGTCACAGTTGCTACTATGGAGGATGGGGTTCTAATTATCTATTGCTACATAACAAGCCAGTCCAAAACTTACTGGTACAAACCGTGGCCATTGTATTATACTTACAGAGTCTAAGATTAGAGATTTAGATAGAGGATTCAGAATGGACATGCCTTGTCCGTTCCACAAGTCTGGACTCTCGACTGGGGAGACTCGAATGCCTAGGAGTGAGTGGAACACCAGGGTTAAACGATCAGAGCTAAAACCTTGAGACAGAAGAACAAAACTGGAGGCATCACACTTTCCAATTTCAAACTGTATTACAAAGCAGTTACCAAAACACTATGGTACTGGCATAAAAATGGTCACACAGACCAATGGAACAAAATAGAGAGCCCCCAAATAAACCCATGTATCTATGGCCAACTGATCTTTGACAAGAGCATCAAGAATACACAATGGGAAAATGATAGTCTTTTCAATAAATGGTGCTGGGAAAACTGGACAGCTGCATGCAAAAGAATGAAATTGGACTCTTATACCATATACAAAAATTAACTTGAAATGGATTAGAGTTAAACATAAGACCTGAAACTGTCAAAATCCTAGAAGAAAACAAGGAAAAGCCTTCTTAGCAATGATTTTTTTGAATATGACACCCAAAGCATAGACAACAAAAGTGAAAATAAGCAAGTGGGATTACATCAAAAAAGCTTCTGGAGTATCTACTTCTAAATGGCTTCTCTGCTCCCATAAGTGGTGGCTCGGTTGGAATGTCAACTGGAGAACTTCCAGGTGACCTCTTCCTATGGCTTGGGCTTCTCTCAGCCTGAAGGATGCCTTCTAAGAGGAAGCGTGCAAAAGAGACAAGTGTAACTGCATGACCTTACTGACTTCACCTGAAGAGTAGGGCATTATGTATACTGGACTATGCAGGTCACAGCAGTCACTGCCTAGCTTCAGGTGAGGAGATGTAACCGCACGTTTTCATGAGAGGTATGGCAAAGAACTTGCAGTCCCCTTTTAAGATTAACCTTCACAGAAAGGAATAAATTCCCATTGTAGAGTTGAGGAAGAAGAGACTAAAGGAGACTGAATAATTTGCCCAAGTTCACAGAGCAAGTAAATAACAAAATCAGAATCCAAATTCAAAAGCCTGTGCCTACTGATGAGTCATGTCAATTTAGAGAGTCTCAATTTCTACATCTCCATCATAAGTATCTTGATCTTAATTGTGTATGTATAATTATTTGTGCGATTTTCTTTAATGTTCTGCCTCCCGCTATAGCACTTCATGAAAGGTAAGGACTATGTCTGTCTTCTTCCCTATACCTCCAAAGCAGAAATTAAGAACTGGATAAATATTTTTTGAATGAAGGAAGGAATGAAAGTTCAATTTCATCAAGCTTGAATAAAGCTCAGCTTATCTTCCCATACAACTGTGGTCCTGTACAGCGTGTGTGGTCATTATATCCCTTCCAGGTGATTTGTGATTGTTGGATTTCTCTCCCATTAGCAAAGTGAATGATTGACTAGAATAACCCTGATTACATTGGAATGCTAAATGTTGAGAATTTGCATGATTCCAGGAATCAGAGTCTTCAGAGAGCAAGTTTGCGTAGTTAATGTATCATTGCATCAGCTTGATGGAGGACTTCCAAATAATGTTGTCACTTTTTTTTTTGTAGACTTAAAACTCCATTATGTGCTTTTCTGAACTTATTCGTATAGAGTACACAGTAACATTCTTGTTTTTATGCATATATTCTTGAATCCATGGAAACTCTGCCTTGCAGATTGTCATATTAGGAAACTGTGAAAATTTTGGTATGTAGGTAGCAATCTGTTAAACACTGAAAAAAAAATCAAAGTTCATTTAATTTGTGTAATTTTCAAGAATAACACTGGTTTCCAAAACACCTCTAACAAATCTTCATCAAAATATGCATTTTCAAGATCTCATCTTTTTCATTGACATAATTTTTGGTGTAGGTTATATGGAGCTTAAATTAGTCATCAGCAACCATTTATTATATAATTTAAAAACCTGGTTTAAAGCTTATTATATTTACATGCTAAATATGCGCACTTTCCCTCTCTACCACTTTCACTTAAGCTTTTAGACTTAAGGAAAAAGTTTTCTCGTTTTATAATTAGCTAAAAACATTATATTTTTCTACCAATCAACCAGCTCAATATATTAAATAATCAGCATTTGAAAGGACATTATTTACAAAGAAAATGAGAAATAAAGCTATGTTTTTATGGCCCAAGATAATTGAATAAAATAATCAATATAGGTCTATTTCCTCATACTCAGAAATTTAAAATCTAACACAAAAGAAAGGAAAAATTAAACTGTGTGTGTATATATAAATAAAACTTGATAAGCATATAATTGAAATTGTGTGTGTTTGTGGACAAATTGAACTGGAAGTGTGTATAAGTTGAACAGTGTAAGCGTTGTGTATATGCATATAATTGACAAAAAGGTGCAATGATATATACTACAAATATATCTACACAGAGAATGTTAGTTCTGAAAAAAATATTTGAGAAGTTAAGCCTAATAACTAGAATCATAGGATTTCTAAGAAATCACACCCATTGTTTATCAGAATAAGTGAAAGAAAGCTTGAGAAGAGGAGTGTTTGAAACAGAACGAGAGAATTAATTGGTAGAGTGTTCCTCAAAATCATTTCTGAAAGGATTTCCTTTCTTCCTATCTTCGTCAGAGGATTAAAAAAATGCATACTCTTTTTTCTCCCTTTGATCATAGATTAGAAAAATGAAAGCTACTCAAAACTTTCTTTTTGTTTGAATGATTTAGTGTGGATGTCAGGCAATTGAGATACTAACCTCAAATCTTATAAAGTTAACAACACTCTAGGATATTATTTTATGACAAAGTCAGTTCTAGGATTCGGGGTGATAGAAAATGTTATCTTTGAAATTCATCAGTGTGGTTCAGAGTATAGTTCTTACTTGTTGGTTCAGTTTCTTTGGGCAAATATGTCTGTGCGGTTTTTGAGGACCACCTACAAGTACTCAGTTAATACTTTCTGGTGTTGAGAAAGGAATTTATCACACAAGGTAAACCATTTTGACTGTGGCAGGCAACATACTTAGAAGTGGGACAGAAGTCAGCAAAAAGGCACTTGTAGTCCTTCTATATGAAAATCAAGGACTGAAAAATAATTTTGCTATTAGCCATAGGAAGGCATAGATCCGAGTGAAAGATAGTCAAGAGAAAGAGAGTTAGCTTTGAAAAGGAATATATTGCTTCTTGTGTGAACCATTAAAATAATTATCAAACGCTTGAATAAAACTGTACATTTAAAACATTCTCTCATTATCCATGGTTTCATGAATTTGATCTTAACATCTATTATGGTGTCCAAATTCCCTGGCCAAATGTTGTGTGTCAGGAAGTAAAAGTAGAAGTAGACTGGCTTCGTGGCACTGTCACTTTCATTGAGATTGGTTGGGACTGAAACTTCTCCCTTCATAAGGAGCTCAGATTGAGCTATTACACTTAAATCCAAACCACTTTGTGGATTTTCCTGGAAATGATTCAGTGTGATTATTATTTGATTAGAGTGGTTCTTCATGTCAACTTCAATCACAATTCATTCCAATTTGTGGCAGACTTGGAAAGTTTACCATCTTCCTGATAAGGCAGGTGGGACTAAATATTTTCCAGAGAGTCTGAAAAAGAATTTTTTTTAAAGGAGAAAGAGGAAATGAACAATTTGCTAAACCACTTCCCTCACCACAGTTTTCACTAAATCCTTTATAGTTGCTATATAGCGCATATCCGTCTAACATCTATTGTGGTGAGCTGTGAAATATGAAACAAATTTGCCATTTTGAAATTAAAATGCTTTCACCAGTGACTTTAAAATGCTGATTAGAGAAAATAGAAGAGAAAAATGTGCTTTTTTTCTTTTTTTTGTGCTTATCCTGTCCTTGCAAAGTCAAATAGATGAGTCACATTGCACTACTTCTAAATATTTGGAAACACACTGGTTTATATGGAATTTGCTGCAGTGAAATCAGCAGTATGCTTCGCTTGGAAAGGAGAAATCACAGCTGGACCAGCCCCGGGACACTTTTGCCATGTGGTAGGAATGTTGAGGCCAGAATGGTGGTGAAAAAATCAAGATATAAATCCCATCTTTCTTTTTACTGTGACATCTCTTTAATCAAAAATTTTATATAGAGTAACCTGAAAGCAAAGAAAAAAATGATCAAGTCACTGAAATGAATTCATTTACATTTTGGACTTTCTCCTCAAACTCTGGAATCTCACAGTTTTCTTGAATGCAATATACTGTATGCATTAGACAACTCGGGCAGCTGTAACAGAATTCCATCGACTGGGTGGTTTAAACAACAAATATTTATTTCTCACAATTTTCGAGGCTGAGAAGTCCAAGATTAGGGTACTGGGAGATCCATTGTCTGGTGAAGCCTCCTTCCTGGCTTGCAGATGGCTGGCTTCTTCTTGTGTCCCACGTGCAAGAGCAGAGAGAGTGAGAGCAAACCCTCAGGTCTCCTCTTAATCCCATTCGTGAGGGCTCCACCTTCATGACATAATTATCTCCCAAAGGCCTCACCTCCTAATACCAGCAATTTGGGGGTCAGGATTTCAACATATAAATTTGGGGCGGGTGGGAAACAAACATTTAGTCCACAACACAGTACTTCTAGTTCGCCATTGAGTTAGGACTTACAGAACATAGATCTTCTATTGACTTGGAAGTCATTTCATCATTTCTTTGGCAATTTTGAAGCAAGTGGAGACAACTTAAAAAGAATAACGTATTTGGATCTGGGATATGCCAAGGTCACAGTTCCTCAAGCATAAATTTTGGAAATCACAGCTGGTATTGAGACCTTGGAAGACTACATGATCTGATATTTATTTATCTGGGTACATGCCAGGCCAAGTCGTACAGCAGATGAGCTAAAGAATTTATCTGAAAAAAATTACCTAAAAAATAATAGCTGTACCTAGAATGTTTTTAGCACTTCCTATCACTTTTGAATATACCTGTGAGGCATGGAATACCTGCATTTGGAAAGTTCCATGAAATAGTAAATTTAGTATGGAGTTATAGACTGTGAAGTCATTTGTATTTAAGGGGTATTAAACACACTTAGAAACCCATCCTATCTCAAACTTATCAATTGTGCTTTGGGAGCTGATGTGCCTGAAAGGGACATTAAATATTAATCATTCTAAGCCTCTCATTTCAGATTTGATGATCCTGATTCAAGGTAGTTAAGGGTTTCACTTTGGAGTATTTGTTAAGAAGCAAAAGATAAAGAAGAAATTCCACTTCCTGGATTGATGATAAGAATATATCTAGTATTTATTATGCTTTACTTATCTACTTTTGATATTTTCCATGTTTTCTATGTTCAATTGTCTGGTATCACTTTGCTTCAAAGCTAAGTAAGGAACATCTCTTAAAACTCTCCAAAGATTAACACAAGTTCAAGATAAATCACTTCACAAGTCCCAGGCAGTTATAACAAAGCAAGACACTGTAAAAAAACTGCAGGTAAACCCTGGAGCAGAAGTTTAATAATGGCTAATTTATTTTTTCCCTTAGGAAGGTTCTTGCACAGAGTACTAACACTTTTTGGAACTATAGATTTTGTAGAGGCTTGTTGGCTTCAAGGGGAAATAAAAACTATCTCAAGAGGTTTCTCAGTAACTTTCTTTGTTCTAGTGGATGAGTGCTAAGTCAATGAAGAGATTTACTAAATGAAAGATTGGCTGTTGTCATGGACTGTAAATTTCTAACCATTATTATCAGAAATATATAACGAATAAATTTCAAAGGTGTTCTTTCCTGTTTCCTGGGATTAAGTCCCGTATTTTTAGCTGTCAGTTGAACGTCTCATTTGATGGAGTGCTGAGCTCCAAGCTTGCCATATCCAAATGTTTGAACATCTCTTCTTAAAACCAAACCCAATTCTTCACCCCCACCTTGCCCATTCCTGGTAACAGTGCTGTCATTTTGCCAGGCTCAAAACCTAAGAGTTGCCTTTCCCTCATCCCTTTCAAATAACCCAGTAAGCCACTGTGCTTAGCCTGTTCTTGCCTTTCAAGTACTCTGAAACGTTTTGATTTTTATTTCCATTGCAACAAACTGATTGGGGCAATGATTCATAGCATTTCCACTGTCATAACAGTAGACTAATTTCTTTCCCTGTTTTCTGACTCAACCCATGTTTCAATAAGCACGTTTTAACATCTTACTCTGTTGCTCAGAAATCTTCAATGGCTCCCCGTTGCTATAGGATATAACTATATATTTTTAGCTTGGGATTCAGAGCCAGATTGCTTTTTTAGCCTAATATAAAAAAGTTCAAATCTAACCCTAGACAACTCCCTGTTCCTCCCTTCAAAATATTCAGCTTTGATGATTCAGCTCATGCCATTTTGCTATTCTATAGCATGGCCATAAGTTCTAGATGCATAGGCAATGTTTGGCATATTTGACCATGTTAAGTGTCTACTTGATGCCTCTCTTTGATGGTCTGGGGAGGGGAAGGCCTCTCAGAGGGGAGTCACTTTAGTGACTTGAATAGGTTGACACATCACCTACTATTTCCAGTGAGGAGGGACTTTTTGGATGATAATTTCCAGGACTGGATTGGATGATGTGGCCGTGGAATGGGCCATTGGCTTGCCAGATCTGAAGAAGCCTCTTGATTGCTTCCACATAGTGATGCTATAGGCCCAAGTTTATTCACTGAAGAGATACAAATCACAGATGCATATGTAGGTATTGATGGAAATGTATTAATGCATCACATTACTGAAGTTTTCCACAGCACAGCAATGAACTATGCACATTACTGATGAGGGACAAAATATTGAACGTAGTATGTAATGTTACTGAATTTATTATGTTTTGTTATGTAATATAGATAAATAATTTTTTATGTATATTTTTAGTTTCCCAGTCATTTTGGCCAACCTGTAGAATGTTCTTTATTTTCTTACACAATTACCAAGTTTCTTCAATTTTTTTCTTTATTTACAAGTTGGTTTCTTCCGTGTAATCTTTCCTGGTAATTCAGGCTGGAAAAATTTGCTGATCTTACACTGAAATTACTGTTTTATTTGTGGTGGGATATTTCCAAGTAATAATTAGTAAAAGTGATTTTCTTCCAATCGGTTTCAATTACTTTCTTCTTTTGTACCCCCAAACATCCCCCACTTCTGCATACTGCTTGGACAATTAGACCTAAGTCTCCAAGTACTTTTCCAGATGATAGTCATTGTAGAGCCACAGAATTTAAAGCACTTGAGTATGTTCTTAACACTTAAATGTAAATCCTGATGGCTTGGGTGTAAGGCAGAAAGAAATGGGTAGACATTTGAAACATGAGTCTTCCTTTTCCCAGACTGGTTAATATTCCATGGGCTGGAAAAGGGAAGAGAGAGATCATGTGGAAAAGAGATCAGTTAGAAACTTCAGTGAAGTTTTACCTCTCTACCATCTAAGTGGGCCCTCCTTTGGAAGTGGCCGGCTTGTTACCCACTGATCATCAGGAGGCACGAGGCCAATTTGTACCTTGAGATTTTCCTCAACAGCCTGTTCTTTGAGGATAACCCTCTTCCAATGGCCAAGAACTCTAGTAGGATGCTTCTCAAACAGTCTATACTGAAGGACCACTTATTTATTTGTTTTAAAGTTTTTATTCCTGACTGATTGCAGACTGGTACTTTATAAAACATAAGAAAAATGAGTTACGACATAGAATGAATAAAACAAAGATATTAAAAAAACCAAGTCCAAATATTTTACAAGAATCAACAGCCATAACATTATCCTGTCAAATCCCTGTAGAAGGTTTTAAATATTAACTTGCAATATCTGAATTGATTTCGTTTTAACAAGTAGTGCCCAGACCAGCACTCATCTGTGGACCACACTGGGGGTAGCACTGTTCTAGTTAGTCTCTGCAGCCAGGTGTGGAGCTAGGATAATCAGAGGTTATAGGCTACTGAGAAAGGTATCACCCAGCACACTTCAATGACTATACATCAGGGAGAGGCTGGGCAGGCTGGCTAATCAAGGCAACCTGACTGTCTTCTTGCTGCCATGGAACAATTGTCAAGCAAATGCTTTACTTCCCCATCCTCTACTCCCTACCACAGGCAGTTTATGTGTTACTTAATCATGAATTACTCTCTTCTTAAGAGATTTATCATATTGTGATCTTAAAAATTGTTTTAAAACATATAAATATTTATTCTTCTATGTTTTCATTTTATTTCCCCCCAGAGATCTTAAGATTCCTGGAGTTAGACAGTAAATTTTATTTTTCTTTGCATTTCCCACATTTTCTAGTACAACGCCTTACATAAGTGCCTGTAATCATTTATTTGTTTTGATTAAGCAAAAGTGCCAGTCAATTCTAAAGAAAACATAGCAAACTTTAGATTGTGTAGATAAGCTATAATAGCCCTTTAGGTTATTTTTGGTTTCCTGGATTGTCTCATGGATACTCAGGTGGAGAATATTTATTTAGGCTTAAAGAGAAATGGGGAGTTAAGAGGGACCTTGACTTTTCTAAACTTTAGTTTGTTTCCTCATCTGTAAAGTAAATGTAAGAGCACTTCTAGGTTATTTTGAAGGTTAAAATGCTTCTTATAAAGCATCTAAAATATGCTTTGTACACAGCAGTTACCCAAGAAGTATTAGTTTTTATCTCTTGAGCGATAATATTTTGAATGGTTTGCTCCTATTGCAACCAGTATGTAATATAGGATTGTTAGTAAAATGGCATTTTTTCTTTACATATTGATTGCATGCACACAAATATAGCTAGTTAATGGAAAAAAATAGTTCTTAAAGTCTTAATTCTAGTTTTAAGGGAGAGACACAACTACTTAATAGAAATGGTAATATGCATTTCTTCACTTTGTTTTTAGTGCCAGGCTTATGATACTTTCCCTACACTTATGTTCCCCAAAGAATCTTGTATCCTGAGGAAAACATCTCAAGGAAACACAAATACAGATTTTGCCTTTGGGACACCAGGAATGTGGACCAGCATCTTCCCTGGAGGATCACTTCAATAATGGCTAATGGTGACTTGTATCATTAACTTAGCCGAGATCTCAGCATCATAGGGAATATTTCCCATTACCTACTTGTTTTTAGTAAATAATGGAACTTGTATTTTATCTTTAACCATCTCATGAATTCACAACTCTAATTCAAGGCTATAGTAGCAAGAGGGAAAATAGGTGTGCTTCTGTTCATTTCTTAGCTTCAAATTTGCTCTTAGGAGAAAATAGAACACAAAATCTAGTAAGTAAACTTCTATTATATCATTGTCCTTTGTTTCTAAAAACTCTTTGTGTTTCAATATCACTCTTGAGTTTGCCATTTTATAAAGTGTTGTTTTTAAAGCTAGAATATATATATGAATAGGGCTTCTTAAACAACATATATTCATATACACACCCAGGTGTAGTCTGGGATATTTTTCACTTCTTTTAAATTGCTTAGTTTAGTGTCAGTTTCCTCTTGTTCGTATTCTAACTGGACTCTATATTCTAGATGCTGATAGCTCCTTTTTCTGCCAAACCTGTCATTGGCTTCAACACAACAATCAATTTCTTTAGACTTTACAACTATCACTTATCTTATGTTCTTGAACTTTCATTTACAGCCTTTGATTTCCAAAGATTTTCTTATGCTATAAATTGTTTCTTGTTTTTCTAATTACCCATTATTTATTTCTTTGGATGAGGAAGCAACTCATTTTTACAGGGGATGGCAGAAACTAGAGGTTGGAAAGATTAGAATTTAGCTGTTCATTTATAGTCACATCATGGAAACACAACATGTTGATTTTTTAAACTGAGGACAAGCATGTTTCTCTCTCAATAGAGGGGACTAGCCTATTGCTTTAGGACACTTTACTACCCAATATTTATTGATTACTTGCCCTGCTTTATGTGATCAGTCACCTTATGACTGTATTTTAAAATATATTTACACATTGTACAACTCAACTTTAAATCAGCTATATGAAGTGATTTCCTGACAGTATTGTTAACAGACAATGCTTCTAGCAGCAATCCTGGATTTGTTTCTTTTCTAAAAATTATTTTTGAAATAATTTTAGATTTATAGAAGAGTTGTCTAGTTAGAAAAGAAAGTTCCTGTGTACCCTTCATCCACCTTCCAATGTGTGAGCATCTTCTATAATCATGATACATTTTTCAAAACTAAGATATTAAAATTGAGATAGTACTAGTAACTAAATTATAGACTCTATTCAGATTTTACTTATTTTTTCCAAAGATGTCCACTTTATGTTCCAGGATCTAGTCTGGGATACCATGTTGTATTTAGTTACGACATCTCTTTAGTCTTTTCCCATCTGCAACAGGTCCTCAGTCTTTCCTTGTTTTCATGATTGTGACATTTTTAAAGAGTACTGGTCAAGTATTTTGTAGACTGTCCTTTCTTTTGAGTTTGATGTTTTCTCATAATTACACAGTAGTTATTGATTTTGAGGAAGAATACCACAGAGGCCAAGTGGCCTTTTCATCACTTCATATAAGGGTTAACATGATATCAGCATGACTTATTGCTGGTGACATTAATCTTGATCATTTGGTTAAGGTGATGTTTGCCAGATTCTTCACTGTAACATTACCGTCCCCTCCTGCTTCCATACTCTGTTAATTAGAAGCAAATCACTAAGTCCAGTCCACATTCAAGGACAAGAGAATAACCTCCACCTTTTGGAGGAAAACAGATCAAAGAATTTATGGACACATTTTAAAGACACCACAGTAATTAAAAAAATATTTGGGGGAGATAACTGTAAGGATAAGCAAATATCTTGTTTCTTCTTAGAGTTTTACCCACTATTTTTATCATTCCTGTGTTAATTTTGCCTACAGCAATTATTCCTATGGTGTTTCGGTGGTGATTTTCTATTTTTCTCATTCCTTTTACATTTGTTATTTGAAATTCTTCTTTAAGGAAGATTCATTCCTTCTGCGTTTACTTATTAATGCAATCATTCATTAAGATAAGTTTGAGCAGATGGATATTTACTTTAGTCTTTGAGTTACAGACAATGCTATCATTATTAGTTTGTTGCTTAAATTATTACAGTTTTGGCCACTGAGAAAATTTTCAAGTTGGCCTCTGTCTCCTTTTGGCACACCCTTACCCTTTTCTGTTTGTTCCTTTAAGCACTTTCTCACTTGCTGACACTATAAGATGCTCCATCCTATCTTGCCTTTCTCCTGCCCCAGCCCTAGAATCAGCCATTTTTCTAAGGGTTCTACTCTGGATTGAATGTTTTTGTCCCCACAAAAATTCATGTTGAAATCTGATCCCCATTGTGATGGTGTTTGGAGGTGGGGCTTTTGGAAGGTAATTAGGTCACGACAGGGGAGCCCTCATGAATGGGATTAACACCCTTATATGAAGAGGCCAGCGAGTTAGCTTGCTGTATTTCTGCCATACAAGGATACAATGAGAAATTGGCAGTCTGCAACCAGGGAGCGGGCTTTCACCAGAACCTGACCATGCTGGCGCCCTGATTTAAATTTCCAGCTTCCAGAACTGTGAGAAAAAAAATTCTGTTGTTTATATGCCATCTGATTTATGGTACTTTATTATAGGAGCCTAAACTTACTAAGACAGAGTCCCAGAATCTAGTATTGGAGAATATTTAGAAACCAAGATCTGGGTGCTGAGTGTGTTTGTAGTGTCATTGCTTTTCATCCCACTCAGTGGACTGAGCTCAATTTCCTGAGCTAGAAAATATATTTATGTATGCTAACATCACTATCTATTCAACTAAACATGATTTCATGTTTATATGTCTGAGTCTAATTTAGCACCACAGGGTTCGTTCTAGCCTTCCCCCTTTGCTTATTGGTAACTTCTTTCTCTGACAGTATGCAACATGGCTTTGGCTACAATTTATATACTTATTTGTTGAGCCCTAAACTACATGAAAAGTAGTTTCAGAATTGCTAACCCATACAGCGTTTATGTACAATTCATTTATGTTTAGCCTTACAGTATTCAGTCAAAACACCATTTCCCAGAATTACTTAGATCTGCTCCTTTATTCCCACCCCCTTCAGTGGGGTTAGGTTAAACATTTGCAATACCGTTGGATTCATTAATAATAATCTGCTTTCCGTCCCTGCCACCAGTTGATTTTGTTTTTAAACAATTGCGTATGGTAAAATTCACTCTTTGTGGTCTATCTTTCTATGGAGCTTGACAAATTTGTAGTCATGTTTTATCCACCACTACAATAACATACAAAACATTTCCATCACTCTAAAAATTCCTTTGTGTGGCCATTTTGTCGTTCACACCCCTCTCCCAAATGCTGGCAACTACTGATCTGTTTTCACTATAATTTTGCCTCTTTTAGAATGCCGTATAAAAGATTGCATGCAGCACATTTTTGGGTCTGGCTTCTTTCACTTAGCAAAACGCATTCAAGTTTCATCCTTGTTGTTACATGAATAAAGAGGAGTAGGACTGCTAGGTCATGTGGTAAATGTACGTCTAACTTCATAAAAAAAAAACCCACCAAATCAAAAAACCCCCACGAAATTGCTTTTGAAAGTGGTTTTACTATTTTGTATTCCCATCAGGAATGACTGAGAAGCTGTGTTGCTCTGCAGTGGCACAAGAATTTCATATTGTCAGTTTCTGCTTGTTTTGTTTGTAACCATTCTAATAGGTGTGCAGTTGTATCTCATTGTGATTTTGGGTGTGTGTGTGTGTGTGTGTGCAAGAGAGAGAGAGAAAAACTATCCCTGAGCTAGTATCTGTTGCCAATCCTCCTCTTTTTGCTGAGGAAGACTGGCCCTGGGCTAACATCTGTGCCCATCTTCCTCTACTTTATATGGGACGCTGCCACAGCATGGCTTGACAAGCGGTGTGTCTGTCCGCGCCCGGGATCCGAATCTGCGAAACCCTGGGCTGCTGAAGAGGAGCGCACAAACTTAACAGCTATGCCACTGGGCTGCCCCTCATTGTGATTTTAATTTGCATTTTTCTAATAACTAATGATATCGAGCAACTTTTCGTATGTTTATTTGTCTTTAATTTATCATCTTTGGTAAAACATCTCTTCAGATCATTTTTATGGCCTTTTTTTTTTTAACTGAATTGTCTATTTTCTTATTGTTGAGTTTTAAGGGTTCATTATATATTCTAGATACAAGTCCTTTACCTGGGTATAATTTGCAAATATTTTCTTGTAGTCTGTAGCTTGTCTTTCCATTCTCTTAACAGTATCTCCCATAGAGCTGACACAAAAAGTCTTTAATTTTGACACAGCCTAATTCATCAATTTTTTTTTCTTGTGGATTGTGCTTTCGGTGTCATATCTAAAAACTCAAGGTCACAAAGATGTTCTATTTCCTTCCCAAAGTTTTATATTTTTACATTTCACACTCAAGTCTATGATGAACTTTCGGTTTATTTAGTATAAAATGCAAGGAATGTGTTAGGGTTCATTTTCTTACTTGCAGTTGTCCAATTTTCCAGGACTGTTTGTTGAAAAGACTATCCTTTCTCCACTGAATTCCTAGTTGTGTTTTGATAATTGAGAAGCAGTCTCTTAACTACAGAGTAAATTGTTATGGTTTTCATCCTAAATTTAAACTTCTCCCCTAGTGCAATCTACAAACAATATTCTACTTCTTAAGTGAATATTTAGAGTAGTTGTCCCTCTTGTTTAAAGAAGCTCTTTTACAATAAATATTACTGTGATAAAATATGAGAATAAGTACTATATACAGAATATGCAAGAGTTAACTGTACATGGTAGCTACGATCGCAAATAATGGCCATTGCCTTGTAGAATATGTATTAACCACTATGTAGCTTTTTTCTAGAGAAAAATAGCTTTCTTAAGTATTTGAACTTCAAATACTTCAGCCTCAACTAAGGTAAAACAATATGAAAATATGCTTGCCTCCCTTCCAGAAAAGAATGGATGTGGAAGGTAACATCCTTTCCCAAGCCAAAAAGCCAGGAGAATTCATTATGGGCCAAAGGGCTCCAGGCTTAGAAATAGTAAATCCAAAACCTGAAGTAGGCAAAACTCAAATGTCTACAAGTGTCTAAACAGAACATGCAAAATAAATCTTGTACATGATTTGGAAACTGAGTTGGGGATGGGCCAATACCTAATCATCCAGACAAGAAATAAATTCAGGTAAAGGTGAGCAAAGAGACCGCAAACATAGAATAGGCTGAGATCTAAGCCAAGAGAGAATTGACGAGGAGATAGGATATGAAAAATAAAGTGAGGAGTCAGGGAGGGTGAGTGCATGGGGGCAGTGCCCTCTAGAAGTTGGTTTTATCTATGAAGACCAAAGCCCTGGTGACTTCCCCACTATACTCAGCTCTTTCACTTTTAATGTTGTGCTTGGTTTTCTGAGAACATTATTTGGCACTTATTTTGGGGAAAGGGGAAAAAGGTCTCAGAGCAGTAAGGCTAACTGAGTTTCTTATATACAACAGAGAGTTTATTCATTTAATCATCTATCAGACACATACTGACTGTCTCCTACATATGAGCTCCTTGCTGGGTGTTCAGGATTCGTAGTTCATACATTTACTCAATTGAACAGACATTCACAGATGGCCTAAAGTGTGTTTGGGGTTGTGGAAGGTAGTCATAGTCTAATAGAAACAATGGATGTGGAAGCAAACTAATTATACTTTACTTTGATATGCAACAATAGAAGCAGGCACTTAAAATGGAGATAATACAGAATAGGAAGTGATTAGATGTGTGGAGGTAAAGTTAGGGGGCATAGGTCAAGGAAGGCTTCTGGGAGGAGATGGTATGTATGCTGGCTATTGATAGAATCTTTTCATTACAGGCTCATAGTCTGGAGACAGTTGATTATTAAACGTGGCAGTAGGGATCCTGGAAATTCAGAAGGATGAGGGAAAGACAAAAGGGAGGGAAGGAGTGAGGGAGAGAGGAAGGGAGAAAGAGGGAAAGGGGAAGGAAAATTGGGGAGTGACTGAAAGGAAATACATCACAATTTGAAAATTGTTACTCTGGATTACCGGATTGTAGAAGATTTTAAATCTCTTCTTTACACTTTTCTGTATTTTTACACTTTTCTGCTGATGTATATATTACTTTTTGAATTGGAAAAATATTAAAAATCATTTCTTTAAAATTTTGCCTAAAAGAGTGAGAAAAGACTGCAAAAGACTTTTAAGAGAGGAGAACAAAAAAGAATTGTCATTTTAGGATGGGCAGCATAGAGAATTTCTGGAGGCTAACAGCAAGAGGCAATTGGCATTGTAATATTTCCTTAAAAAAGTCATACACCCACATGCATGAACTCTACTGCCATGCCAACCCTCAAGCTCATTTCATGATGAAGGAGATTATAGAAAGAATTTCTTTTTCAATTTATTGAAATGCTTGCTAGGTTAGAGAGTATAATTTTAGAGAGTTAAGGAAATAGAAATGGTGAAATCTGATTGAAATGGCTATTAAAATTCCTCTCTAAATTAAAAGGTAATCAATGTTTCCACTTTGGAGTTCAGAGAGCCTGAAACTGGACGAGTTTGGTGGCATTCTGCAAATCACTTGGTACATTTTGAAAATCAGGAACTTTGCCAAACACTAACACTGCATGTTTTGGGCTGGACATCGTTGTTTATGCTCAGTTTTTTTCTTGGATCAGTTTTTCTTGTGCTTCTTGCTGGTGTATATATATATATTTTTTGATATACTGTCTACAATTTTGGGAGGAACAAAATTATCTAGCAAGCAAAACTAAAAGCATCCTTAAAATAGTCTAGCGATTTGTGAATCTGGAAGGAAAAAATATAAGGTGAGGGACTGAATTTTGCTCTTGGGGCTATTTTCTCTTGTTTTGATACATTCCCCTGCTTTTTCTTCCTTACTCTAAGTAAATGTTCACGATTTGTTGTTTTCCTTGTGTTTTTTCCTCTCAGTGTATAGAAAGTAATGCTAGTAGCTTTTTAAACTCAGACAAAAGTAAAGGCACTTGAAATGTATATAAATTGAATATAGTAAACCATGAAGTTTTGGGCAGAAGAGATGATTACAACAGGAAAATAAAATTATTCAAATAATACAACCAAATATACTTCTTAAATGTCTTAAAGATGCTGGAAACAACTGTTGCCATCTTTTGGGGTCCAAATGGTTTATCATTTGAAGTTAAAAGCCCTGAATAAAATATAGATTTGTAATGTTGTGAAGATCTAGATAATATTAATTATCATTTAAAAATTGGAAATTACAGAAATGTATTGAGAGGAATGTAAAAATTTGCCATCATTCTAATACCATTGGTAATAGTACTGCCTAATATTTCTTGAGCACTTATGCACAAGGCATTGTTGCACACACCCTCCATGTATTAGCTCATTTAATTCTTCTAATAACCTCACAAGTATAAAGCTACTATTATAAGCTTCATTTATAGGTTAGGAAACTGAAGCACAAAAAAGAAGCCAATCGCTCAAGATGAATGAACTGAATTGGTAAAGGGAATTCAAATCCTAGAGAACTGAATTCCAGACCTAGTAATTAACCATCTTTAACCATCTTAATGTATCTTGCCCCAGCCCCCACCATCTTTATCATTTTTGTATCTTCTCTTCCAAGTTTCTCTATACATGCATACATATGTTTAAACAAGTGACATTGTAGTATGTGTGTGTGGGTGTGTGTGTGTATATATATATATATATATATATTTATTTGCTTTAGTTTAAATAGTTAAATAGTTTAATAGTTAAATAGTTTAAAACTATTTGCTTTAGTTTAACTTAATATTTATCCTGAAATCCTTTCCATGTTATTAAAAATCTTTGAAAATATACTTTTTAGAGTCTGTATCCATCCATAAAGCTAAACCACAACTTATGTAATCATTCTCACTTAGGTAGGCATTTAGGAAACTTCATATTTTGGTTAATATACGTAACCCTGAATTTATAATCCTTGTAAATAAATCTTTGCTCACTTCTCTTCTCTTTAGTGATTACTTGGTCAAGAATAAAAACATTTTTCAAGTGTAAAAGAACTTGTCAGGTTTTTGTCAGATTGTCCTCTGAAATAAGTGTGTCTTCTCACAGCAGTGTGTGAGTATCTTTCCTACAAACCCTGTCACCATTGGCACGTGTTCAACTCTTTTCAATTTGATACATAGAACTGGTTTACTGTTCAGATTTAAATATCTTTGATGCTAATGTGATATTATTTTATAGATTTATTGGATAAATCAGATCCTATTTTGCCTTTTTATGTGCTTTTTCTCCCCATTTTTCTGTGTTGTTCTATGTGTTTCTTTTTGATATATAAGAATGCATTCTATATAAATCATGTCCCAAATGATTTTTTTCCCAGTTTTCATCAGACCTTTAATTTTTTAATGAATTTTTGATTTATGAAGTTTAGGTTGTATAAGACTCTGTCCTCTATATTTAAAAAATTCAAATATGTTGAAATATTAAATGCACAGTGCCAGCTCAGGTTTCAATTCTTTCTTTAGGATTCCTAAACTTCCTCTTCTAGTACTCCTCATACTTCTTTGATCATCTATTTCTTGTGTTACCCTGAAGACCCCAATCCTAAAATTCCTCTCAGAAGCAGCTGTCATACAGATACAGTGTTAAACAGCCTTTCTTTTCAATAGGGTTTGACTCATCCCAGTCAATATATGTATGTCTATTGGGTCACTAAGTGTTTAGCAGGAGTGATTAAGCAGAATGTTGCATTACTGAACTCACAGAGAGTTGTGTCTTTGTGGTAGTAATTGTTTTTCATTGTGTCTTCCAGTCTGATCTTGTTCAGGTCTGTTTTACTATAAGCTATTTAATGGATATTTGCGTAGAGAAACCCTTCAAAATCAAGATTTTTTTTTTGCATTCATGACTTTCTATGCAGGGCTTGCATTTCACACTGTCCAAGTTTACTAGGTGCTGTGCTCCTTCCTATTTTTAATTTCTTCATACACTCCCATCTCCTTAATACTTAGGTATTTATGTGCTTTCTTGAAGTCATCCCTAACATTTTGAGGCAATTTCCTTGTCCATAGAGCCATTCTCTTCTGCAAACACATCACTTGTATTTGATGATACAAAAGATTATACATGAGTGTCCAGAAATTACCAACATTGATTTAAACCCAAATTTCCAAGAGTCTAGTTTTTGTGACTTTTCTCTAGTTTTCCAAAGTTATCATAAGTTATATGTTCATCCATTCAAGAAATGTTTAAAGAAATTTTTAAAATAATGAGAGAGAAAAACACTACAAAAATGCCATAATAAGTATAAGTAATCTTAAATGGAACTATGTGCTTAGATAAGCACAGAAGAAGGAACAATGAATCAGCCTGGGACAGCAGGTGTTCAGGTAACTACTATTATATAAAAATATATACTTAATGGTGTATTGCCACGATCGTTTTATTTTTTCTCACAATTTTGGGTTCAGGAATTGGAGAATGGCTTGGCTGGGCAATTCTTTTGTGGTCTCATGTGAACTTGTAGTCAGAAATCTGTTGGGGATATAATCATCTGAAGCTGGTTCAGCTACCTAATTTTTGTAGCCCAGCATAAAATGAAATGGTGGGGCCTCTTATTCAGAAAGCAGGAAAAAGTGCTGTGTTCAAGTTAATAAAAATAAAGCTTTCCTTTTTTAAAATGATCTCTCTCAACTCGTCATGGTATATTTTATTTGCTTTTTAATGCCTTTCTAAGTAAAGAAAAATTAAAATTTCTGATTATAAACATGAGCTGTACCATTCATCTTTATACCATACAATGCCAGTTTTAAATACAAATTTAAGAACATTTAACTAATATGTGGAATCACTGAAATTAAACAATTGTATTTCATGCTTAATACATGCATATATATTTCAATCTTACCAGAACAATGGAAACACTGCACAAAGCAACACAATTGTTTTTATTTCACTACTTGATATGCACATATTCCACCAATACTCGCTATTTTTGCCTTACTGAATAAGAAAGGGCTGAAAGGAAAAGGAACTGTGAGTTGCCCTGTTTTTCCCTTTCTTTCTATGTCATTGTTTTGATGGTAAGTGGTTGGCAAATGGAGGGAAGTAACATGAGTATAAGAAAGGATATGATAGTTTTCCTTGGTCATTTGTGTTTCTCAGAGTGCCACTCCCTTCCTTCTGAATTAGAAGCAAGTTCTCCTTTGAATGGAAAGCATGGCATTTTGGGCATGCCAGCTCCCATGCTTACTTGGTTGCAGATGTAACTCGCTTATCTTGTCCTCAACCTGAATCGCTGAATTCCTACACACTGTGGGTCCAACAGAATTTTGTACCCTTGGGGCATCGTGAATGTTATATGTGAGCAGAGCAGCAAGGAACAGCAGATGCATGTATTGTACTTACCTCCTTCACTCACTCTCACGCTCCATTGCCCCACTGGAATCCATGCACAAAACACAAGTTCAAAGATAAAACCAGTAAATTTTAAGATAGTGACAGAAGAGTGCTACACCAAGAGTAGGGCCCTTTAGAGCATGGTGTCTTCTGTGGCTCCACAGGTCAAATGTGCATAAAATTGGCCCTGTTCTGAAGGCTTGGCCTAGCACGACATCCAAGATATCTCACTCACACAGCTGGCAGTTGATGTGGGCTGATTGCTGGGTGCTCATCCATGACTATTAACCAGAGTACTTACATGTGGCCTTTCAAGGATAATTAAACTTCTTTTTTTTTTTTTTTTGGTGATGAAGATTGGTCCTGAGCTAACACCTATTACCAATCTTCCTCTTTTTGCTTAAGGAAAAGTGGCCCTGAACTAACATCTGTGCCCATCTTCCTCTGTTTTGTATGTGGGATGCCACCACAGCATGGCTCAGTGTGTGGTGTAGGTCTATGCCCAGGATCCAAACCGGTGAACCCCAGGCAGCCTAAGTGGAACATGCCAAACTTAACCACTGCACCACTGGGCCAGCCCCTAAGCTTGTTATGTGGAGTCTAGCTTCCCCCCAGACTAAGCATCCCCAATGAACCAGATACATATTGAATGGCCTTTTATGACCCAGCCTCAGAAGTTATGTAGTACAACTTCTGCCATACTCCATTATCAAAGTAGTCATGACACCACTCAGACTGGGAAACAAAGACCCCCCCCCCCACCTCTCAACAGAAAATATGTCAAAGAATTTGAAGCCATTTTTTAAAAGACACAATAGCAGGTGACCTGGTAAACTCTTGAATATAATAATAAATATTATAATATTAGTAAAAGCCTTATATGACATATTATTATAATTAAAAATCTCTTTTCCCTTCTGGTTAACTTTCTGGTGATAAGAGTTATCAATAATTTGAAACACTTTCATATATAAACAAAACATATAGGTGTGTATATACAAAATATACACATATATAACAAATATACATACTTATAAATACACAGATATATCATAAAAATTTCTTTCCCAGATGATATCATTGCTTAAATGACTTCTGCCACTTGCCTATTTGCATTCAAAAATTTGTATGATTGTTTATGCTGGCTATATATTACTCTAGATATACCATGGCACCTTTTGAGTCTTTTCCAAATTCCTTACTATTACAATCAGTGTTGCAGTGATTTTTGATGTTATATCTTGTGCATTTTGTGAGCATCTCTCCATAGAAAATTTATAGAAGTGGAATTGTTGGGTCAAAAATCATGTGCAGTTTTGAATTTTAATTCACCAATAAATGTTTTCCACTTATTTGTCAGGCATTAATCTAGGCACTTACTTTAGTGGATATTTTCAAATTACCTTTCAAAGAGATTGTACCAGTTTGTACTCCCACCAGATTATGTGTGAAATTCTGTTTCCTCTTGCCCTTGCTAGTACAGAGTGTTATTAAGCATATTAATCTTTGATAAGTGGGTAACTGCAAATTGTTTTGATTTCCAATTTTTGTCTCTGAGTGTGATTGAGCATATTTTTATATTTCGTTGTTATTTGTTTCTCTTTTGTAAAGAAATTGCATACATCATTTGACCATTTTTCTTTTGATTTAACTGCTTTATTGTGCCAGAGCTCTTTAAACATTAAGAAAACTCTCTGTTTAGCATAAGAGTTGTATATTTTGTCACTAATTGTCATTTTTGCATTGTTTTGAGTATTTGGGGCATGCTGAAGATTCTAGGATTTTGGTTTTATCCATCTTTTGTTTTATGGCTTCTGAGTGTTTTGCCATGTAAAAATGAATGTCTTCTTTCCCCCTTTTCTCCCTAATTATCAGCTTTACTTTACCTTCCTTCAAGATTACAAACAAATTCACACTTAGTTTCTTCTAGGTTTATTTTTCATATTTAAATCTTCATTCCAGTTTAAGCAAAAATCTTTAAAGTCAAAGTGTTTACTCCTTTTGAGAAGACAGAGTACATGAATATACAAATATGTGAAAGGCACAGATTTGGGTCTGGCTGAAGGTATAATTCTGGATTCTTATAGAAAAAGTTTAGTTTTATTTTTTGGTTAGCTACACACAGACTCACACACTCACATACAAAATCCTATACACACATAGATGTTGTCCCTAACTGACCTACTGGGAGTTCTTTTACTAAAAGTTGACTCATGCCTTGGTGGCTCCAACCTCCCTTGACACCATTTAAAATCTTCCTATTACAGAGTTGAGATTTGGTACACACAATGAAATGAAGAAAATGTACCTTTAATTATTTGGTGCTACAAATATGTTTACCTGAAGATATTATGTCTGTCTAGGAATCAAAAGTAGCCCTAAATACATTACTTGAGAAATAATGAGATTCTAATACAGCATGGTTGGTGAAATATTATTAGTTGCCATTTTTATTGAGCACCTACAGTGTGCAGGTTCATGTTAGCACTCTATTAAAGAGATATATTTCATAGTATTTCCATTCAGAGAGAATATGATCTGAAAAAATAAAACACATACTCATTTAAATCACTTCAATACAAAGGAGTGCATAATTGGTAAATATTTAGGATAAACTAAATAATTTAGGAACATGTAGGGGATGTATCCCTTAAAGGATCATGAATAAAGTCATTCTGAAGGAGTTGACACCTGCTGTGTCATCAAGGCATTGATAGTCATCACAAGACATCCATAGGCTAAGATTATGGTAGGATAATTTTCCGTCAAAGAGAAGAATAATATAGAAGTTTAGGAGTGAAAAAAACCTAGAGCATTCTTGGGGAAGAGTGACTCTTTCAGACTGGATGAAATGTGTGATTTTGGGTATTTGAGGATAGAATTTAATAAGGCTACAGAGGAAGAGATTGCCAAAAGCTCAAGATTTGAGACTATCTTCAAAAGGCAATGGGATGATCTTTGTGGTTTATTGCGCCATGAAGTGGAACAACCACCACAATTCGTTTTAAGCAATAAATCTGATGGCAGTATATAGAGTTCATTGAGGAGATGAGGTTTAAAATGGGAATTCTGGAGTGAAGACCAGTTGTATTGATAAGGCAGCAGATAAAGGCTTGAGTTCAGATAGATATAATGGGAATGGAGAGTAAAATGTGAATTTGAAAGTCAATACAAATAATGCATTTACATACCTGGTTGATGTTTGGTGTGAATAGATGCAGATAAAATTATTTTGAAATTTTTAATTTGAATGACTGCAGAATTGTCAGAGAAGTCAGGAGGAGTGGCTGGTTTTAGATTGGAGAGTGGATTTGTTTTCAAATGTGTGGACTTTGAGGTGGGACTATGAGGTGCAGATTAGGAGATGATAGGAGAGTGAAGAGTTTGATCTCTTCGCAAAGGAGAGGATAATTAAAGCTTTAGAAAATCACGATAATTCATGAGCAAGGCAAAAAGCTTTTAATACAACCGTTATATTGCTTCCAAATATCAAAATAAGAGAGAGTAGAGGAAAATATTTAGGGGAAGAGATGTAAAAGAAGTGTTCAAATAAGTAGAAGGGTAGCTAAACCATTTTTCCCTAGAAGTCAAAAGAAGAGAAAGTTACAAGAAGGGAGAGACTACAAGGACTATATCTATGGTATTCACTGAAATAGTGTCAGTGAAGTGATGTCAGCAAAAACCAGATGTCCTGGGGGCTAATAAGCTAGTTTCAAGGTCATATACACAATAAATGAGGAATATTTTTTGAATCAACTTTATTGAAGTATAAATGACATGCAATAATATGCACCAATTTTAAGTGTGCATTTCAATGAGTTTTGATGCATTTATACATACCACCACCATCAAGATGTAGAATGTTTTCATTACTCCCTGAAGGATTTTATGACCCTTTTCAATTGAATCTCTGAATCATTGCCCCGGGCAACCACTGATCTGCTTTCCTTCACTACAGATTAGATTTGTCTTTTCTAGAATTTCTTGTAAGTGGATCATTTAGGATGTAATCTTTTATGTGTGGCCTTTTGCACTCCTCATGATTTTGAGATTTATCTATGTTGTTGTATGTATCAGTAATCTATTCTCTTTTATTGCTGAGTATGTAGAGTATGTTCTTGAGCAGTTTTATTAGTGAGGTAAGGTATAGGCCATAAGACACAAATACAAATACGTTTCTTAATTTTTTTGAGAGAGCAAAAATCTGAAGGTGCTTATAAGCAGATAAAAGGACTTAGAGAAAATTAACGGAGTATACTAAATAGGAAGTAATTTATTTAAAATATTCCCAGAGGACCATGGATTATAAGAAGAAAAGGGCCATGAAATAAGAGTACAAGTAGGAATTTGAGCCTTAGGAATTAAACAAACAAACAAAACAAAACACAGAAACACAATGTTTCTTTAACCAGAGTGAAGGCGATAAGGTGAACTAAAAAGAGAGTCTAGGTAAAAGGAAATTTTCAGGATGTAAAGAATATGTCGGTAATAGTGATGGAGAGAAGTAGTCGTGAAAAGTACATCAGATGGCCTAGATTTTTCTTGTAAGAAAGTGAACCATCCTCTGAGAGTGAGAAATATAGAGTTGGATTGAAATTTGAGGAACAGGGTTCATGCCATTTTATTAACACGGCACATGGAATCAGCTGATGACTTCGTATACTCAACATATTTCTTACTTATTCTAGCAACATTTGAGAAGTAACGGGTTAATAATCACAGAAGATCTTGTATTTGGGAATGGCACGATGAGTAGGGTATGAGGTCAAGAAAGTGTGTGCTACAGGAAGTATCATTTAAAACACTCACTCAGGGATCGAGATTGAGAGAGAAGAGAAGTCCAGGAAGCTGATGGATGAGGAGAATAAGAGTGAGGCAAAAAGAAAAACAGTGGACAATCTGAAAACATCCAGTCCATTGAATCTTGGGTGATCTTCTGATCCATAAATTAGACACCAAAGTGCCTCTCCTTAAGATAGGGTCCTTTGGTGATTGATACTTTCCTATATTGGGCTAGAATTCTCTGTAGGTCCTTTGGACTAAGTAATCGGAACCACATAGACTTTGAGAGAAAACTCAGCACTGCCCTACATTCAGCCTCTTCCTTTTTCTTTAATTTGAAGATCCCAGAATGCCCCATGGTTGAGTGTTTCTCGTTTCTTCTCTGTGAAGTCCTTGCAGTTCCTGCTGTATTACTTGACCCTGATCCAGTAATGAATACCCTTAGAATGAAAAATTAAAACAGCCATAAATTCTATTTATTACCATTTATATCACCTACATTAAAGCTTCTTGAGATTTAATGTATGTATGAATAACACAAGGTCTTATTAAATGCATGCTCTGATTCAGTAGGTGTGGGCTGGGACCTGAGGATCTGCGTTTCTAGCAAGCTACCACAATATGCTGATGTGCTTAAATCACATCATGAGTAGCAACGCTCTAGCCTATACTTCCCCATCTTGGCCTTTGAAAGCAGAAATATGTCAAGGAAAAATGAGTTCAAAGATATGATTAAACATGTGGGAAGATTGAATGGAGAGAATATAAAGGTCATTGGAGTTGTCACCATTGCACCATTACATAGGAGAGTCAAAACAGATGCTAACCAATGCCATAAAATAAAATGACAGATGAGAAATGGAGAGAAAAGCAAGACAAGTGAAGAGGGTGAAAAAATGTGATGAAAATAAAAACATGGCTGACAAGTACGAGGAGAGGATGCTATAAGTGGTTGACCTAGATGTCAAAAGAGGTGACTGTTGAAAGCTTGCCCAGGGAAAGAAAGTCATAACGAAACACACCATCAACGAATGAAATACATGTTCTGCTTGGTAACTTTAATCACAAATTCCTAACCAAAAAAAAAAAAAGTAATTATTACACATCTGTTGCCAAGGTTACTGTTTTCACAATTTAAGTGTTTTCTCACCTGTAGATAGGAGAACAGAACAGCTGAGCTTTGGAAGTAACTTTTGAAGGCTGTATAAAATAATAATCTACTAGGGATCAGGGGATCCTCAGCTATTTTCTGCTGAGCTCTCTTTGCTTGTGCTCTGTAGCTTTCTCAGATGACAGTCTTTCCCATTGTCTGTTTGTGATTCTAAGATTTCTCTGGCCTGTCATGCTGAGGCCCCATGCTTCTCAGCACCTTTATCACTGCTGAAAACTTGCTTATAATTTTTATGTCCAGCTGTGGTAAAAGTGAATGCTCTTAAAAAAAGGAACTGAGGTTTTTATTCTTTCTATACATTCAAACTTGGAAAATGGAACATCGATGTAGAATGAGCAGTACTTAGATAACTTTCTTTTCACTTGCATTTACTTTGGGAGAGATAGGAGATAAGATTCTTTTCCACTTATAATTTCTATTCATGTTGGATACTGCAGTGAAGGGACTATAACTGTGCATAGGGAAGTAGTCACTGGGGTTTTAATTTCAGTGGGAATCAGAGGTGGGTTAAGGTAGAGGGAGTGGTTTAGAGACCCTTCCCATGCTGTTTCAGATATGATACAAACTACTGAAAAGAAGTGAATTTGCAAAAGTCATTTCAGCTGAACTAAACATGGTGAATGTGTTAGAATTACTGGCTATGATCATTTGGTAAATGTTAACAAGATCACATTTGTGTAAGTTTAGCAAATAAATGCTCCCTCCACTTGAGTGTGAAAATTTTATATCACTCTGTATTAGTTCGGGTTGCCTCAGAGTTAGGGGTGTGACAACGATTTGAGGTTAAGTAATTTCTTTGGGTATTGAACTCAGCAAATACTGGTAGAGAAAAGGAAAAGGGGGTCAGGGAGTGACAGACAGCTTTAGGAGGTGTTATCATGCAGCTACCACAGTGGGCAGTTGTTGCTTAACATTTCAGGAGAAACCCTGGGAGCCAGTGTAGAACACACACCTCACAGATCTCGGTGTTATTCCCGCCCCTCTCCACACCCGTGACCCCACACACATCTCCACTGAGGGATGAGGGGGTGGGTATTTATATGCCAACTCCCATCAGCCATTAGTTGAAAGCTGCTTCCATTGGAGAGGCGAGATTTACTTCTCTGGCATTTCTGGCCTCCCACATGAGTGCAGGGCAGGCTTGGGTTCCAAGAGGGCCTCAGGTAAAGAAATGCCCCTGCTGGCAGTTGGACATCAGGCTGGGGCACAGTGGGGTAGCAAGTGTTAAAGGATATGGGTGGGACACCAACAGTGTCTACTACACACTATAAAATAGAATTCTAGTTTATATGTGTCATCTTTTCCTACAAGCATATGCTATTCCATAAGAATTATTTTTGAATGTAAGAAGGAAAGAGAGCACATGATTACCATATGAAGTCAAGAATTTAGAGATGTGAAAATGTGACAAAAAGTTTTCTGAACATAATCTTAGCTGTGATTGTAAATATGCATCCATTGTTAGTATAATTAGAAATCTATCAGACTTTTTTCTTGAGAATAAGATCTACTAGGAACATATGTATGTGTTTTCAGTGATCTGATTTTCTGATGATGTATTTTATTCTTTGAGAACAAAAGAAAATATAGAAATGTGTAGTCCTCTTTGGTGATGAACAAAGTTTATAGCCAAACTGTAGTGAACAGAGGTGCACCGTGGCTCCCGGGGTGGGTCTGTGGTACCCTACTAGGAGAGCAGTGCTCCGTCAACTGGGCTGGGCTGGTGACTTGGTAGATCTTAATCCTAATGGAACCAGAGTGTCCCAAGCTTCACCTATCTGTGGGACATCATGAGATCAATTTAATAGGAATAGCTTAACTTCAGTTCAGTTTTGCCGTGACTTGCTGACAAAGGTCTTCCACATCTTTTTGCCTTCCTGAAGTGTTTCCTTGGGTTCTCAGCTTGTGCATCACTGTGTCTCAACTGTTTTTTTTCCATGAACCTGCTATCACTTAATTATCCTTTGCCAGTCGCTGCAAAGCTTTGCTTAACAGACAGCGTAGGTTGTCTATTCTGCCTTCGGGATCAGAATGGCAGTAAAACCATTTGAAGTGCCTCGACAGTATGACAGTGTAGAGAGGTAGAGTTTGAGGTCAGATGGAAAATATATGCCTCAACTAGAGACATTTAAATAAAATATTTTAAACACTCATCCAAATAAAATACATATGTGAGGTGTACTAAGCTGGTAAGTGGCATGTTTGTGCCTACTACTCCAAAGAAGATTAAAGTATAAAAAAATAAAAACTTCAATTTAATTATCTCTCTTTGATGGTTGAAATAATATTTTTCTCCTCTGAAACCCATCTATATTGAATTTACTTATATTTATGTCTTATTGTCTCAATATGAATATGCATCCTCCTCATTCTTCTATTGTGGGTCAAATTCATGACCAGTTTATCTTTGATTGCCTCAAAATATTTAGGACAGTGCCTTGCATATACTTAGAATGGGCAGGACATTATTCCTTCACTAAATGAATTTTTATTCAATTTCTAAATGCATTCATTCTCTATACAACTATTTATGGGGTCACTTGATGAACCGGGTATCAAGTGCTGGGACAGGCAGTGTATATATAATGGTGAATAAAATAGGCAAAGTCCCTGCCTTTACATGGCTTCATTCTAGCGAAGATGGCATATGGTAAAGAATCAACCAGTAAAATTATTAGGATGACTTAGGTTACATGAAAATATATAGCATAACTTACAATTTTACAAATAGTAGTCCAAAATCATTAAGCTAGACATTCAATTTGACGTTCAAATTTTTTATCCACCTTATTTTATTTTTTTGGTGAGGAAGATGCATCCTGAGCTAACATCTGTTGCCAACCTTCATCTTTTTTTTGCTTGAGGAAGATTAGCCCTGAGCTAACATCTGTGCCAATCTTCCTCTGCTTTATATGTGGGTTGCCGCCACACATGGCTGATGGGTGGTGAAGGTCCACACCTGGGATCTGAATCCACAAACCTGGGCCTCCAAAGTGGAGTGTGCTGAACTTAACCACTACGCCATGGGGCCAGCCCCCCTTATTCACCTTATTTTTTACTGACACTTTCTTGGACATTTTTGTTTCTTTGCCTTATGTATTTGACTTGTTAAATTTTTAAAGTATATTTAGTGCAAAGCACAGTGGCTGGCACATAGTATGCTTTCCATAAATACTATTAATCTATTAATTATTAATCTATTAATGTTAAATACTCTTATGTTCTGCTAATGGTCAGGAACCCTGCCACATTCTTTGCAATCACTCCTACTTAACTTTCACAACAATCTTATGACACAATCACTATTGTTAGCCCCAGTTTACATGTAAGCTATTTGAGGCCCAGGAAAATTGTATAAGGTATCCAATGCTACACCTTTCAGCAAGTGTATGTGCAGAAATAAAGATCTGTTTCATTTCACAAACTATAACAACATATAGACTAGCTCATAGAAGCTTAGTTTGCCAGAAACCATTACTACACCTATGAAAATTACCAAGTTCTACAAGAAACAATCCAGATACAAAACATGAAGGGAAAAAAAATAAGCACAATGTATTAAATTTCTCATTAATTGTCTTATTTGCTCTTCATTGGCACACCTTGATTTAAGATGGGCTGAGAACATTTATAATTATAGCCTAAATATTTGCTTCTGAAAATTGAAGGAGGTCTAATGAGAAACCAGAGAACCAAAATATAATTATTGTAGTTCTTATTTTCAAAACTTCAGATGATATTATACCAGAAATTATAGACTGGCGTAACTAAACTCTTAGTATCTTGAAAAATGGAAATAATGGGATACCTAACTGAATTGAGTTTGGAAAAAGGATGATTGCATGAGTGAAGACTTTAGGGATAATTATCAGATGATTTAAACAAAGCCACACAGAAAGGACAAAGATGTGTTGTGTTGACTGAGTTATATAGTATCAATATGAATATTTAGATGTGCAATATCAGCAAATAAGGCTTTAACAGTTTCAAGGTTCTCATTTTCATTATAAGAAGTCTCCTGTGGTTCTTATTTTGGTAGCAACACAGAGCAATTATTCCATCCTTTAACCCCTCTAAATTGCTGAATACTCTAAATTGCTTAATAATAAATAAAAACTCACATTTTACTTAGAGCTCTATAATTTGCAAAAGCACTTTTACAGTCATTCTTTCATTTGGTTTTCACACAGCCATGGAAAGTGAGTTCTTGTTATTCCCATTTTATAGATGAAGGTACTGAGGCTCAGAGCAATAAGTGGCTTGCCCAAGTCCCTGTAGCTAATCCAGTGTCCTGCCAGTCTCTGTTATGTAAGCCCACGTCAGTTTCAGCTATGCTAAAAGCAAGTTCAAAATGAAGTTGACTATTCCACTCCTTACTGTTATTGTCCTTATGGAGCTATATAAAGAAGTGACCTTTACCTTTGAAGGCCCTAAATTTGAATATATGTGACCTCAGAACTGACTGCATTTTATCATTTGCTGAATAAGTGCATACAAATTTTGTTTATTCACTAGGCTGTCATCCCAGACATTTTTTCTTTTTCTAATTTGGGGCTGGCTGGTAAAGACTATTTGCCTTTTATGGGCAGCAGAATTGAGGGTGGTTAATGAAATCTGTATAAATGGTTTTGAAAAAGATCTTAGAAAACCTATGCTTTCTCTGTGCATTTGTTGAAGGCATTCACATCTGCTACTCAATCATGGAGATATTTCTTTTATGGATTTCTTAGAGGCTTTGATGAATAAAGAAGACAAAGCTTAAATTGAATCAATCACACAAAGATGAATTTAATTTATATTTAAATTAAATTCAATTTTTTTCAATCTTTGCACCAGCTTTTTGTACGTATACTCTGTAATTTAGTTTTTGTCAGCCGTGCAGACGATATACCATTAAGATGTCTCTATTAACAAGTTAAAAAGAACAAATGAGTTGTCTTTTTTATTAAAAAGATCAAAAACACACAGCTACAAAGAAATCTGTTTTCTCCTAAGCCCTGAAGTGATTAGAAATCTCTATAAAATAAAGCAAAATGAAATTAAACCATCATTTATCAAAATTGCCTCTGCGAATTTGAAAATTAGTGAAGATCTTCATTCTTAAGAACATCCTAAAGAAATGCTTCTCAAACTTTCATGTGCATACAGAATACCATATTTATAAATGAAACATTATGATATCTGGGATTTGCTTCAAAATAAATGGGATTGGAGTGAGGAGCTGAATAGGGGTATAGATGCAATATGTTTGTCCATGAGTTGATAATATTGAAGCTGGGCAATGAATACATGAACTTCATTATAATAATTTTTGTACTTCTACAAGAAAAATAAAAAAAATTTAAAAGTTTATCATTCTAAAATTCCATATATTTGTAACCATGGGCCCTCCAGCGCCTGTTCAACTGACCCCATCTCTTATCAACAGAGTGATTAAGAATTGCCTTTTAGAGGGGCCGCCCGGTGGCGCAGCGGTTTAGTCTGCGCTTGGCAGCCCGGGGTTCGCGGGTTCGGATCCCGGTCGCCCGCCGACGCACTGCTCGTCAGCCATGCCGTGGTGGCGTCCCATATAAAGTTGAGAAAGATGGGCACGATGTTAGCCCAGAGCCAGTCTTCCTCAGCAAAAAGAGGAAGATTGGCGACGGATGTTAGCTCAGGGCTGGTCTTCCTCACCAAAAAAAACAAAACAAAACAAAAAAGAATTGCCTTTTAGAAAATCTGCAAAATCAGCCAGGGCATGTACCAAAGAAGAAATCGTGACCTGAAACGACCTCAGAACCAAAGATCCTCCTCCCCATGGAACCTAAGGACAGGGACAGGACTAGAACTTGAAAGTCAGACTCTTATCAGAAGTGAGGGGTCTCTCATTCAGGAAGATCTGGTGTTAAAATTCCCTCCCCACCTCATCAAAAATGTTCAGAACCCCATCATAAATGTTTAGAACCTTACCATAAATGCTTGAAGCCCACCAATCAAAACCTGTCCCACCAGTGTTTCCGCATGCCAGCCTGTCCTCCCTAACCTCTTAAATTTCATCCCAAATCCTGAATTGGAGAGGCATATCTGAGGGCGCATGACCCCTGTCTCTCTGCAGATGGATCTCGCAGAATGAAGCTGATTTCTCCCCCCAAAGCTGATGCCCTAATTAATTGACTTATTCGTGCTCATCAGGCAGAGAACCCCAATTTGGTGCGGTAACATATTCATTAAGTACATATGCATATATTTTGTATTTATACATGTGTGTACACATGTGTCTATGTGTGGGTGTGTATGCATGTCTATATTTCTGTGTATATATGTAGAGATGAAAGGAGACTTTTGTTTTTCTACTCTCCAGAGATTACTTTAAGTGTCTATGTGAGAATCAGCTCCTTCCTAGGGAAAAACGGAAAATAACGTATTTTCCAGGTCATGTCTTCACAGAATATAAATAAACCATACTTATGGTGATAGAACAAATATTATTAAAAATTAAATTCTGTTTTAAAAAAAACCCTTCCAAATAGCTATAATAGCATCGTAGAAAATAATACTTAGTGAAAGTGATGATAGTTGTGGTGGTGTTTGTTGGGGAAGGGGATGGTTAGGGGCTTTGGGAATTTAACACTGAATGAGTCTTTAAGAGTTCATGTGATCTAGAGGTAAAAGAGAATTCCATACAGAGGCAACCATACATGTGAAGACCCAGAAGTATGAATAATAATGGTGTATATGAAAATTCTAAGATTAATAAGACCTGGGGATAGTATGTGTATTAAAAAATACCAAAAATATCTAGAAAAGGAGAGAGATCCAGATGATCAAAGACTTTTACCTATAGGAGATGGGTTCCATTGATGGTTTTAAGTTGAAAGGCAGTATTTCCAGTTGAATTTTAGATGGTCACTTTTGCGATTATTACTTTAAAATTCTGATTGAATTTGGGGAGATTCGAGTCAGAGATAATTCTAAGGAAGTAATTGTCTGAGTGAGAGAAACAAAGGTCTAAACTAAAGGCAGTGACAATAGAGAATAAATTGAAAGAAGTAGAATATGGAACTAACCCATCATGTTGAATGTAGTGAGAAACGAGGAAGGGGTATGAAAAAAATGACTCTCAGATTTCTGATTTGGAAAAAGGACCATAGAGTACAGGTCCATAATTGCTTATCTAGAATTCCAAAATCTACAAGTCTCTGAAACCAGAAAATTTTTCACCAGTTTGTTACCAAAACTCATTTACTGGCAAACCATTTCTTGAATTGATCCAAGACTATTCAAAAATTTTTATTTATTCCACAGTATAAATATTCATGCATTTGGTGCAGAAATATTAATGTGTTTAATTACGAGTCATTGCCCTAGAAAGAACTGAGTGCTGCTTATATATAATATATGCTGTATGTACCTCATTATCTTTATAATATCCAAAATATTCTGAATACCAAAACATGTATAGTCATAAGGGTTTCTGATAGGGATTATGGATTTATAGAACTATTTAATAGGATGTCATTTATTAATAAGATGCTACCTAGTCTTTTAAAAGGTAAAATGACTCTGTGAAATTCAAGTGTGACCTTTCTGAACATTACCTGGAGAATAGGTTGTAAAATGAATGGTGTCAGGGCAAGACTATCTATGAATGACTCACATGTGAACTGGGTAGAATACACTCTGCATTTCTCTATTTCTAGATTTCTAGTGCTTGGCTTGTTTATATTTCCCTGACTAGAATACACACAAAAAGATGGAATGGGGGGAAATCTGAGGTAGAGATATAAACAAAGACTAAAAATATCAGAGACATTACTAGGAGAACATTGAAAGAGGAATTCTCAAGTGAGCATAGTGTTTTTGATACAACTTTATAGAGAATTCCTACTGAATTTATTGCAAATTATCAAATAACATATCTTTGTAGTCAGTTCCAGGATATATAAAACAGGAAAAGAAAAATCTGTCTCAGCCAAAAAAAAGCTGCAGTAAATACCAGCTCATCACCATATATTTTGACTGAGTTATGTCAATTGATTTGCCTTGCTTATAGCTTAAGCTTTGAGAATGTTAAATTGAAATACTTATCAAAAGAGGAATTACTAAATTATGATATATTTATACCTCATAATTCTCTGTAGAGAATAAAAAGAGTGAGGTCAATTTTTATGTACTACTATGTGTCAAAGAATAATTGCAGTTAAACAGGCAAGGAAGATTTTCTTCAAGATTATTGCAGTAGAGGTGAAGATTATTGCAATAGTGGAAAGAGATTGAACTCAACTCCACTGAAACAAAAGGTGAGAGAATTTTGAAGCACTGGGGTGAGCTAGTGGAAATGTACTGGAGGACATTGAGGGGAACGTTCATTAATGTGTTAGGCCATCTGTGTTTGCTAATTGGCACTTATCCAAGTTAGACTCCTACCATCCCACAGACTTGGAGATAGGGGCATTATCTTTTATGATGATTGTGTTTCACAGAGATGGCTCCCAGGTCCTTGAGTAAGACATTCTGAGTTGTAAAACTGGCAGGAGGCCGAGAGAAGATTTACATTTCAAAGGGGACATGCTCTAAGAAAAGTGAGGTCTGGGGCGTAGAGTCAGGAAGAAACTTGTCTAAAGTTTAGTCAATCTGAGGGGAACATTAGCCTTCTTGGGTACAGGGAACAACCTCCATGATGTATTTTTTAGTGGAAAAAAGTGAGGCCTCTAGTAATGGCTGATTAGATAATTCAGATGAGCCTTGCACTGAGGACAAATAGGAATTCTGGACAAAAATCTACATTAAAAAAAATCTTTTGAAAGCAATCAAGGGCTACTATATTAGTAAAAACTTAAGGCATGGAGAGTCAGCAACTAACATAAATATAAATTCCTGACCATTTGAAGAATTAGAAGTGAAAAAGGAAAAAAAAAATGGAATAAAAAACCAGTAGAAACTATTAAATTTTGAGGTAGAGAAGAATTTTTAACACAAATCACAATAATTTAACCCCATAAGGTTTGACTACATAGATATAAAAATTTTCTGCACTATAAAAATATAAAAAAGAGGCAAATGACAACTGGAGAAATATTTAAATAAACATGAGAGTTAGATGATAATATCACTGTCATCTGAAAATCTCTTGGAAATGAATATGAACAAAATATTCTAATCAGGAAGTGGGCAAATAATGTGAATAGGCAATTCACAAAAGAAGAGCCACAAATGACAGAGAAATAAGAAAAAAAATCAGATTCTCTTGAAATCAAATTTTTACAAGATAATTTAAAAAATTAAAGCAAAATAGAAATTAAAGCAAATTAAAGCAAGATACCACTTATCAAGTTGGCCTCCATATAGTGAATATTAAAGAAATATTGGTGATACTTTTACATTTATACATTACCTCAGCATTGTAAATGGGTACTCACTATAGGAAGAAAGTTTGGCAAGAATGTTTCAGTCCTTGCACTAATATTTCTCCTAAGACTCTATCCTTGGAAAATAACTGTAGTGGATGTATGTGCATTTGAAATAACCTAAACATCTAATAGTCAAGGAATTTTAAAATCAATCATGGAACATTTATATTGGCTGTTAAATATTCAAAATACGGAATTACATTGAAACTGATATAACTGCCAACACAGTGTGAATCTATGTATGAATAATAGCACATAAACCAAAATATGTTTATTTAAATTTCCTTCCTTATATAATTTTTACTTTTTAAATTTTCTACAATAGGCATACTATAGAGAAAAAAGTATTTAAAAATGCCAACCTCTTCTTCATGGAGCGTCCTACAATCATTCATTCCCACACCATTTTCCTCTTTCTCTGGAAACTGCTGTAAATAATTGTATATGAATATAAGTGAATGAAGATGTATATTCATTTTATATAATTATATATGTGTTACATAACATATATATATAGTGTGTATATATATATTGTGTGTACATATATTGTGTGTGTATATATATATATTGTGTGTATATTGTTCTTGTTAGTGCCCTCAAGTCATTTCCAACTCCTATTGATGCTGTGTACAGCAGAGTGGAACCCTGCCTGTTCTTTTGGTGACAACCTCTCACTTTCCGGGACTGTATCAGACAATGCTCTGCTGTTATTCATGGGGTTTTCATGACCAATTTTTTCAGAAGTGGGTGGTCACGTCCTTCTTTCTAGTCTTTCTTAGTCTGGAAGCTCCACTGAAACCTGTTCACCATGGGTGACCCTGCTGGTATTTGAAATACCAGTGTCATAGCTTTAAACATCACAGCAGTATGCAGCTACCACAGTGTGACAACCGACAGACAGGTACTGTGGTTCCCTGACCGGGAAATGAACCCAGGCTGCAGCAGTGGTGAGAGCATCAAATCTTAACCACTAGACCACCAGGACTGGCTCTGTGTGTGTATATAATATACACATGCATATATATAATATACACACACAGAGATAGACATATATGGACATACACAGACATACTTCTTTATGTATATCCATATTGATTGGATTAAATTCCTCCTTGAATTAAGTCATGATTTTATGGTGTAAATATAACTGACATTAGCATTCAAATAACTGATTATTTTTATATGTTTGAATTTAGAATAAAGACTCAGTAAATACTTGTTAATTGGTTAGTAGAAATTTGAGCCAATTGTTTCAATCATATTCCAAAGATTTATTCTCATATGACAAAACTCCAATTCATCTAGAAAAGGCAAACTAATTACCCCATTTTATGTCTGTCTAATGCTTGTTTCTTCACAGGTTAAGAGAATTACAAGATGTCTGTTTTCATAGCACCAAAGCAGCACTAACTTGACCCTTCTCCTATCTATCACTGTCGTGTACTTTAGTACGTTAAATTACATCCCTCTGAAGCCAACGATAATCACTCATGGGTTGCAGCGGAAAGTTGTTAAGCATTCCACAGCAGAAAGAATATACAAAAAGGAAGGAACAGACAGGTCTCTGGGTAAAGCAAAGCATTTTCAAATAACTGGGCTAATGGTTATACGGTAAATATAGCATCTTCAGTGCCATTAGGGCAGTGACCAGGTCTGGTTTCTTTACCACTTTACCTCCGTGCCTAGTACAGTGTCTGGCAAACAATAGACAATTAGTAAATATTGTTTTTCAATGAGCAAAATTTCCCAGTCTGCACATTTTATGTCTGTATAAACTGGCATGAAAGTCAACTTATCATGTAAGTTTATCTGAAATTCCTTGTGGTCTGAATGCTATCTCCATCTTTTTTAGGCTCTGGAGGTAGCATTTCTCTCCGTTGCTGCTTAATAGCTACAATTAGACCAAGATCACTTACCAGTTACGTTGGGTCACTGCTAATTGCCTTAACTGCTGCTTTAGCAGCAGGCCAAAGAGGGGTGCTCTCCTTTGTTAAAGTTTCCAGGAGTTACAATTGCATTCACAGTGAGTCTGAAATGAAACCCAGTCCTCAATTTTGTGCATGCACGTATGTGTGTGAGAAGGGTTTTGTGCTGCTCTAAGAAATTTTATTTTTAAAATAGCAATTTAAAAAATCTCACCATCTGTGAGATACACAATAAGCCATTTAATTGATCCAGCGTGCTGATATAGAAAGAGGAAACCCTTCCTGCAGTGCTTGTTGAAAATTTTAAATGTCACTGCTTTTAAATGAGGAAGTTCTACTATGTGAATATTTCCTTATTTGCTATGGACCAGGCATTTTTCTAGGCCCTGTTCCACACCACTATTCCATTTCATCATCACAGCAATGCTGGGCCATGGGTTTAACTATTTTTATCCATAATATACGGGAGACCTAGAGCAATCTCAGAGTTTTCTCAAAGCCACATTGCTAGAATATGGCCAAGTCCAGACCGGGGGCCCTCTGGCTTCATACTACACTGTGCTGCACACCACTGTTTAGGATGCAGAGTAGGATGTGCTCCTGACCACCGGCAGCCAGCATGTGAATGGTTAACCTCACAAATTTCACCATATGTAGTGTTTCCTTTGGTACGTTTTCTTAGAATTTGAAACTTTCAGCTCTAGTAGTCACAGAAACAGGAGAGGAAATCAATCATTCAAGTTTAATTACAATTATTTGTATTTAAAATATATAACCATGACATGGGCAATCCTGTTAAGTACTTTCAAGAAATATAGGCCCAAAGATATCTCTAACATGGATGTAATTTAAAATTAGATGGTTTATAAAAACACAGCAGCTATGACTACAGTGTAACCATGATTGTTTTTTGACAAATAGATTAGAACCAACACTTCAAATGTGTCATATTATGGTACAAAAATGCATATAGAAGGCTAGAATTATAATGGCTAATGTGTACAGAGTGTTTTCTAGACTTCAAAGCACTCTGGTTTGGTTTCCCTGACTATACTGAAATAATGACATCAACATCACCATGGTTGTGGGTGAGGAAATTGAGGCTCAGAAATGTGAGTTTACTTCCCAGAGGTCACAGAGTTCGCTGCTCCAGACCTAGAAATATGGTCATTTTATCTGGGGTTCACTTCATTACATGATTCCAGGGACATGGCCATTCTTAAAAGAGTTTTTAAAGTTAAATTTTTGAAATTATACTCTGAACTAAGGTTCCTCAAAAAATATTTTTTAATTGTACCTCACTTTGAAGCAGAAGAGTCATGTATTTGATTTGATTATCTACATTAATAGAGAAAATTTCTGTAACATTTGTTTTGGCCTTCTGATATAGATGTTAGCCCTGTATCTTTCCTCTCCTCTTCCAGATTGCAAACTTTATGAGGTCAGGGACTCATAGGGCATAGACCCATTTATTTCTCCTACAACATCTTACACAGTGTCTCCTTTGGATGGAGTAGGAGTAAAATAAATGTTTGCTGGATGGCAATTTAATGAGAAGACATTAGAGGTTGCATTTGTTTGCTAGGACAGGCATAGCAAAGTACCACAAGTTGGGTGGTTAAACAACAGAAATTTGTCATCTCACATTTCCGGAGGCTAGAAGTCTGAGATCAAGGTGTCAACAGGGTTGCTTCCTTCTGAGGGCTGTGAGAAAGAATCTCTTCCATGCCTCTTGCCTACCTTCTGGTGGTTTGCTGGCAATTTTTAGCATTTCTTGGCTTGTAGAAGCATCATTCAGATCTCTGCCTTCATCTACACACTGTGTTCACCCGATGTGTATGCCTGTGGCCAAATTTTCCCTTTTTATAAGGGCACCAGTCAGATTAGAGACTGTACTAATCATGTTTTTAAATTTTTCTATATTTTATGATAGTTTGACATGTTGGGGTATTGCTAAACCTGGAGAGACTGCCTCTCCCAGGGCTAGCTAATTCCTAGAGATAGTAAACAACTTGCCTGCCAGCACATCTTTGATATGCAAACCATCCAATCCAGGGAGCATACTCTGAACCACCTCCTCTAGAAAGCTTTTACACCTTGGGAGGCAATATTCTTTGCCCTAATCATCCCAGGAGCAGGCACCAGACAACTAGGGGCAGCCCCTTCCCCCCGGAACCTACTAACATATTCAAACTAGTCAATCCCAAACCTGGTCAGCCTATTTCCCCTGTCTTTCCCATTCCTTCCCATGAAAACCACAATAAAGGCTTTTATCCGTGCTTTCCCCTCATTCTTTCTGCTTCCTGATTGACCCAGGTACTTCTCCATGTGGCCCTGCGTGGTGTGCCGTACCTCCTGTTTCTAGGGAACTGTGAGTAAAAGCTTATTCCCTGTGGCACTAGTCTCCTTATCTATTGGCCTCATCATACCCAATTAAAACAAGTCCCAGCTACATTAATACTCGAGACCCACTTTATTCCAGTACGACCTCATCTTACCTAAATACCTCTTCGATAACCCTATTTCAAATAAGGTTATGTTCTGTGATACTGGTAGTTAGGACTTCAACATATGGACTTTTGGGGACACAATTTAATCCATAACAGAGGGCACTTGAACCTATTTGTAGACTTTTTGAATTAAAAAATCTGAAAATTTCATAACATACAACATTCTATAGTATATCACGTCATGGCAAATAAATAGAGTAGGTACTAGGGAGAATAATAGGATTGGAAAGAAGGAGTAGAGAGTAATCTAAGCATGGCAGAGAGCTGGAGAGATAAAGCTAGTTCTAAAGCTATCTTTATGTGGATATTGAAGAATTTCTACTATTACCTGTACAATATTTGTTGAATTTTCTCCACCTCTCTAATTTCGCAATCTATACTCTAATTTGCTGAGAGTGAGGTATACTCTTTTGGAGAATATTTCAACATCTCTTTAATTTGTCTCTCCTCCTCTTTCAAACACATTGTCCTTTAGTGGTTGTCTCTTACCTTTAGGTTAATACCCAAAGGTTAAGGTCATGCTAGCTGTCCAATAGATATACAGCAAAGTCTAAATACAGGCATACATTGGAGATATTGTGGGCATGGTTCCAGACCACTACAACAAAGCAAGTATTGCAATAAAGAGTCTCACATGAATTTTTTGGTTTCCCAGTGCATATAAAAGTTATATTTACACTATACCATAGTCTATTAAAGTGTGCAATAGCATTATGCCTAAAAAATGTACACACCTTAAATAAAAAATACTTTATTGCTAAAAAATTCTAACCATCATCTGAGCCTTCAGTGAGTTGTAATCTTTTTGTTTTTAGAGAGTCTTGCCTCGATGTTGATAGCTGCTGACTGATCAGGGTGGTGGTTGTTGAAGGTTGGGGTACCTGTGGCAATTTCTTAAAATAAGATAACAATGAAATTTGCTGTATCAATTGACTCTTCCTTTCATGGACAATTTCTCTGTAACGTTAGATGCTGTTTGATAGCATTCTAATCTGCAGTAGAACTTCTTTCAAAATTGGAGTCAATTCTCTCAAAGCCTGCCACTGCTTTATCAACTAACTTTATATAATATTCTAAATCCTTTGTTGTTATTTCAACAATTTTCACAACATCTTCACCAGGAGTAGTTTCCATCTCAAGAAACCACTTTCTTTGCTCATCCAAAAGAAGCAACTTCTCATTTGTAAAAGTTTTATCATGAGATTGCAGCAATTCAGTCACGTCTTCAGGCTCCACTTCTAATTCTAGTTCTTGCTGTTTCCACCACATCTGCAGTTACTTCCTCCACTGAAGTCTTGAACCCCTCAAAGTCATCCGTGAAGGTTGGAATCAACTTCTTCCAAACTCCTGTTAATATTTTGACCTCTGCCCATGAAACACGAATGTTCTTAATGGCATCTAGAATGGTAAACCTTTTCCAGAAGGTTTTCAAGTGACTTTGCCCAGCTTCATCAGAGGAATCACTATCTATGGCAGCTATAGCTTTATGAAATGTATTTCTTAAATAATAAGACTTCAAAGTCAAAATTTCTCCTTGATCCCTGAGCTGCAGAATGGATGTTGTGTTAGCAGGCATGTAAACAACATTAATCTCATTGTACTTCTCCATCAGAGCTCTTGGGTGACCAGGTGCATTGTCAATGAGCAGTAATATTTTGAAAGGAATCTTTTTATGAGCAGTAGGTCTCAACAGTGGGCTTAAAATATTCAGTAAACCATGTTATAAACAGATAAGCTGTCATCTAGGCTTTGTTCTTCTGGTTATAGAGCATACGTAGAGTAGATTTAGTATAATTCTTAAGGGCCCTAGGATTTTCAGAATGGTAAATGAGCACTGGCTTCAACTTAAAGTCACCATCTGCATTAGCTCCTAACAAGACAGTCAGCCTGTCCTTTGAAGCTTTGAAGCCAGGCATTGACTTCCCCTCTCTGGCTATGAAAGTCCTAGATAACATCTTCTTCCCATATAAGACTGTTTCATCTACATTGAAAATCTGTTGTTTAGTGTAGCCACCTTCATGAATGATCTTAGCTAGATCTTCTGGATAACTTGCTGCAGCTTCTACATCAGCACTTGCTGCTTCACCCTGCACTTTTAAGTTATGGAGATGACTTCTTTCCTTAAACCTCATGAACTAACCTCTGCTAGCTTTAAACTTTTCTTCTGCAGCTTCCTCACCTCTCTCAGCCTTCATAGAATTAAACAGAGTTAGAGCCTTGCTCTGGATTAGGCTTTGGCTTAAGGGAATGCTGTGGCTGGTTTGATCTTCTATCCAGAGCACCAAAAAGTTTTCCATATTAGCAATAAGTCTGCTTCGCTTTCTTATAATTCATGTGTTCACTGGAGTAGCACTTTTAATTTCCTTGAAGGACTTTTTCTTTGCATTCACAACTTGGCTGACTGTTTGGCACAGGAGGCCTAGCTTTTGGCCTAGCTCGGCTTTCAACATGCCTTCCTCACTAAGCTTAATCATTGCTAGCTTTTGATTTAAAGTGGGAGACATGCGACTCCTCCTTTCATTTGAACACTTAGAGGCCATTGTAGGGTTATTAATTGGCCTAGTGTCAATATTATTGTGTCTCAGGGAATAGAAAGGCCCAAGGAGAGGGAGGGAAATGGGGGAACAGCCAGTTGGTGGAACAGTCAGAACATACACAACATTTATCAATTAAGTTCACCACCATCTTTCATGGGCGTGATTTGTGGTCCCCCAAACAATTAAAGTAGTAATGTCAATGATCACGGGTCACAGATCACCATAACAAATATAACAATGATGAAAACATTTGAAATATTGTTAGAATTACCAAAATGTGACACAGAGACACAAAGTGAGCAAATACTGTTGGAAAAGTGGCGTGAGTGGATTTGCTTGATGCAGGGTTGCCATAAACATTCAATTTATAAAGAGCACAGTATCTGTGAAGCACAATTAAGTGAAGTGCAGTAAAACAAGGATGCCTATTGTTTCACACAATCAAGGTTTAATTCTTATTTATGAAATTTCAAAACAGATGCTTCTACTTGGCAGGTACTACTCTTCCCAGTGGTGATTTTGTGGGTCACCCATCTTTAACATATGGCTTCCAAACTGGCCACACAAGGCAAAAGGGAATGAAGAAACAGGCATGGGAGGCTTTTATGGGCCAGGCCTGGAGTTGCCATAGATCACTTCCAATCATTCTTCATTGACGGGACCTTAGTCATATGGCCACATCTAACTGCAAGGGAGACCGGGAAGTATCATCCATCTGTTGCCTTTGAGGAAGAAGAAATGTGTTGGTGAGCTGCAAGCAGTCCTTAGTGCATGATATTCAATCTTTTCCACAATACAGTCCAATTTACTGTTCCAACTCATACTTCACACTCATCCCTTTTATGAATTTTGTTTAAGCCAAAATGAAATATGTTTATTCTCCACATATTTCCCTTGTGTTGTCACATCCGGATCAATACTCAAGATTTCCTTCTACCTGAAACCCCTGCCTCCTCACTCCTAGCTCTCCATGAAGAATGTTACTTCTCATTGCACTGCCATCAAGAAATGTCCCCTATACCTTCCATGACTTAAAATTAAAAGGGCTTTCCCTTTTTTGGTTTTCCATGGCAATTTATTTACAAAAGTAGTGTTGTGGCCAAGACAGCCATGAAAGTCTGAAACATAAATTATAAACTGAATGAATGTTTATATTAATGAAACTGTGACAATTTTTATCAAATTATGAAATTGGATAAATATGAAATGTGGTCCTTTAACTTAAGAAAAAATTATTCTGGCAACAAAAATGAGAGTAACTCACTTAAAGTCAGATTCTACTTAGATATCTAAACTGTTTCAAAGGAAATGATATAAACTTTAAGGGTTAAAGTGGGTAAGTGAGTCAGGTGGGATAAAGGGAGAAGAGGGAGTCAGCAGGAATATATTTTGCCTGGATTACAGACATGGTAAAGTCATGGAAGCAGAATTGGCAGCAATTTCTTAGCACCATCCAAGAGAAGGTTGCTCGGACCCACAGAGCTGTCTAGTCTTTGCCTATGGCAGATGCCCCCCATGTTTGATGAGTGAGTTCTTAATAATTGAAAAACTGGATTCAATAAACTAGCTCCTATTGCTCTAATTCCATAATAACTCAGCAACTTGTGCTTTATAAATTGGCTTCTCATGTAAATCTGCCTAAGAATGGGAGAATACAGGAGTCACAAAAATATAAGCATTTGTCACTTGGAACTTTAATCAGTCTCTTATGATTTTACTTGAGGTTAACCTCCCTGGGACTTCTCACCTCTGGTATGCTGGTAAGACTGTGTTTATTACTGAGTACCAGAATCTGGTCCATGGAAAGTTTGTCCTCTGAAACCTTTGGAGTTATAGTGACCTAATGAACAATATGTGTCCAGCATCAGTGACCTGAGGCTTTCTTAAGGCAATGATCACTTTCTGTCTTGTCTTATAGTTCAGTGGAAAAGTTAAATAAATTTGCCCTACTAATCTTGAATACTGGACCTAAGACTGACTCACCCTGATATCTACAGTGCCTACCAAGTGCTTTGTTACTGATAGGCCATAAATTAATATTTGTTCAATTAGGAGCCAACATGAATGTGACACACACACAGTATTCTACTCCCAGAGAGAAATCATATCTTCCAATCACCCTTTGCCTTAAAACAACAAACTACAGCCCACAGGGCAAAATATTGTCTGTGGCTTGTTTTTGTACTGCCAGTGAGTTTAAGGATGGTTTTAACATTTTTTAAAGCTTGTAAATACAAACAAACAAATAAAAACAAAAAGAGAGAAGAATATCCATACGAGACTGTATGCAACCCACAAAGCCTAAAATATTTACTACCTAGCCTTTTATGGAAAATGTTTGTCACTTTCTGCCTTAGATTACCAAGACAAGCTATGACATTACTATGATTTACTAATTATATTGTCATGTGACTAATTTCCTGTAATTATATCTGTTCCTTGAGAAATGTCCTTTCCATATGAAAGGAATTTTCCGAAAGGAATGTGATTTATAAACTTCCACAGATTAACTTGCATTTTATTCAGCAGAGGCTAAAAAACAAAAGATTTTAGTTACATCTTACTCACTACCTCCAGATAAATTTGCTCTAACCTTTATGTTTAAACAATCTTTCACTGGTTCCAAATTAACACATTTTATGTTCTCTTCAGCTTAGTTAATGTAATTAATTTGGACGTACATCTTAGCCCAGTATCTCACAATTAAGTATTACTTAATGATTTCTTCTCAGGAGGGCTATAAATAAGCAAAGTGAATGCTTTTAGTTTAAATAGTTCTTAACTAACTATAGCTGTACTATTAGCTTTGCCCTAATTTAACTTTTCTAATTACAAAAAGAAAACAAACTTTATACATTGCTTAACCCTAAGATGAGCTTTATTTGCCGTTACATTTTCTCATCTAAATGATCTTTATATTGACATTAGGAACAGCCTTTCTGACTTATGTAAAATAGTCACTTGAAAGGAGAAACGTATTAAGGCTGATTTGTTTAATGATGAGGGAATAAAGCATGACATTTTAGAGATATGTTAGTTCCAAGAAAAGAGAATCTCTTAAGTGAAACATCACTAATGTGCTTCGAAAAGGTCAACAATTTATTACCTTATAACAGGGGGATCAGACCCACTTGATCTGGGCTAATCAATTGCTTTTTCTCTCCAATCTTCTTGATTCGAAAATTGTTACAGGAAGACATATGGGTATGGAAATGTAGCGTGATGGCATGAAGAGATGGAAGCATGGAAGTTTTGTTGTTCTTTTGTCCTTTTGTGGAGCAGGGATTGATAGAGGTTAGAGCAGAGGCTGAGCTGTGGTAAGCAGGTGAGATGATGCAGCATTTGATGGTCCACTTCCTTCTTCTACCCATTTTTCCCCTGTCTATTGTAGTCCACTGGGATTAACTGAGCAAGAGATTGTCAGGCCTTTCCTATATTTGCAATAGAAAATAGAGGTTGTGAAGAAAAAAGGTAGATATAATGATGCTGTAAAAACATTACTTCTCTATTGTCAAAACACCTTAGAGAATTACCATTTGTGCAGCTATAATCACCTCATATATAAAGAGTATTTGCAGGGCAGAGGAGAAAATTATAGAAGAATTCTGAATAGAACACATTGCTTAGGTATCTGCTGACAGAGTCAGGGATCATTTGGTTGCACTGAAAACATAGTCAAACTAGATTTAGGAAGGAAAAGGGAGATGAAGGAATTTACTAGAAGAGTAGAGGGTGATCTTACAGACTCTAGTACAAGAAATTCAGTAAAGTCCCTATAAGAGTGTACCCAAGAAATATGAGACACTCAGAGACCACTGGAACCTTTCTTGCTCACCCCCACTCTCTGCCCCACTATCCTCCTTATCCTCTATTTTCCACCTTCACTTCTTCCTGCTGTTTTTTCTGACCCATGGCAGCATTCTATTTTCTTTCTCTATACACTTGATTTCTTGGTATCATATACAGGAAGAACACACACAGTTGCTCCTCCTACTCTGTTCCCCCCCTAATTCAACCACCCAAATGAATCTCTAAATTCCAAATGCTAACATTCAAAAATCAGACTGTTCTTGTTTGGGCTAGATGCTCACTTGTGACACAAATGAACTGTGATCTCAGGGGTGAAGTTACATGATCCATTGATTATGCAAGAGACTCCGGGGAACCAGATTATCTGAAAAGATGAGAGTTCAGTGTGAGAAAAGTGGCTACTGACATTTACACATTCAGGACATTTATTTGGTTTCCCAGTCATTGTGAACATTGAGGAATGTTCATTTATTCACCAAATGCTTTATTGAGCATCTGGTATGTGCTAGAGATATAACGATGAATAAGACACAGTCCTTTCTTTTAAGGAATTTATTATCTACTGAGATTGACAAACGACTCTGCAAACAGTTTCCTTCTGCTGAAATCAGTTCTTCAGCTGGGCAAGCACAGGGTGCCCATACAAAGCATTCTGGGGGACTCAAAAGATTTCCTGGAAAAGCAAATGAGAGCTAAGCCATGTATTAAAAGATGAATAGAAGTTAGCCAGGTGGAGATAGTTGGGGAAAACCGTATAGGGAGCAATAAAGTTCAAGGTCTGAGTCCATTTGATTTAGATCAATTGTTGAAAAGAACAATCTGTGAAAAAGCCAGTTCATCAAAGGATCAATTTCCCAAACTTGCCTATTGTCAAAACTTGTTTTAAGGAATATCATTGTTTCAATATAAATACATTCAATACATTTAATACATATTCAGTATGAATACACTATATTTACAGATATACTGAGTTTTATAATTTTACTGAGTTGATCATTTGATAAAATTAGTGTTTAGTGAATTTGTAATTCAGTGCACTGACTTTGAGTATATTGGCCTGCTTTCAAGTGCATGGATCCAGAGGTGTGAGGGAGCAAGTCCCTGTTCCTTACGGCTAGAGTATAAAGTGTGAATTGGGCAGAAGAAGATGGTTTGGGAGGGGGGAAGTGAGAGGGAGATGAATTACCTCTCAGTAGGCTTTTGTGTATTGACAAGAGTTAACATCTGAAAAATATTCATAATAAAAATATAATGCCAGCCACATTATTTATGTTGATTTTATATTTATCCATATCCATTGCCTTCCAAGGGATTGTAGGCTTCTTGAGATCAAGAACCATATTTTTTCTTAACCTAAATCATCTCTTTCTTGGTATGGTATTTTAGATTACACACATATTCTTCTCTTCCAGCTTTATGGATTCTTTGGGTGATCAGTAAATATATTTTAACTGACTAAGCCCTTATGCTCCTTAATGTTAAGTATAATTACGCTTTCCTAATTTCCAGTTTACTTGTGGATGTGTCTGTTGCTACAGAGATATAACTATAGGACTATTATACAAATGCTTCTGAAGTAGAAAAAAATGATCCCTGTTAAAATATTAGTGACTTAAGATATTAATCAGTGTAAAAGCATGACGTGTATTTAACATTGGGAGATACATCTTACTGATTATTAGTGCAGGTCTCTAAATGAGTATTAAGCAGAGCAATGCAATTACCACTCCATCACTCCTTCTCTTGCCTTCCACAGAGTCTTTTACTGGGGGTTGGCTGATATAAATAGCTTCAAGTTAGCTCTTTAGTTTCCTATAGGTTTCTTTCATTCAACACATCTTAGTACATAGCAAAATATGATCCAGAATATAACACTCTTTTTTTAAACCTTTGTGGGGATTCATCTCTTTAAAAAAAAGTTTTATTCAATTTAGTTAAACTGAAAAAAAACAGCTCATCTATTTCTCCTTCCCCCTACCTCTTGCAGCCACCAATCTGTTCTCTCTATCTATTAGCTTGGTTTTTTTTCTTTTTCTGATATAAGAGAGATCATACACTATTTGTCTTTTTTTGTCTGACTTATTTCACTTAGCATAATGTCCTCAAGGTCCATCCCTGTTGTCACAAATAGCAAGATTTCATTTGGGTTTTTTTTTTATGGCTGAATAATATGCCATTGTATATGTATACCACAATTTCTTAATCTATTCGTCCAGTGACAGACACTTTGTTTCTGTATCTTTGCTATTGTGAATAATGCTTCAATGAATATGGGGTTGCATATATCTTTTTGAATTAGTGTTTTCATTTTCTTTGGCTAATACCCAGAAGTGGAATTGCTAGATCCTATGGTATTTCTATTTTTATTTTTTGAGGAAGCTCCATACTGTTTTCATAGTGGTTGCACCAATTTATATTCCCACTAACAGTGCACGAGGATTCCCTTTTCTTCATTCCTCACCAACATTTTTTATTTCTAGTCTTTGATAATAGCCATTCCAGCAGTTTTGAGATGATATCTCATTGTGGTTTTGATTTTCATCTCCCTGATGATTAATGACTTAGAGCATCTTTTCATGTACCTGTTGGCCATCTGTATGTCTTCTTTGGAAAAATGTCTATTTAGATCTTCTACCATTTTTTTTTTTTGCGAGGAAGACCAGCCCTGAGCTAACATCCGTTGCCGAGCGTCCTCTTTTTGCTGAGGAAGACTGGCCCTGGGCTAACATCCGTGCCCATCTTCCTCTACTTTATATGGGACGCTGCCACAGCAAGGCTGACAGGCAGTGCGTTGGCAGGCGCCCGGGATCCGAACCCACGAACCGCGGGCTGCCAAGCACGAACTTAACTGCTGTGCCACCAGGCGGCCCCTTCTACCCATTTTTTAATCAGATTTTTGTGTGTCTGTGTGTGAGGAAGATTAGCCCTGAGCTAACGTCCTTTGCCAATCCTCCTCTTTTTTGCTGAGGAAGATTGACCCTGTGCTGACATCCATGCCCATCTTCCTCTACTGTATATGGGATGCCACCACAGCTTGGCTTCATAAGTGGTCTATCGGTCAGCGCCTGGGATCTGAACCTGCAAACCCCGGGCCACTGAAGCAGAGTGCATGAACTTAACTGCTACACCACCGGGCAAGCCCCAGATTGGTTTTTTTACTACTGAGTTGTATGAATTTTCTCCCTTTCAGTGGGTTGCCTTTTCATTTTGTTGTTTGATACCTTTGCTGTAGAGAAGCCTTTTAGTTTTATGTAGTCCCACTTGTTTAATTTTGCTTTTTTGCTTTTGCTTTTTGTGTCAAATTCAAAAGATCATCACTAAGACCTATGTCCAGGAGCTTACTGCCTATGTTTTCTTCTAGGAGTTTTATGACTTCAGGTATAACATTTAAATCTTTAATCCATTTTGAATTAATTTTTGTGTAGAGTAAAATAGTGATAAAATTTTACTCTTTTGGATGTGGATGTCCAATTTTACCAGCACAATTTATTGAAGAGACTGTTTCCCCATTGTATATTCTTGGCTCCTTTGTCATAAATTAATGATCATATATAAAGTAGGTTTATTTCTGGACTCTCTATTCTGTTCCTTTGAGCTATGTGTCTGTTTTTGTTCCAATACCATACTGTTTTAATTACTACAGCTTTGTAATATAGTTTGAAGTTGGGAAGTGTAATGCCTCCAGCTTTGTTCTTCTTTCTTAAGATGCTTTGGCTATTTGGGGTCTTTTGTGGTTCCATACAAATTGTAGGATTATTTGTTCTATTTTTGTGAAGAATGCCTTTGGAATTTTGATAGGGATTGCACTGAATTGATTGCTTTGGATAGTATGGATATTTTAACAATATAATTCTTCCAATCCATTAGCATGGGATATCTTTCCATTTATTGGTGTCTTCAATTTCTCTCATTAACATCTTGTAGTTTTCAATATACAGGTCTTTCACCTCCTTGGTTAAATTTATTCCTAGGTATTTTTTTTCTTTTTGATGCAATTGTGAATGGGGTTATTTTCTCAACTTCTCTTTCTGATAATTCATTATTAGTGTATAGAAACACAACAGATGTTTGTTTATTGATTTTATACACTGCAACTTTACTGAATTTGTTTATTAGTTCTAACAGTTTTTTGATGGAGTCTTTAGGGTTTTCTATATATAACATCATATCATTCACAAATAGTGACAGTTTTACTTCTTCCTTTTCAATTTGAATGCCTTTTATTTCTTTTTCTTGCCTACTTGCTCTGGTTAGAACATCCAATAGTATGTTAAATAAAAGCAGAGACTTTGTCTTCTTCCTGATTTTAAAGGAAAAGATTTCAGCTTTTCTCCATTGAGTACAATGTTAGCTGTGGGCTTGTCATACGTGGCCTGTATTATGTTGAGGTATGTTCCCTCTATATCCACTTTGTTGAGAGTTTTTATCATAAATGGATGTTGAATTTTGTCAAAAACTTTTTCTGTGTCTGCTGAGATGATCATATGATTTTTATCCTTCATTTTGTTAATGTGTTGTATCACATTGACTGATTTGCAGATGTTGAACCATCCTTGTATCCCTGGAATAAATCCCACTTGATCATTGTGTATGATACTTCTAATGTATTGTTGAATTTGTTTTGCTAATATTTTCTTGAGGATTTTTGCATCTATGTTCACCAGGGATACTAGCTGTAATTTTCTTGTGGCATCCTTGTTTGGTTTTGGTATCAGGGTAATGCTGGTCTCATAAAATGAGTTTGGAAGAATTCCCTTCTCTTCTATTTTGGAATAGTTTGAGAAGGATTGGTATTCTTTTTTGAATGTTTGATAGAATTCACCAGTGAAACCATGTGGTCTGGGACTTTTGTTTATTGTGACGATTTTGATTACTGATTCAATCTCCTTGCTAGTAATCGATCTGTTCAGATTTTCTATTTCATCATGATTCAGTCTTTGAAGGTTTTATGTTTTTAAAATGATACTCTTATATTATTATGAATTGACTATAACAATATAATTATGGATAAAGGAATTTTCAAGATATCTAGAAATTAATATCTGAAATCAACTATGTCCCATTACTATGGTAAGCAATTGGTTTTCCAAAATGAATATTTCTGTTTATACCCTCTCAATGGTAAGTCTGAGTATACAATTGCCTTATAATTTCCACGTGTATCCTGAGTTGACTTTTGTGTGTGTGTTTGTACTGTTGCTTAGCTAAGTGGAAAAAGAAGAAATGATTGTTCTATTAAAGATTAAATCACAAATGAAAGCCAAGTAAATGTATGCACTTAGAATGGTGGTAGGGTCAGCAGTAACTTGATTTTTTTTTGCTAGAGTTACCCAAAATAAATATAAAGGAATACAATTATTTCAGGAATGCTTATGATGAATGGCCTTGGAAAAAAAAATTGCCAGTGACACACAAAAAATGGTTCGCTTATACTTTATGTTCACAGTTTTCCTCCCTAGCCAACTTATTATCACTAGGTAATAGTATAAATAACATAATACCAGATATAGAATAAAGGAATCTAAAAGCATTAATAATGAAAAAAAAACACAGTATTTTTACTAAATATGAATGCCTTCAAAGTGTTGGTATACTCTGCAGTTGAATCAAATCCTATTGTGTTTGCCAGTCTCTTTTATTAGCTTCCACAAGTAAGTTTATTTTAACAGCTTATTTAATTTGTATTTATAAGACTAAACATGAATGGGAGCATTTGTGACATGTCTATAAGAAGCTTTCTGTTTTGTAACTTCAAGCTTTCAAGGGAATGTGTCATATCTGCTCTTCTTTTTGTAACTCTCCCAAGGTATATATAGCACACTGTTTCGTTCACAGTGTGCCTTGAGTAAATATTACGGACTGACTGAACAAATCTGAGAAGCAGAACACTTTTATGGCCAGCATTTCTCCACTATAATACCATTCTCATTGCCTCCAGGTGGCCATATCAAAGACTGAGACACTTAACATTTATAGTCTCATAAAGTGGGGATCACCTTGGAATCTGCAAGTGGAACTATAAATTGGCAACAAACATTACAAAACTGGCAGCAAAGATTCCCTGATACCTCATTACAAGGCCATCACCTGACTCTCTAGGAGCGTTTTCAGCTTTAAGTTCTGTGATTCAGCTCCACTCTCTCCTTTGTTTTGCCAGCTTGTAAATTTTGGAAACTGCTGACCACTCCTCATCCGATGGCCTGTAACACCTATCAGAAAGCTGTCATGCACAATAAGCAATTTCAAGGCCCTTAGGCCCTTGTTGTTTCTCACCTCACCAAGGCACACTTTCCAGTGGCACCAGGAGATTATACCATTTTCTGTCACCTCTTTGAAGAGTCCTTCCACTTGCTTCTGAGATGATAGAGACATGGCTGAATCTGAACTCTCCCCAGAAGATGCACTACCAACTTTTTCCAAAGAGCTTTTTACAAGATCAGTATCAGAAGCCAGGAAAAATGGTTTCAATAAAGTTTATTGGTAGACTCTTCTTATATGCTGTGTTTTAATTCAGTTAATCCTTACATCACACTAGTAAAGTGTCAATAGTTAACTGTTATTATGTAGATTAAAAAAAAAAGTAAACTTGGAGAGAAGATAAATGATCAGTCTGAGGTCCTCTGAGTTCCCAGTTTGCTGGTCTCAAATAGGAAAGAAAGAATTTTCTTGCAAAAGCCACCAATAGAACCCTTACATAAATATCATAAAGCCTCATTTAATATCTCAATTTTTCTAACACCTGCTTTTTGTTGTTGTAGGTGTTTATTTTTTATGTGTGTTTTTTCTCCAATTAGCAACTGATTTTCTCTATTAAAGTTCAAAGGCGAACTGCAAGAATAATTCTATTTTGTCAAAATTATCAATTTAAAATGATTTTTGGCATTCAGGGTTGAGACATATTGCCTTGAAGCTACTGACCTTGAAAACTTCCAGGAAAGGCCAAGAAGAGACCACTGCTTCCAATGTAGACCCAAGATGCAACCAAAGATATTAGTGGTTTTCCACTAAAATGCTATTGATTGTTTTCATAAATTTGATGATGAAATAATACAAATGTAAACAGTAAATACAATTATCCTAACTTTTCTTCTTGTGGAATATGTGAAATCTTTACTTAATTAAAGAATATTTGAGAGAGTTTGGAAGATGATGGTGTAAGAGGGTCTTGAACTTGCCTCCTTCCATGGATACAACAAACCTACAACTACCTGTAGAACATTTTCCTCTGAGAGAGATCTGGAAACTAGATTAAAAAAAACCTCTGCAAGAGACAACACAGACAGCGGTAGGAGAGGCAGAGACACAGCCCTGCTGAGGAAAAAACTACTTCCTAGCCATGGTGCTTCACAGTCAGGGATGATCTCAAAGCCACTGATCTCAAAGGTATAGAGCTTTTCCTAGAGGAGCAGGGGATTCTAACTCCACATTAGGCACTCCAGCCTTTAGATCTAGCACAAGAGAGACAAGATCTCATAATACCTGGCTTTGAAAACCAATGGGGAATACACCAGGAAAACTGTATACATCTTCAGGGAAAGAAATACCTTCTCTTAAAGGGCCCACTCACGGACTCACTCAATTTGGAAACCAGCACAAAAACACTAGATAGAAAAGTGCACAGTCCATTGGTAAAAGAGACTCACTTACTAAGCTCAGAGTGCATCCTGGAGAGGCAGGAGGTCGCTGGGCCCACCCCTAGGGACTGAGACACTGGTGGCAGCCATTATTGTGACCTAGCTCAGTGTGCTGACACACAAGCTGGAAGGTGCCATTGGAATCTTTCCTCCAGCTTGTTTGTGCAGGGGTCTGCCCTGCCCACTGGAGCACCCCAGGCAACTGAGTGCAGCCAGGTGGCCCACTCCAGGGACCAACCCCACCCACCAGCTAGCCTGCAGCAGATTTGCACCACTTGGCTTGGCAAACAGCCTCACAGGGTTCTGACCAACTTACCAATGCCTGAAAAGTTTGAGCGCTGCTGTGCCCAAGGCCTGCCATGGCCATCAGTGCTCCTGAGGCAGGCAGCTGTGCCCTGCAGAGCTGTGTAGCCAGTTCTTGCCAGAGGCCTACCCCACCCAAAAGTGAGAAGGCAACAGCCGCATGCCATACTAGCATCACTGGAAGCTTGCCAACACATCTGAGGCAGCCAAGTACTGCAGGACTGTGTAGCCAGCCACGCTGGGGGCCTGCAGCAGTTGTGTGCCCCTAAGCCTAGCAACCAGCACACTGAGGGTGTGACTTACTTACCAGTAAAACTGCAGTAGTTGAGTGCTGCCAGACCTCATAGCCAGCCATGCTGGGGGCTTGCTTCACCCAATAATGTGCCTAGAGCAGCCACACATGGCTGGGCCTCACAACCAGTCAGCCCGGGGGCCAGCTGAGCCTACCTGCATACGCACCAAATAGCAACCCCACCACTATGGAAGGGCATGCACAGCCCACACAGGGAACACCCCTGGAGCATTCAGCATGGGTGAAAAGATGAGAGCACACACTTGGGACTCATGAGACATCTCCTACATAAGGCCACACTTCCAAGATCGGGAGACATAGCTGATCTACCTAACACATGAAAATAAACACAGAGAAGTAGGCAAAATGAGAAGACAAAGGACTATGTTCCAAATAGAAGAACAGGACAAATCCTCAGAAAAAGAGTTAAATAAAGCAGAGATAAACAATCTATCTGATAAAGCGTACAGACAACTAGTCATAAGGATGCTCACTGAACTGGAGAGAAGAATAGATGAACACAGTGAGAACATCAACAAAGAATTATAAAGTATAAAAAAGAACCAATCAGAGGTGACAAATACAATAATGGAAATGAAAAATTCACTAGAGGGAATCAACAACAGAGTAGATGACACAGAAGAACAGATCAGTGATCTGGATGAAAGAATAGAGGAAATCACCCAAGCTGAACAGAAAAAAGAAAAAAGAATTAAAAAGAATGAGGACAGTCTAAGGGACCTCTGGGACAATATTAAGCATACTAATATTTGTATTATATATGTCCCAGAAGGAAAAGAGAGAGACAAAGGGGCAGATAACTTATTCGAAGAAATAATAGCTGAAAACTTCCCTAACCAAGAGAAGGAAATGGATATCCAGGTACAGGAAATGTAGAGAGCATCAAACAAGATGGACCCAAAGAGGCCCACACCAAGACACATTATAATGAAAATGTCAAGAATTAAAGATAAAGAAAGAATCCTAAGAGCTGCAACAGAAAAGCCACAAGTTACATTTAAAGGAAACCCCATAAGGCTATTAGCTGACTTTTCAGCAGAAACTTTACAGGCCAGAAAGGAGTGCCATGATATATTCAAAATGCTGAAAGGAAAAAACCTAAACCAAGAATACTCTACCTGGTAAGGTCATCATTCAGAATGGAGGGAGAGATAAAGAGTTTGCCAATCAAGCAAAAACTAAAGAATTTCATCACCACCGAACCAGCCTTACAAGAAATGTTAAAGGTAATTCTTTAAGTAGAAAAGAAAAGGAAACAAATAGGAATAAGAAAATTATCAAAGAAAAAATATCACTGGTACAGGCAAATATACATGAAAGATAGTGTATCAACCACCTATAAAGCTAGTATCAAGGTCAAAAGACAAAAGTACTAAAATTTTCTATGTCTACGATAAGATGTTAAGGGATACAAAGACTGAAAGAGGTAAAATATGATATCAAAAACATAAAATGTTGGGGGAGAAGTAAAAGTGTAGAGCTTTTAGTAAGAGGTCAAACTTAACAGACCATCAACTTAATATAGATTGCTATTTACATAGGTTATTATATATGAACCTTATGGCAACCACAAACCAAAAATCTATAATAAATACACAAAAAATAAACAGAAAGGAACCCAAAGATAACATTAAGGAAAGCCATCAAATCACAAGGGAAAAGAGCAAGAGAAGAAGAAAGGAACAGAGAAGGACTACAAAAACATCCAGAAAAAAGTACCAAAATGGCAATAAGTACATATTTATCAACAATTACTTTAAATGTAAAAGGACTGAATGCTCCAATCAAAAGAAATAAGGTAGCTGAATGGATAACAAAACAAGACCCAAATATATGCTGCATATACAAGCCACACTTCAGACCTAAAGACATTCACAAACTGAAAGTAAGGGTGTGGAAAAAGATATTCCATGCAAATGGAAATGAAAAGAAAGCTGGGGTCACAATACTTAGGTCAGATAAAATGGACTTCGAAACAAAACCATAACAAGAAACGAAGAAGGGCATTACATAAATAAAGGGGTCAATTAACATTTGTAAATACTTATGCACCCAACATAGGACCACCTAAATATATAAAGTAAATATTAACAGAGTGAAAGGGAGAAATAGACAGAAATACAATAATGATAAGGGATTTTACTAGCCCACTTATATCAATGGATAGATCATTCAGACAGAAAATCAATAAGAAAACATCAGCCTTAAACAACACATTAGACCACATGGACTTCATAGATATATATGGAATATTCCATCTGAAAACAGCAGAATACACATCCTTCTCAAGTGCACAGGAAATATTCTCCAAGATAGACCATATCTTAGACCACAAAGCAAGTCTTAATAAATTTAATAAATTTGAAATTATATCAACTTTCTTTTCTGATCACTATTACATGCAATTAGAAATCAATAAGAAGAGAATTGGAAAATTTACAGATGTGAAGATTGAACAACATGCTACTGAGCAACCAATAGGTCAATGAGGAAATCAAAGGAGAAGTCAAAAAATACCTTGAGACAAATGAATATGGAAATACATCATACCAAAATTTCTGGGATGCAGCAAAAGCAGTTCTAAGAGGAAATTTTATATTGCCTACCTCAAGAAACAAGAAAAAAATATCAAATAAACAAGTTAACTTTAAACCTCAATAAAGCAAGAAAAAACAAAGCCCAAAGTTAGTAGAAGGAAGGATAACAAAGATTAGAGCAGAAATAAATGAAATACACATTAAAAAGACAGTAGTGAGGCTGGCCCAGTGGTATAGTGGTTAAGTTCATGTGTTCTGCTTCAGCAGCCTGGGCGTGGCCCTACTCATTGCTCATCAATGATGAGGTGGCGTCCCATGTAGAAGAACTATAAAGACCTACAACTAGGATATACAACTATGTACTGGGGTTTTGTGGAGGCAAAAAAGAAAAAGAGGAAGATTGGCAACAAATGTTAGCTCAGGACCAGTCTTCCTAAAAAACAGGAAAAAGTAGAAAAGATCAAGGAAACTGAGAGCTAGTTCTTTGAAAAGATAAAATTGACAAACCTTTAGCTGGACTCACCAAGAAAAAAAAGAGAGAAGGCTCAAATATATAAAATCAGAAATGAAAGAGGAGAAATAACAATATATAGAAATACAAAGGATTATAAGAGAATACTGTGAAAAGCTAGGTGCCAATAAATTGGGTAATCTAGAAGAAATGGATAAATTCTTAGCATCATACAGCCTTCCAAAACTGAATCAAGAAGAAACAAATAATCTGGATAGACTGATCACTAGTAAGGAAATCAAACAGTAATCAAAAACCTCCCCAAAAACTAAAGTCCAAGGTCAGATGGCTTCCCCAGTGAATTCTACCAAACATTAAAAGAAGATTTAATACCTATCCTTCTCAAACTCTTCCAAAAACTTGAATAGGATGGGATGCACCCTAACTCATTCTACTAGACCAACATTACCCTGATACCAAAGGACGAGGACAACACATACAAAAAAGAAAATTACAGACCAATATCCCTGATGAACAAAGATGTAAAAATCCTCAACAAAATATTAGTCAATCAAATAAAAAATACATTAAAACAATCATACACCCTGATTAAGTGGGATTTATTCCAGGGATACGAGGATGGTTCAACATCTGAAAATCAATCAATATGATACACCACATTAACAAAATGAAGAATAAAAATCACGTGATATCTCAATAGACATAGAGAAAGCATTCAACAAGGTACAGAATCCATTTATGTGAAAAACTCTGAATAAAATGGGTATAGAAGGAAAGTACCTCAATGTAAAAAGGCCATATATGACAAATCTGCAACTATCATACTCAACAGTGAAAAACTGAAAGCTGTTCCTCTAAGAACAAGAACAAGACAACTACTTTTGCCACTCTTATTTAACATAGTATTGGAAGTCCTAGCCAGAGCAATTAGGCAAGAAAAAGAAATAAAAGGGATCCAAATTGGAAAGGAAGAAGTAAAACTGTCACTATTTGCAGATGACATACAGAAAATCCTAAAGAACACCAAAAACTTATTAAAAATAATAAATGAATACAGTAAAATTGAGGGGAAAATCAACATACAAAAATCAGTTGCATTTCTAAACACTAAGGACGAAATAGCAGAAAGAGAAATCAAGGATACAATTGCATTTAAAATTGCAACAAAGAGAATAAATTTAACCAAGAAGGTGAAAGACCTGTACACTGAAGAAGTATAAAACATTGTTGAAAGAAATCAAAGACATAGAGAAATGGAAAGAGATATTCCATGCTAATGGATTGGAAGAATTAACAGTTAAAATGTCCATACTACCTAAAGAATCTGCAGATTCAATGTAATTAGTATCAACGTCCCAAAAATATTTTCATGGAAATAGACAAAGAATCCTGAAATTTGTATGGAACAACAAAAGATCCACAATAGCCAAAGTAATCCTGAGAAAAAGAAAAAAGCTGCAGCTATCACACCCTCTGAATTCAAAATACACTACAAAGCAATAGTAATCAAAACAGCATGATATTGGCAGAAAAACAGATACAAAGATCAATGGAACAGAATCAGGAACCCCAAAATAAATTCATATATCTATGGACAGCTAATTTTCAGCAAAGGAGCCAAGAACATACAATGGAAAAACGAAAGTCTCTTCAATAAATGGTGTTGGGAAAACTGGACAGCCACATGCAAAAAAAAAAAAAAAAAAAAAAAAGAAAGTAGACGATTATATTACATCATACAAAAAAATTAACTCAAAATGAATTAAAGACTTGAATGTAAGACCTGAAACCATGAAACTCCTAGAAGAAAACATAGGCTGTATGCTCTCTGACATCAGTCTTTACAGTACCTTTTTGAATATCTTGTCTCCTCAGGTATGGAAAAGAAAAGAAAAAATAAACAAATGGCACTACATCAAACTAAAACTTCTGCACAGCAAAGGAAACCATCAGAAAAACAAAAAGACAACCTAACAATTGGGAGAATATATTTGAAAATCATATATCTGATAAGGGGTTAATATCCAAAATATGTAAAGAATTCATACAACTCAAAACAAAAAAAACAACCCAATAAAAATGGGCAGAGGATCTGAACAGACATTTTTCCAAAGAAGATATACAGATGGCCAACAGGCACATGAAAAGATGTTCAACATCCCTAATTATTAGGGAAATGCAGATCTAAACCATAATGAGATGTCACCTCACACCTGTCAGAATGGCTATAATTAGCAAGACAAGAGCTAAGTGTTGGAGAGGGTGTGGAGAAAAGGGATCCCTCGTACAATGCTGGTAGGAATGTAAACTTATGCAGCCACTGTGGAAAACACTATGGAGATTTCTCAAAAAATTGAAAATAGAGCTACCACACAATCCATCTATTTCACTTCTGGGTATCTATCCAATGAACACAAAAACACTAATTTGAAAAGATATATGCACCCCTATGTTCATTGCAACATTATTCACATTAGCCAAGACTTGGAAACAATCTAAGTGACCATCAACAGATGAATGGATAAAGAAGATGTGATGTATATATATGTGTGCATAATGGAATACTATCAGCAATAAAAAAAAAGGTGAAATCTCACCATTGGCAACAACATGGATGGACCTTGAGCACATTATGCTAACCAAAGTAAGTCAGATGTAGAAAGCCAAATGCTGCATGATTTCACTCATATGTGGAAGATTAAAAATAACAACAACAAACAAACACATGGACATGGAGAGTAGATTGGTGGTTGTCAGAGGAGAAGGGAGAAGGGCAGGGTGAAATGGGTAAAAGGTGGGTATGGTGACAGACAGCAATTAGACTTTGGGTAGTGAACACGATGATGTCTACACAGAAGTTGAAATATAATGATATACACCTGAAATTTATATGTTATACACCCATGTTCCCTCAAAAATTAATCAAATAAAATTAGTTAAAGAATTAAAATGATTTTATATTTCTTTTATCAGGATACTCACCTCCACTTTATCCTTTTTCATATGTGAATGAAAACTTTTAATGGCTAAAAGAGTAGAAAAATAGTGTTTGGATATAAATTAAACTTCAAGAATTAAAACAAGAATAAAGCAAACTATGTTTTAAAATCTTTTCTCAGCTAGCTCTATATCTTGCCATGATTAAAGTTGAATGAAAAGTGAATGGACCTCTTTTTCTTAATTTCCTAATCAAACATCATATGTAAATTCTCTTAGGGCTGTGTGGTATAATGGTCAGGGCATGGGTTCTTGAGGTTCCAGTTCCCTCTTTGACAGCTTTTAGTTGTATGGCCTTGACCTTTCTGTGACCTCCTGGTACACAGTCTCCACCTATAAAATTAGAAAAATACTAGTACCTATTCCATAGGGTTTATTTATTGATTAAATACATCCGGGCAGGTAAAGTCTTAAAAGAGTTTCTAGCATATAATAGTATTAATAACGTTAAGTATTAATTGCCATTGTTATTGTTTGAGTCTCTTTCCATAAAACTCCACATTTTATCTTGTTTCTTTTTTAAAGTATAATTCATAAATTCTGTCTGTATATCATATATATGCATATCATTGGTTAACGACGTATTAATTCTCTTCAATTCTTGGTCTTACAGTCAGCCATACCTTATTTAAGCCAGAATTCTGGCTTTAAAAAGCTATCTTACTTCAGGAAATTTGCTTAAAATTTTTGGCCTCATCTGAACGATGAGGATAACAATAAGACATGTCTTCCAGAATGAGCATAGTTCCTCTCCAATAGTGAAAATGTGTATGTGCTAGTTCCCCTCTTCTCTTCCTTCTTTAGTGTACATAATACACTTTTATGGGAATGCTAAACTTGAAGTCAGCAAGTCTAATTCCTTGACTATATGGAACCTGCCAAGTAAAACTTCAAACTTTGACAATTTCCATGGCCTGGCATCTTATTATCGTGCAGGGACAAACCATCCCTTTTGGGGTAGCTCTTGCATTGAGCTTTATTGTCAATCAGTGTTGTAATGATGCTGCCTATTTAAGTATGCATTGAATAAAACATTCAAATCATGTTATTTATAACTTCTGCATTTCCTTCCACACATTTCCCTGATCTGAGATGTGAAATGTAATCTACATTGGGCTGACGATTATAGCTTCATGAAACAAAGGAACAGAAAAGCAGGGGGGAAAGCACTTCAGATCATAAAATGGCAAAAAGAATGTGGAGATGAGACTGTGTTTTTTGTTTGTTTGATTTTTTTTGTGTTTTTTTTTTTTTCCAAATCTCAGAACTAAAAAGTTCTTAGTTTTGCAGAAATTTGAGAACAGAAGCAAGGCATAGAAGATCTAGTTAATGAGGAGTGATACATGGAAAGATCAATAATCATGAGATGAAGAGCAGCAGATGGGGTAAAATTTATATTTTTGCAGATGTTAAAGAAGGCAGACTTACTGAAAGTACATCGAGGAAGTTGCTACTGTCTTTCCTTCAATTAATATGTAGCATAAGGACAATGAGGTAAATTTAAAAACCATTTTCTATTTAAAAGAAATGGTGAAATCTAACAAGAAAAGCAAGTTGCTGGGGCAAGTTCTCATAAATGAAGACTGAAGAAAGGTTGTTTGTTGAATTGTTTACTTTTATATATAATGGATGCTTTATTGCCGTGTTGCTTACCACGTGCATGTTTTAATAATAGTCATACAAATACACCATCATTTGTTTAAATTTTCTGTTAGTATGAAATATGAGAGAAAAACAATGTAAAAAGTCTAAAGGGAGATTTTTAAATTGCCAAAGCAATACTTTTGTTGAGATAAACCTTTTCTATTCGCTTGCTTCAAGAACACTCACAATTCAATAATACAACAAAAACTAACTTCTCTTTCATTTTCCATATCTATTCCATGGAAGCTTATTTATACAAACAAGGACTCACCTATCAATTATCTCCTATGTATAAGAGACTTAGATCTCTCATTCACAATATGCTTAGTACCAGATCATTAATTATCCTGAAGCTCTCTCTCATTGAATGTCCTTTCACAATTCAAGCTTAATATGTCTTTGCTGCAAATATCAGTGGTTGCCTCAACACCATAAATTGAGAGTACATAAATTCAGAGTATCGTCCTTTTCCTTCTAAATGTGAAATCAGTAAAAGTCCTTTTTCTATCTTTAAACTTAATCTTACGTTTTAAACTTATTAGGTGAACTTGTCAAATCCAAGTATTAGGAGTTCTTTGTTAATTTTGCTTCTCTTTTCTATATCATTCTTAAATATTCTCATATCTTTACGGTTCTATATACAATTTCTGTGTCTGTTCCCTAGCCTTTTTGACTAGATTATGAAAACATTTTACTTTCCTTTACCAATTGTATATAACTAATTTATGAATACATACTTGTTGAATAGCAGCACATAAATATATAGGGTAAAAAGTAAAAGAGGATATCCATTCCTGAGTATGACAGAGTGGTTTGCATCAAGCCAATCCTCCCTTCGAGCACAACTATGAAAGCCACATAAAATAACCACAGAAGGCCGTTTGAAATCTGAACATAATAAAGGAAGGCAGGACTTAGAGGCATGATGCCAGAGAAAAGGAAACCAAAAAGAAGTGATATTGATATTTTAAGCAGCTTTTGTTCGTCAAGGCATTGGTCTATCTGTGGGGGTTCATCAGTCCCAGAGACTTAACAGAATGAAGGTGCAAAGAGGCTGAAATTCTAAGGAGAGCTTCTGGCAGACTCACAGAGCTGGAGAGACAAGCATTGGAGTTCATGATCTGGAGGAAAAGCTGGGGTAGATCCCCTGACTTTCATCTGACACTCTTGAAGACTTACACCCTAGGAGGAAGGGCCAAAAGCCCAGACTGTAAACATCTCATTCTCTGATTGAATCAAGAGGATCTGCCTCAATTCTAGTTGAAGGCAAGAAGAAAAGTCATCCTCTCTGGAGGAGGCAAACATCTTCTGGAGCCCCTATAAATTTTTATAAACATTTCCCACCATTCAATAAAAATTTTCAAGCGTATCAGGAAAAATTACCAAAAATCAAGAGAAAAAGTAGTGCCGTAGGCCAAGATTATTCAGATATTCAGAGATATAAAATATAACTGAGATTAACATGTTGACAACAATAAATGATATGATGTAGAATTTCACCAGAGGACTGGAATCTTTAAAAATAAGTCAAAATCAAATTCTAGAACTGAAATACATAATCTCAGTTAAGAGCCCAATAGGTGGGTTGACCAGCCAATTAGTCAAAGCTGAAGAGAGGTTTTTTTGAACTGTCATACAACTTAGGTGAAACATCTGGAATGAAGCACTCATTGGAAACAAAGATAGTGAAAATACAGAAAAGTTCATTGAGAAAAGTTCTAATGTTGGTGTATGTATAGTCCTGGAAGAAGAGAAGAGTGATTCTTGAGTAGAAATAATATGGATGAAAACATAAGTTGTTCATAATGTTTGGATTATAGGTGTCTAAATGTAAAATGTAATATTATAAAACTTCAGTAGAAAATATAGGAGAAAATCCTTATAAACTGGTCAGAATAAGTGTTCTCATACATGCCACCAGAAGCACAATCCATCAAAGAAAAATTGATAAATTTCGCTTTATCAAAATTTAAAATCTTCGTTGTGCAGAAGACCTGGTTAAGAGAAGGAAAAGACGTGGTACAGACTGGAAGAAAATGTTTTCAAAGCACGTATCCAACAAACAATTCTGGCTACATGATATGTTGGCCCAGTGCAAAATGAAAATGCAGGGTCTCTTGTTCAAAAAGCCAGAAAAGTGTCATTAAGTGTACTAAAATGTAAAACCTGTCCCGATCTTTCATGATTTCACTGTCAATCTGTAACAGTATTTTTAAAAAGACTTAATTGTTTTAGGTTCCTGGCAAAATTGAGAGGAAGGTACAGAGACTTCCCGTAGACTCCCTTCCCCCATGTCAACATCCTCTACCAGAGTGGTACATTTATTACAATCGGTGAGCCCACACTGACACATCAGTATTACCCAAAGTCCATAGTTTACCATAGGGTTCACTCTTGGTCTTGTACATTCTATGGATTTAGACATATGTGTAATGACATGTATCTGTCATTATTGTATCATACAGACTATCTTCACTGCCCTTATTTGTCACCTGTATATCTCCTTTGGTGAGGTGTCTGTTAAAGCCTTTGGCCCATTTTTTTAATTGGATTATTTGTCTTCTTATTTTTGATTTTAAGATTTCTTGGTATATTTTGGATAACATTTCTGTATCAGAAGTATCTTTTGCAAATATTTTCTTCCAGTATGTGGCTTATCTTCTCATTCTCTTGACATTTTCTTTCTCAAAGCAGAAGTTTTTAATTTTAATGAAGTCCAGCTTATCAGTTATTTCTTTCATAGGTTATATCTTTGGTGTTGTATCTAAATATCACAAAGCATTTTCATGTGTATGATTTTGATGGGGTGGCAACGAGAAGTCTTCTTTTCCAGTTTTCCAGCAAGTGATATTTCTAAATCTCTTATCTATGGATATAAAGTGGGGTAAACGTTTCTCTTTCTTTTGGTTAAAAAAAGTGTTCTCTTTCTTCAGCTCCTGTTGTCCTGGTTCAGCACCTGGGGCACACTCTATATGTAAACGTTCCTCCAGGAGAATGGCATATTATTAAGTTGATAGTCTTATTTACCAAGACTGATCTCTTCACATCTTTTGTTTTGTCTGTCCATTACTACTTCTTAGATAATGGAGAGGAAACTATGGTTCCATTAAATAAGTACCCTCGTAACCAAGGAAGAAGGAGCTTCCTGTCTAGATGGAGGGAGAAGGAAGAGGTCACTGATGTTGGGGTTGATCAAGAAGCTTCTGCTCTAGCAGGGTGAAGGATCAATAGTTTAATTGGAGGGAAATCCTTAGTATGTTCCTTAGTCTGGTATGGCTGCAATGTAAGGTGAATGGACAGAACAATCCTCTGTGCTCCACCTATCCATCCCTCCCCCACTGCCATAGTGTTTTTACTTGTTAGAATATCCTGCTCCGTCAGGGACTGACATGCTGTAACCTGGTTGAGGGCAGGGAAGTCAATCTCCACTTTTCACAGGCTTACCACCTCAACCCATGACAGAGCAGCAACACCCAACAGATTGTAACCTCTGCTGGGTGCTTGGATCAGGGATAAGTGAGAGTCAGTGCTGGGCACTGGAGGCCCAGAGTAGGGATGGCCACCAACATTCCCCACCACAAGACACCACAGAGTACAAGTGCCCAACCCCAACCCTGCCTGTGCCCAGGTCCCCACCAAGGTTGTAAGGAAGAATGCAACACTTCCCTTGCCAACACAATCCAGTCACTGCTCTTGGCAGAGAGTTATTGTAGCTGCAGTGTGGGGTCATGGAGGACTAGGACACCAGGGAGTAGGGGGTGGGCAGCCAAGGACCCATCCTGTGCAGGCAAAAATGTAGCATCTAAGTCGAAGCCCTAAGCCCCCTGCACATTTTTCATCGTCCCACTGAAGTTCACTTGCAAAACACAAATTCAAAGTAGAATTATTAAGAATTTCAAGACAATGACCACAGAATATTAAACTCCCAAAACAGGGCCCTTCTGTGAGTGAGGTCCCATGCGACTGCCCAGGTCAGATGCCCTTAAAGATGGACCTGCCAACAAAGGACTAATTTCCAGAAAATAAAAAAACAAACAAACAAATAAATAGTATGTGTGTATACCTTCACATTTAACCTCTGAAATTCTCTTCTGTGATATCTCTGTTGTGAGTATGATGGAAAAGCAACATTTGTGTTATGAAACTATTGTTAAAATCAATTTAAGAGAGAGGAAAATTTTGTGAGTCTTGGTAATTATAGCTGAACAGTTGTCAAAAGTTAGCACAGCTTGTCCTTGGTACTGTTTTTTACCCCTCATAGTTGACTTATTTTGTTTTCATGTTTGGAAACAAAATATATTGATTCATGTGGAAGCTGCATATTATTTGACTTCCTGATTTTGTAGTCCACTATTCCACCTAATCAGTCTTCCAGTTAGGGTTGACCTCAAATCTACAGGATTTATGACAAACGTATTTTATCTAGTTAAGTTGAGCTTAATATTTTTCTTTGCCTATAAATATGGATGGCATCTTCTACATTACTACATGCATACACACACACACACACACACACACACTCACACACACATACACACACTTTCAAAACTCCAGTCCATAGACTTACACAGACACTTCACCAAAGGGGATATATGGATGATAAATAAACACATGAAAAGATGTTCAACACCATTAGGAAAATATTAATTAAAACCATTATGTGATTCCACCAGTCCGCTAAACATCTATTAGAATGTCTAAAATAAAAAATACTGACAATACCAAGTTCTGATGATTATTTGGAGCAATTGGGACTCTCATAAATTGCTGGTGGAAATTCAAAGTGATACAGTTTCTTTGGAAAACGGTTTATAGTTTCTTATAAGGTTTAGCATACACTTGCTGAAATACTGCTTCTGGGTATTTACTCTAGAGAAATAAAAAACTTCTATTCACACAAAAATCTGGACATGAATGTTTCTTATATCACCAAAACTTGGGAAAACCCAGTGTCCTTCAGCAGGTGAAGAGATAAGCAGACTGAGATACATTCATACCATGGAATACTTCTCAGCATAAAAAGGAACAAATTATTGACATATGCAACAACTTAGAAGAATTCGAAAGTATTATCATGAGTTAAAAAGCCAGTCCGTCTTGAGGGTACACACTTTTTTATTCTTTAATATTATATTCTTGAAAAGACAAAACTAGTAACAAAGGACAGATCAGTGGGTGCCAGGAGTAATAAGGCTGTGATTACATAGGGATAACCCAGGGATTTTTGAGGGGTGATGAGAGTGTCTTATATGCTGTTTATAGTGGTGGTTACACAAATTTAAATAGGTGTTAAAATTAATGAAATTTTACACAAATGAAATTGTTTTACTGTATGTTAATTAAAAATTAAAAGGTATCAATGGATTAAAAACTAAAGATATAAATAGAAAAGCAAGATTTTTTTTCAATAAATCTTTCTAGGATAGCTGGTTAGCTACTTGGGGAAAATTGTCAATTTGAGTACTACCTCTATACTGTGCACCAAACTACATTTTACACGGAATTAAATTATAACTCAAAAAGAAAAAAACCCAAACATAAGGGAAAATATAGTTGCCTACTATCTAAAATCTGGAGGGAATCACAAAAAAGCACCTACATATATGACTACACTAAAATAATACTTTAACTTTTGTCAAAAATAGCTCAATCAAAATTAAATTTAAATTAACAATTATCAATAACTATGACCTAATACTTAATATTCGTTAGAAAGAGATTATAAAACTGCTTTTTTAAAAAAATTAAGGCTTCCAAATTACCATGCATACATGGGTAAATGGCAGAAAAATATATTTCACAAAGAGAAAATTCTACTAATAAAAGCATACACAGAAGTATCCTACTTCTTAATAAAACAAAAATAAAAATATTCATAGCTATATGTTAATATTTTCCACTCATTTCGCTAGCAAAATTAAGGAAAAAAATATAATATCTAATGCTGACAAGAGTTCACTGAGGCTGATACTGTCACACCTTCACTGTAGTATAAAAACGGGTCTAATCATTTCAAATGCCATTTAGCAATATAGATGAAAAACCTATGTTGCTCATAATCTCTGAAGCAATACTTACGTATTTGTGACTCTAACTTAAGGAAATTATCCAGAGTATATGCAAAACAATGTAAATGCCCAAAGATTTTTACCCTGGACTTATTTAGAAAAGTAAAAAATTTGAAAAGAGCCTAAATATGTACTAGAATATTGCACTCATTCCCAAAGATCTATGGATCATTAGTCCAAAGCCTTTGTGATATAAAGTTTTGGTGGTCAAATAAATCAGGAAAACCCTACATATTATATTCTTCATTTGTAAAGTCACAATAAAAACCTATTTATTAAAGAGTCTAAGATGCCTGTCCTGCAGGAAAGAATTCTGCTTATCTTTGCTTAACCCAGATTTTTCCAAACTAATTTGTCCTTATAGCTCATATTTTATATGCAATAACTGTTATTATCTTACATAATGATTTGTGGGAAAAGTAGTGTTAGAATAATTGCATTTAATATTTTCTCATTTAAAATTGGTATGATTCTATTACACTCTAATACCAAAATACATACAAAAAATGACTGAGCTCAAATTACTGCCCTCAAAAATTCATAATCTATTGGAGAAAGCCATTTCTAATTAATAAAGGCTACAATGTGAAAGGGTTATGTTAGCCTTATGAATGAACTTCTAAGTGAGCAAAGTGATGGAAAAATTAATTCTGCCTGGAGGGGAAATGTGGGAAGAAGGCATTAAGTAAAGCAGAAGACTTCCTCAAACTGGTTGAGATATGAAATATCCATAAGGAAGCATTATTACTTTTCTAACAATTAAAATTTAATTTGTGATAACTACTTATTTCCTGTGAATGTAGAGTGATATAAACAGTTACTCCTGCATTATCTGAGATTAAACCCTATTCAGATATATGGAACTATGAACTGTAGAGTCATAGTGGAAAAAACTTGGGCTTTAGTATTAAGGAGACCTGTGTCTAAAACCCAGTTTTGTTTCTTGGCCAATGTAGTCAAACACTCAGTTTTGATTTGATTGTAATAATGACAATCAAGCAGTGTTGTTAAAGGATTAGAGAGAATAGTTATTGTCTAACACAGTACCCAGTTCATCAGAGATGTCACTAAATGGTAGCTATTATCAGCACTGACATCATCATCATCATCAACCATATTAACTGTAATTAATTGTAATTGCAACTGTAAGTTGCAAGTGACCTAAAACCAAATCAAATAATGAGCAATAAAAATAAGAGGAAATTTATTAACACTTATAAATGGAAAGAATTCTGAGTAACTTAAAGAGTGGAAGGATAAGTTAAATAAGCAGGGCTCAAGGTTGAGGACTTTTGCTGGAATTCTCTTTCCCTTTCTGCCTCTCATTTCTTCATGACTGCTGAACTTCAGTATTAGTTATCAATCTCTGTGTAACGAATTATTCCAAAACAATAAACATTTATTATCAGCATAAAACAATAAACATTTGTTATCTCACACATTTTCTGTAGTTTTGGAATTCAGGAGCAGCTTAGCTAGGTGGTTCTGGCCTAGGGTTTCTCATGAGATTGTGGTCAAGATGTTGGCCATGACATCAGTAATCTCTTGAAGGCCTGATTGGGGCTGGAGGATCCACTTACATGGTGGTTCACACACATGGCTAGTGAGTTGGCACTTGCTCTTGGCACGAGGCCTCAGTTCCTTGTCATGGTTATGTTTTCAAAGAGTTGCTTGAGTGTCCTCACAATGTGCTAGTTGGTTCCCCTCCAAACAGATGATCCAAGAGGGTGCAAGGCAGAATCCTTATGACCTTATCTCAGGAGTCACACACCATTGTTTTTGCAATATATCCTTTTGGTTACGCGTGTTAGCCTTATTCATTGTGGAAGGGGACTACACAATAGCATGAGTACCAAGAGGTGAGGATCACTGGGAACTATCTTGGAATCTGGCTATCACAGCTTCATCTTCTCAGGCTACAACAGGATGTCTTCACTCAAGGGAAAGTAATGGCTGTTGACAGCTAACACTGGCATCATAGCTTGCAATCTGGAGAGAAAAGAACTCTCTCAACATCTGAACATCAAGTCTCTCAGAAGGTCTTTGACTGGCCTAGTGTTGTGTTGTATGTCTTCCTTTGGAACAGGTCACCATGATTTTTTAGTCCTGGTGCCATGCTCCTAACCCTGAGGTCGGGGGCAGAGGACTAGGGTTGGTAGATTCACCTAAATCATTTACATGGGATGGAGAAGGAGAGGAATAAATGTAGACTTTTTAGGGTAGCTGGGCAGAAGAAAATTACATATTCTTCATCATGATCATCATACTGATGTCTATATGGGAGAGAGTTCTACATGGGAAGAATCTTGCTTTGTTAAATGGATCCGGACATTACCATTGATTTTCTAGAGATTGGCACTTCGGGGTAATTCTATAAGCATAGTAGTAAGATATTGCTACATTTTTCCTGTGTTTCTCATAAAGTATAATTTTTAAAAGACTTGAATTATTAATGTCTAGGTCATTTTGCTCCTTCACTGAAATATTTTTAATTATAGTATTTAATTGTATTTCTTTAGACTGTGCATCAAAAACATTATTCATTAATTGCTGTTTTGCAAGTATTGCATATTATATTAGTGTCTCGATTTTTTGAAAAATGATTTTATCAGCTTAAAGGCTTAAATACAATAGAGAGCTGTATAAAAATAAAATGCTCATATTCTATCATAATATTCTCCAGCTAGAATTAACTCTAGGAGGAAAATATGCTCTAGGGACACCTCTAAGTGATCACATTAGGCACAATAGTCCTAAAAAGTCAGTATAATACACTATTTAAAAATATATTTAACTAGACAAATACTAATCTAGCCCGATTAACAATACAGAAATCAATTTCTGTTTTGTATTCCCCACGTTTATAAAGACAGAGAACACTGCACTTAATTCACCATGTTAAATCAACAATTGAATGATAAATACTGCCAATTTTATTAAAACTGGGCATATTTCTTATAGATGAATAATAAGAGTCATGTAATCTGAGGAAAAAAACTTGTTTGAATATGAATTTTAGGTACTTTTCAAGCATTTTTTGCATATTTTAGAATTTCACGGAGTATCTTTTGTAAATAGTCATTGGAAACTGGTGGGTCATGCTATCGTTACTTTAAATTAGCTCAAATTATATCCCAAATTACAAGAATGGAAAGCTATCTATGTAGAGAGAAGAAAAGCACATATCTATGTCACGTTACTTTTCGTTTCCTATGGATGGATGTGTTTCAAGTATTGCAATTTCGTGAAGAAGCACTAGAGAAGCATAAAAGTAATTCACAGAGATCAGTTATCTATATATTCACATTTAACTTTACCTCAACACCAAGTTACTTCAGCTAGTTCTAGTGGGCTTATTTCGTATTGCTATGTTACTATTTATGTAACTTTGGCCCTATACAGTTCATGACATTAGCAACTGCTTTATGGAGTTGCTACTGTTAGACATTATGCTCAGTGACCACAGCAGAACCCTTAACACAGAGAGATTACTTCTAGACACTTCAAAAATAACTTTTCACTCATTTGAAATGACATCGTTTACCAACATATGAATTAAAAATGAAAATAACAGAAAAGAACGATCCTCAAAAAATCTATTTGCTCTACCTCGTAAATGTAGCTACCATCACAGAGGATACAAGTCAGAATAAAACAAATACACACTGGGGATCTGAGCCCCGGGGATGTGCCATATTGTAGCAGCATGCCAGTCTGAACTTCACATTTCCCATCTTGTAGATTTGCTTTTCAATTCTGACTCCATTGGTATATTATTAATATATTTGTCCACAAGTAATTGTTTTAGAAATTACTCCTCAGCAGTAATATAAAATCTCAAACTGTGATGGTGACACTTACCAAGAATACTTGCTATTGCTTCATTACACCCACTGGGCCATTCTTTATCGTTGAATTTAATGGGTAAGTGTTCATTTTCCGAACAATGCAAACACATCAGGGCAAAAGTGTTAGAAAGTAAAGAATAACAGATGGCGTATGAGGGTTAGCACATACATAGCTCTGTGTGTCGTGCTCACTTTCTAGGATACCTCGTGTAATTTGGAAGGCAGTGTTTGTGCTTAATGAACAATGGAACACTTTCAACAGGACACAGGGCGATGTAGAGTTGCCTGCTTAGGTCCCTTGTTTGTCCATTAACTGCTGCTTTTGTAGATGCCAAGCAAAACAACTTTGAGCTATTTAAATTTGTCTTATTGTCTTCACCTAATGAGAGAAACACAGGACAAGTCTAAAAATGTGAAATTTCTGTTGTGAGGAGAAGGATAACGACTTGAATTCCTGTGATGCCTTTCTTTAGATAATGTGAATCAATTTATGAAAGTTTAGATTCTACAAATCTACAAACCCATCCAACTTTGCCCAGTGCTATCACAACTCCCTCCCTCCATCTCTCCCTTCCTCTTTTGGTTCCTCTGCTCCTGATTCAAATCTCTCCTTAGTTATCACTTCCCTCTCTAAACAGAAGTTTGGATACTCTGAATTGGCACAGGTCTGTGAAATTAGATGTTATTTCGAATATCTAAATATTCCTCATGAATGGAAATTTATTCCCTTCTGATTTCATTACTAATTCCATTCTCTGTACAAAATGAATTAAATATCTGTGTAGTGTTTAAAAAGTTTGCATATGTATATGTGTGTGTATGTATGTGTACATATAGAGAGAGAGAGAGGAAGAAAGATAGAGAAGAGGAGAGAGAGAGAAAGAAATTAGTCACAGCGGGAGAGTTTTCATATTTTGAAAGTTGACTTTCTTAAATTAATTATGGTCTTAAATAGTTCTGAACCACCCAAAGTGACCCATTAGTTAACATGAGCTTGAGAAATAGATACATATTACCAATTAATTGAAAAACATATGGTGTTGATTAGTGCTTAGCGATCTTATTTTAATAGATCTCAATTAAAAAAATGACTGCAGTGTATCCAGACTACAAGATGCCAGTTAAAAGTTGCTGCTAGAAAAAGGTACTGAACCAAGAAATGAAGAAATCTCAGTAAAGAATAGCCGTGTACTTTCTTAAGAATTTACACATGCCTTTTTAGATGAGAGGGGATTTTAGATTGTAGGATCTCCTCATTTGTTACAGTCTAGATTGAAGATATCATTAGTCTCCAACTCTAGAGCCAGAGCCTGAGTTCAAAACCCAGCTCTTCCACTTACTGGCTGTGCCTCAATTTCTTCATCTGTAAGTATGGGTTAATTAATGGATCTGCTTCATTGGTGATGTTTTGAGGATTAGATGAATTAACATTTGTAAGGTGTTTCAACATTGCATGGAACCTAGTAAATATTATATAAATGTTTCTAAATTATTAGTTTCTAAAAAACAAATGCTAAAAAATCCTTAATATTTTCATTAGTGTTATTCATAAAATACCAATTAATTGTGAACATATCTCAAATATGGTATTGGTGTCAATTACTCTGAACACTTGTTTTGAACAAGACTATTTTATGAATACTGGAGTAGAGTTCTAAGAGAATGAAATGAAGTAAGACACTAGGATTTCAATAGGAAATTACTGCCACAGGACCAAAACCATGTCAAGTTCCTATGATCTTGGAGTTCGTTCTCCCTTTGTATACACATCTCCCCTTCTATACACATAAGGAAAGCCAGATCAAAATCAAAAGGTTGCTTGGTGGTCACATAATCAGGGCAGGGAGAGTTAAATGAACCAAGAATTTTGTGATATCAGGACATTGAAGCCTGCAACATCTCTCACAAAAGAGATGGTCATACCTATGGCCAGTCTTTTGTACAAGGATGGTCTCCCCAGACAGTGCTTTAATAGATCCACGTGACACTTACCTCTCTCACTCTTTCACATGCTTCACTGGTTGACCAATCCCTTGAAGTCAACATTTCTTCATATACCTGGATGCCTTTGTTCAAGTTACTTCGTTTCCTCTGAACTTGTGCTAGCCTAGGAGCATTCTTCCTCTCCACTGTAACTTTGCAAATCTCTTTTCTGACTAATTTTATATTAATTTCAAAAGTTAATTCTTCAGTGACTTTTCTTACTTTCAAATTCCTAAAGAAGAAGCCTCATTTTCTAACTCCAATGTACATTAAGTAAACTTGCTTAACTAAGCAATCAGAATGTAAAACAAAGTTGAATTTTTAAATATTTAAAAGAATGTGACTGTTTGACTAGGAAAGTCTCAAGTTATGCCTATTTCCAACTGAGCAAAGTATTATTATTAAAAGTTGCATTAAAATAAGCCAGCAGGAGGTTAGTACAAATCTACTCTTTCATGCCAATTTCTTCCATTGTCCTGTCTTTATGCAACAAAGAGAGTTCTCAGGTCAACATATGCTTTAATCTAGGAGACAATCAGCAATAATTTCCCTTTCTTTCCTGGACAGATTTTAGATACAACACAACTAACATCTCTCTAACTGTGGTGCTTTTACAGCTGAGACAGGAATCCTTTTTCTAAAAAAATGGATATGAATGCTTAAAGGTTTTCATCTTATTTATATATTTGTGAATTGTTTTGAGGAAGAAGATTGTCACTGTGCATGCTTTTTGCACATGGAATTGTAATCTAGCTTGCACCAAGGCTGCAATAAGAGTTGTTTTACTGATAAGCATCATTGAGTTAGAAATGAGGATGATGTTGACGATGCTATATGTAAACATTTATCTACCGTGTGGTTTCATTTGGCTTAAATGTTCTCAGTATTCTATTTCTCTCCTAGTCCATTGTTGATCTATACATTTATTCCCCCAAATTCACAATATTAAAGTTTCCACAGTTTTTTCCATTTTCATCACTGGCACTTTGGATCAGATAAAGTAGATCGCTCCCTCATTTGGTAAATTATAGTCATAATGATCTGAAATTGATAGTAAATCATATTCAATGTACAGCAATGTATCAACTGATTTCAGCATTTCTGGAAGGAAGGCCACGTTTATTTAAAACACATTTTAATTCAAACATACTTCAAAAGTTAGGACTAAAAAATGATTTTTAATTTTTTTAATAACCAAATGGGACCACCATAAATTTATAGATTAGAGATATATGGAATGACAAATCTACAAAATCTTACAGCGTGAAGCAATTCATGGCAATCTGTTGCACTTGCCCATTCTTGACTCTTGGGCCCTAAGGGTTTGCTTGAGTAGTTTAATTCAGAGAGGCCTCAATCAAAAGCAATGGTCTTATCAATTAACACACACAGTGCTGTAGATTTGAGACTTGGGACAATTAGAGGAAAATTAAGTGAGAAAATGTATGTGAAAATGATTTATCAACTCTTAAAATCCAAACAAACATTAGATTCAAAAAAAATTCTAAAGGCAAAACACCATGTCGCACCAAGGTCAATAATGGTAGCTTGAGCATGAGTGTAAAATATCACTTTCCCAAACTCGGCTACATTTTGTAACATTGGAAGGGAACAGAAATCATTTGCCTACCTCCTTCACTTTACAAAAGTGGAAACAGAGCCAGTGGGGTGAGGGGTTTTCTGGAGACCACACACTTTAATGAGCCTTGTTCTTTATACAAGCTACTGTAAATTCATGATCTGAACTGCTTAAAGTGATCTTTGAATTCACCAGAGAATTGGAGGTGATATTTAGATAAAATCCAAGAACTGACAAAATGAAACGTGGTTTTGTACCCCACAGCTCTTAATTAAAACCTTAACCTAAATGAAAATTGGAACTTTCTTTTTTTAAATTAACATTTTTTCAGATTATAAAAATGGAATAATAAATGTATGAAACATGTATATTGTTGAAAACTGAATTAAAGAAAGAACTCAAGCTACAAAGAAGGTGAAAAAATTACTAATTGTCCCAAGACCCAATATTTGGTAAATTTCATTTCAACTAAAAAGCAACATTCAAAGGAGGATTATAATTTATTTGCCTACTAAAATTATTTTTTTATGAAAACATCTTTATTAATGGTAGAATATAAATATACTTTTATAACGAACTTTTCACTTCATGAAGAATCCTTGTTAGTTAAATTTTTCATTCTCTGGGGATCAAAGCACTTGAAATGAGCAGAATCCATCCTTTTACCTTTAAAAGGATTTGATTTTAACTACCCTAGATGAATGAAAATCTATTAAAAAACAAAAGGAAAGAAAAACATCTAACCAGGGAACCTCTTTCTTAACGATAATACTGTATGTAGCCTGAATTATTCATGCCATAGTTTAAACTCATGTATTATTTTTCTTTCATTAATAGAAATGGACAGAAGCTGAAAACCACCTTCAACTTAATAATATTCCTTTCTATATTTGAGATCGCTATTAAGGTTCTTCTTAGTCTTCTTTTTAGATCTAAGGAAACTAATTTCTTATAATTTAAATTTATAGATCTACTCTCTAACATTTAATGGTCTTTCACATTTCTTCTTAGACTTACATTCATATGAATCTTGTCTCTATTTGGAGCTGAAAGCTGAATATAATGCATTAGAGAAACATGAGGATAGTGAAATCTTTACTAAAGTCTTCTACATATAAAACAATCTCTATTGGAGCCGCCCGGTGGCGCAGCGGTTTAGTTCACGCTTGGCAGCCCGGGGTTCGGGAGTTCAGATCCCGGGCGCCCGCCGACGAACTGCCTGTCAGCCATGCCGTGGTGGCGGCGTCCCATATAAAGTGGAGGAAGATGGGCACGGATGTTAGCCCAGGGCCAGTCTTCCTCGGCAAAAAGAGGAGGATCAGCAGTGGATGTTAGCTCAGGGCTGGTCTTCCCCACAAAAAAAAAAAAACAATCTCTATTGTACTTATATAGTTATTTTTCATCTTAAATTTAAAACCTGCATTACCTTTTTATTTATAATAACTGCTGTAAGTTAAGAAAGTCATTTTCAATTTTTGATTCTTTTTATAGCAGCTAGAATTATTGAATTCTACAAATTGAATTAACAATTTTCAAACTTATCATTCAGATAATGGAAAAAATATGTTAAATGGTACTATATGTTAAATGGTACTATAGTGAAAAGCGACTACAAAATTTCATCTTTTTGACTATATATACTGAAAAATGACTACATAATTTCATTTTTTTGAATAAGTTTCTACTCTCTAAGTCAAATTTGATGATGATATATTAGTCAATATTTCTAGTACAGCAAATAAGTTTCCATCTTATATGAAAAATTTGGACAATTTGTGAATCCCTACCCTGATGTGTTGAGTGTGGGAAACCAAATCCAGGCTCTGAAGGAAAGGGTGTCATAATTGATTAATGATGTCTGCATGGATGTACATCAGATGACATAGATCTTCATGGGGGAAATTATTTATTCATTTTCTAGCTGTTTTACTCAAATATGCCTTGTATATTTGGGGTTAGAGCTACTATAGCTGGGATGCTTTAAAGCATACAGGAAAAGAAATGTCTCAAACCATTTAAAAAAATTTATGTGGTAAGTTGTTGTGGGACTTTTGCTTGATGAACAAATACATGTCCTTGGAAATTTGGGTTAATTCCTAATTTCACTATTAATTAATGCAGAAGAATTGGTTGATGCATTAGTTGTCTGTTGCTGCATAACATTATCGCAGCAAACTTAATGGCTTAAAACAACCCAGATTTATTGTCCCCTAGCTCCTGAGCATCAGGAGTTCTGACATTGCTTAGCTGGCTCCTCTGGGTCCTCTGCCGGCTTGCAGCTGATGAACAAAAAGAGAAAAGTTAAACATGAAGTATCGTCATATTGGTTAGTTAAAATACTCTGACTCAGAGTTAAATTACTCAGTGGTGTGCCAGTTACTTTTTGTGGGCCTAAGAGTTTCGGAGCAAAATGGCACTCAACAAAATGTATCGTCCAACTCGTAGGGCAAATGGGTATAGGAAATACGGAATAAGAAAGCTGATGAAGGGAGGTTGTGGCAGATCTTCTGATTCCTTCATGCTTCTAGAAGTTGGTTACCAAGATTTCAGCCAGGGCTGTGGTCTCATATAAAGTTTGACTGGGGAAGGAACCACTTCTTCCCTCATATGATTGATGGTAGCATTCAGCTGCTTATGATGGCCTGTTTCTTCTTGGCTGTTGGCCAGAGACTACTCTAAGCTCCTTTCCAAGTGGTTATCTCCATAGGGATGCTTGTAACATGGCAGCTTGCTTTTTCAAAGCTAGAAGGAAGACAGTCTCTCCTCACAAAATAGGCATTATAGTCTTATGTAACATAATGATGTCCATGTAATCACATACATCCCATCATCTCTACCATATTCTATTCGTAGAAGCAAGTGACAGCTTCTACTTATACTCCAGGGGTATGGACTTTGCAAAGGTCTGACTACCAGGAAGTGGAAATCATAGAGGCCATCATCGAGTACATCTGCCACAGTGGGAATGCATAAATTTTTCAAGGATCTTTCTCTTGATATGAAAAAATACTCTCAAGCAACCTGAAGATATTCTGAGTAATCAGTAGTATCTGCTTTACTCCTCTATTACTGAGAGGGGGAAAAATGTGAAAGGAAACATTAAACTAAGAGTAATTATGTCATTCTTTAAGAATGCTTATGGAAAAACTGGATGCAGGTAATATGATGAGAAAATATATATTACAAAAAGACTGGACACAGACAACAGCTGAAATCACTGAAATGTCAAAATAATATTTTATGAAGACAGAGTCTATGAAAAAACAAAAGGAAATCCTGGGATTTTAAGCTCAATGAATGAGAGAGAAAGCAAAGCTATTTCTTGAAATGAAGAACTTGAGCATCTAACTGCTGAATTTGTGAGCCAAATCTTAATCACAATAAATGTCACAGTTGTACTCTTCCTTAGCATGTAACTGACTATCAGAAGTCATCCTAAAGTTAGGGCCAGCCCGGTGCTGAAGTGGTTAAGTTTGCAGGCTCTGCTCCAGCTGCCCGGGATTCATGGGTTCAGACCCCGGGTGAGGACTTACACACCACTTGTCAAGCCGTGCTGTGGCGGCGTCCCATATAAAGTAGAAGAAGATGGGCACGGATGTTAGCCCAGGGCCATTCTTCCTCAGCAAAAAGAGGAGAATTGGCAACAGATGTTAGCTCAGGGCTAATCTTCCTCACCTAAAAAAAAAAAAGTCATCCTAAAGTCAATATAACCTACGTTTTCGCCCTCTTCTCAAACTCCATGGAGATCTAGGATATTTACTTACGTGGTATGCTAATATCCCAAGTGCCTAAAAGAGTGTTGGACACAGAGATGCTTAAAATATGTTTGTCTAATCACCTTTCAACAATCCTCAGGATTCCTAGTTCTGTTCTTGACATAACTTTTCACCAGATATGAGCCAAAACAATCTCTCTCTAATTTAGGTCTTCGGAAGTTTTTCTGGGGCAAACCACTCTTAAGTTTTATATAAACTGTTTTAGATGCAAAGTAGGGTACACATAAAAGCACAAAGATGTTTGTTGCATTCTCAAGGGAACAGGGTTAATATTTAAAGTAGCCTTGTAAAAAAAATATAGCCTGGGAATTCAAGAACACTGCTCATAATTCAGCCTCAGCATCCCTGGTGGGATGGCAAAGATCCTGGTGGCATAAATCCAGGGGGTCATGTTTTGCCAAGGAGGCCTTGAGGACATGACTGATTCGAGAAGAGATTCCTAAAATAAGAAAAACAGGTCAGAATACAGGAAACTATTTGCAAGTTGTTTGCAAAAGAGAATAATAAATAATAATAATACATTTTTTTAGGACCTTGAAGCTTTGAGGGATAAGATTGATTACAGTGAAATTTAAAATTTATCTGACCTCCTATTGAATATAGGTTCTAACTGAAGAATGACTCTAAAAAAAAAAAGAATTGCCTTTGTTTTTATTTTTGAGATTAAACCGTGAGCTCTTGTTTGGTCTCAAAGATATTCTAGCCATGATTTCATGATGAGTCACTTGAAGAGTAAGGTAGAATTTTCTTTATTTGAGGTCTCAAAATAGAAATTCTAATTCTGAGTTTACAGTTCTAAAAGTGTACGGCTTAAAAAAGGGAAAGGAATATAATTAAAATTTTCATTCTGTACCTATTCCTGCTACTCCTGGTTTAGTTTTTGTATGTGAATCCTTGAATATTCAGTAAGACTTCTATCATCTTGTGAAAACCATAATCTTATTGAGGCTGACAAATTTAGTCTGATGCCATGATGTAATAAAAAGTGTAATTGAAATAACATTCTATTAACCTTGATTTGTCTCATGTAATCTTCTATAATATCATTTTCCTATCATAAAAGTAAGATATTACTAACTAAAATGCACTCATTTTTAAAGTTCCAGAGTGCCGTTTAAGTCAGGAGACTATATAAAATAATTGCTGCTTATTAATAAAGAACTTACGATGACTTATTATGTTTGACTTAGATTATCTGCTCTCTGTGACTTTCCTCCAATTTATCTTTAATGTGTGATTTTTGTGGCTATATTTTGATGAATTTATGTGGAATTCATTAGATATTCTGTATATACATGCCACTAAAGCTGGATATTGTGCTTATAAATATGTGAGTATGTATTATATATTTATAAAATTACAGAAATTACGGTAATGCTATTTTTATGCCTAATGTTATAGGAATCTCCAGATACTGTAGTTTTAATTTTAAATTCATACTGCACTCTAGTGGGGAATGAGATCAGTGCAAAATTGTTCTTACGTTGGTACTTTACAGCACTAATTACGGACTATTTACAATTTTAAAAGGGAAATGCAGAAGAAGAATGCTGTAATCTATAATTTTCTCAAAGGTGACATGCTATAAATATAATTTACATATTATATATAATATATATTTAATATTTAACCATTATAGTACAAGATTTTTTCCCCTAAATTAGTCTTAAAAATAGAGGAAAATTCACTAATAAAAGTTTGATTTCTTGCAGCATATTTGGAATATATATAAATATGAATGTATAGATGTGATTTATACCATATAAATCCTAACATCAGGAAATGTTGAATAAAATTTAGCCCCTCATTTTTTTCTACCAAGAAGACAAAAGAATAGCCAATTTCTTTCGTAAGTTTTAAAAATGAGGATCTGATTTTAAAATATTAGCTTGCAGGTTTCATTTATGATCTTAATTTCATGAAGCAACTTCATTTAAACTCTGCGCAGGCACCTTTGGCAACAATGTCTTTGTCATCTCTAGAACCACCTTCGAATACCTAATCGTTTTTTCATTTTTTCTAAGTTATTTTGAATTAAATGACGGCTTTTAAAATCCATTTATGATATTGATTCTGGAAATCTTATTCCACTTAGCTAGTATCCAATCACATATCAGTAGCATCGTATTTTTTCCTAACCATTTCATTCTATAAATGCTTGTTAGTGATCTGCACGTTTTACTAATTTTTAAGATGACCTTTGAAAAGTGTCTTCAAAATGACAAATTACTGTTGCAGTCATGATATCATGTCCTCACAAATAATGACTGGATCTTTGTTGCATCTTTTACCTTCTTTCTTATTGATCCAGTCAAGAAAAGTTGCATAAGAACTACAAACATGATGAGAATTGGTCAGATTGTACACAGTAAAACTTCCCTTTAGTGAAATGGTCTAGATTGATGTGTCCTCCCCAAATAGTACTTTTTTTTTTCATAGTAAAGCAATTGAGAAAGGTCTTTATAATAAACTCCATAAGGAATTCAGTCTCAGTAGATTCCTCCTTTCAGGGAGAGAATTTTTGAGAGCAACCTTTTTCTTATACTTGGACAGTACTTAGACCTTTACTTTTATTTTCTCGAATAAACTGATTTTGAAAGAAAGAGCCAAAATTTATCACCTGTTGTCCTCTGTATAAATACTATTATAACTCAAAGAAGTAAAGCTTCTTATCAAGTGGACTTATGACTTGGTGTTTTTTTTACTAAGTAGCTGGTTGTCATCCACCCTAACTAGTCATTTTTCAGCTGTATGATCGTGAAATATCTGTAGATCAAATTTTTATTTTATTTTCATTTGGATGAAAAATGATTGCTAGATACACTGTCAGACCAAGATTTGTAAAGAGATTGTTAGTGTTTAGTATTGGTTCTGTCACTATTTATGGAAGCAAGTCTGCTAAATACATGCTACACTTTTAAGTTCCTGTTTACCTCATTTAAAAAAATTCTATGGCTGGAGAAGCCAGTACAAACACATGAATGTTTTAGTTTGGTTTACCCATGCTATTTACAGTTGTATGACTTTGTAGGTCATTTGTAAAACTTTTTGGACAATATGGTTTATTGTGCTCTAAACTGCCTGTTATCAGATATCTTCTACTGTCATTTTCAATTATCTTAGAACCTCCAGATTCTTGGAGATTTTAGAGGCTTGCCATTTTGACAAGGTAGCAGATCCAAGAACAAAGGTAAAATCAACCATGAGCCAGACAATGGAAACTGGCTTGTTAACTTTGAAATAAAACACTGAAATTATTTGTAGGGAAAGTTTTCCACTCAATGAAATCAGGTTTGGTTGTCAACAAAGACACACTCCTTTAGATACTAAATGTATTTTAATTTTGTACTAATGATTGCTGTGACCAAGTTGAAATACTAAACACGAAATGAAATTTATGAATTCATAATTATATGGAGATTGGTCAGATAACACAGTGTGTGTGTGTGCGTGAGAGAGAGAGAGAGAGAGAGAAAATAGCTCATCCTTCATCTTGATAGGAACTTCATCCTTCATCTTGATAGGAACTAATCATAAATAGACACAAAAACTCAGTTGAGGTGTGTTAGATTTTTTCTTAGTGGGTTGGTAGGTTAGTTATTTAGCAGGCAAAGTTGAATTGGAGAATATAGCTTGGAATCATGATCCACGATGGATTTCCCACCCTTTCCTCTCTGAATTGAATTTACCTCCCAAGTCACATTCAGGGCAGCTGGAGAATTCTGGGCTTTTTATTCAGGGATGTGAAGCCTTTACACTTAAGTTCATATACAGCAACTGAGAAGGTAAGATTGTGACTTTGGGCTAATTTGAAATGCAGAGTCAAGATAGTGTGTGTATTTGTGAGGAAGACTGTAGAGGGGAAGTGCCATTCTCAACACACCATATCAAGGATACTTGCTATCAACATGATTTATCACTGTTGTTAGCCTCGATTACACTGGTGGCTGAGGTAGTGTTTGTTAGGTTTCTCCACTGTAGAGTCACTTTTTCTCTTCTTTCCATACTGTACTATTTGGAAGCAAGTCACTAAGCATAGCCTACACTTAAGGAGTAGGGAGTTATGTTCCATCCTCTCTTGAGAGGAGAGTATCATTTAAATTATTTGGAACACTTCTATATGGGAGGTTGTATTTTCTTCCCCATTTAATTTTTTTATATTGGTATGTACTCATTGATATTTATTTTGTACTTTGGGTTATAATCCAATAATAAGTTATTTAGGTTGTTGTTCCAGCTTTGATCATTGAGAGCTCTTTTGGTTGACTCCTGTCTGTTCCTCAATTTTTGACTATTAATCAGTTGGGTTACACCAAGCTTAGGGTCCACCAGGCATATAGCCTGTTTCCCTGGGGATGAGGTGGAAAAGAGAAGATCAGCACTTTCAGGGCAGTCTTGATACCCATAACTGGTGCTTTGGTACAAGTGGTGATATTTCAAGTTTTGTCTTAGAAAGCTCTCAAGTGGATCAAAACAATCCTATAAGTCACCTTGCAAGAACCATGTTGGCTCCCAGGAAAAATATTGTTTCCAGTTTTATTTTTTCTCAAATGACACTCAGGTACATTGTTTACTATAGTTTACCAAAGATTGCTTCTCTTATGTATCCCACTTTTTAATTATTTCTGTGACTGTAGGATTAATTTAAGCTCCATATCTACAAAATTACAAAACACATGCAAGCAAATACCCAATTCCTACAATAATCATTCCCAGGATGATTCAAGTCCTCGAATCTATTACATGATGCAGTCTAGATCCACATTATCATGTTAAACCACAGACTTTCACAGTATCTTAGTGGTTCTGGGGCATGGAGGTTAGATGGAAAAATACATGGACAGATTGATAAAAATATTTTGGGTTCCAAGCCAGTTGCCTAAAGCCTGTGTATGACCACTGAATTTTTTCTCAATGGAACTCAAATGAACAAAAATTTCCTTCCAGAATTTGAATGATACTGTTACAATATTGGGAGTAAAAATTATTTATGCATATTGCCTCCTACTTCAGAGAGTGCCATTTGAAACATTGCAGTTTTCTTGCAAAATCTATAAATGTTTTGTGATGTCACACCCCAGTCACAAGAATTTATCTGAGATTCCCTTTTCCCCCTAGTGTTCATAGCACATGGTTAACAACTCTTCCTTTCTATTTCCTTTAGGAGTTGTTGTCCTTGCCCCTTCCCCTCCCAGTGCAAAATTAATTCTTGACTCTGGCGACATAGTCTACACTTTCTCTTGTGATCAGGGAACCCTTCACGTGTAAGCAAATAAATCTTATAGCCTTGGAAGAAATTTCTTCTCCCTGCTAAATTGTTGACAGAAATTCTTATTTTATGGGTCAAGGTGGGAATATAAATCAGGGAAGAAAATGTTTCCTTTCAAACATACGCATATATTTAGCAAAAATTATGTGTCACGAGGGCTCACATACTTGGACTGTCTATGTAATTTAACCTAGTTCTGACAAACCTAAACTATTCCTTCTGTAGGATATAAGCTCTTTTTGGCTTATTTCTTTCAAATATATTGATTTATTTCTTTTACAATAAGTGTAATAAGTGGTCATCATGTAAAATTTTGAAAATACGGAAAAGCTGAAGGGAAAAAATGTCACTCTAATCTCACTATAACGACTATTAATAATTTCCCTGTCTTATTTATGTTTTACATAGTTGTGAACATATTATATATAAATGCACATCTTGTGTTTGTTTTTCCCTTATTATATAGAAAGAATTTCCCATGTTATAAAATTTTCCCAGTCTGCTTCTATTGGCTATACAATATCACAGTGATTAAATATAACATCATTGACTTAATCTTTTTCATTACTTAATCATATTTGAGATAAAAGCCTTTAAAAATATAAATCAACTCTACAAAAAAAAGTAGTTTGAAACATTCTGAACACAACCTGGAATAGATATTTAAACTACTTTGTTTATATAAAATAAGAAAAGCTAATATGTTTATATATTTTTCATTAGCTAAAATTATGTGATCATTTTACAAAACCTATAGATTTTCTTTTAAATGTTATCACTTAAAATGTATATTTAGTATGATTCTAATAGGAGCTGCCTGAGTAAGAAAGATAGACTTTCTTTTCTAGCAAGAGGTTAACATATTTTAAATAAATTAGTTCCCACAAAAACATGAATTATATACTTAAAATCTTTTACTCTTTTTGGAAATTGGATACTTTAATATCCTTTAAGAGATTTCACTATTAGGTGTTTGGCTTGAGTTCAGTAGTTAAATTTTCTTTTTTAATTTTACTAGCAAACTAATCTTTACATATTGGTAAACTTATTTGGGCATTTGTTATCTCATTTGCCTGCCCCAAGTCCATGCCCTTCCCATCATTATCAGTAAGTTTGTGTAATGGCGAGGATCATCGTTGTCTTGCTCATCAGTTTATCTCCAGCACCTAGGACAGTGCTTGCCACATTGTTGGCAATTGATAAATGCAAGTTAAAATAATGATTGCTTTTCTCTGCCAATATTTCCAAAGACTATAAGATAACTCCCTGAAGAATTTGGAAAATTGGAGTGGAGAAATCGTATCTGGACCATAAGAGTTCTGCAAGGTCTTGTATAGCTAAAGCACAGAAAAATTATTTTTATTTCTTTATTATTATTTATTATTTTAAGGAGCCATTATTATTTTAAGTGATTTATAAATTAATAGTAAGATATGCATTACAATAGTTACTTTATTTGTTGCCATGTTAAGGTCAGAGATGCTGGAATTGTCGGTTGCCCTTTGCTCTTAGATTTGAGGATAAAAAAACCTATATTTACCCCAAAATAATGTTTTCCTATGTAATACATAGGTCAATCACACTTTTTTACATCCTGATTATGAGGCTGTCTTGGATATTCAGAACCTCCTTTGTGTTTCAGGTATACAATATAAAATTTTAGGTGTGGAAACAGCTTTAGCATTTTTGTATGTGTAGGGTGTGTCCATCCAGATGTAAGTGACTTTACTTAATTGACAAGAAACATAAAAATAAGAGAATTTTATTTAGTTGAATCAAAAGGGAAATATCTAATCTATAAATACATTTTAGAGAACAAGATGATAAGAACTTGGGATTTGGAGATAAATAAAACTGCATGCTTATCCCAAATATACTGTGTATTAGCCATGGGACCCTAGGCAAGTTGTTTAACCACTCTAAACCTTAGTTTCCTCAGCTATGAAACAGGAAAAGTTATAGTACCTATTCTATTTTTGTGATGATTGAATGAGATAATGTGTGCTAAACACTTGTGGGACATTTAACTCAGTATTTGACATAGAAAAAACAAAGTAAAATGTTTGTTGTTTGTATTCCATTAAAGAGGCTATCCACTTTGGATAGTATGAAAGCAACCTATTAAAATGGAAGGAAGTGGAAATTTGAATTCTAGGTATCTAGAACAATCCTCATCTGCTACCAAATTTAGTAATATGATGAAATCCAGAAATCTTCATTGGCTTGTTCGTAACTTTCTTTGCACCCCTAGATTTCACATGTGCACAAGATGGAGAGAGTGAGGCTGAGTTTTTACCTGATGACTTTGAAGAAAAAACAGAAAGAGAAAAGAAACCTACCAATTTCACCCTGTGCAGCGTATGTAACATTCAGCTGAATTCCGCCGCCCAAGCACAAATCCACTACAATGGCAAGTCACACCAAAAGAGGTTAAAGCAGCTCAGCAACGGGATGCTTAAAAATGACAATGGTAAGTTTTTTCTGAGTATATTCTCAATTTTACATCATCAAGTTATTTGTGTACCTGCAGGTGTGAAGATAAAAGAATGGGCTGATCTCTATTTAAAACATTAAACAAAAGCTTTATCAGCACAGTGCGTTAAAATAATTTCTTACAGCTTTTTGGATGAAAAAGTCAAATTTTGTCTGTCGTATATACCTAACTGTATTAGAATTGTGATTTTGACCCACCAAGACATTTGCTATAATTTGAAAAAGTTGACATTAGAATTCCTTGACGTTTGCCTTTAATATAGTTTTTTGGAAATGCACATCTTTTTACATTTCGTATAAAATATTCGTTGTTTGTTTTTGCATGTTGGGTTTTCAGTTACTTAGTAAGATTGCAATTGATTTGAAAAAAAAATACATATCTTTTCAAGTAGGTGTTTTAACCAAGAAAATATGATCAATTGGTACGTACAAATTGTTTAAATTTGCTAATGGGAATTAATGGTTTGTTTAATCACTTTAGACTACCTTTTTAAAGTATATGCTGAATTTAGGAGTAAGTAGATTTTAAAAATAGCACAAAAGTACTTTTGGAAACAAATGGAAAGTTATTAGAAAAACCATGGAGAGGTGAGGGAGAGGAGGGTAGACTCCTGCAGTGGGGACTTTGGAAAGCTAAAACAATAGCAACTATAAAGAGTTACAATATTGTTTTCTGGTTGGATGCTTCATGTTTGATAAATAAGATATGTTTTATCTAAATTTTAGTGACATTTAAAAATGAGATTGAACTTTAATCTGTTCTAATATTTGACATCATAAAGATTTTTTAATATAATTTTGTAGTTTGCTTCAAGGCCACCAAATAATGAGAATAAGAAAACAGTACATTTTATAAATGGAAATTTCTGCCTTGCTTTGTGTTTTTTAGTATGAATGAGCTGGAATATTCTAATAGAAAGGACTCCATATTTCTCTTTCTATTGTATGGCAAATAGTTAATCATGGATGTTATTGGTCAAAGAGATGTAAAAAACAAAAATAGTCACCAAAAAGTAATTGAGAACTACTAAATTCTACAGGCAAAAGATGAACTAGTAAGGCAAAGGTACTTATTGAGTTATGTTTAAAAATGTATATTTCACAGTCTATTTTGAACTTCTTAAGGAGAATCTATTCCTTATCATTGACAGTTAGGTAAAATCGTGTTAAGCACAGCGTGATTCAATTTCAAGTTGTTTTTCTTTAAGTTTGCATGGTAAGGGTGCTGGTGGTAATAGTGTCAGCTTTGGTGTTTGACTCCACCTACCTTGATATTTACAAACCTCCTTTGGGGAAGTGATAAATGATATCATAGAAACAGACTAGGCCAAAAGACTCGCCTGACTTAGAAACTCAAATCAGAGCTTGTCCCAGATAAAATTTAGAAAGGGCAAAGACTTTCAAGTCACAATACTAGGAATGAGTTTTCCCAAATCGAATATTTTAAAATAATTATATCAATGCGCTTATTATGGGCTAGCATTGTACTAAAGGCTATATGGACATTTTCTTATTTAATCTTTCCTCACAACCAGAGAGATATTGCCATTATCTTCCTCTTACAGATGTGGAAATCGAGGATAACGTGGTTTGACTAGTGTGCTGAAGGTCACACAACTATTAAGTAGTCAAACTAGCAAACTCAGGTCTTATTCATTTAAATACCTGCACTTCTAAAGTCTACTGTCTCCCCACAATGAATTGTCTGTAGAAACTGCCTTTCTTTTCTCAAAGACAGAAATCATTTTAACAGGACATAAAAAAATAAAATTCTATCATACGAATTGATCAGTAATGCATTGATTAATATGGTGTTAAACAGAATTTTATTGCTACATTTTCTATTCATATTATTTTTTCCAAGGCTTTTTTTTTTTTTTCTTTTTAGTATCATCATGTTAGTAAAAGTCATTTAAAAAAGAACTATGAATTAACTGAAATACTTGGTTTAGGTCAAATTAGTTTGGCCTGAAATTATATGTCAGATGAGCCCTCACCTTTAACTACAGGTGGATCTAGCTACAGGCAATTAATCTCACAATTTAGTTAGTACTTTACATTAATATAGAAAGGTTTCTTTTACATATTCCCCTATCTCCTCACTCTGAAAACGTACCTTTTCAGGCCTGTTGGGAATAAGAAAGGAGCCCAATTCCAAAATTTAGACACCTATTTACCTACACAGAGACCAGGTTAAAAATGAGAATTCCCAAGACTAATGGATATAATAAATTCTTAGTCAAAAGTATTATCTTTTTTAGTTTTTTTAGAGAAAGATACGGGAGTTGTTTTATTCTTCTGGAACATGCACACTTGCAGAAATGACTGCTGTGAACTTCCATCTTCATAAAATCCTCACCTCAATTTAGATTTCAAATGGGAAATAAAGTAGTGTCAAAAAAGGAGTATGGCAAGAGAGATGTTTACCTGAATTCATTCAACTCTGTACATATTTTGTTTATTTTTAAGGGTGCAAGTAAAATAAATAATAGACACGGAACTAAGTTTTTGTTATTCATTCAGGATTGTCTAAATGGAAAAAAATATCATTTCTATCTTGAATGATTGTAGAACATTGTATAATTACATGCCTAGAGGCATCTCCTAATATACACTACAAAGAACAAGAATGAACAAGAGAGACAATCACCACATCTAAAATATGGTTTCGGTATTTCTGAGCAAAATATGACATTTCTCATGTCATCTTTCTTATTAGAGAAAGTGATCTGAAGATCACAGTGAAAAAATAGATCATGTGTGCTAGTTAATTAGAAGGCCATTGTTCCGACATGTAAGACTTCACTTCAATTTCTGACAGTGCTGTACTCTTTGCAGAAGTGAAGTGGTATAGAACACATATTCACCCCCTGAATGCGTGCTGTCCTGAGCCCCCAAAGTCCCTCCTGCTAAGGTGGGAATGTTGCCTGCTAAGCATTGCCCTTAGCTAAAGGAAGCTACCTCTCCTGAACTTTCTCCCTCCCTGAGGGCAGCCTGCAGAAAGTCCCAGCTGCCTGCCTCAAAAGTGAGTGAACATCTTCAACAGGCATTCCAGCTTCAGACTTCCTGATGCCGCTGTTGCAGTTCCGTCACCGTCCAACCTCACCCTCTACCCAGTCCTGTTTCCCTCCAGCCTCACAGGTATAGATCCCTAGTCCACCACTTGTCCACAAAATCTTTATCTCAGAGTCTGCTTCCTGGGAATCCATCTAAGATACCACCAATGCTTTCTATATCTTAATAAGTAATATGTATAGTATGTTTCATTATGCAAAGGCAACAAAATTTAATACTGTCTCCCACGTTTATTTTCCATTTGATACCTGTGATTTAAGATTTATCATCAAAAATGCAAAGAGAATGAAAAGTGAACTAATATTTATTGTTCCAGGTACTTTATATACATCATCTATTGAACCCCAGTCAACAATTCTGCAAAGCAAGTGTTACGACCTCTATTTTCTAAATAAGATAGCCAAAAATCAAAGGAAATGAGAGACTTGCCAAATAACTCTCTGTTTTTCCATAAAGTTGCCCATGTCTACATTATCGGCAACATACTAATCTCCCTGGTAAACTTACATTCTAGTGTCAACAAAATTATTTTCTCATGTCATTGAGTTTATGTCATTTTCTAAAACATTTAACTCGCATTATCACAACAAAGCTGACGTTTTCTTAAATTTTCTTCACCAAATCTGCTGAAATATTTTGTGGAGAATAAACAGAGTTATGTAACAGGTTATTTTGTAATGTATCACTGTATGTTCTCTCTTATTTCAGAAATATATTGATTTTTATGTTAGCATACTTTTTACGATGAGGTAAGAAACGGCAGTGGCAGAAAGGTACTCTATAATTAAAAGTTGTTTAAATGTGCAGACTTTATCATATTCCAGAGACTCCATGCCTCACTCTCTCATGAAAACTATAAACCAAAGAAATTCCAATATAAACTGTGTGGCTTACTAACTTTCTTTTTGCAAAAGGTCTTTGATTTTATATTTATGAGGAAATTAAGTTTTGCAAATAATGATTATTTTCTGATGATAAAAATAATATTGTCCCATCTGGGCTGTACACAAATGTACAAAAATAAAATTACAATCACCAAGAATCCTACAAAGGTAGTTACTTCTAAACTTTTTGTCACAATTTTACCAGATATGCAAATAAATATGAGTAAGCAGTATTATGTGCACGATATTACACACATTATAACATAATAGTATTTGCAGATCACCTTTTTATGAATGCATATTTTTAAATTGCCCTAAAGAAATTAATAATGGAGTTGAAATTTCTGACTAAATGTTGACATTTTGCTCACATTTGTTATTTTGCTTTCCAACTATGTGATATATTCTATAATGGAAAAAATAACATTATAATGAAGTATCATAAGGGTTTATCAAAAAAAACAGAAATTTGAAGATTAGAATAAAAATGCTTCTTTGATTCATAAGAGCATTTTGAAATATATTACACAGGGTACAACTTTCAGGATGTTTATAGCTTTATGGTCAACTAATTTAATTCAATTTCATGTACTCATTATAATTAAGCCATTGTTAATGCTTGTTGAAGGATTGGGTAACAAGTTGACCTGCTGTGGCAGCTTTATTTTATTCACACTCTCTTTGTCATATTTGAGTTATTTTATTAAGCCTGGTTTTCTATTTTTATTGGGCTGAAACTGCTATCAAATAATTCAGTTTTATCTAAGAGTATTCTAGAGTCTTTCAGTGCTCACTGTTTTGTAGCACATAAATCTAGAATGTTGTTGATCTCATCTATCCTGTTAGCATTAAATTTCTTTTATTTAACAGTAAAGCTAAGTAAAATTTTACTTTCTAGCTTTCACTGATCCATTTTCTTTTCTTTTTCTATAGATTGTCCCAGATGAGGTTTAAAGTGTTAGTAGATGTTCACTTTACAAGATGTTCCTTCTCCTGCAACACTGATAGTTAATAAAAAAGCTTCACAGAATTTTCTGGTACCTCAAGCTGTGATTTTTATATATAAATTCCTTATTTATGTATAAATCCATCTCATCTTTGGTCTCCAAGGATTATTTGTGCCTTTGTCGAATGTCGGTAGACTAGTTAGAACTTACCAGTACATTTGTGGATTATTCATAGTGATCCATTTGGGGATCATTTTATTTAATAATGATAACTGCTTTTCTAATAATACCTCATCCATATTAGTATATAACATATTTCAAAGTGGCAGTAAGGAATATTGCCTTCTTCACACTTCTCTCTTATCGACCACATCAGTCAAGGGGAGGCAATGAAAAAATGCTGATACTGAATTGCCCAACAATGTATAATAAGACATTTTGTTCTTGTTTGAGTGATCTAAGTTTCTTTTTTGTCATTGAAAGATAGAAATATGGGAGAAAATGGCAAATGCTCATTTTACCATATTGAAATTTTGAGTAGGTTTGTGGCTTTGATTTTTAACTTTTTTCTCCCTAAATAGAAAACACATTGATCATTTCAAAAGGGATAGAGTTCTAGCCACCAGCTACTTGCTTCACCCGGACTTACTATTCATTCCATCGAAGGACACCATCTTTTTCAACACAGAGATTTATTTATCCAATCTGTGTCCTTAAGAAATCCCTCTTTATTGAGATAGTGGTGAGGTTTTACAATCTGAGGCTGATAATTCAGCCTGACCCATCTGGAGACCACTCTAGTGGGCTGCTGTACCCAAGAAGTGTACCCTAGTTCTTCATGACCATTGTTATCCATGAAAAATTAGATTAAATGACCATTAAGGGAAACCTTAAGAAAAAAAATGAATTGAATGCATGTCATTTAGTTTGGCTATGGAATTTATTTGGGATAGAAGAGATTTCTATTGGTGATTCTCTGTGTATATTATGCGTATATGTTTGGAGAGGTTTGAAGAATTGCAGAAATTGGGAGCTTATTGCAGTGGTAGTATAAACCGAGAGTGCAGAATAATTTTTTTTGCATCTGAACCTCAAATCTGCTTAGCAAGGTAGAACTACCTCTTGATTCTGCATCTTTTGCCTCTTCCAGTCACTGACCACCTCCAGCAGCAAGATCCTTCAGGGTAGTGTTTCTCTACCTTCCAATCATAGGAAAATAATCATTTTTCTACTTTTTAGGTTTGAAGGTACAATTTTTTTGACTATTGTTCTGTTTCCTCTATATTTCCCCTAAAAGTAGTTTGCCCATGATAACAGAGCTAGTAAGTGATAAAGGTGGGATTCTTTTATTTTTATTGAATTACAATTCACATACAATGTTACATTAGTTTCAGGTGTACAACATAGTGATTATATATTTTTATACATTACACAATTATCACCACGATGAGTATAGTTACCGTCTGTCACCATACAAAGTAACTACAATATTATTGACTATATTCCCTACACTGTGCATTACATCCCCGTAATTTATTTATTTTATAACAGGAAGTTTGTACCTCTTAATACCCTTCACCTATTTTGTCCACCCCCCCATCCCCTCCCAAGGTGGAATTATTTTATGTATGAATTTTCCTTTCCTCAATGTTATTTTGCATTTGGAGGCCAGCTCTATTTAAATTGGCTTCCCAATTTCTATAGCATCACCCTAGGCATGGCACACCTCATCTTTTTTGTGCTTGTTTCTCAAAAACACTAAGCGATGGTCTGAGCATTTGTGTGTTTTTGAGATGGAATCACAGCTTAATTCATTAGATTTGTGTGTGTGTGTGAGGAAGATTTGCCCTTAGCTAACATCCGCTGCCAATCCCCCTCTTTTTGCTGAGGAATGCTGGCCCTGAGCTAACATCCGTGCCTATCCGCCTCTACTTTGTGGGACACCTGCCACAGCATGACTTAACCAGCCATGCATATGTCCACAGCCAGAATCCGAACCTGTGAGCCCTGGACCACTGCAGTGGAGTGCGCGAACTTAACCACTATGCCACTGGGCCAGCCCCAATTCATTAGACTTTTAAAATATTAATTTTAAATCTTTAAATAAGAGACAAGAAAGTAATTTTCAAAAATAGCAACCCAGATACATGTATTTACTCTCCTTGTTTCCAAAATTGCAATGGTGTGACACAAGAAATTGAGAACAAAAGTAAATAAGTCCATAGCAACAGTGCACACCTGAGAAGAGTAAAATAGAAATTTCTGGAAGATATAAAGGAAATGGGATAGAGATGAGGTAGAACACTGAATCTAAACACAAATAATAAAACCCAAAGGTAGGAAAAAATAGCTCTATAGTTTTCTAACAAAACTTCAGAATATCTCTAAGGTTAATATGAAGTAGTCTTAAAGGTGGGGCCCACTGTTTGATGAACATTGTGATGAATTTAGTTATGTTGGTTTGCAGTTAGAAGCTGGGACATAACTGACCTATCCAACCTAATAGTGGAAAAGTGAAGAGAAAAATGAGTCTGGGGACCTGAGCCATAAAGATCAGAAAGTGAATGTCTTGATGGGGTCAAGGATAAGAGAAGATAGAGGGAACAGACATGTCTAATATGAATTTTAAATTTGTTACCTTTGTAATGTGTGTTGTAATTCCCTCTTACATCACATTCATGGAATTTTCTGTAAAGATGACTTTGCTTACTGACATTTTATGTGAAATTAGATTCCTTCTTTGGGAGCTGAAATGGAAGCCAACCCAGGTTAAGGTTGACTCTATGCATGCACGTAGAAAGACAAAGGATGGATTAGATATGCATTACCCATTTGCAACTACTTATGTCATGTACAGTGTTGAAATCAAAGATGTGGGCAAGAGATATTTACTACTCACTTAAAATTTGCCCATCTTGAGAAGTGAGACAACATGGACATAAATTTCAATTCAAGATTATACTTGAGAGAAAATGTGATGAAAAAACACATATAATTTTATTTCAGTGGCTCAATATAAGTATAAAAATACAGAAGATTGTGTGAAATAATCAATGGGTAGAAGGTAAAAAGACTATGGTTTCAAAAGTAGAAGAATAAAAGCAGAATTAATATAGGAATATTTAGCTTCCTTAACAAGTAGTAAACAAACACTTGTGAATGCAATTGTAATTCTGATGAATAATTCATATTGCCCAATTCCAAAAAAGTGTACAATCTTCTAACAAAGAGAATTGGTGCAAAATATGTAACTAACAGGAGGAATAAAGTAGTGAACACAGCCTGAATGAGGAATTAACAAGGTTCTCGATTAGAACCATGTTTGTGTGCTGTGTGCTGCTGTTGCATTCATTTAGAATAGTATGGCTGATGTTAAGAAATTCAGCAAAGGAAAAGCTGATTGGAGGATGAGTAACAAAGATGATAACATGACCTATGTACATATTGAATTTGTTCCATTAAGACATGGGTTTTATCCTCACTGGTAGAATAGCTACAGCTGAGGGAGTTATAAAATAGCCAAAAGAAAGAAGAAAAGGGAAGCTACCTTAAAATTTAATTTTTGTCTTATAGGAGGAAGAGAAAGGGTATCCTAAGGAGATAATGAAGATGTCAGAAATATAAAGGATGAGTAATATTTGTTGTGCATTTACTTTGTTCGACGTGTTATTCTAATAACTACATGTGTGTTTATTCAATCATATTTTTATAAATTAGTATAGTTATTAGTATCCATTATGTAGATCAGTAAAGTAAGACAAAGAAAACTAAAGTAACTTGCCCAAGGTCACCCAACCAGAGAAAGGTGGAACCAGACCCTGAACCCTGGCTAGCTGGCTCCAGAGTCCATGCTCATATTCATGATGCTACATATCTCTGAAGCCCAGAGAACAACTAGGATTGTTCCAGGGTTCAGAAGCCAAAGAAGGAGAGTATTTCAGAAAAAAGAAGTGGTTAACCTGTGGGTGCTGAAGGCTTTTTTCAGAGAGGTCAAGAAAGGCAACCTCTATTGGAGATCTGGAAATTGCATAAAGGCAGGTTATCTTTGAGCAATTATTTCAGTGAAGTGGGAAAAGCAGAATCAGATTTTGAGAGCTTAAGACAGTGTTTCTCTAACTGTTGATGTTTAGACTGCCTGATTCAGAATCACCCTGAGTGCTTTTTAAAAATTCAGATTCCCTGAGTGTACGTTACAAGTTCCTTTAATTGGGATTCTCTAATAACATTTAGTCAGAAAAAATAGAAAATCAGTAAGAGAGAACGAAGGAGGAAGAGGAATGGGATGGCCATGGCCTAATTTACATACTTCCATCAGCAACAAAACCTCTGCTATGGAGGCATTTTAGTGACCATCTGTTTTTATTTTAACATGTGCTGGGGAAAGACTAATTGCAAGCCCAAGAGACTAATCAAAGTGTTTCTTCTTGTTATGTTTTCAGCGATGTGTTAGGGATTCTCATAGATCTACAAGTCATGACCCAAATGGCTGTCGCCCTCTAAATCTAGCTCTGGTGGTTGTGAGTGGGTCCTGAGTGTTGGAGGTAATTTGAAGAGCAGATAATCCATCTGTGCAGGGTCAAGAGGGTTACGTACACCATAGTTTGCATCTGGTCTTGCCCTTTTGCTTGGCATTTTGGCTATCAAATTTTACAACTTTACCATCAAAGAGTGTCCAAGTGTGTATACTTTATCCCAAACTACTTCCTTCAGCAATATTGTGTATATTTTTCTTTTTTCTTGTTACCTTTTCACTTGTTGAGGATGTTGTCTTTATATGGTGGTAAATTATTTTATTCCCAGAAGTACATTTACGTTTTTCACCTGGTAAATGCTCATTGTGCAGTTATCAATATATGTTGATGCCGAGTATTCTGTCTGACTCTTTTTCTCTTTTCCTATAGCAGTCACATATGTGCTAGAGTCCCTCCCCCTAGGATATCTTTGTGCCTGTGAGAGTTACTGGGACACAAAGTCTTTAGTTTATTTTCTTTTCATTTCATCTCTTATCTAAAATTCAAAGTTCATACTTGATAAACAGATTTTACCCTGGAGTATCTGAACATTCTTTTGCATACAGTTATCTTTCCTTGTGTTTAATTCATCCATTATTAAATGTAAGAGACCCAAATCGAAAAATGTTAACAGACTATATTATACTTATTTCATTTCAACATAAATTGAAAAATGTTTTTATCACTTTTTATCAAGACAATAAGAGGTTTAGAATTTCACTTAGTTATTCTAATTTCAAAATCCAGTTTTTAATGCAGAAAACACTATTTTGTAAGTGTAGGAAGATTTTCTCTTCATTATTTAAATCTTTTAATCAGGAGTGCCTAAACCTTCGAGACAATAAATTAGAATATTGTCAGAAAAACCTCACACATCTTATAGGTGCTCAATAAATATTAACTTATGATTATAATCCTGTCAGGCACATTTTATTTACTCAACCAGTCAAGGACTCCATTTGCCAACATGACTAATGAAAGTGTCCCAATGTTTGTAATTCCTGCTATCAGGTTTTTATTCCTACCTCTAGAAAACATTTTTTCTTCTAAAATAGAATTTCCTTAAGAAATTTCTTAAGTTCCAGAAATATCTTAATAATGTACAATATTCTCACTAATACAAGCATTCAGCCTATTTTAATTCTATTGTATTTCTGAGATGGAAATAAAAAATTAAAATAAAGACCCCTACATCCCATGTGCCTGCTCCTGAAATAATTTCTTTGCCAAACTATCAATAATATTGCCATTGCCCATCATATAATAAGATTGACTTACTCAGTGATGCTTAAAAATCTGCATTTTCCCCATTATACTGTTTAAGGACTGCCTTTATTAACTTAACATAAAAGCCCACCACCAAGTATCATATGCTATAGTATTAATTTCTTTGAAGTTCAATTACTATCAAATTTTATAAACCAAAAAACGTATTTCTTTTAGCATCACAAGAAGAGGGATGCTTTGTTTCCTGTGGAGATATGGTCTTGTTAGGAATCTAACAGTTGAAGAATTTTCAAATTTGAAGCAGAATAAAGATATCTAAATTATTCCTGAATTATTTACTATTATGCAAAATGTGTTTTTTTATCATATGTGATTTTGAGAGATATTAAAATTGAATGAAGGGGGGCAGACATAGAAGACAGCTGGAAGTGAGATAAGAAGTCCCATAGTGGCAAGATATATTAGAGAGATTCATGGAAACATCAAGGCCTGAAGGAGCTTCTTGGCTCATGTTTCATTTAGGGCTCTAGAATAACTACTTTGTATGATGAGATTCTGCCAAGTAAAGAGATCAGAAGAAGAAAGATTAGGTTGCAAGCTAGAGCTTTCCTCTGTTGCTTTCTGATAGAGAAGAGAGACTCAGATATTCCCCTATTTCCCTACATGGTGAAACCCTATTTAGCTGAGTTGAGTTGCTATGGGGCCTGGCATGGGGAGGGGAAAGGGAAGCCCACATCATAGACCTCAGCTTCGTTTGATAATGTAGCAAGGATGCAGAGTGGTTTGTAACAAGAACATGAATCAATATAAGGTTAGGTTAGCCAGGCAGGTATCTTGGTTCCTGATCTAGATGGAAATGAAGTGAGCTTTAGTCATAGCAACAGGATTCCAGCAGTAGATATTGCAGAATATCCTCAGATGAGCATCCAACCAACCATATCCCAGTAGACATCAGCCAACATATTCTCAAGGCCCAGCATCATGAGGCCAGAAATCACCCTTATTTCCAATTTGTTCACATAAGACTTGCTCCATATACCAAAAACCTTCTTGGACAGGAGCAGAGGAACCAGAGATTAAGCTGAAAGACTGAATATTAAAACTAAAAGTGACCAAATGATTCAAATAGGATCACTTCCGTCAATAGAGAGAGAGCTACCATGATTAGCACATTTAGATATTAATTTACAACTCTGCTATGTCTCCCACATGGTGTGGAGGTAAAAGGTATCCAGAAGTTCCTGTTAATATGTAGCTGAGAATGCTGACTGTGAACAGAGCCGACCACATAATTTGCAGGGCTCAGTGCAAAATGAAAACGTGTGGTTAGTTATTCAAAATCTGTTAAGAAATTCAAGATGCTGACTTTAGAGCATTAAACCAGGCTTAGGGCCATCGTGAGTGTGGATCTCTGTGTGGCTGCACAGGTCACAGGGCCGTGAAGCTGGCCCCAGTTATGAGCTTGCCTGATGGGGTTATGGCCTTAGGGAAGACCTGGCCCTGTGGGCAATGGCTACAGGTAGGATCACTAAATTCAGCAAGTAATGGCAGTCCCAGTTGGACCCAAGGGAGACTATGGTACCCAAGAGAAGAGAACTGGGGCCCAGTCAGCAGAGGGGATGTAGCTCATTCTCTGTGCAAGCATTTACAAAGCAAGAGAACAGAATATGAATTTACCAGCCAAAGATTTGTACATCAGAGGTCAGCAGGGAGTCCAACAACCATGCAGAAAATGGTTGTATGCGGTGGTGTGCGAGTGAATGTTTAACATCTGACTCTCCAGAAAATAAAAGCCATGATTTGTGATATTTACCTCTTTCCCACCATGGCTGGTTTCAAGCTACTAACATGACGGCACAGAACACAGAGTAGGGCAGGAAAGAAATGCACACAACTGGTTCTCTTGAGCCAATGAAGACTCCACCACATTCCTGGTTGTATGTATGACCAGTGGATCCAGACAATAGTACAAGGACCTGTATGTGTAGAACAATATTGTGGTGGGACAAATAATATCCCCCCAAAGATGTCCACATCCTAATTCCCTGAGACCTGTGAATATGTAACCTTACATGGCAAAGTGACTTTGAAGATCTGATTAAGTTATTAAGAATCTTGAGATGGGGCGAGTATCCTGGATTACCTGGGTAGCACAAATGTAATCCCAAGGCCCTTACAAGAAGGAACCAGGGAGTTCAGAGCCAGAGAAAGAGGTGCGAAGACAGAAGCAGAGGTGGGAGCGATGCACTTTAAAGATGGAGGAAGGGTCCAAGGAGTTCATGTGGTTTCTAGAAGCTGGAAAAGGCAAGGAAACAGATTTTCCCCTTAGAACCTCCAGAAGGACGGTGCCCTGCTGACACCTTGGTTTTGGCCTGGAGGACCCATTTCAGACTTCTGACCTCCAGAACTGTAAGATAAATTTAGTTTGTTTTAAGCCACCAAGGATGTGGTAGTTGGTTACAGCAGCAATAGGAAACAAGTGCAAATGCCTTTCTCTTCCTTAGTGCTATGTGGTCAAACAAGCACTCACTCTTGTGCTATTTTAGAAGAGAGCAGAGGATAGGAAATACTAAGCATTTGTCTCAGTTGCTTGGAGAGATTTTTTAAGTTACTGATGAATTAAATTGAATTTCTTTCTAGCTTTAAAATGCTCATATGAAAAGATTTGTAATAGGAAATCAGAGGCTATGTATATTTGCACATTATGCTGGTTAATTTTGTCATGATGGCTGGGCCAGGGTGCCCAGATATTTGGTCAAACAGTATTCTGTATTTCTGTGAAGGTGTTTTTTGGATGAGATTAACATTTAAATTTGTGGACTTCGAGTAAAGCAGATTACCCTCCATAATGTGGGTGGGCCTCATCAAATCAATTGAAGGCCTTAACTGAACAAAGACTAACTTCCCCCAAGCAAGAAGGAATTCTGCCAGCAGATGGCCTTTGGACTATAAGTACAACTCTTCCCTGAGTCTCCAGCCTGCCAGCCTACCCCATCAGACTGTGGACCTGCCAAGCCTCCACAATCTCATGAACCAATTCCTTAAAATAAATCTATCTCTATACACATTCTATCAGTTCTGTTTTTCCAGAGATCTTTGGCTAATACATATATCTAAGTTTAGTTTAAGTAAGCTTATAACCTCAATATACATATAATCCATCAACTGTAGGAACTGTGATCTCTATTCAAATCCTACTTATTCACCTCCTCAACCCACAATGTCTAAAAGAGGTCAAGAGCTATCTCTTCTGCATGAACATAATACTCTTGGTTTCCACCTCATGTTAGATATTTGCTTCTCTCTTCCTGTGGTTCATTACAGAAAAGTCTTGTTTAGCTGCTAGTATAGTGTTATGACTGTCAGTCAGTTTGCCCACATGTACCTGTGATATTCCAGCCCCACCCCCAATGCATTCCAAAGGTGCCCCAGCTCAATGAAACTGCCAATTGTGCCAATGATTTGTGATGTGCTCTCCAACATTTTCCATGGCATAGGGGAAGACAGATCTAGAGTTGAGACATCATGTTCATGTTGACCTAACCAGGAAATCAAAATTAGAAGATATTATTTTTTCATTTGTTTGCTTTTTGTTTTGCTGAGGAAGATTCACCCTGAGCTAACATCTGTGCCAATCTTCCTCTATTTTGTACGTGGTTCCCTGCCACAGCATGGCTTGACAAGTAGTGTAGGTCTGCACCCGGGATCTGAACCCACAAACCTGGACTGCTGAAGTGGAGTGTGTGGAATTTTAACCATTCAGCCACAGGACTGGCCCCTTATTTTATTTTTTAATTCATAGCTTCTCTCCCCAGAAAGAAGTTCATATGGGCTGGGGCTTAGGCCAGTCTGAGAATCACTTTTTTTTTAAGACAACTTTATTGAGATATCTTTGTCTTATGGAAACTGTAGATATTAAGGCATACAATTTGAGGTTTTATACATATATGCATATATTGTGAAAAGATCACCACAATCAGGCTAAAAAACTTATCCATCACTTCTACGTAGTTATCCTTTTGTGTATGCATGTGTGATGAGAAGATTTAATTTAAGATCTATCCTCTTAGAAAATTTCAAGTATACAATACGGTATTATTAAATATCATCACCATGCTGTGTATTGGATGTCCAGAATTTATTCATCTCACATAGCTAAACCTTTCTGCCCTTTGACCAACTTCTCCCCATTTCCCCACTCCTCAGCCCCTGGAAACCACAATTCTACTCTCTGCTTTTATGAGTTCTACTCTTCTAGATTCCACATATAAGTGAGGTCATGCAGTATTTGTCTTCCTGTGTCTGGCTCATTTCACTTATCCTCCAGGTTCATCCATGTTGTCTCAATAGGCAGAATTTCTTTCTTTTTTAAAGCTGAATAATATTCCATATTATATATATCATGTGTGTGTATCCATTCATTTGTCAACAGACACTTAGTTTTCATATCTTGGCTATTGTGAATAATTCTGCAATGAACATGGGAATGTAGATACCTCTTTGAGACACTGACTTCATTTTCTTTGGATGTACACTCAGAAGTGGGATTGCTGGATCATTTGGTAGATGAATCCAAAGAGACCCACATGGAGACATGTAATCTACATGTAATCATGGAGACATGTAAAGGGAAAAATTTGAAAGCAACAAGAAAAAAAGCAATTTGTGGGGTTGGCCCGATGGTGCAGCAGGTTAGTTCGCGCTTGGCAGCCCAGGGTTCACAGGTTCGGATCCCGGGCACCTGCCAATGCACTGCTTGTCAGCCCTGCTGTGTCGGCGTCCTATATAAAGTAGAGGAAGATGGGCACGGATGTTAGCCCAGGGCCAGTCTTCCTCAGCAAAAAGAGGAGGATTAGCAACAGATGTTAGCTCAGGGCTGGTCTTCCTCACACACACACATAAGAAAAGCAATTTGTTGCATACGAGGGAGCCCACTGATAAGACTATCAGTGGATTTTTCAGCAGAAACCTTGAAGGCCAGAAGGGAGTGGGATGATGTGTTCATAATGCTGAAAGAGAAAAACTGCCAATCAAGATTCTATACCTGGCAAATCTCTCTTACAAAAATGAAGGGGAGATAAAAACTTTCTCAGACAAATAAAAGCTGAGGGAGTTCATCACCACTAGATGTGCCTTACAAGAAATGCTAAAGAGAGCTCTACAAAGTTGAATCAAAAGAATGCTAATCAGCAACACCAGAGCATAAGAAAGTATGAAACTCATTGGTAACAGAAATATAAAGACAAAAACTGAATATTATATTACCATTAAAGTGGTGGGCAATCACTTTTAATTCTAGTATAAAAGTTAAAAGACAAAAGTATTAAAAATAACTATAACAAATTGTTAGTGGATATGCAATATAAATAGATGTAAATTGAGAATCACTCTTTCCCTTCAATGCTGTCAGCATGGTTTATTTTTAGTCCCATATGGGATAAGCTTTCCCAGGAGGCTCAGTGCTCAGGCAAATTGTCTCTCCAGGGACCCGCCCCCATATGCACTTTACACATGATCAGATAGGTCTAGATTTTCACATGAGTGTAGCTCAGATGAAGCAAAAGCCTCCACAAGTTACAGTTATTTAAATTTTATTCTGGATGCTCCTCTTAGAATATTAAATATATTTTAAAAACTAATATGTGGATTCACAGCAAGCTTGTTGTCATGTCTTCACCACTGTCCCTCTCCTTCTGTAATTTAATATGTTAGCAGACTAATTGGGTTAGTGGCCTGAAGGAAGAAATTAAAAGTATTTATCTCCTACTTAAGAGTCAATGCATTGGGTTTGTCTTCTATGTAAAGAATTCCTATTCAGAATCTAGGGGAGAAGAAAAGTCAGCATGAGTTCTTACTATTAACTATTGATTCTTAGAGAAAGACTTTTTTCCCATTTTCCTAATTCTGGGGATGTTATTCCAAGCATCTAACACTTAATTTCTTTAGATAAAATCTAGTATGAACACAGCTCTTTCCTACTGAGGAATGTTTATGTAAATAAAGCAATAAAACTACATGTGTGTATGTGTGTATATAATAGAGACAGACAGACATACACATGTAACTGACAATTACTGCGTAGCTTTGAGACATGCATAAGGCCTATTCAAACATGTAGGAAAAGATGGAAATATGGCTATTCTGAAAGGAGGATCTTCCTAAACTAAGACTTATTTTTCTGTTGCTACTTTGTTTCTGGTTTGTAATTATTTGTGGCATTCTTTTGTTTACCCTGCCTATTTAATAAGATTCTTGAAAGAAACAAATGAGGTAATGTTGGTGGAAGTATTTCCACAATCTCTTTTTCTTAAAAGGATATGAATTTTAATTAGTTATTTCCTCTGATGTGTCTCTGAGTTATTTGAACATAAAGGCCTCCGAGAATTTAATAGGAATTTCGTTCCATATTAAAACCTGGAGTAAAAGTCAAGGGAACAAACTCTGAGAACTGAGATTTCTGGGCTGTTTCTTCCACACAGAAATTACCCATCACTCTGTAGTACTTAGCACTGATAGCCTCAAAGCCAAAAGAGTTGAGACTTAGGGACAGTAAGGAGGAGAGGTGGGGAAAATGCATTGTCTTTTATAGGTGACCCGAGAAAGGAGGGGGAAATGAGCAGTGACAACTGTAGGAAGGAGAGGAGTACAAACAGGGCTCCTAGGATTAGCCAGAAAAAAATTTTGAAAGAGTGTGAAGAACAAATAGTCTGTATCTGAGATGTGGGCCCAGGTAGTTGAGTTGACAGACACTTGTGTTTGGGGCCTCAATATTTGTGGTTCCAATCAGCATCACCTGAGTACCGGGTAAAACCCAATTCTTGGGGGCCTACCCCAGATTTGTTGAATCAGAAACTCTGGGGGTAGGCCAAGCAATCTGTGTCTTAAGGACTCCTTCAGGTGCTTCTATTACAGGATCAAGTTTAAGAATCACTGCCCTATGCAATAAATACCATCTCAGAAACAATAATCTTAAGATTAAATAAGGTAACTTATGTAACGTGTTTAGTGCGAGCATGCAGTTAACCTTCAATAAAATAAGTGTTAGCTATAATTATGGTTAGTCCTTGTTAAACACTATAATCAGCTGGAAGAAATGTCAAGGTTGGGACACTAACATATATATATATATATATAAAACATATATATATACATACATATATGTATATGTATATAGATACATATACATATATACATACATATATAACATATATATATGTCTCTCTCTATATATATATATAGACATAGACTTTTAGGACTTAGAGTGTCCTTAGGAAAATAGTTCAGGGACCCCTCACACTTTACGTGCATACAGATCACCTGGGGATCTAAAATGCAGATTCTGATTCAGACAGGTCTGGGACAGTGCCTGAGATTCAGCATTTCTAACCAGCTCCCAGGTGATGCCATTGCTACTAGTCCTGGGACCACACTTTGAGTAGCAAGGATCTGGCCCATGGTCCTTTTTGTTTCCACTTGGTGGTTCTTTGCAGCCCCCAAAGCAATCTGAAACAGAAATTTGAGTATTCATAGGAAAGCCAAAGGATAGAAGGTGGGTAGCAAATTGGGACTCTCTGGAGTTCATGTGATCTACTCCCTTGAGTTGTAGCTTTTGTTCATTTTTCTTTAGGAAACAATTTAACACTTCTCAGAAAAGAGAGTTTTGAAAGTAGCCATAAGTTCCTAAAGTTTTATGATCATTTCCCATTAATTACATAACTTCAGAGGGAAACAAATAGTACTGCTGGACTAAGCAAAATGTGAGGCAGATGCCTTAGACAAGCCATATATAACTACTCTGTGTAGATCTTTGCAAAACCATCCAGAAGAGTCCATACTCCTGCTTTGCTTAGTAAACTTTTCACGTTTCATTTTCAAAAGCAGCTCCTTTTTTGAAGCTAAACTTAGTTTTAATTGTTGACTCATATACATAGATTCTTGGTGTGTAGCCACACAGATGCCACCAAGGGGAATTTTTAAATAATTAAATTATGTTTAATTGTGGTCAGCCCATCCTTCTGCAGTTTTGAGGGTTTTCAAAAAAAATGATTGAAAATATAGTCTGCACTTTAAAAGAGGAAGCTGGGTGGCATTGAGTAAGTGGTTCTGTCCTTTAACCAACACTGTTAAGTGTTTAAAAATGTGGTGTGACAGACTAGAAATAAGACAACTTATTTAAGTGGAACCCATTTAAGTGTAAGACTTTTCACTGCTTCTGGATTCTGTTCTTGTAGGTCTGGTAAATTTGTACTTAATTGGATTGGATCACTCCATCATGCATGGCTGAAGACAAATTTATAAAGCACAAATTCTAACTCAGTTGAGTTTCCTTGAATTATATAGGTTTATATTAAGGTTGTTACACAAATCTTACACAATTGGAATTCTATTCATGAAGCTCTTAGTCTAAAGTGGTATTGAATAATAAGAATAAGCTATAACCAAACTACATTTTTATAATAAACAGTCATAAAACAATTATCACAGAAATGCAATATTTACTCAATGTCAGCCTTAGAAACATTGTTTTTAAATATCCTATTCTTTGGGCCAAACTTCTGTGTTGAAGCCAGCATTGCCAGCAGCCCCAGACTTCCATTTTCCCAACTCCATGCTCAGTAAAAGAGAATATCTCTTTCCTAGTTATTACTGCAAACAGCCTCATTTATCACTGAATCCTATGGCAAATGCAGGACTAGGGAAAATGGGTAGTAGGTTCTAGAGTCAACCTGACCTTCTCACTGTGGAAGAAATAATTCCTGAGCAGAGATACTTGGAAATAAAGCCCTTACAAGAACTTGCAGAAATTTAAAGGATAGTAAACATTAACCAAGCTCTCATATGGGCCAAGAGTAAAATCTCCTTTGCCAAAAACTTCTATGGGAAAAATCACATAATCTCTGCAACTCAAAAGGACACTTTGGCCTATAATAAATTTTAAAAGTGCCTTCTAAAACATCAGATTGTAACCTCAGTTTTATATACCTCATGGGCAGCATTTGGCTTGTTATTTGGATTTTAAAATAATTTGAACCTTTGATAAGAAAATTAATTTGTACTAACATGGAAACATTTTACTACCTGCTGTTGTGTTATAAGTTTAGATTTTAATATTTAGCACCTAGAAGTGCTAATATTTTTTTCATCATAAATGAGTCCTCTACTAGTAGGTAGCCTTGGTTTTCAATTTCATATTATTCCCCCAAAAGGAAAAAGATTTTTCTATCAGGAACTATCACCTCCTGACCTCTTCAAAATTTCCTTCCAAGACTGTTATTAAGACCACTTGAATAACTAGTTTGTTTGCTATTAGTTAGTGTAAATATTAGTTTGCTCTCAGTTACAGCCTTTTTTTTTTTATAGAGTTTCATTGTCATCGATCTAAGTTTATGTTAGAAGGGGAACTTTTAAAAATCATATATTATTTGAATAATTTAATTTTATTTCATGAGATATCCTAATAGTGAAACTGTAGCATTTTAAAGTGTAATCATATATAAATAAGACTTGGTAGGAAATGTGGGTTCCAAACAAAATTACACTCTCCAGGAGAGCAAAGTTTTCAAAGAAGTTTTTATTAAAACACAAACACAGGCATAGTCTATCCTCTGTTAATTTTTTTGTTTGGGGGGAAAAATTATATAGTAGACTTTCATGTTATTTCAGTATACTTCTTATTGTTCTTATGAGTATGGCGTTGTATTATTCAGAATTTTTAGTTGCGAATGTCAAAAAAATCAAACTGACTTAAAAAGGGAGTTTATTGACTCATTTAATGAAAAGTCAGGGGTGGGGGTCAGAGCGTGGGGTATCCCTGGCTTTAAGCACAGCCGTATTTAATGCCATGGCCTCTGTGGTCAGACTGTCCTGGTTCCACTACTTACCAGCTCTATGATATTCCATAATTAAAGTCCTTGGGCCTCAGCTTTCTCAACTGTGTAATGTGTACAATAAAGTTATCTTTTCAAAGCATTGTATTAATACACACGAGGTGCTTAGAATGAGACCCCATACATAGAAACCATATGATATTATCATAAACATTCCATTTCCAAATCCGTATTTCTCAGGTGAGCTTTCCTCTGTATTGGCTCCATCCTTACCAGCAGCTCCAGACCTCTATTTTCCCAACACTAAGATCAGCAAAAGAGAAGACCTCTTTCTCAGTTATTATAGCAAAAGCTCAGGATAACATGCACTGAACACTGACCTGGGCTATGGTCAGTCCCCGTGGCAAGGAAGCCCTGCTCTGCTAAGCCAGGTGTGGGTCACGTGGCCACCCCTGCACCTGGCACCAGTCCCACACAGTCTTAAGGGGTGGTTCTCCAAGGAAATTGAGGTCCTTTTACCAGAAGAGAAGGAAGTCAATCTGAGCAGGCAAGAACAATAGCTGTTTATTTTTAAAGTTCTTCTAACTTTTATTCTAACACTTTGGTTACATCATGATGTTTGTTCTAAGTTGTTTGGTCGCTTTCTAATTACAAGCTTCTATAGAATGGCAATAGGAATATTTAGTCCTGTAAGTTTAGTTCACTAACCCTAAACACAATATCAGGTTCACTAACAACTAACATGTAGCTTTTAGTTACCAAAAATGTTGTCGCGTTCGAAGACCTCACTCTATTATTTTTTTTGTTTTATCTCCTGTTAATAGTGAAAAACAAAATAGTCTCCTGAAAACAAACAAACCAAAAAAAAAAAAAAGAGAGAACCAAAACAAATATCATCACATAATATGCTTGACAATTTAGAAAAAAATTCCAGACATATTGGCTTACAGATCCTCTTCATTTTTATAAGATCATCACTGAAATGTATTATTTTGGTCTGCTCTGCAATCTAGTGTTTATTCATCCAAATTATTCTATGAAGATTTTTTCAAAGGTGCACAGATTTTACATTTACAGTCTCAGGAAAACCAGAATGTCAGAATCAACATGATTGAAATGTAATCATAAAGAAACTATTTTATGTAATGTGCTTATTCATTAATTCAGCAAATATAGAGAATCTTACTTGCCAGGCAAAGATCTTTGACTTCATGGAGTTTATAATTTAGAAAATAGAGATAGACAATAAAAATGGACACCATAAAAAAGTAAATATTGTAGGGGCTGGCTCAGTGATGTAGGGGTTAAGTTAGCGCTGTCCGCTTTGGTGGCTTGGGATTTGCTGGCTCAGATCCAGGGCGCGGACCTACTCACCGTTCATCAAGCCATGCTGAGGTGACGTCCCATATAGAAGAGTTACAACTCTGCAACTACGACACACAACTATATACTGGGGCTTTGGGGAGAAAAAAGAAAAAAAAAAAGAGGAAGATTGGCAACAGATGTTCGCAGAGGGCCAATCTTCCTCAAAAAAAAATAAATAAATAAAACCCACAAAAGACAAGGAGAAGAATTTCCCCCTATAGCCTTAAAAAAAAAAAAGTAAATACTATAAATATATTGTGCCAGTATAGTATAATGGTACCAGTTTAGTATAATATAGTATGGGGACTATGTAGATTTTATTTTAGGTACTCAGTGTGATTTATTTTAGTCTCAAGCTTTAAGATAAAGGGGAAAGACATAGCAAACATTTTATTCTGTCTAACTCATTGTTTTAGCCTTTTGGTTTATAACAGTTAATGATATTCATGGAGAACACCTATGGAGTGCTTATGCTTTTAATATGCTTAATTAAGTGATAGGAAATAAAATAATTCTAACTGGGGCTATTTATCAAATATGATTGTATATTTCTATTAAATGAAACATTGTGGAAATGTTAGGTCAAATCTTGTAAATAAAAATGGAAGTTTCCTACTGTTTTAGTAGACCAAGTGATTCCCCCTCAAGCTAATTAATCCTTTCCTTGAATGCTCACAGGACTCCCTAGGCACCTTTTCCACTGCGCTCACTGTTGTCTACAGTCGCTTTGTTTCAAAGTCATGTGTGTGTGTCATGGTCGTCAGTCCTGCAGGTCACTGTTCCATTCTCCTTTCACTAAATAGCCAGACTCTTCAGGCACAGGCTTCTGTCACTGCATTCCTTTGCTCGAAGACCCACAGTAAATGTATCTTTTTCCCTCAGCTGGGATGGGGGAAAACAGTGATCTTATTGCTTTGTTGGGGAGGAAAGTACCTTTCTCTCTGATCCCCAGCTATCTGAAGGTTTATCCCTCTCCAACTCCCATATTGACTTGGACTAGTGGTCAGTGTGGTCAGCAGCTAAAACACAAAGCTCCTTGTAAGGGAACCACTGGCCTCTAAACTTCACTTTTAGGTTCTCTACCGCTCTGAATCATTATGACCTGGTCTAAATGCAGAATGACTGAATCTTTATTCTTATAAATGTGTTCTTTATGTCTGAGTTCTTCTCTGCCGATTCCTTATCCTTACCCAAGCAAGACTAGTTTTGGAAACCCAAAACTCAGAAATTGCATTCATTTATTCTTTTTGTCCTATTGGTAAATCTCTTCCTCTAGACATAAATCTGGGGATGCCACAAGGGAGGAGAGCGAAGGGTAACTCTCCTTCATATGCCCAGAAAAGAAGCCTAGAATAATATTTCAAAAACAGTATTCTGCCTTGTGTTTATGATCAGCTTCCCTACTGGAGACTGAGTTCCCTTCACAGGCAAAGAGCCCATCTAGTGAGGAGAGAGAGCACAGGGTAGTTCCAAGAGCAGGGGCTCTGAAGAAAGGGGGACTCGCATGCAAATAAAGGTCTGCTTGCAACCTGTGTAGGCTTAGGCATTTTAATTTCTCAGCCTCAGTGTCTTCAACATTAGATTCACAAAAATATAGCTATATTTCACAGTGGTTGTAAGGAATAGAGAAAAATATATATAAAGAATGAAATGTAATATTCAGTCAATTATAATACTTTATAGTTAATGTTCAAAGAAAATTCTCTACTAATAGCTTAGATTTCATATCTATATCTATATCTATACATACATACGTATGCACATATATACCACCAACACTGCATTTTTTGAGTTAACCCTCTCAGTTATGGTTATTTTCTAATAAGGAAGGGTTTACATTTTTAAACATTTTACATTTTATATCAAGCAGCCTAATGCAGGGGCCGGCCCAGTGGCGTAGCATTTAAGTTCGTGTAGTCCGCTTCTGGCGGCCCGGGGTTCGCAGGCCCGCATCCCAGGGAACAGACCAACACACCACTTGTCAAGGCATGCTGTGGTGTCCCATATAAAGTAGAGGAAGATGGGCACGGATGTTAGCCCAGGGCCAATCTTCCTCAACAAAAAGAAGAGGATTGGCAACGGATGTTAGCTCAGGGCTAATCTTCACACACACAAAAAGCAGCCCAATGCAACCAAAATTTCATGAACCAAAGTGGTGATAAAGTTGTAAATGATCTTTAAGACTTTAATTTTTAAAATAAAACTAATAGAGTTACTATATTTTATTAAATTTCAAATTCTCTTTTTCCAAACATCATCCCCTTATTTATTTGCATGATGTACATATACTAAAAACACAGAAAGTATTTTGAGTACTGTTGATCTGTATGCAGTGTTGGTGACATCAACTAATTAAGACTACCTTAAATTCACTATCATATTCACTAAAAATGTAAAAAAGTGTTTGAAAGGCATTCTTGAAAAATATGAAATTGCTATACCTTTAAATGATTTACACTTATCATTTATTTATCACATAAACAAGGTCTCTATTTTTGGAATCCTGGTTCTATAGTTATTTGTGAAATTATAACTGCCCAATTTTAACCAAAAATTAAGTCTTGTGTAATTGTCAAAGTCTGTGCAGATGTATTTTTTTATCAAACATTCTCCCACACTTAAAAAAAAGTCATATAAAGATGATCTTCCAAGCAATATTTTACTCTTTAAGCAATCTTTCTGTGAAATGCTAATGTTAGAAAAAAAGAAGGATAAAATATCACTAAACATGGCTAATAATATTTATTTTGAGCCCTATTATAGAAGCCTTTCAAAAAAATTTCCTGGGAAACTACTACTGTTAAAAATGAAAAAGATATTACTGAATATGATGGTATTTATAAAGAAGTAATGAATTTAGTAGTGTAATGAATCTGGTAGCTAAAATATTACATGCACTTAGTATCAGAAAATTTCACTGACCTGGAAGATGAACTCCAAATGAAATTCAATTACTAGATCATAATGTTAATAAAATTGTTTAATGAAGAAGAACATTATCTTGAATAAGAATATTTTTAGGAAGTAATTTATTAATCACACATATGTTTGTTAAATTTTTGTTGGTAACAGTATAAAAGCTTAATAAATCTGAATGGCGATCATTAGAGAAATATATAAAGACAAGTCACAGAAGAATATGTATCATGTGATCCCAGTATACCAAAGAGGACAAATTATCTGCAAGTATGTGTGTGTAAATGGGTAGAAATAGATCTGGTGCACACATAGGAAATATTACAATTGCTGCTCCTGGGGAGCACAGAGGTTTGGGGTGTGAAAAAGGTCTCTCACTTTACTATGTATTTGTCTTTATTGTTTTAAATTTAATAAATAAAACACGTGAATGGTTTAATAAAATACATCAAATGAATCTCTGTTTCTCCATATATATTTCATTATCATTGTCATCATTCATGGCCCCAGAGGAAGCAAATGACACACTCAAACAGGTGGATAGTGAAAAGGGAACCCTGGGGCTCTTCCTGGTGAGTAGTTGTCACTACTATTTGTGAAAGAATGAGGGCAATTTTGAGTACAATAAATACTCAGAGATTCAAAGATTTACTGTAATGCATTTGGAAGCCAAATATTTAAAGAACAACACTTAATTATTTTAAAACACAAGAGAGGTTTATACTGCCCCTAAAGAAATTTAAAAGTAATTCACAAGAAAATTAAAAATTTCTGTCTTTAAATAAACACACACAGAGAATTACATTCATTATATAAGTGTGTTTTGTTCATAACTTCAGCATAACTACTCCAGTTTGTGGTTCGATTTGCTTTTCCACATTGGACTTTATTATACATCACCAATTTAAATTTGGCTTTTTTCAGACTTTAAAGAAAATAGCTCTGGAGATAAAAAACAAGCAAACAGACAAAGGAAAAAACAGCGATTGAGTTTGAGGTCAACCCCAGAGAATTAAATTCATCATATATATAAACTCCTAATAAAGACCTAGTAAAAAAAAAACCCAATTACTTTAGCAACAAAACTAGCAAAGAACATAAAGAAAAAACATGGTAAGAAAACAAAACAATAACAAAAAATAACCCCACAATAATACTGTGGCCTAAACATTTTACCATAATAGAGACATCTCCTGGGGTAGGATTGGATGTTTTCCAAGGTTCCTTCAAGCCCTAAGTCCTTTTGTGCCTGAGAATTGCAGTGTTCTCATTTCAGTTACTCTGAGTAAGCTGTCAACTTGATGATGCTTTTTAACTATCTGTAAAACTGGCTATCATTTAACCATGAGTTATGTGGATAAATGTTGAAATACAGCCAGTCAGTGTCTTATGATCTGTGTGTGCTCAAGACGCAGCAAAAGACAACAAGGCAAAGATAAGAGACCTGAAATTGACTTGGTTAATTGTGTGTCCTTGGTCAAGGTATTTACTATCTCGAAGCCTTAATTTCCTCAACTGTAAAACTGGGAAATGAATAACAACTTCATCGGGCCATTGCAAATTCACTGAGATCACGCGGAATAAGTTTTGGCACATAATGTCTGCTCAACACAGGTGACTTCTCTCTCCTTGATGTGCTGCCCTCCCGCTGCTCTCCCGGGGCAATGCCTGCAGTTCTTCATCTGATTCTTGCCTCTAAGTGGTGGACTATTGCTAGTCTCACCAGACGGGCCCTGGAGATCTAAGGTTCACCGGATCCGTTCTAAGTATTTTCTCCTTTACGTGACCGTGCTCTTCTCCGTCAGAGTAAATAATTGAGAATGTTGAGACCACTCTCAATAATCTGAGCGAGTTCAGCAGATGAAAAGAGTAGCTGGGATTCCTGCTTTCTCTTTGCCCAACATGCGAACAAATCAAGATTTAGAAAAAGGTAGGTGGAGAACTAATTTATATACTTTTCAAAATGTGTATTTTTAAATAATGAAGTTCTTCTCTTTGAGTGTCCTTTTCCTCTATTAGTGAGATGACTTCAAGAGAAAGAAAATATATTCTCTGAGACCTAGTCTTGCCGGTAGTTTTTTTACGTAATGAAATATTGCTTTGGGACTCTTACCGTGCTACCCCATGAAGAGCTGGTGACTCTTCACATCTATATGTAAAGCATCCAAGGACATTTTTAATTTTCTTGTGAAGTATTTTTTAATTTCTTTAGGAGCTGTATAAACCTCTCTTGAATTTTTAAATAATTAAGTGTTGTTCTTTAAATATTTGGCTTCCAAATGCATTACAGTAAATCTTTTAATGTCTGAGTATTTATTATACTCAAAATTGCTCAGGAGTCCAATCCCAGTGGCCTTGTACAATTTGTATTTAAGTTCAGCAATTATATGAGCTTCAATGTACCTTATTTCATGTAAACCAAGGGTCAGCAACCCCAAAATATGAATGTTTAAAGAAACAGGGTATTGCCTCATTTGTCCTCTGATAAAAATATAGCCAACTCTAGCACAACCTCCTCTTGCCCTTGGCCCTCAAGAAAATAATTTTAGAAATATCTACATCCTGAGGGTATATACTAATTCAAATTTCCTACAAACTTGTCAACTTTATTTTATTTTTCCATCTGCATTTTTAAAAATAATTTAAGATGTTGCAAAAATAGTACAAAGTTTTTGTGTACCTTTTACCCAGCTTTTGCCAATGATTACATCTTATAAAACCATGGTACTTTATCAAACCAGGAAATTGGCATTGGTATAATACTATTAAACTACAGAGTTAGATTGTACCAGTTTTTACTTGTACTCTGTCATTCTGCTTTGTAGAGTTCTGTGAAATTTTATCACATGGATAGATTTGTATAACCACCACCACAAGCAGGATATAGTATTGTCCTATCACCACAAAGAAACTCCCAACCTCCCCATAATGTTAATTTCTAACATCCTTTCTCTAACCAGTTTGTTCTCTATTACTATAATTTTGTCATTTCAATATTGTTATATAAATGGTATTATACACTATATGACTTTTTCAGATGGCTTTTTTTTCACACAGCATAATGAATTTGAGATCCATCCAAGACGTATGTTTTAATAACCCATTTCTTTTTATTGCTGAGTAGTATTCCATTGTACAGGTGTACTGCAGTTTGTTTATTCATTCATCAGTTGAAAGACATCTGGCTATTACAAATAAAGCTGCTAGTAACGTCCGCGTACAGGTTTTTGTATGGATGTAGTTTTCATTTTTACAGGATAGAGATCCAGGAGTGCACTTGCTGAGTTGTATAGTAGTATTTGTTTAACTTTATAAGAAACTGCCACATCAATTTCCAGAGTAGCTATACCATTATACATTCCAGCTGGTGACACACGAGAGATACAGTTTCTCTCCATCCTCATCAGCACTTTTAACCTATTAGTATTTTTTTTTATTTTGTCCATTCAAATAAGAAATAGAAGTATTTCATTGTGGTTTTAATTTGCATCCCAAATAACAAGCGATATTCAACATCTTTTCGTGTGCTGGTTATCCATATATCCTCTTTCGCCAAATGTCTGTTCAAGTCTTTTGCCCATTTATTAATAAAATATGTTCCCTTATTATTGATTTTAGAGAGTTCTTTATATATGCTGAAAACATATCCTTTGTTGAATTTGTCATTTGGAAATATTTTCTCCCAATCTGTGACTTATATTTTCATTGTCTTAACAATATGTTTCACTGAGAAAAAGTTTTCAATTCTGAAAAGTCAGGTGATTGATATTTTTCTTTTATGGATTATGCTTTTGGTGCCATGTCTAAGAACTTTTTACTAACCCTAGGTCACAAAAAATTTCTATTTTTTCTTCTATTGGTTTTGAAGTTATAATTGGCATTAAGAGCTTTATTCATTTTCAGTTACTTTTTGTGTAAGGCATTAGGTTGAGGTTATTATTGTTGTTATTATTTTGCCTATGAATGTCCAGTTGTCCCAACACCATTTGTTGAGAAGCTAAACTTTCTTCACTTAACTGTTTTTGCACCTTTTTAAAATATCAGTTGGCTGCACTTGTGTCGGTCTACTTCTGGACTCTCTACTTTGTTCTGTTGATCTATGTGTATGCTCTTTCACCAAAACCACAGTGTCCCAATTACTGTAGCTCTAGAGTAAGTCTTAGTATTGGGTAATGTGGTGACTCAAATTTTATTCTTTTTCAAAATAATTTCAGCGATTAGAGCTGCTTAGTTCTTTTTCCTTTAAGTGGTAGAGTTTTAGTTCCTTTCAATGGTAGAGTCTTAGTTCCTTTAAATGGTAGAGTCATCTTATCTATATCTGCAAAAATCTTGGTGGGATTTTAATAGGAATGCATTAAATCTGTGGATCAATTTGGAGAAATTTGATACCTTTGCTATGTTGAGTCTTCCCTCCCATGAATGTGGTGTGTCTCTCCATTTATTTAGATCTTTGCTGTTTCAGCATACAAATTCTGTATGTTTTGTTAGATTTATACTTAAATATGATAACTTTTGGAACTATTATAAATTGCATTTTTAATTTCTGTTTTCAATTGTTCATTGCTTATATATAGAAATAAGATTGATGTATGTGTGTTTGCATGCATGTGTATGTGTGTTGATGTTGCTAAACTACTTTATTAGTTCTAGGATTTTTCTTGTATATTACTTGCAAATTTCTATGTAGCTAATTATGTTATCTGCGAGTAGGCAAGCTTTTACTTCTTCCTTTCGAATTTACATGCCTTTTATTTGTTTTCTTGCTTTATTGCACTGGCTAAGATTTGCAGTATGGTGTTGAATAGAAGTGAGGAGAGTGATTTTCCAAATGTTGGAAGATTTTCCTGTTTTCTTTCTGTTTAAGATTTTTCATATGATTCCCTTATGATCAAAGAATATATTTTGTATGATTTTTAATTATTTTGAATTTGTTGAAGTTTGTTTTATGGACAAAGATGTGGGCTCTCTTGATGAATGTTCCATGTGTGCTTGAAACGAATGTGTATTCTGCTGCTGTTTGGTAGAATGTTCTATAATTGTCAATTAGATTTTGTGGGTTCATGGTATTGTTTAGATCTTCCCTATCCTTGCTAATTTTCTGTCTCTTATTTTTAGTAATTACTGAAAGATTTTGAAGTTCCTAACAATGTTTTTCCTTTCAGTTCTGCCATTTTTGCCTCATATATTTTGAAGGTCTTATTGGTGGATGCATATCCACTTAGCATTGTTATACCTTCTTGACTAATTGGCCCTTGGTGATTTACTTTGTTCTGAATTCTACTTTGTCCAGTATTAAGATGACACTCTGGCTTTCTTTGGTCAGTGTTTATGTATAATTTCTTTTCTTATCCTTTTACTTTTTCCTTTTTCCAGTTTTATTGAGATATAATTGACATATAATATTGTGTAAGTTTAAAGTATACAATGTGATTTCATACATGTATATATTGCAAAATGATTGCCATGATGAGGTTGCCACTTCCATCATCTCACATAATTACCTTTGTTTTTGTGTGTGTGATGAGAGCATTGAAGATCTACTCTCTTAGCTACTGACAAGCATGTATTGTTAACCATAGTCATCATGTTATGCATTGGATCTTCAGAACTTACTCATCTTATAAATGGAAGTTTGTACCCTTTCACCAGCATCTCTCCATTTCCTCCAGCCCCCAACCCCTGGCAACCACCATTCTACTCTCTATTTCTATAAGTGTGGCTTTCTCAGTTTCCATGTATAAGTGAGATCATACAGCATTTATCTTTCTCTGTCTGACTTACTTCATTTAGCAGAATGCTAAGAATTCAAGGTCCATCCATGGACCAAATGGCAGGATTTCCCTCTTTTTGTATGGCTGAACAATATTTTATATATATATAAAATATTATATATATATCATATATAATATAATATATTATATATGATATATATATATATATATCACATTTTCTTTATTCATCCATTGATATTTTTTACCTACCTATATCATTATATTTGAAGTGCATTCTTTATAGATTGTATATAGTGGAGTCATTTTTAAATTTATTTATACAATCTGTCTTTATTGGTTTGTTTAAACCATTTACATTTAATAAAATTATTGATATACTAGCATTTAAGTCTGTCATTTGATTATGTGTTTTCTGTTTGTTCTTTCTGATTTTTCCTTCTCTGTTTCCCCTTTCCTGCCTTCCTGTAGGTTACTGGACATTGTATTCAGGTTCTTATATGGACCACTCATGGGTCTATTCAGAAGTTCATACAGAGCTTAAAAAATCCCTTTCACCAGCAAGGTCGTCTCCCATAATCCTCCTTTCACTCTATAGTTGGGAGGGGGAGAGGGGCTACTCTTTGCTGTCATTTACTTAGTTTATCGCAAAGATGATCTACCAGGCTCCTCCCCATGGTCTCTGCGACTGCGGTGTCTGTGGAGAAGGGGAAGGTGCTGCCTCTACTGTGTTAGCGCAGGTTGGGGAGGACTGAAAGGGTCATTCCTTGAGTACTGAGGTCTCTGTCCAGTCTGTCTTCTCTTCTGCTTTCAGTCTTCTGATGGTTGCTTTATGTGTTTTGTCCAGGCTTTTTAGTTGTCCTTAGCAGGAGGAATAGGGTAGAATGTGTTTACTTTATCTTGCCTCAAACCAGAAATGTGATCTGTATCAAATTTTTAAATTATTATTTTAACATGGCCATTGTACTGTGCTCTAGTATAGCATAAAATAAAATAATAGCAGTTTATTTGATTGTCTGTTTTTGTATGTATTCTTCCCCTCTCTCTCACACACACATACACACATGCATGCATGTGTGGGCATGCTCACATCCCACAGAGAGAGTCCATGTTCAGTATTCTACTCCATAGTCTGACAGAATTGCTTTTTTAAACCTCAGAGTCTTCATGTAATTGAGCAGGATATTAAGGAAACCTTATTTGTGGGGATGAAGAAAAAAGGATGTCGAAGATATAAAGTATTCCCCAAAGCCAAAAATATTTAAGAATCCAAATTCTTTGTTTATCCCTGCCAGGAAGGGATAGAAAGGGAATATTTGAGGGCATTTTTAAAAAGATCATTTATATAAAAATAACTACTCTTTTATTAAAAGACATAAATTAACTGCATTTCCAGCTAATAAACCATTCAAGAGTTTTCATAAACATCTGGAATTGTAGTTCTTGGAGGGGCTACAGAGATTTTCTAATTATTTCATTTTATTTTTTTTTTTTTTTGTGGGGAAGACCAGCCCTCAGCTAACATCTGTTGCCAATCTTCCCCTTTTTGCTGAGGAAGACTGGCCCTGAGCTAACATCCGTGCCCATCTTCCTCCACTTTATATGGGACGCCGCCACGGCATGGCTAACAGGCAGTGCGCGTCCGCGGGCGCCTGGGATCCGAACTCGCGAACCCCGGGCTGCCAAGCGCGGACTAAACCGCTGCGCCACCGGGCGGCCCCTAATTATTTCATTTTAAAAAAGAATGATTTTGGGCTGGCCTGGTGGTGTAGTAGTTAAGTTCGCTCACTCTGCTTTGGCAGCCCAGGGTTCTCTGGTTTGGGTCCTGGGTGTGGACCTACACACTGCTCATCAGGCCAGGCTACGGCAGCTTCCCACATACAAAACAGAGGAGGATTGACACTGATGTGAGCTCAGGGACAATCTTCTCAAGCAAAAAGAGGAAGATCGGCAACAGATATTAGCTCAGGGCCAAGCTTCCTCACCAAAAAAGGAAAAGTTTAAGGCAATTTCACAATATTGACACAGTCTGAATCTATTATGTTATATTCTCATAAGTTAACAGAATTTTCAGTGAATAACTTGGACTAGTTAATCTCTTCCTTAAACGTTGAAATATCTTTAACATTTTACACAAGCTACATTTTCTGGAATTTCAGAATAAGAAGAAATCACTACTAATTTATCATAAATATACTTTTAGTGCCTTCTTGATAAGTTACTATTAAAGACATATGGGTACTTATTCGATTTTTAAAGTATTAATGTTTCCTAGGCACTAAATCATTAGGCAATAAGTTTCTGCAATATTAATAACTTAAAGGCTATTAATTGTTGTTACTACTCAGTAATGCTTTTACAATTCATGTAACGGAATGTTTTTACAAACAATCCCTTGCATTGTTCTTACCATCTATCTGCCGAAACTTACTCTCATGTTCTTCTTAGTTCTCTCCTTATCTAGCTTAAATTACACATTTTACCATTATAATAACTCCCTTGGATATACCCTAAATTTCTTTCCTCCTTTCTCACTTGGTGGACAAAATGTTAACTCTGGTTAAATCATACATCTCTCTTTCAACTTCAGGACTGCACCCGTGAAGACGAACTTATTTGACACACACACAGATACCCATGCTGACTTGTTTCATTTTAAATTAATGATCATTGACTTTCAGTCAACTCTCAATGCTGCTGGAATATCATACTATATTTCCCTGGTTTATTTCTCCTCTTAATCCACTAGATGACAATTTCCTACTGTCCCTCATTCCTCAAATCTTCATAGTCTTCTCCGTCTATTTATTCTCAGCTGATGAATTTGCTTCCTATGTCACTATGAAAATAGAATTGAGCAGCAAAGAACTTCCTTGAGCCCACCTATGGCATCTGACTTCATTTCTTCCTCCTTTCCCCTTCACTTACAGCAAACCAGCAATACCAGCCTGCTTGCTCTTTCTCTGATGCAAACTAAGCTTGATTTCACCTCAGGGACTTTGCACTTGCTGTTGCCTTTGTTTAAAGTATTTTTACCCAGAAAATTGCATGACTCATTTCCTTATCAACTTAGGTCTTTACTGAAGTGTCATCATCTCAGTAGACCTTTCTTGGCACTTTTTATACCCAAACTGTGACGCCTCCATACATGCACTTCCTTTTCCCTTTCCCTCCATAGGAATTATCATCATTCAACAAACATATATTGTACTTTTTTATTGTATTTGTTTTCTCTCTTCCCAACTTGAAACTAAGCTCCATGGAGGCAGAGAGTTTCATCAGTTTTGTTTATTGCTGTCTTCAATACCTAGAAAAGACCCTGGCATATATTGTATGCTCAATAATATTTGTAGTGATTAGAGTGGATGAATAAATTCTTCACACAGGAAAAGAATCCTTTTGATATAATTGTTATGACTTTATTTGAGAGAATACTATTGGGAAATGACATGTACAACCAGTTACTCTGTAAAATCCAGAATCAATTATAGTAGAAAAAACAAAGAATTTTTTAGGGTAAAAATCAAATCCATTTTAGGCCTTTGGGGATTATGTTTTGCAGGTTATCTATCTCATTTTTCATTATAAATAAAGGCCACACCAATCAACAACTTTCTCTAAGTTTTTTTAAGTCCAGGAACACGACACCCAGTATATATTCTCCCGCTTGCTTTGCATCGGTGCGTTGGAAATCCTTTTGCATGGTTCACACGGTTCATCTTGCTGTGCAGACTCACCAGCTCACGCATTTTCCTTTCTCATCTGAACAGGTTACCATTTTAAGACTCTTTAATCAATACCTTTTTCCATTTACATCATATTAAGAGGCACTTTAAAAGTTCAATCAAAGACTTCAGCAATTGTTGCTGATTACGTATGCTGAATTAAATCAGGGGCTGCAGACTGTGAATTGATTCACATATGAGGTCCTCTGTGGTAGGAAATGAAGGGAAGCAGGGTTTCTCTCTCTGCTTTAATCACTTGCCAGAGGAGTATTGATCTATTTGCCTTTGTGCTTCAGTGCTTGCCTGGTCAATTATTTACAGATCACTGGGACAGTGAGCGTTCAAGAGCAGGTGAAAGAGGGAGGTTGAATTTCCTGTGCTTAGAGTTCGGTGTTAATGATAAAGTTGATAAAGTGAAAACACGCTGTTTTAAAGAAACACATATGTCACAGTGGGCAACAACCTGGTGCTTAATCAGTGTGTAAATAAAAATAATTTTGATATAAAGCAACCTTGCATTTCCATGTATTTACAGCGGGCTTCCAGATATTGAATATGGCCCAGTCAGAAGGAAAACACAAACTTGGTGATTTATTTTGGTTTATGGGTGTAAAAATGGATGGTCTCAAAGCTCCCTTCTACCTTGAAGAGTCACTGCTTCTAATACTGTACTCATTTTGTAACAAATAGTTTTCAAAGGCCTGTTTGTTTCAAGTCCTATGTAATAACCTAGGAATATAAAAAGTGAATAAGCAAGCATTTTGGACTTCTTTTTCTTTAGGAACTACCTCATAGGGTTGTTATGAGTATTAAATGAGATAAACAATATTACTATGAACTAGATTATGTTATTATTCACAAAATATAGATGAAGAAGTTGACAGCTTAGTTTTCCTTTAAATGGTTTATGCAATGTCACACAGCTGCTAAGAGGTGGAGATGGAATTGAGACTATGATGGCCTGAATTCAAAGCTGGAACATGTTATGTGCTACGCTGTATGTTATGGATCGAATTGTGCCCCCCACCAGAATCATATGCTGAAACCCTAAGCCCCAGTGTGACTCTATTTGGAGATAGGGCCTTTAAAGAGGTAGTGAAGGTTAAATGAGGTCATTAAGGCTAGGGTCCTAATCTAACATGACTGGTGCCTGTATAAGAACAGGAAGAAACACCAGAGATGCAGCACGTAGGAAAAAGGCCGTGTGAGGACACAGTGAGAAGGCAGCCATCTGCAAGCCAAGGAGATCTACCACAGGAGAAACCAAACCTCTAACATCTTGATCTCGGACTTCCAGCCTCCAGAACTGTGAGAAATAAATTTCTGTTGTTTAAGCCACCCGGTCCATGGTAATTTGTTACGGCAGCCCCAGCAGACTGAGACACTATACCTTTCCCAAGTGCCTGAAGTCCCTCCACATTTTTTTTTAAATTGGCCACAGTACCTAGTATGCAGAAGATGCTGAATAAATATTCACTAATAGAGGCTCATCAGACACCTCCCAGAAAAATTCAGCAGGGAGATCTCCATCAATCCTGTGACAGTAGATCATCGAATTGATGATAAGCAGCTTATGTCCAATCCACTAATACCTGAGAGGCCCCAGCATCCAGACCTGCTCGGTGGCTGAAAAGCTATAAGAAGTCCCTGGTGGCAGAACAAATGCTCAGAAGCTGTTGAGGGAGAGATAGTGGCTCAAAGGTGAGCAACAACTCTAAAAATGTAATAGATGAAGAGCCTACTGTGGAAGCAGAACCAATTAAAGAAACAGAGAACAGATCAAGAAAATGTAATAAGAATTATTAATGAAAAATTATTTGAGCACGCACATACACAAGCTCCCAAATCATTTCTAAATGAAATGTTTTCAGATTAAAAAGGAAGGAAATTGCTCTAGAATGAGTTCTAGTTCATATGCAAGGGAATACGATTTTAGAGTAGATTTGTTAAAATTTGACATAAGTCAATGCCTTCTTTTTGTGTTTGTTCAATATTTTTTCCTAGTTTAATAGCAATAAAGATGTTGACTTGTGTCCTTAATCCATGTTGAGTAACTGACTAGGTACTCAGTTTACGTTCCAAGCAAATCCCTTCTGAAGGCAGAGCCAGTGGCAAGGTTCATCTGACAGGTGGCCTTCTTGGCAGCCCCACGTTGCCACCCTGTTGGTGGGCTCTGTAGCTCTTCTGGACTTGATTCACTGGTATATAAGGTAATTGATGTTCTGCTCTTTCAGAATTAAATAATCCTTGAAGAAACAATCCAAATAGCAGTGACAGTCTCCCATGTCTTGGATTATATTACATGTTCAGCAACTCAAGCCACTTTGGATTTGGTTGCCAATGTTGTCAGACTTGTAACTGTTTCTAAAAATTTTTATCCAAAAAATAGTAGAAGAAAGTACATGTGGAAGGCTCATATTTCTATGTTTGGAATGAACCAAAAAACAGTGTTAAAATGGTGCTTACACCATATTCCTGAGGTCTGTGAAATTCTAAACCCGGGACTGCCACTGTGAGCTGAAGATATGCTGAGTCAGGTCGAGGCTGTTATTCTTCAGAGATACTATACCTATCAGCTCTTTGCTTGTCTTAACAGTGCACAGGCTGCACTTCCACATGAGTACCAATGAATTTTTTCACCTCCCAATGCTATCATTGGAAGAAATGTTTAATTTCTTAATTCAAAGTACTAGAAGTCCCAATGGTATAACTTACATCCACTATTATTTTAAAATATCTTATGTATACAACACCCTTTGGAGATGTACAGTCTATAACCCGTACAGCTGTATACAGCAACCTTGCTCTCACTATCTCCCTCCCCAACCCCCATAACCACAACCTCTTACTCTGAGCACCATGTTTGTATTTCTACTTATATTGCAATTTCCTGAGATTTCTTACCTCTCGCTCCATGAAGGAATTTATCAATTATGGCAAAGCCGTTTATCATTTGGAGGGATTACCAACCTGAAGTCATTTACTCTCTGCCAGGCATCTGAGATTACAAAACTCAGAGAAATAATAGCATACTTTAGAATCATAGGATTTTGGAAGTGAACGGAACATTAGTAACTACAAAGTTCATAATACCATAAGTAAAATGTACTGCATTTATGTTACTTTACAATTAATGAAAGTGTCTGTGTATAAATATTTGTGACATTTATTTTAAAACTAGTATTTATGAAGAAAATAACACTTTTTAATTTTATGGTGGTACTGTTACTCATCACAGGCTTTATTTAAACAAATTTCATTTTCTTAACCCTTCTTAAGATGATGTATTCTTCATGCTGCTTTTATAATATCCATGAGAGGGCAGTAGAGGACCTGGTTGAGATGTTAAGAAATTGTGCCTCATGGAATTCTTCAAAAAAAAAAAAAAAAAACCCGCAACCTTTGAGTGACTATTATCATCGTATTAGATTAAAGAGATTGCTACCTTTGTTAGCTAAATGCTGTAATATAGAAAGGTGAATATTTTTTCTTAATTTCTTCTTTTATTGACAATAATGAACATTCTCTCATGTAAACACTTTTTATTCATTAATAATCAATGGTAATATTATCAGTGATGGTGATCAAGTTAGAGGTTTATGACCATTAAGGTTATTTAAAATTAAATATATAAAATATTCAATTTGAGCCTATTTTTTAATTGAGAAAATATCAAGTGTTTGTAAAAGAAAATCCAGTGGAATAAATCTGTGAATTCAGACGCCCTTTCTGTTTAACCTGTTACTTAATCGTTTAATACAATTTTGGTTGAACAAGATGCCTGTGCCTCATTTCTTCTTCCCGAAGCCAGAGAGATAAGCATTTTCTTAATTTCAGAATCATTGTTTGTATATCCATCCCCCCAAATGCAGTTGGCTCATAGCTAACATTCCCACATAGCGAGTTAACTCGGTTACAAAGAACCCGTCCTGCAACCTGCTTGTCTTGGAGGGAACATTAAGAAGTTGTATTGCTCAAAGGATGCCTTATGAGTGGTTTACTGAGTTCCTATTTACTCTAAACTCCTAGAGAGCACAAGTCTCCTGATAACAAAAGCATACTTCTACTTGTAATGATTTAAGATATTTCCATAAGCTCCACATTGCTGGATTTTTCTGTTTCTGAACACTTAGATATCATGACTTTGAACTTAACCAGTGGGAACTCCTAAAGCCCAGATTCTTACAGCCTGAGTTTGGAGTCAGTTTGAATCCTGTCCATGCCACTGACTGACACATAAGTGATCCTGGACAATTTATGTAACGTTCCTGAGCCATTTCCCTGATCTGTTGAAAGAGGATAATAATTTAGCCTATTATATAGGCTCGTTATGATGGGTAAATGACCTAACACTTCATAAAGTGACTAGCACATAGTAACAACTCAATAAATGTTTTTAGTATTCATTTTAGTGTTTCTTATAGTTTCTATGAAAAGGTTATTAGAAATAACCTTATAAAACCTATCATCCTATTGTAGAAAATACATTTTTGAGGGCATTGTCACTCTATTACTAGGCCCTGTGGAAGAAATGTGTTTCTACGGTTAGCACTGTCATACTTTAGATCATGTTGGCAATTTATTTGGCTTTCTCTGATGACCACTTTGAATCAACTATCTGTCACGGTTCTGTCTTTGCATTAACTGTTAGAAAGCTTACATTCAAAATTTTGCCTTATTTCTAGCAAATTTGTTTAGTTTAACCTTCCATATTTCTTTGTATCTTTTTCTTTATACGAATTACCTTTTTACTGTCTTCTTTATTCACTTCTATTAAATTTTATTGTGTATATTTTTGCGAGATGCCTTAAATTCTTTCTTGGACTAGTTATGAAGTGCGTTCATCCCTGCAGGGAAATGAACAAAATGAATCTGAGTGGTTCCTAGGGAGCAAACTTTCTAAGTTATTGAAAAGGAGGGTGGTGTATATTAAGATTTCACTCCGTGGGTTCTAGTAGTTATGACCTGAACAGAAAGTATTATTTGATATTAAATACCAAATGTGGATATGCAAGAAGCATATACATGATAGACTTAGGAGATAATGCAAAGGACATTGTATGATTTGAGAGACTGATTCTCCCAGCTCTTTCACTCTGAATATCTGTTTATTACAAAAATTCACTGGTTCACAGGGATTATCATTCTACCCTGGCATGGTTGAAATCATATTCATCTGTAAATGCTGATAGTTCCCAAGGCCTGCATTCTTTATATGGACACAGGAAAATACAAGAATTAATCCTGCTTCCGAGATGTGAAAGTTTACCCCGAATAGGCCCTTGTTAACCCTCCAGTTTCAATCCGGAAGTGGTCGTGACTTCAGCCTCTGACAGCTTTCGGCACAGGCACCAGCTCACTTTACAGTACTGTCAAGATCATGTGATGTAAGATCATTTTATTTAGAAAAAGCAAAACCCTCTTACCTTATGAGGTTACCTTACCTCTACTTCTAGAGGTCTTTCCTGATAATTACTCAGATCACCCAAGTATTTCAGAGGTCATATGACTAAAGCTGCACATATTTTTCCTTCCATTAGGAAACCTACCACCAGATTACGTTTTGGGCTTTGCAACAAAGCTAATTAAGCACCCAAAGTTCTCATTGTGGTTCACTGGAAGCTTATGGGATTTAGCCCTGCAGTCTTCTTAACTTTCTTTGATGTTATTGGCAACATGTAATGAATTCTCTTTGTTGTTGTTAATTATGGCTGCCATAGAGCATGACTGTCTTATCATTTGAAATATGTTGAGAATGACAATTCTCTTTTCATTGACAACAAAGTTAAATACGAGAGGCAGCAACCATATGATTCAAAATGGTTTGGGCTCAGGTATCAGAGTGAATTTTTGGGGAAATTTGAGGGCATCTATGCTCCCTTTCTTTATTTTTTGTTCTTTCTCTTATTTATCAAAATCATTGACTTCCAAGGTTTATCCATTCTACTGGAAACTTCATGAGGGCAGAGTCCATGCTTCCTTTTTATCTCTGCAATGTCTAACATTCTCCCTGGCTGTTGCAAACATTTTCAATGCCCTGACCAAATCCGCTAGATTCTCACCTTTTACCAGTGACTTCTTGCTGCCAGCTCCTAGACAATGGTTTGCTTGATGGATTCTTCTGGCCATGGGAGAATACACCCTAGGCAGTCTAGAAGTGCTAGAGAGTTAACACCCCACGATAAGCCCTCAATCAATAATTAATGGGACTTGGTAGGAAAATACCCCAGTTTTCTTACCTATTAGCTGGGAGAATTCTGAGGTATGTGCTTCCAATGGCCACCAGTGGGATTAACCCTAAAGTGCTCACGACAGTGATCTGCTAATTATTGTACCTTCTATTGGCTTCCTTTCATTTCCTATTTCTCTTCCCCTGTCTCATAGTGTTTCCTGTGATCACCTCCCAAATAAATTACAGTACTTGTACTCAAGTCTTTATTTCAAAATCTACTTCTGGGGAAACACAAAGTAAAACACTGTGTACACCAGGATCACAATACATACTTGCTGAATGATGGATGGATGGATGGGTTGGGTGGATGGATGGGTAGATGTGGATAAATTATGCCTTTATTTCGTTTGTCAAGTGTTTCATTTTTTTTTAAGAAAATTTTAACTAGATCATATCCAATTAGCTAAGGTACCAGTGTAAACATTTTGTTTCTATTTCCTCAAAGTTATGTCTTTGCTTCATATAATATCAACATGAGAAAATTAAATAGCTAGATAAGATGTCCTTTGTCACAGTAACTGAATGGAGGAGAAATACAAACTGTTCTTCATATGTAGAAAGACCAGTATAGCTATTTTGCACAGATATTTGTTGAGAACTGATACTGCACTTTGAGTTAAATTCAATGCAAAAGGACAATCTGTCAAGATATTGTCATTTTAAACTATATGCATAATAAATCCAATGTAATTGCTGTGAAGGAATTACACAGATGAAGGAAAAAAGATGCCTCTTATTTCCATGCATGTTGGGTTTCATTAAGGCAAAATTTAAATGATGTTATTTCTGAAAGTTTTCTCATTAAAAGGCACACACTATGATTTTGCAGTTTATAGTCACAGGCTCCATCATTTATAGATCATAAGTAACATTACTATTATTCAATTAATATCCTCAGAAAATCCTATCACAGTAGTTTTATATGAAAAGATTCCAATTGTTATGTTCACTCTGAGTAAAAATGAGAAATAAGATTTTAGTGTAAAATAAACAATGCATACCCTGATATACTTTAACCTATTAGCATTAAATCCTTGATTATCATAATTGCTGAATAGTCTTGAACTTCAAGAACAATACAAAATCAAACAATTTAAATGCTATCTTTCCCAGTGTTATAACAATAATAGCTTATATTTCTAGAAAAGCTTGTTACATAACAATTTTTGCAGACATTATTACTTAACCTCGCAAAGTACTATGTCATAATGACCATAATATAGCTGTAGGACCTGATTCTAGAAAATTTATAGCTTTTGTGATTTTTTTTATTACTTAATAATCCTGAATAATGATTCTAGTGGTTTTTGCTGAAGTTTGCATTTCCTTAGACATTTAAGGGTTTTTATTTTTACCCCCTCGTGTTTTTGCCACTTACTCAACTACTCATTTTTCACTTATCCTGGGTCTGAACATTAAAATATAATTTGAAAGATTGAAAATGTTTTTGCAGTAATGGTTACCCCCTACCTTAATACACAGAATAGGAATATCAAATGATGAAAGGAGTATCAGTACTGTACTGCTATACCTGTGGCAGACATCAATAATCAATTAGAACATTCATTCCTACTGAGGAGCACTTTTATTCAAATCCTTTTCAGTATATCTCTTTTGGAAGCTCTTACGGAGGAAACCAAGTTGAAAGAGATTAGTTCAATTTGCACTTCAAGTACAAAAATAACTGAATATAATTTGTTAAAACTGTGTATTTATGTGCATATATATGTAAAATACATGTCCACGTACATGGTCATACATACATATACAGCCTTTGCATCACATATAACTATTCACATTTTACATATGCAAATGCATATGTGAACTTGTAAATATTTATTTCTGCCAATTTAAATATTTAACGTTATATGGATCGTTATGTGTAGATAATGTTTTATAGAGAGAAATAAATATACAACAAACAGAAATAATTATTTTCACTTAGTCACTAGTAGTGATTTGAAATTTAGACAGTTTTATATTTTCATCCAATTACTATAAGTATTTAATTTTAATTGTTCTTAGAGAATATAATTTGTGTTCTCTCATTTCCTTTGTTGAATATTTATTAATGCATTTATAATACTGTTAATAATGATAACATTTATATAATCAGATTTATCGCTATTCTCAATTTGGTTATATTAAGGGTAAATGAAAACAATTAACCAATGCCTTGACTGAGATTGTTGATTCTAGATCCGATGAATGGACTCTAATATTTCCATTTTATTCTTTTGATCTAGATTAGCAAAGTAGAACCATGCACTTTAATCCTGGGTAGTAGAAATGATCTCTACTGATATATACATTCTTGAAAAAGAGCCAGATTTTCTTACTTCCTTTAGCAGAGCAGGTCCGAGCAACACCATAGAAGCAGATGAGCCTACTTTCGTATCTGGGCATTGTTTGGTCAATCTGCCACCACCCATATCCCTGACTTCTGGACACACTCCTAGTATTTGGCAATAAGACAAGTCCTATGATCTCCTGATTCCTGGACTGCTCACTGTCTATTTCAGTCTACATCACCCTTACTGACAGTAATGTTCTGTACATAAGACCTTTCCCCTTTTTACTTATACAAACATATTTATCATAGACCTCCTTTATTCCAAGATCTCTATCATTATAGGTTACCTATATCAATCAATTAATTTGAACTAAGGTGTTAATGGTTAATAATAGTCAGTCTTATGACAGCTGCCTCCATCGCCTTAACCAAAGGGATGAACAGAGAAATTTAAACACTGTATAAGGCAATGCAATTGAAGTTGATATTTTTAAGTACTGGGACCTCTCCTAAAGTCTGTCAGAAGATTTCCTGCTTCCCCTGTGTGTTTCAGCATTACCTATTATCTTGATGTTAAATTATAGAGTCAGAGATTTAGAACTAGAAATTACGCAGGGATAAACCAATTCAGGAGTAGCAAATAAGCAGCACTTGAAGTGCCAAAGCCCTTCCCCCGACCCCCATTCTTACTTGCTAAGCTATGACACAAGCTCAAAATCTATTTCAACATTGAGCACCAAGCAGCTTCTTCCAACCCACCATTACTGACTCTTGATGTGAAAATTATTTGTCATTCTGAGCCTAATCTACTCCCTCATTTTTACACAAGAAGCAAAGAGATTAATGGGGTCGACCAAGGCCACACAGCTCATTAGTTGAAGAACAGAATAAAATTCCATACTTCCTGGACAGGTTCACTTTCACTACCCATGTATGTTGTATCACTCTATCATTTGTTCATCTCAGGATTCACTAAAAAGAACACAAACTTGGTAAGAAATTGCTTCTATATTTTTTCCCCATGGAGAAAGTGACAGTTCAGCCCCTGAGTAAAACAGAGGCTTAACCAAGAATGGAACCGTATTTCTTAACACTCCGTCCAAAGCTTTCACCCTTTCCTGAGAGCAGAGCACGTGTCACTTAATCCTCTGTGCACAGCTTTCTCCATTTACCACCTAGGTTCATTGTTCCAAACTGCATCTGCATATATCCAGCCCTCATTTATAAAAATAAAGCTAAATCTGAAAGTATTCTTACTAAGTCCTAACACTTATAAAATTGGTATAAACTATATAAATTGCTAACATTGACAAATATAATTTTATTTATCAAGAAAGAAAGGATTATTAGTGTGATTAGTAAATTCATCGCCCACCATTATTGTTCTTTTTATTGTTCTAAAAATTCTATGCTATATAATATTTTTATACATTATTTCTTCTGGATCCTGATGGCTAGAGGAAAATGATTGGTCTAAAATTGTTAATTACTGAAAAGCTTTCTTGTGGTGATTCATTAGTTACTTTAATTCCCCAGACTATGAAATTCAGAAATCATTCTACTTAAAATTTATGCAAAAAAGGGAGACGATTTTACAGCTAAAGCTAATCAGGTATAAGGGTAATAAATAACACCCTATTAAACAATAGCCTTAACAATTTCTAAATTCAGCACACTGCCACTTTGGTTGCATTCCCATGTTACTTTATAGTGTATTTATTGGCTCTTGCTGGAGCCTCTTGACTTCTCTTTATCAGTATTCAGGTCAAGTAAATTTGGTTGCAAGCCTTTGAGATTAGGGTAAATGTCTGATTAATTTAGCTGTATTATTGATACCAGCTCTTCTGCTTTTTAAAGACTGATGTGCATTTGATGGAAGGAGACAAGCCAGTATTAAAACTGAATGTAGCATCTCCTATGCTTTCCACTGGTCAGTAGTGTGTTCTCTGTCCCGTAAACCCAGCCTGTGCTTCTAAAACCAACAGAACAGTGAGTTAACTCCACGCTTCCCTGTTCAGATTTTCATGAGAGTCCTGAGCAAAAGCATTTGGAAAACTGTCCAAAGAAGTAAAAGAGAAAATAAATAGAAGTTTGATCTGATGCCTTCTACTTTTACGTGTTTAACCCTGCCATCTTCCAACACAGTATAAGTCTAACAACAAAACCATTTGTTCAATCCGCTGAGTCACTGGAAGGAAATATACAGGGAATCAGCAAAATGCCAAGATGGCAAATTAGGGAAAGCATCAAATAGTGCCTAATCCAACAGCTCTCAGTCACTTCAACGTGGCATTTTCACAATCCTGGACATAATGACGTTTGGTGATTGCATCATCACGTGTGTTCTCCAGGAGTTTGCAGATCCCTGCGGTGGGACCCTCCTCCTGCAGTGTCCAATCCACGTGTCCTCTGCTTGCATCTGTTTGAGCTTACTGTTGAAGCTCTCACACATATTTAGTAAATTTACATTTACTAAGTTCACAGTCAGGACAGATTTCTATCCTCTAGATGTTCTTCCTCTTTTCTTGAATTAAACCACAGTAAATCGAGCTGTTCACAGACTCCTTTCCATGTTCAGAAAGTGTAAAAGTCTCCTGGGGGTACAGAAAGCCAACATGGAGCGTCAGTATGTCACTGCCCTAGTTTGAATACCGTCCATTTTAGAATGAATTCTTATAATAGTCTTAGTCCTAATCTCTGAATTTATACCATTTTAATCTTCCTTTAAAAATGATACCAGAGTGGCCTTTCTCAAACAACCTGATGAAACTACACACCACAGCCCCGTCTTCAGAACACCACAGTTCAAGATCGTCTATAGAATCCATTTCAAATTTCACGTCCTCACATGCAAGACCCTCAGCTACGTCCAGCCTCTCTTGACAACTGTATCGAATCCCCTCACTAGTACCTCATACCTTTTGCTGTACCTGTAGTTCCCTCAACATTATTTCATATTCCCTTCGTCTTCACTTCCTCCACTGGGAAAAACCTATTATTCTGCCTCCACTCCCATCTATCTGGCAAATACCTTTTCATTTCCAAATTTGGCTCAAAAATCATTTGGTCTAGACCCCTTTCTCTCCACTACCTGGCAAGAATCTGTAACTCCTTTCTCTAATAGCTCAAGCTTCACTGTGCGTGTTCTTCTTTAGCGGTGGCTGTGACATGAAAGAGGCTTATAGTACATGTCTGTACACAGGGCAGTATCTTATATTTAACCTTACATGTCCATGTCTTTGTAATGCCTGGGACCTACTGGGAGATCAATAAACCATTATTGAGCAAATGGGTCTACGTAACTACATAAACGAATGGGTGAATGAATGAATGCGTAGGGTTGGGCCTCTGGCTGAACCATCCGTCCGAAATGGCCTGCCATCAGTAAGAGTTGATTTTAGTTATCTGTCACTTCAAGGAGCAGAAGTCAAGTAGAGTGTCCTTCCCTGAAGCAGTGGTATTAAGAACAGAGACAAACAACTGCTATGTGTGCAGTCTTTACCCTGTGGAAACATCGTTGCTTATGTTTTTCATATTAATCTTATTTAGACTTTATAACAACTCTATGAAGCAATTATAAATTATACCCATTTCACAGATGAGAGAACTGAGCTCAGAGGGGTCAGGTAACTTTCCTAAGGCCACTCTGATAATGAGTTGCAAAACTTGAATTTGAATTCCAGTTCTTCTCACTGCAAAAGCCTTAGTTCATATACAGTGTACTAATTTGGCAATCATTTCATGGTGATCGGAGTCAAAAATGTTTCCAGTCACTCGAATCTTCCTATCCCTGTCCCCGTCAAGCTATAGCTTCATTTCACACCCTTACTTCTTCACTCTTAAGGGATTTTATGCCTTGACAGACCATGCAAAAGAATCTCCATTTTATGTATAGCTTCTCTGTTGAAAATCACCTCTTGGGAGAAAAACCACACGCTTGACAGCTGTTCTGACCAAAACCATGGATTGAAATGGAAGGAAAATTGCTACTGAAAATAAAGCAAGGTAAAAAAAAAAATGAATCCTCTATGATATCAAGTTTGTGTATGTATGTAAACATACAAATATTTCCACTTATTCTGTATATAAATATCTACATAAGTCAACATTATTAAAATTGTACTACCTATGTACATAAAATAACATTCATACGTGTAATTGGCATTGTACAGCCCATGCACAGAAAGGAAGAAACTATATAAGGAATTACACCAGCCACTACGATTAATTATTGATAGAATTGCTCAATACTTTTAATATATATCTTTTGCAATAGCATATATTGTTTTTATAATTTAAATAAAGTTATGGAATTTATAGTCATTAAAGTAGTCACATCATGTTAGATTCCAATTTGCATATAAAGTCTGTAATTGTTAACTGCCCCATTTTATTTCAGAAAATTGTAGATTTTTTTTTAAGTTTGGCAGTTTCAAAAATGTGTTTCCATATATAACCTCTACTTTCTTCTCATACTTTTTGCTATGTATTAGTTCACTTTACAATCCCTACTCTCAGAAAGGATCTAGAAAATTAACATAAGTTTCTGTCAGAAGGGAAACTGCCTTTTAAAAACTATAATTGCACATTTTTGGGGGTAGTTGGATAAGGTGGCTGTATCAATGAAGGCTGCTGGGAGCTCCTATCAGGAAGCTGTCTGAGAGAAAGCAGCAACTAGCCAGGACTGGCAGGGGTGGAAGAAGAGTTAGCTGACCCTCCTGTGAAGAACGAGTGTCCAAATGACCAAGTTAAGGGATCATAGTGACTTGGAGTCTAACTGATGTTGACACTGATCTAAACTGGTCAGGCTTCTCGGCATCAGGTAAGAGAGAGTTATAAATCAAGATGGTCATGCGAGACAACTCAAGGAGACCCTGGAAGACAGTTCCAGCTGAAAGGGGTAGGACCAGTAAGTACTAGGCGAGAGGTCAGGCCTTCAGCCAGCTGGGCTCAGGTTCAGGGCTGGGCTTGCAGGAACTGGTATTGAACCAAGGAAGTAGGGACTGGTGAGAGAGAGACTCAAGCTGACTAACGGGGCCTCAGAGCAGACACCCAATAACTAAAGTCACACCAGGAGAGAGGACAGCAAACACTTTCCAGACTCTCACGGAAATTTAAAGCAGAGGGTCCTAATATGCTTCCCATTCAGGTTCTCCCGATTGTATGAGACTGAGCCTGAGAGATGCAGGCTTTCACTCCTTGCAGCTGGACCCAGGAGGACCATCCATGGGCTGACTCTATCTCAGTTTCCTCCTCTGTCAAATGGGAGCAATCACTGTTCCTGCCTCATACGAGCATTGTATGGAATAACTAATGTGTGTTAGGTGCTTAGATCTGTTACTGGGAAAACTTGATTATTTTGTTGTTATTGTTGTTGGTTTTGGTGAGGAAGATTGTCACTGAGCTAACATCTGTACCAATCTTCCTCTATTTTATATGTGGGGTGCTGACATAGCGTGGCTTCATGAGCCGTGCGTAGGTCCACGCCTGGATCTGAACCCAAGAACCCCAGGCCGCTGAAGCAGAGCACACAAACTTAATCACTACGTCATCGGGCCAGCCCTGGAAAACTTGATTATTTTTGATGACCAATTCCCTTATAACCTAATGTTTACACCAGTGGTTTTCAACTCAGATAGCAAGTGGGAATAGCCACGGAGTTTTTGTAGCTGCAAATACCTGTGCTCCAATCCTATTGAATTAGAATTTCTCAGGCTGATGTATGAGGATCTATAATTTTCGGAGAATTCCAGGGGTGGTTTATCCTATAAAGAATGGCTAAGCATGTGGTAGTGACACTGTTTCATTTACTAAAAATTATTTGTGATTATTTAAAGTAAGGCAAAAATATTATTTATGATTACTTAAAGTAACACAATTGTAACAGATGTATACTATTCAATTAGATAAATTCGCAGGTTTAGAACTGAAATAACTACTAAACTAGTCTCTGAAGAAAAAAGGCAATATGTAATCGCTAAGTTTAATTGTCTTAGGTGTTTTAAAATGCACTATTTGGTACTTATATCCACAATAGAGAAAAGTGTGATTTTAATGATGCTATTTCGTGATTCTGATATACAGAAAATTGTAATCCCTTCTACGTACCTCCCATAGTCCTTCCACGTGCAAATGAAAGAATAAATAAATAAATAGGCAGTGTCCAAGAATAGACTGTAAAAGTGGATACTTATCGTTTGTTCCCAAATCTCTTTTATAAAAAGATTTCATTTATTTTTATAGTTGAAACAGAATTCAGTTTCAAACATATAAGCACTTTTAATGTGTGAACCCTTCTAATTCTCTAATAACGCTGGGTCCGTGTAAAGACGTCATGGCAAGTAGCAACAGACTTCAGTAAAACACCCACCATTCTTCAGAACTCTCTTCAGTTACAGCAGCAGTCACTGGGTTCCCTGGAGAAAATCTCCTTTTAGTTAAATCACTCAAGTTCACAGACTCTCTTTTTTTATTTCAGACAATATACTTTCAGGCAGTATGCCTTGTGGCACAGAATATGATTCATACTTGCTAGATGGTGCAATTTATCTCCCATAACAATTCTTTATTTTCTAGTGCTTTTGATTGGGACAATTTTTCTTTCTAGTGTGGGTAGGAAGAGACTAACAACTTTGGGTTCATTTTTATGCCACTGTCTCATGTTGTAGTTTTTATGTAGAATGCACTAGAAATTCATAATTCTAAAAAGTGAAGAAACAGAAATATTGCTAAGAAGTACATATCCCAACAGGAACTGCCTGCCGAACTCAGGGGGTTGTAAAGTATTGAATGAAACATTTATAGTCAGTGAAATAGAAGAAATTGCTGTGCTAAAAAAAAATGAGTCCAAGCGTCATAATACTACCTACAGAAGAACGTCATTATTCTTCCTCTAAAGCAGGGCAATGACAAGAATCAACAAAGTAGATTATAGTGAACAAGTAATAAAGCATCCTCTTTTTTCAAGCAGGCTTTGATAGCAGGAGGCACACTTGGTGAATTTTAGTGCACATGAAAGCCAAGAGTGATGGCACTCCACAGAGGATGCCATATGTAGGAAGAGAGAAGTTCCTGCAGATGTGCTTGCAGGAATCTATCATAGAAGTGATGGCAGTTGCACTGGCAGAAGTGCATTTTCCCTAAGAGCTGGACCAGTTTGTCTCCAACTTAGATAATACACAGGCCCCTTTTTAAAAAGGAGAGTCTCCCAGACCTCCTTCCGTCCCCAAAGTAGGCAAACTATTTTTACAATGTGATTTTAATATATTATATATAATCTATATGTAGATATGTCATATATAGTATACATAATATCTACGATATATAAAATTGTAAATGAAGAATAAATTACTGATGCTGCTAGATTTTATACAACCGAAATCTGATTCTGAAGGGAACTGAAAGTCAAAACTGATTTGCCTGTTAAATTCAAGTAAAACTTTAAAGCCATACGGTTCAAGTTAATCGTGTTAATTTAATAGGATGGATGTTAGTGTTTTCTCAAGATGAGATTACCCCTTGCAGTGTGAAATTACCCCTCACGACTACCCTAAGGCATAGTTTGCTATTCTGACATGAGCCATATGAAGACTTAACTTTCCTACCACTTGTTTCTGGTGGTGCTATCATAAGATGTTTATTTCATCAGAGATGTTGCCTGACCTTCACATGGTACCAGTGTGACCATAAGCACCAACCCAAACGTGGGCACTGAAGTTGCAAAACAGGATTCACTTTTAAGTTTGTGATGACCCAGATGATCCATAACATTATGTTGGTTTTCCAGATCTTCAAAATGCAAACAGGCCATTTACAAATAAATTATTGAAGAGAATTTCTCAATACCCTGAGGTCATGTCCTCAGACTCAACATGAGAAACAAAGAGGTAGACTGAGAACAGAAGATGATCAAAATTGTCAAATCATTAATATCGCCTCTAGGGGAGCCCTGGGCAGCCTGGGGGTAGTATGTGGGGCAGATATTTGCTTTGTAACCATATGATTTTATTCTTACTTTTTCCCACACTTTTACTCAACACTACTGTTCCAGGCAAAATGGTAGGCACTGGTGAGCTAATGATCATTTAGATATGCCCCTTCCCCTCAAGAAACTCCGGTTTATCAGGAGAGACAAACACGTATTTTGAAAAATGGCCGCAATGCAAGTGAAGAGTCCTATCACAAGGATCACAGAAGTATATACAAAGCGCTGTGAGCAAACAGAAAGGCATAGGATGTTTCTTTAATCTTATAGCCAGCGGGGACTCCGAGAACAGTCGAAATACTCTTAGTTTAAAGATGAGTTAAGGCCTTTGTTCTTTTTCCTTTCTCTCTACTCCTATTTTCCTGTTGTCAACGTATATTTTCCAATCTCTACCTGTACCTTGTTTGGCCAATGACACTGAAGAAGTTGCTGACTTTCCTAGGGGGTTCTCAGTAATCAACAGCCAGTCTTCTCTCATTTTAGAATAAATTTTGAGTAAACATATTGTACATTGATGCTCAGTAACGTGGGAGATAGGGAATTGGTTTCGTGTAACCATAAGGTTCAGGGACTCCTGACTGAAACTGCAGGGATTCAGATTCCAACTCTTACTATCTGAGCAAACTTGAACTCACTGTTTCCTTCTATTTTGGTTTCTTCATCTTTCAAATGGTAATAAAAATAACTGTACTTCATATGGTAACTTGAAGAATGAAATGAAATTGTGAATGTAGAGCTCTTAGCACAGTGTTTGCAAATATCAAGTGCTCAATACATATTGGCCGGTGTTAGAAGAACTATCAGCCCTCAGTGACACAGTGGATAAAAGGTATCCCACTGGGAAAAAGAAAACAGAGAAGTCAGCCATCTTGACTATCAATCCTGGGGCATTTTGAGTTCTAAAGAACTTACTTATCCTGGTTGATTATTTTCTTTCATATCAGGACCACATGTTCCCATGGAAACACTTTTTAATTTTTATTCTATTAAGAAAAAACCTGATATGGTACAATGGAAAAATAGCAGGATCCTAAATCCCATAAAACTTGATCTCTATAGAAGCCCAATTTGTCCACTAACTCATTCTGTTACTTGGAGTAAATCATTTCGCCTCTCTGGGCTTTAGCTTACTCATTTGTAAAATGAAGTCTGTAGTCACCAGATGATTTAAAATGTGTCCTTGGGTTCATTCTGAGATTTCCAAGAAGTGTACATTTTTAAATAATTGATTTCAGCTTCTTCTGGGTCCACAATTTATGGGCATAAAAACACTGCTGACTTGGTATTATTTGTGCCAGAGAATCCTTTCTGTGGTTTGTAGCTGAACTGAGACTGCAAAACTTACATACCCCTATCGTTTTTTTTAGCAGCTAGAGTTGGCAAAATTAAATGTGCCACTTTCCATTCTGGTGTTGCCAGTCTAAGCACACTATACATAGAACTTATAGGAAAATGGTCCAGTGTAGAAGTAATAATATGATATTTTTAGTCACTTAATTTAAATTCCGTATCTGCTCTTTCCTGCCAGTGTGACAGTAGACATGTTATTTCACCTCTTTGGGGACATCTAGCACACAGGCTGGCATATGGTACCTGCTCAGTGAACTGACATCCTTTGGTTTTGCTTTTATACCAGCATCTTATATTCACACTCATGGGAGTCTAGATAGATAGATATCTCTCTTTATCTATCTTATTTTTTGGACCTTTGATATAAGTTAAGCATTTTTATTCATTACTTCACAGTAAATTTTGGTGCTTTTTTAACTCCCAAATGCATTTTGGATACTATTAGAAAAGAGAGTAATTATTGATTTTTGTAAAATTTTAGTTCAAATAGAACCCTATTATTTATGAGCATTAGGATTCAACAAAATCTCATTTTCTGTGAATTTCTATTAACTTCCAGCTAATGTACCTCAGAAACAATAGCATTAAAAGCTTTTTGGGTAGCCGAGTTATAATAGGCCCCATGTATTGCATTGTAGACCTGAGTATTTGTGTTCAATAAAATGCTGCCTGACTTCACGTTTACCATTTTATTAATTCCTAAAATCTCTAGCACAAACCTGAAACTCTATCATTTCTGAAATACCTTAAAAACTGACATTTAATTTTGGAATATTTTGATAAAGGGCACTTAACAGAATTTCTGTTCTTTGATCTAGCATTTTAAGGACTTTACAACCAGACCCCAATCTGTTTATTCTTATAGTAGTTACTCCCACTCTCTGCCAGGTAAATAGTTGGCTTCTGGCCTGTCCATAGATGCTATCAGGACTCACTCCCCTTTGTTGGTGTTGGGTGTCCTTACACTCTATCCATCGGTTGGTATCCCTCCTATGCTTCAAGGTCCACTGCAAGTCCAACGTCTTTCATAAAGCCCAGTGTGACTGTTTACTTTAGTATTTATTCTATGTGGACACATGAGAAATTATTTCCATTTCCATTCAATTAGGTTTATCATTTAAATTGTTTTGTCAGCCCTTTTAAGTACTCTGGATCCCAATTTCTCTGGATAAATCCAGTCATCCCCATTCTTAATTCTTATAGCAACACTTTGGGACAAGCTGGAGAATATTGCTTAATCTGGTTGAGTGCTATCACTATAACATTCTGATCATTAATTACAACTCATATTGTAAGTATGTCAGGAAATCCTTTACATTTTTTATGCCTGGATAGCTTCCTTTCTCCTGGACCACTTGTTTCTTCCAAACCTTCGGCATTTTCCCCAAGTCATCTATTCCACTTTCACAGTTTAAGTTCATATAGATATATTTGCATGTGTGTGTACATATGCCACGAGACCAATAGTATAACACTGTGTATACTATTTTGTAGTTTGCTGTTTCACTTAAAGATTTATCATGAACATTTTTGCATGTCAAATGACATAGTAACATGGATGTTTTTATTGTCTGCTCAGTGTTCTATTATTTAGGAATACCATGGTTTAGTGAAGCAGTTCCTCAACTTTGAATAACCAGATGTTTTTCTTTTCTTTCTGTATTTCTCTATTACAAATGGCACCATGAGAAACATCCATGAAGAACTTGTACACAACTCTAATTATGTCCTTAGTATAAAGTATTAGAATAGGAATTGCTGACTTAAATAGTACACAAGTGTTAAAATTTTTGATAAATAGTACCAGATTTTCTTCCAGGAGTTTTTGCTAACTGAATTCTCAGTATTCTCCTATTTTTCCACTCTGTCAGTAACACTCTGTGTGATCCTTTTATTTTTATCTTTGTTTATTTGCCAGTCAAAAAAATGTAATCTTTTTTATTTAGAGTGTGTTTCTTTGAATACTAAGAAGGTCCAACAGTTTTTCACATGCTAACTCAACACGTGACATTTCCTGTCTTGTGAAGAGACGGATCATGTCATTTGCACCCACAACTACATGGCAAGTCTCTCCTTCTATTGGGTGTTGGTAAGATGACCATTCTAAGAAGGTCAGCTGGAAGGTCCTAAACATCCAACACTTAAGTCAATTTCCAATTACTCTCATACAATAATCAAGTTTTCTTTCAATGAATTGGAGGAAAATCTTCTCCTGTCCCAAATGCTTTCTTCTCTTAAACACTGAATTGATAAAGTATTTGAAAAGCCACTGTCTATCTATACCTTAAATAACAATTCATGCACTTAAAGTTCTTGCACTTCTCTAAAATATTTAACCTGTTGGTCTCACTCCTCCCAGAATAATTGAATCAATTGAATGGTCACTTCCTCTAATACCAGAGTTTTCTGGGAGTTGTTGTAGATACACATTTTGTCCATGATGCAAGGCTGCAGGTCATATCATATTTTATTGCTCATAACACATTCAGTATACCTTGAACTCAACTTCCTGTCTAGATAGAGAATATTCTATTTCAGTTGTGTTTTGTGGATCTCCTTCCCCCAACATACACCATCACCCTCCCACACACATACACACACCCTGGGTATCACCCTAGCTTCCATGTGGCTAGAGGTTTATAACGTTCTGGGAAAAGTCCTCTGGTTTTCAATGGCCATTGGTCGACGTTGGCATGCTCCTTGTCCAAGCCCACATAAGCTTCTAAAGGAGGGCAACTCCACTAGCTCTATGTTCTTGTGGGCAAGGTATATCATTGCTCTTCCTCTTGAGGCTGTAATAACTCTGAGGTACTTTATCAAAGTCCTGACTTTCTAGGAGTATCTGAATTAAATTGAGGTTCCCAGTTCCCAGAGTTCTTCTTTCTTTATCACAAATGATACGGTACAAATTATTTCAAGTCTACCTGTTTCCTCTTCCACTTCTCCAAGCACACATCTTCTTCCACACAGGGATGATTCAGCATAATATCTCATATATGAACCTATGAAATTACAATACTGGCCTTTCTTTCCTGGAGGATAGGAGTGGAGACAGAGTAAATCCTAGTTCTCTCATTTCACATTTTATTACAGTGAGAAGAATCTAGATAGATCTTGCAATATTCTGGCTAGAAATCTCCTTAGGTAGATTTGAGTTCATCAGAAATATTTCCTACCTTGTATATTACTGGCGGTGATAGAGTTGTCAACTTTTCTGTCAATTTCTTCTAGTTCCAATAACATTTCCTTACCTTTCTTTATGCCTTAACCAACAGCCTCCTCACAGATCTTAAGCTCCCACTAACACGTTCCTCAAGGCCTTTGAGTTTTAGCCCACCACCCCAGTCCCAAACCCAATGCCATATATTTTAGGTTTTTGTTATGGCAGTACCATTCTTCCAGGTACCAAAATTGGTCCAGTTATCTACTGCTCTATAACAAACCACCTCAAACTGTACTGATATAAAACAATGATAACCACTTACTTTGCCAATAAATCTGCAACTTAGATAGGCCTTAGCAAGTACAGCATGTCTCTGCTTTATGCAGTGTCAGCTAGGGTTGCTTGACTGAAGGTGGAAGATTCATTTCTCATAACTCATTCACATGGCTGCAAAGTTGATGCTGACTGTCATTTCCTCTCAAAGAGGGCCTCTCTGTGGGGAAGCTTGGGATTCCTTATAGCGTGGTAGCTGGGTTCCAGGAGTGAACATCCCAAAAGACAGGAAGTGGCAGTTTCTAGCTTCTTAAGGCATGGGCCTGGAGAATGACATCAGGTCACCTCAACTGTGTCTTTTTGGTCAATCAGTTACAGAGCACAGATGCAAGGGAGTAAGGACATAGGTCCTACGTCTCAACGGGAGGAGCGGCAAAGAATTGTGGACCAAATTTTAAAATCCACAGATGTCAATGTCAGTTATTTTCTTTTTCTAGTTAACTCATCTTGTTCCATGTCCTAAAGAAGGTGGGGGAGGATAGAAATGTCACTTCATTCTGACTGCCTTAAAAAGAAGAGATTGTGCCGTACAGGAATATCTGTCTTCTCAATTTTATTGCAAGCAAAGAGCCAAAGGCTTTGATCTCAAGGGTCAGGACATAGAGGAGCAACAAAATTTCTCTTCAACACTTTTTGCCTAGTAACTTTATTGTATTTATATTTGTAGAGCATTTGTCAGTATTCTTCTCTGATAGATATCTGATATTCTCTGATAAGATAAAGGAATGGATCCTATTAGAATTCTCTAGGTCTTTATATTTGTTCATCTGATTTGGGCTATAATTTGTCAATTAATTTTTTTTTATTTTTCCAAGAAATTGTATGATAATTCAAGAAGCCCATATTTCTTCAACAGTAAATCTTAAACATTCCTCGAATGTGTATTTTTTGCCCCTTGTCAACCACCAATTCTCAATTTATCCCTCATCTCATGGCTGATTTTTTGCATTCACTTTCTACCATTTACTTTATTTCCAATTCTTCATTTTCAAAACTAACCTCGAATTTTCAGCTTTTATTATTAAAAACTTGTTATCTTTAGTCAGTTACAGAAGCACTTCCCCAAATAGATTCCACCCAAAATGTCCAATGTGGCATTAGTAGATACAATACAGTGAATACTGGCTCCATGATTCAAAAATTTAGAAGCATAGTAGATAATATTTGTTAAATGAAGAACTGACTGCTCCTTTCATAATTAATTGGTTTTTAAAATGGATTTATAGTGAATTAAGTTTTATTGAACAGTAAAGATGCTAACTGATGCCCAGTAATGGAATCTATTTTTTTCAAAACCAAATAAAGAATAGTTTCCTTTTTAAAGCAATTATTCACCAATAGCAACAAAACTAAAATAAGGGAGTTCAATTTCATGTCATAGGTTTTCATATGCTGCACTCTGAAAAAGTCAGAGAAAAGCTAGTGAGAGTAGAAGATTCTATGTATCAGAGCAGCATTTTTAGAGGGAGGGATTTTATTCAAAGCTCACAACATCCAGGGTTCCATATTGAGTCAGGACATAGATCAATAGCTTGAGAGAATCACCCCCATAGAAATGGGAGATACTGTGGGAAGTACTCTCCAGAGTGAAACTGGGTAGAGAATATTTAAGAAAACCCTCAAAGGAAGGGACAGTAGCTATGTCATCTGATGGAAGAGAGAGAGAGAGAGAGAGAGAAAAAAAGACAGCATATCAAAAAATTTCCTTGAATAAAGAAATGGGTCTGAAGAATTAAATGACACAGAGTGGTCCAGAAAAAATAAAATAATAATGCAAAATTATTTATACTGAGTTTACTTGATTTCAAGCATAAAGAAAGAGTTTCCAGGCATCTGGAAAGGAAAAGAGATAACACCCTGGCAGCCAGGGAAGTATGCCTTCAAGAAAGAATTTGCCAGTCAGCTGTGAGGAGTGTAGTTAGCTGAGAGCCTACAGTTATACTGTCTTCAAGATCTGCCACAGCATTTGATCTGAAACCACACATTTTCTAATGTGGCCACCGCAGTAGACTACTGAGCACGGTGCGGATACGCAGTCGTAGCCATTTCCTCCCAGTCCAGGACTCTCCAATTGGCAATCTTTGAACCAGAGCTCCTTAGGGGGATGGTTGAGATGTTCTCAGAACCACACTTCAGTCCAAGGCTCTTCCTACCCAATCCTTCTTGCTCTACCCTCTCTTCTCATAAACATCAGACCTGTGTCTTGGTCTGAACTTTTTCCTGCATACTTCTGACCTTCCTCTCCTCTTTCTCTATCATAGGAGTTACCCTCAATAAATGTATGGCACTTCTAAGTCTGTCTTGGTGACTTTTTCTTGGAGGACTCATCTGATGCAAGTGCTTTTATATCTCTATTGAGCAAAATTCAAAGACAGAAGATGATGCAATGCCTACACATCTCTGAGTGAAAAAAATGTGAAACTTAAGAACAAAATACTAGCCAAGTTATCATTCAAATATAAAGGCAAGATGAATGCATTCTCAAATATTCAAGAACTTGGAGTCATGAGATTTTTTTTGAGAAAACAATACTACTTGACATTGAAATACAAGCAACCAAAAGATGAATGAGATAATTGTTAAGAAAGAAATGATCAGTAGAATGTTTGATGCCAGAAGATATTAGAGCAATGATTTTGTGTGTAAAGGAAACACATAGAACAGACACATTTTTAAACATGAAAGAACTTGGGAAGTTCAGCAGCAATAAGCCTTTTATTATAAAAAAAAGTTGACAATAAAGTCCAGTTAACTCATTTATTAAAAACTGAAAGCATTAAACTGATAGCAGTTTAGAAATCAAGGTACTCGTTTCCCTGGAATAGGTGTGGCTAGTAACTCAGGGCTACACGGAGTGATACTAATGTTCTATTTCTTGATCTGGGTATAGGTGTACAGGTTGTCTTAGTTTGTAAAAAATTATGGAGCTTAATGTTAGTACATGTGTCCTTTTATGTGTATATATTATACTTTAATACAAAATTTGCTTAGAATTCATATTAATATAGAACTAAGCCTAAAGGACTGTGGGAATTATTGTTACAGAACGTAATCTAAATGTTACCAAGCCTTGAAAAAAACAAAAATAAAATGAATAACATGGGTAATAAAAATGGGAATTGGGAAATGGGTAGGTAGGAGGACATGGCTGAGTGCTTGCTAACCTTCTCATTCTTTCATAATGGGGTGTCAGTTGATCCAATGGATGAGAATAAAATTGACTGTTAAAATTACAAAGCTTGAAGGCCTGCCCAGTGGGTGGCGTAGTGGTTAAGTTCGCACACTCTGCTTTGGTGGCCTGGGGTTCGCCAGTTCAGATCCTGGGCACGGACCTACTCACAGCACATCAAGCCACGCTGAGGTGGTGTCCCACATAGAGCAACTGGAACAATGCACAACTATGACATGCAAATATCTACTGGGGCTTTGGGGAGAGAAAAAAAAAGGGAAAAAGGAGGAAGATTGGCAACAGATATTAGCTCAGGGCCAATCTTCCTCAAAAAAAAAAATTACAAAGCTTTTCAACCTCTCAGTGCTTTTTGAAATGTTTTTACCCATAAATGGACCTTTTAATCATATTCTTTGTAGAAAAGAAATACTTATCTGAAGATCAGCAATTCTATTTATTTCACTTTGATTTATTTTACTTTTGTTGAAAATCAAGTAAAATAAATTTAACATATTTTATCCAAATTGCATTTTTATTGTTATTTTTAACTATCTTTTTATGTATCTGACAATAATATATCCTTTTATTTGTATTTATGTGTAAATTGATGTCTAGGTTGATTTATATGCATTAAAAGACTATCTGAATTTTAGATGGTGGGTGGTTTGCTCTTTTTAAAAGAAGTATGTTTCATTTTTATAGAATGTAAGAATAGTAAAGTCTCTAGTCTTAAAAGTAAATAAATGATCTAGAGACAATTTAATGACATTTTCTTTCCTGGAGAGTTTTTTTTTTTAATTCTTTATTATGTGTGATAGATCATGTGGCTCCAATGCATGTCATATGACCTTACATTGCCCTGCCACTTTAGGGGTCAAGGAGCTATGACTTGCTTACCCCTAGACACTGGGCTCAACTGTATGACATACTTTGGGCAATAAAATGTTAACAGGTGTGAGCCAGGCAATACATGATATGAGCCTGTGTGTTAATGTTTCCATGACTGGCAGAGCTGCCAAACCTTCAGCTGACACTAGGCAAGTGAACAATAAACACTTGTGTTTTATACCACTGAAGTTTTGTTTGTTGTGCAGCATTATTGTGGCAATGATAGCTGATAACGTTATTCTAATATGTTTTGTGCATTCATCAACTATATATAAACATTTGACTATTTTCTAGTAGGAGTAAATCATTAAAATGTTCATTAATATATCAGATTAGAAAATGCTGGCCTATTGACTGAATTCCAAAATCTTTGGCAAATTATAAAGGCCCTTTGATGTCCACGCCCTTCTTGTTTTTCCGTCTTCATTTTCTACATGACTCCACATGTGCTCTCGCTTGTATATTCCAAATATGCCACATCCAGGACCTCAAATATTTCTTCCACTATTATTTCTTAATTGTCTGCTATAATCCTACTTGTTCTTCAAGACTTAGCTCAAATGGAACCTCATTCAGTGATATCTATCCTTTCTCCTTCCCTTCCTAACAGTGTCAGGCTATTTCTTTTTCTTGGAATTTCTAAGTATATTTGGCATTTTGCTTGGAACATTTATAATTACACTTTAATATTTCTTTTTGTTTTAATGTGAAAGCTTTCTCACTAAAATGTAAACACTTTGAATACCAGGATTCTAAGATCATCTTCTTAACCCCTGCCCCTCCAATAGAATAGGCCATTTATAATTCATAGATGAGTGGATACGTGAGTGAATGAATGGATGAATGAACAAAACCACATTGAACACTATTTTTATTCTGTTGTATTAACATATATATTTTTTTCTTGGTGAGGAAGATTGGCCCTGAGCTAATGTCTGTTGCCAATCTTCCTATTTTTGCTTGAGGAAGATTGTCCCTGAGCTAACATTTGTGCCAATCTTCCTCCACTTTGTAGGTGGAATGCTGCCATAGCATGACTTGATCAGTGGTGTGTAGGTCTGCACCCAGGATACAAACCTGTGAACCCCGGGCTGCTGAAGCAGAGTGCACAAACTTAACCACTACACCACCAGGATGGCCCCTAACATATTTTTAATTACAGAAATAAGTGAAGACACACTATGATTAAATACATAAAAATAAGTTATAAATTACTAAAATTAAAGATGTTGACTATTTCTTTCTTGACTTTTCCTTCTGTTTTAAATCTTTGAAAAAGTAACCTGTACTTAATATCAGATATAATGATATTCGGAGAAACAGGAAAATAATGAAGTGCTTTGTTTTCATGCTTCTCTAACCAGGCTAAAATCACAGAGCAAAGAAGACTATAATGTACTTTAGTTAATATTTTTATGTGCCTCCGGATTTTCTCTGTAAGTGTCTAATGTCAAGCTTCTACAGAACAATGCCTGTGACAAAATTCCTTAAAAATCTATGACTAGGGCTTTTCTTCCTTTTTCAGACTCAGAGAAGGAAATTTATAGCTAACAGAATTTTGCAATATTCCTTATTTTCTTACAATTCAATATATAGTAACTGTTAATAAATAAGAAGAGTTGTTACAGAGTAGTCTTAGTCCTTTTGTTATGTTCTTTCTCCCTGAAGAATACATTTTATTTAATGAACAAAGAACCTCAATCTAACTGAAAACAAAACAAAACTTGGAATACTTAAATCTTATTTTAAAATAATATAGATTTTCTTTATTTCTCTCTCTTTCATGAGCGTGCATGAACTTATAAATAATTTATTTTAAATTAAGAACAATAAGCATTATAGTTGCTTACATGAAATTAAAATACATTGTTCAAATGTTTTAAATGGTGATATATGGGAAGAAAGGAAAGAAGCATGTAAAAGTCAAAATGCTTTTGAATTTAGAAGTAGAAATTATACAAGGGAATTATAAAGAAGTAATTTAATAAAATATTATCCAAGGCCCAAGTTTTACATTTACTTTTAGCATAGTTACCTGTGGAGGCTTTGAGAGTATGTCAAATTAGGCAATTGATAAAACAACAAATGTGTCAAAGATTAACAGTGACTTTTCAGAAGAAAAAATAAATGAGAATTAAGACGTCCTTCCTAACTTTCTCTCTCATAAAAACATCGCTTGATGTAAAACTATCAATAATTTGACATTTCTTTTGAATTAATTAATATTATCAATCAGAATGTTATATTTTATTAAATAAAATGGTAAATATTTGTAATAAATATAACTATATTTATGCATGTGCATGTATATGTGTAATATTAAATTTGACTATCCAAAGATGCAGCAGAAGACGCATACACAAAAATGAGATGTCAGACCAAAATATGAAGTTATCAAACTATACATAGTTTCACTATCCTTGCACCCATCTTCTTCCTAAATGGTATAGGGGTAGAGTCTGTGTCTCTTCACTTTAGGTGTGGTGGATAAAGCTTCAATTCTTAGAGAATTCTCAGTTGACTCTGTTTGTGATTAAAGTAATGAGAAAAAATCAGCCAATAAGCCACGAGACCTACTGGATTCCAAGATTTCATCCTGGATTAAGAGAAAAATGGGTTTCCTTTGAAGTTTAGAAGAATATTGGTAGATAAAATTAAAATTACATTTCAGTTATATTCCATTTATTATTTTTTTAATCTTTCCATTAGAATTACATATACAAAACATTTGCTCTTAATTTTAACAGACCTTTCCAAGATTTTGGCTTCGATAACCTCAATATAGTCGTTATTTTTATCAATAAATAGGACAAAATTGAATTTTAAATATTCTTCTTACACACGCTTTTTGTAATACTAAGTTTTGATAGGTTTACTAATTTTAACTTTATTTAGGTAGCTTTCAAAATAACTATTTCATTACATCTAATTCATTTTAGATAATTTCAAGAAGAGAAGAATTGTAAATGATAAAGAAGTAAAAATGAATGAGTCCTGGGAGATTATGATTAAATCAGACCTTAGTTTTAGCACTTTCTTTTTCCCCAACTAAAGTATTAAAATTTCAGGAAGTATATCAGTCAAGATTCAGGGGAAGATGAACACACACGGTAATATGAACATCAAAAATTATTAGCTATAACAGGAGTCTGGCTAGCAATGATAAACAGAACTGTAAAGAATATAGTAATAGCAAATATAGGAATAGGGCCACTACTCCTAGGGCTTAAATAGTGCACAATGGATGGACCAAGCCCAAGCACCACGTACTAAGTCCAGACTTCACTGGAGAGAGCATAGCCATGACTGTCTGGGTGGCAGAGTTTTCTGAGGCTGCAAAGCTGCTCAAGGAGATGCCGGTGGAAGCCATCCACAAGGAGATGTCAAGCCAGTGGTTCTCTGCTGTGAGCCATCTGAGAGCACTCTAGAGTAAGCACTCACTGAATGCCTGGAACTGCCCTGCAAAAGCTGTGGGTGTGGCTAGAGCTAGACACTGCAGAAGTTAGACACGCTTGAGGAAACGCCTCAAGGAGCATACCAGAACTAAGAGAAATCCATTCCTTCCCCAGTTTCCCTTTAGTACTCTCTATTGACAAAGCTTAACATTGTGCCAATTGGCAAAGGAGAAATGTTTACAGGGTCCAGCTCCATTGTCATAGAGAAGACAATGGATTGTGGAATTTCAACTGTTGATGTCATTTAGCAACTCACACAATTAAACATTGTGTTTGATTTTCAGAGATATCAGCCCTGTGGCTACCATAAAATATTCTATCATGGTTCTCATGGTAGATCTCTCGTACTCAGGCTGTGACTTGAGCTGAGAGCATGTCATTTTTTTTTCTCCAGGTGCTCAAGTGCACTCAGAAAAATCTATCCTACACCACAGTCCTCAGAGTCATCATTACTGCCGTAATGGTCAAGTGCAGCAGCCACTCAGGCTCTCAAGACACTTACTTCGGTTGGCACTTTATCATAATACACCACAGATGATAGTTTGATTAATTGTGATGTCGTTGCATGCCGTGGATGCCTTGAATTTCATTTGCCATTAGCAAGCTGCTTGACACTGCAGTCAAGACCAAAGGTACAACCAAATCACTCCCCAATCCCATCTTTGCAGGTCTATCACCTGGGACTACCCCCAGGGCAGAAACCTCATAATAATTTGAACAGGAAAAGTTTAATATAAAGAATTATTAATTACAACAGGGGACTGAGGTAATGGGAAACAGGCTAATAATGATTAATGAGAACTCGAAAGAATATAGGAAGAGCACATACAGGGAGCACCCATTATCCCTTGGGCTGAGATAGCGTGGGCAAGGAATTATTGGGAACTGGAAGATGCCCTTTCCCAAGGCTGAGATCTAAACCTCATTGGAGAGGCTGCATCCATGGATCGCTGGACAGCAAAAAGTTCCCTGATGTCATGAGCCACCTGGGGGAATGCCAAGGGAAGCTGCCGCCGGGGAACTACTGTAGAACTACTGCCGCCAGGGAACCACCAGAAGCTGCTAGAAGCACAGCTGCAGAAGCCATGCATACTGCAGGAGCCAGGTGTTGCAAAAACTGCTTGTACTGCGGGACCCTGTCTCCAGAGCTCACCAGAACCAGGAAAAGATCCCTTTTCTCCTCCAGTGTCCCTTTAGCACTTTTTACTGACAAAGCTTAACATCTCACCAGCTAAGTGAGAAATATTTAGAGAGTCCATCAACATTATTACAGAATAGGCAATGGAGGGTGGATTTAGACTAGAAAGATAAAAATTAATGGCTATCACAGAACACTATCAGGTTAAGATTATATTTGCAGATAATTTTACCCAGCAGATATGAACATATGCTTTAATATAATGTGGAGAATTATATTAGGATGTTTTTTTCTGAAGGCAAATGGTGAAGAAATCTGTATACTAGTATTAGAGCCATGTAGGATCAATATAATAATGATAACAATGATAATGATAATAGAAACAGAAGAGAGAATCTTTGAGGAAAACTGAGCCTATTCAAAGCATTGGTGGCCCACCCAATATGACATTTGAACAGAAGTTTAGAAGAATAAAAGGAAGATTCAGATAATCTGAACTTGGAATAAATTGATAGATTTTTCTCTGAAGTTACCCAAAGGAAGTTTCATATTTTCTTTTAATAATAGTTTAGTCAGCCTCCTTCTAATGTGTCATGTTGATTTCACTGTTTTGGTCTTTTCTACATCTCAGAAATAAGAGATATACACATAAATTATTTTATGCTCCTAAGCTTTTAAGAAAATATTCTGTTCTCAAGCTCTTGGTACAATTTTTAAAAAGGCAGTGTTTGGCATGCCTTGTCTTTGAAACTGTAAATATAGTGCTCTAGCTAATTACCTCAAACAACACTTAGATATATAAAGGAATATACATCTTTATTAATAACTTTAGCTGATCTAATCTTTTTTATAATCCTTCCCCACTGGGTAAGGGAAAAAATACTACACTGTAAATTTTACAATTTAAAATTTTAATGAAATTGTTTTAAAATGTCCTTTTAAATAAAGTCAGTCCTTTTAAAATTGTTTTAAAATGTGTTTTTAGATAAACTCAGTCTTTTAAAAATTTCTTTAACATGTCCTTTTAGGTAAACTCAGTCTTTTGAAATATAATGTTCAATCTCCTTGATACCTTCCTTCTTCCTATGATCTTCTTTTTTTTTTTTTTCTTTTCTGAGGAAGATTCGCCCTGAGCTAATCTATGCCAATCCTCCTCTATGTTTCTGTACATGGGACACCCCCATGTGAGTGGAGTAAGTCCGTGCCCAGGATCCAGACCCGTGAACCCGGGCACTGAAGTGGAGTGTGCAGAACTTGAACCACTTGGCCACATGGCTGGGCCCTCTTATGGTCTTCTTTTGATGGTATCTATTGTGTGGTGTATGGGCAAGGCAACTTACTTGGAGTAGGGAAGGTAAATCTCAATTCTCACTGGTCTCACTTTTCTGAATTCTCATTGGATCTTGCTGAATGTTGCCTGGTTTTCTCATTTTACTACTAAGGTCTGATCTTGGGTTTTTCTCGTGGAGCAGTGGCTTCTACCACTGGAGCCCATGGGCCCACACAAAACCTTCACCTGAGGTTCCCACACGTTCCAGTCACTGCTCTGCCTTTACCCTGTGCCACTCCACCGGATCTCTCTCCATTAGTGTCCATATGCAGGCCCAAGAGCATTAAGTCTCTTACACAACAGTTTCAGACCATAGGAAACTAGGAGTCTGGCTTCAGATTCATCCACACACACCTTTGCTCTTGCGCCATGTTGGATGGTGCCAAGCTAAAGCTGAACCTGAACGTTGCCTAATGTTGCAAGAAAGGAAGGGGATCACCAGACTCAGTGTTGCAAGGCCCCCTCACATTTATCAGGATGTTTCCAATGCTGTCACCTATAAAGAGCAAGATGGGAAGGAGGTTATTCAGAGCACCCTCATGTGTTGTCTCCTATTTGTCTTCCTTCTTCCTCTCACAGTCTCTGGAGCCAGGAGAGGCAGACTTTGGCTTCTCTCTTTCTCTACAGCACATGTACCTTGTACTCATGTTTACATGCCTTGTGGCCTAGCATCATGGGCAGAAGATTATCTCTAATTGTACGGGAGAAAATCTGTGATTTCTGTCCTCTCTTTCATTCTTGTTCCAGACTTAAGTTAATTAAGTTTATAAAATCCTCTTGTTCTAGACAAAGCCTTGCTTCAATACAAGCTACAGGACCCCATTTGGGACATCAGAAGCTGATTATCAACATTCTTTCCCTTTGCATTCCTGCCATAACAATCCTAAACCTTTCCCAGTCAAATAAGTGCTTCTGGCAGAATAGCAGGAATGTGGATAGAAGGAAATATGAGAGACAAGGGCCATTAATATAGTTCAAAAATATTATCCTTCTCACACAGGCTTTTGGATAATCACTCCTATACTCTGCTGTTTGGTTTTTGTTGTTTTTAAATTATTCTCACTGTTCTATTTTCTTTTTCTCATTATTACTAAATCAGTAATTTCTAAATCACTTATCTAGTCTATCAAATAGGATTAAGTTTGGCCTGAAGTAACAAGACTCAAAAATAGTTTTAAAAATTGATGCTTATTTCTTTCTCGTGTAAAAGTAGGCAGTCCTCGGGTGGTGTAATGACCCCCAAATCACCAGGGATTCAGGCTCTTTCTTTTTCATTGAAGCATCATCCTCAATAGTTAATTTCCACCTCAAGGCCCAAGAAAAACTCCCTAGCTCCAGCCATTACGTTACATTTCAGCAAACAGGACAGAGGCACAGGAAGGAGAAGGAATTCTTCTTCCACTCCTGGAATTTGTAAGTTTCACTTTTACTCACTTTCTTTGGCCAGAATTTAGTCACATAAGGTAAATATTTATAAGGAAGACTGGATAATATAATCTTTTTTTTTTTCTCCTGGGCATCCATGTGTTTTACAAAAACAAAAATGGAGGACTCAAAGGAAATGGATATTGGCAGACAATTAGCAGTTTCTGTCACAAGTATATTTCACAGATGGTGGCCATAGTAAGTGAGAAAATAATATATTGTTTAATTGTACTATCTTCTTTGAAATAAAAGAATTATAATTTTCAGAAATAATTTGTGATTTTCAAATAACAAATGCTGTTCAAAGAAGATCTCACAATCATACATTCTACTGATTAACATCCTCCAATCAGAAAATGCCTAACATTGTACTCCAAATCATTTACTTTGGTTGTTAAATTAAAAATATGAAAGGAAACAAAAAAACCCCCACAAAACAGGTAGCTGCCTTTGGGACTATTAGGAGGAAGAAACAAACATTATTTTTAAGAGAACATAAGATCACTGTGTTAGCTAAGGTAATACTATATGCTGTAACAAGCAAATCAAACAATTTCAGTGAATCTACACAATAACGATTACTTTTTGCTTAATAGGGATCAGTACCTTTTTTGTAAAGGGCCAGATAGTAAATATTTTAGGGTTTTCTGACCATATAGTCTCTGTCACAGCTACTCAGTCCTGCCCTTTTAGCTCAAAAGCAGCCATGGATAATATGTGCGTGAATGGGTATGTTTATGTTCCAATAAATTTTTCCCTACAAAAACAAGTGGCTGTCAGCATTTGATCCTAGCTTAATGTGGGTGTTTCTGGCCAACAGGTGGCTATCATACTCAGTCTTATAGAAAACCAGGCTCCTAGGAAAGTGTAAGCTTGCTGTGTGCTCAGGGGGATGAGGAAACTGCTTTGGGCAATGGCTAACTCTTCTCTGCTTCAGCAAATATTGTAACAATTACCAGACTTTCATGTTATTTCACAGTTTTAAAAGCACGTTCACTGTAAACCTATGAATTAGGTAATTTGGATTTTAATACAATATTTTGTAGGAGATGGAAGTTAAGCAACTTGCTCAAAGAAAGAGAGCTATTAAATGTGAGAACAAGGCTTTAAACCAAGGATGTTCCCAAACCAGTTCTATAGTATACTACTCCTAAAATTTTGAATTAGAACCTACAGGTAGATGGAATATAAGAAGAAGGTAGAAAGAATTTTGTGCAGATAAATTAATAAACTAAGTTAACAACAAGCATTTAACAAAAATCATTAATTGAGCATCTACTATATTTTATACAGTAATGTGTAGATAGAAGAGATGTAAAGAGATGCAAAGATATGCTTGCTGACTTTCAGGGATTTATAATTTAGTTGGATATGTATAAAATATGTTATATTTATATGCATATGTACTACAATAATGTATAATATTTTGTTGGTAAATATATAGTTAGTATTAAATATAAATATATTAATATCATATATAATACACTATTATAATATATACTGTAATAGTGTACATATACAATCTGTACTTATATACCTTATATATAAAATCTATAGCTATTATAGCTATATCAGTATATGCATAGAAACATAAAGATAATAACTGTGATAATGTGGGCTGGCCCTGTGGCCGATGGTTAAGTTTGGCACGCTCCACTTTGGCAGCCCAGGTTCGGTTCCCAAGTGCAGACCTACACCACTTGTCTGTGGCCATGCTTAGGCGGCGACCCACATGCAAAATAGAGGAAGATGGCACAGATGTTGGCTCAGGGTGAGTCTTCCTCAGCAGAAAAAAAATAAGATAACTGTGATAATGTACGTTGAGTGGCAAATAACTATTACAGCTTTGCATTACATGAAATCTTAGTTTCCTTTAAAGATTATGAGTTTCTATCAAGATATGGGATAAAAGGAAATTCTGTCTTTGATGTTTATTGTATGTGGACACTGGCTTCCCTAAAGACAAAAGTAGAATTAGTGTTCTCAGCATGTGAGTTTAAAGCAAACATGTCAGCTGCATGAATAACTATGTCAATTGTCCGTGTATTAACGTCTCCTGGGGTCACTAACACAAGATCATCACAACTTTGGAGTTGTTGGGACCTACCACATCAATAACACTCTAATTTGTGTGATAAAACAGAATGGTTCCCCAGGACCCATTAGCTGTAAAGAGATAGACAAGGAACATTTTATAACTTCCTAAGTAATTACATGACAAACTATAATGGCAGAAATGTCTTATGAAATGATTCCTGAACATTTTATGTCTTCATTAACATAGGTAGACTGTCTGCCAGGTAAGTATATCAGCTTTGATATTCTTCCCCTGAGCATATATTTAAAATGATTACTCTGATATTTTCACATACAAGATAGATAGATGATAGATAGATAGGTAGATAGATAGATAGATAGATGAGAATATATACATATATGAATATATGTATATGGATTTTTAGGGACCTATATTCAAACATATGCAAAGATCAGAATCAGCCTTATGCATTTCACACACATGTCTTTTTAAGACCCATTATTCCTATGTCTTTATTTTTCTCAACAGAAGTACTATTTGCTGTAATTTTAGAAATCAAAGGCAAAAACCATCCTCCCAAGAGATAATGATACAAATAAAGGCATAAGGTAATCTGATTTTGGACATCCTATGCTATGAATGAAAACTCAGATTATCTTCCTTAGGGCAAAATCTGCCTATTAGAGTAGGATGCTGGCATTTCCACATAATGAAAAAGCTCTTACCTGCCTTGCAGAACTGTGAGCGAACACTCGTTATGTTGTGCTACTGTCTATTAATTGGCAATTACCATTAATTCACTTCAGAAATCTCTCCCCATTCCAGCACAGACTTTATTGAACTCTCACATTTAGAAATACAGCGAAGACCTTCAAAAGAATGTTTTCTCATTAAATATCATTGTTAGTTAATTCGTACTTGGTAAATAGTTTCATACAAAATGTTTTAATCATATAATTTATTTGATTCTTCATGATGTTTTCACAGTAACATTTTTTACTCTGAAGGCATATTTATAAAATCAGATCCCTAGTCTAATCAGTTTTTTGGTTTATTGTATTTTTCTTTTATCAGCTCATTTCATTTCAACGGTGGAGGAAATGTCACTGCTATGTGTGCACTGTGGCACTCAAGTTTAAGGTTGGCTAAACTAGGTTACCAGTAACCCCTGAGAACATGGCCATTCTTTTTATTCCTATTTAACCAGAGTTTGCTCACATATCTTGACTAATTTTGATTCCACTTCTGTCTCCCACATCTTCCACTTAAGTTCTGGTTATTCTAAAGACAAGAGTTTTAGCTATCTAAAAATTAAGGTAATCATAAAGAATCTTAAAAAAGATACACTTGAAGTCAAGGAACATGGGCTAATTTACACACATTTTTGGACGAAGTACACTTTTGTAGAAATAACATAATTGTATTCAAATTATTAGGTATAAAGCTCTACATATTCAGCTTTATGGAACTCATCCTTGCCTATCTATCCATATTATTTTGAAACTGTATCCTATATAGAAAAATTAGTTCCTAAATCCTTCTTCAAATTTATGACATTTGCTTCTGCAACCTGTCACTATTTATGGTACCGGTTCCTGACAGGCATGTCTGAGAAGTAGCTTGAAAACACACTGATTGCCATCCCTGTCACTACTAGAGATTTCTGTTTTGAAGATAATGTCAACAAGGTGACCAGACACTATTGCTTTTGTTGCTGAACTTTCTTGCCTTGCTAAACACTGTGCCTTCTATGATTTTCTTTATAAAGTGTTGCAAAATCCTCTCATCTGTGAACCTGGAGACAAAATATCTCAGTATCATATCCTTGTCTACTCATCTTCGACAGGAAGAAAAGTAACAAATGAATAAGAAGCACACATATGCTCCTGATGGCAGCACTGCATAGTTGGTTCATTTACTCAGTTTTTGAGCCTCATCAACATCATCTATTATGATCACCAAATGATGATCATTCATGGTCATATTGCAACGTTATGCAATCATTCAGGCTTTGATTTGCCAACATCTTTCTAAAAATAAACACCAAGCAACTGGAAATCTTCCTAGAACATAAAAAGCCATATCATTTATACCTTTTGAAAGAGGTCTATGTCATGATTTTTTTTAAGGTGGTTTGCTAAACATTCTAGACATTGCATATTCAGCTGGACATATCAGATAATGTACCTAGGAAATTCTCCCATGATTGCAGCATTCATGAAAAGGAATCCAGAGAAACTAAAATGGTGTTCCTAAATTTCAGGGTTGTTTAATATAGATTATCTTCAATTTTGAAATCTAATAAAAGTATATGATCTTATTTGGCCAACAATATTTTTTTCTTTTGTCATAGACTTTCCAGCTGTCAGCCTCTCCATGCAGATGCTCCACAGCCAGGATTCAGGTATCAGAAGTGGAGTGAGTGAGCGTTGTCTGTGAAAAAGTGTGTCTCACTTAGAAAATGAATAAATAGTAACCTATCACTAATGCATCTATTAACTGAGATGACACTTTGGAATGACATTCTATTACCCCTATTTCTTTTGTTCTTGTTAGAAATAGCTCCTAAGGCAGAAATTATGTAGGAGCCTAGGACTGCACTTTGAAACATCTGATGAGAAGATTACTGTATGAAGAGATCATTAAATGCTAATCGAAACAATAGCAAATGTGTGCCAGAAAACATAAAATGTTTGTCTGATTCTTTGCATTGAGGAAAGTATTAAATAGGAAGTCTGCTCTGTGTTTAGGTGTGGCACCCCACCCTCAGGGGGCCTTTGCTGAGGCAAAAGAGAGCCAGCTTCTGGAATAGTCTATTGACAAGGATCTTACCTATGTCAGTGATGACGGAACTGGACAAAATTACATTCAGCATAGATGATGTATTCAGTTGATTACCAATATTGCACAATTTCAATGCCGTCTTCTGTGTTGAGTCTATGATTCTTTTAAAATTATTCTATTCTAATACCAAAGATGCTCTTTTGAGGGTAGTATAAAGAGGCAGGGAAAAAGCAGAATTTAAGCAAAATTCTTTATGGGAACAGAATCTACTCCAGGTGAATTTAGACTTAATTAGTGCAGCATACAGTGATGAAGTAAAGAAATAAAACACTCATACAATCTTCCCAAAAAAGCAAACACTAGTACTAAACTACGGCAAGTGAAATTGGAGATGTCTGTGAAACTTGCAAGAGAAAATGGAAAATACAATTAGATATTTGAACCTAAAGCTCAGATAAAAACCTAGGATAGATTTGAGTTTTTTACTTAGGTGATATTCCAAGCCAAGGGAATGAATTAAAACTTCTTTGTAAAGAGTATGCAAGAAAGAAAAGACAACCAGGATTAAGTCCGGAGGTGAGGCTTCAGCAGTTAGAGAACAACACTCTCACAAAAGAGTGGTTATTCTGGAGAAGAGAGAACTGATAGGTGGTTACCAAGGGGAAGGGGGGTGGGGGGTGGGCACAAGGGGTGAAGGGTTACATCCACAAGGTGATGGACAAACAAAAATGTACAACTAAAACCCCACAGTGTTATAAACTATTAAGACATCAATAAAAAAAATGATAAAAAAAAGAAAATCCTATGGCGTGGATTGTTATGAAATCCAAGAAAGAAGATTTGTTAAAGAGAGAGGAAAAGTGAAGGGGGATGGTGTGGGCAGAGGAGCATAATTGAATTTGGCCACATGAGTTCACTGACAACTTTTCTAAGAGCACTTTCAATGGAGTGTTAAGAATAGAATTCAGATTGGAGTGCATTGAAGAGTGAGTGGGGATGCAGAAGGGCAAGTGATTGTGTATAGTTTCAAATATGTAGTATCTGGAGACTAATCTTGAGGAGAAGTTAGGTGATTATGTTGGACACATACATTGATGGGAATAATCCAGTGGTAGGAATGAGATTGACAATATAGGAGAGAGAAAGGCTACTAGCATCAGTGGTTTCAACCCTGGTGTCATGTTAGAATCACTTGAGAAAAATTTTAAAATATCAATAGTTGGGCTAATTCCAGACCAGTTGATCAGAATCTCTGGAAGTGCGGCCCTGGAATGGGTATTTTTAAAAATTCCCCACATGATTCAAATTTGTGGTCAGTGTTGAGGGCCATTGAACTAACTCTGGTTTCTCAAACATCAGAATCACCCTCCAGAGTTTCTGATTCAGGTTCCTAATCAGGTTCTGGTTCAGTAATACTGATGTTGCTGGTTGGAGGACCACATTTTGAGAATCATTGAACTAACAGAAAAAATGTAGCCCATATACGGGTGTGAAAGGGAAAGAGTCCAAAGTACTAGTGGAAGGATGCAGCCTTGACGGACAGAGGCTCACTTCCTCCGTTATCACAGGAGGGGAAAGTGATGATGGGAAATGTAAGATTGATCTGTGATGGGAAGGCAAGGGCATGCCTACCTCAATGAAGTATATGTAAGATAATCAAATGAGAGTTGGGTGGGAAACGGGAGCAAAAACATTTGAAGAAAGAGGAAGATTTTTTCTTCCATTATGGACATTAAGCAAACTATGAAAACATAGTAGGAATACCAAGCGGTCCTCATTTGAGGTTTGAATCAGGAATTTTAAAAGGGGAAACAGGCAGTCTGCTTGTATAATTTTCTCTTGCATCAATCAGAAGTGACCAATATGTAAGATTCTTGTTAAACTACCATTTATTAGCAGTTTTCTAGGATTAGATGCTTTTTGATTAGATCCATCCATAGAAAAATTGAGAGTTGGTTTCTCTGCCAAGAGCTAGATGATAGCAATGGATGGAATTAGAGCTATTGAAACACTTCAAAGGCTGTTTATGGTAACTATGTATCTAATTATTCTTGCATTGACATAATCAATGCCTTCACTCCAGCTGATCATTGTGGGATCAGCTTGTCTTTGCCTTTCCACTTCAGAGCAAACGAGCTGGCACAAGCAAACAAATCTCGCAGCTGTTGACACTCGTTTCTGTAAAACCCTTTGGGAACATCCCTCTAGACGTCTTCATCTTATCGGTACGCTGCAGCAGAAAAAATTATCCTAGGAAAATATTAATATCTACCAAGAGTTACTTAGGATACCAGAATACCCAGGAACCAAATGTGAAGATCCCTGGACATTTGCAGGGAGCATTAAATCAATGTGCTTTATGTACATTGTACAAGCAGAAAAAAATTAAACTAACAGATTTTTAGTAATGATGTTCCTTTCAATACACAAGGATAAACCACCCTTTTAAAGGATGCAAAACCATTTGTGAATTATGTAAAATAATCTTGTTTGTAAAAAGTTGCTTTATAAAAGATAAATGTTTCTCTTGGTATAAATGAGTATATTGCCTTGAGAAATGTATGGGATTGGTAGTTAAACTCTTTCTACATTTTTTGTATGATACTAAAAATCGTGTGCTTCTACTATCCAGAGAGCTGCCAAATGTATTCTTTAATTCAGCAAACAGTTCAAATAAGCAATTATTAAGTTTCAAAAAGGTTAAGTTTCTTAAAATTTAAACTGCTTTTATCCAAAGGAATAAAGCATTAATGATGGAGAAATCATGGCATTTTACCCTTCTCACGCCATCCTCCTTCGGAGGAAATTATGTTCATTTCCCCTTCTCTCACTGCCAGTCTCTTCTTTACGTAAAACTAATTTTAACTTAAAGTGATTTAGAAAATGAAAAGCAGCGACCTGAAAGGGAAATATTATTGGGTTTGTCTCCAAATTATGATTTTAATTAATAATTTAGAACTTAAAGACGATTAAAGGTCTGGATTTTGACCAGAACCTAGCTTATTTTCCAGCAGGTGGATTCCAAGGGCATCTTCAACCTTATAAATCAGCTTGTCTCTGCCCTGAGGCAAGCTGCTTTTTCTTGACTGAAGAGCTTTCTAGTTCATTGGTGATTTGAGGTGCTTGGAGCTAGAAGTCTGAACTTCTGAAAAGAATGAAAGTGCCTGGAAGCCATCTGAGAGGCAAGCCAGTCGTGGCCTCTTCTCTGTGTACTGAGAGCAAGAGCTTTTAACTTGGCACTCAATTTAGAATCAAACAGCACAGCCTCAGGGAAGCGCATGTATTCCATGGTGCTAGGAATCCAGTCTAGACCTTTCCCTTTATTCTTAGTTCCCTTTGTTCCTTTCCCCCATTCCACCCTTCCTCCAACCTTTAATTTCCTCCTCATCTGACTTTTCTTCTGTCCTCTCTCCCCCTTCTCTTCCCTCTCCATCCATTCTTTCCTTCTCCCTCTCTCCTTTCTTCTTTGCCTCCCTCCCTCCCTTTCTCCCTCCTTTCTTCCTTCCTTCAGATCTAACTTCCACTTCTTTACTTCTTTGGTTGAATTTTGCTTACTTTATATAACAATGTATCTTAGATTTAAAAGTCATTTTGCTTTTAAAAAAATTTAACTCTGTAACTGACATCCATAGAAGAAAATTTGATAAGTCTAGTACTTCTTTAGGTACCAGCTCTTCAGCAAGTAGCAGTTATTCTTCAGTTCTGGTAATCCTTGGTGGCATTCTTTAGAGGGTGCTTGATTCTGCTTGAAGGAACAGAAGAAGCCTCTTATATGACCAAAATCTTGAGTGATTTGATAAGATGATTGCATTCCTTTTTATTTTCCAATCCACATGTAACTTCCAGGGAGTATATAATGCCAAAGTCTAGTCACAGTAGTCTGTTGCACACAGCTTTTGCCCATGTCTGATTAAGGAATTTTCCATGTCCAATTAAGAAACTCTACCCTTTCTCAGTCCTTCTCACCACAGGATAGCTTCAGTTACTACCTATAACATTTATTTGGAATAAGAGTCTAATTTGCAATCCCATGATTCAGTTTCCACAATGCTTAAATTCATCACTGTCACCAAGATGGGGAAATGAAAATAATAATATTACAATTTATCTACCATGGAAATTACAAGTATCAATTACTTGTCTTTCTCAATAAAGAACTTGACATCATTATTTTTTTCTGGATATGATAGCTTCCTGCAGATGCACTGATAAACAGAATCAGTTACTGAAGGAAGATGTTGCAGGGCCAGTGCATTAATAGTCTTTGACTTACTTCAAAGGAGCCTGTGATGAGATCACCATCAAATGCACCCCCTATAATGGCAGAGTGAAAACAGCACGAGCAAGTGTATTAGACATTTAACTGCATATCCAGAAGGAGAAACTTAGAGATTTTACCCACCCTCCTTGGGTCCTTGGAAAAAAGATATGTTCTGTACTTCGGCTTCCTCACCTGCTAACCCAAGATAGTGCACGCTCACTCAGAAATAATCAGGGATATTTTCTAAGTACACTGAAATATTGAGCTAGTGTTTATTCTCTGGAAAATGAGAGATGTATAGAGGAATGAGCTGAATTGACTTCAAAGGTGGCTCCAGAAGAGTTAGAGAAAGGATCGGGGATGGCCGATTGCAGTGGGTTTAATAATCTAAGGTCCAGTTGGGAGGCAAATGCCAGCAATTTCTCTTCAGTCACTCAGTGACCCCTAGCATGAAGCTGTTTAAAATCTTCTTTCTCAGGTTTGTATCTAAACTACTGTTTCTTACTTTGAGAAAACTATTTGGTTATCCACTGTTTCTATACCATCTTCCACAAATATTACTGAGATTTCACACTGAGTAGGAGTTTGATTAAGATGATTGAGAAATATTGAAGAATGGGATGGAAACTTTGGAACATTATCTGTCAGATATTATAACATTATTATCTGTCAAATATACATTATATTATTATCTGTCAAATATTGCAAATTTCGTTCTCATAGTGAGTTAGAAGGGAAGGTAAGTTGCAGTGCAGAACTATGCATTATTTAACTCTGTGCAAAGCCAGCGCACGACGATTTCATTCAGTATCCAGGAATGAACCACATCATGAATGTCACGTTATCTTTCTGTTTCAAAGCGTTCAGTCTGTGGACATTTTGTATTCTAGTCATATCTTTGGTAAATGAGCAGGTAGAAAGTTTTAAATTTTGGCAGACTATGAAGAATACTGGATTCAATTTTTTTTTTAATATAGGTTAATACCTACACTATTCATAAAATTATTTCTTAAACAATTTCAACATAGTAAATGATTTCTGAAGACACGTGAGAAGAGAGCTTAATAAAAGTGATTGAATTGAATCTAGCTAAAAGTGTAAGTTGTTACAGGTAACATACCTGGAAGTGACTTTGTTCATTAATTTTTATGCTTTCTGTAATTTCATAAATTACCTGTAAACCTGAGGTTTGCTTTGGCAATACCATTAACCTAGATTCCTCTGACCCTTAAGAAAGTTTCAACATTATAAATATTCTGATTTTATGTGGAAGTTTTGTTTATTTCTTCAATATCTTTATTCAGCATTTTCTCATGCCCTTTGTCCTTGAGTGACTATAGGACTTCCTGTGACTAGAACAGCTGTTTGTCTATTTGCAAATAGGTTCACTCTTGTATGTTGCCTCATCATAATGTGTCCAAGGATGGAAGGAACTCTTACAGAAACTCATTTCATTTTTCTCAGTGTAAATTTGAGATAATGAACAGAGTACACCATTCCCTCCTATAAGTTATAACAGAAATAATTAGCAATGTGTGTGCCATTTAATGACATGTTAAATAGAAAGTTTTAAAATTTAGGAACAGTGTATCTGGAAAGCAATTACTTCACAGACATCTATTTCTCTGCAGTATATATTGTTTTGTCTTTTTAAAAGAATAATTTCAGGTGGTGCCATTTAAAAATAAATGGACCTGTTTTTTTATCCAGGATCTAAACTGTGCTTTAAATGGATGAGACCACTAATTCTTTTTAAACGTGTGAATAGATAATATTTATAAAAAATAAGCTTATTTTTGAAGTTCTGAGTGAAACGTTTGTGGAAGATTATTAAATCGAGAAGGAAATTAATGTGTTTCCAATTCTAGGAGAACACCCTTATCAGTGTGAGGACACAATACAGACCTCAGCCAATTTGTGACACAAAAAATAAACCAACAAGAATCGTAGAGCAACAAAGGGCTCATTTGCCCTAGCTTGCTCTCTTCTCTAAGTGCAGCTGAGATCTTAGCACTCACGAATCCATCCTGTACCAGACAGCAGCACAACAGGGGACCTGAGGGGAGCAAAGGAAGGTGCCTGCCTTCCATTCAGGTTCCCTCTGCTGCTGGCTTGGTCCTGGCTATTTTGTGGGACAAAGGAGGAAAGGAGGGCCATGTCCAGTTTACTTCCCACTGTGGCACATCTACTAGCTCCACATGTAGAAAAGGGGTCCAGAACCCTGGAATTTCATCTTGACTCCTTTTCCTTAGGGAAATATTAGAGGAAGAGGGAGTCATCGTGGAGATATTTTATTTCTCCTTAGAGACCAAAAATTCTCCTAGATACCATTCTAAAACACTGACATATTTGTGCCATTCTTTTGTTTAAAACTCTTCTAGTAACTTCAATTTTCTAAAAAGTCAAGTGCAAAATTTCTAGCACGCCATTTTTGTTGTTTATTTTACCCTTATATCACCTATGTATTCTACAGTCCAGCCCCTTTGAGGTCTCACCATATCCTGAATATACCCTGCTCCTCCCCCCGGCCCCAGCCCCAAGGCTGACACTGTTGATTGCCTACCCAGAAAGAATTCTGCTTTCTTCTCACATATTCTTTTCCTGCTATCAGAACCTTGATCTTGGCCAGTGGCGAGAAACCCTTTGTTGTGAGAGTATGTAGACCCTTCTGCCAGTTCCAAGAGATTATCCATATTAGCCTGAGCCAATCACTGTGATCTCATTTTTCCTTTGACTCAACACTGACCAATGAGATATAAGGAGAGGTCAGTTGGGGGAGAATTTGTTAAAACATTAGATTTTCTAACACAAAAAACACCTGCAGCTAGTCCTGTACTTTATACCTTGTTACTAGCTAAACACAGATGTAATTTCTGGAGATGTGGCAGCCGTCTTGTGACACTGAAACACTGAGAATGAAAACAAAACATTGAAGCTGTGGATGATGGAGAGTGAAGATAGTGCCTGGGTATGCAATGATGTCTTGAAGTGTCTAATTCTGAGACACCTTCTTCCATATTTATTATTAAGTTAGTTTTACATGCCACTGTGATCTAAGCAACTACTATTAGACTATTTTAGTGGGAAGCATTTCTTCACGGTTGTACATTTGCCAACACTTCTGTGGCATCCTTCCCTATGTATCAACTGTAGAAATTCAGTTATCCTTTGTATAAGAGTTCAATCAGTGTTCAACTAGGTATGTAGAATGAAAAAAATTATTATAAGAATTAGACCTTACACATATGTGGGGAGAGATGGGGGAAAGGAGATCCAAAAAGGATCAAAGAAAAATCACTAAGCAGAGAGGGTGTGAGTGAATGGCATTGAACTTGTAGGAAGCCAGCTTCATCCAACTGCTAGAGTAGATCTTCAAAAGAATAAAATGAAAATTTGTAGCTCTCAAGAGGGAGAGAGGGGAAAGAGAGAGAGAAAGAAAGAAAAGGAACTAGAAAAGCATTTAGCGCTCAGATCATTACACATGGATATAGGCTCTAAGGATGGCATCTTGAATTTTAATGCCCAGGAGGGGGCAGGAACTGTAGTTGCTAAAAGTGTTGTGCTGGAACTAAAATTGCCACAGAGCACCCATACCTATGAAGAGGCAGTGTCACTAGATGCAACAAAGAGTAGAATTAGCACCACAATATCTAGAAATGATACAACTATGTGAAAGAGCCTCTAAAGCAACTATGTTTAAACCAATAAAATAGATATAAGGGAGATAAGACATAATAAAAGAACACAACCTTGTTAAAGCTACTGGATTTTTAATTTTATTTAAATTCAATTAATTTCTATTTTCAATTTTAATAACTATGGGTGGCTAGTGGTTACTGTATTGAACAGAGACATCTTAGATATTTTTGTATTTCTAAACAGTTGTAAAATAATTGCTTCTGTCACTTATGTCATTTGAAGTTCTGGGAGAGAGACATCCTTTCCCATTAAAAAGCTCATTCGTTTACATAATAATACACATCAAGTTGTGAAAATTGAAGTGCGCCATCTCTGAGGTTAACTTTAGTGTTATGAACCATTAGAAAGAGAGAAAATGGGAAATGAACTTCTGTTTTGTTATAGCTCAAAACAAGATCTCTAAGGCTTTTCTGAAGCTGTTGCCATCTCAGAAACTACGTTACACAAATCTAGTGACTTCATTATCCGTTACCTGTTATTGCCCTGTTGAACTAAAACAAACTGTTGTGTTATGTGACCTATAAAATGGTATTAGGCATTTTATTACTTGCTTGCTGTCAACTTGAACGTTAGACAGTTATTAAAGATTACACCGAGAAGATTCAGACTACTACAAATGTTATTTTACAGAGCTGACAGGTTGCCCTTAATGTCCCCAGTCATAAAAGAAAAGAAGCTGGATAAATCTGAAGCCAGTGATATAAACTCAACAGGCAGTGTGATGAATAAAACACAGACATGAGCAATCTTCCTTTTCATATTCTTTGTATTTTTCTAATGCCTATGCCAGCCATTACTTTAATAGCTTCTAACTGACGTAAATTGGAAAGCAAGAACATTAAAAGAGTAATTCCACTGAGGAAAAAGAATGCTTCTTTATAGTCACGTTAGGGGCCTGAGTGTGAGCTTGGCTTTCATAATCCGTTGCTGAATTTATGGATCTTAGAAAGTAGAGAAACTAAACAGGAATGGGGCACTTCTGATTATAGGCATCATTGGTTTTGATGAAGCATCCAGTGGAGGTGAAACTTATTTAGCAACCTGGATTATGTTTCCAAAGAAATATATTTTCTATTTCTTTTTCATGTGGCTTAATCTCTTCCTAGAATAGACACATCTCAGGTCATGAACTACCAACTAGGGAACGTCAAGTAAACATAAATAGTTAAGTCTACACCCCTTACCTTCTTAGCAGTCCCTTCTAACTCCGTTTTCCTCTTGTGGCCTTGTTACTGCTTACAACAAAGCTGCGCTGGTCTTATGGCGCCCCCTGGTGCACAGATAGGGAACCATCACACCCAGCATCTTTTCACCTCTGCCCCCCACTGCCCCCTTAGCTCCAAGGAAATAGTCTCTTTTTTCTTCTGCCAGGAAATAGCTCTTCACTCTAAACCATTTTATTGAATGGGCTGAACATAATATGTTACAGGAAAAGCATTTATTTTTTCTCTCATTTCTCCTTTCAACATTGCTCTGTTGGCTCTCCTTTCTTTGCCCACTGACGACATCTCTGGAAGATACAATAGCTCTCTCGTCACTTTCAATTATCAGAACTGTCTTATTTTTTGATAATTCTCATTGCAGGAATAAACAATCCTTAGGTGATCCAATGTCAAAATTGAGCCTCAGATATTATTCAAAGACTCTCCCACTCCACTTAGCTTGGGCTGTGATCTGTGCTTTCATTCTCTCTATCCCTTTTCCCGTCTGATGTTTCCAGAATCAAAATGGGGAGAGTAGAGATTAGAAGAAGAAGGACAAACCATCTTTTAAGACTGGTACAATTTGTGTCTATTGGTGCCCTTCAGTAAGGATAGGCATTTATGCACTGGTTCTCTTATGCAGCATATTTTATGTTCTTTGGAAACACCCCCTTTCCTCCCACAGACACACCCAGACTTCTGGTCCTGTGTATTTGCCTCACTGGAGCAATACATGCTCCAACTTACCACTTCTTTACACTCACACCCATTCCTTTCCTCAATAAATTGATCTTTTCGCCACATTCTAGCAAATAGCCCTGTTGGGTTGAGGTCACATCAAGCTGGCTCACATCTGGATGCTATTGTACACCCACCTGGCACAGGGAAACTTACTTATCCCTGCCACACCAACATGGGAGTGCAGGCCATAAACTCTTGTGGCCCCTACTCTTTACTCTGCCAGGGCTGAATGTTCCAGCAGCCTCCCACCTTCAGAATTTTCTGAAGAGGAATGCACCAGTCTTCCCAGTCAAGTAGAGAGACAAGCCCTCCCAGACACTCTCTGTGGGCACCTGAGTTCTGGTATAGGTATAGGTTAGACTGTTTCTGCAGCTTTGCAGGCATCTATCTAGCTGGAGAGTGGATATTCGTCTTCTTAATGATCCTCATTCTCTTTTAGTGCTTCTCCTGGCACATCCCTCATAGTCCTGTGAGGAGGGCTAGAGAATAGTCAACTTCCTCTTTGAGTCTGACTTACCAACTCCGTAAGGCTAAATAAGTTCCTCTTCTGTATGTATTTAATACTTACATTTCTATTTATTCTTAATTTATCTTTATATTGTTTATGTTTGGAATATATCTGTATTTATTGAACAAAGGTAAAATAAGGGCAGAGGACCAGTTTGGTCACCTCTTAGAGAATCTTGTGAGGGTTCATCTAGAGTATGGAGGTGCTGATATCTATTGTTGTGTTTGGGGGCTTTAGCCAAATTTCTGAGATGTGGGGAAAGACCCCATCATTCAGCATCGTGTTATATGTCTTCTTTGCCCCCGTCTTTTACGATAACCCAGTGCAAACATCAGAAAAAACTCTTTCAGTATTTTCACTTTCTGCATTCATAATAAAAACAAAAATAATCACCAAGTACTGAGGTTTTAAAATACGTGTGGCACACAGCTAAATGTTTTACAGATATTATCTCGTTTAGTGATCACAATAATTATAAGAGGTAGATATTATATTCCCCATTATATGGATGTGAAAATTAAAGTTGGGAAAGGTTAACTAATTTGTTTAAGGACTTATAGCTAGTAAATAGCATAACTTGAGTTTAAAGTCACATTTCTAAGATTCTGAAGGCCATGATCTTAATTATGACACATACGTACTGTCAACACATGATGTATGTATGCCTAAGTAAATCATGCTTTTGATACACTAGCATTAGGAAACAAAATTATTAAAGAACTACATTTAATAAGCAGCAAATGTTCTGCTTTTTAATAGTTCTTGAAATTATCCTTGAGTTACCAAGCAAATTATCACCAAATCCCCGCCCCTCTGTGCTTTTCTAATCAAATTTCCTATTCCCTAAGCAATAGCACTTAGTTTGGAGAACAATCTGTTTCCACTCCCCTCTGAGAGGATAAACCCTGCCTTGCCTGAGGAATCTGTAGTGGCCTCCGCTAAGACGGTTGCCAGGCAAGACAATGCTGAGTCTGCTCAGGACCCACCCCCACCACCCCTCTGTGCTTCTAGACCTACAATGAGACTCAAATCCCAGCAGGCCCCGAAAGGTGAGGTACAAACTGAGACCCATAAATATACGCACTCCACTCAACAATGTCACCATTTGGGTTCCCCAGAAAGTAGATTCTGAGATGGAGACCTGCCTGCAGGAAGTTGACTGGGGCGTGCTCTCGGGATTAATAATTGTTGGTGCAGGAAAGGAAGAAAGTTTGGGCGGAGGAAAAGTTGGGCTGTCCTGCAGTCACAACGAAGGCCTCAGCAAGCCATGTGGAGAGCTCTGGAGCTGGGCTGCCTCTTCAGAGTTGTACTGCGTTGGTGCAAGGGGGCTGGACATTTATAGCCCCACATGAACCAGTCACTGGATGCTGGCTGCCCTGGGGAAGGGGGAGTGACTTTGGGTCAGGCCGCTGTCTTCAGCTGAGTATAATTCCCAGAGAAGGCTAAGAGCTGAGGGCTATTGGCAGGCAGCATGCTCAGCAGTTGGACATAAATCCTTCCGTCTCGAAGGGGCATCAGCACAGAATCCTCTACAAATACATTATCATTCTATTGTTATTTTCAGTTTAACTACCTAGAGGAACTTTATAAGTTTTAATAGGCTTTAGTGGGCTTTCCAAATGTTGTATTTTTTTTTAACCTAGAAATTTTTATGAGAAAATCTATTTCAAATACAAAATGTATGCACTCCATTTGTGTCGTGGTGCATTTAGAAATTGGGCTCTCTATCAGTCTGAGGCTTCACTCCATTTTATCAATCTTTTAAGACAAGAGTAAACAAAATGATATGTTTGCTGGCTCCTCACTGATGAAAAAGTAAGCAAATGAAAATTAATTAAACAATGTTTTAGGCACTATGTGCATATAATAGTTTAACCTTCACAGTAAACCAGTGTGATAGATAATATCACTCCCTTATTCAGATGAAGAAACCGAAGCTCAGAGAGGTTAAAGAAATTAGCCAAAATTACATATCAAGTGGCAGCTTCAGGAATTCCCCTTTTAGTGAAAAAGGTACATTATATGTCTGTATTAGTTATACATACCTGCAAACAAATTCCCCCCAAATAAGTAATTAAATAATAAATGTTTATTATCTCATGTAATTTCTGTGGGTAATGGGAGCAACTTGGTCACGTGATTCTAGCTCTGGGTTTCCCGTTTGGTGGTAGTCAGAATGTCAGCCCAGGTTGCAGTCATTTAAAGGCTTGACTAGGGCTGAAGACCCACTTCCATGTTGGCTCACTCCTAAGGCTGTTGGTAGGAGGCCTCAGTTACTCGCCACATGGACATTTCCATGTGGCTGCTGTGTGTCCTCACAGTGTGTCAACTGACATCCCCCAGAGACAGAGCAGGTCGGGAGCTGCAATGTCTTTAATGACCTAATCTCACAAGTCACACACCGTCAATTCTGCCACATTGTATCATTCTCTTCCTGGAAAGTGACTCACAAAGTCTGGCCCACACTTATGGGGAGTGCAGATGGGCTGCACTTTTGGGGCGGGGAGGTGGATGAGTAATCTAAGAATTTGTAGACATATTTTTGTGTGTGTGTGTGAGGAATATTAGTCCTGAGTTAACATCTGTTGCCAATCCTCCTCTTTTTGCTGAGGAAGGTTGGCCCTGGGCTAACATCCGTGCCCATCTTCCTCTCTTTTATGTGGGAAACCTGCCGCAGCATGGCCTGATAAGTGGTGTGCAGGTCCGCACCCAGGATTCAAACCAGCGAACCCTGGGCCACAAAGTGGAGTGCATGAACTTAACCACTATGCCACCAGGCCAGCCCCTTGTAGACATATTTTAAAACCACAACAAGGTTAAATATGTTAAAGTAGCACGTATGCTTAACCTTCAAAATTTTCATCAGAAGTTAGGACCATCATAAATCGAACCTACTTTCTTGATTGCTGCAAGAAGCAGGTCCTTTTTATGGCGATATTTACTTAGTTTTGAATATGTAAAGTGTTAGATTTGCTCATATAAAGTGTTATGAAGTGGAATGAATGTTAATTCTTTATGGCAATTTTGAATATTCTAAGTAAAAGATTGTTTTAATGCAGTAATAAATATTTTCAATGTTAAATCATTGTATTTATGAATTTATTCAGTGAATATTTATCAAGTACATGCTATTTACCAGTACTATTCTAGGTGCTGGGAATAAAGTAACAAATAAGAAAGGAATCAAAATATGCCCTTATTTATCAGACATTTTAGTGACAGAGACAAACAATAAGCAAAGAACAAGAATAAAAAAAAGTAATTTTGATTGTGATATGAGCGATGAATCAGGACAAGATAATTGCAGGTGAAGTGTATGTGCACAGGAACAGTAGTGGAGGGTTGGGGGGGGAGCACATTTTTTGATACGATGGTCACAGAAGACCCCTCTGACAAGATAACACTCGATATGTTCAAGGAACAATATGGAGGCTAGTATGACTGAAGTGTTGGAGTGATAAGAAATGAGGTTGGAAATGTAGCCAGGGACGACATCCCAAGAGGCATAGAGGCTATAGGAATTAAAGACTTTGGGTTTTACTTTAAGTGTTATATAAGCCAAGGGACACTTGAGAACAAGAAAGTGACATGATCTGAGGCACATTTAAAAGCAAGATTCTAGCTGTTCTTTAGAGAATAAACTCTGGTGGGATAAAAGTTCAATTGGGACTCCCAGCTGGGAGATGACTGCAGAATCTAGAGATGACAGGATCTTAGAATAGGACGAGGCAGGGAAGGGGAAAGAAATGGTGAGACTCAGAGACAATTGGAGAGGAGGGAAATAAAGGAGTAAAGGGGAACCCTTTACTTAAAAAGGCTTTTGGCCTTATGGTACTAGTCATTAATATATAAATGGCTACTTTCCTTACACTTTATGCTCACTGCTAGAATGCTTTCAGACTTAGTTTTTCCCCTAGAAGAAATTTGAGAAAACAAACTTAGTTTGGGAAAATAGTTCTTTACAGCTATCAAGTGATTAAATGATCATTTTTCCCCATTACCCAAGCTATAGCCACATTAATTCTGCCCACAGCAAATGAGGAAATCAATAAAGCTTTTAAATATCCATGATTTTCAGTTCATTATACATTTACATAAAAGTTATTTAGTAAAAATGTCATTACTTAATTTTAATTTGATACGAGATTAACTTTATTATCAATTTACAGTTTCTTTTGATAATTTTTTTTATACTTTAATAAGAGGCAAAATATTCTCCTTCTGGTAATTGAATAGTGAAGCAATTAGAATGGGAGCTCAAAACTCTCCTTTAATTAATAGTCACTGTTTTTGTAAAAACTCTCGTGTGGATGGCTTTTCTTATTAGATTTTCTCTTATTTCCCAGTTGAGCAGTGCTACTGTGTTATGTATCTACCTTGAATTTGAACAATCCAAACTTTATTTCTTCGTGCCATAAGATTGCTAGTTTCCATGGATGTTAACATGTTTTAAATGAGAATTAAAATGGATTCATTGTTCAAAAAAGTTTTGGAAATATGAACAAAGTTCAAAAGGAAAATTTTTCAGATTTTTCTAGACCATTTTGTATATTAATGTGCATTTTTTCCAAAGAGGAAGTATAATTTGCAAAATTAAAACTTGTTGACCAAATAATGGTTTAATTTCTCCTTTAGAATAAGGCTTGCCTACCCCATTCTTTTCACTAACACTACTCTAGTCACGTAATTTTTGAAAATAGAGTATGTATTGATAGTTGATTGAAATTCAGTTTGACTTTAGTCACTATCATTAATTTTTCAATAAATCTTTGTTGAGCACCTATTATGGCTGCTTAGGCCCAGGTACACAGCAGTGAACAAAACTGACGTAATCCCTGCTCTTTGGAATGGTCTTCATATGAAGTCCACTCACCCACTAGAGGTCCCAGAAACATTAAAAGAAGCTGAGGAATGGTTTTAAAGGGAATACATTTCCAGATTTCCATTCTGTGCATATTCTTTCCTAAAATGAGTATACTTGAGAAAGCCCCTGGTAAATGATTCCTGCCCACCCCCACCTCCCACCAACACTATCACAAAGGACATTCTCTAGCTTTGCAAAAGAAAGGGAGACCTGTCACCCATCTCTTATCTTACTTATCTTACTTCGTGCGTTGTTTCATGGGAGAAAGTCCTCTCGGAGCCAGCCTCGAGGTTGGTGTTGATGTTAAGAAAACAAACAACCCTAATCCTAATCGGCTGGTTCTCTCTTGCACCCCCAACCGCACACTCACACACGCAGTCTCCATTGTTCTGTCTTCCTCTCCCTTTCCCTCCCTTCCTCCCCATCCCCCCACACCCCTGTCACTTAAATGAGAAGTTGTTTTTTTTTAATTAACCCTCAGTGCCAACCAGAAGGGCGGTCACCTCCAGTGATTACATAGTGCCGTTTTGAGGATATAACTCCTAATAGGTTAGTTCCCAAGCCAGGTCAGCAGGTCATTTTCCAGCTGCTTGGCTGTCCCCAAAGAAACGTGTCTCACCTATGTCCTTTACCTTCTCTTCAAACCAGAGCTAGTAGGAGGCTTCAGAGTGAATAAAGTACAGGTTCTGTGAATTCAATTACATTCTTGGCTAATAAGTGTCCCTGAAAACGATGTTAAGAGGAAAAGAAAGATACCAAACTTCTTGCTATGGAGGTGGCCAGTAGTCCACCTAAACATCAGTTATTTCTGTTACAGGCAACCCACAGGGCCTTAGCAACATACACAAGGGCAATTATAAATTAAGGTTAAAATTTCAGGCTGGCTTTCAAAAGCTCATTTAATACATCGTCAATTTGAAATAGTGTAGATTTGCAATGAAAATATTTAAAAACATAAAGAAAGCACATAGTAGGTTTCTATTTTTCTTTTAGGTGTCACTAAATTGTTTAAATATCAAAACTCTCAAATTAGTTCACAGTCCTGAAATATTTTTTGGCAGCACTCATTTGCCTACCCCTACTGACAACTCCCTGCCTCCCATACCCCCTAACCAGTTAGGGATTGGAATTGCAGGCTCATTTTATGGTACATCCACTATCCAATTCTGTGAAGGCCACAGTCACGTGAGAAGTGGGAGAGAGCCAGAATGGGCAACCCCATTTTGTCAAGTCCTCTTATAAACAATGGCTTTCAGCAGTGCTGCTACATTGCTTGGATCCTGGACGCCTGGGTCCCAGTCAACTGTTGATAATGGAAGGCAGCTTGTTGGAGGGAGCTCATATCAAATTCTCTTTCCCATTTTTTATTCTTTAGTTAAGCTACACTGATTCGTGTTTCTCTCATTTGAAGTGAAAAGTGTTCTGACTAATACAGTTTACTTTGTCCAACAAGAAATTGAATTATCAGTGACATAAAGTGGAATTATCAAAACATGAATTACAGATAATTTAATAGATCATTTCTCTTTCAACCAGCATAAAATTCTTTCCTGCCCTCTGTCAGCCTGCGTAGCATTGCCGAAGGGTCCTACATAACCATCCGGAATTATTTCAAGTTGGTCGTCTTTCCTTCCTTCCTTTATTTATTTTTCATTATACTGCTTGATTTGGATAAACAAGAATATGGCCTAAATTTCAGGCTTGGCAGAGTGAAACCATGAGTTATAATGATTTTCTCCACTAGTCTTTCTTTCAACTGATCTGATTTTCTGCCAATTTGGTGTTTCCAGTAGGCGGAGGTCAGAAAAAGTAAATTGGGCTGAGAAAATGCTCTGTTTTTAAATAATGGTATTGCAATATTAGTTGATATAATAAAAATAAAATACTGATTTTCCTACTTCAATTCCTTTTCCAAAGCAGTTAAAAATGATGTGATCTGATATACCATTTTGAAGGTTTAATGAGTTCCAGGAGCAGTGCTAGTTACTTTAAAATGATTATCTGATTTAATGCTTAGAACCTATGAGGGGGGCATTGTTAGTATTGTTATTTCTACTCTGTGAGAGAATAAAAGGGGGTTGAGAGAATTTAATGAACTTGCCAAGGTCACACAGCTGGTGAATGTCTTGGCTAGAATTCAAATCAGGTTTATGCATCTCTAGAGCCTGAGTTCTAACCACAGATATCTGCACAGGGTCACACAGCAAATGATCAAATGTGGTTGGTTCAATTATTGGTTTCAATCTTTCATTTCTCATGTTTTGCCCCACATCTCTGCCACAGCCTCATTGTGGATGGCAGAGTGTATGTCCCAACCTCTTGATTTCCGACTTAGCCATGTCACTTACTTTGGCCAATATAATTTTGGCAAGAACGATGAGAACAGAGACTTATGTGCTTACACAGTTGCCTTCTTGTTCTGAGTGTCCATTGCCCATTCTGTCTGGGCTCCACCATGAGACACATGGGGTCGATTTGAATGGAACCTGTGGCCTGCAGCCAAGCCCAGCCAAACTGGCTGAGATCAGTTGATTGCAGTCTATCATCAGACCTGTGAGCATGAGAGTAATTGACAGTTGTTTTAATCCACTGAGTTTTGCTGTGGTTTGTTACACAGTGTTACTATGGCATTAGCTGGCATATACTGTCGAACGGGAATTTGAATTAAACTGTCAAACTGCACCAGCTGAATTTGGTCTATAGACTTGGTTTTCGTTTATTTTGTTGTTTTGTTTTGGTTTTTGGCCAGAACCATTTTTAAACTTTCTTTTCTTTTTAATATGAATGGCTTCAGGAGGGCATGTACCCTTCAGTGTGCGTGGTTCCCAAAACTCAAGCCAGTCCTACCTGGGGTTTATTTTACCCAGTTACATTCCCACCTGCCTGGCCCTTGACAGAATTTTAGCTTGTGATCATAATCTGTAATAGAGAGCCTTTAAGCTTACACATGGTTTATTTTATCTCCGTCTTGCTTTAAATTTACTCTCTAGAGATTTATATCACATCTTGAATTTTTTATGGTCAGAAACCCAGATAGATTGTGAAAGTTAGAAAGAAATATTCACTGTTTGGGGTTGTTTTTATTTAGTTTATTTTATATAAACATATATTTTTATATAAATATATAATGTTATTTAATGGATTAATAGAATTTTAAAATTAGATAAGACCTGAGAAATTAACTCGTTAAAAACTGTTTAGTTTACATGGAGAAATGATGTGTCTTGTATCTATTTAATGATTTAATCAGAAGTGAGACACCTTCACTAATGGCATAGAGAAATCAAATGAACTGTTAATTTACAGTCCAGTTACTAGTATAATTTGTCATCCAAATTCTTCAATGTTGGTTACCTGAAAATTAATATAAATTTTAGTAATTTTTATTCAAAGTAGATGTAATTTAATGTAGATACATATTTCCCAGTTACCCATTGGATCTTATGCAGTTTAATCTATTTTAAAGTTTTTCTGATTTCAACTTTTCCTCTATCCATACTGGAAAAGTCTTAAAATTATTCCGTAAAATAAATTACCCCTTCCAATACAATTTGATTTAGAAAAGTACCTGTTGTTGCCTCTTTTATAATCTGCTCCAAATAAAATACTGACTTGAGGACAAGATGACACTCAACTCTATTCATCACAGCTGGAACGTAACTTGTCTTGAATGAATTAATGAACAGATATTGAATTTCACAGATATTAAAAGTGACTCATTTAGTAAATCTCAAGGTATTTGCATTGCTTGTGTGAATGAAAATGAAAGAAGAAAATGACGGTTCATTAATATCAATACAAAAGAGAAGGAAATTGCTTTCCTTCAACAGCAGTTTCCCAAACATTCCAGATAGCAAACATGGGAAAAAATGCCTAGTGGATTGTCCATTCTGATTCAATGTCAACAAACTCCTTAAAAGGAATTTTAGGCAAGCTATAATGTCTTTTTCATAAGAATATAGGGTATAACGGGTTGTCAAGGCATTGTCTTTTTTAGAGAACGTCTCTTTTGAGTGTTCTGAAATAGCGAGAGAGAGAGTGAGAAAGAATAGGCCTAAAAACACATGGTTAATGAAACTGTAGCAAAAATGAGCAGTTTTAGAAAAGAAAAGTTTACCTGGTCTGCAAAAATGTGTATTGGTGCTTTGACTTGAAACCCTAAGTGAATATTTTCCTTTGACTTTTTTCTCTTAGTGGCCATTTGTTTATTCCACTTAGCAGATCCCCTGCTGCCCACTCTGCTGTCATTTTGCTTGGAACAGTTGTGCTGAGCCACTATCATCAATTTTCCTCCCAGTTGAATCTGCCAAGGCTGACAATTATTATACTAACAAGTGCTTGTTCAGTAATGTTCAGTCATTCAGATTGCCTCCCTCATTATTTTTCTTCCCTGGAGGCAATTGATATGAACAGTTCCGAGCTCTTCACCTGGGGCTTAGAGATAGAGAAATTTGTTCAGATCTCAGTTATAATTCTCTCTCTGATTAGTGGCAAAGAGATTTGAGTCTTATTTCTTAGGAGCAACTGTAGTCCCAAGCAGCCACGTATAGAAAGCATGGTCCTGACCCCTGTGTCTCCAAGCTTCACTGGTTTGAGGGAAAGGTCTGGAAACGAAAATAGAGAGGGATAAACCATGGAAGCTAGATTTTCTGAATAATCTTCAAAAATGACTACAGCATTTTATACGTAAAAATTATTTTTAAATATCACCTTACCTCAGCATTTGAAGTGATAATGAAACCTGTGGAGAAGTTCCCACATAGTGGGGTGGTGTTAGAATGAAAAGTTGCACATAAAGAACTCCTGCTCTGAAGTTCTAAATGACTTTGCAGCAACTGGAAATGAAATGGAAATTGAAAGAGGGGTAGGAGTTTGTAGGATTCTCTTCCCAGCTTGACAATGGAAGAAGAGTTTCAAATGCTGTGAAAGACTAAATTCTGTTTTGTGCTCTGGATTCCATCTCCCTTCCCACTTCTCAAGAACCCCTCTCCTTTAATTATCTCTTTTTCTGTACTGGAAGATTTCCGTGTGTGTGTGTACTGTATTAAATCACACTAAGCAAAAAAGAGTCCTTCTTTACATTCTCCCATTCTGCACCATACTTCTAATTCCATTTACAATAAATCATTACAAGGAACTTTCTACATTTCCATCATCAATAGGACTAGTTCATTTCCTCTCTTACTCTCATTCCTCACATTCAGCTGAAGTCCTTGTCTTTTTATTTTTTATTTTTGGACACTTTAATTTTTATAGCAGTTTTAGGTTCACAGCAAAATTGAGAGGAAATTCCAGAGATTTCCCATATACTCCCTGTTCCTACATGTGCATTTGGGATGTGTAACCCAAAAAACTTTTTGCTTTGTTCCTTCTAAGCCTAATGACAGTGGCTTCTGTTCCCTGAGTGGCAAAGATGTCAAGGAGATAATTGTGTGGCAGAGTCAGTCACAATGGACTTCTCAGTTTAGAGTCTTGTTCAATTCCAGAACATTGCAAACTATAGCCTTGTTAATAAGGTCCAGAAAATTAAAGGACCACAATCAATACTAGTTGTTACAATTAGAATTTTAAGTTAGTCCCTTGATTTGGTGATTGCAAAGCTCACACCTCTTGCATAACATAGAGAAAAACAAAAAGAGGTTGAATAGTTAGTATTTGACACGTCTCTGATCTTCCAAAGAAAACCAAACAAGTCAAGTCTCAGACATGAGAATTTGTTTTGATTCTGAAGCTATATAAAGATGTAGATGTTCTTTCTTAAATTGGGTCTTCCCAATGACTTCTGAGGATGTAATTACTGACTTCTGGCCAATGTCTTTTTTTAGTGAGAAAATTTAGACTTTTGCTTCCTTAGAGGAGTGAAATTTTGGAAGACAAGCTATGGATCTTTTATGGGCTTTTCCAGCAGAGAAATACTTCACCAGGGCTTTGTAGCATTGTCAGGAATTAGACTTGAATGACTATAAGCTCAAGGAAATAGCTTGTTGCAATAGGATTAGATGAACACAGTCTCTTTTGCTGTAGAACAGTTCTTTAAGACCCTCAACTAACCATGTGTTTAGTAACACAAAATAAAAACTGTTTTAAAAACTCTATCACAACTAGGTATAGCACCCCAACTGTATAGCGAAGAAAGTTAGGTATCCCTGATCAACTGTATAGTAATAATGGCTAATATTGAACACAATATGGGCCATACACTGATCTAAGTGCTCTATGGATATTAATAATTTAATACAGCAGCTCTAAAGGGATAGATTATTATCCTCACTTTACCGATAGAAAAATGAAGTTTGAGGATAAGTGAATTGCCCACAGTCTCAGAACTCTTACACAATGGGACGTGAGTTTGGGTCTAGCCAGTAGGATTCCTTATAGAAGGCCCAAGATGGAAGTACCTAAGGTCAGTTCTAGTCCAGTGTTTTAATCTAATCTGATAATTCTTTTGGTAGCATATCTAAGAGGTGGTTATCTAACTTCTACTTAACACTAACAAAAGTGGAGGGATGTGCTACTGGCTTCCATGTTTCTCCTACTTAAATATATTTCTAACTTCTATAAAGCCCTGAAATACAGCTGAAAGTTTATATTTACTGGTCTTAATTCTGTCACCAAGATTTACTTTGTATGAGTCTACTTTGTTTTCCACATGGAAGTTCTTCAGTATGGGAAGGCAGATACTCACTGAAATGTTCAGTCTCCCATCTGAACATCCCTGTTTCTTCAACCATTCCTCAAAGGTTATAGCTTCCAGGCCCATTGATAACTCTCAATTCAGTGGGCACCAGCTCCTCCATATCTCTCATAAAATGCAGTGTTGAGCACGTAAAATGATATTCCAGGTGTAATCTGATAAGTGCAGCTGAATATAAATATTGCCTCTATTGCTATGAACAATGTACATTAACCAATTCAGTCTGAGCCTATTTAATATCCAAATCACCACATTGGTTCATATTGAGTTTCCTGTCATCTAAAAACCCCCAAACCTTTTTAATGTTAATAATACTGTAATTAAGCTAAGTCTTTCACATTCTGTATTTTTGAAGTCATTTTGAATTTTGTCATCATTGTCAGTTTTCATTGCGTTTTTGCCTTTACTCACTCTTCTTTTAATAACATCTTCCCGATTTTCTTTGGTGTATCACACTTTTTCAACTTGTATTCCTGTGGTTGTGTGGAGTCATCTCCCTCTTTGGGGTGGGCATGGGATTCATGCCTGGCCAATCAGAGCACCACATTCCTCTGGCTATAGTTCAGTGATGGGTAGTTGATCTATTTCAGAATCAGTGATATACAATTCTGGGTCATTTGTAAACATGTTTCAAAGAGATTTTCTTTTCTACTGGACCTGAACCTAAGAGGCAAAATATCAACCCTTATGGTGACAGGAAATTTCTCAGAAGCCAACATAGAGGAGAACAGGGAAGAAATTTGAAGAAAGGGAGAGCTCATTTGATGATCTCTTTTGAGCTCCTTCATTCAATTTTGTTTAATGTCCACCTCTAGAATCTTCAGTTACCTGAGCTATAAATGTTCTCCCCGGCTTAAGCCTATTTGAGTGGATTTCTGCCTCTAGCAAGGAAGACAACTGACTAATACAAAGCACAATGCAACATTTACTGCCATTTAATTTCATTTCATTTGCCTTCTTAGTTTTTCCAGCCCATCAACATTTTTCAAATCCTGATTCTATCAGTTTTCTATCCCAGCTTTGCATCATCAGCAAATCTAATGTCTTTCTTCTCTGTGTTTCCTTAAGTTGTTGACAAAAATCTGGAAAATCAAATGGCAAGTCTCCTAAACTCTAATTAAGACCTCATTCCCATAATTCTTTACCACGCTCAAAAAACATACCATATGAAGCAATCTACATATTTAATAATCCGGCCCCAAAACTTGTGATCAGCATTATTTTTTATACCAGTGTATGATTTCTGAAATTTATTTTTTCCCCATTTTAGAAACAGGATAACCAATTCACATCACCCATCACAACCACAGCCTCTGGAGTCAGACTGCTGGAACCCAACACTAGATCTGCAACACATTATTTGATCTTGGGCAAGTTAATTAGGCTCTCTGAGCTTCCGTTATCCTATCCATAAACTGGGGATAATAATCAAACCTTCCTCAAAGAGTTGTAAGAATTAGATGTAAATAATGCACATAAAGAATTTAGTCCTGTGTCAGTTAGGATTCCAGCAGGCAACAGATGACACATTCAAATTAAGATGATTCACAGAGTTTAATAAGGAGACTCTTTACAAAGGTGTGGCAGCGTGTAGGAGAATCAGGAGGATAATGGTGGAGCAAGAGGAGGGAGCATTTGCAGGAGCTTAGAAGTGGAGAGTCAGGTAGACTAACAACTTGAGAAGACCAGTGACCATTAGTAGGAGCCCATAGCCAAGCCTCAGGCAACCCTGCTTGGAGGGAGCAAGAGACCAAATACCCAACCTCCTGCTCCTCCCACTGTCTGATCTCCTGCCAGGGATCCCCAACGGCTAAATTCAATTAAAAGCCAGAAGATAAGGAAGCCAGTTACTGTAGTGAATATAGATTAGCCCCCCCATCACAGAAAAGGGTGGAAAAGCATGGAGAGTGGTACTGAAGGAGCAAATGGGATGCATTCCGCAAAAGCTCACTTCCTAAAACAGTACACACTAATAAAAGTTATCCACTTTTTAAACCAAAATCATTTAGTTACCTACTCAGGTTCGCTAACAATCCTGGAATGTACTTTTCCTAGATTTGCAGAAAATTTAATATGAAACTGTGTGTTACACTTTTTTATGTTGTGTATTAGGTTGAACCATGTGAAACTGTCATTTTGTGAGCTAAAAATAGCTTCCTGCCTACACGTTCATATGACTCCAAACCATATACTGGGCTTGAATCCCCTCTAGACTGAGGAGACTAGGATTTAGGGTACACTTTGAATTAAAGGAGAATGATGGAAAATTTGGCTGCAATAGTAGACTGGAGACAGGTAGATAAAGACATTGTCCGCTATGTTAAGAAGTTGTAAACTTAGCATGTAATAGTGAAAAAGCCACTTGAGATGTTAAAACAGGTGTGTGATGCTTTCAGTCCTGAAGAAAGGAAGGCAGCATTTTCTACGAATAGCACATGCCTCTAACAATGAACCTGCTTATACATATTTTCTTTTGCTTGGTTCATAGCCAAATAGAATGTTTTTGTTGTTATTTATATTTTTAGAAACTGCATTCATTATTTACATCAGTCATATTGACATCCTTAGAGGTTTTTTAGCTCCTTTTTTGTAATAGCTTTGCTATGTGCTTCCACTTCTGGCTCATTTACATGTTCTAATAGGGATCTTTTATAATTATTTTGCTGATATTTTGTTGTGAGAGACCATAACCTGTCTAGACCACTACTAAATGGTAAGACATTGTTGAAATGAAAGATAAAATTACGTGATTATGATTTAGAGTCTCTATCATAAGATCACGCTTGATCATTTCTATTATAACTAGCTTTGGTATGACAAAACCAGTAATGATCATATCCATCACTGCAGTGAACATTTTTAAAATGTGCTTAACTACAGGGTCTTGGGTGTTTATTTCTTCCTTTAGTGTGTATGAAGTCTGTGATGATTATCATTCATTATCAAAATCTGAAGTTCTTGGTACCAATATATTAATTTTTTCTGTTACATCCGAAAGAATTCAAATTGAAGCCAAAAATAATGCTAATTTCCTCAAACTTTTGATTGATTAAGCTGTCGGGAAAGCAAATGAAGCAATGTGCTTAGAACTCTGCTTTAGCAGAATAAAATTTACTTCCGTCTCTAGATTACGATGATAATGTTACCACCACCACCATTAACAGCATTTACCAACGTTAATTCTGCTCTAGGCTCCATTTAACTGTTCTACATGTATTCTCTCATATAATTGCCTTCAACAAATCTGTGAGACACATGCTACTATTATCCCTGTTTTACTGATGAAGAAACTGAGAGCGAGAAAAATTAGGTAACAACTCCTAAATTACTTCAGGTAATTTAGGGAGCCCATCCCTAACACATTTTGTCTTTCTTGAATGTTTTATAACTACAATGAAGAAAGTTGTTCCTTCACGTGCATTATTCATCTTGTTATCTTCTACACATTCTAATCCAGCACTTTGCTTTTGGTTAGTGACCCATAAATCCAGATGAAATACAATTTCATATGTCGTATACCTTGATGTTCATATCCCTACTGCTTTTTCCTTCTTTCTTTCTCATTCAAGTATTTCCCACTATTCCAATCTCCCTTGGGTTTGTGAATTTCTCTACAAGTTGATACTCTTGTCAACTGATGTTACTCCCTCGCTTTTCCTACTGGATCTTTTCATGCGTAGAAGATATATTCCAATTGTTAGTCTCATTGGACCAAAGTTGGTGATATCCATGCTATCACAGTTACCAGCATGCTTTAAAATATAGCCATTTGGTTGATTAACTGTGCTCTGTGGGGAGGAAAAGCGACTGTTATCTGTATTCTTCCCTGATATTTACTCCTGAGAACAATTGGGAACCTTCTCCCCCGTGAGTCTGCTCCCTTTTACCGGTGGTCCTCAATTGATTTAGTTCCTACCGTTTATCTGAATCCTTTCTCTAACACCTGAACATCACAGGATTTCACGTGTGTTCTTTTAAATGCTCATGATGGGGGTGAGACTCCTGCCAGAATGTCCTTGTCTTCATGGGAGGCACCCTACCACTTGCAGGCAACATATCATTTTAATCCTGGGTGTCGAATACGTTTTGCTTTGACTCTTCACTTTCTTTTTCTGCTTTTCTCTTTTAACTACATACTTTCACTTGGACTGTTCGCTTTCATTGTATCCCTAATCATTCATCAGCAAGCCACCCACAAACTTCATGTCTCTGCTTCCTGGAATTCATAACAGGATCCACAGCATTTTTGGATGCCAGAATTCTCCTCATTTTTCTGCAGAGTGGACATAATTTTGTAGTCTACATTCTGCATTTTAGAATGAACCACAACCACGTGCTCCTTCCAGAAACTCCCCTTGGAAATAGCCATGGTTCATTATTTATTTTATAGGAGTCTCCTTGATTAAGTGGGAGTTTGGGGGAATGCTGTTTTTAGGCTCTTCTGGCCACCTCTCTCTCCTGTGTCTCTGCCACATTTTTGCTATTAATGCAACTTATCAAAGACAATTACTTTAGAAAATACTTATGGCTTCAATCACAGTATTCTGAAACAAAGAAAAAAGTTTTACAACTGATTTTAAAATGTTTTCAAGTAACCACCCTTTTTGTGCATATTCTGTCAGGCTCTGGGTTTAAATGATAAGTAAAGGGTTTTTTCTTTTTGTTTGAAAGGGTATTATGCTTGGATATAGTGCAGCATTTTGCTTAATATTCAAAATGTCTTTTTTAAAAAAGGGGGAAGAGTGCTAGATAAGCACTGGGAACAAGGCTGTCCAGCTCTGTGTCTCATGATCATTGAAATGACATTATTTGGACCTATGAGGACAGGGTTGGGAAGTTTTGTCTGTTCTTCTAGTATTTCTTCTTGCTTCACTAGTTGTTTTGAACCTGATTGCTTTTTAATGGAGATCAAACTAAATGATATGTGATTTAACACACTTCACCCAGAACATTTTATGTTCTCTCTACGGTTCATTGATACCGAGATGTAGGCTAACGTTAGATTCGATGTTCAGTGATTTTCCTGCACAGACAGCAGTATATAAATCTGCAGTGTTGACTTCATGTGCAAATCTTTTGGGTAGCTTAAAGACAATGTGAAATGATTAAATAGTACCATTTTGTAAATTTTTCTGTTGAACATATGTTTAAAAGTATTTGATATCTGAATCTTGAGATGCTATTATACAAAAGGATAAATCCAACACATCTCTGGGCTGGTTTTAGATATTTTGTATTCAATTATCAAACAATGTCTTTTGCCTAGACTATCAAGGACAACCTTAAGATGTACAATAGTTTATTTCCCTGATTATTGCTTTTACCACATCTAATTCTACTTATTTTTAAATATTTGCTGTTATTCTTGACTTAAACATTTGTGATAATTATAATATTATTGAAAATAACGTGTCAGTAAGAAAGCTGGTGGGAATTAGCATTTAATGATACTACTTACGAGATCATTTGATAGCTCCAACATCTATTTCTTTTTGTTGCACAATGTTTTAAATCTATGATGCATAGTTTTACAATTTACTGTATTCAAGTTTACTTCTTCCTCATTATAAATAACTTTCTGTCAATAATTTTTAACCATGTCAATTCCCTTTTGAGATCCAGTTCATGATAATTATGTTGGGACTTTAATATAATGTTTTATCCTGATAAGATGACCAACCATCTGGTTTGCCCAGCATTGACAGGGTTCTCTGGGAGCAAGTCTCCCAGTTTTAAAACTGAGAGTATCCTGAGAAAACCACCCCAGTTTGCCTGGAGACAAAGGGGTTTCCTAGGATGCAGGATTTTCAGTGTTAAAATAAGGAAAATTCTAGGTGAACCAGGATGATAAGTGACCCTACATCCCGATTATTATTATAGTTTTTAATTTAGAGCATTTTTAGTCAAGGTACCTAGTATTGAAGTGAATATTAATGATAATCTAGGGTAACCTAATGTAGTCAGACTGCTCAAATAAGTTTTTACTGGAAATTTTTGTGCATGTTTTTAATTTCTTCTTGATCACACATTGTTCAAGGAAGTGTTGTAGACTTTTTTTCCTAGTGTAATCACCTTAATTTCTATGATGAATGCCCATGGAATGATTTCAGTTTGCCTTTTACTCTCAGAATGCATTTCTCCTGGTGGAATACACTCTAAACACTAAAAGATGACATCTCCTTCTGCTATGTACTCGTGCTTTCAGTGAAACTTGAGGTCTTTTAAAAATATCCCATTCCCTTTCCTCCTAGGATTTCCCCGGTACCATCAACTTCTATCTTCAGCTCATCGTACTCTTCATCCTCTACCCTTGGACCCTTACACCATAACCCTGTAATCTGAATGTTTTGGATAAGAACTCAGTCTGAATTTCAGCTCAGTCTTCTTCCCCTTGGTCTGCAGTATGGAGTGGTAGCTAAGAGCAAGAACTTCAGAAGTAGATGGTGTAGCTCAAACTTGAGCTCCACTATTTGCCAGCTCTGGGGCCTTTGGCAAGTTGCTTCACCTCTCTGTGTCTCAGTACTCTCAGCTTCTTAATTAGGGCAAAAATAGGATCTCTACCTCTTGGAGGATATTGTGGAGATTAAAATTAATGCATCTAAAGCACTTAATTCATTCCATAGCATATAGTAAGTATTTGGTGATCATTAATATTATTAATCTCCATTATTTTTTATCTGACCATTGTAGTAAGTACTACTACCTCTATGCTCTTGTAGTAAGTACCTCTACCTCTATGTTTTTCTTAATTGGTTAGTATTTGTCAGTAACTTAATTTCACAGATCTCTGTTAAACCCTGAGCATCTAAAACTAAGAAAGTCACCTCTGCTATCAATTCTAAACAATGCTTGGAACTTACATGTACTGAGTCCCTTGATGAGCCCAACATCACTGGCCTCATCCTATAGCACTGTGCCAGTTACAGGGCACTCTTCCAAGTTCTTACTTTTGGCCTTGGTCTATAATAAGTTGTACCTTTTAGTAGTATGGGATTCACATGACGTGACCTACAGTATATTAGAATTCATGATAGAGTAAAGTCATTTCTACTGAAAAGCACTGAATCGTCAATTTGATATAAAATGCATTTCTTTGCTTTCAAGCCATATTTAGAATGTCTTTTTGTTTGTTTTGATCAACTTCTCTTCATTTGCCCTCGGCCCAAATCAGCTTTGTAATTTATCTAAATGTGCAAAGGGAAGAAACATTGTCCAAACGACTCCATTTTATTCTCAGTGAAAATAGATCTTGATGTAAAACTTTAATTTGAAAGGAGAAATGAGATTCAGTTTCTCAGTGTGCTCCTTTTTAGTGTTCTGTGCTGCTGAGTTTTCAAATGTTAATATAAAAGTGATATGTGCACGATGATAACATTATGAGTTCCTTCCCTCAGTCCTGGTCTTTGAGTTTAAAGCCTATGGTCTCTGAATTGACTGAGCTAATTGGTGGCACTAAGAGTAAATGAGAGTTGAGGTGATTCCTGACCAGGCTCAGATCCCACACTGATTCTTCTTGATCTCACTTTTGTTGTAACCCACATGATCTCTTTCTGCTACTTCTCTACCATTATTATTTCAATTTAATCATATTAATTGAAAGGTTCATGATACCATACCCTAGACAAAGCAGGGGTAGGGAAGATAAAAATAAGAAAAGGCTCAGTGAGGGGGAAAACACTTATAAAGAGTAAACTGAATGCATGCTATCTCTGAGGTTCAGAGAACTGTGTACTTTCATTTTCTCTTTATTTGGCTCTTCCAGACTCCTCATTTTTATCTTCAGTCCTTTGCCTCTTCCTTGTTCCTCACTGTGTGAGCCTTTGCCACTGTCCTTGCGAAATAAGTGAACAAACAAACAAGCCACAGTGGTCTGGACTCTTATATTCACTTTCCTGGTAACTATTGTGCATGTTATTTGGGAGAATAGATGGTATTTCTGAACTAAAAAATTTAAATGTTCTCCTTGACATCTTCCTTCTCCAATTTTTGTTTTCTATTCCTTTTTCATTCTAAAAAAAAATAATTTACGACATAATGTAGAACGTGTTGAGTTTGCTTAGGGCAGATATTATATTCTTTCTAGAACTGCAGATTTCTGATAAGATCCAGGGTATGCTTTCACAGTGGACATGCTGTTTATTTGCCAGTCTTAGGAATTTTTGATGTGTCATTTCTTTTTTATTGATTTCCTTTGGGGTGTATTTGTTTTCAGTCCAAAGAGTTACTTTTTGATGCTATTAGTTTTCTCATAGGTTTTGAGGAGCCTAGGGTCGAAAGTTCATAAAATAACCCCAAGTTGAGAAGGCCAGAGGTTGAGGATGGTGTTTTTTATAAAATCAGGTTGAAATCAATAAGTCAATATGGATATGGGAATGCAAAATGAGCAATTCAGTAATTAATGTGTGAAATGCTTGTGAGTTACAAATAATGATAAACATAGTAATGGCTAACATTCTTTAGAAGTTTAACCATGTGCTAGTCACTGTACTTCATGTACTTTGTATGAGTTATCTCATTAATGTTTATATTACTCCTCCAAGGTTTATAGTTCTAGGTGACTTATTTATAGGTGAGAAAACTGAAGTGCAAAGAAATTAAGTTGCCTAACGTTGCAGAGCTAGTCAGTGACTAAGACTTTATTCACACTCAGTTAGTTCTGGTTTCTAATCTGGTGCTATTAACCAAACAGAACCGTTATTCTTTGCCCCTCTCTGCCTCTGCATATGTCATGTATAAGTAAACTGAGGCTTAGTGAGATTTCATGGGTTTCACTACCTCATGAAATAAGTTAGAGCAGGGTTCCCAGACTTGTCTGTGCATTAGAACCAGCTGAGGATTCTTTTAAATATGCCAAACTCAATCCACACCCTGGAGTACTTAAAGCACAATCTTAGGGAGAAGGACACAGGCATCAGGAATTTCTGAAGCTCCCTCATTGGATTCCAATGTGCAGACAAGTTTGGGAAACACTGGATTAGAGAAAATGCTTGGAAAGAGCCAAACTTTCCTCATTCCTGAGCCATTTTTCATTACGTTAATCACCCCCAGTTGGTTGGGGATCCCCAAAAGAATCTTTCTGCTTCAGCTGGCATTGAGTACTTGTTATGGAGCTGGCATTAAACTGAGAACTTTATCTGGGTTATCTCACTCAGTCCTCCCGTACTGTGTACAAGAAAACAGGCTGAGAGAATGAAAGCGACTTGCTCAAAGTCACAGACCTAGTAAGGGCTGGAGCCAGGATTCAGAACTCAAGCTGGCTTGACTCAGAACCCAAGATGCCGGGACTTGGAATAATATTGTCTCTATTTTGAGGTCGCTTTTCTTCGTTTCTATCCTTATTTTGCCTGGAAGCCTATTTGTGTCATGGTTTCTAACATTTTTGTTTTCTGACCCTGACTCCTCCTGAAGCTTCGAGGTTTGGAGCATCCACATTTAGCATAACTCTGGTTGCTTCCCATGTTGCGAGTCTTAATCACACTAACTGCTGTGTTTAGAGCCTTATCTATATTTAGGTTCCAGCTGTTCTTACTGATGAAACTGCTGGAGCACAGAAACTATCTCTGTCTTGTGTTCCCCATGTGGTTCAACTGAAAAATAAGAGACAGAGAGAGAAAAAGACAAAGATCTTACATGACATCCTTAAAATCTATGCATCCACTGTTGCTCCTGACGCCTAGTTCTCCTTTCAGGAGAAACCTTGCTGGCTGTCTCTCTTTTTTTACGTTCTTAACTCTGAGTCATAGCTCTGTAACTCTACACCTCTTTAGGAATTACTTATCATGCGTTGCATGACAAATCATGGAATCATTAGATAGAATTCAGAATTTCCTAAGCATCCATTAATGAAAGAGTCTTACTAGAGAAGAATACAAATTAAGTATTTGTATTGCATTTTTGAAATTTTATGAATTTGGCTTTTAAAATCAACAGTCCTAATTTTAATTTAATTAGTAAAACAGTTATAAAATAGTTATGCAGTAATTTAATTTAAAAATATTTTCTTTTGTTCATTTTTTAATCATAGAATTGGGGACATAGGAAATTAATAAAAACACTTTGAATAAATGAATGAATTAGGATTACTGAATCTAGAAGTGGTATACGTAGAAGCAAAGCCTGCTTTGTGGGCCTGTGACTTGTGCAGTCAAGTAGGTAGGGCTCCATGCTCAGAAGGCAGCTTAATGCTCTGCTGTTACTATCTTGAAATTCTTAGTTTGTGAAGAACGGCTCCGTGTTTTCATTTTTCACCTGTTACAACAAATTCTGTATAGGATCATAGGCTGGTGTACCTGATTCTGCATAGGACCCACATATGCTTATACCTAAGCATAAACTAATGTCTCCAAAATGGTTAAGCAGAACTTTGGGGGACATTTAGACTCCTGGCACCAAACATGTTGGTCACAGACACCTAGGACTTCTTTTGTTTATTGTAATAAATATAGAAAATAATACATAAATAAAGGATTTCTTTTAGAATCAGGCTGAATAATCATGTTTTATATATACATGCTCACACATTTTATGTAAATAGTTTTGATTAATAAAACACAACTTCAGGGGCTGGCCCAGTGGCATAGCAGTTAAGTTTGCACACTCCTCTTCAGCGGCCCAGGGTTTGCAGGTTCCAATCCTGGGCGCGGATCTATGCACCGCTTATCAAGCCATGCTGTGGTGGCGTCCCACATACAGTAGAGGAAGATGGGCACAGATGGATGTTAGCTCAGGGCTAATCTTCCTCACAACAAACAAACAAACAAAAACCACAACTTTAATATCTTTACTGAATTCATAAATGCTAGAAGTTTAGCTATTGCTGTCTGAGGGGGGCTAGACATATACTGTGACATTAAATGTGTCCTTGACATAATTGATGTCTTGTTCTGAATGAATTAAAATGAACTTTACCATCTCTGCCCATAGAGATAAAATATGTGAAAATGTAACAGTAATTTTAAAAGAATACATAGTCGAGCTTAAAGAAGTTCTCATACTCCAGAAACAAGGTGGAGATGCCTTGCTCTGGGGGATTTCAGATCAGAAATAGGTCCTGTGACCTAGGGCCTCAGTTTATTACCCACCCATGCATAGGCGACAAGAGACTGAAATAGAGGAGCCTGCATGAAGCCAGGACCCCGCAGGTATAGCCTCTTCATAAAAGAGAGTTTAAATAACTCTACCCATGACACTGGGAAGGGGCAAGCAAATTACATATCTATCAAGGCCGTAAGTGTGTGTGGGTAGAGAAGGGAAAGCCTCCAACTGCGCTTCCAAACCCGTGTTCTGTAGTTATAGAATCCAGATTTACACAGTTTGTGTATTATGAATGTGAACTCTAAAATTAACATTTAAACTACACGAAATTCTGTAAAACAACTGGGTCACCTGCAAAAGCAAAAGTCAAATGTCTTTGTAGGGATGTTTCCACAACCCATTGCACAATGGATCCTCTGGTACAATGCAATCCAAACTGAAGATAAGCACATGACGAACGAATGTGAACAGACCACAATGAGGGAGAGAGCAAACACAAGAAACAGGAGGATTCACACTTGAAAGCTGGATAAAATGGAATATTCTCAAAGAAACTCTAAATAATAATTTCTAAAATTATTGAAGCGATAGAGAACTAGAGTATATAACAAAAGATGAAATGAAAAACATTTAGAGAATTAGACAATAATCAAATATAATTATAAATGAAAAATATAGTAGAGATATTTAAAACTTAATATGTAAATTAATAGGCAGATTTTACAATTTTGAAGAAGGAATGATTAGTGTATTGGAAAGTACACATGAGAAAATTACCAGAAAATATTACAAAGATATAAAAACAAGATAATTATAAATGGAACGTTAATAGAAATGCAGTTTAGATGGCAAGGCTCAATCTATATGCTGTTAGAATATCCAAAGTGAAATGGAGATAATGAAGAAAAAAGAAAATAACCAATGATTTTATGAAATTGTTTAAAGAAAAGCATGCATCTTTCACAGACGATAATTACACATATTTCAAAGTAGAGCAATTAATACTGCAAAACATCTTTAAAAAATAAAATGAAGATAACATCTTAAAAAAAAAGAAAAAAGAAATTAATTTGACCAACAGCTGAATTCTTATCAACTAGACATTAATGCAGTATTATCTCAGAGTGCTGACGGGAAATAAATATTGTAAAATCCTATATCCAGCTGAATATCATTCAGTGCTAACTATGAAATGAAGACAGGAGAAAGCCTGTTTTCCACTCATAGAACTCTACTGAAAGAAATACCAAAGTTGTAGTTCAGCAAGAAATAAACTGAATTTGTAACAAACAATTTAGATGCAAGGAACAATTCAGTTCAAATACATAGGTAAACATATTTATAAATTCGAACAAGTATAGATGGTTAAAAAATAACAAAATATTCCTCTGGGCAGGGTGTTAAAAACAAGGTGTGCCAAAATACTAGAAACCCATAAAAAAGAAAATGGGAGGAGAAATATATTATTACCCTAAACTTTGTTGCCAAGTGTGCAACTTAATTAAATTTAAGTGCTAAAAAGCATTAAAAAATAGTGAATTCATTTATTGCAAATGAGTAGGGGGGAAAGCTGAATAAATTAAAATCTATAAATCTAACAAATTATCAGAAAAGGGGGAATACAGAAAGAAGAAAGGGTAGCACAAAAACACATTAATTTTCTAATTATGATAGAAATTATTGACAGAATTAGAAACAAAAAATAATAGAACTTTGATTTCTTTACAAGGAATACAGCTAAAACATGACACAGAGAGGTTGAAAGCAGAACTGGAAAGAGATATGCCAGAGATCTACTAACCAAAGGACACTGGTAGAACAATGTTAATATAAGAAAAAAGGAACTTAGAAAGAATATTACCCAGAATGAAGGGAGTTATTTCATGCTGAAAAATGAAATAATTCACTATGTCTTCCTATGTAATTCACTATGTAATTCCAAACAGATGTGCATTTCACAACATAGCCTAAAATATATGTAAAGTAAAAACTGACAGAAGAAAAATGAGCTTTAGTTTTACCTAATATGTTATTTCTTAAGACAATAATACCTGTAAAATAGATAACAAAATGTTAAACTATATTAAATCTGAGTGACAGTTACACTGGTGTCTTTTATATTACTCTTTGTATCTTTTTATGTTTGAAATATTTCCTAATAACATTTAAAAAGTTTAAAGAGTGGCTTTTGCACCTTAAAAATTGGGAAACTATTGTTCTAATTAAGCCATTGAACTAAGCCAGAATTTTGTGTATATGTATGTGCGTGTATGTGTGTGTACATACACACGTATAAATTCAGTAGACGTTTATTAAATGTCTACAGTTTTCCAGCCATGAAGGCAAGCTAAGAGCTTGGGATGTAAAGATAAATGTCAGCAGGATGGGCAGGTTACTTTACGGAAACAAACGACCTCAGAAACACCAGCGGTTTAACACGAGGAATTATTGCAAACTTATGCAAAGTCCATTGCAAGTTCAGATGACTCTCCAGAGCTAGTCTTCTCAGGCTGATGTGGGCTGAGAAAGCCTCCACAGTTTTTGGAACACCAATTTTTGGTCTATGCGGAATGGAAAATGAGAAGTTAAAGAATTGCTCACCAGTTCTTCAATGTTCTCACTCTTACTTATATTTTATTGATGAAAGAAAGCCAGATGGCCATGCCAAACTTCAAAGAAGCAGTGAAGTAACAGGAAAGAAAGAGGAACTAGAAATATGAGTTTAGCTTGGTGCGCAAAAACACAATTCTCCTGCCGTCATGGAACTAGCAATTGAGTATAGAGTCTAGATCAACATTTCTTAACCTCAGCATTATTGGCATTTAGATTGGATAATTCCTTGTGGTAGGGGACAATCCTATGCATTATAGGATGTTTATAAACATCCCTGGCCTCTACCCACTAAATGCCAATGGCATCTGCCAGTTGTGGCAACTCGAAATATCTCCAGACATTGCCATGTCCCCTAGAGGAAAAATTGCCCTTGGTTGAGAAACACTGGTCTAAATAAAAAAAGAACTGTTTTATAGAATAGATTATAAATCTATGAGATTCTATAGTAAGAAGTAGCAAGGGCTGAGAATATAAATAAGTTTATCTCCAAGTTTATATTGATTCACCCATGACTTGCACAAAGTCTTTCTGAACAATATGAGAAACTCTCCCTTATCTTTTTGGTTGGCATAAGGATGACAGTCATATGCTCTTATAGAATGTCCATTGTTTCCTGTGTCAGTGGAAAAAGATGCCTTTTTGACAGGAATGTGGGCACATCAGTCAAGGTGCCAGGCAAAAAAATGCAGCCTTGGGATATTTCTCTAGAACTCTGCAAGGTGGTTCAAACATCAACAGCGCAAGAGTGAATTCAAGCCAGTCTTCAAAGGGAAGCCAGGAGATGGAGATCAATTGCCAGAAATGTAATGCTGAAAGAACATATTCAGACAGTAAAAACAAGAGAAAGACCAAGAACCAAGAGCCAGATGTTTTCTGTAAAAAGGCTGTTGTTGCCAGAAATAAACAAGAAATGTTGATGTTGGTTTTCACTCATAGATGAGTGTTCACAGCTCAAATTTCTGGGCTGAGAGATGTAAGCCCAAGGGTGCCAACTGGATGAATGGACAGGAATGGGACTGAGAGTCACCAACCACTACGTTGGTAAACCAAAGCACTGGACATGAATTCCAGTGAACAGTGGAGCTGCCTAAGGAGGGTGGAGGCAAAGTTCCTTAGTATTATTGATATGGAGAGAGAAAGGAGATAATCAGTTGAAAGATGTGACAAGTCTAGATATTTTCTTTCAATTTTCCTTAGGTGTTAATGATATGAAAGAGTTTGCACCCTTGCGTGATGCATTATGAAGCGTAGGGAAATAAAAATTATAGTACAATGTATGTGTTTTCAATCTATTTAGCTATTATCAATATTTGTATGCTAGTTCATAGTATAATAAATTGATAAATTGGTGCTATAAGATGAATCCACTGGCATCTTGTTAAATGCTTGACACTAAACCTATTTGCTTTAAAATGAATCCTGTAATTGGCAAGGAAGTAATTCTTTAATATCTTACTCTATAAATTATTTGCTTAGGGAAATAGCAAATAGATCTATCCTATGGCTACAGGGACATTTAATTTTTAAAAAAAGGAAATACAATAGTGATATGTGTTCATTATAAGCAATTCAAACAATAAAGACACATAAAGAATGAAAATTCTCTCTTCTGCCCCTAATCCACTTCCCAAACCTTTGTAAGAGTCACTTTAAACTATAAATAGTTTTCAAATTAATTTCAGGTATGTTTTAAAATTTGTGTGAAGTCTGTTTCCAAAGAGTTACTTTTTGTCACCCATTTATTATGTTGTGCTATACATTTTTGTTTTGTGAATATTTACATAGAAATTCCGCTATTAACAAATATATTAAGTTAATCACTGTCCTTAATTTTGTTTGCTCCTTCTTACTTCTTGTATAGCATGTCTTCATTTTCCCTTCAATTCATTTTTCCATTTGCGTACACATATCATCATATTCCTTTTTTAAAGTTCCATAGGTGGTCATTTTTCTGCGTATTTGTATATATAAAAATTTCTCTGTTTTGAATATTTTGGAGAGTAGATGCAGATTTCAGGTTCAAGGCTGTCTTATCTTAGCACATTTTACGTATTGTTGCACTGGTATTTTGTATTTTTGTCTGTTTTGTTTCCGTTTTATTAGCATTCTTTGTTACAAGTGACTGTGGTTCATATTTCTTCATAGGTATCATCTTTCTTCTCTCTGGCTGCTTATAGGGTTGTTGTTTTTATCCTTGGAGATTTCACTGTCTAGGAGTGTGGGGCGTGAGGATGTATTGATACTTCTGTATTCTGCGTTCTGGGAGACTTCTTCCCCTTGCTTTAAACTTCTAATATACTGATTTAATCTTTTGACATTGGGTAATTCTCTGCTTCTGTTGAATTTCCTTCTTCCTTCCTTCCTTTCTTCTCTTTTTCACTTTCTCACTTTGTTTCTCCATTTCTTTCTTTTCCCTTTTTAAATATTTTAGCAGCCATACTTTTAATTTCTAAGAAAGGTAAACTGGATTTTTTGGGTTTGTTTTTTTAAAATAACAGAACCTTCCATTTTTAGTTATGTGATAGCATTTTGAAACTCTTTGAAGATTCATTTATTTGTATATTTATTTTTCTCAAATATTTCTTCTCATTCCTGATTTAGCTCTGTTTCTGGGGGTTACTCCTTGTTTTTGCCGTCTTTTGTCCCAATGATTATCCTCAAACATTTGGTGATTTGAGCATTTTGTTTATATATATATGAATGAGGGTCTTGATTGACCCAAAACTATTGATGGAGGGTCTTAATTAACCTGGGACTCTTGAAGATCTATGTGATTAATTAGATGATGCTCCTGGGAACCTGAAGTCCAGTTGGCTTATTTTCCTGTGACTAGGGAACACTCGTGTTCTAAGAATGGGGTCTCTTCTGCCAGCATGGGATCTAGATGCTTCCTGAGGCACAACCCAGCTTCATCCTCCAGGCCTCTCACCCACTTTATGTCTCCTAGGGGACTGCCCACTCTATTTAGCAAGATGTACTTAAAGCTTTAGCCTGGCTGGACTTTCTCAGATAATCAGCTCCTTAATTAAGTTTTCTACCTGTCAACCCACTGGCTGATTTTGCTTCCAACCTGCTATCAAAGTTTTACTGAGAAAATTCACTTTTTTTCAATTATTTTGGGGAGGTCCCAACCCAAATATCAAACACATTAAAGTGTTCCCACTTCAACAATAAATGCCCATATTTTGAAGTCCAAAAAGGTATTAATTAAAAGAAATTATTTGGCCTAAAGTAACCAACTTAATACAGTTGGCTCTGTTTTCTCAGTTATCATCGTTCTTGGGAATTCTTGCAAAGTGAGAATATCTAACTGCTTTAACAAATGTAATAGAATTTTCATGTATGCTATGGACAACAATTAAGACAATTATTAGAATTTTAAGTTCAGAGGACATTTAGACAAGTGGGTTTTTTTAAATTTGAAGTCTGTCCTATTTGTATTTTGAAGCCAATATATTTTTTCAATATTGAAATATATTTGTAGATCTTAAGCACTGACCCTCTTTTTAACCTGTGCAGATATCACATTTCTTAGCTCTTTCGGGTTTTATCTTCCATTTGAGCTTATCTACTTTAAATCTTCCATAAATTTCTCAAATTTTTTTTCTATCGGTGATCCTCTTCTACTTTCCAGTGCTAATACTGATTTATTTTTAATTTTACATTTCTTCTATCATTCTAATGCGATTTGAGGAGGTAGTAAAACTAAAAACTGTTCTTGAGTAGCTATCTTTGACCAGGAGTCTACAATCACTCTTGATTGAGAAATGCTCAATTTTACCATGTACATTTTTAATAAATATAATCTATTGCCAGTACTTAAATTTAGACAGAAACTTATTCCCAGTTCCTAAGAATTCTATGTATAGCAGCTCATGGGGAATGTTCTTAACCCTATACTGTAGCACAGTGGGGTGGGCACCCCTGGAGGAGTCAAAATGCATCCAAAGACCAGAATAAGTCATCGTACTTTCTTGCTGAGTGAGAGTGAAAGTGAAGCCAGCTTTGGAGAGTATACACCAAGCTGCTATGTCACATCGATATTCCCATCTTATGTCAATTATTTTAAATACTTGTTTCGATGTAAATCTGGTCTCTTCATTAGACTACAACTTGAGGTCATAATTTATTCATCTTTATAATACCCAATTATGGTATGTTTTCTGGAGCACACACATTTTCTGGGAGAGAGAGGGAGAGAGAGACTTTATGAGCAATGTTTTACAACTACAAATGCAAATAAAGTACTTTAGTTTTTAGTATTAAGAAACATTTGTGGAATATATTTAGTGTGTTGTCTCCTTAGGATTGACCAAACATTTGATAATTGTTAATGGAACGAGTACTTTGGATAAAGTTCAGAAAGTGCTACATTTCAATGTTACCTTACAAATGTGAAGACTTCAGGACAATCATTCTTGAAATGTCAAGGAGGAAGTGTGTCATATACCCTTTCAAGAATCTGGTGTTGAAAACAAGACACTTCTCACCAGAAAAATGAAAGACAAATTGTGCTAATAATTCCAGAAGGGTGGTGGGCTCTCTGGAGCTCATCTATGGATCCCGAGTTAGGAGTTCTTGAAAAAGTATAATTTCCTGTTTGATACTATCATGAACGTGTACTGATTATTTTACGTGTATCTTAAGCCACAATATTTGAGAGAAATAAAAGAAAGAAGAAAGGAATGGAGAAGGAAAACAGCTGCAACCTGCTTAGCTCCTTTAAAAAAGTGTAATTTGTACTGCTAAATACAAAGAGTAGTATAGTAGCATAGTCAGTCTTTACACTTGGAATTTCAGCTATGCAACTTATCAAAAGTGTGATCTTAGGTAAATTCTTGTGTTACCATGTGTTTCAGCAACTCTCTCCTTAAAATGGAGTAGTAATTTCCTACTTTCTTCAAAGGATTGCTGTAAATATTAAATGATCATTTTATAAATTATAGATTTTATTATTACATCATTAGATGTTTATAACCATACTTATTAATACAATCCCTTTCCTAAATTACTATTAATTAGATTCTGAAATTTTCCTCTGATCATCCACAATTTTATTTTATGCCTCAAAATTGAAAAGTTCCTAAAAAATATCAAACCGTATTATTATGTGTTTCTCCTCTCTACGTATTCATTAAATTCCATGATAGTAACAGTTGTTCTCTTCTTGCGCTGAGCTGAATCTGCCAAGCTCATCACTATGAAGAAATGAAGTCAGGTGGGTAATAACCCAGTATTGAGTTCATTCTTAGGTAGTTTGCTTCTATTTTAATGATGGGTATATTTGGCAACAGATGATAAAACTCTGATGAAATATGACATGACTTTTTTTCTAAGAATAAGTATACTGTTCTTCAATATTTTAGATGCTTTAAAATAACCATCTAGCCACATTTTGAATTTATTTCCATAAAAAGATTTCTTATTGGGGACTTTTTTGCTTACATATACTTCTTTTAGAAACAATAAACACTGAGGAATGCACTCATGAATTACTGCAATTATAAGCAAAAATAAATCAAGCTCTAAGTAATTATTTATTGTGCTTCTGGGAATAACTTAGGAATGATTCATTAATAAAACTTGTAGAAATCCATATATCATGTCTTCAATGAGTTATATTAGTAATGAAACCGTTTCAATTATGATCTGTTGAAATATTCTGTCCAGGATTCTATCATGTACATTTAGTTCTGAATAGATGATATTTTCTTTGGGGGTTGGTGGTAGGGGGACAGGAGAAAGGAAGGAAAGAAAAAAAAATCAGACAAGATCTATTGAAGTAGCTCTCCTTACATTATTTTCCCTGTTCAAAATATAAACAACATTTGTCAAAATAATTATTCATACAGAGGGCAGAAATTGTTAAACTCTTATGAGGAGAGAGTGATACACCTGGAAAAAAGTCCGGCTGGTTTTCTTCTCTTTGTAGGATGAGGTGAATTTGTGGAATCCAGTTTGGCCCCAAAATGTTTTGGTAGTATTGGCTCCATGGGAGCCTCATATCCATCTAGAGCCAATCAGAGTCATATTGTGGATTTCTAGGCTTGAAATGTAGTTATCCCAACTATATCATATTGGACTCCCATTTCCTAGACTGGATAGGATGTAGGTTTGAGCCTAAAGAGAGCAAACTAAATAAATGTCTCTTCCCATCCCATCACCCCCAATAAACTCAAGGGCTGATTTAGAGGTGAACTAGTACTGGGAGTAATAATTGTTCCTGGAGCTACTATTCCTTTCCTTGCCAAGGCAAAAAGGGTTCTGTTGGCAAATTACGTGTGCAGAACTCTTGTGAATTTTGTTCTGCCCCAAATTTAATTTCCTAAATATTCTGAGTCTCGTGACGGAGGCTGATAAGGTATTTATGGCAACAACTGCCAACATGGCTCTTGATCTCTACCTTTTATTATTCTGCCTTCCATGTTCACCCTGTTTTTTCAAACAAGCTGCTTTTTAAAATAAATAACGTGATTTATTAGTTGTAAACTTCTAGTCTTGAGTTTCTTAGAGTTTTGTTGTTGTTTTGTTTTGTTTTCCTGCAATAGGCTATTAAGGGGAAATACCGTCAGGCAGATGATTAGCCTAACTGTAGGACTTTGATAACAGTTCAGAAGGGAATACGTTCATCTATTTTCCTCCTTTTCCTTAATGCCCTTTGATCCCCATTCTACCATTTCTATTCTTACTGTTATTTCTACTTCCATCCTATTCCTTTTCATTTCCCTTTTATTTTGTTTTGTAGTATTTTGCTATTACATTATTTATAAAACTATAGATTCAATATAATAAAAATCTACATACCCAGAGCCAAACTTAAGAAATAAAACGTGACAATGCTATTGATGACTGTAGAATACCGTTTCAAAATTCCCTGAATCGTCTTCAACCAGAAGTAACTACTATCCAGATTTTGGCATTTAAAAAGCAAGTTTCCTTGTCATCTCTCTTTGCTTTTAAGTAGATATTTTTCCAGTCTGCTTTATTTTGAAAGCGTAGCACTTTGAAGGTCTGAATTTTATGAGAAGTCTCAGTTCCAATGCACATCTAAATAAAGAGAGTTTTTTAAAAATAAATAATTATAGGTCAGCAAAATAATCATTTAAAAAAATAAAATTGGACCTTACTTTTCACCAAACACCAGAATGAAGTCCAAATGCATCAAAGATCCAAATGTAAAGAGAGAAACCATACAAGGACTAGAGGAAAAGATGGCTCAGTTCCTTTATGATCTGGATATGGAAACGCCTAAACAAGACTCAAAATTCAGGTATGATAAAGAAAAGATTGACAAATTTGACCCCATAAAAATTACAAAAAGAAATCTTTTGTATGAAAAAAAAGAAAACTCCATAAACAAATGTAAAATAAATGACAAACAGGAGAAAATATTATTGATAGATAGATATACATATATCAGTACATATATCTATATCTATTTCTATCTATCTATCTATCACAGATAAAGGATGAATATCCCCAATATATAAATTCCTAAAAATCAAGAAAAATTTCTGAAAACCTGATAGGAAAGTGGGCAGAATACGTGGCAGTTCAGATTAAACATATACAAAAGGCCTTCATACAAATGATGATTATTAAATTTTACTTACAGATTTTAAAATGTAAACTAAAATTACACTAAACTATTATTTCTTACCTATCAGATTGTCAAGAATTCAAAATCTAGGAAGTACAGTCTATTGATGAAAATGTGAAGAAATACTTACTCTCATACATTGCTGATAGGCATACATGATCTCTCCAGGCAAGAATTTGCAATATTTATCAAAACTACAGAAGCATTTCCCATTGAACCAGCAATGAATGCCATTTATAGCCAAATACACTGAGGATAAACCTCCACACATATAAAACAATTTATAACAAGGTAATTAGTACAGTGTTATTTGTAATAGCAAAGTTTTGTAAACAACCGAAATAAATATCCATAAAAGCTTGATTTGAATAAACTATGGTAGACCTACACGAAAGACTGTTATTCAAATGTTAACAAGAATGATGAAGACCTCTATGAATTTCTATGAAATGATTTCTAGAATTTATTGTTGAGTGAAGAAAAAATCAGGATGTGGTAGAGTATTGCTTATTTTGCATAAAGAGACTTGGGAAAGATAAACAGAAAACTAAGGACAGTGGTTATTAATAAGAGTAGGTGAGACAGGATAGAAGGGATATGAATGAGGTTGAAACTTTTCTGAGAATACCTTTTGATATAGTGTTTTTCTTGAACCATGTAAACAATTTACCTTTTCAAAAATATTAATAAATGAGGATTTAAAAAAACTAAAACTGAATCTAACTGTGTCATATTGACCACGTAAACAACTTCACACTCCACATAGGCCCAAGATCTTGAAGTCTACTTTGCATCACTATTAAAACCCAAACCTCTTTGTTTCTACCATTTCTGTGTTAGCTTTGCATATTTCTACTCACCACTCTTTTTTCCCTTTGATTTTCCTCTTTGAGTTTGGTAGTATTGACTTACAAGCTAGTTTATATACTTCAAAGGATGTTTACTATATTTTATTCAATGTTTTTATGTTTTTACAAAAGAGAAGATTTTCAGCAAATCTAGTTTACTATATTGCTAAAAATAAAAGACATTCTTTCTTGACGTCTCTTCTATGTTCCTTTTCTTCTCTTTCTCTCTCCATTCTATAATCATCTTTTTTTACTCTTATTGATACTTTATTTCTCCTTTTCCACTCTAGGCTCAACTTCCTTTCTCTCACATCCATCCCTATTTCCCACTTGTTACCATAGTCAAAAAGATAATTATCCAAGTCCTTTGTATGTAATTATGAAAGATTAAAAAATCATCTCTGAAAACACCTGTGTTTTCCTAGAGTTATAAATTTGAAATAGTGTGTCACAAACATTTTCAACTTTACAAGCATTTCATTAATTAAACAATATATATAGAAACATGACCCAGATTATCTTTCAACTAAGAAAACCCCAAACCATTTGCAATTGACTTTTTTGTAATGGATATCAGCAAAGATGATATCTTGCCTTATAATAAATGCACTAGTTAGCTCACTTCCTTTCTCGCCTCTTCTCTAAAAGTTAAGCTGGACATAAATTTATCTAAAATGTGTCCATTTTGCTTCTACTTAAAAAAAAATGTATCTAAAGATTAAAGAATGATCCAAGCCCAGATCATCATGTGGAATTAGAACCGAAAGATGTGTCTCTTGGGCTGTATTAAATACAGAAAAGTGCTGTTCTTTTTCTTTACATTTATAGCCAAAGCTCAAAAAGGCACACTCAAGATGGGGAAAAAAGTTTTTAAAACTTTCAATACGTGTGAATAGTCAGTCATTATGGATAGAGATAGACCCCCAAATTATGCCCTTTCATGGACTTCTGCTTCTGCTTTTAAATACTGTACAGCTCATTCCCATATCTATAAATGCCTGTTGGAACAAAAGGCATGAGCATTTTCAGTAAAACTGTAGCACTTCGGTATTTCACACTTAGTGTTCTGAAAAATGTCTAATGGGTCCTTCCTTCATTATGTTAAATTTCCAGAAAGGGGCTATGGGGACCATTTCTTAAGTGAATAGGGAGCGAGGGAAGGTGGAAGGGGTTGAATGTTGAATGCTGAATTGCAATTGCTGAAACTCACATTTTCTGAGAATAATCTATCATTTTCAAAGCTTAAGCAATTAGTTTAATGAGTGGGCACTCACTGACACACATTTACTTCCCAAAGACATTTTTAGCTCACATTAGCACAGCTTTGCACTTTCATTGATTTGTTCAGAATTAATCTTATGTAAATTTTTTAAAAGTCACTTCTCATTCAAAAATATTCCTTTTATCTTGGAGGGTGTCATTTTCTTTGCCAAGAATAGAAACCCTCTAGAAATTTTAAATGTCATCTTAACCTTAGTTGTAAGGGTGTCTCTTCCATTTAAGAGTAAGGAGGATTGGCAGATTTGTATATATTTCTGTTTGAAAAAAAATGATGAATTCATTGCTTCTCTGTCTCTTGTATTTCTGTTTGAAAAAAAAATGATGAGGGCCCAGCCGGTGGTGTAGCATTTAAGTTTGCACACTCCACTGCGGCAGCCCAGGGTTCGCAGTTTCGGATCCCAGGAGTGGACCGAGGCACTGCTTGTCAAGCCATGCTGTGGCAGCGTCCCAAATCAAGTAGAGGAAGATGGGCATGGATGTTAGCCCAGGGCCAATTTTCCTCAGCAAAAAAGAGGAGGATTGGCAACGGATGTTAGTTCAGGGATAATCTTCCTCACAAAAAAAAAAAAAAAGAGAGAGAGAGAGAGAGATGACTTCTTGCTTCTCTGTCTCAGTAATTAACCAAGACTTTAATTCTGCCATCCTGGTCCGTCTATAGCAAAAGGGTTTGCTGCCAAACCACTCATCTAAATTTCGATTTCATGAAAGATTAAACCAATGTTATCTAAAGTTCATCTCTTAAGAGCATCAGAGGAATAGCATTTTTTAAACTGTGATCATTGTTAATCCAAAGATTTTCTTTAAATGTAACTCTCCCTGACGAAGAAATAGTATGAGAAGGAAAGGGGGTAGGGAGAGAGAGAGAGAATATGACTCTGGCAGGCAAAGGAAAAAAATGGAAAATAATGATGTTCTTGGCAACATGTAAAATTTAAAACATCACAACAAAATAATGCTAGTTTCTTTGAACATATACTAGACCTTAAAGATCAATGAAAAATGACTGATCTGCCAGATATCTTAACTATTTCATTTCCAAATTTGTTGTTTAATTAGTTTCCATATATACAAGCATGTTTTGTGTGTTTCATTTTTTTCTCTTTCAGTTTTATTGAGCTATAATTGACACACAGCACTTTATAAGTTTAAGGTGTGCAGCATAATGACTTGACTTACACATATTATGAAATGATTACCCAGTAAGTTTAGTTAACATCTATTATCTCTTATAGATACACAAACACAAAAATGTGTTTTTCCTTGTAATGACATGTTTGCATTCCAGAGTTAATTTCTGTCTCAGCTTTCCTCTATTTCAAGTGTTTGGCATTTTATTTACTGGAAATCCTAGTAGCATACTTTAATTTGCTTTACCTTTTCAAGGAAATGGCAAATTGTATTATAAAGTAGAAATACATTAATATAGGAGTTCTTAGCTTGGGGTCTGTGGATAGACTTCAGTGGGTTTTTTGTTGCTGTTGTATGGTGTGTGTGTGTGTGTGTGTGTAATTAGAAAGAAAAAATCAAGTCTTTATTTTTAGTGTCTCTAAGGGAAACATAGCATTTCTTTCATTTATGAATGTTGAAGACAAACCACAATTCCACTGGCAATTCCTGTAACTTTGTCACCAATAGACACAATAGAAATCTGTTGTTGCAGACATCTTGATCTGTTGTTTATACTTATCACTACCTTGAAATAACAGTCATTATTAGGCCTGCCAAGAAATCCCATTTAATGTGTTAATAAGTAAGAACACATATAACCATAACACATTTTAAAAATATTTTGATAACGGTATATAATGTAATTGGTTTGCTTTGTATTTTAATATTTTATTTTAGGTACTTAAAGCCATCATTATTAGAAGTGCACGCGCTTAAATAGACTGCCAGCACGGCCCATTGAATGCGCTCTCTCACACACACTAGAAGAGTTCTTGCATTAATTTATACAATTACGTTAAAGCAGAAATTTCCTTTTGCAATGCATGCTCCTTGAAAAAGGATTTCTTTTGCAATACATGCCCCTTGAAAAATAAGGTTATAGAATTGGTTCTCTGGGTTTAGCTTTTTAAAAGGCCTTGCTGTACCTCCTAAAACCTGTTTGCTGCTAAAAAACATACTCATTTTGAGTTTTATTTTCGCAATGTAGAAGTCCAGCCATACACATCAGTCAGGCTCACTGAGCTGCAGCCTTTCCCTTGCGGTTTTGTTGTTTTTATCAATAAAAAGCCAAGGGCATTACACTGCATTAAAATGCCACATAGCAAAGACATTTTCTAGGGGTTTCATTGACAATTTCTATGAAGTTAGCTTGATATCTTAACTATTGTTGCTTCCATCTGAAAGGACACCTAAGACAAAATAAAGTTGTTTTTTCTTCTTCCTGGCATATCTAAAGTTAACGTGGACAAGTTTTAATGAACCTAAGTATATAAAATGAGAATATTTAATATTGCCTATTTGATTTTGATACTTTGTGAGTACAGTTCTTCAAAACGAAGAGAAAAAATTGGCCATCACCAACATCCTTGGACTTTCTGTCTTTTATCAATATGCTCATCAAATTTTTTCACTTCATTGTATTTTTGGAAGGCAGAAGCAGAATCTATGGAGTTAGCCTTACTAATATTCAAAGAAGATTCTATCACTACTTTTTGACCTTGAGCCTGTTAATTAATATCTCTAACACAATGTTCTTGTTTATTAAATAAAAATTATAGGAGCTATGTCTCGTGACTTTTTAAGAATTAAATGAAATTATGTATATATGTATGTGCACATGCCTATATGTATGTCTATATATAGTGTCTTGCAAAGATCCTGGCATATAGTAAGTGTACGTAGTGAGTGTAAGATAAAGAGCAGACTTTACTATTATGATTCCTAATCTTTAACCCCAACCTAGTTCTCCCTCAGGAACTAGAGTTCTGCATTTCCAACCACCCACTGATCAGAAGAATTAGAATGTGTTAGTGGCACTCAAACAAAATATGTCTAACACTGAACAGTTTTTCTATCAAAAGCAGCTCTCCTACTTCCCCATTTATGATAAGGACATGAGCATTTTGACAAGGCTTTCAGATTTACAAATTGGGGATAAACTCGATTTATCAATTTCCCTTCATCAAGCAACTAATCAGTTGGTGAATGCTGTTGAAGTAAAAACATTATATGTCTATATTTGTGTAGTGACCTAACAGATGCCAAAGCTAGCCAGTTCAAGATGACCTAGAACACATCTCCAGTCAAAGTTGGGTTTATTTCGCTTGCTGCAGCAAGAGAAACCATACCCCAGGAAGAAATCCTGGGAGAGTCTCCATAAGAGGGTGTGTGGAGGCGCTTTGTATGCTTTTGGGCTCGTGCTGAATGATTCTTAGGAGGATCTGGGGAAGCAGCAGCCAACTCCAGATTGGGTACTGTCAAGGCATGGGGCAGCTCAGCATCTGAGTACCTCACTATTGAGTAACCTCATGGAGGAGACAAGATGTATGCAATGGGGCTACATTGGGCATTGGAAAAGGCAGAAATTACCCCAAAGGGAGGTGGTGTTAGTCATTTTGCAGCTGTAATATGACCTTGGAAGAAACATTGAAACATTGTATGTGTGGCCTAATCAATGTCCATTGAAAACATTGCTTTTTTGTGATATAAACATCAAATTCTGATGACAGTAAGGCTGATTTTTACTTTCTCACAGTACAGCTCTTTTAGAACAAGGTAATTCATTACATGTCTTTATTCATTTCTAAAAGTATTCCATAGCACCTAATCAAGTACATATTAATTAATGATGAGTAAATCTGTAATTTAATCAAAGAAAAGTTGATTTAAATCCAGAGTCAATATGTTTTTGTGGGAAGTGCTAATTAAATTTTTCGCAAGAATTTTTACTATGTGTTGGGTCCTGGGGATCCAATGAATCATAAGATCATGTGTTCTCCAGTAGCTCATAACCTAGAAGAGATCAGAGAGAGGTAAACAATTTCACTGCAATGGAATAAATGATGACATAATGGCATGTGCACAGATCAGAGAAGGTAACATATTTTTTCTAGACATGTTGGAAAAACTTCCCAAACACTGTAACAATTAAACTGGGACTTGGAGTTTTATAAAATTCTTTTAAGGGAAAAGCAAAGATGGAATGCAAGGAGAAAACTGAGGGATAGAGATAGATATGAGTGTTAAAGTATTGTCCACATGTTTTGTTTTCAATAAGTAATACTTTTCTCTCTAAGCACCCCAGTGGAACTAAAAATACAAATCAAATCAATAGCAGACATTTTTTAATCTGGCACATTGATAAGAAACCTTTAGTAAAGATATATTGGTAATATTCAGAATTGGCAAGGATGCAGTAAAATGAGCAAGCTCAAAAATTGCTAAAGGGAGAGCAAATTGCTGTAAGATCCATGGTAGGTGATTTGGCAATTTGCTTTAAGGTTTTAGAAACATTCAAATCCTTTGGCTAGGTCACTCCACTTCTTAGAATTTATACTAAGAAACAAATCAGCTATATGTACAAAAATTTTTACATGAAGATTTTTACTGCAAATAATACAATAGCTAAGGGACTAAAAACAAACTACATATTCGACAGGAGAGAAAGGAGTAAATAAATTATGGTACAGCCATAGATTAGGACACTTGGCAGCCATTGGAAAACATGTCTGTGAGGAACATTTAATGACATGGCAACATACTCATAATATTATATGGATTGCAGTAGAGTATGATAACATGCACTTTAGCCTCAGAGAGACCTGAGTTCTTGTCATATCTTCGTCACTAATTATCCATATAGCCTGGGAAGAGTTACTTAAGTTATCTCAGCCTCAACCTCTTCATCTATAAAATGGGTAAAATAATAGTACTTGCTCCATAGGGTTGCTGTGAGTGTTGACCGGATGACATTTAGAGTGTACTGCCTGACACTATAGCGAGGCCTGAAGAACTCATAGTTATGATGGATGATGACGATATCATTTCAAGCTGCTGATTTTCTTCTGTCTCATAGAAATCGCTCTTCTACATCCCCTGCTGCTGTCAGCTGTTATTTGTATGCATTCTATAATGTTTAACATGAACTTGTTTGGGTAACAGTCCAAGTATATCCTTATGTTTTGCACCCAGAATAAATAGTAAAGGCTATCAGATGCCCACAGCTATTAGACACCTTCTAGGAGTTTTTCTGATCTTTGACTTTTAATGGAGATCTCCGTTTTGTAAAATTAGGTATTACGTTATCTAGTAGGTAATATTGATAGCACTCCTGGGTTGGAGTGGAAATAAAAATAATAGCAAATAACCTATATAATACTGAGTGCCAGGCGTGATACATTTATACATAGGTTAATTCATTTAATTCTCATAGCAACTACATGAGGCAGGACTGTTATTATTCTCACTCCACAGATGAGCATATTGGAGGGATCAGTTAATTTGCCCAATATCACATAGATGATTAGTGGACAAGCCAGAATTTAAGCCCATGTGGTCTGACCCTGGAGTCCATAACTCAGCAACACACTAAACGGCCTTCTAGAGAGACTGGACTGTAAAATCCACGCAGGCAGACACGGTATCAGACTTACATACCACTGAAACTCCACTTCCTACTACTGTGATCGATACAAAGTAGCAATTCAATAAATCTTGCTCAAAGCATGACAGACTGACCAAAAAGTGAAGAGGATGGACGTTTCATGCTCCAAATGCAATCTGTTGCATGCAGCCCTCCTGGTACTCATTCTGCAGCTGCCTTTTACCTCCTGGGCTCTCAGGTCAAGGACCTACTGTTGAGGCTGCACCTAACACGGTTCTTCATCTTATTAGCTGTCACGCTAGAGCATTCTTGTTTGTGGTGGAAAAAATATTCGCCAGCCATTTGGCCAGTCATTTCTAAATCATGGAAACAATCAACCAAAAACAGTGAGATGACCTCCAAATTATTTTTCTTATTTGAGCTGAATAAATACTACAGTTTTAACTCTCCTTGCCCCAAATGTTTGCTAACACAATAAATGTATTTTTCGTCGCACTTTATACTTAGAAAATTCACAGCTTCGTGGTGGCATGTGTCTACAGATCTCAAAGCTGATAGCATGATTTTGGCTCTTGTTTTCAGTTTGCTTCACTGAATAGTTTATTATAACTACAATTTTAAAATTCCTTAGAAACACGAAACAGTCTTTGCCAGGAGTGCAACTGTTTTCCATCTAAAATGCCAGCATTTCAGTGTGTCTTGCAACATTTTAATTAGTTTGCTTATGGAATCAAACACATGCATACAACACTGAAGGCAAAGGGAAGTCTCCCTCACCATAATTACTTTTTGCAAAGGGATTACTTACATTTTCATAATTATTCAAGTGTTTTTGTACAGGGAATTTTACATTTTAAATGGAAAATTATACCTCCATAAAAGCCACTGCAAATCAGCGGCTTTAATATAGCATTCTAATTCCTGGTACAGTACACTGTCAACACTGCTGTCGGATCACACACCAGTTGTTTAGAAAGATGGATTTGCTGCAGCAACCTGTTAAATTTGAATTATTGCCAGAAGATTCGTTGTCCTTTAATGCAGCATTCTGTGTTCAAAAGAAGTCCAAGCTGTACAGTTTTCAATAGTTTAAGAAGCTCAGAATTTCCCCATGTGGGTAGCTCATAATCTTCCTCTGTAGAGAATGCAGACATAGCCTGAGATCTACAAAAAGAAAGGAAGGAAAAAGGCTCAATAAGATTTCTGTACCTACATTTGGGTCAATCGGTAAATTTATAGTATCAGTGTGCCAGATAGAGTTACTATGTTTACAAAAAGATATAATTTATAACACATAAATCATATATTAAGTACAAATATGATTACTAATAATTACATATTTATATAATAGAATAGAATAAAAATACATATTAATGCTTAAAATTAATGTTAAGGGATAGAAATGAAAACAAGATCAATTCTAATCTTATTACCCAGAAACAAGCACAGTTAACATTATGAGCTCTTACCAGGAAGTTAGGTAAGTTCATGGTCTGGTAATATACAAAATGGAACATGATTTCTAACACTGAAGTTGGGGAGAGTTCCTTCTTGCTTCCAATTAATTACTGGTGTTGACTAAACCTTTGCTAGAAGTAGTTATGAGAAGAAGTAAATAAAACATTTGTTCCACTGTCAGTAGGTCCCTAAAATGAAAGAGTAATTTCATTAGCAAGTCAGGAATTTTAGCTTAGGGATCCTTTTTCCAAAGAAAATAAGTAACCCATAACAGTTATTCATATGTGATACATTCCCACAAATTCTCAACAAAGATAATTGATAAAAGCTCTCTAAAATAATAACAGAATTTTGCATTTGGGGTCAGGGTAAAATGTACCAATTTTTTATAACTGCCCATTTTAGATTTGTCTTCAATTAAAATTGAAAATGAAAAAGGAGTGAGAAATTGTTGTGATCTGGGGCTGGAAAGGTTACATGTAATGCTTTACATTAAATCAAGCCCACATATGAAAGCTCTCGGGAGACTAGAAGCAGAAATAAATTCTCACTCAACAGCTTGACATAAACCATCAATGGAAATGCAAAAATGGCACAGGTTGTGCCAAAAAAGATAGTAAGTTATCAACAGGCTAATTTTGTGTTACCTGGGCCAGCTGAGGCGTCTTAATGGGATTAAAATGAGGAAAGCACTCAAAGGTAATTATGTACTTACAAACTGGATGGTTTGTCTGCTTTTTCTGTTTTTGTTGTTGTTATTGATTTATTTTTTAATGCAAAGAAAACATGTCTTTAGGACATCGACTCCATGCTTCTAAGCATCAGAAGAAACTAGCTTTTTGTGGTTAGGATTGTGTAAGATATCTGAAGCATATTTCATCATTTATTCAAATATTTGCTACAAGTCCAAACCCCAAAATACCTTTTGAAAGAGAGAATGATCATCATTTGTTAATAATTATCTTTTACATGTCTAAACCAAGTAGTAATCCACAAGTAATTGGTTTCCAGCTGTTGCATCAGAACATTGCGTCAGAAAAGCATGACTATATTGCCATGTGATTATAATTTGGAAAATGGCAAACACATTGAACAAATGTGTCCTAGGAGACCAAGGTCCAGTTCAAATCAGGAATGAAACAAGTTGGTTGAGCTCCTGTACAGTAGGTTGAACCATATGGAGGACTGACTTGTGACCTGCAAAGCAGCAATTTCACATGGTTCACCCCAATAGTAGTTATGTTTGATAAGTTCTATGACACTGCTCTTCACGTCAACATGACAACGTTCTTAGTTATCTATCGTAGTGTAGCAAATTAACCCCAAATTTAGTGGTTTAAAACAATAAACATTTATTATGTCACAGTTTCTGTGAATCAGGAATTCAAAAGTGGCTTAGCTGAGTGGTTCTGGTTCAAGATGTCTTATGAGGTTACACACAAGATATTGGCCAGGGCTGCAGTTATCGGAAGGCTTGACAGGCTGGTAGATCCATTTCCAACGCGGCTTACTCACACGCCTGGCAAGTTAGTGTTGGTTGTTGCAAGGAGGCTTTAGTTTGTTGCCACAACAGCCTCCCTATAAGGCCGCTTTAGTGTCCCCACATATGGCAGTTGGCTTAACCTAGAGCCAGAGGTCCAAGAAAAAGAAAGGGCGTCACAATGCCTTTGATGATCCAGTCTTGGAAGTCACTCTATCATTTCTACCATATTTCATTCATTAGAAGTGAATCACTAAGTCCAGCACAAAATCAAGAAGAGGGGAATTAGGTTCTGCCTTTTGAAGAGAGGAGTATCAAAGAATTTGTGGACTTATTTTCAAACTGCCACAATGGCATAGTTGCTCTCCATGCAAACATATGTGACTGATACTCGTACAATATTTTCAATACAAGTTCTGTTGCTCTAAGTCTTAACACATATTTTTCCACCCTGGTGCTCTCTTTCTCTGACTACTTATCTCCTCTTCATCTTAAAAAAATCTTCCTGCAAAAACTGCACTCTTCTCTCTTCCTTTTCTCAGCATTTCTGCTGAGATGGAGCATCTGAAAAGTAGTAGCTATTTCAGGGGCCTAAGAGACAATTATTGAACTTTCCAGGTTAGAAAGCAAATGTTTTACTGCGGTGGGGCAAGAGTTTTATTCGTTCCCTACTTAACTCAAATCTCAAAATCACACATTGTGAAAAGAGCTACCCCAACAGTTTGTTACGGGAAAACCTCCTTACCATTGGCCAGAATAACTAAGTTGTGGTTCAGCTTAGCTACTAATTAACTGTCAAGTGTTGGGTTAGAAGTTCAGCCTCTAGACTGCAGTGTTTCTTATCTCTATGGTAGAGTTGCCATTTTATTTAATACCACTTTATTTAATAATAAAAATATTATATGATTATGATTAATAGTGATGTATGGAATTAAATGTACATAGTATAAGAGCACAGAATTTAATTTTTTCCCTTCTGTTTGGCACAGTTGTACAGGGCAATGACAAAATACCTCTTGTATCCCTTTTTTGTCATGTTTGGACCTAGCCCAGAAAATTCTCCAGGCAAGTGAATCATCAACCATGTATCATTTGGTCAAAGTGACCATTGAAAAAGAAAATTAGCATGTACTAGAGACAGTTACAACCATTTTCTATTGTTCTTCATGTCATCATGTCCAACAGCAGGCTGTTGGAGCTGGGGAACGTGGATTCTTAGAAGCTGTATCCAGAGCAAATAAGCTTTTAAACTTAAAGTCCATATTTTGATATTAACATGAAGCAAATGTGTTTTGTGTCTTCATAGATTTTATATTCTTCTAGGGTACTTTTGTGAATTTTTTTTTAGAATTGAGGTCAGTCATGTAGGAAACATTTGTGGTAATACTGAACATCTTAGGGTAGCTTTCACATGCCATCTAGCCTCACTCCCCAGGAAACTTTTTAAAGTGTTAATCTGCCAATTTGTGATTTTCTTACTGATTACATTTGCAGGGAGCCATCTAGAGACATAATTAGTGGAAATGCCTTGTACAAAAGAGTAATTGGATAAAAAAGGTATATGGAAATTTTTACTAATATCCAATCTGGTCTTGAGACAAAGGCAAAATCTGATTATAAACATGTGTCAGATCACAGACAAAACCTATAATCTCAGAGAAAATTTAGCAAGAATTTAAGTCACATTAGGACAAACACATCCTAATCTATGTTTGCCAATGATGGCATAGTTCCTGGGCTGTTTTCCTCTCTTTCCAGGGGGAAAAAAAGCAAAGGCAAAACATATAACATATCTAAAATACTACAGTATTAGCCCCAACAATTTAAATCCTGGGTTTAGATCATGCTAGTAACAGACAACACACATTTGTTTAGTACTTACTCTTTGACAGGTGCCTGATTAGGGAACGTGCAGCTAAGTAAGACTCAGACCTCGCTCTCTAGGAGCTCAGAGTTGAGAATCAAGAGATCCTAATCAAAAGAGTATAAAACAGTGAAAGGGGCTCCATGTAAGTCTGGGACATCTTACCTCTGAAAATGGAAAAAAATAAGCAAACATACATACAAGCAAACAAAAAACCACAAAGGAGAAAAATAGTTTGTCTTTATCTGGAAAAGAAGACTGGAAATATTTTGATTTATTATTTGCTTATGAATTCTATAGTAGTGTCATTATTAATATGTCTGGCTCCTCTGATTCTTGCCTTCAGCTATTTCAACTATCCCTTGGTCTGCTGAAATACTGGAGGAGGAAAGAATTGGTGGGATAGTTTGCTTGTTCTCATGCAGCCTCCATTCTGCTCATTTCTTTAAGGAGATAACAGGGCTATCGAGTAGTCTTTCAGGTATACACACATCCCCCCACCCAACCTCCTATTACTTCTTTTCCTTTTTTGAACGCTGCAAACACACATCCCTCTGCTCAACCTCCAATTACTATTTTTTTTCATTTTTTGACATTCTCTCTCCTGATTAATTCTTCACATTCCTTGAAAACCAAAAGTAATGTCCAAAACGACCTTATTAGCTGTGGGAGAATGAAAGTGACTATTATCCCACAAAACTTTAATTTTAATTTTAACTTTAGCATACTGAGGCTTTAATTGATTACCATCTTTTTTTTAACTGAAGTTTAGCATATATGCACAAAATCACACATGAATCATAAATGTACGATTCAATGGGCTTTCACAAAAGCCAATACACTTGTGTAATGACTATTGAGTCAAAAAGTGGAATATTAATCACACCCCCAGCACCCCAAGTAATTAACACCTCTCCAATAATTAAAATAATAATGGATTGACTCTACCCATTTTTGAGTTGGATATAATGGCGTCATGCAGCACGTACTCTTTTGTACATGGCTTTTTTAATATAATATCATGTTTGAATGGTTCATTGATTTTTGTGTGTAGCAGTGGTTCATTATTTCTCAATACTGAATAGTTTTCCATTATATGAACATACGAAAATGCAGTTATCCATTCTACTGTTGATGGAAAGCTTGAAACTGTTATAACTAATACAGACATGAACAATATAGTACGTGTTTTTTATGCTTATCTGTTGCATATAATATGTCCCTTGTGCTCCTCTCTGTACTTTCCATCTGTTTTGCTCTCTATGTTATATTCTAGATGTTTTGTATTGATCTATCTTCCAGTTCACTCATCCTCTCTTCAGCTGTGTCCCACCTATCATGCTGTGATTTCAGTTATTGTGTTTTTCAGTTCAAAGATTTCCATTTGATTATTTTCTTATTTTCTGTTAAAATTCTCCACCTGGTCATCTATTTGCTTAAAAATATTAGCCACAGTTATTTTAAAATTTCATCTGATAACTCTATTATTTGTGTTAGATTTTATTGCCTGCTTTTTCTTCTGGTCCTATTTCTTAATATTCCAAACAATTTTGGTTTCACTGCCAGTCTTATGTAGGAAAACTTGTAGTGACGATTTACCCTATCCTCTGGCAGGACAAAGAGAGACACACCACCTAAATCCAATCAGATCTTGAACAAATTTGACCTTAGTTTGCAGTCTTGGTGAGGTTCAGTCTACCTCTGGTTTACCCCCACACCTATGGCATATCCCTTCAGGGGTCCCTGTTAGAGGCTGGAGTGTTTAGTAGTGCCGCTCCTCCTTGGAGGTCTTGAAGTGCAATTTTGGTCTCCCTAGCACCGTGGGAATGATGAAAACTCCACACTACTCTTTAGTCACATTTGACATCTTTTCATACACTTTCAGCTTGGCTCCTTTGCATCTTTTTCCATATAGCTTAACAGATAATGGCTCAATGGGACAACAGGTCTTGAAGGCCAGTCTCACTTCTGTGAACCTCATTCATCACTGGAATTTTGGTCAATCAATCCTAGATGCCTTATTATACCAGAACTCCAATTTTTGTTTCCCCAAGTCTGTGAAATCACCAAAAGCTCTTTTGTGTCTTAAGACTCTTAGCAACTTCTCTACCCGGCTTAGACATCGTGGCATATGTAAAGAATCAGTAAATGTCCCAAGGAGAAAGTCAATGTGTAGAAAATTTAGCTTATCTCAATAATATTTCCTTCTCTCCAGGATCTGGCCCTTAAAAACCAGCTACTTCAGCAGCTCTCTCATGCTTTCAAATCCATTGTTTCATCTCGAAATTTTTTATTCTTAGCGGGATTATTGGTCTACTATAAGATACTCCAGTATAACTGGAAGTGGGAGTTCCAGGCTTGAATTTTTATCTATCCTATTTTTGAGAATAAATACTCAAGTGGTAATAAGATAAAGCTGTTGCCAACATTTAAGACAGTAAATTTGGAAGCAATGAATTGTCTTCAGATTATGGAATTTTAAGGAGTTTGAGTAAAATAGGCCAGATATTATTTCCTTGCCCGAGACTGAAATAGGTCAAAAGAGGCCAACAATGCCACAGCTAAAAACTTAAAATAATGACCATTGCAGTACTTCTAGATTTTGTATTTTCACAAGTACCCACTTTTCACAAGTCGAAGGTAGAAATTTTCTTTGTAGAACATATGGTATACAGTACTTTTCACAATTATTTGAGCTTATTTTTCCCCCACTGTAAAAATTTTTATGTTTATATGTGTTCTTTTAAGTTTCTTTCCATGATTGTCTGCTCTAAAACACAAACTCATACATTCACATGCATGTGCAAGCACACTTATTCTAAAAAAATCAGAAGTAAATCCATTAGTTGACACCAATGGGTTTATGTGTGACACTATTAATCAGAGTAATCAGGAAATTGATATCATGAGCAGTTCTGATTATAGAGCCTGTGCTGCATGTTATAGGTTTGACCCAGTCCAAGAAATGCTAAAGTAATTAAACTGAAAGCCACAGATGCATCTTTACCAGCCTAAAGTTTTTCGTTTCTCTCACTTGTTATGGGAAATGAAGGTGAGGTCAGTTCCTTACCTTTGAACTGTCCATATGCTTTTTATATTTGCTACACATTGAGTTTGTTTTCCAAATAAAACACCAGCTTTAGGAGCTGTGCTAGGTGTTTAGGGGTGTTTTTCAACTCATTCAAGTCAGTAACATAATTCTACCTAAAGTCTTGTATTATAAATTATCAATTTCATCAAATCCATTGAGGTAGAACTGTACTACTCAATATGGAAAGCCTGCAAAAGTGTAAGTCTCTATTTTCATGGCTGAAATTCTAAAAATTAGCAAAATTTACTCCAGAAAGTCAGGTTCCAAAAGAAGGAAAAAAAGGGAATGAATACTTTTTTGAATGACTCTCTAACTTTTCTCAAAGTACTTTTTATTTTTATATAATTTCAAACACAGAATATTTGCAAGAATAGTACAAGGAACTCTCATATAGGCTTTACCCACATTCACTGATTATTTGCATTTTTCCCATTTGCTTTATTGTTATCCTTCCTACTTGCATCCTCCCTCTCTTCTTCCTCCCATGTTTTTGAGCCTTTTAAAGGTTGTTGTAAACATTTTGCTCCTTTACTCTTAAATACTTCAGTGTATATTTCCCAAGAGCAAGGATATCCTCTTGCCACAGGACAGTTATCAAAATCAGGAAATTTAACATTGTTATAATATTGCCAAATCCACAGTTCATATTCAAATTTGTCAATTATTTCAGTAATGTCCTCTGTAGCCATTACTCCCCTGTCAGGACCCAATCTAGGGTGGCTCACTGCATTTAGTTTTCGTGTTCTTTAAACTTTTATTGTGAAACAGTTCTTCCACCTTTTTTTATCTTTCTTTTCTTGACATTTGTGAAGAGTACAAGTCAGTTATTCTGAAGAATATTCCTCAATTTGAGTTTCTTACATTATATTTTTAAAATGTATTTGTTTGGTTGGTTACTTTCCCTATCCCCTGATAGAATATGTCTAAGAAACGTATCTGTCTCATCATTAGGACTGTGCCTTGGTACATAATCGGTGCTCAATAGTTGAGTTTTGAATAAACGAGTGCTTGTATGTGGCATGCACTTTATGCATACTACTTCATTTTAGTCCTTGCTACAGCTTTGAAATCTAATTATCTTTAAACCCATTTTGGAGATAAGGAAACTTAGGATTGGAAAATCTACTAATCACCAAAGTTACACAAGCTATTAAGTTGCAGTACTGTGATTGGAAGCCACACTTCTCTCAGTCAAAAATTTCTTCACACTGTGCTCACTCTCTATGAGTACAGATTCTTTCATCTTCTGAGCATAGTACTTCCTGATTCCAGTGTCAACTTTGGAATTTGCTTTGCTGGAAATCTACTAAGTAATAACTGTAGCTGAATGGAATGAAAGAAACCTAAGGGCTAACATTATTTTATCTGCTTAATACATAAACACATGCATCTTCCTAAGTTCAGCAGCTTCTAAGGATGTTTCACAGCCTCAAATTGCTAATCTCCAAATATAGTCTATAATAAGAATAAAAATTAGCTTTGAACATAAAACAAGATATTCTCTTGCTTCAAAATCTTTGAGACTGGAGATTCTTCTCATTTTCTTTTTTTTGAAGGACCCACCGTGGAGCAAGTACTTAAGAAGAATTCTCCGACGCAAGTGTTTATGAAAAGCCCCAGGAATTTTTTTTTTCCATTTGTGAAAGTGTTTTCACTCTCTTGCACATATAATGATGCCAATTCCAGGTTTTAGTGAATGAAAGAGATGCAGAAAGAGATAGAAAATTATGTTTCATATTTGAAAGAGTTTACACTTACTAATCTTGATTTTTTTTTATCCTGGTGAATATATTTGGATCACTCTTTACTGAAGACTATAAGTTGATTTGTGGGTCAAGGGGACTATCATACAAAATTGAATTAGAAGAGTTAAATAGGAATGGTGGTAATAACTAGCATTTACATACCATTTATTTTATTCCAGGCACTGCACTGAACACTTTACCTGCAATTCATTGAATATGGCTTGTTTATTTAAAATATTTCGGGTAACATTTAGTCCCTTTGGCATTAATGTCTTCATGATACATTGTACTCAGAACGCTGTATAACATAAAATAACATTAATATATGTAGCCATTCTAAAATTGCTCTGAGTTTGTCATTGTATCTCTGCTCTGAATTTGTCCTTTTCTTTTGATCAGCATCATTGCCAGAACCTTCATTTTTATTTGTACTTTGCTGCTTTTAATGTATGTCTCTGGAATCCTGGATATACACACATTTTTAGTTACCAAAGAGAATAAATGCATAAAGCTCTCATAAGGAGATATCTTACACGTTAATTGTATTATTCCTTAAAGGAAGATGGATAGAGAAATTATTTGACCACCAGGGACAGCAAATCATAAAACAAAATGTTTTTAGAAGTGGAATTCAGTGTTTTGATGGGTATAGATTTTCAGAATGTAGATTCAATTTAGAAAATTTTGTATAAGGGATACTATGTTCAGATTCTTAGGCAATAAGGATATTAATTTGGATAAAGATAGGAAGCAGTGAGTAGAAGCAGCAATAGGAACTCTTTCCCCTCCCTGTTCTTAACTACTATTCCACAAACTACCATGGCTAAATCGTTGATTATAATCTGAAAAACTAAATCAAGTAGTGCTGTTCACCCTCCTCTCGACCACTGCCTCCACCCAACCTCCAAACATACCACACGCAAAGCCAACACCACAAGAATAAAAAATGACCTACACTCAGATGTTAAACTTCCTCTCCCAAATGATGCTTACAACAGAGTTACAAGTGGCACACCCCAGTTTGCTCAAGCTTTAACAGCCAGAAAAGCAAAGGAACATTTTTAAGTATTTCCAGACACACCTATTGAATCTCTTGGGTAAGGGCCATTGTGGGTATTTTGGTTTTTTAAGCCAGGTTGGAACTATTGAATAAAAGATACTGCTCGGAGCAAGAGACAACCGTTTAACAAAGAGTTGCCCAAAGTATAATTCATAAAGTTGTAAGAGATGATCTTGTAAAAAATGTTCCCCATTCACATAATTAGGGAAATGTGTCATTACTGTAGCCCACTCACACATTAGACTAATGTGGCTCTAAGATGTCTTGCAAGATCAAAATCAATTTAACTTTGTTTAATGAAACATTTCCCAAGTACCTATTAATATTTCTTCATCAGGAAACACAATTTGAAAACCACAAAGCTATGAGAATATATACTAGGCAAAGAAGTTGTGACACAGAAACAGAAAATGATCATCTGGTACAAAAAATACATTTCTGCAAAGGGCTGGACACCTCACCAGCTAACAAAAGTGGCCAGCAGCCAGCATGCGTATTATGACAAATTTTCCTTTGGGAGATGAATTGCTGGATTCCATCTGAAAGAAATCAGTACTTCCAAGTGTAATGTTCTTTAAAAAGATGCAAGAAACCCAATTTTCTCTGCTAAGTATTTAAAATCCAGACCAAACCTCTTTCTGAACATCACAGTGCTTACCTTTAAAATCCCTATTTACCTACTCCTCTTTATGTCTACACCAGGATTCTGATCAAATAACCAATCATCTCTTTCCAGCAATAGCCTCTTAAACACTTTCTACCTGTTTTTACGTTGCCCATAATCTGTTCTCCAAACTTCAATGAGAAGGATCTTTGAAAGATACTCATATGACCATGTCTTACCCTTGGTTTACATTCTTCAGTGTCTTCCTATTGTTTTTAGGACTAAGGCCTGGATACTTAAGCTAGCCCACAACACCCCATATGATATCCTGACAACCCAACTCACCTCTCTTTGGGGTGACCTCTCGTCTTGCTCTCTTTCTTTTAGTTACATTAGTTTGCTTTCTATTTTCCATGGGCTCTATGGCCCTTTTTATTTCAGAGTTTTGCAAATGTTCCTCCTTTTTTCAAAATTTCTCCGCATCCAGTCCATCATGGTCTCCCACTAAATAATGGATTTGTAAATATCTTTCAGAACCAATGTGTTCAAGAAAGCCTTTCCTGATCCTCAAATAATTTCAGAAATCTGTGCTATAAGCAATCAGCATTTTACATTTCTACACTGTAGTATATATCAAAATTTTAATCTAATACTTAATTGGCTAATTAGTTATTAAATGTTTATCTATCTCTCTAGAATTAAAGAAAGACAGAGATAATATTTTCTCATCACTAAATCCACAAGGCTTAGGACTGAATGAATGAAGAAAAGCTTGGATAGATGGATGGATAGATGGGTGGGCGGATGAAAGGATGGATGGATGGACAAATGGATGGTGGATAAATCAATTAAAAAATGAATGTATACATGCATGTGTCCTCATTCTATGAATTTCTGAATATGCTTGGACTCTAAAAGATAACCTAAGTTTTTATTACTTTTGTTATTCAACAATAACTTCAAAGATGAGCTCTCTTTACCTCTCTTTATTCAAGTCAATTTAGTGTAGAAATATAATCTTTCTGGACTTTGGAACTATAACCTGAAGCACTCCTTTCTTTCACTATTTTCATTTGTATTTAGCTTGTATTCTAGTGTAAGGAGGAGTTACTTTCTGTTATCACACGCTTCCATGCCACACTTTCCATGCCACACTGAATTGGGGGTCATATGTATACATTTCTTTTTAATTATTTACCCATTATCTGAAGGCTGCAATCCATTCACTTACAAAATACTAGAGGATCAGTTATTCATCAATTGAAATGTAACAATGTAATGATATAATGTGTATAGCCTTACTTTAGAAATTATATGTTTCTACACAAATGAAAGGCATTATAATTAAAATGCAAAATAAACTCATTTGATTTACCATTTAGTTTGTTCTAAGGAAATTTTTCCTCATTGCCATAATTTTGTTTCATTGCAATTGAACTCGTTCTACGGTTACTTAGAATTTATAATTAAACTGGCTTCTTTTTTAAAAGGATTTTTGGCAAAATACCTGTTGTAAACCAAAAGAGAAGAAAAAAAGCCCAATGTTCTTCACGTGTGATATGAAATTGGCCAATTGATGACAGGAAAAAATTATCCCTTAAGTTTCTGTTCATTCATTCAATAACTAGTTACCAAAACCTTTTATATGCAAGGTATTCTTTTAGAGTGTGGTCAACCAGAACTGAGTGAGACAGAGAAGCCTTCTGCTCTTTGAGGAGCTCATGCCCAGCCTGTGCGGGTCATTTTCTCTTCTGGGTCAGATTCTTTATTTTGTCCTGGGGTGAGGGAAGAAGTTAGATAAGCTGCCTTCCACGATTGCCCTGTCCCAGGCAGTCACACTGACCAAGGTTCTTTTTCCCTGTGCCCACCATGAAGCCAGCCCCCCTCCTCCATGGGAGGACACTAGGTGACAGAGTCCCCTGCATCCCATCCATGGGTTTTGAGTACTTCAACTTCTCTGACTGTGGAGTCGGGACAAGAGTCTGAGCTGGTTGGTTCCAGTGCTCTGAAAATATCACATGAATGAACGCCTTAATTGCCTGCATTCGCAGCTGGAAGGGAAAAGAGAGATTACATTTTTGACTCTTTCATCAGAAACGCTGTGATATTTTAAAACTTAATGAATTATTTTCTTTTATCATTTTTGTCTGACAGATGGGAAAAAAATCTTGAAGGGGCAATTGCATTTCTTTAACTGCATTCAGCGTGTTCATAAGTTTTTTTGACTATGCATTTTGTCCTATTTGAAGAATGTTTTTCCTATCTGTTGGAAGTACTAAACTTCATTCTGATTTGCTAATTTATAAAGATTTCTGAATGATGAAGAGCACAGAAATCTCAAATTGTTAAAACTAGATTTCCGACCTGGATATCATGTTATTTGTGATACTGTAAGAGCAATGGCGTTCATGTAACTGGACTATTGGTTGCAAAAACACGTCAAAAGTAACTTTATTAACTAAATGAAATGAAAACAACAAATACTAGAAGCCTATATTTTATTCTGCAATCCCAGTAGGTGTTATCTTGTAATGTCGCATTATGAAATCTCAGGGCTTTAAAGGGAGAACATGGTTTGTATTTTTTTCCTCTTAAAGAAAATGTAATACAATATTTCATTTACCTTCAATGCTTTCTTTTCTTTGGATTATTTGTGATGAAAAAAGTACTGGCACATTGCTTTACTAAGAGAGAAAAATTATATTGTAAACATCCATGGTTTATATTTAGCAAATTTTCTGATAGCTAAACCCCAAGCCATCCATCTCTGGATTAATATTTACTTGGATTTTTGTTTCAATTGTGAAACTTTCTGCAATAATTTGAAAAAATAGGTTATCCAATTATTATATAATTTGGCAGCAGAATCTACTTCTACCCTGGGATTATATTATGGATGAAAATGTTCATTTTCATTGATTGAAAGCAATTGTTTTATTTTTTGATTAGGTATACAGCTTCTTGCCAGTAGCAATAATAATGATAGCAATAAAATGAGCTCCCGTTTATTAATTATATAACACATGTCCAGCAAGTTGGGACTATATAAATATCGTCTCCTTTGTTCTCACAGCAAGCCTATGGAGAAGCATTGTTATTGCCATTTTAGAGGTGAATGTACTGAGGTTTTGAGATATGAAACTTACACGAACTCTTGCAACTGAAGAGCAATAAAGTTTGAGCTCTGGTCTGTCTGACAGCAAAGCTCCCGTCCCTGACCTCTATTGCCACTATCCAATATCCCTAACCATAAGATATAGGTCTTCTTATTCCAATTGGCTAACAAAATTATTTTGCCAACCATTTGCACAAGCCAATACTCACAGGTAGAGAAGATGGAATATGATCTACAAGGCTTAGTTACCATAATTTTGAAAAACCACTAAAGAAACAAGGATTTTTAGGGAAGAGAGAGATAAGCCTGCACATGTCCATTCTAATGAATTATAACAGTTGTATTAAAAGAGTGTGTCTCCATAGCTCCCCTGCTCCCACCACCTCCTTCTCCTTACGTGTGTGTGTGTATGTGCGTGTGTGCAAGTGTGTGAAGTAGCACTCAGGCGGAGTAGTACTTGGGGGCACACCAGGGGTGATCTTGAGAATCAGGGTGCTGATTTAAATAGAACTGTCTCATCAAGTACTGCCTGCTACCTGCATCCCCTAAAAGATGGTCAATGAGTACATTGAATGGAACTAGTGCCTTTCCTACTGGGACATTTTATTTACCAGCAGAGTGTGGTGGGGCCGGAGGAGGTCCTATGGACTACAGAATGGAGAAGTGAAGGGGAAAAAGCCAAAGCGAAATGTTGGGTGGGCAGAATAAACTGCATTATCAGCTTCTAAGCTGTGAGGGAAAATCCACGGAGGAGGAAATGAGATGGAAAGAAGGGGTGGCCAGATGGCGACGTTCAGAGGCAGAGGGCTGGAGGTAAAGCCTGCAGTAATTTCCCAAGCCAAGCAGCACAGCATTTCAGCAATATCTTATGTTTATCCTCTGGGACCTGGGCAGGCTTGTGCCGTGTGAGCTTATGGAGGTAGAAAAGAACATAATTTTACTTTTAAGACTGTTCAGTAGGATTGCAGCAGAGCGCTTTTCCTCCTGGAAGAATGTCCTCTTGCAGACATGGATGAGAGCTATCATAACCCCCAAGGACACCATTGTTCATAAGGTAGGAAGATTCACGAAGCTTAGTAAAGGGACAGGACCTGGGGCTCTGGAACCAGAAAGCAATAAACCTGTCATGGACTCATTACCAGAACAAAGCTGTGAAATAGAAGTGGAATTTTAAGGGAAGAGTATAGATGGGAACTACAGTTACTGAATTAGGTCACTTGCAGGGTACGGACAACCATAATGCAGGAAGCAATTAGAGTACCAAAGCTAAGGATGGAGACTATCCAGAGATAACAAACCTCAAGTCAAGGTTAAATTGGATCAGCTTTGAGGAAAGACTGCAGATCACAGGATAAAATAGTACAGATTCCTTTCTACTTGAGGTATGCTTTCATTGAAGGTCTGGCATTGGCCCCTGTAGCTGTGCATCCCTCTTTCTGAAAGCAGGCTTATTTCATGATTATTTTAAGAGACCATGCTTAGCAAAGCACTTACTCAAATTGCCAGAATTGTGAATCACTCTTTACTATTGCACATGTATATCCAAAACTGGAACTTTCATCCATCAGTATGGACAGGTTTTTCTGACATACTGATTGCTTTAACTATGTCACTCTGTTGGCCAGGAAATCTCTCCCAATTATTGAGAAGTATAATGGAAAGTATTCAGTTTCCCAGGGAAACTTCTTGGTTGTTGTCTCCCTTTTAATGTTTACAATTAGATCACCATTGAGGGTTAATCCTTCCTCTCCATCTCCCATCTAAACTTTATCATTTTTAAAGTTGCCTCCATCTTCTTTTTATTATTGTAGTACAATTTAAAAGGGAGCAATAATATCACTTTTGTAAAGCAAACCCCAAATGATAGTATCGGGCAGAACCAATACCACTTCTTAGGGTAGAAGTTGAAACAACTTTATAAAAGTATAGAAGCAGCCCCCCCAATCAATTAATTATTAGGAAATTCAATAAATTGAATCAGCTTTTATCTTGAATCCGTAGCTATTTATATTTACTCTAAAAGCAAGGGTTTTGTAAAATTCAGATTTATGTGAACGTTTGATAATTTTATGACATTTTTAAAGTACTGGACACCATGTCAAATCAAAGTTTCCTTCTAGATTGAGGAAGAAAAATCAGCCTCAGTTAGCAGGTCAAACTTGATCATCACATTATTATCTCAGTGTTTTAATTACCTTCTTTCAGAAATATTATTCCACCATGGTTTATATCCTTAATCCTCACCTATAGGTTGAAAGAATTTTGAACAAGACTGTGTTAATTGACAATAGTTAAACTGAAGGATGTCTGAAGCCAGCATATAGTTTGAAATATTGAGGGAGAAAAAGGGAAAAAAATACTCAAAGAAAAATATTCCACATGAGACCTAAATGTTTCTATATATGTGCAGCAATGGTTATTAAAAGACCTAAATCTTTTGGACCCATTGATCTTTTCAGAGCCGCTATAATATTTTTCTTGAGCCCTAGCAATCTGCTAACTGTTCGACTATAACTATAAACTATTCCCACCATCGCTTTAATTTATCTATGATAAACAGGCACTAATAAAGGACTATATCATCTAAATAAATGGGATATTTCATCATCTCCTTTAAACAATTTCTGCCACCCCTCATATTATCAGCACAGCTATCAAATAAAATTAAGTGAACTAAGTCTTATCTCTGTCTTGTAGTCTGTCCACCATCTGGTAGGTTATCAAAGTCCTGGTGTCCATGTTTTGGCTTGTTTGTTACTTGCTTTGACTTCAACAGATAAAAAGAAAAATATTAAACTGATATTATCTGATACGTCTCGTTACTACAAACATTAGTGCTAATTGATTTTTTTAAATGAGCTCATTCAAATAAAAGTTTCAGTGATTCAGATTTGATTTTTAGGTTATAACGAGTCAGTGATAGGCCATAAATTCAAATGTTGGCTATTAGAAAAATAAGAAGTAATAAATACATGAAGTCTTGAGGAACGGCACGATTTTTAAATTATTATTGTTACTACAGTATTATTATTGTTTTAATGAAAACAACAAAGCACTATTAATAGAATCTGTTTCCTGTTGTGTTGCACGTGTTTTGTTTTGTGCAATGGAATGTACTTTGTGAAAAATAACCTATTTTAAATATAGTCATGCTGACAAATTTTTATATTTTTATGACAGTAAATGAAAGGGAAATATAAAATACATTAATATCTATTGCACAATTTTTTAATTGGCACATGTTGCCAGAAATATATTTAATCGTACAATGCTGGAAGGATTACTATTAAAGTCAGGAATGGTCTAGATTTGCTGTCAGTAATATCCTTTAAAATTATTCTGAAAACTCTACTCAACTAGGAAAGAGAGAAGATACGAGGTATAAATGTTATAAAAACGTCACACAGATTTGACAAAAATTTGATAACCAAAGCACTACTAAAGAACATTACAGATTCAATAAAATGATTTGTTATAATATAAATATTGACAACTCGATGATATTCTCTATACCTACTCCCAACAAGTTCAATGATATTTTAGAGTAGCACGGTACACTTTCTACTCCTGGTGGAGACCTGTCTTCTGGCATGACTGGAAGATTCCACCAGGCTTTCTGAGTTCTTTAGGATCTGGCCCTGTTGGTAGAAGTTTGGATGCCTCTTCTTTGGGCCACACTGGAGCTGGGGAGAAGGATCTGATTCATGGCTAGGACTTTGGATGACTAAACTCAGGTTCTTATCTACTTGCGAGAAACCCTCAAAGGGATTCTCTTCTGTGAATTACGGAAAAGTTAATTATCAGTATCATTCTTGGAGCAACTAGCATGTGCTAGTGCAGAACTGACTTGCCGTAGATATCTAACACATGATAAAGTTAACCCTCCTACCACCATAACTCAATAAGTGGATCCAAAATATTCAATTATGTAAAATGTGAGTTAATGAAATGGCCACAATGAGCCTATGCAGCTGGTTGGCTAGGAATTTTGGAATAGATGGAAACATTTAGACAAATCCAAGTTCTTGTTTGGTTTGGCACCACCTAGTGGTGTTTGCTTGCCCTAGCTTAGGTATTGACAGAGATGATTCTGGATCCTGTGGCTAACTCGGGCTTCCTGGACACCATCAGATCCCTAAGGAATCCCCTGTTTAGTTGACACATGGCCAGATTTGGGGACACGAGTATGGGAGGACATTGGAGATGAGAGGACCCATCCTCCCTCTCCCCAATTCTTGGGATGGAGTTACCTACATTTCTATCCAGCCTTGTTCTCCCTTTCCTCTCCAATCCCACACCCCACAAGAAAATAGGAACTTTAGCTGCCACCTCCTATACCACCCCCTCCCCACAGCCATTTTGAGAAGAGGGCCAGGAGGGAAGATAAGAAGCCAGTCACCAATAACAATACGTCCCAATTCATGTTATTGTGCTATGTGCAACGGGGAGAACGAAGGATTTCATGTAGTTGTTTTCCTTTGTTTGAGGAAAGAATGTGTCATAGCTTTCCACAATGACACTTCCCTTGTGGTAAGACACAAAAATCAATTTTTATGATAATGAAATACCTTGAATTTTCATGATAGAAAACAATCTTTAAGGTCCTGCTTCCCAAACTATGTGAGAAGGTGGTCCAAAGAGCTGCAGTAAATTCACAGTGTTGTCACCAGTTATTTTAAATTTTTCAAAGGCAACACAGCCTGTGAGACACTGCACAAACCACTCGATGGAGGCTGTCCACAGTGTCAACATTAGATCACATACATTCCTTTACATGATGTCATATTTTTGCAAAGCTTAGTTTTCAGTAGTTGCTGTGGTAAAAAAACAAGTACAACACAAAAGTCATGAGGAACAGGAAATGAGGGTGAAGGTTTTCAATCAGTCTTATTCCAAAGTTTGAGAAATTGTGTCAGGTCCAACAGGCATGTGCATCCCATCAGTAAGGAATTGTGGTAATTTGAGAATGAAATAAAAATAATGTTTCACTTTCACCAATATACATTCTTTAGTCATTTGGCTACTATGTTGTTAGGACATAAATATTTATTTAGTTGTTTGGGCCAAACTGCTTAATAAGCAGGATTCACATATTCCTTTTGACTTGGGAGTATTGTGGAAAAATTACTGAGACACTAAATGTGCCACAAAATGAGAAATTTTGGAAATCTCTGGGTTGAGGAGTTATTCTAATTGCTCTTTAAATCTCTGTGGGTTGATGAAATAACTGAAAAATCTCCATTGTGAGAATGTATCAAAAACTGCAAGTTTGAGCAAATTGATCCCTATGAGGTTAATTGAAGCAAAAATATATACATTGGTGTGGATTACTTAGAGATAAATCCCATCTACTATGGGTCAAACATCACCCAATAAAAATGTGTTAAAATGGAATATTCATCCCTTGAAGTTGTCATTATAAGACCATTGTCACAGCAAGAAACTGAGGCACAGAGGGTTTTGTTTACACAGCAAAGCAATGATAAGACTGTGACCCAAAATTTTGCTTTTTTTCTTAAAAACATTTTAATGGCCTATTTTATTTTTTTTGCAGGAATTCACCCTGAACTAATATCTGTTGCCAAAATCCTCTTGTATTTCCTCCCCAAAGCCCCAGTGCGTAGTCGTATGTTCTAGTTATAAGTCATTCTAGTTCTTCTCTGTGAGCTGCTGCCACAGCATGGCAACTGACAGAAGGGAGGTGTGGTTCCATGACCAGGAAATGAACCCAGGCTGCCAGAGCTGTGAGAGCCAAACTTTAACCATTAGGCCATCAGGGCTGGTTCAACAAAATTGTTCTTTTGGATGTCATGTCTTGCATCTTTATTATTTTCTAAATGGGGAAGGATGGTGGCTCTTATGCTGTAATTAAATAAACTCCAATCTGACTTTTTACCTTAAGGAATTCAATTAGAAATAATTTAACAGTGCCCTGCTGTCCTTGCTCCATGTTTTCAGCCAGCTCATATTTCTTCACGATATTATAAAGATGGCTCAACAAAGCAGGTTGAAGGAGTCTGGTTTTAAAACAAGTCTCTGGCAATGTTTTGTTGCAGACGAAATGTGCCTTCATTTTGTGTATGTGTGTGTGCATCTATGTGTGTGTGTCTGTGTGTGTGTGTTTACTATTCTAATTGGAAATCACCTTTTCTAATTACCTCCAATTTCCAAATACTGCAGTGATATTTTTGTGCAAGCCTAAATAAATTGCTCTCTCAGTCCCCCTATTCATTTTAGTTACATGAACATTAAAAAATGTAAATGGCTGGGTATATTATTTGCTGAAATTAAGTGAAAGTGCAAAAAACAATTTGTATTGCTTGGATGTTTAGGAAATACAGGGTTTAGGTCAAACCAAAAATGTGATTAATGTCACTTTCCTGGAAGCTATATTATTTTAAAAGATTCACTAATAACCAAAGTTACTTCGTATATTGTATTTTAGCCATTTGGTGAAACTTTTAAAAAAGTTTTACTTTGAGGTAACTATTTAATCTTACTGAAGTTATATTTATTCAGGAGGTTTCAAGCCTATCATAAAGCATATAGTCATGAAAGGTGAGTTACAGGATAGTGATGTCAGGAAAAATCAGAATGGAACTCAAAGAATCAGTCAATTCCACTTTTTTCTAGATCTTTTGCTACCACTTGAAAACTAAATAGTTAGCCATTGAGTCTGATGTGACTCTTGAGAGGGAGAAAAAAAGTATATTCTGAGCCTCCAGTTTGTAAGTGCTGCTATTTGAAATGTGCATTTCCCATGTGACCTTTACAAATGTTTTATTACATTTAGTTAGAGAGACAGGGCATTAAGGAGACACTTGAGGAAAATCCAGACAGCAGAGGCGATAATATTGTAGAGTATTCAGGTTTGATAATTGTGGTAGTTTGTAACCTACAAAGCATAAAGTTAGAAAATAAAGAAGTTGGCCACCTGTAATCTTGATTTTGTGCTTGCTGACTGTGTTCACTAAGGCAAGAGGAAGAGGAAGAGAATGTGTTCAAGGCACCATGGGAAACCTCTCTGGACGTCTTAGAAGTGAGCTCATAGATCATCAACATTTTCCACGTACCTAGCAATTCTACTTTTGGCATCTAAACTTCTTTCCTTTGAGTTTAGTTTATCTGTGGAAATGCAAGGTAAAGGGATATGCTTACTTTTAGAACTTTGTTGAAAGTATCATAAAGGAATAAGAATCAGGTGTATTTTATTACACTGTTGTATAACAAAACTTTGATACTTGTCCTCAAGAATTAATTTATACTTATATTACTCACCATTTATTGATTGAGTCTTTTGTGCCAAATTCTGAGTTAGGTGCTTAATTCGAGTTATTTTGTATAATCACCACAACCACCCTCTGAGTTAGGCTCTATTAGTGTCTCCATCTTAAGGATGAGAAAACTGAGGTCCAGGGAAATTCCAAGACCATTGGATGATAATCATGAAATCAGGACTTAAACCCAACCCATTGACCTTAGAGCTCAACTTCATTTTTCCCCACATTTCAACAATTCTGAAATCAGATTGTGGCTTAAAATCAGTGCAAATAATTTTACATCATGCTTGTGTTTATCAATGCCTTCTCCCAGTAAGGTCATTTATTAAATTTATGATGTGTCTTAAAAATGTGTGGTGTCATAGAATCAAGGAAATGGAATGTTAGAGACTAAAGCAGAGACCACCAAGTCTTGGAGATGGGGAAGCTGCCAGGCAAGGGAAAACAGATCAGTGAAAAAGGTCACTAAGCATTTTGCTGAGGGATCAAGTCAGGGTTTTTAAGTCGTAGAAGGGGAGGACTTCATCGTGCTTATCCTATCTAATGATTGAAAGCAGCATTCTAGGATGGGAAGGTATGAGATCACTGGTATACGGTTGGTTAAAACAAGTCCCATTGTTCTTTGCTCGAGAGCCTTCAGTCCAATGCCGGTCTGACATACTGAGGTCCCTCAAAGTTCATGGTTCTTTAACAACCTCAGCTGGTTAGAACTAGTTTCGGGGAAACATAACATTCGGTTTTGCTATCCCCAAGGCAAGTGCTACAGAAGTGGAAAGTTTTTCTTTCTTTTCTTTTTACGCGAGCTAAATAAAAGATTATACACTTGAGAGGGAAAAACCTCATGTAAGCTGAGAATTTGGAAAAGGGATTATATACAAACAATAAACAAAAAATGTGGAGGGTTTATTTTAATATTTAATAAAAATAGGACCAGAATAAAGACTGTCTGGGTGCACCCACAGTCTTACTTTTAAAGAAGCAGAGCATATTTGTGGAAAGCAAACAGTTGAAATAGGGCCAGAAGCCTACTGACGTGCAGCAATTCAGACTGGGGGTGAGGGCTAGGCTTGTATGAGAAGGGAGTCATTTAGTTTAGAAGAGCCTCAGCTATTTGGGGTCAATAGCATTCAAATATAGCCACACTAAACATGTCCACCCCAATAAAATGCATTGATATAATTAGGAAATTAGAAGAGTCAATCCGGTTTTGAACAAGAGTAGCGTGGATGGATTGAACTGTCAGATGCAACAAAGCATTAGTAACTAAATTAGTGTGACACTGAGAGAATAAGGTAGATATTAATTGGGGGAATATAATAGATCAGAATCAGACACAAATTTATATGAAAATTAATCATAAAATAACGGCAGCATTTCAGATTAGTAGATAAGCGGTGAGTTTTTCAAATAGTAGCAGGACAAAAAAGCTATATCAAATACTAAAAACAATAATTAGATATCTACCTCGTATGATATGGTAAAATGAAGCCCAAGAGAAATACTGGTTCAAAAGTAACAAATAAAATGAGATTCCAAAGTGAAATAATAACAAATACATAATTCTGGCTTGGGAAGGGGCTGTCTAAGAATAACACCAATGGTTGAAGTGGTAAAGGAACAGATTGATAAATTTTGTGCATCAGCAGAAATATAGGAGATAGATAAATAGTTATAGAAATATATCATTACACACAAAAAAATTCATGGAAATGGCAATTTGAAAATAATTTGAAAAAGACATGAAAGAGCTCTAATAATAAAAAAATGTTATGAATTCATTAGAGTGGCTAATATAATACAAATTTGCCAAACTTTATAGGCAAGCAATTCAAAAATATATGTAATTATAAATATATATTCTTATCTATCTACTTGACATTGTGTATAGAGTTACATGCAAAATATTCAGGCATTTTAAACAGAAGTATATGAACCATTACAGAATTTCATGAGGGCAAACTGAAACATCCATATAATCTTTGGCCCCCAAATTCCATTTTGAAAAATTTACGTCAAAGAATGAATCACAGAGATTTATAAATACATTTCTCAGGAATGCTCAAACTGATGTTTTGTCAGAAGGCTCAAATTGGCATTAAATCACATATCCAAGACAGAGGATTATTTAAAGAATTATAATAGATCTACCCATTGCAATACTATCTGGTCTCTTTAAAATTGCTCTCATAGAAGACTCTACAAAGTTAGAAAGTCATTCTTAACATGGCGTAAGTTAAAAAAAAATCAGCTTTTAAGAAATTCTATTTAAAAATATATGTAAGAGAAAAATTCACAGCAGCTATTCAATGACTTTATATTTAGCATATAGTAAATGCAGTTTCAACTTTGGAACGCCTGCAAAGGATTAGGTGACTCTCTAGACTGATTTATGTATTTATCATTATGTACATAATGCAAAGCATTGAATAGATAGATGTAAAATTGTTTTGTGTATAGAAATGATGTGAAATAACTAATAAACTATTACATTATTCACTTTCTCGGTTTCATTTTAAACGAAGGGTGGAAATGGTTAAGTCAAAAGAGCAAGGTTGGAAAATCGAGGAACCAATGCATCCTAAAAATAAGAGATCCTAATTTTGTGGTTCACTGGGGTATGACTTTGGAGAAATACATAAACACATTTGGTGAATTGGTCCATAAACTGAGCAGGGGTCAGCTAAATCACCTAATGTGCCATGTGAATATACACACGGCATTAAGTAAAATGAAGAGACGATTACTGGGTTCGGCTTAAATTCATATTACTGTGAACTGATTTCTTAATTTTTAGGGAGCTCTAAAACCGAGCTGCATAATGCAGAATGTGAAATTCATCTTTATTAATGTGAATTCCTTAAAGAGGAAATGAAGCATAGTTACTAATGTTTCTGGAATTACCACATAGTACCAGGTCATAAACTTGACATATCAGTGCACATATTTAAATATCTTTTCTTCTAAGATATTTTCACAAAGTTTAGCAATTTGAGGATATAGGTTAATATGAGAATCCTAGTTAAAGGTGTGATCACGATGGTACATCAATTAGGCGTGGGATCATTGAGCAAACAGGCTTTCTAATACAAGTACAAAATATGTTTGGAAGAGAAATTTTTGCCATTATGTAAAGTTCCGAGTCCAGGAAAACCAACGTTTGTTCAACCTACTTTATGTCATATTCTTTGACGAGCAAAATAATTTAATGTTGACAGCCTTCTAATTAGATATTATGATCTTTACTTGTACAAGTTGAAATTAAGTTTTTAAATGAGTTGGCAAAGTTCACACAGCTAATAAACAGAAGAACCAGGCTTAAATTTTTTGCTCTTCCATGCAAAAAACATAAAACTAACATAAATCTCACCATAAACATGCATTGTATATGCATGAACATTCACATAGGTTATAAAAATTCTTTTGAAGTCCAGACAATATTGGAGGAAAGAAATATATTCATAAACTCTATTAAGTCAGATACAATTTTCCTGTCCCAGCCAGTGCTTGCTTGGCATAAGAAAATCTCTTTCCTCTCTCTCTCTGTGTACATTTGAATGTACATAGACATACATTCATATATAGAGTCAGTGAGTCTATGTGTTCGATATTTGAGAAATCTTAACATTATGATGTACACTTTCTGAGTCTACTTATGTATAAGTTGAAAATAAGAATTTCAAATTATTTGTATTAATAGTGCATTTGTAATGTTTTGTATATAAATAAGATTTCCAAAACCCACTGTGAAATACTCTCCACACTCATCTATAAAATGAAGATGAAGGTCTTGACCTCCCAAGTACCTTCCATATATATCTACATTTCTATAATTCTAGTTATCATTAAGTTCACTCAGTTATTCTGAAAATAAATAAATGTATTCAGAACATATTATAAAATAATAATCTGAATTTATCTTTCAAATAATTTTCTCGAGGTAGCTTGGAAGTCATCCCTCCCACCTCACCCCATAAAACTTAATGAGCATTTTCTTGTCAAAGACGAGAGGTAAGAAATTTCCCATTCCTAAATGACTCTGTAAACCCAGTTGTTCTCCCACCCTGCAGCTGAACAGCTTTGCAAATACAATGTGCAAAGCTGCAGATTAACAGTACTTAGATGTCCGGGGTTGATGTAATTTCAGGCTGCTTGAATTAACTCTCTCTGACAAGCCCTCCCTTGCAAACCACCAACAGCAAAGTGCCTCTTTGTCTACAGTTATAAGCCAAGCTCCAGTCCCTGGGAGTTTTCGCATTGTTTCTAATATATTGGTGCTTGGACAAAGTCGAACCATCCCCTATGAAAGTCTGACTGCCCAAAGGGTATAAACCCAATTGCCAGTGGTTTATTCAGCTTTGACAGTTCTCAGTGTGATCCTAACAGCCTTTGGTAAAACAAGAAGGCAAGGGAAAAGCTCCAGAGACTTCCTTCTATTCATTTCTGTAATAGTTTTCTTGCCACAGGAGACTTAAGAAGATTTGTGCAGCCTGCTCTCTTTTCATTAGCAGCAAGTGCAATGCTGTTGGGTAAGTTAATGTGTAAGACTATAAAAAAAGCAGAGTGCTATATATATGAAATTTTATTCTATGTTAAAAAACTGTCCTGTTACTTAAGTGCAAAACAGCTGAAAACATAAAGAAATAGCAAATATACTTTTGTGTTTTCTAAATCATAGACTTAGAGTCTGCCTTCATTCTGTTTGTTGAATGCAATACCATGGTTCACTGGTTTTTTGGTGTGAACGTGTTAAAATTATCGTTATTGGACTGACAAGAAAACCTGATTGAATTTTCAACACAATCATAGCTCTTGTCATGGAATGTAACAATATTTAATGATTTCTTTGTATTTCCATATGCAAGAAAATGCATCAGTATTTTCAAGCTTAGTTTGACCATTGCCTTAAACCACTGAGACTAAATTACCGTTCATGTAGCATCCTTCTTCTCTTCTTTGCTAGAAAAAGTATATCTGGTTAGTAAAATCTCTAACTCTGGTTGAGAAAAATACATTTATATTTGGTACAGCACCGTATACTAACCTATGGATGTATTTATATCTCATATACGTATAAGAACGAAATACTTCCCTTATAAAGTGATTTTACTGCTATCTGCTGTATAATTTGTTGGTTACATGTTGTTCTTAATTTCTCTTTTATAACTTAGTCTATACTTTATAATGTGGGCTAATTCCTTAATTGAAGGATTCGTGAAATATACTGAATATATTATACATAGTATGTATAGCATTTGTTTACTTGAAGTTATTACTGTACAAGCCATTAATACTTTAAAATTCAATATTTGATAAATTGGACCACAGAGAAAGAGACTAGAAAAACAGGATGAGTCAAATGAAGAACAGTTAGTTATTTCTTTAAGATACATTTTTCTTTCCTATAGGATAGACAGAACCAAAAGGGGGAATGGGTGGGCTAAATTAATTCTTCCCTCATTTTTAGATCTTCAGGCATAAAATAGCTATATTCAGCCTAAAGTTAAGACTTTTTCTGACTTCTCTGATATAAATTGTATTATTATAAATATAATTTTTATATGAAGTAATGTTATAGTTATAAGTTCTTATGTATTGTCAAGAATATTCCAGATGGACCTAGAAGGGTTAAGTTGTAACATCTTAGGAGGCAAAATAAATGATGACTTTAAAATAAGACTGATGAACTTGGCTTTCAGCTTTTGGTGCAATCCTCATTTTTTTAGTGAAGTAGCAGAACTGCATGTATTATATACCTGTGATTAGGGACATGGCAAACAATGACTTGATTAAAGAACTGCAGATAGAAATGTTCTTCCCTCTCCTTACATCTTTTAAATTTTTTTCCCCTGACAGTTTGTGATGGTATGCTGACATTTTGAAATATCAAAGCAGAGAATAACCATTGATACAGCTGTCTGACTTACCATGGTTCCTTATTATAGAAATCATGTTACCACAGGCCATACTTCTGTCAACAGCACTTCATCACAGATGCCCCAATTGCCCATATATGCATGGAAGCTTGGAGCATTGCCTGCCAAAGATGTAATAAATCAAGGAGCAAATTATGCGGTTGCTTCTGCAGTGCTTAGATTTTCTTGTGTCCTCATAGCCATGTGCTCTTCTCCAAAGTTAGTAAGTCTCTAAACAATGCATTAGCTGGAGGATGAGTCCCTGCTTTCTGTTTGTATCATATTTTATAGGACAGAAGGATGACTCACTAGAAATTAGAATGTGGAGCATAATCTTAAAGAGCCCTTTACTACTGCACACTTTTAGGAAAGGAACTTAAAACACTTATTATTTGCTTATTCTCCTCTGACTGCTCGAAAAAGTATTATTTTATTTCAAGTACAAGCTGCTTGAGTACCAAGTGGGTATGATTTCTCTGAAAGAATGTTGTTATATCGGAAATTTTTTTAAATTATCACATAAAATTGTTGACAGGTTATCAGTTGCTCGAAATAATACTAATATATCAAGTTATAGTGTTATTGTTTCGTTGTGCTATTAGCTATAATGTACACATATACATACATATGTGCATTGTATACATTTTCTCTATTAAAGAAAGACAAAGTTTAGTGAAGTAGAATTTCCCCAAATCAAAGAAGATTATTGTATGTAACCTGATGGCATCTGGTTATGCCACTTTGTAAAAGAAGCTCAGTCTGAAAAAGAGAAAGAACAAACACAATATTTTTTTCTTTCATTTTCCTTTCCAATCATAGAGCTTAAAGATTTAGTTGCCTCAAATTAATTGTAGAGTGAGGCAGGCCATAATATACAAAGGAAATTAAAGAGTTATGGAATTAAAATTGGAAAAAACCATAGAAAATATCCAGCCTAATCACTGTATTTTATAGACCATCTTCTTCACTTGTATTACATAAACAGGAAATTATATCAGTTAGTATAAAAAGAATAAAATACTACTCTTTGTCCAAAGAGATCACATTTTTCCATGGAGTATATTGGTCTTATAAAAGTAAAATTTCCACAAAATTGGTATCATCAACAAAGTAACATACAAGTTATATAAGCTAGGTCACACAGTTACGAAAAATCAGAGCTTGAGAACTCAGATATTTTGTTTCCTGAAGCTTCTCTTTTAACCACCACACAATAGAGATAGCACTCAATTCATTTCATTTAATAGTTTGTTCTTGAAAGAACATGAAGTAGGTACTTAAAAGGAAATGTATCATATTTTTCCACTGGCTGAAAGCAAACTTTCAAAGACAATTTGTTTTTGTTTCTCATTGATTGTTATCAGTTGTTGGTTTCAAACACTTTAAATTTAATATTCTTTGTCTTTTAGCCATTGATAAAATACTAATTATCCAAAAGTTATTGGATGGATCCTCTGGATGTATCTCTATTTGAAGTATTTTCTTGTAAAGTTGATATTTTTTCAGTATTCAAAACTATTTCTGAACCATTGCTTTGTTGACAAATAATTCATTTAGCATATTTTTACGTATGTTATTTTCTTCATTGAGAACAAATCTATGTATTGGGACTTCCCTGCCTGCTCTATCTGAACCATCCACACCCCTAACTCTTCTCGTATCCTCTTAGCTTGTCTTCTTTTCCTTCACAGCATTTAACTGTAGCTAAAATTATATATAGTTATTATCTGATTATTTTCTATCTCCGTGACTAGAATGTAAGTTCCTTGACAGCAGATAGACTGTGTTTTGTTTCTCTTTATTGCTCTACTACAATAAGAAGGAGAGTTTCTGGCATAAAATATAAACTTTTTGACATGAATGTTGAATGAATTGATAATACCCAGAGCTAACATTGTATTTACTATATTATAAAAATGGTGCTTTGCATATATAATTTCTCATTTTCACATCAGACTTGCCAAATAGTTATTATTTCCCCCATTTTATAGGTTAAGAATGTGTGATACATAGAGAATAAGTAACTTGCCACTAAATGGCAGAACTGGAGTCAAATCTAGCTCTGTCTGCCTTCCCAACCCGTGAATACCTTTTTGCTACATCACATTGTCTGCTAATAGGTCTCTCTTGCAAAAAAAAAAAATTCTTTCATATGCTGAAAAAGAACAGGGGAGGGGGGTGCATAGAGAAATACCGGTAAACAATGTCACAGTTCATGATTGGCCAGAAACCTATAAAAGAACAAACAAAATGAGAATCTCCAAAGATCTCTAAAAGAGAAGGGCCCAGGGAAGAAAAAAGAGGAAAAGAAAGAACTGGAAAGAAGTGAGGCATGTACAGAGAAAATTCTTTTAGCTCCAACTTTTCCTGTCACACTAGTCTGGAAGGGCTTTGCTTTCTCTTTCCTTGGGACAACTTCCCAGCCTACCATCCATCACTCCCTATGTGGACTCTCTCCTTTTGTCAAATGAGTTTGCTCAATGTCATCTGAACCAGAAACTGTTTTACTTAAGCAGATCTCCTCCCAACTCTGAGGCCTTTCCCTCTCGTGATTAGAAATGCTTTCTATTTGCTTTCCAAGTTCTTTCTCCTAGCCCATTTTGTTCTTGAAGCCTTCAGCCTGCAATGACTATTACTCCCTACAAAAACTCATGGCACCAGTTACTGAACACATCACATATTGCTTTTAAGACCTTTCTTATTTAATTATATTTTTATGTAACTCTTGATTTCTTGCCATTTCTCTAAGTTTTATTCTTAATTGTAAGGGTCGTATATTTTAATTCCTTGTATATTTTACAATATCTAGGCATTCACAAGGCTTGATTGAATGATTATTGTTTTTTTGTTTTGTTTTTTTTTTTTTGCTGAGGAAGATCAACCCTGAGCTAATATCTACACCAATCTTCCTTTACTTTTTTCTTTTTTATGTGGGTCACCACCACAGTCTGGCTGAGGAGTGGTGTAGGCCCGTGCCCGGAATCCAAACCTGCTGACCTGGGCTGCTGAAGCAGAACACGCCTAACTTAACCACTACACCATGGGGCCTGCCCCAAATGATTATTGTTTTTAACATCTAACTAATAAATTACTTACAGGTGATTTTGGTGGATGATTAATGTTTTAGTGAACAAGTATATAAAGGCCTAAACTCTTCCTAGAGTTCTGTGGTAAATAGCTTTAGAGTCAGACCAAAGTACATTTTAATTCAAGTTTCACTACTCTTACCTGCTGACTAGTCTTTAACAAGTTCCTTGCTCCAAGACTCCCTTTCCCCATCTGTAAAGTGGAGACAGGAGTACCTGATTGATATGTCATTCATTGGGAGTTCAGTAGGCAAATATAGGGATTTCACCACTATTCTTACCCTGGCAATGATAGTACAAAGTTACCGTCCACTTGCTCTTGTCTTTACTGAGTGGATTTCTACTTCCTGTTCAGCCGACAGCATGGAAAATCAGTTCAGTGAAAAGCCTGCCCCTTCCAAATGGCATCCAGCACCGTTAGTAACCAAAGTGCAGATACCAAGAAGCACAAAATGTGGGTCCTGATCTGGGAGACCTCACAGTTCAGTGAGATGACTACTCAATGGGCTTGAAACAATTAGAAAACATTTATATACCAAAGTTCAAAGTAATGACTAAAATTAGAGTGAAAGTAATTGAGATGGACTAAAATTGGAAAAGGAATAGTAAAAGAAATCAACTTGTTTTGGTTTTGAGGGATGAAAGAATTTGTACCGAGCAAAGTTAGAAAGATGGGCATTTCAGATTCAGGTGTTGGGATGGAAATTAGTTTTAAGGCAAAGTACACTTAATACCCAGTGAGGAAGGAATGAGTTTAGTGTGCGTAGTGGGTGATGACCAATAAGCGGGACTGCCATAGTTGGGGAGGAAGAACATGGCCACATTGCAGACATGCTTAAAGTGTCAACAATAGTTTATCGTGAAGAGATAGAGAGTGGATTAAAAAAAATCACATGTTTATCATCTGGAGGAGAATATGATGAATGATTGTCTGACAAAGAGCTAATTCATGTATGGGAGGTGAGCAGGCAATGATTGACTAGAAACACTCTGCCTACTTTCATTCTCCAACCTCGCCCTCTTCACACTTGCAGTCCATACACCTTCACAGGAGATTCATCCAGTCTTGGACCTGATATACTTCGAGGACATTAGACAGACTGCCCTAGGAGGCACTCTCAGCTGCCAGGCTCCCCAGTGACCGTACACAAAAACTTCTTGGTGGTTTATTCAGATCTTAGCCTGATTAGAAGAAAGCCCTTGCCAGCTATAAGGTCAAAGCATGCTTAGGTGTTATGGTGAGATTTTCAACTTAAATGGGTACACTTAAAAATCTTAGTTTAGTGGATAAAGAAAATTACATTAAACGATGAAACTGTTCACAATATTCTATGCATTGGGATTTTGTTGTCTTGAGTATTACTTGAAGCAAATATAAAAAACTTGGAACTTCTTTTTTATGTGAAGATTTGGCACTGTGTTAATATTTTTGGAAATCACATGTCTGGCATATGGAAAAGTCTGAACACTTGTTGCAAGGAGGAGAGAGATTTTTTGAAGAATACTATTTTCTACTTTTTTTGCTTGAGACTTTGATGATTGAAAAATATGCTTATTTTATAGAGACTACTTTAAGCTGTCTACATAGTTTATATTTAATATATTTTAAGAGAATGTTGGGAAGATAAGAACTTTGAGAATGTATAAAACAATTAAAATTACTGATGCATATTTCATTCATCATCAAAAGGAAAACACTAATTGTTTTCTTGTTAATATCAAACTTCAAGAACATCTCCACGGGGAGAATTTTTCCTTTAATTTCAAGACAAAAAAAGAACAGATGTCTTTCACATTTTTATTTCTAAATGTAAGTGTAAAGATAATTTTTTAAAATTCAAACAATAGTGAGAAATTCAATATAGTTGAGGATGCTTCATCGTCAAAAACACAAAAACATCTTTTAAGTTTCTTGATTAGACTTTACAAAGACTTATTAGTGTGGCTAAAATACCTCTAGCATAAACAATTATTAATACAATGTCAAATAGGTCCTTAGGTGAACTCAATTACAGTGGCACAATGGGGCAAATAACTGTAAAAGCCACTGGCATTATTGTTCTCTGAAGGTCAAAGGCACTGGAGTGGAGAATGGTGAAATTAGATGACAGAGCAGAATAAGAGGCTGTGATTGAAGATGTTCTGGATCACAGACCTTTATTGTACTATGATTTTTTTAAAGCTTACTTTATTTGGGTCTTTCATCTGTGAAAAAAATTAGTGTATGCCATACTATACTTTGATTGAAGTATTTGAACTTTTATGAACGCATTTTTTTTCCATCTCAAGAAGTACTTTTTCTTTCTTGTAGCACTCCAGCTGTGAGGCTAACTTCTATTAGTTATAATGTAAATCTCTTCTGATCCAGAATAGTGCTTTTCTCTCTGCTTTTTACAACGTTACATTACAATCTTTTGTACTCATAAACTCTTTACATCCAAGAACTTGAACAGTTGAAGTGTTAATAGAGTTGAACCACTTGGAAGAGGAATGTTTAAATTTGGCAATTCACTGCTAATCTAGTTGCAACTATTCCTAATCTTTGAGTTCTAATAAAAGCCCAGGAAGTTTATAGACCTTGATTGCATTCTTTTAACACAATAAAATGAATAGCATCTCCCAGGTATTCCCTTAGCTTTTTAGTCTGTAAGATTTAAAAAATCTTGGCTTTTAGTAACAAGAAACCTGGATCATTTATTTATTCATCTTTTGCCATAAACTATGCTAATAACTGGGTGTACATTGCTGTAAAATGAGATAAAGTATATGGCTTCATGAAGATTTCAGTCTAGTGGAGGAAACAGACATTTAACAAGTAAACATATAAATAAATATATAACTACAAATTATAATAAATGCTACAAAGGAAAACACGTAGGCTCCATGAGAAAGTAGGAGGAGGTACCATTACAGATTGATTTCCTCACAGAGTAGGGCGAGCTACAGTGAGGAAATTATAATATTGCTAAAAAGCTTCTCTATACTAACCATGCTGAAATTGCTAAAAAAATTATATGTCTCAACTCAGTTCTACTTTTACAAACCTTGGGCATCTTTAGCCTTGTTATGCTAATTGATGACTAAAATAAGCCTTTATGTATGTTGTTCTAAAGTCACATTCATCTCTCTTCCAATTCTATGCCACCTTCTCTGTCCCTCTCCTCTCCTCTCCAACAAGATTTTTCTCATCTGGTGGTGTGAGTGAAACAACATTCTTCTAGTTACCTACACTTGAAGCTCTGCAATCACCTTAGACCTCTGTCTTTATCTTGTTCTCTCTCTCACCTCCTCATCCAAGCTACCTGTATAATTCATCTCCCTGGCTCTGTCTGTGCCCTACTCCGATTCATTCTGCGCCTTTCCACAAACTAGCCTTTAGGTATGGCTTCCGTCTTGTCATTTCTCTCCTTAAGCACCTTCAGTGGCCCCCTATTCTCTTGCATTTAGACTGAATGCCTCAAACTCAACATTCAAGATCCCTTAGAACCTGACTCTACTCAAATAAGTCGAACTCTGTTTACGCTGTTATGAAAAATTCCAAAACATCACATGGTGTGGGCTTCTAAGACCCTTATATCCCAAGGGCCAGTAAGAGAAGGTATTCCCATGAGCATGTCCAACTGAAAACAGGGTGGCAAAATAAAGCTTAGACTCAGGTTCAATGTCTGTTCCATCCACTTTAACCTTGCTCTCCTTGGGCTGATCTTTTAGAGAAACCGGGTCAGCCCATAGAGTCTTCATTTTATGTGGCAAGAAAAAAAAAAATCACTTCCAAACAGACAAACAACTTTTAGGCCATCCTAGAAAGTAAACCAATAGAAAATTGTATTTGGTCAACAAAACTCTCAAGCATACAGTTCTGAAATGAACTCTAAAGAGACAAAGTTGAAAGCACCAATATATGTTAGAAGCCATGTCGTATGACCTGACTACCTAGATTTAAACCCATTCAGTAGTTTTACGACCTCAGTGAACTACTTCACTTCATGTCTGTGTCGGTTTCTTTATCATATGGGGATAATACCTAATCCTATGGTTATTTTGAGGAATAAATGAGTTAATAAAACACTTAGAATAATGCATCATTTAGTAGGTGCTACGTAAGTGTATGTTATATAAAATAAATGGATCAATGTTTTATTGAAATTATGTTCTCATGAAGATTATTTTAAGCCACGTGAAGGGCTAAAAGTGGACTTGTTAATCACTAATGCCACCAGTGTATTCTTTTCATGATCATAGGACAAATACTCCTCCACTGTCTTCTCCTTCTGTATAATTTATTACTAGATAATTGCATATTTAACTAGATAAATCATCTATAAAGGGGACTTATTAGACAAATCAGGTAAATTAATTGTGGTGTAGTTTTAAAGAGCATCCTTAATATTACCATGCAGCCAAGAGCAAACAATGTGCCAAATACCACGGGACAGTGAAGTAAAAACAGCTTTTGCGCAACGTATTCACGCCATTTAGCAGTAACTAATATTTGTGGAATCTGTGCTCTAGGTTTAAGTGGAAATGAAAATTATTTGGTAAACAAAAATGTGGAGGAACAATGCGTAAAAACCAAATTAGTTATATTTAACAGATTTGTTTACTCATTTGCTTGCAAAACAAGTTCATCTGTTAGTACAGTCGAGCTGCCAGCCAAAGCAGCCTTCCTCAGGGCTGGAATTGTTTAATTATCTCTTCACTGGAGCAATTTGGTCCCCAAATCTGAACTCTTTTATTATATCACTAGGATTCCCTCATGCTGTGTTATCAATCCGCTGCCAATTTTTGATTGTTAATATAATTTAATGTCTTTATGATGTAGTCAATAAATAGTTTAAGTCTCAGAAGTTAAAGTTACATCTATTTTTTGCATATGTGATTGCAAGAAGAGGTCATCTGGTAAAAGCTGAGATCTTTACATGCTGCTGAATATTTAAGAAGCAATTGGTTACAAATTGCACAAGAAATAATTGATGATGGATGCTAGTAATTTAAAAAGTGGCAGAGATTTCCTTGGAACTTAGATAATCTATTAACAGTTATTTCTAGCAGATTCGTCTTTTTTGGAGGGAATGCACAGAGCATAGAGCATATTTCAACCAAGTACAGCCCCTGGTATTACAAGTTTTGTAGACTTTCCCTCACCCTAAATGTATTCCCATCCAAAAAGAGAAATATAAACCAACAATAGTTGTTCTCAGATGATTTCTAAAGGAAGATTCAATAAAACTAGTAATATTTGCTTCTCAGAGCTAAGGACAAAAAATTATAGGATATGTTGAATATTGATTCTTTTCCTTTGTCTGAAAAACATGCTCGGATTTCTTTAATACTGAAAAACAGCTTTCTTTCTAAATTTTCGTTTTCCAACACTTTTTATGCAAAAGTTAGTTTTATTACTACCAATGAACTACTGTTTAAATAATAATAACTAATTAATTGAAAGCCAACAATGTGCTAGTCAACTTTGCTAATTACCTTATATGCATTCTCTCATTCAAAATTCCTGGCAATCCTATGACCTAAGTGGAATTAAAATTAACTCCTTTTTGAACTTGAGGAAACAGAGGCTGACAGAGTTTAAATGCTATATTTAAGAGACAAGGAGATATGAAAGTTGCACAGATTTTACTATTCATAGGCCTCTTTGAATTGACTTGGAAATATTTTGACTTTCTCAATAAGATTTAATTCTTTGAAAAGTCACTGGTAGAGTCATATTTACGTAGGACCCGTTTATCGGTATTTGTCATGGTACACAGAAATTAATAAAGGTTCTCCCAAATAAAAAGTAAATGTTATACCTTTGTTTTTTGTGTCATTGCTAAATTCCAGCAGGTTAGGCCCAGTAGATACAAACCAGAATGAGCAGTTTTAGTCCTGAGATACTAAGGAAATTATAGCTAGGAAACATTGGCCTTTTTGTAAATGGGTAAAAATTCTGTATATTGATAGTATCTTTTTTAATCACTATCATTAATCTCATTATATATTTACAAACCAGCTCACAGTTGCATGATTTCAAATGTACTATGAATTAAAGCATGCATGTTAAATAGCAAAATCTAGACAAAGTCAGAGAAATTTCTTTTGGGGACAGAGAAACAAAAGAAGCTGTGATGAACCTTTTTGATGCTTTAGGTCCCAGATCTAGAGGAGATTAAGGTGTGGAAGGAAAGAAGGAAAAGCAACATAAAATAGTCTTTGGAAACAAGGAATTGATCCAAGCTTCTTTTATTGATCTTTAAATATATAAGTCCCCAAGTCAAGGCAGGTGTCTGTGTTGTAATGCCCAGAGAGAGTCCACAGGATCTGGGGAAATGGTACACAGGAATCAGTCCAGACCTGCACAATTCAGGAAGTTTCCCTTGGGTTCAGAGCATCATTTCCTTATTAGAGAAAGCTCACCCAGCCTGGTTTAGAGAAAGCTGTGCATCTGCTCTAGCCCTGTGACCTCTTGTTCCTACAGCCAGTTTCAGGAAATACTCCTAGTTAGGTCTGGGGAATAATCCATAAGTAATTATTATTGTCATAGTTAATATAAAATAAAATCCTAACCATGGCAATGAAAAGGAATAAGCATGGGTGTAAAATTGTTTTATATGCTGTTATCATTCTGTGGCATTTTCTAGTGCAGATATGACTAGATGTGGCTGACTTTTTAGAAGTTATTCACCTATTCTGTTTGAGGAACCAGGAAGTCAAGAAATAAGGTGGGGTGATTTTCTATTCCAGTATGTGTTTTTCCAAGCTACTTAACTTTCTCAAGTAAAGAGTAATCCTGACTCCAGCTCAATTGACTGTTAAAGCTGATGGTTCCCCACCTAATCAGCCACATAGAATAACTGCACTCTAGACACTTGTCAAGGATTATGACATCAAACTCACTGCTATTCAATATTTAATCAAGAGCCGGGTAGAGAGATATAATACCTATGGCAGACAGCCTGAGGGAGATGCTGCCCATTGCTTAAATGTAAAAAAATCTATCCGTGTATTAAGCCACAGAGTGCTACATCATGTACTGAAAACTTGCTTTCACTACTTTCATTTTCACATTTTTTCCCATAGGCCTAGATTTAGGAACATTGACAAAGTCAGCTAAATATGGTATTTACTGTAAGGATGTCATTCAGAGTATTGTTTTCTGTATCACAAAGTGTCTTTTCCTCTTTTATTTGCCTTGATCAACTCACACTTTTTTAAGAGCTTTATTGAGGTGTAATTTACATACCATAAAATTCATCCATTTAAGTATACAATCCAATGACATTTAGTACATTTACAGAATGGTGCAAACATCCCTACCACACAGCTGAAACATTTCCGTCATCCCAAAAGTATCTCTCATGTCTGTTGCAGTCAGTCCCTGCTCCCACTCCCAGCCCGAAGTAACCACTAATCTGTTTTCTGTCTCTATAGATTTTTATCCAAATGAAATCACATAATGTGTGTGCCTGTGCATCTGGATCTTTCAATAGCATAGTGTTTGGGGGGTTCATCCATGTTGTAGTATGTTCCCACTTATTGCTGAATCATATTCCACTATATGGATAAAATAAAAATACTTTATTTATCCATTCACCAGTTGATGGAAATGTTGGATTGTTTCAACTTTTGGTTATTATAAACAATACTATAAGGTGCATTTGCATACACATCTTTACTGGACATATGTTTTTCATTTCTCTTAGCTAGATATTTAGGAATGGAATTGCTGGGTCATCTGATAAGTTTATCTTTAACTTTCTAAGCTGCCAAATTATTTTCTCAAGTGACTGTATCATTTTACATTCCCACTGGCTATGCGTGAAGGTTCTAGTGTCTCTGCGATCTGTCGGCACTTGTTGCTGTCTGTCTTTTTGATTCTCTTCTATTGCTGTTCTATTGGGTGAAAAATCATATCTCATTGTAGTTTTAATTTACATTTCCCTACTTACTAGTGATGTTGAGCATTCTTCATGTGCTTATTAATTAGCAGTTTGCATATCTTCTCTTGATATTCAGATTCTTTGCCCATTTTTTAAATTGGGTTATCTTTATATAATTGAGTTGTAAAAGTTCTTTATATATTGTGGACACAAGTTCTTTTCAAATATGATTTATGTACATTTTCTCCCCTTCTGTGACTTGGCTTTTTGTTGTCTTAATGTGGTCTTTTAAAGCAAACATGTTTTATACTTTGGTGATGTCAAAATTATAACTTTTTTAATGGATTATACTTCTAGTGTCATATCTAAGAAATCTTTGCCTCGCCAAAAGTCCTAAAGATTGTCTCCCATATTTTTTATAGTTTACCTCTTACATTTAGGCCTGTGAGAAATTTTGAGGTTTTTATTGGTGTATGCTGTGAAGTAAGAGTCGAAATTTATGTTTTGATTATGGATATCCAATTTTCCTAGCACAATTTGTTGGAAAGATTATCCTGTGTCACACTGAATTCCCTCGACATCACTGCCAAAAATCAATTGGCTATATATACAAGGATTAATTTCTGGTCTCAGTTCTGTTTGTTGCCTCTTCTTACACCCGTGTCACACTACCTGTATTAACAAAGCTAATCTCAAGTCTTCCTGTACCATTTATCAGACTTTAATATTCGTGTGCACTGTGCATTCTCCAGGAGGGAAGATGGCTATGGAAAGAAATAGTTCCGAAACTTCTTCGATCAAGCACCCCTTCTCACCATACCACTTAATTTTTTTTCCTTGAGAACTTTTTTCATTGAGATATAATTTACATGTAATGAATTAAATGGGTCTTAAATGTACAGTTCAATAAGAATTGGCAGATGCCTACATTCATGTAGCCCACGATGGTAGCAAAGTATAGACTATTCAATCTAGAAAGGCAGGCAAATTATTAGGGTCATTTTATTGGCCACATAGCGAGCCCAGTGCCACTAGAGTTAGGTAATATTCTGGTCCAAATTTGACTCTGCCAAGTGTCTCACAATCTCCAAGAGAATAACAATTCCTCCCAACAACGGTTGTATAATTAATCACTTATGGCCATATGAGGTAAGGGGGAAGTAGAGTTTCCTTGTTTTTTTTTAGTTAACCAGTATTTTACTGGAAGGAGGAACCACTGGATCTGAGGACTTTGAGCTGATTCCATGACATTTGGGTTAAGAAGAAATGAGGGATTATAATAATAAATGTATTATTATTACAGTATAATAATTATATTTATAATTATTATAATAATTATATAATAATAATAGCATGTTCAGCGAATCCCGCTTATGTGTTCTGTAGTTTAGTAGAGAACTTCAGTGCTCTTTACTAAAAGAATGCCATGGCGTGAAAGGCTTAAGGCACCTGTAATCACAGAGTACCCATAATCTTGAAATTGAAGAACAAATCATGCAATCAGACTGACTTTTGATAATAGTCCACTCTTTCTCATGGGCCAAAATGCAGATTAAGGACCATCTGTTAGAGCTCAACTAATTTCTTTTAGTTTTTTACCACAGAAAATATGTATAGGAAAGTAGAGAGATTTTATATTTGTGTGTTGTATTGTGTTATGTAAGGATCTAATCATGCTTTCCTAGATGAATTACCAAATAGTTTTCTTTAAGCACTAATCAGCATGTTTCTGGGCTCTCCAATCTGTTCCACAACTATTAATCTATTTTATACTAATACCAATACCACATACTCTAAATTACCGTGACTTTAGAGTAAACTTTGTCATCTGATAGGGCAAGTCTTTTCATTTTGTTCATCTTCAAGATTGTTTCAGCTATCCTTTGTCCTTTTCTATTCCACACAAATTTTACCATCATCTTCTCAAACGTCACAAAATACATTTTGAGATTCAGATTGAATTTGCATTAAATTTATATTTTAATTTTGAGGCAATTAAGAATTTATAACATAGATTGCCTTTCGTTTTTTAGGTCTTCTTTGATATCCTTCAATATTGTTTCCTCTAAAAATATCCTGCAGTTTTTACTACAGATTTATTGACAGGTACCTTATGTTTAAGCCATATTAATATATGGCTATTGTAGTGCTATCATTCTTTTCTAATTTTCTTTTCTTTTTTGTGAGGAAATTTGGACCTGAGCTAACATCTGTTGCCAATCTTCCTCTTTTTTGCTGAGGAAGATTATCCCTGAGCTAACATCTGTGCCAATCTTCCTCTATTTTGTATGTGAGACACCGCCACAACATGACTTGACAAGCAGTATGTAGGTCCATGCCCAGGATCCAAACCCGTGAACCCTGGGCCACTGAAGTGAGAGCATGCGAACTTAACCACTACGCCAATGGGCCAGCCCTGCTAATTTTATTTTCAACTCTTTACTATTGTTACATAGGAATAGAATTGATTTTACATTGATCATGAATCTAGCTACATTGCTGAATATTTCCATTATTTTTAATAATTTATAGATTCTTACGACTTTCTAGAGTATGTTGGCAAGCAAGAGCATTTGTATTTTTTCTTTTGCAAACTTTTGGGCTTTTGAAGTTATTGTTGTCATTATTGTTATGGTACCAACTAGGATGTTCATGTTGACTGCAAGTGGTAGTAATGGGGCTACTTGTTTCGTTCTTGATATACAGAAGTGTTTCCCTATAAAATATGATGACTTTGTCTCAATGTTATCTTGAAAGATTGTATCAATGTCTAGCCCATAGTTAAGATTTAATAAATATTTGTAAATGTAAGAGCCCCCACTTGGTTATATTTCTCAGGAAGTACCACATTTCATTTTTAATGATTCTATTTCTAAAAAGTTTCTTTGTCTATTTTTGGGATTTTAAGATAAGATAACCAAAATAATTTCCTTCCAAATTTTATGCTTACCTAAAAGACTGCCTCTTCTCCCTCATATTTTCTTTGGGCTCCCACTTATCAGCATCTACTCCTCCCCCCATGAGCAAATGTCAATAATGTCCAGGACTCATTGCCACCATCTGATATTCCTTTTCATAATAACAGTACACATAACACAAAAGTGAGACTTGAAAGGAAAGGAAATCCTAATTATTAACACAGACTGTAGATTAAAATTGTGAAGCAATTGTTAAAGAAATAAAAATTGTTGGGGGTATAGATTTTGTTTTGACTTTGAATATTTGAATTGTGTTTTGAATGAACAGATACTGAAAGCACATTGGACTACTCATCAATTAACAACTTTGAGTACAAATTAATATTTAAAAGCTATATTTTATCATTTTAAAATTAACTCATACTCAGCCCAGAAAATTTAGAAAGAACAAAGAGACTAAACACCATAATGTGTTATAATCTATAACAGAGAGAATAAGCTACTGTTGACTTTTTGGTGCATTTTCTCTCAATCTTTATGTTTAGGATTATGAAACAGGTGCACTTTTGTATATCACTAAGTATCCTTCTAAATCAATACAGTATTTTTGGTTACTGCATAATATTTCATTATGTACACTAGAAGTTGGCAAACTATTATCTGCAGTCCAAATCCAGCCCATAGCCCTTTTTCTCTGTAAAGCCCATTATATAGTTGAAACTATCAAAATAATTGTAATAATATAATAATATTTCATGACACATGAAAATTATATGAAATTCAAATTTGTGTTTCTGTAAATAAAGTTTTATTGGAACACAGCCATGCTCATTTGTTTATGCTCTGTCTATGGCTGCTTTCCCACTACCACAGCAGAGTGGAGTAATTGCAACAGAAACTGTTTGACACCTGAAGACTAAAATGTTTACTATCTGATCCCCAACAACTAAAATATGTACTATCTGACCTTCAAAGACTAATGTATTTACTATCTGACCCTGTAGAGAAAAATTTGCCAACCCCTGATAGAGGCTCACAGTAATTTACATAACCATTACCATTTTAGTTAAGCAGCAATTTGGTTCCTATTTTTTGATTATTTGCAGATAATCATGTCATGCACGTTCACCTCGCCATGCTTTTGTTTTGGCTTTGTTGATGGTGCCATCGGTCAATTCAGACTCCTAGTGACCTTGTGTACAGCAGAGCAGAACACTGCCTAGTCTTTTTTGCACCATCCCCTCACCTTCTAGGACCACATCAGACCATGCTCCACTGCTATTCGTAGGGTTTTCATGGCCAATTTTTTCAGAAGTGGCTGGCCAAGTCCTTCTTCCCAGTCTTAGTCTGGAAGCTCTGTTGAAACCTGTCCATCATGGGTGACCCTGCTGGTATTTGAAATACCAGCGGCATAGCTCTCAGCAAGACAGCTTCACAGCAACCGCCACAGTTTGACAACCGACAGACAGGTGGTATGGTTTCCTGACCAAGAAACGACCCCGGGCTGTGGCTGTGAGAGCGCCAAATCTTAACCACTAGACTACTAGGGCTGGCCATTCTAGCTGTACCCTCTGTCTAAAAGCCCTCTAACCCTGTCTCTGCTTTAAGGGAAACTCCTACTTGTCCCTAAAGTCATAACTCAGATATTCCCTTCTCCGCAAAGCCTTTACCATATCAGGAGACAGTGTAAGCCCCTCAAAGTCCAATATTTCACCAGGCTGTATATTTCATTCTCTCACAAATGGTGGCAATGTTAGTAATGATAATAATTTACACTTCCTGAGTGTTTACTATGTGCCCAAGTTTGTGCTAAAACCTTTATATTTAAGTATGTCCTTTAACCCTCTTAACAACTCTATAGGTTATATACAATTATAATTACCATTTTACATATTTGACCACTGACTCCAGGGAATTAATTTGCCCCACATTGCACAGCTAGAAAATAGAGGAGGAACTCCTGGATGGCCAATTCCAGCCCCCAGGGTCACACCTTTCAAGGTGCATTATGATTATATTTGTCTGTGTCTGCAGCTGGAATGTCAACCTCCTTGATGCCAGGCAACACGTATATTATGTATTTGAACTCTTAGTGCCAAACTTGGTTTCTGATACAGGGTTGACCGTAATGCATGCTTGTTGAATAATGAATGAATGAAAACTGAATGCTGGCATTATTCTTCAACATTCTCTAAATCCCTCAGCAATTTTACAATGAAACTATCAAAGAAAAGATATGAGGGACAACTATTCAAACAAATGTTATTAGAGAAGACCATGTTCCTGATACTATTTAATGCATTATGAAACCATCTGATAGTAAGTGAAGAGATTTTTAAATTAAGGCTGTCTTTATTTGATAGGAGTTGGAAGGATTTGAATATTTCCTCTTAGATGCTGGGATCTACGGCAAGCATTTGAAATAACCTTGGAGCTAATAAATAACAAAGGCTGAGCCTGAAGGTAAAGACATTGATTAATATCACAAGATCTCCCTGTCAAGTAGTCATTTCAAGCTGACAATTTAACTTAAACGATTAAAAATTAAAGGAAGATAAAATGACTTAAACACCACACACTTCAGCCAATAAAAAGATAAATACAATGTATTGGAGAATTATAAAATGATATTAGAATAAAGAAGAACAGAAAGAAGATGTCAAAAGAAATGAATAGTTTTTTTTAAACCACAGACCATGTAATTCCCTATGTTATTATTTCACTTTTCATATTGGATATGCTGATCACTAAAACTATTGATATTAGTGTAAAAATGACAGTTATGAATGCTTCACATATATTCTCCAATTTGAGGAGTAAAAATACATATATTATTCAGGCAAACCACTTACAATTTTCTGAAATATCAAAGAAGACAATTTTAGAATTACAAACTCCACTGAAAAAGTCACTGATTCCGCTTGCTGCATTCTTAATTAAATGAACCAAAATAATGACAACAACAATAATAATGGCTTCTTCCAGTACCCAATAACAAACAATAGTGGACTGGATACATAAATCATGGTAGACCTTTACAATAATTAGTATGAATTAATTGAAATTGCTTTTATAGAGAATGTTTTACTACTTGAAAAGACTAACAGTAGAGTGTTAAAATTAAAAATAAAGTTACAAAGCAGTATCCATCCTATATTGAAAAAATGTATGCCAAAAGATCTATGACTGACTATATACAAGCATATTATCCGTGGTTAAAATAGTTACTTTTGGGGATAAGAATATATGTCGTTTTTGTTCTTCTTTTCGCTTATTCTATCTCTAAAGTCTATAATAGGTATTCTTTGAGTGAAGATCATATTTTAAACATAAGTGCACAGTTAAAAATATGCATCAGAAGCAGCCAAGTATAGAGTCAACCCAAAGAAAATCAAATAAATAATGTGGAAGATCAGCTTGAGGAACTAACAAAAAACAAGATAAGAAATAAGATTCAAATATTACAAAAAACTGTACACAGTATTCATTACTTAAGTTGACATCATCTATCCAGGAAACCTTTATTACTTTCCAAATATTCTTATTTTCTTTATTCTTTTATTATAAATTTCAAGGTTTTTTTGCTTTCAGGTCGCAGAACATGACCTATAGAGTTTTGACCTTTTGATATATATTAAGCTTTTGATGTGGTCTAACATATGTTCGATATTCATGAGCATTTAGAAAGAAAGAATAACTTTTTTATATTAAAGTAAGAAGTTTGAAATCTATCTATGAAAACTAAGGCTAGTATATACCTGGTTGTTATTGGTCATCTTTTTTGTTTCTAAGGTAGAATTTTATGGGACCAGTTTAAACTGCTTTTAAGCTGCCAGTATAAGAAGAGCCATAGCTATGGTAGTCTCAGCAGGAAAGCCTCATTTCTGAGTCATCTCTTGATGTGTATGTTGGAATGCATAAACTAGGGAGACAAATTTTCCAACTAGCCCTCCGTTTGCCCTGAGTCCCATAAAAGGGATAAGGTGTGAACAGAATCTTTGAATCCTGCTAACTTTCAATAGGTCCCTGACTTTCAACCTACCCTTGATAGTCTACCTTCTTAAATCTCTATTCAACAGACCCTCTTGTTTTTTGTGTGTAGGTGTATATACCACTTTTGTTGTTTGTCTTCTTTTTGTTTTTCTTTTTATTGTGGGAGGGAGGGGAGTAGTTTCAAGTCTCTTGAATGAACCAGTTACTTTACTGTAACCACTAATATAAATCATCCTATTGATTGAGAGTATTTAGAGAGAAACAATTATTTATTCATGTTACCTAACAGAAAAATAATACGTAGGTAAAACAAGAACATTAAAAGAATGAGAATGAGAGAGAAACCTTTATATTAGAAAGAACCATGATAGCATTTCTAAAGTTATACAGTGCCATTAGATGTTTTACGCTTGCAATTCTATTTGCATTGTCTTGAACTAGCAAATACCTGCAATAATAATAATACCAATCTTAATGAAAAATAACCTCAACCCAAGGCACCTTTTGGGAAGTGAAAAGGAGAATGTCAGCAGTTCTGTAGTGTGTTGAATTTTAATGAACTATAAACTGTTTCTCTGAGGTTCTGAAAGTATTTATCTTATTCCCAGGTAACCACAGTACTGTCAAGGCGTACCACCCAGGGTCCCTGGGTAGTAAGAAAAATATGCCATATGAATGGAGTGACAGAAAAGTATGCAGGGTGTTAAGAAACATGCACATCTCTTTTTTATTGTATTTTTACTAAGCCTTAAAATAATTTTCACACTCTAGCTATCTATTGAATATGGTTGTGGTGACTCACACTGACCAAGTCTCAAACTTCTCCCCATGTTTGTACACATACCAATTTCGAAAATATTTTTTATTGTAGTTTTTTTGCCATTGGTTTTGGGTTTTTTTGGGTTTTTTTTATTCGCTATTTTTTTAACGTCCAAAACTGTTTGTGCTATACATCAGGGTAATTATCACAATATTGTTAGATTTATTCTAAACTCTTCATAAAAGAAAGATTTTATCTTTCAGATAACGAAGCTCCTTTTCAATACAAATGAACCAAAAGGCATTTAAGATATTTTAAATAAAACCTTTTTTGTTTTAAAGACATTATATATTCATAATTTTATATTTCACTTCCTTTTTAGCAGCAATGCACAGTATTTGTTCTTATCATAACTTCCAACACAATGGAATGATGTAATGTAAATAGATGCCTTTCATCATAATGTTCTATTTCTAGAAATGTTCATAATTTAAATAATTATGTATCTTGACTTCATGCCAATTAAGTTTGCTCATCTAAGGACTGAATTTTAATGAAGCATTTGAATGAGTTTTCATTGATATGATCTTTTGGCAGGGACACAATCAAAGGAGAAAAGGTTTAATCTCATATATTTTCATTTCTTCAATATTTTAGAAAGACAGATAAGACTCCTCTCAACAAAAAAAAAGTCAGATAGAAGCACTGAACAGAAGTCAGGTCAGAGACTGAATAGTTTAAGTACATTCAAAGATCGTTTACTTACTAACACTTGAAGTCAATGTGATTTATCTCAAAAATATAATATGAAGTGTTAACCCACTCTCTTCAAGCAAATTAAAATAGGAAATACAGTAGCCAAGTTTTGTCATGCTTGAATTAGTTAACTAGTTTTAGAGAATATGTCCACCAAAATTATGGAGCCTCCTTCATTAAAAAAAAAAAAAGATGAGTGATTTAAAATGCCTCCAGTGTTAAACTGTAGGCTACATGATTCTCTCTGTGAATGGACAAAGCACAGTTCCCTGGAGGAAGAGGATTTTATTAACTAAATGCCTAACAGCTGCCTCACAAGCATGAGCCTAGATAAACCAAACAAGCTGCAAATCTGTGCACCCTGCATGAAAGGCCACATAATACAAACTGATTACTTTAGGGCTTGCATTAATGTGGCTGTGAATAAAAATAACCAACCAACAAATCCTTGCCTAATTTTAACAACTACTGATGAGAAAATCTAAACAGATGGATCATTATGAGGTATGGGTTTATGATGAATTAGCATTGTGATCAAAGGCTGAGAGGATGGCCGTGGAGTGAGTGGTGAGGTGGATGGGATTACTAATCCCCACCAAGTAAGAGTTCTAATCTCTCTGCAGAAAGCCAGACATTTGACACTTTCATCCCAAATTGATAGAAACACAATAACTTGTATGAACAAAAGGAACAGCAAAGGACTTTTGATTTACAGTTTAATAAAGACAAGACTTTTGATGTAGAAGCTTCCAAAGATAAACGAAATAAACAAAATCATATAAGTACATACCTGTTTGTACAAATCCATCTTTTCTATTGGAATATTTAAAGCCATCACTTTAAGGATGGCAATAATACCTGGAATATTATAGTCATTCAGTAAACTCTTTTAAATGAATTAGCAATACAAACTCAGGAATTCATGTAGGTAGTCTCCTTCTAACATCAGCTTTGGGAAGTGGGATGTGCTGGATTTTTCTGTTAGAGGGTTGTTTCATACAAAAGCAGATATGGAACCTAAGGAAATTGTTTTACATAAGGAAGATACAACTACGAGAATTGTATTGGTGTAACAGTTAGAACTAGGACTCATGCAGCACTGCGTGGTGTCACTCTCCTCTCCCTGATCTTCCTTCCCCCATTGTATGCACAATGGTCACAAGGATTCATTGTCCTGGTGAGAAGGTAGCAAATTACTCACATTTGGAGGAACATCGCCTCTCCACCCAGAAGATTCAATTTGGTTCAATCAATCATTCTTCCCGAGTACTTTTCCAGAACCTTCATTCAGAGTGATTACTCACTGGTCCACAAAAGTGAGAACCCCGTCCAGAAAGTGAACAATTTACTCTTTTCGTATCATCATTGCAATTCTATTTCCAATCTTCTCAAACCACAGTAAGGTTGTCAGTACTATTTCAATTTCTTAGATGTAGAAGCCAAGATAGTTTGAGATTTTTCTATATATTCTTGGTAGGGAGCCAAAAGCTATTTCAGAAAAGTGTTCAGGAGTAAAGGGACAAATAAGAGAATAGGAATACTGATCTATGTTATTAACAGCTTTGCTGTAGAGGTCCAAGTGTAACATAATTCATTGTCAGTATATTGTAGAATATAATATAATTAATCAGATTTCCTCCTTGTTTAAGCTCCAGAAGGATGGGGGCAGTTCTAATGATATCCATTTCCTGCTGATGCAAAATTAGATACCTATCTCCTGGTTTGCATGCACTAGGGAATAATCCACTGGATTGCTTTGAATGGCACACAACTCCTGGATCGAAGCATGACAGTTTGTTTCGCTTCCTCTGCACATGTTCAGCTTTATGTCTACACCAATGGGTAGAACACTTTACCTTTTACCATCAAAAGGATGTCTTATACTCATTCATATCTTATCTCTTTAGATACATGACAGGTCTTAAAAATCGATGTCAACTGTCAACACCCTGAAAGTCCACTAGAAAAGTCTGTTGATGAAGCAAAGCTAAGTGTATTAGACCTATTTCAGCAAGGAAGTGCACCATTTAGAGTTAATAATGTCTCAGAAGAGGACATTAGGGCAGGGTATTTAACAATGTTAGGATCTGGGCTGGATAATTTTAGGACTGATCTTGCAGGGTAGAGATTGAGCAGAGTTCATGAGTTTGGGGTTGGTGTGGATATCAAAATGAGGGTCTTGAAGTGAGTCTTAATAAGCAAACCATTAGTCTTGGTGAATAACCTCTTTAGTTGGTGCAGTCTTAGATTCCAGGAGCAAGTATTTCTTGGAGTAAAAAACGACGTTAATTTTGTTTAGCCCGAGTATTGTTTAACACAGAGATAAGACCTTATTTTGCTTTTAATTCTAATTTCATTTTCAAGGTCCTAAATCACTATCAAGTTTATTTTCATTTTGCTATATTGACGGATGTCCATATTACTATCTTCTATGACTTCTGAGAAACTTAACAAACGTGATCATACTGTAATTTTTTAGACATCTGTCATAAAATACAGTTCTCTCTAATCCTTGGGATAATTTCCAAGTATGATAAATTCCTATTTATAGATGTAAATCCTTCGGATCTATCCAATTTTAATAAAATAAGTTGTTGGCAAATAGTTAAATAGGGAAATTATTTAATGGCTTTTAATGTAATAAAAATTGTCCAATGCATTTAAGAGAGTAAATCTTAAATGTTCTTACTAAGAAAAAAAAGCTAATTTTGAGATGGAAGTGTTAACTAACCCGTTTGTGTAATCATTGTGCAATATATGCATGTGTCAACTCGTCACCTTGTATACCTTAAACTTACACAACGTTGTATGTCAATTATATTTCAACAAAGCTGAAAAATAATTCAGTCAAATGTTTTAAAAAAATTGCACATCAGTAGGAAAATACAACTTCTGAAAGAAATAAAATTCAGTCAAGATGTTAAAAACAACGTGCATCTGTAGGAAAATACAACTTCTGCAATGTACATCTTATTTCTCAATAAGAATGCTAAAATGTTGAGCATTTCCAATTTTTCATGTTGAAAGATTTATGAATATCATCTTGGATCATTTGATTCTCACAACAACTTTATGAGGTGAATGTTAGGAATATGGCCATATAACAAATGCAAAACCTTAGGAATTTATGTAAGTTGCATAGAGTCACATAGCTAGTACAGGGCAGAGCAAGAACATGAACTCAAGTCTCCAGCCTCTTCACAACATGGCCTTGTCACAGTGGGCATATTGTCGCCATAAAACCCGTGATCGACAAAACATTTTACACTTTCTTTGATTTCGGTTAGAATCTTAACAGCAGACTTTACTATTATTTCTTACAGCATGTATTAAATATAAAAATGAGACCTAATGAGATTGTGTAAAACCTTATTTTTTTACTTTATTTAAAAGTAACAATTACTTCTGTTAAGTTTGATAATTAGCCAAATCTTTCCAGTTTTAGGAGTCATTGGTATTTACAAATTCATTTTGAGTTTTAGAAGCTCCAAAATTATTTGGAAGAGATTGTTGAACTATATCATTTTGAATATATAGAGATACCCCCTTTCTCTTCATCATCTTCCCCCCCCAACACATAGGACATGTACAGACACAGAGATACATTTCATTCTAGAGATTTTAGAAAATACTATGTAGTTTTTCAAATACCAATTAGGGAGCGCTATGTTTGTTACTTCAAACAAATGTATATAAATATTTAGTCATCAAATATGATGAAATTCTACAACTAAATTTAATTTTAAAACCTATTTACTCTACAATTTGAAATTATGCCATATTTTTGTTCTTCAAATGCCATCATTTTATTTTCAGAGAATTTATGCAATGTTCTTTGCATTGTCCATTGCTTTCTCCAATAAAAGCCTCCTCTGCTCCCCTTCCCCCAGCTCATGTCACATCCCACATTTCCACATTCATATTTTGAGCTATCAATCATACCTATTCATTCACACATGAATATCATTGTACATGAGACACAATGATTACTGAATGTGTTTCCAGATTGCTGGTTAGACTTTCAAAGGCTCTTAAATCATTGCACTGGAGCAGTTATATCATTTTTCAAATGAGAACTTTAATAATTTCCTGAAAGCAGTCAATTCCATTTTTTAGTATTTGTACTTTTAGCAGTATTCAAAGGAGACAATATTTAAAAGAGTTCGAAGTAAGTGCAAAAGCTCTCTGTATTTTGATATTTTAAAGGGTTGTTTGTTGAGCTGAGAAATTTCAAGATTATCATTTTAACAGCTTTTAATAAGCAACTGTCTTCTCCCTGTTTCAGAGATCTGGAAACCACGTGGAACATATGGAGTCTATATATGGAGCCACATAGCTATTGGGTAGCAAAGCAATCCTATCAGGGGAGTGAAGTAGGACATGACGGTTTAGGAAGGAAAACAATTGGCAATTTGCACATGTGTGTGCACGGGCACACGTTAAATATACGTTTAACTCATAACTACTTGGGTCTATACACACTTTGAAAAGCAGCAGTTAGCCAAACAGTATGAGTGTCTGAAAAGCAGTCTATATTTTTTCTCCAGCCACCTTTAGTTGTATGTTAATTGTCAAAATCACAAAAGGAATTTGTTACAGATTCTTATCCCATATAATAATGATGCATTATTCATAGGCTTATAGTTTATTGTTTACAAAAGAGTTATCCCATGTATATTCTCATTTTTTTCCTTTTGCATGATATAGTCTCATTAGTAGTTCAATTTTTCATTCAAGAAAACTGAAACCCATTAAATTTAAGTGATTTTTTTTGAGGTGTTCTCAGAATTAAGTATCTGGAATTTGTCTCTTGCTCCATATACAGTGTTCTTTCCCCCCACAATAACTACCAGACCTGTGCTATTCCTGCTACATTTATCCATGGAAAATGGGATAGTGACTATGGAGCACTTCATTCAGAGCCTTGAACTAGAAAGTCTAAGGATGAAGTAGAATTTGTATGCCCATCTATTAACCTTCTCTTTCCAAATTTGACTACAGAGCTCAATGTTTTGCTATATTTAGAGATAAAATGATTGTTTTAAAGATTTCGTTACCTATAATGATTCCCACCTGCACATAAGCAGAGAGAGGACAAGATTTTCTAACGTTAGTATCAATAATGTTCAGTTCCTTTTCATTCCCACTTGACATATGGAAAATGAAATGTCGCCAAATTCTCAGAATATCAGAGTTATTTTGTGTGATTAAACTGAATACTTGCTGCATGAAGATAAAAAAAAGTTGGAAGGGGAGGATGTTTGTATTTTGTGCAGTGACAGAGTTCTGTCGAGTGGTTCCAAAAATAGAATGTGATTGCTTCCATATGTGATCCATATTATATGTGGATGAACTTATATCTCACAGGACATGGCCATTCTGTAGGAAGAGAAGTTATTTAAAGAAATAGAACATCTGTCTTTTCAACACTTGAGCTATCAATAAGCGATTAACTCTTTGTTTAGACACTGAGATCTTTAGAGAAAAAGTAATTTAAATACTGGGAACTGTATTTCTACTTTGTTTTACCATATTTTTAAAAGTGCAAATTTGAGGGGTTTTGTAACTTTTTAATAGGCAAAAAAAACTTGTGGTTATTTACTATGCAAAATAGAGCTAGCCCATAGAAAAAATAATTCTCACATTCTGTATTCATACAAAATTTTTTAACAGCTGAAATTGTCATCACATTGACAGGTAGGTGTGCATGCTCATAATTCACATGTTTCTCAGGCAAAGGTCTTTTAAGGAGCTAAAATGATCCCTCACGATGTTAAGAACCAGTATACTAAGGGTTCCTGAATTTAGGTGAAGATGGATTTGAGAAATTTGTCCATGCTGTTTCTTTTCCCTGAAATTCCTCCAGTCCCTCCAGAGTCTGGCCAAATCTCCTCACTCTACAAGCCCTGATTTATAGGTTACCTCCTGTGGGAAGACTTTCCTCACGCTGTGGGTAGTTAATCCTTCCTCCATAGTGCTTCTGGGGCACTGTGCCCAGGCTCAGTTTGAGAACTCAGCCTGTTACAATGTTTCCAGCTGGCCTTCCCTCTACAGGGGATTCTTTACAAACTAGATTATTGTCATTTATCCACAAATGTTGACGCACACAGTAGGTACCCAGTATTGTTTGTTAGAATAAGTGAGTGATATACCACATTAACACCATTCTCAATAGAAAAGATATCTGCTTCTCAGGTAACATCAGTTGGGGTCTGTCCTATTTCTGAAGCAGCTTTGCATCCTGTGTTTACATTTTTCTTTTCTTGCAATTTTTAATTCATCCATCTAATTTTCAACTCATCCACTTTTTCTTGGTCTCATCTTTTTTTTTCCTGTTTCCTAGAGTCCTTGTTTTTGTAAAATATGTTAAGAAAGTAAACAAATAACTTTTTTCCCCAGTTCCTATCAGTAGTGTAATAAACACTTTTTCCTCTTCATCTTGGGTATAATGTCCTCTGTTCTTTTTTCACCCTTTCACAGGCCTCTTGTTTTTATTTCCATGGTTTGTTTATCTTCCATGAGAAAAAGGCTTTCTGGGCCTGTTGTTGCCAACAGGCAAGTCCACAGACTCGCTTTGGCCTCCCTCATCCTCTACTTGGGTTCTGTTAGAATTCTGATCTCAGAGCTTAATCTCAAGGGCACAATGACGTGCACAGCCTGTAGCAACATTTTTTATTGTAGGAATGACAGTCCTTTCTTTACTTTAGTATTAAACATTATAAAAGATTGATAGTCCTGAATTTTGATGTGAGTATGAGGACATGCTGGTGGAAGGGTAAACTGGAACAAATTTTGCCAAGGATAATATGTATCAAAGAGTTTTATGGTGCACCCCTTTGAACTGATTCCATGTCTAGGAATTTTTCCTAACCTGACTATGCATATTTATGATCAAAATGTCCATTGCAGTGCTGTCTATAATAGTGAACAAATGGAAACTATGGAAATTCCAACTGTAAGGAATTATTCACATAAACACTGATCATCTATACAATGAAATGCAGTTTAGCTATTTAAAAGTATGTATATTGACATGAAAATAGATTTTCTTATATGACAAAAAAGAGATTGCAATGGGTAACAAAATGTCATTTTTTTCATAATGACAATGTATATTTACATATTGTTGAGGTAAAAGTATGAAAATAATATACCACAATGTTAGCAGAGTGGATGGCAGAGTTACAACTATGCTTTTTAAAATCTTATTGCAAATATATATATATATTATAAATACATATATAAATATATATAATAATATATAAATATGTAAAAGCTCACTGGAGTGAGCTTTATTATATATCTAATGAAAGGTAAAAGAGAAACTAAGATGAAGAGACCATGGGGCTGCCTGTGGAGGAGGTGTAACTTCTGACAAGCATTCTTGATAAGCAGGTGGGAGATGTGTTTTCAAATGGTCTGGCACAAGGCGCCAAATTAGCATCACTAGAGGTTGATATCCACATGAATCCTGGGTAGGTGCCGCACAATGTGGCAGCACTCGCAGGAAAGGACCACATCGCTAGCTCTTGAGCAGTGGGAAACTGTGCAGGGCAGAACTCGAGAATTAATACAAAGCTCAGGTAAACCTGCCAAGGAACTACGAAGGGTGCAGAGGCTAAACAATGAGGACTATGAATGCAAGAACTTGGGGTGCATCCTTTTTGATCACACAATAATTTCTCTCAGTTGTTCATACCCATGGCAGCTGGAGAACAAGGTAGTGTGGCAGACAGGCAAGGGCCCTGGATGTGAGAACAATAATGGCACCCAGAAGCCAAATATCTGGGAATAACTTTTAAACAACCTTAGTCTCTGGCCACACCTGTGGTTTTGGAGCCAAGCCTGGACATAGGACTAGAGTGGTACTGGCCAGTGGCTGTGGGAAAGGAGCCCAGAGAAACCAAAGAGAGCATATTGGGTGAAGGCAAGGTCAGACGCAAAATCTTTAAGTGAAAGAAGGAAACAGAGGCAAGAACTGGATCCACCCTGAAAGTTCTACATCCTATGTTCTTCCAGTCACAGGTGGGTGGTTGAAGCCCAGGGGGTCCTGAGGTAATCATTTATTTAGGGCTTTGACCTCCCAAGAGAGCAGAGTTTTAACTGTCCTAGGTAAAGCTCCATCGGGATGGCGCCGGCTAAGAATTTGTAAGTCAAGGAGCAATTGTTGTGTATCTTTCATTGTGCGTCTTAGGTCAGTGCTGGGCCTGCATCTAAAGGAATTCACAGCAGGCATGAACAGAAGAGAGTCTGGAATGACATTTCTTCTCCTGAGAAGGAGTCAGTAATAACATTTAAACAGATCAATTATAATACAAAATGATAGGTGCTTTAAAAAAGGATGAACCAAATGATTTGTAGTAAATACCTGTTCTTGGGAAAATACTGACAGCCTTGCAAAAGAAATGGTGATTTGGCTGGGTTTTAAGAGATGAGTAGGAGCTGGGCTGTGGAGAGGGAGTTCTCTCCAAGTTGAGGGAACTGTATATACAACACTGCATCCTTTTTATAGGGCTTGAACCACTTTTAAGCCATTTCTTTGTAGGGTTTTCTTCCAAGCATCCATTGTTCATATAACTTCCAGTTACATGGCTCAGCACTTTCCTCTTAACCTTCTTTTTTAAAAAAACAGCAATTAACAGTTTCCATTTAACATCTTGATCCTCTTGTTAAAATATAATTTTCAAAAATTAATATAATGATTGTCAAGCAAACATAAAGTGAACATGCAAAATCTTTTATTTCGTTTAACTCAGTCAATGAGACAAAGAATAAGATGTTACAACCAATTCAGAGAGCATTCAAGAAATTATATGGATTTATACCATTTAACAAAGAAATGTTAGGTTAGAATAATTGAGTTAGGTTTTAAAAAAATACTGGTAAATGTGCAAAGAGCCATAAATTTTGGAATTATCTGTTTCAGCAAAACAAAATAAAGATTTATTTGCACCTCTATCAGACAAAAATCATTTAGTTAACAAGTAACTTTACTAAGCTTGAGACTTTTTTTTTTTGCTTGAGGAAGATTGTCCCTGAGCCAACATCTGTGCCAATCCTCCTTTACTTTGTATGCGGGGCAATGGCACATCATGGCTTGATGAGCAATGTGTAGGCCCACGCCCAGGATCCAAACCAACGAACCCGGGCCGTTGAAGTGGAGTACGCAAAATTAACCACTATGCCACCAGGCCAGCCCCTGAGCTTGAGACCTGTAAACAATAGGTTGAACTGAGTACCTTCCTGTAAATAATCCTCAGGTGGCCTTTGCCCCAAATGGCATTGAAACAATGTGCTGACACCTTTGCACATTATGTCCAAGTTTTAGATAATTTCTCTGATTCTCTGGACTTTTATCATTTGCTTTCTTTTTTTATCCTCCAGACACTGAGGGGTTTAGATTCCCTGGGTAAATCCATTATTCTATCAGCTCTTCTTAGGTTGAGAAGTGTGCCCTGGCTTGAAATTGAGAAAGATTGCCTGATGCTGACAAGTTAAAGTAAATGAATAAATGCAACCTCAGATAAAGTTTGGATCCTATGTGACAAGAGAAAGTCACCGCTGATATCTCTGAATATTTATCTCTAAAATATTAATCACAGCTTGGCTTAGACATGCAAAGGGGCAGCTGTGTGAAGTTGTTCTTATGCCTTTTCCTTTACAAAAGTAAAATAATCAAGGCAAGTTTTGTTATTTTTGTATTTTATGTTAAAATATGGGGCCACTATTGGACTGTAAGTGGGGAAACTGGTACTGGTGACCATTCATGTTCCCTTGTAAATCCAAGATTCTATAATGTCACAATTTCTAAAACATATGGTTATTTCTATAAAAGTCAAAGATGTGCTCAACTTTTTTTAAGGAAGATACTTTAAACTATTATATATCTTTTGTTAAAATATTAGTGAGATGATCATAGCTTCATTTCTTTTTTATTTTTCCCTCATCAATAATGTTTTCTTCCTAATGTTTTCTTGACAACTCCAACTGCTAGGACATTCCTCCTATCAAATTCCGTCTGCTTGAGAGAAATTAGTATTTTTAGAGAGTCTTCAGTGTGCCTCAGTGAGATAACTAAAATTTTTTTTCTCATTCTCTTATGAGTGCTGTTCTTTCTCCAAATCTAGCATGACAAAAGAAAGTATTAGGTGATAACAAAAAGAGAGAATTTCCAGTGAGTAAAAATAGAGCTTCTAATCCATGAGATAAGTTTGATTTATGTTGTTCTATGTCATAGGACTTTATTTGGTCTAACCCCTTCAACTTACAGAAGCAAAAATAGAAAGAGATCCAGAGAGATAACATGACTTTGTCAAGGTCACACAATCAAAGGGGGTTTCTAGAACTATGTGTTGCCCCCCAGTATGTACAATATTACTTCTTTTGAAAATTAGCCTTCATAATTATATTTCTTAGATATGTTTTTAATAATCCCAGAGAACTGTGCTATATTTTATTTTCTTGAAACAAGAAGATGTACTCTTAATGGTTAATATGCATACTAAACTTGAGCTTTGCCAGTTCTAATGATGAATTGTGTACATATATGGGGAAACAAACCTTTGAAAAACCATTGAACATGCTGACACACTCTATGACTGGCTTGATAAAGGAAAAAGCAAATTCCAGAGGCTCATATTGAGTGACTATTTTTGTCTTCAAGTGTAAGATAAAGTTCCCAGTAGATCATTAATTATCACTCCCAATTTCTCACAAGAAAGTCCTCCTGCTCAGGACTGCACAGTCTTAAATGCTATATTTAATCTTTATTAATGTGCACCTAGAGCTGACTCCCTGATTTTGCCAGAGGGGCGTGTGTTCATGGTCAACATGGACAGCTGTCATTTTTTTAAAGGAACTTGATTAAAGTATAATTTCCATACAATGAAAAGCACCCATTTTAAATGTATGGTTCAATGAAATTTGAGAAGTGTTTACACCGAGGTAACCACCACCACAATCAATACAGAACAATTTCATCAACCTATAGAGCTCTGTGACAGCCATCAATTTTGATTTTCATAGAATGCTTGCTTAGACTCTTGGCCTTTTGCCTGCCTGAGATGGTGCTGAAGCCAGCCTTGCAGACTCCAAGGATCTTTTTAAACCAGAGCGCAGGTGTGAATGTGACACAATAGAGCTCGGATCCTATTTTAAATGACTGAATCTTTGCATCAAATCTTATATTTTCCTCCAGCAGTGGCTCTTATGTGAAGTGAGCCTCCTCACACACATATTTAATTCTGTGATACTGTGTTTGAAAGAGGGGGAAATGTCTTCCCAAATTCTCTAATGATCAGTTTCTGCCCTAAGGCTAAAGAGCTTGTGCATATGACTAGTTATTAAAATGGGTCATCCCTTTTTAGAAAGATGACCCAGTGGTTTGGTTTATCTTATGGTCTTAAGACCTCATGTCATGGTGTGACAGGTGCAATCATTTTATGGCGGGCCGGGGTTGCAAAGCTAGCACGGCAGAGGTTGTTAACTTATAAATCCTCACACCAGAAACTAAGTTATCCTTCCACTAGCCAATGGTGACGTTTGGGCCGTGGTCCCAAAGACTAAAGAAACAGGCTTGTATTGATGAGATTAATTAAAGGACAAAGACAATTACAAATCTACAAAAATATAGTAAAGCAGCTAGTTATTCCTATTAAATAACTGCACCACTAAATCTTTTTTTTAATGCCATTTTCTTTCAAACACCTTTGCTTTGCTTCCTAGAAAATAAAATTTAAATATTAAAAAGAAATACAAATAATAACCCAAAGAAAAATAATTTTCAGTGATATTGTTCTGTTGTTTATTGGAAAACCTCCATTAATTCCTACTACCAAAAAGTGGCTTATTTTCTTTTTCTTTTTTTTATTGAAAACAACTTTATTCTATAAAAGGAGGAAGGAAGAGAAAAATATAAACTCAGATAGCTTGATCTATTCCTATGAGATATTTCATGTTGACTGATCATTACTTTGAGGTCTTTATGAGTCACTGAGGCCTATACAAAAAATTGTGCGTCCTTGAAGGTTTTGCACTAAATTTAAAGCAAATTTGGAATGAATAGAATAAAGTTTTAAATGAAGATAGTTAATATATGCTTCTACAATTTTTTAAATTTATTTTTTCACTGAGGAAGATTTGCCCTGAGCAAACATCTGTGCCAATCTTCCTCTATTTTGTATGTGGGTCACCACCACAGCATGGCTGCCAATGAGTGGTGTAGGTCCACACCCGGGAACCAAACCCAGGCTGCTGAAGCAGAGCGTGCTGAACTTAACCACCAGGCCATGGGGCCAGCCCCTTCTACAAATATTTTGACTTGGAAAAAAGCAACTTTTTATCTAATTATGTAGGACCAACATTGGATTTTACCTGGGCACCCTTCATTACTAAGTGGAACTTGAAGTTTAGGGTTGTGTTTCAGGTGACAAAAAGAGAACAGAGAATAACAGCCTATCACCCAGTAAAGGGAGAGACTGTGAATACCCCTGCCGTTCTTGAAAGCTGATACTGGCAAACAAATGAATTACACATGGGATCTTTGATATCAGGCTGTAGGCTCATCCCTATCTGCCTTCCTTTTGCTGAGATCCTTCACCCATTGTCAAAGTCTTCCTACCTTCCCTTTTATTCTTAAAATAACCTGTCAGTCTGGGTCTTCTTGTACTTTTATCCTAATACTTCTCACTCATAGCTTTTTATAAAGCAGCCGATTTTGCAATTTAGCACACTGGTTGAGCACATATGTTTTGGAGCTAAATAGGGAATAAAATCCCAATTCTACTGTCAACAGTTTATTTAACCATTCTAAGATGTCCCATCACTTAACATCACTTAACTATTCTTAACCATCACTTCCCTTATCTATGAAATGGAGATAATGGTGTACCTTTAGAGGACTGTTGTGAGGCTTAAATGGCAATATGTTTTTAAGGTATATAGCACAGAGCCTGGCATCTGGTATGCACGTAATGCCTGCCAGCCATTAGTGTGACTGCTGTAATTATTTTACCTCCACTACGAGCACATCATTACCTGATGTATGTGTTGCTGGCTATTTAGTGTACTTTTTGAGAAAGACAGGCAGCTTCTAAATCCATTTTAATTTCTACTTTCCACACTATTCCAAACTTTGGAGGCTAAGCCATTAGTAAATCTGATGATAAAGATTACGTTTTAAACCAGAGTTTAGGGTGGAAAGTGAGGGTGAAAATTAAGAGCTAAATCAAGGCAGATAGTCTTCCTACCAGCTTTTTAATCCCTAACGAAGTGACAAAGGCCTCTTTCATGCTGATCAGGTGACCATCAGTCAAAAATTGGTTCCTCCTGCTGGATTTTTTTCCCCGTTCTTTCTTTCTATTAAGAAGGAAAAAAGTTACTATAAAGAAAAAAAGAGGAGAAAGTGATTTATGTGTGGGCTTTGGAATCCTGCAGACCTGGCTTGAAGAGTTCTAGAACCTTGAACATATTCTCTTAATTTTGTCATCTACAAATGGAGATAGATAACAGGATTCTACTGAGAGTTAAATGGGATAATGCAGGCAATATGCTCAGCACAGCACCTGCTACTCAGTCAATGTCCTTAATGTTAAGATGTTTATTATCACCATCCAAGGGCAACACCAAAATTGCGGTAGAAAAAGCCCAAGCTCTGAAGCCAGGCAGGATGAGCTGTTTACTTCACCTCTCTGAACTTCAGCGTCTTCATCTGTAAAATGGAGATAATAATGCTTTCCTGAGAGGACGGTTTAACGCACTAAATTAGATGACGTCCATGAGAAACACCAGGCATGGCAACTTGAATAATTATTCTAGTCCAAAGACAAAGTCAGTCATTACACACCTTTAACCAGGCTGCCTAATACCTACCAACTTAACAAATAAATGGTTTTTCTTTTTACGTGTGTATATATGTCAATTATAATGACACCACCCTAATACCACTATTATCATTTTTTCAATTTACCTTCTTGGTTTAGTCCATATATAGTTCATCTCATATGACTCATCAGCTCTTATTTTTTTCGTTGTATCTGTTGTTTTGTTATTTTTCCTTTGCACCCAAATGAGCACTTATAAAGCATGCACATTACCCACTTTCCTGATAAATTCAGATGAATATTTTCCATTATCGCTTCCTTTTTCTGTTTAGTATGTTAATAAACAAAGGTATATTATCATCATCATCAACAACGCTGTCACAATGAAATAACCATAATGTTGTTATCTGGTTTTGAAGCTCGTGAAGTTATCATTCTTTCACAGATTTAGTAAATATCTCATTTTATTTCCTGTTTGATTTTTTTCCATAATTTGATTTGTCTTTCTTATTTGTTTCTGCCATCCTTCTAGAGTGAAATTTGCTAGAAAATGTGAGGTGTGTCTCCAACTATTCACCCGTAGTCACCAACCTTCAGTGTTTTCCTTGTTTGCTTTTATCTTTGTCAAAACACAGAAAGTATCCAAGGTGGTTTTAACTGGCATTTCTTTGTTGAGTAAGTTGAATGTTTCATCATTTTCTCCTTAGCAATTTGTATTTCTTTTTTGCAAATAGCCTGTTCAGGCTCTTAGTGCAGTTTTTCAAATGCTATTTCTGACCAAATAGTTGACATGTGTGCCTTAGGAGCTGCCCAACTGTTTAAGTTACACTGCATCACCTGACATCAAGGTGAGTTGTTTTGGTCTTCCTCTTAGAAAAAAATCAGCTGGTCTGTTATTTTCTTTAATATGGTTCAAATTTTACTATCTCTTAAACAAACCATCAACTTTTCTGATTTTCTGTTATGCAATACCAGTACAACGAGAGGTAGGGGACATCATTTCAGTGGGAAATTTGGTCACAGAGGAGTCAAACTTCACCAAATATAAAGCAATATACCTTGAGTATATTGCTGATTTTACCAGTGCAAAAGCAGAAGCCCAGAGAGGTTAATTTAGTTGCCTAATGTCGCAATCTGATGAATGCTTATTCACAATCTCCTGGGGCATGATTCAATACAGTGGCTCTTAGCACGTGGTGTATGGACCAACAGCATGAATGTCACCTGAAAACGTGTTAGAAATTCAAATTTTTGATCCCCCACCCCAGAACTACTGAATCACAATGTCTCAGAATGGGGTCCAGCAATCTGTGTTTAACAAGCTTACCTAGTAATTCCAATGTTTTCTAAAGTTTGAGAACCACTGATCTAATAGGTTCTTTTCCCTTGTGGGAGAGACTATTGATGTCTTGCTAATAGAACCTTGATTTTGTTCACTTATCAAAAGGAAATCTAACCAGGGAAGGTGAGCAAAAATCCTGGGACAGGGTTTCTCAACCTTGGCACTATTGATATTTTGGGCCAGATAATTTTTTGTTGTGAGAGACTGTCCTGTGCATTATAGGATGCATAACAGCATCCTGTCCTCTACTCACTAGATTCTAATAACACCCCCACCCCAAGTTGTGACAACCAGAAATGTCTCCAGGCAGTGCCTAATGCCCCCTGGGGGGCAAAACCTCCCTTCTCCTAATGCCCTAGGGGAAGACTCATACTTGTTCTAATTTGAGCATCATAATCCCATTCCTGATTGCTTGTGATGGGATTAGAGGCATAAAACCTAGTTCTGGTCAATGAGATCTGAGAGGAAGTCTTTTGAGAGGTCCTCAGAAAGGTTTTCCTATCCAGTAAAATTGGATCCACAGGAGGAAATGTCTCCTTTCTTCCTTCTCTTTGGACATTATCTTTTGTGTATGCACTGCTTGGAGTTGTGGCAGCCCTCGCACCATCAGGGAAACGCCTATCAGATCAGAGAGAACTTGTCAAAATTGAGCTACTACATAAATCAGTCCAGAAAATAGCCACCATCAGACCTCCTGTTATTAGAGAAAATATCCTCTTGTTTTTGTAATCTTTAGTTGATTTGTGTTACTTGGAGCTAAAACATCCTAATTGATATATGCACTATGATTGGAGATATTGCGCTTACAAATTCTGGTAAATGGGAAGTTATAATATATATATCTTAGTCCCTTTCAAATAACTAAATTGCAGCAAACTACAAATATAAATAATATGAAACAGTACTGAACTATACAGAAAAGATAATCTGGAAGTAGTTTATGCACGAACAACATTTTCTTATGTGTTTATGTATGAAGTTTGTCTTCCAATAGCAATGAAAATGAAACTCTCCAGAAATCACATTCAGATATCTATATTAGGAAAATTCCATTACAATGAGCTATTTTAGCATAGAATAGTGCCATTATGCTAGATCTCAGGGGGGTTTTATTAGTGAACATGTGCTCAGGTGTCTTTGCTGTTCAGTGATAATGAATTTTTTTTTGTGATACTGAACGTCACTCAAATGTAATTTTACCTCTCCATTGTGCATTGTTCCTTTTTTTTGTTTTAAAATAATTGGCCTCAAAAATAATACTTAAATGCTAGACAAATGGAAAGCTGTACATTTTGATTCACATACTTCATAGTCTTACCATTTGAATGAACAAAGATACAATTCCAGTGCTCATGATTCAGTCATCTTTCTATGTTTATAAAATGAACCTTTGGGTCTGTAAAAATGAGAAATAAGTTTTAGCTGATATGAAGAGAGAAGCTAGGTGGTATAGCTTATTTAAAACTAACAAATAATTACAGCAAAAACTAATAGAACTATGTTGGATATTGATTAGAATTTAGCTCGCTCCTTTCCCCGTGCACAGTGATAAGATTAAACTCTCAGACTTAGTTAAATTAATGTGATGGTCACATGAATGCATCTGGATGAAGTTGTGCACACATAATTCCAAGTCAAGAATCTTTGTTTGATGTTCATTTCTCTCCTTGCTCAGTCACAATCCTATCTCACTATTCTGAAATTTAGGAAATAAGTCATGAAGTTAGCCACAACCAGTACACCCTATATAAAATAGTAAGGGAAAGGGGAGGTAGGAGAAAGGAGAATTAGCTGCCAACATAAACAAACATATGACATAAGGAGGGAAGAATATAAGGATAGCCGCTAACAGTCCTGATTTCTGCAACTAGTCATGAAGCTATAAACACTCCAAAGAATCACATTGGATCACGTAGGTTCAATATATATTCTTCTTCCCTAAATATTGTAAAGAACTGTATTTTTACTTCACAATGTATTGCAAAGTACAATGTATTGGGAGGCAATGTATTGACTCCCTTCTGCCTGTTTTTCAACAGCATGAGTAGTCTGAAAGAGCAATGTGGCAGTCTCAAGAGAACCGCTGTTGTATTCACTGGTCTAAACATTCTTATTCAGGTATTAAAAATCCTCTAAACTAGAAAGGCCCCAAGTGGCAAGTCTATTGAAGCGTCTACCTGATCAGCCACAGCCTCACCTTCAATATGCTCTTCATTCCATGTGCCCTTGGATGATCATTGCAGTAGCTGTTTCGTGACGACTTTTCATGGACTACCGATGTTCCAGCCTCTAACGATAACTGGTTCCTCACTGCCTACAAACCCAGCCATCAGAAATCCAATCTATGTCTTGTTCCATTAAGGTTCTGCTGCCTGAAATGACTTCTTCTACCAGTTTGTGTATTGGCCAGAATTCCTAATTGCAGACAACAGAGTCACCTCTATCTAGTTTAAGCATAAATTTGTTAAGAACACATTGGGGAAATAAAGAAACAGACTCTAGGGTAAGTGTCAAGAACATTTTCCCATATCATATCACTAACCTCCCAACCCTCGCCATTCCCCAAAAGGAAGTGCTGCTCCTGTCATAATCATGTGTCATTGCATCAGAAAACTACTACACATTCGCTGGCTCTGAAACCCCTCAGTCTCCGTCACAATCAGGTAGTTCCTAAACAGGAGGCTGCTTCCATTGCTGTTGGTTCCAGGGACATCCTGCCTGTTCACACACTACACCAGGGGAAAAAAAAATACCCCAGGCCCTTCCTCATTACCCCCACATAACTCAGTTCAAAGTCGAAGTCTCCTGTGGACATATCTGTTGTAGAACCCAACTCATGTGTATGTGCCTTAGTATTAGGTGAGGCTGGGAAAAGTATATATATATTTTTTATTCTACTCTGGGAGGGTGGTATCTACACTCTGGGCAACTATCAAATTATGGAGTTGTGAGGCAGTCACGAATGACATATATCCAAAGCATCAATGCTTCGCAAAGGTCAGTTATTGCCCACTCAGACTTAATGTGTTTGCGGAGTAAACTGCTTGGGTGCTGAAATTGCAGGCTTCCGCAGCTTCTCTCTTCCTAGTTTCCATTTACGTTCTTGCCAGTAGACTCATAGTGTCACAAAATTTATTTTATTGACGCGGGAGCAGAGCTATCTCGGGAACATCCCATATCCCAGTGTTGAAGAAGGAATCCCTTACCCATGCCCCAAATTTAATTTTAAGATTGTCCAAATAACTGTTCCACTCATTAAATATAACTGTCACTAATGCCATTATATAAATTTCCAATGACATCATTTTAATTTTTAAAAATTCTACAGATTAGACACTAGTTTGAATTTAATGTAATCTGACCACGTCACTCCCTTTTTAAAAACACTTTAGCAGTTCCTCCACACTAAGATGGTATCTTCCAGCTACACTGTGGAAGTCTTGTGTTCTCCGTGTTCTGATTCCTATCTTCCTGAACATCCTTAGCTCTTACCACTTACACAGGGGAACTCTAATCAATCAAACAGAAATACTTAATTTACCATGTATGCCCAACTATTTTATGAATCTGGGCCTTTGAACATGCTGTTCTCTTTGCTTGGAATGTCCTTTCTTCCAAATCACACATCTTTGTTTTACCATCTATTGAGAAGTCTTCCCTGATCTACCTGCCTGGGATTATTTTCTTATTCTGTGGGGTCTCTACTCTGCTTTGTGCATCCCACTATTATTGTGCTCACCTCACTGTGTTTTGGTGGGTGGTGATTATTGTTATTTATAGACATCTGTGTCACCTCTTGGAAGTGAGCTCCAAGAGAGAGGTTGCCTCATATCTTCAATCTCCAGAGGTTCGCATGGTGCCTGGCATATTTTTTAAGCTCTACCATTTCTTGTTAAGTGGATAAACAGATGAACGGTTTATGGCTACATGCTCACCTGATACTTATTGTTTCTTGTAAGATTTAAACTTACAGATTTTGAAATCCTGGCTGATTATTGCTTAAACAATCTTAGTTGTTTAAGTGGCCATTTCAAGAGATTTGTGGATGCTAAATTAGCCACTGGAGGGAGCCCATATACCATGAATTAAGAGAATCATCACCACTCACAAAGTGTATTAATTAAAAATAATTATAAAGTAGATCTTTAAATTTAAAATACAGTAAGTTTTGCAGCCCTAAAATGATAACTAAACTAGTCTGTAAGCTGAAGGAAAAGTCACATAAAACTCTTAGTTTATGTTTTTTTCGCAAAGACAAGTTATGTTATAGAAGATAAGGAAGAGAACAAATGGAAAGAAATAGGGAATCCAAAAATCAGGGGTGATTTTGTTTTGAAACACTGGTTCAACAGTTTTTCTTTTCATTTATGACAATACAATCTTTAAACATTTTTTTAAAAGCATGTTTTCTAAGTGGTGATATTAGATGAATAGGCCAATTATGACACACTAGTTTTTAAGACAGTATTAGTGACAATTTGGACTGGTTCGGTTTTAACTTAGTGGCCTGAATTTTTCGTTTAATTAATTATTATAGAGACAATGCTGTTGTTTTTCTTGTTATATTGTTCAAAGGGAAATAAATCAGAAAATTCTAGATTAAGGCAATTTTAAAATATGATTTGATATGCATAATTAGGCAAATTCAAAAATTTGAGATGTTTTAGGAAATCTGAAATATATTGAACTGCCTAGAGACACATATACAGATATTCCATCATTGGATCTTTCAGAACTCGCTAAGTCAGGTGAAGATTTTTGAATATATTAAAAAGTTGCTCTTGTAAATCATTTAAGGCAGTGATTATTTCTAGATTGTTCTACAGCCAATCAAAGTATTTCTTCTTTTGGATGATAAAATAAAATAACTAAATTCAATCTCAAGTGATGCTGTTACTGAAAGTCTGCACAGAGTAGAAGCTGATAATTGCCTAACTCAGGTACTAGAATTTATAACAGTGGCTTTGATAAAAATGTGGAATATCTCTTTATTAATTCTCTACGTTCTGAGACAGGGGAATTCTAATTGTTGCCAGCTCTCAATTTCAAAGTTCTCTGTAAAGCAACTTTCAACCTTTGGGACACTACTGATGCTTTCTCTCTCGGCACAGTTAAAGTTTCAGATGGCCTTCTCAAGATAACTGATTTGAATAAGTTCAGTGGAAAATGTCCAAGAAGCTAAATTATTTGAGGACACATTAAAATGTTTAAAGAGTTTTATACTTCACATAAATGCTAAGTTATTTATTGCTTAGCCTTTTAAAATATTCATGGAGATCATGGCTCATTTTTACATATCCCATGTGCTGGCTCCCAGACCACAGTCCAGCACAGTAAAACAGATTGATGACTTGGGTGCCAATTAAGGGTCAGTTGGCTGGCTGCAATGTGCAAGACGCTTTTTTGGTTTGTTGGTATTTTTACCAGTGTTTTAAATTTTGTGCCAGGTCTCCTTTGTTTCCATAAATATGCAATTCGTATTTGGAATGAGGTATATCTGTGATGAGGGCAGATGTGGATGAGATGATGTCAATCCACTTTGTTCTGTCTCATGTTCAAAGCGGTTCTAATCTACCGATACTCTTCCACTTCACCACCTGGAATTATCACCACCATTTTAGATGGGAAATTTGGGGCTCTGAGCAGTTACTTATTCAGTGTCACACGGGGAGTGTTAGAGCCAGCATTCAGGCTGGGCCTGTTTGCCTCTAAATCCTATTCTCTTCTCTGCGCCTGGGTCTTTCAAACTTTTCTAATTGGAGTCCATTCTAGAAACACATTTTGCATGAAACCAAGTGCAGATACACACCATAAAAACAATTTCAAAAATACTTATCTTTACAACATGTGATTTACTCTGATGTTTTGCATTCTATTCTATTTCATTTTGTAAGACATAAAACAATAAATTGATTTCACAATCCACTAATTGGTCACAACCCGTGCTTAGAAAAACACTGATCATCACTTTACTTCTGGACTTTATCTTGCTGTGCAAATAAATCGTTTTTGGAAATTGACTTCAGAGGGTCGTGGACCAGTTGTGGTAAAAGAAGTAGGAAAGTTGTTGGAGAGAGTCAGTGTCTTTTAAATTAAATTAAATTTAAATTTAAAATCTATTAAAGATCTATGTTTAGCTCCTTTGAATATAAATAGGACTTGATGTGGAAGGAAATCAATAAATCTTAATCTTGATATTTCTTCAAGTGTATTTTGAGAGAAGTCATGCTTACATTAACAAAAGTTTTACCAAATTAAATCAGTAAGGATAATAATAGTTCTAAATCTAATGAGAACAAAGCACCAACAAGTCTATTTGGAGAAGCAATATTGAATTAAGGATAAGAGTGCATTTTGAGAATGATTTTTCTGGGTTGTTACAACCTTAGAGATTTTTTGAGGAATTTATTTGGGCAAATCTGAGGCAGTCACTTACTATGGTTTTTCCCTTGAAGTTTCTGTGCTGAACCAGCATATCCCTGACATTGTAGGTTTTCAAGGATGTAAACTAAAGGGTCTGAGAAATTCAGGCAAGCATCTCTCTCACTCTCAATCTCCATTGGATTCTTCCATTTCAATTATCAAAATAAAGTTTCATTTGAGATATTTTAAGTTCTACTGCTTTCAGTAATATTTTCACTCAGAATGCCTCCTACCCCATGAAGCGGGTATTAGCACTTAATTTTTAAAGTAAATTTTAGTTGCCCTTGAAATGAATAGTCATCATATAAGCCACAGTTGAATTAAAATGGATATTTTGCATGCACACATGGAGACCAATATCTGTGGCTCTTGATAATATTCTTTTGATTTAGTATTTTGTGATCAGCTTGGATCTCTATTTCAAAAGGCTATTAAGCAGACAAAGTGGAACTATTCAAAATCACATCAAAGACAGATAATCCTTCTATGGATTATTGAATTTGGAGAATTAGTATAGATTTTAAAATAACAGAAACTTACTGTGTTTTCAGAATTTTAGATAGACACCACTTAGTAATAATGATAGTAGAAAACAACCTTGTTAATTCATATCTCAGATGATTAGGAAATTTAAAGCCCTCTCAGCCTGATTTCAAACTGAGTCAATCACTTGCGTAGAACATTAGCTGGGTATTTGCTGCTGCTGTGAAGTCAAGGTATTCATTTCTTCATGGAACGTTTATTGTTTCCCGTTTGCTAGACTCCATTCTAAGCACTAGATGGACACACACAAGTGAAACAGACAAATCCCATGCTTATATCATTTGCCTTCTAGTTAGGAAGAAAGATAACAACAAGCAAGCACATAATATAGTGTCTGGTAGTGATAAGGACTTTCAGGAAAAAACCAACAGGGTAAGGAGTTGAAGAATGAAAGGTGAGGCAATATTTTAATCAGGATGGTTGAGGAGACCCCTCTGATGATATTTGAACCAGTTATACCCTTTCTTGGAAGCTGTGCTTCAAAGTATCAAAATGGATTTCTTTTTCTTCCCTGCCTATGTCTCCAATTCACTGCCCCTTGTGCATTCTGTGCAGGAGAGTTCGAGTACCATGCACTTTAATGACGGCAAATGGCTTGCCTTTAGACATTCCTAATTAGAGGGGTTTCCATTTAACGTTCGTTGTTGCCTATGAACAATGTTGAAGAACGTTCTGTAGAAACTGCCTAAAATGGTAGGATGATATAGGAAAACACTAACGTTTGGTGGGCTTTCTATTTTATCTGCACATTGGCCACGTTGATGCCTAATAGTGACTCTTTTAAGATAATTAAGTTTTTGTTTGGGAAAGGACTTTTTTATTTGACTTACAAGCATAGCTTGATGGACTGCTCTGTGTTTGGTTATTTTTAGTTTTGTTTTTAACACAAGGTTGCAACAAGTTCCACTTAAATCATGTGTTTTGCCTACTCACCTTGAAGAGTAGAGCCAATATGATCAGTGGTCAAAAGTAAATGGAGATATTTATTAATAATCTGCTATGTCTGGCAGACAGGCTCTAAGATGACCATCAACTGTTCCTACCTCCTGGTGTTCTCACCTTTGTGTAAGTCCTTCCAGTCGAGTCTGAGTAGGACCTGTGACTCTTGCTTCTAACCATAGAATGTGACTAAGGGAAATGTCGCTCCCATGAATATGCTATGTTATAAAAGACTCTGTCTTAGCAGACTGGAGCTAGATTCTCCATATGGGCTTGATGAAGTAAGTGGCCATGTTGGAAAAGCCCACGTGGTCAGGAAATCTGGATGGTCTCTAGGAACTGTGGGATGCCAGTAGGATCTGAGTTAGCCTCCACCCAATAGCCAAGAATAAGCTGGGGCCCCAGCTCAGACAGCCTCAAAGAAATGAATTCTGCCAAAAATCTGATTGAGCATGGAAGTGGATTCTTCCCCAGTTGAGCCTCCAGAGGAGAATGCAGCCCAGCCAGGCTCTTGATTGCAGCTTTGTGAGACCCTGAGCAGAAGACCCAGCTAAGCAGGCCTGGACTCCTGACCCATGGGAACATTGAGATAATAAATGTGTGTTGTTCTAAGCAGCTAAGTTTTTGGTAATTTGTTACACGCAACGAAAAAGCTAATAAAACTCACAGAACTCCTCCATGTCCTTTTACCCCAACCATCCACCAAACCACCAAACCTGAAAAATGATAATGATGCTGAGAATCTTAACACTGAAAACAGAACAGTAATAACAATAACAAAAATATATATTAATTGAAGACCTACTGTGTGCCAAGCAATGTATTAGACAAACACTTCTCCACTATCATTTTATTTATTTTTCATAAAAACCTTGTAAGGAAAATATTATTTTAACCATTTTACAAATAATGGAAACAACATTTTGAAAAGTCTGTAAACTTGCTGCACAATGAGTGTCAGACAAAATTCAAACCTATATCCATTCACCCCAAGTTGGCTTGCCGCCTTGCCATGCTGCTTCAAAAATTCACTTTCTCTTCTCCCCCTCTCAAAAACTTAAGTGCTTCTGGGGACAAAAAACAAAAACTGAAAGAAAATCACAGAACCAATGTGGTTTGAGGTCACTGCAAGTTCATGGTTTCTGTTCTCTTTTGGCCTCTTGATGCCATGAGTCAATCTTTACTTTATTTTGACCCTTCTTATTACTCCTTCCATCAGCAACTCTCATGCTGCTCCCCTTGAATACTCAAGCCAACCGCTTTACTATCCCTCATATTCTCTAAGACATAGTTCAGCAAACTATGCTCTCTTATGCCCACCTGTGCTCCCAGCAACTTTTCTTATACCCATCTGAGCCTACCACCATTCTTTCTTTTCTACTTCTTTCTAGACTTAAAGAAGACTTTTTTTTTCTCAGTTTGAGGCTAATCTATTAACTTTAAATCCTCTCCCTTTTGCAATACATCGATTATTCCCTCTCTTGCTTATATAATCAGCATATTCAAAAATTAGGACTTATCAAGTGTTATGGGTTGAATTGTGTCCACCTCCAAAAAATTACATTGAAATTCTAAGCCTTAGTAGGTCAGAACGTGACTTTAGTTGGAGATAGAGTCTTTAAAGAGGTAATCAAGTTGTCGAAGACACTCAGTTTGTAGGACTCTTTTACTGCGGCCCTAGGAAACTAACACATAGGGTGACATGAGAAAAAAACTTCACTTGTTTCCCCCAGACCTGCTTGCTCTTCTGTATGTTTCCACTGGAGCCTCTTCCTTTCTCCCCCAGGGATGTCTTTTCCCAGTAGTTTCTGAGGAAAATTAAGAGCCAACCAAGTCCTATTTGATTGTCACCAATGTAAAATGCCAGTTTCTGATGGCCTCGCAGACATTAAAAGCCATCTCTTGCTTTTGTGAGGCACTAGAGAAGGATCTGTGCCAATAAATTTCCATAATCTGATTGTTGAGGATTCTGATTCAGGCCAGGTTATCTGGCGCCTCACCTCTGTCTTCTTGATCTTAGGCAGGATCTACGGCCATGCCAGGCCTGCTCTGTTTCTCATGTGTGTCACATCTGATGTGTGGGAAACATATACCTTGCACCTGGTATCAAAGGGGCTGGAGGCATGTCAGATCTTCTACTCTGATGCCACAAGCTGCCTCAGCTAGTTGCTTCTCTATAGGCTGCTTTCCATGTCAGATGCTTGTCCACTGTGTCCCCTAAATTGCTCTTATCAAGGTCTCTGAGGAGTTTCCTGGCTGTGCCTCTCACCAGATGTCAAGAGAACTCACACTATCTACCCTCCTCAAAAAAATCATCTGTAGTTTCCTGAGTAACTCCAGGCCTCCAGCCACTTTTACTGGCATGAATAGGGGAAGAGTAAAGTAATTTTTCTGATGTCATCCTGCAAGTCCTGCTTTTTGAACAGGTAATTAGCTGGAGCTGGATGGTCAGACAAGAGCCACAGATCTGGCCCTCTGCCACCTGCTTGGTACCCTCAACTTAGGTGAACTGGCATCTCACTTTGGGAAAAGTCACCATCTATTATTTTGCTATCGATCTGAGGTCTTAGATGAAATGAAAAACAGGTCCAGTTTTAACATCTGTTATCATTTATATTAATCTTCTACCTGTCTCCCTGCCCCTGCACCTTATTTCTTTTTTTCTTTTCAGCCAACCTTCCTGCAAAACGTAGCTAGACTTGTTGTTTCCGTTTTCTTCCACTTACTCCTCAGTCCACAGCTCCAACTTGTATTTCCACAGCAACACTGAAAACTGTCCTGGAAGAAATTACTAATCAACTCTTGATTGCTCCATCCAATATTCGGTTCTCAGTTCTGACCCCTCTCTGGCATTTTTGAACCTCTGTGAACCACTCTGAACCTCTCTTTTCTTCCTAAACCTCTCGCTGCTGTGGTCTCTGACACCTTTTTCTCTCCTTTTATCTTCTCCATCCCCTTCCAAAAGTTCCTCTTCCTCTAAACTTCATTAATGCTAGTGGTCTCCAGGTTTCTTTCTTGGCATCTTTTTTTCTTTCTCTTTTTGCAATTTAACCAAATATAAAAGTATTTTTCTCTAATCACTTCCAAATTTAAAGGTATATACCAGCTCACTCTCCTAAATTTCAGATCGTTATTTAACTACCTAATGAACATTTTGAAGCTATACAATTTTGAACTATTATTCTTGATAGAAAATTTTTGCAATCTAGACAACGGAGGAAGAAGTACCTGGAATTGAAAACGTTGAGGATATTATCTCTCAAAAAAGAGAGAGAACAATTATTGAGTTTGAATAAAAGGGAAAAGTGAAAGGGAAATAAATTCTTAATCATTTAATCACTATTTTAAAAGTGATTTTATTCATTATGATATAATTTTCTTCACGAAATACTTGTTATTTTATAAAATGTTAACATGCTTTCAGTTGAAAATGTCATCCATTTGGAAACATTCTGTTATAATTTTTAAAAAGAAACATTTTAAATCATTTTATCATTATATTAATTGTGCTTTTTTCCTCTCTTTGATTTTTTCATATTGTTCCTGGTGATATAGGAAAAGGCAGTAGGCATCTTAGAAGTATCTTTTCTATACATTCTTTATTTAGAAATCATCAGAGCCCAGGTCAAGTCTTAACCACTTTCTTAGATGATTTTAAATTTATAATTTCCCTGTTCCCTTTTCTGAATGATTTCTATTCATGTCACTTATTTTCTTTTTGCTTTTTTCACAATGTTGTGCCCTTAAGCAATTTGCAAGAGAGCAAATACTATCTGTGTTGCTAATTTTTGCCTCCCCAACATGCAGCAGCTGATGTATAATTGTTACAAAAATGTTTCTTAAAAACTAAAAACTCTAATCTTCTGTTTAGTTCTATAGCATTGATCAGTTTACCAGAGTTAAGAAACTTCAAGGTTTTAGTTGTAGCTGTTGTTTTTTGTCCTTCTAAATTCTCCATCCACAAGTATTCTCTCTTCATTCCATAATTCACTCTTTACAAATTACACCATTAGGCAGCACAGTTATGTTTCCTTGAATGATTTCCAAAATGCTAGAATCAATTATTGGCAGTAGGTAACTAAAGGGAACACTGAAAAACAAACTCTGGCATTTAAGACTAAATCCACAAAAATCAAACACCTTTCATGACATTTCAATATATGTAATAAATTGTTGCTCCACAATTGAAAATCCACAAACTACAAAAACCCAAGTTAAGGTCTTGTCCTCATACAAGTTTCCCAAAGGTAAAGTTTTTATGTGACCTCCTTCCCCACCAGAGGGCAGGGACCATTTCTTTTCTCCAGTAAGGATAATGGAGCAACTTGCAACATCCATAAGAAAGAATTAATAAATGTTGCTTCCAGAGGGACATCCTTGGAGAGGTGAGGAAGGGAAGGAACAGTTGCCAAGTCTATTGAAAAGTCTGGCATCAAATGGGGTGACAGACGTTCTAGCCAGGTGGTCCACACATATGAATGAAAGAATATGCTGGAAGGGAACCCACAGGGACACTGTAAATCCAATCACGACCATAGCTAAAGATTAAGTTAACTCCATTAGGTAGAAAGAATTATTAAAAAATATGCAACTCATTGTAGATTGTTATGCAGGGGCAATGCTAATCATGTGTTTGAACTCAAATCTCATCAACTTATTATGGTCTTTGCCAAATGTAAACCAAAGGGAATTTCATAAATATATAACAACTTTCCCTGCCTCCATTTCTTTGTATAGATGCATTCCAATTCAATATGGACAAGGAAGCATTCTGAGATTTAACAAGGCTAGACCTACACAGACTCATGTTTGAAAATTTGCTGATTTTTCTGAGCCGTCTATCTTACATCCCCCTGAGGCCTGTTTCTTCAGAAAGGATAAGGGTCAGAGCTAGTCACAAGGACATCAGTGAGGGAGGGTGATGCTCAGAGGGAAGGATGGAAGGATGCCAAATGCAGGCAGAGGTCACTTCAAAAGATTGTGAGTTCTGAACCAAGAAAGGAGAAAGTCTTTCTCCTCCTCTTCACTCCATTCATCAGTCACACCCAAATCCAGCTACTATATCCACAATCATTGTGTAGTAAGCTGAGTGCAATACCTCATCTATACCGTGACTCATTGGAGGGGGGAGCTTCTTCCATCCTCCAGCCATAACTTTGAAGTAGGAAACTGAGCAGCATCCATGAAATAGGTAGACCATTAGAGAATATGCAGCAATGGGGGTGGGACAGGGTCAGTGTGTCTGGTCAATGTTTAAATAGCACTTCAAGACAAAAAAATTCATGTATACATGTATGTGATGGTTAATTTTATGTGTCAACTTGTCTGGGCCACGGCACCCAGATATTTGGTCAAATTATTCTGGATGTTTCTGTGAAGGTATTTTTTAGATGAGATTAATTTTTAAACCAATGGTCTTTGAGTAAAGCAGATTACCCAGATTATTCTGGATGTTTCTGTGAAGGTGTTTTTAGATGAGATAATTTTTAAATTAGTGGACTTTGAGTATAGCAGATTACCCTCCATAATGTGGGTGGGTCTCATACAATTAGTTGAAGGTCTTAATAGAACAAAGAGCAACCTCCTCTGAGCAAAGAAGAATTCTGCCAGCCGACGACGTTTGGACTCTTCCCTCAGTCTCCAGACTGCAGGCCTAGATTTTGGGTTTACCAAGCCTCCACAATCAAGTGAGCCAATTGCTTAAAATCAATCATTCTCTCTCTCCATTCATGTCCTTAAAATATATATATATATTTTTTTTACATATATATATATATATATATATATATATATATATATATGTAACACCTGTTCATTCTTTTTCCCTGGAGAATCCTAACTTATACAATATACATAAGTTTATTATAAAGTTTACTGATATAAAAGTTGTGTAGCACCCAATATAAAAATAATAAAATACACAAAATTCTTTATTGTAAATTCTTTATAACCAGTTGATTCTCACATGCCTTCTTGATTTCTTGACAGACTATTGTCTTTATAGCTAATCTATGGTTGCAATTTAGCCATGAGTTGACAAACTGAGCTACATCCCAATCTAATCTTTTCCCAATAAATTCATTGTCATAAAATCTGGTATGTGAACTTTTGAAATCCACTATAAAATTTTATAAAATTCTATGCTAACAATTGTATCACAAAATCAGACTACAAATAAACGTTGATTTGATTCAGCAAAGAAGTAACTCACATCATTATGAATACGAATATTAGTTGATATTTTAATTTATATTAACAAGGCAAAAATGGAGGAACAGGGGGCCGCCCGGTGGCGCAGCGGTTTAGTCCGCGCTTGGCAGCCAGGGGTTCGCGAGTTTGGATCCCGGGTGCCCGCCGACGCACTGCCTGTCAGCCACGCTGTGGCGGCGTCCCATATAAAGTGGAGGAAGATGGGCACGGATGTTAGCCCAGGGCCAGTCTTCCTCAGCAAAAAAAGGGAGGATTGGTGACGGATGTTAGCTCAGGGCTGGTCTTCCCCACAAAAAAAAAAAAAAAAAATGGAGGAACAAAGACTTAGCTTGGTACTTCATTTGATTTCTACTAAATTGGATAATAGTTTTAGAATACTAGAAAAAAGTTCCTCTATTTCTGTGCTCAGTGTAACAGGTACAGACATGACACACTTGAGTTTAATTTAAATTATCAACACTTTTTGCATCACTTTCTTAAATCTAGAGCAGCAGTTGGTAAACTTTTTGTTTAAATGGACAGACAGTAACTATTTTAGGCTTCATGGGCCAGTCTCTGAGTCTCAGCTACTCAGTTCTGCTATTGCAGTGCAAAAGCACCCATGACAACAAGTAAATGAATGAGCGTGGCTGTATTTCATTAACCCATGTTAACAAAAATGGGTGGCAGGACAATTTTGGCTCAAGGGTCATACTAGTCTCCTAGTCTAGAAATCAACAGCCGATTAAATCAAGCCTTGATTTGTAGTGTTTGCTGATTTCCATGGTGTATATATCCCCGTCATGGTCGATTTCAAGCTACCAATATGATGTCACTAAACCTGGAGTTGGAAGGAGATGTGCAGTACCACAACCTTGTGTACTATTTCCAGTATACAGATACAATGGACGTAAATTATCTCAAGAGAATAGATAATAGTAAAATGTAGTAAAGTAATTAAGAACTGATGAGTTCTAACCATTTATTACCTTTGTTTTTAATATAATTTAATTGTAAGCATATTAATCAAGTTTTAATATTGGCTGTGTTGAACAACTGGCTTGTAAAATTCCTGAAAATTAAAAAATTAGCTCTTCTGAGCCAGTACAAGCTGGGTTCCAGCACACCACTAGTCAAGGTCAAGAACAAACTTAATATCTGGGTCAAAGCCATGAAACTGTTCCAGGGTATAACTATAGAGTAGAAACATAGATACAAGATAAAGACATTAGGAGGGACACTCAGAGAGCAATAACAATGAAGGAATAGTGTTTTACTTAGGCAAAATACTTTCAGAGTTGTATACTGATTTTCAAGGCACACTCTGTACCAAATGCCTTGATAGTTTCAGTTTAGCAACATTCTGGGTTGGAAAGGCTTTTCTGAATTGACCAGGGAATATAATTATCATCTAAAACACTATTTCTATGGGAAAATAAATCTCAGGTTCCAAACAACCAACTTATAAATGACCTTTTTATTACACTATGTTCATAACTTGGAGACTCCCTGTACATATACAAAAGACAGGGTCATTTTTGCATGGGTAAATTATATTTTGCCAAAATAGGATTAAATAGAATTTGTAGTAATGGTTTGACTAAGTGTTTACCTTAGTGATCCTTATTTTTACTTGCAAAATGGTAGCAAGCAATTAGATAACATACCCTCAGTCTTCCTTACCCCTCTGCCAACCACCTGCGTCATGACTGTGTGTCTTGTGTTACACATCGACTCTGAAAGTCTTAGCATCCCTCTATTAACATGCATTAAGGATATCACAAAATGTTGCACAAATTGATTCCCTTGAAAGATAAGAAACTTGACTTAGTAGCTATGATTTCCTGCTGAGGATAGTGAAAAGGATGAGATGGTGTAGCATGTCTCAATCTGAGACCAATTGTTCTTACATGTGGTTTAAACTACATTAGCTGCTGAAAGAACCTCAAAGATGGTGATAAAAATGCATTGCTTTCATGAACAATCATGTTTTCCACATACATAAATTCTACCCTTATATGTGCAACAATTTGATGAAATATAGCAACAATAAAATGACCTTTATTTTTGTAGTCAATATGCTTTCTTTTGCTGTACAGAAAGCATAGCACATCACCAAACCCATTTCTCATTATTTCCAGTAAATTTATTTAAACTTCGACCATTCCAAGCTTCAAGAATCTCGGGGAAAGTCTGCCAAACTGTAGGTGTTTATTCATATCATGAAATAGCATGACTGAAAATGAATGGTAAATTCATAGAATCATAAATTTTTATATCTGAATGTTTAATATCATAAAACCTCATGATCTGGTAAAACCTCCTCATTTTACAGATGTGGAAAATGAAGGCCCAGAATATGTAAGTGACATGGTCAATTTGGCTAGACACTTGCCTGGTTAGGAAAAGCATTTTTATCTATTTTTCTTTCTATGGGAGGAAAAAGGAGTTTGTTGGTTTATTTTTAAAGGTAAATAAATTATTTTAAATGATCCTAATGCATGTTTCTAACTTTAAAATCAATTTGACTTTTCCCTCATGGACTAATTCTTATAGAACAAGTCATTATAAAATAAAAAATAGAATTCTTGATGAGGAGACAAACTACTAAGACATTGTCATAAATTTAGACAAAAAGGTAAGATGATAATCTTATCTACATACAAACTAACCCATAGATGATGTATGGTGTTTTCTTATGATACTTTAATGTGGTAGGAGGCAAAGCATAAATCTGTCACCTCCAAATAACCATAAATATTATTTTTTCAGAATCGTCTTCTAATGAGGGTTTTGTTAAATAGTGAGAAGTGTTAAATTATACTCCATTCTCCAGAGTAACTATTCTAAATGTAAACACTATTAGCATGATTTTCCTAATCACTTTTTACCTTCACCTAAAGGTTCTTGCACACATTTTTGAGGACAAAGTAGAGAAATTGGGAGTTTCCAAGTAGCTGTGGTCTTTAAAACAAAGTCCATGTAATTGCTAAGCAAAACACTGTGTTGCAACTGGTCACGTGCCTGGTGTAACAAAAATTAAAAGCAAAGTTATTACTGATTCTATGATCTAGAGCAATGCTCCTCAAACTTTAATGTTTTGAGAATCAGGGGATCTTGTTTAAGTGCAAATTCTGATTTACAAGTTCTGGAATGGGGCCAGAGCTCCTGTAGGCCTAACAAGCTCACAGGTGAGGCTGATGCTGCTGATTGAGTAGCTACACTTGCTACATTTTGAGTAGCAAAATCACTCTGTCATCGTCTTTTTTATACTTCTGGAGCCTTTAAAGAAGGCTGGAGTGGGAGGCCATAATGCTATTTGAAGTATTTCAATGGCTTGATTTGCATGCTATTTGCATATCCATCGTATCTTTACATTTTTAAAAATTACTTAATTTATTAGCTTTATTACTGCCATGCAGAGCCAAATCACGGCCAAGAACTAATTTGGTGGACTGACAACACTTCAAAGGTATGTGGGAAAAGGGTTTGCTCTCCTACTTGCACTTTTCCTTGAAGGGTGAAAACATTAAGAAGGAAGAAAGAATGTCAACTCTCTTCCTGCTCTTCATTTTAGACTAAAGGGATAACATCACAAAACCAACTAAAGTCTTGTATATTCATGCGTCCTCTGATGCTGAAGTTTATAAGCGACTTATCAAATGAGGACCCTCTGGTGCCCTTTTAAATATAGTGCCCAGTGGCTCAGAGACAGCTATTCTTACTATGTTTAGTTATTCCTAAACTGTGTGACTATTTTTTAACTGAAGTGCTGCTGTGTGTTACAGCAGCTGTGAGAAAAATGTTGTATTTAGAGAGTGTGTGAAGGACTTGATGCTTAAGTTAGTAAATTCATCTGAATAGCTTCCTGCCTTTGAAGAAAGGTTGGTTTATAGCAGATCAGCTAATACACAAAAAGCCTACACTATTTCAAGATTACAGTCCTGCTACTCATATTAGGTGTTACGATGACATAACTATTTTTAATGCTAAACAACTATATTAAGAACACAGACAAGAAGCATATGTAAAGGTAGCTGAGATCCAGCATTCTAATCCCAGAGATGGCAATAACGGGATCCCGTGTGTCCTCTCCTGAGCGGACATTCTGTCATTTAGACAACGCTGCAGTTGGCAGAAATAATTTATGAAAACAAACACTTTGGAGTCAAGAGGACTAAACTCATCATGCTGAAAGACTATGACAAACACAGATTTTTTTTTCCATTCATGATTTTTTGATCCAATAAGAGGTAAATTATCACTTCATTTGACTCCTTGTGAGAGTCGTTTGTGTTAAGCAAAATGTCACTGTCTTGACGTGTTTTACAAATTTGAGAGGCATTTGAATGATGAAAAATAAGGGCAACTCTTTTTTTCTTTTAGTATGTCACAGGAGAACTACTCCTGGCAGCAAGTCTTATCCTGTCCTTCTGTTCCCCAAATGTATGGAGTTCTTTATACAAAATATCTTTAGGGTGTGTATGGACCTAAATAAAAATTGTATTTTAAAGGATTCTCTGCATAACACAGAAAAGCACTTCAAATGAGTTTGAAAAATTACTGCTCTAATATATAGTTGTAAATAACTTGCTGATTTTAGGAATTAATACCAGGCCTGGTGTATTATTGCTAAAATATTTCAATCTTCTAAAAAGCAAAATAGAAGCACATCCATGACCCAGAAATTCCAATTCTTGGTATCTACCTATAGAATAATTTGTTTAAATGAGAACATTTAAACATGTTTCATTACAGGGCTGTTTACAATAATGTAAACATGAAAATCACTTGTCCATTTATGTAACAGAACACTATGCAGCATTTAAGAAGGAAGTTAAAATGTAAAAATGACTTCGTGCAAAAATTATTATTGAATGATGAAAACAAAATAGATTTGCACAGTATGATACACTCTTCCATAAACACACACAGAATACTATATATTTTCTATTTTGTACATATGAATGCCTTCTTTATACTGATTAGACATACATGAAACTAATGGTGGTTCCTTATTGAGAGGGTCTTGTTCAAATGGCACTTGAGTCATATCTAAATGGATCCATGAGTCAACATCTCATAGTAATTAAGAATTTGAATCTGGAACCAGATTATGTAAACTTAAATCACAGCTCTGCTATTTACTAGAAATATCACCTTGGATAAGTTACTTAAGATCTCTCTGTGCTTTAGTTTCCTCATCTGTAAGATGGGAGTAAAAACAATTCCTCCTTTAGAAAGTTGCTTGGTTGGCTGGCCTGGTGGCATAGTGGTCAGGTTTGCACACTCTGCTGTGGCAGCCCGGGGTTTGCACGTTTGGATCCCGGGCGCAGACCTACACACCACTCATCAAGCCTGCTGTGGCGGCGTCCCATATACAAAATAGAGGAAGATTGCCATAGATGTTAGCTCAGGGACAATCTTCCTCAAGCAAAAAGAGGAAGATTGGCAACAAATATTAGCTCAGTGCCAATCTTCCTCACCAAAAAAATAATAATAAAAAAATTTTAAAAAGAAATTTGCTTGGAAGATTACATCAGTTGCCATGTTTTACTGAACCGTAGATTCTAAGATGTACTGTTATAATACATCTTCAAAGATGTCAAAATGGGAAAAGATGAGCATCTTAAAATAGAAAAAATATATGTAAAGCATTTATAAGGAGCACTTTATGTATGTTGCTTACCACTATATTCTGAAATCTTCATTGATTGCTGTCAAAATTAATAAAATATCAACACAAAATAAAAGGGAGCTAGACTTTATTGAGTCCATCTGTGACTTTGAAAGTAGATTTATTTTGGGAAACCATGAAATAGACTAACTACCTCCATTAGATATCTTCACAAGCAGGCACACCAATGCCTCGGCTCTAAAAATCAGGCAGCACAGGCGGAGTTAATTTTCTTAGGTTCATCCATTGCAAATCCCAATTCCAGCAGCATCTGACACGGCAGCTCATGCATTCCACTGCAGGCTCCTTAAGAAAATCAGCTTTATTAACTAAGTGCTAAAAATAGTTTACAATCCAGAGCACACAAGAACTGTTACACAGCACAGCTGTGTTTTCCTTGAACCATTGCAGAGACTCTCCAGAATCAATTATCGCAAGTAGTCTATTGTGCCTTACAGTTATAGGGAAAGGTCAGGTTAAATTAATTAACTTTAAATAACTACCAAAGTCTGTGTGACACCACTGTCATCCTTCTAATCTAACACGTTTCTGGGAATGTGCATGCTACCTAGAATCACAGGCTCAGAGAATGGGTCATATATTGAGGTCATCTGCTCTCGAATTGATTTCCTTTAGTGAACCAAAATTCTAGGCCACTGTGCTTTTGAGACTCCACTTCAGGCTGCAATAGATATTTGGGTACAGTGTTTGCTGGGCTGATTCTCAGCTTCACAGAGAGTCAAAACACAATGATTATTATAATGCTTATTCCTATGCAAACAGAGCATCCGACATGACCTTGCTTAGCATCTGCGTGTTTTGGTGTTCCACATGAAAGCGTTGCCTTCTTGCTATACAGGTCACTTAAAGCAGGAGAACAAACCTGATCCCACCGTGCTTAAACCCTCCAGGAGTCCACAGTCTTGGTGTTTTACTGCAAATGCAAATGGATCATCGAAATTAAACTGAGCTTTAATTGTGTTAACAGTTGTTCTTTATCCTTCCTTGGAGTGGGGAAAGGACGGAAAGAAATGCTTCTCTGGTTAATGGGCAAAGGCATAATGTAAACAATGATTCTCTGGAAGATTAGCGATCCTAAAGAAAGCAATTAGAGAAAGAAAGAACATTTAGACAGAAGCTAATACTTAGTAGCTTGCAGCGGGGTGAAGCTGTGCAGAATTTTATTTCCACGTTAGATGGAATTCTTTCAAAGCTTTTGTACTACAAAACAGGAAAATTGAGTTTCCAATGATTCCAAATGATACAAAAACTTACATGAAATGTGAGAAAACTTATCCAAATCCCTGTTATTTTCTACCTATGAATTCATTGTAGAAAAGCTGTTTTGTCCTTCATGTATACCCAGCACTGAGCACAATGCCCAGGATATAGTAGATGCTCAATAATTGGAATAAGTGTTAGTTGATTGAAAAGATAAATGCATGGATGAGGAAGTAAGTCAGCCTTTAGAGTAATTCTTAGTAAAAAGAATAAATATGTATTTTACTCTTTCATTTTCTTGAAGACAAATGTTTGATTAATTTGTATTGATAGATGAAACTTATTTAGGCAGCCAGTGGCTCTTTAGTGATACACGGTAAATTATTTCATCTGTCCTATTTTGATCAGGCAGACTGGGGCAATCACTGTGCAGTTCCCCTGGTATATACGTAACAGGACAGAGAGGAAGGGCCACTAGGTTTGAAATAAAAGTTCTACCACTAATGAGATTTGTGTTTTGGCAAATCACATACCTTTCTGTCCCTCAGTTTTGTTTACTTTTATAAGATGAAACGATATCTGCTCTTGATATCTCAGTATAAATGGAATGCTATATTATGTGTGAAAATGTTTTGAAAGACTATAAAGCAACACTTCTCAAATCATCTGTGATGGACTAGCTTATTTTTTCTTGATTTTTAATTTCTAATCCATTGAGAACTGATACTTTTAAGCCTCCACATGTCAATGTCAGCCATGTTAAATTACTATTGAGGTTTCTAAATGCTTTCTCTCGCTTTCAGTTCTTATCTTCCTGTGGAGCAGTAGGGAATGGTTTGCTGACTCGCCAGGGTCTTGCAAGGTCTACTGTTTGAGTAGCGATGCTGTTAGTGTCCGTACAAATAGAACTAGATGATGATGATGACAATGCGATGGGGACAACAGTGACAACCACACTGCTGCTGCTCCTCAGAGTGGGCCTAGAATTGGGTATCAAAGGCTGGACTGGAGTTGAGCTGGTTGAGGGGAAGCGAAAGTACACCGCATGTATGAGAAAGCCTGAGCAAAGGTGAGATGAGAATCATGCGGCAGCATCATGACCACTTTACACGGAAGCGGACAGATACCTTTAGAAAGTAAGACCAGAGTGTGGGATCATGAAGGACTTGGGGGTTTGAGCAAGTGAGTGGCAAGCTTAAAGTGATATTTAGAGATGCTACATTTGGCAACTTCAGGAGGGATACACTGAAGCAGGAATACAGTTTAATATTCAAGATACAAGATGAAAAGAGTCTAAACTAGGGTGACTAAAGTGGGATCCAAAATGAACGGATGCAAGAAATATAATGAAGGAAGAACTGATGGAAGCTGTGATCTGTTGGGGGGAATGAGGGAGAGAAAAGAGTGAAATATTATGCAACTACGGAAATACAGTAATAAGTAGAAATATGGGGAGCAGTATGATATATGTGAGAACAGGCAAATAGTTGAGATGACGTCATGGGTTTGCCACTTGCTAGCTGTCTGCCTTTGGATAGTCCATTCCAACTTTAGGAGATTACATTATCTGTAAACTAACTTTAAAAACATATGCCTTATGGGCTCACTGTGATTTTGAGTGCTACAACATATGTAATATGCATAACATATGTAAAGTGTTTAATTGCATGTGTGTTGCATGAACACACATATACACACATATCTCTGTGTCCCTATATCTAAACCATAGCATTATCTTTCTGTTATCTAGCTGTCTACCTATAACATATACTTTTTCATTCCAAAATTTATTTGGAGTTATCAAAATCCATTTGATACAAATACAGATAAACTTTAAAGAGGGAATTAGACTAAATTGTGTGATTCAGTGACCTTGATTTGACCCGGGTATATGCTCTCCTTTTATACAAATCAACTGGTAGACAAGAATAGTTAATTATGTCAGCCGGTCTTGGATGCACGCTATAACCATTCAACTGTAAATAGAAGTTAAAACTGTTTAGTGTGCATCCTCTGTTGTTAATACTGACGTTATCAGCTATATACCCTCAATACTCCAAATTATGTGGATCCAATTACATCTTTAGAGAAAATGTGTTATCAAGGCAAGATGGTAGTGGCTGCAAACTTTGCTGAAGATAGACTGCTATGTTTTGTGATGCTCCTATCCCTTCATAACTTTAGATTTGCAAGCTCTGCAAATGCTATTCTCTCAGTCCATTTTGCCACTAGTGAATAGCAACTAATTCATCATGGTCTCAGAGCCTGAATAGTAAGTCTTCACTGAGGCATGGGAACTGTTTTAAGTGTACAAGGGTGGTATGGAAAACCATGTAATTAGAAGACTTCTAGATTAAGTGCTGTAATTCCTGCCCCTAAGGATGTGTTGTTATTGCATAAGACCAATATATTCTTATTTAATTATCCAGAATGCCTTCAGTGTTTTCAATTCCATAGATTTTCATTCTTTTAAAAAACATTTATACTGAGTTCCACTTGTGCGCGGAGTTAGGAATACACATATAATGAAAGTTGATTCTTGCCTTCAAAGAGTTTACAATCTAGTATAGAATGTGCTATGGGAAAATGCAACTACAAATGCACTAAAATCGAAATGAACCTTGTCGTGGCTGTATTGGGAAAGGCAGTTATCCCCAATTATATGTAATCATGCATCAATATCAGCAAATTTCTATATTGTTTTTATTATGTTTTGTGTATATCTATGTATTTATAACTTATAAGCGATCTCCTACTCTAATAGTAATGCACACAAACATCTTCAAATGTAAATATTAAATAGGATAATATGAAAACCCATATTTTAATAAAGTGTTATTCTTATACAAGAAAATATTTTATCAAAAATTACCATTAATCAAAATGATGGAGTAATTTCAAAGTCTGTTTCTAAGTTCAGTTTAAAAAAAAACTTAGTTGAAATTGCTATTTTAATCAAATTAAGCAATAGTGTGCTGGCAAATGTTAACATCTAGCTCACAGGGGGAAAAATGGTATAAATATTCATTACATGTACACACACATACATACATGTATACATACACATACACCCATGAATATATTCATGGTATATAGCTATACACATAGTATGTATGGTGTGTATATGCATCTATATATGTAATAAGCTAAAAGATTTTTTCATTAGGATTATTAGCAGACATTTTAAATTTTAAGTTGGCATAATCAATCAAATTTTTTTTAATTAACAGACTTTACTTTCTAGAATTTTAGATTTATAGAACATTTGAGATAGTAGAGAGAATTCCCATATATTCTCCCTCCACACACACATACACACAGTTTCCCTATTATTAACATATTGCATCAATATGTTACATTGTTACAATTAATGAACCAAAATTGATACATTGCTATGAACTGGAGTCTATAGTTTACATTAAGCTTCACTCTGTGCTCTACAATTCTATGAGTGTTGACAAATACACGTCATGTTTCCACCGTTACAGTACCATACAGAATAGTTTCCTCACCTTAAAAATCCCCTGTGCTTCACTTATTCATCTGTCCTCACTTTCCCATGAATCCCTAGTAACAATTTTTCTTTTTACTGTCTCTGTAGTTTTGCCTTTTTTTACAGAATGCCATACAGTTGGAATTATACAATATGTAGTCTTTTCAGACTGGCTTCTTTCACTTAGCAATATGCATTTAAAGTTCCTCCATGTCTTTTCATGGCTTAATGGTTCATTTCTTTTATTCATTGAATAATATTCCATTATGTGGATATATCACCGTTTATGAATTTACCTATGGAAGGACATCTCGATAACTTACAGATTTTTGCTGTTATTAATAAAACTGCTACAGACGTTTGTGTGCAGGTTTTTGTATGGACATAGGTTTTTAGCTCAACTGGATAAATATATAGGAGTGTGATTGCTGGATCATATGGTAAAGACTATATTAGCTTTATAAGAAACTACCAAGCTGTCTTCCAAAGTGATTGTACTATTTTAAATTCCCACCAGCAATGAATGAGCTTTCCTGTTGCTCCACATTTGGTATTGTCAGATTTTTGGATTTTAGCCATGCTAAGAGGTGTGTATTGGTATCTCATTGCAGTTTTGATTTGCAATTACCTCATGACATATGATATTCAGTACTTTTCATACACTTATTTAACATCTGTATATCTTCTGTGTTGAAATGTCTGTTCAGATCTTTTATCCATTTTTAATTGGATTATTTGTTTTCTTATTGTTGAATTTTAAAAGTTCTTTGCATATTTTGGATACAAATCCTTCAACAGGTAGGTGTTTTACAAATGGCTTCTCCCAGTTTGTGGCTTGTTTTTTCATTCTTTTAACAGTGTTTTTCAAAAAGCAGACATTTTTAACTTCAACAAATTCCAATTTATCAATTTTTTCTTTCACGAATCCTGCTTTTGGTACCTAAAATTTTATCTCCAAATCTACAGTCACCTATATTTTCTCCTATGTTATCATCTAATTTTATAGTTTTGCATTTTAACCTTTAGGTCTATGATCCAATTTGAAGTAACTTTTGTGAAAGATGTAAGGTCAGTGTCTAGATTCATTGTTTGCGTGTGGTTGTCTAGTTGTTCCAGCATCATCTGTTGAAAGGACTATCTGTTCTCCATTGAATTGCCTTTGCTCCTCTATCAAAGATCAGTTAACCACATTTGTGTGTGTCTATAACTCTATCGTGTTTTATTTATCTATGTGTCTATTCTTTCACCAATACCATGCTGTCTTTATTACCCAGGCTTGATAATAAAACTTGAATTCAGTCGTGTCAGTCCTTCAACTTCAGTTCTTCTTCAGTATCCACTGCAGTTGAACTGGAGCCACTGAAGTTGGCTCCACTGGGTATTTTGACTTTCCATGTAAACTTTAGAATAGGTTTGACTGTATGTAGAAAAGAAGTTGCTGGCACTTTGATTGAGATTGTGTTATATCTATAGATCAAGTTGTGAATAACTGACATCTTAACAGTATTGGTCCTCCTATCCATCAACATGGGATATCTCCCAATTTATGTAAATATTCTTTGATTTCTTTCATCAGAGATTGTAGTCTTCCTCACATCCCACACATGTTTTGTTAGTTTTGTATCTTAGTATTTCTTTGTTGCTGTTGCTAATGTTAATGATATCGTGCTTTAATTTATTTATTTAATTTCATTTTTTCCTTCTCTAGCACCCTTCCTATGTAGATCTAGTTTCCAACATATAATTTTTCTTCTCTCTGAAGAACTTCTTTTAACATTTCTAACATGCATGTCTACTGGCAAAAAACTCCCTTAGTTTTTGCTTGTTTCTCCACACTTCTTGCAGGATAATTTCACTGGTACAGAATTAGACACAAACAAATGTAATTAACTGATCTTTGATAGTATTCTGTTTTTCTGTTAATGTTTTTACTTCTAGCATATTTTTGATTGTCTTAGAGTTTTCATTTCTCTGCTTTTATTGTCCACCTGTTCTTGCATGTTGCCTACTTTTTCAATTATAACCTTTAATATATTAATCATAGTTATTTAAATTCCCTATGTGATAATTCAAAATATGTGTCATATCTAAATCTGGTTCTGACACTTGCTTTGTCTCTTCAGACTGTTTTTTCTCTTATCTTTTAATATGCTTTGTAATTTTTCATTGAAAATGAACAATATGTTTCTGGTTGTAGGAACTGACGTAATTAGGCTTTTAGTGTGAGATTTTATCTTAATTTGGCTAGAAGCTGGGCTGTGTTTAATGTTTGTTATAGCTGTAGGATTCCTATAGCTTCTTTATATTTTTCATCCCTGTATATCTTTGAGTTTCCCTACAAACTCCTTCTTAAAAAGAGTGTGTGTCTTGCAACTCTCTCAGTTGTAGTCCACTGTTATCCTGAGGCCCTGTTGATGTAGTGCTATGATGTGGGGAAGGAGAAGTATTCTTTAATCTTGTGATTAAATCTCTGGTTTTTTTTAATTGGCCTTAGTCCCTGGGCTGTGACCTTCAGAAAAATTTCTCAGCCTTTTTTTCCCTTCCATTGGGTGGAGGAGGAAGACTGGAGTGGCCTAGAGTTTTCTTATTGTCTCTTTTTCAACCTGGATAAAACTCTGATATAGTAACCTGAATGGCAGATCTTTTTTATGGAGAATGCCCTAGGGGTATTTCAAAATTGTTGCTTTTCACTTCCATCTGCCCAACACAAAAGTACATTTTTTTTCTCCAGTCTTCATTCTTGAGGGCCTGATGGGATTCTTGGAGGTAAAACCCATGAGAGTGTGGGGCTCTCTCCTAAAACTCAGTCCCCAAAACTCTTTAACTCTAACTAGCCCACATTCAGCCTCCAGCAATTCATCAAATTACTGTTTAAATATTCCCATCAGTTACTGGCTTCAGGGGCTTTTCCTTCAGGTAAACTGCCCTCCGGTGTGATTCCCTGTGTTCACCTGTCTCTCCGGATTTGGCGGTGGTGGTTTGCCCTGTAAACTCAATTCTGAGATGGATCTAAGAAAAGTTATTGAATTTCAGTTTGCTCAGCTTTTTTCTCCTTGTGAGGTTGGGAGTGATAACTTTCACACTTTTTACATGTTGGAGCTGGCACCAGAAGTCAATCTTTTAAATTCTATCTTTCTGCATATAGCTAAATTGCAATTCTCCATGTATAGCTTTTGGGTATAATTACCCATCCATTAATAATGGTTAATCATCCATATTTCTTTTAAAGATTTCTCAATATTGTATATTGACATTGTATAAGTCATTATACACATTATGGAAAAGGGCTTTAAGTTAGTTTATTAATGTTGTCTGTCGTTTTGTTATCACATCCTATGACAATAACAAGAGTTTCATCAAATTTGGAGAGTTTATTTGAAATAGCCTGTGATTAAATACAGCTCCATTATGTGAATGAAATTTTTTGGGGAGCCCTTGGGATTCTTCAAAGAGAAGATACTGTATATCTTCAAAGAGGTACACAGTCAACCTCCAGATAGACATCCTCTATTTTTGTTACTCAGTGTGTTCTATGGAACAGCAGCAGCAGCATCACCTGTGATCCTGTTAGAAATGCAGACTAAGGGCTCTATGTCAGACCAGTTGAATCAGAATCTCTAGGGGTGTAGGCCAAGAGTTTGTCATTTTGCAAACGTTCCAAGTGATTCTGATGCACACTAAAGTTTGAGACCAGTAAGAGTACATTTTAACAAGATGTTCATGTGGCAGATGGTGCCCTACAAAATAAGATTATTATACCACAAAAAAAGATTATTGATTATAAATATGAATCCCAAATTGCAAGTTGTAAAGTCAGAAAGCATATTTATAATGGTGCTACTTTTTACATATATCATACATATGTAAGTGCTGCAGATTTATTTAGCCATGCTCCCAGTAAGAATTTATTTATTTAATGGTAAATTTATTTATTTACTGGACATAAATCATCCATATCTTGAATCCAGTCTTACTGTTATCACGATGAAACCAGAGCTAGGGCTTGCCCTTTATTTCAGTGCTAATATCTAAATAAAAAGGTATATCAGAGAGGAATTGCTCAGTTTCTGTGTATCCTGCCTAGCATGCATGGACCTTTTAATTTATAGTTGATGAAAAGAGATCAAAATGTACAGCCATGATTTTTGAAAACTGATCTTGGTCAGGAAGAATATAGACTTCCTGTGGGGGGTAAAGATTGCCAAAATCCTTAGGTAACTACCACTGAAATGTTCTTTAAATTTGCAGCTGTAATTTATTTAGTGGATTTTTTTTAATTGTTCAAATTTAAAACTGGGAATGTATATTCTGTATATTTGAGAGCTTTTTTAAAATTCTACAACAGTATATAAAAGCACAATATCTTTTTTGTTTTATCATCATTACTTACAAACCTTCTTTTACCAATTTTGAGCTCATCAACTTTCATTGAAGTTAAAGAAAAATTTGCCCTAATGCCAAGATGCAATTCTCTTTTTGAGAGATCCACAACTATTTCATTAAACTGCTTTTGATACTGCTCTGGTAAGAAACATACTTAAATAATATCTTAGATTGGCTTCAGGCTTAATTTTCTGTCTTATTATGTAAGAATCTAATCTGTACTCAAAATAGGTAATGTTAATAAATGACTATAATACATAAAATATTTATTTTTCTTCTTGTAAATCACTAAAAGCCAAGTATTACACAATTTTTTTCACTATGAGTGCATTGAACTGCATCATTTAGAACACGTGATACTTTGTAAGCCTGTATTTAGCTTGTCAATTATTCATTATTGATCCTTCAGAATATAGTTTAATGGTGCTTACTCAATTTAGTGGTTTTTGCTGACCTTCAAACCTGAAGTTTCAGGTTTGCTCTCTGAATGTAATATATACTCCCACTTAAAAACAGACACCTTTATGGGAGGTGGGGTGTCACATGTTGAAGAGGTGTTTGATTTGAAGATTTGTGGTAGTTTCTATGGGCATTATATTTTATAACAAGTATAATAATAATAAAAAACATATCTTGATGACTGTGTGTTAGGGAAGGTAGTAGTAGAATGTGTGCATCTCCCCTCTGAAGACAGTTTCAAAGTCTTATCCAAATATTATACTATTTAACATCGCACCTCTGCCCTGTCAAAATATACCAGCCCATTAACACTCGAATGATAGCCTTTAAATGAAACAATAAAGTAATCTCTTCTGTTGGCTTAATCTATGTGCTAATGAGTTTGTATAATGTTGTTTCTGGGTCCCTCAAAGCATTGTTATGCAGCACACAACTTTAGTAGGAGTGAAAACAGGTACTTTAAATTTAAAAAAATATCATAAACTCCAACTGAAATAGAGATAAAATGAATCTTTTTTTCCATAATTCTTGCCAGCTGATGTTGTGGCATTTTAATGTTTCGTGTTTTAGGCAATCTATAGTATACGAGAGAGCCTAAAATTTCACCTCTGAAAATAGGATCTCATTCAGGAAGGCACAATTTGCCTCAAGTGTCCATGTAACAGATGGATAACATGTCCTCGATGAAATAAGAATGCAGGTAGAGAAAGTATTACTGAAATTGAGAACACTATGCTTTATTCAGGTAAAAACATACTATCTTCTACTAACCTATTTAGACTCTAGGAAAATAGTTTTCACCTCCCATCTGATTGACATGTGTGAAATAATGTGTTTTTCCTCACGATGATACTTTCAAATATACATTTTGAATTAATGGCAGTATATTTAGAATTAACAGAAAAAATATGTCTAAGAGGGTTGCCAAGGAATCCCGGGAAATGGCAACATGGAGCATTTAAAAGGATAGTAAGAAGAAAAATGAGGAGAAGGAGGAGAAACAAGGATAAGTATATTGTTAATATGCTGAAATAACAAAAATATACTGAAGGCCATTTTTTAAAAATGTAGGTAAAAAATTATTGTGTGTACCAAGGCATTCCAATTGTTGTTACTGTTCCATTCCTGTTAATGGTTTGTTTCTGCTGTTTTGAATCCTATGTGCTTTAGAGCAGATATATACCAAACTGGATTTGTCCCAGTGATAATTATTTACTGAAGACTTAACCATCCTTCTTCTATTCACAGTTACCACAAAAGTCTTCACCCCATGCATCACACAGTTCTACCATAAGAGTCCTAAGATTTCTATGTTGACTGTACACATTTTGACATAGTTTGTTTTAAATTATACAATGTAAAGACTTGAAGGTCTTTGACTCTATTGATTGCTGGGTGATAGTTATATCACTTTGACCTAAAATTCATTTTTGTTTTAAACCAGGATATCTACATGATAAATTATGATATTGCTTCTTGTGTAGACACAAACTTATTAGCCATACCTTGGTCCTCCCATAGGATGTGAATCTTCACAGGCTAATTACATTTTGCAATGGTCTTCCTTACTGTTGATTTCCTTGACTACATATATATAGTTTTGATAGAACAGTTTTGAAACTAGCCCCTTGGAATTTCTTTTTAGTTGTTTGAAGAGTGTATTCATGCTTTTTCTACTTAATAATATCTTAAACTAAAGAAACAGGAAACCTAGTATTTTTATTCTTTTGTATTCTGCCAGTAGCTAGCTTCTCTGGACTCCTAAATACTTAGCCTCTACCTCTCTTAAGTCAACTTGTATTACAGTGATGTATGTACATTACCTTTCCTTACTCAGACTCTAAGTTCTCTGGAAAGAATTATGCTGTATTCCACAATAGTACCCAGCATTGTACCCTGAATATGATAGGCATTTAATTAGTGTTAGGTGAATTAATAAACACAGCGTCTTATACCTGTATTTAACAATCATATCCATATGCTCACATAAATGTTTAACTGCTATGTAGTAACTCTCCCTTCTGTCCAGTAGTTGGAACCAAGAATTGCACCATCAAGTCCCAGCTTATAAGCACATTATAATAGGGGCCTAATAACAGTATAAGGACATTTGTCTCTAAACAGATGACCAGGAACAAAGTGGAGGAAAGAGTTCCTCATTATAGATAACTCATGTCAGGAAGTTGCCTCTTATGGTTCCAATAAAATGATAATCAGAAGTAGGGAGGTGAATGTTGAAGCGGGTGTTTGTAGTAGAAATGAGACCCTATGCACTCACTTTTGGCTATTATTTCTTCATTTGTAAAATTATAAGATTATTGTGAACAGGGATCTACAAATTAAGCCCAATGGGCCAAATCTTTCCTGCTGCCTATTTTATAAATAAAGTTTTATTGGTACACAGCACACCCATTTTTATATGGATTGCCTATGGATGCTTTCACTACAGCAGCAGAGTTGAGAAGTTACAACAGAAATCACACGACCTGAAAGCTTAAAATACTTACTACCTTTACAGAAAAATTTACCAACCACTTATCATGAGAATCAAATAAAATAATGTGTGATATTCCTTAACATAGAGCCTAGTACATAGTAAATCTTGAAGTATCATCACATATATAGTACATATATGTGTGTTATCAGAAGTTTAGAAAATATTCACTACTACTTGCTGTAGGCCAGTGTTGTGTTAGATTAAGTTTATTGTTTAAGGCTGTACTGTCGAAAATAGTGGCCACTAACCACTTGTGGTTACTTAAATTTAAATTAAAGTTAAAGATTTTAAAGTTCAGTTTCTTAGGTGCACTAGCTACATTTTAAGTGTTCAAAAGTCACATGTAGCTACTGTATTAAACAGAACAGATAAAGAAGATTTCCACCAACTCAGAAAGTTCTATTGGACCGCTCTGGTCTAAGGTCTCAAAACTTACTAAAAAGTCTGTTGGGTTTTTTTCGTACTAAAATATATTTCCTCTTGGCATTAAGTGAGAGATTGAAAGGCATTAGAAAAAGCTAATAAAATAGCACGTCTTATTTAAAAATGACATTGAAATATATGTATTTCCAGTAGGACATTTATAAATACCTAAAAACTAGAGATTTAAATGTAAATAGAGTACATGCAAATGTGTAATAAAGATGCAGTTTTGACAGAGAGAGAGAGAAATTGATTTTCATTGTTGTTGTGACGCCCTAGGAAGAGAGCGATAGAATACACTTTGGAATACAGACTCCCAGTGCAGCGGTTCCCATGCACGCAGATGGCTCTCAACTTTGGCTGCACACTGGAATCACCTGGAGATCTAGTGAGGCCTGAGTCCTATCCCCAGAGATTCTGATTTACTTGGTAGCGGGTACAGACTGGGCCTCAGGATTTTTAAAAGCTCCCCAGTGGATTCTAATAGGCAGCAAATTTTGTGAAGCGCTGATGTAGAATCCCTGGCCTCACCTTTGGCCTAAAGATGTGGGGCTCAGACATCCGTATTTTTTTAAATACTCAGATAATTCTAATGATTGATTTAAAGAATGTGATGATAAAAGCATGGTAACAAATTCTGTAAATCTTTGCTATAATGGGAAAAAATAAGAGTCAAAAGAGAACATCTAGCTACTGTGTATGCCAAATAAAAATGTGATATGCTAGAGCATGGCTCTCCAAGTGTGGTTGCCAGGACCAGCAGCATCAGCATCAGCAGGGGGACTTGTTAGAAATGCAAGTTCCTGGGTTCCACCCCAGGCTTACTGAATCAGAAACTCTTTTAACAAGTCCTCCCTCCAGTTGAGTCTGATGCAAACTCATGTTTGAGAACCACTGCCATGAATGCATGGTTGCGCACTTGTAAAACCTGGGCAGTGTTGTTTTTTTAAGTCCAGATTTATAAAATCAAAATAAAACTATTTTCTACATTTTGCTACTATTTTTTTAAATTACCAATGTGTATATTTATATGTATACATACTAATGTTATAAACAGATACATATTGAAGTATACCAGCATATTATATTCATAATTCTAAATGATGATATAATCTAGTATTATTTTCCAAGCTAGTGTTTAGTCAACTGAAGCCCAATGATGTAAATTTTGTGAGCGTCCTTTGCACTGTCACAGCGTCTGGTAACCCAAACAGGGTAAATTATAGCACTAAGCTGCAAATGATATATTGATATTTGCACTTAAAAATCTCTTCATTGTATTGAAGTAGTAAAGTGTACACATTTGAATAAAATGACTAGATCAATTATGCAGTACTTGAATTTCAGATACCCTGGTATTGTGCAAGGTAATTTTTTTTTTTTTTAATGTGAGGAAGACCAGCCCTGAGCTAACATCCGTTGCTAATCTTCCTCTTTTTTTTTTTTCTTTTGCTTGAGGAAGACTGGTCCTGGGCTAACATCGTGCCCATCTTCCTCTACTTTATATGGGACGCCGCCACGGCGTGGCTGACAAGCGGTGCGTCGGCGGGCGCCCGGGATCCGAACCCGCGAACCCCGGGCTGCCAAGCGCGGACGAAACCGCTGCGCCACCGGGCTAGCTCCCTATGCAAGGTAATTTTAATGGGAAAGAAATTGAGTCTGTGTAAGTGAAAGATCAAGTTCTTCCATAAAGTAAGTTTTTCAAGCTCTAAGACCTTCGAATTTAACAGTTTACCCAGCAGTGTTCAGCTCTCTACCCTGCCTTAGCAAGTTCTCAATGAAGACAGTCTGAATAATTTCTAAAAGTTTATTTGTAATATTCAAGAATGCACATTAACAATATTGTCAAATAAGATCTGCAGATTCAGCTTTAATGAACTGAAAGCAATGTTGGTGTTTATCACACCATATCCCCTTGGACCCATTTAAAATGCCTTAATAATAATATATTCTTTAAGAAAGGTAAGTGACCTTGTTAAATTGCTTAACAAAGATTTTTTTTTCTTTCACAGATAATGCAAAAGCAAATTCAGTCAGACCTATGTCTGATAAATCACAGATTCTAAACTAGCATGGAATGAGTTTTTGAGGTTTCACTGTGTATCGATTTCATCTATTTATAAGTTTGTATAGCAGATTCATGGTGTTTCTTAAGGGTTCCGGAAGCCTATAATGTGTAGCAAATGCTCTAATTACTTGTAGTGCTATCATAGCCTAATCTTATAAATAATGACTTGAAGAAAAACAATTGTATTACACCAAATGACAGTGGATATGGCAAGTGCTAGGCTCCTCTGAAAGTAAAAAATGCCCTCCCCCCAACCCCCAGAGTATTTGCTGCAAAAGAGAAGAAAAGCATTGTTCCAAAAGTGGGGTGGCTCCGCCGGGCCGTTATCATCACACTAACAATGTTTGACTATTTGGTCAGTAGCACTGTTAACTCTGAAGGCTTCATTTCACACACCACTTGTATTTACTTGACCTACATTTGTGCATTATTGGCATAATAAGGAATGATATTTTATGAGGACATTTTTAGGCTTGAATACTAAGCTTTTAAGTAAGAAGATACGATGGACAAAACTGCACAAGGTGACAGAAGGAAAGAAATAATGGAATGGAAAAGCTTTATAGTCATCTTTAGGCACACCCACAGCCAAAAGACTAATTCTAGAGTCATAACAATCATAATAAACCTGAATAGTCGTTTAGAAAATAGATAACAGTATTAGATTATTTTACTAGTATTTATGACTGTCGCTTAATGAGCATCCATGATGTGCCAAAGACTGTGCTAAGCACTTTAAATAAATTACTTTGTTTGATCTTCAAAAGTATATATTTTATTCATGATTTAAAAACGTAAACTGCAGCTCATAAGGATTAAGCAACTTTTCCAGGCACTCAGCTAGAATTAAAGGAGTGAGGGCTCAGAGAGGCAAGGCAAATAGCCCAAATCATAGACTACGTAACCAATGCTCAGAGAATTTGTAACTTTCCTAAGACTCTTCATCCAGTGCATTCCCTTTTTACCATAAACGGGGTTTATGTGAAAAGGATGTTTACCTGGCCAACCAATCAGACCTCATGATAAGGATCAACTATCATGTACCTTTACTTTAAATGATCTGGGTGGTTGAACTCAGGTTTTCAAAATGGCAACAACAGGACTAGTTGAAAACTGAACTATGAAATGAACTCTGTGTGTGCGTGTGTGTATGCACATAAGCAAATTATATACATAACATACGTACTGCTGAGGGGTAATGTTACCTAGAGTTGTCTCCTTTATTCATTGTAAGGACCCCGTTTTTTGCTACAAAATGTATGGTACACGAACCAGCAGTATTAGCATCATCTGTGAGCTCCTTGGAAATGTAGAATCTCCTCCAGACACAGTGAGTCAGCATCTGCATTTTTAACAAGATTCCCAGGTGACTCATGTGCACTTTAATGTTTGAGAAGCACTGTTAACTCACTATGATCATATTCTATGGATATCTGGATCTTGCTGGCCACTTCCTTGTGTCTGCACAGATACACTAATAGCTTTTAGTTTCTTTCTCTGTTGGCAACATGAGTCCAGTCTTTAAAGATTCCAACCTGTCTGGGGCCAGCCTAGTGGCATAGCCGTTAAGTTAGTGTGCTCTGCTTCAGCGGCCCAGAGTTCGCAGGTTTGAATCCCGGGCTCGGACCGATGCACCACTCATCAAGCCATGCTGTGGCAGTGTCCCATGTACAAAATGGAGGAAGATGGGCACAGATGTTAGCTCAGAGCCAGTCTTCCTCACTAAAAAAAAAAGAAAAGAAAAGAAAATTCCAGCCTTTCCACATCAATCATACTGACATATATTGACTGTCTTTATTTGCAAGTCCTTGTCCTTTTCTGAGTTAAATCCTTGCTGAACAACTCTCTTCCAGTATTCAGTAGATCCTCCATAGCATCTTATCTTATCTTTACTATTAAATTTCCCCAACTCTTGAGTTAAATGCTATTTGGTTAAATACTGGTTTGCCCTGGGAAACATAAGTTTAAAACCTATGATTTGATGACGATTCTATATATGTTAAATGTGAATAACGTTTTTATTTCTCATAGCCAAGAAGGTTGCTCAAAGAATGAAGACAAATGTTTAGGATGAGCATTTGACATTTATTAATTTATTCATCCATCCATGCACTCAACAAATAATGAGTACCTACAATGGCCTAGAAAACAGAAGATATCTTACAAAATATAATCAAATGCTGACATTCATTTTAAAAAGAATGTCAACAATTTTGAACATTTAATTTGACAAAATTGAAATAAATGGGGCAAATGATGAAGTACAGAAAGAAAAGAAATTAAACTATCAGTATATAGTTTTATTTTTTAGATGATACATCTAATCCAATATCAGTAAGTTATTTTGCTTAGATATGAACTCTAATATCATTTCCCAACATGATTTTATGCTACTGGCCTCTGGGATTTTGAGGACAGTGAAGTCTATGAATATTTGTGTGTATATTTTCAAATATGTGTACCCCTTTGCAACCATATTATTTGCATATATTTTCACGCAAAGTGAGGTAATGTCAGGAAAGGAAGGGAAAGTGTACTTTTTAGACTGAACTAAGTGGAGTGGGATGTAGGATGACATTAGCCTACCTTCATTAGTTTCCGGAAATCCCAGAAACAACCGAGACCAGTTGTAATTGAGCTAATAGTTCAGTTTGACTGGAAGTTAGGTGTGTCTTCGGTCATTAAAGCTGTTGGCACAGCACTCTCAGATCCGTAGTAGCAGATGTGACAGGGCCCACGCAAACAGGGAAAGGACCTTTATAAGAAAGCACAGCTGCTTGCCTGGACAGCATCATCTGGGCTACAGGATGATGATCTCCAAGGTCTTTTGGCTCCTTCTAATTTAATTACCTGTCTTTAACATAAGTCCTTATGCTGGAATCCCATACACAGGGCATAATGAGGATATGAAGAGAAGAGAACTCCTCAGTCAAATGTGCCACATGATATGGCGATAGTGGAAGTTACTCGTGGTCTCCTTATCAAAGTATTGGCATATCTTTGGTCAGAAATGATAAGGGAAAATATTGTTCTGTTTCCTGTGCTCATTTTCCATTCTTATAATCCTAGCGTGATATAAGAATTCAGATTTGTTCACATGCTGATTCGTGTCACTTTGATCATGTTTTCAGCATCAAAGCTGTATCAATAATGCTTCTATGGTAGTGCTATTTCTATTTTTAATTACTCGAGTACAGAATTATGAGTTAAGACATTCTACAACATTTTAAACACTTTCTTTTTAAAAAATGAATTTGATATCAATATACAAAAGTGTTGACATTTCCTAATAAAAGTAAGATACTTGGGTATTTGTCATAGTGTATTTGTATACTTTCTGTATACACATTTGTATATTTGAAGTAGTTTATATTTTCTGTATATTTGAAATATCTTATAATGAAAAAGTATGAATTATACTTTTAAAACAGCAAAGGGATTATTTGAAATATTGTATATTTGAAATACTTTATAATTTAAAAAATATGAATTATACTTACAAAACAGTAAAGGGATTATTTAGGTCATATGACCAGATGGTCTAGCTTTAGAGTTGGTTTGATTTAACTGTGCAATGCTGTCTTCAAGGCATGGCATGTCTTTCCTGACATGTGAGTAACCTCTTTTTCATATAGCTACTTGGGCTTTTCTTCCTATCTTACTGGCCCTGATTATGTGTGCAAAGTACCAAGGGAATGATATGGGCTGATTGGCATAAAACAGTTTACCTCAATCAACCACTATGGCAAGGCGATGGGATTACATTGATTGGGTTAGACAAAGCAGATCCTAGCCACAAATTCACACATTTTATAAAATGAGAGAAGAAAAGGCTCTTGGGGAGACAACCACAGACTTCACTATATTCTCCTGTTCTACTGAAGCCAGATTCACCTACGGCTATTGGCAAGATTCTTCCACCATATGCCATCTGGCTTTACCAGCCAGAGTTTGTAAAATAATGCTGCCTGGTCAGTGACTTTATTGTTAAGCTGTTTCAAATCAATTATACCAAATTCTCCCCATACTCATTTTAATTAATTGCATTTATCTGAATTTCCACTCTGTACACAAGAGAGAGTTTACCTGTTTTCAAGGTCATATGAGAAATGTCATCAGAGCACAGCACATTAAATGATATGAGTGAAGGCAATTAGAAAAATGCATTTTCATGAGCAGCAACTGATGCCCCTAAACAAAAAATTCACTTACTTCTGAACACAGGAAAATTATAATTATTCTGAATTTTCCACTTTATGATGACAGACTATATTAATACAGTTGAAACACCTGTACTGTGGCATGACCAAAAAATTGAACTTGTTTTGAAAGCAGTCTGTTTCCCTGAGTTTCCAGATGCACCAAAGATGAAGCAGGAGGCTGTCTGCAAATAGACTAGAGAGTTGGCCAACCTCATTGGCTTGGTTGGATGGACTAAAATATTTTAGTTTGACCTTGAACTGACAGTTTAAACTCTGTTCTTTTCCTGCTCTATGCTGTATATTTTAAGCATTGCAAGATATGGAGATATCTTAATCAAACCTTTACCATAAATCAGCCATAAAAATAAGCACTGGCAGATGTGCCCAGAGATTAAAAGAAATCGGGACAACTAAATGAGAATCAGGCAGCGAATCTAAAGGGATGTTATTACGTTCTGCCCCTTTTCATTTGGTTTGACAGAAATCTCTGCATAGAGACTCTGAGTGGAGCTGCTGCAGACAGATGTTCAATTCCCTTAGCCTGGCCTTCCCTGGAGCAGCAGAAAGCCATTGCGATGGAACTGCCTTGGGTACCAGTGGCTGAAATTAATATATAATTTAGAGGCAGAAGTTAGAGAAAATATTTGTGGGCCTGGCTTTGAAAACTGTTAAGATTTTATTAAATCTGACGATGGAAATATTAAACCCAATACAGACAGGATCTTGATCTGTTCCCAGGAACACTTTGATGTTGGCAATGTAAATGTCTCCCTTCTTAATTGATGTTGATGCGCGGAAATCTGTACTTGTCCAGCTGATGAAAGAGGCCAGGAATTTATAAGGGGAATATTCAACTGACAAAGGTAGGCAATATTGTATGTTTTTAAATATTTAACTTGCCTAGTAAAAATATTAATTAATCTGTAAAAGTGTATTTATAACAGAGGTTGTCAAACTACAGCCTGCAGGCCAAATCTGTTTGACCACCTGTCCTTGTAAATACAGTTTAATTGGAACACTGTCCTACCCATTTGTTTACACGTGGCTGTTTTTGCATTGCAATGACAGAGTTGGGTATTTATGATGGGGATCATGTCACCATGTAGCCTAAAATATTTAGTATTTGACCCTTTACAGAAAAAGTGTGCTGAACCTCGGTCAATAATAACCTCTTTTAGAAATACTTTTTTTTTCCCTTAAAAGAATGTACTTCTGTAGTTATTAATGTGCTATTTCATCTTAATTTTATAATTTTTTTCACCCAAAAGACAGCCTATTAGTAAAATTTCCGAGTCCCAAAAAGTAGGTTCCAAGTTTTTTCTTTTCTTTTATAAATTTTGATACTTTTTCAAGTCAAACTCTGTCTGAAATTATTTCCCCATTTCAGCAGGATGCGGAGCGTGACATCCTCCGTGTCCCAGGGAAGTACAGCATACATAATGCATGAATCTTAGGGAAGATCTGAGCCTTTGAATACACAATTACACTTGGGGCTTAAAATGGAAAGTGCCACGTTTGGAAGCAACTTGAAGTTTCCCAAAATATTTGTTTGCAGTTCTAATTTCAATAATTAACATGCGGATTAAAACATTTTTCTTATCATCCAATTCCAGCAGTGAGGTCAGCACCTCATAACTACAGGGGAAAAAAATGCCTTTAGAGCTTCTGGAGTCAAAACCAGCAATAATGGTTCAGCAGCAGCCCCTTTGCAGGAGGGCAGCGCTGCAGGCTGCTGAATGGATGGGCCTGCACCTTGACATGGCATGAGACGTGCTGTTTTGTCTCTTTTTTCCTGAATGCCCTCTTCCGTGGGCCTCTGATGAGAGCAAAGGGAGGAAAAGCAGAATGTTCTTTTCATCTATATGACCATAAAAACGGGCAACTGTATTTCTCCTTTTATTGTTTTCCATCCTTTTCTGTTTCTTTCTTTCCATACCCAACTACTTAAGAGGAAAGGTAAATCCACACATGCATAACCCCCAACTCTCCAACTTCTGGGCTCTCCACAGGCTGTTTTTGCTCCAAGCTTTCTTTCTGAAGCAGAAGTAAATCTGCAGGCAGAGTATAAAGGGCAGTTTTGCTGAGGGAAGTTCTTTCAGCTTCTAGGATCCCCTGGAGCAGAAAGGCTCAGTAGCTGCTTTGTGGTTTTCATCTCTTACCTGTGTTTCCTTGCTAGTTACAGAAATAATAAATTCTAGTTCCAGGTGGCATTGCTACTTAAAAGAATCCCTTCCTCAAACCTCAGATCTGAAAGTTGAGTTTTACCTTTTCTCCCCCATTATATGTAGGGGGTGATGGCAGTGATGTCTGCTATTCTGGCTTCTTGATGTCAAATCTGTTCCTAGATCTCTTGACATAAAGCAGAGCTCACCAAAAGTGGGGTATGCTGATCGGTTGTCACAGTGAAGCCCTTACACCTTGCCTGCATGCTAGGTGAGCAGCCTAGAGCTGCACCATGGCAAGAAGTTGAATTAATGATGCAATCCATGAATGCCATGGAATTCCTAGTTAAACAAAGGAATTACAGGTAGAACTTGAACAGAACTATGTAATTTTGGGACATGCATATCTACCCATCCATGTGAACATTTTAATTTGACCAAAGCGTCCACTGCGCAAATAACCATTCCTCATTGGTTCGTGTTAGAACCTCCTTATATTAACCCCTCTCAGAATTGCCTATTTTTTCAATTTATTTTTTGTGTGTGTTTGAGGAAGATTAGCCCTGAGCTAACATCTGTTGCCAATCCTCCTCTTCTTTTTGCTGAGGAAGATTGGCCCTGGGCTAACATCCGTGCCCATCTTCCTCTACTTTATATGGGACGCCACCATGGCATGGCTTGACAAGTGGTGCATCAGTCCGTGCCCAGGATCCGAACCTGTGAACCCCGGGCTGCTGAAGTGGGGCGTGTGAACTTAGCTGCTATGGCACGGGGCTGGCCCTCTCAGAATTGCCTCTTTTGAGTTTTATTTTGATTTTATGTCTTTGACATTTTTTAAGTTCTCTGAGATAAACAGCCATTTTGATTCAATTTCTAAGTTTCCTTTGAAACTTTAGTTCCAGGATATTGCCTTGCATTCATTACATGGATATTTATTAAGTGCATATTAGCTGGTCGTTCTGCGATCATCCCTCAGATCCATTCCTGTCCTTCTGTGCCTGGCTCTGTGCCCTGGGAGGCTGACCCCTGGCCTGAATTGCTGTGTTCCATTGACCTCAACATTTCAATGGGTTTAGCCAGTGGATAGCATCAGCAGGAGATATGAAGGCAGAGACAGAGATCAGGGCATATATTCCCTGCCCCCTCATTGCTTCAGGCTGTGTGACTGGGGCCACTCCCTTTCACTCCAGGGCTACAATTCCTGGCAGGCAACCCCCCACCATGGCTTCTGCTCTCACTGAGCTCTAGTACCTCTTTAGCCTCCCTACTTCCTCCTGGCGCCTCAGGATTATAAGGACTTCCCACTCCCACAGTTGCTAATTTCTGGGTGCCTCAAATCCCTTGTTGATTTCCTTACACACCTCCATGTGTACTTTCTCCTTAAAAAAAAAAAACAACAAAAAAACCTCTTACTACTTGAGTAGATTTTATTCTCTGCTCTGACCTGAACAATAAAACTTACTATGTGCTGTGCATTATTCTAGACCTGGGAATACAATGTGGACAAAACATCAAAAAACTCTGCCCTCTTGTCATTATACTCTAACAGGAAAAACCAACAATAAAAATTATAGAAATATGGGCCAGCCCTGGTGGTCTAGTGATTAAATATGGTGCGCTCCACTTCAGCGGCCCAGGTTCAGTTCTAGGTGCAGACCTATACCACTCGTCTGTCAGTGGCCATGCTGTGGTGGTGGCTCACATATAAAATAGAGGAAGATAGGCAACAGATGTTAGCTCAGGGCGAATCTTCCTAAGAAAAAAATATATATATATTTAGAAATAAATACATAACTAAATATATAATATGTCGATGGTACCATGAAGTAACATAAAAAAGATCAAGGGAATAGGAAAAGCTAGTGAGGGCTGAGATCAGGATACTACAGTTTTAAATGCAGTGTTGAGGGAAGGTCTTGATGAGCAGGATGTGGAAATTGTATTTCTGCTATGAATAGTGCCTTCTTAGGTGGAGTGATGGTAGAACATGTGAAGGCTACCTACTTACCTTAGCTCCACTTAGAATTGTCTCCCTTGAGTTTTATTTTTATTTTTTGTCTGTGACTTCTTTTTTAAAAACGGACTTCTGAGGTAGTCACTTGGAATCAATGTCTAAGTTTCCTTTGAAACCATATGTTAAGGACATTGCCTTCTTGCATTTTGTTCAAAAGCTCTTAATGGAGCAGCTATGAGCTGTTTGTTCCTCATTTGTCTTCTCAGAGGTATAGGGGAAGAAGAGAAATGCATCAAGTAGGAATACACTTCAAAAATCCAGACAAAAGATGATGGTGGCTTGGACTGTGTGGCAATGGTGGAATGGAGGAGTAGTGGTCAGATTCCAAATTTATTCTGAATGTAGAGCCAACAAATTTCCTGATGGATTATGTGTGATATGTGAAAGAGAGAAATTAGGGGAAAAAAACCAAAAAACTCCAAGATTTCTGACCTGAGCAGCTGAAAGAATGAGATAAACTGCAATTAGAGCAGATTTTGAAGGGAAGATCGGGAGTTTCCCATTGTACAAGTTAATTCTGAAGTGTTTATTGATATTTAAATGGAGATGCCCCAGGGGTAATTGAGTTTGAAGCTCACAGAAGAGGTCCAGAAAGAAGATAAAAATTTCAGAATGTTACTTAAAGCCCAGGAACTAGATGACATTACAGGAGGAGTGAATGCACATACAGAAGTAGAGGGGTCCATGGAAATAATCCTGGACACTCCATTGTCTAAACTTCAGTTATTGAAACACGTCCACCAGAAAAGACTATGAAGAAATAGTCAGTGAGTGAAGAAGAAAACTAGGAAAGTTTGATATCAACCAAAGCTACAAAATACCTCATGTGAATAATTTCTCCTGGAGATTACAGCAAGAAAAAAGCTTCTCCTCTTAGATAAATGAGCATTTTGTGACTTGGTCTTCCATTTATGCTTCAACTAGTAGGACTCTACTACACACACCATACACACACACACACACACACAATATATATATATACATATGTACATATATAAACATAATCATATATATACACACACAAAATATACTCACATAGTATATTCTATGCATATGTGTGTGAAGATAGATAGATGATAGACAGATTTCATCCAGTCCTGTGTTTGGTGGAGTATTTTTGTTAGCTATCTCTTCTCAACACCTTCAACAAGATGTAAATAAACTGAATTAACACCACAGTATGTTAGAATTATTGCCACAAATCATTATTATAAAGATTCAAACATGTTCTAGATCAGCTCATAGCCCTTAAAGCATATTTACATTCAATAGAAGTATTACTTTGTTTACTTTAAAAACAAGTTCTCATTCTGTATCTCTTAGTGCAAATGGTTAAGAAAAAGTCTGGGATAGACTAAATGGCAATTCTGCAAGTAGAGGGCTCCAGGGCTATATTGGCCTACGTCTCATTTGGACGGCTTTTTCTGATATGTAAGAAGGAGGAAAACTAGAAATCTCATTTGGACGGCTTTTTCTGATATGTAAGAAGGAGGAAAACTAGAAACTGTGCTTTCAATGGATTGTGATTACCGCAGTCATTCTAATTTCCTGTGAAAATACAAAAGAAAAGAAATCCAGACTCAAAGGATTAAAACACTGGAAATGACAAGGAAGGCCTTACTTCCACAGAGGGCAAATGATATGGAGCCTTTGGTACCTTATCTTCATGAAGCAATGCAACTTCTGAGCAGTCTGTGGAGTGCAAGCATCTTGTCACACACCACGGCTGTGATTAATTCCCTGGGTGGTCCAGGCGCAATCTCAGCTTGAGCAAGGAAGTTTGTGATGCCAAAGAGTACAATTTTTCATCAACTAAAAAATTCTTAAAGGAAAGCAAACAAATTATTTTGAGACAGTATGTATGGACTAGATTGCAAGCAAATTCTTAGAGAAAATAATAATATGCTAGGTTACTTTCAGAGATGGGAATAGGAATGGGTTTGGGGAATGGTAATATAGCTGTTGATACCAACAATGCTTGTTTATTAAAAGACCTAGAAGCCACTGAGAAAGGCTCAATGAGAACTCTGGTGGAGTTTGAACATGGTAAAAAATCATGGCGTCTCCAGCAGTTGGCGTTTTAGAGGGCTTGCCTCTAAAACAAAATGGATATTGTAATGTATCCAATACCACTTCCCTAGCTGTTTTTGCCTGTCCTCTGTTTCCTACTCCATTGACAAGAAGTAAATTGTCTAGTGAGTTGCCAAGGAATGATTTAATAAGGATATAAGATGAGTAGAGTTTAAAAGAAAATTAGAAAGTAAGCTTGAAAACAATATGGCTGCATGCCTAAAACTCACTGGTTCTGCCCAGCTTTACCTTCAGTGGCTGCCATGGTCTTCAGTGACAGATATGCTGCACAGAGGCAGTGGTCTCTATTGCTTTGGCTCAGGCATGTGGAAGAGGAGGACAGTCAAATCAGGCTGTCAAGTAGAGGAAATGATAGACGTGAGTGCCAGTCAACCAAGTCTTCTGACACAGACTAGGTACTTAATGTTTGTTGAATGAATTTACAGATCTGATTAATGAGCGACTACAATTTTCAGTTTACTACTCAACTGTTATCGTTAGCTAGCCATATCACTCTTTTATCCAATAGCATTAATTAATTCACTCTGTTATTAATTCATCCAATTAGTGGGTCAGTTAGTAAATCTATCAATCAACAAATACTCATTCACTGCCTATTAACTGCTAAGAGTTATGCTAAATTCTCCAAATAGAAATGGAAAGGCCATAGTCATGATTAAAGGGACTCTTGGTAAGTCAGAGTCAGAGAAGTAAATAATAAATCCCAACAAAAAAAGATGCTGGTACAGGTATAACGAAAAGTCAACAGAGCAGGACCCAGTACATAGTTTCAGGATTCAGTGCAAAATGAAAATGCACATCCTCTTGCTGAAAAATTAAGAATTTCAAGATAGCTATCGTGGAGTGTTAACCAAGTGCAAGGCCTTTCGAAGCAAGGGGCCCTGTGCTACTGCCGAGGTTGCAAGCCCACGAAGCTAGCTCTGCAAAGGAGGATTATCTGATTATCTCTATCCATGTAGAATATGTCTGGAAAGATTTTTGGAATAAGTGGCGTATGAGCTCTGTTTTGAGAGAGGACTTGAAGTTTGCTTGGCAAGGTTGGAATAGGATGTAAATAAGCAAAGAAGTAGATCTTTTACCATTTCTTTTCAACTGTAAAAAGGCAAATGTTGTGGCCAAGAAAGAATACTTGGTCTAAAAGTTGATTGAAGGAAAGGAAAGAAGTGGCCAGACTTGAGAATAGAAAAGCAGATAAGGAGTGGGTCATGACTGCCCATGTGGCCATGCAGAGGAACATGGATAAGTATCACAGTAATATCTTGCTTCTACTTATTTTATTGAGCCTTAATTTACTACAGAATGCACAAATCTTAAGTGCATACCTCTATGACTTTTTATATTGTATGTAATCTTTTAACTACCACCTAGATAAAAGTATAGACTGTTTTATCACCCTAGAATGTTCCCCTGTGTTCCTTTCCAATCAATAGCCCAATCCCCCATAATCACTGTTCTTATTTCTATCACTATACATTTGTTTCGCCTTTCTTGAACTTCATATGAATGGAATCGCACAGTACATACTCTTCCTTTTATTTTGCACTTTATATTTTAATGAATGACTTCATAGCCATATTTTCAGTTAATCCTTATAGTAATACTGTGAGAAAATTATTTTTGGTCCTCTTTTTTACAGTTGAGGAAATTAATACTCAATAGTTAAGAAATAACATGTCCCATCACATGGTTAACAAGTAATAAAATCAAAGCTCAAAATCTATTCTTTCAGCTCTAAGCTCAAGTTCCCCTCCATTTTTTTCACAACTGCCTACTTGGGCATTTATAATCCTATAAAGTAACATTCCAGAACTCAAAAGGAACAGGAATGCAAATTTTCAAAATTAAATTCTAAAACACTTGAAAACTTTAGCATTTTCGTTACTAATTATAATGACTAATATCGTCATCATGCTATAAATATGAAAGTGGATTGACTTAACCAAACATATTATTTCTGCGCTAATAAAGACACCCACCTTTTTTCTTCAAAACAATTTTTTTAAACCACCAAACAGGAAAAGAGACAGTTAAAAAAAAAGTCAGATATATTTTTCTATACCTTTTTCTCTCCTTTCACTGAAAATAACTGTAGGAATTTCTTACCAACAATAAGAAAAATTTCACTGTCTTACGTAGGTAAAAATATATGACTTCAATCACACCTAATTTTAACATATATTTGCTGGTTTTTAAAACATTACTCTGAATGTATCTTTTTGGGTTTTGTTCAGTTTTGTCACAAACCACTTTCAATTTCTTTGCAGGTCTGATTTTTGAAATATATACAGAACTTTAATTGGCTTTTACCACTGGGGAAGGAAGTCTTAGAAATAGGTACAAATGGATTTTGCATTGGTGTGTGGAGGGAACAAGTGGAAGAAATTAAAACTGAATTCAGGTCTCCCACAATATTTCTGAACATGGATATTTAACTTATTTTCTTCATGGAATTATCCTATTGTATTTCATGATAACTTTATAAAGGGTTTAAGGGGGAATGTTTTCTCTTTGGATACAATTTCCTTCACGTCCCATTATCTTTCAATATCCTAACCTCTGCTCTTCCCTTTTCCATTAAGGTTCAATTATTTCATACTGACCTTTATCCCTGAAACAGTTCCTCAATTCATAACTTCTCCTCTTGGCCACCATTTTATTCTTAGTAATTACAGCATCATCTTGTCCTAAATACTACTGTAGAAATAATAGAATTTACTGCTCAGCTCAGGACAGTAATTACTGCTTAATCTTATTGTATTCAGAATCGCAACATTTTTTCAGAATTCTTTGGAGAAAATAATCCCCTTTACAGTCAACCGTTTAGCATGATATTCATTTTGTTTCTGACTTTGATGACTTGAAAGTAAAAGCAATGTAGAAATCAATAAAGCCACAGGTCTGGAGGTGACACTTTTCAAACGAATGCTGTCTGTTATAGTCACTTAGTGAAGCTCTATGAATAAGGCATAGGAACAGTGTTGGAAATGTCCTAAGGGAAACTACTATGCAATTAATTGAACTTGTTGAAATTTCTACCTTCTCTAAATTGTCTAGCAGTCAAAGATTTCTTAGAGATATGCAGCCAAATGAGAGACAGACCACATGCATCTTTTAACTTTAGGAAACAATATAATCACATCAGAAAATATAGAAATTTTTTGTTGCTCAACACCACTAAAATGTCTTCTAAAAACGAATGCTTATAAAAACTTCTTGGTATTTATTCATCGGTTCATTCACCCATTTGAAAAATATGTTTTGAGAACCTACTAGGCACAGTTCTGGGTAATGAAAAAAAAAGACAAGAAAACTTTTTGTTTTGCTGTCATGAGCCTATTAGTAGACAGAAACAAGCAATGGCAGACAGTGATAAATGTTAGGAAGGTGAAACAGAGCAATAAGACACGGAGTGTCTACAGGGACTGCTTTAAATTGAGTAACCAGGGGACAAAGGCTGAGGTAGGTGTGAACTTGATCTGTCTGAGAAACAGAAGGCTGTGTATGTCTGGATCCCAGAAATGGGGAAGGAGAGAAGTACAAAGTGAGAGAGAAGAGACTTACTGGCCTCAGAGTGGAGGAATTGGCACTTTATTCTATTTGCAGTAGGCACGTTTAGGTGGGTTTTGAATGAATAGCAATGAAGAACTTTTTTAAAATCTGATTTTCATTGCCAAAAACATCGTTTAGGCTGTGCTGTCAAGAGAATGGATTGCAGGAGGCAAGAGGTAAGAATAGGGAGCTGTTTGAGCAGTGATCTTCAGAACGTGGATGCCACCCTGGGAGCAGTCGTTGTGAAGGGTACCCTGTGGCGTGGATTGTTTTAAGAGAATCAATTTACAACGCCTCAACTTTCAGATGTAGTCTTTTCTAGTTGGTCTTCCTGAAAATATTCTATGAATGTTCTATTTTCTCACCCCCCTTTCATAATTTACAAAAGAGTCACCTCTTATCCATCCAAAATCTACTATGGTATATTGCCCTGGTGAAACTCTCTAGGACACCAAACAAACGGACAATTAGAGATACTAGTTTTTGTATTGAAAGAGTGAATGACTCTATTATGAAATAACTCCTTTTGCAAATTAGGTGATTTCCAATTCTTCATTTTAACAGGATTGCTGAAGATATTTTTTTAGTAGATCACAATGTGATTGTGGCATATAGAGAGATCCAATAATTCATAATATTGCCATAACAAAACTTCCATTGTCCATCTACTTATGCAAGTGTATGTAATGCTCAGTGCTTACATCTATAAACACACATGAAAAATAGAGAATTGATGCTGAAGCCTATATCATTCTTAATGTTTTATAAAATTTGTTATTGTATGTTCTTTTAATCAGCGATTTTTTTAAATTTTAATAATGTGTTTTGGATAAACCAATATGTCCAAAATATCATTTCCGTATGTAATCAATATAAAACAATTATTATTGAGATATTTTAATCTTTGAAATCAAATGTGTATTTTATTTTATTTTGTTGGCTCTTATTCTTTGATGTGTGTGTGTGTGAGGAAGACCAGCCCTGAGCTAACATCCGTTGCCAATCCTCCTCTTTTTGCTGAGGAAGACTGGCCCTGGGCTAACATCCGTGCCCATCTTCCTCTACTTTATATTGGATGCCACCGCAGCATGACTGACAAGCAGTGCACGTCAGTCTGCACCTGGAATCTGAACCCGTGAACCCAGGGCCGCTGAAGTGGAGTGTGTGAACTTAACCGCTACACCACCAGACCGGCCTCTATTCTTTCCTTCTTTCTTTTTATTGAGGTAACATTGGTTTATAACACTGTATAAATTTCTGGTGTACTTCATTATATTTCAGTTTCTGTGTAGATTACATCATTTCACCACCCAAAGACTAATTACCATCCATCACCATACACATGTGCCCAGGCACCCCTTTCACCATCCTTCCTCCCTCCTTCCCCTCTGGTAACCACCAATCTAATCTCTGTATCTATGTGTTTTTTGTTGTTGTTGTTGCTTTTATCTTCTATTTATGAGTGAGATCATATGGTATTTGACTTTCTCCATCTGACTTATTTCACTTAGCATGATACCCTCAAGGTCCATCCATGTTGTAACAAATGTCAAGATTTCATCTTTTTTTTAGCTGGGTAGTATTCCATTGTGTATATCTACCACATCTTCTTTATCCATTCATCCCTTAATGGGCACTTCGGATATGTCCAAGTCTTGGCTATTGTGAATAATGCCCCAATGAACATAGGGGTGCATATGTCTTTACACATTCATGTCTTCATGTTCTTCGGATAAATACCCGGAAGTGGAATATCTGGATCATACACAAAAATTAACTCACAATGGATTAAAGACTTGAATGTAAGACCTGAAACCATAAAGCTTCTAGAAGAAAACAAAGGCAGTACACTCTTCAACATTGGTCTTAGCAGCATATTTTCAAATACCGTGTCTGACCAGGCAAGAGAAACAAAAGAAAAAATAAACAAATGAGACTACATCAAACTAAAAATCTTCTGCACAGCAAAAGAAACCATCAACAAAATGAAAAGACAACCTATCAATTGGGAGAACACATTTGTAAACCATATATCTGATAAGGGGTTAATATCCAAAATATATAAAGAACTCACACATCTCAACAACAAAAAAACAAACAACCCAATTAAAAAATGGGCAAAAGATCTGAACAGACATTTTCCCAAAGAATATATATAGATGACCAACAGGCACATGAAAAGATGTTCAACATCACTAATTATCAGGGAGACACAAATCAAAACTACAATGAGATATCACTTCACTCCCATCAGAATGACTATAATGAACAAGACAAGAAGTAACAAGTGTTGGAGAGGATGTAGAGAAAAGGGAACTCTCATACACTGCTGGTGGGAATGCAAACTAGTGCAGCCACTATGGAAGACAGTATGGAGATTCCTCAAAAAATTAAGAATAATCAGCTACTATTAATATAAATCACAAGAAATTTTAACTTAGAGTCTTATGATCACAAGAGATTTTCTTTATTGCTTTTTATGCTTAGTATTCCTTTAAGTGAATATGCCACAATTTGTTTATCCATTAGCTGTTTAAGGATGCTTGAAAGATTTCTAGTTTTAGTGTTTTAAATAAAAGTTTCATGAACATTCATGTGGACATTCCTATTTCTCTTGTGTAAATACTTAGGAATGGAATTGCTGAGTTACATACTAAACGTATATTTAACTTTACAAGAAGCTGCCAAACCAAAGTGTTTGTTCATTTTACACTCTCACCAGCAAAGTGCCACAGTTCTGGTTGTTCCACATCCTCACTAATACTTGATATTTTCAGAAGTTTTCATTTCAGCCATCCTATTAGAGGGGTGCTGATGTCTCATTGCAGTTTTAATTTGCATTTCCATGACAATTTAGGATGTCGAGAATCTCTTCCTGTGACTATTTGTATATCTTCTTTTGTGAAGTATTTGTTAAAATATTTTGCCACTATTAAAAATGAGTGATTTTTCTTTTAAGTATTGAGTTGTAAGTGTATTTATAAGTTTTGGATAAAAGTTCCTTTTAAGTATATGTTTTTGAGATATTTTCTTCAATTCTGTGGCTTGCTTTTCATTTCTTTAAGGAGAAATTTTGAAAATCAGAAAATTTTAACTTAAATAAAATCCACTTTGTCATTTTTTCATTTTATGATTAATGCCTTTTGTGATATATCTAAGAAATCTTTGCCTACCCCAAGGACATAAAAAGTTTTGCCATGTTTTCTTCCAGAAATTTTGTAATTTTTCTTTCATGTTTAGGTCTTTGACACAGTCTAGTTTAATTTAGTGTTTTCGTGCAAGGTATGTATCAAGGCTTATTTTTTTCCGTATCTTTCCCTTTAACTAACATTGGCATATTGAAATTTAATTAGTGTTTATGTGTTGGTCCATTTCTGGGCTCTCTATTTGGTCCTGTAAACTGATATGGCTATATTTTTTATCCAAATACCACATTTTCTTCATTAATGTAGCTTTACAGTATGTATAAACCCCTCAACTTTATTCAGGTTTTTCAAAATTTTTCTTGCTAATCTATGTTCTTTGCATTTCTATATAATTTTTAGAATTAGATTGTCAATTTCTACAAGGTAGCATGCAGGGGGTTGGAATGGGGTGGTGTTGAATTTACAGATCATTTTGAGAAGAATTTCCATTTTAACAATATTGAGCCTTCCAATCCATGAACATGGTATATCACTCTATTTATTTTGGTTTCTTTAGGTTATGAGCAATATTTTGTTCTTTTCAATGTACAGGTCTTGCATACCTTTGTGTAGGTTATCCCTGTGTGTTTTAAGCTTTTTAATGCCTTAAAATGATGTTTTTAAAATATAATATGATTGTTGATCATATATAGAAATATAATTACTTTCTATATTGATCTTGTTGCTGATAATATTGCTAAACTGACAATTTCTAGTGGCTTTCTGTAGATTCATTAGGTCCTTTTGGTACATGATCATGTCATCTACAAATAAATATAGTTTTACTTCTTTCTTTTAAATTTGTATCCATTTTATTTTACTTTATTTTTATTTTAATTCTATTGCTTTTTTTCCCTTGCCTTTTATACTGTCTGGGAACTTCAGTATAATATTGAACAGAAGTCATGTTTTAATCCTTGATTTAAAACTTGAGACTTGTTTTATGCCCAGAATACTGTCAATCTTGGTGAATGTTTCCTGTGTACCTGAAATGAGCATATATTCTATACCTGTTGATAAAGTTCTACAAATATCATTAAGTAATTTGAGTTGTTCTAGTCTTATATATAATGTTTATCATCAGGAATATCCATCTTTATCTCTGTAATATTCCATGTCAGAAATATTTTGATATTAATATAGCCAATCCAGATTTCTTCTGTTTATTATTTGTGTGATGTATCTTTTCCACCATATGCCCTTAATCTTCTTCAGTCTTTACATTAAAAGTGCATTTGTTGAAGACATTATGAAGTTGCTTCTTGCTTTTTAAAAATCTATTCTTAGAATATCTGCATTTTATTTCGTGTATTCAGACAATTTACATTTAATGAAATGGTAGGTATACCTGGATTTAAGTCTACCATCTTGCTATTGGTTTTCTCTTTGTCTCATCTATTCTTTTTTTCTCTTTTCTCTTTTTATTTTTTGGGTTGTGTATTTGTTAATATTTTACCTTATTTCCTTTATTGGCTTATAGACTATGCTTCTTTGTTTAATTTTGTGGATTTCACTTCAGGGTTTACAATTTGCATGTTAAACTTGTCACAGCCTACCTTCAAATAATTTATACCATTTCATATGTAATGAAAGAACTTAATAATTTTACATTTTAATTTTTATCCATCTCATCCTCTTTCATACATTATATTTCTATATTTGATATAAACCTCACAATTGCCTTTAAGGAAATTTAGTAATGAGAAAAGTTAATTTTTTCCTACATGTATACTATTTATTGTGCTCTTCATTCCTTTAGGTTGATCCAGATTTCCATTGGTTTATTTCTGTTGCTTATTTATAACATATTTTTCTGCTTGTTTATATGTTCATTATTTTTGATTGGATGCTGGATATTTGAATGATACATTGTGGTTTATCTGAATTTTGTTGTTTTCTTTTAAGAAGTGTTAAGTTTTGTTCTGGAAAGCGATTAATTTACTTGTGGGTCAATTTTATCTTTTCTAGGCGTTTTTAAGGTTTTTTAGGACTTGTGTAGAGTAACTTTTAGTGTAGGGCCAGTTTATGCTTCCTTTTAAGGCCTGGCCTGTCTGGAATCTCAGCTGAATGTCTGAACTGTTCAGCAAGTTTTCTCTACTTTGGCTGGTAATAACTTTAACATTTTCCAACCCTGTGTGAACTCTGTTAGTTTTCTAAATTTTAGCTCCCTGATAACTTTTCTATCTCCATTAGTTGTTCTTTGCCCTGCTTTGTAAAGTACATGCAAAGGACCTAGAATAATCAAAACAATAGGGAAAAAGAACTCTTATAGTACTCACACTTATAATTTCAAGGATTATTATAAAGCTATAGTAATCTAGATACTGTGGTACTGGGTGGAAATAGATAGGGATGAATGGAACATTGTAGACAGTACAAAATATACCCATACATTCATGGCCAATTGAGTTTTTTCAAAGGTGCCAAGGCAATTCAATGGGCAAACAATAATCATTTCAACTAATGGTGATGGAATAATTAGATATCAGTATGCAAAAATAACAAATTAAAAATTAGAAGAATCAAACTTGACCCTCATAACATACTATACACAAATACTAACTCACAATAGATTATAGGCTTAAAGGTAAGATAAAAATTATAAAACTTCTGGACTATAAAAAAGGAGAAAATATTAGTGACCTTAGCTTAGGCAAAGACTTTCAAAATAGTATATAGAAAGTACAAACTATAGAAAAATTTAATAAATTGGACTTTATCAAAGTTAAAAGTTTGTCTCTTCAAAACGAACTTAAGAAAATGAAAAAGCAAAGAATAATTTTGAAAATGTCGGTACATATAAATAGTGGAGAAGATGAAGTAAAGGGACTCTGGCTGGTAAACTTTGGGGAAATCCTATTTAAAGCTGAATTTTATTCCTAGAATCACTAGACAGTTTTGTTTACCTTGTGGTCCTATGTAATGAACAACGTTCACCTGATTTCTACTGTTTTCTCATGCATTTGTGTGCAGCTATTAGAATCTTGAAGTAAAAGCAAAGCCAAGAAAACCTCTCAGCCATTGTGTTTGAATTCTAGGGGAAGAGTCCCTGCCACATGTGAAATAGGAGTCTTGGGCTAGAAGCCTATTTCATTACACCTTCCAAGAGCCGCTTATACCTCAGGCTTCCATGATCCCAGTCTCCAATGTGAATATTTGAGACTTGGACAGATTATTACAGTCAGGAATGGTTCTGATCCAGAGAAATACTGTTAAACAACAGACAAAAATAAATTGACAATAACTTTGTTTCCTTTTTGGCTACTTTTCTCTATGATCTGATTTCATATAAAAATAAATTTAAGAATAATTATTTGATATTTAAAGGATGAGAAGACCTTTCAAATAGTTTTTAAGTATCATTTAAATTGTTTCTTTTTCTATTCTGAATTCTAGACATTGCCCATGGAAACTCAAGAGAGAAAAAAATATATTTTAAAGCACTAAAGTCAGTGTAAAGTAGATTTCTTTTAGATTTATTAATAGGGATTAGCATTTAAAGGACCAATAGGATGTTGCTATCTTATTTTAAGGATCTGTTCCCACACTGGGTACCCAGAGTGTTGTATTTTAATCAAGTTGCAGAGTACCTGGAATAAAAACATTCCAAACAATTATAATCTCAATCACTAAATGGGCCATAAATTACTGAAACCTTGAAAACTGGTTGGTTAGCTTAGAAATTTGAACTATCTTTTTATTATTATGTAACTCTCCTTATCCATCAGAAAACAGTATATAACTAATAATATCACATTTACTAAATTTCCAATCATTTTCTCTAGCCTGAAATGGACTCTAAAAATGCCTACAGATATTACATATCCTTGGTGAACAGCTAGAGATCATGTTCTATTTTAGAATATAGCCATCAGACATAGACATTATCTCCTATAAATGGATACTTGCAACAATATGAGTGAATGTCAAAAGCATTGTGCTAAGTGAAAGAAATCAGACACACAGAAAAGTATATCCTTTATTAGCCCTTTGATAAAGAAATTCTGGAAGAGAGAAATGATGAAATAAGAATGGCAGAAAACAAATCATTTGTCTATCTTTCCTTTTGTTGCTTGTGTTTTTTGGTGTTATATTCATGAAATTCTTGCCAAGACCAGTATCATGAAGGTTTTCCCCTATGTTTTCTTGTAGGAGTTTTACGCTTTCAGGTTTTATGTTTAAGTCTTTAATCCATTTTGATTTGATTTTCATGATATTGTGATTTATAATATGAAATATATATATTAGTCTTCTTCCACAGTTCCTGGCTCACAACTCCCAAAACTCTTGGAAATTCCTGAGTGATAAGAGTAATGGGAGCATCTTCTGTTATATTTGATCTCTTGTCTTCAGTTCCTGAAATTACTTCAGAGACGTAACAGTGAAATGGATGCCTTGTTAGTCATAACAAGCTCCTTTCCATCACAACTGAATTTATGTTAATGAGGTGACTTTTGGAAAGCACCTAAGGATGGGGGCTGGTTGCCATGGGAACCAATCATTGTTAGAGGGTTGTAACTTTCTGTCCCACACCCTGATTTCAGGGTAGGGTAGAGAGGTTGGAGGTCGAATCAATCACCAATGATCAACGATTTAATCAATCATGCCTGTGTAACAATGCCTCCATAAAAACCCAAAGGATGGGGTTCAGAGAGTTTCTTGGTTGGTGAACATGTGGAGAGTGGCATGCCTAGAGAGGAAAAGAGGTTCTGAACCCTTTCCCCATAACTTTCCCTATGTATCTCTTCGTCTTGCTGTTGATTTGTATCCTTTAATATCCTTTGTAATAAATCAGTAATCTAGTGAATAAACAGGTTTTCTGAGTTCTGTGAGCCACTCTAGCCAATTAACTGAACCCAAGGAGGGGGTCATGGGAACTTCTGATTTATAGCCAGGTGGTCAGAAGTACAGGTAATAAGCTGGACTTGCAACTGGTATCTGAAGTCCAAGGAGGGGGTCATAGGAACCTCCAATCTGTGGCTGATTGCTCAGAAGCACAGGCAACAGCCTGGACTTGCAATTGGTGTCTGAAGTGGAGAGTGGTCTTGTGGATGGAGCCCTTAACCTGTGGAATCTGATTCTATCTCCAGATAGATAGTGTTAGAATTGAGTTGAATTGTAGGACACCCAGCTGGTGTTGAAGAACTGCTTGGTGGTATGAGGGAAACCTCCCTCCACCCATTGGGATTGGGATCGAGAACATTCAAGTTTTGTATGTTGTGTTAAGATGAAGGTCCACTTTCATTCTTCTACATGTGGATGTCCTGTTTTCCCAACACCATTTGTTGAAGAGACCGTCCTTTCTCTGCTGTGTATTCTTGTCACCCTTGTCAAAGATCAATTGACCATGTATGCATGGATTTGTTTCTGGGCTGTCTATTCTGTTCCATTGGTCTACAGTTTGTCTTTACACCAGCACCATATCGTTTAGATTCCTGTAGCTTTGTAATATGTTTTGAAGTCAGGAAGTGTAAGGCCTTCAGCTTTGCTCTTCTTTCTCAAGATTGTTTTTGCTATTCAGTGTCCTTTGCGATTCCGTGGGAATTTTAGAATTTTTTTTTATTTCTATAAAAAGTGCCATTGCGGTTTTGCTAGAGATTGCATTGAATCCGTAGATAGCTTTGAGTAGTTTGGATATTTTAACAGTATTAAGCATATTAAGTGTTCCAATCCATGAACACAGGGTGTCTTTCCATTTGTTTGTGTCTTCTTTAATTTCTTTCATCCAAGTTTTATAGTTTTCAATGTACAAATCTTTCACTTCCTTGGTTAAGTTTATTCCTAAGTATTTTCTTCTTTTTATGCTTTGTAAATGGGATTTCCTAATTTTCTTTTCATATGGTTTTTAGTTAGTGTATAGAATGCAAGTGATTTTTATATGTTAATTTTGTATCCTGCAACTTTACTGAATTCTTTAATTAGTTCTAAAAGTTGTTTGTGTGTGTGTGTGGAGCCTGTAGGGTTTTCTATATATAAGAGCATGTCATCTGCAAGCTGGATTGATTTTATTTCTTCTTTTTTGATTTCAATGCCTTTTATGATTTTCTTGCCTGATTGCTCTGGCTAGGATTCTAGTACTATGTAAACAGAAGTGCCAACAGTGGGCATCCTTGCATAGTTCCTGATCTTAGTGGAAAAGCTTTCAGTTTTTCACCACTGAGTATGATGTTAGCTGTGGGCTTTTCATATATGACTTTTATTATATTGAAGTAATTTTTCTCTATTCCTAGTTTGTTGAGAGTTTTTAATATGAAAAAATGTTGAATTTTATCAAACAGTTTTTCCACATCTATTGAGATGATCATGTGATTTTCATCCTTGACTCTGTTAGTGTGATGTATCACATTAATGGATTTTCTTTTGTTGAACCATCCTTGCATCACAGGGATAAATCTCACTTGGCCATGGTGTATGATCCTTTTAATGTGTTGTTGAATTTGCTTTGCTAATATTTTGTTGAGGATTTTTGCATCTATATTCATCAAGGATGTTGGCCCATAGTTTTCTTTTCTTGTGGTATCTTTGTCTGTCTTTGGTATCAGGGTAATGCTGGACATATAAAATTAGTTTGGAATTGTACCTTCCTCTTCAAATTTTTGGAACAGTTTCAGATGGATTGGCATTAATTCTTCTTTAAATGTTTGGTAGAATTCACCAGTGAAGCTATCTGGTCCTAGGCTTTTCTTTGTTGGGAGGTTTTTGATTACTCATTCAATCTCCTTCCTAGTTATCGGTCTGTTCACACTTGCTGTTTTTTCATGATTCAGTCTTGGTAGGTTGTATATTCCTAGGAATTTATCCATTTCTTTGAGATTATCTGGTTTGTAGGCATATAATTGTTCATGGTAGTCTCTTATGATCCTTATTATTTCTGTGGCATGAGTCGTAATGTTTCGTGTTTCATTTCTGATTTTATTTGTTTGAATCCTCTCTCTTCTTTTTTTAGTTAATCAGCTAAAGGTTTGTCATTTTTGTTTATCTTTTCAAAAAGACCAACTCTTAGGTTTTTGATTTTTTCTATTCTCTATTTCATCTGCTGCTACTCTAATCCTTATTATTTTCTACCATATGCTCCATAAATCCCACTCCTGGGTATCTATCCAAAAGAATGGAAATCAGGTTCTCAAAGAGAAACTAGCACTCCCATGTTTATTGCAGCGTTATTCACAATAGCCAAGATGTAGAAACAATCTAAAAGTCCAACTTCTGATGAATAAAGAAAATGTGGTACATACATGCAATAGAATATTATTCAGCCTTTAAAAAGAAGGAAATCTTGCAATATGTAATGGAATGGATAAACGTCAAAGACATTAAGTGGAATAAGCCAGTCACAGAAGGACAAATATTGCAAGATTCCACTTATATAAGATATCTAAAATAGTCAAACTCATGGAAGCAGAAGATACAATAGTGGTTTCCAGGGACTGAGGGGAGGGGAAATGGGAGTCGCTAATCAATAGGCATGAAGTTTCAGATATATAAGATGAATAAGAGATCAACTCTACACCGTTGTGTTTACACTTTACAACACTGTATTGCACACTTAAAAATCTAAGAGAATATATTTCATGTTAAGTGTTCTTATCAAATTAAAATTAAAATAAAGAAAATGAAAATAATCAGTGGCTGCCAAAGGCCGGGGGTAGAGGAGAGAATTGATTACAAAGGATCAAGAGGAAACTTTCTGCAGGTGACACAAGTGTTCTATATCATGACCATAGTAGTACTTATAAGACTTTACACAATTATCAAAGCTCATAACATTATACATTTAAAATTAGTGAATTTTATTGTATGTAAATCATACCTCAATAAAATTGACATGCACATATTCAAATGAAGGGGAAACTACCAAAGCATTATTATAGACAATAAACTATGTTCATTATGTAATTATTTAAGTCTTCTTTTTCCAGTAATCTAAAATATGTGAAGAGGTTAAGAAAGATCCTAATCAGCATGAAACAATTGGACTATTAAAATACTTTGCTTTTATTCCTGTCAAAAGCATAGAAATGCAATCTTTTACTTAACTGATGCAGCCTTATCAATGGATACAATGTTTTTTAATTGTGATATGTCATAGATTCCTTCTTATCCTAGTCTCAGTCCCCTTGAAGCAAGGGCACCCCAGCAGCAACTGTTTTGAATATAGATAATGAGATGCTTCCAAACAGCTAAAAAAGCTCTGTGCATATATAGCTTTTTTCTTCATTCAGGGTCCCTGGGAAATGAGTCACAAAAATATAAATTCTTCCATATTTCCACTGGTGAAAATAGCTTTAACAGCTGGATTTCCAGAGATGAAATCTTTGGCAGCTGATGTGGGATTAGAATTTAGAATTAGCATCAATTGAAAAAGTTGAGGTTGGAGCCCTGTGACAGAAAGGACTCTGGATGGGGCTTGAGAAGATTTGTGTTCTTGCTTTTGCTTTACCTTTAACTAGTCATCTGATCTTTGGTAAGTCATAAATCCACAGCGTTGTGAAAATCAGTATAGCAGTAATAGACCATCAGTGCTCATTGGTTTCTGCCAGTACAGCCACTATCTCAGCCTGCAATGTCCCTTCAGGCCCCAAGTGTCTGTGGCTCTGGGCTATGATTTGTGCCAGGTTTAAGCTTCTTTAGGTGTACCACTAAGCCACTCTTTTGAGTCTTTCCCATTCTTGGTCTCCAAATGTGAGGTATATGTTGGAGATGAGTAATCCCTAGGAGCCAGACCCAGGGACCCAGAGAAATATCCATCACTTTCCATTCTCTTAGGTCTCCCCTACATCACAGGGGTACTGTGTTTCTTCCTGACCTTCCAGCAACAAGTCCTGGTCTTCTCAATAAATTCCTGTTTTTTCACATGCCTGAAGGAAAAGGCCGCTTCACCTCTCAGCCGTGGCAAAAGCCCTAAAGCAATGCATTGCAGACTCAATCTACCTGCTTGAATTCAAAAACAAGAGAAAAAAGTCAAGAGAGCATAAACAATTGAATAAGTCAGTAATTTCCCTACTCTACTTGTTTATGAGAAAGCGCTTTTTAAATCTGTAAAAGCCTACCCCAACATTAAGAGACTTTTGAATAATTTGGGTGTTCCCTGTTCCAGAGTTGGGCAGGATGTAAGGATGAAAATGTGAAAGGCTATCGGATACATTAATTAGATCTGAGCATTCTAGAGAACTTCAGAACTGAAAGTCACCTCTCAAATACTTAATCCAAATCCTCCACTCTAACCTCCTTGGCCTCAGTTTCCCCACTTGTGCAGTTGTACCTAGGAAGACTTTCCACAGCAAAGGTGTAATGTACCGCAGATCTTTTCCCAGCTCCCATGGCCCAGGTTGATACAGCCTGTATGTTCATTCTGACTTGGGAGCAGAAGTTTTCTCTGTACGTTTCTAGCAGGCTCCCCAGCAGTCAGAACTGCAGTACAGTTGTTAGCTCTAGCATGCTGGGGACTTGATGCATTGTGTAGGGCTACTTTCTGGTCGTCATCAATAAAACAAATTTATTTTCCCTCTAGTGGCCTCTTTTTATGTGAATCTTCAAATATTTCCCTATATTCGGGTATATTTTCTTAACCTGACATTGATATAGAAATTGCAGTCAAGCTCTCTCCTTTAAAAGTCAAAGATGTTGATTCCTGAGCTTTCATTAACCACAAAAATCCCTTCTCTAGTAATCAAGTCTTCTAAGCCCTCTCACTGAACGTTCTGATGTTATAATACGGCAAATGTGGTTGAGGTTATTCAGGTGTCTTTTCAGGGGGTATATTTATACGTCAGAAAGCACTTACAGACTGTCAAAAAATGTCCTTCCTGGGAGAGACTGTAATGCTGAAAGGTTTTCTGGATTAACAGAAACTGGCGTGGTTTGTTCAGTTTATCTTTCTAAAATTTAACACGGAACAAATTTATTTTTGCTTAGAAAGATCTCCATATCAATTCAGAGAATAGATTTCCTAACTGTAAAGGGATTTAAACAAGAAAGAGAAGAAGCTGGAGAAGAAGAAGAAAGAGAAAACAACACTAGTTTTAGGAGCTGCTGTGTACTTGGTGCTTTTATGCGTGAATTCATGCCACAACCAAAATGATCATCTCTATTATGTTTCGTTACACCAGCGGTCACATTCGTAAAGAAAAATACTGCTGCTGGGCAAATTTAAATCTCCACACTCTTTTCCCCCTTTATTTTTCATCTCAGGAAGCTCTATTCTATTACAGACAACCAATTTGCAGCACAGATATGCAACCTGTGATCTGGTATTCATAGTATTAGACTGGAGAGTAAATGACTGATGATAGGTCCCACCATTTTAACTTGAAGGGATTCTCTGGAAGAAAGAAGTTGCAAAGTAGCATTAAGACTTGTGTGTCAGAGATTAGCAAGTTCTGTTTCTTTGTCATTGTTGGTTTTTGCCTCTGTTCATGGTTTAACAGTACATCAACACATGTTTTAAAGTGTCAGACAACGATAGTTCTGTAAGTGAAACCAACATCTATAAAACCAATTCTAAAGTCCACCAGGATCTCTTCAATTGTCTCAGCATAGTCACAGTGGCGCAACACACTGATGTTTATCTGTTTGTGAGGCTGAACAAGGCAGCTCTGTAAAATTACAGTAAAATTGATCTCTTTTGCCTTTCAAAGCCAAATGAAAATATAGCTCCAAGTAAAAGTGAACAATTTAGCGATAGTGCGATTTTGCTGATTGTGACAAATTCCTCATAGCCTTCGATGTTTCAGATTTTAAGTATCTTTAGCTGGGATGAATGTTTAAAACGATGTCATGGAGATGATTTTGAATTGAATGTTCACCATGCAAAACTTAACACCTTACCTTTGTGTGGTGATTCATCATTTTTAAGGGCTTTCTCATTTGATTTTTGTAAGTAGGGAAGGCTTTATTGCCCCCCACTTGACACATGAAAAAACTGAGCTTCAGACAACTTCAGCATCCAGGTTACCAATCAAAAACACCAAGAAATCGCCGTCCATAATGTACAATCAGCTGATTATCTAGAAGAAAACAAGGGATGCTCTGGTCCCAACTCGTGATGAATTCCTTTTAGCAAGAACACTCCTTTGCAACTACACGTTGAGGAGTGAAAAAAAACTATAACAAAAAAATAACAAAAACCCTCCTCTCTCGACCTGAGTTTCATCTTCTGTAAAACAGGGATAATAAATCTTAGACTGTCCTATGTTGTCTACCTCCCACAGTTCTTTTATGATTAAAACTAAATAACATAGTGAAAATGCTATAAAAGGTATGTAAGTGTCTGCAAATCCACATGTCTGGCCTCCTGTCATGCTGAGTATCATCTCGCGAAATTCTAACATAATTCCAAGAACAAGTATCTATAGTTCCTGTGTAATGCATTACTTTCTATCTTGTATCATATTTATTCACGAATGTATCTTATCTCACTACTGGAGTTCCTTCCTGTGCAGTCCATGTCTGTTTCAACTTTGTTCCCCCAGCAGGAAACCAACGCTTTGAATGGAGTTGATGCTCGCTAGACTGAAAGTTAGAATGAATGCTCTCCATTCACCTTGGAGGTACCAGACTTCTGTTTCCACCTGAGACCCTTAGAATTGTTTCTCCCCATCAAAGTTCCTATCGAATAACTCTTTCATTAAGGATTCCCATCTGCTGGGATTTCTTTCCTTTTCGAAATTGGTAATGACTTGGTTATTCCTCCTTACCATATTCTGACTTTCATGTATGCCCACTATTAGATAACTCCTTGTTTTTCCTGCAATGCCTAATACAGTGTCTACATGTTTTAAGGGCTAAATAAATTTTAGTTGAATTAAATAAACATTGTCAGTTGTTATCACCCTTGAATCAGAATCTACCTCTCACTTGCTTCGTCTACAGAGCATGAGAAATATAAATGGCTTTGTGTCCCCAGAGTCCACTTTTCTAAAGCAGACTTGCATTTCCGCTGGACTGAAACATAGCCCCAAGGATAACTCAAATGGCCAGGATAACTCCTGGGTCACTAACACCACATTGGTGACCTTTTGACTAGGTTCATATTATGATGCCCAGCAAAGAGCAAAGTGGTAAAGAAGCTAAGATTGATCTCCTGGGTGCTTTGACCTGCTGGTTCTGAAACTCTCTTCCCCACACCCAAGAGCTCAACGTGCTTACACCATCTTCTAACTATTCAGAGCTCCCCACAGTAGGATGGTCCTGTTAAGCTTGTTCTGAAATAGGACCAAGATTGTTCTCTAGCAATTATCCAGGAACTACTCTCTAGGGTAAACCACAGAAAAGCCAACCATTTTTAAAAGCTCTTACTCTAAACTATTTCAAACAAGGGCCAAGCATTCTTCAGAAAATATAATGCAGTGCAATTTGAAAGAGAACAGATTTTTCAAGAAGTGTCCCAACAATATCTGGCAGAATACCCGCATTAATGGGGGAGATCATAATGTTCTTGTTTCGAATTCTGTCTTTAGAAATGGCCTTATCAAAATAATTCACCTGCATCAGCTTACTGCTATTTGACAGCAGATCAAATGTAGAGATAACCCAAACTGAAAATTACTGTATTTCTGTACCATTTTGGCATTTGAAAGGTGATGGATCGACTGTGGGACTGAATTAAGCAAGAAAAGACTTTCATTTCACTTACAAAGTTTTACAACTATAAAACAACCCTTTGGATATAAATTTCCATCCTCAGAGCAATATATAAGCAACCATTCCAAAGATCTGATTACAGTGTTGATACAAAGACGTATCACCATGAGCATCCACCGTGGCTGCAAAGAACTTCTGGTTGGCCAAATTGAATTTGAAGTCATCTTTCATGCCTAACAGTCACTGCCTGGTTTTTCAAAAATGGGTCAGGTTCAATTAATAACTGCTGGAAATAAGGTGGGGGGAAATTTTATATAAGCAATGGGAATCAGATTTGATAGGAATCAGATTTCAGGATAAAAGTCATTCTCTTTCCTACCTTACTCTTTTCTCTCCCAACTCCTTATTAGCACTCCACCCAAATTAAGAGATATTCTAAATTACATTCCTGTCATTCCAGAGAGTGGCTGTTCTGTCAGCCTGGGCCTGAGAACAGAGCAGAGTCGAGTCCTACTTGACCTGCACTGGTGAGAAAATGTTGTATATTTAATTACTATTTATGTCGTAATCAGTTATCTATCATTGGTTTTTTTATCTGAAAGACAAAGCAACCTTAAAATGACATATAGTTTTAAGGTGAACAAAAGATCCAAATTTTAGAAATGCCCAAAATATTCGAATAAATTTTAACCTTTGTATAACTTCAAAGATATGAGGACTTTCTAGAGGAAGATTAGAAACTGAAAAATTTATAAAAGAAAGGAAAATGGATATACATTTACAAAAACTAAAAATATTATAAGAAAATATATCATAAATGAAGTCATCAAAGTCAAAGTCATCATAAAAAAAAATAATAGGAAAAGTATGTATTATTGGAAAGAAAAATAGTTAATAACTTAAGTATTCAAAAGAACACCAGAGGAGAAGGGGAGAGAGAGGAGGGAGAAAGGGGTGACAGGGCACATGTGTACAGTGATGGATGGCAATTAGACTTTGGGTGGTCAACATGGTATAGCTTACACAGAAATTGAAATATAATACTGGACAGCTGAAATTTACTTCAGGTTATAATATTATAAACCAATGTTACCCCAATAAAAAAAGACATGACAACTTAAACCAATGTATGAGCATAGATTAGATCTTGAAAGAGAAAAAAAAAACTATAAAGGACATTATTGGGACAATTGATAAAATCTGAATATGAGCTGTGTATAAAATAATAGAATTGTATCATTGTTAAAAAAAAAAAGGAACACCTAAAAATGACAAGAAAAGACAATAGGTAAATGCCCACTGGATATAAACAGGCTAGCCACAGAAAAGGAAACATTTTCAACCTCATCAGTGGTCAGGATAATACAAATTACAACGAAGACTTATTATTATTGTGCTCATAAAATTAGCAAGATGTAATAAGATTTGTAACCTACACTGCTCTGTCAGAAGATAAATTGATACAGTAGTCTGGCATTTTTTTTTAATGAGATATCCTTTGACTCAACAATGTCAAATTTCAGAATTGATCTTAGGAAAAATCAAAGCACGTAAGCTAGAGTTATGAATGTTTATCGCAATGTTATTTGTAGTAGCAAAACTCTGGAAATAATCTGAATGTCCACCAGTAAAGGAATAGTTGAACAAATAATTTGCGTCTATTCTTGGGATTATTATGCAGCTATTAAAAAGAGTGAGTTAGATCTGTTATCACTGATCTGTAGGGATGATATGCAATTCAGTGAAAAACAAAAGCTGCAGAAAAACATGAATAGTTGATGCCATCCTTGCTCGTAAATGTCCTCGCCTCCTTACCTTTGGCTTCCTTTCCCCTTCTTACTTGCAAGCCATTTCTCACCATCTATCTTGTCAAATTCTTACATGTTCTTAAAGATGCAGCAGAAGCCTCAGCTTATCAGGGAAGCTAAATTGATCAACCGGGTGGAATATATGTCCATTACCTGCGCTGCCAAGTTACCCTGAGCAGACCTCAGTCATGGCCGCTTACTCAACTCTCACTTTCTCATAGACCACAAGCTCTTTGAAGCCAGGGACTAGATATTTTATCTCAGCATCCCTAGCATGGTATATAGATATAGTACCTGACATAAAAGGTGATTTATCAAACTTTGTTAAATGGATAAAAAAGTAATGGTTTAGCCATATTCCAAAATCTCATGTTTAAATAAGTAATGGTAGAATATTAGAATTAGTTGGAACACCATTGAATACTGAAGAGGGTCATCTTCTAGGTGCTTTCATGTGGAGGCAGTGGTATCCAGCTTAAAGGTTGTCAAATCCCAAATATGTTTGTGCACCAACACCAGCTAAAGACTTTTCTTGAAAGTTCCCAAAGTTGCCCGTAAATAGAGAGCTTTTAGGATTGTGTGTACAGTAATTCTTATGCTTGCTAAAGTTTGAGCACTATGGGATTACACAAAAGGAAAGCATGAAATGTCTACATGAAGATGTCTGGGAATAGAAAGCACGCTCCCTTTTGTGTAATGATCCAATTCCTTGCACTGCCCTCCAATGGGTGGAAAATTGAAAATGATCCCACTTGCCTGCAGCTTTTCTCCATTCTATTTTAATTTTAGATTTTGAAGTCTTAATTTGTTTTAACTTGTTTGTTTTTGTGAGGGTTTATTGAGCCATATCTTGCCCCATGTCTATGACCAATTTGCAAGAGAAGCTATAGGGTTAGTGATTTAGAGTTCAGGTTTTGGAGTTAGAAAGATCCAGGAAAGAAGCTTGGCTTTGCATTACTAGCCATCTGACCTTGAACAGGTGACTTAATCTCTTTAGCCTCAGTTGCCTTGTCCATACAGTAGGAATTATAATAATAGAGAGTCCCTTGTAGATTATTATAAGAATTGATAGAAAAAATATGAAAAATGCTTAACATGTTCCTAATGCTTATGATTTAGTTCATGTTGTTTTTGTTATTATTACTAGCAAACTTCATCACCTCCACAAAGCATGTTTTCTCACATTAATTAATTAGGATGCATCTTACAATTGGTGGCACCTTATAATTATAGTTACTGAATGGTATATAAATCGGGATGCAACTTAAAATAGATGGCATCCTAGATTTGAATAAATAGATTATTATTAATACCATTAACAGGTTTCCGGGTGGAGCTGACTTGAGCATTAAGTTATGATGGATGGGGTCAGTTTGCAGTATCATAACCTTGCTGCATCTCTCCTTCCCGTCACTTCAACTATTGAAACTCAGAGCCCCACTTGTTTCCTAACAACCCTTGAAAATGTGTTTTCCAGTATCGTAAAGAACTAGTGTGATATTTTAGACAAAGAAAGTCTTAAATCTGAACTAAAAACACTCTAACAAGGAAGGCTGGCCACTTTTTTGTTGACTCATGCCTAAGTTTGCTATGACAACTTCTAGGACCTTTTCCTGATCCATGATGCTGTGACCATGACCAAAGCATTCCCATTACCTTTGTCTCTACAATCTACATGGCTTTGTTTCTCCCAAATCCTTCAATTACCTGTCCTAAAGCCTCTCCCTGACATATTTGAGGGTCTCACTTGCATTTTTTTTGTGCTCACCCTCTACATTTTCTCTACAGGAAATATCCTTGAATTTTCCATGTTACTAAAATGACAAGAGCCAACACAAATCAATTTTATGACACCTAGTCTTATAAATGGTGTTCATCTGTGTTGTTCTGAAAGCTCATTGTTGAGCTTTATAACTATGCCATTAAGGTTGTTTTTCTTAATATGCACTTATGAAAATCTAAATGCTTCAAAATAAAAGGGATAATTTGGGCCCGTAGACTCCACACGCCCTGAGATAAGTGTGATATGGTAGGTTATTTGGTGGCCTCAAATTCTCTGTTGAATCTAGGCTGGTATTCTGACTTGCTCTAAACAATAGAATGTGGAGGAAATGATTCCATGCAAATTCTGGAACCTGAACTTCAAGAGGCTTTGCAGCTTCCACCTATACTCACTTAGAATGCTGCGCTGAGCTCACCATATCATGAAGAAGGGCTGTGGAGAGAGAGGCCTAGCTATTCCGAGTGTCCCAGATGAGGCCAGACCCTTGTCTGCCCACCAGTTGAACACAGCTACGTGAGTAAGCCCAGGCAAGAAGAACTCCACAGCCAACCCACCACATTGCTAGACATAATAAATTGCTGTTGTTTGAAGACGTTAAATTCAGAGTGGTTTTTACACACCAATAGGTGACAGAAAGAAGCCAAAGTCTTTCAATGGCTAGAAGGCATTTCTCTGAATTAGAGACTAAAAGAAGGAGGCCTGTAGGAAGGCATCTGACAATGAGATACGAAGAAAAGTTTCACTTAACTTTTTTTAACTTTGGTTTCTGTCACTCCAATGTTTGCTATATGTAAAAGACTTTACACTTTATGGGGCTATAAAGATATTTTGATGTTTTTTATAATTCTTTCATGAAATCATCACAAAGTACTCTTCAAACAAGTTTCATGTCCCTACTAACAATTTCTCATACTGCAACATATAAAAGTGACATGATCATCTCAAGGAATGGGAAGAGGAAGAAGCCTAGAACAAGCTGGGTGATACTTCTTATAGTTCACCATTCTGAGATATTTCAGATGGCGTTGATCTAGAGCAGGGATGGCAAACTATAGCCCAGGGGCCAAATCTGACCACCATATGTTTTTGTATGTCTGTGAATAAGAATGGCTTTTACGTTTTTTAAATGGGTGAAAGAGAAAATCAAAAGAATATGTAATAACATTTCATGATATGTGGAAATTATATGAAATTCAAATTTCAGTGTCCATAAGTACAGTTTTATGGGGACACAGGAATGCTCCTTCATTTATGTGTTGTCTGTGGCTTCTTTTTCACTCCAACAGCAGAGGGAAATAGTTGTGATAGGGGCTGTATGCAAAACCTAAGAGGTTGACTATCTGGCTCTTTACAGAAAAAGTTTGTCAGCTTTTGGTCTAAAATGCAGATGTGAGCATTTTCTTTTTAGGTAGCTGTGATGTGTTATATCCCATGGCAGTATTTGTGAACCTATAAATAAACACCCAGCTGACTTCCTCCACCTCACCCTCACAGTCCTCATAGCTTGTTGGTCTAATAGGGAGAAGTCTAAACATGTTTTAGTCCTAAATTTGGTCAGGGGAAGAGATGAGGGGAAGATAGAGAGCAAGAGAGCAGTAGATCACAGATTGAGTATTTGATGATAACAATTGAAAAAGTGACTCTGAAAACTCCATATTTATGTTTCTCTCCTGGTACCTCTTCTAAATAACTTTTTTGTTTGTACCTCAAAGCCGTTTTTGAGAGCCAGAATCGCAAACGACTAACAGCATTAGCCCTAAAAGATAACTTTCTCTTTTCTATTTGCTTCCATCATCAGCAATTAAAAGTTCTCAAAGGGTCTTATTGTGATAGTGTCACTGACAATAGATAAATATATAAGTAAAAGAGCTAGACACATTTTTCCTCACCTGCCTGACCTTCCCAGACTCCCAGGCATCCATAGACTTCACTCCTTTCCCACTCTCACTCAGAAAGGTGCTCCTAGAGCACCCTGTGATTTCCTTGGAAATCATATTCAGAATCTGTTAACTTACTTTGCTTCTACAACTGTTGAAGGATTATGTAATACAATCTCAGGCTACCAAATTGAAAGAGACATTTGGTTAAAGAAACAATAACTGTGGTCTGGAAGAATTTTTTATTTTTTCTGGAAATGACACACCATTACTTATGAATGGAAGAAGGGAAAACAAGTCCTCTTTTCCTGTAACAATATAGGTTCAAGTATAATTTCTGGTTTACCGAGAACCTTTCCAAATCACATATAAAACCTTCCCTCTTTTAGGCTGCATCCCTGTTTCCCCATGTTTTTTAGCTTTTCCTATTATATCGTATGCTGATATTTATTACTTGTATCTTTTACTTTAGGGAACATGTGTGTTTGGTTTACGTATTTTTTAAAAATAATCTCAGTTTGAGCCACTCTCCAAATCACATTGTGTTTACCGCATTCCTGAGAGGGCTAAGAGTATTTCAGCAGGGAACATTATCCAACTGGAGAATTTTGGAGGCAACATGTGCTATTATAACAACCTTCTGGAGGGAAAATTTGTTCTAAGCAAATTTTACAGTGGAAAGATCACAAGCCATTTGCTACATAGTCACACAGACTCTATTTCGTACTAACAACTACATTTCTTTTTGCTTCTTTCCCCAAACCTAAAAAAAAATTTCAAATTATAATTATCCTCACTACTTTTTATCTTTTCTTCTTAGCTATTGAGCATCTCTTCTTTTCTGGTTGATTCTCACATATGACACCGCCTTTATTAGATTTAAACTTAATAACTAACTTGCAGGGAATCAGTATTTAGGGCCATGACTGTCTGCCAGTGAATAAGTGGATTTATTTAGGGCCAGAACTGCGCCTAGTATTTGCTAGGCCAATCTATCACTTAACGTATGTGCAAGCAACAGAAAATATAGTTAAAAATTGCCTTTTAAAAAAATGGAACTTGTCTTTGTCTCGCTTAACCAGAATGCAAAGGTAGGGTGAAGCCCAGTTTGGGCTGATTGAAAAGATCAATGATAGAATCATCAACTCTCTCTCCATTCTTCAGTCCAAAGTGCCGCCTTCATCTTAAAATGTCGTAGGATGGCAACAGTAGCGTTCTTCCTTATTCACATTGGATAGAAGAAAGAGAATCCTCCTAGACTCTTTCCCAGAGAAGCAAAAAAGAACTTTTGAAGCAGCTCTCAAGAAGTGGGTCCTTTGGGTCTCATTAGTCAAATCCTGACACACATCCATTCCTGAATCAATCCTTTATAAAGAGAATGAAGTTTGGGTGCTTAGATTTGGAGTTCAAGATGAGGACATGAAGTCCATTCTGAGTCTCATGGGCTGTGGGGCTATTTGAATGTTAACTAGGGTACTTCAGAAAAGAAACAGAAGGGAATGGATATTAGTTAACTAAACATCAGTGTCCATTTCAGCCAACTATGTGTGTGAGAAATGCAATGAGACTTTGATATTATAGACAGCTGCACTCTCTTTTCTTTTATTGTCTTTTTATTTTGTGGTTGTGACTATCAAAGATCAAAAATAGATAAAAGATTTTGTGTATTAATTTCTTTATCACCATGAAAGTAATTCTAAAATGACTTTTTCAGATTTCTAATTGAAGAACTCCTCTAAAATAACTTTATCTTTTATACAGTTTTGAAAATGACTAATGGCTAGCATATTGAAATACCTACCATTATTGTATGCTTCCTATGGTCTCAATTTTGTCACTCAAACACATACTACCTTTTAAGCCAATGATTAAACAGTATTTTCCCATTTTACAGATAAGTCAACTAAGAGTCAGGAAGATTAAGTGATTTGCCTGAAGTCATTCACTTGCTAGGTTGCAGAGCTCAGAGTTCCCAAGTTATTTGGCTTCTAAGTCCTGATTTTCTATACTATTTTGTTTCGTGGAGTTGTTTTAAAAAAAAAAAGTACTGCAAATTTGGTGGCTTAAAACAACAGAAATTTATTCTCTCAAGTTCTCGAGGTCAGAAATCCAAAATCAAGGTGTCTACAGAACACACTCTCTCTGCAAACGCTAGAGCAGAATCCATTCCTTGTCTCTTTCATCTTCTGGTGGTTGTTGGCATTCCTTGGCTTGTGGCCACATCTCTTTCTGCTCCATCTTCACATTGCCTTCTCCACTGTGTGTAGTGTTGAGCCTTCCCCTCTTCTCCAATATAAGGATACATGTGATTGCATTTACAACCCACTTGGATAATCCAGGCTTACCTCCTCCTCTCAAGAGCCTTAATTTAATCACATCTTTTGCCATTTAAGTTAATATTTAATCTCAATATAAGATAATCATCAGGTTTCAGAGACTAGGACATGGACATCTTTTGGGCCACCTTTCAGCCCACTAAACATACCATGCTAAAAATCTGATTAAAAGAAATCTCAATGATACAAGATTCCTGTCTATTGTGATCTCTGCTCTGTTCCTAGTATCCAACACAACATGAGGTCGGGTAGTATGTACTCAGTAAACATCTATTAAATGGATGAATGAATAAACACATCAGGATGTGGGAGTGGAGTGTCCTGATACTGGTAGGATGTGCCCTACCATTGAAAAGAAGCTGTGGGTGAAGAACATAGCTGAGGAAGTAAGATTTGATTTTATAAAAGATATCCAGATATTCTCATTAAAAAGTTTTTAACCACAAGGATATCCTTAAGTGAAGTCAGAGGAACAACTGACTATCTGCGCCATGAATCTTTTCCCTGTTATGAGTGCGAAACAGAAGAAGACACAAAAAAGAGCAGAGGATCTCAGAATCAGCTCATCTTCAAGTTGGAAAGGACCTGAAATGGTGTCTAGTCCAATTTCATACCAATGACAAATGATCACACTTGTGAAACACTGACAGCTTCTGTTTAAATGCCCCATTGCTGAGGATCATCCTACCTGACTATTCAGCCCATTTTATCATCGGGCTGATCTGGGAGGGTGAAGGTGAATAACAAGAAGCTTCAAATGTATGCGACCAACTGCACAGGGCATTGTCTGCGGCAACTATAATTTCTAAGTTTTGGGAGAGTCTCCTAGCCAAGAGAGATCAACTTCCCATCTTGTAAATTTCTATGATCATAAGAGGTTACTTGCTTTTCTGATCCATGAGAATGCAAAGCACTCTATTAAATAGAAGGCAATTTCTACTCAGAGGTAGAGAACGAGCACCAGTAATTTTCAAATTATTTGTTGAAAACAATGTTTGTTATTTATCATAAAACCCTGACAGAATATAAATGAGTCTAACATATAAAATGCTAGAAGGCAGACAATGTTATAGAAATGAGTTGATTTGCTATAAGATTTGTTATATTAAAGAAAAAGCCGTAATTATTTTTCATACTTTTATTGAATCCTTTTTAAATGCAAATAGATGTGAAAAAAAAGAATTAAATAAGACAAATGGTTTATTAACATCTTTGGTATTGTAAAATTTAATAAAAAGGAAAGATTCAAATATGTGGGCTTGATGGGGAAGACAAGACAAATAAGCAAAAGATAAATTATTTAACAACATATTTCTACTGTCTAGAAAATTCATGGGGTTGATTTTTAACGTTTTTATAAGTAAATCTGGAAAGATGACATGCATGCTAGTTAAAGGGGTAGTGCATTTTAATGTCAAAATGTTTATATTTTAAAAGCACATTTCTTACTCCATTTCTCATAAGATGTTAAGTATAAACACGTGCATGTAAGCTTCTTTTGATATTTTCAAACTGTAGGTTATTTTGGTTTGAGTACAAAGTTATGTAATATTAAATAGATTACTAAGATAACATAGTTGAAACCCTAGGTGGTGAAACCTACCATAAAAATCCAGAATTGATCAGATTCAGTTGTCTGACTCCAGTGTTGAAACTGTGGCCTGTGATGGAGTCCTGTGCATGTTTATGTCCCACAGAGGGGAAAGAATCCGCCCCCCTAATAGTTAGAATAGTGGGAGCGTTCCAACTCTCTATGTTCCCAAAGGTTGTGTTCATGGATAGAAGGGGGTTGATTTGAACCAGACTGAAGCTCAGTAAATACTTATTGAATAAATAAGTAGCTAAGTGGGACAGAAGACCTCTGAACTGAGTGTAGAAAAGTCTGGGTTTAAATTCAAACACTACCACTAACTTGGAACAAAGCTGAGGTTTTCTTATTCCCAGTCCAGTGTTCATTTATCAAGAACAATTTGCCAGTGAATCAATTAAATATAAAAGAACTGAAGGAATATTAAAAAAATAATAAAAACATGACACTTGAGTACCTACTGTGCCTGTGATATGACTTCATATATATTTTCTTTTTTATCATAGCGTCCGCTGAAGTAAGTATGATTTCCGCTCCTCTCCACCACAAGTGAGGTTCATCAGGGAAGAGTCCGGGAATAGTTAAATGTGAAGGGAATGATAGAACATAAAAGAAAAGGCATTCCAGGTAGCAAAGGAGAGGAAATTTTTAAACAAAATATTTTTACAGTTATTGAATTGTGCCTCTAAAAACAACCTCAAGTGTTGATTTGTTTTGAAAAGAAATGTCAAGAAAACATTTTCTTTCATGCTTAGATTCAGTCTCCAGTCTTGCTGTGTACATAAATTCCGAAGTCCTGGAATCTGACTCGTTTAGTTTGTATAAGACTTTACTCTTGAAACCCACATACTCATCTTTTAATAGAATATTTCATACATCAGCTTTTAAAACCAATTTATGACATGGCATCCTCCAAATGAACTTTTGTGAATAAATTAGATCAATTGCATGAATATTTTCCTCTAGATACATTCCAGGATTTCTGTCTATCCCAAGGCAATGACAAATATGGACCTGCTTTTTTTTTTTCCACCAGGAGTACAAGGTTTCTTTGTCCCTGCAAGCAAAATTTCCAGACAGAAACATTTGCTAAGGAAAAGAAATCACAAACATGGAACACCTACTTAAAATTTGACAGGCACATTCCACAACTCTGCTAATAAAGATACTGTGAGCAAGATGTTGGCCAGAGTTCACCTCATCCTGGACAGACAGGGGCAGGGATGTGAAAAAGGAAAGCAAACACTGAGTAAGAATGTCCAAGCAAATATAGTTTTGGCTACAGAATCAATTTGACATCAAACAACCATCAGTACAAATTATATGTAGAGACTTTTCCCAGCGTGGCCAAGAGGATCTCAGCTAAGAGAATTACAAATAGTTTTGTATCAAAGGAATATAAGTATAGAGCCTGGGATACCCTAGAGATGGTGACAGCTACGTCAACACTGCTAAAATAACAGATCAATCCAATCAATTCAACCAAACAGCTGGTCAACTCAGTTAAACAAATATCAGTCAAATCAACTGCCAGACCAAATTAACTTGCAAATAATCCCAAAATTCTCATGCCTGTTACGTATGTACATAGTAGATGCAGTGTTAGTTGGGTGGATATAAAGATGATATTTTTGCTAGAGTAATTAGAGGCTTAAATGCAAATCTTTTTAGAGCTGTTGTAAAATATATTCCAATAACTTCTCAGCATCTCCAGCATGAAAACCCTGATCCAGGACACCATTGCATCCTACCTGGGCTACTGCAAATGCTCCTCCCAACCGGCCTCACTCCCACCAGCTTGACCTTCCATGGTCCATACTTCCAAACAACAGCCAAACTGATCTTCTCAAAGAATAAACTATATCATGTCTTCCTATTGATTAAAATTCTCCTTTGCTTTCCCTTCTAATTTGGATAAGATTCAAGCTTTTACCACAGTTTATAGAGACCTCCGTGGTCAGGGCACAGGCTTCCTCTCTCTGTCTCCTGCCACTTGCTCTCAGCCACTGCAATGGCCTTTTTCTGCCCTAAAACACCCAAGCTTGTTACTAATGCTGGGCCTTTGCACTTGCTGTTCCTTCCACATGTAAAGTTCTCTTCCTCCTTCTCATCATTTAGATCTCAAGTCTCACAACTTGGAGGCTTTCTCTGTACACCCCAGATAAAAGAGCCACTCCCTCCATATCCAATTACTCACTCTCCTGTTGCCCTTTTAAGTTTTTGTTGTAGTACTATTCATTCCTGAAATTATGCAGTTAATTGATGTGGTTACACATTTATTGTCTTCCTCCTAGAAGGTAAGCTTCCTAAGAGCAGATACCTGGTGTGGTAGACAGAATAATGTCCAACCCCCACAGACGTTGACATCCCAATCCTTTGACAATGTGATTAAGTTAAGGACCTTGAGATGGGAAGATTTTTCTGGATTATCCAGGTGGGCCTACTATAACCACAAGAGCCCTTATAAGAGGGAGGTAAGAGGGTCAAAGTCAGTAAAAGGAGATGTAAGGAGAGAACCAGAGGTTGGAATGATGTACTTTGAAAATGGAGAAAAAGGCCATGAGTTAAAGAATGCAGGTGGCCTCTGGAAGCTGAGAAAGCCAAGGAAACTGATATTCTCCTAGTCTGCAGAAGGAACCCACCTTAGTAACACCTTAAATTTAGTCCAGTGAAACTAATTTCAGACTTCTGACTTCCATAACTGTAAGATAAATTTGTATTGTTGTAAGCCACTAAGTCTGTGGTCACTTGTTAGGGCAGCAATAGGAAACTAATACACATGGTTTATTTTGTTCCTTGCTAAATCCATACTGTCTATATCTGCCTGACACATAGTAGATAAGTCAATAAATATTTGTAGAACGAACAAGTGGTAAACCACACACCAAAATGTCATTACAGGAAGACATGGATGCTGAAGTGATTTAGACTATATATGAGTAAGACTATAATTCTAAGCCCCATTCATTTTAAACAGTCATAAAATGTCCCCCATTCTCTTTTGCTTATTTCTCCAGTGGGTAACAGAATATAGTAAAATATGTGTTGATTATATTGTTCAGAAGATGTTTAAGATATGACTCTTGCCAACTTTAAGGTTTACAGGAAGCTTCTGACTGTGTCTTGGGAACTGACCTTCAGAGATGGCATGTTCACGGGGAATACGTGTGACTATACGGCCACACACATCTCCTCAGCACAGATGAATATATTGGTTTAAAGGGAATATTTTGGTAGGAAATATAGCTCTGGTTTTTAGAAATTATAGCCAACCCTAGTATGCATGGATTTGTTCCTTTGTAAAATACACAGTGTTCATTTATAGTTTATATTTCTGATTAGTTTATTGACATGTTATTCCCATGGGCTTAGTTTTAAGTACAGAGTAGGAAAGAGGAAAAAAAAAAGGTAATCAGAAGAAAATGCATAAACTGTAAGTCAAGTTTCTCTTGATATCCAATACAACAGAGTCATAGTGGCATTTATCCAGGTAAATAAGCTGAAGGTTAATTGCTCTCACTATAGTGAGACCTTTACCAATACTCTTTGAATACAGAAACATATGCTACAAATTCAGTGTTCCTCCCTGCACTATATATTTAACTCGTGAAAGGCAAACTTCAAAAGCATCAGAAATTGCATTTGAAGGAAGAGCCAAATGTCATGCACATTTCTTTTCTAGAGTTGCAACTCCTGGGAGAATTATTCTTTTTGTAATTTTTCATCCTTCAGCATTCCAAGAGCACTTGTAAGTCTTCAAAATAGAGGTACTCCAGTATATTAATATAAGGAGGTTGTTGGTATGATTACTGATCTCTTTCCCATATGAAATCTGGATGAAGTATAAACTGTTTAGTATGTAAATTTAGTTTAACAGTGATTTTGCTGATCTAGTATAGCATGTGGCCTCTTGGCACACGAGTAAACTTAAACCAGGCACCTAGTATGAAGGGTGCTGCTTGCCCACAAATGTCGGTTGATCTTTTAAAAAATATTTTAAGGAGTCCTTATAAGTCAGGACTCTGAAGCCTGTAAAAGGCTTAGAATGATCTAATTAAATATATACTAACGCATATGATATGTATATATACGTATTCACACACATACACAGATGTGTATATGTATTTGTGTGTGTGTGTATGAGTTTATGCATAGCATACACAACAGCTGATTTAAAGATGCCTTAGTAAAAAATAAACAATATTCAGGGAGGCTGTGGTATTGATTTCAAATGAAGGACTGCCAATCTCTGAGTCAGGTGTGGCCTAAGAGTATCGATAGCAGTGACAGAAGCTAACAAGAATTGAATATTAGAGTGTGTCAGTCAACATCTAAAGCATGTTACATGTACTACCTAATTTTGTCCTCGCAATAGCTATATGAGAGGAGTATTATTAGATCCCCACTTTAGAGTTGTGGAAACAGGCACAGAGAGGTTGAGTGGATAAAAGCTGTACAGTTGAGCAGGTGGCAGAGCCAAGCCCTGTGCTGCGGCACTTTGATCTTGAAGCCTGTACTGGTCACTGTTTCATTCAGGTTCATCCGGAAGAGGACACTGAGACCACCTACACCCTTGTCCTGCCGGAGAGTTTTCTGTCAGTTTCCTGATTCTTTATAAATTCTCCCATTTCTTCTCTGTTTATACAAGTCACAGAGAATTCTCTACCTTTCTTTCTGCACTTGTTTAATGATCAACTGAGTCTTCGTTACTGTGTGAAAACTCCACTTACTTGAGAAGTTCTGGAACTTAAGGAGTTCATCCCCGTGCCCATGATAGTTTATGTTCTGCAAAATAGCTGCTGTCTATGACCCCAAACTTGCTTATTTTTCTGTCTGAATAGTGACAGAAGTTACCTAAATCACCCACATTTTCTGAAGAAAGGGAATAACTTACAAGCGAACTGCTATCTGAACCTCTCCCCTACCCCCTACCACTCTGCAGACATGAATAACTATACGGCAATCTGTGTGCCTGTCAAATATTTCTTCTGACTAGTGCCCCCTAGGGGAGTTTTACTGGTGGTGTATGGGGGGTTAGGCTACCAGCACTCAACAGGCCACTCTGCTGGAAACATAAGTAACATATTACCCAGCCCAAGTCCTTGGACTACTCACAGTCAGATTGGGGATTGCAGTAGACACTGTTGGTTTCCTATACACCAGGCATTCCCTCCCATCTTCTTATTGGTAAAGTCAGCCTTCCATGATAAAGACTACGACGCCCAGATAGTTATTTTCTCAGCTTCATTTGCTCCTGGAAATGATCATGGACCTACTTCTGATCAAAGAAACATAAGGCAAATCTGCTGGAGAGTTTGTGACAAAAACTAACCTGCATGAATTAAGACAAAGAGAGATGGGCAAGATGATCTAGTTTCCCTTTTCCCATTGTCCTCCCCTTCTATCCCACTCTTATATGTTGGACTCTGAAAATTTGGTGTTTGAATTGCTGCAGCCATTTTGTGACCACGAGGAAGACAGTGGTAATGAACTGAGGAATACAGAGTGAAAATAAAGACTTTAGGCCTTTCGTGAGGTTTATACGCCACTGAAACAATTCTGGGACAACGTAACTGTATACCTTTTTTTATTTGCAAACAATATCAAGTGTTTAAGCCAATTTTAGTTTCATATTCTGTTTCTTGAAGCTAAAAGCAATTCGACTGATGTGGGGAGACAAAATACAAACATTACAAGTAATTTGAGAAGAATACAAAATAGTGTGTACTCAGTGGCAAAATAGTTCTGGCAATAAATGCTGTAGGTAAGAAAGGAAATGATGCATGAGTTCGATGCAGCTTCATGGACTGCATGGGTCTTCACTTGGAGCTCAAGTTTCTTTTGACATTCCAGTTAAAAGTGCTTGCCATTTTAGAATATTCTTTAGAGGAAAATTATATTCTTTTGCTTATTTACATTGATGTGTGCATTCACTAAATATTGGCAGGGGAAAAAAAGATGTAAATTTTAGAAGAAAATTTTTCTTTATCAATGACCTATGTGGTACTGATCCTTATGAAAAAATCTCATATAGACAATTGGATCAATATTTAAATGATATGAGTCTCTGTTACCATCTTAAAATTTGAGTAAATTAATTTCCTAAAAAGCATTTATGCATAACATTTTTAATGAAAGTAATTTTGTTTGAAATGCCACATTATCATATCATAGTTACGAGCAGCATTATGGTGTAAAAGGAGCAAGCCGACATTTCCTCACCATTTCCTTATGGTGTAAAAACAGTCATCAAGTCTTCTCATCTGGGAATATTAGAACAATTTCTAGTTTTTCCGTAATTCCCTAAATTATTTAGTAAGGTATTAAACTATTCCATTTTCAACCATAGCTAACATTTTTCACTTACTGGAACTCCCACATTGACGACATCATCAAGTGGAATCACTTCAGTTTGTACTCAGTTTTACCACCATTCTGTATCAAATTCTTAAAAAATATCTAGGCTATACATATAACTACTCAACTGTACACACATGTAGTTATACAGATGTAATATATAACTGTATATAGCTATATATATATGAGGATGTATATGATATATAAGATCAGGTGAGGTGCATGTATATATAGACATGTATATGAATGTATGTATATGTATGTGTGTATACATACACGTGTGTGTGTGATCTTTTGGCTTAAAGAGGAAATTTTTGTTTTTTATCGATTTTAAAGGCATAGATATTTTGTTCTGAATATACAATTAATTTAAATAATGTGAGGGGCGAGTCTTCACTGTTTTGCTTGGAAGTCCCAAGGCCTCCGGTGGTGCACTGTACTGTGATATAATGAGTTTTGAAAGAAATCATGTTTTAATTAGTCACCTTTTGTCATCTCCTTTCAGTTTTAGGTTTGCACAGATGGCCATGTTGCGTTTGGGGAATTGACAGAAGTGCACCATTTTGCATTACTAAAACGCAGAGTCTATACCCAAAATGTTTTTCTTCACAATTGCATTTTGCTTTCATGCATCATTAAATAGTGTAATAATTTAATGATTTCTCAATAAAGTGACAACTTCACCTCAGGTTTGATGTACGACTCTGTGCAATACATTAACATAAATTGACTTTCAGTAAACTTAAGCGATAGAGACCCCTTGGGAGTTACTGAGGCAGAATATTTTTTTCTGTTGCAACCTTATCTGATAATGTGGCACAATCAGCTTGGATCATATGTAGGTATTACGTGCTCCATTTGCATTTACTGGTGTGTTCTTTGGAAAACATACCCTTTGTGGTTAAGGAGTTTTCTGCTCTGATATAGCTATTGAATTTTGTTTCACTGGTTGAGTTTTCTGGTTCACTTCTGGGATATTGCTATTGACTGTGTGCAAAATTATCTCCTTGGGCCAGAAAATTCATCTGAACGTAGCTACGCTTGACTTCATCCCCAGAGAGAGCCTGTGATGTCTGATGAAAAGAAAAGTGAATTAAAACAAAATGTGTTTATATACTATATTCACATAGTATATGTGTGTGTGTGTTTAGGGGTCTTAGAAGGGAGCACACAGGCATTGGAAATGTAATGACTGCAAGTCCAGTAAATGAATCTTGAGGATACAAATAGGAATTGCCAACACCCAGAAAGTTATCATAGTGAAGATTTGGCTACAATGATTTAAGCCTAAAGTTGCCCCAAATGGTACATTACTAATTTGTATAACATTGAATTTGGTATGAATAAGTAACCACATAAACTCTGATGTTGAAATTTCTACCTACTCTCTGTACAATCTTTGAAGGTTTTTATGCAGCATATCATTAATGCTAAAAATTATATATAACGCATGCATGCAGTATAATTATGACAATAAAAAGGACATCTGTGTATGCACTCTACAGCTTAAAAAGTAGAAAATTACCATATCTTTGAAGTCTCTCATGTTACCCTTTTTGACTGCAAATTCCTCTTCTTGCTCCCTCCCCAAGTTACGACTATCCTGAATTTTGAGTGATCCACTTCCTTCCTTTTGTTTATAGCTTTATAACATATGCACACATCTCTAAGCAATATTTTATGCAGTTTTGTCTGCTTGCTTGTTACCTTTATATAAGTGTAAGATTTCACATGCATTCTTTTGTCACTTGCCTCTTCACTCAATATTAGGTTTTTGAGATTCATCCACATTGGTGTTTCCTGCTCTTTTCCAGTCCATAGGTACACCACAGTTCATTAAACCCTTGTACTGGACCTATGCATTTGGTTTGTTTCCAGAGTTTGCTCTGTTAGTAATGCCACTGTCAGCTTTCTTATATAGGTCATCCTTTGTACCTTTGCACAAGTTTCTATAGATTATATACCTAGGAATAGAATCACTGGGTTATGGGATAGGTTGGAGGACAGCATCTTTAACTTTTCTAGGTAATGACAAATTGTTTTGCAAAATGGTTGTACAAATTTACATGCCCACCAGCAAAGTGTGAGGGTGCTGGAAGTTCACCAACACTTATATTTAACCAACTTTTTCATTTTTGACAACCAGGTGAGTGTGCAATGGCATTGACTTGTGATTTTAATTTACGTTTTCCTGATCACCAAGGAGGCCGAACATCTTTTCACAAGCATAATGATAATTTGGGTCTTTGTTCTTCTCTGAGATGCACATTCAGATCTTCTGCCAAATTTTCCACTGAGTTTATCAGCATTATCTTATTTCTGATTTTAAAGTGAATAGATTTTACATTTCATTATTAAATATGATGTTTAATATAGATTTTTTTTTTAATTCTAGGTCCCCTTGATTGGTAAAAAGAGCTCCCTTCAACTTTTAATAGGTTGGAGTTTTGGTTTTTTATCATGAAATCTTTTTAAAATAATTGGCAAGTGTTTAAATAATTTTCCAGTATTAGGATGATCATGTGTCTTTTACTTAAACTAACCATGCGCTACTGAGATAAAACCAACTTATTTATGATAGTTTACATAAAGTGCCCTACTGAATTTGACTTACTCATCCCTGTTGGACATATTTTCATCTAAACTTATGGGATTGTCCTGTAATATAATTTCCTTCTTCTATCCTTGTCTCATAAAATTACTTAGAAATTTTTTCCGTAAAATGTTATATAAGAATAGAATTTATGCAAAATTGGAATTATCTATTCATTGAAGTTTGGTAATACTCCTCTGAGAAACCATCTGTGCCTGTGGAAATATCTTAAATTATTGATTCAATTAGTTCATTATTGGGGGTTTTGATTTTTTTCTTGAGTCAGCTTTGTAATATATGTTTTTCTAGGAATACTTTCTCTTTAATAGTTTTTAAATTTCCACACATAAATTTGTTCAGTTTTCTTTTAATACAAACAGAAGCTATAATTATATCTTTTTCATCCATTCCTAATACTACTCATTTGTACTATCTCTCTGGTTTGTTTCAAGAAGGTTTTAAGTTTTATCAGTCTTTTGAAAGAACTAAGCCTGTTTTCTATTTCATTTTTTAATTTATTTTTATTACGTTCTAGTTTTAGCTATTATTTTTTCTTTTCATAAATTCTTAAATTGGAAGCTTGGATAATTTATTTTCTGTTTTTATAATGTAAGAATTTAGGTGATAAATTTCCCTCTATGATCTGATTTTGCTGTATCCTTTAAGTTTTGTTATGTAGTATTTTCACAATTTGATTTTAAGTATTTTCGATTTTCTGTTGATTTCTTCTTAAATCATGGGTTAGTTAGAAGTTTTGTTTTTCTTTTCATTGTCTTATGATTGTTTTTCTTATTTTTATTTATCTATTGACTTTTAGTTTTATTTCTTGGTGGTCATAGAACGTGATCTGTATGATACTTATTCTTTGAAATGTGTCGAGACATGTTTTATCAACTAGAATAGTATCAACTTCTGTAAATGTTCCAGTTGTGCTTGTAAAGAATGTATATTCTGCAACTTAGAAATAAAGCGTTACCAATATGTCCATTAGATAAAGTGCATTAAATGTGTAATTCACATATTCTATTTTCCTACTGATTTTTACATGCTTAGTCTATTATTACTAAAAGGTACATTGATATAATATAGCCCCATATTATGGTTATTCACTGATTTCTTCTTGTAGTTATTTCAAAATTTTTCTAATTTTGAAGTAATGTTAATTTGTATTATGTAATTTGTTTGTTCCTGAGGAATTAAGGCTATTATCATTATGCAGAGCATTTTAATCTCTATTAAATTTTCCTTAAAGCATAATTTTTTATGTTAATATAACAACTCCAAATTTTCTTTATATTCAGTATTTGGCTGGCATATATTTTTCCATTATTTTACTCAGACTCTTTGTGTTATCTTATTTTAAGTTTGAGTCTCTGGTAAAGAGCACATAACTATTTTGTTTTCCAATCTTGCCTGATGATCTTTGTCTTTTCATTCTAGAGTTTAGTCTATTTACATAGATCGTGATTATTGATATATGTATTTGAATTCATTTCTAACACCTTAATGTGTGCTTTTTATTTATTCCACTTCCTTTTGTTTCTTTTATTCTTCTCTTTTTGCTGTTTTTCTTGTCCTTTTTTCTCTATTTTATTTCTATATTTTTAGTGGTTACTCTACAACATTTAACAGCATGTTTATTATAACCAAGCATAAATTTAAATAATATCTTTTCCATTCCAGAAGGATAAAAGCCTCTTAGAACTCGTTAATGTCAATCACCTCCTAATAGCTTATAAGCAGTTGTCTATCATAACTTTAGTTCTATTTTGTTTTTTTTTCGCTATGAAAACTTAAATAGATTTGTTATTTTTAATGTAATCGTGTTGGTTTCGATTCATCCCCATGTTCTCAATTTTTTTGTCCATTACTCCCTCTTTAATCTCCCTCCTTCCTTTTGGCATTTTCTTCAACCTGAAATTGTTTTCTCTGTTAATATAGAAAATTTTAAAATACATACAGAAAATAAGAGGATTGTATAGTGAACGCTCACCACCCAGATCCCACAATTATCAATATATAACCTAATAGAGGCCATATATCTTATTTCGGTATTACCCTTCTTATTACTCCTCATACCCTAATAAATTATCTCAAGCAAATCCTATGTATATTTTTAATCTAGAAAAATTTCAGAATGTACCTCTAAAAGATAAAGATCCTTTATTTAAAAATTAACACATTAGGGGCCGCCCGGCGGCGCAGCGGTTTCCTCCGCTCGTGGCAGCCCGTGGTTCGCTGGTTCGGATCCCGGGCGCCCGCCGACGCAGTGCCTGTCAGCCACGCCGTGGCAGCATCCCATATAAAGTGGAGGAAGATGGGCACGGATGTTAGCCCAGGGCCAGTCTTCCTCGGCAAAAAAAGAGGAGGATTAGCAACGGATGTTAGCTCAGGGCTGGTCTTCCTCGCAAAAAAAAAAAAAAATTAACACATTATCGCGATCACACCTAAATATGGAAAATGATTCCTTTGTACCATCCAACATCTAATTAGTGTTCAAATTTCCCCCAATTGTCCCATTAATATGTTTTTACAGTTGTTTATTTGAATCAAATTCCAAACAAGGCACAGCATATGATTGATAGGTCTCTTAAGCATCTTTTAAAGGATCTTTTAATCTATAAGATTTTCCCTATTTTTTTTTTTTTTTTTTTTGGTGAGGAAGATTGTCACTGAGCTAACATCTGTGCCCATCTTCCTCTATTTTTTATGTGGGATGCCACCACAGCATGGCTTGATAAGCAGTGCATAGGTCCATGCCTGGGTTCCAAACCTGCAAACCCCAAGCCGCCAAAGTGGAGTGCACAAACTTAACCACTACGCCACTCGGCCAGCCCCTCCCTGTCTATTTTTTTTTAAGAATGAATAAGCCAGATTATTTTTCCTGTAGAATTTTTCATGTTCTGAATTTGACTGATGACATCTCTTTGGTGGCATTTAACTTATTCCTCTATTCCTTGTGTTTCCTGTAAACTAGTAGCTATATCTACAGACTTGATGAGGTTTAGGTTTGATTTTTTTTCAAGAATATTTTGTAGGTTTTTCTGCGTGCTTTCAATAGCATTCTGTCAGAAGGTATAAAATGTTTTTTATCTCTTTTTCTGTGGTAAAATTGATCAGTGCTTTCAGGTTTTGTTCCCCTCATCAATTCATTGTACAGTTCACCATCAATCAGTCTTTTACTAAATAATTGAGCAACAATTGATGATCATTGCCTAGGTACATAATTTTATTAAGTTTTGCAAAATGGTGATATTTCAATTCTATCTTTCCTTGTGCATTAATTAGGTGGAATTCTTTTATAAAGAAGTAGCATTCCTCATGCGTTGTTTGGTTTCCTGAGGTATAGTTTTCACAGAAAGGCAGAATAATGCTAGATGCTTTCCTTTCTTTACAAGTTTTTGGAACAAATGATTGGTATCATATATTAGCAGTCTCCAGATACGTTTGAATTCTATTTTGTTTTGTGTTGTTTTTATTGAGTTCTCACATTTTAATGTGTTTTATACGTATTCATTAAAGTGCATTCTTTATTATTTTGTTGTTAAAATTCTCTCCTCTTGAGAAGTGGGAGCCCCTTCTAATGACTCTTTATCTCTTTGACATGATCATAATAGTCTTTGATAGCTTTCTAATATGAAAATATATTCTGGTTTTGTCTTTAATATTTCTTCTCCTGGTGCTGAGAATCAGCAATTTTCCCAAGAAGTCCTGGTTCTTCTAAGTAGGAACTGTTATTTAAAGACCACAATCTCAGTAATTAGGGTGTTCAGAGCTACTGCATTTGTTATTACTCCCAGGATTTTTTCATGGTATGAGCTAAGGAATAGGATTTATGCTAAATAGAATAAAGTAAAGTTATACTGTTTTTTTCAATTCAAATTTAAGATTTCAGGTTATTTTTATGAACTCTTGATTTTTGCATCTGTATCTCTTTTCTATCTCCTTTCTCCTACATGGAGAATCTGGTCACTGAAGACCTTGACATAATTACTTATTTCATAAATAATATATATGACAATATGATTACCAATTAAGTTATTTTTGTAATTTGTTTTATCCTTTAGATATATTACCAGGAATGTATATTCAAAGTCCTTTGTTTAAATTCACTCAGAATAGTTCTTACCCGTGTAGTTAAGACTCCAACTTGATATATAGATATTTTGTTTGATTCATTTTGTTCAATAATTATGTACAACATTTATACTGATCAAAAAACAAATTTTAAAACATGGTATATTCAGAGAATCCAGCTTCAATCTCTATTCTCTCCACTTTGTTCTGTTCCTTCCCCATAGGTAATCAATCTCTTTACTTTTGGTTTACATTTTCACTTTTTAATATAAACATATATAAATGTGTATATGTATGTGTCTATGTCTTTGTATACATATGTGCATATTTGCATACACACACACACATATAGCTTTTTTTTTTTTTTTGGTGAGGAAGACTGGCCCTGAACTAATATCCATGCCAATCTTCCGCTATTTTATATGTGGGATGCCACCATAGCGTGGCTTGATGAGTGGTGTGTCAGTCTTTGCCTGGGATCCAAACCAGTGAACCCCGGGCCGCCGAAGCAGAGTGCATGAACTTAACCACTATGCCACCAGGCTGGCCCCCACACATAGCTTTTTTTTAATTAAAAGAAGCATCTTGCTTTTTATCAGGAATGGTAAATGTTTTTTCCACATCAATTGATATGATCATGTAGTTCCCATCTTTAGATTGATTATGTTGATTATCTAATTTTAAATATTGCACCTGCCTTGCATTCCTGGAACAAAGCCCACTTGATCATGGTGTATTTTTCTTTATATACATTGTTGAATTTGATTTGCTAATATTTTATTGATGATTTTTCTGTCAATGTTCATAGTGGATACTGGTCTGTAATTTTTTTTTTCTTTTTTGGTATGTCTTCGCCTGGTTTTGGTATCAGAGTAATGCTCATCTTATAAAATGAATTGAGAAATGTTCCCTTCTCTTCTATTTTCTGGAAGAGATTGTGTAAAATAGTTGTTATTTCTTCCTGAAATATTTGGGAGAATTCTCCAGTGAAAAATCTGTGCCTGGATATTTTGTTTCAGAAAGTCTTTTTTTTTTTTTTACATACTATGAAGTTAATTTCCTTTTTAGTTATAGCTCTATTCAGGTTATCTATTGCTTTTCTCTTTATTCTCTCTGGGTTAATTTGTTGTTGTTGTTCTCTGCTTCCTTGCCTTCCTGTTCATTTTTTTAGCATCCAATTTTAATTTACCTTTAGTGTTTTTGAGTATATATCCTTGTGTAGTGTTTTAGCAGTTGCTTTAGGGGTTTCATACATTCCTAAGTTATCTCATCTACTGATTTTGGTATTTTATGACTTAAAGGGGAATGTAAAAACTTTACTACTCTTTAGGTTCTCCCTTCTTCCTTCCCCCATTGTGATATAATTATCTTAAATATTAACTGTACATGCATTAAAAATCACATCAGACAGTGTTGTAACCTTTTGCTTTCAATAGTCAAACATAATTTTTAAAACTCAAGAGGATAAGAATAGCCTATTTACCTGGATATTTGCCGTCTCTGTTGCTCTTTATTTATTCCTGAAAACTTGCTGAATTGCCATTTCTTTTTCTTTGCTAAGACTTTCACTTTTCCCTTTTTCCTCCCCAGGAGTGTTTGTAATTGCTTGCTGGAGCATTTTATGATAGCTAACTTAAAATCCACATCAGATAATTCCAAAATGTGTGCCATCTTGGCACCTGGCATCTTTTGATTATCTTTTCTCATTCCAGTTGAGATTTTCTAACTCTAGAGATGATGAGCAATTTTGCATTATATCCTGGACTTTTTATGTTATGAGGCCCTGGTACCTATTTAAATCTTCTGTTACAGCATGTAGCAACCCACTGAAGTTCAGAATGTATGTCCTGTCTATCCTTTATGGGCTGTGGTTCAAATGTCAATTTCGTTTTCAAAGTCTTTGCAATACTATTTATTCTACTCTGCCCCACTTGTGTGCTACCCAGAGGCCAATCTGAAACCTGGGCAGTGTGCCACACCATTGTTCGATTCTCAAGGCTTTCACTGCGTTGATTCTAATTGGTTGCATGCACAGGGTGCTCCAGGGTGTGCCCTGGGGCTTTATATACTGATTTAAAGAATTGCTTTATTCAGTTCACTCCTTTCTGTAATCCTTCCTCCACTCTCTAGTTGGGAGAGTGAGTTGATTTGCCCCCTTGATGTCATTAGCTTAGGGCAAGAGAGGAACAGTTGACAGTACTCCACCCAACAGTCTCTATGGCCACAACCCTAGCAAAGGGAAGGGGAGGCACAGTATTTATGTTAGTGCAGGGCAGAGATAGTCAACCGAGTTCTCCTCACAGTCTCTGTAACTGCCAGGCCTACAGATGAATGGAATGGATGCCATCTCTGCTTGCATTTACTTAGCACACAGTGGGGACGGTCAGTGGGGCCACTTCCCACAGTCTCTGAGGCCACAGCACAGAGCAGGGAGAGAGCAGTCACAGTTTCTGGTGTTTGCCTGGAGAAGGGTAGGTATATTCAAAAAGGTTTTATATTCCAAGTCCCTTTGTAAAGAGAGTGTGTTTTTGTGGGGTGACTTTTCAAAAAAAGTTTTCCTCTATTATTTATTTAGTTCCATCCTTCAAGCATCTTCAAATTTTCTTTTTCATATATTTGAAAGAATTCCAACACTCGTTTGTTTATACTGTGTCACTTTTATTTTATATACAAGCATAGTGAATAGATGAGTATTTTGTCTTTTTAAGTTAAAGAACTAAGCTCCTTAATAAACTCTTTCACTTTGAGTTCTTGCCTTTATCTTTATCATTTAAACTCCCTGAGAAACAATCACTCTCATGGTTTTCATGGTTTTTAGGATTTTGTTATGTTATACATATTTTTAAAAAGATTAATGTTAACAATCACTTGTGTATATGTAATATTTTATTCAGTTCCTATACATATTAATCTAGTCACATTAAAATAAGTGTAATAAATGAGCCAGCCCCGTGGCTGGCAGTGGTTAAGTTTGGCACGCTCTGCTCCGGCAGCCCAGGTTTGCTTCCCAGGCGTGGACCTACACCACTCATCGGCAGCCATGCTGTGGCGGCAACCCACATACAAAATAGAGGAAGCTTGGCACAGATGTTAGCTCAGGGCAAATCTTCCTCAAGCAAAAAGAGGAAGATTGGCAACAGATGTTAACTCAGGGAGAAGCTTCCTCAGCAAAAATTAACAAATGTAATAAAAATATGCATTCACTAACTTATCTTTGACAGTTGGATATTCAAGTTATGATAAATTATGTATTTCTTGCATATATCATATATTTTATACCACAAAGTGGTATATTTTCATAAATTATATAATTGTTCACATTTTCATAATGTGTTAACTTTATTTCCCTTAATTATTTGCTTGCTTTTAATTTATAAAACTCTTAGTTTTCTACAAATATTTTCCCTCACCCATAAAAATGATCTATAGCATGAATTGTTTATTCCGGAAAGAAACCTAGTAGACTGTAGTGAAGCCTACTTCAGAAAATGCATGTTAAAATTGATGACTGACAAAATCTCGCATCTTCTTTGTGGAATCAAACATCTGATAAAGTTTTTGCATCTGAAGCAGATGGACAATCTTATGTTTTCCTATAAGTCAAGGGAAGACAGGACTATGTGCTTGGCATGCAGGAGCCATCACAATTGACTTTCTTGGCAATGAAAATATCAGGTTGAGCTATGGAATAGACAATTTGGAAAGAGCAGATTTAAAAATCAATTTAAAGAGTTTATATATTATATGTAAGAAATTACTTTCCATTTCTTATCAGCACAATGCAGCTCCTGTCTGTGGACACTGTAGGAAGTTTCTGACAGTGTTTGGAGACGTTTTGAATAGAAGTGAACTGCTTTCTGATTTTCCCAACTCGTTACTTTAGCAAAGTCAAGATGACCCTATTAACACCTTTAATCCCCATGGGCAAATATTTCAAAACTTCCCTGCTAATCATTGATTTCTACCCATAATTTCATCTTGTCATGTGTTAATAACACTCACGCCAATGTCTATAGGTAAAATTATACCAATGGCAAAAGATTCAGAAAATCAGGGGATCTTTTTAGTATTTTTACTATTTGAGGCAGCTGTCATGAAGAGGAGAGAATATCATTATCACTGAGCTACCTCTTCTTTCTGAAAAATGATAATATTGCTAATATATTCAGAAGAGTTCTTCAATTTTTTCCAAGACTTTCTGCATATTTTCAGGAAAAGTCACTAAGTGGACTAATTTCAGCTTTAAGTGAAAGAAGGCTGGTACAGGGACAGTAATCCATGATGTCGGTAGGCACTCAAGATTATTCTGACATATTACTTCACCATCCTTAGGGCAAGCCACCATCCTCATGCCACTTGATCTGAAGATCAAAGAGCTAATTTATCTCTTGACATCAACTCTAGTCTCAGCAACAAGAGAAGTGTGAAGGGTAGTGAAAAAAGAGACAAATTAACTAGGTCATTTCTATTGTAAAGGGCTTAACTAAATGCCCCAACCAGAAACTTCTGCTTACATTTAATTGATTGTCACTGAGTCACATGGCAGCCCTAACTTCAAGGTAGGCAGGGAAACATTGATGCCCCAACTTAATTGAGATTCTATTTGTCAAGGGAACTAGAAGAACAGAAAGTGGGAATTGATCCAAAATATGTACCACTGTGTTCAATATGATATATTTGGATTTCTTTCGTAGTAGGACCTCAAGAGATTTGTAGCTGTTTTTCCTCATTACAAAATGTATGTTTGCATGTGAGTGTTTGTACATATAAGAAAAAGTAGGAAGCACATGTATGCAACAATACCTAAATGCAACGACAACAAAAAAGAAAAATATTGTCACTATTCATTATGCATAGAAATTTTGGATTGGCAAATTATTTTTTTGTTCTTTTCTCCCTAATCTTGATTTTGACTTCCTCTCTCTCAATCATTTCATTGCAGCATCAGGGAACAATGATAAAAATAAAATCTGTACTAAGCTGTTCTGTTTTCAAACACATTTGACCATACCTGAGGTTAGACCTAATACAAAACTAAGACTTGAATTATCGGCACAATGAGAATGTCTAGGAAATAGTTTTATTCTGTAAATTTAATTTATATCTTAAAAATAATGCAGATTTTGAATTTAGGGTAGGCAACTAGGTAACTGTGACTTTTTGACGTCTATTATGACTTTGTCTATATCAGGGAGGAAATCTGTCTCCAGATATTATACAGGGAATGTATTGGCTTTGGAATCTCTGTACTGATGTTTGACTTAGTCTATATTCTTACTTTACTTTAATAAAATTACTGTGGAAAATTTATCTGGACCTTATTTTCAGAAATTACATATAAGGATTGAATACATAGCTTTTGTAAGAACTATGATAGCATCTCAGAGACTTTCCTGAAACCTTCCTTAGAAGTGGGGCCTTTTCTAAAACCAATGTATTTAGAGATACCATTGAAAAACAGAAGTTGGTATTCTGAAAAGCTTAAGAAATAATATAAACAGAGCTCTTATTTTGTTAAAAATATAAAAAAAAGAAGAAACTGAAAGAGTTTAAGGAATATTTTCTCCATGATTCTATTCAACAAATAATAAATGTAATTATTTAAATATATTTTCAGTTTAATGTATTATTGGCATGGTAAGAATGAATACCTAATATCTACAAATTGTTGCAATTTTTTACAAGATAAATGGTGGGGACAAATTAGAGCTACTGTTTACATTCAGAGTGTCATAAACCAATATATTCTAAATCTGCACTGGAAACAATGGCCATTGAACACTTAAAAAGTGACAAGTCCAGAGGCTGGCCCAGTGACATAGCAGTTAAGTTTGCACGCTCCACTTTGGTGGCCTGGGGTTTGCAGGTTTGGACTGGGCATGGACCTATGCACTGCTTATCAAGCCATGCTGTGGCGGCATCCCACATATAACGTGGAGGAAGATGGGCATGGATGTTAGCCCAGGGCCAGTCTTCCTCAGCAAAAAGAGGAGGATTGGCAATGGATGTGAGCTTAGAGCTAATCTTCCTCATCAAAAAAATAAATTAAAAAAAAAAGTGGCAAGTCCAGAGGCTGGCCCAGTGGCATAAGTTAAGTTCACATGCTCCACTTTGGCGGCCCAAGGTTCCAGATTCAGATCCCGGGCCCAGACCTACACACCTCTCTTCAAGCCATGCTGTGGCGGCATCCCACATACAAATTAGAGGAAGATTGGCACAGATGTTAGCTCAGGGCCAATCTTCCTCACCAAAAAAAAAAAAAAAATGACAAGTCCAAATAGAGATATACTCCAGGTATAAATCAGACTTCTAAGACTTTGTTCTAAAACACAATGCAAAATATATCAATAATTTTTATATTATTTGTATGTTGAAATGATAATGCCTTGGATATATTGAGTTATATAAAATATACTATAAAAATTAATCTCAACTATTTCTTTACTTTTTAAAATGTGGCTTCTAGAAAATTGAAAATTACACATGTGATTGACATTATATTTTTAGTGAACAGTGCTATCCTAAATCCTTCATTTCCTCCCTCTTTCTTTCTTCTGGTTTCCCACAATAGTGTGACTATGAAATGGGCTAGATTCACATCAGAAAAATAGGAGGGAGGTTGGCATTGATTTCAGAAAAAGCACACATGGATAATGAAATTTTCATTTTGGAGATAAATTAATGGTTTCCAAACTTGGCACTCATTGTAAGAATTACTGCTGATGCCTTCTGAATCTACAGATTCTAAGGTTTCTGTTTCTGAGATTCTCATTGCAGGTCTAGGGGAAGGTTCTAGGGTTAGCATTTTTAACAAGAGCCTCAGGACCGGGAAAGTCAAGAAACCACTGATAAAGGGAGATACGAACAAAAATTTTTATGAGTTGATTTAAAAATTAAATTTCATTACTATGTAGCATATGTTTCTTTGCACTGACAACAAAATCTATAAAAAATTAGGCATGCATGGTTTAGAGAAAAATTAGGTTTAGAGAAAGAAATTCTAGCATGACATTCTGTACTATTCCCCTATAAAAATAGCACTAGCTTCATGTATACTTTTATTACGACCTCAATTAAGCATAAACAAGGTCTCTCTAGTCCATATAGTTTCTTCTGGTCCTCATTAACTAGTATAAAATGGTGGTTTGTATTTAACAGAGGAGGTAGATTTTAAAAATACATTGGATGGTACAGAGCACTTGGTCAATAGGAATTCTTGGAGGGAGGTGCCGGTGATCCTGAGAGTATTACAGAGAGACAGTGAGCAAGAACCCCGATAAAATGGGGTTGGAGTCCATATCAACCTGTGTCATAACCTTCTCTTTTCAGGTACTAAATGCAAAAGGAGTTTAGACTGGTATAACAAACAAAAGAAAAAAAGGAGAGAGGAAAGGGAAAAAAGAAGGGAAGGAAGGAAAGAAAGAAGGAAGGAGGAAGAGAGGGAAAGAGATTGGTTTTTTTCTACTCCGCCTCCAGTGGTCAATAGGGATCAAACTGTTGCTTCTGTCTAAGGTGACACTTGCTTTGGCTACATGTGAAAAAATAAATTTTAAGAAGGTGGGAAAACCTAGTGATTATGGAATATCTTAATGTCTGGTGTCTTATTCGCTTGGCTTCTTGTCTATAGAAGAGTTTATGCTACATCTTGCCTGGAGTTTGCGTTTCGGCACTGTCTTCCAGGCTTCCCAAATAATGAGAGAAATGTCTGTGTTTCCAAACCTCGTGGCTTGCTTGTTAATTTGCAATATAATTTCTGTGTTACCACATACCTGACAAAATACTTAAAGATGAACACTGCCATATATGGTTATAAAAGTAAGCTGAAATATCACTCCGAGGAGTAAGACAAAAAACCCACATCAAACACATTTTAATTTAGTCATCATTATATTCGAATAGTTTCATTGTGGCTAAAAAATGTGCAATAGTTTTAATTTGCTCTGTGACAGTACTGATTTCTCAACTAAAATAATTTATGACTTTATGAAATCTTTTAACTTTGGTTTTCAATGAGTTGAGATACTTCTGGCAAAGATTTCTTCATTGCCTAAACATGAAATGAGACTCTACAGAACTTGAAAATATTCCTGTTGAGGTTGAAGAATTCCAAATTTCTCATTCTCAAAGGACAGTGCCGCAGATGCTGAGCCCAGTTCCAAACTGAGTGCTGATTAATTATCCCGTGGGGACCTGTCAAAGCATTTTCCCCAACCACTAGTTTCCTTTCCAAGACTCTTGGGATAAGTGGTTCCTTGCAAACTATATCTTATATGGAGATCTTCAACAACTCCTTGAATTTGCCCATTTTCGGGAAGCCTAAAAAATGGTGAAGCCTGAGAAAAATGCTTTTGTTTCTTGATGTGCTGTCCAGGGAAGTTACATTTTATCTGAGTTATGACAGGGATGGTGCATGTATCTTTTATGCACTGGAACAAATATGGGCATTTCCTTGAATTGTTGTCACATCTATTCTGTATAGTTTTAAAGAAAAATATTTTTTCTTTATTGTAAAATTAAGCTGAAAATTGAAATATTTTGAAAGGCTATTTTATTATGGAATATTTAGGTGTTATGCTGAGTTCTGGAACCATAATTGATGTGCACAGTTATTAAAGCATGATGATTTTAGATAGCAGTGACTGTACTCTTACATGGGAAAAAATGCTATGTCCAGACAATTTTCTAGAAAATTGTTGAAAAATGAAAATCTGGGAAGAAAATGGAATGTTAAGGAGGACGGTCATAGTGGATACTCTTGGTCCACCCAGATCCTGAGCAATCAGTTTTACCATTGGAGGACCCCTTCCCTTTTCCTCACGTTGGGTGATTTGCTTCTAAAGTGCCACCACCTGTATCTGTGACTCTCTTTGGAAGACTGCCCTTAGGTTCCTGGAGCTGCTTTGCTCACATATACAGAGAATCGGGGTGCCTAAGGGGTTTTAATCCCATAAGGGAAACTTGAGCAATGACCTGCATTCATCTTCCCTTGAGGCCAAACTCTGACACAATTAAAACTCCAAAACTCCCTGTGAGATCAAGATTGCCTAAATTCCCATTCTTCTCTCTTTTCTCCCCCTTCCTTGTTCTGCTTCCCTGACTTGTTTCTCCTGGGAGTACTTCCCAATCAATCACTTGCACACAAATCCTTGAAGACTCACCTTTGCTTAGGTCTGGTGGCTTTCAAAGCATTTCATGGACATTATGTTGTTAACCTACCCACGTGGGCCGGTGAGCATTTTTATCCTTATATTAGAGGTGACGAAACAAAGGCTCAGCGATTAAGTGACTTGCCCTGGGTTCTCACAGCTGGTGAGATGGGACTTCCAGAACAGTGTTCTGTTGAGTATGTTCCTACCTTTAGAGTAAGAAAATCCTCATGTGATGCAATTGGCCTGTGTGAACTGCCCTGCGTGTCACCCATGCACGTAGAGTTTAGGTTGTACCTGCTACACTTTATAAACCAAAATGGATCCACTCTGAAAATAGTTCCTTTTCTGTATGATTAGGTGCTGGTTCAAGTGTTTTATATATTTATTTGAAGATATCTATTACATAAACATTGTTTTGACTTTGTCCTTTTAAAGCGGCTCAGAACCTTCTGCTTCAGGGGACTTAAACAAGGGAAAAACAAGCTATTTTGGAAACAACAATGGAAAATCCTTTCCAAAGGAGTGAGTTCATTTCCCTATGGAAACAATAATTGGATTTATCAAAGAAATGACTCCATCTCCATAATTGAAGCTCAAAGCCTTTCTTATTCTCTACTCTTGTTGGAAACAATATTTAATATATGCTAACTCCTTCATAAGCATAAACGTCAGGACAATATTGGAATTGCAATCTATTAGCTAATGTGCAACATTCTCGTGAGCCATAAATTAGATTTTTATGAACAATTTTCTTGTCTTTAAAGAAATGTATTGATTAGACATTTCTGTAGCCTCTGATTGCCCAGTGTGTAACCTAGTTTAAGAAAGCTATCCAGGCTCTTCCAAAAGTTGAAAATTATATTCTTTCCCCTTTGTGGAGAAGTACCATTTCATACTTGTTTATATTTTCCTTTCAATGTTTATGAGACCTTAATCCCTTATAGATGATTGATCTTCTAAATTACCCAAGTTTCAATACCTCTAAGATAATAAAAAGAACAATTTTCTATAACTCCCCATTTCAAGCTGGTAAATGATCTGTTTTCCCTCCACAGGCCACAGCAGCTGCATGAACTGTTAGCTCTCATTTCACTCCAAAGTGGTCTTCTGTTAAATAAGGTGATGGCTTTGCCATTCATAATGTAAGGGTTTGGCCACAGAGAAAAAGGAAACAGTGCCTCAGTTAAGTTCCAGCTACATTAGGTGGAAGTTTATAATTAAAAATATAGAGATAAAACAGTAAAGAGAGTGAATTGGTACTAAAAACATCTCTCGACAGGGGCCTTCCCGGTGGTCTAGCAGTTAAGTTCACGTGCTCCACTTCAGCTGCCCGGGGTTTGCAGGTTCGGATCCCTGGCATGGACTGACACACTGCTTGTCAAGCCATGCTGTGGAGGCATCCAATATAAAGTGGAGGGAGATGGGCACGGATGTTAGCCCAGGGCCAGTCTTCCTCAGCAAAAAGGGGAAGATTGGCAATGGATGTTAGCTCAGGGCTAAACTTCCTCCCCCCCAAAAAAACAAAAAAAAGTCTCTCAACAAAGAAAAGTCTGGAACCAGATGGTTTCACTGGTGAATTGTATCAATCCTTTAAAAAAGAATTAGTACGAATCCTTCTAAAACTATTTTAAAAATTGAGGGGAAGAAACGTCTCCTAACTCATTCTATGAGGCCAGCATTACCCTGATACCAAAGGCAGATAAAGACACTGGAAGAAAACTGTAGACCTAAAACTGTTTTTAGTATCAAGGCAAAAATCCTCAAGAAAATACTAGCAAATTGAATCCAGCAGCCTATTATGGGTATTATACACCAGGACCAAGTGGGATATATTCCAAGAATACAAGGATAATTCAACATGTGAAATCAATCAATGTAATACACTACATTAATAGAATAAAAGGGGGAACAAAGACATGATCATCTCAATTGATGTAGAAAAATCATTTGACAAAATCCAATATTCTTTCATGATTAAAAACAAAACCAAAACGCTCAAACTAGGAATAGATGCCAACTTCTTCAACGTGGTAAAAGGCATTTATGAAAAACCAATAGCTAATAGTATACTCAATGGTGAAAGATAAAGCTTTCTCCCTATGATCAGGTATAAGACAAGGATGCTATTACTGGAAGTTCTAGACAGTAATTTGGCAAGAGAAAGAAATAAAAGGCACACACATTGGAAAAGACAAAGTAAAACTGTCTCTATCTGCAGATGACATAATTTTACATGAAAATTCCAAAGAATCTACAAAAAAATCCCACGACTATTAGAGACAATGAATTCAGCAAAGTTATGGGATATAAGATCAACATGCAAAAATCAATTGTATTTCTGTGCACAATGAACAATGAAAAAGGAAGTTAAGAAAAATTCCATTTACAACAGCATGAAAAATACTTAGGAGTAAATTTAAGGGAGGAGATGCTCAACTTGTATAGTGAAAACTATAAAACATTGCTGAAAAAAGTTAAGCAGACCTTAATAAATGGAGAGACAGCCCATGTTCATGGACTGAAAGACTTAATATTGTTAAGATGGCAATATTACCCAAAACAATCTACAGATTCACTTCGATCCCTATCAAAATCTCAATGGACATTTTTGCATAAATGGACAAGCTGATCCTAAATTCAGACGGAATTGCAGGGCACCTCGAATAGCCAAAACAATCTTGAAAAAGAAAACAAAGTTGGACTATTCATACTTCCCAATGTCAAGACTTACTACAAAGCTACAGTAAACAAAATGCTATGATACTGTCAAGAGGATAGACATTTAGATAAGTGGACTAGAATTGAGAATCTAGAAGTAAACCCATAAATCTTTGATCAGTTGATCTTCATCAAAGGTACTGTACCATTCTATCAGGAAAGAAAAATCTCTTCAACAAGTATTTCTGGGACAACTGGGTATCTACAGGCAAAGGGTGAATTGGACCCCTGTCTCACACCATATATAAAAACTAACTCAAAATGGATCAAAGGCCTAACTGTAAGTGCTAAAATCTTAGTAGAAAACATAGGGGTAAATCTTCATGGAATTTGGCAATTAATTCTTAGATAAGACTCCAACATAACAAGGAACAAAAGAAAAAGTAGGTAAATTTTATAAAATTAACTTTATCAAAATTAAAAATTTTATGCATCAAAGAACACTATCAAAAAGTTAGAAAGACAACCTACAGAATGGGAGAAAATATCTGCAAAGAGTATATCTCATAAGAGTATAGTATCCAGAATATATAAAGAACTCTTACCAGTCAATAACAAAAAGACAAACAACCCAATTAAAAAATGACCAATGGACTTGTTCTTTAGACATTTCTCTAAAGAAGATACAAAAATGACTAAAAACCACATGAAAAGAAGTCAACATCATTAGTCATTAGAGAAATGCCAACCAAAACCACAATGAGATGTTATTTTACACCTCCTGGAATGGCTATAACTAAAACAAACAAACAAACAAAAAACCTGAAATGACAAGTGTTGGTGAGGATGTAGAGAAAATGGAACACTTCCATATTGCTGGTACGAACGTAAAATGATGTAGCCGCTGTGGAAAATAGTTTGGCAGTTACTATACGATCCAGAAATTCCACTCCTAGCTATATACCCAAAAGAATTGATAATAGATGTTCAAAAAATGTGTACAGGAATGTCCAGAGCAGCACTATGCCCAGTCACCAAAAGGTGGAAACAACCCAAATGTCCACTAACTGTTAGAAGCCACACACAAAAGATAACATATTGTATGATTCCATTTATACAAAATATCCAGAGTAAGTAAATCCATAGAGACAGAGAGTAGATCTGTGGTTGTCAGGGGCCAAGGGGAGAAGGTAATGGGTATGGGCTTTCCCTTTAGGGTGATTAAAATATTTTGGAGCTAGATAGAGGTGATTGTTATACAACATTGTGAATGTCGTAAATGCCACTGAATTGTATACTTTAAAGTGGTTAATTTTGTGTTATATAAATTTTACCTTAATAAAAAAAAGTGCTTTGGCACACAGAACTCAAAGACAGCCCCTAAGGTTCCCACCCCCTGGTGTGAATGCCTTGTATGATCCTCTCCCCCTGAGTGGTAGTGGAACCTCTGAATGTGATGAGATGTCACACTCATGATTAGGTTGCATTATGTGGCAAAGATCAGGGAATGTTATAGATGTAATTAAGGTTCCTAATTAGTTGATTTTGAGTTAATCAAAAGGGAGATTATCCTGGATGGGCCTGACCTAATGAGGTGAAGCATTCAAAACGACAAGCTGCTGCAGCAGATGTTCTCCTGCCAGCCTTGAAGAAGTCAACAGCTATGTTGTGTGAGGAGAGGGCTGTGTGGTAAGGACCTGAGGATGGCCTCTAGGAGCTTAGCATAGTCCCTGATGTAGAGCTAGCAAGAAAAGAGGGACTTCAGTTGTACAGACCTAAGGATGTGAATTCTACCAACAAGCAGCGGGCTTGGAAGAGGATCTTGAACCTTAGAGGAGATAGCAGGCCTAGGCAACGTCTTGGTCTCAGCCTGGTGAGGCCAAGAGAGGGGAACCAGCTCACCTGAGCCTGAAATCCCTTCCGTGCAACTGTGAGATAACACATTTGTGTTGTTTAAGCTGCTGAATTGGTGATAATTTGTTGCACAGCAAAAGAAAACAGAGGGATAGAGAGATTTCACCATAGTGAAGTTCTCTGGTATACCCCGAGTCTGTGAAAGCCCCAAAGGATTAGGGAAATCTACTAAAACTTAATTTAAAACAACAGCTGGTCACAGTATTTACATCCAGATGCCAAGTGGGAGAAAAAACTGAGTGCTCTCTGGGCCTTGCTGTGATGCTGTTACTGCAAGTCTACTTCTATGTGAGTGGATGACCATAGACTCCTAGATCTTTCAAATGTATCTTAAACACTTTTACTTGTCTTGATAGCTAATTACCAGCTTTTGCATTCCAGATCTTAAATATGAATATTCTTTTGTTTTTGTTAAAAAGAGTGTTTTCTGTTTGCCATTGAGGATGGAGCATGTCTTTCCTCTTACATACTGTCTGATAGTACATATCGGAGTGCCTATAACGTGAGGAAGTGGTTGATGGAGAAGAGTTTTGTCTTGTTTTGTCTTTAACTGCTTTGTTTGCTGAGTAGCCAGAGTCAGAGTTTCTTCCCACAAATTCACTGAGTGTTAAGGACATGTGGACATCTTGTTCCCTGCTTTATTTTGCCCCCACGAGGAGACATCCTGACCTTCCTCTTTCATGGAAATAACACAATTATTTGGATTTATCTTTTCTGTTTCAGGAGCCCACGGAAAGGATTTTTTCTTTTAATTTCTTCAGCTTGTTTTCTCCCTCAGGGACATCAAGAGGGCATTTGTCTCCCTCACTGTTAAGTATTTTCAGCGCCAGCTTTCCTTGTGCGCTCAGCTACTCCTCCACCAAAGTGGAACAGACGTTAATGGCCATGTGCTCCGCCCTCAGCCAAGTGTCTGGCAGTGGCCACTAATAAAACCATCTGTTACCGGGGTAAGTCCGTAGCCTGCCACTGCTGTAATTTGGGGAGGCACAGACTTTCCAGGCTCCTCCATTATTAGAGGGCTAATGGGGCCCCTGAGGCCTACAGCAACCGTGTACATAATTACATGAAAGACTTCGATGGCTTTTCCAGTCACCCTGGGTAATCTTAGAGCAGGCTAATACTGCTGTTAGATAACTAAACCCGAAGGGTGAGCTGAGGACAGCCGGGGCTAGAACACATAAATTTAAGCATTGGATTCTTTATCTTTTAAAACTTTTTCACTCTGTTTTAATTAAGGATCCTACATGAGTCGTTCATTTGATACAATACTCAACACACAGTGGATACTGACTATGCGAGTATGGACTAACAAATGGAGACTTAGTAAAAAACGAAGAGGACAGAAAGACTATGTCGTAGGCATTCACAGTTTGTCAACACTTTATAATCATTATTTCACCTAATTGTCATAATAACATTGTGTGATATGTGACAGTAATTTGCAGTCTTCAGTTGAAGCTCAGAGAGGTTAACTGTGATACATACAATCACGCAGTAGTGATAAGTAGCAGAACTGGGGTTCAAATCCAGGCTTCTTTTGTTCTAAACTCTGCCCTTTCTCTCACACCCTCAAAGTGAGCAGCAATGGTAGCCTCAAAAGTTATCCTTGTTTTAATATTATCACCTCTTAGGTTATTCTCTCTTCCATTCCCATCTACCACGCTCAGGGTTCTGAGAGGTACAAGGTAAGGAAAATGCCTTAACCCGCTTTGTAAGGCATACACAACTGTACCCCTGAATATGGCTTCTGCTCTGAATCCCTGTTGCTCCCTCAACTTGATGGTTTGAGATAGACAACCTAGAAGCTGTCTTTCCTTTAAATTTGAGGCAAAACCTCTCAATCCACTGTTTGTTTTCCATATTCTGAGTGGCACTCCAGCACCTCTAGCACTCAAGAGAGATGCCTCAGAACCAGAAACCTTCAGGAATGTCCAATGCCGTTACTCGACCAGAAGTTCCCTATGGTCTAAATCCCACCCATCTCCCCTCTCAGTTTAAGCTCTCTTCCATTAAAACTTTTCATTTCTTCTCTCTTACTTCTCATCCCTACTCCTACTTCCCTAACCTGGCAAGTTGCACCTGGTGGCAGGAATGGGAAGGTGGAGATAGGGTGCCTTCCTCTGTCACCCCAAGAAATGCTGTTCCCCACATATGCTCCCTCAATTGTCTTTCTTGGTCATACTGTCAGCAGCAGGTTTTTTTTTATATCCCCACTCATTCTTGTTCCTCTCTCCACATCATCTTCCATGTCATATCTTTGATTTTGTTATTTTCCAGGACCTCTGCTGTGGAAGCAGGAGCAATGTGTGGTAGGGAGAGTAGACAATAACGTGTATATAATTATCATTACTAATTTTATTCCATCTCAGTGAGATAATACAGGGAAACAGATATGCTATTTCCCGTATGACAATAGTACAGATAAAAAGAAGATTGAGAAATCTGCAACTTGCCCTGACAATGGTTCCACGACCTCATAATAATAGACCGCAACTCTTTGTGGATTTCAGTGACCTGGTCAAGTTGTCTGTAAGCTTCCCACGGCATGTTGTGTTTATTTAATGATGTGTCTATCTTCCACTACGCAGGGAGTGCCATTTTGAAAATATTTCTAAAATCTAACAGTTGTTGTGCTTCCATCTCTTTCCATCTTGACTTGTGCAACACTTTAGCAGGTCCTGTAATGTCTGTGGACCTCAGTTTCCGTATCTGAAGGAGATCAGCCTTATGAAGCAGTTGTACTTTGCAGAGAGATCTTTCTATGGTGATGCTCTTCAAGCTTTAACATGCACACAAATCCCCTGGTGATCTTGTTAAAATGCAGATTCTGGTTCACTCAGTCTGAAGAGAGGCCTGAGGATCCGAGGATCACACTGTGAATACGAAGTGTCTCCAGTTCTTTGTTCCCTCCTATGAAATGGGTTGTCAAAATCCCTCACCATTCCAATGGAAAGAGTTATGTGATGTATAAAACTTTCTCACACATTACCTCATTTTATTCTTAACACAGCCTGTGGAGCAGACAGGGCATTTATTATGTTCACTATTTAATAAATAAGAAACCCAAAGCATGGAGTGCTTCAATGGTCTGCCATGTCGAGTTAGTAGCAGAGATAATACAAAAACTTGTTCTTTTGGCTTCTCATCTGATATTCTTTCTGCTAAGTCACGTTGGCATTCAATCCTATGTAGTAATATCGACGTTTATGGTGAGAATATTGTACCAATTATCTCATTTAGAAGCTATGGTAGCTATGTGTTATGAAGTCTTAGACTAATGTGAACCACACCACACCCAGAAAATTGGGTGTAAAATGTGTGAATTATGCAAACACATTTTCCTAGGGAGGGTCCATAGCTTTAATCAGATGCTCAAAAGGGTCAGTGAGCAACCAAAAAGTTTGAGTACTGGTCAGAGATTAGTTAAAATGTACAAAACAAGGAATATTGAGAGCATTTTTAAGACAATAAAAACAAACATTTGGCATCAAATAGCTGGATGGTACTGATAAAAGCTTGTCTTTTAAACTAAAGAATCTGGATATGGGATTTTGCTCAACTGGACATGGGGGTCCACCCTTGAGGAGCGAGCAGGATGAGAATTGACTAAGAAGGGATGTGGGGCCTGCCTTCAGCTGTGTGTGCACATCTCCTGCATTCCCAGCCTGAACACCTGCACCTACCTCAGGTCCCCACCAGGCCCAGGGGCCAAGAATGTCCTTAGCAGTTCAGAGAGTTTCTAGACGAGGGATTGGCAGACTCCTCGTAAAAGGGCAGGTAGTAAATATTTTAGGCTTCCCATGCCATATGGTGTCTGGTGCAAGGACTCAGCTGTACCACTGTAGCCTGAACGCAGCCATAGACAATAAGCAAACAAACAGGCATGGTTCTGTTCTGATAAAACATTATCTACAGAAACACTGCTGGCCGGATTTGGCCGGAGGGCTAAAATATACCAACCTGTTCCCCTGTGTTTACTTACCTAGAGGCAGACAGTGGTTGCCATGACTTTATAAATCCCCATGTTCTTCTTTTAATGGAGGGTGCTAAGTGCTCTACGGAGAAAAGCATCTTTGTCACTGAATACAGGCATATTTCGGAGATATTGCGGGTTTGGTTACAGACCACTGCAATAAAATGAATGTCACAATAAAGTGAGTCACACAAATTTTTTGGTTTCCCAGTGCATAGAAAAGTTATGTTTACACTATAATGCGGTCTATTAGGAGTGCAATGGCATTATGTCTAAAAAAACAATCTACATTCCTTATTTAAAAAATACTTTATTGCTTAAAAATGCTAACCATCATCTGAGCTTAAGCGAGTCATAATCTTTTTGCTGGTGGAGGGTCTTGCCTCGATATTGATGGCTGCTGACTGATCAGGGTGGTGGTTGCTGAAGGTTGGGATGGCTGTGACAATTTGTTAAAATAAGACAACAATGAAGTTTGCTGCATCAATTGACTGTTCCTTTCACAAATGATTTCTCTGTAGCAGGCGATGCTGTTTGATAGCATTTTACCCACGGTGGAACTTTCAAAATTGGAATCAATCTTCTCACACCCTGCTGCTACTTTATCAACCAAGTTTATGTGATAGTCTAAATGCTTTGTTGTCATTTCAACAATCTTCACAGCATCTTCACCAAGAGTAGATCCGTCTCAAGAAACCACTTTCTTTGCTCATCCGTAAGAAGCAACTCCTCATCTGTTAAAGTTTTATCATGAGATTGCAGCAATTCAGTCACATCTTCAGGCTCCACTTCTAGTTCTCTTACTATGTTCACCACATCTGCAGTTACTTCCTTCACTGAAGTCTTGAACCCCTCAAAGTCACCCATGAAGGTTGGAATCAACTTCTTCCAAACTGCTGTTAATGTTGATATTTTGACCTCTTCCCATGAATCACAAATGTGTTGAATGACATCTAGAATGGTGAATCCTTTCTAGAAGATTTCCAATTGACTTTGCCCAGATCCATCAGAAGAATCACTATCTATGGCAGCTATAGCCTTACGAAATGTATTTAATACATTTAATACATTTAATTATTTAATATGACTTGAAAGTCAAAATTACTCCTTGATCCATGGCCTGCAGAATGGATCTTGTGTTAGCAGGCATGAAAACAACACTAATCTTGCTATTCATCTCCATCAGAGCTCTTGGGTATCCAGGTACATTGTCAATGAGGAGTAATATTTTGAAAGGAATCCTTTTTTCTGAGAAGTGGGTCTCAACAGTGGGCTTAAAATATTCAGTAAACCATGTTGTAAATAGATGTGCTGTCATCCAGGCTTTGTTGTTCCATTTATAGAGCACAGGCAGAGTAGATTTAGCATAATTCTTAAAGGCCCTATGACTTTTGGAATGGTAAGTGAGCTCTGGCTCCACTTAAAGTCACCAGCTGCATTAGCCCATAACAAGAGAGTCAGACTGTCCTTTGAAGCTTTGAAGCCAGGCATTTACTTCTCTCTAGCTGTGAAAGTCCTAGACGGCATCTTCTTCCAATAGAAGGCTGTTTTGTCTACATTGAAAATCTTGCTTAGTGTAGCCACCTTCAGTAATTATCTTAACTAGATCTTCGGGATAACTTGCTGCAGCTTCTATATCAGCACTTGCTGCTTCACCTTGAATTTTTATGTTTTGGCGATGGCTCCTTTCCTTACACCTCATGAACCAACTGCTGCTAGTTTCAAAGTTTTATTCTGCAGCTTCCTCACCTCTGTTAGCCTTCAGAGAATTGAAGAGAGTAAGGGCCTTACTTGGGATTAGGTTTTGGCTTAAGGGAATATTGTGGCTGGTTTGATCTTCTATTCAGATCACTGAAACTTTCTCCCTATCAGCAGGAAGGCTGTTTCACTTTCTTATCATTTGTGTGTTCACTGGAGTAGCGCTTTTAATTTCTTTCAAGAACTTTTCCTTTGCGTTCACAACTTGGCTAATTGTTGGCACAAGAGGCCTACCTTTCAGCCCATGTCGGCCTTTGACATGTCTTCCTCGCTAAGCTTAATCATCTCTAGCTTTTGACTTAAAGCAAGAGACATGTGACTCTTCCTTTCACTTGAGCACTTAGAGGCCATTGTAGGGTTATTAATTGGCCTAATTTCAATATGTTGTGTCTCAGGGAATCGGGAGGCCCTAGGAACGGCAAAGAGACCAGGAAACAGCCAGTCCGATGGAGCAGTCAGAACACAACAACATTTATCAAGTTCGCCATCTTATATGGATGCGGTTCATGGCACCCCAAAACAATTACAATAGTAACATCGAAGATCAGTAATCACAGATCACCATAACTAATATTATAATAATTTTAAAAGTTTGAAATGTTGTGAGAACTACCAAAATGTGACACAGAGACATGAAGTGAGCAAATGCTGTTGGAAAAATGGCGCCGATGGACTTGCTCAACACAGGGTTGCCACAAACGTTCAAATTTGTAAAATACGCAATATTGGTGAAGTGCAATAAAGCAAAGCACAATAAAGCAAAGTGCAATAAAATGAGGTTTGGCTGGTTAAAGTCAGGAGGGACATCAGAGTTTATCTGCCCCATCATGTCATTTTACAGATATGAAAACTTAAGGCTCAGAGAGGCTAATTGCTCAAAACGATACAACTTACAGGTGGAAGAAGCTTAAAACTTTGAGCCACCATCTTTTGATTATCAAATACCTTTTGTAGAAAAAGCCAAAATGAATATGAAAATGATTAAAGTCGGGCCCAATATGTAGACTGTGAGCCGTTAATACTGAAACTTTCTAAACTTTGCTTTAGTTTTCATTCAGATGCATAATATACGAAATCATTAAATAATGAAAACCATTAGAGTTGCTAATGTTTTGTAAAATATCCCTTGGGGGACTTTAAGCACTGGCTGAGTTCCAGATTTTTGTCCCCAAAAACAGGACGGGAAGTTGAAGGAGCCAGATTTCTTTCTTGGGGAAGGGAGTAGCTCTTAAAACTTTCAGCTGAAAACCCTAAATTTAAGGGGCCAATTATCCATAGTGAAGACATTTCTGTGATACTGTCCGCATTTGTCATTGTTTCTCCTGGGTAAATGTTTGTCATTCTCTGCTGTCTATCTCGTACGCCACTGCATACCTTATGTCTGTTTCTTAGTTTGAGCCACTGAAGGAATGTTTGTTGATTGTTAAAAATGGACCTACATGAGATTAAAGCAACTTTCTGAGTTGGAAGCAAAGCAATTGCTCTACTGAGTCATGTTGCAGAAAAGACATTAAAAAAAAAAAAGCCCTTTTATTGTGTTCCTTTTACATATCTAAGAAAAAGACAGAAAACATGAACTAAAGCTGATAAATTCTGCTTTGACCTTTATAAAGGCATTTACTTCCCATGAAAAGTACTTGTGATTTTTGCTAAACTGAGAATGAAGTTGCTTGTTATTCTGAAATGGTGCCATGAATCTTGGGTCAAGTGCCACTGGTTCTGTGAATATCTTCATGTTGGCTTATAGTGTTTGTTTTCTTTTTTCCTTAGCCCTTGTCTTAACATATCTGGCAACTTAGGAAGCAGAAAGAAAAAATAAATAGACCTAAAGGACAAGTTAAAAATTATCCCCCCCAGTCCATCCAAGCTATTAAAATTTCACATTCTATAATTTACAATCTTTATAAAGAAAATAATTAATTTCAGGAATGGGGAACTCCTTACGAAAATCTGAACAGATGCCTAATTCACATATTGGAGACAGAAAAGTCAAGCATAAAAAAGAACTAGTCTGCCAAGGTTTAAATAGCAACTCGTGCTTCTACAGCAACAATTTTCCTTGAGAAAATTTACCATATGCTTTGTATGAAGTCCATCTGCAAATGTAATACCCAGATGCTTACTCCCCCCTTCCAGAAAAGCTGCATTCTAACTGAACATCTTTTGTGCCCTAGAGAATTTATAAAGGAATGGCATTTTCTCCTGTTTCTTCTTTTTTCTTTTTAATAATATTTTTTCATTTTAAAGTAATAGAAATATATCTGGAGAAAATTTGTAAACCTCAAAAATACTAGAAAGAAGAAACAGCAATCACTACAAATCTTATAACCAAGAGATAACTCTGTGTGTTAGTTTTACATAAATATGATCACAATTCCTTTTATCCTTTGTATAACCACGTTTTTATTGAAAATAAATCATATATGCATAAGATTTTTAAAAATCAGAGTATTAAAGAGTTTTGAAGGAAATATGAATCTTCCCGCTGAGATTTCTTCCTGAGAGGCCAACCTTGTTAGTAGCATCATAAGTGCCCTCCCAGAATTAGTGTGTGTATCCAGGAGCATAAATACTTTGTGTGTGTGTGTACAAAAGGAGCCATAGAATTTGTGCTATTCTCTGCATTTTGATCCTTTTACTTAATATTTCTGGAGATTTTTGTGTATAGATCTATCTCAGCCTAGTAACAGCTTCAAAATATTTCCTTTAAGGTCTGCCTGTACTTAATCAATTTCCTGTTGAAGAGCTTTGAGTCCCTTTACCTCATCTGCTTGCCATATTCTGACAACATTGACAAATTAAAAGAAGCCAAGAAGTCGTATACATGAAGGTCATAGAATATTCATCAATTATGTCCAAAAATTTGTTACAGTATATGTGATAAATGAAGTAAAAATGCGATAATCCTGCTAAACACTTTAAGCATTTTGGATCTTTGTTTAGTATTTAATTTAATTTCCTGTTTCACTTTTTTTTTAACATAAGCATGCAAATCCAGAATTTTCTAAAGACTGGCAAATAAGGCTGTTTTGTGACCTGGTAAATCAGTGATATCTACCTCTATTTTTCAGGGAGACTTATTTACAGTAATGCAGTTAAAAGGCATCTATTATTTTTATTTTTTAATTAAATTATCTATTTAACAAATGAACACATGCCCATAGTTTGAAAGTCAAATGATGTTTTAAAATTTAGAGTAATAGCGGGCTGGCCCAGTGGCGCAGCGGTTTAGTCCGCGCTTGGCAGCCCAGGGTTCGTGAGTTCGGATCCCGGGCGCCCGCCGACGCACTGCCTGTCAGCCACGCTGTGGCGGCGTCCCATGTAAAGTGGAGGAAGATGGGCACGGATGTTAGCCCAGGGCCAGTCTTCCTCAGCAAAAAGAGGAGGATTGGCGACGGATGTTAGCTCAGGGCTGGTCTTCCTCACACACACACTCACTCAAAATTTAGAGTAATAACAAGACCAACATTCTACCCTAACTCTACCCATTCCCAAGTCCTGCTCACCAGAACCTACCACTTTCAATTCTTCTATGTATTTCTTCCATGTTTTATCTTTTTTTTTTTTTTAACCACTAACAGGAGTTTGTTGCTTTGGGTTGATTTACAGTTTTAGACAGTATGTCTTGAATTCCTAAATTGGAATGTGTGTGGCACACACCCTCCCACATACTCCAAAGATAGTTATATTGTGGACTTAATTAAATCAGTATTTTGTGTTTTCTTTGTTATGCCTATGGTCATACTGTTCACGGTGAAGCCAAGTAATGGACTATAATTACTTTTATTGTATAATTTCTTTTTGTTTTTCTAGGAGTTAAACATTGTTGTAATTTTTTCACTTGCTTAGGGCTTTAGGGATACTTTTTTCCACACCTTTCAATAGACACGGTCTAGTCTGTCAGATTCTCTCTGGGATCCATTCTTATTTTATTCTCCCTTCCTGATACCTTCTGGCTTTCTGCCCTAATCTGGACCAGTAGCCCTCTCGGCCTCCTGTGTGGCTGCTGGATCACAACATCCTATCGGCCATCACCATGGGAATTTCCAAACTTCTAGCAGGTGTTGGATCCCATGCTTCCTGTTTCCTGGCTCCCATGTTTCCTCCAGCATGTTTATTGCCTGCTTAGAATAAAGCATCTCCTGCAGTGGAGAGAAAGAGTAGACAGGGGAAAACAGCATCTCAAACTTAGTGTTTCAAAAATGTTTTTATTCTAGCCTCACACTTACATGATGTGCTTTAGTGAGGATCCTTTTTCCCCTCTTTTGTTTTACTTGGGCCCTATCTATCTAAACCCATGTCCTTCTATTTAAGTTTTGTGTTTTTTTAAATTTGCTATCCTTAATTTTATTTTTGGATCTCCTCTTAGGCAGATATCAAATTGTGCAGATCGATTCTCTAATTTTGCTATCACTTCTGTCTCACTTTCCATCTAATTGTCTTTTTTTGTGTGTGTGTGAGGAAGACCAGCCCTGAGCTAACATCCGTTGCTAATCTTCCTCTCTTTGCTGAGGAATACTGGCCCTGGGCTAACATCGTGCCCATCTTCCTCCACTTTATATGGGACGCCGCCACGGCATGGCTGACAGGCAGTGCGTCGGCGGGCGCCCGGGATCCGAACTCGCGAACCCCGGGCCGCCAAGCGCGGACTAAACCGCTGCACCACCGGGCGGCCCCCTAATTGTCTTTTTATTTCTCCTCTTTAGAAGCTATCCTTAACTTTACCTTCTAATGCTATTGAATATTTGATTACTCCTATCATAATTTTAATTTCCTAGAGCTCTTCATATCTGATTGCTCCTTGTCATGGCATCCTTTTTTTTTGTTTGTTTTTTTTAGCTGCAATATTAACTCATACTTCTCTGAGGTTATTGACTATTGTTCTTTTAAAAAAAGCTCTCTCAACGGGTCAGTGGCATAGTGGTTAAGTTTGCACACTCTGCTTCGGTGGCCCAGGGTTCGCAGATTCGGATCCTAGGCATGGATCTGAAGCCGTGCTGTGGTGGTGTCCCACATAAAATAGAGGAAGACGGGCACAGATGTTAGCTCAGGGCCAATTTTCCTCAGCAAAAAGAGGAGGATTGGCAACAGATGTTAGCTCAGGGCTAACCTTCCTCATCAAAAAAAAAAAAAAAAATGCTCTCTCTCCTGCCCCTAGCATTGTCTCCCTTTCTTTGAATTTTAGCCTCAATTATCTTGGTCTCCAAGATAATTCTTTTCACAATGGAGGCTTTCCTCAATTATGTCATGATCTTTCTGTTCTTCCATATTTAGGAATGAGATGTTAAAAAGTTGATGGCTGAGTTCATGGGCTGGTGACCTTCACTGTAGGGTGATTGGGTGGAATGCTGGCTTTTTCTTAACAGTTTCCAAAATGTCAGCGTCTGTAAGGCATTTTTCTGTTTCTCCTGAGAAGGAGCTTCCAACGTCCCGCAGGGCAGGGTGTGTGTGGTCAGGGGTGTGCTGGACGCTAGTGTCTGAATGATGAACACGAGCAGAGGGCTTAGGGGGTGGGGTATGTAGTGTCATTTGGTTTTCAGGCTTTGGCCAAATGCTTCTATTTTTTATTTTAGCTTCTCCCTCCCTCCCTTCTCTGTGCCTCATATCCCCACTTAGCGAGTGTTCCAAGTCTCCTTTCTTCTGCAAAAGGTAGAGGCGGAGTGCTCTCTGGTTGCAGCCACACCATTGGAGGTACCTCACACCTCCAATTCCTGAGCCTTTCAAGGGTTCTCGAAGCTCAACAAGCTGATCTCTCACTGGTATGTGCTCTGGAAACTTAGTTTCAGCTTCCGCTACTTTGCTTGATCACATATTTTCCCTCCATTCTCTGTTTATCGTCCAAAAATGAGTTGACATCAGTTATGTATTGGTGTTTCCTCTCTTATTTTTTGCCCTTATGGATTAATACTTTTCTTATTTCTTGCTGTCATGTAAATATGGTTTCAGGCATGAATAAAGATAAACAAACACATGTATTCGATCCACTATGTTTTATTACTAAGCTTAAATAAATGTCAAATTTTCTTTTCCTTTTATCCATCTTTTATTTTTGTAGCATAATTCTTAAAATAACATCATAAACTACTTCACAAGGGCTTAGAAAAATATATCTGGAGATTTAGCTTGGGAATTTGTTTCTGGTTGAAAAGATAAGGTTCATTTATATAAAAAAAAATCTGTTCATTTCATTCATTAGCATATGTGCACAGATATGGCAAAGCTTAATGCTAAAAAAATTACTTAGATGCAATTTGGTTTTATGAATTACCAAACAGAAAAGTATAAATGGCCTTATTATTCTGTCACCACTGGTACTATTCTGTTCCAGATCATAGTTTTTGCACAATGGGAGGTATTTGAAAGTTGTTTTTCTCACTGATGGCTCAGCCTAGATTGATTCAGAGATAATGTACTGATGAAGGGAGGATATGTGGTTTCAAGGCACTGGGAATGAGAGCAAAATTTCTGATTAAAACCTTTTGAATAATTCTTGCTGGAGGCGCTATATCCCATTTGCTGTGAATTGTATATGTTTCAAATCTGAAATACGTCAAAGCAAACAATGAAGATTAAAAAAAAACGACTTCCCTCGAGAAGTACTGTACTCCCAAGCTGTTCTTGGCTTTCTCGGACTGAGACTGTCAAAAACGTTCCTGGTCAGGTCATTAACTGGCACACTGTGCTCAGGACACAGTGCCCTGTCCTTTCCCAGCACAGTCAGTAGGGCCACAGTTAGCATTCGGAACAGCTTGTAAAGTTCTTGGTGAGGAATCCTGGAAAAGGACGGTCAGAGAGAGCTGAGTTTGAGTCACAGTTCTACCTTTTATGTTTGCGATGTTGAGCAGATCACGAACCGCTTTGTCAGAATAATAAAGGCATCGATACCTCACAAGGATTTTATGAAGGTGAAATGAAGTCACGTGTGAAAAATCCTAAAGTACCAACCCTTGGGATAGACTCCATGCTCCGAGCTTCTTGCTTTTCTTCCTCCCTTTCTCACATCAAGGTTAAGGCTCTATGGAAGTGAAGTATTACTCAGTATGATTTATGTGAGTGGAGGCTAGGCAGGGGGAAAAAGGCAATTGTCACATTTAGTACGGTTAGTCAAATAGGTTTATATGAGCTCCAAGAGGTCATGATTATGGTGGAACAAAATGTGTCACGTTTGTCTTCAAATTTCTATCAAAGTGCCATAAGGTATGGAGTAGGTTCTTACTAGGTGTTTGTTGAATCGAATTTGTTATGTTGTGATCACCCTGGACAGAAAGGGAGAGACAGTGTAGCAGAGTGGTAAAATGTGGGAATCAGGCGTGACAAGATCAGGGGGCACACGCCAGCTGTGATATAGGGCAAGTTCTTAAAGTGCTCTGACCCTCAGTTTTCACAACTCCGTTCTCCCTGGGCTGCGAGGAAGACCACGTGATGCCATGGATGACACCCGAAGCACCCAGCCCATGTGTGCGTCTCTCAGGGCCACAGTAGGGTGAAGTACTTGCCTCAGTCACAAAATTCCAGGGATCATCAGAAAACTCAGTAATGAAGGTAAATGATATTTTAATGCAATAGTTTTTAAAAATAAAATGCAAAAGTATCCCTGATGAATAAATTGTGAAAGTTTTAAATAAAAATCACAATTAATACCAGTGCCACGTGGAGCCATATTAGAGCCTAAGACAGGAGGAGAAATCAGTAAAACTGATTCTGTCTTAATTTACAATTAAAATTTTTTATTATGGTGATTTTTGCTTTAATTTAGATTTTTAAGTGTATTAAAATACCTTTTATCTTGATTACTGAGTTGTTTGCTGCCCTCTTAAATTTTGTTCCCAAGGTGGATGCTCACCCCCCTCACCCTTGTTCATTTCCTAATTCTCTATCAATCTATCTATGTGTGTGTTTGTATGTACATAATACTTAAAAGTAGACTTCTTGAAACTTCTTATAGCTTCCATTTACCTGAAATCTATATGTTAAACAACCGTATTTAAGCCATGCAGAATAGAGGTGCCATCAACCTGAGGAAATCCAGGTGCCAACAAAATGGTTAATGTGATTATGCTGGTATTTGGAAACATAACGCTGAAAGATAGATCTTTAGGTAAGTAAAAAAGTAGCCCACACTGAGAGTTGGCTAGGAAGAGACATTTCCATTTTTAATACCCATTCAATGGCTGATTATGGTTTCCTTCTAAATATATGGATTTTGAAGCCATAATAACATTCTTCTTTACAGGATGATTTTTTTTTTGAATTTTATTCTTGGCAGAATTTGCTCCCAATAACTCAGTCCTAATACCCAGAGTGCACTAACTGACAAACTTCTTACAGGAGACTGATAAGTACTTGTATGGGAGAACCTGACTGGCAATGCTGACAACATCACACTGTGGTCCGTGAGGTCTGACAGAAAAAGAGGAAAGAAAAAAATCACTACCACAACTTTCTTTCTGGAAGACTTGCTTACATGCTGTATTTTTAGCCTTGTCATAGGAAGTGGGTGTCTAGCAGGATATTTTAGGAAGGGCTTAAATTTGCTCAGCTATAGTGTAAGCTTTTGAATGTTTCCATATTCAAATAAATATCCCCACATTCGTAACGGAAAAGATCAGCTGGCTTTGTCCAGGGCTGCTATTTTATTTTATTTATTTATTTTTGTAAAGAGCATCTTTTAGCTGGTGCCTTTGCACTTCTGTAACGATGCTCCTCTTGCACGCAGAAAGCCCAGGTAAAGAGTCTGACAGCGGGAACAGGATGGAGAAATTGCTGGTTCAGAATGAAATGAGACAGATGGGCTTTCCAAGGGCTCAGTGCTTAGACATTAAACTGTGCTGTTAGACTGTCCGAGACGTTTGCAGATGATTTTTTAAATTCATGCTCTAGATAGACAGTCTATTCACAACTAGGCCTCTCTGAAAATGTTTTCGCCAAATGGTAATGTGTAACAACATCTAAGTGCCTTCCTAAGAGAAGGTACTGTTTTGCTTCTACTTGGAAGATTTTCAGGGATGGTCTCTTCTCAGGCTCTTCTCTTTCCAGTGTTCTGATGGAATGTCTGAGACTCTCTGAGAGAATTTAATTTTGAATATAATTTAATGGGAGCCCTGATAAAACTAAACCCTTTGCCCATAAAACTTTCTCTGAGTTAGTGGCTTGTTCATTACCTATCCAGATCCTTCATATGTCAGGTTGTTCCAGATATCTATCTATTTATAACACAAGAGAATCACAATACATGAGGGTTCCTAAATATAATTTATCAAAAGAATACGGCATTCTCCTCCTGTGATGATCTTGAATACTGAGCCAAAGATCAGGAAGATTAGTGATCAGTTACTAATCATGAAGATCAAGCAAAACAGCAGGGCTGTGAGGAGGAAAGGCAGTTGAGGCATGAATATTTTAGCAGAGTCGTGCTTCTCCAAGTCTGAATGCAATTATAACTGCATAACCAATTTTCAGGTAGGTAAGCCTAATTACCCAGCGTGTGAAGTGACCAGGTTAAATTAAGTTCCTTCTGCACTTTCCTTCTTATCTTCTGTTCAAACACACCATAACCTACGTATTCATTATTTCAATGCATTTCATCACCCTCACCCAAAGAGTAATGGTAGGGAACTAACATTTATCAAATACTTATTGTATAAGATAAGTAATACACCATGTTTTCTAAAAGTATTGTCTAATTTAGTTCTCTGAACAATCCTAAGAATAGAGTGATGTTAGTTGTGTATATCATGATGCATGTTCTTAATTCTGAGGAAATAACTTCAGAGAGGTTAAGTAACCTGCTCAGAATCACACAGACAGCAAATCTGGAGAGAATTAAAGGTAAAGACAGGTGGTAAAAGGAAACACAAATTAAACTGATGATCTACTGATAGTAAGAAAATTAAATGATCAGAGTCTAGATGAAAAGGCCCTGAATTAGATGAGTCAACTGGTGACCTTGAACAAAACTCCTAATCTCTCCAAGCCTCGGTTTCCTCACTTAAAAAAGATGCATTTAAATTCTTTGACCCCTAATTTGTCTCACAAAGACAAGTGCTCACATTGTGCCCTCCACTTGGCAGGCACCACTAAATATTGCCCAGGATACCGAATACCGACAGGCATATGTGCGCAGCTCTTACGGGAGGAGCTATTGACTTCCGTGAACAACAGAGCAGAGTCTTCTCTGAATGAATTATGCTAATGGTGCATTAGATGGAGAGAGAGCTTCAGTTTTTGATCCAAGTCATGAAATGAGTCCCTTATTAAAGAGAAGGAACAGAGAGTATAGGGTAAATGGTCCAGATGAGTCTTCCCCCTGGTGGAGATGAGAGAAGGCCCAGAAAGTGAAGTGCCTATTTCACCAATAGAGGCAATTTTCATCAGTTTGAGCAGTGATGAAAGTTGCTAGTTGTTCCATCCCCGTTTAGGCCTTTCAGCTTTCAGTTCATTGCTAAAGCTTTTTTCTGGGTCAAATGCCATTGCTGGGGATGTCAATTATTTGATTCATCTTGACCTGTGGACTAGAGGTCTACTTGTATGAACTTTTCTCTGTCAGTCTGCTAAAGGGATGAGCCTCTAAAACTCATGCTGCTTAGATATTTATAAGCTTTGATATTATGAGTTTAGGAGACATAATAATAATAAGACTTAAGTGTTTGTTCAAGATGTCTGGCTCATGTCGTCAAGAACAGCAAGGAATCCTTAGTCATTCTCTGGCCTGAATTTATATGAGGTATTATTAGAGACGAGACTCATGAAACACTTGTCCCAAATGACTTGTAAATGAACCATTATTCAAAAAGGTTTTCTATAAAGAATTATTTGTTTTCTCAAAATATTACGTATTGTGTGGACACTCAAGAATTTGACACATCTTGGCACAGCCTTCGATACATTTAATATTTGCTGTATGTGATTTGCTTCCAAACGAAATCTAGAGGGAGTTGAAATAATTTAGGAATTTTTTGGCATGTTTTATGCACTGTCTCCATTTTAGATGTAGAGAGGCTGCCCACCCTACACGGGCAAGAGAGCTTTAGGTTTCTACCTTCCATTCCTTCGGACAATATTTTCCCTGAAAATGTTCAGTTATTTTATTTTTTCTCTTGCTGAAGTTCATTCTTTTCCCTCTTTTTTCTCTATCTTTCAAAGAAAGCAATAGCTACCCTATTCCTATCATTCATATTTATCTTGTATCCTTTTCTTTCATTTTCTGAAGGATTAGTATAGCTGACCTTACCTGTCTCTTCTGGGTTACCTCTCCGTTATAATCTACTAGCTTCTCCATCCCAGCTTGGAGGAATCCATTAAAATCATTGCCTCAAAATTTGTCAAGTATGTTGGATCTAAAACTGATCGCTTCAAATGCTCATGTCTTAAGTAATTGCTGTAACATCTTGGGAAATAAGCCACCAGCAGTCATGCTAGATGGACCTCACAGGAAGTCTTTGGTTTTGTTGTTGTTCTTGAATATTGTTGCTGAATAGCATTATTGGTTACCAGATGGAGAAGTTTCTAGAAAATGTTTCCTCGGGTGAAAGTTGAAGAAAAAGGGTTTATTTGAGGACAATGCAGTAGACCCCTGGAGGTCCTGTGGGCTACTCAACTATAATGTTGTTCGGGGCACTAATGCTGCACCTGTGGACTTGGTCCATTCAAAAGATACTGCATGTCTTAGTAGCACTTCCATGTGTGAACTTCTATTGATACCTAACATATCTTGTATATTCTAAGAGAAAGAAAAAGTAAATACTCAACAAGTTCACTCTTAAGAAAGGGAACATATTCATATATATTTTAAATGTTTTGATGTATCTTGTTTCATGGGCACTTTTTTTTTTTTTTGGTGAGGAAGATTGGCCCTAGCTAACATCTTTGCCAGTCTTCCTCTATTTTGTATGTGGGACACTGCCACAGCATGGCTTGATGAGCAGTGTGTAGGTCTGCACCAAGGATCCAAACCTGCCAACCCCAGGCTGCTGAAGTGGAGCACGTGAACTTAACCACTACACCCCTGGGCCAGCCTCACACATTTTCAGTAAATAAATAATACCAATAAATAGCAGAAATGTATATTATATCCATATATAAAAGACATTGAGACAGAAGAATACACAGGCTGAGCAATAGAAGCAAAAGTAGGTGAGGAAGAGAGGGAAATGTCAGGGGAAAACTCAGTCAACTGTGACATGAATCCCCTGGTAGAAGTTACAATGATAGTATGCCCTACATCTAGTATTCACTTTGGCCGTGAGCACTCTGTTAAACTGTTACTTTCCTTTGGTATGTGTGAAACTGGTCTCACAGGATTGTTAGGAAGATTAAAATAGTTAATAGAAGGAAAGTATTTAAAACAGTGCCTGGCACATGGTAAGTGTTATGTATTTGTTGTTATTACTGTTGTTTTGGGCTCTCCAGAAGTGTTATCTCCTATATAGATGGTTCTGTGTGTTTCTGTGTGCTTGTGTGCTATTCACTAATATGCTAGTTAAATCCTGAAAATCACTTTCACATAATGCAATAGAAAACCCTATCTTTCTTTATTCTTCTCTGTGAAAAAGCGGCTTCATAAGACAATGCCTGGAAATTACATTTCGAGCCAGGATTTCTTCTGAGTCTATTTTTTTAAAATGTAAATTTAATACTTGGACTAAGTCTAAAGAAATATATAGTGAGGACAAAAAAGAGAATAAAAAGTTATCTTGAATAATTGAGTTAGTAGATCCTGTACTTTCCAACAGAAGATAAAATCTGCTAAATCTAACACCATACTCAGAAACTAATATAAACATGTCTAGACCTTGTAGTTCTAGATGGGTGTGTGCTTCACATTCTACTTATTCTTTTGTCTTAGACTGTTGACTGGATCATATTTAATGAACTTACAATGTAAAGTGAATGTCATTCAGAAGGCCAATGTTCATTCCCCACTCCTTTCTTTTTCTCGAATGTAGATATGAAAGAAAAATAATTTTGTTTCTAATATTCAGAAATAACTATTGTATGAACCCAATGTGCTAAAATCACTAATTACAATAGATATTTAAATAGCATTTTTATTATTTTCACAATATAATTAAATATCATGCTTCAGGCCATACAATTTATAAAAAAAGCAACAGCCCTTTTTTTTTCTTTTTTGTGAGGAGGACCAGCCCTGAGCTAACACCCGTTGCTAATCCTCCTCTCTTTGCTGAGGAAGACTGGCCCTGGGCTAACATCCATGCCCATCTTCCTCTGCTTTATATGGGATGCAGCCACAGCATGGCTGACAAGTGGTGCGTTGGTCTGCTCCCCGCATCCGAACCTGCAAACCCTGGGCCGCCGAAGCAGAGCGTGCGAACTTAACGACCACTGGGCCAGTCCAACGACAGCCTTTTTTAATGTTTTTTTCCTCACATTTTTAAAAAAGAAGAAAAAAGTAAATAGACTTCTCCACGCGGGCTATTTAGATGTGTTTCGGAACATAAACCTTTGAACCATTTGGGGCTTGTGGTCATTGAGATAGAAATCGATTTACTTGCATAATCTGTTCGATTTTGTCTCACGGAGTACAGAGCATTTGAAAAGTTTCTGTCCTGAAATGCTCAGTGGTGCTTAGTGACACTGATGCCCATGGCTTTGTCATTGGTGCTGAGAAGGTAATGTGTGCAGGTGGTTAATTTCTAGGCAGTTGTCCTTGTCCCAGCCATGACTGGTTGATTTTTTTTCCCACTTCAGGCTAAAGTAGCCTCTGTCCATGTCAGCCACCAGATCACCACTTAGTGAGGGTTGCTGAAAGAATATCTCCTCTTGCAACCTGGTTCTCCATGGGGAAGATTTAGTTCTGTATAACGAAACAGGTGAGGTTTATTGTCCTTAGAAAAGCAGGGATATTAATAGGATATGGTCCACATATAGTAATATTCTGGACTATGTGCCAGACGGTGATTTTGTCTTATTTAAATAGTCTTTTCATCACAATCTTTTTCCTTGAGTTTGCTGACTGTTTATAAAGCAGTTAGTCACAAGTGGCATATTGATTTTAGTAAAACTGAGTCACAACACAACCACTGGAGAGTTTGGATTTAGATTTTTAAGGGTATTTTTAATTAAATTATAAAATAAATATGATCCTCCTTTTCTAGTGTGAGAAATCAGAAATGATATAAAGACATGGGATGTGATTTTTCTGCCTCATTTGAGACAGGTGTACATATGTTATTTTCTGTGGTGGTAGATTTTGTTTTTCATGAGCCATGCCCTGAATCAGAATTGTTTCTCTGCATCTTTCAAGAGCTGGCAGTGAGAGTCTGTCTGATTGACTATAGAGTGCTTCAATGTTTAGATTACCCCTGTGAGATGAATAGGAAATGGAAAGGCTTGCTTTATTTCTGAACTCAACCATCGCCACCTTTCACTCAGGCTCCTTGCGTCTCCGTGGGTAGGAAAAGAATGAAGTAGTTGGGAGGAGCTTGGAAGAGAGAGAGATAGGTGTGTTGAGGGGGAAAAAAAGTGTATCTGTAGTGAGAAATGTTTCTCTAAAAGCCAACAAATAGAAATGCTTCCAGTGGGAGGCACATCTCAAGAGCTGTAAACAAGAATCTGAGAAAAGTAGACTTTACCATTGCTAGATGAGGGGCGCTGATTGGCTTTCTTCCTGAGTGAGGAGTTTTCAAATTTTTGCATTGAGTGTGTAAGTTGTAAGTTGCTGAAACTTCTAAGGGTATTATATTAGTTTGTTATTGTGATTTAACAAACCGTCCCGGAACTCTTTGACTTAAAACAGCAATTACTTACTATCTTTATTCTTGGACACACACTGCATATAGGCTGGGCTTCAGCTGATCTAGGCTTGGCTCAGCTGGGTGGTTTTGCTTCAGACTGCGATTGCAAGGCAGCTCTGCTTCTCATTGCGCGCTTTAAGCCAGCTGGGTTGTCTCTGTTCCACATGTCTCTCATTCTCCTTGGACCAGCAGGCTTGCCAGGGTAGGTTCTTCTTATAGTAATACCAGAGGCATAAGAGAGCCGGGCTCACACATGACATACCTCATTCTGTTAATCGAAATTGGTCACAAAGCCAAGCCCAATAGAAGGCAGGGGGTGAAATATAATATGCCCACTAGAGGCAGAAACTACATCCTTATATGGTAAAGGGCATCGATATGGGGAAGGGTGAAAATTGGGGGCCAATGATGCAGTCTACAACAGGGGATCTGTATGAGAACTTCACAGATGTCATAATGAACCTACGTGTGGAGTCCATGTAGGGTTTCAAATGATTCCTCTCTCCCTGTTTGATCACTTTGAAGGTCTTTCTTCCCTATGCACTAAGAATACTCTGCATTCAGAAGTTGATTAATATTGGTTAACTTCTGTGGTACTAGGATAACCCATGAAAATAACGCTTTTGTCCATCTCCTCTCACCAGCCTACCACAACCAGGGTAAAGACAGAAGCATTTTGGAAGGATGTAGATTAGAGGGAAAGAACATATGCAAAATCGTGCAAATATTTATTAAAGAAAAAAAGTAAATTCAGGCTGAAGTGATGAAAATGAATTCCTGACAAAGATCAAAAAACGGTTTGGAGTCAGAGAGGATTTATCAAAATGCAAATATTTTAAACAAAACAGGACGTTGCAGTTGCATACAGAAGCTATTCCCTCAAAGCCTACTTGGGGACATTTTCTAGTTTACATAATGTAATTAAATTCAAGCCTGATGAATTCAAATTTATCCCAAAGACATTATTGGCAACATGATCCCATGTGCTGAAAAGACTGAGGAAGTAGCATGTTTGGGGGCCAAGGGAGAATTAGAAAATCATATCTAAAGCTCACAGCAATTGTTTGCAAGGATTCCTCTGCAGTTGTGTTCAACAGCGATGGGAAGGGACCTGGGAACCCTTCTGAACCGATTCTCTACTCTAAAATCCAACTGCATCCATGGCCAAACAGAAAAACCTTTCAGTATCTGCCCAAAGAGGTAACAAATGTGCTTTCTCCTGAGGTTCTAATAGCTATAAGGGATAATGTTTCTTTCTGCTACGAGTAATTATGATTTGTAAACATCATTTTCATAGTTTAGTTTTATTTTTCCTTTTATAGTAACTGCTGATGCTCCATTTAGAAATTATTTCCAGAATCTCATATAAAGTTTATTATCTCAGTTACCTCTAAATTACACCAAATTTCTTAGATAAAGTAAAATGCTAAACATCAATAGAAAAATCAGCAAGGGATATGAAGAGAAATTCACACACACACACACACACAAATTTCTTCTGTAAAAAATATTAACCTATCTTAAGAAAAGACAAATAAATGCAAATAACAATGAAATACCAGTAAATGTTTATCAAGTGTGATACACACACACACGTATTCCTTTTTTTAAGATAATATTTAATGCTGGTGATGGTAGAGTGAAAATAGACACTCACATACAGTGCTATGTGATTGTAGATTGGTACAATCATTTGAGAGCACAATTGAACACCATGTACCAAAATTCTTTGCAGCAATTTTACTCTTTAACCCAGTAATTACATTTCTAGGACTTTATCCAAGGAAGCAATGAGTAATAAGCACAAAAACTAATGAAAGAGGATGTCCATTGCTATTCCATTTATAATAATGAAAACTTGGAAGCTATCGAAATGTCCAAAAATAGAACAATGTTTAAATACATATGGTACACTCATAACAGAGGATATTGTGCGACAATTTGGATTATGTATATTTTGCAGAATTTTAACAACATGGGGAACATGTTGATAGTATAATATTAAACAAAATTTCAGAATACAAAGAAATATAAAATATTTAATATGTAAGCAATATATGCCTCATGAATATAAACTATATAGTTGACTATTTGAAAGGAAATACTATTAATAATATTTGTGTATAGGATTAAGGGTACTTATTTTCTTTACTTTTTTTCTGAAGTTTCCAAATTCTTTAACAGGAGCTTGTCATAATTTTATAATTAGTGAAAAGTGCCATTATAAAAAATGAACTCTAAAAAGAAATGTATACTACTTTTAGCTTAGGTAACTCAAAAATGTACTCTAGAATCATATCCTTATATCAATAAGAAAATGATTAATTATTTCCCTGTCATTGAAAACGTCAAGTATTTCAATATCAAATTTAATTTCTGGGGATACAGAAACAGCAAACATGTATGGAGGAAGAAAAGATGCACAAATAACCAGTCATGATAAAATTACAGAAGATTTAAATTTGGAAATTAGGTAACATACAGGGTCCCATTTGCTGAAGGAGATAGCCAAAGGGGGTTTAACTTCAGATAGGTGCAAATAGGTTCATTGAGAGTTTAGACTACTTTCAGGATAATGACACCATAAAAGCAGCTTCCGTCTCCCTCTTTTGTGCCACTCTCCATTTACCCTAACCTTAGATAAACCGGGGAAGTAACAGGTGTTGCAGGTGAAAGCTCTAAGCTGATTTAAGGAACAGATGCCAATTCTGTCTGCAAATACTAAGCAATCCTGCATGAGAGAATTAATATAAAAAAGGAAACACAAGTGAAACAGAAGCAAAAGAGATGCAAAGCCATCCCTCATCCAGAGGAATGTACTCAACTTTCCATGAATACTTTACACTTTTGACTGTTTCCTGATTCTTGAATCACCCCTTATGTGATGGAGCTGGCTTGCACCCCCTTGCAAGAGCCAGTTGTGCACATCTCTTCCAAGGCTATGTTGATTGCATTATACCATGAAATCAGTGCCTTAGTGGGAGTATTTAAGCCACGGATATTGGCAAACACTATAAATCAGGACTTTGTTTCCCTGGAGAGCCAGTTGTTAAATCTTTACCAGCATCCCACTGGCCTAGATCTGTCTTCTCAGTTTTAGACCATTTGTTCAACTGCTTAGTGTCATTTCTATTTCCTTGTTTCAAAGTACCACAAAGATCTTATCCAAATCTGTTAACTTTGCCACCTAAACTGAGCATCTTCCAAGTTCCCCAAGTACCTATGTCAATGACAGGCACTGAACTGGAAAAGTCAAAACTCTACGTTATTTTTAATCATATCCATTCCATCAACCCCACTACCACTCATCATCATCTATCCAGTTAGTAAACAAAATCTCTTCAATATTTCTCAAATCACTCCACTCTTCGCCATCTCTGCACCTACCATAATATCATTCCTGGGAATTGTTATTTCTTTTTAACTAGCCTTTGGGCTTTGTGATACCATGGAATTGACACTTTACTCCTTATTTCCCTTTTTCTGCTTCCATCAGAATGTTCCATTGGCCTCTCTTCCTAACGCTGTTACTTCTTTTTGACCCCTGTTTTTAACAGAGAAACCCATTTCAGGGAGACACTAGAGAAGCCTGAAGTTGCCAGGCATGAAAGCACAAAATAGTAAATTTCTTTTTAATATTAATATAACTATTTTAAATTTACAGAAATTAATATTATGTCATTAAGACGATGGATAATAATGATGATAGCAGCTATTTTTTAAGCACCTATATGAGCCAACTGTTCAAAACCACAAAGCAAAGTGAGGATTATCTTCCCTGTTTTACAGACGATGAAATGGAATCTCAAAAGGTTAAGTATCTTTCATGGGGTCACACAGCTGCTGAGTGACAATGCTTGGATTCAATCCTAGGTCAGGATTACTCCAAACCCCTGCTCTTTCTACCGTAACATTCTGCCTTGTCAGCAAGCCAAGGGCCCCATTTTTCCTGGTGTTGTAACAATCTTGGTTTGAGCCTGTCAGACATTTAAGATTCATTTTGGGTTTTTATTTTCTGACCATGTCTCATAGCTAACTCCAACTTTCAACCTTATGTTTACCTAATCCAATTCTTTCGTGTTTCTGTATGTATTCAGCATTAGTTTTTCCATTTCTCTTTTTTTGGAATATAATTTACATTTAATTAACAAAACAGTTCTTCGGTTTAAAATTTGATTAATTTGACAAATGTAACCCCCACTTTAATTAAGATAGCTAGATTTTCTACAACTGAATATTGTGAAATAAGGGTTGGGAATAAAGCAGTTTCATAGGACTTTTGTGGTTAAATAATAATAAGTGCCTTAAACTTGGCAATATCTGTCTAGCATTATAAGTGGGACACTAAATTTTAATGACATAAACACTAGGGACATAAGATATGAGTTTTGCTGAGGACCCCCCCACATGGCCTGGATAAACCCATAAATCTTTCCATTTCCCTTTGTTCAGATGTTATATTCCCTAAGAACAACCAGTTATCTAACTAATATTTCTATTCCTCATATTAAATGATATTAGGAAATGTAGAAAGTATTAGATAGGGAACAATGACATATCAGTCATTGGAAAAAACTTTCCTGTCTGAAGACAATAAATTATTATTTTTGGTATAAACAAAGCAAAACAACAGCAAAACAAATTCTCATGGCAAAAGTCCACCCTAAAATATTTCTTTATCGTCTTTTGTAAATATTGATCAGAGAAAATATACAGATTCCCAGTCACATGGTCAATGGTGACTCTTTTTCTTCTTGTATTCTTTCATTCACTCCTTCATACATATGTTATTTCACGCATCTAACAAACATCTATTGATAGCTCATCATATACCAGACACTATTGTGGGTGCCAGCAGCACAGATAAGAGTAAGATAAATATAGAGACAAACACTCTGCTCTCAGGGAATGCACAGTCCATGAAGGAGGACACACAAAGATGTACCACACACTGTAATCAAAGCTTCAAGAGATTTGTGATTAGGTTGAAACTGATGGAGAAAGATGCAAGGAAGAGGGTCGTCAAGGAAGACTTGCTTTAGTTTCATTCCTTAAGGTAACCTGGACTGGCATGTGCATACTTGTTAATTGCACCTTGATTCTAGTTCTTTAAATAGAGATAACAGGAAATAGAAGCTAGCAACAAAAAAAGTAGCATTTCAGTATAAGAAGTTCTTATTATCAACTTCCTTTTTAATATATTTAATCATAGCATATCACTCTTTTTTTTTTTTTTTTTTGTGGGGAAGACCAGCCCTGAGCTAACATCTGTTGCCAATCTTCCCCTTTTTGCTGAGGAAGACTGGCCCTGAGCTAACATCCGTGCCCATCTTCCTCTACTTTATATGGGACGCTGCCACGGCATGGCTAACAGGCAGTGCGCGTCCGCGGGCGCCTGGGATCCGAACTCGCGAACCCCGGGCTGCCAAGCGCGGACTAAACCGCTGCGCCACTGGGCAGCCCCCATATCACTCTTTTTTAAATGCTCTATTCTAATTATAAAATGGGTCATGACTCTATCTTCAAAGAGATCCTTCATCTTTGCCAAGGCCAGAATGCAGACAAAAGTCACATGGCATGAATGACCCTGGGGAGTCTCTCATTCATTGCATTCATCTGTCTCCATATCCCACCAAGTTATCTCCTTCTAATGCCTACTGTTACACACAACAAGGCCAGAAATAAGAGACAAGTATATGTTTGTATAATCCCTTCATGCTTAGAATGTACTTATATGGATAATTACAACAAATTGTAATAATGTAAAAAGACAAATATTCTTCTAATTGTTGGATAGAATTTATGATAAGGGGCTAGTCCACTGGATATGTGACGGACGTTCATGGTAATATAAAACTATTATATGCACTTTTGTGCTTTAACCTAGCATTATAAAGACAGTCCACTTCTTTCATTACTAAAGTGCTCCAAAAGAAAGGTCGTATTTGTCTGTTATCCAGATATCTACAACCATCACTTCATATAACCAGCCCTGGTGGTCTAGTGGTTAAGATTCTGCGCTCTCACCACGGTTCCCCAGTTGTCATACTGTGGTGTCTGCATGTTGCTCTGATGCTGAAAGCTATGCCACCAGTATTTCAAATACCAGCAGGGTCACCCGTTGTGGACAGGTTTCAGCAGCACTTCCAGATTAAGACAGACTAGGAAGAAGGCTGCCCACTTCGGATAAAATTGGCCACGAAAACCCTATGAATAGCAGCAAAGCATTGTCTAATATAGCACCAGAAGATGAAAGGATGGTGCAAAAAGACCAAGCAGGGTTCCGCTTGCTGTACCCAGGGTCATTAGGAGTCAGAATTGACTCAACAGCACTAACAGCAAATCACTTCACATACTCACATCGCAATACATAATCCTCTTTCTTCCTCCTCTCTCTCCCCCCCTCCCCACACTCCAGCCCAGCACTCTCTCCATTCACCATCCATCCATCCATTTATTTGCAGGCATGTATTAGTACTCACCGTGAATCACACACTAGACCTTTGGAAACACAGCGGCGAATTCACCATGGCATCCGCCTTCAAGAATCTTACAGTCTTATAAAGGAACAGGCAGGTGCTGAGGCAATTATAACAAATGTATTATTGCTAAGTGAAGTGTGCTGAGGAAATACATAGGAAGTATATCAGCAGAGTCATGAAATGCTCTGGAAGAAATGGTGTCTAAGCTTGCAGATAAAGAATGTGCAAAACTTGTCAGATACAAGAGATAGTTGAACTGAAAAGAGAAATGTATTTTGTAGGATAATTATACAAACTTAAGAAACATGTGTAGCTTCAGTCTTGTTTAAAGGTGGCTGCCTCACGTTGTCCCAGTATTCCTCTAAGAACTATGGTTTCTGTATGGCTTTCAACTGATAATGTTTACTACCAAATTCTGTTTCAATTTAGGCTTAGGCAGAAGTAGCTGTAGTGTGCATGTGTGTGTGTGCGGGGTGGGGGGTGTTTGTACATATGTTCTTTAGCCACTTTTCATGAGTAAAAAGAAGAGATTGGATTTGAAAAGATCTTATATTTGATAGGTACATTATATATGGTCATTGATCCCACAACTTGAATCAAGTATTGGATTAGGTAAGATATATATTAATAGAACCTCATCTGGCTGTCCTCTTTACCCATAGCCACAAATCCTTTCAAGCACATTGGTTCAACTCCAAATGATTTTTCTAGTGAATACAATTTTAACTATGTGTTCTTGACTTCAAGGATCTCCACTACTTTATCGCACCTTCTCACTCATTATATCCTTTCACTCTCCCCTTACTCCATTTAATATACCTTCTTTTAAATTTCATCTTTTCTGATTTACCCTTCTCATCCTTACCACTTATTTCTCTGTTATACTCCATCCTATAACTGACTTTCCACAGTAGTTTAATAAAATTTTCTCTCTTCCCCTGAGAGATCTCCCCTGAGATTTGCATCTTATGGCGTATCTATTGTGAACTACCAGAAACTTAGATAAAGGAGAGAATCGATGAATCTATGTTATTTACAGCCCAAATATGCCACACTCTTTAACTCTTCTTGAAAACACAAACTTATCTCTAAAAAGTGTGCTGACCATGCCACAATACATGGGCCAAAGTCCCTCACCCATAACAGATAGGAAATAATCTGGTTGACAAGAGTCAATGCTCTTCATCACTCTATTAATAAGAGAGGTTTGATTATCAGGAAAACAATACATTAAAACATAAGGAATACAGGCTACATAACATTGAGTCAAAAACCTTTACTCTTATTGTTTATGTGTACATCCTTATAAAATATTAGTGGAAAATGAAGGTTGGAAGAGCTAGAAGTGATTATTTTTTTTCCTTATAGAAACCAGTGTTGTTAATCCTGTAGCTACTCTTAGTTCACTTCCTGAATGCCCTGGATTTCTCCCAGCATGACTGACTCTTCCTTTTTTCCCTAGACTACCATCTTTCCCTTCTTCACAGTGCTGCCCTCTTGTGTTCTCTTATTTAGAAGTAGTCAAAAAGCTTGACCATGACTCCTCCTAGTGTCAGTCTACTGAATCTCTTCCAATTAACTAAGGTGTAATAAGAGATATTACTATTGAAGGAACAGAGACTTATTAAAGTTCCCTCAGGGGGAAAATATGAGATTATTGGCAAGGCACATGCAAAAAGAAACCATTGACTAACCAAAGCTTACCTATAAGAATGTGCCTATCTCTCCATCCAGCATCCAGTGTCTGCACTCTCTCTTTCCATGTCTCTGCCTCTTCCCCTCTTTTCTACCTTCCTGTGTGTATCTATTTGGCACAGGAATCTACATGACCTGAGTCTATATGACCTCATAGTTGCAGGGCCCATCACCAATTGACAAATTCCTTCTCCATCTCTTAGTTTATGTTTTCGAGAACAAACATGATTATTTCAGTTCGTCTTTTCAAGCTAGGTCATACAAGTCATAGGTCTCAGAAAATCCTGTTCAGAGGCCATCCTAATCAAATCAGTCATGTCGAGAGGTGAGTAAGCCCTGCATATTTCATATGGAAAAGTAATTTCCCCAAAGAGGGGGATAGCTTGGCAGTCACCCTGATATATGTCAAAGTTCCCTATATTTCCCATCAAGACTGACACCCTACTTATATTTCTAGGGAAGTAAGACTGAAATCACATACTCACATTACAGATACAGAGTCTATGGGTGCTATATATACATAACATTTTGGAAATGGCTGCTTTGATTTTTCTGAAATAAAGGCAGCAAACAGCTTATTTTGTGAAAATATCATTGTGATTAGAAAGACACTCATTTTTGAAACTTTAGAGAAGAAACAAGACATTTCTGGTCACTGCAAATATCTAGGTCTTTATTTCCTTGAGGCAACTATAGGCCATGGCAGCGTAAGAATATTCTTCAGTACTTGAGAATCTTCAAAAACAGGGTCACCCATAATGTGACAGAAGTTATTTAGGAAATTTGTAAAAAAATTGGGCTTGGGAGCCAGAAATGTAAAATTATATCACAACTTGCATATAAACACAAAAACTTACGGTCTATGCCTCAAAGTGCCATTTTTCTCATTTTCTTCCATGAATCATACATATATATATGATTCAACATATATTTAATATAATAATACATATTATGGTATAATACTGTAACATATAATATGTATAATAATAAATATTATATAATATATGTATGTTATAGTATTTCAGTGCCAGTACGTGTGTGGCACAGAATCCAATCTAGCCAACACACTGACTCCATCATTTGAAGGCTAATCTGAGTCAATTGTCAAACAATCAACTGTTCAATTTTCATTCTTATATTCAATGTTCAGCTCCCAAGACAGCTGAAAAAGCTGATTTACTCTGAAATTGGTTGAACTGGTGATTCCCAACTAGACAAGCTCAGCCACGCAAGACACCTTTTTTTTTTCATGCCTGCTGTGTTTCACTGGATGGCATGTAGACAGAAAACTGAGCAGGGAGAATGGTGGCTTGTACCAGAGATTTCCAGCATTACTGCATATGTTTATCTCAAAGTCACATGGTTATATAAGAGCTTTATTTCCACAGAATACTTAGGAGTTAACTATTCTAGTATCTTTTCAATCTATACCATGTGGCCCATCACTTTTTTGATGAAACCCTTTTAATCTTCCAAATCTTTATTGCAGGTTCACGATTGCCTCCAAGCTACCTGGCCGACCTCATTCTATACCACTTCCCCTGCCTTTCCTATTGAACATCTCTTAGCTCTTGTCACCATACTCCTCTTTCTTTTGTGCCTTTGCACATGCTCTTAACTATGCCTGGGATATTCTTCCCCTATCTTTATCTGACCAATTCTAAATTATTCACACTCTTCAACTTAGATGTCACATTCTCAAAAGTCCTTCTCTAAGCCCCCTGGCTGCCTGCCGTTCCCTCCCTTTCTGCTCACCTCAACAGATTATTACAGCCATTGATCCACCTTTTATTGCAATCTTCCATTCTCTGGAAAACTGTAAGCTCCACGGCTAAGGGCAATATCTATCTTCATCACTTCCATATCACTAGCCTTAAGTATAGTGCTTGACAAATGGGTGCTTAATAAATATTTGCTAAACCTGTGAATGAATGAAAAAAAATTCAATTACTTCCAGATTAAGCATTGGACTTGAAAACAGGTGAGAAACCACTTGGTTTTATTCCACGTTGCTGTTTTTCACGTGTTGTCAGAGGTTGAAAGGGCCTTATTTTGCAGAGTTTCTTAGAGTACTCTCCACACAAATCTCTGCATCATAGATTTTTCCAAGGCGAAGTAGATTTGTTTTGCATTTTTTCCCCCTCCAGAAAGAATGGTCTGGTTATTTAACTAAAACAATGTATATATGTTATATATATTTGCTCCAATTTGAAAGAATTTTCCAAGAAACTTGATACTTCAAAATTATGGGCGTTCCTCAAGGCTAATGTATGTCCTTATGCTCAAACGAATTAGGGGTCTTTTTCTCCTTTAGTTTTTTTTCTTGAAGGTGAAGAGAAAACTTTCCACTACATAGAAACCCTTGTGAGACTTTTATTGTCTTTTCAAAGTAATGACACCTTCTAGAAAAGATAAAACGCTGAGTGATTACCTTTGTTGAAGAGAAAGAGGAGAGATCATGATTGAGTATCTGCTGGCAGACATGACAGCTCTGAGCCATCACTATTACTCAGAGTACACAGACCAGGGCATTCATTTAAATTCTGGGCTTTTCTTTCCTCACATTAATTCCAAAATCAACAAGTCTCTGGAGAAAAGGTGGGCTTTCTTCCTAAATTACCCAGCAATTTCAAGGGCTTCTTGGGGAGTAGCCATACCCTCTTCTCGGGAAGTTAGTCTTGGTTGCCTGTAGGTTGTGGGGACTTAAATTTATACCACTAAGCATTTGTTGAGTCCCTACTCAGCGACAGTGTCACAGGATGGGTGCTTCTGGAAACAGGCTAGATTAATGTGAGCATGCAGGATGTTTATTAGGGAGTGCTCTGGGTCAGCACTGTGGAACAGAGAAGAGGAACTGCAGTGGGGAGACGAAGAAGTCCAGCTGTGATGCAGGTCCAGTGACAGCTCTAGATGCTCTAGTGCTTGAATGGCCAAACTTGACCAAATTTTCCCAAGTTGGTCTACGAGGGCCAAGAAGTTTTACTTCCACATTGATCAGTGGATGTGGTCCACCACAAAGGGGTAACACCTTAGCAGTGCAGCTCCCAGCAGCTGGGAGAATACCTAAAGGCGCTGGCAGTTGAAAGCCTTCTGTCTCCAGCGCTCTTAGCAGCTGAGCAACAACTCTGTCATTTTAGGGAGACTGGGGTGGTGCATCACAGACAGGCATTGTAAAAATGCTCAGTGACAACAGAATAAGTGAGACATATTAATTTTGCCAAATGAGATTTCACAATATAAACAGGGAGACACTCCTAGTAGGACTCAAGGAATAAAGAACATTACTCTTGAGGCATAAGAAAAGTGTTCACTAATTATGACTGTGGCAATCAAGAAAAGCCATCTAGAGGAGGCTCATCCTTGATGGTCATCAACTAATGACTTAGTGAGCAAACTGTGTGGTACTTTGAGCATTCTGGATTTTAAAAGTTTTTTATTATGCATTACATCAAATTATTATGTCTGATTGGAAATTAAGACTTTATGTAGTTTTGTATGTTGGGATATTTCTTCAAACAAATCTCTCCTATAAACCAAAAACAAAACAAACCATCAAGGATGAGCAGCGTTTCAACAGGTTAAGAAAGGGTGGAGAAGGGCCTGATAGGCTGAAGGGAAAGCATGATGTCAGGCAGAGAGGAATATGTGTTGGTAGAAGTTTGACTGTGAGATAGACAGAGAGAAGGGTAGAGAGAGTGATGGAAGGGGAGAGCAGATGGAACAGCTGAATACAATAGCAGAGATCCTTGAATAAAATCCTAAAGATATGGGAAGACGCAAGAAAAGAGGAAAAAAACGCTCTTTCAATCATAATTTTAAACCACCACGGCTTCAACATGAAGTTCCATGAAAGTTTTTATCAAATGGATAATGTTTTAGTCATAGAAAGTAAAAACTGGGGGAAAATATGGAAGAATCTGGCAACATTGGGTTCACATTCCCTCATAGCATACTGCCAACTGAAGCTAAGTAACAGGCACCCTCTAGATAGTTGGCACACACTCTTCAATCCTCCAAAGTCTCTGACACTGTCTATAAACAGACATCTAGCTCACCCTATGCAGCTGTGTTACTTCCCTCGTCTCTCTCTACAGGCTCTTGCACTGGTGACGCTCGCTCATTCCCACACCATCATTTCGTGTATCAAGAAATTAAGACCCAAAGGGATACATAGCTCTTCAAGGCCCTTTATCTCTCTCTATCTCAGCTGAGTTCTGTACCACATTGTCATAATTTTAATTCACATGGTACAGAAGTCTCACTGTTACAACTCAGCTATACAGGTCCCATGAGGCATTAGTTATCTATTGCTGCATTAAAAAAACAAAAACAAAAAAACCTACCCCAGACTTAGAAGCTTAAAACAACAATAAATGTTTATCATTTCACATAGTTGCTGTGGGTCAGGAATTTGGGAGTTTATCAGTTGGGTGGTTGTGGCTTGGAGTCTCTCGTGAGTTTCATTTAAAATGTTGGTCATGGCTGCAGGGATCTGAAGGCTTGACCCAAGTTTGAGGGATCCACGTCCAAGGTGGCTTACTCACACGCTTGGCAAGTTGATGCTTGATGTTGGCTGGAAGCCTCAGTTCCTCACCACGTGTACCTCTTCATGGGGTTTCTTGAGTGTCCTCACAGCATGGCAACTCCCTTCTTCTAGAATGTGTGATCCAAGAGAGAGAAACAGAAGCCACTCTGCCTTTTATGACCTAATCTTGACAGTCACACTAGGTCATTTCAACAATGTCCTATGAGTTACACAGGGCAGCCCTCTCCAAAGTGGGAACGGACTACACAAGAGTGTGAATACTGGGAAACAAGAATCGCTGGGGGCTATTTTGGAGGCGGGCTTCCACACATGAAGAAAGAGACCACATTACTTGTATTCTTCATCAGAGCCCACCGCATATGTTGAGCTGTTGGTGAGTTCCTTTTTTGGTTCTCCATGGCGATCCCACAGGTATGAATTGACTTTCATATAGTCAAGATGTGATGACATTTTATAAAATCATTCCAGTTTATTTTTTTAGTAAATTAAACTATGGTCAGCACTGAAAAAATAATGTAAAAAAAGAATGCATATAAGTAAAATTATACTTAAAATATACACCTATTAAACCAATCTTTCAAAAATATGACTCACAGAGAGGGCTGATACAATCATGGAATTATCACTTGCTTTGTTCTATCAGATAAATCCAACTTTTATCTAATCCACTTACCAGAGATCAGTGAAAAAGTCTAGATTTCTTATGACTTATATTCTATATTTAGTTAGTACAGTCCATGATAATGCACTAAGAATCAGTATTCATGAGAAGAATATAAAGAAAAGTACAACCTTTTATTTCAAATACATATCTGTATATAAATTTTAAAGCAGTTTCTCAGTTGGGGACAGACTAGATATTCATATTTCCTGTGATTTTATAATCTTAAATATGAAATGTGAGGGTTACTTCCCTATTAGAGTAGCAGTAATAGCGTCCGTTTGCATAAAACCTCCTTCCCACAAAGGTGAGTCTTTGTTTACCTTTCGAAAGGGCTTTTCCAAGAGGCTGTGGGTAGCCATTTCCAATACAGAGAAGGCCAGTTGATCAGATAGCAGCCAAAGTAATGAAAAGCATCATGGAAGTGACAGCAAGATTAATTAAGTTCCTCCAGTCGCATTCACGTGTGGCTGTGCAGAGTTCCTTTGGGTACTGCTGCAGTTAAATGCTATTCATGGTGACAAATACTGTAGATTTCCAGAACTGACACTTTTGAGTCAAGGGTAAAAATCACATTCAGTCATTTTATCAGAAATGAACCCTTAGGATTATTATTATGTTTGAGCAAAGCCAAGATAGAAATAGAGATATAATTAAAAGAATGTTGAAACTGTAATATTTTGTTTTCTGTTTACACATTTCCTTTATGTGTTTTGGACATTTTGACAGAGGAAGCCAAACAAATTTCCATCTACTGTATTTGACTGGAGGCACAGAATTATGCACACTTGGAAACACTTTCAATTACTTTGTGAATTCTTGCAATATTGGGGCACAGTTGCACTGTCTCTCTGCTCACTCTATATAGTTATTATCACAGTGTATATAAAAATGGAATGTCCATGACCTAAAGCATCCAAATTTACTAGAGCTGTACTCAATTTATCTTGAAGGATCTTTTTTTTAAAGCAAAAGAAGAAATTCAATATGATGCTGTTTTCTTCTCCCATTTTTTTTTGCAAGCACATTTGTCGTGAGGCTGGCTAGGGAGAGAGGTGATTCTCAAATTGCGGCCCAGGAACCATAAATGAATTTTCTTTTAAGAAAAATTGGAAACCTCTGGAGTTTATTAGATCTTTCAATCTGCTATACAAGATGTTTTAACTCATGTTATTGTGTCACCAGATATCTTTAGAGGCATATTATTACATTTCTGTCCTTGGAAACACTTTCAGGTTCATTCATATATTCATTCAGCAAACACTTCCTGCATTATGTGTCAAATAAAATTCAAACCCTTTAACCTGGAATGTGACATCACATCTAATATGGTCTTTGTGTTTTCCTCTCCAACTCCTCATGAAAATCTTTTATGAAACTTGTTCTTTAAAACCGTAATTTACTCTTTGTCTCCCAGACATATCATCCACAATCCCACCCTTGTTTTATGTCATTTGCCCACTTTTTCTGCATTTTATCAATCTGGGCCAATATTAAAGATCAAGCTTAAGTTTTACCTCTTCTCTGCAGCTTTCCAGGTTTGCCTGAAGCCATCATAATTTCATCTTTTACCAAACCCTGACATACATGTTATAGAATATTTATTTGTCATTTACTTTATATTGCCTTTGTTTTTACTAATAGTTTTAGATAGACGCTTCATCTCCTTAAATAAGATCAATTGCTTTGAGGAGCAGGGTGGTAACTTAAACATTACAGTTCAGTTCCTTGTTATATAGGATCTCCACTTCTTTTTTTTCCTTTTGCCAATGATGTTAATAGTTATAATAACTTAACATCCTATGAGTGAGGTGCCAAACTAGGTGGCCTGGGGTGACCAAATTTATGACATGGTGTCCATCGATTTTTGGAGACAATATTTACACATATATAAACCAAGAGCTCAGTCAACCTTATAAAAAACTAGATAAAAAACAAACGACTTCTTGAAGAGCATTAGGGGAGGGAAAAAAAGGAAGAAGAAAGGGAGGCATGGAGGGGATAATCTGAGTGCCTTCAGAAAGGGATCTTGTGATGCTTCCCGTAGAAAGGGAATCAGAACTATCAATCAATCAGGGCCAATGTACTAATAAAAGCCACCTATAAGAGCAGTCAGGGGTTTGATTAGCTTTCCCTGAATCACTCTCTGCATAAACTTTCTGTTCTTGACTCTGGTAATTTGCTTCCACATTGGCCTCCTGACCTGTTCCACCCACAAAATTTCTAATCTGACTTTTGCTTAATGACTGATCAGCATTCTGGTTCCTGGCTGGCCTTTCCTCAGAGCGTTGGGATTCTCTCTATACCCTAAGATTACTCTCGATGTCTCTTTTTTGTCCGTGTAATTCACAGCAAAGGGTGCTGCTTCCTAAATCATGGAAAATGTCTGATGTTAATGGCATGCTCCAGTCACTAACCCAATATACCATGTCCTTGTCACGCATTTATGCTACATGCTGGGGTATGTCAAAACATTCAAGGAATTAATATTTATCTAACTTTTTTCATGACTCCAAAAAGCCTTCATTCTCCTTGGGGGATATTGATAACTGGGCAGGTTATTGAAATGCAATCTGATAAATACTGTAATAGATTTACGCAAAGAATGTTTGGGAGCTCATTAGGGGAACAAATGAGTCAGACATAAGCCTGGGGAAGACTTCTTAGAAAACAAAACATCTGACAAGTTTTGGATGATGAAGATAACTATCTAGACAAATAAAGGGGAATGGAAAAGAGCATTTGTGGTAGAATATAACTATATTCTCAGTAGGAGCAGGACGGAGCATCATCTAGAGGTAGAAAACTTTTGAGACATTTATTCACTCAACACATATTTATTGCATTAGACACTGTGCGAGGCACTGGATACAGTATGAACGCGGTACAAATGCCCCTGCCTCATGTCTATTCTGTTGAGAGTAAAAAAGCAATAAACTGTAACCAATGAATGAATGAGACGAAGGATATTTTAAGTCCTTTCTCTGCGTGAGAGAAAGGTGGAAGAGGTTCCAAATCCTACTGGATAGGTTAAAATATGGAAACCTCTAGAATGTAAGCTCCATGTAGACAGAGATTTCTGTAATTTCATCAATGTACCTTCAGCACCTAGAACAATGCTTGGCCCACGAGTACCCAATAACTATTTTTTCAATGAATAAACATGCCTAGGCCATAGACAGCTCTAAGGTAAGAATTCTAAGAGGGCTTTCAATGCCAGTTACTAAATATTGTAAAAGAGCCCCTATTAGCTGACTATCAGAATAGATAGAACCACATATAGAAGGGAATTATTGGATGTCTCCAAAGTCAGGGAAACTCAGATAGGTAGAATTTTGGAATATTATAGTATTTATTCTTATCACAATATTAGCACTTCTTTTCTTGTAGGCAATTAATTTTCCAGACTAAGTCCCCTAGGCATTTAATTTCAATGGAAGCATCAAGTGGGAATGTAGGAATAAAAATGATTTATGAGTTTGTAGTTGTGTCTACTCAATCTAAAAAATTCTGATCAAAACACTACACAGATCGATTGAACTAGGCATTTGTTCTTATATAGACAAATTACTTATTTCTCCACTTTTAAAACTGTTTTGACATTGGGTGGTGGTATATTAGACAGAGGCAAACTCAGGCTTAAAATAAATAGCCTTCCATCAAATATCATTCATTTGTCAACGAATATTCATTCAACAGATTATTATGCTTTCAACAAATATTCAATCACCAAATACCACATACTTGGCCTCTTAACTCTTATAATGCCTCAGGACTCAGTGTTGACCTCCTTCTCCTTTTCCATCTGTACTCCCTTGGAGATATCATCTGGTCTCATGGATTTAATTACCAACTATAAAATGATGATGTCTAAATTTAAATATGAAGCTCAAACATCTCCCCTGTAGTTCAGGGTCTGATTGATATTATAATAGGAATCTTGAAATATATATAAGAAAAATATATCTCAAAATAAATATGCTCCCATTGACTACCTCCTAACCCTCACTCAAACATGTTCTTGCACAGTCTTCTCCATGTCAGTTAGTGGAAATTCCATCCTTTCAATTGCTCACTCCCCAAATCTTAAATAATCTATTACTCTTTTGTTCTCCTCTATTGCCTATCCAACTCATCAGGAATCCTATTGACCCATTTTGACATATGTATAGACTCTGACCACTTTTTACTACCTCCCCTGCTCCTAACCTGGTCCAAGCCATCATCTCTTTTCTAGATAATTACAAAGGCTTCCTAAATGGTCACCTTGCATCTTCTCTTGCTCCCTTTTATCCATTCTCCACGCATCAGCCATAGTGAACCCGTTAAAATATGTGAAATCATGTTACTCCAAAGGCATCCTACATAAGTCAGAATAAAAATCAAAGTCCTTATAATATGGCCTACAAAGTCCTACTGAATTAGGCTCCATGTGACCTATTTGACTTCAAGTCTTAATATGCTCTTCAGAACCTACTCAGCTCTAGCATAATGGCCCTGTTGCTCTTCCTGGTGCCTCTCAGGCATGTCCACTATCGCCTTTTGCACTTTCTGCAGTGTTCTTTATCCAGCACCTAGAACAAGGCACTGCACAAAGTAGGCATTCAAAAGATATTGAATTTATTCAACAAGATTGAACAAATGAATAGACAAATAATGAATTCATTCATTAAACACTGATTTATATTAGGTCATGGAGATAAAAAAAGAGCATCCTCTCATCCGAGAGACAGACTAGTTAAGGGAAATTCCCACACTATGTTTAAGTGCTAGAATAATAATCAATCTAGCATGCTATATGAAAAAAATAAGAGCAGCTTCTCATTTAGTCTTGAGGTTAGGAAAGTGTTCTCTGCAGAAATACTACTTAAACAGAGACCCGAAGCTTGAATAGGAATTGTCTAGGTAAAGAGAGCAAGTCAGAGGGAATATGGTCTTTAGGGAAACTGTAGTCATGCAATAGGACTGGAGTGAAGAGTGTGAAGGATAAAGCATTTACAAAGGGAGGAGTAATCCAGAGCCTGGTTGTGACAGGCCTTATATATCCTGGTGGGTGAAACAGAGAGAAAGTGAGAGTACTGAGGAAGAGAGAGGCTTGATTATATTTGTTTTAAAAAGATAATAATGGGTCCAATATGGAGAATGGATTGGACTTGGGCAAGCCTGGAGTCAGGAATATTGGATAAAATTTTATTGCTGCAATATGGGTAAGAGATGAAAGTGAACTAAACTAAGGCTCAGGGGAAGGCAATGGAAGACACACTGGGCTGTGCTAACTCAGCGCTAAATTACTGCTGCATTCGCCTATGAGAACTTGAGAGGACAAGCAAGCTCTCAGACTGGCCTGCAGTACCACCTGGCATCTGTATTGCGTGGAATTTAAGAACAGCTGCTGCTAAGCATGGACAAATTCAATTTGTGTAAACACTTTGCATAAAACACCATCCACCTCAAAGAACTGACTGCAGGCACATCGAAAAGTACGATGTTTTACACACAGCACGGTTGTACTCAGCATGTTCATGCATTCATTCACAAATATTTATTGAGGAGCAACAAGTGCCAGATGCCCTTGTAAGGACTGTGGATACAGCAGTGAACCACAAACAGAAACCCCTGCCTTCATGGAGATTATATTCCAGTGATGAGAGATCAAAATAAACAGATGTCTACAGTAGTGTGTCAGATGCTGATAACTCCTATGGAGAAAAAAAAAAGGGAGGGAAGGAGGCCAGGAAATGCCAGGGGAGAGATGAAGGCAGGCTGAAACTGTGAAAAGGGAAAGCAGGAATGACTACACTGACAAACATTTGAGCTAGACTTGGAGACAAGGGATCCAGGCAGGCAGCTATCTGGATATTTGAACAGAGAGAAAATTCTCAGTTTACCATAATGTTTCCACTTCAAATATGTAACTGGTTTAAGGGCATCCTTTGTTTTAATAGTGAAAGGTATATTTCGACCTGACAAGTAGTGACCTGATTTCCCCTCAGAATCTCCCAAATTCTCAGAACTTCTTAGAGATAGATAAAGATCAGGAGTGTGAACCATGTCCTTCCCTGGAAGCTGCTAGGTCTTCTCCTGGAGGTGACATGTGGGAGCATCTCTCAGGCACAGCTGGTATCTCCACAAACCATGTCTAGCCAACATAAGCTGTGCCTTTATTTGGGCGTTACTCTGTTTCAGAATAAAAATAGCTGCATTGTTTTCCCTTATAAATAAAATAGATACAAATAAAGTAACTTTAGGGGAAACAATAAAAAATGTAAAATTAAAATAAAAATCATTTGTTTTCCACCCAGAGATAAATAATGTTTGTATCTGAGACCTTGACATTCTAGATAACCTCCCTCCTTAATTGAAGGAGGTTGAGGCATACAGCTTTAAATAAAGCAGACACCTTCCTTTTTTTGGTTGGACAGAATTCCATTGTACGGATGTAACACTCAGTTGCTTTTTGGATGCCATACTTTCAAGAGGCTACATGCTGTTCTTTCAGGCATAATCCTCTACAGACCAGGCAGAGGTTGGAATGTTTTATTACCAAATATTCTCTGCCTGTATATTCATGACCATATAGACATATATTTTTTTTCTGGAACATTCAGTGACATACTTTGATTGGGGAAGACCTTGACCTGAGCCATTATAAATGGGAAATTTATAATTTATGTCTTTGAATAAAGACACCTGCTGGGGACTTTAATATAAATTCAACATACAAATAATAAGACAACTGTTCTTGACTGACCACATCATTGAGAAAGTTGCTTAATATCTCTGAGCGTCAAGTTCTTCATTTGCGACATCAATAATGTCCACCTTTCTATATCTCAGTTTGTTAGTGAGTAAGAAAGAGGACATAAGTGAAAGTACCCTGTAACTGCAAAATGCCATGCAAATTCAAGGGTGTTATTAATTATTAAGACAGTCCTTTAGAGTCTTAACTCTCCTGTTTTAACCTCAACGCTCAATGTGTGTATCTGCTAACTACGGGAACTCAAAAGGACCAAAAACTCCAACATTAAACTACAGTGCCCCCTAGCCCCCATAGGAGGTCAAGACAGCTGATGAGCCTCATGATTAAGCTCCACCACAGATGGTTCTTTTGCCTGAGGGAGGGCCATTAATTGTACTTTTGGATGAGTTCCATCTGTCCAAAAGGAAAAACACTTGCGTGTTTTCTTCAGTATTTTCCTGTAACAGTCTTTTGATTTTTAATTTTAAAAAAGGGGTAAAAAAGTAATTTACAATTTAAAGTTTCTTCCTCCAAATTGCTTTAAATGAAGAGTATTTCTAAAAGAACAGCACTAGAGTTATCCTAAGACTCACTGAAATATTTCTGATTGATATGTGACTACCTAGTCACATTCACTACATTCTTTAATCCATTGCGAGAGAGGATGTTGGTCATAGTGCTTTTTCACAGAGAAGAAATAGGGGGTTAAGTATTTTTGCAAGATTGCACAGCAGGCTGTTATTATGAGCTTCAACCTGCTAGTTCCAATATGCATTAAATCCACGAACAGATACAGAATTGTGCAAGGAAAGACCATTGACTATTTGAATATCAGAATGTGGAAATATCTGCTACCATGGCTTATAAAAATCCATAATAAAAATATATCAGTTGCTTCCTTCCATAGGCTACAGTTCTTTCTTTATCTTCAATTCTTAATTTCATAGATTTTTACAGACATTTTTAAGTTTAAGTGGTCCAATAGGTAGGTTACGTGTCAAAGTGATGAGTCCTTAGGAGAATGAACTTGCTCTGTGGGTTTATTTTCCATGCTGAGCATTTAAGTATTAATCAGCGTAGCTTTCAGGGATTTCTTTCTAACATCCTTTTCTATGTAAGATAAGGACTGCAATTCGTTAGACCATTGGAGGAGCCAGAGGCTTGGCTAAGCTTTGCCTTTCTTGACTGTTCATCTCCAATTTAATGGGAGTGTGAGCAACTGTGTGTGTGTGTGTATCTATATTATACTGGTGACCAGAATTATGACACAATCTTGGTTGTGTTTCAGGCTAAAATATCTTTCCCCTTTAGGGGTCAAAGATCATTTTGGCCTCAGTGTCCTTTCTACTACCTACTAAGGGAGGCAGCAAATGTGATACAAAACTGGGAGGTGACTTTTATCACCAGTTATTTTTCTTTACATTTCTCTATCACCCTAGCTCATAAAATACTCAAGAAATAAAAATAACTCTTCACCAACTACTGGGTTTCTGTGATCTGATCACTTCTAAGTGAAAACCTCTATTACCCTAGCAATGGTCCCTTGAGTCTTTCTTCCTTTTAGGTATAAACATCACAAACAACAAACCCTCAAGCCCACAGCAAAGAGAACGCAGGCACAGGGCATCAGTCCTTTTCCCACTGCCTTTTTAACTTGGGAGAGGAGGCTAAATTTTGGCGAGGATGATGACATTCACGGGAGGGGCGGGATAAAAGTGTGTCTAATTACACGTTAATGGCAGAACGCGCCTTAACCACGTCCCCTCCCGCACCTTGGCGAATTTCCCCCGTGTGCTTCTACGTGGATCCGGAGACCCTTCTCTCTTTAAGAGAGCTCTCGCGCCCCTCACTCCGCCCCCTCCCAGGTCTCCGGGCTCGACAAAGCTTCCCGAGAACCATGGTTGGTCCAGGCAGGCAGTCGGAGCACCTCATGGAGCCGCTGCTAACCGGGGGTGGGGTGGGGTGGGGTGGGGGTGTCTGTAGTACTCTCAGTCCTGATGTCACAGGCGCGGCAAGGACATCGCAAGGAGGAGTCGGATTACAGTAAGGATGGGCAGTGCAGCAGGCAGCCCGAGCGCACGCTCGAGCCGCCGGGGATCGTAGCCCGGGAAAGGCAGCCTGCGAGGCGCTCATCCCGCGGAGGAGGCACGCTCGGCGCTCGCTGCTCTCCACGCCGGGGACATTTCCACCGAATGTGGCATGCAACGGCTCTGCTCTGCGTGTCAGCCTTGGGTGCGAGCTGATGCTGAAGACGCCGCGGTGGGGTCCCAGCTGTCTGATTAATGAGAAACATAATGTATTTTGGTGAGTGTTAACTCTGATGATGTAATTCTGGGGGTGCCCAGCTCTTCCTCAGTGCAGACGAGCCCTTTACAAAATCTTTAAGCCGCGAGAATATATTACATTAAACCTACCTCCAGCTGGCAACTGGAAGACCAAACTGGTGCAGCCTTCAAGGCTTGCTTTGTGCTACAGTTGGGGCTATTTATTAGTCATGAATGAGTTTTAAGTTGGAAAAGAAGAGAGACAGGGGTGGGGGTGGATAAACTTTGCCTTGATTTGTCTGCATGAAGTTGGCTTTTTTAGCTAGGTGAAGAAGGAGAAATGATGAGGTGTGGGAAGTCTTGGGCTAACTTAATGGAATGTAAAAGAAAGTTCACATACTATTGATGCTGTGAAAAGTGTAGTCGATATCAGTGTTTTATTAAGCCTTTTGTTTTTTCCTAATTCTGGGGCAGAAAGAGAAAACATTCTTTGGTGTGCAGTAGTTGAGCAGCCGAGAACACTCGTCCATACCAACCCCGGTTTTCCATCTAGCTAGAGCAGCCTAGCACAAAACGCATATTATTTTAAACCTTTAGAGGTCTCGAAGCTGTTAAATATTTGTGCAGTTTAGTTGTGTGCCACGGTGGAAACCTCCCTTAGGTTTTCAGCTGAGCTGTCTGCATTTCCAGAAAACATGTTGAGGCTTAGATCTGGGCTATCGGTGGAGCACTGTGAGCGGGCTGGAGGCTGGACATTCGCACTGTAACGCTGCAACTTACTGCTGGCAGAGAAGGCAAAACCCCTTCACTAAATTAGAAGCCAAGAATTAGGACTGAATATCATTTCCTCCTCCCTCAAGTTATGCTTTCCTTCTGCAAGTTCCATGCCGCGTCATCATCTAAGGGCATCTATCTGATATTAAAAGGTTTGTGAGAGCAACTGGAGAGGGACGAGGGAAGGATTCCAAGATGCAAATGCTCAGGGTGATTTCTTGGTTTGCTTAAACATGAAGTCTAGAGTCATTTTCCAGATTAAAGATGTATTTACATAAACTTGCATTGGGCACTGTTAGTTTCTTGGGCATTCACTTCTGTGTGTACTATTTGCTTTGTTTTGTTTTCTTGAGCCTTTGAAACATTTGTGAAAGTATGGAAGGAACCCAAGTTGCAAATGCCGAACGCCTTTAGTTGTCTTGACAGCAGTTTTGATTTCCCTATAATTTCTGTCGTTTTAGAAAAGAAGTCTTAAAATAACTGAAACTGGGAAGAAACAATTCTCATTTCATAGCCAAATTTAAGCAGAATCCAGAGGTAACACCTCTTTCCAGGGGAGAGTGATGAAGGTAGTAAGCTTGTTTATTGGCAGTTAATAAAATAGCAAGTATTTATTGTGAATATATTTTTGGTAAGTGGAAACGCTTGTAAAGATAATATGTCTTTTGGGCAAAATAAAACTTGTGCATCTGAAATTATATCTGAGGAATGGAAAGTAGATTATAATTTTAGTTTAAGTTTTCAGCCTCTTGCAACAATTCTTATGTGCTTGTGGTGAGGAAGTAGTGTTAGCCAGAGTAGTGGTACAGTCTAAAAGTACTAGTCAGAGGCCATCCATGCTGTACTGGATTATCATGTGGCTATTGGAGAAATGGTCACTGGGCTCGTTCATGTTTACTCACTGTATGCTGTCTAGCCTTCTGGGAAAGTGGAGTGATTCACAGGACAATTAGTTTCGCTGTGTAATGCAAGTTTTAATAGTACAAAATGAAATGTGATGTCCTACTTCAGATGAAACTATACTCTTTGAAAGGCAAGGCTAAAGTTGCCCTCTGTGTCATGAGCCCGGTTCAGGCTTACCATCATTCCAGCATGAGATGTGTTTTTCTATTCCCAGAGGAAATCCTGTGTTCAGGAATGCTGTTTCCTTTAGGTTATGTTATGCAGCCCTTCGCTCAAGCTGTTAGACCGGGATCCCACCTGTCTCTAATAAAATGCATGGTACAGGAGCCTAGGGCAAGAAGAATTGAGCAGTACAACCCAGGCATGTTAAGATTCTATCACATTCCAACATTTGCACATCCCTAAGACTATGTATGTATGTATGTATGTATCTGTATTTATGAGTGTGTATGTGTGTGTGTGTGTCCAAAATTTTAGCTATTTCAGGTAATTTTTCAAAACAGTGCTTTCACTTCCCAGTTTGGTTGCCCATTACTTTCTTCTTCATTTTTGGACTGCAAATGGTTTATCAAGTCAGGGAGAACAGGGACAAAGGGAAAGTGGACTGCATTCTTGGGCTCTTCTGGTGATTTGTGGGAATGGGGTAGAGGTGTCAGAAGTCTTTTATTTGCATACCCAGCAGGGAGTGACAGAGAGCATGGTGGTGCTGTAACACTGGGCGAATTGATATGCAAGCAGGATATTTACTTCCCTTATAAATAATCTAATTTGTCAGCGTTGCACACCCCTCTCCCCTTCAAATATAACCGAAGAATCATCGCCGGAACAGGCTGGCTCAGCCTCTCTGCTTCTCTGTACGCCTCCTTCCCCTTAGGGACTGGACAATTGGACCATATCCTTGCTCAGCTGGGGTCAGTGGTGTGTGTGCAAGTTGGTGGAATATGTAATATTTCCAGTTCTCAAGAATAGCTTATGCTTTGAGTGTGCTATCTCAGACTTACAAGACTAATGGACCCTTTTAATGACTTAAGCCTCACTCTTATCTCCTATTGAAATTTTAGTGCAGCGTTTTCAATAACTGTTCATTTGCACTTACTGCGCAGTGATTTAAGAGTTTGCTGTTCAGTCACCGTGGATACTTTTGTGACTTACTCTATCGATCCTGCATTCATTACTGGGAGTTAAAAATAAGGTTCACATGGGAGAAAGAAGCAAGGAAAATCCCAGTCAGCAACCTGATTGGGATTTACTGTAAAAGCAAGGGAAATAATAAATACTTATGAAGTTACCCTCTCCACCCCCATAAATATTTTACATAGTTAAAAATTACATGTGCCAAGGATGAATAGCCATTAATAATTTATACAGAAATAAAAGCAAGGCAGCTTGGAGACTTCTCCCCAGATTAAGGAAGAGAGGCCGTGGGTGGGTGTCAGAACCACAGACCTGAGCTGCCGGGTCACAGTTTGTGAAGAGGAGTGTGCTGGTATGAAGGGCGAGTTCCTTGCATGAGTGCATGCCGGCTATTTCTCAGAGCCTGGCAGAAGGTTGTAACCGTGCGCTGTCTCCAGCTCTAAGCACCGTATGTCTGAATCATCTTCCCCTTTCCATCTGGCCCAACACATTTCTCCACTGCTGGAATGGTGAGTCGTTGCCAGTGGTCATGTCAACTTCACAAATTGTCCATGGTTGGCCAGAGAGGTGCCATGTCGCAACGCTTTGCCATCAGGAGAGAAAATGGGAGGCTGATTGCACTGAGGAAATCCTGTGTGGCCCAAGATCAGGACGTTTTCAGGCCCGAGTCAACCAGATGGAGACTATGGTGAGCTAACAGCCAAGAAGGGCCTGGGGCTTGCTCCGGGAGAGTACTCCCGAAAAAAGAAATGATCCACCTTAAACAAATGAGCAGAACTTAGAGACAAATATGAGAGCTCCCTCTAAATGCTACTATTAATGGCATATTAATTAAACCTGGAGAAAAGGGCTAGCGAAATTTAGAAAGTGTGAATGAGCCATTCAAGTTCAGCTTGGGGTTAATTGTGGATCAGCTGTCTTCCTTAAAATGCCCAAGAAAAATAGGAAAAATACTTAATGGTGTGCCTATCATAACAAGAAATACTTGATTGAGGAAGCTTTTAATATAACAACTAGAAAAAAATCCACTAGGAAATTCTAGGCCAGAAACCTATTCCCCTGCCTATAATAGACACATTTGTACGTTGTCATAGGAAGGACTTTTGTCTTTCCCCTGGGATGTTGAAAACATTCTCAAGTCAGCATTTACACTTTTGGTTGTGGCTGGACCATCAAGTTTCACCTCTAAAGCAGTATGTTACAAAAACAGTTAGGCAGCAAGGTTATGAGGAAGGAAATGAGCAAAAGACAGCAGGCAGCAGAGAAAAACATTCCTCTTTTTTTGTGTTTTCAGTGGAAACATTTAACTCGTCCTAATTAGTTTGTACTGAGTGGTCTGTTATGGGGAATTAGGTCCACTAGATAGTCTTTTAAACACTCTGGAGGTGCGTCTGTCTTCCTGAGACTGACAGGAAGAGAATAATTCAGGAAGGAATTTGGTAGTCCAGATCCCCCCTTTTTAGTTTGACCTCATTGCCATTATGTTTTATTATAAATGAACCTAAATAACATGCAATAAATTACTCCGTAACAGGGATGGAGAATGTGGCAGGTGGATACTGTTGGAAGGGATCATATGCAGGAACCTGAAATCGAAGAGAACTGCAAAAACCATAGATTTCTCTCTCAAGACAGTCCTCTTGAAAGTCATGTGAAGTTTTTATTTTAAGGAAGCAAATTCGATCAATATGCCAGTAACATGGATTCCTGATTACACCCTTAAATTTTGAGCTAAAATTTTTAATTTTTTAAAGGACCTTGTTAGTTGCTGTAATTATATGGAAATGAGATGAGTTTATTTAAGGGATAAGTTCCAAAATTCATGAGATAATGACGACTTGCAAAGTTACCCTTTTGTGGGTGGCATAATTGTTCCAAAAAACAAATGAAAAATTTAAATTAGTGGTTTCTGACTTCCATTCCAGAAGATTTGGCCACAGCTGCTTTTGACTGAAACCTTCCTTGATAAGACCTGTGGGTGTGTGTACGTGTGTGTATTTCACACTGGATTGTCAAATAGTGCCTTGTTATATAAATACCCAAATACTATTCCTCATTCACATGTTTTATGTATTCCTAAATCTTTTCACATTATTTGCAAGGTAAAACATTAAGTATTGAATTAATAAGATGGATATTAAACTATTTTTTGAGCACAGCTGGCTTTCAAGTTTACCAACCATTATATACATTAGAGGTTTTAAAAATCAAGTCATAAGGATCATTTGCAAGGCTTTTCCTGCTTAAGAAAGAGTAATGCTTGTATAAGCAGAAACCTGTTTCTACTTTGACCTTGAGAAAGAGATGTTTCCATTTGTATTACACTATGAAAAACATGTCAAAAAACAACAAAGGTCATAGTCGCTGCCCTCTCTCTGTCTCTCTTTAAGGAAACCATTACATATCATTTCCCACAAAGATTAGTTTTGCAACAGAATTTCACACATGATTGGTAGCATTAAGAGAAAATACAGCATAAGAGGTGGCTAGAAATATCAAAGCTTAAAGTGGTTGAGATCATGCTTGAACCAAATTGCTAGGGTTGAAAATAGGAAGATGCTTTGCTCTGTTGCAGCGTTAAAATCGTTATGAAGCAGCTGGAAGTCGGCCTTCATTGAATGTGAACTCTAGGTTTGCACAGCCCTTAAAATCGAAGGTATTTCCATGAAACCCTCTCGATTCCGAATCCTGAAATGCATATGAACCTTTGTCAGAGCACTGGATAGGATGTATCGAACCCCATCTCCTTATCAGCCTTTCAGTTTTCTCTTTTTTTGCCCACTTGCAATATCACATTTCTCTATGTAGGGAGGAAAGAGAAAAATAACCTGGCCAAGGTCAGAAGGGAAATCGGCAGCATAGTCAGGTCTGGTGCTCTGAGCAAACAGCTGTCTCCCCCAAAGCACCATTGTACCTGGTGGGAGATGGGGGCTGTGGGGCGGGGATGGAGTTGGTCGGCCGAGTTCTGTTAATGGATGACTTGTTTGATCTGTATCCTTAGCTCCCTGCTCAGCTCAGTGCCAGGCACATAGGTGCTTACAAACACGTGTTGAATGTGCAAGATTGATTGTGTTGCAGATCAGAGAGGAGGGAATCCACTGCCTCGGCAGACCGGTTAAGGGTGATGTTCTCTATGAGAGCTGGTATATATGTGTTGACAAGAGAAAATGCTCTGCTTTGCTTCTGAAACAGTAGCTGCTTTTTTTTTTTTTTTTTAATCTGTGAAAGTAAGGACCAGTCCTTAAGAAATTAGGTCTTGAAATAGATGTAAGGAATTCCACAATCTTTTTTCTGTTTCTATTCACTTCTTTCTTCATAGGACTCTGCAGTGTAAAGAGAAGAGAGACAAATCTATAGAATATTAAGACCAATGTACAAAAATGTCTGAAGAATACCTAAAATCCTCCTATAAGATGGTAGAATTGCACATTGTATCAATTCACCTGATCACAACATTCTTTTGCCCCCAGGCTGGGGTAGGCAGGAAAACCCCCTGCAGACAAGTAGCCAAAAACGCCCAGGAAGCCACTAATTTCAGAGATTGCCATTTGTGAAGGCTGAAGAAAATGGAGATAACTTGGACGACTGTTTGCAAGGCTTTTGTAAAATTGTTCTTCACACTTACCTTTTTCATATTCATGCATTTTGCTGATGAGGGAAAGTACTTGTGGCAGATTGCTCTGAGGATAAAAACGCAGTAATGAATGTAAACGTACTTGAATACACATGATCCCTTACGCTTGTGTAGCAATTTGTATTTTTCTGAACGCATCAACATTATGCTTTGTTTCATCCTCAAAACGACCCATTGCAGGAGGGAGACAAAATATAATTGTTCCTATTTTTAGATGAGGACTCAGATGACTGAAACACTTTGTCAAGGTCACACAGCTAGTAACTGTGAATGCCAAGACTCCAATTCATTACTTCGGAGGCTTACTTCAGTGCTCTCTACTCTACAGCAGAGCATAGGGGATAATTTTATGAATGGAAGATTATTTGTAATATTAATACTAGAAAAATTACTCCAGCTGATAGCTAAAGCAATGAATACAAATGATTGGGATTTAAGATACGTCTGTGTTTTGATTTTGTGGAATCACAATTGGCAACAGAGGCCTGAACATAATTCATACTGTAATTTATTCTGCCTTATCCTTTTACATCAAATAATTAATAATCAGAAAAAAATACTAATTGGAAGGCATAAATTGGCCTCAGGCAGGACCCAGGCTTTCTCTGCTGTCTCAGTTTTTCCAAGGCAGTGTTAGATATGAAGTCTTGTCATGATTGTATTTCCTGGCGTCTCACTGTTTAACTCAATGCTTGGGAAAAAAATCCAAGTCATTTGTGCTACAAAGTCTTTGATATTTACAGTGACACCATCTCCAGGATTTGTTCAAGATGGAGTCCCAGCTTGGCACTTTATCTCGTGACTGATAAAGAGGAAAAAATGGCATCCGTTAGAATCTTAACTGTTCCACTTACTGGCTCTGTAATCTTGGGCAAGTCACCTCACATTTTTGATACCCAGTTCTTTTGTAAAAGGAGAATAATGATAATATGTTTCCCACAGTTCTATTTTGAGGACTAAAATATACAAGGCATATAAAAGTGCCAAGCCCCAGGAAGTACATGGTAAGCCATCAGTAAAATTGGATTCTTTCTTACTTCTCCCCTGTATATATCCAACCTGATATACAAATGTATGAAAATTGAAAAAAGTTATTGTGTCTGTTAAGGTCAAACCAGAAATCAGGAACCATGTCAATTAATTCGAAAAAGGACTTTAATGCAGACGATTTGTTATATGGGTGATAAAAGAGCTGAGAAGCCACAGGGGGGATGTTGAGGCAACCCAGAGATTAGCAATAGTAAGAAACTAGTAGTTGTAAGATGGGGAGACAAGAGATAGGGTCCTGGAGGCCAGGGCCCAGGACCTCCTGGTAGAAGCTGGAATCATGGCAGGCCTAAAACACTGAAGGATCAAATGATTCAGCCTTAGGCACAGAGAGAGACAGAGAAATACCCTGGCTTCTCCCCTTCGCCCACCCTCCAATGCACTGCCTCTGCCTCTCATTGGTGGAACTGAGCCAGAGGCCAACTGACAAGGCAGCCTGGGCAATGCATCCTGCAGGTGTCAGCACCTGGCAATCCAGGGAAAGTTTAAGAAACAGATCTCAGGGCAAACTGGCCAAGGACCTGGAAGGAGATCTTACACCTGATATAAGTGGCACTTTAAATGAGAGTGTCTCTGCAAAAACATCTCAATTATCAGTGAGAGGTTTGGTTGGAAGAGATACAAGTAAGAGAGACAGGAGTATAGTTGAAGAGCTTTCAACAAGTCCTCACCAACCCTCCCAGTTCAAGTACAAGCTTTGTCACTTGCTGGTAGTGTGATGTTGGACAAACAGTTGAATCTCTCTGTGTGTCAATTTTTCCCTTTATACAATGGGTTAAAGAGTCTATCTGACAGTGAGGTTCAATGACATGTTGAATGCAAGCTTCATAATCTGCAAAGCGCCACATGAATGGGCCTTGTTATGAGGATGTGAAAAACCAAGTGAATTAGAAAGAGAAGAGTGGATTTAAAAAAAATAAAAACAACTTGGAAATATATGTTCAGCTCTGCAGCTCAGCATTCCAGCAGAGATTTCTAGTTCACTAAGGAAGGGAGCATTTGCTTACTTCCTCAAACAGCCCCTTGTATTGTGGGGTCAGATGTACCTTCAAGGCCACATCTAATCTGTTCTTTGTCATTATCCTGTAACAAAGGGAAATTGCAGAAGCAGAGGCAGGGGAGACAAAGTGAGCAGGGCAGGAAATGCTCTGTATTCTGTGCCCCATATTCCTTCCTCTCCAAGACTCTAATGGGGGTAGACACATTGAAAGCTGAGGGAGTTTATTAATAATTGCTTGGGAAGGGAAGAGGGATTTGGTATCGATTTTTATCCTTCCATGTGTTGCTGGACTTTTAAAGACTGATTTCTTTGGCTGACTGGCCCTGCTATTAAAAAAAAATATTAAGGCAAAACATTCCACCCTTCCTGTATGGAATTATTAGCATCTCGCTCAAAGCCTGGTTGTAAAGCCCTGTGACAGTTCATAACTTACGGTGCCCTTGTTTTGAGGCGACGCCGCGGTAGCTGCTGGGACGCGTGGCCGGTGCAGCGCACGATATGGAAGGCGCGTGACTACCACCAGGTGTTTTAATTAGCTGCACCGAGGAAGGGCGGGCTGTAACTTAGAGGTCTATGGGAATTTTTAGGACTCATATCCTAAGGACGCTTTAGCAGTTAAAAAGTGCTTTAGAAGGCAGATTCCTTTAAAAAAAATTTCCTTTATAAAAAGGTTGAATAGGATCCTAAATACCCACCTTCTGGTAAATTACTTCTTTTTTGGCACCGTTACCTGGGTTTTCCTAACTTTCAAATGCTTAATAAGTAAGAATATTGTAGTGAGAAGCCTAAGATGTGGGCTTTATGGTCCTCTTGGTTTCCTTCGAGAATTCCTGAACTCCCGTTGGTGGAGAAGAGGCCTGGTGCTGACAGATGATGGGGCGCCGCTGACAGAGAAGGGAATTCAGCAGAGCCAGGTGCTGGCGTGAGCTGTTTCATTGGCACTTCACCACCATCCTTAAGAAGATGATCAGTGGATCTAAATCCTGGCTCCACAACGGAATCCCCTGGGGAACTTTGAAATGATGCTCTTGTCAAGGCCCCACTGCAATCCGATTAAATCCACTTCCCTGGGTGGAGCCCAGGCATCTGCATTTTTTTTTTAAACAAATGCCTCAATTCTGAAGGACAGCTAGAATTGAGAACCACTGAAATGGGTAATTTTAACCACTTTATAGAGCACATCCTGCACCCTAGGAGTTCCCAGCTTGCCCCAGGTCACCCAGGCTGCCTGGTCAGGATTCCAACCCAGGTCAATCAGAGTCCGAAGTCTGTGTTCTTTCCCCCTCCACACGCTGCCTTCCCTTAGGGAAATCAGTCCATGGCATGAAATCCAGGCCTGATTACAAACTGCCTTGTGCTGTCCCCTGGTTTCCAGAGTGGAAGTCTGTAAGGGATGGGCCCCCCTTCTTTCTACTTGGGACTCTTCCTAGAGCTGACACCCAAAAGAGGCTTATGCTACACTAGTAGCATTCAGTGTAATTCAGGATCACAGTGGTGTGGTTCTGGAAAGGACTTTAGAACCATGTTTCTCAAAATTTAATGTTATACATATCACCTGAGGATCATATTAAAGTGCAGGTCTGGGGCCGGCCCGGTGGCCTAATGGTTCGGTTCCCACACTCTGCTTTGACGGTGCAGGGTTCGCGGGTTCGGATCCTGGGCGCCGACCTGCGCACTGCTCATCAGACCGTGCAGTGGCTGGCGTCCCACGAATAGGGTGGAGGAGGATGGGCACGGATGTTGGCTCAGGGCTGGTCTTCCTCGGCAAGAGGAGGGAGGTTGGTGACAGATGTTAGCTCGGGGCTAGTCTTCCTCCCTCCCCCCCAAAAATTAAAAACGAATTAATTACTTAATTAAAAAAAATGCAGGTCTTGATTCAGTAGGTCTGGGGTGCAGCCCAGGATTCTGCTTTTCTAACAAGCTCCCGGGTGGTGTCAGTGCTGCTGGTCCACCAACCAAACTTAAAATAGTAAGGCTTGAGAAGTCATTTATCTGAGCTACAGCTTTCTGCAGATATGGGGAATCAGGTCTAAGTCTCTAACCTAAATCTCCCTATTTCTGTTCCACAAGATACTGAATGGTCCATGGTGTGAGTTCCAAGTAGGGTGACCAACCATCCTACTTTGCCTGAGACTGAGAAGTTCTCAGGACATGGCACTTTCAGTGCTGAAACTGAGAAAGTCTCATGCAGACTGGGGTGAATTGGTCACCCTAGTTTCAATAGATCAAGTCTGAATCTAAACTTCAAGGCTCAAGACTGAGTTTCCCTGGAGAACTTGAGCGAGTAACTTGATCTCTTTGACCTCAGTTTCCCTAGCTGTGACGCAAGGGTAGTAAATGATACTTCCTAGAATAACTGTAAGGACTAGATTAGATGGCATATGTAAAGCACTCAATGCACTGTCACAATGTTCATTCTCGCTAAATGCTGGTGGTGGCTCTTGCCACGAATTCGTAGACCTGACTCCGCATTCCCCTCCATTACTGAAAAGGGGAAGAAATGCCCCAAAGATCAAGTGTAAGTGGTTATGGATCATCTTTATTGCACCATCTCTATAGAGAGGGCAGCTTGTAAATCACCTCCTGCCCTGAGATATGATGGGCAAGCCAGGGTGAAGGCGTTCTTGGTTCAGTGTACAGTTTACCTACCCTGAATATCAATACTAATGCTTTTTGTTTGCTGTTTAGGGAAAGAAAGGCCTGGCTAGGGCTTGGTCACCTTGGAACATTCTGAACTGGCCCCTCGTATTCCTGTCGATCTGGTTTATCCATTAGTGTTTCTCTGAGCTCTGACAACTTATGGGGGCAGCTGCTGCTAATGACTGTGCCTTCCATCTCCTGACTTGACATTGTATTAACAATCGATATCTTTAAAACCACACACACACACACACACACACACACACAGACAAGGCAGCACCTACACCGCAGCTTCCACTAAAAATGCTCATGGAGAAAAGAAAGGAAAGACTTTTAACTCACACACTTCCTAGCACAGAGCCTGGCACATGGACGCTGGAAGCATAGATGTTTACTGAGTGTAATGCCAAGCCATGGGCATCTCTCTTTCATGCAAGTGAATTTCCAGGAGAGACCTGAGGTTGCACTTGCACGTGAACACTTGGCTGGTGTTGAGTGAATGAGGCTGGCTTTGCCACTCCTTACCTAGGAAAGCCAGTTCACTCGCCTGTCAAATGCCGTCCGCTTATCAGAGCACTTAGTCTGCCAAATGTGTGACTATTATGTGCGAAGCAAAGTGCACTTTTGTTTTTCTATTATGACTAGTAAGTAGGGCTGCTACAAACAGCAAATTATTCCATAGTAGGAGTTACCGGGCCTGAACTGCTGCCGACTAGCATTTTAGGCAAGAAAACAAATGAACAACAAAGTGGAGGATACTCGTGCTTTCCTCGAACGTAAAATGCAATTGCAGAAAGGGCCCAAGACAGTCACACTTTCACTCATGTCCATTTTAGAGGCCAGATTGGGAGATGTTTGCCTCTGGTCCCGTCTCTGCTTACTATAGTCATAGCCTATGTCATTCTGAAAGGGCGTTCAACATCTGGAGTCAAAGTCTGCGTTTCGCAGGCCAAATGATCAGTTAATGCACATATCTGGCTAGTACCAGTACTCAAACTAAAAATTAAAGCTCAAGTCTTGATTTAGTGGTGTGAATTTGGATGACTTGCCCTAAGCCTAAGCTCCCAAGTCAGTAAATTGAGATAATAACAAGTCACCCTACCTCACAAGGCAGCTCTGTGACTCCTAAAAATAGCTAAGGTTTATTAAGTACTTAGTTCCTGCCATCACTATTCTAAGTGTATCAGCTCAGCCAGTCCTTATAACAGCCCTGTGACAGAAGAATGATCAGTATGCCTGTTTTACAGATGAGGAAGCAGAGGTACAGAGAAGGTAAATAATGAGACTACAGCAAGTGGCCAATCTGGGTCCTACCCAAAATGTCTGGCTTCCTGGCACGGGCTCCCCCACCACACTGTGTTGTGTGACCTTGACTAAATCTCAGCCTCTGAAAGCCAGAGCCCAGGGGCATATTCTTACTATTCAAATCAAGCAGCAGGCTTTTGAAGCAGGCCACAAACTAACAAGTGAACTAACACGCAAGCAGAATTTGTCTCAGCTTGCATGCCAAGCAGCCACCTGGTGGTTGGGCCTGAGGCTGAGATCAGGGAAAGATTCCAGTTCCCTTCCAGAAAAGTCTACATAAGGGCAGGAGATAGAAAATCTTGTTAATGGAACATCCAGCACCAATCCCAATAATGCTCCAAAAGCATGGCTTACAAATAATGCTAATCGCAATGAAGGCTGGCTTCTATGTGCCTGGAGATGTGCTACAGGGCCTTTCCCTGCGTGTTTGTGTCTGATACAGGGACCACACTCTTCCAAATGGAACAAGGGATTTCCTTTCTCACTGACTTCTTCCTGGGCACATATTGCAATGTGCTACACGTGGGCTGATCTATTCCTATCAGATAATAATCTGAACTTCTTTTAGGTCCATGGAGCACCAGAAACTGAGAGAGACTATGAACTCTTTCTGTACTCTGAATAGAATATGTTCTAGTTTTTGAAAAGGTAATACATGTACAACTTTTTAAATTGAATATTACAAAAGGGTGGATAGTGAAAACTAAATCTCCTCCTTTCACCCTAGTGCACTTTGTTGCATTTGAGAGACTAAATTCTATGGGAGGCGGGGATGAGGGTGGGGGCAGTGCTTGAAGGTGATCAAGAGGTACAAACTTCCAATTATAAAATAAATAAGGTCTGGAGATGTAATGTACAGCATGGTGACTATAGTTAATAATACTGTATTGTATATTGTATACTGTATATTTGAAAGTTGCCAAGAGAGTAGATCTTAAAAGTTCTCATCACAGGAAAAAAAATTGAAACTCTGTTAGGTGATGGATGTTAACTCAACTTATTGTGGTGATCATTTCTCAATATATACATGTGTCCAATCATTATGTTGTACACTTTAAACTTATACAATGTTCTGTGACAATTATATCTCAATAAAACTGGAAAAAAATTCTATGGAAGGGGATATGTATACACTCTCCCTCTTGTTTTTACATGGAATGGAAGCATACCATGTACCCTGTTTTGCATATTGCTTTATTTAGCATATATTGATGTTTCTCATTCTTTTTATTTTGTGGCTAGATAGTATTCTAATGCAGGAACATGTTGTGATTTATTTTACTGGCCCTTTTAAAAGAAAAATAAGTTCTTCCTATTCTTTTACTAAGAAAAACAAGGAATACCATTGTGTATACATGGTTCTTTGTGCACATGGACACACGTATCTATAGGGTAAATTATTAGAAGTGGAATTTATGGGGCAAGGCATATTTAATTCTCATGGGTGTTGCCAAAGTGCCCCATGGAAATTTTTTTTGGTCAATTCCTACATATATGTCTGTCATTAAAAAATAGAATGTCTGCTTTCAAAGTGGTAAACTGTTCATGTGAAAACTGCCTTGCAGACTTCTCAGAGCATGAAATCTCAACATGGAACAAAATGAAGTGGCTTCCTCCTTTTTTGTCCTTGCTTTCCCCTCCCCAACCTGTTTCTCCATTGTGCTAATTCCATATGGATATTAGTTTCAATATTCAAAAAAGCAATGGTGCCAAAAAATCAAAAGATGCCCTATGCTTTAAGAATGGGGATAAATGCAGCAGAAAGACTGCATCTTGTAAGTGAAGTTGTACCTTCCCACCTCAAAAGTAGAATGTTGATCCTTGAAACGTCTCTGATTCAGTTAGATCTAAAGCCAAATATGGTTGGAAGTTTCATTTTCTTTGGAGCCAGTGGGCGTTAAAAGGTCAAGACACATTTGCATAATTCCATATTTCAGTGTTTTTTTTCTTCTATTCCTAATTCCTTATTCTTCTATTACTTTTTCAGAGTCTCTATTTAGAATACCGTAGGCTTAGAAATAATCTGGAAGGTCTATAGCATGTTTCTATGATAAAAATGCCACATTTATTAAAGATACAAAATCCCTAAGCAGTGACGATGGTCACCGTTTATTCAGCTCTTGAGCTCTTTACGGACATCCACTCATTTACTCACTAAAGGAATGATATCGTTTTAATGAACTAGATGTCATTCTATTTTATGAAAGAGGAAAGATGCACTTAAAGGTTAAGTTTCTTGCCCAAGATCAAAGAGAGTGAAAATGGCAGGGACAGGATGCAAACTCAAGACCTTCTGACTGGACATCTTGTGTACCAAAATGTTGACACCACTCTTTGGTGTTTTCTGTCCAGGACACTACTCTGGGGCCACTTATGTGGAATCTTGGTGGGAAGGGACATTTATATAAAGTGGACGTTCTCACTTTCCTGGTCTCACTTTCCTGTTGAAGGGTCTTAAGGACGATCTCATCAATCCCTGCTATGGTCTAAATAGTACTAAGAGCCCTATCCTACAGTTGGGGCTCCGAGAAGGGAGGGATGACCAGTCGTCTCTTCTCTCTTCTGTTGAGAGATGGTCTCCTATGTTACCTGCTGTCTCTTTGGACCATCTCACCAGTCTCCAGTGCTGTCAAAGCCACAAAAATTAAGTGAAGGAAATCAGTGAATCATTGCACTTTATGATGTGCTAATTAGAAATGCTGTGTAGAGCTCACTGTCTAGTGTCCTAATTTATATTCCCTCTGTTCATTGAGCTGTTGAAAGTTCCCCCCACCCTAGAGACCACACAAGCCTTGTATAATATGCATTAGAAGAATCTCATATCTGGATGGCATCCTGGGATCTCATTTGACATCCTTACGTTTATAGGTGAGAAAAATGAAATGAATGAGTTTAATTATTTAACCCAAATAAAGACTCAGTAGTGAGTGGTAGAGCTGGGCTGCCTAGAATTCGAGCCTGTTGACTCCTTCCCAGTACCATTTGCCCTCCTCAGGATGTAAGGGGGATGTGCGTGATCACGTTCTTTGTTCACAACAAATCTAGGAGATGAATATTATTATTCTCACTTTATAGACGAGGAAACTGACATGAAGTTACTTCCCCAGTGTTGTACAGAAAGTGTGGGAGCCAGGAGTTGAATGCAGGCTCACATGCTTTCTACTTGTCTCTGCTCCCCGGATTCAGAGTTCCAGTCTGCCATTATGTGCATTAGGTTTGAATGTGGGTGGATCCCTGCACTTCTCAGGGTCTAAATAAATTCAGAGATCCCTCCCAGCCCTAAAATTCTCAGATCCTACAATAGCTGAGGGGATAAAAGTGTGGAACTCGTTGGAGCAATAAATCACTGCAGCCCACATGAGTCCCAAAAGCATGTTCAATTCTTCCTCATTCCATTCTTCACTGTCAGCAATGTGCATCATTTATCTCTTGTGTGAACTGCTATAATTGTCCCTAATGAGTTTCCTGACTTGCTTCTCTTATGCTTCCAACTCAACCAACACTTTGCTGTCCCAAGGTGTAGCTACAGATATGATACTCTCCTCACTCAACACACACATACATACTCAAATGCCCATAGTGATTTTTATTTCCTGATGCAGAGCTCCCAAGATTCTTATCCAGGTGGTCAGTACAGTCCAGGTTCTGGCCCCAATTTACCTTGCAGTTTCATTTTTACAAAACTCCCCTTATCTCATTCCTAAATTCTGGCTCTGCAGAACCGCTCCGTTTGCTTTTTATTTTATTTAATTTTTGGTGAGGAAGATTGGCCCTGAGCTAATATCTGTTGCCCATCTTCCTCTTTTTGCTTGAGGAAAATTGTCCCTGAGCTAACATCTGTGCCAATCTTCCTCTATTTTGTATTTGGGATGCCACCACAGCATGGCCTGATGAGCAGCATGTAGGTCCCCGCCCGGGATCTGAACCTGCGAACCCCAGGCCGCTGAAGCGGAATGCTCGAACTTAACCCCTATGCCACTGGGCCAGCCCCCACTCCCTGTTTCTTAACCGTTCTTGAGGCTTTGCCTCACGTTGTCCTTCTTAGCTGATATGTAGTTTGTTTTTGCCTCTGTGTCTCCAAAAATCTAAGCATTCATTTTTTTTTCACCCATTACTTTCTGTCCTTTAAACATATTGTGTAAAAACGTAATCTTACGAATTCTTAAGAGGTCTACTGCTATTAGAGGTCACCTCCTTTAGGAAGACCATCTAATTCCTTATAAAAGGAGTAAATAAATACCCTTTCCCTGAATTTCCATGTATGGTATTTCCCAAACCTGTCTGAGCAAAAACCTGGTGTGTTTTAAAAGTTCAGTGTTTCCTAGGCTCCCTTCTAGATTTAGAGTCAGAATCTCCAGGGATAGAACCCAGGAATCAGTGTTTTCAACCCCCCGCCCAACTTAATATTATATAATTTTTGGTTCTCCATAAAGAAACCTATAAATGTAATGCAATAGCACATAAAATACTAATAGGATTTAATTGCGAACTAGACAAAATGATGCAATTTATCTGGAAGAAGAAGCAGAAGCAAACGCCCTAGGAAATTATGAGGAAGGAGGGTTCTGACTGGGAAGACTTACCCTAAATTATATCATAAAACCATAATAATTACATAATTTGGTCCTGAATAATATACAGGTAATAAAAAACAGATTAGAATATGTAGAAGTAAACCTCAATGTTTATGTATGTGGGGATTTAGGCTATGATAAAAATGACATTTCAATTCATTGTTGAAAACAGGAACTATTAAATAAATGGTTTGGGTACAACTGGATAAACATTTAGACAAATAAATAAAATGGGTTCCTATTCCACTCTTTACACCAAAATAAATTATAGATTGAACAAAGATTCAAACATAAAAACTGAAGCCATAAATTTATAGAAGGAAGCCCAGGTGAATAAATTTGTGCTCTTGCAATGGAAAAGGCCTTTGTAATCAGGACATAGACCCCAAACTATAAAGGGGAGAAATGATAAATCTAACTGCATCAAATTAATAACTTGTGTTTGGGAAAAATGATTCAAAAACTGAGTAAAAACAAATGATAAATTTGGCAAACACTGTTTAAACACCATTGTCAGATAAATGGCTAATTTCTTTAATTAACAAAGAGTTTATAAGAATCAATAAGAAAAGACAAAGCTCAAAAGAAACATGAATATGAGCAAATACATTATGAAAAAGAAATATATATTGATAGTGCAATTATAAAACTTCACTCATAATTAACAAAATAGAAATAAAAGTAATGGAACATACATAGTCATTCACTTAGGAGGTTGGTAAATTTTTAAAAGTTGGACAAGTTTGTAAGAGTTGGGTATGGAAAAAGCCACTCATACATAGTTGTGTGTAAGGGAATAATTTTTGCAAACCCTGCACAAGGTGATTTGATATTTATATATGCATATTTCTTATAGCAAGTACTCTGCCCTAGCAAGCTTGCTTCTAGGAATATACAGTATAGTCCCAAAAGGTCACTCACATGTGTGATTAAGGATGTTAAATGCAGTGTTGGTTTTTAAAGCACAAACTGGAAACAACAAAAGTGAACATCAGTAGGGAGTATAGTAAGTAAAATTACAGTGCATTTAAAATGTTGGAATAGTGTGCAGCCATGAAAAAATTAAGTATATCTTTATATTGTGATTGGAATAAATCTAGACTGTAACAACTGTAAAAGCAAAGCTCAAAAGGGTAAAGAGAAATCCCCAAAGAAATCCCTTTGGGAGTAAAAATTTCAGAAGGTTCTTTGATAGCTATACTGATATAACCACATTTATTTCCAAAAAGAAACATAAGAAATCATTAGCAGCTATTAGATCTGGGCAGGACTTATGCTTTTTAAATCATTTTGTGCAGATAGAATGCTCCACGAGGCCAGGGGTTCACGTCTGTTTAGCTCACTGCTCTGTGCGCAGCATAAAAACAGTGTCTGGCAATCATAGGTGCTCAGTAATTCCATGTGGAATGACTGGTTTACTTTTTATTTCTTATCAAGGGTTATCTGTCATTGGAATATCAGCCCCCCTTTTTTTTGTTCCCTTATTTATATTTCTCTGCATTAACAAAGATAAGAAATATATTACTTTAAAATGATTATGAGATATATAAAAGCTTCCCAGGTAGTTCCGATGCTCTGCCAGAATTGGAGGGCACTGTTAGTGCATCATCTTCTCCCCGTTTGGGAAGCATCTCTTTCCCATAGCAGGTCAGATGTCTCTGGTTGGGAATCATCTCTGTTTTCAGGTTGCAGGCCTTCGCAGGTAGTCATCTTTTTCACAGTGCTGAGAAATGACTTAGATCCCATGCCCTGTTGTCAGGTTGCCTGGTTTTGGTCCCTCCCCTTGGGCCTATTAGCTGAGTGACCCTGGCCAAACCCCCTGTGTTTGTGTCTCAGTTTCCTCATGGGGTTGTTCTTAAATGAGATGATGCATTAGTGTGCATAATACAACCTTCTTAGTTTTAAATGTTAGCAGTTTGTTATCTAGCATGGAGTGATAGAGTCAGTAAATGATTACTGAATGAATGAGGAATGGATAAATGAAAGAATGAAGCTCCTGCATTGTGATGGGAGGCCTGAGGCAGGTATGCCTGTGTCTCAGGTAGCTCTAGAGGGAATTTGATGAAAAAAATTATCTGGTGATTTACTTCAAGCTAGGTGTATAGTTAGTTCTCTTCCAGGTCCAAGGAGATCTTAGTCTCCATTTGTTGCTCCTTAGCCAAGTCACTTAGTATTTATTACAGGTCTTGTTCCTAGCAGCATCATGAGTGGTGTCATTTCTTGGCATTGTTAAGTCATTTCCTCTTTATCACCCTGGCTTTCTTAGCTCTTGCTGTCCTTCCAAACCTCCCTTGTTTTCATTTTGTGCCGGATTTCCCACCCAGTCAATTGACAGCCCGATTCAGGACTGGATTCTGAGAGATTACAGAAACCCAGCCTGTTAAGGCACTAGGAGAGCCTGAGACCTTATCTTTAAAATACTTTGTGGGGAGAGAGAAGCTGCCATCCCACCCGAGTTCCTCATAGTTGACAAGATCTCCAAAGTCCTTGAGTCACACTGCCTTCCACTGCTTGTGGAAATGACAGTTTTATCTTCAAAGACAGTGGAGTGGGAAGATAATCCATTTTCACTGCAGGTTATAAAATAAGTGTTACCTCTTCTTGATCTTAAAATAGCTTGAATGAAGGCCTTTTAGCCAATGACTAGCAAACCAATATTTAAATAAATGTGCCCTAATGAGCCATTAGCTTTTAGAGTTTTATTGCTTTTAAGTTCTCATTGTTTATAAATCTTTATGCCTCAGGGTGTAAGGCATACTTGAATACTTATAACTTGATTTTTGCTGTCAGTGAGACCAGAATGGTGGGAGAGGACCTCCTGCTCAGCCTTCCTGAATCATTACTGGAGAGTGACTCAGCGTGGAATGAAATAGAATTTCTATTTCTGCACTCAGAACAGAGGCAGTATAGAGCAGTAGTTAAGGGCACAGGCGGGGAAGGCATTCAGCCATTTGGTTAGTAGGCTCCTCACACACATGCTGAGTTCTGCTATGTCCCAGGCACTGTTCTAGACACTAAATCAGTGAACAAAACAAAGGTCCTTGCCCTTGAAGAATTTACATTTTCTTGGGAAGAGACAGACATTAAACCACAAACATAATTAATAAGTAAAGCGTACAGTATGTTAGAATATAATGAGCACTCTGGGAGGGAAATGCAGTTCTAGAGAGATCTGGCAAAGCACTGGAGGAGTGGGCCAGCTTGCTGGAGGGGGCCTTGTTATGAAGGTCATCTGTGAGCCAAGATATGAATGAATTGAATCTCTCCTCTGCCACTAACTAGCTGGGTATGTTGGGCAAAATCCCTGACACACTGAAGTTGAGTTTCCTCACTTTAAAGTGGCAAAAATACATAGCTTACTGTGCTGTGGAGGGAATTAAAAGAACAAACTTCAGTAAAGCAACTGACATATAGCAGACCCTCAGAAAACTATAGGGTTTTTATTGCTTGTTTTACTATTACACATTCAGGTGCTCTAAACTTTTGTTTAAAAAAGGTGAGTAAAATAGTTTTTAATTGAATGTCTTCTTTTAAGTGGATATGAGCCCAGTGATGGTGTCACACAGGCCTTGAGTTTCTGTGACTTTGTAAAACCTTGGATTTTTTTTTCCTATAAACTGAGAGTGGGAGAAAAAAATGCCACCATACTGGTTGGGTAGGCATCTGATCTGTTCTTCCTTTCACCTTATATAATATTGGGGAAACCACCTGGGGCCCAACCGGAGTAGGCTGATGTGAAGTGTCAAGACCAGAAGGCAACACACAGCTGAGTAGGTGGAAGGCTGAGCCAGAAATGCATGGGCCTGGGATACCACTGAAGACAGCCAGGTCGAGACCCACTGTCCAAAAGGGGCCGTAAGCTCACAAAGGTATGTGGATTGGCAGAGAGGACAATGGGAAAATCAGGTGAACGAGGCCAACTACATTGTAGATTTGGAGGCAGTTAGGGTTCCTTGCAGGTTTTAGGACCTTTGTTCAGTGCCAGTGGTCTTCAAAATTGGTTTGAAACCTGGAGAAAAGGATCTAGTCTGCTTGGTATGGAGGTTGGCAATAGAATCCAGGTCACATCATGGGACAGGAGACAGAGGGAGGTTGGATATGTGAGGCATGGAACCCTGATGGGCCCCAGGAGGGAGTAGGATGAGGAAAATCAAAGCTGCATCTCAGAAGCCACAGGGGCCTCTAGACGTCCCCCCTGCCCTGGCACCCAGCTAGCTTAGCTGGGAGCAAGTCAGAATTCTGAGTTCCTCCAGCAGGAGGTCTGTCAGCCCTGGGCCTGCTCTATGGGTGCTACTGCATTTCCTGCTGCAGGGAAACAGGAAAGGCAAACAGATAGGGCGTAAGCACCAGATAGCTGAAAGCATTGGTTTTCAAGCGTAAAGGGGAGGGAGAGAGAGAGGAAGAGGACTACGTAAACATACAATACAAAATATCTGTTGTACACACACCATGGTGTCCAAAGAAAAGTTTCATCCAGAGCTGCTTGCCAGTTTGCGCAACCACGGGGGAGAGAACTACAATTGTACAGCCTGTCTGTTAGAAACAGCTACTTTGCTGGGGCGGCCATTGACTTACATTGCTTGTCCCCTTTGGGGACCAGATGCCATCCCTGCTGCCCTGCTATTTGTTTGCAAATATCTCTGGAAGATGGGACTCTATTACAGTTCATACATAAAATGCCAGGCTGGGCTCCAGATTCCATGCTGATCTTTATAAAATACAGTGGAGAGGCTTTGTGTATTTGTAAACACATCTTTTCCATAAAGTCTAACATTTCACTTGCATAACTTAAAATAGTCTGAATTAATATTACTGTCATTGCTAAGGGATTTAGGGATCAAAAGTATTTTAAAATAAATTAGGCACTCTCCAAAATAGGATTTTCTTGTCCTCATTTTATTATAAAACCTCAAAGAAACTCAAGGCACAAGAAAATTATTTATATTTAGAGATGGAGATTTGCTTGTTTTTGTGGAGTCTTTTTCAGGATATGCCAACTTTTGGTACTGTCTTCTCTGGATTATTTCTTTTTATAACCATGGGAAGGATGTTTCAGACCACTGAGAGATAGAGCCTGTCCAAAGGATTTCAGTTGCCCCTTCTTCCTGTGCAATGAAATGTCTAACCGTGTTCAGATCTCCCCTACTCAGTTTCAGCTCTCTGCCTGAAGGTAGAAATTGTAAATTCTTTGACTGGTCCTGGGTCTTGGAACAGGCAGAGTAAGTGCTGACCTGGGGGCTGAGATCTTGTAGGGGACCTCTTGATAACCATTCTAGCAACGGAGAAGGGGAGGTGGGTATACCCCTTTCCAGGATTATAGGCCACTGGGTTATATTTACATTTAAACTCCACTCATTAGAAAAAATTTTGTAACTTTCTCATGATAATGAGAGATATGTTAAAAAAAGAAGGAATTCTAAGCAAAGCTTGTCATTCAGCAGATGGGCATATGTTGTTCATGCCCCCTTAATTGTGAAGTTCATCTTACAGAAAAAAGGTGCAAATAATTGCACGGTTGCCATCAGGGATTTTTTTTGTCACCATTTGGAAATCTTCCTGAGAGTCTCCTCTTCCTCACCATTACCCCAAAATAGAAGGTCTTCAAATTAGATGTCATGGGACTCATGGAGCAAACATATTGTTAACATATCCGATCAGAAATATGTGCTAAAATTATAGCTGCACAGAATGAAAGAGACCTTGATGATTTCTCCAGGTCAGTGTTGTTGAACTGGAGTGCACAGCAGACTCACCCAGAGGACTTGTTAAACACAGATCGGCCCCGTCCCCGGAGCTTCTGATTCAGGGGGTCTGAGGTAGGACCTGAGAATCTGCATTTCCAGTGAGTTCCCAGGTGACGTTGATGCTGCCGACCTGGGGAAAGTACTTTAAGAACCACTATTCTAGGCCAGAGGTTCTCAACTTAGCTGCACATTTGAATCACTGGGGGAAGTTTTTAAAATCCCAGTGCCCAAGCCACACCCGTGACCAGTTTAAATTAGATTCTTGAGAGGTGAGAACTAGGCATCAGTATTTTTTCAAGATCCCCAGAGAACTCAGTGTGCAGCTAAATTTGAAAACCAATATTCTGGATGCATCTTCCTTTCTCCTTATTTTTCAAATGAAGGAATGCAAGTCAAGAGAAGTGAAATCACTCAGGGTCCTACAGTTAGTTACGAGAGAGAGTTCTCCTGATGTGTGGACCGGGGCACTTTTACTACATGACGCTTCTTTACCTGTATGCCTGGATTTAAAACTTAGCAACAGGTGCACAATGTGACCTCTGCATAAGAGTCGCCTGGGATCTTATTAAAATGTGGATTCTAACTCAGCACGTCTAGAGTGGACTCTGAGAGTCTGCCTTTCTAACAGGCGCCCAGGTTTGGTCCCTACAGCTGCTTCACAGACTACACTTTGAGTAGTGAGGTTAAAATGTGCCTTTATGTGGGCTTTATCAGTATTTTAAGTGCAAATATGTGAGAAACCATGATCCCAAATACGAGATAATATCTACTGTAAAGAAAATTGGCATATCTTAGGCAACTACATTAGACTAATTTGTAGCTATTTAAAATTTTAGAGGCTTTTGAATAATTTTCCTTCCTTCATTTTTGGGGTTAGAATTTTAATAATTTTTAAGTTTTTAAGCTTTTTGCTTAAAACATATTTTAAAGGCAAAAGAAAAATTGAATGATTTGGAGACAACTAAACTCCACAATGCTAATTGTTTTTAAATTGATCCAATTTCGTTTTTCAGTTCTACCTGAACATTCCCAAATCATGTTGGGAAATAAACACTTTAATTGTTGGAGTTTTTTTCTTTCCTGATTTCATATCAGGGGTTCATTCAGTTTTCTTATCTATAAAATGGAAATAATAATGGTACCTGCCTCTTAGGGTTTTTGAGAGGATTTAATAAGGCAGTACATGGAAAGTTCTTAGCAAATATCCAGGCACTTAGTAAGCGCTTAGATAAATATTGGCTCTCATTGTTATCCTACCTCATTGGCTTGTGGCTACAGCTGGCTGACTGATGTAGACACCAATGGTTCCCAGGACTTAGTACTCTGACTTGGCTGTCAGGAATGTCCCTGGAAGGCTTTCTCGGAGACCAAATCAGAACCATTCTTCATATCAACCCCAGGGGATCAAATTGCAGAGTGGAGTTGTCTGAGTAGTAACCCCAGAAGGTTTGGTCAGGAGCAAACTTGGACGAGCATTGCAGGAAAACTCCCAGTGGGTTGACCTGGAGAGCCCCAAACTGCCTATTTCTGAAGTATATCATGTGCGTTCATCTGGGGTGGGGGTACATCTTATGGCAAGCAAACATGTTCACTTTTTAGCCCAGTGGTTTGCAAAGTGTGGTCCCAACAACTGAATCTCCTAAGAACTAGTCAGAAATGCAGATTCTCTGCCCCTACCTCAGACTGATGAATTTGGAAGTCTAATGTGAGACCCAATAGTCTGTGTCTTTAGGAGTCCTCCAGGTGATTCTGATGCAGGTGAAAATTTGTGAAGCATTGCTGTAGGCATAGACAGTCTTAAAGGATTTTAACCACAGGAGTGATATGAAGGGTTTTATATTTTGGAAAGATTACCGTGGTAGAACAATGGAGCATTGGTTCCAATCTCTGGATCAGGACTGCAGAGAGATCCAGGAAGTTATAACAAGGGATTTGAAAAAAATCACATGGTTCCACATATTGTCTGCATATTGAAAAATAACAGAGGGTCTCAGAACATTGTCTTGTACTTATCTATTTTACCCTTCCTTGAATGTACTAAATGACTTTATGATTAAGAGAGGCAAATCCATGTAAAGGCATAATTGTATTTATAAAAACTCTTTGCCATATATTTTTTTCAATCACACCTCCTACTTCTGATAGGTAGAGGTAAAGAATTTGTTCATTCAGTATTTAGTAAGGATTTGCTTTGTACCAGAAACTTTTCTAGGCACTGGAGGCAGAACAATGAACCAAAAGAAATAAAATTCCCTGCCTTGATGGAGCTGACATCCTACTGGGGATATTAAGAGATAACAATCTAAATCAGTAAGATGTTTCCTATGCTATATGGGAATAAATTTTTAAGTAGGAAAAGTAAAGGAAGGAAGGGTGAGGAGAAATGTTGGGAGATCAGGGAAGATTTCAATGAAAAGGTGAACTTTGAGTACCACATTTAGGAAGCTGAGAAATCAAGCTAGGCAGATATATAGGCTAAAATTATCCCAGGCACAGGGAACAGCAAGTGTAAGAGGCTTGAGGGAGAATTGTCACTGACATGTTAGAAGGGTAACATGTGGCTGGGGTGGCAGGGGAGGGGTAGACAGTTGCAGGAGATGGACTTCCAGTGGTGAGGGTGGTAGTGCTGGGGATCATATAGGGACACAAAAGAGATATTACAGAGGGACCTTAGGATATTATAAGACCTTTGATTTTACTCTGAGTAAGATGAGAAGGTATTCACAGCTTCTGAGGAGAGGACAAAAACGATCTGACATGTTTAAAAAGTATCATTCTGGCTGCTTAGTTGGGAATAAGCTGAATATGGACAAGAGTGGAAGCAAGGAAACCAGTTAGGGAGCTATCAAAACATTTCAGTCAAGGCATGATAGTGTACTGGACAAGGGTGGTAACAGCAGAGGTGGTGGGAAATGTCTATTTTAAAGGTAGAGTTGACAGGAGTTGCTGAGGGGTTGGGTGTGGAATATTGAGGATGATTCAGAGTTTTGGGGCTTGAGTAACTGGAAGGATGGAGCTTCCATTTCCTGAGATGGAAACGATATCGAGAGGAGTAGGTTTGAAGGGTGAACAGTAGGAGTTTGGTTTTGGACATGTAAGGCTTGAAATGCCTGTTAGATATTCAGTGAAAATATTGAGTAGGCTGCTGGATATACTGAGTCCGAAGTCTAGCATTAAGGTCTGGGCTAGAGATGTAAATGTGAGAGTCGTCAACATATAGATGATATTTACAACATGAGACTAGAAGAGATTGCCAGAGAAATTAATATAAATACCATGAAGATAGAAATTTAGTAAGTTATAAGGACCAAACTCTTGAGGTTTTTCAACATTTAGAGGCCGTGGGGGATAAGATGGAACCGACAGAGGAGAATAAGAAGGAGCAGCCGGAGTGATAGGAGAAAAACCGGTGCCTAAAATCCAAAGAGGAGGGGTCGGTGGGTCAAGTGATACTTGGATTGGGCGTTGTCTGTACTGATCTTAGTAAGAGGAGTTTCCGTGGCCTGGTGCGAGCAAAGGCTTGGTTGGAGGGTGATCAAGAGAGAATAGGAACGAGGATTTTGGAGACAGCAATTATAGACAACCCTCTCAAGAAGCTCTGCTGTAAAGGGAAGGAGAGAATTAAGTGTTACCTGGGGAATGATGTGGGATTAGGAAAATGTTTTGCTTGCTTTTGTTTTTGAAGATGGGAGAAATAATAACATGTTTGAAAATTAATAGGATTGATACAGTAGGGAGGGAAATTTGATGATGCAGAAAGAGAAAGGGGAGAGTGCAGGAGAGATGTCTCTGTGCAGACTTCAGGGCAGGGATCAAGAGGAGGGATTGGCCTTAGCTTGGAATACAGTTCATTCATAGAAAGCAGGAGTGGTAGAGGATGAAGGCACAGATGAGATTATGAGAATATATGGTATTGATCTTTTGTTGCTTCCATTTTCTCAGTGAGATATGAAGCAAGGGCAATGGCTCAGAGGTGGTTTGGGAAAGAGGTATTGGAAGTTTCAGGAGAAAGGAGAAAAAATAAAAGACTTGTCTAGGAAAGAAGGAGAACGAGTGGATGCACTCGGGAAAGGTAGTTTGTTTACTGAGCAGCATGAAGACCCCACCGAATGTTAAAACTGTCCTGGGTTTAAATTGAGAGCAGTCATTACGGCACATTTAATTTCTTTTCCTGCCCAATTCAGCTGCACGAGTGCATACCTGATTAGGCAAAGGTTTAAATTTAGGCATTTAGTTTCATTTAGTCAAAGCGATGAAGAAGCAAGAAGGGGTTAGGAGCTGGAAATGCATGCAAGAGTGTTTAACTATAATGATTAACTAAAAATTTAAGCTGAGTAAAGACAGAAAAAAATGAATAGGGTGAAGGACCGAAAAGGTGGTAAGATCCGCAGATTGCGGGGACTCATGAGATGAAAGATTGTTTGAGTTGGTTTAATAGGAGTGACCTGTAAATAAAGAAGGTGGTGTTTGGAGGGTAGGATGTTTGAAACTGAGATTATGGTGAAGTGGCAGTTATTGTGAATGACAAGGTCTAGCCTGTGACTGTGGGAAAGAGTGACTGAGGTAGAGTGGAAGACAAGATTGTTGGAGAAGAAGAGGCCAAATAAGCAGAAACTCCAGTGAATTGCAAGTATTGGCTATGGATATATTGAAATCACCACAAGGTATGTCAAAAATAGTGTAGGAGACAGTAGTAGAGAAACAAGTGCTGAAGCCATCAAGAAAAGAAGAGGAGCACCCTGGGGTCAGTAGTGCTAGCAACAATGGTTGTGACACAGATTGCTCTGAATGTGTAAATTTGAGCCTGGGCATGGGGAGGGAGAATGCCTCGGGAATGGTGGTGAGAGGCAAGGAGAACATATACCCCACCTCCGTGCCTTGTGGTACGAGGAGGGGGGAAGAGAAAACCTCCCGCATGTGAGAGGAATACAGGGGAAGCAGTGCCCTCAGTGCCAAGACAGTGAAAGGGAACATTAGAGAAGAGGTTTGCAGGAGCACATAGAGTTTGGGGGCTGCCACTTGACTCCGACTATAGACAAGTAGAGGTCTACAGAGGGGCCATCTTTTCTCTAGAATGGGACTCTGCTGGTGGAGTCTTTGGGAACTTTGGGAATGGATTATTACTCCATGTGTGTAGATTTGCCCTTGGCATCTGACAGTGGAAATAGAGGAGCCATCTTAATTTAAGCACATGGGTACTCTGTTGGCTCTCTCCATTGGAGGACACAAGGTTGGTCAAGTTAGCATGGTGGGGAAGTGAAAGAAAATTATTTTTACAATGAAAAGTGATTCTATTTAAAAAATCTGGCACCACTGGTAACTTGTAAATAGAGAGTGTGTGTACGTATATGTATTTGTGTGAGTAGTGGGTTGAGACTGAAAGCATCAAAGCCATTTAGGAGTCCATTGCAATACTTCAGGAGATAGAGAATGAATTAATTCACTGTCGGTAGAGGCTGAGAGGATATGATGGATTCAAGAAATAAATTTCTCTTGATTGAGTAGAGAAAACTGTATTTGCTCAGAGGAGATAAAGGCAGAGAAGATGTCTTATGTATTTAGACAATAGTAAAATCCAGTTTTCAAGAGCTTATATACTTGCAAACTTGAATAATCTCCGTACAAACTATTTTCGTTTCTTTCTGCATGAAATTTTCACATTGGATTCCAATGTGTATAGAGTGAAATTTCTCAAAATAAAAGTTTTATTTAATAGAATTTCACCAGGGTGTACGAATTATTGAGAAATCTTTTCCTTAAATCTGTACTTTTCTATTATTTAAAATGACATTATTTCATGATGATTTAGACCAAGCACATAAGATGTTACGAGTTATAGAAACATTATAGGTTGAAATGTGGGGGTGAGAGTGACATTCCACAAAAAGAAGTAAGAAAAGAAGAAACCATGAGCTCAACTGGCCAGTGGGCTATGCCAGGACAGATATTGGAGGTGCTCACTGGAGAATAAAGAATGGAGGACACCTGGCTTTAAGGGGCAGAGATCTTGCTCCACGACACGGGCATCCCATTCTTGCACATGCCTTGGAAACAGACATGTCCCAGGAAGAGAGGGGAGAATTGTGGAGATCCGCGGTGGTTTTTAAGAGGGAAGGGTATTTTAGGGCAGAGTAACCATAGTGCACAGAGGTGCAAAAATTTAAGAGAACACAGCAAGTTTGGGGCGATTACTTGTCCACTGCCGTAGTGAGTAAAGGCCGTGGTGGTAAGTAGTGGCAGAAGAGGCCAGAAATGGTGGTGGGGCCTTCAAAAAAGGTCTGAAATGCTCCATCGAATAAAGGTTTAGCTATTACTATTAAAACAGGTTTTGGGAACTGTGGAAGGGTTTTAATTAGCAAAATGATTTCATGTCATTGCATGTTTTTAAGACAGTAGTTGGTCTAATTGTATGCGTTCATTGTCGTGCCCAGTGATATGGGAAAGGTGGAAAAGTGGGTTTTCCAGATGGATTTCCACCCCAGTGTTGTTGTCCATCTTCCTGAGTCTCAGAATCTCTCTCCCAGCTCTTGGAGGAAACAGGGATTGGCCTTTGATGTTACTGTTTATTTTCTTTTTAATCTTTGGAAATGTAAATGTCAGTAAAGCTAAATATAAACACCCAAATTACTTGGATGTGTTTTAAAATTTGAAAAGGCAGAACGAATGAGATTTTTAAGGAAAATTTCTGTTCATTTTCTCCATATGATAGCTGCAGACTCAATGTCAGTGATGTATGGGCTCTGGGGCTGTCAGAACTGGATTACTTACACCAGAATTTCCTATAGTTGTTGTAAAATTATGTCCTAAATTGTTGTGAAAAGTTGTCCTAAAATGTTGTTTAAAAAAGTGTTGAAATGAGTTAGAGGTGAATCCTTTCCAAATATCCTGTTTCTCCTATCTTTACAAACTTATTAAAAGAATATAAGAAATCCTGAAGTCATTATGGGGGAAGAGGATTATATATTTTATTTCTAGAAAACCTTTTTTTTTTTTTGTGGGGAAGACCAGCCCTGAGCTAACATCTGTTGCCAATCCTCCCCTTTTTTGCTGAGGAAGACTGGCCCTGGGCTAACATCCGTGCCCATCTTCCTCCACTTTATATGGGACGCCGCCACGGCATGGCTGACAGGCAGCGCGTCGGCGGGCGACCGGGATCCGACTCGCGAACCCCGGGCTGCCAAGCGCGGACTAAACCGCTGCGCCACCGGGCGGCCCCCTAGAAAACCTTTGGAGGGATTGGGAAACTTAGGCCCAGAATGGTTTAATTTGCCCAGGGACAAAGGTCACATAGCTACGGTAGAGGAGTGAGCAAGAAAAAATCAGAGAAGCTTTAGATTAGCAAAAACGACTTGAGTATTTTGGTTCATGAGCAAAGACTGAATTTTAGAAAAAACTTCTTAACATCAGGGCTGTGGAAGAATTAATCAGCCTAGCTCATCTAGAGATGAGTTCTTCCATCCTGGAGGTATTTAAGGAGATGCTGAGTAACTCCTGTTAGGAAATATAGAGGAGATACTCAAGTATCCGTGGTTCAAAGACCTTATCTGTCACTTCTATCACTGAGAATCTGTAGAATTAGCACCGATCCCTTCTTTACTCTAGCTGTAACTTAACAAATCCCGTCACAAGCATGTCTGAGTGTAGGTGAAAATGATGAGGATCAACGCTGGGAAAATGTGAGGACTGTGAAACACTCATTTAGAGTGTGTGCTGCCAGAGTGAGCACTGGAACACTGAGTTAAAAATGCAGTGCAGGTTGGGCCCTGCCCACTGGTGTGCATGGTGCAGCTGAATGATCCAGATAATGGGGGCTTAGGATGAAGATTCAGGAGATAGAAAGAGGTCAAAGGACCTCATAAGAACTCAGGAAAAGCCATGTAGCTGGACCGCATGAAGAACAAAATGGGTTTCAGGAATTGGGCAGGTAATCTTGATGTCTCCTCAGCAGCAATCCATGTGCTCATTCTGGCGCTTCTCCAGTGACGACTCGGCTCCTGCTTCTCACACTGTGTCTTCACTCGCCACTACCCAAGTCTCTCTTTGTCCGGTTCAGATTCTCCAAAGCATTTCTGAGAGCCAAAGCTAAAGCCTAGGGCATTTTTTTTTTCATAAAGTCTATATCACAAAAACTTCAAAAAGCTGCCCTAACGTCGACTCTCACTCTGGGTTGGTTCCACCGTGGCCATGGAGAGACAAGGCCAGATGATGTGATACGGAACATGTCACTCCTTCCTAAGTCTTTTCCCTTAGAAGGAGGCTGTCATTCATAAGACAGAAGTTTCTCTCGCAGTCCTGTCTCTGACATTTTATAACCCAAGTCATCCTACACCTGTTTCACCAGATCATGGCATCTGGCAGACTCTATTTACTTTAAAAAAAGTATTATTATTTATTTTTATTAAGGTGTAATTTATCCCTTTAGTCTATAGTTCTGCAAGTTTTGACAGATGTGTACAGTCATGTAACTACCACCACGATCAGAATATAGAATTCTTCCTTGTTCTCCCAAAATGTCCCCATGCCTCCTAGTAGTAAATGCCTACTTCCATCCCCAGTCCTGGAAGCACTCATAGATTTCTGTCCCTCTAGTTTTGTCTTTTCCAGAACATCATATAAATGAAACTGTAGAGTATGTAGTCTTTTGAGATAGGCTCCTTTCACTCAGCCTAAAAAAGCCTTTGTGATTCATCCATGCTGTTTTGTGTATCAACAATTTGCTCTGATTTATTTTTACTTATTATATTATGTCTTGTATTCCATGTATGGGTGGGTCAGCTTGTCAATCCATTTACTTGTTGAAGGACAGTTTCCTTGTTTCCAGTTTTTGATGATTACAAATAATTCTGCTGTATACATTCAGAAATAGTGGGAAAATACCTAGGAGTGGGAGAGCTGGGTCATGTGGTAAGTGTATACTTCACTTTATAAGAAACCAGAAAAATGTTTGCTTTTAAAATAAATATTGAAAAAATATGTACAGTAGCCTCTCCCATCCATGAGTGTCCTTTTAAGTTTAGTATGTGAAGGTTTTCTCTTATTGTCTATAAAACCTTGAGGTTTTTAGTTTCAATGTCATGCAAGAGTCACTTCTATTGAAATGAATTAGGAAATGAGGAAACTGATGCTTTGAAAATAGAAAAAGAGGCTAAAGAAAGAGGTGAGATTCTTTTCAAGCACCTAAGGAGGGAGAGGTGTAGTTGTCTGATAGAGCTCCTGCTTCTGTTAAGAGGACGGTTGTCAGCTGAAGGTTAGGGGGACTTTCTGGAAATTCATGGGGATGGAGGCATTAGGGAGAAGTAGGTGCAGATGACTCTTGGTCATCAAATCAGAAAAGCATTGAACATTTGGAAGGAGGATATGACACAGAAAATAAACAATATACCTGCCTTTTAGTGTATCTACTTGCTTCAGCAAAGCAAAATGAATTTATGTGTATGACCGTTGCTAATTGTATGTGAGACCCTGAAGGAGATGGGAAATGGAAATAAACAGTTTGGTATCCATTACCACTAAAGTAAAATGGGTAATGTCTCACTGATGTGCATTATATTTGTGGTCTGTGCACATTTTATTTTAAGAAATATGAAAGGAAGTATTGGACCTGCAAGAGTTTTCATCACAACTTTAATCCCAGTCTGCCCAGGTGGTCTCAAGTCTCTGACTATGTATTCTTCTACCACAGAAGCTTTGGAAACAAACCTCACCTTCAAGGAAAAATTGCTTTATGATATTTAAGTCCTAGTAAAGACATTATGACCAATGTATTGCTCTGTGTGTGTGTGTGTATGTGTGTGTGTGTGTAAGACACTTTGGCATAATTAAACAGGTTGTTTTAATCATTGGCTCAGTTAAACAGTTTGATTATAAAAAGAAAAAAGAGCCGATGAAAGCTGTTGACACAAATCAGTTGAAATTCTTAGACAATTAAATGTGTACTTTTTTAATAGTTGGTGATAAAATATAAATATTAGGATTGATGGGTCTCAAACCATACTGTAATAAACTAATTTTTAACATTTAATACCAAAAAGTCAATGAAAAAGACATAAAAAGGAAGGAGTAAAAGCATCTTTTAAATTCTGAGTAATGTAGAACACTAATATCAAATTTATTTCCATACTGTGGGACTTGGAACGAACAATTTCTTAAAGAAAACTGGGAAAATATGAAGGCAGCTTAAATGTCCATGGGTAGGAGGAAGCTATGAGATTGGCTGGAACATTCAGGAATCTCAAATTACATGAGGAGGTGATAGTGATTAAGAGCAGTGGCATTAAGCCAGAGTAACCAGTTTACCTGAGTTTAGATCCTTTTTCTGCCGGTTGTGAGCTGTCTTCTTGAGTGAGTTACTTTACCCAAGGCTAGAGGAAATAACAGCTCCCTCACGGGGTTGTTGTAAGGATTACATGAGCTTGCAAAGTTCTTAGCTCAGGACCTAGAACACAGTAAGTATTCCGTAGTTACTGCTGCTGCCCATGTTAGTAATAGTAACCAAAATTAACCCAAAGTGACTTTGTTTTTTCTTATTTACTTACAGTTACCAACAATTTTAACCTGATACTCAGGAACTTTGGCCTAATATTAGAACCCACCTTGTCATAGAGTTTTGGGGCTAAGAGGAAGTCCAGATAATGATTTCCAGCTGCTCCTTTGACAGATGCGGAAACTGAGTCACGGAGAGGTTGTTACTTTCCCAGATCCCACATACCTTTAGTACCAGAGCCAGTGCTAAAACCCAGCTGTCTGTTCCCAGCCCAGGGCTTCTTCACATCACCACGAAATAAATGACTTCACGTCACTAAGCACAGACACACACATATATGCCTGCTCATTCCCTTCTCATCTTTTAAAATTTTAAAAGAGCTGATCTATCATCTTCTACAATTTGTGTTTTTTTCAGTCTCTGGGGGCCGATTAGGGACTAAATATTACTAATTGGAAACATTAACCAAGACGCAGTTAAAGAGACCAGTACATTCTTAAATGATCTCACCTTCAGAAGAAATTTATAGCTGTACTCAGATGGGCCATGCCCTTTCCAAATGCTGCCATCCCAGGGGAGCCCACTTCAGGTTTTGCCCATATTAGCGTACACTTCACTAATCTGCAATCGTTTTTCTCCCGAGAGCATGTAGGGGTTTAAAACTTTTCTGTATGTAGAGATTTTTCTGTTCAAGTTTCTAATAAAGAAGCATTTGCAGCGTCCTTAAGAGATACCACGATGGTGGAGGAATCTTAGAGTTGATCTGCCTTGACAATTGCTTCGTATTTAAAGCCTCCTTGTAATGATCCTAACATTTCAGAGTTAAACGGTACTTACTGCACCATGAAATATAAATGAAAGCTTGACTTCCTACTGTACCAAAGAACTGTAAACAATCCCACACCTGTGCACAATTTATAGTAAATCAAGCATTCGGAATTTTGTTTCATGTCGAATATTTTAAGTGCCTTTAATAAAGATGATGTGATTTGTAAGTCACATAATGAAGCCCATCTAAATAGGAGTTATTCAAAAAGAATAATAACTATTTAACTAAGCATCTCTCTCCCCCCAGCAGTGTGATTCAGATCACCAGCTCTCTCAATTTTTCTTTAAATAATAATAAATACTCTTGGCAAGTAAGGTGGGTTTGTATCACATCTGGATTTTATTAAAGGTAAGCTACTAAAAGCTTTTGAACTGAAACTTCATCCAGCTTTTCAAATTGTCTCTGTGAATATGCCTACATATACAGAGGAATGCAGGCTGAGGCAGTCACTTGGAGGTGGAAAAAAACCAAACAGTCAGCTTTCTAAACTTGATTTTGACTCTAGTATTGGGACCTATAATAATATCTATCTATTTGTCTATCAATTTATCATCTCTCTATTTATCTAAATGCCCCTCTCCCAGAAGTGGAATACTGGGGATGTGGCCCTTTGTCACGCTAACAGCTGCCTTCAGGGTGCATGGTGCATGCAAAGCAATAGGTTTATGAGTATTGGTCTTAATTATAATTGACTGTTTGACATCTAAAAAGATTAGAAACCGGAATAAACCCTACTGGTCCATGATCACTTCTGATAAGATTATAATGCTAATATAGATATGAATTTGAAAACATGTCCTTGGAGCCCCAATTTCCGCCTTTCATCAAGGAGCTAGCTATAGCTTAACAAAAGTCATAAAATCCTACCTTCTGTATTCTCAAGTCACAAATATGCTATGACTCATGGAAAATTAATCCCTGGTCTCATTGTAGTTTCTACCAAAAGATCCACCTTTTTGTCGAGATATATGGTCTTTCATTGACCCCAGTGTAAGAAGTTAAGGTGACCTATGAAAAGTTGATTGTTTTTAAAGGGGTGAATTGTATGGTATGTGAATGATATCTCAATCAAACTGTTAGGGGGAAAAAAAAAGAAAAAGCTGATTGCATGACATGGACAGATTTCTCAACAAGAGCTTTATAAGTCAACGTGTAATCATGTAAGCTTGTAGGGCCTTGTTGATATCTCTTCTCTTTTTGTCCTGGGGAAAGTAAGGCGGTTTTTCAGTCATTGCTAGTCTTGTCACCAATGAGTAACTATTTTAAGGGCAATCACCATGTGGAAGTGAGTTAGACCCTTGGAAGAGGGAAAACAGTGCATCAGATGTTCCATAGTGTGCAGGGCTGGTAAGTTTCCACTTCCCACCCCACCTCCGCCATCACTGGTCAAGTTATGCTTTCTCCCTGGTGACTGAGCTCATCTGGGCAAATGTCCCAGGCTGAGGCTTTGGCAACCTGGGCTTGGTGTGGGAGTGGCAGGACTTGAGCCATTGAGTCCTGCTGGGTCAGGAAGCAGAGGGATAGTCCAGAGAGTCAAACCCATACACGTGAGAGAAACAGCAAGGTCCACATCTAATGCAAAGGGTCTGAACCGCAGGAGAGGCACGATGGAGCAAGTGGATTTGGGGTGGTAGAAAGAGGCAGTGGATCACAGAGTGGGTTCTGTTTTCAGCTCTGCCATCACATGACCTCAGGCAAGCCTCTTATTCTCCCATCCTTAACTTCCTCAGCTGTAAAAGGAAGAGATTGGCAAAACAACTTTCGAGGAACTCTTACTCATATTCTGTGCCCTCCCATGCCCAGTTAGGAAGAAGAACCACATTACAAACAAGTTGAAAGTCTTGGGATCCTTGAGATCATTGAGTTTTTAGCACAGTAGAATTCACTTTTGATTAAGTTTCAAATTAAGTTCAAATTAGTCATTCTGCTCATAGCCTTTGTGACTTCTACACGAGAATATTTTTAAAGGCAAATACAGGAACATTTGCTGCTCCTTCTTAGTCTATATTAAGAGATTACTTTTGGTGTTTTTAAAGCAGCACACTAGTCCAGGTTGCTGATATTTATTTAAGTTTGCCTCCTTTTATGGATGCATTTTATAGGGCAGGGATGTGGGGTAGAATTCTCAAACTCCTAGCCTTCTCGCTGCATTACACTTGAAGACATTTCATTTGTGTCACATAATTGTAGTATTTTAAATTAATTACCACTTTTAAACATGGAGAAATTGTAACATAGAAAAATCAGGAATTTTGGCTGTTCTTGAAATATGGGAAGATCTGGCAGCACCAAGTCTACATTCTCAAATGATAATGAATGTCTGGTGTTGAGTCCCAGCTGCCCCTTCTAGATGGCTCAGACTCTCTCCGGTTTGCCATGGTTACCTCTCTGCCATATGAGACCTCTTCTTAGAAATATATAAAATAGTTAGCACGCTGCCGTGGGGTACTAGAGTGAAGCTACTCAGCATTCAAACAAACATTTATCAAGCACCTACTCTGTCCAACACTGTGTGAGAAACGTGAGATTACTTGTTCATTTATGTAACGGATATTTATTGAAGGCCTACTATGTGTCAGGTACTGTTCTAGGTACTGAGGATACTGTGACGAACAAGATCTGGCTTCATGGAACTTACACTTTAGTTAAAGAAAACGATAATAAATAAAGAAGCAAATGAATAATACCAGGTGTTGATAAAGACTATAAAGTAAAATGAAGTAGGAAAGAGGATAGACAATGAAGTGTGACATTTAGAGAAGACAGGTAACCCAGCAATGACAGGAAGGCATACTCAGGACTCTGATGGAGGTATATACAATGTGTTCCAGGTCCACATGACGTGTAGGGCTCCTAATCCAGAGTCTAGGATTTAGTGACAGCTTTCAGCAGGACACCGCGAATAACAAAGGGGAGCATTGGTGGGTGACTGAGTAGGCAAACCGATCTCACAAACAGCCACGTAATGTCACTTCAAAAATAAGAAAAGTTTGGTCTCAGGGAACTTATGGGGATCAGAAGCCCTAGGAAACACTAGTCTAGTTTCAAATACATGCATTTTGCTTTTTATGATTGAGTACTGTTTTTATTTTGAACTGTGTAAGGAGGGGGGGCACATAGTTTCTTTTCAGTGTTTGTGCCTGGTAAGGGACCTGAGCAGGTAAAGCCACACAGAGGCAGGGATGGCACTGCCAACCCATGGCACTGTGTGCAAGGCACAGCGTCTGGAGGGAGTTTGGATGCTCAGTGGTCTGAAAGGTATACCTTCACAGCACTAGAGTGTATGGCTGAGGGAGGGAAGTGGTAAGAGTTGGCCATGCAGAAGTAGTGGCTATTTGCTATGTAAGTGACTGGGATCAGTTTAAGCCCACAGGTCAGGAAGAGGAAGAACCACAAATAAATTGGCAGACTCACCGGCTTGGTGATCATCCTCATGGACCAATATGAAAAACAACTATCTACAGTGGTGTCCTTACACAGGAGGATGTATGTCCTGGATTTGAAGAGAATACACAGCATAAGCTACTTTTATAAGGTTGCAGTAACTGCTTTCTCATTTAAATAGTGTATTTTATACATACTTACCATTGACAGTCAGGGATCCAGCAAGAAACAGATGGCACACTAAAACTGTGTAATTGTGAAGAATTTAATAAAGGGACTATTGACAAAGATTGAGTAGGATTTAAGGAAACCAACAAGGATTGTGCAGTACTCTGGTCAAGGAGAAGGATGGGCATCTTTAAACAATGTGGAGAGTGCTGCCTCATAGGAGGTTTGGTAGAGGGACACGGACAACCAGTGGAGACCCATCAAGAATTAAAACCCCCAAACTTACACTCATTCTGTCTTCAGATAGTTTATTGCCTCCCAATGACCAAAGCCACCAGAAACTAGAAGGCTAAGAGCCCATTGCTGCAGTTCATACAGGTCAGCCTCTCAGGGCGCAGCAAAGGGTGGAGAAAGCTAGAGAGTACACATGGAGGAGCAAAGAGAAAACGTCCAGAATAGTTACTGAAGGTATGTATATCTTTTAATCTGAAGGAAATTCTTTTCAACATAAAGCATTATAGGCAGTTGCAACACAGATGAACTAGAACTGTTCTAGATGTCTCCCCTGTACATTTCAATTATGAAATGAACATGGGCATATCACTGAATAATCCAGTGTGATTTTTCTTGCATTATATAATTTGGATAACTTTCTAAAGCTTCACAACAATTCTTTACAGAAGGCAGAGCAGAGATTCATTTTACACACCGATAAATGAGGCCAGAAAGGCCAAGTGAGTTACTCAGTGTCACAAGGTCACAAAGCTCGTCAGAGCCAGAGTGTACTCAGGTCTTCTGTCCTGTCCAGCTGCTTTTCCATAATCCCCAGTGATGGTTAATCCTGGCTGTTCCTTCTCAGAAAAAGAAAACTCAACACTAATTTTTAAAATGAATCATTTCGTATAAATGCAGTTCCGTAAATAGCAGTCCGTGCTTTGAGGACTGCGTAATCATTACAGCTGAAATTTACTGCTTTACTAGGTGTCAGGTCCCTTTTTAGTGGGTAACATAAATTATTTCATTTATTCCTGACTGTTCCCACAGTCTGGAATGCTTCTTCCCCCAGAAACCCACATGGGTTTCTCCCTCACTTCTTTCTGGTCCCTGCACCAATGTCATGCTGTTAAGAGAGGTCTTCCCTAACCATTGTGTGCCTCCCCACACCAAAACTGGCCCCCATCACTCTCTACCACGGTAGAAACAGAAATATATCAACACAAGCCACAAATGCAAATCACTTAAGTAATTTTAAATTTTCTGGTAGTCACATTTAAACAAAACAGAAGGAAACAAGTAAAAATTAATTTAAATAATGTATTTTATTTAACTTAATATGCCCAAAATATTATTATTTCAACATGTAATCAATATAAAACATTCATGAGAAATTTTATATTCTTTTTTTCATACTTAAGTCTTCAAAATCTGGCACTTAAATTTAGGGGACATCTGGTAAATACACTATTTACACTTGGAGCACATCTCAGTTTGGACCAACCACATTTTAAGTGCTCGATAGCCACATGGGATTAGTGGCTACCGTATTGGTCAGTGCAGCTCTATGCCCTTTACCCCACTTTACCTTTTTATATCACGAGGCTCGGCAAAGCCAAATGAGTTACTCAGAACAGATCACAAAACTTACTACTATCAGAGCTAAAGACGAAGCTCAATTTATTTCTTTTAACATATTATATATTGATTTATTTCCTTGTTCGTGTGATTATAAACTTTTTAAGCGCAGGCAAATTAGTCTGTTTTATTCACTGTTGTGTCTACAGTTGTGGAATAGTATCTCACCCGAACAAAGCATTCAGATCTTTGTTGGATGCGTAGCAAGCTTATGAAGCAGGTTCAGCGTTGACCCGCCCCCATTTGCAAGAGCAGGAGACAGCGGCACAAGGAGCAGTCCCTCTCCCTGGGCTCACAGCCAGCTAATGGGATTCCACGCAGGCGTCTGCTCTTCGGGAGCACATACATAATCCAAGCTGTTCTGCTGAACTGAAAAAATACAGGTATCGAGGAGAATGATAAACTGTCACTTTCTAATGATCTCATAATTTTCCTTTGTTTCAAATAATATTAAAACAAACAAATATTAACAAGACACGAACTAGTCAATAAAATAATAACTTCAGGTCCTTTACAGGTAGCCAGAGAGGACTGGTTCAGTGGTAACACCCTTGCTCCCTTCTGGCCCCAGTAATTGCACGCTCTCCTGATTTACAGGGCGGTTGACTCAGGAGTAGATTTTTCCCCACAATAAAGCATTGTTTGGTAGAAGCTAAGTTCTCGTTATTTTGTTGGATAATCCTCTGGAAATGCATTATATGAGCTTGATAGACAGTGATCAGTTGTTTAAAGAGCTGCAGTTTGATGGATGTGGCTATGTTATGTGGATGCACAGTTATGCTGATTACATCAGAAAACCTATTATTCATTGATTAAGTGGTTTAAGAGAGAAATGTTTAAATGCTCTGGACGGTGGCTGAATGTTTCACTCATATGGGCCAGCTTCTACATAACTGTATGTAATGATTATGTGCTGTCACAACACAGTGACTATCATAACAACAACCAATATTTGTTGTGTGTTTTCTTTGTGCCAGGTTTATAGGGAGCCAGGGATTATCTCGAGCACACTCAGGCAGGGGAGTTTACTGTCTCCATTCCACAGATGAGGTAACTGAGGCATGGAGAGTTAGTCAATTCCCCAAGGTCGCACACCTGCTAATTTTCAGTGCTCTGACTTGAATGATCTGAATCAAAGTCCATGTTCAACTTTCTTGCATGCCCCCTTACATTTTAAGTGTCCTAACTCACCAGGCCTCTGCCTCTCTCCTCTGTGAAGGCACTTCAAAGGAAGTACACTCTGATTACCTTGAAGCCGGACAGAAGTGGGTCTCCATCCAGCTCTGATACTTATTAACTGTAGAAAATGGGGCAAAATGATTTACCCACTGAAAGCTTTACTTCCATTGTTTGTAAAATGGGGCTCTAATACCACTAGCACTGTTATGATGAGAAGTCATATATCTAAGTTGCTTAGCACGGGGTCTGATGTTGAGAAGAGACAATAATGGCAATTATCTCTATAATGACAAGGTACTTCAGGAGAATAAAATGCTGTTCTTATTTACACGACATCTTTTCGCCCTAACAAGAGGTAGCAGCAATTAGAATATAAAGGAAGAGCATTTTAAAGGAATAAAATGAAATATCTCCATGGACTCTATATGTGTATAACACATATAGAATAGCATCTGCAGTTTGGCTACAAGGACACAATTATCAGGAGGTCTGTAAGATCTTATGCTTCTGGGCATAGCTCAATGACCAGCTGAGGTCAAGAATAAGCTCTCTCAATGGTGGTGTAGAGCATGGTGAGGAATATTTGATGCATTTTATACTTTGCATTGAAGCATCCGGCGTTATTTGAGGAAGAGGCCTGGTGGTAGCTAGATGGGCTATTGGTCAGCTCTCCTTAAGCTATAATACATACTGTGTCCTGCAGGGATGCTTGCTTAAAATCGCATGTGGCTGCAACCTTTGAACTAAAAAGTGTTGCACTGGGCGGTTCTTGCTGCTGTCACACATTTTGCAGACCACACTGTATCCCTTAGGTTTTACCATCCACTAAGGATCAGCTTCACTTGGCTCAGCTCTTGAAAATCACCTGTCTCCAGAGGCATTTGAAGATTAATTTAAAAGGGAAAAGAAAAGTAATTTCTGAAAGCTACTTTAGAAGAGAAAAATAACTCCATTACACTGATCTTCTTTTGATGTCCTTGTGGATGCCTGAATCTCAGCTTCTCACATTGCCCTTTTGTATTCTGGGACATGGTATGATGCTAACATTTGTAATGATGGTGATGAAAACAATGAATATGATGTCCATTTATGCATAAGTCCTAAGTTGCAGGCACTTTATATACCCATATTTAATCTTCAAGATACACTGTTATTTTACAGAGAAGTTAAATGATTTAATAACACAAAAGCAATTCTGTGGTGGAGCTAGAATCCAAGCCCAGATTGGCCTCACTTCAAAAACCACCTTATCCTTCTTCCCCTTCTCCATTCCTCTTTTTCTCCTTCTTCCCTTTCTCCCTATTTTCTTTCCCTTCCATTCCCTCCCCTTTCCTTTCCTTTTAAAAATTCTCTTTTTCGGCTTGTTTGTTTTAATTAGACTCAGTGAAATTAAATAGCTGGCTTGACTCTGCAGAGTTAGCAAGAGATGGATCTCAATTGGAATTACAAGGTTGGTTAATTGAAATCCATCACAAGAAGCTTTCTAAGTTATCCTTGTTCATTGTCATGTGTTCAAATACCCAAGATTCCATCTTTTGTCTAGATATACACAAATGAGCACTCAAGTTACCTTCCAGAGAATTAGTTCACCATAGTTCTGATTTCTCTTTATTTCCCAATTGTCTTCCTCTGTCAAGTGTGGGATGTTCCAAGACTCAAGAATCCTCCCCTAGTGCCCAGATATGGCTGTAAGACCCGTTATTGCTGGTCTTTCTAGTTACTATGGACCAGGAAGGGCCGAGAGAAAGCAGATTCAGGCCCCATTGAGAAGTAACGCTTCTTACTGTGGGCTTCTTCCACTTTGTTATGATGCTCTTGAGTACATATCCAAGTTGCAGGGTTTCCCCATGAGCTCTTATTATATTGGAAGGTACACCTGAAAAGACGCTACTGAAAGATTTCCTAAGGTATTACAGTATCAATACTTTTGATCATAGTTCCTACTCTTCTCTGACTAGATGATATATCATTTTTTCTTATAATTCATAAACTATTGGCTTCTGTTGATTTCCATAAATCTATGGGAAATGTTTTTGAAAACTTTAAAAACATCAATATGGAGATAATTACTTCTAATATTTCTAAAACCCATTAAACTTTACCAAGGATGTATACTTTTTTAGCTTATGAGCTTTAGCATAATTCCTCTTGGTATCTCCTCTTTATGGATGAGGAAAACTGAATCACAGGGAGATCAGGTGACTTGACCAAGGTCTCACAGCTTATAAATGGCAAAGCCATGCTCAAGATTTCGTATTCTGATTGTAAGTTTGAGATCCCCCCAGAAAGCAGAGCTGAGACAAGGGTCTGCACTGCAAGTAGTTTATTTTGAGACAGAATCATAGAGAACAGGAATGGAAGACTGGGAAGAGTGAAACAAAGGTATGTTCTCCAGCTGATCACCGTGATGAGCAACCAGGCTCAATCTGACTGGGACCCTCGGAGTTGCTATATACAGTCATTTCAGAAATTTCCACTCAAGAGACTGAAGAAGGAGGCAGTCCACGAGCTCCCAATTTCATTTTGGGTGTGGGTGGCAACATGGGATAACTCGCCCGTAAATTCAAATCTGCGCATGTGTGTGAACTCAGCTTCCCACGGGTATCCCTCATTGAGGTATCAGAAAAGCTCTGGGGAAGAAAGCAAGAGAGAATCATTGTTGCTGAGGCAAGGAGTTGTCTGGTTACAGCTGTGTGAAGCTGGTTGTGACAACTATAGCCGGAGAAAAAATGGCTAAGAGGTTTTAAGGAGGTCACAAGAAATAGTCAATATATATTTTCTCCTCTATTTAAAAATAGTGATTCCCTTCAAGATGTGCACAGTATCTTGGAGGAGAATGACGGATGTTCAGATAATGATAATAAAATGCCGGGCAGTAGCATCAATAACGGTAGCTCAGGGAAAGATATGGCTGCTCTGCCTAAGACAGGTGGGAGTTGGGATGGCCTGGGAGACTCCACAAAGGTAACTTATGACCTAGGCCTGAACAAGGGTTTGTCAGACGAGGAATGGCAAAAAAGGACATTCTAAGGAGAATGTGGAGAGAAGAACAGAGACATACACAACTCAGAAGAGATGAGCATACTGTGTGCTTGTGGCATTCTGTGTAGAGTGCCCCCAGGGTGTTGTTGGCAAAGAAGGCTGGAAAAAGAACGTTGGTACTGGATTGTGAAAGCACAAAATGACTGGCACTGAGTAGGAAGAGGAAGGAGAAGATACACTTAGGACATCATTGGTGACCTTTGATGGCCAAATTTGGGAGAGTTTGGGAAGTAAATCAAAAGTGAGAAGTCAAACAATTATTTTTAGGGTTGAACAGAATTGAATATAATTTTAGAAAGGAGTGGGAAGTGAGGGAGAAAGCTTGACAGAGGGTGGAAAACTGATGTAGTACAATCTCCAGAGAAGTCGGAGTGTGTGAGATAGAGCCTGTGGATTATAGTGGGAAAAGCCAGAGATATAAAGTTAGAGGTTTTTAGATCTGGTTACTCTACCCGCTTAACAGCTGTGTGAATATGAGCAATTTAGTTAACCTCTCTAAACCTCAGGATCTTCAACTAAAAATGAGGTTATAAATAGACACCACACTAAGTTTTGTGAAAGGAAATAACCCAAATGTCCATTGAAAAATAAATAAACAAAATGTGGTATATACATACAATGGATTATTATTCAGCCTTAAGAAGGAATGAAATTCCAATACCTGCTATAACATGGATGAGCCTTGAAAATGTTATACTAAGTGAAATAAGCTGGACATAAAAGTACAAATATTGTATGATTCCACTTATATGAGGTACCTAGAATAGTCAAATTCATAGAGACAGGAAGTAAAGCAGTGGTAACTATAGGTTTGGGAAAGGGGGGAAGGGAGAGTTACTATTTAATGGGTATAGAGTTTCACTTAGGGATGAAGAAAAAGTTCTGGAGATGGATAATGATTATGGTTGCACAGCAGTATGAATGTGCTTAATGCCACTGAACTTCAAGACGCTTAAAATGGTAAATATTATGTTATGTGTATTTTGCCACATTAAAAAAGTAAAGTTGTGAGACCTAAGGTGGGCTGTGTATACAAATAACAGTTTCATAACAGCGATGGTCAGAATTATCAATAGATTGGCATCAAGATCTTGGTGAGTGTGGGTTAGGAGAAAAGGGAGATGGGTGGGGTGGCCTAGGAAAGGAGGTCAAGACACATGTTCTCAGAGGAAAGAAAGAACAGATATCCTAGGTATCTAGGATGGGCACAAGTATTTGAGTCCATTTTGAGGTATAGGGGAAGGTGGTGTATGGAGCTCCTGCCTGGTGACTCTCTCCTCTTGGTGAAGGATTGTGAAGATTGAAGGTGAGATTGGGGGCATGGGGAAAGTTACAAAGCTGTGGAACAGCTGCTGTGGGTGGGAAAGGAAGCTGACTGGGCAAGAATAAAAGAATTGTCAAGTACGGAGAGGAACCAGCTGAGGTAGGATATAATAAATTTGTAATGGAGCCAGTGAGCATGGCTATGTCATTTTCTCTAGCAGTACTTGGCAACACAGAAACAACCTGGAGAAACAGGCAGTTGGATTGATTTAGGTTATGGCATTGGCAAGATAGTTGCGGTCAAAAGTTAAAGAGTTGAGGGAATTGAGGGTACTCATAAGAATACAATTTAATTGGTTGACCATGTGGTCCAGGCTGGAGAGGAAAGAAAGCAAAGAAGGAGGGGTTGAGAGACTGAGAAAAGACCTGGAAGCATTCAAGGGACCAGAGATTTTAGTGAAGAGAAGAATATAGTAAACATGGATGGTGATCAGAGTTTAGAATACCAGAGTTCAAGATTTTGGAGGAGGAGTAGTTCCAGATATTGATCAGGTAAGTACTCAGGCTGAAGGCAGATGGGTGTGAATGAAGTAGAATAGTGGTTCTCAAACTTTAGGTGCATCAGAATCACCTGAGGTTCTTTAAAACATGCTTTGCTGGGCCTAACACCCAGAGTTTCTGATTCCATAGGTCTGGGGTGGGACCAGTGAATTTGCATTTCCAACAAGTTCCCATTTGATGCTGATCCTGCTGGCCTGGAGACCACACTTTTAGAACCACTAGAGTAGAGCATAGAGAAAAGAAGTCTACGATTAGGGGGTAGGGTGGATCTTCCATGTAGGTGTTATACATGGCAGAAGATGAAGAAGGAGTGGTCTGTTCCAGGAGGTAAAGTTTTCAAAGAACATGAGAAAATGTCCTGGGGTCTGAAGATGATGATCAGGAGAATGTAAGCAGCATGAGGGGTAAGCCTGAGGTCTCTGCCTGGTTGACCGGTTTACCATCTAATCAGGGATTTACATAGTGTTCAAACCTTGGTGTGGCACGGAGTCTGCAGCCCCTAGACAAGGCTATATTGGCTTATATGTGCATCCCAGGTGGTTTGATGATTTAGTGCCCTTCCAAATCAATATTCTTTGGATTTTTGTTATATGGATGTATATGTTTATCCATACACATTTATTTTATATTAAAATTATGACATTTAGTGAGGAAAATAAAAAATGTATCTTTCTACTAAAAAAATTAAAATTTTATATCCATAAAATTGTATACAAGTTTTATGTCTAGAATAAAGGATTTTTTTACTTATACTTCATATATTTGGTATATTTAGTTTTCAGTCTTTTCACCACTCAAAGATAGTGGGTCACACTCATTAAGACAATTGTAAAGTCTCGTTCAAAATATGTTTAAAAATTCTCATTCTTTCTTATTGGCAAATATTTTTCACTTAAAAAAAAACACTTTTTTCTTGACCCAGCCAACTTTTTGAAAGGCATATTAAAGAACTTAGCATTCAGATTTGAAAAATAATGAAAATAATCTCCTTGTTCCCAGTAAGCAGCACTATGGCCTGCGTTATTCAGCCTTAGAATTTTAGCTGATCACATCTAGCATTTTCAGGCAGCTCTGAGCTCACTGATCTCAGAATTGGTGCAGGGATTGTCATTTCAGAGTTGGATGGGGCTTTTGCTACCCTTATTTATTGGAGATAAGTGGGTGAAAATTAGGTAGTGTTTTCCATTTCTACTGACATTAGACAGATTTTATGGACTTCTTTGGAAATTCTCGGTACCTCCATTTTCTAGATCCTCTGCTTCTTGCTCTGTGTCACCCACCATCATGGTCAAGGAACTAACCGTGCCTTTGTCCTCACAGTTCTGCCACCTGGTGCAGTCCAGGAGCTGGTCTGGGAGGGCCAATCCCTCCTTCTGAGCTGCTGCTAAAAGGACAGTTTAGTCAGCACTAAGCTCTGGGTTTCTGGCTTCTCCTGAAACTTCCAGACTTGGATGAAATGCCACACCTCTTGAAAAGTGGAATGTCATTTTTCCCCAAGAGGTCAGATGATGCAACCTGGAAGAGCAGGGGAGGTAACTTCCTGTGGGGCACACTTAAGACAAGGAGAAAAGGAGAAGGAAGGCGGCTAAATTCCCTCTCCTTCTTCTCTCTTTCATGGACTACTCTAAGGTACAGTTTCTCTGAATATTCTGTCTGGAAATGTCACTTGTGGCCCAGCAGTCTTGGCTGTGTCTCTTCATAGCTTGTTGGGGAGCAGTGGCCAGCTTGGCAGTGCATCACCTTGCATTGCTTGCCATTGTTCCCTACCTCACACCCCTTTTCCTTACTTGCACTGTCCTGGCCCTGCACTTCCCAAATAAAGCATTAACACTTACGTCTTGTCTTAGGCTCCATTTCCTAAGGAACCAGGTCTGAGACATCACTCAAGGGCACTATCTATTTTGGCAGGAGCAGAAACACTTATATTTCACTGGATCTGTAAAGAGTCAAATTTAGAAACCAGTATAAACTGCCATAACATTCCCGAAGTAATCTGAGGATATTTTAGGTCAGTGACTCTTAAAATAAGGTCTTCAAATCAGTAGCATCAGCATCACCTGAGAAGTCCTTAGAAATGCAAATTCTCAGGTGGTGGGGCACAGAAATCTGTTTTTTTCTTAATGTCCTCAGGTTATTCTGGTAGTTTGAGAATCACTGCTTTTAGAGGTCCTTATAGAAAGATATCTCAGGCAGCTACCTGACTGACCTTCCCCATAATCTGACACTACAAGAAGCAGCAAGCAGGTTCTCAAAGATTGACACCTGTGAACTAAATGCACGTGAAATCTCAACCTAAGTGTCTAATTACTAATGTGCAGTTGAGTCTACACTGAATTTCCAGTGACTATTATGTTTATAGTCGCTTTTCAAGACCACACTTTCCAGGTTTCTACAAAGTCCCAGTCAATCTGTAGGTTGCTTGGTGAGCTTGGGAGACAGGGGAGGTTGATCATTTTTGAGTGACAGCTCATCTAGACATTTTATGTTTAATAGGGCTTATGCTACCCCACAACAGAACACATCTCTCCAGTTTTAGACTACTAGTTGTTCATTAAATCTGGTGGTGTTTTTCTCTGGACAGCACTAGATAAACACAGCAAAATTCTCTCTCTGGCATCTACTTTTATAGTATTGTATTAGAGCACAGTCAGCTTGGCATAACTGTTCTGAGATTTAGTTGTTCAATCTTTAGATGTGATAGTATTTTTGTGTTTCAAGAAGGTAGGGCTGGCCAGATGATTCTAAATATTTGGACATCAGAAAAATCTCTGGATGTTGAGATTGCACAGTCTCGGCCATGGGAGTCTATAAGATTTGTAAACCCAAGTTCCCTTTCATTGTCATGGAGAATATCTTTCTTAGCTTATTTGTTTGACTAGACAGCAGTCTTCTGGGCTAAGGACTCTCTCTCTCTATGTACTGAAGTATGTTGTCGGGAACACAAGCACATTATAATAATTTCATAGTATACGCATACTGTTTTCAGATACCCTGGTGTGCTCTTAATTGATTTTCGAACATATGGTACAGTACAAAGGTGTTGAGTGGGAACTGAGAAATTTCTCTTTGTTGTCTTCGAAATTATATGGCTTGGCATTTAGTTTTCATGTTGCGTTTCTGGAGTTACTAATTGGATATTAGAATATTAATTGAATATTAGAATTTTATCAGATGACGATAGTTGTGGCAGAATTCGTGGATATTAAAAACAATTTATTGTTATGCATGCACTATGAGAGTAGAGATTGATAAAAATAGTTAAAGCAGCTGAGAGTGGAGTTCTTGGAAAGAATGCAGTTAATGTCTAGCTGTGATGAAGACTTGTTTTGTAACTTTTATTAGTAAAGATAATTAATGAATAATGTCATTATATGTTGTGTGGTATGCCTTATCTTCTCCCCACAATTTACTGATTATCTTCTTCATTTGAAATAACTTATTTATGATTGTAAAATTATCATATGTCAGCTTTATTTATAATGGAAAAAAATGGACATATCATAAATGCCAAATTATGGGGCTTTAGTTAAATCAGTTATGGCGCATCCCCAAAATAAAGTACTTTTTGGAATTTGAAATGATGTTTTAAAAGTATATTTACTAAGATGTGCAATTATTCTCAATAGAACAAAGGCAGTTTCAACTGATTCTGTTTTTGTAAACTAATGTTTACCCCCCCTCAAATATATATTTTAAAATGGAGCAAAGCTGTAGAGATGCCAAAAATAACAGAGGTGATTTATTTACTTTTTGTGAGGAAGACCAGCCCTGAGCTAACATCCATTGCCAATCCTCCTCCTTTTTGCTGAGGAAGACTGGCCCTGGGCTAACATCCGTGCCCATCTTCCTCTACTTTATATGGGAGGCTGCCACAGCATGGCTTGACAAGTGGTGTGTCTGTTCACGCTCAGGATCTGAACCTGTGAAACCCTGGGCTGCTGAAGCGGATTGCACGAACTTAACCACTACGCCACTGGGCTGGCTGGCTCCCAGAGGTGATTTCTAATAGTGAGATTATAGTGATTAAAAATTTTTTTTACTATTCTTTGCTTATTCATATTGTCTAACTTTTCTACAATGAACATGAAGCTTCATTGAGCCATTTAGCTATTTTTCAAATGGAACAAATCAAAATTGTACATGATCATCATTGATGAACCATTGATTTTCCCTTTTGTGTTTATTCCCTGTGAATTTAGGAGTAGCTTTTGCTTTACCCAAAACACATATCATGGGTAATGGGTAATAGTTTTGTTAGCTATTGCTGCATAACAAACCAACTCCCAAACTAACTGGCTTCCAGTATCATTATTTCTCATGATATTTTGGGTTTGGGCACTTCCTCTCCTCGTTTTGCCTGGCTCATCCGTAGAGCAGTATTTATCTGGAGGGTCTCCTGGGCTTCAAGGGCCAAGATGACTTCACTCACCTTTCCGGAGGTTGGTGCTGGCTACCGACTGTGGACCCTGGTCCTCCTTTTTATGGCCTTTGATCCTCCATTAGGCTAGACCTGCTTTCTTACCTAATGCTCCCCAGGCAGCCTTACCAGAGAGCAAAGGCAGGAGTGCAAGGCCTTTGGAGGCCCAGGCTCTGGATTGCACATGGCATCACTTCTGTCACATTCTATTGGGAAAGCAGGTCATGAGGCCAGTGTTAACTCATGGGGTGAGAAAATAGGCTCCTCTTCTTGATGGGAAGATCAGCCAAGTATTGGCGGCCATATTTAATTTGCCACAAGGGATGACCAGACCGTTAAAGGCAGAATCCCACAGGTATCAATAAAAAGTACTTTGTAACTCTCACATCTTGGGACTATAAGTAATTCCAATGTCATATTAAAATATCATTATTAAAACTAATAAGTATTGAATGTTTAGTAAGTGTCAAGTGAGTGTCATTTTTATATGAATTATCTCATTTAACGGACAGGTAGATACTAGTATCTTTTCCATTTTACAGATAAGGGGAAGTAGGTTATGAAATAGTAACCATGTTGCTTAGGACACAGCTAGTTAATGGTGGAGATAGGATTTAAATTCAAAGTCTGAGTCCAAAGCCTGATTTCTTAACTTCTGTGCCTGCACTGCCAAATACAATAGTCACTAGCCACAAGTGGCTGTTGCAGACCTAAAATTGGCTAGTCTCAATTGGAGTGCAGTGTAAGTGTAAAACACACACTGATTTATGAAGACTTAATATTGAAAAAATAGTGTAAAATAGCTCTTTTCTTTTTTTTTTTTTTGCTGAGGAAGATTTGCCCTGAGCTAACATCTGTTGCCAATCTCCCACTTTTATTTTTGCTTGAGGAAGATTGTCCCTGAGCTAACATCTGTGCCAATATGCCTCTATTTTGTATGAGGGTTGCTGCCACAGCATGGCTGACGAGTGGTGTAGATCCGCACCCGGGATCCGAACCTGCCAACCCGGGCCGCTGAAGTGGAGCGTGTCAAACTTTACTATACCACAGGGCCAGCCCCAATAGCTCATTGTTTTTAGATTGTTTATATGTTGAAATGCTCTTTTATGTATATTAAATTAAATGGAACATATTATTAAGTTAATTTCACCTGTTTCTTCACTTTTTTTAATGTGCCTACTAGGAAATTTAAAATTACACATGTGACTCACATCTGAGGCTCACATTATATTGTAGTTAGCCAATGTTACTCTACATACTTATGCTTTTATACAATTTCTGATAACACCTACAAATCATTATTTTTTCAATTACATGGCTAGAGACCATACATAATTTCAAAGTGCAATATTTAAATCTCTTTATATCAATGTATAATCTGCACTTGCCAAAAATAATTATAACAACCTTACAATTCAAACACAATCATTGTTTGGTGTTATGTTAGTGAAAAGACTTAGAAATAAACTCTTAGAAACCAGTACACATTTCTGCATATTATTTAATACTTACAACTACCAAATCATTTCACATTTTAAAAAAGTTGGTTTCTTAATTTTCATTGTGTTTCTATTTCTTTTTTCTGTATTGTTTATCCTTAATTATTCTTATGTGGGTCACATGAAAGGCTGGCATGTTTCAATTTGCTTTTGTCCCTTATATGTGTTGAAACCCAAGCTGGTCATCTGTGACAGCCAAAGATGCCCGCCTGCCAGTTTTCACCGTTTTTCTCTTTGCCCTTTCTTGGTTGACCCATTCTCGCTGCTCTGATTGTCTCAGCTGAGGAATTACTGCCCGGGGAATTCACCTGTCTTGCTGTCACGCTTGGCTTATTACTTTACTGGTCCCTTGGCCAAAACCTCAGGGTGGCTGATCATCTGTACCCCTAGCACTTCATTTTCTAAATTAAGAGAGGCAGATGTGTTATTCCATACAAGAAAGGTTTCCAGAAATCTTGTGTCATTAGTAATTCGGCGATGCCCATTAGTAATTTCATCATTTTCTAATGGGTTTGTACTTCGTCTTTTTATGAGCCGTGCTAGTTGGAGCCCTTGAAATCTGGCTGGAACGTTTGGTTTAAACACCCACCAGGTGAAGCAGCTCTTTGGAGCGGATACTTCCTCTTACTGGAGCAAAATTGCATGTGCCAGTTTGTCTATTTGGTTTGTAAAGTTCATCACACACAAGGTTAGAGAAACTCATATGGAAAAACTGAAGAGAGACACGGAAATTTGAAAATCAGATGCTTAAAAGTCTGCCACTTCTGCTGTCTTTTATGAACTGCTAGGCTCTGCCGTATTGTGTGTTTGTTTCTTTCTGTTAAGCTTAAATATTTTGAAAGTGTGCTTATATTTCAAGAGTAGGCTGAATTCTTGTCACTAAGGCAAATAGTGTTTCCAAGTAGCTAGTAGCCAAAAAAATCTTTGGGGATACTCTTCTTCTTGGCATTTCTTAAATAGTAAAACAAAAGAAGTCTGTTTCTTTACATCCAACAAGAAGGAATCTATCTAATCTCTCTCTTGCTAAGACAAAATGGGAAGGTAATTGTTTGTGAAAACAAAGTTTAACACCTGTATGGACCAGGATTTTGCAGCATTTCTTACAGCATACAAATTAGAAAAGCCTATTGCCAGTACCCACTGGATTTTTTATGAAGCTTGTAGACCCTGTTGGTTTCCTTGCTAACTGGCAATGTACCTGTTCTAAAGCATTAGCTTAAAAATTAGAATTTTCCGGGGCCGGACCAGTGGCCTAGTGGTTGAGTTCGTGCGCTCCGCTTCGCAGGCCCGGGGTTCGCAGGTTTGGATCCCTGGCACGGACAGATGCGCCGCTTGTCACGCCATGCTGTGGCGGCGTCCCATATAAAGTAGAGGAAGATGGGCATGGATGTTAGCCCAGGGCCAGTCTTCCTTAGCAAAAAGAGGAGGATTGGCAATGGATGTTAGCTCAGGGCTAGTCTCCCTCACAAAAAAAAAAAAAAAAAAAAAAATTAGAATTTTCCAAATTGCCATGCAAGTTTGCTGAACTAGCAGAATACATCCCTGTCATTTATTTTCCTAAGCTGCACTCCCGCTTCATTTCAAATGAAGACATCCCTTTGAACAAAATTAATCGTTAATTTTTTTTCCAAGTAGGCTCTTGAAAAATCTGACATTCTTAAGTAGCTAATATGTTCAGAATAAAAATGGGAAATTCTTTGGAAATCTGTTTGCAACCTAGCTTTGCTCTGATTAATAACCCTTGCAAATGTGTGCTTATTATACCATAAACATGACCTTTAGAAGAACATTAGAAAAATCAAACTATAGATATGCCATGTCAGAGACTTTTTAAATGTCAGAAAATGTAATGCTTTTAAATTAATGTGATTTTATAATACTTAACTGTTCAGGGTATTTTTGAACTTCTTATGAATTTAGGGCTTATTAAAGATTCTTAAAGGGGTTCTGTCATTGAAATAGTTGGAGTTGGATTAGATGCTAAAGAATGTAAAGCTACTTGGAAAAAAGAACAGTTAATTATTTTTAGGTTTAGTATGGCTAAGCTTATCAAACAGAAGCTATTTATTGCCTCAGTTTCTTTGAGCCCCTGACCAGAAGAGGAGAATAGTTGGGGGATGTTTTAATTCAAGGAGAGGGGCTTCCTAAACACGGTGCTTGGGGGAGTGTGCATGTAAAGGGGGCAGTGGGTAGAGCAGAGCATGCCTGGAAGTTGTTGGAATTAATAGTGATGTTTGGCAGTGGATATATAACTGGTTCAACTGGGAAGGTTTAGGTCCAAGGTGGGACACACACCACACACAGTGTTAGATTTCAATTACTGCGTAATAAATTGATCAGAAACTCGGTGGCTTAAAACATCATTCATTTATTAGTTCACAGTTCTGTTGGTCTGAAGTCCAGCACTGGTGTGGCTGTGTTCTCTGCTTAGGGCATCATAAGGCTGAAATCAAGATGTTGACTGGACCAAGTTCTGATCTGGAGACTCTGGGGAAAATAAAATCTGTTTCCAAGCTCATTTTGTTGGCAGAATTCAGTTCCTGTGGTTGTAGGACTGAGGTCTCTATTTCCTTCCTGCTGTCAGCCTGGGGTTGTTCTTAGCTCCCTAATATGTGGCCTCCACCTTGAAGCCAGCAACAGCACATTGAATCTTTTTGGTGCTTCTGCAACCAGCAGAAGAATGTTCTTTGCTTTTAAAGGGTACATGTGATTAGCTCAGGCCTACTCCAATAATCTCTCAATTTTGAGGTCGTGCTGCGTAGCATAACCTAATCACGGGAGTAACATCCACCAAATTCATAGTCCTGGGGATTGTGCAGTGTTTACACCAGAAGGCAGGAAATCTTAGGGGCCATCCTAGATGCTTAACACACTGCTTAACACACACAGGAACACACACCCTCACCTGGACTGTGGGCTTGCCGTTTCCATTCTCTGGCCTCAGGGTTCTCAATGTGTGGTCCCTGGACCAACAGCATCAGCATTACCTGGCCGCCAGTAAGAAATGCAAGTTAGCAGGCCTTACTCAACACTCAATCAGAAACTCTGGGTAGGGGGAGGCCTCAGCAGTCTGTGTTTTAACAAGCCCTCCAGGTATTCCTGATGCTCAGTAAAGTTTGAGAACCAACACTTCTGACCAGGGTCAGCAAACTATAGCTGGTGCCAGAGAGCTAAATCTGGCATAATGATTGTTTTAGTAAATAAAATTTTATTGGAACATACTCATGCCCATTTGTTTGCATATTGTCTATGGCTGCTTTTACACGACAAGGGCAGAATTACAGTACAGACCCTATGGCCCACGAATCCTAAAATATTTATTATTTGACCCTTTCCAAAAAGAAAGTTTGTCTCCCCGTGCTCAGGAAGTAGATTACTTGATTGATTAAGTCCCATCCATTTCTAACTTGTTCTGATTTTGCACGTCTTCCCATATGAAACCTACAAAATTGCATATGAGATTTAGGGGCTCATTCTCCTAAAACAGATTAACGCTTGACAGTCACTCCAATTAGAGGGCCTGAAAGTGTGTCATTTCCTCAAGACATGATTGCAACTAAAATAACTTTTTTTATCCTTCCTCTGCACTTTCAGTCCTCTGTCTGCTTTTTCTGTCCTAAGTGAAAATGGAGAACATCTGTTTACCATCCTTCCCATGTTACTTTTCAGATAGTTGAAGGCTATTAAGTCATGCTGAGTCTCCTCCCTTCCAGCTAACATTGCCAATACCTTTAGCTTTCCCCCATTCCTTCCCTTTTCTTCTTTTCCTGCTCTTTAATCATGTCTGTTTCTCTGCTTTAGATATTTTATAGGCTGTGTACATCCTTTGTAAGTTATTAGACTCTAAACATCCTTTATAAGTTATTAGCCAGTCTTTCTAGCTTCTACATTAAAACAAAAGAAACAAACCCTCCCATAGTCCAGGTTTCAGATCTTTATTTTGTTGAGTTCTATACTGTACATCTTCTGACCTTACTTTTGCTTGAAGTTCACTAAATGTGGCCCGCATCCCTTACTTTGCATCTCTTTCTCTCCAAAATCGGTCCAACACGCAGATTTAATGTGGCTAATTCTTACTTTCTGAGGCTGGACTCAATGATGTCAAACATTTGGCATAATGGAAGTTTTCTCTGGCATCTGATATTTTTAATTGGCCAACCTGTGGGTTCAGTATACCCTAGGTGCCCATCTCTAATTTTCAATCTTTTTCTCATTTCTGCCCATTTTCTTAATACCTGGCGAATCAATCAATCATTGAAATCTCTGCTTTCTCTTTCTTGCCTTTCATCACATTAAATTTGATTCTTAGGCTTGATATTTTCTGATTTGTGGCACTAAAAATATGTGTGATTGGTTTTTTTTTGTTGTGTTTCAACTTTGTTCATATTTCTTTTATTATTCTTAGCCTGGATTCTTCCAGAAAACGTTTTTTACGTGTGTTCCAAATATATGCAGAGCTCTTGTTCTGTCCCCCTTTGGTTTCCCTTCTTCCCACTTTATCTGTGATGTACATTTGTGCTCTTAGTATTATGGATTTCTTTGAGGGACAGCCAGCTTTCCTAAGCTTGCCCCTTGAGGTACGCCCTGCCATTTCCTTTAGCAGATTAAAGCCTGCTTATTTGAAATATCTCATTACTGAAATAATCACTTTTAATTTACCAATTGTGTAGCCTTTACCTTTCCAGAAACATAATGAATAACGTAATTTGCTCCATGCCAATCAAATTTGCATCCCATGTGCCAAAAATGTAGATTCTTTACTCATAGAATATATTCACATAGGCTTTCTGAACATATGACTTATATAAAATAAAAATAACATGTTTCTTAAGAAGATTTGCCTAGCTATATTCTTTTGTTATCAGGAAAGGACTTCAGATATTTTGTAATAGTATAATACTTTGAAATGTGATGGAGAGTCTGAGGTTTTTGCCAATAGTTCTACTATGCTCATATCTATAATTGGAATTTATCAATCAGTTAAGATCCAACCCAAACTAGCTAAGTGAAAATGTAGGCAAAGGCAATTCAAAATGGAATACAAAATTAAAAACAAAAATACAAAAAACCCAAAATATCTATCTGGCTTTGTGGCAGTGGTCATTGAAGAAAGGCTATGTATACAATATGGCTGTCTGTGTGGAAGAGGCGATGTGAGATTATGAGCTTGTGTATAAAGATGGAAAAGAAAGGATATTTCTGTGTAGAATTGTGTAGCACTCGTGATTTGGCTGGAGGTATTTGGAAAAAAAGAGCCAACTAAAATTTTGGCTGGACTAATTGAATTCTGCAGCTACAGGCAAGACTGCTATAAAAATTATTATCAAGATTTCGCCAGTGCCAATAGAGCATCTAAAACTTTGTCTGCCTGGAATAGTTGGTAAAAATGTAGCAAATGGACAAGAAAGCCATTCATAAAAAATAGTGGCCTTTATTCTAATCCATGTGAATACCAGAACATGTCACATTCTGATAAAAAAAAAAGTCAGTCATCACATCTGATATTGCTGTGTAAACATCACATATGGCTCTTTATGAAAAGAAGTGGGCTTTAAACTAATTGAAAATATGGAAGAAAGATCAAATTGAGGCCAATCGATGTCCAGTTAGAAGCTAGTTTGCTTTTGTTAATATATCCTAATATTAACAAATTGGATTTGTTTTTACTTGATGGTTCAGAAAAGGATTTCATTTTATTAAACAATAGAAAACTCTTTTAAAGGGGAAGTTTTAGAGAATTGGAATGGAAAAAATATTTTTCTTGCTATTGCTTTTGTTTTATCTTTATTTAAAGGGCTTGGGATCATATTTACTTTTATTGAAATTTACCCAGTGCGTTCAAGAGAGTGGGCAACCAATAAATATTTGATGAATGTTTGTGAGAAAGAATGAATGAGCCAAGAAGTAAGTCTGAGAGGAAAGAGAAGTGAGGGGCAGTAAGAGAGAAGAGATGACAGAGCAGGTAGGTAATTGAGAACAAAGCTAAAAAGGGATGAATATGAATTAGTTGTGTCCATTTTTCCACTAACCAAAAATAATATTAAATGTTTCTATCCCAGATTCCAAGTCAGTGATCATATTTTGAGTATCCACTATGTTGTAGGCACTGAGTTAGTCTATCCCATACGATATTTGTGAAGTAATATCATGCTCTTGATTGGTTACTTTCCAATTTCAAGGATAGAAATACTTCCTTGGGTTACCAAGAGATCTTTTAAGAGTGGGTATTTCCATATAGGACATCTTTTGGGGCATCTTCCATGCTGTTTATGGGCTGTTTTAGTAACAATCCTGTCTCGGTCAAGTGAGTCATTGTCTGTCTGATTTGGATATGATCATTTCCCCAGATTATTGTTTTTACCAACCCCCTCTCTCCCTCTTTCCATTCCTTCCTTCCTTCTTTTCTTCCTTTTTATATTTCTCTCTTTGTAATATTGTTTCCTATGCCTACCACTACAATGCTCATACACTGAAAACAGGCATCAATGAATATTTCATGTTCTCAGTAGGAATCAACCAAATAGTATTAATAAAAGTAAATATAGTTTGCCATTTCCATTTATTCTCTTCAGATTAGCTTTCAAAGAAACAGTGTCTTATTCATTCATTCATTTATCATTCATTCACTCAAGAACATTTGAGTGCCCGTCATTTTCAAAGTGTTTCGTTAGACATCATGGAAAAAAATTAAGGTAATACAGACATAGGCACTCTCCTTCAAAAACTTTTAAGCCAGAACGAGATAACTCCACTACTAAACAAAAAGTAAGACCCATAAGAGACATAATGATTAATGATTTAAACAATAATAACTTTGATAAAATCAAATTTAATAAAATATATCAATTTATTTCCTATCATCATTTTAATAAAATAATAATAAATAAAAAAGGCAATAAGAATAATAAAAATAGTTACTATAATTTAACATTTACTCTGTTAAGTATTTCTCCATGTAATCCTTACAGAAATCTTGTGATTTAGGTGTTATTTCCTTATTTTATAAAAGAAGAAACTAAATAGCTGTGAAGTTCCTTAGGACACGAAAATGTTAGCATTTAGATTCAGGTTTCTGATTACAAAGCCTGTTCTCTTAACCACTTAAAATACTCTGTGGAAGTTTGAAAAAGAGAAAATTGATTATGGTATTAAATGGACAGGAAGGGGAGGCCAGGGCAGGGAGAAATGGCATTTCAGCTAAACCTTGAAGGGCAGGGAGGAGTTAAAGAAATGACACAAATTCTTAAAAATTAAAAAGTATTTTTCTTATCTTATAGTTACATGAGGAGACCACTAAATAATATGAATAGCCAAGGAGAGGTCATAACGACATTGATAACATGGGAGACAGATAGTTAGCACTTGGAAGGCATAATGACTTTTGAAAATAATATGCAGGACAGATCAGAATCATTCTGGAAAACGCAGGGCCAATTTCAGAAGAGCTGCTTCTTACAGAATTTCTCTTTTCTCTCAGCAGGCATTCCTGCTCAAAGCAATTTGACTCATTCTGTCTTGTTCTTCCTTTGGGATTAAAGTCCTTTCAGAAGTACAAAATAATCTTTACAATTTAAGGCAAACAGGCCCATACATTTGAAAGGACTAAATCCAATTCTGCACGCCTGTGATCAGAGCCCCTTCTCAAGTTTCTATTTAGGGTCAATAGTTGTTTTGTTTTCCACAGAACTTTTTGGGTTCACATTGATCAGATCAATCCACGGGCTTCCACTCTCTAGGATGGATCAATGCAGGGGAATAACTATGAGGGAGCTGTATATTCTAGACATTCAGTCACATCTGAATCATGAGGGGATCTCAGAAAATGTGTTTATTACTATGTCAATACCCACTGTTGCAGAAAGCCAAGAAACGGAAGTCTCTTCCTTATTGAGGAGCAAGTGCAAATCTCCAGTTATCCCCATAACTTGGGCGAGATTCGGCAGAGAAGTCAAATGCCCTTCTTAGTCCTTTCACCAGATTGTAAGCAAAAGAAGGCTGAACAGTTTGCCAAATGTCTTGGTGTAAGGAAACCATGAAGATTATTCCACTATCCATCTTCCAATGGTTACAAAGAATTCCTGTACATCTTCTAGCCTGATTGATGTCCAGAAGAATAATTTAGGGTGCTCTAATATTATCATGTTTAGGTCATTTTGAGTATTTACGTTGGGGATAGCAAACTCTGAATAACTGGATTAGATACTCGTATCCCGTGTTAGAAGGATTCTGAGTCCTATAAGGAATCTAGAAATATGATTGATTGGTAACACATGCCCTAAGTACTAGAAAGGGAAGCAGTATCATGGATTTCTATCCTTGGCTTATGGGGACAATGAATAGAATATGATTTTTACAAAGAGCTGGAGTATTGAAATCAGTCAACCTATGTTTGTATCCCTCTTTGAATTAGCTGCTACAAAGTGCTTAATCTTATAGAGCCTCAGTTCCCAGTACTAAAAAACTAAGTTATTAAGAGCTAATGGAATTGTTGTGAAAATTAAAATTCTATGTATATGTAAAGTGCTCAAAAATTGAGAGTGGTTATTATTTTAGTGGTTATCATTATTATTTGAAATGGAGACTGCTTTGAATAATTCAGTCTATCTGGTCTACCACACGCCAGCAGAGTACAATGTAATTACTGGACTATTTTGCTCTAATTGCTAAATTAAATTTTTCTCTTAGAAATTTATTTAGGCCTATGCTATTCTGGACACCCAAATTCTAAGGAATAATAAGAAGATGAGCTTCTAGTAAATTTGCAGTCAAAGAAAAATCAGAGACCATTTCTGTGGCATCCTACTTCAGTCGGTTAATTCTGGCTCAGTCTGAGTAAAATTGATGGGAATTAGTAGCACAGGTCAAGACTTGTATGTGCCTCACGGCAAGTCAAGAGCTGTGTATTTTAGGCTGCACTTCACTGGTAAGGTGAGAACTTGATCATGGCAAAAAGAAAAACTTGTGTTCTCTTATTTACCTTGGCCTCTGATCTTGGACTTCTGGTCAGTGCCTGGTATTCTCTGAGCTCGGGGACTCAGCAGAAGGCCATCTCAGAGTTAACCTTTAATGCTCATCATCTCTACCAACATGGCTTCCAGCAGTGATGGCTCCCATTGATTATTTGCTTCCCTTTCATTTTGGGTTAGCTTTAATCCTTGTATTTAGCTGCACCGTTTTATGATGTCTTTTATTTTATCGCAATATAGATGTCCTTTTTCATTTTGTGTTGCCTTTTGGTGATGGCTCCATAACCTTGGTGTGATGACTTTCTCCTCCCTGAGGCCATAAGTGATTTCTGTTTTTTTTTCCCTGGATTTGTAAATCCTGTATCTGCTGCCTCCTGGCTATTTCAGTGTAAAAACTTTGGTCCTTTCCTCAAAGGCAATTTCTGCTTCCATCAATTTCTCTTTCAAATTGGTGGGAATCACAACGCAGCAGGTATTTGAGAAGGAGAAAGGTATAATGTAATCAAAGAATATGGGCTTTGGAATCAGATGTCTCAGGTTCCTAATTCTTCTTGGCTCTACCATTTAACAAGGTGGGTTATCTTCAGTAAAATGATCTCAATAAACCTTCGTTTCTTTACCTTTAAAATGGAAACAAGGATATCTTCATTGTTTTCATAAATAATGTATGTAAAGCCATCTAACACAGAACCTAGAATATAGTAATGCTCAAAATGACAGGACTTCTTATAAAATATGGTTATGTGTATCGTCTTGCTTGCAATCACTTACAAGCATTTTATTTCTCTTCTATTTAAAGGCAGTCATTTTCAGGATACCACAATTACTACAATTCCATTAGTAACTGATTTTACGTCTTTTCCAAGGACCAAATGTTTCAGAATTAAAACAAAATATAAAGTTAGGTTTGTTTTAAGCAAAACCTGCCAGAAGAAACAATCACACTGAGGCCGAGACTAAACAGAGCACATGTCAGCTCCACAGGGAATGTTCTTGAGGAAATTGAAATCAGAATTTCTTTTTGCTATTACAGAGTTTGTAAGAATGTTCACCAAATCAATGGAAACCAGAATTCAGTTCCTAAATCCTGGAAGCTAATAGATGTTACAAATAGGATGTGCTACAAGTATAGGTCTCTTAAGATAGCAAAAATGTGATCTTCACTGTTCTTAATAAGTTTTATTTAATTTCATGATGGTGCAATGACATAGGCTCTTCTTTCATGGTTATTTCTAAACGTCTAAACCCAGTGCTAACTCGAGTGGCATTTCCTAGGAATTTTGTGCCACAGCTATTATGAAAGAAAAATTCAATCGAAATGCTAAAAAAAATCACAGTGAAACATTGAATGAAAACATTTACAATCAAGCAAATGCTCTAGGAGATATTACCATTAAGTTCAATAAATCAGTTATGATGGATGTAAATTTAGTTTTTACTTTGCTCTTCTGGACTGTAGACAAAGTGAAAGGGAGAACTGAACCAATAACAGGTTAGTTCAAATAGAATAAAAATCTGATACCTTTGGATGAACGCATATGTATTAGTCTATCTGGGCTGCTATAAAAGAGGATCAGAGACTGAGTGGCTTATAATCAACAGACATTTATTCTCATGGTTCTGGAGGCTGGGAAGTCCAAGATCAAGGCACCAGCAGATTCGGTGTCTGGTGAGAGCCCACTTCCTCTAGATGGCTACCTCACATGGTGGAAGGGCTGTGGGATCTCTCTGGGGCCTCTTTAATAGGGGCCACTACTAATCCCATTCTTCGGGGCTCTGCCCTCATGACGTAATTAACTCCCAAAGGCCTCGCCTCCAAATACTATCACATTATGAGTTAGGTTTCACCATATTAATTTTGGGGGGACACAAACATTCAGTCTGTTGTATTATGGTGTCTGATAGACACAATATATGTATAATCTATAGTGTACTGTATTGTAAAACCCAGTGGAGGCAAGAAACGTGTAAAATTGCTTCCTCAATAATCTGTTGCCTTACAAATGATTGCCTCTCAGTATACGTTGGTTTGATTTGCTTTGGCAAAGTTTAATTGAAGCTTTTTGTTTATAGAATTATTTTTCTCTACCACATGTTATTGAAAAAAATGTCAATCTCTGAATAAAATGTAGATATAGGAGCTTCGACTCTGGAAGTAGAATCTTTGGTGTCGAATCCTGGCTCTACAACTTGTTAACTATGTGAACTTTAGCAATTGTCTTAACTTCACCATTGCTCTATTTCCTTATTCACAAGGCTATGAAAGGATGAAAGAGATATACAACATAGAGTGCCCAGCACAGTGCCCAGTGTGCAGGGGCTGAATTGTCATTGCTTTTATGCTTGTGGAGGAAAAGGGAGTGTTTACGAGATAGAATAAATTCACACCTAAAAGTGAATTCCACGTTTAAGCAGCTTATGTAGAGAAAAAATGTTAATAAAATTATACTATAAAAAGACTAGAGCATTTAACGTTTGGACCATTTTTTTTAAGAAAAAATCAACAATGGAAGCTTAATTGAACTAAAAATCTATGATAAAATGTTCCTCACTTTTTAGCAATTACTCCAATAAACTCTCTGTTTAGTTCCTGTTTCTTTTCTAGTTCTTCAAGGAAGTTGCTGGTTTTTGAAATGGACAAGATGGTTAATTTGTGCACAATAGAAGGGCGAGTACAATATCTCGGCAGGCTGTGATTCACTTTAATTTAGTCATTTGTTTGCTCATCCATCCGTCCATCCATCCGTCCATCCATCCATCCTTTCCTGAAAAAGACAAACAAATCACTAAGTAGGTGCCAGGAACACCCTAATCTATAGAAGTCAAGGAGGAATACGATAGACATACTCTTCAAGACCCAGCATCCTCATGTGGGGAGACAGACAAAGAAGCAAGTAAGTCCAGCAGTGATGGAAGCCCGTGCAGGGCAGAGAAGGACACTGAGGGAGAGATCTTTCTGCAGTGAATCTGGGAGACACTTCATAGAGGGAGTCATACTTGCACGGGGCCCTGAACCAGGAATAGATGATTGCTTATTGCCATACTTTGAAGTAGGTTTACAGAATATATGAGGTGGGATATAACTAAGATAAATACAAATTAAAATGCTTAATATGCTGTCATTGGTTCACATTTTCTGGGCTTAATGGCTCGTTGAAATTTGCCATTCCAGAAGTGAGTTATATTAGATATTCTGGATTAATTTCTTTCCACACCTTTACAACTTATTTACCCATATCTATAGTGCCCTACTCTACCTTTCCTTCCCAGATTTCTCAAAATAATTTTCTCTGCTGGTCTCCTTTCTGAATCCCTCATCCATACTTAACTCTCCTCAAAAGTAGCTCCTCTTTAATGTTATCAACTTAAGTGATTGCGCTTAAATGACTCATAAAGGTCACCAGAAATCTCCATTACATTAAATCTAATAACAGATGCTGCTATCTTACTTGATCCTTCTGCAGGTAGCCTTAGACACTGTTGACCTCTCCTTCCTTTCCTAAACAGTCTCTCCATTTGGCCTCTAGGTGGTCACATCTCCCCATCTCCCTCTTCTCTTTTGTCAGTCCTTTTCAGTCTTCTTCACCGGGCTAAGGATCCTCAATGTTCAGGCATAGGCGCTGGACTCTTCATTCTACACTTTTCCAAGGAAATCTTTTTCATGTCCATGATTTCAGTTTCTACCTGATGACTCTGCAATGTGTCCTCAGAATGAAGTCAGCCCAGAACTATCTTCTAAGCCTTAGTCCCACTTATCCAATGGCTACATTTCCACTTACACCTCAAAAACTTCGCTGGTCTTCTTCCCTCAAACCTGCACTTTCTCAAGTGTTCTCTATCTCAACTAAGAGCCTCACTGTCTACACTTTAGGGCGATAAATGAAGATTTTCTCTAATTTGTGTCATTCTTACTTAACTTACCTTGATGGTACTGGGAAAACCACAGTAAACCATTTAAGCACAGGAAATGTTTCATTGATACCTTAGATCACATTTAGTGCCTACACAGATTGGCAAGTGCTTGAAGATGAAGCAAAGGATGTAAAGTAGTTACATCATGTGGAAAAAACATGGGAAAGGGAAGATATGTTTCAGGCTATAGAGGAGCGAGCATAGAGAAGTTCATGCAGGCAAGTCCCAATTGCAAGGCACAGATCATGGAAAAACAAGACCATATAACAAGACTTCAGCATCTTTTTTTCTCTTTAAAGAGTGAGATGACTAAAGCCTAGATATTATGAGCAAAATAACCCCAAGAGACAGATGTAGCTAGGCATATTTAACTGCCTACATTAGCTGGATTTAAAAATTGGCTATTAGTGAGACTGAATGGTGACACACTTTGGTGAAATAAAAGCTTTGTGATAGCATACTCAAGGATTATCAGATATTAATAAACACCCGTTTGCCCCAGGATGGGCCCCTTTTTGCATCCATTGTTTGAAGATGTGATATCATTTTTCTCCAAAGCACTCATATTTATTAATGTTGATTTCAGCATTAACAGTTTTTTAAACTAGGTTGTCCTTTGAGTATTATCATCATTGGTTACACATGAAGATTCATAGATTGGCCATTGTCTTCTCTAGGAATGGACGACTAATCCTTTCTGACATGATCCTGGCAGTGTCTGCCTTCTGACAGTGGCCACGTTTGGCTCTGGGGAAGCCTCTTCCTCAGTCCCAAAATTAGAAGGACCGAGGAGAAAGCAAGACTTTCTCTCCTATCGGCAATGTTCTGAAACAGACTGTATCAGGCACCTTGTCTGTAAATTACTCATTATTTGAGAATTTTGGTTTTGCACTGGAGCTGTAATGTCCAATAGAACCTTCTGTGCTGATGGAAATGTTTTTTAACTGCAGTAGACGACATGGTAGCCTCTAGCCACATGTGGCTATCAAGCATGTGAAATGTGGCTAGTGTGACTGAGAAACTGAATTTTTAGTTTTACTTAATTTTAATTTAAAATAGCCACGTATGGCTAATGACTACCATATCGGACAGCTCAACACTAGAGTACCATTTTTATTAGTTATAATTGATTTGGGGAAATTAAATCTTGAGAAATTCCTCTTGAGGAAAACTTTACATTTTTACATTCACTGGTGCTGACTTGAGAGGAAGTTTCCAGGCAAAATCTTTTGATTTCCTACGAGGAGTTACTTGTCCTGATTTATGCACTGTTTGACAGAGGGGCTGAGGTACAGAGAGATATTTAGGGTTAAATGTCTAAAACTCCTTACTCTGGCATTCCTAACAGAATCTTCTCCAGTGTTTCCCAGGCACCCGAAATTGTCGTGAAACTTGGTTAAATAAATGAGAGATTCTCCTTTTTTCTAGTGGAGACTTGACTCAGGATATTGGCAACTAGATAATAGCTGTGTTTTGATTTTGGTCATGGCATTCAATGACGGTGACAGAGAAAAAAATATTAGTTAGTCCTTCTTTCTTAGCTTCCTTCCAAAATGATTTTTTGAGGTGACTTACTAGAATATTTAAATATCACAACTTAAGGTGACTAAATAAAGAGTTTGGACAAGGGAAAATGTGGATAACTCACATGTGTTTTCTTTCATGGGTAAAGATCAAGTCACTGACCGTTGACTTGGGTGAATGGTTTTGAATCAATGTTTCCAGAATGGTGCTCCAATTGCCCTGACTCACACTCCCATTCTCACCTCATTCCTCACTGTGGTCAAGAGCAGGATGTGTGAGACAGCAGTCACCATCCTGGTGGCTTAGTGCTGCCAACTGCCCTTTTAAGTTTGAATTGACCTGCCAAGGGCGAGTCACTTTAGGCCAATGAGGACCTTCCTCGTGAGGTAGAAAGTGCTAGATCAACTTACTAAAATCTAGCAGGTGAATCAACACTCCAAAACAGAGGGAAAAAATGAAAGCAGTGAAAGAAAAATTGTGACCAAGTCACACTAAATTAGAATTTTATCTCAAAATAAGTTTCTAGTTTTATCATTTAGTTGGGAACAACATTTAAACAAAGATAGAAACTGAATGGGAGTTTGGATTACTGAGGTTTAAGGAAACGTGGTAAACATACAATTTTCCTAGCCAAAGAGTAAAAAATAATTTCAACAACAAACTGCCCAGTGTCATCCCTAACAGACAACCTTGACTATTCAAGAGGCAGCCACACAAGGGAATACAACAAAAACATATTTATTTTTCTATTTGGCAAGTAGATATTAAAGAATGTAAACTCGAGGGCTTTTGAAACATGTTTAGTATGATATGCATGTCTTTCTCAAATATAGGGCAGTGCCAGCATGTTCCATGATAGATAAATATTAGTGATAAATACTGAATATTCTTTTATCATCTCCTTTATAAGGAATGTGTCTATTCTTTTTTTTTTTGAGCAGTAATAAAAATTTCTCACAAGATTTCTGATTTTGATGGATTACCTTCTGGCTGCAAGGGAGCTGGCTTGCCTAATATGACAAAACTGACTTAGTAGAGTGTTCTTTTTTGTTATTTTCTTTGGTTGGTTGTTTTTGTTGTTGTTATAAATTAAAAGCTATTTGCTTCGGTGCATTGAAAATTGTTAAGGTGACTCAGGTTCACATCAAATGCCATTTATTACTTGTGTGATTTGAGGTAAGATATTTTGCTTCCTGGAGCCTTGCCTTTTGAGTTTGTAAATTGGGTATTTTAATAGATATCTGGCAGAATTATTGTGCATTCAAAGGAATTAAGGGGATAGCAGGCTTAGTTCGTTCCAATTACTCAATAGATTTATAAAATTTAGCTGTATTCTAGACACTTACTCCCACCCACTCTGGCTGGCCAGTTTCACTAACTACAGCACCTCATGGCCAGTGTTTTCTGTCAAATCAAGTTTTGCCTTTATGCCCCAAATTCATCATTTCTTTTCTGCTTCCTTTTAGTAGAATCAGATCTAAAATTTTTGTGCCCACTATCACAAAGACCCCAGAATTCCTAGTGTGCCTCTCCCTCCCACAATGGACATGGCAAATTCTGACTGAAATAGTTGGAAATGGATGGGAGTGTGTTCCATGGGTATCAAATTCGTTGTTTCACAAGTAACTACTTAGGACTTGATATTATATTATATAAAATGGTCTAGATGTTTTCCTGTTAGTTATGAATATTCTGAGCAGTTTAGTAATTTAATCATAGCTCACTATTGAAATATGTATGTGTGTGTATATATATATGTGTGTGTGTATATATATATGTGTGTGTGTGTATATATATATGTGTGTGTGTATATATATATATATATATATATAATTAAATTGATGATGAAGAGAAAAGATACTATAGAAATTATTTCTCTCATCAGAAAATCAGGGGTTTCTGCTGCTTTCTAGAAATGTAGATTAAAAAATATACATATATTTCAATGATTCACATTGTAAAGCATACACTGGCATGAGTATTTAACAGCAGCAACCCCTGATCATTTGAAACTTCAGTTTTGTCTTCTGGGAAAATGAAAGATTCAGTAGTAGGTTAAGCTGTCAGACAGGACGTCTGTGACTGTCTAATGAGCCCTGAATGGGTCAACTACAGAAGTTCAAGGTTGCAACTTGTTGTATTATGGAAAGAACACTGTCCTACTCCAAAGGATTATTTCAAAATATTTCAAAGTAACCTCTTATTGTAAAGACTCTCCTTCTGCTGGGGTCAAAATAAACAGGGTGAATAATATGAAGGAGCTTTTAAAATTATCGTGATTGACAGCTTTCAGAGAGCTTGGATTTGTTTCTGGACTGACCTGAACAGCTCCTTTGGAATATATTAGGTTCATGAAAAAAATATGCCTCACTTAGTGAGCACCAATTGGCAGGCACTTTGTATACATTGTATGATAAGCATCAACTGACAACCACTGGTTTAGAATTCCTATTTATCTTATAAATTATTAAAACAAACATTTCCAAATTTACATTTTCATTTGATTATCAAAAATTCAAATTTTTGAAGTGAATGTGTCTTACTTTCTCATATACTCTCCATTAACAAATAGGTTACTCCAGTATATTTTTCAAATTCACAAATTTGTACTTTCGTGAATACACAGCTGTCTTGTAAATAGACTAAAGTAATATTTAATATGTTTGCTCTGTAGTTCAATTCTAAATATAATCTAATAGAAACAAACATCACAAAGACAGAGAAGAGTTTGTGAGCTTTAATGATCACTTAATCTTATTTACCTTCATTATTCAGTATCTTACTCAGTGTCTAATAACTATTCTGTACTCAGTGAATGTTTTTTAACTTGTTGACTTTAATGACACGTAAGAAGTTTGGTATAGAGAGATATTAATTGCTCTGAAATCAGAATAATTTGTTAAAACTGCATAAGTTATAATTGCATAGGCTGTTAAATATGTGGTACTAGACATAGGCAGAGTTTCATATACAAAGGGCATGAATTTTTATCTCTTTCAATCCCCACCCCATGGAGGCTTCACATGCTTTCCTCAAATTAAGAATATCAATATTTCCAGGAGTGTGACATTCCAAACAAGACAACTCTTATTAAGCTATAGAAATATCTACAAATTCACTATATATTTTGATGTTTATTATTGTAAAAATAAGTTTATAATAAGGAAAATAGTAATAAACATATATTCATCCTAAATGCAAGAGTTTCTCTTAAAAAATGAAGGCATGAAATAGATATTTTCTCAAGGAGCATATTTTAGTCTGTTTTACAAATGAAACATGTTATATGTGCCGGGTTTGATTCTGCACTGTTTGCAAATAGTATTCTTACTGCTGGACATGTACAGATTGGTACAAGGAAAACATTTCAGGACTTATCCAAATGTTAAGAGCAGAAATGTTATTCACAGATAAGAGGTAGCCTCAGTTTTGTGCCTCAATATCAGCACTATAGATTTAAAGCAATTCAGCATTTCACTTAGATTCATGAATTGTTATACCCCGGAGTCACAGATGAAGTTCTTCTGGAAGCGGACTCTGAGACTTTATTGGGGAGTGCTCTTGGAAACATCTGTGAAGAGTGAGGGATGCAGGACTGGGCAGAGGAAGAAGTTGAACTGTGTGCAGTCACAACAGAGACCTCGGTCTATCCTAGATCCTATGAGGAACTTGAGAGCTGAAATAGAGCTTCAGAGTTGGCCTGCTTTGAGTCAAGAGGGAAAAGGCGTTAAACCCCTGCATTAATAAGTCACTGCGTGGGGCTACCAACCCCTCCCCTGTGGAGGGAGTTTGACCTTGGATGAGGCAGCTCTTGGGCCCAAGGCACTTCGTGAAGAGGATCTCAGGTGAGAGCCATCAGCCACCAGCACTCCCAACAGCTGGGGGAATGGGCGCCTCAGTCCTGAAGGGGGCTGTGGGAAGCACACCACAGCATCCACTACCCCTGTATTTGCATAGCAAGTGCCAAAGAATATGTAGTCTCATGTCCTCTGCTTTCCAACGATCTGTTAGGTTTCTCTCTTTAGACTGAAAGGAAGAGAGAAACTCAAATAGTTTCCTCAGCTTCCCAAAGTTTCTGACTCTTCCTTGATGTTTTTTATCTCCAGGAAGGAAACCCCAGTAGCAATATTGAGAAAGTGCCTTGCCCTGTATGTATAAGTGTAAGTCAAATACATTCCCTGGAGGAAGAAAGAAGGTGGAAATTAACTTTACCTAGCAATCAAATCAACATATATTTATTCTTTGTGCCTCTCATTATGCTGGATAAAAAAATATGTTTGAGCTATCCTTTAACCTCTTTGGATATCCTGAACCAGAGGGGATTTATAAATGAAATTTATAAATTTATACATGCTAAATTGCATTCTTGTATTTATAAGAATGGAATGTTTCTGTGGAAGCAACATAAACAGCTAAAGAGTTTATCAACTTATGTTTCCTCTCCATGATATTATGTTAGCTTTTGCCCAATTTCTGAGATTTTAGGATCAAACATGGTAATGAATGCATATGAATACGTTTTGCAAAGCATGACATGTGACACAGATAAAAGTAATTTTAAATTATTTATTAAGGCTCACTATTATTTGTCGACATGTTAAACCATACCACTGATTTCAACCAAAACTTATTTTACTTCTGAGTTTTCTAAAGAGGTACCAACCAAAAATTTATTTTGGTTCTTTAACTTTTTCTCAAAAGAGAAATTTCTAGCAGTACCAAACTCATAACAAGTCTATCACCAAAGTTTTATGGATGGCCTGTCTAAGAAAGTTTTACATACCCACACTCAATATACTACCAGGTGGACAATAAAATAAGTTTATGATGTGCTCTGGTGAATGTAGACTTGTTATATTTTGCTTTTATCTTTGTTTGTTTTAACATCTGCCCTCTATTTCCTGACTTGTACTATTTTTTCTTTTAATTGGTTTGCTGATTCAAACTTGCTATTGTTGGTCTTGCTGTTGTTGAGGAACATTTCAAGAAGGAAGTAAAAAGAGTGGGAAAAATACTGTTTTTGTTAATTTGGCTCCAGCTGATTTTATACCTGGAAGCAGGAGAGCTAATGGGTTTTTTGTATGGTTAATTAAATCCTGTGCTGATGGCTTCTGTTGTAGATATTAAGTCACCCACCTCGTTAGCAGATCCTCTGGTCCAGTAGGGTTAGATTTACCACTGGGGAATCGTTTTTACAATGTTCACCTTGTGTCCAGGTAACTGATGGAGGGGAGAATGACGGTCTGTGAGCAGTTGGCCAGAGAGTTGATTGTGAGATTTGTAAAGGTAATTCGTATGGAGTCTCACTCTACTTTGTTTTAAAAACAAGATGGCAGGCAAATAAGTGGCACAGACCTGAACCTCTCCCCTCTTTTCTTGTCTCTTAGAATTCATTTCCGAGAAAGGAAAAATCCCTCTGCATTTTGTTTTCCTAATGCTTCTTGGATTCTCACCAGCAGGTTTTTACAGTCTGTTGCTTGCCTCTCAGATTAGAAGAATGCTAGCATATTTTAACAGTTTCCTAGGATTCAAACAGCCTTTAATTAACAGCAAATTGATGTTTTGGAATATTACCAAAGTATGAGAGACTGAATGCTGCAGTGGGCTTCCGTCCTTCCAGCTTCTGAGTGCAGTGGAGTCCTAGAATGGGGGGAAGGTTGTGTGCTCCCTTACCAATGGCTGGTTACCTACTAGTATGCCAAGGGGGTGTCTTTGTTGGCATAATAATCCCACTGCTTGCTCATTGGTGGCCTTCTAAATTCCACCTACTTATGACTGGGAAGGAGGCAGGTAGTTGTTAAATGCTTAAAGCTACAGGGGTGCTAAACAGCTCAGAGATTGCTCCACTTGTAGCTGGGTTCACTGGTTTTAATCCTCCGGTTGCCAGGGCACTAAGATACGGCTGCCTATGTTTGTGGTTACGGTTCTCTTCCATGCCAGGTTCATGTCATCTTGCTGCCAGAGTTTTGAATGCGGTGAAAAAGAGCAGTTCTGTAAAATAATCACTCAAACTGGATGCATATTCTGGGCAGAAGTTAGTTTGCAAAGAGGGATGGGGGTGCAATGAAGGGTTTTCCTTTTGAATGAAGCGATCTTAGTTACAGATCTCTAGGCAGGAAAAGAAGGATAGACTGGGGAGTGTGAAATGTTTGAAATGTTAACTGTTACTTATAAAACCAGAGAGTTATAATCCGAGGAGGAAAAGAGAGCAGCTCAACTAGCTCCCTCTGCCTAATGGCAGATCTGCTCATTGGCCAGTCCCCAGTTGAGGTTAATACACTGCATGTCTTGTTTTTTCCAGTGACCCACAAAGCTGGCCTTTTGGTCTCAAAAGAGACCTTGGTGTTTTTACGTGCATCATGTCCCTGATCGCTCCCTCTGCTCTCCTCTCTGCAGGTGGTACATGCCAGAGCCCTGCTCTCCCAGCCCTGGTCCGTCCACCAGCCCCTCCTTTACAACCGTCGCTGGATATTAAGCCGTTTCTTCCCTTTCCTCTTGACACTGCGGCCGCAGTCAACCTCTTCCCCAATTTTAATGCGGTAAGTCCCATGGTTAAATTTGTGTATGCCAGAGTGGTAGATCCTGGGTAGCCAGGGGTGAGCTGGTCACTACCTCTGTTTTGCTATATGGCTTATTTCGTGGCTTGTCTGAAAGCCATGACAAAGTTAGTTATCTGCCTAGCTATGTAAGGTCCCTGGAGCCAGGAAAATTAAAAGAGAGTCAATCGATTGGGTTGATCATGAACCCATGTCTCCCTTTTAGTGTCTTTCTGGGTAACACTAACAATTTTGTTCGAATGTATCCACACTGAACTTGAATAAATTTGTTAGAGAGAACATCAGAATTGAAGTAGATGTCTAAAAACTTAAATGTGGGTTTCTTCTATCTGGGCCCTCTACTTTCCTTTTCAAATCTGTTAAACTTCTTTTCTAATTTAATAAAGAGGACCATGATAGTCACAACAGGGATACATTCCATGTCTAGAGCACTTCTTTCCTCGTTAACTTAAAACAACTCAGGGTTTCGGTAGTAAGAGTTTTCTTTCTTTTTATCCTTCCTGCCCAGCCACAGTTGCTCAAGTTAAGTCTTTCTTAAATTACCTTGTTTTTCTGGGCTTTGTCATCAGCCTTCTTAACACAAGTTCCATTACTTACTTGCTTCTATTTTCACTCTTAAGCATGTCTTTATAAGTTGGCAGATTCCTCATATTCATCATCACCTTTTTTTTTTGTACAAGCAGTGAGAGTATTCTTAAGATAGAAATAGAAATGAGTTGAAAAGGTTAGAAGCCAGTAAGTGACATTTTTTTCTAATATCATCTGATTCAGCTTTCAGCAGTTGTTATAATGCAGGTCTGAGCTTATCAATGACAGGACATGTCAACACGACCAAAGCAAAGAGGATTAAGGTGGGAGGTCACTGAGTGCCCAGGGATCTAAATAATACAGATTTCTTGTTGCAAGATCTTGCCCCCTTGATGGATTTCTAAAAAAAAAAATTCTGCCCACAATTAGATCATTTCTCCTTTAGGAGACAGAAATGGGCCTTACTTTTTTAAATAATATTTTGTCATGGGGACTTAGGACGGGCCAATGAGACGGTATAGTTATGTACTAGTCCTCCCTAAAGAGCAAGGGAGAATCATAATGACCCCTTTGCTTTTTGGTGAGTGAGAGATTTTCCATAGGAATCTTATTTTGAAATTGATGGAGATAAATAAAGCAGCGTAAAGATCACATTTCCAAAGTAGAAGTTTCTAATCCTAGGTGTTCAATAAGAGTAGAGAAAAAATTGCTTGTCATCAAATTCCCTGATTCTTTGATGACCACACGCAAGTCCCCTGGGCTCCCTTTCTTCAAGCTCCTCATCTGCTTTGGTGTTAAGTGGCTTCCTGGCACAGTCTTGCTTCCCAGACACCGGGAGATGATCCACCAAGGTGCTTCACCTGGTCTCTGGGACCACTTGACAGCCTGTCACTCAGGTCTCATGTCAGCTTTAGAGCAGTGGAGGTAAAATTCCCGGAAGGTTATAAAAGGCTGGATTTAAAACTTTTGATTTGCCCTTGGGGAACCATTACAAGCAAAATGATTAACTCGATTGACAATGAGTATTATTTGTCATAAAACAAAGATGAGTGATATACTGAGCTATATGACACTGAGCAAATTTCTTTACATCTTTGCTACTGTTTCCTCCTCTTTAAAATAAAGGAAGTGGACCTGATAATCTCTTCCTTGGGGGGTTATACCGTTCAGATATTTGAGCTTTTGTGGGCAAAGGCAGCATTGTGTGGTGGTCAAGCTGGACTCTGTAGCTAGACTGACTAGGTTCAAATCTCAGAGCTGCTACTTACCATCAATATGGCCTTGGGTAAGTCACATAATCCCCATGTATCTCAATATCTTCATTTGTAAAATGGGGCTAGTAATTTACCTACTTCATAGGCTTGTGATAATGATTATGTAGGTTAAGTCATTTAGAACAGGGCTCAGTATACAACAAGCACTATTTGAGTGATAGATGGTATTATGTTCATAAGTAGTGTGTAAACTCTTCTTATTTTGAATGTGGAAGTTCATTGACTAACTGATTGCAAAAGTTTGACTTGATTCTTTTTCTTCTATGATGGATTTTGACTTACGTTGGTATTTGTTCCATTTAAATCTAGAGACCCTCTGTTGCTATACCTATTGGTTATTTCCTTTTAGTGCTAGTCAGGCTGCAGCCAGACGAGGATTAAGCCACTCCTTGCTTCCAACAGAGGGGAATGGTTCCAAAACTCATAATCAGGTGGTTTTGGACTGCAAATTAGGGTGTAGAACATCTCTCTAAGTAACAGCCTGAGTTCGTGATTTTATAGCAGGTGTGAATCTCAATTCACAAATTCAGGATGTATGAAATGTAATTTTTTATTCCTGTAAGTTGGTTTTATTTCTGGTTCAAAACCCCATTCTATTAGACTGGAGGGAAATGCAATTTAATTCTGTTTCAGGGTGTGCTAAGATTCTGGAATCTTACAGGTTATCCATCTAGTTTTTGGTGGAAGACTACTTCTGTTCATCACGTTATTTATTCACATAGGCATCCGTGGGATGATCAGCACCTGGTTAGCATGGCCTTTTAGGCCCCCAGCTCTCAACATGGGACACACAAACTTTGTGAGGCTTCAGTGGTCCCTCCCGCCTAGATGTGCCATACTTCTATTACTTCTTTGCCACTCAAGAACCTTCCCTCATCTGACCTCTTTGAAACAAAGCCCATGACAATCAGAGACTATCTCCCTATTATATTCTTCCTCTGAGGATATGAGTATGGAATCATCTGTTTGTTTGGGGTAGGGTGTGGCAAAATGACGAAGGAAAAATTTTAAAATATATACATAAAATAAAATACACAAAAACAGAGGTGGATATCCTTGATTATTATCCTTAAGCAAGAGCATAAACCATTGGGTTTGGATGTGAGTCAGGAAGAATAATGAAACATCTGTAAAAATAAGCACAGTTAGGAGAGAAAGGAAAACAGATGTAGAATCTGAGCTGGGATATGGATATAAAAGAGGACATTCAATAAAACCATTGGGATCCCTTGGACTAGTTGAGGCCAACTTTTAAGGAACAGCAACAACAGAAGCTGTTCATCCTTGACCTAAAGATGTATCCCTGAATGTTCCAGTAGCTTCCAGACAAGAGTAAGCTTTCCTTCAATTTCTTATGTACCCTCACTGTGTCCCTCAATGTCTTAAGACATTGAAGTTTCAGTTCTTAGGATCATTCTGGTCCCAGTCATCCCATTCTGAGTCTGCAATTCTTGAAAGGAATCAATCCTGGAAATAGGTAGATGACATTTAGGGAAGAAATATTTCTTTCCTATGTGGTATGAGCTTGTTCCATTCAGTCAACTGATATTTATTAAGCATCTACTATGTGCCAGAAATAGTGATAACAAAAGTTATGTTATGACTTCTGCCATGAAATAATTCAGTTTATAAAGGAGAAGTCAGACAAATAAAGAAATATTTGTAAATATGGGTGCTTTTATAGAGAAAGTTGTATAGGATAGAAAGGCAGCTCAAGGACGGGAGTGGAAGGCTGCATGGTTGTCTTAGGAGGATTTGGTGAGAAAAATGGAAACTATTCTAGGCATGCAAACAGGAAGGAATTAATGTAAGGATTTAGGTACTTAGAAAATCTTTGGAGGATGCTGGGCAAACAAAGGTCAGAGAAGGCTGTTGCTGGCTTTTGGTTTTTCTGCGTGCTTTCTTGGAGTCAGGAAGTTGCAGAAATACAGGATGGCTGGTAATCCCATTTACTTTCATCTAAATCCCATGAAATGCCTCTCTTTAGTGGATTCCAAGCCTGAGCACTGCTGGCAGAGATCTATGGGAGCATAAGCCTCAAGCTTCCGGTCCTTGTGATGTAAGGGCGAGTATAGAAGAGGGGAGGCAGTGCTGAGCTGCCAATAGAAGACTTGACATGATGGCAAAATGGACAGGGCTGTGTGGGATCAGAAAAAGAATCTGAACGTGTCCAACATCATGGGCGGGAGACTAAATCCAGTGGAGCCCCAGTGTCCTGTTCTGTAAAATGAGAATGACTAAATAACTCTTAGGTTTGTTATCAGAGACATAGCTGAGTTTTAAAATGCTGGGGATTGAAACTGAGAATGGGCTTGGGGGAGATCTTGGGGTGTTGTTTATAATGGGAGCTAATCATTAAAAAATGGCTATACTCCTTGACCATTTTCTCCCAGGATCTCACAGTTTCTCTTTTGTTATTCATTTTTCTAATGTATTTTCTTATATTCTGATCAGTAGTTGTGACAATAATGAGCCTTCAAAATGTTGTTGAAAAGGTACAACTTTTAGAAAACATGTTCGTGGGGACTGACTGTGAACCTGATTCCATGTCCCTCTTCCATGGCTGTACTGCCTGTTGGCATCAAGATTCAGTGAGTAAACTTGACCTAATACACCTGCATATGCCAGATACTCAGTAAATATTGAGTCCTTCTCCCTTCCAGGAGATGCACAAGAATGAGAAAGGAGGTCACACAGAGGGCAAAGAGGCAGAAAGATGGGCAGATACAGGAAGAGTGACTATTCTGCTTCCAGTTAGCTTTGGCTAATATTCTTTAGCATTAAAAAAAAGTAAATTAGCATAGAAATTTTGACTCTGTGGTTCTCCTCTGTATAATATCATTTTATTATGGGGGAGGAAGAGATGGGGAAAGAGAGAGAGACTGAGAGAGAAAAAGAGATCAAATCCTAGCATCTGACACTACACTAGTTCTTCCTATTTCTTAAAAACACCAGCTGCCCTAGAAACTTGAGTGTGTGGGTTCAGAAGTTTTATTGGTTGGGGGCAGGAAAGTGAAGTCTATGTGATTTGTAGCAGTGAATCCCATACTTTAGGGTGCATGTGAATTCCCAGGGGAATCATGTTAAAAGGCAGATTCTGATTCAGTCCTTCAAGTTTTGAACATATGTGGGTGGAGGGAGGAGAAGCCGGGAGAGTGGTTAAATACACTGGACAATTTTTATGCTCCTGGAGACTATTTTTTCACTCATCAATGAACATTTATTGAGAACCTGCTATGTGCCAGGCCCTTAGGATTCAGCAGTAAAACTAACAGGCTAAGTGTCTGCCATTGTGGAACTAGTTTGTGTGGTGGGATGTTGGGGAAACTGGAAGTATTGGTGGCTGCAGCAGTACTTCAAGCACGATCCTTCTATGATGGTGTTTTATCTCCCAGAAGTACTCGGAGCCTCACTTGTAGGGCGCCATTGTTCAGGACTTTGGTTACAGCAGCCGTTTATTGAATGCTTATTCTGTGCCAGGTATGCGACATTATCACTTGCATTCCAACTGGGTAAAAGCAAATTTTTTTCTATGAAATTTTTAAGCTTTTATGTGTGTCACAATCTCAGAATTCCTGATGAGAAAAATACATGGATGAGTTTTTTATATATTTATTCATTCAATTATTTCCTCATTCTACAAACTTGTGAGTCTCACTGAATAATTCTATATATTGAAAAATGTCCCTCCTGAAAATAATTCTATCAAAGTGTCTGTTATAAAGATAGTGCTAATAAGTATAATGGAGAGTATGAGGAAGGAGAGGAGGTAAGCAGTCTCTTACTCACCGGGCATTTTTTAAGCACTGACTATGTGTCTGACACTATTGTAGACATTAGAAATACAAAAACAACAAGAAGAAGAAGAAGTAGGAAGAAGAGGAAAAGGATGGAAAGGAGGAGGAAGAGGAGGAGGAGGGGAAAGACGGGGAGTGGTCCTTGGAACTATGACATTGACGCAATTGATTAGTCACTCCTTAGAACACTCTTCTGTCAGCAAGTGGTAAAACATCTGGTTGTTAAAACACTACATTAGACAGTAAGCTCTATGCAAGTGGGAACCCTGTCTATATAGTTTGCTCCATTTGTTGAAAAAATGGGGTATAGTAGTTAAATCATTCTATAAAGAACTCTGTAATTAAATGCTTAAATAAAGTCATTTGAAAATAAGTGCTACCTGAGTTCAAGGGAAGGAGAGGTCACTTGGAGGTGGCCAAGGAAAGCTATATGGTAAAGGTTAAGGTTTAATTTGGGATCTGAGATCAGTTCCATATTTATCTTATTCATTAGGGTAACCATAGTACACAGCCTGGAACATTGCAAAGCCTCAACACATTTCATGAATGAATGAGTGAAAAATAGATGGATGCAGGGATAGATTGATTGATAGATGGATAGATAGATAGGTAGTTAGGAAAAATGCATGACAGATAATTAATAGAAGAGAAATAGCCATTTCAGTTGTACCATAAGAAATGTAATTTATGGAAATATCTCAATTTTCTAAAAATTTAAGTACTCACTGTTTTCATATATTAGATTATTTCCATCTGACCAAAATTATTAATTTAAGCAATAATTAAGTAACATAAGCAAGCATGCATCAAGCCATCCCTTTAATTTTCATCCATAATTTTATGTTGGCTCATGTGTTTATTTACTCTGGTTACATCAAAGGACAGTGATGTAAAAATCCCAATGGTTGCCTATAGAATGTACTCTACAATCAGTGCCTTATAATATTCATCAGCCATTTCATGTGAGTCCAGAAGGGCTGTCACCATAAAATATTGGTGTGCTACTTTAGGAGGCTAAAAGGATATAGAGATTTTTCTACAACTGTGGCTTTAAATATGCATTTATAATATTACAGCTGTACGATGAAAATACAGAACCCAAAATAAGAAATTTCAAATTCAAGTTTTTGTTATCCTCGGATATATAAGCTTCAGGATCTTCACTTTCTCCGTCTTTAAAATGGAAACACTCCCACATTTATTAGCATACTTTGTCTCCTTTCCTTTCAAAATTATTCTTGACTATTATTCTGTATTTTGTTACCTACTCCAGCTATGGAGATGCCTTCCATCCCTCAGCCAGTACTGGAGTTATGGAAACAGTGGTGAAGCACTCTTCCTTGTGTTTGATTCAAAGAGATAATCGATTAAATTCAGTTAACACATTAATAACTGCTCTTACTAAGTTTTAATAATTGCTGCTGTCACTAAAATAGGTAGGCAGCTGGGTTGAAATTATGGGTAGAAAAATAAGCCTGTCTTTCTTAGTCACAACTGGTGGAGGGTGTGGAAATTTTTCAGGTGAAAAATGCCATAGTAAATATGGTATTAACTGCTAAGTTCCTTGTCCTTTGAAGACATATGTGGCAGATCGCTAGCTAGTTCTGTGCATTAACTGTGTCATATTTGTACAGCAAAAGCCTCTTAAGAAACATCTGCTTATGAAGTCTTCTTTCATTGTTTGTCTTCACACTGAGACAAAAATATAAGCATGTTGCTGAGCTCTGTAGCTTCCTGTGAAGCCAGAAGTTGTGAAAGTCAAGCCTACATATAATGACCCCAAAACAAAATGACTTAAATATAGACTATCTAGGCTTGAAAATAAAAGGCTAAACAAATGCACAATACATGAATATTTTTCTGTTTTAATGCTTGTTTACTCCTTGAACAGGTAACACATTTTCCTATGATTCAAAATGTGAAAAGAACAAAAATTTTTTCTTACTGCTCTTCCCCTGCCCCTCAGTTCTCCTTTCTTAAGTGACAATCAACATGGTAAACTGCTTTTGCATCTATCCTTCCAGGGATATTTTGATGTAAGAACACATTCCTCTCACTAAAGGTGGAGGCATAATACACGTGATATATTTATTTTCCTGTATCAGTCAATCTAGTTGTATTGAGCTGAAGCTTTACAAATAATATATTTGCCCCGTTTCCCAGTCTGACTTTCTTACTAACTGTGATTTGAGGCAAATAAGGGGATCTGAAAAGAGAATATCTAAGCTCATAGCTCATTTTGCGATCCAGCAGCTCTTTTGGAGATCCCTGCTCCACACTTAGAAATGAAAGGAACTTTTTAGAGTTAATTTGCGTCTACTCCAACTCACTCATTTTACAGATAAGTCTGGAATGATTGGGAGATTTCCAGTTTCATGGCTAATAAGTGACCCGAGCTGAAAGAAAACTGAGACTCCTGATTTCTCTTTCTCATGAGGATGTTAATCACTGGATCATAGTATTATGGGTTGAATTGTGTCCTCAAAATTCATAACCCACAGTGCCATAGAATGTGACCTTATTTGGAAATGGGGTCATTGAAGATGTGATTAGTTAAGATGAGATCATTAGAGTGAGCCCTAATCCATTATGACTGGTATACTTATAAAAGGGGGCAATTGAGACATAGAGACACACATGGAGGAAGGATGATATGAAGAGACACAGGGAGAACACCATCTACAAGCCAAGAAGAGAAGTCTGGAACAGATTCTTCCCTCCCAGCCCTCAGAAGGAACCAATCCTGCTGACACTTGGATTTTGGACTTCTAGCCTCCAGAACACCAGAAATAGAAAGAACAAGAAAATAAGTTTATGTTGTTTCAGCCACCTAGTTTGTGGTACTTGGTTATGGCTGCCCTAACGAGAAAGGATCTTAGAATCATCTGATCTACCTACCTACACTTGCTATACGCTGCAATGTTTCTGAAGATTTTTAATCCAGCTTTTTGCTTAACTATCTCCAGTGATGATAAATAAGCCTACCTCTGGGGGAGAGAGACTCTACACCATAGGTCACCTACACTATTAAAGAAGTTCTCTACTTGGAGATACTTCAGGCTCCCTGTAATGACTATAAACCAAGGATGGAGATAATACACAATATATTGCTTTTCCATAAAAAATATTTACTGATCATGAATTAAGTGACAAGGGCTATTAAGGAAGGCAATTTTACATTCATTATCTTTTGAATCTAATTTCATGAGAGGCTTGCGTGTTATAGGTATTATCTGAAATGACATCGGTAAGGAAACCTGTAGGTGAGAGATAAAATAATTTTCTCCAAATCACACAAATAGTGAATCACTGAATCATGGCTAGATTTCGGTTCAGTGATCTAAATCCAGTGCAATTTCATCTACAAGATAGCTAGCTGAACTCTTGTCTGCAAACAGTTGTAGTTTCTTGAATCAGCTGTCAGAGCCTTGGTACACTAAATGGCTAATAATGAAATAATCTGTAGTTCCTTAGAAGACTTAACTCCAAGACAGTAAGCTGCACTGTAGTTCTTGAATAATATTCTGGCTGTGATTGGACAGTTATGAAAAAGAGTATCTAGAATGGACTGTACATTATTTCACCTTCAGAAGCATTTATGTTGTATATGGGCAATCATTGTTGGGGGAATAAATAACTCTACGTGATTTCTTTGTGCCTTAAATGTTGAGAGTCACTGTATTCTACTCTGGCCAAAATTGGCAGGAAAATCCATTTTCACAGCTAGGTACAGATGAAAGAATAATCTCAAACTATCTTTTGAGGAGAGTTGTCTCTTCCACACCTCCTCCTCAGCACAAATGTAAAGAACAATGTTAATGCTATTTCTCATTACTCTTAGTCAAAGGAATGAGAACTTTTTGCCAGCAAGACTATTTTGTTTCATGACTCAGTGCTTCTCAAAGTACGGTTCATAGACCGGTACTCATCCGGGAACTGTTTGTAGGTCTGCAATGAGATAAGTACAGAAATTGAGAGTGAGCATCATTTAGAAGTTTTTATAGCAACTTAAGAGAGCAATTTTACATCTGTTGAAACTAATAAAGACTTATGGCTTATATTTTGTATGTCTTTTTCATTTTACTTTTCCCGGTAATTCATTTTTATTATATTTTATAAAAGTATTGGCCTATGATTGATGGAAGACGTGCTGGTCCTTCAGCAAAGAGTTGAGAAGCACCGCTATATTATTGTTAAGGGTTTCAGAGTTCTGTCTATACATAGAAAGTGAAGGAGACTTTGAAGCAATTATTTAGGTAATTTGTAGGATGTATGGTTGAGAAAGCCACAAATACAATTTGACTCAAATTCCTTTAGCTCTACCCAATTTCTCTTATCCTGGTGAGGTGTGGCAATGGCAAATGGCTCTCTCTGAAACACATAAATCAAGACAGTAGTAGAGTCAGATGTAAGATAATTTGTAGTTTGCCTCTCTCTGAAGCATAACCTCTCATGCCACATTTTATCTTGAGTTTGGGCAAATAATATAGTTGTAAAATTAGTAGTTCATTCTTGAGCATCCTTTTTTGAACACTTTAAAATGGAATTTACTTCAAGGATCTTGCTGAGGGACTTTAAGAAACTGAAAAGAAAAAGGAAAATTTAAGTGACTATATATGGGGGTAAGAAACTTTACTTTGATTTCTAAATCCAAATTATTTTTTAAAAAATAGAAACTAGAATAATGATAGTCTAGTAGTACAATAGGTTGGGGACAGATTTTAAGGTGTCTCTTCAAGGAAATCACACAGAAAAAAAATCAGTTTTACCAAAACATCGTGGAGCTCTTTAGAATATCTAAGCATACCTACTGTTTTAGTGCTTCTGTGACTTGTCACCTACTACATGGAAAAGAAAGTCTCCACTTGCCTAGGAACTTGTGATAGGAAGGACAGACAAAAGAGGTAACTATAGCACTTTCTGGCACTTTCCACTCAGATGGTGCTTGTGTATGATGGGTATTGTGGGGAGACTGCCCCCCCCCCACTTTTCCAGATAATCCTGCTTGTTTTTTTCAGTAAAAAAAAAGTTCAGAAAAGACTAATTTGACTTTCAGAATCAACTTAATTAACTCTTAGACTATCTATAAGGTCCTATTGACATTCTCTGGTTTTGAGATCCTGGTTTGGAATGAAGCAGAGAAAAAGTAGAATGATTTTGAGCTTAGAGTTTGTTTTTAATTCTACTTACCTAATATCATAGTAAAAAAATTAGAACTTTGAAGAAGGAAAAAATATATACACATGTGTTTATAGATATATATGTTTATGCATGTATGTATGCTTCCTACTGTGGATCGTGGTTTAAAATACTGAATACAAATATGTAGAAAAACTCTTGCATATGTGTGTCAAGAGGCTTAATTCAAAGATGTTCACTGCAGCAATGTTTTTATTAGCAAAAATAAATACATAACCAAATATGATTATTAATGGGAAAATTGATATATACATTGATATTTATTTATGAAATGTACCTTAAGATACATTTGAAATGAAAGAATTGTTTTTACATATAAATGTTATTAAAGCATAATGTTGGGTAAGGAGGAAACACAAGTTGCAAGTGTACAGAATTTTAGAATATATATGTGTATATTTTAAAATCACATGGCAATGAGAGAGAGAGCAAGAGAGAAAGAGAAAGAGAGAGAGATTGAGATTGATGTACAGTGTATAACAACCTGGACTGGAAGAACACACATCAAATCCTTGTTTGCAGATGGTTCTGAGAAGTGAGTGGGAGACAAAAGGACTAGTGAGGGTACAAAGAAGGCTGCAATGTATCTGTAATGTTCAAGTTTTGCAATTTATAAAAAGAAATATCTGTAATAAAAATAAAGAGTTGTTAATATTTAGTTTTTCATTCTAGGTGATCAGTACATGGTTATTTATAATATTCTATATACTTGGTGTATTTAAAAAGCTTTTCAAATTTTACAAGTTGCAATGTCTTCAGCAAAATATTTAATTGTAACATTTACCACCTATAATATAGTATTAGTTAAGGGCCTAGCTGATATTATTACTTAGATGTGCCAGCTTCAGACAAAGTTTGTATTTTCTGACCAGCATATCTCCAACTGTGATTTCTATGTCACACTTATGATGTGGCTGTCTCAAAGGCCTCCCAGTAGAACTATATGGATTAATATCCAGGTGGAAAGTGCAATGCATTGATTCTTGTAACCTTCTACTATTTAGATGTGATTGCAAAGTCAATGAGAAAATGTATTGACCAAGCTTGGGAACTTACTCCTAGAATCCAATTCAAATTTACTTATTAAAGATATTATCATTTACTTTAAACACTTGCACATTCAGTCAAGGTAAAAGAGGATAGTAAAATTTCTGTGTTTTATTATTAATATCAAGGCACTGGAGCTTGATTGAGATGGTACTCTAGCTCATATCAAGTTTCATAGGATAGTAGGGATGGCATCTTAGACTGTTGGGCAAATTAACATCACCATTCAAACACTGCCTTTTGATTGTTTCTCAGAAGTGGTTAACTTTATTTATACTTCCTTAAAACAAGTTGGTCCAGCCAGCAACTTTAAAATGTCAAGTTAATACTTAATGTTCTGCTGAAAGGTCCATATTTTTCAAGGAATTACTATAGTTTTTAAATCACCACTGGGTGTTAGGAAAATTTTCATTTTAGAAGCAAGGATCATTGAGCCCACTATAACATGTCTATTACAGAAGTCCTGAATGAGGTTAAAAAGTCCACTTTAAATTTAAAGTAGGTTGACCGCACTTGTCTATACATTCAACTTGCTACATAAATACCATTATTCTAAATAGTTTTAGTAATAACTTGTAGGAACCCCGCCCCCCACCAAAAAGACAAAAAAAAGAAATTCAGACTGTTGTGCTTACTAGCCCAAACAGAACCACAGAACCGTTTCTTCCACACAATGGAATTTAGTGGTCACAGATATGTTATGTGGTGCAACTGATGAATATATTCAATTTTAGCTGAATGAAAATAACATTAGCCAGAACATAAATGAGATAATATTTTGCAGGCCCTCAGCCCCAGAATTTTCTTCACATGTTTTCTTTTTAAAAAATTTAAAATGGCAAGTGCCTAGAAAACATATTTCTGGCAAAAATAAAAATGTAAAATCTAACATGCTCCTTAAAAAGGAAAATAACCCACATCAACAACAGCAACAAACTGCCAGTCAATTAACTACTTTTTTAAGTGTTGCATGATGACTTTCACTGAATTCAAAGCCAAATGCACTCTTGTTAGAAACTGTTAGTCCCAAATGAGGAGGAAAAACTCAAAAGTTGTGTTATACTAGTTGGTTTCTAACTTTACTGAAGAGTGTTGGGACTCTGTGAGAGGAGAACGTGCAGACTTGGAGAGCCCATGTTGATCTTACAATTTTTTTTGAAAGCATGATATGCTATACTAAATACTGTATCATTTGCTGATGCCCAAGAGCTGTTTGGAGAATTTTTTTTAAATTCATGTTTTAAAGACTTCATACCTAATAAAAAATAAAGGAATGTAGCTCCTTCTTTCGCGTCTGCGTCTTGTGCTGCCTGTTTTCAACTGGTTAAGAAGGCCCTTCCAGTAGTTGGCAGGGAGACGGGCATTAGCTTTACTCTTAATAGAGCTGAGTAAACTGAAAAAAATCAACCTGAAGAAAAATATTCATGACAAGAGCAAAGGAAAATGTTCCAAGTTGAGTTTTGGCTCCTGAAATTATTCTGGGGACTTAAAATTGACAAAATATGAAATTTGCTTATTTAATGTAGAATTCCGTAGGTTTTTGGAAATGTCGATTAGTTACGTAATTCCTCATTCTGCTTTTATTTTGGTCACTTCCTTCAGTTTTTGAAATACTAGGACTCCAGGATGCTTCCCTTGTAATCACCTCTTTGGATCTTCTTGCCAACTTCAATGTTTGACAGTAAATATGGTAATTATTCCTGTAATCACCATCCGATTTCGTGTTTAGTACGTTGGCTGCTTCAATAGAAGCTGTTTTCTTTCTTTATATGGATGTATTGGCTGGTTGGTAGCCATTATTTTTAACTGACATTGGCAACTTGTATTTTTGAGAAAGTAAAGTGGAAGAATAAATGGCTCTCGATTTCTCTCATGTCCTGAGTATATCTTCATTATTTCATCTTTGAAAATTTTTTTAAGAATGACATAAACAAAAATCTTATGGATGTGAAGTGCTCTAAAAAACACCCATTGTAATAAAAATCTGATTTTATCTATACCCTTTAAAAAAATTGTCTTTCTATGGAACATTGGTGTTTAAGGACCTGACCTAAAGAATTCTGCTACTAAAATCATTAATGTATGTTTTATAATTGTGAACTTTGCCCTCATAAATTGTGGCTCTTAATAATGTGAGTATTAAGTAGAAGTTAACTTTGGGAAATAAAAGAAATATTTATAAATATTCAAATGTGTTTATCAGCTTGATTGCTAGGAGGTATTGAACCACAAATATATGAACTAGTAGGAAATGAATAGAAACTGAAAACTTGGACAATAGCTGGTCTTATTTAATTGAACTCATAGGTGTGTAGGACATAAGGTTTCCATTGTTAATTTATATTTTAAAATATAAAACATTCGCATTATTGGCATCAAAATGGGCATTATATATTTGTTGGAATTAACACATTTCATGGTACCCTTGAAGAGCATGGTAACTTCCTACTTCTCTGCAACCTTTTACTCATTCATTAATTCAGTAAATACTCTGTTACTGTCAAATTTTCTAGTCATGGGAGATACAACAATGACCGAGACCCCGTCCCATCCTTCAAGGCACTTAGCATCTTGACCAGGGAACCTGAATAAATTTTATCTTAATTCATGAATCAATAAGCATTTATTTATTATATGGCTAATATTGCTCCATACTATGCTAGGTGCTCTCAGAGATGCAAATAACAGGCAATTTATAAATGTTTGTGGAATGTTATAGAATAAATGAAGAATAAAGCTCGTATTTTAGCTGAGGAGGCAGGCCCAAGAAACCAACACATTTTAAATAATTTAAGTAGTAAATTCGATACTACTAATTTGACAGATTGATTCCCTTTAATGAATTGGCTCTTATTTGGACAAACACAAAGAGCTGGAAAAAAATAAATTCTATTCTATCCTATTTGTTTTTTAGCTAACTTGCATTTATGATAAAGGAACTATATCCAGTTTTGCATTCAATATAAATTAATTAAATTTGGTCTTTGAGCAATTTAAAACATTCGCTAAAAGAGACAGGAGCTTTAAATATTTTCTGCTTCTGAAGAATTGCTTTGCCAAGGTTCTCCTTGTGTAAATGGAGACTCTCATGAAATGAGTTTCTTTTGTAATATCCTCAGAAAGGACATTTAGTGTTACTTTTGGTAAGATAGCTTTTTGATGTGGTTAGACAACCCTTCCTAGGCTAGTTCGGCAAACTTTCATGATGTCAGCCCACTAAGTAGTTTCTGGGGACATGAATCCATGACCACTCTCTTCATAATCCTCCAAGAGTACAGCGTGTCCACATTGTCTTATAAACCGAAGGACAAAACACCCTCTGGTGACACCAAATAGAGTCTTTTTCTTCCAGAACATTCTTCTTATTTGCATCCTAGCCTTGTCTTGCCCACAGTTACGTAGTGTATGTGCACATACTTTTAATCTATAAAGATATATATAATGTAATATATGCCATTATTATTTATATTATTGTTATAGTATAGAGCAGTGCTCCCAAACACCAGGATGCAATTAAATCAGAGCATGCACTTCTGACAGAATCACATGTAAAGCTTATGCTGCCTGTTCATGGACCCACACATCGAGGAGCAAGGCTCTAGAACTTAAGACGATGGGTTTTGGAATCAGAGTCTAAGGTTTATATTCTAGATTCACTCCTTACTAAATATGTAATGTTGGGGAAGTTACTTGGTCTCTCTATGGCTCAGTTTCCTCATCTGTAAAATGGAAATAATACTACTAGCTGCCGCATGAGTTATTTGTGGATTAAATGAGATATCACATATATCTTATTTCCTGGAACACACTTAACCTCAAGAATACTGTACTGGTTTTGAGTAGTTGTGAGAGTGGCAATGATGATTGATCCTTTGTTATTTCTTGATAGATCTTTTCCAATTCTTTTGTCACATTCTAACATCCTTTAAATCTGTTGAATTCTTGTTATGGGATAGTTTAATCAAGTAATCATAAGAGATGTGTGAGAATCACACAGATTTTAATTGGCAGTTGTTCTCCTCTTCATTTGTTATTGATGTTTTTAGAAAACTAAACCTATAAACAAGATTGTGATTCCCGCTCTTTCTTCCCGCCTTGATTTGTGTAAAAAGCAATTTGCGCAGCAAATCTGTAAGAAATAACTGCCTGCGAGTCCCAGCAACTCTAGACTGCCCAAGTCTCTCTGGAATCTCACAGTCCTTCAGGTTCTTCTTTGCATGCAAAACATTCTCATAAAGGAGATTAAATGAAGTGCGCTCCAGATTTGTCAAGTCTTAATGAGAAAAATTCCTTTAAAATAAATTTTAATAAAGCATCCTAAGTAACATTTTAATCAGTTGAAGTTTGCACTGTTTTTCTTAATAGCATTCATATGAAAAAGATCAATGTTTATTTTATTCTGCTGAGCCTATAAAATTGGCAGTGGATAACATATAATATTGTAGCACATAAAATCTACGGTTAAATGTAGGCAGTTGTTAACCTGTTTTTTAAAGCTACATTTAAAATGAAAAGTGATGTACTTTAAGACATTATTTGATTAAACTAGTCAGGAATATAGAGGGAGAAGCACATTTTACCACCACAATTAATTCTGTGGGTAAAAGAAACAGGCTTATAGATAATGAAAATGGAGCAAAATCATTATTTTAGGAATTCAGCTGTGTTAATGGGTATTATATAACTAGCTGTATTACCTAATATTCTTAAGAAGTTAAAATGCTCTGGAAAAATAAGCATAGGTTTGTTGCATCTGTGGTGGGAATTAAATGGAAGGAAGGAGGGAGAGACGGAAGGAAGCAAGGAAGGAAAAAAGGAGGAAGGGAGGGAAGGAAGGAAGGAAGGAACAACTGATTCATCACTGCCATTTTAGAATATTCTGCCAAAGAAATGTAAGTCTGGATATGATTTACAGTACAACAATAAAGAAACTCTTTTATTGAGGTTTTGTGTTGTTTTTCTTACATGTTATTTAGGCAGTCTCTTTAAAAGATTAGCACTTGGAAAATGATTATAATTTACTTAGCCATATCAGAATTTGGGTAATGAGAATTATTCTGGACATTTGGATTGTCTGTCTGTCTGTGTATATATATATAAAATCTTAGATCTGTGTATACCTGCTATTTTCCTTGAGTATTCTGTTTTGCTTAGAAATAAGAAACTGCATATGTCATTAAGAAATTGATTACCAATTAAAAAGATCAGTTGTAGTATAGTATAAATGACAGATCACAGAATTTCTTTGCACTGTATCTCAATTCTGTCTAGCCTTGATTTCAGCAAGCCATAGAATCAGACAAAGAGGAGCTGGGCAGTGTTGCCATACAGGCAACGCCCCGGTACTTTCCATTTGTGACCCAACACACTGAAGCTGTCAGCTCTGAATGCTGGTTGAAAACATTCCCAGATGATGTATGGAAGGACAGTAAATGGAGTGGTCTAACCAGGCCTCTGATGCTGGAAAAGGGAGGGAGGGTTAGTTCTGAACCTTTCCTGCAGTAGATGGAGACTATAGAGTTGTGAAAACTATCAGATTTTCTCTAGGTTTGTCATGTTTCCAAAATCTACTTTTACCATTTTCCCATAGCAGTGGTCAACACACAGTAGTCACTCACTTAATATTGGCTGAATGAACTAGTCTCAGTTACCACTGTGGCTGATAAGTCCTCTTTCAAATTTGTAGCTTACCTTTGAAGATAAAGATCTGGGTTCAAATCCAAGAGTTGCCACTTAGCAGGTGTGGCTCTTAGCCATTTACTTCACCTTCCTGAGTGACTAATTCCTCATCTATAAAATAAGGATAATAATGTGTAACACAGTAGTAAGCAAAACCTCCAATCTAAGAACTTTAAACAGTACTAAGTGCAGCCACTGATAAGTAGGTACTCAGTAGATGGCATTTTCCTCCCTTCTTCATTTTCTTAAACATAACCAAATCCATGATTGCATTTACTTCCATGGCTTATTTCCACATCCGCAAATTATATAGCCCTCTTCCTCAATTTTTGAAGAGAAAAACAATTTTTTAAAATTTCCTTTAATTTTTCCTTCTTAAAAGAGTAATTTGGCCCTGTGGCCATTGGCAGCCATGCTCCTTTTAGGACTTTGCTCAGGCCCTGTAAACTAGGACTGCACTTCTCTGGCTGAGCTTTACACAGAGATCGTTTAAACTCACTTCTTGGAGTTGGCTGCCCTTCGAGGTAGAAGACAAGTTTGAGATTCACCTATATTGAATTATAAACCAATCAAATGCAAAAACTAAAACTCTTCCTGGTGAAAGAGGCATTTGCTAAGTTTTATTAATGTATAGTTTTTCTCTGTATCTACTGCTGAAGATGGACCTAGAAAAGCTACATTTAAACAAGACCCAGTAGCTGTGACTTTACGATGAGGAACAAAAAACCAGCTAGTTAGAAGAAACCACTTTACCTTTGCCCCGTTGCCCTTCTTTCTACCTTTTCTTTCCCCATGCAGGGACTGTTGGCATTAAACTTGGCTGACAGGATTGGTGGCTGCCTTGGAAGTAGGTGGGTGCTGCAGGGAACTTCAACTTTTCCAGAAACTTGTAGGGCACACACACATCTGTAGCAGTTGTACCAACTAGCTAATTTAATGGTTCTATTTTCCTCAGAGTCCCAGCCTGGCTTTAAATCCCCCAGTTGGCCTGCCAGTGGGTTCAGAGGTTTATTTCAAGCCCTGCCTTCACCCTCAAAAAGGAGACTGTAGGGGCCGGCCCAGTGGCGTAGCAGTTAAGTTCACACGCTCTGCTTTGGCAGCCCAGAGTTTGCCGGTTCGGATCCTGGGCGCGGACCTACTCACCGCTCATCAAGCCATGCTGAGGCGGCTTCCCGCACAGAAGAACTAGAAGGACCTACAACTAGGATATACAACTATGTACTAGGGCTTTGGGGAGAATAAAGAAAAAGAAGAAGATTGGCAACAGATGTTAGCTCAGGGGCAATCTTCCTCAAAAAAAAAAAAGGAGGCTGTACATCAGGAATAATACCCCTCAGGTTTATCTATTCATTTATCCTTTCTTTCTCAATTCCACCTGCAGTTAAGATGCTCCACTATCAGGAGGGTTAGAGGCAGAAGGTTAGTAGGTTAGTTATACTGGAGTCTACATGTGTGTAGGTAGCGGGCGTCTCAATTGACCTCTTACTTCCTCTGCCTCTTCATTCACACCCCACAACCCAGCTGCTACAGTGATCTCACCAGCTTGCACCATCTCCCACTCAACAACTGTTTATTTTATCAGTGACTCTAACAACCTTGGCTGCAGTTTGACTTGGACAACTGTTAACTGATTAGTGTGAATTTGACAGCACAGCTGTTGCCAATTCCAGTATTGCCAATGGGGGCAAGAAGCTGGTGCATTTTACAACTTGGAATTCACAGAACTTTCTCAGGGACCATTGCGTCAAAGGCATAGTGAGTTTTCTGACTTACAGGACTTCAAGGTGTCTTGGAACTTATTGGCTGCTTATTCTCAAAGGTAGCTTGGTCGTTTTTAGATATGGAGGTTTTGCTTCTTCTCAGCCATGTACTTGTATTTTATGCATTTATAACAAGGTAGTTCTAGGGAGTAATAGTCAGAAAGGCTACCATTTTTTAGTGTCATCTATAAACTAGGCACCACCCTGGGCATTTCATATAGGTGGTGATAAGAACACAATTTTATCTTTAAAAAGGTGCTGCAGTCACTTTCACACAGTAGCGTAGCCTGTTTCATCTCAGGGAAGTGTGATTTATGTGTGATGTGGTATAAATTTTGATTCATAAGGCAATGTGTGCAGGAAACTTTACACTTTTTTTTTAAACTGAACTTAGTATCTATTTTGAACTTCCATTCTATGTGTGGTAAAGATACAATTTTAGTTAATTCAGACTCTTTCTCTCTACTTTCCTAGATTATATTCTGAGTACTTTAAAAATGTCAGGGGGCAGGAGACGTCTGGTCCTTTGTCCTTTTCTGTCCATGTTGGCAAGAGGTGGAATGCACTCTGGTCTGTTCCATATGATTCTTGGTTGTCCGGCCACATAAATTGCAATTGTAGCTCTTTGTCCTTAACCAGCGCTGTCCAATTGAACTTTTCATGATGTTGGAAATGTTCTATATCTGCTCTAATTGGGCAGCCACTAACCACATGTGCCTATTGAGCACTTGAAATGTAGCTAATGCAACTGAGTACCTGAACATTTAATTGTATTTAATTTTAATTTATTTCTATGTAGAGAGCTGCACACGGCTGGTGGCTATTGTATTGGACAGCGTGGTTCTAAACCATAGGGTCTCTGCAGGTCACTTCACTCCCAGTCATTTCTACATGTTGTGAAGGATCTTGAAATAAATTTAGTCATTTCTGCATGACATTCTAGATCCTTGGAAACTTGAAGGGACTCTCTGAAGCCCATAACAGTTTCAGTGTGACTCTGGTGTGCATGAGAAGTCGTTCTCCTGGCTTCCATCACTGGAGCATTCTGCAATTCTGTGAGATTGACTCACTCATTTGTTTAGACCCACTCTACCCAGCCCTGCAGACATATACTTTGCTTCTGAATTATGGTGGGCGCAAGGAATGTCTGGGCTGGACTGTGTTACCGGCCCTTCTTGGTGTTGGGGGTGCTGGTGGGAGATGAAGCTGGAGCAGGTCTCTTTTTTCTACTTTCCCCAAAAAGCACCACGTGATGGTCCTGTCATCTTGCTACTCAGATTGGCTTTTATTATTTACCAACCAATGCAAAGTTTTTGTCTTCTCTAACTCTCTGCTGCCTTCCTCAGCCCAGAGAATGGTGTTATCCTTTGAAGTGAGAAAAATGGCTCTTATATGAGCATGCATTTTTCTCAAACTGTCATTTTATGGTGGAGACTTTATACACTCTGGCCTTCTGAGCATATGCTTTTTAACTCAAAAGCCTGGCTCTTAGAATTCAGAACATCAGCTTTTGAAAATCAAATGCATTTTCTTTTTTTTATTGTGTTAAAATGCATGTAATATAAAATTTGCCATTTTAACCATTTCTAAGTGTATAGTTCAGTGGTATTAAGTATATTCACATTATTGTACAACTATCAGCACCGTCCACCTTCAGAACTGTTTTATCTTGCAAATCTGAAACTCTGTACCCATTAAATGATAATTCCCCATCCCCTCTCCCCCAGCCCCTGGCAACCACCCTTCTATTTTCTGTCTCTGAGTTTGAATACTCTAGGTACCTCATCCAAATAGAATCATACAATGTTTTTCCTTTTGTGTCTGGCTTATTTTACTTAGGATGTCTTCAGGGTTCATTCTTGTTGTAGCATGTGTCAGAATTTCCTTCCTTTTAAAGGTTGTATGATATTCCACTGTATGTGTATTCCACGTTTTGTTTATCTACTCGCCCATCAATGGATATTTGGGTTATTTCCACCTTTTGGCTATTGTGAATAATGCTGCTGTGAACATAGGTGAACAAATATCTGTTCAAGTTCCTGCTTTCAAATCTTTTGAGTATGCCCCAGAGTCTCTGCTTTCTCTAACTAGTGAATGCTGCTGACTAAATGGCATTAGAGTGAAAATATTTCAAAGTGCATCTTGACTTCTAAGGAGATTTTAGGGAGATTGTTTAAAAGGAGAGCTGATTTGTTCTGCATAGTAAAATGAGAAAAATTTTACATTGTCTGTAGAAAGTGGGAGATGTGTGGGGATAGAGAGAATGGAGAGATATAATAATGCTTTAACGAGAAAGAGTAGCCTGAGTACATGGAAGGAGGACTAGACAGTAGAGGGATATAAGCTATGAAATTCACAGTGATAGAAAATAATAATAAAATAATAATAATAATTTTTTCTCTTCCTCCTCCCCCCTCCTCTCTCCTCCTTTCCTTTCTCCTCCTCTTCTCTTTCTCCTTCTCCTCCTTCTCCCCTTCTTCCTCCTCCTTCCTCTCTAACTTGTCTGGTACTATGCTTCCTTCTTCATGCTAAAATTTACTCTAGGTACCCCTTAATTGTTTATAACACTCTACTACATACAAGAGCTCTAGGAAAATTGAAGATGAAGGGTAATCTCAAGACCAATGAGAAAGGATGCTCACTGCAGGAGCTACTGGGGAAGTAGTCACAGCAAGGACACATGTAGTAAAACTATAACTCTACTTCCAACTTTTGGAGATATTGCTGAGAATTTGGGGCATTCTACCACACTATGATGGGCATTAAGACACTGCTGCATATGAATGAATAGACTGAAAGATTAAATGACTTCGAGTCATCTAGATTTGAACATCTTGTTTACATTTGCAGTTAGAACAATTTTGTGTAGTTAAATTATCCCCATTTTACAAAAGAATTTGAGACATAAAGGCAGTAGTTAATTTATGTATGTTCACAAAACTGGAAATTGGCAGACCCATGCTTCAGACTACATTTTTCTGATTGGATATTCAAAAGGTACCTTTGAAGTAATTGAAACAGAGACATCAACTATGGCATCTTATCAAATCCACTTGTATATGTGTATTTATAGCAGAAGTATTTGAAGGTCAATGTGTGATTGTCTTTTTTGTGTGGACACATGCCAGTATCCTTTAGTACATTAAGACTCTAGAATTCGTAAATGTTTTTATAGATAATGCATTTAAGGGCCAGAGTCATTGGGTGATTTACCTGTGCTTAGTCATCATGCCAGTCTAGAAGCCAATAGAAGCTGAGGGTCAGCAAACTACAGCCTGTGGGCCAAATCCCGTGGGCCACCTATTTTTGTAAATAAAGTTTTATTGGAACACAGCCACGCTTATTAGTTTACATATTGTCTGTGGCTGCTTTCATGCTACAACAGCAGAGTTGAGTAGTTGAGACGGAGACCCAATGGCTCACAAAGCCTGAAATATTTACTACTTGGCTTTTTATAGAAAAAGGTTGTCAACTGCTGGTCTAGACTGAGTCCCATCCAGTCCTCTTTGCATCACAATAGCATGTATCAGATATTGCTTCATACAGTTCTCCCCTCTCCATACAGCCAGTTTACAGACCACTGAATATAGCTGGCACTGGCATGAAACACTTAAAGTTAGTGTGTTGGAGTGACTTTGACTCTGTGGTCAAGAAAACAGAAGGGGCCAACCTACAACGGCCTTTGCCACAAAGAGCTCTTCCCAGAGCTTATCAGAAAGCAGTGAAATCCTTTAACTATTAGAGTTATCACACCATCCCACCCCTTCATCTGTGTTTCTTAGGAGGCAAAGCTATAGGTTCTCACATGTGCCATCACACAAACCAAAGAACACATTCACAAAACATTCTGGATCATTGTTTTAGGTATTTAGTTGGTAGCTCCCAATCATGAGGCACTTTCGCCTTCAGTAGCCATTGTACTTCTTAGTACCTGGAAAAAAATGTAATAGGTTTGGAAAATAGTAAGCATCTGAGTTTCAAGAGTGATGAATCTGAGATGGTCCATTACTGGGAGATAGACATGAGGAGCGTGGTTTGCGTGGAGTGGGGCACTCTTTCAAACTTTTTTTTTTTTTTTTTGCCACTACTATGGCTCAATCAGAAAGTGGGGAAAAAGCCAAGGAGGCAAAACTGTGATGATAAATTACTGTGATAATCTCAATAAATGTGTGTGTGTGTGTGTGTGTGTGTGTGTGTGTGTGTGTGTGTGTGTGTGTGTATTTCAACTGGAAGGCCCGCTTTCCACCACGTCAATTGCAGCATAAGTGTGAAGTAGAAACGTTGGGAGGACCAGTATAAGATCTGCACAACTCCCACAGTACAGAGTGGATTTGACTTCTTTCTTTCTCAAAAATTTGGAAAAATAAAATAAGTTAAAACAAGAAAGAAAAGAACTCTAATTTTAAAATCCAAGATAATTTTGAGTTAACAATTTAAATGTTTAATTACTTAAACTGTTGGGAAAGGAAATAATACAGAAGGATCATTTGAAAGCCTTAAAATATACTTGAACTCTTCATTATGTAATAAAACTATGTCTGAGGTGTTTGGTCTCAATTTTCTTTGTTCTAAACTGTAATAGCGTGGTGAAGGAATTTTTCTTCAGGAGACCCATATGATGTATATTTTTAAAATAAGAAATCTATAACTAATACAAATAATTACACTTTATCCAAAATTTTTTCAAGTAGGGCAGGTCTGTAGCACAAGTGGTTTTCATGTAAAATTGTGTATATAAGAGTTCACTGAAATGAGAATATCATGCATTAGCAGTGTTAGGAGAGCAAAAGATTAATATGCATAGAAGTATAAGGCAGGATCATTTATAATATCAAAACTCTGGACAAAAGCCAAGTGTCTACCAATGAGGAAATATTTAAGTTATGGTAGATTGGTAAAATGGAATTTTATATTCTCATAAAAGATAATGGTTTGAAGAAATATTTAATGACATAGGGAAAGGCTCATAATATTTTAATATATAAAGCAGAATATAAAACTGTTTTCTCAGTAGTTTCCTAATTTTGTACAAAAAATCAATTAGCATCCCTATTCATTTACTTAATGTATTCATTCAGCAAACGGTTATTGGGTACCTACTATGTATCATATTCTGTCATGGCTCTAGGGATCATATTGCTTACATTTTAGTGGAGGGAGGCAGATAATAAATAAACAAGTGATATATAAAGTATGTCAGATGATGCTAAGTGCTCTGAAAAAAAAAATAAAGCAGAGAAGGAGATGTAGGGGATGCGGGAGTGGTGGTTATATGTTTTTATGTTGTTGAAGGAACTGAGTATGAAAATGTCATGTATAACAATTACCTTAATTGTTCTTGAATAATTTGAAAAATTGTATTTGGTTGCAATCTAGGTTCTGAAATTCTGTAGTCACAGAGTGGTAGTTGGATTAGATGGAAATATGAGGTTAACTCTTATTGAAGTTGGAATGTGTGTATGTGTGTCTTTATCTGGTGAATTCGAGAAACTGCTTTTTAATGTCTATCAGAACTGCCATTTCTCTGTGGTTTCATACCAATGAATATGTGTGTGTTCTTTAGCTATTGAGGAAGTTTCTCCAGGTAAAAAGTTCATGTATGATCACCATTGGGTCCATTTCTTGTCACGTTCAAGTACAAGCTTTATTTCACTATGCATTCTTCTAGGAATCTGAGGATTACAAGAGTTAGATATTTAAGTAAAGTGCAACGAAAATAGCTTTCCATACGCAAAACCAATATACCTCTTATTGAATTGGAATGTGTCAAGAATAGTACAGGATCTGAGACTTTACACCACTTGCAAGCTAACAAGTCTACCACGGTTTTACAGATGCTGACAGAAGACATGAGACTCCTAGGTTCAAAGGCAAATGATTTTATTACTGACAGCATAACAGGCCCCGTGAGCTTCAGGTTCACACTGCTTGGCTTTGCCTCCGAAGTCCACGGGGTGATGCGGGGGTGGGCTCAGGTTGATGTTGCACACATAAGTGGCTTTGTGTTACAGCTGAGGTTCCCTGAGCCTAGCAAAACCACAATCTTTTAAAGGAGACTCCTAGCAAACATGCCCGACCTTTGCCCCAGAGAACGGCATTATCTTTAGTATACTGGTCAGGAAACAAATCTGTCCTCTACCCAGAGGGAGATACTATCTAACTTCCAAGGCTGTTTGCTATAGAAACATCCTTGAAAAGATAGTCCAGAACAAAGCTGTCAAGGCCCTTTCAGAAGTGCAGAAACGTAGAACCCGTGAAGAATTTTCTCCCAATTGAATATCGCTTATTAAATTTTTTTGTAAGTTATTTTATTTAAATTTTGTCTGTTTGCTTGGGTTTGTTCATATTTGTTAGTATGTTTGGGAAAAACGCAGGCTAAGATTTCTCTGTTAATATGTGTACAGTATAATGTAATGACCAGTATTATTTTACTTTTGCTGCTATGTTTCTTTAATTTCCTCTGATTATTATTTGGAATTTTTGTAGATGACATGTTCCATATCAGATAAGGATAGGGAAGTACAGAGACAAATGCATTAGGACTAAATTTTGGCTTCAGTTTAGATCCAGAATCAGTAGAAGAAATTTTGGATATGTGGAAATAATCAAGAGTTTCTTAAAATTTTATTTCCTCCTTTACCAAGGGAGGTTCACCTGAGAGTCAGTCACCCATTAAAGTTTCCTAAAATCTAGAATCTAGATTTTGTGAGTATGGATGTTGGAGAGGAAAAGCAGAAGGGTGGAAAGGGACAACTAGACCACTTGGGGACAATGCATTCTTTAAACATTGAAATTTACTTGGCAAGTACAGATTGGTGGTGGTGCACTCACAGGGTCAGTTACCGAAGTTCATGCAGTGTTTAAGAGCATGGGCTCTGGAGCAAGACTGCCTAAGCTAGAATCCCATCCCAGCCACCCTAGTAGCTGTGTAGTTTGGGACACAAAAATTCATTGTGCCTCAATTTCCTCATCTACATAAAGGGAATACTAAGGAAACATAGCTCTTAGAATATTGTGATGATTAAAATAGTTAATAAACATTAAGCACTTTGAACAGAGCCAGGCACATGGTGGAGACTCAATACATTTTAGATATCATGTAATTGTTTATGAATTTTTTTTCCTAGAAAACAATGACATTTTCTGAATCCATTTGATTCTACAAGAACAGGAACCAAGTCTAGCTAGCTCACTATTAAATTTTTGGGCAGCCACGATGCCTCATAAAAAAGTAGATGTTTGATCAATATTTATTAAATAGGTGAATTGAAGAAACATTCTATTAAAATTCTGAAACAGAATCTACAGGAACATAAAGAATGGCTGTGGTAGTGTTCTGTATGTATGTGTATGTGTCTATGGGTTTCTATTTGCATAAAGATCTGCTTTGACTTTTAGGGAAGTACCACTTGATAGCACAATTAGACCTGTAGAAGAAAACCGTGGTTCGCTCCCATTGAAATCATAAGCTAATTGACAAAAGTTATTCTGATGTGTGTGGATAAATTCATTTTCTTGACTCACATTTTAAATTACCTTTCTTCTAAATGACAGTTTTCTTCTCTCTGTAAAATGAAATCGAAAAGAAAAATATTGCAATCCAAAAAAAGAGTAAGCCTTAAATAATAGAACTGAAGGAAAATATCAGGTTTGAGAACGTTGATTTATTTACATATACTTTGATTAGCTGGATATTTGTATACTTAAGAAGCCATCACAACGACATAACATTCATGCAATTTACCTGAAATGTTACCTAGTCGGAAAAACTAGAAGGATGTTACTTAGCCTTTATGTCCTTCTTAACTAAGTATATCATATATTCACTTTTTTATTGACTAGAAAGTGAGAATTAAATTTTGATAAGTACCTCGCAATTTTAATGCTAAAAATGTATTATTATTTTTATAATAACAAAGATACGTAGCATACAATGCTATTTAAAGGTAGAAGATCATGGAATTTTTTTATGGCTGATTTTATGGTTTATTTTCATTATGAAAAAGAAAAGCCATCTTTTCCTTTTATTTGCTTTGTTTAGCCTCTGGTACCACTGGTTTAAAACATTAACAAAAACAGTATTTAAGTATACGATCATAGATTCATTAGGTTTATCAATGTGTTTTGAATAATGCAATATCTACATTATTGAGAAGTTAGCATTGGAAGAAATATGCAGCTTTATGAGATGTTTTTACTGGATCATAATTTTTCTATTTACTAGAATCATTACAAGAACACAATGCTAAAAGCTCCATCTTTCAGAATCTTAATGAATGTATTGATTATTTAAATAACTTAAGATATAATTTGAAGTTTCCAGGACATCCAGAACTAATATTCAGAATGGCCTGAAAATAGTAATTCGGTACAATAGCAGAATAAAGATAAATATATTAAAGTGGGTTTTTTTTTGTCCCCCCTCTTTACCTTTTGTTTCTTGTTCTCTTGCTAGTTTATTTTGGTTTTCTACATTTGTATACATACTCCAATGTAAAGATCCGTCATTTTGACACACATGCTCATGTGACTGTATAATTCAAGTGCTATAGGCAGCTCTTACTCAAGGTAATTGAATAATCATAAAGAGTAGAGTAAAATAAAGATAAAATAATATAGTAAAATAAAAATTGCTTTACCTGTAATGATTTCATTTTAATTTCACTCTCTTATGATAAGGGACCAAAATGAGTGGGTTTATATTTCTTTTCTTTCTCTGTCTTTAAATACCAGCTAATGATAGCTAGAAAATTGATAATTTATCTCTTAAATCTCACAAATACACTGAATTTTAGATTTTTTCCAGTGTGTTTCCATTTCAACTAAGCTAAACAAATTCCATTCTAATAACATCATAGATTTGTACAAAATAAATGTACAATGTATTGAAGCAAACATGTAAGAATAGCTTTCCTATAAATTAATTCATCAAATAAATTAGATATAATGCAAATGCCTCAGTTATTCAGATTATGATATTTGACTAAGATACATGAAAAAATAATTTCTCAGGACTTCAAATTGCTTGATGACAGTGTAACTTGATTCCAATTTTTACACAAAACAATGGTTTCTATTTTGTTTCCCTGAAATTTGTCACATCCAATCTAACTGAGATGATGTATGCTCTGCTACAAATTAGGGAGAAGCAACAGTCCATGTCAACTGAATCTGAAAATAGATTTGTTATGTCTCCTTTCTCTGATTTCTTTCATTAAAGAATATACTCCGTGGTCCAATTCATATTGCGCATTATTGTTCAATCTCCTAGAGCAAAACGCTATTATATTGCCTTTTTTTCCCCCTTAACTACATTCTTTTGGAAATTAACTTAATGCATTTCATGCAGAATTGTTTTGAATTGACAAAAATCAGCATGAGAAGTAAGTAAAAATTTAATATATTTCCCAAGGGTTTAAACTATTGGTATAAACTCAGTAAATGAACAAATTAAGAAAGCCAGTCTCAAATCTGTCACTTTTAATTAAATTTTAGCAGCTTCCATTACCTCACTAGTATGCCCTACCTTCTTTCCAGTATGGGTTTTCTACATGGTACTTTACCAAAATCTGACATTAGTTTACGTATTTGTTTGTTTAGTATTTCTCTCTCCTCCACTAGATATAAACTCTCTGAGGGTAGGAATGTTATAATTCCCCCCCATTTTTAATTGGCTATCTCTCTTACCACTAGATTGTAATCTCTGTGACAATGGAGATTTTTATTTTTTGTTTATCACTGTGTCACCGATGTCTAGAATAGTGCCTGGCACATGTTAGGAGTTCAATAAATATTGGTTAAATGAGGAAAATCTCTATTGGACTTCCATAAATCGACATACACATGGTATCAATGCACATAGAGGTTTGGATTTTATATAAGCTCCAAATTAATAAGGATTCACCTCTGCGAATCTGAAGCCTTAAAGAAAAGGCTTTTATTTCCAGTAACATGATGAGAATACACCCTTCAAAACTTTACCCCAATGCTTACCAGTGACATCTGCTTATTTTATAGCCAAGTTCTGGCATTGGAAGCCTCCCCTCCCTATCTCAGGTATACTTAGAGTATTCCTTTACATGAGTCAAAGGACTTCCCTGCTATCTATCTATGACACTCAATAGACTATTTGGATTTTTACCTTATCTTCATCACCTACTAATTATGTGGATTGGGACAATTACTTCATCTCTTTAAATCTCTTTCTTCATCTTTAAAATAGAGAGATCATAGGGTGTGTATGAGAAGTAAAACTCTGCACTGTGATTAACACATAATGTGTGCTCGGTAGATAGCCGTGGTGGAGATTATGATGAAGGTGATAATGATGATGAAGAGGAACTTGAATTCCACATTTCTGATGAGAACAATGGTTAAAAAGTCATTGTAACATCCAGACTTGAATGTACTTTTGAGTTTGTTTAGCCACATCTCCCTATTTTGTAGATGAGCAGAGTGGAGCTTAAAGAGATGAAGTGATTTGCCTTTGTGTACATACTGTTAGTGGCACTGAAATAGGAGCGGTGTTTCAGAAGTGCAATTAAACTTTTGAAAATAAGGGTTGTGGTTTTGGAAAATCTTGAATTTTCAATGCTGGTTCCATCGTTTGCTAGCTAAATAATTAGGAGAAAATTTCTTAAATTTTATAATCTTCATTTTTCTCATGTGTCAAATGGTGATGAGGATAATGAAACCTACTTCACAGAGTGATTGGGAGGATGCAGTGAGGAAAAATATACAGAGGGACACTTTCTCCATGGGTCCTCTTAGAGAAAACACTCTAAATATGATGAATATTTAATCACATCCTTGCAGCAAATGTTGTAATGGGTTTCCTCACCCTTATTTGGCAGAGAGCAATGAAATGATGTCAGAATATAATTCCATCAAAGCAATTGTAGAGTAAGCCAGTACAGTGTGTTCCAGTTTTGCATCTTTCTGTTTAATCCATAACTAGACTTCCAAAAGCTAGATGAGTTGTGTTATGTATTGCATTTTAGATTCTCCTCTCTGATAAACACTGGAAACTAGTTGCCTATAGGGCTTAAAATAGTAACCAACATAGGAGGCTGTCCATCTTTTGGTGGAATTTGAGGCCACCTTTCCTATGAGGACGCCTGAGAAAAGTGGTGGTTAAAAGGAAAAGAAACTCCACATGGGCAGACGAAAGTGCGTGCTTGATTAGGCAGTCACTGCCAGCAGTTTTCATTACCAGGGCAAGTGGTCATTTTTCACGTGTTTACTTCTTTCATTCTCAAAGTGAATAAGGGAACATGGAACATAGAACATGCATATATTCTTAGTTTTTATTCTGTTTTAAGAATGAGCTTCTTACCTGGTAAGAGAAGAATAGGCCGGAAGAAAAACAGATGGAAATCAGAAGTAGATTTTCGTAGGGTGTTGTGTGGGGACGAACCACCACTGAATGAGCTTCTGGAGGGCTCCCAACCTCCACCTCGTGCTCAAGGCAGGCCTGGCCAGAAGAGGCCTGATGAAGAGCTCTGCACCTCTTTTGGTTCTCCTGCCCATAGCAAAAGACTTGGACAGACCACAACTTTTAAGCAAGTCTCCAGGAAAAGTGGAAGTGCAACTTGCCAATATGACAGACTCATTCTCCCCAGAGCTGCCTGGGAACAGATCACAGCAAAAAGAGACTTTAGTCCGATCCTCTGCATTTTAGCCAACCTTTCCTAAGTGTTTGTTAATTATAATGTACAGTGCTGATTGGGGATTTTCTTTAAAAAAAAAATTACGATCTTGCCCTTAATAAATATTTCCCAGGCAAAATATGAGTGGGAAGGTACGTGGAGTCATAAAATCATGGAGTTAGAAAGGATATTATAGGTCACATTGGAAGAGATACATGCATGTGTTATTTTAGTAGGGTCTCTGGCACATGGTAACTGCTATGAAAGGTTAGCTGCTATTATCAGTGTTGCTACTACTACTCCCACTTTGGGTTATTTGTCGGACATGGCTGGAGTGCTTGTAACAATTCGGATTCCATGGCTCCTCCTCAGAATTACTAAGTCGGAATTTTAGGAGTGGTTGCAGGGAATCTGTATGAGGAAGAAGATCCCAGGTTATTCCGATTCTGGCAGCCAGTCACTAAGCCATGGAATAGAATTGAGCCACCACTAACAAACCCACCTGTCTGTCTTAGAAGACAGTAAATGGAGGCTTGAGAAGTTAAGCAACTTCCATTTTTCTTCTTATTCTATTGACTTTTTTCTTTTACCTAGATTGTTCATATAAGCTACTTCAAATCCTTTCTCTCCAAGAGTTCCCTATAGGAAATGAATAAAAATAACTTGCCTAAGGTGACATAGCCAGTTGGTGGCAGATTGGGAAATAATCCTTCTTGTTTTCCGTTGCCAGTTAATGTTTCCTCCGTTGAACCCCACAGCCTTTCTCAGTTAATGTCACCTCCCCTCACAGCAGAGGTGTTGCTTGTGAGCAATTAAACTAGATCCCATCTGACAATGAAATGCTACTCAAAGCCCATGGTGTCAATGAAGATTTTTTGCAACAGCCTTTTACTCAACTCCAGCTTCAGGTTTCCTAAATGCACTGACACTTTACATGCTTTCCAAACATCTGAAAAATAGCAGCCCGTCATTCAACAAGCTTTTGTCCGTAGTGTTAGGGCAGAATGGGAAAAGCACTAGTTGGTGGGAATAAGAGTCTTTCAGGTCATTGCTCAATTTTGTCTTGCAAATTGCAAACAAAAGGGTTATTAATATACCCCCTCCTTGTTTTAGGGTATATTTGCAAAGAAAACACTTGACATTTTGGGTCCACTCTGGTTGTTGTCTGCACAACAAGATTTAAAATAAACTCTTCGGATCAGATTATAGTTGTGCTAAAAATCAAAATCTACTGATATTGTTGCTTGATTCAAAGGCACTTGGATGACCAGCAGACCTCTTTCCACATAAGTGACTGGGGAACAATACTTTAATAAAAAATTACCTACCGCTCTAGAACAGTAGATACTCCATGGGTGATGTTTGCTCCAGCGGCACACATTTTGATGTGTTGTTTCGTGGGAAAGCCAAGTCTGCCTCATGCTGCTGTGCGTTGCCTACGGTAACTGTTTTTAACGTTTTTTTTTTTCATTTTTATTTTTCTCTATATTTATTCTGTTTTTTTGTGATTTGCAGATGCTTAGAAGCCCCAATAAGCAAAGGAGGCATGTAGAATTTTGGTAATTGGAGTGGGTTAGATGATGAGAGAAAGACACTTGATCTAGCATCTGATTTTCACCTCATTTCTTTATCTTGTCAACTCTCAGCTTCCCTCATAAACAATGACTCACTGATTAAAGGGTCGTTCTTAAAACGGTTCAGGACCCAGTGTAAAATGGAACATGTGTGCGACCGTAGAGTACAGAGGCTGGGCTTACCTTCCTCCCTAGTTGTCTCATAGCACAATGGTCTCTAGACTTGGCCCTCACAAACCAGTAATAATTCACACACACAGGCATGCATGCACACACACGTATGCACATACACACACACGTATCTTTTTGAGCTAACATAAGGTTGCCAATATTTAATTTTGTCAAGTAAAGGCATTAAAATGAAGGGCCTAGCATATACTATTAATGTCATTTCATTTAAAAAAGATCTTTCAACACCAAAGACATAACCTCACGGAGAAAAAAAAGATAATCCTCTAATTCTAGTCATTTAGTTTTATGGAAAAAGCCCTCCCTAGACTGTCCTAATTTTTATATTTTATTTTACTGCAAAACACTGAAAAACTCATCATTGATAAGCACCAAATCCCTAATTGACATTTGCTTTTTCTCCCTGAGCCCCTCAATACCCAAATCCTTTAAACAGGCCTGTCAGGACCACATTCGTGTGCACTGAAGCATATAACGAGCCCACCAGCCTTGGCCCCTGGCTCTGAGATCCACTTGGATTACTGCCCATTTACAAATTCTGCTGCACTTGTCTACCTCTCTTTCTCCCCGGTTCTCTCTCCCCATTCTGCCTCCAAATGTTTGCCTTAGGTTTTCTTGTATTGGCACTCATCTTGGACTCACTTTTCAAGTTCCATCTTGACACTTCCCATCACATTCAAGCACCTTACCAAAAGTGAGAGGAACTTCCGTGACCTACCTAGCCTGCAGGAGAGGGAGTACGTGGAGTGGCCAAGGGTGCCACAAGGTGGTGGTAGCGATAAAGCTCCTCAGTGCTTTATGCTTCCATAGCTACTGGGGTCTCTACCTCAAGTCAGATAGGAACCTCCCACAAGGTGAGAAAGGGAATGTCACAGATCAGAACCAGACCTGACCTTCAGAGATAACATTTCATCCACTTCAATAAAAGCCATTTTATTACTTAAGCTCCATGATCGTCAATTTGCCTGTCTGTGTTACGTGTGTACATTGTATGTGTGTACATTTTGGTGAAGATTGAGGTAACAGACCTGGCATAGTTCCTGGCACAGAAGCGGCTCTTAGACCATGTTAATTCCTTTTCTGCTTCCTCACCCTGTGACGTTTTCACCCAAAGGACACATTAGAAGGGCATTTGGGTGGGTTTGTTCTTCTCGTCTGTGCCTCTGAAACATCTTGGACCAGACATCACCAATTCTAGAAGCCTCCCAGCATTGCACGTAGAGCAGGAGCCCTGAGCTAGGCAGACCTGGGGTTACGTCCTAGGGAAGTGACCTTGAACAATGTGTTTAACTTCCCTTAACTCCAGTTTCCTCGTCTGTAAAATGGGAATTGTGTCATTTATCTCATTGGGCAGCTCTGAGAATTAAGTGGAGATAAAATGTGGAAGGTACCTGACCAACAGTAGGATTTAAATAAAACAGGAGCTTTAAGAAATCTGAAAGGAGAAAGGGCTTGAATGTAATCTTTGACTACCTCTGCAATGCTGCCCAGTAGAACTTTCTGTGATGATAAAAGTGTTCTATTTCTGTCCAGTGTGGTAGCCACTTACCGCATGTGACTATTGAACTCTGGAAATGTGACTAGTGCGATCGGGGAACTGAATTTTTAGTTTTAATTAATTTAAATTTAAGTAGTCACATTGAACTAGTGTCCACAGTATTGGACAGCACCGGAATAGAAGCTATGTGACTGTTTTTGTCTTGATCCCTCAATCCTCATAATGGATGAAAAGGAGTTCTTAACACTTTGCTGTTTGCCAAGGGCTAAATTTGGGGCCAAATCAAAACTCTTTCTCTTAATGTAGTCAAATAACATTGTTCTCTTGAATTGTTCAAGTTTAGTGACCATGTGTGTATTTCTATAGCCACCAGTGAAGGAAGAGAAAAATGTTGCTAAGTATTCTTGTTTTAGAGGACCAGATTCAGTGGACGATTTTGTCCCTGAAGTCCTGAAAGCTTTACCATGGCTGGTTTAGAAACTTTCCATTTGAGCGTGGCCTACAGAATTGTCATGTAGTCCTTTCTGGTTGTTCCTCATTTGGATCATTTCATAATCGGACTGTCAATAGGAAGGGCAAAGACACGTAAAATGCTGGCCTCTGCAAGAATATGAACCTTGGGAAAACTTGAAAAGTCCCTTGCCCTGAATTTGGGATCTTTAAGACATGTTTTCTTTGCTTCTTATTTATAAAACTAATTAGATTACATTTTATTGTTTTATTTGACTACTGGAGTCTACCATCAAAATATTTTAAGTATGTTCTAAAAATCAATTCTGTTCAATCCTGTTCCACTATAATTTTAATTTATTTGTCCTTAAAACTGGGTCAAAGAAAGTATGTGAGAGATAGGCAAGACGTTCATTATGAAAATATTCATAAGCAAATAGATGCTTACAAAGTCCAATTTTCATGGAATCTTAATTTTTCCTTTCAAAGCCTACATGTTTGGGGGCGAGGATAGGGTGGGTTTCGCAAGTCACTGTAAGGAGAAGGAAATTTTTAGCTCTACCTTTTAGTGGATTCAAACTTGGCTTCAACTCAGTAATAGGAAACAGTCTGGAGACTGCACTGTGACTCCAGCTGAAATAAGAGTTCTTTCCTCACTTTCCAGGATTCAGACTGCAGCTGGCCCACGGTTTTCCTGGAATACTCGGCACTAACCCTGTATGATGCTTGATTGGGTCTTCTGAGGTTGGTGGGCGAGAGCTGGGGAGTGATGCTTTCCTTCCTGAGTTCTGGATAGGGACTCCAGGTTTCTCTGTGAACTTGTCAAGCCAGCACTTTTCCAGCTGCCTGGATTTCCACCAGTCCATTTTTTGCCAGTACTTATTCTAAGGCCTCAGAGTATGATTATTTCCCAGATTTCTGTTATTTTAAAATAAACTAAATCTTTTTCCAATTCAGGTAATATATCTTTTTCGTCTTTTACATATGTTTGTCTGACTGGAAATTGCATTGTTATTTTTAATGCAGCACTTTTTTGAAAAGAAAAGAAGAATTACTCTCTTTAATGCTTTTATTAGACTAATTTTGTAGGTCGCCCAGAAAGCAGATAGATGATGGAATAATCCTCCATGCAGGCGAAAGCTAGACTCCATTGTAAGGTTTGTGGCCAACCTAGGAAACTCCAAAGACGGACCAAACTGTAATTTCCAAAACTATGCTGTGATGGCAATAAAAAGCACTTTTATGAACAGAGGCATCTCTTAAAACAGTGCTGTTGGTTTTCATAAAATAAGTAATGTTGATTGGTTGCATGTGAAGTGGGAACAAGAGGCCGAACTGCATACTTTCAACATTTTCTTCTCTGTGTCTTGTTCCATCTTGACTAGATACGTGGTTCAATCCATCTGTGTCTCTGAAAAAACAAACAGCAAACCATCATGCAGGCCATTCCTCCCTTTTCTCAAATACACCCTGATGAGTTTAACATATTTCATCTTTTCACTTCAAACCCATCGACATGCATGATTCAGAACTAATTGTAGTCAAAGTTTTATTGCTTTACTTTTGCAAGAAAGAGAATCTGCAGCTCAGATGGTATGACTAACTGAATGCGGAAAAATGGTTTAAAATCAGTATTGTTGGGCCATGTGTTATAAAAAAAGAGGCAAAGCAAAATTGCTGTGGTACTTGCAACCGTACCAAATACTGGAGGGATATTTGAAGGATCATGTGCAAAGTCATTTTTCTCCTGAGATTTGTTATTAACATGTAACAAAAGTGTTATTAAGGCAAAATATAATTTGATGATCTATGATAAAATTATAGGAACTTGCATTTATTAAACATACTCTAGGTTCTAGGTACTTGACATAAGTGCTTGCCCTACATTATTTCTTTGGAGCCTTACAGTAACCCAGTGGAGTGGGTGTTATGTTGTCTTTATTTACAGATGAGGAAATTCGAGCCAAAATCACATGGCCAATAAAGACCTGAACTCTAGTGTGAAGGACGGCAGTGTAAAATCTGAGCCCCTGTCCTCAAACACTAGTTATACTGCCTCTAACTGTAAAAACTGGTAGTTCTTCTAGTTGAGAACATTATTTTATCATCACTTTGTTTTGGTGACAAGTTGAGAAAGAAAGGCTAATAAACATTTTCTTTTTCATTTGGGGGCAAGTTTTTAAAATTATTTCCCTTTACCATGACATTTTGCTTGGAGAATCCACATAAATCATTTTGAAAGAACAGATAAATTAGTTTAAAGATGTGAGTCTTAGTTAAAATGAGCCTAGGCTATATAAGTATCATAGCCATCATCAAGTGAAGTAAGGATTAAACAAAGTACAATATTTGTTTTACATTAAAAAGCAAAAGAATAATCATGTCCAGAAGAAATTAAAATTAAGACCTGTTGAGCTATACAGATAGACTGAATTCAACACAGAGCATTAATTTGACTTTATATATATACATATATATATATATATATATATGTATATATATTATGAAGCAAACAAACAAAACAGGATGCCCCGCAGAATTGCCCCTAGTATATGCAGAGCCTGGGCAAATATTGTTTGGTGGGGCTCCTGTCTGTGAAACAAGTTGATTGTAAAATGTATAACAAAATTCATGAGCCCATATGAGGTATAGTGATTTATTGAAGAAAAACTAGAATAATGGGTAGGGAAGACCTACTTATGTATTTATTTGTTGTCTAGTCAGTGCACATGGAGATTCTTTATAGGGTCCAGACACCATCTCTTCCTGTTCTTTATCTCCCAATGCCCCAGTCCTAGTTGACTTTCTATCTCCCATTGTAAGAAGGAGGGAACAGCACTGTTATTACAAGGCCAGGGCTCTTCAGAGCCAGTTTGTATTAAAACGGAATAGATCTTGCTTCTGCTTTTCCCCAACACCAGTAATTGAAGGGCTGTTACATTATCACTGAGGAGCTGCCTTGTCCATCCCACTTCCGGTGGAGATTGACTCCCAGTGACCTACTCAACGCTCATTACTGTGCTTCCCCTTGATGTTGAACAGGAAATGCAAGTCTTGCTGAATATGTAAGAAAGTGTGAAGGATAATTCTTTTTTGGTGATGTTAAATTTACCGTTTGAAATTTTCTAGCATAAATGTAGAATATCTTCCACTGTGTTCTGAACAATTCGGGTGGTAATCATTACCCATGTAGAATGTGATCTCTTTCAGTGGGGGTGGCACCCCTACCTGCCACACAAGGCCATCAATCCAGAGGGTAGTGGTCAACAGGAAGAACGAGAAGAGCAGTTCCATTCTGGCAAAAAATGTCCATCTTCATCAGGCGTGGCCTAAGATGACAAGGACAGCACGAGGTGGGAGACATCAGTGGGAGACAAGAGAGGACTCTGACCAACAGGGTCCCTTGGCATTGAAGAGGAACAGCCTGGGAAAGCCACCTGGGAAGACAGCAGAGCCTGCAGTGGGGATGGGTGGCCGTCCTGGGTGTCACTGGTGGGGGGGGGTCACGGGGTCAAGGTCACTGCCCACCCTCGTCAGTGCTGTGGACCTGGATGGTCAGAACATGGAGGGGTGAGAACCACGCAGGGCCCACCTGTGCAACTCAAGCAGGGTTCTTGGTGGATGGTGGGTAGCCTAGGCCCCAAACAGGGCCATGTTTGATATGAGTGGTGAGTGTCAACACCATTGGTGGCCTGATCTTGCGTGCAAGAAACAACAGTGCATGGGGCGGTGGGAGTGACCCAGGCCACACTCCTGGAATCATGCTGGCCACGGGTGTCGTGACGACCTCAAAGGCACAAGTCAAGTCACTGAGCCCTGTGAGTACCTGCATCTGGGTCCCTGCTCAGAGCACCCCAGGACATGACCCTGACAGCTCCTGAGGGTCCAGCCACCCACATGGGACTGGGAAAATTTCCAGGAAACCACCCCAAATTGCAGGGCGGGCTGGCTCCCTTCCCAGGTCTAAGGGCCATATTGATGACCAGGCCCCAGCCCTAGGGATTCTGACCTAGTGGGCCTGGACTGAATATACATCTCTCTTGATAGCTATATAAATGAACTGAATTCAGTGCAGATAATTAATTTACATTTCTGAACACTTTCCTGTCTGTAATCTCACTGAAGCCTTTAACATCTTAATACCTCCTTAGGAGGGAGGAAGGAAGGTCAGATGTTATGCCCTTCCAATGGATGAAAAATCTAACTTTCAGGCTTTTCCTGACAGTAAGTGACAAAGCTACAATTTCAACCTTGATCTTTTCACTTAAAATTTAGGACTCAATTTGATCCATCACTCGACTTACCAAAACATTTGCCTTTCCTCTGCTTTGTGCGGTTGAGTATGAATCTAACTAAAGAAAGCAAACCCTGCCAATCTGGAAAGTTTACAAACAAATGATCTCTTCAGACTAAGTGTTAACTGCTTGGTCTCAGGGCCAATGTGGGATATTGAAAATTTGAGGGCAAATGCTCTTGACCTTATTTTCTTTTTAAAGCATTATTTTTGAGTGCCTTCTTCTTCAGTCACTTTTTCTCCATTAAAATGGATTCATCTTTTGTCTGTGATAAGACCTAAGGGAGATTTTATTGCATCCGAGTCTCAATTTGTGAGTAATAAAAAATGAGTGGGAACTCTCGGTGTCTCCTGTAAAAGAAACTGTATCTTTTATTAGCAAATTGAGTCTCTTCAACGTTGTAAAGCGACAAAGCATATGTTTCTGGCTAAGGAAATAAAAGCAACCCAAAATACAGAACTGAAGTCCAGAAGAGTAATACACTTCCCCTTGTGTACTAAGCATCAAACAAATCACACACACACACACACACATAGTGGTAAAGGGTGAAGGGTCACTTCGAATTAATACAAGAACAGAAAACATAAAATTAGCAATCAAACTGGGAGCTTTTTGTGATGAGAGCGGCAAATCTGCTTGAGCATCTCGAAGATAACTCACTGCATTCATTTGTCCTCCGTAGCTAATTTAACTCTTGGTTTTACAGCTCGCGTGCCTCTGTTCTTGCATTATTAGCTGAAGTCGGCATTTCCCACTGAAAGGTCATCCTTAGTGGTGATCATTTGCTGCTGCATAAAACAAACAACTTTACACAGACACACACACACACACACAGATTTTTAAAAAAATGATGACATGACAATTTGGCAGTTTCTTGCTCACTCCATTGTGAACACCTTGCATTGTCATCCCTAGTAGCCACTGCTTTGGCCTGCCTTACTGACTCTCCTTAAGCTTTACCGTAGCTGCTGCTTAGGTATGTTTTATTTTTTCCCCACCACAAACTATTCTTTACAGAAGAATGTTAATTAGTAACTGATAGATATAAAGATTGCCAGCGACAGCCCATTAATTCCATTTACTTTAATAGGACTTAGAACTTAGCTTGCAGTACAGCTGTATTCAGACTGGATTATAAATGTAATTTTTTGCATCATTAACTTCCCTGATTAATCTTAGACAGCAAATGCATAATTATCAGGGGAAAAAGCCACCCAGCATTTGCAGCAAGGAGTCCAGCTTTCAAAGTTGTGCTTTCATCAGCCCCCTTATTAACATCCTGGTAAGTTGCACAAATTTTTAAAAGGAAATGGTTGCTTTCCATTGCTTACTGGTTAACCCATGCTAGATATTTACTGCTTTAGAAAATAATTAATGTGTGTGTGGTTTTGTGTGTGTGTGGGTGTGTGTACACGTGCACAGCACACACAGGCGCACAGCCTTGTTACCTATCGTGTTACGTCTGTGATGAGTTCGCCTACAAGGATTTGCGGAGTAATAACACGATATTAGTCGTTTCCATCTGTAGCTTTCCGGTTTGAGCCGTAAAGTCCCATGCCAGTTCTGCCTCTTGAGCCCTTTGTGGGAAACTGCCTCCTACTGTGACATTTCGGGGCTGGAGTGTAGTAGTAGGCATTATATCACAGCCACCTATGTTCTTATCGGGTGTTTGACTCAGGAATCAGCGTATTGGGAAAAACCGAAAAAGAATCAAATAGACTAAGGGTATGCAAATGAAAAAACCGTTAGGCTGAGGTTCAAATCCTTTGCTTGCCGTTCCATGCTGTGTAACGCTGAAAGGACAGACCTAGGGGCTAAAAGAAGAATACCCTGGTCTGGGAGTAGCCTGAATTCAAGTCTGTAGTCAATGACTGCTTAGAATGAAACTAATTATTGTCTTGTTAGTATAAAATGCCACTTCATTAGCATAAAACTTCCTGCTAAGGAAGATAGAAAAAGTCTCACCCCAATTGGATGTCTATTCACCAAGAAGAGCCCCTAAGAAGGGACTGAGGAGGTGGCGGGGAGAAGTTTTTAAAAATTGACAAAAAGAGGACTCTTCTGTAAGGAATTATGATGACTCATCTGAGCCCTATTTTAGCCATTGTTCCTCTGTTTTGAACACAATAGGTGGGAGACTCAGTGCCTCGATCCTTTCTGTTCTCAATTCCAAACACAAAGCAACCAGAGTTCTCTGACTGCTTTTGTTTTCAAACATAAATTTCCCCCTGCTGTATTTCTGATGTACTCTTCAATGCTTTCTCAAATAACTTCCCCTTACACTGAAATATGTGCAAATGTTTTGCAAATAGGCTCCTGAGTACTTACAATGTTAATTCTGATGAGCTTTCAGTCAAGAGACACATACCTTTGCACTGCGTTTGTTAAGACTGTGCATTGAAGAGAGATGCGTGGTTGGTACCCAGAACAAGGAGCTGTCTCCATACACATGAAGTAGTTGCCTCCCCTTGTTCTTTCTCAGGTACAACTGGAGCCAATTGCTAGGGATTACAATTACTGGAGTATCCGTTCTCCCTTTATCTGATGGAGTTCCCAGAATCACCTTATCAATTAGATCTAGAATATGGGGGGGGGGTTCCCCGTCATTCCCTTAGCAGGTCTGCCCCAAGAACCCTAAAACTGCCTCAGCTTTTACAACCCTTATCGCCCCCCTCCAGACAGAGAATTGTTTTCTTCAAGGAATTTTTAATGGAATGGAGTCTCCCTTTTACAACATTGTTAGTATTAAGCAGGAGAATAATGTGATCATCAGATTTGTGTTTTATCAATGTTGTTTGGGCTGGATAACAGAGTATGAATTTAGAAAGGAAAATTACAGGCATGCCTGGTTGGATATAAATATGCATGTACATGTACATATATATATATACTCACACAGACATAAAGTTGAGGCCGGAAGAAGGTAAAGTTAAATTTCAAGTTTTCTTGACTGCATTGGTAGTCAAGGTAGACTTCTATTCTTTTGCTAATGAACTTTTTCCTTATTTACCAATCCTACCTAGTGTTTCCCAGTTTGTACTTAAAAGACATACAGTATATTGATGTCCATGTAGGATTGTATATTTCAAAGAATTTATTTCTTGCTCACTTACTATGCAATCACTAGAATATAAAGATGAATCAGATACCACTCTTTGATTTACCCAGTTCATTCTGAATAGGGTACTATATTAGTTTGCTAGGGCTGCTGTGACAAATTACCACACAGTGGGTGTCTTACAACAACAGAAATTTATTCTCTCACAGTTCTGGAGGCTAGAAATCCAAAATCAGGTGTCAGCAGGATTGGTTCCTTCAGAAGACTCTGGAAAAGAATCTTTCCTTGTCTCTTCCTAGCTTCTGCTACCTCCTGGAAATCCTTGGCATTCCTTGATTTGAAGCCACGTCTGTCCCATCTCTGCCTGTGTCTTCACATGTCCTTCTCTGTGTGTCCATCTGTAAAATCTCCCTCTGCCTCTATTTTATAATTACACTTATATGAGCTGTTTTAAAATTTGTTTTATGGTAATAATGGCTAGATTGAAAGGATAGAGAAACATCTGTGGTTTGCAAGACTACACCTTGTATTGTGGGCGTCATTTTGTTACCGCACAAATGGCACAGTCTGCTCGCCGCAAGATAAAAGCCAGTCATCAAGAGGCAAGATGGTGGCAGAGAAAGGGCACTTATTAAGCGATAAGCTAGCAAATCGGAAGGTGGGGGGACTAGTGTCCTGCAGAACCATGTTAAGGGGGGCACAAATCTTGAAGCAGTTATATATGCTAGTGGGTTATAGGGGAGGGAGTTAGGAATGTTGACCCTGGGGGTTACAAGTGGGGAGTCACCACAGTAGATCTTTCAGTTGTCATTGATGATGGCTATCAGCATAGACTCTCTGCCCGGGAGGCATCGCATTCCTAAGGAACTCAAAAGAACAAAGTTTTCATCATATTGCAGCTGGGAGGTACATACCCAAGCAGGGGTCATAAAGTCTACAGAGCAGGTAGATCTCCTGGAGGGTGCATATCCAGCTGCATTAGTTACTTAGAGATCATTCAAAGTTACAATATGGTTTCTTTTCTGCAATGTGGCTTCCCTTATGTCAAACCTTGTGTTGAGCCGGTATCCGTTTTAGGAATGAAAGTGTGTTTTGCTGTAACTAGTTATTTAGCATTTAGGGCCCACTGGGATCATCCAAGGAAATCTTATCTCAACATCCTTAACATAATTACATTACAAAGACCCTTTTCCCAAATAAGGGAATATTTTCTCTCTTCCTATATAAAGTAATATTCACAGGTTACAGGGATTAAGACATGGACATATCTTTTGGGAGGCCACCATTCAACTTACTACATAGGAGGAAAGAAATCATTATACCAGGAAGCCAGGTTTCCATTCACAGTGAAAGATGTGCAATTTGTTAATTCAGAATTAAAATCCCACAATTTGAGAAGTGGAAGAGACTTGAAGGATTTGTGAGGTACAGAAAGCTTATTGGCAACCTTTCTGGCTGTACGCAACTTCTTAAGAGTGCAGGAGGGAGAGGAGGCCAGTTGCCCGGTTCCTGGTCCAGGTTCTTTTCCTTCTGCCATGTTACTTGTCTCAAAAATGTCACCAGGAATACTGAATCTAAGTGCTTGGTGAAAGAGGTTGATATAAATCAGAGCACATCAGTGCTAGAAAAGACCTTAGCAGTAGAATGGAGTGGCTAAGAGCATTGACTCCTAGGTTGAATCTGCTTCACACTCACTTGCTGTTTTGACCTTGGGCAAGATTCTTAACTTCACCATGTCTTGGGTTTCTACATGTATAGAGCAAAGGTTATAAAAGTACCTTTCTCTTGGGGTTGTTCTGAGGATGAAGTGAACTCATACATGTAAAGCACGGGGAGGTACCTGGGCCACAAGAGCACTCTGTGACATTAGCTATCATTAACAAGTGTCTTGTCCAAATACCTCGCTTTATAGATGCACACAGGAGGTGCTAAGAATTGTGACTTGTTCAAGGTCACAGAGCTGTTTAATAACAGAGCTAGACTCAAACACAGCTGTCTGGAACCTAGTCCAGTTCTTTGTGTCCAACACCCCTGTAACACCCCAAGTTCTTGCCAGAAAACATTCATGACGAGTTTAGCTTATTGTTCTGAGCATGTGCGAGTCGAGACACCTTGCTCTCAACTGTATTAAATAGAAATGAAAATTCGATATCCTTAGTGGCTAGAGAAGGCAGAATTCTCTATTACTCAACACATTAAGGTTTGTAAATGTAGAAATTGTTATTGATGGCACAGGTTTCAAGGACGGAGAGGAGATAGGTGAAATGCAGGCTCTCGCAAAGAAGAAAAATATCAGGTTTGTATCTTTAAAATATGCAGTAGAGGCAAAATCAATGTCTTCTAGTGATTTAGTCAAATGTGGTACCTGCTTACTTCTTTGTGGTCTTTCAAAAAATAATCAGGAAGAGGAAATAATAATTTGGGTATTTGCTGCAATAAAGAACTCGATTGCCGATTTTTAAGTGATGACAATGTACACATTCTTTTTATAACACTTTAAAGTACCAGCTTCGAAGTGACCTGTGTTAGTAATTTCTGTCTTATTTATCAAAAGCATACAAGTATCATGAAAAGTATTTTGTTCTATGCATTTAGACACCAGATACTGTAGTTAATGAATGAGCCTTACAGACACACACATATTTCAAGAGCTGTTCACTATTGTTTGGGGACATTTTAACAAACCACTCACTAAGTGTAACAAGCAATAAGAAATAAGCAGGAGAACATGAGTTGTTTTTTAATTTTTTAAATGGTAAAACTAGTTAGATTTAAAGGATAGAGAAACATTTGTCATTTGTAAGACTAAATGTGCCCTGTTTTGTAGAGGTCATTTTAGGAATGAAAGCGTGTTTTGCTGTGAATAGTTATTTAGCATAATAGTGGAAGGTCCCCAGACCTCCTTCCAAAACTCTCCTGCAGGGAAATTGATTTTCTGATGGAAAGTACTGAAGGGTATCTTTAGCATCAGTGGAGAAGCAACTAATTTAGCCCTATCAGTGAGTCAGATGTCTGTATATTCCCAACAGTAAACAAGAAGTAAGCCATTCCTTATCCTGTTTCTATTACCCAGATGCCTTTGCAAGGAAATAGCATGAATTGAGGCCACCCCTGGAATCTCAAATTACCTGACACTGTATGTTGCACCCCTTCAATTGACCTTTGTTTTCATCACATCATGCACGTTATATGATTACTAGTGTATTTCCTTTTCTTTTTTAAGTCTTTTATTTTATTCATTTTTGTGTATGTGAGGAAGATTAGCCCTGAGCTCACATCCATTGCCAATCCTCCTTTTTTTGCTGAGGAAGATTGGCCCTGGGCTAACATCTGTGCCCATCTTCCTCTACTTTATATGGGATGCTGCCACAGCATGGCTTGATGAGTGGTGTGTCAATCCGTGCCTGGGATCTGAACCTGTGAACCGCGGGCCGCCGAAGTGGAGCATGTGAACTTAACCACGACACCACCAGGCCAGCCCCTCATTTATTTTTTAATAGTAAGGGGGAGGGTAGTCTAAAGGTGATTTTATTTTTTAAATTCTAATAGATTTCAGCTTATTTAAATAGGGTAAAACTTGATGCCTGATTACAATTTTTCTTTTCCTGTTTTCTATGCATTAATTCTATTCCTTAATTTTTCTATTCATTAATTCTGATTAGCCTTTCAGAAAGTTGTCTGTTCATATTCTAAGTAAATAAAACTGCTCAGATTCCTGAAGCCGCTTTTAAATTAGCTTGTTATGCTTTTTCCCCTTTTATACTGAATAATGAGTTCTTTTCAAATTGATCAGTTTTTTTAACCGTTCTTGCAACACACAACATGTGCATATGCACACACACACACACACACACACACACACACGCACAGATTTTCCCCACTTTCTGTAAAGTTATTCTCTCCATTGATTAGATAGAGGAGGCTTTATAAGATGGTGTGACCACCTGAAACCCTAACCATGGCATGATTTTTAAATGGAAAATGAAAGATAAAGCAAAAGGACAACAAAACTCTAGTGTTTTAAAGTTGAAAAAAATGGGTTGAGGACAGGGCTAGAGGGCAAGATCAAGAATATTAGGGGGTTGGCCCCGTGGCCTAGTGGCTAAGTTCAGCAAGCTCCACTTTGGTGGCCCAGGTTCAGTTCTTGGGCGCAGACCTACACCACTCATGGGCAGCCATGCTGTGGCGGCAACTCACATACAAATTAGAGGAAGATTGGCACAGAGGTTAGATCAGGGTGAATCTTCCTCAGCAAAAAAAAAAAAGAAAAAAAATAAATGAAAAATAAAAAATTAGGGGAGGAGAGCAAGAAACAGAAGTTAAGTGAAATAAAATCATATTTGTTGAATTCTTGCTCTGTGAGACTCATGCTACATTTTAATAAGGAGCCTACAGATTTGAATACAGTGCTGTGGCAGAGATGCCTACCTGTCCACCAAAAATGTGTTCTACCTTCCATTGTGTGAGCTTTTGCTGGGAAGAGGCTACCCAGGGGTGCGAAGTTTCCCAGCTTTCCTTGTGAGTTCAGCCATATGTCTGAGTTCTAGCCATATGTCTAGTCTAAAGGAATGAGACTGGAAGTGATAATTCTGTACTTTAGGCCAGGCTGAAAAAAAGTTACCCTATGCCATTTTCCTTCATATTCCTTTCCACTTCTGTGTGACTGTGATGGGAATCGAGAGAGCCCCCTGGGTGACTGTTACGGATTGAATTGTGTCCTCCTCCAAATTCATATGTTGAAGCCCTAACCCCCAGCACCTCTGTATTTGGGGATAGGGCCATTAAAGAGGTAATTAAGTTAAAATAAGGCCATTAGGGTGGGCCCTAATCCAATCTGACTGGTGTCCTTAAGAAGAGATCAGGACATACCCAGAGAGACACTAGGGATGCACATGTGCAGAGGAAAGGCTGTATGAGGACACAGTGAGAAGCTGGCCATCTGCAAGCCAAGGAGAGAGGCCTCAGGAGAAACCAAACGTGCCAACACCTTGATCTTGGACTTCTTGCATCAGAACTGTGAGAAATCAAATTTCTGTCGTTTAAGCCATCCAGTCTGTAGTATTTTTTCATGGCAGCCCTATCAAACTAGTGACCTCAGAAACCACATGTTTAAGCTGGTGTAAACTTTGTCATCTAGGGTGCCTGAGTGACCAGATGGATGAGAGTCTCACTTCAGACCTGTTCACCCCCCCGAGTATTGTCTTGTGCACGAGAATTAAACCTTTCCTGCATTTGACTCATTCTTTTATTTAAGGTCTAATTGTCAGTGCAGTCTGCCTCTCCCATCTAGTAAAGGTAGTTTCTGTGCACAGTAATCTTAAGATACAGGGGCAGGATTGATTGCTCAAATAAACATGGATGTGGCATGCATGGAAATGAGCTGAGGACCAAGTGTGTCCATTCCCTTACAAAGCAGTTTTTCTGTGATTCATTCACATGTTTAGCTCCAACTTTCAACCCCCCATATTCTCACTCTGTCCGTGTCTGATAATACAAGTCTGCCTGTTTACTGCTTCAAGAGTTCAAAGGGCCATTTAATGAATAAAGAAACAGAAGTTTATGTAATTATAACAATGGAAACTTCACTAAGGGTCTATGTGACCAAACTTCATGTGATGTTTTATTCTCTTCTATATTATCAGTAACACACAGAGCAACATAACAGAAACGTCAGGTCAGAGTTTAGAACTCAACATGAACCGACTAAAAAGCCTCGCACTGAGAGTATGTATCCATAAAATAAAGAGCGCAAAAAAGGTGTTACCAAGTGGTAAATTAAAGAATATATATTATTTTCCTGAATTTTATAATGTTTGTGGTGTCTGTCAGGTTTTTTTTTCAATTTTGAGTTTGTTGTACATTTCCTCATTATAAAAATATTCTTTTTCCAGTCTAATTTTGTCTTTGTAAGTATGTGTTCTTTTTCTTAAAAATACTCACCAAAATTTTATAAACTTCAACTTTAGGCCCCATAAAACCTGAATCTTCCCCAGTAATAAGCCTTTGCTGGAACTCTTCTGGTGACAAGAGCCCTAGGGTTTTCCTGTCCGTGTGGGGCAGTCCTAATCATGAAAATGTTTGTTGTTCTTACTGTTATTGTTTCCTTGTTTATTTTTGACGCAATTGTGCTGAAATCAGTTTCAACCAATAGTCCTGGCTCTGCCAGGGACGTGGAGAGAAAATTCCATTCCTCTCCCATGTATTCATAGATACACACTGATGGTATAGGGGAGGAGGTGTGTGAAGCTTCGTATGTTTTCTATTGTTCTTATTAAAAGCCATTGTGTTTTTAAATGAAATATGAAAGATTTAGGGGAAAATATGTCTCTGCAAATAGGATGCCTGTATCTCTTTATAGCTCGTAAAATTGCATCATCATTCTTCTGAAATTAGTCCACTTGTGCACATGTAATGATTAGAAGCCAAAATTTTTAAATTTAGTTCTTTCTTGTACGTATTTTACATTTACTATTAAATTCGAGAGGTTTCAAACTTATCATCTTGAATACAGAGTGTGTTCTTAAGTACTCTGGTGAAAGAAGATGTGGCAGAGGATGTTTGTTTTTTTGACCATTACTCAAAGCTAAATGGGTCCGAGATTGGATTTGTTTACCCATGCCTGTGATAATTCCTTACATTTATGGTGCTTTATTTTTACAGATATATGAATTAGTTTGGTCTCAATAGCTGCTTTTTGAAAAAAGAGCAGAGAGAATTGGCAAATTTTTTACAGAGGAAAAACTGAGGCTTAGACTATAGAATCTAAATAGTTGACATGGACACATGGCTAGTTTGCAGTACACCCAGATGCAAGATAGATGTCTTGAGTCCAGTCAATGGTTTCTCTTTCAAAATGCTGTGACATTTAACCTGACTTCTCATTGCTTTTATGTGAGAACTCAGTTACTCCTTGATGATTTGATAACTGAACAAATGAATGAATTCCACCATGATGTAATATATGTATATATGTTTTTAAAAAAATATATAATTACCCTATTTGTCCAACTTGAAGAAGTCTTGGGTTTGAATTCTACATTGAAAAGTTATATGACCTCCTTGATTCTTAGTTTCTTAATCTGAAAATAGAGTAAATAGTAACTATTTCACAGAGCTTCCTGATGGTTAAATGAAATAACGTCTATGAACTGCCTAGAACAATGGCGACTTTTAGTAGATGCTCAATAGATGTGAATGTCCTTCACTTGCCCATCCATTGTTATCAAAGACATCTCTCTAAGTCTAGCCTTTATAGAAGTATTGTGGGGCCTGACAAGCAAACGAATATGGCTGAATTTGTGCAAACCCATCTGTCTTTCTAGTCAGTGTGCACAAGTCTCGTGCCTTGGTGATGGTAAAGTATCATGCCATTGTTGGGTACTTTTATCTTCATTTCCCTGTGCTTAACAACACTGAATGTGGTGTCATTGTTGCAGAAAGCAATGGACAGTTTATTGGCCTTGACCATAATGTGCATGCATAGAATTGTAGCAACTTAGAGTAAATACAGTACCTAATTATTTGGGGAAGATAAATTTAGAGCAATTTAGTTTATAATACCTTCATTCTGTATCATAGAGACATAGGGTAATATTTTTAACATGACATTCTTATATTTTCAGTCTATTTATATGCATTATGCCACTTGGCCATCACAAAAAGCCAGAGATGTTTTGATCATTTCTGCTTTATAGAGGAAAAATAAAGTGAAGATCAGAGAGGCTAAGACTTTTATCCCAGCTCACACAGCTAGTAAACATCAGGTCTGAGACTGGTATTGAACTCTCCATATGTAATTTGTTTTTCTTATTTCATAGAGAATAGCATAATGCAAACAGACTGCCTAGATTTAAAACATAGCTCTGCACCTTAACTTCTCTGCTAAGGATGCCTCAGCATCCTCATCTCTAAAATGGAAAATAATAATATATACCTCTGTGGTAGACAGACCCTAGGGTGGCTCCCATGAGCCCCACTTTCACACTCTTGTGTAATCCCTTCTCCTCTTAAGTGTGGGCAGGACCTATGATGTACTTCTAACCAATAGAATGTGGCAATTGTGACGGGACAAACATGATTATGTGTATATGATTATGTTACCTACAATGAAAACAATCTTGCAAGGATTCTCTCTTACTGGCTTTGAAGAAGCTGGTTGCCATATTTTGAGTTGCTTATAGAGAGGTCCCCATGAGAAGGACAGCCTCACACCAATAGCCAGCAAGAAAATAAGGCCCAGTTCAACAGCCTACAAGGAAGTGAACTGAGCCAACAATGAAGTGAATGAAGAAGTGGATCCTTCCCCATCTAAGCTGCAGATGAGACTGCATCCCGGGCCGACACCTTGATTGCAGTCTTGCAGAGGACCCTGTTGAGCTGTGTTTTGACTCCTGATCCACAGAAACTGTGAGATAATAAATGCATGTTGTTTTGAGCCACTAAATATGTAGTAATTGTTATACCTCAGTACATAACTAATTCACCCTAATAGAGCTATGGTGGGATTAAATCCAGTAATAGATGTAAAGTGCTTATATCTGTGGCAGGCAGATTATAACAACTCAATAAAAGTTAGTGTCATCAGCAGGCTTTATTTTTTAACCCAGTAATGTAATGAGAGTTTTAGAGCCATATCATGATATTTGTGTTCTTATATAGTTGGCTCCATGATCCCTGTCTTTTGTTGTGATATAATATCCGAGAAGCTCACTATGAGGCCTGAAAGATATGTTCCTATGTTTGTGTATATATTATGTATATATATGTGTGTATATATATTTATTTATACACTTAAATATATTTGTAGATATAACTACTGCCGAAATTGCCCCTATAATTTTAGGGTCTTTAAAATGAAGCAAGCCTCAACAGTATTTGAAGAAAGTAATCGTGGTGCAGTGGCTTATTAATCAAGACATTTGGATTACAAGTGACAGAAACCCAAGTTAGATTAGTTTGAGAAAAATGGGAAATTGATTAGCTTGTATAATTGGGAATGGTAAGAGTAAAGCTAGGGACAGATGGAAGGGGGGATTCAAATGCCATCAGGCCTCTCTTTTCATCTTTCTCTGCGTCTCATCTCTGTTTCTCTCTGCATGTGGATTTCATTTGTCTTCATGTGGCTTTGGAAATGGCTATAAACCAATCTAGCTTATGTATTAACAGTTCTAAGACCAGAGTGTCAAGAACATATCCTCTCTTAGCTTCTTCTTGAAAAGAATCCCAGAGATGAATATTGTTGACTCCCCTTAGGTTCTATTCTGACACCTCAGACCAATAAGTATGAACACCATGGGGCAAGGTGCTCTAAGAGGCTCAGAATAGTTCATGAGTCTACTCCTATTTCTAGGGGTGGTAGAACTATGCACATAAGAAAGGTGGGAAGACGTGGTAACTAGACAAAACAGTGGTGTCTAGAATTTATTTAGCAACATTTTTCTCAAGTGCCTGGAATTTAAATATTTACTCCTGGAAACCCTGATTTGGATAGCATTCTCCATAAATGAGCCATTTGGCTTGCTAAGAGATGATTATGAAGCATAAATTGACTCTACACTTCTGAGCACTTTTTTCTTCCTTATTTTAATTAGTGATTCTGAAATGAAAGGCCCAGAGATTGAAATCTGGAAACAATTAATGGTAATTCTATCTATAGCTGACCCTAATTATTGAGCTCAGTTGGCTAGAGCTGTGTGTTAATGAGGCCGATATGGTGGGTGAATCCCTATGTGGACCAGTAGGTTTTACTTGTGGAATACGAACTCTATTCTTTCTCTAACCTTCTTCTGAAAACACGTGCTTTGGGATGTGGGACAGAACAAGCGAAATTATTTAGCACAATTCTATTTAGCACAGCTGGAAAAACAACTCCAAGATAACTCTTTGCAAAAGTGATTGGCAGTCATTTACATTTATAAAAGACGTCACAATTATTTTCGTATTAGGTACCTGATTATATCTCAAGGTTGTGTGACTTATCATTGACAAGATATTTAAATAGAATTTTCCTCCCTGTCTCAGTGAAGTCTCATCATCTCAACCCATTCTTATGAGAATGAATGAAATTTATTGGAAATTTAAACAAAGATAAAGGAAGAACTATAAATGTTAATACTATTGACTATGGCAGACCCTGATTTAATTTCACAACTAGATTTGGTACTACTTTCATTTGTAGATGGAATTTTGATACTTTTATATGAAGCCAAAAATAAAGCTTTATCTATAGAGTAAGACAGGGAGAAGTAGCTGGAGATGATCAGAGTAAAAATAACAACAACGAAAACAACGACTTTTTTTTAGCTCTTCTTTGGGTCAGTTGCTGTGGGAACTACTTCCCATACATTATTTTTATAATAATCTTTTCAGGTAAATTCTTTTATTTTCCATATTCTATAGCAGAGGAAGCGCAAGCAGAATAGATAAGAATGACTTGTTTTATGTTACACTTATGCAAAGGTTTGAACCTAGCTATTCTCAATCTAGAGCCACACTTTTAACCACTATCTGATAATTCTACATTTTTAGTTATCTGACATTCCACTGATGCTTATGGTTTAATAACCAGCAACACTCAGAATTCATGTTTGTAATGACATTCCTAAAAGACACATAATTATCAGAAAAAAATATAGGTTTGCATTACGGGTCATTTGGTTGCAAGTAACACAATACTATTCAAACTTGCTTTTGTAAATTAAAGGAAGAGGTCATTTACTGGAAGAACAAAGGGACATCTCATAGAACTCAAAGGCAGGACTGACAATCAGACCTCTTAAGGGGAGAGACCAGACGGCTATCAGGGACCTGGATTGCTCTCTCTCTAAGTGGTCTTTCATCTGTTTCTCTCTGGAGATATGCATTTGTTCTCTGTCTCTGTAGCGAGCTTTCTCTAGTCCAACATGCACATGGCCTCCAGCCCATGCTCCTACAGGAGGTTTCTATTTAAGCACCAACAGAACCTAAGCCTGGATCTCCAGTACCCAAATCTAAATTCCCAGGAGAGAGAATGTGATTTGACCAGAAGGGTGCTGTCCCTTTGAGGACTAGAGGATGGGAGGGTTTTCCAAGAAGATGAGGGGACTGGAAAGAAATGATGGACAGAGGACATCGTTTGGCCTCATCCATACAATTATCCTCTGTGGATCATTGTGATAATGGTACTGATTACAGAGCACCAGAAAAATGGAAAGAGTGTATACTTTTTATATAGGAAGGCCTAAGTTCAAATTTGCAGTTCCCTACTTCCTAGCTGTGCTAGCTTAGGCTGATTTTATTAATTTCAGTATACCTCAATTTTGTCAACTATTAAATGACAGTAATAACAAATGCCACCTTCAGTTGTTGGAGAATTCCATAAATTCATTAATGCAAAAGTTTCCCCAACTAAACAATAAATAAATGTTCATCATTCTTTATTGTAAATTAAACAAATTAATTTATGTTTTTAAAGACCAAATTTGTGTGTATATATCTGTATATATTTGTGTGTGTGTGTGTATTTAAGATGCCATCGATTATTGTGTACACCATCAATTTTAAGAATAATTTTGGGGAGAACAAAACACAGCTAGGAAGTTAATTTTGATTAATGTATATAAATTCTCTGCTCTGTAAATGCATCAGATTTGAGTAACTGTTTTAATTAAAGACTGCATTGCTCAACTTTGCCTGCCAATATGATTTGCTCTAAGTCTGCAGGAGCAGGAAAGAGAACAAGATACCCCTTCACCCCAAAACATGAAGCAACTATAAGAGCTTCATCCATTTGCAGCAGAATTGATCAGAAGAAAATAGTTTTGACCCTTAGGTAACATCTCTTTTCGAAAGCTAGCAGCTTTCTGCCTCCAACATGGAGGTTAAATCCTAATTATCTCCACAGAGAGAGATGGTAGGGCTGTTCTGACAATGAGGTGGCAAGGTCTGACAGTGGAATTTATTTAATGGAAGGCACAGTCACTGTCTTGCAGCTGCTTCCTCTAATCAAAACCTTTTGTTTTCCAGTTCAGGTCCCCCTGTGAGGGAGCCCACAGGATGCAGCCCAAATCTTCTGTTCTGGGAGTTGGGAGACCTGGCCCTGCTCCATTTTGCTCTTACTAGCTTTGCAGCCTGCGAGCCAACTTACTTCTCCAGTCCTCAGTTTCTTCATCTATTTCAAATGCATTCTAAAGTCCCCTGTGGATCTCACATTTATTACTGATGTTCCATTTTGTACATAAAATGTATGGTATTTCATACACACTCTGGGGATCAGTCAGGGTACTGATAGGAAAAAAATCTACTCAAAAGGGTTTAATAGAAGAGAATTAATAAAAGGGCTATGCTCAGAGGTGAGAGCAATGCTGAGGGAACCGATAAGTTGTGTGGAGGCACCCAGAGGTGGCATCATGACCACCCCTGGGCATGAAGGGACATGGGGAGGATGTAATACTACTAGAGCCTGGGAGAGCTGGGCTGTGCAGGAAGCGCTGCAGGGCTTAATCAACGGTCTTAAAGAGAAGCAGTTACTGTCTGAGTGGTGGCCACCCTTGGAAAGAGCTGAGGACGATGTACCCTGACCTCTCTCACCGCCGTCCCTCAGTTCTCCTGTTGGTGCTTCTACACGCCAAACACTACCAGAGTCAGGTGGAAGGGATCCAGGTGATGGCGTCCATAGAGTGAGCCCCTCAGGGAACAGCGGAGGCAAGAGAAAGGCAGGGATTGGGTGGAGGTGGCAAAAGGATGATACCCGGCCCAGTCTGCACATTCTAAGGTGTGCGTATGTAGTATATAGGAATGTAGTATATATGAATCATTTTGCATTTGACTTATCAAATGTTGGATAGTGTTGAGTGGAGTAGGCTGCTATTATGAAATGTTTATGTTCAAATATTTTAATGAAATCATTAAAGATCAGAGTAAGAATCTTTCAATTTCTTCATCTATAACCTTGCAATGAATGATAATACCTGACTCACCAGATGACGGTAATGATTAAATGAGATGAAAATAACAATCTTCATATTAACCCTATGAGTGCTTGCTATTATTATATCCATTTTACAGATGAAGAAATTGAGATGTGGAGAGGTTATAAATGCCACGGGAGTGAGTCAAACGAAAATGTGAAAAGACATCAGAAGAGAGAATGATCTCTTCAGTGTGATCAGGAAAAGCTTCATTAACTAGGTTGTCTGTTGCTGTCTGTCCGTCTGCTTTCCCTTCTGTTTGGCCATCACCTGTGATCAACACACTTGTAATTCCCTACCCTGGCTCACGTCTGACCAGGCATTTAGAAAATTCAATGATAGACATGCTGTGATTTGCACCTTTGCTTTACTCTTCTCACCTCAATTTAAGCCCAAGGAGTCCCCAATTCTCTCTTTTCTGCACTGTCCCCAGGCTGCTGAGCCTAATTGGAGATATTTATCAAATATCTCTATTGGGTCCAATACAAATCCTTCCTCCTTGTATCTGAACCATCAGTGGGACTATCTATTCCTGGAAATTAAATGTCCCCAACTCCCACACCACCCCCATCCAATGATCTCACTTCTAAATTACTTGCAGCCTCAGTACTCTGATGGAAAGGGCAGACCTGTTGTTTCTTCTACTGAGAAGTGTTAGGACTAAGGTTAATTTCCATTTAAGTTTCCTCTTCTTCACTTCAGAATATTTCAGTGGTTTTGCCCATTTTCTCATGCTTCTTGCTCATGTCAGAAGTATACCCAAAGTTCCTCTCTTCACCTGTATATTGGACTTTACTCATCACTAACATGTGTTGGTCATGATGTGCCATTAATTACCACCCTTTAACATTCTTTCTATTCTCCTAACTGAACTCCTCTGTGTCCACAAATATGTCTTTATCTCCCCTATCTAAACAAATAGCTAAATTAAAAAAAACTGAACTATTTCTCTCCTTCCCTTCCCTTTGTATATTTCTTTAGAGAGTTTCCTCACTAAGTGACCTCATTTCCTTACCACCTATTCACTGTTCAAATGCTTACAACCTAGTTTCTTTCCACCTTACTCTACTAATTACTTTCTCTAAGTTTATCTGTTAATTACCAGCAACAACTTCTCAGGCCTTACCTTATTTCACCTCCCTGGGTTTTACATTGCAAACCAGCCACTCCTTACTTTGTCCTTGGATTCTAGAACACAAAATTCTCCTACTTTTCTCTTACTGTTTTCTGTCTTCTTTGCTGAGTACCCCTCTTTCATTTTGGAAACTAGATATTTTTCTTAGCATGGCACTGTCAGGCTAATTTTCCTAAATCGTTGGCATTTCTAAACTTTGATCATGTTGTTACTGGACCATATGTGGATCCCTTCTTGGGAGTTAAATCAAACTGCAGCAGAAGTAGTTGTTTCACAAAGTAGAATTTTTATCTGCGGCATGCAGCAAAGAAAAATGGAGACTATTGGGAATAATTTCACAAAGCTTTGGCCACCCGAACACAGAGGGGTGGGTATCTTTGGGGTAGTGAATGAATATTCCAAGGGAAAGTTTCATCATTGCATGTAGAGGTGGGCATAAGCTTACACATGAGTGGTTTGAAATTGTGTTTCTACATACACTGCATGATCTAAAAATGGCTGCTTCATCCCTTCCAGAAGAGGGGAATTTACAGTGTTAATGAAGGCAGGTTACTTTAGTATAACTCTCTGCCTATCTGTGCAGGTGTCAGTCTGTGGTTGTGGTCTGGGCTGGTCTGGTCCCGTTTCAGAGCGACTGGGTCCAGGGCGGTTGTCGCTTAGAGCTTCTTCCTGGAACATAGCTGAAAACCGCATAAGCTCAAGGCCCCAAGGTGTTAGATAAAGGATGACCTGCACCTTGCAAGAAGATGAGATAATTAGGTCAAACACAAAGGTCAGAGTTTAGGCAGGACACGAGAGGACGGTTAGGGTCCATGTCTGTTGACAATGTCACTTTGCAGCTTAAAACAAAAACAAAAAACCAAGCAAACAAAAAACTTTCAGCAACTTGTTAATCCAAACAAATTGAATGTAACTCTTCATTTTGGCTGTCAATTTCATATACCTTTCAACTTCAGGTCACTTTCTGAACATCCCCTCCATCTCTCTCTACACACATAGCAAGGGCTCATTCTTATAAACATACACTTCTATTTTTAAAACCTTTTCCTGTATATACTGTTATTTCCTCTTCTGATGTTGTCTGTTACCAGTCAGGCTAGGCTTGGCTATAGTTACAAACACCTCCAAATCTCAGTGGTTTCACACAGTGAAAGTTTATTTTTTACTCTTGAGGATTCACATGACACAACAGAGCAGCTGCTCTCCTGGCAGCTGCTCAGCAATCGTGTGTTATCACCTGAACACAAATCCTTCTCTATGATTGAATCAATTGGATTGAATCACTGGGTAACTGGATATAGGATACTTCACTTCCACTCTCATTTCATTGGCTGGAATGAGTCATATGGCCATGCCATGTGCTGGGAAGTCTAGTCTATTTTATGCACAGAATCCTTCCACCATCTCTGCCTATTGAAACACTACTTACCCTTTAAGGGCTGTTTGAAATATCACTGTCTCATTTAATCTTTCCCCAATATTCACAACACTTTCCCATCAACTAGGTAAATATTCACAGACTTTAAAAAAAACTTTATTTTAATAGATAAGCAAGTATGAATACGACAGCTGTATGTGGTTAAAAAAAATTCAAATACTGCAGAGTAAAAAATGAAAAGTAAAGACCAATCCCTATCCCATACCCCCAATCACACTTCCTAGAGACAATTGATCACTATTTGTACTTTTTCAACTATACTTGATAATTTTAATGTATATAAAGGCATATTTGCATAGATATTTTTAAACAAATGGAAAGATACTAGACATATTGTTCTGTACTTTGCTATTATCACTTCTTATGTTTGAATTTTTTCTATATTAGCTCATTGAGAACTAGCTCATTCTTTTTCACACGTAAATTATGTGTGTAGATATAATACAATTTATGTTACCAGCATTCTATAAATGAACCCTTGTTTTACCAGTTTTGGACTCTTATAAAAACTGCTATAGTCATCATTAATGTACATAAGCATTTGCACATGTATAGGAGAATATCTTTATGAAAAGTTACTAAAAGCAAAATGACTGGGTCTGAGGGGACAGGTAGTTTTAACTTGGAGAGATATTGCCAAATTCTCTTCCCCTAAAATAAAACAAAACTGTGGCACTGATTTACATCCTACCAACAGTGTTTAAAAGTGATTTTTTTCTCATGCTCTTACCAATTCTAGATATTATCAACCTTTTAATCACCTAATTAAATTGTATGCTTCTTTAAGAGAGGCCATTTATTATCCATCTTTTTGTCTCCTCTATTGCTTGGTACATGGACAGTGCTCAGTGTTTTACCTAATTTTTTTAAATTTTTATAATTGAATGTGATGGTGTTTAAGCTTGGCCCTGAATGATAGTAAGTTTGGGTTATTTAAAAAAGGCAGGGAATTCCTGATATCAATGGAGGCATCAAAGACAGGAACAGGAGGGGGTAAGCTGGATTTGTCTAAACAGTAAACAGATCTCTTTGTCTGCAGGTGTAAGAGTAGTGGAGGATATGTAATGGAGGAGGTGGTTATAATTGTTTTCATGTGGCTCTTCAATGTGTGCTCAGAAGTTGTTTTAATACTTTAGAAAAAGCAGTGAGCAGGGAAGCAGGGGACAAGTTCTGCTCCTGGTTTTGCCACTAACTGACCCTGGGCTGGTATTTGCATCCTTACTACTGCATTTCCTCATCTCTAAAATGAAGAACTTCACTTGTTTATTCATTCTTTCCATCAGTATTTATACCCCTGCTGAGGTGCGCTAGACAGTTTATTAGCAGCTCTGGATACAACAATGAATAAGATAACCTGGTTCCTAATTCTTTTTGAACAATAGTATCATGGAAAATAGGGACCAAATGAAGAGATCATGACAGTATTGTGGGAAGTTCTGCAAACGGAGACATATGAGGTGCCTGGGTACCATTAGTGAGGGGAGCTCACTGCCACAGTATGAGCTGATCTGCTCCAGCTTCCTGGAGGCAAGGACAGCTACAGTCATCTCGGGTCAAATGTGTTTTCCAGATCACTAATGAAATGCAGTTACCTGGCTTGGCAGGGAGCAGGGCATCTTTGGAGGCTTGTGAACAAAAGTGATGTGATCATTTGTTTATAAAATAATGGTAACATACTACAAATACTTAGCATTAAATTTTGCTTTCTTTAACTGATTTCACATTTAGCAACCTCTTAGAAGTGAAGCGCTTGTTCTAATCCAGTCTTGGAGGTACTAGATGTTGCTTTTTAAGAGGTTTTCATTTGCAAAGGAGGCCAGATGCTTTTCTTACCTTCCCAGGGCCTCATCACCAAGGGATTGCTCCATCTTGGGAGAGCAGCCTCCAATCTTATATGATACTTTTTACTCTTGAGGTTTCCTTGTAACACTTTGTGCTAATCAATTGGAAGTATTCATGCTAATGAATCTGCACAAACGGCCTCATTAGCTGAAGTTTTTATCTTTCTTGAGGTTTTGAATGTTTTACTTCATTCATGCAAATGAGTCAGCAGGAAGAATTCAGATCTGTCTTGGTCTGTGGTTTATCTTGTGCTTTCTAAAGTGAAAAATAAAAATCTTTACGGCTCACCTTAAGAAACTGATCTCAGATATGCACTTTGTAAGTAACTTGGTCATCCGTCCAGTGGAATATATGGATCCGACTTCGTTTTGTAAAATTGTGGATTTTCAAATAATAATTATTTTAATTCTTATCAGTGTGATTCACATGCATAGTAAAAGTAATGCTCCTAAGAAAAACAACAATAAAAATATTAAGTATTCCTTGGACTTCTACTACAACTTTCTATACAAATTTTCTTGGGATTTTCTTTTTTTTCTTAAATTCTCATTAGTCAGATGTGGGCTCTCTAGGATTAATCTTTAATTTTTTAATCTTTTCATCTATTGTTCATACCTTTGGCTTATTTTTTTGTTTTTGATTTTGAGGATATTTTCTCAAGTTTATCTTTAAAATTTTCTATTTTTTGCGTGTATACTTTCATATTTATAATTTCTCAGAGCCTCTTTTTGCATTTGAATATCCATTTTAACAGCATCTTATTCTAATTTTATGCATGAATATATTCTGTTATCTGTCGTGGAAATTAATTTTTTTCTGTTCCTTGCACTGCTCCTGTTTTCTCTGCATTTCCTGTGTGTGCATGTGTGTATTTTGTTTTTGTTTAGGCCTCTGTCTTCCATGTTGGAAGGTTTTCTCAAATGTCTCATGATTATCATCTTTAAATTCATTTTCAAGAGTAAATCACGAAAAAGCTAATTTGATGCCCTGTTTGAATGGTGGTAGCATCAGCAATGGAGGGTGGTGAGACTGAGAGCTATTTTTCATTAGAAGACTATAACATTAAGGACTGTAGGTCTTATTTTGGGGCTTTCAGATGTTATTGAGAGGCATCATTTAATCTCCTTTCTTGTAGCTATAACACGGATTGCTCATTTCTTCAGTGCTGTCCAATAGAACTGTTTGTCCTATGATGATGGGTGTGTCCTATACCCATGCTGTCTAGTGCAGTAACCACAACTCTTGAGCACTTGGAAGGTAGCTAATGCAATTGAGAAGTGGGTTTTTATTTTATTTAATTTCAATAGCCATATCTGGCTAGTGGCTACCATATTGGACAGCACAGTTCTAGATGTTGGGAGGAAGAAGGGGGCTGGGAAATTTCTCCAGTTATTTTACTGACCTTTACTAACTCCCATTTAAATTACTCTACCACCAATGACTACAGAGTTTGGTATTGTCTGGCCTTGAACATTTTCAAAGAATATACCTCTTGCTTCCCATGGTGATGGATCAAGAGTAATTAAGCATGAAGTAGGAAATGGAGGTGGGACCTGTGGGTCTAACTACTCCTTATAAAGCACCTACTACTTTTATAGCCCTAAGTGTTACCGCCAAGCTACTTGGTGTCCCAAATTCCTGATGTTTGCTATGACTCTGAGGGGTAAATCAGATTGTTTTTTTTTGTTCTCTCTCTCTTTTGAAATCTCTATACCTCACCTTTCTTCACTTTGTTCTGTATTTGTCATACAGGGGCATAACTATTATCTCAGAGATTTTGATTCTGGTTCTTATGTTCATTGATTGTTTTCAGGTGATAAATCAAAGGAGAAAGAGGCAGAAATTTATTTATCCTCCATCTTATGATAGAGTCACTTCACCTTCCATTTGAATTTGTTGTGATTCCATAAAATAATGCTTTGTTATTTGACTGTCTTCAAATATTCAATTTAGAAATTGTGCCAACCAGCTTAGAAATTCAAATTTCTTAAGAATTTAATATCTCTATTAAAAACTTGATCATTTACAATATGTTACATAAGAATTCGTGGTGTTAGTCCAGACTTGCCCAAAACAATAATCCATATTTGGTTAGAAAATTTTGATTACCATGTTTTTATTTTTTCTTTAAAAAAAGCAATAAAAATAAATGATTGATACATCTTTATAGTATGTTTTATGAGTAAATATGGTTTATTATGAAATTGATATTTTAAAATTTTGCATCAAATATAAAAATAATGTGTACTGGATCCAATAATTTGCCCTTTTGAAAATTGGTATATTATATTGATATAATTGATTTTATATCAGTTGATTTTATATAACTGATACTAATTGATAAAATTGACTATATCATCTTGAAGAAAAAATCGAAATCAGGTCAGAAGGCCTTATTTGGAAATTTTAAAAAGTGGAAAAAGGCATGGGTATATATCAAAGTAGAAATGCTCTACTATTAGGTATCAAAAAAATCCTTGGACTACTCAACTATTTTCTTTCACCTAAAGTACTTTTTGGTCAGACTTAAATATTTGTTCTACATACCCTGTGACTCTCAGTAAGTAACCTTTCTGTAAAACAGGAATAATAACACCAAACTTTAAATTTATACAATGGATCAGCATTACAGTCAGCAAAAGGCTTAGCATGAGGCAGATTCTCAATAAGTAGTGGCTATTCTAGTTCACTTGGAGAAATTGTCTCGTATGCAAACCTTGGAGGAAATGCTTAGGCAACTTAGGAAAAATTTTAGTTTTAAAAGTGTAAAATGCAAACTCTGCATGTTTAATGTTTTTAGCTTTTGATACCACACATAACTCACTCATTCAATAAATAATGTGTTCAGTATTTGGTATTTGCAAGCACTATATCTATCCCTCAAAGAATCTTCTCCAGAATCCTTTCTCAACTCTCTCATTCTCATATGTGCAATAATGTATTCCAATGAAATCTATAAAATGGCTTGCCCTCTGTTTGCTATAAGTAGGCTGGATATTTGTCTGTAAACAATAGAGCTGGTCTCAATGGGAACCAACATTTACTTTTCAGTGACGTGTAGAAAAGTTTATATGTGACCCCAGATTCACAGTAAACAATAGTTGAAGTTCATTTGGAAATCACTTTGTGTGTGTGTGTGTGTGTGTGTGTGTGTGTGTGTGTGTGTGTGTGAGGAAGACTAGCCCTGAGCTAACATCCGTTGTCAATCCTCCTCCCTTTTGCTGAGGAAGACTGGCCCCGGGCTAACATCTGTGCCCATCTTTTTCTGCTTTATATGGGACCCCACCACAGCATGGCTTGACAAGCGGTGCATCTGTCCGCGCCTGGGATCTGAACCTGCGAACCCCGGGTTGCCGAAGCAGAGCGCGCAAACTTAATCACTACACCACTAGGCCGGCCCCAGAAATCACTAACTTTTTTAGTGGAATTCTCTTCAGCCATTTTTATAAACCACACTGGAAATAGTTTTAGACATGGCAGGTAGACTCAAGGATGCTTTGTTCCATCACGTCAGCCATGTAGATAAACCCTATTTAAGATTTTTCTGAACATTGGAGAACGTAGTGAACTTGTTTAGAATCATTAAAGAAGTTGAATAAATAATATATAGTTTTGAAATTGAACAGATCTATATTTGCCTGAGAGGCCAGGAGAAACTCTGGCAACAGTGGGTATTTTGTATTAGAAATTCGCATTCACTTTTCAAGTCCCCAAATAATTATTTACTAAGTCCTAGTACCTAGTTTGTGCTTTAAAGTAAAGCACATAATTTCATATAGTGATAAATTCAGTAAAGGCATAAATTAATGCTTGAGATTTTTTTCTTTCAGGATCCAAGTCAACAGAAATTGTTTGAGACTCTAGTCTGTCTATTGGGCAGAAATCCCACTTTCTTCAGTTTTGAGCAAGGACATTGCTCCACTATCATTAAGTCCAATTACATATTTGGTCCAGTTATATCGTTTATTCACATACCGATGATCCAGTTGGGACTATGTTATATACTGCTTGCCAGCTCTTTCTCCTAAGTTTCCTTCTTAATGACCATGCTTAAAATGCTTCTATGTTTTCTAAAATTATTATTGTGGATTTTTCTCCCGTTAAGCTAAAAGCTGCATGTGTGTGGTTCTCTGCTATTGTCATCCTTGCCTTTTTGAAACACTGTTTTAAGTCTAGAATTCTTTGAAAATAATTTAGAAATGAGATATTTGTGCATAATTTTATCCATAAAAATATTAAGCTAAATATGTCCTTATATATATTAAGTTTGAAAAGAATGAAAAAAAATCAGCATTTATTTCCAAGATTACTTTCTCTAAGACTCTCATGGTTATCTTCTATCATAAATAGTTCAGCCTCTTATGAATTATTATAAATGTATTTGCTAATAGGTGTTCAATAAAGTAGTAGTAGGTTTTCTTTAAGGTGGCATGTGAATCAGTAGATATCTTGCTAATTCCATTTAGTTCTTCCTTTTTGCAATCTTAATCATCCTTCCGGTTCACCTTTTGTTTTTCATCACTCATTAAGTGTTGCTTGGATCATTCTTTAGACATATCTTAGGTTTCTTCTTTCTTTCCTATTCAACCATCTCTCCACATGAATGTTGGATTAAACTTTCTAAAGGCTGTCTATGATGCCATTTCCCACCTACTCAAAAACACGTTCAATGTCTTTGTTGAGCTCATCTTAAAATAACCTTCCTAGGTTTATCACCTACTCCTACCCAATAGTCCAGATAAATCACGAAACACTCAGTTGGCTGGAAATGCTTTGCTACCTCCCTGCCTTTTCCATTCCATCCATTTTCATTTGTAGTTGCCTTGTCTGATGTGCTTCTCACCACTCCTTCCATTTTTATGGTCCGTTTTTATGGTCTCTCAAGTCTAAGCTTTAATGCCATTCTCCACTGAAATCTTCCGTCTTTACTTCTTCAGAAATCGTTCTCATTTTCTCTCTTTCTCCCTTCTGAACTCCTATGCCATTTTATTTCTGTATTGTTTGTTACTCTGTGGGCATTCTAAGTTTTACTGGAGTAGAGATAATGTCTCATTTTTCTTTATATTCTTTTTTTTCTTTTTTAAATAACAGTTCCTAGCTCACGTAAGTTGAACGCAGCTGCAGGAATTGTGCTTATTCTATTTAATAAATATCGGTGAGTATGAATTGCAGGACTTCCTGAGTCACATGATAACAGTACTTGAAAATAATCTGTCTGAGTGTTCCCACTAGAAAAGAAAATAAACCACTGATTAATTAGATTATAAATTATAACTAGTTGATTAAACCTTGAACTGAAAAATAGCTTTGTTTTTAAAGCAAACCATATTTAATTAAAATGCCTTGTTTTTAGGTCAATTGTCAATATGTTTTTTTTAAATCTACACATACACCACTGTTGGCTATGATATTATCCAGCACCAAGATTACTGGCATGATTTGACACCCAGAAAAACATAGGGAAAAATCAGCATAACTATTATAAAAGTAAAACTTGCAACTCCTCAGAGTCCATTAGCAGAGGGATGTGTTTCTAAGCTGAATTAGTTGTTTTCAGCTATGGAAGTAGAGGAGGAAGTATGTCATAAAGTGATACCCTCTTTTTCCCTCCATCATTAACCTGCTCTAGATCTCTTACCTGTGAGGAGAAAAGGAAAGGTGAGGGTGAAGAGAACTCAAATCCCCAGGAGCATGGAGAGAAATTAAAACCACTTGCAGAAGCACCTCTGATTATCTCGTACCCCAGCCTTCCATTTCCTCATAGCATCACCTCAAAAAATCAGAGGACGTTTGACAGATGAAAAGTTTGTCTTCTGGCTGCCCCATACAGCTTGTAGACTATTTGAAGATGAGGAATCTCTGAAGAATACTAAGTCCCCACTCTTATAAGGTTCTCCAGCTCTGTAAACCGGATAGTGTGGCTTGTGACCTTCTAATCTTATCTTTGCTGTGTAATTTTATTTATCCTTTTAATTTTGTTATAAAATTACTGAAGTGTTTGGCAGTAAATTACTCTCAAAATTGAATTACCCCCTTCCCTTAATAAAGCTGCTAAAACTGAAATTCAGAACCACTTTGGGTAAGTTTTCTTTTAATTAAAAGATGGTGGAGAAAGAAGTTTCTATGAAACTTTGCAGCTAAAGGTTCATTATTTCCACAATTAGATATTGTGCGTGTTTTTGGTGGAAACCCACTACAGAATGAAGGATTGGAAGCCACGTACGACGTACATTTGTATTCACGAAAGATCTAAGACTTTCATGCTTATCTTCTTCACTTTGTCTTTCTTGGTCTAGAAGGTTTATATCTGAAGATATGTTTAGTCTGCTTCACTGAGAGAGCTTTATCCTTATTTCTGCTGCTCAAAAATCACCTTGGTTGCTAAAATGCGATTCAGCTGAGAACAATGTGTTCCTCTATAGCGAGCAAGTGCTGCTGGCTGGATCAGTTGAACACAGAGTCCTGGGATGGAAGAGAAAGCTAAAGAAATTGAAAACTGAGGATTAGTTCATCCCAGTTTCTAGAGGTGGTCTGGTATTCAATATTGCTCATGTAGGTAACCCGTTTTCCTGTTTTATATATGGGTTCCTGTCTCCAGGTGTGTCCAAGTAAAGACACCTACATGAATAGCAGAGCTTGGAGGATGAAGCAAAGAACTGATCAAAGTTGAGAAGTCTCAGTGCTAAGAAAGTCTGCAGTGATTGACCACTATAGGCGTTTATAGGGCCTGGAACAACAAAGAACCAAGCTTATGAGTGTGCTGTATTCTTGTCCCTGGGAGAAATATTGGTTGGGGTCCAGGATTGTGGCTGTCTGATGGAACCCGCAGTAGCCCCCTGATGTATGTGAACAGTGGTTAGCGTGCTTTCTAGGGTCCCTTCTCCCAGTCTAAGTTTTGTTAAGACAAATATATCTTTTTAAGCCTGGGCTGGAGAGGGCCACAACTACTTAACTATTTAATACCTATTATGAAAGGTTAGGACATTTAATTAACTGCTGGTTTTACCTGTAGTAGCAAATGAGCAGTTTAATTGTGTACTATACTGATTGACTATATGATACATAGGTGTATATATATATATGTCCCTGCGTTTTTTAAAATGTGTATGTAATTATCATGATGGTTCAATAGCTAATTGTGAAGAGCAGTTGTATCCTAGGTCATGGGTTTATTCTGCGTCTTCTTTTTATTGGTCATGGCTAGAGGATTAGAATGACATTATAAATGAACACAATTAAATGGATTGAAAAGTTATAAATAATTTGTTGGGCATAATGCAAGACAGAGGGAATCCTCCAATTTAGTATTGGCTTATATTTTTCTCCAATTCTTATTCATGTCAAATATCACTGAGCTTAAAATTTCTACTTACTGTGTCATGGCTGCTTAAAGGGTCTGCATGGATGCTGTCCATTATCCACTTAGATTGCCTTCATCCCCTTGACTGTATCTCTGTGCCCCTCCCAGCTTTGATATGCTTTTGCTTCCAACACCTTTGACTCTTCTCCATAAGACAGTCGTTGAGCTACTAGAGCCACATTGCCAACCCAGGCACAGAGCCAGAAGGCTCTGAAAGCTTAAGATGACCTTGGGAGATCCTTAGCAATGATTGGCAGATGTGGGAATATGCCAGCCTATCTCCCTTACAAAAACTGTGGCATAGCCTACACTCCAGACACCCCTGTAGGATTAGGCTGAAGTCCTACTCCACAGACGGGGCCTGAAATCACACCATTGATTGGCTTCTTCCCTCTCCCTGTCCTGCTTCCTCCACAAATTTACTGGTCTCTCCTAGGAGCATGCTATTAAAAATAACCTGTACAGTGTATCTTTACCTCAGAGTCTGCTTCTGGGAACCCAGACCGAAGGCAGGGCTGTTCTAAAACAAAGGTACGCAGACTTCATCTGTTAGCTAGCTCTGGTCCTAATTGTCATTCCACAATTTCATGAAGAAGCTACAGTCACGGGAAATCTAGAGGACAAATGCACACTGTAAAGTAACTGAGTGATCTTGGCAGTTCTTGTGTGAAGTATTACACAGAAACCCCTATGGTTTTAATTGATAAAAAGAACAACTTTTGAGCGTTGCTTGAATGAACCTGCCCCATCACACAAAGGCCCTGTCTGCTCAAGTTCCTTCTTATCTTCCATTCCCAATGTTCTTCTGGGACAGCAACTCTAGTGAAAAGCTGTCTTCTGTCTCCTTGGAGTTGTAGTGCTTTAACGATTTCATGTCCACTCCCCTGCAGGTTAAGCTCTAAACTGGGAAGCCAGGATTCAGGCAGTGGGGGTAGGTCTTCATGGCAGGATAAACCCATCAGAAAGCCTCTTGACTCTGGCCAGTGCCCTGGCTCTTTTGTTTTCTCCTTTAAAGCCTCTTTTTTGCCTCTTTTTCTGCAGTTTTTGGGGATTAGCTTGTCTTTCGGCATCTCTCTTTCCATTGCCAATGGTTTCAAATCATATTTTCCTTCCTGTTGTCCATTGTAATTTAAAACAAAGTCTATAATGTATTCTTAGGGACCCAGAATTTAAAATAAGCCCTGTTCAAGTTTTAAAAATGCATTGTGTTACATGTGTGCATGTGTGTGTGCATGCATGTGTTTTTGGAGTGGGGTTGTATTTAGAAAGAATGATTTACTAGTAATACTAAAAGCAAGAGATGGCAAAAAGGCTCTGCTTTACTTCGTTGCCCCTTCCCCATCTTTCTCAGTTTCAATTAAACTCAGACAAAAGATGGAACTTTTTCCATAAAAGATGGCGTAAGAGTCATTTACATTTCAGAAGTTGTTTTGGATGTTTTGGCCCAGAGCTGGGTCTAATCCAAGGGTGAAGAGAGCAAGACAAAAGATTTGTCTGGAAAGTGAGGTGATGAAAGGGAAGCCATAAGCATTGCTAAGAACAGTGCCCTTGGAGCTAGGGGGTGGATAGGGGAGGGTGGAGAAAAGCCAGACCCTTGGTCATAACACCCCCACCACTAGCCCACCAGTCCTTCCTTTAAAGAGAGATAACCAGAGTCCCCACTGCAAAATGAGAAGTGGAATTGGGCTAATATGTCTCAAGCAGGACTAGTTGGGAGTAGCCAGAAAAGATGAGAGAATAGAAGTATGCTCCCCAGCAGCAGGGACAAAAGGCATTCTCTGACCGGGGGCTATTATTCTCTGGTGGCCGTAGATCTGCAGGGAACACTCTGAGGTCATAGAAGGATCTGCCACACATGGTGTCATGTCACAGTCAGGAGCTTGCTCTGCAGGCCATATTTCAGCCCTTGTAGCCCCCTAGCCCGAGTAGGGAAGAGAGCACGTTAAGAAAAGGGCCTGCCTAATAGATCCACCTTTTCATTTGATTTGGATCAAAGAATGGCTTTATGTTCTAGAATGCTTTTCCCTGTGGAAGTTTTATACTTTGAGTGACAGATTCTAACTGCTTTCTGCTTAGAAGAAAATGCAGTAGGTTTTAGTCTTGAAAAGTACCTGTTGGTGGGATTCAAATCTTAAAATAGGAGTGGCCATTCTTTTCACATCTAAAAGATCTGATTTGAGAACAGGAGTTTAAGCAAACGAAGGTTTTAGATTTCTTTTTCCCCCCCCCTTAAAGAGCAGAAAATTGCACATAATGCAATAATTGTTTTTTACCATGAAGACGAAATTATGAAAGAGGGAAGGCTTTATGAGAAAATACAAATCCTATTATAGAGGACACAGTTAGCAGAGGGGAATACAAGACATGAATATATTGCCATCTACGGCAATCATTAACTTGTTTCTCTTGATATTTGTTTATAATTTTAAAAGTAGTATCCTTTCATAAGGACACTAAATTGTAATAGATAAATGTCAGCACACTGGGACAGAGGTGGAATATTGGAGAATGGTATCATTTAAGGCATGGGCAGAGGAACAGGATGTTATAATAGAATTTACAGAGAAGCGGCAAGAGTGTAGAAACCAAGCAGGAAATCTACATGAGGGCTTCATTTGTCTCAGATAAGACAAGAAAACTACTAACAATCACAAGTTACAACAATCTATGAGAATTTCTTATGTGCCAGAATATATACTAATTAAGTCCTTTGCAAATGTAATCTCAATTGATCTCCTACAACATACCTGTATGTCATGTTATTATCGTAATTATAAATACACAGCCTTAAAAAGGTTAATTAACTTGTGTAACATGTCACCACTAGTAAGAATTACGAGTTGATACTGCAGGGAGTATAAGGCTAAGTAGCTGGCAAGATAAATAGTAATAGTCCAAAGAACTAAGAATTCCGATGCTTGGTTGATACACGATTGGAATTTTTAAGAAAAAATGTGATGGAAGTGTAGTGGAACAACGGAGGCATGAAAGCCATTATTATGAAAGGTTTCTAGGCTGGATATTGGAGAGGGAGTTACAACCCTAGAAAGAACTAGGGTTCTGAGGGAAGTTAAAAACAGAATACAGTGAGAAAAAAATGGAGTAGAACTTGAAGTTTGTGGACAGAGTGGATGATGTGTTTAAGACTGCAGAGGCGGGGAAGGTCCTGATAAATCAAGGTTCAGGGTGTGACCCTAAGACTAGGTAAATGCATACTAAATTAGTTGTGTGTGTTTTCTGTATATGAGGACAACCTAGTAAACATTTATGAGTACCTAGTAAGTTAATTTATGTTCGTATTGGACTAACATTATTGGCTTTGAAAACTAAACATTGATTATCATAGTATTTATTCATGTAATCAACTCATTAAAGGTGAGTCTGGGTGAATAATGATTTTGGAAATCTATTAAATTTCTTTCACTTTGTACTATTTCGATAACCAGTCAGTGATTCCCCTCCCCCCAAGAGGTATTTAAGTAGTATAGGAACAACTAGACTCTTACTTTCCTTTTGATTAGGTAAAAGAGAACATTGTAAAACTGCTTTGTTTATTGAGAAGGCAACGGGTCACTTGTGAAAAAAGAGAAATTTATAATCTGGAATTGCAGTTTATTGCAATTTAATTCAAAGGGGATGTGAAGAAACTCAAGAAACATTTTTTATACTTATTTGTCTGAGTTGCCATGTCTAGCATGTGATTTTAAGATGCTGTATAAATATTCAAAATTTTGATTTACTTTCAAAAAACATATAATGGAGTTGAGATTCATTTGAACATTTTTGTTGTTTGGTTTTCTCCTTGATTAGATAGAGAGAGGCAGCCATTCTAGAGTTTTGAGGGGGTTCCAGCACACCATTGATGCTGCTTCCCTGTTACTCCCTGCTCCTCTCCTACCACCAAATGAAGAAAAAGGAGGAGAAATAGAAGAAATAATCACTGCCTCCACTGAGTTAATTTAAATTATCTTAGATTCCTGGTAGTATGAACCATTTTTCAGTAATTCTCCAGGATAAAAATTCAATAGGTAAAAGCAATATAATTGATTTTTTCATGGTGCATTTGTTTGGGAAATTTCTTTGTAAACTTTTCATAAACTTTCTTTTTCTTTTCTTGATGAAATGTTTGATGTGTACAAATATATGCGCTATATATGTAAATTATAAAGCACAATGTAATGTAAACATCATGTACCTCCTGTCCAGATTAAGAAATTGGACATTATCTTTAACTTTTAAAATAATTCGTTCTCCCTGCTGATCGTATCTTTTTTATCAGAGGTAACCACTAACCAAAATGTTTTATTCATCATTCCCATGTTTTTCTTGTTTTAGCCCCTAAGGCTATACCCTTAAATAAAGGATTATTTAGTTCTGCTTGTTTTTTGACATCACAGAATACATACACACGTATCTCCTCTGTCATTTATTTTTCCACTCACTACTGTGTCTGAGATTCGTGTTGACAGATTTAGCTATACTTCGTTTCTTATCACGCTGTATGGCTAATCCATTGTATGAATAAACCATAGGATATAGGTCTATTCTACTACAGATGGATATCTGGATCTATGGTTTTGCTATTATAAAGGCCGCTACTATTAATGCTGTTGCACATGTGTATTTGTGGACAGCCACATGAGCTTCTCTAGAATCTATTGCCTAGGAATGGAATTGCTTGTTCTTACAATACTAGGATCTTAACTTCGGTAGAAGTTTCCAAAACGTGGTACCAGTTTTTATTCCCATCTGGGTGCATAAGAATTCTTTTTGTTCTACATCTTCAACAATTGTTGACGCTATTGTCCATTTTAAACAATTTGTGTCAATCTGTTGGATGAAAAATAGAATCCTAAAGTAATTTTGTTTTCAAAAATTTCCCTCATCAAGTTTTCATATGTTTATTAGCTATTTATTTTTCTTTTTCTGTGAAATGTCCATTTTCTATTAGGTTATGACTTTTTCTTACTGCATTGTTGAAGTTCTTTATATATTAAGTATCTTAATCCTTTGTCAGATTTGTAACTTCTTTTTGCTCTTTTTATAGTGACTTTTGATGACAAAAAGTTTTTAGTTTCAAAGTTGTTTGAATCTTTTTTTTTTGTCTTAAGTAAAAAAATTTGCCTACCTTAACGCCATTAAACTATTCTTCTTGTCTTCTAAAAGGTCAAGTTTTACCTTTCACAGTTAAGACTATAATCTACTGGGGGTTAGTTTTTGTTTATGATATGAAGTATAAATCCAATCTCATTTTTTTCCATAAGAGTAAATGAATGTCCCAGCTTATTCATTGATTTGTCACTTCTGTCTCCACCAAATGACAATGACATATCTGTCTCAGACATGCTCCCGCTTCAGGGTCTTGCACTTGCTTTGCCCTCTGCCTCAAGTGTTCTTTCCTCAGGTGGCCACATGCTGCCTCCCTTACCTCCTTCAGGCTTTTTCTCTAAAGTCACTTTTCAGAGAGGCCACATCCATTTATATCTAAAATTCAATACTTCCCCAAACTTATTAAATCCCTCTTCCCTTATTTTTCTCCATTACTCTTATGACTATTTGAATTTGTATATACTTGTCCTATTTATTTTATCGTGCATCTCCTCCACTATAACATAAGCATAATGAAGAGAAGGGTCTTTATCTGTTTTGTTTACTGTTGGAACCCCAGCACCTAGAAAATGCCTGGCACATAATCAGCACTCAGTAATACATATTGAGTGAGTGGATGAGTGAGCATATTACATTTTGAAAATGGATCTCTTCATGGGCTTCGGACCTGTTTCATTGGTCTGTTTCTTTTTCTCTGGGTGAGTACCATTATCTTAATCTATAGCTTTATAATAAAGTTTGATGTCTGATAGGACATGACCGCTCCGTGTTCTCATTCTATAAGGGTGGTTTGTTTATTCTTGATAATTTCCTCTCCCATGTCAATTCTAGAATTATCTTATCAGGCCCCATGAAAAACCTCATAGCTATTTGATTCTCATTGCATTGACTGTGTAGTTTGATTTGGAAAGATCAAAGAGACATTTTTATTATTTCGAATCTTTCTGTCCATAAATATATCTCTCATTTATTTAGTTCTTCTTTAGTCTTTCAATATATTTTAAAAATTATCTCTATAAGGTTGATAAAGTCTTATTATTCTTGCAGACATAGTTTAGTTATTCACATATTCTTCAATTAAATCAGGATGTCCTTATCTTTAACTAAACATTGACACTATGCATTCTAAAAATTAGATCATAAAATATCATGGATTTTTGAATAAAGGTAAAATTTTGAAAGAAGCTTGTAATTGTAATTCATCGGAAAATTTCCATTTAGCTAAGAGATGAGAATCTAAAAAGAAGAACCTAATTAAAACTACTGAGAAGGCTTAAGAAGAAAAACACTTTGCTCTTAACTTGCAACTTTTCTCCCACTGTGAAGCCTTATGTGACTCATCCCCAACAAAATTCATTAGTTTCTCCCTTGTGTTTCTCACTATGACCCTTTTTTACAGCAATTATCATAATATTGTCTTGTGCTGTGATTATCTCTGCATACTCTATCTTCCCCACTGGATTGCACATTCATTGAGACCATGGACTTTATCTTGTCTTTGTATCAAAGACTCAGTCACAGTGCCTACCATGTAGAATATAGGCACTGTAAGCTTTTAGCATTAAAATTTGGCATCCAAAGGAGATAATAGAATATACTCTCAATAAAGTCTTCAAAAATTGCACAGAAATTGGCCTATATGATAATTCCTCCTTCTTCCTCTGTCCCTTAGATACTGGTGTTCCATTCTCTCCTGTTTCTCCTCCAACTCTCATCTTTTCAGGCTTCTTTGTTGGATCTTTTCCCCCCCGCCATCCCCAGATACCTCAGTGCTCACCCAGGAATCTCTTTGTAGGCTCCTCTCTTCTAACTTACTCAAAAGTCTATTCCATATTATTCACTCCTATATCTTAAGTGACACCAAGAATTATTAAATTTGTAACTTCAACACTGAACACACTTTTAAACTCCTGGGACTTATTTCCAGTTTCCTACATATCTCATGTGAAACCTGGTGTTAGCACATCAAATTTAATATGTTCCCAGTAATGAACTCATTAATTCCCCTACCTACACATAGACCTACACACACACCTTTCTGAAATTTTCTGTTTTTCCTTTATTCATGTGATGGTTAATGTTGTCACTGTCTATTCAGTTATCCAGATAAGAAGTATCGGTCTTCCTTGGGCCGTATTTCAAATCGATAATGCTATCTTAAAAGCCTGTCTCCTAAAAATCTCCCCAGTCTCTCCCGCAATCTGCCAATTGCTATTGGCTGAATTATGACCTGTATTTTTCAGCTGGACTACTGCAACAGCCTCCTGATTTGTCTTTGTGACTCCAGATTGATTTTCTCCCTTCACGTTCTTGTCTAAATTATTTTTCTAAAAATACAAATATTGTTACAAACACTTTTGAGTTGAGTTTTTTCTTATAGCTTAACATCACTCAAAGGACAAAAGTCCAAACTCATCAACACAGCACACACGTTACCTACTTGCCCCAATTTACCTTGCCACATTCATCTCTTCCACTCACCCTGTTCTCCATTCATACCTAAATTTTAAATGTTTACTGACAACATCACATTCTTTTATACCTTTACTTGGGCTATTTCTGTTATAATTGTCATTTCCATCTAAATAATTACTACTCATTCAGCCCAAATAGGGTCATTCATATGATGTCTTCCAGGACATCCCCACACTGGGTAATTGCCTCCTCTCCTTTGCTTCCAAGACACTTTGCTCATATCTTTATTTCAACACTTGCTAATTTGAACTAAAGTTTATTTATGTTTGTCTAACTTTAACTATTCTAAGTACTGGAGATCAGAACCTTTTTTTTTTTCTTTTTTGCATTATTGTGTCTGCCCCAGCAGTTACATTACATATCCTTTCTCAGGTAAAAGTCCACAGAGATCCAGAAAACATCTGTCTATTTCACAAGGCATCCTTCCCTCTCAACACTGATCGAATGCCATCCTTCTTGAGAGCCTACCTATTCAAGTTCTTCCTTAAAAGCTTATCAAACTGATCAACCCTCCCAATTTGTCTTTAATTCATTGCTTTCAATTTGTTATCATTTTAACTAATCTCTCAACAATCAATACAAAATATTTTTCAGTAATTCTATATTTTAGGCATGATCTTAAGCCCTGGAAAAACAGCATAGGAGTTTTTATTTCTCTCACTTATTTGGCCCTTAATTCTAGAGGATGATGGTGTCTGTAAACCACAATACCATTATGGATCCTGAACATGCCTGGCTCTGTTTCAAGTGCTTTGCGTATATTACCTCATTTATTTCTCCCAGTGCTCTTTCCCGAGGTTGAAAAATTAGTAGGTGACCATTCCCAAATGTAAATCCAGCTCTATCCAACACAAGATTTGTGTTCCAGGATACCTTATTTTTTTAGACCAGTTTCATCTCTCCATTTTCCAATGCTCAGCTACCCCCTTCACTGCCTTTTTGAACCCTGTGTTGTCTTTATTTTATTCCTGTGTGGGTTTATATGATAAGGTGCACATGGTCACAGGAAGTCTTGCCAAGCTATGTCACGCAGAGCATAGTCTTTTCCTGTTTAACGTTTCGGAATTGTTTGAAATTCAGCTTAGCAGCCTTACACTTGATCGGGGATGTGTTTTTCTTAAAAGTTAATATTGCCGTCCCAGAGGTGCTCAGGCAGCCAGATTATTTTGCTAGGTAATTAGCGGAAGTCTTTAGTACTAATACATTGTCTTCATTTTTATTGCCTTTTTAATGTTTGCTTTCCTTTAGCCAAGAATTTTTTACAAAATGCAAATTGTTATCAAGAAAGATTTTTAGAATGTTCACTTAAAATACAGATAAATTCAGCACCAGAGGAAGAATGAAAATATAATTTTTAGCTATCGTGTATTATTTCCATGTTGGAAGGAATTACATATTCTAAGAAGTAGAGGAAAGCAACTTTCAACTAAGAGTTCCCAGAAGATTTAAGAGGAAGTGTCATAATCCTAAATCATGTTCTTGAGGTTAAAATATTGTTTAGAGGGGTGATTATTTAAATGGAGTAGTTTTTCTGATCAAATACAAGCAACAATAATCCTTTACCTGCAAACTATAATTTATTGATATCAAATATCAGATATTTTAGACTAATGTATATTTTTAGGAGCCAAGGTTACCTTTCTTCATATCTGTGATTTAAAACACATTTAGAAATAACTTCTAGCTTTAGTTCCAAAGGGGACAAAGATCATACAAATATCATTCCTTTTCTCCCAAGATTTCCTTGAGATAAATCTAAAGAAATACGAAAGAAGACATAGCTGCAAAAGAACAAAGGTCTTTTGGGTCAGCAGCAGATGAAGGTTTAAACATTTTTGGAAGCCAGATGGTGGAGGAGGCAGACAGAAAAAGAAAGTAGAGAACAGTATGAAGTCAGAACCTTGGAGAAGGTCTGGAATTGGGGTCTGCAGGTGGAATGGTGAGTGAATAAAGCAGAAAGCATGAGACTGGTGGGACTGGAAACATGGAGACTGATTGAGAAGAGGAAAATTTTTCTTAAATTAAGAAAAAAACCACATTAAGAGAAAAAGAAAGGCAAAAAGAAACAATAGAAAAGTATGTTTTATATACTAACAGTCAAAAATAAGAAGTTCAAGCGATTGATGGATAATAAGAAAGTAGAAGCTACTTTGCTTGAAGATAAAAAAAAAAAAAACACTCTGTTTTGCATTGGCCAAGATTTGTAGCATTGGAACCACAAAGAAATAAATCAAATCCTATCACAATACCTGGTCAGCAGACAAAAATACCGATGAAGTTAAAACAATGATAATGTTTTTTATTAGCTTTTAAATTTTATAGTCATGTTTGAACAAAGCCTAGAAGAGTGGGTTGTAGTTAAGGGAAAAAATATTTCAGTTAGAAAATTTTGAACATCTAAAAGTATAAGTGTAATTGAGAAAATTTGGAGATTAGAAATTGAGGGAGAAAAGATACAAGAAAATGAGTAACTTCAAGCAGGGAATTTGAGATCCTGACTCAAGTTAATGGAACCAAACATAAAAGTGGAGCCATGTTATGTATAGTTGTAAAGTACTAGAATATTCAAATTAATAAAATTTCAAAAGGTTATGTAAAGGAATATAGAAAGAAAGAAAAAGAAAGTGTGATGTTGTATACATGTTAAATTCTCATCTTTATTAGTGTCAGAGATATAAATATATTAGCATGTTATTTAGAACTATGATGTCAACTGGCAGAAAATAATGATGATAATAATAATAATAAAAAACATTTCAAGCATTTACCTCTGGACTGGGAAAGTTAGAGTAGGAAAATTTTTCTGTTCATCTGAAGGTTTTTTTTGTACTATTTGGTTTGTTACCTTGTGTGCATTATTTGATTAAAAAAACACAAAAATAGAAAAGAATTACGGGACAATATATTCTGAGAGTCCCTGTGGAAGAAGACTTGAAGTGCATGGGAAATACAAAACATACAAGGTAGTGTTCCAACTAACAAAATAGCCTCTTAAATCAGTGGTTCTCAATGTGCTTGCTCATGGGAGATGTGCAAGCCCCTTCGGGCTACCTGGCGAGTGGTTTAAGTGGTTACAGTTTATATTTTAGTGTGTGCAGTTTATGCTGTAGTTTATACAGTAAGCCACCGATAGTCCAACAGCACCGTGTTTGGGGTTTTTCAAAAATTTGTACATGTGTTTCTATATGGTCGACACCAAAAGTGTTTAAAATACAACCAAAATGTAACTGGACCTTCATGGTTAAGAGAGGTTCTTAGGTATTGGGTTACCTTTACTTTGGGTTCAAGTGGATTTGACCTTTAGGATTTCTGGCAGTTCCAGATAACCTTGACTCCATCCTTCCTTGGACACCACAGTTGAGAACATCTGCCTGACCACTTGTCCTTCATTATGTCTGATTCAAGCTTCTAACTACAGTTCAACTTTATGTTAGTTTCTTTCCCTTAAGTCCTTAAAAAAGGATGGGAAGTGAAAGACAGGCAGAGTAGAGAAAGATATAGAGAGAAGTGAAGCAGTGGGTTAGCAACACTTTGGGGATTAAAGTAACCCACAGTGTAATAAAAGCAAGTCAGTCAATTCCTGGAAATACTTTATAATGGCGCTCGCTTATTTCAAGTTGTTCTGGTTTAGTTCTCTTCATCAGTTTTTTCTTTTTTTTAATGTGTGTGTGTTTCTGCTTGGGCTTGCCAATTCCCAAGAACCCCAAATTCAGATCCAGTTTTTAAATTGAGTTCAGAAGTTTGTTGAGCTACTATACATGTTGCAGAGTCAGTGTGAAAGGTAGGCAGAACACTGGATTTTAATAAACCTGGATTTGAGTCTTGGAGCTGCCTGGTAATATATCAGGTACCATGGCAAATCATTCATCCTGGCTATTCCTCAGTTTCCATTTCTGTAAAATGAGGATAATACCACATCCCTTATAGGATTATTTGTCTAAAAATCATTTATTGGTGGAAAAGAAGACATTGGTTTCCTGGAAACATCTGGTGGAAACATTTTAATCATAGGAAGTTGATTCTATTACCAAGCTTTTGACGAGTACTTCTTAGCCATCCCCATGGAGCCTTTTAAACCTTGAACGAATTTGCCTTGTGTCTGTGCTCTGGCTCTGTACCTTTAACAAGCTGCCCGGGTGATTCCTGGTGTACAGCCAGGATTCCGAACGATTGCCTTAAATTCATGGCAAGCATTTTAAAAGACAGATTATTATTTTACTTTTTAAACATGCAGTTTATTTTGAATATTTACATCAAGGCCCCAAAACAAAATCAGCCTCAGATGACAATTTTTGTACAAAATTGAATGACGTGACTTCAACCAAGAATTATGTCTTGAGCCTTCTTCTCCTTAAAATGATTGACAGTTGGCTGGAGTGGCTGCTTTTACGTATCTAATTACTAATTACTTTCTTCAAATATAAACCCTTCTTGAGCACTTTCTGTGCTTGGGCACTTGTTTTTCAAAGATGAGTAAAACTTACTATATCTTTTGCAGTTTTGGGAGGGGAGAACTAAAACAAAATATTTGAGTCGTGGATAGTATATGACGTGATGCTAAGAATGTATAGGGTGGTTTGAGGACAAGAGGAGGGGTATTTGGACCTGCCTACTGAGAGACTGAAGGGGTTCCTCTTGGAAAAAATAGCATTTGGAGGGATAGGCAGGAATTATACGTGTAATATATAAGTAATAAAGATGGAAGAAAGGAAAGAGCCTCACAAAAGATAAGGAGACAATAAAATATACCAGATTATGCAAGGAATTGCCAGCAGATTTGTATTATTGGACCAAAAGATTGGAGGCAAAGAGGAATGCAAATGAATACAGTGATGTGGGCACAGGCTAGCTCCTGGAAGGCAATGTTTGCCAACATAAAATTCCCTTTGTGGCTTGAATTCCACATTACTGGCTAAGAGAAACACATCACATGATGCCACGTATGAGGGGTGGGGGGGATGTATGTGTAAATTAGTAAATGAGTACTTCAGTGTAGGGGGAGTAGAATATTTCAAGAAGTTATCAAGTCTAGCCCAAACATAGAACAAAAGAAATTGAGTCATGCCAAATTCCAAGTATTATGGAGAGACGTTATGTAGGGTATTGGTGGATAAATACTAGTACATAAATTGGTACATAAATAATATGTATGCATATGTATACACGCACACAAACATACATATGCACAGATATATATGTATATTTGCATTTTTGAACAAAACATAAAAACAAGCAAGGATATTCTTGTATGTTTAATTTCATATATGTGTGTTATTTTGGAATTTTCATGCTAGAAGAGACCATACAGATTACCTGCAGAGATGGAATTTGTACAAAAAGAGCCATCCCACACATCATTATAATTCTTCAAAGGCATTAAATGGTGATTTAAACAAACAAACAAGCAAAGGAACAAGAAAAAAAAAGTACAATGCGAAACATGTAGCCCCAAATTTGTCTTTTCTAATTTAACCAAACAAAATCAATATAATCACTTACAGAGCTCATCAATGTGCCATTGTTCAATTTTTCTATAGACTTCATAACTTTCATTTTGTGACATTTCAAAAATACCTCATCTAAATTATTTGCAGGCTTGCTGGTGAAGATCTGCACTACTTCTTTCAATTCCATTCTTCTCAGGTCTATGTATATTTCAATTTCTTGAACTTGTTTGTTCTTCCCAGACCCTTGAGGATTGCAAAACTCTTTGAGGCTAAAATTGATCATGTTGGGGAGAAGGTGGGCCAAGAATGGTCTCAGTCATCCATTGATTGTTCACACTTTCCCTTTGAGCCACTAAGGCAGGAAAACTGATTTTCATTTTTGTATCCTTTAACCAAGAAATCCTAGAATTAGCACCTAAATAAAATTTCACAGTGGTTTCTGGATTTTTATATTGTCCATTCCATTTGTTATTGGTTGAATTGTGTCCCCTCAGAAAAGCTATGTTGAAGTCCTAAAGCTCAGCATATCAGAATGTGACCTTATTTGGAAATAGGCTCTTTACAGGGGTAATTAAGTTAAAATGAGTTCAAGAGAGTGGTCCCTCATCCAATATGACTGGTGTCCTTATAAAAAAGGAGAAATTTGGACACAAGCACAGACCAAACAGGAAGAATGTGATTTGAGGAAGAATGATTAGAATGATACACCTATAAGCCAAAGATTCTTGGCAAAACATCAGAAGCTAGGAATAGTCAGGAAGGATTCTCCTTACAGGTTTCAGAGGAAGCATGGCTTTGCCAACACCTCGACTGAGAACTTTTAGCCTCCAGAACTGTGAGATAATGAATTTATGTTGTTTGAAGCTGCTGAGTTTGTAGTACTTGGTTATAGCAGCCCCAGGAAATTAATCTATGGTTAAAATATTAAAAAGGAAATATCAAAAGGCCAATTAATATAGAACTTTCACGTTTTGTTTCAAGCCAGAACATAATAAATAAATAAACCCATCTAACAGGTCCATGATTTTGTAAAAGAAAGGAGTTTGACAACAGAAAAGTAGGAAGGATATAATTTGAGAAGAAGAGAAAACTCTTTCAATTTAGCCATTTGTAATTTATGTGCAAAAGTATGTTGTCCTTACCTTTCTTTTCACCTCACAGTTCAGCAGATTTCAGCACCTGGCCCACATTTCAATGACCTGCCCAAGAACCGGATGTGTTCGTGGACTTCTGGTACAGCTGGTAATAGAAAGGATTTCTGGAATTTATTCTACGCAATCAATAATGCCATGGTGTCTGAGGCTTTCCATGTAAATGGAATCCCAACTCTGGAATTGGTGGGTTTCATTACTTTATTCAGAGACCAGGCCTGAAGACCATTAGGCAACCTGACTTCTTGCACAGGCAGGCACCCTAGGCACTCATCGTCTTGGAAAGAGATTTTGCTATTTAAGTTCCCCAGAAACAGAATTCTGATCAAAACATTTGAGTCAAATTAAGGCCCTGTATTCTGATTACAAGATTTCTAACATGTCCAAATTAAATGCTAGAGCCTTCTCCACAGGGCAATATTAGTGCGATCAGGCAACATGCATTCTTTTTAAAGAAACTTAATATTCTTTTGGCTAGAAAAAAAACTCAATGCAGAAAAAGGAAGACCATCCGTGGAATGAAACCACCTTCTTTCCTTCCTTTCTTCTCAGATCTTTTTTTCCTCCTCAGGATATAGCTTTTCTCATTTATAAAGTGAGAAGTTTCAATAAAATCTAAACATATATCGAATACTTACTGGGTTCCAGGGAAAGGAATGAGAACCACAGAGGGTATGAACGTGGGTGAAACATAGCTCCTACCACTGAAAATAACACAAATAGGTGATTTCTAAAGTTGTGCCCAGGATTAAACTTGCATGACCGAGAAATTGTGTTGGTAACATTTCCATGTTTCTACTTAAAAATCTTGGAGTGCAGATGTCTGTGGGCATTACAGGACAGGGCCACAATACATTGGTGAAATGCAATTTGCTTGAGCACATAAATGATTCTAAGGAAAATAATGTCTTAAGATCCCCTGAAGCTCATCCATCCTTTATTTTGAACTTCCTGTTTCACTTTATTAGCCTTCGCATAGAACATTAGGGCAAATAGCCATAGCAGAAAGCTGCTGACAATGAAATGTCTCTTACATTGGACATGTTCTGAGTACTTGGAGAGCATCCAAATACCTTTGCTCATTTAAGTTTAAGCATTGGTTTTCTGAACAAAATCAGCTTCTCCTTAACTGATTAGGAGTCCAGGATGGCTGTTAGCCCTAGCCTGGGAAGATGCCTGGTGGAAAAATGGTCTGATGTTAGCACATAAGTATAGATGAGAGAACCTATCAACCATTATCCCATTGCTTAGATGACAAAAGATTATATCAAATTTTACTTGGTGGCTTGCTGTTGTAGAGTCTACTCCCAGAGTCTATATCCTGCACCCCATATTATATCGTGGAGTCATTTTCCACATGCCTTTGCTTCTAATAAGCTCTCTTTATCCCCTATGCCTAAAGTTTCCTTGTGAATCTAAGTTTTCCCACTGCTATTGTTAATACCATTCCAAGACTTATATTATGTTTTGATACTGGGCTTCAATATTATTCGATTTAACAATTCAACAGACGTGTTGAGCCCTTGGTAAGTGGGAGCCGCTCTGCTGACTGCTGGGTACAAAGAACAATGGGACCCAGCCCTGCCTTGACTTTACCCTCTGTTGGGAGAGACAAACAAGTTAAGAGATACCTTCAGATGGTGTGATGGAGTGTAGTGCAGAATGAGTGGGAGGACCTAGCCCATCTGAAGGAGGTCAGCTAAGAATTCTGGAAGAGATGAGTACTGTTTTGAATCCTGAAAACTGGGTAGACATTACCAGGGTAAGATGAACTAGAAAGCTTGGGGTACTTACTTGAAGGTAAAAGAGAGATTGGCGCATTGAAGAATGGACTGTGCCCTTAATGTACTTATGTGACTTATGCACTTATATTTATACTTATATTTACTATATTTATATTTATACTTATATTTACTATATTTATATTCACTATTTATATTTATATGGACTTATATACTTATATTTCCTTCTTGAATTTATCAAATCAGCAGATTTGGGCTTGACCTAATTCATGACATTGATTGGAATAAGCCTACCTCTACCTGAATGAATTTATTTGTTGAAAGAATTCATGCATGTCCTTTGCAAAAGGCAAAAGCAAAGAAACCATGAGACTTCATATGTACCTCCATTCAACATCCCACCCCACCCCATCCCACCCAACTCAGAGCTGTGTCTTGGTCTTGGGTGATTGGTATTCTTCTTAAATTCCCTACCAACCCAAATCCCACAGAAAGAAAAATAAAGGCATCATCCCTCAAATTATTTCACTCATGTATGATCTACTGAATGATTTGCACATGTACTTTTACTTTAAGATTTTTTGAAAGAAATAAAAGGAAAAGTATAATAAATATTATAACAAAACCTATATTCAATCAGAGTTTTACAACTATTAATACTTTGTCATTTTTGCTTCCAATCGTTTCATATTTTAGAAGAAATGAAATGTTATGGATGTAGCTCTAGTTCTCTTAAGCCACCATCCTAGTCCCATCCTTAGAACCCCAAAAGACAACTACTCTTATGAGTTTGGTATGTGCTCTTCTTTCCATTCTAGTTTGCATACTTTTGTATACAAATATGTGCATCCTCAAACAATTTATAGATTTTTCTGATGTGTGATTATTATTAATTTTTTAGTGTGGAATATTTTAAATGTGTACAAGAATGGGATTGTATAATGAGAACTCACATAGCCATTCTCTAGCTTCAGCAATTATCAACTCAGGACCAATCTTGGTTCATATATATCCCCACCCACTTAGCCTCCAAATACCCTGGATTATCTTGAAGCAAATCACTGTCATAATATCATCTCCTCAGTATATATTTCACTGTGTATTTCTAAATGGTAATGACTTTTTTAACATAACCACGCTACAATTATCACAACTAAAAATCCAAAATAATTCCTTATTCTTATAAATATCCAGTTTTATTTTCCTCCAATTTTCTCCCAATATTTTTTGTATGGTTTTTCAAAACCAGGATCCATGTGAGCCCATTGTTTGGAATTGATTGCTATGTCTCTTAAGTATCTTCCAAGTTATAGATCTTCACCCTATTATGTTATATCTATTTATTTAATCATAAAAGCATGTCATGGGGGCTGGCCCAGTGGCATAGTGGTTAAGTTCTCATGCTCCACTTTGGTGGCCTGGGGTTCGCAGGTTCAGATCCTGGGCGTGGATTTACGCACTGCTTGTCAAGCCATGCTGTGGCAGCGTCCCACATATAAAGTAGAGGAAGATGGGTATGGATGTTAGCCCAGGGCCAGTCTTCCTCAGCAAAAAGGGGACGATTCCAACAGATGTTAGCTCAGGGTCAATCTTCCTCAGCAAAAAAAAAAAAAAAAAAAAAGCATGTCGTTTGTTCTGTAGTTTTCTACAGTTTGGAATTTGCTGATTTTATCCACATGGAGACTTTTAACATGTTCTTGCATCCCTCTGCTTTCTACAGACAGGTACTTATATCTGGAGGCTTGATCAGATTCAGTTTATTATTTTGCACATGGCATCCTCATAGGTGGGATTGTACTTCATCAGGAGACACCTGATGTCAGGTTATCTCTTTTTGTTCATTAGCAGTGATTGATGGTCATTGCTTAGACATATAATTTCTTTAGGAGTTCTAAAATGGTGCCATCCTAGTTTTTCCTTCCTACTTTATTTATTGACTATGATTTTTTTTAGTGCCTGATGTCATATTGTAGATATCCTTAGTGTATTTTTTGTTGCTGTTTGGCTGTCCATGCTGATAAAGAAATATTTAATGAATTCCTTGTAGCTTTTTTATGACATTCTATCTCATAGCTCTTTGACCATTTATCATTTCTCCTATTGTTGGCCATTTAGATTGTTTCAAAACTTTTGCTAAAACAAACAAAACTGCAGGGAACTTCCTTGTAATGATGTCGTGACGCGTATGAGCCAGAGTTTCTCTAGAAGTTGAATGTTTAGGTCACATGTTCAGTTTGTTTTCAGTTTTACTAGGTGCTGCCAAATTCTTCTCCACTTTTCCCAAATCCTTGTCAATACCAAATGTCAGATTTATTTTTGCCAACTGTCTGTGTAAAAACTACCTCTTGTTATTTTAAATTTCATTTCCAAAATAACCAATACATTTTTTAAACTGACCATTCAGATATTCTCTTCTACAAATTGCCTTTTATGTGTCTTCACCATTTGCCACTGGTATTTTATCTTTTACATAGTAATTTCCAGAGCTCCTCTCTGTAGCCAGAGTATGTAATCTTTGATTGAGTTAGATATTGCAGACATTTTCTCCCCATCTTTTTTTGTTTAAACATATTTATTTTTTCTGTTACTGATAAAACAAAAATCTAGCACAGTGTTTAAGAGTAAAGGTGGTGATGTCAGATGACATGAATTCAAGTCAATTCAAGCTAGAAGTGCCTAGCTATGAAGACCTAATCCATTTAAGTTATATCTCTGTACCTAAACACGCTCATATGTAAAATGGGAGCAAAAAATCCTTTCTTATCTTTTGCCCAATTTTGCTGTGAGCCTAAAACTGCTCTAAAAAATAAAGTTTATTAAAAGGAAAAAAAATACCTACCTCGTAGGGATACTACCTGGTGAAGACCTAATGACATACAGGCCCTCTTGACAGTGCCTCATACATGGAGGTGCTCACTTAAAGTTAGTTACTGTTGTTTTCTTCAAACATAATTTAAGGTTTAATGTAGTTGAATTTATATATCTTTTCTTGGCTGGTTTTGGATCACATGGACCCTTTGAGGCATCTTTCTATGTTTTCTGCTTCTGGAAAGGACTAGAAATGTTTACTATTATTGCTATAAAATAATAGTGGCAGAAGCAGCTACATTGAGTGTTTTCTATGTGCCAGACACAGGGCTGGGCTCTGTATCCACTTTATATAATTCATCGTTCATAATAACTCAACAGTGATTGTCACCCCATTTTAGAGGTGAGGAAATAGAGTCTTAGAAAGATTAAAATAAAAAAGCTAGCAAATAAAAGCAGCAACATTTTAGACTACATATTAACCATCTGTTACTGTCTATTTTGTAGGGAAAAATAAGAGTTAGACTTAGTGTCAGATATTGTAGTTGCAAGAACCCAGAACTGGGAGGTGGTGAGTTGGTTCCTTGTCCCTTTTCTACTCCCAGTATTTCACCTCTCTAGGCTTTAGTGGCCTTGTCAGCAGAATGAGAAGGCAAAATATGACCACTGAGATTCTTCTGAGCTCTAAGATGCTATGGTTCTTATAAAAAGTTACACTCATAGAGATGATCTGTGCGGCGCTATTTAAAATTCTGACAACCTAAATATCCAATGACAGAGAATGGGCTAAGTAATTGTGGTAGAGTCATTTAATGAAGTAGTATGCCATCATTTAATTGGTAAATTTGAAAACTGAAGTTAAATGAAAGTATGCTTTTGATATATTATTAAATGAAAAAAACCGAAAATATTTTATGTCATGCTTATCGCTATGTAAAATTATGCATTCAAAAGTACAAAGATGTGCTACTGTTGCAAAAGAATTTGACTGTTTTTGTCCTCAGTTCCTGGGAGGTAACCTCTAAAACCTTGGAATTTCCTGAGTGAGAAGAGTGTATTCATTAATTACGCACACCTTGGATCACACCTGAGTTGATGCTAATGAGATGACCCAGGGGTCATGTAAGCCACAAATTTGTAGACAGTTTTTCAGAAGTGCACATAGCTTGGGGACCTCTGAACTTGTGGCTAGATTCTGAAGTGAGGACAATCTTTTGGGAACTGTGCCCTTAACTTGTGGAGTCTACACTAACTCCGGGTAGTTGGTGTCAGAGTTGCATTGCAGTATTATAACAACCATTTTGAAAAACTGTCTGGCAGTACCTACTAACGTGCATATCTTACAATTTAGGAATTTAATCCTAGATGTATGCCTCAGAGAAATGACTGCCGTATCCAACAAAACACATGTGCACAAATATATATATAGTAGCTTTATTCACAATAGATACAAACTGGAAACAATTCAAATATCCAACTATAAAACTGGTAAACAATTGTGGTATGGTCCTACAACAGAATACTATACAGCAATGAAAAATGAACAAAGTACTCACAGACACTGTGTTGAATGAATGAAAGGGCAAATTTGTTATAGGAGTGGGATTATTAGCAATTTTTTATTAATGTTTTCTAATGTATGAATATAAGTAATATAAACACAAATTTAACTAACTCATAGTTGATGTAATAAATCCACCAGGATCTCTACTCACTGTCACTGAATACTATGGAGTCATGAATATCCAGGATAATGGATATCACAAAGCTTTGTTGTGGACCTGAGAGAGGCAAGGGACAGAGTGGGAGGCTGTGGATCTTAGCTGGCTCTGCCATTTATTAATTGTGTCATGTTAGGCAAGGGGCAAGAGAGCTCCTCAGTAAGTTGTTAGGATAGAAATGTGCTTATAAACATAAAAACACACAGTAAGTACCGGTAAGTGTAACCTTTGGAATTATTGCTGGCCATTGTTAGACAGAAATACCAGCTGGAGGAGACAACCTTTATATTTCTGGACTTCTAAACTTCCTGGCATTTAAGTTCTTATGCTTTGATTTTAAAACTGAAAGGCACAGTAATAATAGGAACAGAAAGAGAGGAGGTCTCTTAGAGCAGGAAATGTAAACTCAGGGTTAAGCTTCATCCTCTCTGAAAGTGCAGCAGGCATCCTAGAGAAGGGACTCTTGAACAGTGAGGCATCCCTGTACATTCATTTACAAATCAATTTAGCAGAATGCCCAGAGGGGAGGGGAGGGAAAAGCTAGGCCTGAGATAGAAATGCAAAGTTCCTTGAGCCTGAAATGAAGAAAAACATACTCATTTGGCTTTAAATAAGGCCATAGGCTGAGTTTGAAATTGAATTTTAGTCTAGAATTTGGGTAAGCATATCAATAAGTAGTGTATCATTCTTCACTTTTGTTTGTTTGTTTTGGGGGTTTGGATAGTGTAGTTAGAATATTTTAGCTTTTAAAATATCCCTCTTTAGAAATTAGATAAATATGTCTTAGAATACCATGTAGATTTTACCATTTCTTTTAGTTTTTAATTCAGTGCTACAGAGGTTAAGTGAAATGTATCAAAGCTTTTATGGATGTGATTTCTATGTATAACAATTTTAGTTTAATATCTTTACTTTTGTACTAAAGGTTTACATTTTATTCATATTTTTATAATGATATTGTTTTCCCAGATCACTATTTTCTAAACTGTATGCATTGAACAGGATGCTGAATTTAAAAACAAAGAAAACAACCAAAGCTTTGGTTATATTATTTTAGAAATCATTTATTTAAAATGGATATTTTTATTGTGAGACTTCTCAGAGAATTTAATATTTTATTGTGCACTGTGAATGTCCACGCTGTAGTATATAGATTTGCTCCAACTTAATTTGACCCCCAAACCCTTCTTTTCTTACCTGCACATGTTGGTATCTCTTGAGACTGATTTTCTAGAAAACTCCTAATGTTAATACGCATATGCGCGATAACGTGTGATTGTTTTGACAGATCAGACCTATTGGTTCATGGGGGGAAAACCAACATATATGACTTTCTTTTTGAACAAAATGTTTGATTATAATAGTAAATAATGTTATGTTTAGACAAAATGATCAAAGTGGCTGTGTGTGTCCCCTGAGTGGATAGTAGATGCTGCTTTTAGTTACACACCACGTGGTATCATTTAATTAACTAGTCACAACAGAACTGGTTAGTGTTTAGATTTTGCCCTTTCATGATTCCTTTTTGTAAATGGTTTTACATATATTAACAGACGTATATATGAGAGAGGTGAATATGATTTATGTTCATTAATAAAGGCATTAAACTTATTTTGTTGTACTGGATTCCTAAAATGATAAAAGATAACTACTTTTGTTGGTGTAACTATAGTTTGTGAGATCCATCTTTAAAATATAATTCAGTTAAGTGGCTTTTTTTCAAGTATACTGGGAAATAAAATTGTCTCTGAAGAAGAATACACTATTTTGCATTTTGAAATTTGATTTTATAGTCACAGTGATCAGAACATCATTCAATTCAAACAAAAGAATTAAATCTAGAGAATATGCCACATTTGCATGAAGTGTCTAGTTCCAAAATACCTCCTACACAAATTTGGATTGAGTGTGGTCATTGCTTCCCCAGTGTTACTGAAAGACCAAAATAATATGATGCTCACCAATATAAGATAAAAACTCGGCACTGTGTATTTTCAGAAAGCATCTTTAATATAAATGTGTAGCTCTTTTTTATTTCATAGTATCATTATAAGAGGATCTCAGTATTCTTAAATGGGTTATAGGCATAACTCACCTTAGCCTCTGACAGAAATGGGCCCCATTTATGCACAGAACAGATGCAATATAGCACGATGAGACAACTACCTCTAAGTCGGTGACCTCTCTCTGCTTTTAGTTTTTCTTTACCTGTTGGCTGAAAGGGAAATTATCCCCCAGTGTTCTCTGTGATTGTTGTCATAGAAGCATTGTGATGGCATGTTTAAAGTTGTGTAAGAGTGATCCTGGGAGACAGAATGAAGGCTATCGAAGCAGCCTAGATTCACACATGTGTGTGGCTTTTGCTTTTCTCAAGCTCCGTGCATTGTCCATTTTGGTTCTGAAGAAATAGGAGTGAGATGGGGTTGAGGGAAGTTTGGAAGCTTAGCTGGAGTGGGGGACTTGGAGAAGTATATATATTTATAAAATATATATATATATATAGAGAGAGAGAGAGAGGGAAGAAACCTGTACCATGCTCTGTGGACTTTCGTACTGTATCTGATAGTAGATCCAAGCTAAGGAAAAGAGACTATCATTTTAAATTAATTTTTAATGTTTGGATTAAGATGTTGAACTGAATTTAGGAATGAGTTTTAGATTCTGTATTAAGACTTGAAAAGATTATGGAATTCACTGGAAACAATTCAAATGATCATCAACTGACCAATGCACAGACACATAGTGGTACATCCATACGAAGGACAATGACTCAGCAACAAAAAGGAATAAGCGACTGATACGTGCAACAATATGGATGAATCTTCAAAGCATTATACTGAATGAAAGATGCCAGACACAAATGACCACACAACATATGATTCCCTTTATATGAACTTTGAGAAAAGGCAAAAAATGTAGTGATAGAAAGCAGACCAGTGGTTTCAGAGGCTGGGGATGGGAGGCATGGATTGAGCACAGAGGGGCAGCAGGGAACTTTTCCAGGTAATGGAAATGTTCTGTGTGATGATTAGTGTTACTGTATGTGTTTGCCAAATCTTATCTAATTCTTCACTTAACTTTGGTGAATTTTAATGTATGTAGATTATATCTGAATAAAACTGATTAAAAAGAAAGCATGGTAGAATTGACTAGTAAAGGGGGAGAGGATGCTAGAATTTGTTAATACCTGGAAGTGGCCAGAAAAATCACAGACAGCTGAGTTTCATCCAGATCTGAGCAAAGATTAACATCACATAAAAAATTTAAAGTGATGGTGGAAGACGAAAATGATTATACCCATGAGTTCTTAATCGTTCTAGCTCTTTAATGTATAAACTACCTAGCCTAGTGCTTAGCACAACATAGAGGGCACTTAATAAAAGCTGAGTGCTATTATCTTTAGAACAGTACGAAGAGTGCCTAGACAACCTAATAGGAGTTGTGAACATAGACAGAAACTTCCTCCTACCTACCAGTCTAGAGGGCCTATGAGTTAACTGGTTGCGATGATTTGAAATACACAAAAAGAGGTGGAATTTACCAGTGACTTGTTTAGGGTAATTCACAAACTACAATGTGTAACAGAAGCTGAATATTAGAGCATCATTTCACAGACACATTCTTATGTGTGTCAAATCGTTTCTGAGCTGTCTCAACCCATTGTGAAGGCTCTCATAAGAACTTTGTATCTGGTGAGAGTTACTTCTAAAGTGTGCAGACATTCAACAGAAGTCATGGTTATACGTGTAACATTTAAATTATTTTGAAATGTGTTTTGATTACATGAGAAATTGATAGTGTGCCAACAATAACTGTAGGGGTGTGAGACCCGTGTTAACCTTGATCTTCACATGTGCTGCAACAGAAAAAAATATAATAGTCAACATTTATTGACTTAATGTGCCCAGCACTGACGTTGCTAAACAAATTTTATAAATTATCACTTTTAAACCTCCTCACAACCTGAGAGATAGACAAAGAGGTTGCACAACTATTAAGAAGCCCATCAAAATTTTTATCTGATTCTAACAGTTGAGAACGGTGGATGTGGACTATAGGACAAAGCTTGGTGAGGAGACGTTAAGGTTTATGAGAGCTGGATTGCTGACACTATATTTTTGGTGTTGCTTGTCCTATCCTGGGAATATGGGGTGGAAAGAGATAACTGACATCTGGCCTAAACTCTCTGAACCTCAAATAAGTCCATAGGATAGCAGTACATATTAGGTGGTCAATAAATGATTGTTGAATGAATTGATAGCTCCGTATGTTTGAATTCTTAGAAAGCAGGATTTGTATACTAGATTCTTAAGATAGAAAAGACATCAAGCATAGCATAAGATTATGTTGGATAATGGTGCATCATTTATTTTCAGAGCTGCTCGTGTGACCAAGTCTACTTAAAGTCCATTTTGGGGCAATGGTTTGGACACACTTCTGTGTAAGATTGCTGACATTCACAATAACTAGAGTTTTGATAAACTTTTAATTATATTTTAGGATTATCAAACTGAGACAGTTCTTGATCCTAAATGAGAAAAATGGTTAGTATGCAGACTCTAATGGGTAAATTTATCATTCCCTTATCATACTGAGCTTCGAACTTATTGTCTATTTTCCAAGAAAGTAGAAATGCCGTTTCTTAGAATAAAAATGTTTTTTATACTGTGAACAGTAGATTGAAGCTGTACAGATCGACTTTTTAATGAAATAGGCAACATTCCAATGGAACGGACAAGGTTTATTTCTATTTGTTGTATTTTTTTTCTCATTACAGATGGACCCAATTCAGAAAGCTGTAATAAATCATACATTCGGGGTTCCTCTTCCTCATCGAAGAAAGCAAATTATATCATGCAACATTTGCCAGTTGAGATTTAATTCCGATGTAAGTTTATCATTTAGTATTCACTAAAAAAATGTATTATGCAGTTTTAATCTTGCCGAAGAGATTTTTTAAACATTTTTCTTTAGTAACTGAGCATGTCACAATTCAAAGATAACATTTTAACTCCTTATGTGCTGTAATTTTGGAGTTTAGTATATTATGTTTGGTTGTTTACTAGGGAAAAATCACACATATACAATCTTATATACTTGCAGTTTAATGGTTTTTTCCAGTCTCTTGGGAATGCTAAATTTAGGTAATACACTTTCCCTTTGAGGAATAGTCAAATTTAGGACCAATGAGGCTTTCAATAAATTGTACCTCTAAAATAAGATAGGCCCCAAATTGTATTTCAAGGCCAAGATTTTGGCTTTGTAAATTCTTTTTGCCTGCATTAGTGGTTCCGCATTCCAGATTAGCCCTTGTGTCCTTAATTATATTTGTGTTAGTCTCTCAAGTTACTGTCCCGGAAGTATTAGCATTTTAACAGGGGATCCTAAAGACTTCAAAGTGGAGAACATGACAGAAGGGAGACATTTGTGGACCTGACCAGTGCTTTGCAAATTATTCACCGAGAGTTATTTACATCTTTCATACCTTTTCTAAGGATCAGGGTGGACTCTGGATTCATCACAGTGAAGCTAATTTTGGCTTGTGGCCAATATAAAAAACACTGTCTCCCCTTCTCAGCTTCCTTTGGTGTGAAGTTGGTCCTGGGAGATACAGAAAAGAGAGGGAATGATGGTTTGGAAAAAAAATAGGAATTGAACACCTTATTGGCACTCTAGGCAAACAGAGGACCCCATCCTATCAAACTGGCCCCTCCAAGGTGCCGTTATCTTGTCCTGAATTGTTATGCAATGTAGAGATGCCCAAACAGATCTGGATTCTGGAGAATGTTAGGTCTTCCAGTATTAATCTCCCTAGGCAAGTAGGTCCCTTCTGTGCTCTGTTGATAAGGATAGCATATGAGATAATCAGGCACAGGAAATAGATGTAGCATAAATAAGGTGGCTTTTTCTTTTGTGAGAGCATTTCATTTTGTATAAGGATTGCTACTGTCTTATGAACTCATACCTGCTAGTACAACCATCAGGTCATTTTATAGCATTCCTTCTGATGCCTTAAAACAGAGAAGAGTAGATTGCTGGCATAGCACCAGAGTGGTATTTGCTGCTATAAAAAAGAATACACTAATCATACAACATCTTATTTGAAGGGATATTTTTTGGTGTTTTGTTTTGTTATTTATTTTTTAATACCGAGCACCTTGATTTGATTTGCGTTTTAAGAAATTTCCTTTAGTTTATCAACAAAAAATGTTTTCAAGTGATGAATGTTATATGATCTCTTCCAGCTGTTGTAAAAAATAAACCGAGGAGTCCTCCCGACATGTAAATAAGAGTTCTGAACTCAGTAATTGCAATTTTGATCATTTCTAAACACTCAGTGAACAATCAGTTCTGTAATTGTTAATTTAAGTGGCTTCTTCTTGGTTTCTTTTCTTCTTAACTCATATTGATATTTCACTTTGTAACTGATCAGATAATGATGAGAAAGTTTCCCAGGAGCCATGTTGCCAACTTCTTACATCTAAGGGGGACTATTTCAAATATCCCCCCACCAACAATTTTACTATCAATATTATCCTCTGTATTAAGAAAACTTCCTATAAACTGAGAGTCAGAAAGAGATTTTAAGCTCATTGAACCCAATCTGCTAGTAAATGTAGGAAAACCATCTGCCACATCCAGGCTAGGTCTTTTGGTTGATTATCCCCAGTGATGGGTTACTCACCACTTCAGGACAGTTGTTCTATTTTTTTTACCTTATTTTTTTAGTGTTTCCAATCCTAGAGATGGATATCAAAGTCATGTCTGAAGACTAGAAATATTGTCAGGTATGCTTTAAGAAACACATATATATTTACATATATGAATATTAACATTAACATAAAAGAACATGACATGATATAACACAAAGAACATTTACGCACTTCTTTTCTAAATGTAATTGTATTTTGTTTTCTTGGTAAGAGAGAATAGCAATTTATTTTGCTAATGAAGTTTCAAGATGATATAGGAATCAATATGTATTTATTAGAGACAATTGCTTCCTATTCTCACAACTTTGCTTTCAGGTTTACCTGGCATATGGTAAAAGGAAAATGGCCAAGATATCTGGGAGATTTAGACTAATCAGTCTGGGTCATAATTAATGCAATTAATTATTAATTAATTATGCAATTAATGCAGTTGCACTCTTGACCGTTCAACTAGACGGTTACTGTATTAACCTTCTATTGCTGCTGTAACAAATTACCACAAACTTGATGGTTTAAAACAACACAGATGTATTGTTTTATAGTTCTGGAAGTGAAAAATCAGAAATAGGTCTCACTGGGCTACAGTCAAGGTGTCGACAGGGTTACGTTCCTTCTGTAGGCTCTAGGGGACAATTCAGTTCCTTGCCTCTTTTCCAGCTTCTAGAGGCTGCGCTCTTCCTTGGCTCATGACTCCTGTACTCCTTCAAAGCCAGCAATGGCTGATCACCTGCTTCTCATATCGAATTACTCTGAATGTCACTCTTCTGCCTTCCTCTTCCACATTTAAGGACCCTGGTGATCACGTGGACCCACCTGGATAATCCAGGATAATTTCTCTATTTTAAACTCATCTGATAGCAATGTAATTTCATCTGCTCACTGAATCCCTCTTTGGCATGTGATGTAATGTGTTCATAGTTTCCAGGGATTAGGAGTTAAATATCATTATTCTGCCTACCACAGGTACTCATTTGGATGTTTGACCTAGGTTTGAGCTGAATTTCTTGAACACTTGAATTTATCAGATAATCACCCAGTCCAGTTTCATTGGTCTCTATAAACTGGACACATATGAATTCACTGCCCTACGTTTATCCTTATCTTGAATCTTGAATATAACTTCACTATGCAGTGGTAATTTTTAACATTGTAGTTTTTTTTTAAATAGGAAGAGCCAATGTTATTGAATTTATAATGACATATCAGCATTTTAACTGTGATTTACGAACAAAACATAATTATTGAAATACAGAAGTAGAAACTCCTTTAGAGACTTTAAAAATGTCTCTGTAGCACTATTATGTCCAAAAAGGGAACTAACGTGCTGGGAATATTAGATTTGTATACTTATTGACTGGTCATATCCATAGATACTAATTTTATGAACTATTTAATACTGAATGCCAATATTAATTGAATTTATCATCCATTCATCCATATATAAGAAAATAATCTCTAAATTAAGGGGAAATACATATATATATGTATATATGTTGTAAAAAATATATGATATATATATATCATATTGGATCATTTTAATCCCAATACAACTGCCTCTTTGCCCTTTCTAGGTAAATCTGGAATTTATCTTCCTACTTCCATTCTTAATCCTGGAATCTTTCTGGAAAAGTAACACTGTAATTCACTTGTATGCTTGGTTGAATCCTCTATCACATAGGAAAGTATTTTTGCCTTATGAATCTTTTTTACATTTCAAAGCTTCTTCCCCTTCCAATGAAAATAATAGCTTGTAGTTCTTTTCATCTCTGCATCATGAACGTTCAATTTCCTTTCCCTCTAAGCTTTTATTTATTTCTTTAACCCTTCATATTATAACACCAAGCTCTATAGTTTGGTGTTATGCCATACCTGTTCTCTGTGCAGTACATTTTCTATTTTTGGCCCCACGGATATCTTTTTAAATGGTACATTATATTGTATGCACTTTAAATCAGATTGCCTTCTCTGGGAGTAGGCTTTTTCTTTGAAAAAAGCTCTTCTCAACATTTATATGAAACACACATGGGGGTTATGCAAAAAGTTTCCAATTAAAGACTGAAAGGTTGTAATTTGTCCTATTATTTTATCAGCGTCTTGAAGTAAGCATAAATTACCATTAGCCTGTGCAAGTTAGTAAGTGTGCCTTTGAAAGACAGCCTATAGCAGGGCCAGTCTGGATGTAAGATTATTAAGTGAGGTAGAGAATGATTACTCAATGACTGTTTATAGAATGGGAAATAAGATCTCAGTCTCCAAACTAAGGAATCAAAAAATTGTAGCATCTAAGGGTCACTATGGTTAACATCCTAACTATAGCATTTCATAACATGTTAGAGACTGAAGAAACTTTTGGTATTTTCACATGTGGAAACTGAGGTCTGAAGAGTGTAGGAGACATATACGAGGCCACCTGGCCAGCAGCTGGCCATACAGGGGCAATGTCCACTTGACCCTTGACTGGCTATTTCTATCTCATGTGGTCCAGGTAGGGCGGCAAGAACCAACTATCTGGAGGCCAGCGGATCCTACAACAATGGCATGTATGGAGACCTTTGTGTTTCCTGCCCACTCAGGCTATGTCAGAGGGCCTGAGGGCTCCTTCCCTTATGGAACTAATTGGATGTAGTCAGAGCTGTTGTGGAAGGTCATTCACAGCCCAGGCTAGGCCTCACCCAGAAGTACTCATGAGTCCTCTCAAATGACATCACTCATATTCAGTCACGCTCACAAGGCAATCATAAACACGGTGAATATTTAAATAGACATGCAAATTACTGAACTATAATGCAATAACAACATGTCCTTTATGACTCAGGACTCTCAAGCATTAACTACCTGAGGAGACTGTTTGATAAACCAGAGAGGAAAACAACCTCATTGGAAGATAGCATTACTTGAGGCCTCAGACCCCTCCAAATGGGGTCATCGCCAATGTAATCAATACATTTTCCAATAGTATTATAAAATAGAAATCATTATTATTATGCATTTTAGAATCCAAAAACATAAGGAAGCTAAGCAATATGTCTGAATTTAATTCATATCTCTGTCATAATTTTCATAACCTAATGTAGCAATATAATGATGAAGTTGCTAATAAGAATATTTTTTCCTACCGAATGACCAAATTAGATAACTAAACTTCCTAACATCATGTCTTAAGACACATCTTTAAAATATTTAAATCAGTATTATTTATGGGGGCTGATATTTAAAGGAAATACTGCTTAGATGGAGAGAAAAACCAATAATGATTGTATTGGAGTTGAAGAACTGTTATTTCTTTCTACTCTTCCTTATTTTCCAAATTTCCTTTATAAGCATACTTAAATTTTATAAAGGAAAAAGGAATTATTGCATCTACTGTCCTATTATGGTTTTTAAGCTGCATATTTTGTCCCAAATTATAAATCCCATTTTGAAGGCCTCAGATGCAATTTTCTAAGTATTTCTGGCAGTGTCTGCAGTTTCAAAACATGCCCAGGAGAGTTCATAGATATTGTTGTTTCATTCAGATTACAGCATTTTATTGCATATCCTAGGAGAAAGGTTAATAAAAATATATGCATGGGGGCTATGCATCTAACCCTAAACCTAAAACAGCATCCAGAGAAGCTGAGTGAAATGGTAGGAAAATTATTGGACCAGGAATTAGACAAAGATCTGCCTTCTCTTAATTGGCAATTTCTTGGGCTTTTCGTTGAACTTACAGGTTCCACAATCATCTCATTTCAAATGACTAGCCATTCCTTATGTGATGGCGTGAGGATTGTAAAATAGAACATGTAGGCAATTAGATTATAAACTGTATAGTGAATGAAATGGAAAGGTCATTTTATTTTATAGGATAAATAATGCAGTTACAATTGTTTTGTTCTCTGAACATTAAATTACTTCTTAAGAAATATAGAAGTTTGAAGATATCTATCTTTAAGTAAAGTACTTAAAGGGATCTACCCTGTTGTAAGTGTCTGTATTTAGTGTATTTTTGTGTTGATTTGAGGTTCTCAGTCCCGGTAATCTTTACCTTGTACCTTTTAAAAACCGCAGGGAACTTGTCCCTGGCAAAGCCGCTTTTATTAAAAACTCTCAACCTCTTAAAGTCTGTTGCTGCTGCTGCTGCTAAGTCCCAAAGGATCTTCTGAGGGACCCAGTTATAAATTAAATTTTCAGGCAGCTTTGAAACATCTCTTTCACCAGAGAGTGGTCTCTGTTAGTCTCCAGGACTCACAGAGCTTTTGGAGCATTGGCCTAAGCACTGTGGCCTTCCCACTGGGTGCTCTTTTGTTCTTCCAAAGCAGCTCCAAGACAGAGCCATTCGGCTTCCCTGAAAGAGGAGACACATCTGGGACCTGATGAGGTTTGGTTGGGGCTGTCAGGTCACCTTTGTGTGAGGAGCTAACTCTGGAGTGTGTGGTGATGGACTGTGGGTTGTGCCTGCATTTGAAACAAGTGACTGGGACGTCTCTTTTGAAGGGCATTTGGGCTCCATTTCGCCCCTCAGGTTCACTCGCTTCTACTACTTGAATGGAGCCCATGGCTCTGTCAGGAATTCTCAGAAAAGAAAATTTGCACAGAAGGAGCAACCAGGAAACACTGGGTCTGGCTGTTACAGATTTCAGGAGAAAATGAGCCAGTCAAGAGCACAGGAATCTATTTAAGCAGTTTGCTTATTTGGCAGGCTTTTTAAAACAAAATTTCAACATTGGGACATTTCAGGACTCTCTGAATCAGGCTTTGATAGTCCAGAGTTTCCTCTGTGAATGGAATGAAGGATAAGAGTCTGAGAAAGAGAAGTCTTAATAAAAGAGTCCATATTTCTCTGGGCTTCTTTTCTTTATAAACAAAGAAAAACAAAATAATAAAGTTTACTTTTCTATTGAATTCTCCTCGACGTGGAAGATTTGACCTTGAATGTCGAGAAAGAGAAAGCTGATTTTAGATATGAGTAGATGTATATGTAATCTCCAGTAATCAAGAGATGTTTGTATTTCTATGAGTACTGGGAGCACCTCAGAGAATTGTGTATTAGGACTTGGAGATGTCTAAGAAATCATTCTGTCCACTTTATATACTGTATAGATGGAAAAACCAAAGGCCAGAATATTTAGTTGACTTCGTCAAAGTCTCTAAGCTGTTAAAGCAGCTAGTAGGCCTGGAAGTAGTGCTTTTCTTTATCATATCAAGTGACATGTCCTAAGAGAAATTTATTTGAGACTTGCATTGGTGTCAGCTGACAGTTTTCAGCCAAAACGATTGGTTACTTAAGTTGTACACACAGTATAAAAGTTAATCAAGGTTGATACCGGTAGGACACTCATTGCTAGATTGCCAGTAGTACAGATTGCTAGATTATAGAAACACATTTCAAAATTGAGAACCACTGAAAAGGGCAATACTGTTGTAGGAAGTCAGTACTGAAGTGGGCAGGATAGAATCTGTGCTGAGAGTGTGTTTCATCAAATGCCTCCTATTGAATGCAAAGAGTTTGAGAAGAGGGTTAAGCCTGGGCAAAGCATGAAAGGACAGAATGTGCCAGGGAGGGTAGAATGTGGTGAAGCAAGAGGTCTGTTTCCAATTAAATGAACTAAAACCTGTCCACGTGAACCCAAAAGATGAGGCAAGAAGCCTATTAATGTTCGGAAAGTTCTACAAGTCTTAGATATCATTCAATAAATGTTGAATAAGTAAATGAATGAGGTGCTCAAGACCAGAAACACTTTCCTTTATTGCCGTAACAAGACAATGAAGATAGAAACAGGAGTCTCTAAGATGGTCTCAGTTTTAGCTTCACTAAGGGCATTTAGAATAATTGCTACATTTTGATTAAAAGGGGTTTTTATAAGCCAGACAGAGAAAGAAAAACACTGCATGTTTTCACTCATATATGGAAGATATGGGTGGATATCTTTGGATATATCCATCCAAACGCATGGATAAAGAGAACAGATTAGTGGTTACCAGAGGGGAAGGGGGCTGCGAGGTGGGCGAAAGGAGTAAAGAGGCACGTAAGTTTGGTGACGGATACAAATTAGGAGTATTGGTGGTGAACAGGATTCAATCTATACAGAAACTGATAAACAATAATGTATACCTGAAAGTGCACAGTGTTACAAACTATTATGACCTCAATAAAATAATTGAAAAAACAATGGCATTTTAGATTGACTTTTCCCCAGTGCCTGATCCCTCTGCAATGCAGGATTCATATCCTAAGCAACTGGTTCCCTAAAGCTAAAAGTGAAAATTCACGTGACTTGAAAGGGAAATAAATAAGTGGAATTGGACTTGAGCACAGCCTGGAAACTGGTTCTTATGATTTTGAAAGCTTACCTTGTAGCAATCTCTGAACTTTAAGTTATTTGAAAAAAAAAATCAGTATAGTCAAAAATCCCCAATTTTAACTTCATGATTTTACCCTGAAGATTTCAGAGCACACCAGCAACCTCATCACTGTCGGACTAATGAAGTCTTTATTAGCCATGGAATAAAATATTTGATGTAACCCAGTTGCCCACAAATTGCTTGATATACATACCTGATATAAACATCATCAATTGTTTTGTATCTCTTTTGACAATATTTCTCCAAGTATTACTAGGCACTAACAATACTTGTAGAAACGAAACGTAGAAACTGGATTAATGATCACCAATAACTGAAAGTCTCAAAAGTAAAATTGGTTCATCCCTTTCCATTGTTGTAGTCACTGTTTATCAGACCTCTTGGACTTTTTGGTATATTTCATTATAATTTATTTCAGCATGTAGTAAATCATCAGTTTCACCATAGCCTCATAAACTAGGAAAGTAGAGGGATTTGTTCCTGGGCAGAGGAGCAAAGGAATTTGAGAAAAAGGTAATTCATATAGTGTCTGCTCTTGTGTCATCTTGGGTTTTGTGGCCCTGTGAATCCTGCCTTTCATAACAGTTGCTATTTATTATTGTCTCTTTTGCTGAGTCCTATTCTCTATATTAATTAACTAGACTAATTGTGATGACATACTTTTACTTTTCTCAAGTGTCCACAGAGCCAAAGATCTCTATATAGGTGAAATGAACCTACCCATTAATTTTAGCTTCTTCACACTAAAAGTTTCTTATGATGACTAGTTTAGGAGGACCTATTTGGTTTTATGGAGAGCTTAAGGAGGGTGAAATTGTACCAGGCATGCTATAAATTCCACGCTACATTTGGATTATGTTGCTAGAATTTCTTATATGACATTAGAACCAGAACTTGGAAAGATGGACGTATTCCTTCATTTTCTATGGATTGCTGCATAATCTAGCTGTTGTTTTAGAGCACTGTACTTACACCCAACATTCTGGCCCAGATTCACCTTTTTCAAGCCTGCCAAACCTCATTTTAATTGCAAAATCCTGCCGCTGGGATCTGTTGTCTCACTCCAAATCTATGTTTTGATATAAATTGAATCTGACCGTGGTGAAGGCTGCAGTCTTTTGGGGGAACTCACTCCTTGTGAGCACGGAGCTGAGGAGGGCAAGTGGAGGCATGGGATGCCAGGGAAGTTTAATTTTCTGTGTCCATGTGTGATTTTCAGTGAGACTTTGAGAAGTAGAGAGAACTTTTAAGAATTGCGCGTGTAACGTTGAGCGCATGTGGTTTACTTTTTTTTGGGCCTAAATGAGCTTTTAAATGCCTGACCTAGGAAATCTATTTATCAGGATATCAGGTCCGTCCATACCACTTTAAACCTTCTCCTAGATTCCTTTATAAATAAGGTTTCGGAAGGTAGTCTCTGAACAGGTTTTATCCATTTCCCAAGCAGAGCTTATTTTCTCTGCATCAGCGAACTTGTCATGATAATCAACTTTTTTGTCCCAACCATCAATCACTCTTGATTACAGCTGGGTAGTAGTTCTGTTCTGTTGATCAGCTCATCAGTGCACATAATATTACACCTGGAGGCCAGTACAAATCATCCCTCGATGGGAAAAGCATTTCCTTCAAGGCTTTTGTTGATGGTTTTATCATTTACATTTGGGTCTCATTGAGTTGTCATGTCTATCTTTGACTCTATCTGCTCTCTCATGTAAAATATTCTCCCGAAGTAGCTCCTAAAGTCTGGTTGATAATTTGTACTATATTGTTATTATTACCATGCTTTTGCTTTCTTAAGTTAAAAGAGTAGCGTATGATCTATTGTTTCCTTATTTTCCTATTAACTTTTTCCCATTCTTAATGCAGTTATTGTAGAAATTAAAATCATATGAATTATAATTCAATGAATATTCAGTACCTCTGTAAAAAACAGTTTAGCATATGTTTTACTAGAATGTTTGCAAGTCTAATTTTGTTGATTTTTAATGGTTTCCTAAGTTAGGTTTTTTGTTTTATGTTTTGGCTTGGGCTAGGGAATATTTATCTTTAATTTTTATCTTATTTTAAGTAACACTAACTAGCTATCTTCATGGTTTAAATAGACACTGAGAAGGAAATGTTTTACAATCAGTTGCTCAAAGTCAGCATTACTCTTAGCTGTGTCTGTAATATGCATTATATGCAGTAAAAGTAGTATTTCTGTAAGCCAACTCATATTTCTTAAAACAATAGAATTTTCAGAGCAGTACTAGAGCAATGATAGAGCATTATCATGGTAAAATATTTATTGATTTCATAAAGTATTTAAAATATATATCTGATTAAATAAACATTTAATATATCATTTGTGTATTCCACAGACATTCTTTTTCTCCTTCTTGTGTTTTTATTGCTTTATAAAATCTGAAACAATAATTTAGAGAAGCACCAAAGATATTTTAACATTTAGAGTGCAAAGTATAAAGAAAATTAAATAGAATATGAAATTATAGAATAATGTGGGTTTGATTAGAAATCGTGCCTTTCTATTAAAAGTCTTAATTAGAAAAATCTGAAATTTCTTCTATGGCTAGATTTTCTATGATAACGATAGAATTTCTATTTTTGTTTTAAATAGGACAACAAAGAGAGACTGCTGTTTTCATTTCATACCGACATTTAGATATTATTAGTTCTTACTTTAATCTGTGAAACAAGACAAGGGCAAATTGCATCAATTAATGAGAAAGTGATCCATGTAGAAACATGTAAACCATACAATGCTGAATGGGATTTGGTTTTGAAAAACTGAGCTAAAAGCTCAAACTGGTTCCCTGATGTATCTGTGGTCTTGAATCTTCTTAGGGTAGGAGCCGATCAGTTTTGTCAAGGGCTGCTTTGTCATTATTCAGGTTTAACAATTAATGTGAATATTTTTCTGCACCCACTCTTGACGCTCCGTATAAGCAGTCAGCAGACTGGATCTTGTCACGAAGAGTAGGTCAAAATAGTTCATCTTTTCTTAGCCCAGAGAGTCTAGTCAAATGGTTTGTCACAAGGAACTTGTCATCTTAGCCTGCCATATGATTTTTATACTGTTGGGTTTCTTTTGCTGAGGAAGATTGGCCCTAAGCTAACATCTGTGCCAGTCTTCCTCTATTTTGTATGTGGGTCGCTGCCACAGTGTGGCTGGATGAGCGGTGTAGGTCCACTCCCGGGAACTGAACCCAAGCCGCTGAAGCAGAGCGCACCAGACTTAACCACTAGGCCATGGGGCCAGCCCCCAATTTTTATACTTTTAAACAGTAGCCACAGTCTGTGACCCTATGCCTAACTTTGAAATCAGCCCAACATAAATGACCATGTTTATATAATCACAAAACACTTAAATTGTCAGAAAAATTTATTACAGTTTATTGGAGACGTATGAAATGACAGATTTTTATTTCAAATAAGTAACTCAGGGAAGAGTTTTCTTTCTCTTTTTTTCTGATTTTTGTCCTGTGGAGATGTTTTGCTACATGGTAATTCTATTAGCATGTTACATGTTGGCAGAAAATTTGATGCAGATTTTTGGAAGTGACACATCTGTGGTGGGATCCAGTTACAGAAATTTTGACATGTCATCTCCTTCAACTTGAAACACGTTGCCAATCTTTAAATTGAAAAGAAATGCTATTAAAACCTCAGTGGAAGCAGATTCTACCAGAGGTATTTCACGTATAGAATGCAGTTTCTTTTGTTTTTAAACAAACTCCTAGGCCGCTGAAGAGTCTTGAAAAGTGGAAGTTAACATAGTCCTATCTCATGAAGAGATATTTTCTATAAAAGGTTTCAATTCTAGTTTACAGAAGAAGGACTTCAGTGTCTGAAGGTGGAGGAGAGAATAAGTTATTTATATAGATTTCAAGATGACGTCCATATTTATATCTCCAGGTGCAGTCTCTTCCTCAGCTTCATACGCGAATATCAACTGCCCACTCGGAGTCTTCTCTTGGTTAGCTAATAGATACCTGAACTCTAAAATGTTATAAACAACAGGCCGTGGCTCACTTCCCCAAACCTGCTCTGTGGACAGCAAGTCTCTGGTAATGGCAACTCCATCTTTTCTGGCTCAACTGGCAACAATATTGGAATCATCCTTTCTTCCTATCTCACACCCTATGTCTAATACTACACAAATCATGTTAGTTCTACCTCCAAAATATATCTAGAATCTGACCACTTTTCACCACTTCACTTGGACCGCTCTGGTCCAAGCCACCATCATCTTTCCTCTGGATTATTGTAAAGATCCTCTTAATCATTCTCCCTGCTTCTACTCCTTTTACTCCTTTTAAAAATGTTTAAGTTGAGATCAGGTGGCTTTTCTGTTTAAAACCCTCCAGTGATGGTGCAGTTCACTTACACTGAAAGGCAAAATCCTTGGAATGGCTACATAGCCCTATGAAGTGTGGCCTCCGGGTGCCTTTCTGACCTCATCTCTTCCCAGCGTCCCTTCACTTGCTCCTCTGGGGCCTCGTTGGCCTCTTTTGCAGGTTAGGCACTCGAGTGCAAAATTTAAGGGTTACTAAAAAACTCAGTAATCAGGACAAATAATAAATGCAACATTAAAAAGGTAAAATTGGCAAAGTGTGGCCCACAGGCTGGCAGTCTGTTTTTGTAAATAAATTTTTATTGGAACCAGGTGAGTGAGGCAGGGTTGTATAAGTGCACGGTCTGATTCTGTCTTATTTAAAATTTTGATATTTTGTTCATCATGGATTTTTTTTGCATTGACTTTAATTTATTAAAATATTGCATTAGGGGCCGGCCCGGTGGCGCAGCGGTTTAGTCCGCGCTTGGCAGCCTGGGGTTCGCAGGTTCGGATCCCGGGCACCTGCCGACACACTGCTTGTCAGCCACGCCGTGGCGGCGTCCCATATAAAGTGGAGGAAGATGGGCACGGATGTTAGCCCAGGGCCAGTCTTCCTCGGCAAAAAGAGGAAGATTGGCGACGGATGTTAGCTCAGGGCTGGTCTTCCTCACACACACACACACACACAAATTGCATTAAAGTATTATTCATCTTGATTAGTGCATTTTTAAATATCCTCTTAAAGTTTTCTTCTGTGGCAAGTACTTCAGTCACCTCAACCTAGTTCCACTAGCCCTAGCCCTGCCCTCACTATGGCTTGAATACACCAGGCTCACTCCTACCTCTTGGCCTTTGCACAGACTCTCCTCTCTGCCTGGAATACTCTTTCCTCAGATTTCTACATGGTTTGTTTTTTCAAGCTTTACTCAGATGTCACCATCTCAGGATGCTTACCACTGTATTTAGAATTTTAACCCCTGTTATTCCCACTCTCCTTACCTAATGTTTTTTCTCCTAAGGACTAATTACCTTCTAATCTACAACATAATTTACTTATTTGTTATGTTTATTGTCCACTGCCAATTTGAATGTAAGCTCTTTTAGGGCAAAGATTTTTGCCTGTTTGGGTCACTGTTTTATCCAAGTACTTAAAGCAGTGCTTGATAGATAGTGCTTAATAAATATTTGAGTGTGTAAATTAATGACTAAATGAATATCGTGATGCTTACCAGTTATATACATCCAAGCTTTACAATATTTCAGCCCTCTCCCAATTTGACTTCCTCCTCCTTCCTGCTCAAATCATAAAAGCCTACACCCCATGACAAGAAATGGAGACATTCTTAGGCAAGATGGGAGAAGCTACCTTTGCCCCGGTTCATCCTTGGTGAATGAATACGGTCTTCCTCCTGGGAGCTTACTTCATTTTCTGATATCTTAGTATTTGGTCTGTCCATGGACATTAGGTAGTTTCACAATGAATCCATGCTTTTCTTGGTATCTGAACGCCAAACACATTGTTAGAGTCGTCAATCATGTACTGCATCAACAAATGAGACGAATACTCAGTTATGTAAATCCCCCACATGTCAACTACAGCAATAGTAAAATGAAAGAAAAGTGCACTGTATTTCCAGATGAGTTGTCCTTGTTTGATCACTAAGAAAATATAGGATGATCAAGGACTTTGGCAGTGCCTAATCTTGGACAACATAAGGGAGTAATTGTTAACTGTAATAGATCCAGCTCCAGCCCCCTGTAATGATTGTAGGCAATCCAGGATATTTTCCTGGTCTCAGTTGAAGCCCCACAAACTCGTGTAGATCAGTAATATAGACAGCTGTGTATCTAAGAAAATGAGGGGTGACAAGTGATGGGATGCGGTCAGGGAAAAGCAGGGCCACAAACAGGCCTCGTTAGTGACACCATTTTATTTTTTACTCTGTGCATGTTGGCTCATGTGGAACAGTGAGCACACGTGAAAGTGACTACAGGCACTTGGGTTAGAGAGAGTTTCTAGTCTAACATCCAAAGTTAAGTTACTTAGACTACAAGTATTTCTCCATTGTATACAAAGCAAGCTGAAACAACAACAAAAAACCCCAAAGTGGATATATCTTCCCGTTTCTAATTCTTTACTCATTAAAGCAATATCCAATTATTCTTATTCTAATAATTCTTTGAATTGATTTGAAGTTCCACAATAATCATTTTTCATGCCTAGCAAAAGAGGAACAGGAACAGATAGAGATGTATACTTTTCTGTTCCGTTAACGCTCACAGTTGCCATTAAGATGAGATCTTCGTAGATATTGCGCAAGCCTGAGTTTCTTTGGTAACTCAATGGAATAATAAGAAACTTCCTAATAACCAAGACTGAGTATTTTCTGAGATTTTGTTCAACTAAAGAGATGAGGATCAAAGCTGTGGAATGATTCAGTGAACTCTTCATGTATTAGGGATTTTCGAAGTTCACTGTTAGCTGGCAGTTAAATGAATAAAAAGAAAAAAAGACTATCAACTTTAATTGATAATTCATACCTAGAATAACAGGATTCTTTAGAGGCAGGATCAATGATAGGTGCTGCTGTTTCTACTTTCTTGACGCCACAAAGAATTCTAGGCAAATTGTTACATCCCATTGCCTTGTCCTTTAGATGACTTAGCCTAAAGTAGTGGGGAGTGCTAGAAGCTAAGACATTATCTGAAACTTAGTCTACACATCTGCCTGCTGATCTCAATTTTACTTATGTAGAAAAGAGAGTTAAGGCAGATTTTAAACACCTAGACCCTCTTTCCATGAGACTCCAATCCTCCTAGAGGAGCAATTGCTCAAAAGAAAACAAACAAACACAAAGGCAGCTAAATATTTCTTCTTCCATAATACTAGAGGGCACCGGGGTGTCTTTCATGAACTATTGCTTCAAAAGCCATCCATCACTGCAACAGTTTTCCCATAGATTAAGGACTAGATTTGCATTCTAAATTAGTTCTTCCAACAGCTGCTGTGAGATAACTTGGCTGTAAGTTAAGAGTTTGCATTTGATCATCTGCCAGTGAAGATCATAAAATTCAGCTTGGCAACAGAATTTAGGAAAAGAGGGCTCCTCGGCCCAGCTGTGCTTATCCGATTGAGCAGCGTGTGTAAAAGCACTACTCCAGTTCTCTCCTTCTCCGGTCAGCACGCCAGTGATTTGCTGCTGAGGAAACTTGAGTTTAGTTCCAGTTTCCTTGTGACAGAGAGCTGAACCACCTTTTGTTGGATATTGGATGGGGAGGAGGGAGGATTATGGTAAGCCTGCTAGAGTAAACATCTTAAGAGTGTTGATGGAGCAGTGTGTTCAAATCTTTGGATGATCCTTTGATAAATCGCCAAGACCATTGTTTCAGTTTTGCACCGAGTCTACAATGCAAGTTCAGATGAGAAATGAGTTATTTTCCAGGTTACTATTTGCTCCAGCTTCATGAAATAGAAAGATTAAGCGACTTGGATCAGGCCAATCCTGTCTCAGTGCTTATTAGTTGTGTGATTCTGAGCAAGTTTTTTAACTTCTGTGAATCTCAGATTCTCACTTGTACAATGAAGATGATAACACTATCATATAAGGTGTCTCAGGATTAAAGGGAGTACTGTAAGCAAAGCAGCAGATTCACAGTAGGTATTTGGAGTTAATTTTCTTTCATTCTTATATTGGATATCAGCATAAAAATGGTAATGTTTTTCATACTCAGTGTCTTTCCAAAATCACAAATTATGTGTCTGTAGCAAAGATTGCTAGATGTCCAGTACTTCTATCTTTCTTCCCCAATTAGATAATTGGGTGTTAATTGGGCTCAGCCCATGTATTCTAACCTTTTGGCCAATTTTTCCTTTCAGTAAAGCTTTGAATGTGTATAGTCATTAAGTTATTTTTAAAAATATAGATAGATGATATAAATTAACTCTGGGAGCATTTTATATCTTGACTTGGTAACTGACAGGTTGATTCTGGGTTTTCTCTCTCTTGCTTTCTAATCCTAAACCACAAGATCTTGTGTAATAAATGCAGGTTTGACCTAACATTTTTCAAAAATGGTATATAGTGAACTGCTCTTCAGGTATCAGACAGTTGGCATTTTGAGTCATAGAGATGGATAACAGATGCACAGCTATAGTTATAAATAAATTTATATGCCATTGACAGATTCACGAAAGGTTTACTGCTACAGGATTAGTGGAAGATGACTAGACTTCAAATGCTTAGTGCACCAAAATGTTCTTCCAAGAGAACTGGCCTTTATTTTCAAATACGAGACAGTTAGCATGGGCAAAAAACAGGCATTTTTCAGCTGATAAGCAATCGCATGGTACTTGTGGTTTTCTAAGTGGGGAAAAGTTTCTTGTGTCAGCAATTCATGCGACAGGCTGATGATGAAGTGACTTCGCTGCTCATATTAAATGGTGAAGTGCTTATTTCCCAGTCCATTGGGAAGATTTAGAGCAGCAGCCCACAGGGCGAGGACCACCTGTTCTTTCACTCACTGGAGGTTTGGTAGTACATCAGTAATTTCAGGGACCTGTGATGGCTTGTGGCCTTGTTTGTCACTGTAGCTTTATGCATAACTTGTCAATTTATGGCGGTGATTATATCCATCTTCACGGAATACAGCCTCCGAGTTTAAGTCACAAGATCTTTAACCCTCGAATTTCTGGACCAGTCTGAGGCAATTGTTCAAACTTTCCAAAATCAGAGGTTAGTGAGATTTTGGAGTGCCAGATAATGAATGTTATAGGCTATTTTTCTCTATAAAATGCTTTCATTTACTACCTTAAGTGTGTTTTTGAATACGCCTTACCTGGAATAGTTTCTGGCCATCATAGGCATCCAATAATGGTTGAATGAACTCGATATATATGAATCGGTGAAGGATAAACAGAAATGTGAAGAAGAAAACGACCCTTGAAGTTGCTGGTTATGTTTCTGTTTGGAATATTTACTCACAATATAATGCTATGGACAACTGACAAATACTAACTTCTGTACAAATGCTGCCTGCATTTGTTTCAGATATGGGTTGTAGATTATTTCATTTTAAAAGTATTTTTCATTAGGCTTTGAGAATTCGTATTGGAGCTATAGCCAGAAGGATGCCAAAATGTTCCATTTTTAAGACTATCTGAAAATCTAATTATCAGAAATCTATATTTAGTTAAATATGATATTGAGTAGACTGAAATTTTTGCAACGTGTACTATTCATCAGGCTGTGTTCTTCTTCCCACATACATCTTTTCATGCACCCTCTCCCCCACCACTGACATATTAGGGTGGGCATATGAAATTGCTGGTTTTATAGGTCAAAAGTGGTCAAATGCTGGCAATTTAATGTGATTGTTACATATGTGCATACACATACACTTTGTTTATTCTCATGGCAATCCAGTATGGGAGAAACATACTTTATCAGAGAGCAAATTGCTCTTTTTTGCTATTTTTTTAATGGAAATTTAGAAATTCTCTAAAAACCTCATAACCTGCACCAAGATTGGTCATAATAACAGTGTCCTGAGCAATAATAGACATAACTATCATGTATTGAGAACTTAATGTTTGTAAATTCACTGCCTCCTTTAATCCTTATGATGCCAAGCTCACCAAGGACAGGGATTGAGTCTGTTTTTTTCACCACTACAGCCCTAGTATCTAGCACAGAATTTAATATATGGTATGGATTCTAATAACATTTGATGCAGGAATGAATGAACAAATAATCATGCATTGTTACTTCCACTTTGCCAATGGGAAACTCAAACTTTGAAAAGACTATATAAATTCCCCGTACCAGCAAGTGGTGGAGCTGGGTTTGGAACCAGGTCTTCTGACCACAAAGTCCATGCATTTCATTAAATATAGTGCTTCCCTATAGGTACCACAAAAGGGAAGATAACTTCTTTTGGCGGTTTGAACTGTGATTTTGTTTCCTGTTTCCTTGAAAGGTCTTGGAAAAATGTGACATGGATCTGAGTTATATAGGAAAATGAGAGAGTGAGAGTTGAAACTAAGTGTGATGGTAGTCAAGCTAGTGTTTAATTAATAACAAACAATAATAACAAAAAATACATTGTTTATTTTCCCACCAAAAATTAAAAGGAAAAAATAAATCTAGAACGTGTCTTTTCAAGTAACTTTAACAAGAATTAAAATATTTGAGGAAGAAAAAGAAATGTTTCTGAAACACTATATCCTCCTTATTTCTTTAAAATGTACTATGACAGTGGCATATAATGTCTTAACTGAAAGGTACCTCTGAGAACATCCCTCTTCTCCATCCCTTCCCCTTGAGTCTTAAGGATCCCAAAGAAAGTTTTCAGTAAACATCTGAAGAGGGATCATCTAGCATCGGTGGGGAGGAAAACCAAGAAGTTGAGGATCATTTCCCCACTCTCTTCCACTCTTAGCTTGTAGCTGAGCAGCTCTCTTTATTCTGTGTTACATACAAGTAACGATGATTTCTTTGCAAGATCTTTTAAGAACATAGCTATGCCCATAATAGTAGTTTGGGAAGATCTAGCCCCTTGTCAGTAAGGAAATCATGTATTAGATGACTCTACATGATCACATATTTATTTACCTCTCCTATCTAGTCATCTATCAGTCCATAAAGTCATCCATTAGTCCATTTGGATGGCAATCAGGGATTCCTTCCTCCCTGATCTCTTCTTTGTTTCCTATTTTACTGTTCCCATGGTCTGTTAACACCCCAGCAAGTTCTCTCTGCACTTCCCCTGGAGACGGCTTAGTCATCTCCTTCCATTGTGTTTTCCTTCACATGTAACTACAGCAGGGAACGGCAACTTTAGACCTTGCATCCTCTGGGCTCCTGAGGGGGAACTCAGACTTTTCAATTTCCTTAGGATGAAATGCCCATAAAACAAACTTTTTTGTTGCCTTTTGTGAGGAAGATTAGCCCTGAGCTAGCATCCATTGCCAATCCTCCTCTTTTTTGCTGAGGAAGATTGGCCTTGGATTAACATCCGTGCCCATCTTCCCCTACTTTATGTGGGATGCCGCCACAGTGTGGCTTGACAAGTGGTGCGTTGGTCTACGCCCGGGATCCGAACCTGTGAACCCCGGGCGACTGAAGCAGAGCATGTGAACTTAACCACTACGCCACTGGGCCGGCCCCAAAACAAACTTTTTTTTGCTCATGGGGAGAGTCTATTTTAGCATAACTCTTGTTAAGTTATTATGAAAACATTCTTAACATCTTTTTTTCCTCTACCTTGCTAAGACTACTACTATTTTCTCCTCATATTGGAGTAGCTTAGAGCTGATTGGGGGCAGTTAGTTGAGGTTCCCAGAACGGGATGAGTCTGAGGGTTGGATAGAAAAAAAGCTCTTCCTTCCACAAAAGTTCTAATGTGATAGAAGGTAAGTAAAACAAAGACTGGGATGGAGACTCCAATACTTCTCACTCAAATTTAGTCTTTGTTCAAGGCACTGAAATATTGCTTCTCTAATTTGATCCTCACAAAGTAAAAAATAGCATTTCCTATTATAATTTTGCAAATGAAGAAACCGAGGTTTGGAGAATAGTAACTTGCTTACGGTCACATAGCCCATGAGTGGAAAGCCAAAATTTAAACTCAGGACCATTAAATCCAAACTTACTTTCATTCTATATAGAATAAGACTATGCCTAATGCTTAGCTCATAAACCTGGGGTCATGATCTTCTAGGTTGCATTAAGATTTGTACGAAGCTTTATGCACTTTTTGCATTTACACACCTATGACAAGGCGATGTTTCTTTTCTTCACTTCAAGATAGTGAAAAATGAATGAATATTTACAAAAGGGACTTGAGATCTATAGATAAAATTCACGTAAGGTTAAGAAAAGAATCAAAATTATCTCTGAGTCACCTGAAAAGATTTTTTTAAAAGGCATGAGTAAATTATTTTATTTTTTTAAGCTTTCTAAGTGTGTGACGAGGAAGAGCACCCAGGCCAAATGAAGAAACATTAAAAGCTATAGATTTGAAGGTTTCTGAAATAAAAGTAGTACTTATTTTTGAAGTGCATGATATTAAAATCTTGGGAAGTTCCATCAATCATTTGCAAGTCTCTTTAGGAAGGAGCAGGGTCTTTTGATTTATTCTGTCAAAGTCAAATAGGCTATCAGAAGCTAAAATCCCATTGCACTGTGGTAAGAAGACATTACCTGGTTTTGATGAAAGATTGAGAAAAGCCTTCAGTCATGCTTCTTCCTTTGTTTTCAGGTAGAGCATGTGGGGAGACTGCGTATGCCAGCCATACCAGGAAAATATGAATTTAGTAGGAACGGACAGGAATTATATAGAAAGGGTGATTTGGCTCTATCCAGATCTGTGGTTAACGCCTCTCCTAGATATTTCTTTACTCCAGGCTATCCAAAGAAATACCCAAAGGGACCCAAAGAAAGATACATTGCATTCTTGCTTCTCTTAAAATCATGGAACATATAGATTTTCAGAGCCCTCTGGTGCTTCATTTAGGCAGAGATTAACTAAAAAATAAATTATGCAGACTTAATTGTGCCTGTCTGCTCACACATTCCCTCTTCTTTACTTTGCCAGGGAACTCTATGTTTATCTAGGTTTAAAGCATAATAAGAAGGTAGATGCATTCGTTAATGTAACTCTGGCTGTTGTGTAAATCAATCAAAAGATGTGTAATGATTCTAATAATAGGTATTTAAATTTTTCTTATGTAATATCCAAAATCTGTGTCCTTCATTCATTGACACATCTCTTCCAAGTGGTGATTTACGGATCCAGCCCTTCCATTTTGTGGTTTTAACTGCTTTAATGTGTAGCTTCTGAGGTGGCTATGGTTGTCTGCCTCAAACAGGCAGAAGGGGAAAGAGCCTGGAAAAGTATGCTTGAGAAGTTTTAGTAAACCAAGCCTGGACATATTATAGATCACTTCTACTCACACTCATTGTCTATAACTCAGTCACATAGCCACTTAAGTATAAAAGAAGTGTAGTTTGCTGTGTGCCAGAAAAGAAGAAATAAGTTTCTTCTATGAGTCTCTCACATTGTGCCCCGGGAACTAGCTAGAATGCTACAAAAATTATTCTGTTTAGTTTTTATGGTAAAAGATAGCGGGTCAGAGAAGAAAGTGGGAAATCGGCTCTATTGGAAAGGTACTTCTTTTTTTATCTCTTCTTCCCTCCCTGGATCTGTTTTTTCATTTTGCTAAATATCTGCATTGAAGACAGAAATATTTGAAAAATTCTTCATGGTGTCATGGAAGGATCTTGAGCTTTAGAGACAGGAAGACCTGGTTTGAAATCTTTCCTCTGTGGCTTACTCCTCATGGACCTTGAGCAAGTTACTTAAACACTGTGAACCTCAGTTTCCTCATCTGTGAAATGAGTATACGAAAATCTAATTTTGAGGGAAACTATGAACTTTACACAAATCCCTTCAATAATACCTAGAATATATTAGTTGGCAAATATTTGGTAGCTATTATTATCATTACTATGGCACTATTATGTTCTTTGTTCCTCACCTAAAAATCTATGGAAAGGATTTGTATTAGTTATGTTAATGCTAAGCTGCTATAACATATAGACCCTAAACTAGAGAGACGTAGAGAACATAGATGTTTCTTTCTCTTTTACGTTATCTTTCTGCATTAAGCATTTCAGTTGTCAGGCAGCTCTGTTTCATGTGGTTTTGGTGATTTAGCAAGTCATGGCCATTGCAGACACTGAGGATATTGAAGACCAGTGGGTAGACAATTTAAAATACTAATTTATGGAAGAAAGCCTAAAGTTAATGTTTCTATGGATAACTAAGATTAGACTCTTTTTTAGTCTTTATCTAACAATTTACTCTCAAAGTAACTAACAAATCATTTTTCTCAGTAACCTGATTGTAACCTTTTGTACCATTGCTCTATTTTAGGGATGGAGAAAATTTCATACTGAAGGTGAAATGCTTAATGTTGGGTATATGAATAAAGTTAGGAGACTAGTTGGGAGCTGTACCTTCACTTTCCTAGCTTGTGGCTTACTGTACCAAGCTACATCACCTCCTCCTAGGAATGGGAATCATCATGAGGATGCGAACCAAAAAATCTTGATCAAGTGTAGATATGTTGAGATATTAACAAGTGAATAAAGTATTTTATGTAACAGTAAAGAGAGTGATCTCATTTTTTGTATAATATATAATTACCATTCAACAAATAGATTTTGAGCATCTACTATTCACCTACTAATAGAAAAAAAAAATCCCTGAAAGTCTGAAAAGATTAATACTGGATGACTTATTTATAGGTTATTTTACATTATTCTTTTTCTTAAACTTTCAAGATTTTCTACTCCACGGACTTCTTAAAAAAAAGTGAAAGTATTTTAAGATAACTCATTGATGTTATTAAAAATATTGACTCATCTTTGTGCTCTTACAAATAGTAGCATCAAAATGCAGGTCTGTTTCCAGATATCCACTTATAATGTGGAAACATGCATTAGTAGAATTAAATAAGATGATAGTGCTCAGTTCAGAATATAGTGTCAGATGGATGGACGTTGCATCTGGAGGCCACCTGAATTGGCAACTCTGTGTCCAAGCATTAAGATCCTTCATTTATTCCAGAACTTTCCAAAATCTGTAGTTCCAATTAATTGATTAAGCATTAAATTATCCCATCCTGGATCACAATCACCAACAATGTAGATGTTGCACAATCCAGTGGACACTTCTATGCTCTTCTTTTACCTGACATGGCAGCAGCAGTCAATAGTGTTAACCATTTCCTTTTGGAAGCTTTTCTCTTTCTTGGCTTCTGTGATACCAGAGTCTTCAGGTTTCTATCCTGTTTCCATTGCTGCATCTTCTTCATCTCCTTTTCTTGCTCCACTTCCTGCAATGACATCTCTATATTGGAATGCCCCACAGCATAAACATTTGTTGAATACATAAATACTTAAATGAACAGATAAATAAACAAATAAATCAATTTAGTCTTTAACCTAAAGGAGTGACACTAATAGGGCAAATTTCAGGAAATGGGAGCACAATAAGTGGAGGAACCTGTAGAATTCTTCCACTTGGAAGATTGTTTGCAGGACTCGCTCTGCAAAGGTGAAAACACCACTTTGAATCAACAACCTCAAAGAACAGGGGCTCCACAATTCCTTATTGAAAAGTAAATTTTGGAATAATTTTGCAAACTTAATGCTTGATTTTTCTCTTGATTTCTATGCAGCTTGAATCACTGAATCATTCTCGAAGTTCTTTTGTTGTTTTAACACATTAAATTAGCTCATTACAGCTGAATATGTAGTGGAAAATAGCATCTGTTTACACTGTAATAATATAAAAATTACTTACCAGTAACAGAATAAAGAGCAATTTGCAAAAGCTAATCATATTTGTGCACTTGTCTGCAAAAAGTAAATTGTTAATATATGCCCAAGGGAGGAATCACTTGCTGGTTTAAGCAGTGGAAGCAGTGATATGAACAAGCATCGCTTAGACAGCTCCTGTATTTAAGATTGGATCCAAAATATCCCAACTTGTCATGACAATTTAGGTGTTAATTTTGTTAATGTACTTTGACCCTGTAAATTCAAACAACTTAGAGATTGAGATAATATCATAAAAAATCCAATGGTTAGAAATTTCTTGATATTTACAAAGTCAAAGTTTTAATAATTCTTATTTAATGAAAACTTTTTGACTTTTTTTAGTGCTAATCATAAATAGTATTGGAAAAATATGTCAAACACAGTCCCTGTTTTGACACCATCCCCTAAAGCATTAAAATTAAGGATCTGTTTAAATATTGAAAATTAACATTTGAAAATATTGAAAAACTATAGACCAGAATCTTAGTGTTAGTAATCTCACTGAGTTGCAGCTTTTTATCTCTTCACATGTAAAAGACAGAGAGTGCTTCAATTTTATTTAACTTTTTGAGACTTTCAAATGTTATATTTATGAAATTTTTAAAAAATATTACTTACAAAAGAAACTCTCCTTTGGTCGTAATAGATAGAGACGAATAGCATTAGGGTTTTTTTTCCCTCCTATGTTTATCAGTAGGAGAGAAAGAATCTATAAGAAGTTAATCTTTATTCCTTTTCCCTGGATGCCAGGATGAAACTTATTCAACTACGACAGTGTACTTCAGACATGGTAATAATAGTCATTAAGCACGGCCCTCTTTTACATTTAGTCAGCCCTTGATGAGCACTCCCATCCTGCCTTGTTGCTTTGACCTACTCTTTAATAAGGTTGCCATAAATGGCTAATTCCATCCACTACAATTTTAACTGAGAGAACAACCTCCTGCCAGCTTTGGAGGCCACCTCGTTGTAGCCTTCAAGAGTCATTTTGCTGCTTTAGTAACAGAACTTTAATCCTGATGAATCTAGCCGGTAGAGACCAAATGCTGAGACATGATATTCTATATAGCAGAGAGAAATGTGTCTTTTCTTCCTAGTTAACTTATTTTGGTGTGAGGATGAAAAGGGAATGATTCACTCTGTGGCTTAAACTTAAGATTTTAAGCACTTGAAGACTTTATTTAAAGCTAAGTGCTGAAGCATACTTTAGCTCAATGAAGAATTTGGAAATATGTTATCCCATACACTGTCAGTTGCAGTCTTAGTTCATTCATTCAAATACTTCAGCTGATTAAGGATTGTGTTTCATTGGTTAAACAGGAAAAAAATCTATTTGCTTTTCAAATGGCATTTCCCAGTGGCTTCTGTTAACCATCTGTTGCTGATAACTCCCCAGTTTAACTATAGCCTAGACTTCCGTCTCTAAGCTCCAGACCACATAGGTAATTGCAGAGCCCATATTTTACTTAGATGTTTTAAAGACTGCTCAAACTCAACATATCCCAACCCAACTCATTCTCTTCCCCTAAACATATTCAAATATCAGTAATTCTAGGAAATGGAACCTCAATCGTGTGTTTGCAAGAGTGGAAGCCTGCAAGGCATCTTTGAGACCACACCTCAAAATTCACCATCAATTCTTGACATTATTAACTCAAATATTCATCAAATGTGTGCACTCTTCTTTCTCTGCTTTTACTTTCATTATCAAATTTTTATCTGTGGCCATCTCTTCCTTGGACCACTACAATAGTAATCCAACCCTCTACTTCTTCCCCTCTCTTGCCCTCCTCCCATCTAGCCTCTTTACTCCTGCCAGAGTAATCTCCTAAAAATGCAAACATGTTTAAGTTTCTGTATTTCTTAAAACCTTTGAGCAGCTTTCCATCTGAGCAAAGAGTAAAGAACATAATGCTTAACTGAACCCACAAGGTTCTTTGTGTAAGAGCTGGCGCCTGCCCAGTAATACTTCCTAATGCCTGATGCCTTCATATTTTGGGATATAAACAAACATCACATAGTTTTCCACATTTGTTTAGCACGTCAGCATTAATTTATTGGAGCTGGTATTGAAAGACTTGAACTAGGTAGACCCTCAGACAGAATGATGCTAATAATAGTGCCTAAAGCATGGGTCTGTGATAGACTATGAGTGAAATTATATGACTTAATGATCACAGAAATCAATAATAATTTATTATTAATGAGCATAACGTCTATGCACTCTGTAGTCTTACTTACATCCTCTGTAAGGTGAGCAACTCTGAAGTCACACAATAAGATTGTTTTCCATTGTCCACTCCTTTTTGGATTGAGAAGAGGAGCTATCAGTGTGGTCTTTGGAGTTAGACAGACTTGAGTACATGCCCTGTTTTGCCTTTACCATGTGGTTGAGTTGCTCTAGCTTTCAGAGTCTCAGTCTCATCATCTATAAACTGCCCATGAGAATTGCAATTCCCTCGTAGGTCTTTGTAAGGAATAAGTAAGAATATTCATTTAAAGCCTTAAGCACACTACCTGGCACAGATGAGCATTTAATAAATGCCTCACACAAACATCCACTGTGTAAAGGAACAGCAGGGTCTCCTTAATGCATTTGTGACACACTGAACTATTCCTCCAAGCATCACCCAGGAAAAAAATCCTCTGGCCAAAATTCTATCGAAGACTACTGAATACTCTTTGGGGACACTGTGCTGTTAGCACCTGACTGTTCATGGGAGGTCTCTCTAAACACTAAACTCATGGGATTAGAACTCGTTCTTTCTAACACAACTCATCTATACCATGGTCAGTCAGGAAACATACACAAAATATTTTTTTACGCAATGAGAAGAAATTTTGGTGTAACAAGAAATCAGGCATTTATTCATGTCCAGATAACTCAGCTTCTAGAGTCATTGCCGCTGTCTCTTCCCGGCTCACCCTTCCTCTAAAAGTTAATCCAAGGCCTAAGCCATTTCTTTCTGCAACTGTGGTTATGTGAAATTTAAAAACAACAATAACAACACCAAACACTTTTTTCTACCCACCAAATATTTTCCTAAGTCCAGGAAAAGACCATTATTTGAGAAGTTGGGTGATTTCCCCAGGTTTTGCCCATAAAATGCCCCACTTTACACTTCTTTGGTCAGAGGGGTGTCCTGAGGTGGGCTCAGGTCAGCCAAGCTTCTCTTATTTACAAGCATTTTCTTTTCTTTTTTCCCTAAACCCACAACTTCCACAAAAGTACAGTTTATTCATCATTTCTATTTCCAGAGTTCCAGGCATCAAATTGATTTGTACAGGTGAACATTAGTTTTCCCTTATTTTGACCAAAAATGGGCATTTATTCTCATTATTGAGCCCTTATTCTATCCCAAGAAGCATTAAGTACTTTGACATAATTTATCTCATTGAATTGGGTGAAAATGTTGGCAATTTTTCTAATGGTTGGGGTTTTTGCCTCCTGATTTTCTACTTATTCTGTATGCAACATGGAGTTTAACCCCTTTACAACAGGAACTGCAAATATATTTTGTATTCTTTCAAATATTTTTACTTTGCCTGTGGTATTTTTTTATAGAGAAGGTTTATAGATGTAGTTTATCAGTCTGACTTGTTCTCCACTCTATCCCTATAACTACAACAGCAGTCTGGCCTCCGTTCAGTGACTCCTTTGTGAATGAACGAACCGCGGAAGGATTGGAATACAGGTGGATTCTACCTGTAAGAGTCTAATTTCTTGAGGTTATTTGTGGTCTCATTCTCCATCTTTCCCCAGTGTACCCAAAGTGCTTCAGAAAACTGTTAATGGTGCTTAACACTGACAAAACATCTGGCTCAAACATAAACTATTATTTTGTAGACCCAATGAATCTCATTAACAGTTGCATATTTTAGAGGTGATCTTTGGGACAAGAATCAGAACAATTCTCAGATTTATGAATTAGATATTAGAAATGCTGTAAAACAGTAGAGGGAAGCCCTTCCTTGATTTCTGGAGCAGTAGGAAATTTAATCATTTTCCTCTAATAGAAGGTGCTGTTCTTCAGCAAATACAGGGTATATATTATTATGTGAATTTGTAGGAAGGAAAATGGGTTAATGATGTCATAGTTAATTTCTCTATATTGTTTCAGAGCATAAAATGTCCCATTTTGAAAGTTTAAAAATGATGTTGACAGAGAAATAGCATTCTCTGAGAACTGAAAATTTCTATATGTATGTTTAAAAGAATTTGATCTTCTAGATAAATCTTAAAATGCAGAGTCATCACTGGAATTATTCATTGCATTTCCCGGATTTAAAAAAGACTTGTTAGTTATTCATCAACATTTTTAAAAAGTGAAACAATCTCCATATTATTCCTTTGCTACATCCCATGTGAAGAGAGCTCCCATAAATAGCATAATTTGCAGTTGATGATAAGCTTCTCCCAGAGAAAAAAATAATAGTTTGTGTTTGTGCCAGATGCTTTTCCAGTATTAAGTGCCATAAAAATTCCCTGAAGTGTGTTCAACAGATAAGGCAAAGTGCCAAAGAATGGCAGAGAATTAAGTTGAACCCTGTTCACATACAAAATCCGTTGAGACACCATATGCATATTTCCATTTTAAAATCAAAATGTGAAATTAATTCAACGTGCATTTAATAGGCACCTATTTAGATGGCTATGCTAGATCCTAGGGACAGAATGATGAGTAACATCAGGTCTTTCTCTCTGTGGAGAAGAAACAGACATTTAACCCTTCTTATGGCAATGCCATAAGTGCTATCCTGCAGGCATACCCAAGACTACAAGGAGAGGTGACATATGATGAATAGACATATGCCAGGCAAGTAAAGGTGCTCCAGGCAGAGGGAACTAGTCATACAAAGGTTTGAAAATTACTTCTTGTGGTATTTTTCTTAAGAGAAGAAAAGGGAGAGCTATCCCTCATTTATCTACACTGCAAGCAGTCATTCTTGCTAGAAAGCAGACACTGTGACTGTGACTGGGGTGGGGGTAAGTTTCCTGGAGGAGGAAGTTGGGGGTTACTTACAGGAAGCATGCACATCATGCCAGGAAATAAAGACATTTTTCTCTGCTATTGATACCAACACCTATGAGAGCTTGACCTTCAGATATAATTAGATTCAACATTTCTAATTCCCCCCACACTTTTAAATGGTACATGACAATCATACACTGAGCAAAGTGTTAAGCTATGGGCATTGTAAAGGGATATTGTACACTCGTTGAGTAGTTAGACAAGGTGAGTTTTCTTATTTCTCTCAGTTCCATACAAAACATTTTTGTGATTATATCACCAGAGTTAAAACTCATTTGAGGTCTCTGGCTTGCAAAAAGCTCCCCCAAATATTGAGCAAACTTAGCCAGAGCCAAATGTTCCTTTTGGCTCGATTAGACCCTGTGTACCAGCTTCCAGAGCCCACTGTTAGCCGGTGTCCCCCAGTGAGGACCCCACCAGTAGACGTCAGTGAGACAGCTGTTCAAATTTCAAATATACAAAACTGGTGGTTTCACAAGGGGAACCAAGCAAAACCTCTGAAATTGGCTACTCTCACTCAAATAAGTACTCTCTATTTTATCATTCACATTAGATACTTGAAAACATTAAATACTTAATGTTTAAAAATCGTGAAGTTTGTAGATGAGTTGAGAAGCTTTGAAAAGATAAGTGAGTCCATCTAGATTATTTTTTTACAACCACATAGTACTTAGTGACAAGGTATTTTCTTTGCTTATGAAATAAAAGTTAGAGTGACCTACTGTATCTGAGAAATTGTGACATGCCTCCCTTCTTTTTCTTTATGCATATTTAGATTTTTTTTTTTTTTTTTTTTGGTGAGTACTGGGAGTGTATAAAAGTCATTCTACTCTTGTGGTATTATCTTTTTTTTTTTCTATTTTTCTCTTCCTGTGACTGTTACTATTCATTTCTGTGTTGAAGAGTACAGAAGACAGGAACACATTGATAGTAAAGCATCAATCACTCAAACTCAGAGAGAACACTCTTAATTGAATCATGATTTTCACTTTGGGACTCAATGCAAGTGAATTTTCATTTTGATTCATAATGTAGTCATCTACTTACATGTTAACTGCACAATCACAAGTTAAAATAAATTATTAAATATTCTGTGTGGGACATGTAATTAAGGGATAGAAATATCTATATCACGTCATTTTCCCCATTGTGTAAGAGACTTTGAAAGGTACATGTATTCACAGCAGTTAGGAAAATGTAAAACAATGAACTATTCTATCTTTAAATTTCTTCTTCAAATATTTTAAGTGAGATAACAGAGAAGGCACTCTTCTTGGCATACCAGAGTGGTTTTTATTTGCCTACTGGCTAGAAGTTTCCCTCGGTAAAAGAGCTCTAAGTACATAATGAAAGAACTGGACATGACTAACACTAAATCAGTTTAATGCAAATAAAACAGAGAATTAGATATTTGTTATGGTGAAGTTTTAAGAGTTGTGATGCAAAGCTTGGCTTTTGCTTATTTTTTCATCAAGCTAGGGATTCCCCCAGCCCCCGCAAAATGGATCATAACAAAGCATTCAATATAGAGGTAAAAATAATGGGGTCAGAGGCTCATGCTGCAACAATAATTAGTTTGGAGAGAAAAGGTAAAAACTGGAAAGAGAAAATCACAAGGACTTGAAAAGCACTTAGGTGGGGTTTTAGAATTGTGTGGAGATTTCCAAGGTTGATTAGCTATTTTGCATTCATCATCCCTCTTGGATAGAAGTTCCCCAATTACATATATATCTGAGTTATTTTTGACTTCTTTTTATTACTTGTTTTTAAGGAAAGAAACTTTTGATGATTTTTCTTGAGTAATACACATTGCTCACATTTAGACCTATGTAAATGTTCAATCTTCAAATGACTATACATTGATCTTTAAAAACCTAGACTTTGGCTACTTTTACAAGAAGGGACCATCCTTGGAGAAAATCCATGAATATTTAAGGTGAGTGGTTCTGAAACTTTAGTATGCATCAGAATCACCTGGAGAGTTTGTAAAACACAGATTGCTGTGCCCCATCTCCATAATTTCTGATTGAGTAGGACTGGGATGGAGGTTGAGAATTTGCATTTCTAACAAGCTCCCTGGCTGGTGCTGCTGCTGGTCTGGGGCCCACACTTTGAGAAATGATGTTTTGTATGAATGTTAAAAGAAGCTGAGAGTTGATAATAAAGGAATTAAGATAGAATAAAAACTTGAGGAGCCAGCCCAGTGGCGTGGTGGTTAAGTTCACGCACTCTGCTTTGGCAGCCTGGGGTTTGCAGGTTTGGATCCTGGGCACAGACCTATGCACCACTTGTCAAGCCATGCTGTGGTGGCATCCCATATACAAACTAGAGGAAGATGGGCACAGGTGTCAGCTCAAGGCTAATCTCTCTCAGCAAAAAGAGGAAGATTGGCAACAGCTATTAGCTCAGGGCCCATCTTCCTCACCAAAAACAAAAACAATAAAAAATAGCTTGGAAATCTTCTATTGGTATATACAAAAGTGTTATTCAAAGTACTTAACAAGTCACTGAACAATTAGAATACAAACTGGTCTTAACCCCAATGGCTGAGCCTGTGCACACTGCCTCAGTATTAGACTTGAGTGAGTTTATGCAACATAAAAACAAATGTACATAGATAAATCAAAATTTTAAACTGTTCCTGGAGTAATTTTTTAGTAGTTCTCGAAATATAAATCTAAAGTAAATGTTTTAGAGTTTAGGATACTATATCGGATTTTATCATTTTATTTTTTCTTTATCTCCAAAACAACAATCTAAGCTAAAATTTTTAAAATCAGATAATTTCTTAAAAAAAAGAGTTCCTCTGGCTTGTGTTGCCCCTCCGCTCCCCAAAGAGGATGGCATCTTCTTTAATAACCACTCTTCCTTTCTTTGATGTTACATTTTAATATGATAATGTTCATTTTATTTCAATAAAATTTAATTTGTGGTGAAATTACATGATATCACAAACTAACAAAGACCACCTGTTCCTTTTAAAATCACATATGTTCATGAAAATTAATTGGTTATGGTAACCAGATATGTATGCTTACAGTAAACTTCCTAGTTTCTAAAAAAACATATTAAGACACCTTATGTAAGAGAGATGTAGAGTAAAAATGTACATGGTATTGGTGCTAATGGAATAAAATGATACATGAATATTAAATTTCCAATGAGTTTTACATGATAATAGAGATTTATAAAGAAACCTCTTAACTTAGATAAGTAAAATAAATGTGTGTGTGTTTCGAAAGGATGAAACTCCTTTCCCACATGTTAGCCACGTAACAATTTTAAAAATCTACTTTGGAACTTCACTTGCATCATTTTGAAATACTGAAGATGAAATTTGAAGATTGAAAAGTCTGGCTACTGATGAGTAAGATGTGGCAATAACATTTAAAGTGGCATCATTCTATTCTACAGGAATGTGTGTGCATATCTTTAATGTCAGCACTCGCCTCTGGGATGACACTTGTTAGATTTCATGGTGTCAGGTGCTATTCCAAGGTCGGTGATAGTGATTTTTATTACACAATACCCTAATAGTCCACTTATTATTTAATAGTAAGTTGTCAAAGCCTAATTGTTCTGCTCACTTCTATGTGAACTCTGATAATCTGATTCTGTTTTAGTTTTAAAATACAGGATTCCGAACTGTACCATCCTGAAGTAGTACACTTACTTAACCTTCAAATCATTTCCTGTGAAAAATAACTATTTGCTTGTGTCTTATGGTTCCCAGCCTTCTGGGAACAACTTGACTCGGAGACTGGCTAGCAAATAATAGGAAACAACCTTGGAGGGCATATGGTGTGCTGCGTTACATCCAGTGCCTCTCTGCCCAAAGGAAAAGCAGAAGAGCCCCAAAGAGACATCTCTGGCCAACTGCTGCTTTTTGAAAAGCTCCCGGCAGGATTCCTTCTTAGGCTGCAGCTTTGTCTGCAGTCATAGAAAGATTCGATGTGGCTGAACGATCTATCCAGTCCAGTGAAGTGGCCTAAAGGGTTAAGGAGAGCTGGCTGGGTTTTCTTTACGCAAGGAACACACCTTTATACAACACACTTGTATCAAGGTGGACCAAGAGTTATGGTGTCAATATACATGGACAGAAAAATTAATACTAGTATAACCCAAGAGCAGTCCAATAAATTCTACAAACATTAAATAAAGGTCGATGACAAAGAACACTTAAAATATCCCGAAGAGTTATCAGTCTACACTCGGTTTCCAACTTGTATGCCCACTTCCACTCCCGACACACACACCCTTCGCCATCATAATCACACTGATCTCTTGTGCTATCATCCCCATATACTTCATCATTTCCCCTAAATTCTACATGTCTTGGTCTCTCCATAGCATTTTGGACCTTCATATCATTGATTTTATTTTCAAATTTGTGGAACGCTTAATTGCCTTTTTTATCAGATAATTTTTAATTAAAATTATTATCAGGGTGCTTTGGGACTGTTACTCAATGAACAAGTGAGTATGCATTTTTGTTTTGTTGTTTTGTTTGCTTTTTAGTATATCAGGTGTTTCAGGGTTCCATTGGGAGCCCACCAACTACTGGTCGTTTTATTACCCCTTCTCCCCACAACTCCCTGAGCCATTTTGCTTGTTGGAAGCATTGGCTTAGCTGTACCTATGGAGAGAGTATTTTTGGTGTGTAAGTACTCTCTTAAGTTATGGAATTCTTTTGGAATAAGTTTTTTAATATTCAAAATAATGACATTCACCTGGTTTTATGGTGTATTAAAACAAAGTCTTGTTTGATTTGAAATACCACTAAGAATGCAGATTTGCTAAGAACCCTAAAGTGTATGTTTTGGAGATAAGTGAAGATAGCACTGTTAATCTAAACCCTGTCTTTGAATATATAAGACATTCACTTCCATGCCAGGGATATGAATGCTGACAGAGAGAAGAGAGGAACTTTGCTTTAAGGGAATATGTAGCCAGCTGCCTAAAGAAGATGACCAACTATATTGTAGACTTAATTGAATATAGAATATTGCCCTCAAAATATATAGCCAAAGGACTTGATATATTAAAAAGGAGAACTAGACAGGAAAAAAGGGATACAACTCTGTTTATCAAAGTGGCATTCTCCATGTAGAATCAAACCGATACAATCTATCACTGGTTCTTCAATTTACTCTTACAAGTCTTAACTTCATATTTTGGCTCACACTATGTCTTTTGATGTTGTGTGTTGTTGGAAAACTTGTAACTGATGCATGAGTGTCCTCTCTGTTCAAACTGTTTCTGATATATAATTTCCTTGTCCAGTGTTCTTTCAATAAGGGTACCTAGTCTTTTGAGGATACTTGTCAGAATGATGCAAATGAAGGTGTGGATTATTTATTTATCTATTTATAAAAAAAGTATACTGCAACACCCTACCCACCACAGTTGCTGTGATGAAGAAGACAATGTAATTATTATTTTTCTGGCAAAATGGAGTGTTGAATTTAAATAAGCCGTGGGAAGTGATGGGTAGTCTAACAGACATAGTCCTCCACTGAGATTTCTTCTTTGTCAGGCGACATTTTTAAAGGTTTTAAGCTGGAAAACCTTCTCATCTAAGAATCTCCCTGCCCACTCCCGCCCTACCCCAAGCCAAAAATGCTTTTTTCCCCAATAAAAAAATATTAATAAATATAGATTTCTTTAAGATGATTTTCTATCTCAATTAATGTATCTCTCCAGTAACAAAAAATAATAGTGTTAAGAAAATATAAACTTGGGAAAATGTATATTGGTTTAAAAAAATCTCAGAAGGCACAAGCAAAAGAATTGCCTTGGCTCCGTTAGGTAGTTAAAACACACTGGAGCCTCCTGATAATGGAGTGAGCGGGGCATGAAAGACCCAGGTGTTGAAAGCATGCCACTACCTTGAATTTCTCAGACTACTCTCTGCAGGAAGCAAGGAGAAAGAACGAATCAGAAAATTGCCCAGCTTCCGTGCAGTCCATTTGGACTTAGGCAGTGCATTTGCTTTTGAACTCTCAAGCTTCAGTCTCTGTCTCCAGGCTGCCCACTTCCCTTGTTATATATGAATTCTTCCAGGTAGACGTCTGTTGGGTACTGTACAAATAAGACACATTGTAGAAAGAAAAATCACATTCCCCAAGCCAAGAAGGTGAGAGCTACCCTTTTCTAGGGCCCTTGTTAATCTTGGGGAGCCCAGTATCTTCTGCGGCAGAACAAAGGCAATACAGGTGTAAATTCTGATGTTTTTCCACTCCACAAAGAAAATGTTGTTGGTGTGTTAGTGTTCAGCTACGTTTCTCTTAAGAGAAGCAAAAGAATATTTCTTCCTTTCGTCCAGAGGTTTTAGAACTTGGTTCCCATTGCTTTCCAGCATCATTCTAAATAGAACCCTACTGTTTGACCATGGCCAAAATTAGCTTGAATGGTACCTATTATTGAAAGGGAGTCTGTATTTGCAGTAATACAGAGAATGCCAGTTTAGAAATGAGCCTGATTGCATGGTTCATTTTGTTCTCCTTTGTAGAGCCAGGCTGCGGCCCACTACAAAGGCACGAAACATGCCAAGAAGCTCAAAGCACTGGAAGCCATGAAAAATAAGCAGAAATCTGTAACTGCCAAGGACAGCGCAAAGACTGCCTTCACCTCCATCACTACCAATACCATCAATACCAGCTCTGACAAAACAGGTTAAGCGATGATCTTTGTTGTTGTCGTCGTCCTCATCATTGTTGTTTGGGGGTTCCTTCCCTCGTCTAACCCCATGTCTGTTTCTTATGTTCCTGCCACATTGATTCATGCTTGATCCATCTTTCTGTGTAATGGTAATTGTTTTCCCTCATTTTTCCAGTACCCTTAAGAGATTAAGATAATCACTAGTTATATTGAAGATTTTGCATTTGAAACGGTCCTGACACAAGAGTCATAAAAGCATTCAAAGCCATGCCCCCAGTAACCATTTTGGAGAAGTGAACCTTTTCAGTGTGCATCCTTTGCATCTTGTATGCAGCACCTTAGCCTATAACTGCATGGCAGATTTGATTTAACTGTGAGTACACAGCAAAGTATGCCAAATGAATTGAGAAGGCGCCAGTAAGGGCATTATTACTGACAGGCCCTATTCTCATAAATTCCAGACATTGCATTGTTTTCAGTAGTGGCTGTGTGATTCTGGGCTTATTATGGCTGGGTAACCTTCCCTCTACATACCCAGGTAAGTGTTATTGATACCAATTATTCTTTTTAACAGTCTTCACGGGGAAATAATGGCCTCTGAATGGCCCCTTGGGATAGCTCCTGCAAACAACCAGTTTATTCACGGCAGGGGAAGCCAGTGGCGTTTCCTTAAGCTGGCATTTTTAAATATAAGACCACTGGTCCTCAAAATTTACAAAAAAAGGAAGTCCTGTGTGACTCATGGATGTACCTTTAATAAATCACTTTCTAGAACACAAGGGCTGGTATGTGTCCATTGTTTTCCAGTCCCTACAAATGGCAATGGTCAGGAAGCATTTATATTATCATCAGTGGTAATGTCTTAACTAGAAGAGAATCTTCTGGCCATGACTAGTGAAAATATAAAATTCTACAGTGAACAAATAGAACAGAATTAAGCAACTTCACTACACATGGTAGCATCCATTAGACCCATATACCGCTCAAAGGATCTGGAGAGATGCTTGTTCTTATGTGTAAGGGATGATGATGTTCTCTCTGAGTTCTCATGACACGTTTTATGTCCTTTGCCTAGGTACTATTGGTAGATGCATTGTGCCCCATCCCTGAGAACCCTGAGTACTCTCTGACGCTGAGTGCCTCTGTCATCTTGGTACCCTGGCACCTGGTCTGGCACGATGTGGGTGCTGAGTAAAATGTCTGTTGGGTGGCTGCATTTTCTCTTACCTCTTTGGTTCTCTGAAGCATCTGATTTTGTGTCACAACATCCTAAAGGAAAAAAACAGTGCTTGTGACGTTCACTTCTTTGATATCCAGAGCAAGAGCTGAATTATGCCATCTTATTAATTTAGATGTAAAACCTTAAAGGTAAAGCATTAACCTTTCCTCTGTTAATTGAAAACTCACTGCCTTATTTTTGCAACTGGAGGGGAATGGACAGTAAGGAAATAGGTGAGTGTAATTTCTGCTCCCAGATATTGGGACACAGATGGTGATCCCTAAAGCCATACCTGCCATAAAGAAATATATTTTGTTTGCAAAAAGATAGTAGATAGGAAAAACAAAGAAATGAGTTTGGTGTAAAGAGTTTGACATAAAGTTTTTGCTTGTCACCAAACGTTTCTACTCCTAGACATTTTTATCAATGATGGCTGTTTGGGTTACCTTGACTCCTCTTTAAAATGCAAAAAATCCCTGTTATATTGATGATGCACACCATTTGAAAAAATATATATGCATGGTGGGTAGACCTGGTAACTTGGGTTAGAAAAGACTCCCAAGTGTGTTGTCTCTGTTGCATAAATGAGTTATGAATACACACCTCCATCCCTCAGCTTAGAGACTAGAAGGGAGAGGGTGGCAGTCATCAAGGCTCTGTCCTTTTAGAAGTGGAATGGAAACAAGTTTTGGATGGGCTGTACGAGAGAAACTACGTAAAATAAACAGATTCCCAGTGGAGATCTCAGAACTTATCTGATGGTTGGAATGGTGTTGAAATGGTGAGATGCCCTTTCAACCTGTAACTAGAGAAAATTCTCTAACAACAGAAGGGATAGTAAAGTCTGTAAAGTTAGTACCCATACCCTAAAGCCAAAGGAAGGAGGTGATGAGCATCAGGAAGGACGTTGCTTTCCTAAGCCATGGGGACCTATACCCAGCAAAAAAAAGTCATATAGATTGGAAGACTAGCGATTCCAGCACACTCGCCAGATGTTTTAAGCCAAATTCTATTCTTAAACTGGGATTTCCACAAAACTACCTAAGAGAAGTAGCCAAGAAAGCTCCTGTCCTTTTGTAGACTCTTATCCTATTTCTATTGCAATATAAGTCAGAGGCACCTATGCTGACAAATTGAAGTTTTCTTAAAACTATTACTTGTCTTTTTCATTTTTGCCTGCTTCCTCATACTCATTAGGAAGGAGTACAACCCTGAAAATAAGATCTGAGGTCTCTGAGCTAGTTTCCTAGAAGAGTTAAATACCTGAAGGCAGAAGAAGAGAGATACGACTCTAGAATCAAAGACCATGCATTTTTTAATAATAAAACACTGTAACCTTTGTGCTCAATGCGTAAGATTGTTAGGTGATTTGTGGACTTTTCCATATGTAAAAGATATAGATGCATCAAATCACATTTTACTAATTCTACTAAGTCATTCTTAATAAAAATAATCCAATTCTATAAAAAAACCTAATTGCTTTTAAAAATGCTAAGTGTGCAATGATTTGGTAGATGAAAACCTTAAGGGAGCCTTGGGCAACAACAGTGAAAAGGGCAAGAAGTGGTGGGGACTTGTATTAGAAAATTGATTTGGAGGTTTCCTGAGATTCTCTAAAATACAAGAAATAAAATACTCACAAAAAAACAAATTTTCATTGCAAATCAACTTGATAAAAAGAGAATCCTCTTACATTCCTAAATCATATATTACGGATTTTAATTGCTGCCGTGGACTAACAAATGTGTCTAAAGGACCTACGGGATAAACTCTTATTCACTAACTTGATGATCTCGGAATTCTTTGTCATTACTTATGTCAGTCTGCATGCTGGAGTAGTGAGCAATAGATAATATTCAGTGATTAACCACCAACTGCTCCCAGAAAGCCTACTTCCCCTATCACTAAGCAAGAAGACACTCCCTAACATTAAAACATAATTTTAGTTCTTCTGATCTAATGAGGAGTGTTAGGTTGGTGAATTTACATGAAGAAAAACTTACAGGCAAAAGTAATATTTTTAAACAATGTATTGAACACTCAAAATTGTTAGTATATGAAGGTGGTTGCTATTTATTACAGAATATTTCATAGAGCAAACATTTCCAAAGATGGCCAGAATAACTTTGTCTGATCTAGCAAGTTTTTTTTTTTTAATGCGAGTTTTTTATACAGAAAAAGTAATGACAAAAATTAAGAAATTATGCTCAAAGTGACTTGACAAGTGTAACTCAGTTGGCATATTTTTTTTTTAGTGAAATAACAAATGCAGAGTTGTCGGAACAAGTCTCATGCTAGGTCATCCTCTGATCTTTCTTTACTTTCCCTTTTGGGGCAATCGTATTCATTCCCATGGCCTTTCAGGTTAGGCTAGGTTATATTGCATAATAAATGACTTCCAACTCCTAGTGACTTTTTCAACAACTAATTATTTCTCACTCACACTACATATCAGCTGTGGTTTTTTTCCCAGGTTAATTTAACTCCAGGGCCAGGCTAATGAAGCAGTCACTAGCTGGGCGTTACCAATTCTATGGAAGAGGGAAAAAGAGGGTTGTGAATCAATCAAAAGCTTTTAAAACTTTTTAATGGAAGTGGCATGTAACATTCCTCTCACTTTCGTTGGCAAGTTGCATGGTCAAGCCTGATTATAAAGGACAAGGGAAGAATAATCTCTTCCAGGGAGGGGAAGCAGGTATTAGTAGCAATAAAATACAACATTCCACCTTGGCTTCAGCTATCACTTATGCTTATGACTCAGCATTCCATATCTCTAGCCTTGTTCTCTAAAACCTAACCTGATTTTCCATGGCATACTGGTCACTCACTTGGATGGTTTGTCAGCACCTCTGTTTTACAGTTAAAAAAAAATAGACCTAATTTTGACCATCATCCCCAACTTTCTCTCCATCCTGTCTTGCCTAGTTTTATTTTTGGTCCTGTAGTTCACAGACTTGAAACCTTCTAGTTGTCTCTGCCTCTTCGTGCTATCTCAATCTGCACGTCTCCACTCCCTCACATTCCCAGATAGAACATTTTTCACTCTTTCACACATGGTTACTGCCCATATCCTGGCCTCGTAGGTCTGTGTCTTGCCCATACAATTGCCCTAGCTCCACGCAAGTCCAACTGCCTCCATTCTTGCCCCTTGACAACCATATCCTTCATTCGACTGTCCGTTTATACTACACAGTGCATAGATCGCAGCACTTACCCATTCAGATTCAATGGGTAAGTTTAATTTGAATTAAACTGCAAACTACCTTTATGCTGAACCTCATGGCCCTCTGTGGTTTGACCACAACCTACCTCTCCAAACTTCTCTTCTATTGCTCCTCTGCAATATTCTCCACTAGAGACACATCTTGTTTTTCCAAGAAAACAAGTTTGTTTTCTTTGTTTCTTATACTGTTCTTTTAAATTTCTGTCTTAAAACTATATTATTTTTCTCTTCTTCCTTCTGCCGCCTATCAAGTCCCATAAGAATCCATACCTTTCTAACCACCCTATCATATGCTTGTTAAAATACAATTTTTATGTATCTTTACCTTCTCCTATTGCTAGATGACATGCTTGTTGAGAGTACATAATTGATTCATCTTTTTATTTTTTCTTTTACCTTTTTTATAAAAGGTAAATAAGTACCTTTGAAACTTGACACAACCAGTTTTATGTTTTTGTTCTTGAATTGAAGCATAACGAAGCTTTAGACTTTTGTATTTGCCCATAGAAGGTTCCATAAAAGAACAATGGTTCTCATTAATCCAAGGAATTCTGAGATATTGCTCATAAATTTCAGAGGTGAAAGTTTTCATAAAGGTCATCAAGTCTAACCCCTGAAGTTTGTTTGTTTGTTTGTTTTGAGATTCTCTAGGTGCACAGGTAAAGAACACTGCACATTTCTAATGACCCTTCAGTGACTATCAATCAGGAGTTAGTCTATTGAGTATATAGATTTACCTTAGTCATCTAATTGGAAAGATCTGAGAAACATTTCTCCTTGGTTCTGTTACATAATTCTCTTTATCAAGTTTCAGTGAATTGCAAATATATTCATTAGATAAAGCTACTATGTTACCATTTAAATTTGCACTTTTCAATTTTATGATTCAGTCTTCTTTGTATCCATTTTTTTCCCTCTCTTTTTCTTTTTTTAAATTTAAAATTATAATCCAGGGATACTGCACTCACCTCACTCAAAGGTGCCAAGAGTGAAATACTTTTGAATCTATTGTTGAGAAGCTCTGTGACTGCAAAGGAGCATTTATTTGCTCTGGATTAATAATTGACTCTAATAAGTGTTTATTAGAATTCACATTATTTGTTCAGGGACGTAGATTGATAAAGAGACTTTTCTAATGATGAAGAAGATGTCTGATGTAAAATGATGGCCAATGACTGCAAACAAATACCTCAGGAAACAAAGCCTCTTCGGGCAAGCCAATCAATTGTAAGGTCACAAAGTCTGGACTCTATTCTTTCCTGAGCATTACCCTCTGGAGCCAGCTGTTTACATCAGGTCCACTGCCAGGCAAAGCTCGGCACACACCGTTTTTTCCTCTTTCCATTTAGGTAGAAGCTAAATCATAAGAAGAGTGAACTGGAAATAAAGGTGGTAGATGAGTAGTTTGTAAGGAAAAGCCAATCCCAATGTCATTTAGAAAACAGACACAGTTTTCACCAGAGGACAAGTGGGAATTTGCTTTGTCTGTGTTTTCGTAAGGATGATGGGAAAAGTTTGCTTTTCTTGATACAGGCTTCAAGCAAAAGTCCCAAATGTTGAAAAATATTACAAAATACAAGCTGAGATTGACATCGGAAAGCCATGTATTTTTGATATTGCATTATATATTTTTATATATGATATTGCATTATATCTATTATATATAAAAATTATACACACATTTATTTCTATGGAAGATTCTGTCTTTAATACCTATCCCTGAAATATCCCATTGCACCAGGTCTTCATAATCACCACTGTACATTTTCTTTAAGAAGAGAAACAAACGTTTTCGTGGCTTATGAATCCATAGCTCTGTTGAAGTTTAAGAGGTGATATAAAGTCATTTGAAAAAGGACAGATTTTTATCAGCACTTATAAGATCTGGTACAAATGCCCCTCTTGGGGTAGTGGAAATTGTGCTAGCTCCCGAGGTCTTTTCTTTGTGACCTGTTCTCCCAAACAAAGCCTCCCTGGGACAATTACTACTATGACAAAGGACCACATTGCAAGCATCTTGGCTCAGGAGTTTCAGCATTGTGAAACCATTTATGACGAAAGTGCTTTTTCTTTTCTTAGCACTGGTTCATGACATGCTTCAGACTGGTCAAAGAAAGAGACTGTATCAAGCATTCCCTTGTCAAGATGTGTGATAAATGCAGCAAAGTGTGCTGGTAGCAGATCTCTAGAGAGATTGAAAAAGAGAAGGGAAATTCAGAAGGGGAAAAAAAAATCCCACCTAACACTTATTTGAATATTGTGGTCCCAAGATCTTTGTATATGAATCAGTGATGACAAATTGTATATTAGGGGTGACAGGGAAATATCAAAAAATATTCTATCCTGTTCTTTTCTTGCATAAAGAGATCAAGATGAATGGTATTTTGCTGGTTCTATTAGGCTCATAAAAGTTTTGACCTAGATATATTACATAAAACCACTCCTTGAATCACAGGAGGATTTCACAATGAACTCTTCATCTGGGCAAGAACATGTTGTCTTATTCGACTTGATAAATGAGTGAAGTGGTAATGACCTCAACTTCCTAAAGGACCTACCATCCAGCTTTGTTCGGGTGCTGGTGTATGGTGTGCAAGATAAGGGGGGAACTAAAAATAAATTGACAAGCTAGTGTATAATTTTATATAGTCCAAAGCAACTGGATACCTTACTTGTGTGTGTATGTGTGAGCGTGTGTGTGTGTACACACTCTGTGTATGTGACCGTCTGTCTTTCTTTATCAGAAATATCAAATCTATAAAATAAATGATAAGCCAAACAAACACCTAACTAGGATCTATGAAATACCAGATATCTGGATGAATTTTAAAAATTAAATTAAAACTCCCAATGGCTTTGTCTACAGATGCCACACTTCTGGAAACATCTGTGTGCGTTTGTGTTTTTTTAAATTCATGGAGGGTTTTTTTTTCTATTTTATGCTGTTCTTAGGAATTGAGTAGACATAAGGTTATAGAATGATAAATTATTTCCACTGCAAAATAATAATTCTTAAAGTTAGAATCTTAACTATAACAAAAATGTTGAAAAATGATCAAATATGACAGAATGTGAAATGAGCACCTGTAAAAACATGTGGACCATTAGAGAACTTTGTCTCCAAATTGGGAAAGTAAAGTTTGATATCTAACAGCACTAGACATGAAGTGTGAAACAAAACATGTCAATAACACATTTCTTGCAGTCAGAAAACATAAAGCTTCTACTAAATTCTTATTAAAACCCAAACTGAAACAGATATTTAAATTAAGAATGACACTTGCATTTATGTTCTATGAATTCCACACTCTTAAACATGGCATCAGAACTTTTTTGTAATTTAGCATTTGTCTACCATTTCGGGCGTTCCTCCACATCTCTCCTTAACTCCAGCCCAACAAAATTACTTGAAGACTGAGAGCAAGGTTTGTACATTCTTTTGCTTGGCAAAATCCTGCCTTATACCTCACCCCATTCCCGTACATCACATACTGATGCACAGAGGATGCATATGTTGTGTACCAGTGCATACGTGCATGGATGCACACAAACATATACAAATATATTCACTCTTGGCCTAGCTGATTCCTACTTCCAAGCTTCTGTGTAAGCTCTGTCCTAGCACCTATTGAAATTGTATATCTTCCTACTTGTCAACCCCCTCAAATTTTCATCTCCTTGATGGAGCATACACCTTTACCCCCTATGTCTTTGTCCCAGCAACTAGCAGTTTTACATTAAAAATATCAATAAACAGTGCTGTATTAATTTTATTTTCAAGGAAATCATCCTAAGAATTCTTTTAACGGTAAAAATTCACACACCCTCAATATATAGTAACAATTTTAACATACAGTTAATAAGTTTTACTAATTGAAATCTTTTACATTTAACTATTTTATACTACAAATCAAAGGCATTAACCAGTGTAAGTCAGAATTTGAGTGTACAATTTGAAATGTGCAACCTTGGGTTGAGCATTTCCCAGAGACAGCATAAAATTAAGTTGCTGTTTTAATTATCATAATTGCATTCAGATTCATCATTAAATTACTGTGTTACTCCAGTTCTAATGAGAGTTGAGAACATTTTTAAAAGCTCTATAGAGTCAGATTGACTATGTACTAACTTCAAGCTGTGACATTGGTATCGGGTTAAATTTGAGGGCAGAGAGCATATTTAACTCCATGGGGTAGAGTCTGTGCCACTCGGCCAGTGCACAGCCAGGGCTCTAGTTTGCTTTGCTTTTGTTAAGACTCAGTTTGGGGGCAGCCTTGACAACATTTTACACTTACGTGATTGCTCAAATCAGTCACCCTCAGACTAACAGTTGGTGCCTGTCCAAACTCTAAGGTGCAGGTCAAGATGCAGAATATGTAGCCGTGAAGACACTGACCCATTTCGGCTTTATTTTATTTTTTGCCCAGCTTTCTCTTTGCCTGCCGGCTCTCTAGTAGAATTAAATAAAACCAGAAAAAAAATAATAATGCATCTTTTTTCATGCTGCCCAGGAAGTAGAAGAGCTTTCCCATCCTTCTCTGAAATGGTCAGAGATTCGAGAGTCTGACTCATGAATTCTAGGTTATTTATTTATTCTTTATCCATCCATTCATTCATAACCACTCATTCATCCACAAGCATCTTTGCAATGTATAAAATACATATATTTTTATATTTGCAATATATATAAATATTTCTCTCTCTATATATATTTTCAGTCTACCTTGCAGTGTCTTCAGTCTGATTGGGAAAACAAGAAATAAACCCAAAATATAATCCAGGGTAGGAAATGATTTGTCAGGAGAAAATAGCAGGTATAGTGCCATGAAAGTCTGGAGCAGTTGGAATGAACCTTTCATATGAGGGAGGTAGAAGGGGACACAAATATCATTAATGGGCCTGTGCTAAACTTAATATCAGGGGTATATAATCTCTAAAATAACTCCTTTGATGAAATGTTTCATTTAACCAACATTTAGCAAGTCCTTAATATTTGCTCATCATTCGATGTAGTTCCTGTTCTCTAGTGACTCACTTCAGTGAAGGAGACAGAGAACAAAAGGCTGTAACAAGTGGTTTAGAAATTCGGTGCTAGGGGCTTGTGAAGGTTATGGGAATACCTAACTCTTGGAAGTAGACATTCTTAATTTACCGATAAAGAAACCAGGTTCTGAGTTAAATAACTTGATGGAGGTCAACAAATTTGTAAGAGGCAAAGATGGGATTTGAACTGAGTTCTGATTCCTCTGGCCTTGCTCTCTCCTCTGAGGTAGCAAAATGCTTAATCCTCCCATAATCTTTGTTAGCACAGGCCCCAATTTTGGTGGCCAATTGATATCACCACGTAGGTCGGATTATTCAATATGATTCCTCTTATTTTGCAAAAGCCTCTGACACCCCTAAGGATGCTGCTGTAAATATTTGCCTTTTGATATCAGACCTTGGACCTGTTAAAAGATTCTAATGTGTGTGTCTGCCCACATTTATGCTCGTCACATCTTTTTTATGGTTTTCACCTGCTTGAAGCTGGTAAGAGAAGATAAGGTTAAGGGCCAAAGCTTTTTGCTGGTCTACATTTTGTTAATGAAAATCCTGCTGTTATTTTTATTATTTTGCCAGACAGAAAAGCTTCATGTGTATTGGAAAGTAACATCTCTCTATGTAAAATTTATAGTGGATAATTTAGGGCTTGCACGTGAAACCATTTCAACCTTAGTTTTTCTGTGTATGTTGATTTGGTAATGCTATCTAGACAATGACAATTCTCTGGAAGAACAAAACTCAGGTCTTAAATATAAAAAAAAAAAAAGACCTGGATTGTTTTTTTTGCAGTCAAATGTTAATTTTTCTGAATGAATATAAAAATTGTCAAGTAAAGTTACAAGATTATCTACATTGGAAGGAATTAGTCTCACAGGACATGTCATTATCTCCTAACAATTGCCACTTTGGAAATGCTTTAATTCTTTCAGGCAACTAAGGTGATATTTAAAGCAGTAATTTTGGCAGTTGAAAGTCCAGGAACCTAGAAAGCATTGATTCAGGGCCCATAAGTGCAAGCTTCCTCCTATGTTACGAAGACATCTTAGATCAGTATATTGTGATATTTAAAAATAAGGTAATGTAGTCTAGAGTTCAAGGTCATAAATAGTTTTCCCTATGATTTGACAGTTTCCTAAACAGGAAAAACAGTGTAGTTTTTATCTATATAGCTTTAAAATTTTTGATATGTTACCAATAAATTTTTGCATTTTTATCCTCATACAGAAAAAAAATGTAAAGAGTTATTTCTAAGTTGTTGACTTCCCCATTTTAAAGAATTTACTTTACAGAAGACTGTAAGAATCAGAAGTGGGACAGAAATCACAGCTATCTCTCTGTTAGTAGAAACACTTCATAAATCTCATTTGTCGAATTTTATGGAAAAATATGTTAGTGATGTAGTTTCTGTCTTTTAGGTATTTTGGGTACTAGTATGTGTTAACTTATGTGTTCTAGGAAGGGGGATGTACTCATGACCCAGAAGGATGAAGGGATCTTAAAAAGGTTTTTGAAATAGTAGGTGAAAACCAGTTTCTTACTTCAAAGTAATCTGAGATTCTACCCAGATTGTGTCTTTGTGTTAAAAACTACTGATGTAATAGCTGTGGTTGGGACAGTGATAGAATAATTTACTTGTCATGGCTGTCAAATCCATTGAGTATTTCTGTCCACTATTATTCCCTTTACTCAAAAGGGTAAAGGTAGCATCTTTCATCAAACTTGCAATTAGCAGGGGAGGGTAAGAGAGTTTTTTTGAGTTTTATCCTGCAGAAACTTAATTTTTTATAATACAATGAGTAATGAAAGAAAGAAACCTAGTGGAACTTGATCAACAAAGTAATTTTTTCAAATAGAACACATTTAGAATCCATAAAGCAGGCCTGTTCAATTTGTGGGTCCTTTGTCTTCAGATTAATTTAGTTTAGATGTTAGTTTTTAAGGATGTTTGCCTTTCCTTAAAAACCTGAGAAATCCTTTGTTTTATCTTTATTAATAATAAATTCCACCCAATGTAAGCTTTTGCACGGTCAGGAGCTGTCAGTTTTATCAGTTGTCTTCTTATTCCAGAAAGAAAAATAAAACACTTAACTACAATGTGTCACACTCCCTGGTTTGGTCAACGAGCATATTTACTTGCAGGTACCTCAACTCATACTCAATTCAACATTAGCATCATGAAAACTACATATATGGCTATTTACAATCACTGTGATGTATTTTAATTTAATGGAAAGCTTTACCCAAATGCATGAGTATGTATGTATAGCTTTACCTTTTCTGTAAGGGGGCCAGATATTAAACATTTTAGCCTTTGTGGATCATGCAGTCCCTGTCACAGCTACTCAGCTCTGACACTGTCACATGAAAGCAGCCATTGGCAATATGTAAACAAATGAGCTGTGTTCCAATAAAACTTTATTTACTAAAACATGTGGTGGTCTGGATTTGGCCCACAGGCCATACTTTGCAAACCTCTGGTCTAGATACCTCCAAATATTCAGCTATTTAAAGTTTTTTCCAATTATTTATGTATGCAAAACAAACCACTGCAAACTTGGTAGTGGAAAAAAACAACAATCATTTATTATTAGTATCTCTCATTAATATCTTATTAGTAGTAATATTAGTATTGTATTTTTAATCTCTCTCATGATTCCGAGATTAAGTAGGTGGTTTTTGCTTGGTGAGGGAAGAGAGGGGAGCTGTCTCCTCTGTAGTTACAGTCAAATGGCAGCTTGTGCTGGAGTCATCTTGAGACTCCTCATTCACAAGTCAAGCTGTTGATGCTGACCATTGGCTGGAAGCTCAGCTGAGGCGGTCTGCCAGAGCGCCTACTGATGGCCTCTCGATGTCCTGGGCTTCTCACAGCATACATCTAGGTTCCAAAAAGTCAGCCAGGCTTAAGCTCTATTTCCTTTTATGACCTAGCCTTTAAAGTCACAATATGCTTCCACTGTACTCTATTGATTGAGACAGGCACAAGGGGAGGAGGCCTAGATTCCACTCAATGATGGAGGAGTGACAAAGATGCGCATGTGAGATGGGAGCTATTGCTATGGCCATCTTTGTAAAATGAAATCTGCCACAGTGGCAGTCTATCCTATTCTAACATCAGCAATAGAAAAGGCAGGGCAACAGATTTGGAGAGCAAGGGAGAAATTGGGACAATAATAATAAGGACACGTTGACTATGGGCTAAGGTAAGCAGGAACTAAATCCAGGTTAGTATAAGGTTCAAAACACCAGGGCCATGTCTTATAGTAAAAGAATTTTAGGGATATATAAAGGGTGAATGGATAACCTCAAGTGTTTAGAGGAAAGTTGTGAATCCAAATCCAGACAAATAGGGAACGAAATCAGAAAGAGGTCTCCATAACCAGAAGACTGAGATACCCTTGCAGTGAGGTCACACTCTGACCCAACCAGTAGCTTAATAACCTTCTGGAGGTCTGGAACCTATTGCAAGTCAAGCACAACCCGCAGCATAGAGTAGGGCAGACAGATAAATGTTGCAGAGTGGGAAGGGAGAACCAAGTGTTGACTCTGACGCTGAATCCTGACAGGTGTCACAAAAAGCAAAAATCTCATCAAAATGACTGTGTCAACTGGTTGATCTGACATCACAAATCCAAAAATAGATGAAACAGCCCATCTGGGAGGTTAAAGAAGGAGGAAAGTCTTTAAAACTCCATCCTCTAACTTCTCTTATTTTTGCGCTCAATAAGCCATTCTCTGCATTAGAGCCCCCAGAAGAGCCCTTCCGAGCATGCCCCTCAATACGAGGGCCCCGAGACATCTGTTGTGCCATTTTAATCCTCTCTCCACTGTACCCAGCGCTCTTTGTCTGTGAACCAAATGTGCCTATTTTTTGCTCCACTGATTTAATAGCCCCAGGAAAAGTTGATAATGTAATCACAGAAGTTCTGTCTGAGTGAAACGTCTCAAGTTTCATCTCCAGCCTTTCTGTGGGGCTCATTGGACCCTCTAGACTCGTGGTTTTGCTCCATTCCAGCTCCTTTTGAGAGGAGCCTGTTGAAATTTATCTCCCAACTATGTGTGTGGTGTTCCTGTCCCTTTATCAACTGCAAAAAAAAATTCATCTTATTATTTAGCAGCGTTTTAACAGGTTTCAGTCCATTAAAAGCAAAAGAGAGCATTAAATAGCATTCTTCAGCTTTTAACTGGTGAGCTTTCAACAGTTTATTAATAGACTTTAACTGTGAATGTGCTTGTTACATGCTAGGGCTTGAGGCCGACTTGCACAGCAAAAGCGGTGTCCTTTGGGACTAAAAATCCAATTCTAAGTTCTACCTTCAGGTACTGCTTTTGGACTGCTTTGGAGAGATTAAACAAATAAATGCCGAAACTTTCCTTCCAAAGAGCTGAAGTGGACTGGATTTATTCATGCTCTAAAAACCCTGGCCTAAGAAAACAGCCAAGACTTAAGTAGCAAACTGCCCAGTGGGCCCTAGCCTATTCCAATTGCAATCTCTTTAATGTCATTTCTGTCCTCTTTCTACAAAGCTATGACATTGGATGGACACTGAATGGTTGAGAACCAAGATAATTGGAGGGATGCATTTGAATTTTTCTACAGAGTCAGATGCACTAGAACAAGATTATGAGTTTTGTCTTGAGGGTATATGGTAGAAGATTCTATTTTAGATATGCAGATACATGCAGGCACCAGAAAAGCTAGGTTAATATTAACTCCCTGTGGAACTGACATGCTTCCTCCTTTTTCGTAATGAGAGTTGTGTTTCCCTTTTTGCCTTGACTGCCAAGAAGAGTAGAACAAATTTTATGAACGATTGTAATCCTGCTGAAGTTAATGGAAGGGAAGAGGAAGAGGTCGATCAAGCGCAAGAAGAAAAAGAGACATAAGATTTTATCTCTGTGCCATAGAGTTAAAAAAAATCCAGAAGAGACTGTTCAATCTGGAGAGTTTGTGATGACATAGATACAAAAGTTCAATGTTAAATACACCTCCTTCCAACTGCGCATGGTGGAAGCTCTTCAGGAAGACTGACTTGGTTTTAGCAAATAAAGAAATCGCATTTTCATTGCACATTTAATTGTAATCATCACAATAGCGCACACATCTATAGCACTTACTATGAGTCAAGCATTCTAATATTTTGTGTAGATTGACTTATTTAATTCACACAACAGCTTGACAAAGGTTCTGATTTTCTTCTCATTTTGTGAATGAAGATACTAAGGAACAGAGAAGTTAAGTTCTTGCCCAGAGTCACACAGCTGATAATGATGTAACCAGGATTGGAATCCAGCAAATCTAGCTCCAGAGGCCTGATCCTGAGCACTAGGCACGTCGCCTCTGTGACGCAAGGTTGTGATCCAGCTATGTGTGTGATATACTCAGTGAGCCTATTGTTTGATTCTCTTTCCTCACTCAAGTTTTCTCCATTCTCTTCCTATATTAATGTTGTTATGTATGTGTGTATTATGTGGCGTTTATGTGTGTGTGTGATTACACTTGGAAGTATCAGTAAAAGTATAGGATTGGCAATGAGAGAGGTGTTAGTGTTGTTAGATGTCATGAAGTTGGGTGAGATTTGGAATTTGCAGTAGAGACAGTGCTCACTAAATATCTATGTATTTCCCCCCATTTTGAAGCCCCTCTTGCATTTATATTGGGACCACATAATTAATTGTAGCAAATGTGCTTATGAGCAGGTGTGATAGACTGTGAACCACCGCATTTACAGAGGAAAAATCCTAGCGTGGAGGACCAGAGTGGTGAATGAAGGGCCACAATGTTTTGTAAAATGTGAAAAAGTTTTAAAAATTCTTGATACATTTGTCCTGGTGGAGTTTTGAGGGTAAGATGCTAGCTGTCCTCAAATATCTGTGTATCACCATATAGCATGAAAACAGCCTTGTTCTGCATGGCGTGAAAGTACACAACCAGGGCTAACTGGTCAAAAATACAGAAGAACTCACTAGGTTCAATATAAAAAATAACTTATTTTTGATACCACATTAAGGACTCTCCATCACACTTGTAAATAATTTATTTCTTGTGCAGTTTTTTTGTCTGCCACCTCCAGTAGACTAGAAGTTTCTTAAGAGCAGGAAGGTGTCTGTCTTACTCATGGCTATTTTCCTAGTGCCTTGCATAGTCTTGGCTCATTAAAGAAAAAGGCATGATGTAAATAGTCATCAATGAATGAATAAGTAAACAAAAGAATTTTATATCTTATAGAGCACTCCAGATATTTTCCTGACTGTGGAGGAATTCTGGTATAGGCTGTGTGACTAGTTGTTAGAAAGTTCCAGCTCTGGATTGTGGTTATACTAGATGTGATGTAAAGTCTATTCCAATGTTCAGATCCTCTGAATTTTATCCCTTTACATTTGAGCTTTCCTGATGGTTAAAGCCTTTTGCTTTTTACTCCCCAGCAGACAGGAAATTCAGTCAAGATGTTTGTTGTTGCAAAACCACAGAGAAATATTGCAAGCATGTTTTTAGCCCTACCTGTTTGTGAGGACATTTATCATCCTTTTGATAACGTGTCATCATGTTCAGAGAAATGGACAGCATGTACTTTGTAATCAGGACAGGAGGCTGTGGCATGACTGATGTGAGCCTTTATCAGGCATCATCATCAACTGTGTCTCTGAAATGTGTGAGTTTGAAATGCTTGTACTTGCATTTATGATACTTGGCCCCATTTCTTCATATGTAGCTATAAATTAATGCATACAGTGACACCTCTTCCAAGTTGGGTGCTCATGTGTATGCATGGTCAAATTTTTGGTCATCAATCAGATTAGACTCATTATTCACTGAGCATCCCTTCCACTCAGCTGGTCATTGGCTGGGTTTGTGACTCTCTAGATAAATTCTTTTAATCTTTCTGCTAAGTCAATGTCCAGAGAAGGACAACCTCTAAACTGGCAGCTATGAAAATCAGCAACCACTCAATGCCTGAGATAGGATTCTGTGTCAGGTAGGTGTTCTAAGACCTAAGATAATTCACTGCTGTCAAGGAACTTTCAATCTTGTTTAGTTGATAAAACCAAAAATGGAAATACTACAATGTGTGCCTAAAGGTACAGCAGAAAAGGAGGTACAGATGTGGTGTGTGTGTGTTGGGGGGTGGGGAGTAAAGGTGAGGGATTGTTTTGGGAAAAGTAGATGAGATTTGGAATCAGACTCTATCTAGGTTTCTAATCTCTGCTGTACCATTTAATTCATCTGTCAAATAATAAAATGTAGTGAGGATGATCGATAATGCAGTTAAGGCACTTATCATACTGCCTGGCACACAGTAGCTACTCTGAAATGGTAGAAAGATTATTGTTACTATTGTTGTTGTGATAATTATTATTATCATCATTATTAAAATTATGTGTTATTTTGAGATGAGTGGAATTTCCCAATCCTCTGTGATCCACATAAATGGGAAAAAAGGAGGGGGGATTAAAAGGGTGTCATCTATGAAAAGGAACCCCATAGAGGAAGCTGACAGCCAACAAGGTCACAAACAGTGGTACAGCCAAAAGACTGCCAAGACATTCTGGAATCTGTGACATGTCACATAGAAGAGAGTCAATGATGCCAAATGTACATTTGCCACCACCAGCTGGCAATTTAGGACAATTCAAGTTCTTTCCTCAGGCCGGCTCCAGTATTGAGTAGAGTTGCCTTTCCTAATAACATGGTGTCTCTTTAATGCCCACGTTATGGCCCATCTCCAGCTTTAGCAAATAAGGAAGCCTTGTGGATCAGGATAAGCATTTTTCAGAAGGAATCTCCCTGAGCCAGCCGATTATGGTTCAGAAACACCTGCATGTGAACAAGCCTTGGGATGCAGTCTAAGGAAATAAATCAGTTTCAACATAGGCCATGGAGAGTTTCTGGTTCCAGACAAGATGGAGTAAGCTCATTCCACCCTACCCTCCTGCTAATTACAACTATGAACCCTGGACAAAGTACATAAGGCAACTATCAGAAGACTTGGGAAGGTGGAGAGAAGTAGAACTGACTAGGGACCTCAGGACTTGAGGGATGACCCAGTGAGAAGTTCCCTTTTGTTGTTTCTTTTGTTTTCTGTTTTGCCTCCTATGTATGCCAGCCTGGGTGCTAGAGCAGCCTGCACCCTGGAACTGCCAGCGGTTGCAGACATAACAGCCCCAAGAAAAGTCTACTCCTTCTAGCCCTCTTTTAGACTTGGAAGACGGTGGCCATGTAGGATTGAACCCTTTGACTATACATACTCTACTGCAGGCAGACAGCACAGAGAAGCCATGCTTCTCCTCCCCCCCACTGGACAGTTCAGAAACTGGGGGGAAGAGCGCAGCAGTGCCTTTCCAATGGGTACTGTGAAAACTGTGGGGCAGAGCCGTTGATCAGCCCCCACCCTGTGAATATGGATCTCGGCCCTTTCAATATCCTTCATTTACCAGCTGGCGTGATTTTAAGCTTTGTCAGTGGAGGGCAGTGGTGAGATATTGCAGGAGGAAGGGGTCTTTCTTCCCGGTCTCAAATACTCATTGGCCAGACTCTTGCAGTGTGGACAGCTTCTCCCATAGATGCACAGCTCCTGGGGTGAATAGTGACCAGAAGGACCCGCAGGCCAGCAGCTTTTCCCAACACACGCCTATGGCAGTTTTGTAGCTGTGAGCCTCCAGTGAGATACCTCCCCATGAACAGCTTTCCCTGGTACCTAGAGGACAAATTTCCAGCAAGTTCCACCAGTGAGGCCCGATAGCAACCTCTCCACCTTTCAGTGAGCCATGGCTACACCCTCTCCAGCAAGGTCTAGAGCTCAGCCCTGGGAAGGGTGGGCTCTTCCTTAGGCATATGGCCTCAGTCCTCAGAGTCCTGGCCGCTCCTCATATCTGCTAGTCCTATAGTATTTAGAGATCTCTTTACTTCTTACTAGCCAATCATCATTAAGCAATCCCCTGTAACAGTTAATAGTAAACTTTCCATGTTCAAATTACTGTGTTTCTCTCTCCCGATTGGACCCTGACTGATAAAGAATGACACCAAAAGCATGGTCCATAAAATTAAAAAATCGATAAATTGGACTTGATGAAAATGAAAACTTTTGCTCTGTCACAGACAGACCTCAGTCTGGGAGAAGATATTTTCAATTCACATATCTGACAAAGATCCTGTATCCAGAATATATAAAGAATACATTAAACTCTTAAGAGTAAGAAGGCAAACATTCCAATTAGAAAATGGGCAGAAGCCTTGAACAGATATTTCACCAAAGAGTGCACGGATGGTAAATAAGTATATGAAAAGATCATTAGCTATTAGGGAAATGCAAATTAAAGCCATGCATGGTAAGATACCACTACACACCTACTAGAATGGCTAAAATAAAATAGATAACAATACTGATAATAGCAAATACTGCTGAAGATGCAGAACCACTGGAACACATCGCTGGTGGGAATGCAAACTGGTATAGCCATTGAGGAAAATGGTTGGCAGTTTCTTATAAAAGTAAACATATTCTTGCCATATGGCCCAGCCATCTTACTCCTGGCTGTTTACCCAAGTGAATTGAAAACTTACCTTTACTCAAAATCCTTTGTGGCAGTTCTGTTAATACTCAGCAAATACTGGAAACAACACAAGTGCCCTTCACTGGGCAAATGGATTAACAAACTGTGGTACATCAATATAATGGAGTGCTACTCAACAATAAAAAGGAATAAACTACTGATGTGTATGGTAATTTGGGTGGATCTCAGGGGCATCATGGTGAGTGAACAAAACCAATATCAAAATGTTCCATACTTTATTGTTCCATTTATATAGCATTCTCCAAATTATATTCTGCAGTAGTTTTCAAGGTTTAGGGCTGGAGGGAGGCTGTGACGACAATGGGGTAGCACGAGGAAGTTTCTTTGGAGTGATGTAACAGTCGATTTCCTGATTGTGGTGGTGATTACAAGAATCTATACATGCGATGAAATTTCAAAGAAATATATATTTTAAAAAGATTGCATGTTAAAACTGGTAAAATCTGAATAAAATCTGTAGTTTAGTTAATAGTACTGTCCAGTGTCAACTTTCTGATTTTGATAATTTTGCTATGATATATAAGATGTTATTGTTGAAGAAATCTGGCTGAAGACTACACGAGAACTCTTTCCATACTATTTTTACAACTTCTCTGTGGGTATAAAATTATTTCAAAGTAAAAATTAAGCAAACAACCAACCACAACCATAACAACAAAAACAGCAGTAAGCTGAAGGGTACCATGATAGAAGGATAGGACAAAGACAAGGGTGCTGATGCCAGGGATTATTGAAAACCATACCTCTGAGTTTCTGAGTTAGTTGACCTGGTTTGAGGCTCAAGAATTGGCACTTTTAAAAAATTTCACAGATAATTCCACTGATGACAGATGTTGGAGAAATGCTGATTTAAAGGAATTCTAAGGCAAAAGTTAGCTTTGCCTACGAAGGAGTATTTTCTTAGGTTCCCTGGGTTTGTGGTATTTGGTGGCACTGCTTATCTTGGCCTGAACTTTAATTGATCCTGGGCAAGAATGATTACAGCAGGGTCAGCAAACTTTGCCTATAAAGGACCAGATGGAAACATTTTAGGCTTTGCAGGCCATACAGTCCCTGTCATAGCTACTTAATTCTGTCATTGTAGTGGGAAAGCAGCCATAGATAATACATAAATGAATGGATATGCCTGTGTTCCAATAACACGTTATTTACAAAAAACAGAAAGTGGACTAGAATTGGCCTGCAGGCCACAAATCACTGACCACTGATTTAGAGGAGTGAGTGGACCACATGCTTAGTAGGAGTCAACCATGTGATGGTCCTAGCCCATGAGTTTTAGCAGTCCTGCTCAGAATTAATAAACAAATGAGTCTAAACTTATAAAACCAATGGCTCTACTTACTCTGCTCTTAGTGCACTATGCTTAGTTCTGGTCTCCTCATTTCAAAGGAAATTCATGAAATTGCCCAAGTCCAGAATAAACCACCCAGGACAGTGAAGGGTCTAGGAGCTGCACCATTGGGAGAAGTACCTGAAGCAAGTGGAACACTGAACCTGAAGAAAATGTTGAGAACGGTGTCGAAATACTTTGTTACTTGGAAGAGAGATTATGAAGTTTATGACTTAAAAAAAAAAGAGTTGTTTATCCATTCATTTATTGAACAACTATATATCAAATACTTACTACATTCATGTGCTGTTCTGAGCCCCAGAGATATACTGGCCAATCAGACAGGGAGTTGCAGAAAGGAAGGAAGTTGAAAGGAAGTTGCAGAAAGATGGATTTCAATTCAATGAGAAAGGCTTATCTAAAAATTTAAAGCTATTTGCAAGTCTGCTTGCACCTTGGGAGGTGATAAGTTCTCAGTCTTTGGAGTTGTGCAAGAACAATCTAGCAAATAGAATAAACTGGCCTGGGGCATTTTAGAAGGGAGTATGTGTGGGGCAGTAGTTTATAATCTGCCTTGTGGACCCCAGGGCTCTCACTGAACCTCATAAAGGACCATGGTGTGGGGTTCACAACTCTGGATTCCTCACTCCAGTTCCAGTCTCTCTGTTTGTCTATTAACAGTTGGACTTCTGCATAATCTTTTTCTGAAGAAAGAGTCCCTTGGCTAAAAAAAATATTTTAAAACCACTGAGATAATGATTTCAATCAAATGCCCTATGAGATATGTCCCTTCTAAATTTGAGATTCTATTATCTTATCAAAGTAGCAGTAACAAGTGGAGCCCTTCAAAATTATAATACACAATCAGAAATCCATGGATTTGAAGAGACATTTATAGAAATCCCAAAGGTTATATTCTCTGTAGGAAATAATACCTGTTTTTGGAGTTTTGATAGTTTCTTATTTTTACTTTTCTTTGGACATTGCCTTTTATGTCTGTATAAGTGGTTTATCTCATTTATTGTATCGTATCCCTTTTGTGTTCAATTTTTTACAGTCTGTATATTCTCACATATAATATATTACTTATGTTCCTTTAATTCAACAAAATTCTGTCTAGGTCCCCACTGTTATGACAGTAGAAATCTTAACTGTATCCCTTCCAGGTGAACTCAGTCATTCAGTGATTTCTCAGCCAGTGTCTTAGACAGCTTTGTGTTTTCCATTGCCTCTCACTCTGCCTAGCATGGAGTAAGCTTCGATAAATCAATTCACAAATCTGGAAAACCTCGAAGATAAAATAAATATTTAAAGATTATCGTATGTGATAAATAAACTTGAAATGTGCTTTATGAAAATGAAATTTAGTGATTTATGTAATCGACAAAATAACAGTTAATGATACTGTTATTTGGTTACAATCATTGAGAATACGATATCCAAATATCCATCTGAATATATTTGAATCATAGGATAGCTTTAAATTACTTGCTCCTTTGAAATGATCCGTAGCCTCTGAATTAAAATGGATTATTGGGAGATGACTATGTTCATGGGCTGAACTTACAAAACTGAACAAGTCAAATATCAAATATCACCAGTCAAATAACTTACTAGTGAATCAGGCCATATGTGTTATGCTTTTTAGTGATCATTAAAGTGAAAAAGAAGTCCCTCTTTGTCTTCTGGATCTTTCCTTATTGGAAGGAGCTGGTGATCTAGCTGTTTGTGATGAGGAAAGGGAGCAGATAAAGAAAGGGACCTTTGAAGGATGAATTGATATTGAGTGACAGGAGGCCTTAATCTTTCTATGATACCAGGTAGCTAACTCATCCTCTCGAGATCCCCCCTTTGCCCATACAAGTGAGGAGCTTATACATTTTTATTTATTTTCTTTTCTCTGAATAAATATATGGGTCCACCATGTTTATTATATGCCACTACCTCTGTATATGTTTTAATATGGAGAAATGATATTAATGCAGAGTTCATTTTAAAAGCAGATATTTCTAATCTCTGGCAGCTGTAGATTTTATTTCCATTTTTAAAAAGAAGACCATAAGGAATAATCTGTGTGTTTAAATAGCAATAATTACCGTGGATTCTGCTTGCATTAATACGGTCTGAGTACATTATGAAGCATTTGTCATAGCTAATGCATTTCTGTCAAATCAAGTAATATTAGAAGGGGGCTTTTTAATGAATATTAATGTAAGAGACAACTGTAAGTAAAGCAAATTATAGAGGCAGGTAAATGTAGAATTAACCGCAAACACAAGGTAGCCTTTCATTACATTACAGAGTAAGTTCTTATGATGTTAATAAAAAATGTAGGGTTCTAAGTAGTCATCAGAAGCCTGCTGAACACTGATAGGAGTTTGGAAATACTGTTCTGGTACTCTTAATTCTAAATCAAAAGCCTTAAATAAGTTTGTTATGCAAAAGAATATTTCCATGTCTTAATTTTTAAACTTGCTCTTAAATAAATCTTCTTTTACAGAAATCTACTCTTTAGTGGAGTTAATTTATTTTAAGTCCAAAGTTAGTTCCAGATGCATATGTTTAGAGAATAAATAAAGTAAATAGAGTACTTTGTGTTCATTGAAGCTAGATGCTGTATAAATAAGAGATCATTAACACATCATTACATGTGTTAATTACACAGGCTAAATTATGGATCAGATCTGAGAAGGAAAATTTCCCCAAAAGTTACATAAAGCAAAGATAAATTTCTCAAGTGGTATCCTAGATGAAATTATACAGAGAGAGATGCATTTCCTGCCTGAATATTGAACTAAATTAATTCACAGATCTAGAATCTTCTGAAATTTTCCATAGAGGGACTCATACCAATACTTCTAAGCTACCAGTTCAGATATAAAAACATTAACTTGATAATTTATGTTTTGATCTGAAATATATTCACAAAAATGTTTCTACCCAAAGTTTATAAGAAATTTATGGTTGTCACTTCATCCTGTCATATATTTCTTATTATTCCTACTATTTTAATTATACAAGCTCATTATACACATTTTACAAAATTTATGTGACCTGAAAGGTAAAAAAAATTTCCTATAATTCTCTTTTCCTCAAATTTCTCCTGCTTCAAATTTGAACAAAAGTAAAGAGAAAAAAATTAGGTTTCTTTCTTTCCCTTCAGTCAGTCTGTTTTCTGTGTTACTGAGGACAGTGTTTTTGTATTGAAGATGTTCACAAACTTGAATAAAAGAGAATGCCCTTTCTTTCTTTCAGAGGCAATAGCCACTACTAGGAGAAAGTAATCCTACTTCAAATATTTGATTCTCTCTGTATCAGACAGCTTGGGCTAAGTTATGTTATGGTAATAGATGACCCCCAAATCTTAATGGCTTACAAAAACAAAGGTTTGTTCTTTGCTATGACTCTGCTGAATATGCCTTCATTTCTGGACAGAGTCTGATGAGCAGGTGTATCTGGGCATTGCTTGTCATATGGTACAGGGAAAAAGAAAGAAATGGTAGGCCATGCATCATCTGTTAAACCATCTTCTAGGAGGTGGCATAGGTCATGTGTCCTAATGTTTTTGGGGGGGCCAAAGTTAGCCACATGGTAAGTCCTAATGTCAGTGGGGCACAGGCATATACAATCCTCTGGTAGGGAAGGGCACTGGAGAGAAAGAATTTGAGTATTTTGAACAATGATGCTATCATCCACACAGTAAATATGAGTTTATGTAATACATATTTTGGAACATCTGATATATGCTAAGGTCTGTGCTGGGGTTTAGGCTAGAATAATAAATAACATAGACATACTCTCTTCTTTCATTGCTACTGTGTTGACTGAAATTTGCTACTTTCATGGGCACTACGAATACTCATTTCTGAAAGGAATTCTCGTTAGGGATGAGGGAGCAAGACATGAGCCAAGGACATTGTCATACACATCCCTGGAGATTCTGATCAATTCTGGAAGATGCCCCCTCCAACTCCACTATACTAGTAGAGAAAGTCACTGTCACCCATAGATTTGTATATTTTAAAAATATGGGATGGTAGCACATAGGGCAGAAAATTGGTAGCTTTGCACATATGTTTACTGGTTTTAGTTTCTGGGGGTGAATCTCCATGAGAGATGCAAAATTTAAAGGAAATATTTGCTTAGACACAGATTTTTGGAATGTCAGAGAAAAAGCAAGCCTGGTGGAAGAAACCATGAACAAAAACAGAGATGCAGGGTTGAACATTATGTTGGTTGATAGTTAGAAATGCCAGGGTTGGATAAGGAAGATGGAACTCCAGCAAGAAAGGGCAGACATAGTAGATTAAGGACTCAGGGCTTGACATTAGAGAGGTCAATCTGGCAGTCGGTAGGATATTTGGGAGCCAGTAGTGACTTGAAGAAAAAAATATGTTAGGGAGATCTTAGCTAAATTGTAAACTGTAAATATGATGCAATCACTACTCAGAACCTGGGGGTGTTAATAGGACAGGAAACGTAGGGGTCAGCTGGAGTGGCATTGAAGTCTGGTGGATTTGATCTGTCAAACATAGGAAGAAGTAACAGTGCCTTAAAGACCGTGAGTTGGAGGGTCTTAGAAGTGTTGGGCGATTACAAAATTGAGCAATATGATTGGTGAGGTCTTCGAACTGTAGGACGATTACAAAAGTGATTGGTGTCAGAGTGATTTAGAGAGTTGCTATGGACTCTTCAAGTGATGGGAAACAGAGAGAGGATTGTGGGTATGGATAAGACTGCATCCAGGAATACAGTCACCCTGGAATCTCTTCCAAGGATGGGAAAGAATGAGAGCTTCTTGGAACTAGTTTTTGGGGAAGAATTAGGTTCTAACCAAACTGAAAGATGAAAGGAGATAGATAGATTTTGGATAAGGAATTTTTTTCTTCAATAGAAGAGGTATGTTCTATTTTAGTTCTGACTTAAACTCAGGTTTTGTAACCTGAAAAGGGTAGCCACACTCGCCTAAAAACAGTTATATTTTGTATGCTACAAATGCAAAATAAAGAGAGCATAGGCCTCCTTCCAACACACATGTGCACACACACACTCTGAGTATAAGTTTCTTAAAGACATAATTCAAACAAATATACGTAGTATCTTCTGTAAGAAGGAGAAAATTGAGTTCAGTGTCATTATAATATATTACAATTTATATGTGAGGGGAATGGAGGGTCTAATTTTTAGAATATTAGGTAAATAGTAAATTAGGCAATTATCCCTTTGAAGCAGTCGCCTTTTATGATTGCTTTGACAGGTCTGTTTTAGGGGCTGAGTGAACAATTAAATAAAGAGAGCGGTCTTCCATCATGGAGGCAATGTTTAAATCCAGCCTGAGACCACAAGTAAAATTGATTTAATTCTGTGTTTAAATGCTATATTTCAGTAGAGTAAAGCTGCCACACACACTATGATAGCTTGCAACTTCTCTGCCCAAACAAATTTCAATTGTTTAAATGTCTAATACTGCAGTTCAGAGTTGGGGAAGGTTTACAGAGCTATGTTCAAATAATCAGGAGGATTTAACTGTGCTCTATCTCTTAATCCAGATGACTGGCAATTGCTGAGAAAGCAACATGCTTATATGTCTGTTGATGATTTACTAGGTATGCAAAATGCATATACACATGAGCTGTATCTAAAAGATGAGGTCTTTTCCTTTCATAATGTACTGAAAATGATTTTACATCAAGTCATAAAAATCAAGAGAAAAGAAATAGATTTTCCTAAGTGTGCCAGTGGAGTCTACTTTGAACTCAAAATTTAAGTATCTATAAAATGTAATCTTTTTTCCTGCCTTAAATTTGATTGGCACTAATATAGGTGTGCATTGATTATTTCCTTAAGGAGACTGAAAGAGTTAATGGGGCTGACATTTTTAAATGTGTGTGTCTTTAAGTTTGAGCAGAATGGAGCTCTTTGGCTTATAAGAAAAAGATGTCTTGAAATTTTATATAGTTTTAGGATGTTGGATCAAGAGGGAATTTCCTCTTGGATCTTTTTAATATTAGAGGGGTCAGTCTATGTAAGGGCTTTGGATTTTAAGAAAAGAGAAACCTTTTGTTTTATTAGCTATGAAAGATTTTAAAATGTGTTGCAAATCTCTAATTTCTTGAAGACAAAAGTTGAACAAAAAGGCCATTAGATATTTTAAACAAAAGTATATTCTTATATTATACATGACATTATTTATCTAAACATCAAAAACAGGAGTTAACTGCTCCATATTTGAAATAGATGCCTTCAGACATGTTATTATATTATACATATATTAATATAAAATTCTTAGTCTAATCACATTGCCTAATTTAAATATCGGTTCAAGTACTAGTAATGATAACTGGAATAACACAAAACAATTATTGCCTCCACCAACCTTTTTTTTTGCTATATATTTTTTAAATTTCTAACTATTTTAATAGCATTTTATCACTCTATATACCATATGAAAAATATATAACGTGTCAGGGATTTAGCTGTAAAACAAAACAACATTTTTTCTTAATTTATTCTGCATTTTTTATATAAACGGCTAGAGAAAAGGGTCCTTATCAATTATACCAAATCTGTGTTAGTCAAAATTAAAATATAAAACTACTTAAGAAAATGTGACAGGAGAATGTAATAACTAATATGAGGAAGTTATCATTCATGTATAATGTTGTTAGCAAAGACCTAGATCTGGGTTTCAAGCAGTATGAAATCATTTTGGATTTTGAGAACAGCAAGACTTGTGAGAGAGCTTTGATTAGAAAATATTCTGTACATTTTAAAGTTTAAGTATCCAAAATGATTATTTAATTTTCTCTCTCAGGAGTTGAAATAAATGAAATATATTTCTAACCTCAAACATAAAATAGGAGAAATTTCAGAGGTATGGCAGCTTGAAGTATAAGAGAATGGTGAGGGGAAAAGTATAGTTTCTGTGTAGCTGAGGACACCGGATCTAGAGTCACCTCCAAACAACATATTTGACCTTGTGAAGGTGATTTAACCTCCCAAGACCTCGTATTACACTCGGATGGAAGGATAGAATGAGATCAGTTCATTTACCGAACATTTATTTCTTGAGCACCTACTCAAAGTGCAGATACCTTGCTCGGTGCTAGGGAGGTAGGACAGTACAGAGACAGCCTCCACCCTTTGGGATCTTCACTGTCTCTGACAGTTTTGCTATGGTTTGCCTTGATGCTGTGGTCTGGGGAACTTCTCCAGCTACTCTGGATAGAGACTTCCCTCTTGGTTTCCCTAGCTAAGCCATGGGCAATGAAAAGCAATGAAAGAATGATGTCTGGTTGAAGTATTGGACAACTCCTAGAAGCAACATAGATTGGGTTTTAAAATATTTGTGCCAGCCACTCTCTAAGGTGTGAGGCATCCACTGCTGAGCAAGTGGCAGAACTTATAATTTAGTGGCTGAACTTATGATAAACAAGGTTATATAGATATAGATATATCTCATATATATGATACAAAGTATCTGATATTTTATGATCCATTATATGTTTATATATTATAGCTTATGTTAACTACTATTAAATGAAAAAGCAGAGTATTGAATAGTAAAAAAATTGGGGAGTATCTAAGTTGGGTTGATTAGCCAAAGAAAGTATCTCTGAGGAGCTAAAATTGATGTCAAGAAGTGAAATATGAGGAGCCCAAAGGATGCCAACCCAACCAAGGAAGAAAGTATGTGCAAAGACCTTAGAACAAGAAAAAGTTTGGCATAGTAGAGAAACTGAAAATAAATATGTCATTCAGGGTTGAACAGCAGGATTTAGAATTCACCTTGGCTTGTTTCAGTAGAAAGGATAAAATGGAATACACATTCATTAGGAAAGCTAAAGAAAGAAACAACCTTGAGAACCAAGCTGTAGAATTGGGCCAGCAAGCAACCACTTCCAGTATCAGGGAGACACCGCAATCAAGAAACAGCCACACATAGGAAACTTCCCCAGAAAAAACTGACCCTTCCTTCACACTACTTGCCAGAAAAAGGAGAAAAAAAAAAAAGAGACAGAAATGTTGTCTAAATCCCTTCTTGCAATCTCATGCAATCCAACTGGCGGAAACTAAACTATAGCCAGGACCTATGTGGGAGTAAATCTGGGACATACAATTTGTAGCTCTCTAGCCTCTAGCACAGAGGCTGAGCCAGGCCACCACACCCTCTACAAAACAAGAGAGGAGAATGTGAAGCCAGGCAGGAACCAGATCATACTAGGGTTTTGTAAGGTATGTCAAGATGTTGGACTTTTAAGAGCAAGGGGAAGCCACTGGAGGGTTTTAAGCAGAAATCATCTTTTTCATGTTTCAAAAATGTTTACTTTCATTGCAGTGCAGGGAGTGGATTAGAAGTAAGGGGTGGAATCAGGGAGACTGGTTGAAGGTAATTACACCAGTCAAAGCAAGACGTGATGATGATGTGGAACAGTGTGAGGAAAGAAGTGGTGGGTGGATGTAAAGTACATTTTGGTATAAAAACAAGAATTACTGATGGATTGGAGGTGAGAGGAAAGAGAATAAGGACAACGGAGGTTGAAGCTTGAGCAGTTGGTTGCATGCTGGTGCATTTGTGACTGAGGATAGTTTTTCCTAAATCAGTCATCTCTCTTTGGGGTTCCATAATACATTCTTGCTCCTGTGCCGTGGCCCTCATCTTATGTCCCCTTGCATTGCCATTAGGTGAAGTTCTTGTCTGCTTCTTTTTCTTAGTTTTAACCTCTTTAAGAGCAGAGATTTCTTGTCATACTTTTTAAAACAATGTACTTTTGCATTCCCCTAAAGTGCCTAGCACAGTTCCTTATGTCAGCAAATGTTAAAATGGAATTAAATGTTTCGACCTCGGGCAACATGGTTCTGTTATAAACATAAGGAATTATCACTTTAAAAGCTTCTGGAAAAAGTTGAATCTTGAGAATTCATCAGAGCCGAACATGTGATAAAGTTTACATACTCAGGTCACACTCTCTTGAGTGTCATCATTTCAAGCTATCCTCACATAAACACAAAATTTCTCCCTAAATTAAGCAAAGTATTTTAGCAAACTTAGCATTTTATTTTCTGAACCTATGTTTGTAATGAAATGGGAAGAAATAATTATTATGTTTCCCTCTAATAGGGAGGGGTGAAAAACATAACCAGCAAGCAATAATTGATTTCTTTTGTCTCTGAGATTTTCATGCACAAAGATATTCAGAAAGATCCTGTAAGTATACTTAGAAAGAAATCATTTTTCCAATTGTATCAAAACTAAAGAGTCTTAAGGGAAATGTTACCCTACATACTGCAGGCTATTTTGAATAAGACAAAACTGATTATAATAAAAATATTTTGATGTTTTAACTTGAGGATGAGAAGTGTTCTCTGTACTCCATCCGCTGGGAATTTTTGATCATTAGAAGATTTCATATAATAGATTAATTAACAGAGAAATATTTCCACCATAAATATAAGAGTCTGACATTTTGTTGCAAAGAAATGAGTTTGCTTATTTGCTCTGGGCTCTTGAGTGACAGGATCAGAGCTGCTTTAGGGGTTATGTATGAGCAGAACCTCTACAGTATCGGCAAACTATGACCTTGAACTTTGTTCTTGAAAATAACGTCCTTGTATGAATAGATCCTACCAAGTGATGGTAAGAAAACAAGCCAGGGTATAAGTGGATGAGAAAATGAGAGCGAGAGAGAGAATGGTGCAATGAAAGAAGCCCTAACTCAGAATCAGGAGGATTTGGGATTGACTCTGGCTGTGACGTGAAGTACGTGCGTTAATCTTGAGCAACTCCTTCTTACTTTTCTGGACCCCTAGTTTTTCATATTAAATTGAGATTCTTATAACATAAGAACACCATCTAACTCTAGAATTCATTGATTTTATGAGTCTCTAGCCTATAATGTCTTTAGCTAAGAATTGGATATAGAGTATGAATTTAGAGTCCCACTACTTGCTTTAGTCTACTGTCAGACTCTGATGGCTGCATTGTGTTGGAATATAATTACAAACCTTCCCAAAGTGTGTTTCATGTGTATAAAGGTATACTTGGGCCTGATGGTGGCTGAAGACTGGGAATGAGCGTGCAAAAGCAATTGCACCACTAATAGGTAGTTGACTCCAGGCTCTTTCCTTAGCATTTGCTATGTCCTATATTTTTTCACCTCCATAGTCAGTCCCAGAGGACACTTCTTCTGTCTGCAGGAGCAATTTTCAAACTGTAGGTCTGGCTCAATTAGGAGCTGTGATTTGACAATAAAGAACATTCCCTGATAAAAATGCAAAAAACAAATGTTTTTGCTTCCCCAGAAAAATTAAAGATTGAAATCATATTAGGTACATAGCACCCGATTTGGCCTTTTCTTTATGTATTTTTATGTCACCAATTTATTTTGAATGACATCTTTTGATACCAATTCTATGAAACAACATTTTAAAGTTTTAGAAAGGTTTATTTGGAAATTTATATTGTGTTTTCTCAGTCATTTTATACTCTGACAGTTTTGTAGAAATTTGAGGATAATGTAGGCAGAATACACCCACCCCCATCACATTTTGGAACAATACTAGACTCTGGGCAGAGAATTCTAAATCTGGGCAGCTGCCTACTTTCCTCAAGCTACCTAGATAATTACTTAGTATCCAGCACATTTTTAATATAAAGGCCTTTCAAAACGTGCTCTTAATTCTTTAGTGCTATCAGCACACCTTTGTTGAAGAGTTGGTGTGCTATATTAGGCAAAGCGAGAAAACAGAAGAGAATTACATGATAGGTTCCCTCACCATGATTATACAATGAAATTGTATTTTCAAGAGGGAAGAAAGGGCTGTAAGTGCCTAACAGGACACACAGCAAGCAAAGTGCTGAGAGAAAAGCAGCTATACTTAGTTGGTATAACTTCCATTCTATCCAACTTTAAAATCAACACATTCCATTAGTAGCTATATTCCTGGTCTTCTTACCCATTACTTTTTTCTTAATGCACCTGCTTTGTGGAGTACTTTGCAAGAAGTGAGAGATTGCTTTGGATCTCCAGTATTAAACTTATAGACCACAAAACAATTGCTGACTTGTTTTTCCCTCTCTTTGAGTTTTCTTTATATGGCTGTTTAATACCTTCAGTGCCATTTTAATAATTCTTTCTTGAGCTTTAAGTGGCCATGCCTATGCCAAATTGTTACACTAAAATAAGGAAAAGGAAACTTAAAAACCTTTCTTAAGTGATTGAACTTCCATCCATCTAGATAGTTATTAAAAAAAAGAGAATGGAACTTGAACATCAGTGGAATAACTTATAATGAAAATAAACTAATAAACTTTTCCCATAATGTGAACCTAAATTTCCTCTTTTTATCTGATATATATCCAATGTATATTAATTATTATAGTTGAAAAAATTCCACCTATTTTGACACTGCCTATATTTCTTAAACTCTTTTTGAAAAAAGCTGCTTAAAAAAAAGGACTAGTATAATTAATGTGCTTATATTTTGTCCCCATAAAGACAGGATTTACCTTGGTGAAATCACAGTGCAACCATGACTATTTTCCCAAGTTTGTGGCATGAAAGTCTGTGGCCTACTCCCGTGTTCTGTTTACAATATAAGAATCAGTAGGAGTGAAGAAATTTCATGCTTTACTGTTTTATTGAGGCATACTTTATATACACTCAAATACACAGATTTTAAATGAGCTTAGACAATTTGTTCACCGGTGTAACCATCACCCTATTCAAGGTACTGTATAGAACCTTTTCATCACCCCAAAAAGTTCACTCATGCCCCATTCCAGTCAATCCCCTCCCCTCTCAGAGGCACCCACTGATCTGCTTTCTGTCGCAGTAAACTAGTTTTGTCTTTCTAGAATGTGGTATAAATGGAATCATACTGTGCCTACTGTCTTTTGAGCAACATAGGGTTTTTGAGGTTCATCTATGTTGTTTTTATATCAATTAATTTGTTTCTTTTTATTGCTGAGTAGTATCCCATTTTATGAGTATACCACAAATTATCCATTTACCTGGTGATGGCTATTTGGGTTGGTTCCTGGTGGTGCTTTTATGTACAAAACTGCTCTGAACATTTGTGCACACTTTTTTGGTGGACATATTTTTATTTTTATTGGTAAATACTTGGAAATATAATTATTATATTGTAGGATAGGAGTATGTTTTGGTTTATAAGAACTTGTCAAACTTTTTTCCAAAGAGATTGTACCATTTTACATCCCATAGACAATAGTTGGGTCTTGTTTGCCCCATATCCTTGCCTACAAATGGAATTGTCAATCTTTTAAGTTTCAGCCTTTGTAAGTGGGCGTGATGTGATATCTCAATGTGGTTAATATCCCCAGTCTGTAGATCCAGAAACTATAGTTTAGAAATGTTAATTGTTCAAATTCACACTGCACACAAGTGGCAGAACCAGCATTTCCAATGTCCACTTAACAACTATGCATATTCTCACAAGTAGAATTTCTGGGTCCTGAAGAATGTGGCACCCAAATGAGCTTCAAATGGTAATTGAGGGGGAGCATGGGTTTGCTGGGACAGAACCGGGATATTATGAGTTACCAGGGAAATCTCACAAAAAGGTATCACTGACACCAGGCATCTGAGCCAGGACAAAACTCTAGTTGTGGAAGTGAACTGAAACCAGCCTGTTTGCTGGCATCATCGTTTCTCCCGTTTGCCTGGTTAGACTCAATGGAGATGCTTAAGATTGGCAAAAAATGCCTTAAACTATTTTGAAAACTATTTTGTTCCCCAAATCCTGTAAAATCTGTATGCATTAGTAATAATATCTCAAAGAAACTATCTTACTTAGTCTTTCAACTTATATCCACTTAGAATCACAACACTGTTTTAACAACAACAAAAAAACCTAATATCCATGATATTTTGTAAGCCCCTAATGACAACAACAACACAACAACTACTGCACCACCAAAAACAAAAAAAATTCTTAGTTTTCATATTTTGAAAAAGCTGTCAAGTTCATGCAATAGGAAAGTAAGTGTAATGTGTTCAGGATTGGACACAGAATTTCACTACTTTTTTTTTTTTTTTAATTTTCCTTTCACATGTTATTGATGAGCACATTAATGAAGAGATAGTAAAGAAATAAGCTGTCTACCTCCATCAGTATTTGGATTGGATAAGGGTGTAAATGCTAGGGCCAGTGGCACAGGAACCTGGTTGGAGGGAGTTGATGAGAAATTCCTGATCATCGGTAAGTAGCTCAGTGTAGTTGAGAGAACATAGACCAGGAATTTAGAAGATTTGAGTTCACGTCCGGAGCCTGCTTCTTTCCGGCTCAGTGTCCTGGGCAAGTTGTCTCATCTCTTTGGGCTGGTGTGCTCTCATTTATCAAATGGTGGGACAATAATAGATATTCTCCTACGTTTCCAGCTCTCTGAGTTTTTCTGTATTTACTTATCAACACCAGTAACTCATGGAGACCTAAGGCAGGAGAAAGAGGGCATGTGTAACTGGGAGAGAAGATGGAGTTAAAGGAGATGGAACCAGCTTTTTCTTAATTTAACAAATTTTTGTGCCTAACAAATGCCTTGAGCAGGAATTACAAGACATAATGGAGAGCAAGATGAAAATGTTACCATTGCTTATGGAGCTTTCAGACTAGCAAGGGATGTAACTAGTGGGCAGGAAATTGAGAAATAGATGTTGAAAGCCATGATTGTTAGTGACAGCATGCAGGAGGGGTTGACAACCCATTTTAGGGGATCCTTGAAGCCTTCCTGGAAAAAGAACTCTCTTAGCTTAGAGATAAATAGGCATTACTCAGGTGATGAGGAGGAATGATATTAAAGGCAAAGGTGACAATGTTTGAAGCCTTCATGTAAGAATGATTTTCAAGGAAATGAAAGAAGTTCAGTATGACTAGAGCAGGATGGATGTATGGAAGAGTGGCAAGGTGAAAGATGAGTCCAGATCCTTAAGGATCTTATAAGCTATATTAAGGTTGTTGGATTTTGTCCCCCCAAATGTTGAGCAAATGAACATATTACAAGGTAAAAATTGATAATAGATTTGCATATTAAATGGATTGGGGTGGTGTCATCAAAGACATGCAGACCTTATTTACAGGGCTATTTCTATGCTGTAGATGAGAAATAACAGTACTCTGAACTTTGCAATTGAAATAGATGGAGACAAGAACTTTCCAAGATCCTTGCAAATCCTGGTAGAGATGCCTGGCACGAATTTATGCAGAAGACAACCATCTCTCTTCATGCTCACAGCAGTCTCTGTTGCCTGAAGCATGATGCAGAGTGAGTGTTGTGTAGCCTGGAGAGTGAGTCAGCCTGCAGGCGATGAGTCTGGTTATGTGCCCAATCCTATCCCCAGTGCCCAGCTTAGGTCTGCTGTGCGATTAATCACAAACATAAAATGGGTGATAAAGAAATGGATTATAGAAATGTTATAAAATTCACGGTGGACTCCGAATGGCTTACTTTTCACGGTAAAGGAAGAAGCATGGTCAAGACAGAAAACAAAACACACTGAGACTCACACAGATGTGAGACAAGAGTGCCAAGAAAAATAAATAACTCTAACACTTTCTTGGAGGAAATATTTGAGAATTTAGGCTTAAGCCCTGGTGATAATTGACAGGGTTGGCTTCTGATTCATTCTTTCTTTTATGACTTTTCCTGGATTTTAAAATGTTTTGCCTTGTGTTATCTACCCATCAGATGATGAGAGGCTGTGGCCCTGCTGGTGGGGAGGGGGCTTGCAAAAGTATAGACAGGAAAAGAGGCCCATTAGAGCTAAGCACTGCAGGAAATATTTCAATACGTGATTCTTCCCACTGAGAAAAGAGAAAGTACTTCAAATTAACTGAGATTATATATGGCGTCGGTAGACTAGTTTATAAGCACCTACATAACCATGGTTCTTAATGAGAAATAGTCAGTGGCGAGAACAATCTTTAAAAATTAGTGTGATTTTCATTAAACACTTAATGGGTTATGTAAAAATATGATCTAAAAGCAAAAGAAATTGGGAAAACTCTAGATATGAATGTAATTGCCTACACAGAAATAAAATTTAGGTTTTCCAGGTGGTCAAGGGGGCAGTGAAAACACATGTTTAAAGAAATACTTAACAGAAAATGCACTGTATATAGAGAGATGACTGGAAATCTGTTGAACACTGGATGTAGAGTACTTGGATCTTTCTGTGAAGGCGACTAAGTATTTAATGAGAAAGAAATTTATAGCTTCTTACTATATAGCTGAATCTTTGGCCGGCAGTGGGGTCACATGATGTCCTCATAAATTTTCTTGGATCCCTCTTCCTGCACCCTGCTGAAAAAGCAGAGAGTAGCCATGTAATGTGTGGTAAGCAGGGGTACTATCTCATTTTCACATGGATTATATTTCTGTGAACATTTTAATATGCTACACATCTGCTATGATTTTTTTCTCTTAATCCAGAAGTTATTGCAGAAATGGTGTTCATGAGTTATGTATGTGAATGTGTGTTTGTGTATTTTATTTTCCATTGGCCGTAAATAATTGAGTATGTGTTTCTATGTCTTTTACATAAAGGGATTTTTGGAGACTATGAGTTGAAAACATGGCATAAACGTATTAACTTTGGTCTGCAGGTTCTAACAGCTGTGGTTTTAAAATTACCATTCTAGAATCGACTCTGTTTGGAGAATAGTTGACTGCTGTTGTTTCTGAAGCTAATACAATGTTCCAGAGAGAAAAAAGCAATAAGCATTTGAGTGTTTGAGGTTCCTTGGCTGTATGCATGTGGATATGTGTGTGTGTGCGCCTACAAGAGGGAAAGAGAGAGAGCATGGAAATATATTTTTGTTTTTTTAAATATAAAAATCCATTTATTAGCATTAAGATTTATTTTCTTTAAGTTAATAGGCCCATTTAAAAGAAGGCTTTTGGTTTTCCATTTGAGAATATAAGATTACATATTTAACAAAAACGCCTATGTGTATAATGTGTTATTCTACATGAAACTTCCAGTCAGTGATTATAAAGTTATTTTGAAATCTCTGCAGTTACTTTCTCAAAAGTCTGCTCTATGTGTTTGAAGCATTACTTTATTAAATACCCTGAGAATACTCTAATCTAAAATATTTGCTTTAGGTAGAGATTTAAGTGGGTTGAAGGCTTTTTGTTACCTTTGCTCCGTTTGATTAAGCCAAGAATTGTATATAGCATTTACCTCAGCTGAACCCACTTCAGTTCGTTGCTTTGTTTCAATTGTTTCATTTATGTGTGCTGTCACCTCCTATAAATAAGATAGGGTGGGACATATACTCTTATTCCTGTTGCATATGAAGAACTGAGGCTAAGTGGCTCTCCCAAGAGTACACTACATGATAGTACCAATCTGGGAAGAAAAATGTAACCTCTAACACTGTAAACATTTAACCCTATCCATAATCTTGGATTTTATCTAGTAAGATCTGTCACTGAAAAGTGAGGGACCTCAGATCTGAAGAGATTTCTCCTGGTTTCCAGATACTTGGGGTGTCATGTAGCTACCTGGAGGTGGGCATCTTTTCATATCCGTAGACATCTGTGGAGAAGGCTACCATGTTTGGTGCCACAGGTGAGAGAAAACTAGCCAGCTGTTACAGAGAGCTGTGTCTTCAAGGCCAGGTCTGAAGGGGCTTAGCTGCTCCTTACTCCACGGTGGCTTTCAGCTCTGAGGACGCCCTCAGGACTGCACGGGCTCCCTGAGTGCCCTTCTGTGTGGGGCTCAGCCACTGAGCTTTGGCTGACTGCCTTGCTGAGCCACTGCCCATGCTCTCTGTATCTGCGTTATTTTAACGAATTAGTATTTTTTCTAGATGTGAAAGCAATAAATTGGATATATATTTTAATACAGAAAGAGATTGTGTCAACCATTTATATTTCCTTCTAGTCTCCCTTTAAAAACATACGCGGGGGCCGCCTGGTGGCGCAGCGGTTTAGTCCGCGCTTGGCAGCCCGGGGTTCGCGGGTTCGGATCCCGATCGCCCGCCGATGCACTGCCTGTCAGCCATGCTGTGGCGGCGTCCCATATAAAGTGAGGAAGATGGGCACGGATGTTAGCCCAGGGCCAGTCTTCCTCAGCAAAAAGAGGAGGATTAGCAACGGATGTTAGCTCAGGGCTGGTCTTCCTCACAAAAAAAAAAACCAACAACATACGGGATGTGTTTATAATAAAAATGGGATCGCATTCATGTTATGTTTTGTAATCTTATGTTATTGAATATTTTCTGTTCTACTTTATTTTTTCTCTTAATCTATTTTATTTTTTGTATATTTACTATTTTAATTACCTAGATTAATAAAATTATATGTATTACCCTTGATGTTATTGTAGCTTAGTCTGTTTTAATCTTTTGTCTGTATATTTTTTATCAAACAATATTTTGAAGATTGTTTTACTTGGTGTTGCCTGCGTACCTTTTTCGCTTTCCATGTAAAGCATTATGTAATTATTATTATGTATAATTATAGGTAGTTATATGTTGTATATTATAAAATTATAATATATAATACATAATTATATAATTACATATAATTATAAGGTAGCCTTATATAATTCAAGCCTTATAGCACTTAAAATTTATTTTATTTTGTCTCTTGCTTACGTTTTGTCTTTATCTGTAGCCTTCTAAAAATTGCTATTTACTTCTAACATAATATTATACAAATTTTAATGTTTACTTTTTACCCTTAAAATAATATTTAGCTATTTACCTACCTACCTATCTATCTAGTTATGTATCTATCTATCTCTACTTGTAAGTTAAATTTCTTCTCTTGACTTGACTGACTTAATTGCAAGCAAGCATCATAGGCATTAGGATCAGCTCTGAAGTAAATCTGTCTCTTCCAGTTGGTTCCATGACAACTGCTCTAGATTTCATTGTACAACTTTTCCTCTAGAGACTAAATCCTGCCTTACAAAATTATAGCCTGAGAAATCTTAAGTACCAGAGAATTCTTGCACCCTAACTCTAGGAAAAAAAATAAGAGATTAAATTAAAAATAGAAAATGTGTTTAGGTTTGAATATAACAATTCCTATCACTTAGCCACTATGGGGCGCTCTGGAATTTCTAGTCTAGGAGATGTGTTGTTGATTGTTGTTGTTGTTATGGTTATTGTTGTTGTTGCTATTGTACATGCAGATAGTGTGCCAGAGTGCCAAATTTTAGCTATGAAAATGTTATCAGCAACGAAAAAAGTTAGCTCACTCATAAAATATTTATTCAGCAACTGTTATACACCTGGTGTCTACTTTTATCTATTGTGCTAAGAACTAGAAAGTCACAGGAAGTATTAAATGTTCAGAGGTTACAAATACTTTAACATGGCTGCACATGTGTTTTCATCCCAGTTTGCGCCAGCAAGCAGCTCTACTGGACATTTGCAGCTGTCCAGAGAGCATACTCTTCAGAAGAGCACCTTACACCTTTCCGTGAACATTTGAAATGTACAGCTACAAGTTGGAAGTGTGTGATTTCAACTGACTAGAGGCCTCATTAGTTTTTTGTGCAAAATTGAAGGCAATTAAGTTACTACATTTGGCCCAACATGAATAATTTGAATTTATAACATTTTTACTAGAATTGCTCTCTTAAACTTTCTTCAAAATTAAAACTTAATTTCAAAGAGGAGTTTTAAAATAAAAAAATTCACATGTCATTTAAAATGTGGAGACCAAAGAGAAAAAACTAAAACCTGAAAATGATTTTAAAAGATGAAAGGCGGAGAGTCTTCTTCCATTTTACATCCTTTCCTCACCTCAATTCCCTAAGATACCGTACGTGATGGGAGAGGTACCCCGTGGGCTTGGAGCTGCAATGCAGAGCTTATGTCTTTAAATGAGCTAGTGCAAGTCTCTGAACTTTCGTTTCCAGATTTTAGAAGAAGCAGAAAGAGTGCCTGCTCTGGTTTTAAAGAATTTTGTGAGAATGAATGGATGTAAAGCATTCAGCAAATTGTAGAGTGCTAAACAAATCTTAGATATTATTAAGGCAATCAATTTCATATTTTTTTCATAACAGAAAGATGAGTCTTGAGTCTCTCAGGAACTGGATCACGAATCCAGTTGCCTTTATTAATTGCTCTTATCTTTAGAGAGTTCTACATCATGACTCTACATCAAATTAGAATACCATCAATTTTAGAGATTACAGCTGCTCTAATAGGTACCTTTTTTTGTATCTTCTTCAAGAATTTTTGTAGTTGATAGAAAATGATGTAAAATATTACTTCTTACACACACAGCACAAAGACCACACATGTAAAACTTGTGTGTTTATTAAAGGACCCATTTGTTGTAGCTTCAAGTTGCGTCGAATATAATATTTTAAAGAAAAATCAATTGCTTTATTCCTTTTGTCCCCATTGAAGTACACAATTTAAAAGCATGTTGTTAAAGCTTTATACTGAATATTATCTGGTGTAAGCAAAGTTAAATGAAAAGTACTCAATATCTACCAACTGCTTTATGACTCTCTACACTATTTCTCACATGATCTGATATCTATGAAATAGTTACACAAAGCATTAGGCTGGGACATCTGAATTTCAGGCAGATATAGAAACCAAAACACTGCTCTAAATTTATATCAGTCGTTCATGCAAGCTAGTGCATACAACACTAAACTATATTTGAATTTTATTTTGTCTAGCACTGGAAAAAAAAAGGTAGTGTTTCCAAAAGAGCATTCAAGCATGAAACTGAGGTCAGCCCTGAGTCTCTGGAGAATCATATGTAAACGGCATCAACAGAAACATGGGCATAAAAGACCAAGCTTAACATTCCAAGTTAATCGACTGAGAATTCAGGAAATTTGACAGGTGATTGAGCAGCAACCAATAATATTAGTGATGAGGGCCGATGTTACAGCTGAGGCTGTGAAGCAACACTGTGGGTTGTAAGTGGTCGGTCCAAGACCCGGAACAGAATTTCATATTCCCAGATTTAGAGAGTGGAATCCCATCTTACATGGGAGTTGGGTTCTAAAGTCTTCACCTAAGGTGAAAATTGGGTATTATCATAGTTACCCTTGAACATATCTTAGAACGGTGGTAGCTCGTTGCTGACATTCCGTCTCTCTTGAATGCCCAACCTGTTATATTTTTCATCAAGCAATACAACAGATTATGGTACATTGGGTGAGCACTAGATGAAGTAGCTGACTTGTGTTTGCGGGCCGTGTTGTTTAAAAATAAAATATACTCAGCATGATGGAATGCTCCCTTGTGGGGATTGAGAACTCATTGAGAGTAAAACGTGACCTAACTGTTAATCTTGTCCTTATTCCACACCATTGTCCACCCATTTAATTGGTGATTGCCCACACCATTTAAATCACTTTAAACTTACATTTCATTTATAAAGTCTGTTTCATTCCACCCTCCCCCTGCTTCCCTGTAGAGCAGAGATGTCAAGCAGAGATAGTTAAATGCAACACTGGATTCAATCGTTCATCCAGCCGCCAAATAATAAGTACTTTACTGAAGCACTTACCACGTGCCAGACATTGCCCTTGCGAGATTCACAGTCTAGGGAAAAGATCATTAACTTAGAAAATAATTTTAGTAACATGATTAGTACCCAAATAGAAATGTAGAGAAGATATAAGCATATGGAGAAGGAATCACCAAACTTCTATAATGACATTTGTGCTGGGCCTTGGCCAAAAAGTGCACACAAAGCTAGGCGACAGCATAGCATTTGGAGGATAGTTTGATGGGATTCACATATAGTGTGTGGATGAGGAGCTGGAACTGAGGCTAGTGAGCTTCCAAGGGCCAGACTGGTATATTTACCCAGAGTAGTTTAGATTTTATTCTACAAGGTTTTTAGCAGAGGAGTGATTATAGTTTTCTTTTAGGAGGATCTTTTCGGCTTGGGACTATCACCCCATTTACATGTATTGCTTTATATGGCTCAACCTCCCAAGAGAGCAACCCGAAGGTGTAAGGAGCACAGGGGCCCTGCCCCCTCTTGATACTCCCAAAGGCCACCACTGCACCAACATAAGAGTTGGTATAACCTAGGCCTTCCGTCTTCTCCTCCCAGGTGACAGGAGTCAGCATTTGGTCATGCTTCCCCATAGTAAACCAGAAATGAAGGAGCTGGAATTTAAGAGGAATTTTCATAGGTTATTACTTTTGTTTAATGACTGCTTTATTGTGATGTAATTCACATACCATACAATTACCTCATTTAAAGTGTACAATTCTGTGGTATCTAGTATTTTCACAGAGTTGTGCACTCATTATCACAATCAACTTTAGACTTCTCAAAAGAACCCCCATACCTGTTAGTAGTCACTCTCCATTACTCCCCCAATCCCGTCTCCCCTGGCAACCACCAACATACCTTTTGCCTTTGTAGATTTGTCTATGCTAGATATTTCATGTAAATGGAATCACATAATACCTGATATTTTGTGACTGATTTCTTTTATATGACATAATGTTTTCAAGGTTTATTCATGATGTAGCATGTATCATGACTTCATTCCTCTTTAGGGCAGAATAAGTACCCATTATATGGATATACCACATTTTATTTTTTCTCTTGTCAGTTGATGGACATTTGGATTTTTCTACTTTTTGAGTATTATGAATAATGCTGCTATGAACATTTGTATGCAAGTTTCTTTGTGGACATATGTTTTCCTTTCCTTAGGTATGTGTGGAATTGGGTAGGATGGGAATTGCTGGGTCATATGATAACTCTGTGTTTAACCTTTGGAGGAACTGTGTCAAAATGTTTTCCAAAGTGGCTGCATCAACTTATTGGCTATTAGATTTGAGACTGTTCTTCTCGGCTACCAGGTCAAAAGTTGCTTGTAAGGTTTCCCTTCGTTGATACTCTTAGCAGGTAGGCTCCTTGTAGAATTAACTAACTAAAAAAAGTATCAGCATGTGTTTTTACTCAGTGATGGTGTTTCTATAAAAAAAACACCTAAAATACATGCAATGGATAAACATAAATTATGACTATTATAATCTTAATGTGTAAAATTCATTTAGGTTTAAAATAAATTTAAAGAACAATATTCAGTAAAAAGGGAACTTTTTTTCATATTTATTTATTTTATTTTTTTTTTTTCTGAGGAAGAGTCACCCTGAGCTAACATCTGTTGCCAGTCTTCCTCTATTTTGTATGTGCGTCGCTGCTACAGCCTGGCTGACAAGTGGTGTAAGTCCACACCTGGCTGTGAACCCACACACCCAGGCTGCCTGAGCGGAATGCACTGAACTTAACCACCATGCCATGGGGCTGGCCCCTTTTTTTCGTATTTTTACCCATAGTTATAAAGAGAGAACCTTAACATGTGGGTTAACATTGAGTCACAGTTCCTAAGTTATATGCAGCTACTTGATGCTTGAGAGTTCAAATTTTCCTACAGTCTCTTTTTCTGCATTACTAGCTTTTATCTTAATCTCTTTTTCAGCTGCTTAAAGTTTAGTTGTTTGGTTTTTTTTCCCCCAAGAGTCTCAGAAACTTTCTTTTCTGGACTATATCATCCCTTTCTTCCTGACCTAGCAGAATGGAAAAGAAAAAAACAACAGAAGGTATGGCAATAATGCTTGATCTGATTCCTGGCATAACTTCCCAAATACAGAAAATAATTTTCCACATACACCCTATCTAATTTAGCTGTTGGCCTTTGGTAACAGAAGGGCTAGTGAAGAATTACTTGTGTGTAATTCTCAAATTAACTTATTAATCACTTCTTTAGAAACTCGGTGGATATTACAGCTGAGTTTTTATAAACATCCTGTTTTTCAGAGCATCGTATTTTTTTAGAGCTATAAGGAACCTCAGAAATCATATGACAAGGTTCTTCATTTTAAAAAATCGTAACCACTTTTTAAAAAATACCTAATTAAATCACACTTGAACCAAAGAAAGCAGAAATTTTAAAGAGATTAAGAAATGATTTCCACACAAATGCAATCACACGCTGATGTTGGGTCTTTCTCTGCCTCCTCCTACTATTCATTCTGCATTTTCCAAGCATCAGTTTATTTCCTGGGCTATTTTGTTTGTTCATTCATTCATTCAAGAAATATTTGTTGGGAATCTATTATGTTTCAGATACAATTCTAGATGGTAAGGATCAGTGGAGAACAGAACAACTGAAAACTCCTGCCCTTGTAGAGTTTACATTCCACTGAGGGGAGACTGATAATAACTCACTCTTAGGTTATTATATATTTTGTAGTATATTTGAATGTGATCAATTCTATGGAGAAAAAGAAGCAAGAAGAGAAAGAGGAATTACAGGCATGGGTGGAGGGATACAGTTTGATCCAGCTTGGTAAGATAAAGCCTCCTGAGAAAGTGATACAGACTTAAAGATGAGGAGGAGATGAGTAATGTGACTATCTGAAGAAGAGTATTCTGGATAGATGGAGCAGCAAACAAAGGTTCTGAGGTGGGAGCATGCTTGGAGTGCTTGAAGAGGAACAAGGGACCAGTGCAATGTGGTTGGGAACAAAAGAGAGGGTAGAAAAAGACAAAGTCAGATAGGTAATGGAGAAACAGACCACATTAGGCCTTCTGGCCATTGCAAGGACATCAGCTTTCAAAATAATTTTTTATAGAGATAAAATTCACATAACATAATTCACTATTTTAACCTTTTCAAAATGTACAATCTGGAAGATTTTAGTATATTCACAATGTTGTGCAACCATCACAACTATCTAGTTCTAGAACATTTCCCTCACCACCAAAAGAAACCATGTACCTCCCAGTTCCTCTTTTCCTCCATTCCCTGCAACTAATCTACTTTCTGTCTCTATGGATTTGGCTATTCTGGTAAATGGAATCAAACAGTATGTGGTCTTTTGTGACTGACCTCTTTCAGTTAGCGTAATACTTAAAGATTTATCCATGTTGTAACATGTATCAGTACTTCATTTCTTTATATGGCTGAATAGTATTCCATTGCATGGACATACCACGTTTGTGTTTCCTTTCATTAATTGATGCACTCTTGGGTTGTTTCCATCTTTTGGCAATTATGAAGTGCTGCTATGAGCCTTCATTTACAGTTTGTTTGTAAAAATATGTTTTCATTTATCCTAGGCATATACCTAGAAGTGGAATTATATATGTTAATTCTGTATTTAACATTTTGAGAAACTACCAAACTTTTCTACAGACGCTGTACCGTTTTATATTCCTACCAGCAATGTATGAGGATTCCAATTTCTCCATATCCTTGCTCACACTTGTATTTTCTGTTTTTCTTTTAAACTTAATTTTTCATCATTATTGTAGTCATCCTAGTGAGTGTGAAAGGATATCTTTTTGTGGTTTTGCTTTGCATTTCTCTAATGATTAATGATGTTGAACATGTTTCCAGGTGTTTACTGGCCATTTGTATGTCTTATTTGGAGAAATGTCTGTTCAGATCTTTTTTCCACTTTTTAGTTGGGCTGTTCATCTTTTTATTGTTGAGTTGTAGGAGTTCTTTATATATTATGGACACTAGACCCTTAACAGATACATATGATTTGTAAATATTTTCTCCCATTCTGTGGGGGTTTTTTAATCACTTTTATTTTTCTTTTTTTTGTGGGGAAGACCAGCCCTGAGCTAACATCTGTTGCCAATCCTCCCCTTTTGGCTGAGGAAGACTGGCCCTGGGCTAACATCCGTGCCCATCTTCCTCTACTTTATGTGGGACGCCACCACGGCATGGCTGACAGGCAGTGCGTCGGCAGATGCCCGGGATCCGAACTCGTGAACCCCGGGCTGCCAAGCGCGAACTAAACCGCTGCGCCACCGGGCGGCCCCCATTAATCACTTTTTTGACAGTGTCTTTGATACACAAAGTTTCCAATTTTGATGAAGTCCAACTTATCCATTTACTCTTTTGGTCCTTGTCCTTTAGTCTCATTTTTAAGAAAACATTGCCTAATCCAAGATCACAAATATTTACAACTGTGTTTTCTTATAAGAGTTTTATAATTTTAGCTTTTACCTTTAGGTTGTTGATCCATTTTGGGTGGTTTATGGTATGAGGCAGGGGTCCAACTTCATTCTTTTGCTTGTGGATATCCATTTGTCCCGGGACCATTTGTTGAAGAGACTATTCTTTCCCCATTGAATAATCTGTAACCCTTGTCAATCAATCAGCCATAGATGTATGGGTTTATTTCTGGACTCTCCATTTTATTCCATTGATCTATATATCCATCTATCCTATGCCACACTGTTTTGATCACTGTAGCTTTTTAGTAAGTTTTGAAATTAAATAAATGTTTTTCCATTTATTTAGGTGTTTTAAAACTTTCTTAAGCAATGTTTTGTGGTTTTCAGTGTGCAAGTGTTGCACTTCATTGGTTACATTTATTTCTAAGTATTTTATTCTTTTTCATGCTATGATAAATTGTTTTCTTAATTTTATTTTCAGATTGTTCATTGCTGGTGTATAGAAATACAACTGATGTTTGTACATTGATCTTGTATTCTGCAACTTTGCTGAACTCATTTATTAGCTCTAATTTTTTTTTTCCCTAGATTCTTTAGGGTTTTCTGTATATGAGATCATGTTATCTTTAAACAGAGATAGTTTTACTTCTTTCTTTCAATCTGGATACCTTTTATTTCTTTTTCTTGCTTAATAGTCCTGGCTAGAACTTTCATGTTGAATAGCAATGGTGGGTGGGACATCCTTGCCTTGTTCCTGATCTAAGGGGGAAAGCTTTCAGCTGGGCATTGACTTTTTTTTTCCTGCAACTTCTTTTCTTTTTTTTTTAATTTATTTTTTATTGCAGTAACATTGGTTTATAACACTGTATAAATTTCAGATGTACATCATTATACTTCTGTTTCTGCATAGTTTACATCATGTTCACCACCCAAATACTAATTACAATCCATCACCACACACATGTGCCTAATCATTCCTTTCGGACATTGACTTTTACTTGAGGTGAAATAGGGAGTCGTTGTGGTAGTTTGAGAAGAGGGATGTGATCTAACCCTTATTTTGAAAGGATATATTAGTCCTTTTGTGTTTTAAATGATTACAATTTCTAAAATTAGGCTAGAAACTTTAGCAAACATGATAAGCAGGTATTGAAAATCTGATGTGGGTCATTAAATTTAAATAATATAGTAATATTACTACACAAAAATGTTTAATATGTATGTCTCTATTCTAAGTACTATAAAATTAGTTCAAAATTAAATATATAATGTGTTCTAGTCATACACATTGTCTTATCAATAATATTTTTGTAGAAATAAGAAATTATTACTGTATGATTCTGCAAAGTCCTATTGATGTTATGTAATTTTTTTGACACTTAACTCTTGATGATCAAAGATAATATTTTCTACCAGGTGGCAACAATAAATCCTAAAAAACCTCAGTACTGATAATAGCTGTATGGTTCTAGCAAGTGACTTTATATCAATAAGCCAGCTTTCTCTTTTATAAAATAAGAATTCTAATGTCTATCTCACAGTATTGTGTTGAGGATAAAAAGAGAGAAGTGTCACAAACTTTTTGAAAACCCTTTTTAGTTTTAACTAAACAAATGTAGGGCCTTACTATTATCTTGCATCTTTTAAATTTTCTTTATCATATATTTGTTTAATTTTGTAATTATTTAGGTTTACCTCTGAGAACATTCACTGTTATACCCAATAGCTGATTTATGTAACAGTAATGATATTTAGAATAAGGATTTATAAAACTAGATAGCTAGGTTGTTGGACTAACTAGAGACTTCTTTGGCATTTACCATTCATTTGCGTGTTTCAGTAATATTCACATCAGAATTCATAAATCATCATATCTAATGGCACCTTTTCCATTAACACCTCAGAAATCTTAACAAGCTATATCCTTCAGGGGAAATGGAGCATCTGTGATGATGAAATCTTCAAATATCGAAAGAGAAGAATTTCATCCAAATCTTATGGATTGGTTCATCATATTGATGCATCTGGACTGACTGATAAAAATATCCTTTAAGAAGAGAAGTTCACAAAAGTTCTTTCCCTATACAATCTGTAATTTAGAAGGGCAAATAAGACACATGTCTCTCTTCCTTCTTTTCCTTCTAGTTCTCTCTTATCTTGCAAAAAACAGAGTTAATAAGCAAATACAAATAATGTCTATCTCATTTAGATCTATTCAACTTAAGTTAATTAAACTTCCAGTCTGAGGAAACATGTATTAACCCAGAGTGACAAGTCAGCAGAGAAGAGACATTTACTGGCTTTGGAAATTGTATTTTGAAGGTTAGGTCACAGTGGAATTTTTCTGAAATGTTAAGTAAAAACAAATGACTACTGAAATTATGGCATTGCAATGCTAAAAATGCATATATCAGGTGTCAAGGGAAAATAAAGTGTGAAAATTAAATATATTATTTTTTTCAATGTCTAAGCATTTTTCAAGAATTCCCCCAAAACTTAGAATTATCTGTACACTTAAATTATCTGAGTGAATTTATTTGGGGCTTCAATTTTGGTAAAAAGCATTGTATTTTTACAAAGCTAGGCCTAAGCAGTGATGTTTTCTGGATGACCTTCTGAGAAAAGATGATTTCACTGAACCAGATCAAACAACACAACCCTATTAGCCGACCTGCCCAATCCTTCGTCACTTTTCTGTCTTTCTTTTTTTTTCCCCATTTAATCTGGAGAGTTTTTAAAGTGTTTCTCTTGAAATGTCCTCAGTGAGAGGCAGCTTAAGAAAGCAAATTGAAATTTCAAAGAGAGAAGTACATACATACGTGTGTTATTTTATTTACTTATATTGTTATTTTATTTTTGATGAAGTAGGGAGCAGGCTAGTTGAATAAAAGAGGAGAAAAGAAAGGAGCTTGAACACCAGCCCTGTGCTTTCCCGCCTGCTCATTCCAGTTTCCTCTAGAATGATCCAGGGGCATAAAGTCCAAAATCTCTGGACACACAGCTACCATCCCCTCCTTTGCCACTTCTCTCCTTCTCGGGGAGGTGCAGGTAGTGGCCATGACTACTCCTTCCTCAGTAAAAACCACAACAGGGCTGTCCAAGAGGTAAGGCATTCATGATAAAAATAACCGAAAAAGGTCACCACCTTGTCTGCCTGCCATGGTCTCAATCCATGCCCTCAAACACCCCAGGGCTGTTTCTTCTCACCCAGCTTGCCTTCTGGCTCTGACATCTCTCCCCAGCCCTGTGAATTGGCTGTCGTGACCCGGCTGTCATCTTGACTGCTTGGCAGCGGTCTTCCAAGTGCCAGGCGTGGATGTGGTCTCTGCCTCGCACACTCCGTGTCTACTCAGACTTTGGACTCCACACATCCAGCCCTGGACCACTGGCATTCTTGGCCTGGCTTCCTCCCCAAGCAACAGGAGCCTGCCAGTAAGAATGTGAACAAAACTAGTCACACGTCGCAGTAAGGCTTTTCCACTTCCAGAGAAACACCTTCAAAAGAAACTAATGTTGATTTAAAACAGGTTTACAGAAAATAGGATACATAGAAAAAGAAAACCTTCTATCTCAAGAAAATTAATTTTTAAAAAGTGACCTATAAAGCAAAGTGGTTTACCCAACGTGCTGGCTTTTGATTTTAATTTTCACAGTTGGGTTTTGGTTAAAAGTAATAGAAATAGTGATAATTAAAAACAGCTATACAAATATGTATCCTAAGTAAAATAATGACGTTTCTCTAAGGCTTGATTAAGAATTATATTTTAAAATTATTTTGTCTAAATTAACGATGAAATATCAGAACTTCTTTTCCTATCAAATGGTCTCTAATATGTATTCTGATTTGACTCATGACATGAGATTCCAAAAGGGTGAAATGGAATAGAAATACCATCATCCTTTGACAGGTCAGATCGCGTGGGACTAGATTTCCATCCTTTTTTAGCTATAAAAATACCATTCTACAGGATCAGAATGGCCAGCACTAACTGTCAGAGATAATACAAATATATTTTTATATTAATTCTCAGATGCTATATCCTTTATTAACCCAAATACTACCTTCAAAGTGCATTCATCTTGAAGTATTGAATTAAATCTTGGTTGATAGAGCTAACCAAGAAGAAATCTTTTTTTTTTCTAAGTTTATCCTTAAAATAAATGGTTGGATTTGAATATTTGAAATAATGCCAAAATAATTAGTCTCTTAAATGAGGCCTAAGGAAAAATCAAAATGATTATTATGCATCATTTAGACAAAAGAGAGATTGACATATTTTTTAGTGTTTTGAAGAAATGATGATACAATTACAATTAATGTATTCTTAAAAACAAAAAGAAGAATACGTGGTGTGGTGACTTATTGTGCAAGAGGCAGTCTGCTGTAGCTTAAAATTTCTGGACAGTGTGATAGTTTACTGAAATAATAGGAGAGATAATTTTATATATGCGATTTCATGAAAATCTGGTTTATGTGATTTCTATGGATAAAAAGAGAATTGTACCATCTTGGAAATAGGTCTGTTGGCTTTGCTGGGGAAGAGAGGCATTTGCTCCAGAACTTTATTATTTTCCAAGCAGCTCTATTAATTTTTCAGCAGCCAACCTTTCTGTAAATAGTGAGTAGAATTCTGATTTCTACTGTTCTAGTTTTTTTTCCCCTCGAAAGATTGGTCTTGAGCTAACATCTGTTGCCAATCTTCCTCCTTTTTTTAACTTTTTTCTCCCCAGAGCCCCAGTAGATAGTTGTATGTCATAGTTGTACATCCTTCAAGTTGCTGTATGTAGGACGCCACCTCAGCATGGCTTGATGAGCGGTGAATAGGTCCACGCCCAGGATCCAAACTGGCAAACCCAGGGCCGCCCAAGTGGAGCATGCAAACTTAACCACTACACCACTGGGCCAGCCCCTCTGCTGTTCTATTTTAATGTGCACATTTTCCCTAATTTTTACGTGTCCTCCAACTCTTAAAATTTTTCTTATTTGAAATATATTAACATTAAATGAAAACAACTACTTTAAAGAGAGGAATTCTATCAAAAAGTGATTGTGTTATATCATGACATCCCTCTTGCTCCCCTTTCTACAGAGGGAAAAATAATGATAAATTGCTGTTTTGGGTGAAATGACTGATAGTTTGAGTCTTGAGACAACACAGTTTACAGTTTAAGTAGAATGCTTCACAGTTGTTGAAAAGTTGTTGTTAAAAAGTATGTATAACAGGCCAGCCCTGGTGACCTAATCGTAAAGTTCGGCATGCTCCGCTTCAGCGGCCCGGGTTCAGTTCCCGGGCGTCGAGCTACACCACTCATCAGTGGCCATGCTGTGGTGGCAGTCCACATACAAAGTAGAGGAAGATTGGCAAAAGCTGTTAGCTCGGGGCAAATCTTCCCTAGGGGAAAAAAAAAAAACCATATATAACATGTTTTCTCAGTTTCTTTAAAGGTCTTCTCTTTTTCTATATTTCTCTCATCTTTGCCAACTATTTCCCATGATTTGTCCAGTGGGACTTACTCCCTGAAAACTCTTTTTCTGGCCCCCTGAAATTTGAAAAAAAAAAAAATCCTTTCGTCTAGATGTCTGAGAAACAGATTGTGGCAAGGGTGCATATCAGTTACATCGTGGTACCTTTCTGGTGATTAAAACATTTTCTGCATAGTTAATGTATGGAACACTAACACTGCAATGGAAATTGCTAAGCAACTCTGACACATACAATAAAATGCCTAAGACCAGATGGGATAATGGTCTAAGTTAATAGCCACACTAAATATTTCATCATTGTGCCATCCATTTCGAGAGCTTGTTTCTTATCTTCAAGACAGCTCCATGGTACAAAAAAATTGAAGAGTTGACAATTATTACTTCCTGTTTGTTATACGGGCTGCCTAACAGGATTCTACAGCAAGGATTGGTATCCTAAATGGCTTGGCGTGACTGTCTCCATGTTCTCAGTTTTCTACGCATTCTAAATTCACTAGTCAGAACACACGCTCTCCCGGACTTTGTGTTCAATTTCAATTAGTAAAAGCTTTCAAGATTCATGACTTCTCGTGTCATAATTCTTAATAGTTAGATATTATGGAACTTAAGGATGCAAGGCAAGCCCTTACCTTTAGCCTAAGCACATGGCCAGAAGGAAGAAGACTACTGCTATATATTAAACAGATGAACCACCAAAGACAGTTGCTGAAAAAACACGCCTTGACTTTTTGCTGGATTTCAAATCGAGTTTTTCAATACATAGGTCTTCTCATTAATGAAACGGGAGCTGTTCCTGTGGCAAGCAGCTTTTTCCCCTCTGAAAACTCTTGGAACGAGGCAACTACCATTCATAGATTTGGAAAGATTTTTTTCTTTTGCCTTACCGAGGGGGAAAAATAAAATCTCTATTTGAAGCCTAAAAAGGCAGCTTCCTAATCTAGTGGCATCCGAGTCACATAAAATAGCTTTGGAATTAATTGATTTTCTTTTCGTCTTCCCCTTTCTTTCCCTTTAGTAATATTTATCAGAAAGCTCACAAATTCTCACAAAACTCACCCCGTCTTCTTGGTGCTCATCAATTGTGTGTACAGTGGCCAGACCCACTCAGTTAACTCCACCACGGCCTAGCAGGCCTGCCTTCTGATTAACTTCGTTTTGAATTAATTTACTTTGGATTTATTTACATTTGGAAGGGATGAAGCATACATCCTGTGAGCAATATAGGAAACGAATTCCCTTGGAAACATACAGACTCTAAATTAGGAAAAGAAGACTATATTCTTACAAAGAATTCCTGGTTTAGCTGCTAAATGGAAGGTTAATTAAGCCCCGTAGTTCTTTTTCTCTCCTTCAAGCATCTGCATGTGTCTCCATCCTCTCTCATTTATTATCATATATGTCTCAAAAAATGCTTCTTTCAATAGAAGTGTTCATTGCTTGCTTAGGTAATATTTTTTAAATAATTGTTTCCTAATTTATTCCAGATTCCCTCTTAGGGTGATCAAATTGTCCTGACTTGCCAGGGATTTTTCCTGTTTTAGTACTGAAAGTGCCATGTCTCAGGAACTCCCTCAGTCACAGGCAAAACAGGACAGTGGTCACCCGATCCCTCATTTGCCTTTTTTACATTCATGACTTTCTATTTAAGCAACATCATAGCTCTAAGTTGAGACCAGTTAAGCTAGATGAGAAACTAATTGACAGATCTGTCAGCAGTGGTTCTTAATGTGTTGTTCTCAGACCACCAGCAGCAGCAGCACCTGGGTACCTGTTAGAAATGCAGATATTCAGGCCCCATCCCAGACCTGCAAATCATAAACTCTGGATGTAGGAATCAACAATCTGTGTTTTATCAAACCCTCCTGGTGATTCTGATGTCTACTGAAGTTTTGGAATCACTAGTTTGCAATAACAGGATTAGTTTTGATTCTTAAAAGTTTCCAGCATCTTCACCCCATCATTGTTGGATGTGAGAGCCAAAAGAGCATAGAGAAAATAGAGTGTAAAGAAGCAGAGGTTTAAAAATTACGAGATGAAAATGCTAAGAATGAAAACTTAGGTTATCAGGTCAGAGATCGGCTATTCATATCGCTATGCCAATTTTCAGTCTAGTGCCTTACGGGAATATGACCTCAATTTATGAAAGAAAAACTGATGCCTAACAGAACAAATTTGTTGACAGCAGCCTCTATATTTAGCAATTACCAAATGTGTAGCAAGATCTGTTGTAGCTGTATTGTGGAGTTTATATATATTTATATACTATAGGAGTAGAGAATATAATCCCTATTAACTTTCAGAAACTAAGTCTCCAACATGATAAGACATTGAAAGAGATTGCTGAGGTGACCGTTATCAACCGAAAACATCACTGGGAGTGGGAGGTTAAGTTATAAACCCTTACACATAGGTGACAAGACATGCCAAGGCTTCTGCCCTAAAATGAGTCCCTTCTTGTGGACTTGAAAGAAAGGAATGAGGGCAAATTATCCGGTAAAGAAAAAAATAAGACTAAGTCCAATCACCTTCTCTCTCCTTAAAATAGAGACCTTGCCTTCTGAGAGAGAGTCGAAGTCAAGCCAGATGACCAGAGTCTCTGAACCACTGTGGAAATGAGCAGTGTTTAGGAGCACAGGCACAGTGTCCCTAGAGTACCTTTCAAAACTGGCAGACCATAGCTCACATAGAACACAGAGATTTTGGCCCACACAAGATTTTACACACACACACACACACACACACACACACACAGTTGCTAACATTTAAAATTTGGAAATTTTACATAAACATTTTGCTTTTATCAAAATAATAATCAAAGCATCTGTAAAACTGGACCTGTATCTCTAAAATGACAGGAAATGACTAGAGTGGTATCATCAAGTACTCCTCTGTTACGGAACTGTGTGCTCTCCAGTCTACTACGGTTGCTAAGACTATCATTGTCAATTGCCCTGGTTCACTCATTCACATCTTCTGCCTTTTCTTATTGGCTTGTGTGTGTGTGTGTGTGTGTGTGTGTGTGTGTGTGTGTGTGACTGTTGCCTAGTTTTATGCCTGCTTTTACTTGGTGAAATTCCAGTTCAAACTAGAGAGGTCTGTTTTGAGGGACATTTCAGAGATGGAAGGTTTAAAGATAAAAGTAGATCTCAGCTTTGGTTGGCCAACTGTTGTATCCTGCCTAAGTCCCCAGGGGACTGGACAATTCCTGCTAAGCCCTTTGTGCTTCAGGAGCCTCTGATCTCCTTCTTGCTTGGTCTGATCCTCCTGCCCCTTCTCTTTCTCGTTGGCTCCACTCTCAGGTGCCTGACCCAAGTCAAGCTTTCTTTGATCTGGACCTGATCACCACCTCCTTCTGAGGGCTTCTGCAACTATATGCTAACCTGGCAACTTGATTCCCTAGCCTTCTTGTCCCCAAATTTTAGTCAGTGATAGGAATAGCCTAAATTCCTGATAAATTATCCTGTGAAATGGAAGTTAATCTGACATTACCCTCTCAAATCACATAATCCTCCTAAAAAATGGCCAATTCCAGTAAAACTAATTGGTACTAGATTTAAGAGGGAAATTTAAAAGTTGAATCACCTTTTTTAAAATAGGCACTATCTCAAATAATATAATTTATGTTCTAATCTGCATGTGGTATACATGGCACAAAGTAAGTTCAACAGATAACCATTATCACTATGTATGAATCTATTCCTGATGTAGTTGCCTCAAACAGATCATAGATTGGGCAAGCATCTCAAAAGTTCCAATTCAAAGTTTATGTTTTTTAAGTTTTTGAAATCTCTTGCCTTTCTATAATTTCTAATACATTCAAGACATGGGAAATCTAGTTCAAATGGTGTAAAAGTAGACAGGATTTCTCACCTGATCCCTTGGGACATTACGAGTTTCATTCAGATCTTTTTAGGACAGAATATTGCCACTCGATTAGAAAAAGTACAGTGGATCACTTTTTGCATGGCATTTCCAAGTCACAGACCACTGGAGATGTGATAAAATCAGAGTTTGAAGGACAACTTATTTTTCTAATATTTTCTCATGATACCTTCTCCTGCTCATCCTCCTCAAGGAGAGGGAATCCATTGTTCCCTCCATTCTCATTGTAATAGAGCCTATCACTCTTTAGTATACAAATTATATCGTGTTTATTTCTTCACCCCCAGTGCTTAGCACTGGGTGTGACACATGAGGGTTCAATCAGGCTCACCCCAAAAGTCTCAGGGCCAAGACAAAAGTACAAATGGGAACCATATGCCATCCAGCTAAATATTTACAAGTTATACCTCAAGCTTCACCTAGCAGCCCCGTAGTTTGTATCCCAGGGTTTGCCTTGTGACCTGGAAGATAAGGAATCGACTCACCTGAGTCAGCCCTACCAAGTGGTAACACAGATCTGCAGGCACAGGGCAGAAGCTGTTCCCAAAGCCAGGACTTTTGGGTGGTGACTGGACCTACCCAAATCACATTGCCTGCTGGGGGAGGTGTCCTTTCTCCCCAGCCTCATTTTGTGGACTCAGGATTTCCAGGAAGTTTGAAGCACCTCCTATACCACCTTAGCAGTGGGGAAGGAGGGGATGTTTTCCGGGGACTTTGTCTGCTTAGACATACATTTTGGCGATTTGAGGTAGCCAAGTTTGAACAACCAAACCTCTTTCTCTGGTTTACAATAGAGGCTGTGATCTTCTCCCACCTCTCAACACACATAGCCATACACTCACACATATAGACATATACACACACAGACACACATAGGGACTGACACATCGTAAACATATATACACACAAACGCACACAAACTTGTGAACCATCAGACTCTATACTGTGGCCTTTAGGGCACCCAGTTCAGCTCTCATTTCCCTTTCCTATGATTCCCATTTGCTCAGTTGGTTATTGAACTCTCTGAAAACTTTTTTACAAGATCAAAAAATACAAAAATAGACTGGCTTCAGTGGCTCGTGATATGCAGAGCCCTCGAAAGTACAGAGCGCAATGCTGCAGCCATTCCTGCCAGTGTCTAAGAGTGTGGTACTGTGCTCAATGTTGGTTAAATTAAATAAAATCCATAGAAAGGAAACCACCCGTAATAATTTCTAAAAACTTGTGATTTTTTTGGTCACGAAGCACCTTTTTATACTTCAGCATGTCAGCATATTTAAGAGGAAGCAGCTGTTCTGCTCACTTGCTAGCAACCCTGGGTGAGACTTAAATTCACTCAGGGAAGAAGGAAATAAATTGTATGTAATTCTGAGTCTTCAATCTACAGGAAAACATGATGAGCATCTTTGGGGCGTAATATTAATTCCTGTTACCTGGAAAGAAACTTAAATAACTCACCTCTGGTTCTCCCACTTGGGTTATAAGATCGGTAACTAGGAGAATAAATTTCTTACCCAGACCATGAACTTGGCTGCTCTCTTTTATTATCTGGAATTCAAGTTGTTGATATTTTCTGGAATCTTTTCTTATGCTTTATGGATTTTTTTTTTTAAAAAGTGTTTACAGTGATTTTATAAGAATAAGGGCCACAAATGGGCCACTCTCAATAACTGACAAGTTTCCTTTCATTCTCAAAGAAAGCCCCACAAAGTATTAGCAATCTTTTTTATGCCAAAGCCAAATAGCAACAGTTGCAGAAATGAATATTTGCTACAGGGTGCTGGCAGAAATCCTGCGCAGAAATGCAAACCCAAACCATCCCAAGCTTTTCTCTTCCTACTGAACTACACCCATTATTTCCGACTCCCTGTCACATATATTGTTCCTAGAGGGTCACTGACTGAATAGTGCAAAGAAATCTGAATCCACCTTTGGAAAACATTAAGAAAAGTGAATCATTATTTTAGTGTCTCATCTTTTGGGAAGAAAAAACAAACCAAAAAGGTGCATTAAGGAAGACCTGTACTTTACTCTTATGATTTTCACAAGAGGTTATTTGAGAGCTGTAGGGTTTTTTTTTTTTTTCTCCTCTCCTCCTAAATGGATTCCAGGAACTTAATACTTTAGCATAACTGGGTGATTGGACATACATGATTGACTCTAGCTCGGACCATGTTTAGTTTCCTTTGAAGTCAAATTTTTAAGATGCTATCTTCAAACATGCGTAATACATCATGACCAGCTTGAATTACCTGAAGGGGAGGTAGTTAATTCTTTTATGAAAAAAATCAAAATTTTATTAATAGAAAAAAATAATAAATGAGGAGTATGTGCTTCTGAACCAGACTGTCTGAGTTCAAATCATTGCACTATGGCTGGCAGCTCTGGCATTGGGCAAGTTCCCAAATCTCTTCCTACCGCAATTTCTTCTCTTTAAGATGGGGATAAAAATGGTATGCCCCTGTTAGGTTTTTATGAGGATTGAATACCTGTAATGCTTCAAAAGTGTTTCTATAATCATTAGCTGTAATTGTTGTTCATTCATTATTTTCTTTCAATAAATATTTATTGAGGGCCATTTTCATGCCAAGTACAACTGCAAGGATATAGCAATGAACAAAACTGATTAAGGATTGTTAAGTCTAGTATTATTATTTCAAGTCATTATGGGATGTCTCATAAACCACTTAGTACATGATGGATATTTATTGACCTTTTCATCCTCAGTGGCTTAATACAGAACCTAGTACAAGACGACTGCTTAATAAATGTTGATGGAATGAATTTGAATGCATGAGTCATTGCACTGTAGGATAATAAGCACTGAATTTGGAATTGGGAGATGGAACGTCAAGTCCCAGTTTCTACCCTAGAGTACTATGTGACCTTGAAAAAATTTACTGAAATTTTAAACCAAGAAACTACTAAATACTATGAAACCAGTAAGATCCCTTCTGACTATGAGTCTACAAAGTAACTGAAATGATTCATTATTTGTTAACTGCTTATAATTCTATTTTTCTTAAATTTAATAAACTTTTAATTTTAGAATAGTTTTAGATTTACAGAAAAGGTGCAAGAATATTATAGAAAGTTCCCGTATACCCTGTACCCAGTTTCCCTGTTGTTAACATCTCACATTACTGTGGTACATTTGTCACAACTAGTGAACCAATATTGATATGTTATTATTAAGTCCATTCTTTATTCAAATTTTCTAAGTTTTTACTGAGGTCCTTTTGTTTGGCCCCAGGATCCTACCCAGAGCACGTTATATTTAGTCATCATGTCTCCTTAGACTCTTCTGGACTCTTACAGTTTTCCAGACTTTCCTTGTTTTGATGACCTTGACAGTTTTGAGAACCATTGATCATGGATTTTTGTAGAATGTCCTTAAATTTAGGTTTGTTTTCCACTTTTCTCATGGTTAGATGGGGATTATGAGTTTTGAGGAGGAAGATCACAGAGGTAATTATCATCACATCATATCAAGATTATATGCTATTAACATGATCGCCACTTTAAGATTCTGTTTTAACAAGTGGATAAGAATTATGTATAACTGGTTATTTAAAGTACCACATTAAGGAAAATCTCTTCACTATATGCAATTTTCTATGCAATGTATAAAATAGTTGATTCTCTTTGAATACCACATAATCTTAAACATATTTACCTTACTTTTTTCATTAAAAAAATTCCCCTTTGCCACTGATAAATGAAAAGTAAGTGAAAAATCGATGTCTTGTTATAAATTAATAGCGATCCTACCTTTATGGACCCAAGATCTTATACATTCAATTTAAAATGAAAAATTTCTGTTTGTGTTTCTTTCAAGTTAACTGCAAGCTTGAGAAAATAACAGCTCTGTGCTCAGCTATGTGATCTAAAGGATGCAACAGTGTAGAAGCTCCGGGAAGTTAAGTGTTTTGATACTAATTCCCCTAAGCCTGTCTTATGCAAGGGACTTGCCTGAAGAAATGTTAATACTTCACTAAGCCCTGGGCATAGAGAATCTGGCATCTCTAGTCTTGTGGTGTCTTTGGTATAAATGTACATTATCCTCTGGGGTTGGGAAAGACACTAATGTAGCTGTCACAGGGGTTGGAAGATCCATGGTTTTGTTTATTGTATACTTTCATTATGAATTTCATTATGAATAGGGAAGTTGATTTAGGATTACTATGATCTATGCAATGTACAATTTTCAGATTAAAGCATAAAATAAACATTGTCAATCCATAGGAAAAGTTCTTAGAAGAGAATTTCTAGGGATATCCTTACTTAGGTTTAAATGAAATAAATACCTACAGTATCACACTCTGGCTCCAGTATGAGCCATACGAAGTTTAAATATATCTGTGTTTATGGTTGTCACTCCCCGTAGAGCTGATTGTAAGACAATTTAATGGTTTTAGCCCACTGCTGTTTGTGACCTTACTATGGAGAATCACAATCATGGCCAAGAGTATCATTCAAAACTTTTTTTTTTTTCAAAATCCCTGATTTCTTTGTTCCATGAAACACTCTACCCTGGCTCACCGTATATTCTTTGTGTGACCTTGGGAAATTTCCTTAACTTCTGGCATTTCCTTATTTGCACAATTTTGTGTAAAGGTTAAGTAAAATTATGCATATAAAACAGCAAATTAACTGACCATTTGTTATTTATTCACACACACACATGCATATGCTTTCAAACAACATTTGTGGTTTATTGGGAGCAATGAATAGCTACTAGACTATCTTGAAGTAGTCATTGGGTTTTATGCCATATCTAGGTTCTCAGAAATATTTTCTGGCTATTACCTGATATTTTAATATTGGTACCTTAGTAGGCAAGTAAAAACTAATCAGGAAATGGACCGTTCAGTGTTCAAGGGAGTAAATATATTCTGGTGGCAAAACTTGATTTAGAGTAATTTTATTTATTTTTCTCTAGCCCTGAGAGACTAATCAACAGTATCATTTTTTTCTTTTACATGTTGGTGCATATTCTCCGTGACACTAAAGGAGGCTTACTTGATGATCTTAGCAGTTAAATAAGTGATTAAGAGTGTGTGAAGTGTCAGGTAAAGGAAAAAAGATACAGATGAATTGTTTTATACAACAGCCCTCAACAAGAACCCATTTCTCTTCTTATTGGCTAGTGTTTCTGATGTCATATTTGGGAAAGAAGACATAACCAATCTCACCTATGTTCTCACCTCTATATCTGGATCAAAGGGGATACCCAAGTTAAAAGGCATCCTATAACTGCAGTCAACTTTGGATAGTATGAGCTAACAAGAAGTAAGCATTTATGAGGACAACACTTCATTGCAGGCAGACCACTGTCCTTTATAGCCACTGCCCAATCCATTTATCATGGACTTTTCAGTGTGGCATTAGATAGTGACCACAGCAGCATATGGAATGAGAAACAGTTCTAAGAGCAGCTGTAGCTGGAGAGACAGCCTGGGAATATTTTGAATAAGAGGTTAAGAACCAGCCACCCGGGAGACAGAAAAAATAGCGTAAGAATAGAAAGGATGTGAGCATAGGGCTGATATGTATTTTGCTGTTGGATATAGCACACATTGCTAACATCGTGGTATTGGTGTATTTGGAATGAGAGCTGTGTGTACCCCAGTGAGTTAGGACAAGGTAGTTTCACTTTAGAGGTTGACCCCTCCAGATTTAGAATCAGATTTTGGAACCAGGAGGGTTGTAGGGTTACAGTGCATTAACACTTTCATGGTCATCAACTCTTGAAATGATGTGACATTAACACAGTGTGACTAGTCTGTGAATTCCTTGCAAAGAGTGGCCACTGAATTTTGAATACTGTGTCACAAACTTTCTGAACACAGCCTGGTACAAGGGCATGCATTTAATAAATATGCTAGACTAGAACGCCTCTTATTTGTATATTAATGATTTTTGTACCTGGTGTTGAATATGCAATTCTTTGTAAATAGAGCAATGAGTTTCTAAACTTGATCTGGATAAAGCAATATGTCATCAAGGTTCCATGTGTTTCTTTTTCTTTCCACAAGCATATACAAAAGGATCAGTACTTATTTTTTTAACTAAAGAAAGAAATGTAGAAGGAAAATAGACAAGTAGTAAAGAAAATTAAAAATATCTTAAAAGCATTTATCATCTATTTTATTTTTAAAAAGCCATCTGTGTAGAAATATATGTATACAAAGTACAATACATTGTAAAGGTTATTTTACTAAGGCTACATGTTAACAAGAAAAATTTGTGGGTATGCTTATTTACCCTATAGAAAAATTTAACATGCATTTGTGTATATTTTCAAGAATTGTCTAAATATTTTATATCAATATATGAAACTACATGTGGTCATCTATGTAAATTTCCTCACGAGATGATTGATTCATAGTTGACAAGCAGCAAATGCTAGCTGCTCTTATCATTATTAGCAGAATGTAATATTAGTGATACATTTCCAAACAGGGAAAGATAATGCCACTGTTTTTTCCTTTTTTTTTTTCTATGCTATTTTGAATGCAGACAGTACTGCAGGGACACCAGCAATATCAACGACGACAACTGTGGAAATTCGCAAAAGCAGTGTTATGACAACTGAGATCACCTCTAAAGTGGAAAAAAGCCCCACGACAGCCACTGGCAATAGCTCATGTCCTTCCACGGAGACTGAGGAAGAAAAGGCAAAACGGCTTCTTTACTGTTCGCTATGCAAGGTTGCTGTCAACTCTGCCTCACAGCTGGAGGCGCACAACAGTGGTGAGATGCAGCGATTTCTTTTCTGTCTCAACAGCTCTGCAATTATCTTCCTCCAAATAGATTAGATCCTTTGCAGCAGGGCATATAGAGGTGGCGGAACACTGGCAATTATTACATGGAATTCAATAACCATTAAAAAATAAAAATGACATGCAAATTGTCATTTACATAGGGACAAGGGAGGGCTTCCAGGGCTCCCGTGACATGTTGTATATGTGTTCACGTGTATGGATGTGTGTGTGTGTGTGTGTGTGTGTGTGTGTGTTATCAAACATTAGGAGATAAAGTAAAATATAATTCTAAAGCATAAGCTTTGCATTTATTTGATTTCTAGATTGCTATATATTTCCATGCATTTACTTCTAAATGAAGTTTTCTAAAGTTGTACCAATAATACAGTTGCACAATTTGGTTGCATAACTCCATGCACTTTTGGCTAAAACCTTCGTGTTATGGTTTTTATGGCAAATAATGTTGTTTGGGCTAAATCTATATGACCTAGACAATTAAACTTAAGAAAATGCTTACTATGGGCAGCCATTGAGGTATAATCTCTACGTGTAATGTTTTATCTACTCTTTCTGACAACCTAGAGATACTGTTCTTATTGGATTGAGGCTCAGAGAAGGCACGTGACTGATTAAGTGACTGAACCATGATTCAAATTGATGTCTCTCTAACACAAACACTAAACTTTAGTATAACATAACAGAAAATACAGCCAAGTCAGGAAGAAATGCTTTCCCAATATATTTGGATCCCATATACTTGTTCTATATCTGTATCTATATCTATATCTAAATCTATCTATATAGAGTTATTATATATTCATGTCAATAGCTGTCTATCTAGATATATATAAAGAGTATTCATCTATGTATATATCTATCTAGATATTTATATAGATTGTATGTATATATATGTGTCCTGTTTGAGATTTTATCCATCCCTTTAGCCTGAGATCAGCTTCTCTGGAAGACTGGGTTCATTGCCAGGACTCTGTTGGCAATTACAATAGAAAAAGAATCATTTGTGAATCGTACCCTGAGTTAATATTGCAGCTGTATGGTGACTGAGTTATTGACCAATCACTGTGCCGCACTAGTAATATTTAAGTATTGACTTCAAGGCTCTAAGGAAGTAATTGCAGATGGAGAACAATTCCTTCAGCACATATCTTCCTCCTGCATACAACATTACTTGTAGTCAGGGAGAGTTCATGAGTTCAGAGACTGAGGAACACAGAGAAGCATCTGGCCTCAAATCAGAATCTATACCACGTAGATTTGCTTCGTGTTTGCTCATGCAAATACATTCTTTCTGGATGCAAAATAATTGGGAGAACATAAACATCATTGGAAGTCCATTTATTTCTCAAGAATTCTTGATCATTCCACATAGTGACAGAGAAACACATTCATTTTGAGGGGGGATCAATTTTGACAGATAAACAAACCATCCTCTTGGAGGCTGGAGTTAATTTATCAAGAATTTGGATGTCCTTCCTGAATTCTTATCAGAAACACCTGATTAAGAAGCAAAGAGAAATTACTTATTTGACTATATCACATCAGGTTGACATTTTTCATATTCCAATTCTATGGTCCTCATTTCTGCTTTGTGTGTCAGAATTACCCACAGAGCTCTAAAACTGTATTCACCCAGGATGCTTTAAAAATATGTATATTCATATATTTTATGACTATAAAAATATAAATATATGTTTATATTTATTTAAATATAAATATATGTTTATGTATAAAAGTATATTTCCTATATCTGGGGACTCTGATTATTGTATAATAAGAAGTTATAGTGTTTGGGAAAAGAAAACAACAAAAAACCTCCCAAGTGTTGTGCAGGCAGAGCCGAGAGCTACTATAAGCATCTCGTCTGAGAGTTTAAGGCAGGGGATGTAGTTGTCTCTCACTTGAATCCCTTTTGAATCCTCTTAGAGGAGGGTCCCCTCCAAACCTTCAGCCTATTCTGGGGGCTGTGGCCACTCCCCTCCCTCCAAGCTGCTCCTTGATTTTCTTATCCGATTTTCCCTTCCTATATCAGAAATGTTTTTCCAGAATCTGGGCCTAATGCTTATTTTAAGACTCACCCTAGACTTGCACTAGCTAGCTGTGCCAGGACTGGAGGTGGCAAAGGAAGAAGAAAAACGCAACTAGATGCTCTTCGACACCCTTTGTGCACTATTTTTGATCTCCAGATTCAGCTCTGTTATTTGCAACTGGAACAGTGTCGGGAGGCTCACTGTGTCTGGGACTTCCTCTAAATGTAGGCAAAGGTGGATGCAGTCCTTCCTGTATCCAGACACTGCCACTTGTACACTGGTTTCCTGCATCTTTCCTTTAGGGCCCGATATGGGGAAACCCATGGGGCGAGTGTACAGGGGACAGGCTCTATATAAGCTCACTCTCTGTCAGGAATCGGGTAGTAGTCACTGGATTCATCATAGGATTATTGTGGTGTGTTGTAGTTTGGCTTCCAGCAGAAGCAGACTCTGAGACAAGGGTTTGAGGGCAAATAGGTTTTAGGAGAGGTGAAGAAAACAGGTTAGCGGAGTGGGAAAGGAAACAGGGAGGGAAGGCAGCCAGCCAGCCCAGGGTGCATCACTTAGCCAGTTACCAACATGGGCAACTGGAGCTCACCAAACACAACTTACACCACGTGCTCACACTCTGTTTCATTGTTTTAAACATAAAAACTTCAGTGGTCACATAGAATGACAGAATTGAATTAACTCAAATTCTGTTTCTTCATCTTTACAATCACTGTGCTATCATTGTTTATTTATAATCTACTATTTACATTAAAAAATATGTAGGGGTGGGATGCATGACCCGCTGCCTGTATGAGTCAGAGGATTTCAAGCTGTTACAAACTTACTGATGAGACAAGCTTGTAGCTGAATTTGTGTGTGTCTGGGGCTGACTGTACAATGGAGAGTTCTACAGATTAATTTCCACATAGCCAAAGGTGTTTCTTATAGGATAAGTAATAAAATGTGCTAATTTAATATATACTAAATCTCAACAGTAACTACATCAATTGTTTAGAATATAGACAAAATAGTTTTTAGAGAGTAGTCCTTTATCACTGACATTATTTAGAGTTGCCAGTTCACGGTGCTAGTACAAAGCAGACTGCCTTTTTTAGTCCATTTAATTATTGTTTTCTAATTCCCTTTAATGTACCCCTTATTACCTGCACCCAGAGCTGACCACAATCATTACCCCACCCTTAGTACTCCACTGTCCCAGACATTCACCCCAAACCCTCCAATCTAACTTTAAAAGACTTCTCTGCTTTCTTCTAGAGCCAGATTTTGGGAAACCTCTGTTAAGATTGGGCTGTGTTTTTCAGGGAACCAGGTTTGAACACCAATTTTGATCAGAAACAACTAAGCTGCAGGGTGGGGAAATGTGTTCTTTGAATCTAAATTGTAATTCTAAGTGTTTTTCTTCTTTTTCCCTTTGGAAACACATTATATACATAAAAGAAGGCCTGAAACACTGAGTGCAGAGTGAAGCATTTATGGTCTGCTCGTGGGAAGCCAGCAACATTTCAAAACATGTTGTTCTTTTAATCTTAGAAAATGCATTCTTAATCATAAACAAATTTTGGGAATACAATTTCCATCAAACACTTCTTCTGGTATGGTCCAAATGGAATGGACTAGAAGTGATCAGATTTTATTTTTACCTCACATCTGCAGATTACTTCTCTGGGTGAACCCGGGCAAGTCAGTTGTCCTCGTTGGGCTTCTCTTTCTGTCTCTCCCTCTCTCTCTCATGGAGTTAAGAGGCCATATGGCACCTTGTGAGGGTGAAATATTATGGCATGTTTATTAGTATAACCGCAGCTGCTGCTAGCGTTATTCAGGAATCAATTGTGTTATTTCATTTGCTTTCTCTTTTTATATTTTACTAATGTGTAACCACTCGAAGTTGCAGTTAATTGATTTATATTCTGTAAGATTGGAATGCAGGATTTGAATAGGGATATTCCTGCTTTGCGTTTTTTAGAATTTGGGAAGAGAGGCAGGTCTCCCGAGCTTACCAGTATGATTCACAGAGCAGTCTAAGAATGATTAAAACCCCTGAAGAGGGCATACTCTTTTCAAGAGATCTGGAAGTCCCCTTTCACTATATGTTATGGACACAGATATTACAAAAGATGTGTTTTGCCTTTTTCTTTAAACAAATTACCCCAAAATGTTCTACTAGGTAATGCTTTGCTTAGTTAATTTTGATGGTTTTCTCCATATAATTGGAAAAAAATTTTGAAATGTTTTATAGTTAATGCTCATTACTAAATTGGGCAGATTTTTCTGGTAATGACTTGAAGTGATAACATTTGATAATTTTCACTAAGCTCCTTCCAGCTTTTCTGTCCCTAGACAGAGCTTATTCTAGCCCTCACTAAGTTTTAATATACAGAAAAGACAGTTATCAAAGGATGGATTTTACTAAATTTTAAAATGCTTGGAGATTTCTAAACACCTAAACTAAAACAACAATGTTAAGGAGGAGAAAGCAAAGATGGACTAAAATTTATTGAGCACATAGAAGTGCCAAAAATAATCCTTAAAACAATAATGCATTTAATACAACACCTCGATAGAGCAGAGAATTTCCTTTTTCACAGCCGAGGACATTGAGGCACAAAGGAATCTAAACTACAAGGCTAATAGAGGCAAATTCTGACTGATACCATTTTAGAGTCTGAGCTCACAACTCTTTACAAATAGTTGTTTGTTGATCTTTATCAACATCTAATGATTCTGCTAATCTTCGCTGATCATCTACTATGTGTTAGGCACTGAGAATATAAAAATGAGCAAAACCCAGGAGTTGCCTTCAAGAAGCCCGGGCCTCTGTGTTAAGGAAGAGAATATGTAAAGACTTATTTCATCAAGAGACCTGTCATTTCATGTTTCAAGTGAAAACCTAATTTAAGCCAGCCAGCTGTGGTCAATGTTCATGGCCTTATTATTATTAAGGCCCAAAGATTTTCTGCCACTCCCCTTCAGCATCTTCCAGGGTGATGGTAAGACTTCAGTTTGACTCAAAATGAAGACAGAGACTCTTTTATCACAATTCCGCCATTGTGCCTTCTTTAAACTTTCTACTAATGATTAAAAAAACCAATTCAGCCTCATACCTGCTCCGTGTTCCACGTGCTCATGCAGGGCATACTTGAGTACTAGAAGTGTACTCTTTAATACAGTCACCACTGGCCTCAGCTGGCTATTTATATTTAAATTAATTATAAATTCAGTTGCTCCATTGCAGTAGCCTCATATCAAGTGCTCAAGGTCCACATATGACTAATGGCCATCATATTGGACTGGACAGATATAGAACATTTCCATTGCCACAGAAATTTCTATCAGATAGTGTACTGGAGTTATAATTCATAAATAATATGTTTCAGGGATTGTGATGTTGGTGATTTGAGGTATATTACCTAATAAAGAGAATTTTTAGGGGCCGACCTGGTGGCATAGTGGTTAAGTTCATGTGCTCTGCTTTGGCGGCCCAGGGTTCATGGGTTCAGATCCCGGGCACAGGCCTATATACCACTCATCAAGCCATGCTGTGGTGGCATCCCACATACAAAATAGAGGAAGAAGGGCACAGATGTTAGCTCAGGGCCAATCTTCCTGAACCCCTCTTCCCCCCCCGCCCCCCCAGCAAAAAAGGATTTTTACTTACCTGTGAGCATTCAGGATTTAGCTAGTTCACATTTGGTGACATCTCACTGAATGACTTCAGGGTTGTGTGAGGATGCATTTTTTACCGTGTACTTTTATATGCTGTTCTTGTTAAAAGTGGTTTCGTGTGCGGGGCCGCCCGGTGGCGCAGCGGTTAAGTTCGTGCTTGGCAGTCCGTGATTCGCGGGTTCAGATCCCGGGCGCCTGCCGACGCACTGCCTGTCAGCCACGCCGTGGCGGCGTCCCATATAAAGTAGAGAAAGATGGGCACGATGTTAGCCCAGGGCCAGTCTTCCTCAGCAAAAAGACGAGGATCGGCAGTGGATGTTAGCTCAGGGCTGGTCTTTCTCGCAAAAAAAAAAAAAAAAAAGTGGTTTCATGTGCAAACCAAGCGGAATGTTCAACCTATAGTATTTTTTCTACTTGTGCCTAATATAAAGTCGTTGATGTTTAGAACAGTTCAGGAAGTCTACACATGAAAATGTGTCACTCCTGAGGGTTTGTGGCTTGAAGGTGAGAGGCAGGCAGGCTATTGCTTTTCACTTTATACCCTTCTGTGCTCTCTGAATTTTCTACCAAGAGCATGTATTACTTTCATTTAAAATTTTTTAAAAATTAAAGGCAAAACTAGTTACACAAAAAGTAAACAAAAACACTGCTTTTATAACTAACTAAGACAACATCATATCTGCCAAGCTATGAAAGTGTGTCTAATTTATCCATTTATTGATTGTTTGGTGCTTTTTATGTGAAGACCTTTTTGCTAGGCTCTCTTGGGTAATGGATATAAAAGCAATGTGGCATTTTTCCATGCTCCTCAGGGCCTTGTTTTTAAGGAGATGAAATGGGTGCACATAAAGATTGTTAAACGCGTCTGAAGCAGCACAGGAAAGCCTCAGTGTTCCCTGTAGTCAGTTATTATTGATAAAAGAGACTTTCTGGTTGCCTGATATTTCTCCTGACATACTGGGATCTCACGGGTTTCTGCTATGTGGATTCCACGTGTTTATCTCCCGATCAAACCCAGCCCACTGGGTCCCTGAGCCCGCAGAGCTCTCTCCTGGGCTATCTCTGGTCACCAAGTCCATCCCCACTAGTGCTGTGTGTGGCTTGTCTCCCATACCATCCCAACTTCATAGCTCTCCCTCTGAGACCCTTTCTGATGCTAAAAGCAAAGTACTCCTTTCCTCTGTGTTAGATTTCTTGTTTTCGTTGTCTCTGCTTTCACCTCTACAGATTGGACCTTACAGACATTACTGGTGATTCAGTAAATTACTTTCAACCAGGAAGCTAAGAAAAATACAATTTTTTACTCATTTGGGGAATTACTGGGTCACTTGACACCAGGGATGCCATCATCGATGCTTAATATTTGTTGATATGCTGATGAAGTCAACCAAAAAGTTTTCATCTCTAAGACAAAAAGCAAATATGATTAACATGGAATATACGTATTATATAGGAGGTTAGGGTAATAAAAGCTTAATTTGACATTTAGAGGATAAAAAATAGAACATGGAGGCCTATGCTGCCAATTATACAGTTCAGGTGTATAGATTCAGGAGAACTTTTCTTCCTTGGGACACACAAGAGTTGGGATATAATGCCATTCTACTGAATGTCATAGATAAACACATCAAAAAAAACACCTTTGCACTTTGCAGTTTGTTTGGAGACTGACCACTTTTCTGCCATTTATCTAGAAGCTGAATCATCTGAACTTGTTAATGAGAAGGTAGCTGAATTATCATTGGCAGTTGCATGGGTTTGTTAAGGGTGTAGTCTAACACTATTAAATATCATTTCATGGCCATTCTGGAAAATTGAACTTTTAAGGTATTGAAATTTATTTTATAGAGGGGCAAATTTATAGAGGGACTATACCAGGATACATTTCCCTATAAAATGAATCCCTCTAAAACTTCCTTTGTAATGTTTAGAAAGTAATTTGGCAGCTTGAATCAAGAGACTTAAAAATAGTCATATTCTTTGTCCCTATAATACCACTTATGAAAATCTGTCCTAAGGAAACAACCTAATACATGATAAAAGATTTAATGAGTAGGATGTTCATTACAACCTAATTATATAGGGGAAAAAAGGAAATAATACAAATGCCTAATATTAGAAAAGTGGTTAAATATATCACATCTATGTGTTGTAAGCCTATGCTGTCATTAAAAATCATGTGCATTTCTAAAAATATATATAATTCCGTGAAAATTTCTATACAAAGTCACTTTAAGTTATCGAAACTTTTTAAAATGTGCATATACGAATAGAAGATAAAAGACTGCTACATGATCACCACTATTAATATTTTGGTAAACCTCTCCTTGGTGGAATTATGGAATGTTTTTTTTTTCACTTTTAAAAAATTTTATCAGTTTTCCAAATGATTTATTTTAATTTTAAAAAGTCATTTGTCAGCTTTCTTGCCCACCTACCCTTTCTGTATGCCAGTACCTAACTTGAGAGCCATCTAAAAAAGGGAGGTTATAAGGATGATGGGGAATAACAGGGAGGGCTAGCCTCTTCCCACCCCCCTCCACATATTACTTTGATTTTTGCAGCTATAAGATCAATAAATATCTTGACCCAAGGTAATCAAAAACAGTATTTCTTGGAGCATTATGACTTGCTGAATTTAAACTGGTTGGAGTATGGTTTCACATTTCAGGAATCATGAAGCTTCAAATGAGGGTCATTGTCAGTGTCAGCCTTTTAAAAGTGAGAGGAGGAAAATAGTCCATTTAGCTTCTTGCAGATTCTGTCCCCTGAGAAAGAAGGAATAAAGCACAGGAGCAGACTTGTGACTGCCCTGCTGTGTGATCACAGAGGCGGGCACAAGCCTTGCGAGGTGTTTACACAGGGTGAAGAGGTGATCAAACCGGCCACCACAGAGCCACAGCCTTTCAAAGCATTGTGTTTCGTGATACTCTGCTGAGTGGAAGGGAGCATTGCAAGAAAAAAAAGAGGGGTGGAATTTAAAAGACTCAAATTAAAATCCCTGTTTAGAAAAGACTTCATTAACAAAATAGAAAATTGAGGGTGCTATGAGAGATTCGTGTGTAACTGGAATTCAGCTGGCTCAGAAATCCTTAGTGGATGTCTCTCTAAGTCCCCATAGTTCTAGAGAGTTAGTGAGAAATCCACTTTTTACCTGCCAGTAGTGCTTGCTTCGTGAGCCTGGCAAGTAACTTATCCCTTCTCAATCTCAGTTTGTTTTCTCTAAAATGGGCATAATCAGAGCACCTAGCTCATGGGGCCACTGTGAACAGGTAAATAATTTAGCACATGTGCAATGTTTAAAAAATAAAGTAAGTATGAGTTCTAATAATGACTAACTTTATGTTATTAATGCACGTTTGATCTCTCAAAAATGTAGATGCTTTAAAATTAAGAGTACATCCTTCCTTAATTTTAGCTGTACTTGGAGGAAATGCCTCTACCCTTAGAGTCTATTCAAGCTGTAAGATCTTATAAAACTGATAGCTATTTATTTATGACTCTCAGTCTGCTACTAAATGCGGGTTACATTGCACAAAAGATCCACTCTATTTGATCATGAACAGTAACCTAGAGTCAGAGCAGTTGACGTTTTTCGTCCAATCTTGCCACATTTTTAACCGTATGTGTATGGTGTGTGTGTGTGCATGCATGCGTGTGTGTATGTAAGGCACCCATGGGGGGGTATATTTAATTTTTCTATCTTTTCTAGCTTCTGTGAAGAGATTACATGGAAATAATAATGCTAACAATCCAATGATTTTCTGAGAGGATGCATATTTCTCAAATGTTCACGTATTTCTACATATCATTTCCACCCTTCCCCTAGGGACATGACATAGGTGGGTCTTAGCTTGCCAAAGATATTGTGGGGAACATTTTATTTTCTGGATCTTTGCCTACTGTTGCTAAGCCTCTACTACTGGGGCCAACACATTTGAATTTCCCCTCATCTCCCTAACTGACCTGACACTCAATCCTGAGGCAAAAGCCACGTACATCTAGCTTTTTTCTCCTCCCATGCAAGGTAAATTACTTAAATATTGCTGACTAGGTTAAAACAGTTTTCTGATCCATTCAGGTTCCACCTACCCACACACCAACTAAAAGATATTAACCAAAGTGAATCAAGAGTCCCTCAAGAAAGTCAGGATGAGAATGTCTCCTACTGATTACTTCTTAGGCATTCATAAGCCAAAATGGCACCAGGAATGCTTCTCAGTTTGACTGAAGAAGCTGCATGGAAAAGAATTATTTTGGTAAAATCACCTGCTTGGATAAAGAAGGTTGGACAACCATCTATACACACACACATAGTGACACAAACTCTTTCTACTTTGTATGAAAATGACATAAATGAAAATAGGGCAAAACAATGTGTGTGTATGTAATATATGTATTTCTTGCTCCCTAGAACATCTTTATACAAAGTAGAAAGTGTCTGTGTCACCATATGGCAAGGGAAATGGGTGAAAGCAAACCTCAGTGAGGCCTCAGAGCCACCACCATGGGGCAGTTCTTTGGTTCCATATTTCAGTCCCTCCAGTCTTCTCATAAGATGTTGCCTTTTTTCTTTTTCCTTAATATGTTGAAATATGAACACTGCAATAGCCATGTATAAGAATATGATGTTCAAAGTGAGGAATCTAATTTGTAAAAATATACATTTTTTATATTGGAATCAGTAAAGTTATAATCGTTTTCAAAGAGAGAAACATGACTATAGACCCATTTCAGGTATTCATTGCCTTTTATTTAAGACAATGGTAATTGGCACTGAGCTAGAGTGCCCCTCAACAGGTTTTTCCTCATTAATATTCAGGGGTTCTGGAGGCTGGCCCAAAAATCAGAAGTCAAGAATCTTTCTTCATGCTTGCAGAACTGACAACAATCTAGTAAATACAATTAGGAAGGAAAAACCACTAAAAAAGGATTTAAAAAACTGGAATGGCAGAAAGGACCTAAATGATTACAAGAGAAAATTTCATAGCAAAAACACACAACTAAGTGAGAAAAAATAAGGAATATTTATCAACTGTAAGAAAAAGGAAATTGTGAGCAAAATTTTGAGAGACAACTGCCGTCATGAACTTTAGTGATTTAAAAAAAATGTTGATAAGTAGAGTTACCTTAGTTATGTATGACAGTCCAAAGATGTTATTGGTTTATTAAAAAGAAGCATTTATTTATCTTGTATCTGCCTAGTCTATGATTCCAGCCCTCATCTTCTTGGTTATTTGTTTGCATTTCAAATTAGCCAATCAGTGTGGGCTTTACTATCCTATTGCGGCTTTTTTTCAGAATCATGAAGATCTTATACTATTACTCTTCCTCTTTGAACCTAAAACACATAGCCAGGAAAGCTTATTTGTATTCTGTTTAGAAAGTTGGTATTTAATTAGTGCCACTTCTATAAACACACTATGTTTAAACTGATTACATTTGTTACACATCACCTCCAACTATACCTTTAGCAACTAAATCACTCTTCCTCATCAGCTGTCATTTGTGTCTTATTAGCATCAAGAGGAAATGAAATGAAGTCACACCCATTTAATTTCATCTCAGGACTCTTGAGTTTAGAGCCTGTATTGACGGTGCTTGTTTGTAATGTGGGGCATTATAAAAAAAAATGAGTAATTAATTAACTAGTGTTACATAAGGTGGTCAGAGCACATCATTACAGCTTCTCTGTCATAAGCACATTTCAGTCATAATCCCAGGAACCGCACCAACACCAGGTGTCACATTTTGTTACCATATCATTTCTTGAAGGCATATACTAGCTAAGGTTCTTCTCCTCTTTTTTCTTTCTTTTTTTCTAACTATGCCTGGCAGGTACCAAGCACAAAACCATGCTGGAAGCCCGGAATGGAAGCGGGACTATCAAAGCCTTTCCTAGGGCCGGAGTGAAAGGCAAAGGACCAGTTAATAAGGGAAATACAGGCCTACAAAACAAAACGTTTCACTGTGAAATCTGTGATGTGCACGTCAACTCGGAAACACAACTTAAACAGGTGGGCGGCACATATTCTAGAAATTAAAACAGATAGGGGACACTTATGTGTACTTCCTTTGTTCCCTATCTTTTCTATTTTCCCCTCCCATCTATCCATCTACCCATCCATCCATCCACTTGTCTTCTACTCACTGTCCCTACTTATTTATGCTTATTTTAGTTTTCAAGAGAATACTAAGATGTAATGGCTTCTAAGACCTTTCAGAAATTGTCTGAAGTGAGTTTGTACTATTCTTATATATGAAGAGTGGGAGGAAAAGGGGTATTAGCTCTGTTCTCTACCAGCCTTTCCCAGTCAAAAGTGTTGATTTTCTTTAAAGGTCAAATTGCAATGTTCCAATTTTACTTGTTTAGATATTTACAATGCTACAACTAATTTTATACTGTGCTATTCTTTTATTCTATGTACTTTATTACATGGTGTTGTACTGTATTTCTAAATCCTGCAGCCACCTGCTACAGGGATGACTAATCCTGTTGCATTCACTTTTACTCTGAATAGCCTTCCAAAGAGTTCAGTTATACATTGCCAGTCGAAGCCCCAGCCCTCATATTGTGTTGTGTTTTATGTGCATATGTACAGCATTGCTCTGATTTTATGCACCTTAGTTATTTATCTTTAGAATTTAAGGGGTTGACATTTTGGTCGTACAAATGCGAGGGTAAATATTAGTATGGAAATAAATTCATGCCTGCTTGGGCTTCTTTGTTTATTTGCACTTAAAATTCCTTCAGACATTCCCTTCCTTTGTAAACTCTCTTCTAAAAAAGGAGATGTGTACAGTGATGAGGAGAAAGACTCAGAAAAAGAAGATCCGTCTATTTGTTAAAAATATACTAAGATAGCATAAAAATATATATCCTCAAGGCATCAGAATCCAAGGACAAGAGTGCATGCTCTTTTTTTTGTCTTTCTGAAACTTGCATGAAATAATTAATATCCCCAGGTTATAGCAATATTTATGAGGGTTTTTGGGTGATTTTTTAAAGCTGTCATTTTTAATTGCTTTTACTAGCACATTAGCAGTAGAAGGCACAAAGACAGAGCTGCTGGGAAGCCCCCGAAACCTAAATACAGTCCTTACAACAAACTACAGAAGGCAGCACATCCACTGGGGGTGAGTGTCATTTTGCTTCCCAAAAGACAGTAGTCTTTAATGTTTCACAGTCTGCTGAACTTGGATTTTTTTTTTTGTCAGTTACTAAATGAAATAAATGGAAGGTACCTAAGTAATGATGACAAACAATTGAATTGATAGTCCGACCCCTGCTCCACCAATAAGATTATTGGTTTCATGAGTTGTTGGGTGTTCTGCCACCTTTAGACATAGTCCAGAACCTTATCTTTTTGAGTTTGGCTCAGGTTTATGACAGAGCTTGGGGAAGGGAGAAAAGCCAAACTCTTTTGAATCAGGTAAGTAATCACGTTAAATCTGATCTTGACATTACTGGATACTTTCAGGAAAGGTCAGTGAACAAGTTCTTGCATCTCCTTTTTAAGAGACAAAGCATCCATATTGTTGACACCCTCAACAGTTTTGGATTTTGAATAACACAGTCTCAAATGCATAGCTTATTTTATTTATTTACCCAAGAACACTATCTAAGGCCTGGGGAAATGATTCCTGGGAAATGCCCTCTTCCCATTACCCCAAATGCGCCTTTAAGATTAGTAAACCTACTAGAACTAAAGTATGACCTGGAATTTTTACAGGATTTTAGGAGAAATCTGTTAAATTCCTGACATCTTAGACTAATATTTATGAGCATGTGATTTTTCTTCCTGATTGAATTGACCGTAGCTTTCATTAGAGAGACCCAGGGCTCAATGAAAGTTAAGAATAACTGATGTCTAGTTATGTGCTGAAGTGTGCATTTTGAAATCTGTTTTCTTCAAAATAGATCTTATTAATAATTAGTGCTATTGTGTGCTGCTGACACATGAAAATATAGTTAAAGGAAAACTGTAGTCATCTATTATGAGACCTTACTATCAGTTAACTCAATTAATTTAGTAGCATCACCCATTTTTATGCAAATGAAGTCACTGTACTCTTTTGTACAGAAGCAAGTTTAACTGCATGGAGAGGCTGTGAATTCTGTGCAGAGCTGATGTTCCAGCATCACTGGTCATAACCTTGAGTGCTATTTCTGACCAGCATAGATGCAGCTTTCAACAGTGAAGTGAATGGTTCTTAAATAAACAGAGAAGTCAAATTGTGTTAATGTTAGCATCCCAAACCTCCTTCTTAACTATCACTATGTTACCGTTTCCATAAATGGGAACATTCTCTCTGTGAGAACAGCCATCTTCCTAATGTTATGAGCCAGAGAATGAACTAGTTTCGTAGAGTGGGATTCAGAGAATGTTCTTACATTCGCACAAGAAAAGCAGAACATGTCAAACTTTGAGGGAGATAAGTTTTCTTTACTTCTTTATTGAAAGTGGAATTTTGTTATTTTTATTTCTCTTGACTAGTACCTTATACCTTGCTCTCTACTCAGTTTACACACTTGGATAGTCTAATAGTAGCTGACAGCATGAATAAACCTCTCTTTAAAAGTGTCTATTCCATGGTAGTTAATGTGTGTGTAAAGGGTGGAATAAAAATTCCCTACTTTTTCTCAAGATGAATACTTCCCTCAGGAAGTATATTTATTGACGAAAATAAAATAAAGTTGCTGAGTACTTTTCTGGAGGACTCCTCAACATATTAGGTCTACCATATCCAGGGATCTTCCAACTCTTTCAAAGGAAAGATATTCTACACTTTCCATTATTTCTGTCAGTTCACAAGTGTGAATTCATCTTTGTTTACTGCTGTATTTTAAAACTGCCCACCATTTTGGATTCTGAGAAGAGCCCAAAACTTTTGTTCTTCTACATTTTTTTCTCTCCCTTGCAGGTAAAGTTAGTATTTTCAAAAGAACCTTCAAAGCCATTGGCTCCACGAATTCTACCAAACCCTCTGGCAGCTGCAGCGGCCGCTGCTGCTGTGGCAGTGAATTCCCCCTTCAGTCTTCGAACTGCTCCAGCAGCAACACTGTTCCAGACTTCTGCACTGCCTCCAGCACTCCTGCGGCCAGCTCCTGGACCCATCCGGACCACCCACACTCCTGTGCTGTTTGCTCCTTACTGAATTCCAAATGGGAGTGATTGTACTGCAATAATTTTTCAAAAAAACAGAAAACAAAACAAAAGAGAACTATGCAGTGTTTATTTATAGTTTAAAGTATATCTGAAGAGCCAGGACTTTTGATAGTGAATTGAAAAGATTATAAGAAAGGAGGGAGGTTTGGGGGCGGGAAGGGCGGGGTGGTATTTTCTCCAAATTAAAGCATTCCTCTTGAACATTGATTGTTTTAGAAGTGATCTCCAGCATTGACTTGTGGTATCTAGAACTTCTGAAGCCTTTGTGACTGTGCTTTTGGGCACGTATTTCCCTCTGCATTGTCTTTCCTGCTTTATGAAACAACTATACATTGTCTAAGGGCATTAACTGGTTCCAATGTATATACAATAATTTACTCTGTAGATTAAAATAATGCGAAAAAAAGAAAAAACAAAAGCAACACTGTGAATAGTAGTACCCGTGCTGGTCCTCTTGCTATGACAGCAGTTACTGGGTATTTATCCCAACAAAAGTAGATGCGATAGATGTCTTGTAAAACAGTAGTGCTGTGTCTCGATCTATGCCACTAGGTTTTAAAGAATTGCGAAAGGTAGAACGAACAACTATTTCATGCCAGTAAGCAGTCCCAAATAAATGAACACCAGAAGGTGGTGTGGAGAACTCCCTGGTCCACATTCTCCCCGTTCTGTCCAGCTTGGAGATGACCTTAGTTCAGAACAATAGAACGGGGCTAAGCATAGAGGTGGGAGAGATAGTAAGAAAGATGACGTCTTACACAGTACTGTTTCCCCACCCTGAAGCAGTGTTGCTGGAAAAAGGGAAATGTTTGTAATGAACCTCCATCTGAAAACAGATAAACCCATGCCTCATGGGTGTTTAGAAAGAAACCAGTACAACTATTCTGTTTCATGGATAAGGGATGATCATAACATAGGAGGATAATGCAAAATAAAGATTTTTCATGTTAGTACATATCCAATAAGAACAGAGACTGTTGTATCTCTGCAGTATCTCCTTTATATCATACCAGTAGGGTTCTCTCTTAGGCAAAGGTTTCTGCTTTGATGATAGACACTAGCTATTGTGGGTTTTTGTTTTGTTTTGTTTTTTTAGATTTCCTACTGACATGATATAAACTATTAATATATATTTAAATGTTAGGAAAACAAGAAAAATGAATCTGAGTTAATTGCAGACCAAGGATGTAGTGTTAAACAAAAAATACTGGTAAGATGCACTCGACCATCGTTTCTCTAGTGGAGTTGTGAAAGGCTGACAGCCTTCGATATTTACCACAAGGCTGAAAGGAGTTGATGTTTTACCTTCAAAACAAGATTTATCAGGGGTATATATAAATATATGTATATTGTATATATGTTAGAAAGATTAAGAGAATAACTTATAAAAAGAAAATCTATATAAAATAATTATATAACCATCCCGTGTTACATGTTATCATTAGGTTGGTAACAAATAGCATAAAAATAGCTGTGCCTTTAATTTGTGATAAAGGCTATTTTCTTTTTCCCATAGAAAGCTAACACATGCCTATCACTATGTGGGGTTCAATGCAGCCAGTCTGTTGCATTAATAACAATGACACTCAAACTTAGAGCAATGATACAACATGTACAAATCAACCCTACATGATTTAGGTTTAGAGAAAAAAATATTTTTGAAAGGTTTTGTAAAGACTATTTAAAAATATAGGGAAGAGCTGGGTATGGCCTTCCTAAAACTGCTCTTATCTAAACTGTAGTAACGTTTTGAGAGGTATGAAGATTCCAGATGAAACCATTTGAGAGATAGGTATTTAGCATTTGTCATTTTATATTTAAGAAACACCCATAGCGTGCTTGGTGCTCAAATTAAACATGGTCTTTAGAGGTCTTCTCCACCATCTAGCTATAGATATTTGTCATATAAACATATCTTTAAAGCAGTTGGCTTTAAATGTATATCTTTTGTTAAACAAACAACCAAAACAGGGGGAAAAAAAAAAAAAAAGAAGGAGGAGGGCAGACAGGCCAGAAGGAAAAGAAAAAGAAAAAGTATTCCATCAGTCTTTCGTAAAAAGAATTTCAAATCATACATCTCTGGTTAAACATGTTGGTGAACATTAAAATTTGTTTTTGCGAGTTATCTGGCAATTTTGCATTTACCAATATGTCTACTCTCTGGTCTTAGCAAGTGTTTCCTCTTTTCACCCACAGAGCCTACTAGTTCGGCCAAGTGGAAAGTTGCCCATGAGTTTGTTGTTTGGGGCTCTGTATCCCGCGTGACCAGCTTCTGACTGTTTTGAACTTGCGTTTCCTTCTTCTGCTTTGTCAAATATTTTGATCTTTCACTATAAGTCAGCCTGAATCCTTATCCAACAACCTTTACACCTAGAAAACCTCCCTTTCTGTTGGAGGACTTAGTGGTAATCGATGCAATCTCACGACAATGTGCTTTCCTTTGCTGTTCTTCATTCTCACCACGGTGAGTGAGCCGGTCCACTAGAAGTCAGGGCCTGTGGGACACAAGAGTCTTGGATCTCAAGATGTTACTAACTTTAATGATTGGCTGGGAACAAACAAATCAGCCATATTTTCTCCATCAGCCATATAAGAAAACTCAGAAATACCTAAATCCCTTCTGCCTCACTTCGCTATGGAACCATTTTTGTTTAAATGGTGTCTTAAATTGGAGTTGTAAGCATCAGTTGTCTTTTACTCACTACCTAATAAAGGATGAAGCCTAACCATAGAACTTATGGTGGATTCTCTGTGAATTGTTTCCCCCAACTCCACATATTTATCAACACTAGATCAACATCTATTACAGTTTAGACTGCTATAAAGCTATATCCTTTCCCTTAGGGATCTCTTTTCATGAATAAAGATCAATAATTCAGATTGGTCAGTAGAGGTGCTCTGAAAATCCCCAACGGCGGTCTGACTTTATGGTTATATATCCTTTCCCGTGCATCACACCCTTGGCAAGGAAGTGATAGAGAACGCATCTCTGATTTCATTTGAAACAAATATAAATGCATTGCAAGAGCCAAATGCCTCTGGAAAAAAGCACTGTTACACTTCATCCAGATCACCCAGACAAATGGGAAACAGTCGTTGGGGAGGTACTGTATTTCTCTTCTGAGAAAACAGGTGATTACACATGACAAATTGCTCCTCTCACTGGTCCTAAACTTTGAAGAGTGGTTGTTCTGTTCACATAAGCAAACACAGTTGGCTTTTGGCAATTTATATCATCACTGCCTCATCTGGAAGGATTGCAGTCTTTAGGTACTATTGGGCTACCGCTCATTTATTGCAGTAATTCACTGCCGTTATCATCAGACATATAATTTGGTTTTTTGAGAGGTGCTACATATTTTGCTGCCAAGGAACTATTTAGCCAAGAGAATGTTCATATGCATTTGGAAATTGAAAGAGCAGGAAATCATAAAACGAAGGATTTAAAATTAAAAGACAATGAAGTTTTAAAAATAGGATCATTCAAAGTTTATTGTGGATGTGCCCATTAAGTTTCTAAGGCAGAGAACCGATACATAGTAGGCATGGACATTAAATTTCACTTAGAATTAAATTTTAAATTAATATCTTTGTCTCCATACCCATGTAATGTTTCAACTTTCCTGAGGAAATGGGATCACAAAGCTAAAAGATGACTCAAAATGTCTAGATATGTCTTTATTAAATCTGAATTGATGTATAGAACTACCTTTCTCTACAGAAGCATGGGTGACACTGTAGTAATAACTGTTTGTATACAGAAGAGTATCATGAAGTGGTGGGGAAAATAATGAGCCTGAAAGAAGTCAGAGTTTAATGTAGACTTTGTCTCTGACTAGCAGGGTAACGGTTAAATAGTCAGCTAATGCTTTGTCCCTAATTTCTTTATCTGTAATATGCATGAGAGTGAGTGAAGGCTGAGCTGATTTACCATTTCTGCATTCAAGGACCACTTCTCATCCTCTCAGGAATAAAACTGCTTTCTTGTAGTGAACATACAGCTACTCAAATATTTGCATGTGTCCAGAAAACTGTTCTGTATTCCTTTGCATCCTGAGTATACATCACACAGTAGGTCATTCATCTGGTCAATCAGATTGTATACTTCACGAACAATTATCAGAGGAGTTGTAAATTCACATTGGACGTATAACAAAGTCATGAAGGATATACTGTTATCTCTTTTCTCAGTCTAGAACGTAATAAATTCTAAACAAAATCAATCCCAGTTAAAGCAATATAAAGTTGGCAGTGCAAGTGTGGAAGGGAGCAACAGATATTTAAATGCCTCATGCTTAGTCCTTTTGTTGTACTTCCTCCCTTCAGCGGAAAGGGGCCCGCCCCATCGCTAATTCTGTCCTGGGTTTGCGTGTTTTAACTAATGGTCACCTTATTAAGTCACTTTCTCCACAGCTGAGAGAGATCAGTTGTGCCCTCTTGTCATTGTTACAGCAAGAATTATTTGAACTGAATCTTGACAGTGAATGTTTTACATATTGTTTGCTGTTGGTTTTCATTAAAAGGGCAGATTTATTTCTGGAGCATCTCTTCTGGTCTTTCTGCAGTATGCTTCAATAACTACAGAGGCTGCTATCAGGAAGTGAAATAAATCATTTATATGGCAAGTCTCCATTGCCTACTTACTAGTTCTGAGAGTGGTATCAGGGCTTCCAGTCAAGGATGGATATGTTGATATATCATCCTCAGGTAGCCGACAAGGTTGTCACTTCCACGAATGGATTTATAGCTTACCAGAATCATGAATGGTGATGGAAGGCGGGTTCTGCACTAGAAAAATCTCTTATATGCTACCTGATTAGAAGTCTGTGCAGGACACGAAGGGTCACAGAGTTTAAAGAATTTCTTGGTTGGGTCATCAATGCTCAGGTGTGAAAGGATCAAGCGATACCTTCAGTCTGAGCATATTTTCCCCCTCTTTGCAGCGATGGAAAGCCATCCTTTTTAGATGGTTGAGCTGACTTGAGCAACTACTGAAATGCATTTGAAGTCAAATCTGATGATTAAAATGTATGATCAAGTGGACTATCTTAGAGTTTGGTCAAGTTTACTATGACCGTAAAGAATGGGGTCATATTCTTTTCATGACTGACAAGTCAGCTTTAAAAGCAACTTCCAGGGGCCGCCCGGTGGCGTAGCGGTTTCGTCCGCGCTTGGCAGCCCGGGGTTCGCGAGTTCGGATCCCGGGCGCCCGCCGACGCACTGGTTGTCAGCCACGCCGTGGCGGCGTCCCATATAAAGTGGAGGAAGATGGGCACGGATGTTAGCCCAGGGCCAGTCTTCCTCAGCAAAAAGAGGAGGATTAGCAACGGATGTTAGCTCAGGGCTGGTCTTCCTCACAAAAAAAAAAAAAAAAAAGCAACTTCCAGAGTAAGGCTAAAATGATTCGTGAGCACAAAAAAAAAAAAAGGATAACTAAAAATAAGTACTTGTACAGTGACTGGTCCTAAGGTTAATGTGTGTGTGTGTGTACACACATATATGAAGTGATAGAGAAAGCATCCTTTTGAAAGCTGTGGCAATATCATTTCTTTTTTCAATGACCAGGTTGGTTTCACTTTAAGAAAAGAAACTAATTTCACACTTGGGAATCTTAATCATTTTAGGGCATTGAAAAGGTTGATAAGTAGATATAACATCAAGATACTCTGCTCTCTAGTAACATTATTATGCTAGGTTTGAGTTGGGTAATGCAATTGTATCATTTCATATAAGCGACTAACTTTGAGTATAGTATTGAATTATCAAATCTTCTTCACATCCAGGTAGTGTACAGGACATAATAAAACAGGACTAAAGAAAATTAGCAAAGATAGAATCCTTTATTGGGGGCGCAGATTGTGTTTCTGCCAAGAAACAAATTTTTTTTAAAGTCATTTGGCTATTTGATTGTCCAAATCTAGAAAGACACAAATCCACTGAGAAATGATGTTGTTTTGAAGTTTTTAAGCAATAGTGAGAGTGGATGGAATTTTATTAGTCAAAAACTAATGAGTTTTATTGGATACTTGTCAACTCAATTTAAAATGATTATAAAATTTCAACATCGGAGACTAGGGCTAGGGGAGGCTAATGATGGGTAAAGACCCTCCATTAAATGCTTTGTGTCTATTGTGATTGTGAGCTAATATTATTAGAAACAGGAAAGAAAGAAAGTTCTTGAGATTCTGGGAAGTTTAGCTTTTGTGAAATAGTCAAAAAGAATTTCATGGGATGACATCTGTTTTTTAAAGGGATTATGAAAAAATGTGTAAAAGTGTTGGATATTGGGGAAAAGCCTTGTGGCCAAGGGATCTGGGCACAAGCTTGATCAGCACAGAACAAGGAGCATAGTTTCCAGCTTCAACACAAATTATCTATGAGGAAACTGGGCCAATTCACTTGATATTTTGATGATTCCCTCTGAAAAAAAAGGGATAATATGACTACTTTACAAAGATATGCTTAAAAAAAAGGCTGACTTTAGTAAAAGCAAGTCATTTGCCTCCCAAAACTGGTTCCAAAATCTGTCTAATTCCTATAAATTTCAATAGTTATTTTAAAATGCATAAGTATAAAACTTATACTTAGTGTTCATATTCCTGCATATTTGAAATGGAACAGATCTGATGCCAAAGCAATGACATAAGTAACTATATTAGACGCTCAATTTTGTCCTGAAAAAAAAAACTTAATGGATTGTTTTAAGAAATATTTCCTTACACAGTGGTCCCCCCTTATCCGTGGTTTCACTTTCCACGGCTTCAGTTACCCAAGGTGACTGTGTTCTGGAAGCAGATGATCCTCCTTCTGACGAATTGTCAGAAGGTTGATAGTAGCCCCACACGAAGTCACAATGCCTACGTCATTCACATCCCTTTATCTCATCACATGGGCATGGTATTGTCTCACGTCACTACAGAGAGAAAGGTGAGCACAGTACAATAAGATACTTGGAGAGAGAGAAACCACATTCACATAACTTTTATTACAGTATGTTTTAATTGTTCTATTTTATTGTTAGTTATTGTTATCAATCTCTTGCTGTGCCTAATTTATAAATTAAAGTTTATCATAGTTATGTATGTATAGGAAAAACCATAGCATATATGTATAGGGTTCAGCATTATCTGCAGTTTCAGGCATCCACTGGGGATCTTGGAATGTATCCCCCATGGATAAGGGGAGACTGCAGTGCACACATGGAGCTATATGCTAAGAACATTGTTTTTCTTGGGAAATTTGTTAGTCGGTTTTTTTCATTTATCAGTTGAAATCTTATTTCAGTTCAACTAAGGTTTCCTTATTTAATTATAGCCAATCATTTCTGCTAGTAATATTTAATTTCCTGGAATTTTACAATTAATTTTAAATTGCCTCCTAAGAGTGGTCAAAGGAAAATTTAGTAATAGCCAATGCATGATGAAATATTTAACTTTCACAAAAACTGGAGGTTTGGCTATTTTTAAATGGTTATTCTTAACAATAGAACTGCAAACAGACCCTATCAAATGAATTGAGTAATTACTATGCCTGTTTACTGACATGAGCCAATTCGAGCCTTAGTCTCAAGATCCAAAAATATCTTAATCCACATGCATTTAGTGACCACAAATTGAAGGTCATATTTGTTTTTGACAACCAGGCTTCTGATTGGACACTTTGGTATTAACATTCAAAAAAAAATTGAACAGTGTTTTAAAATTTAAAGAATAATAGGCTGTGATTTGTCCGACATTTTTGTAACTCGGCAAAAAACTATCTAAGAGAAAACAATTTATGTGATTTTTCACCTGTTATAGTCTCATAGGTTAGAAAATACAAGCAGAGTTTTGTCCAAGATCAGTTGCTTGGGAACAGATTTTATGAGGTTTTTCCCTGATAACAGTAATACTTCATATTTGAAAGAGCATTACCACAAACATTGAAGAGGTACAGTAGACTTGACTTTCTTGATTTTACAAAAAAAAAGAAAGACACCAAGGATCAAAGAAATTGACTTGCTTCTAGTCACACAGATAAGGGTCTCTGATTCATCAGTCAGCTACAGTGATGCCACATGGGTGTAAAACTAGCATGTTCCACCTTCATCGGCACATTTGGGATCTTGACTTGAGCCACAGAAGCTCAGGATGCAAATTTCTGCCACCTTCCCAGCCCATGTGTTCACTAAACAACTTTGCTCTTTTCCTCTTGCCAAATCGTGCTGAATAAGCTTTAATCAGAGGTTCTAGATATCCCCAGGTAAGCGTGGACCATTGAGATAGAGTTTTTCGTGAATTTTACATTTTGATACTTGAATTATGATCATTTGTGTTGTTATTATTTATTTTAATTGCAGGCCCAAAGAACTGCCCCTTGTATGCCAGTAAAGTCCTAAATTTAAAATAATAATAATCAAGACAATTCACATAATTTGTATCATGCCATTCTTGTTTTAAGTCATGCAGTAAAATCCCCCCATATGCCAATAATTTCTCAAATATGAAATGAAGCTGCTATCAATTTTATTGACTCAGAAATGTAAAATATAGCACATTTTCCTGTCTCTGGTCCTGCACGAAGTTAAATGTGCATCTGTGAACATTAAATCTTTATTTTTATCAGGAATCATTTAAAAAGAACTTTTCAATTTCAATAAAAGAAACATGCCAGTGATATTATTTATGTGATGAAAGCTCCCTGATTCCTTCAGCAGCTCTAGAAATATCCTCACCATTATCCCCTCTCTCTTTGACAATGTCAAAATTGTCCAGGTAAATGTAACATTACTGGTGGTTTCAGAAAATTGGTACATTTACATCATTATTCTTCACTTAGTTCATGAAATACAGATGGTTGCTTATTTTCCTCTCATCCATAAATAATCCATAGGCAATGTGTCCAATTTGGAAAACGTTTTCCTTATTAAAGTTTTAAGGCTCTTTGAAAGAGGAATATTAGAACAAATTAGTGTGTGTTCTACATATTCTACTCCACTTGTCTGTAATATTCTACCATTCTGAGAAGTACAGAAAATCTACCTAACCCCCTTGTTCCAGGTGTGAACTAAGACTTTTAGTGACTCACAGAACATGGTATCATGACTGTTTCTCAAAAGAAATGTGCTGTTCGAAGGGGAAAAAAAGTAAAATATTTTGTTTTTATTCAGCTCTGAATAATGACTGCTCCATTGTCCCTTCTTTCTCAGTTGTTAGAAAGACAAGAGTTCTCATCCTTAAACTGACCCCTTAGTACATTTCAATTAATTATAAGGCACAACAATCATTTTATTTATAATTTTGAAAACTCGTGGGTGGTTCTCGCTGATATAAAATTTCATTGCAGATAAGACATTGCAAGATAATAGTCCATGTTTCCATAGGGCTGAAAAAGATTTTTGGCCTGAGCAGTGTTTTTTAAACAAATTTTAGTTAGCTCCCAAACATCTTTAAAAAAAAGAATAAAAAAAAATTGAATTTCTGATTTCTCTTGATAAATCTGAGCGCTCTGGTACTGCATTCCCACTAGGCAATTATTAGCTGCAATTGAACTGTGACTTCCCCCTTTGCACAAAGCATAGTTTTGCAATTTACTATGATCCACACTCAGAGGCCCCAGTTGTTTCCTGCGGGCCCCTGTGATCATTTGGTTTGCAAACCCCAGCATGGCTTGTTGGTTCTCAACCACCACACACTCTTTGGCCAGTTTTCAGGGTCCTCACATCCCTCAACTCTTTCCCCCAATACATTATTGCTGGATTCATCTTGGAATGCTTTTGATTCTCATTTTGGATAGGCAGTTTCGTAAGGGGCAATCTTTTACAAACATCAATTTCCTTAAAGATTCCCTTCACCGGAATATGACCTGTGACAAATTAATGAGTGGAGTGTGTGTGGGATTCTTAGAGTTGACACCCAGGAGAGATTTGATTAAGCCAGCGCATGACTATACCCAAGAAAGGAATTCTGTCATTTTCTTTGTGTTTCCCTACGGGAGGATTTGGCTTCTGCTAATAGCAGAAATTGTATTTCTTATTTCAAATGAAAACAAATCCTTATCTCTTCTATTCTTTCTTCAAGTAAAATATGAGGAAAACTCAGAAATAATAATGTTTCTGAACATACATTTGCTGAATGCATTTTAGTTCTTTTTTGGGGCCACAGACAACTTTCCCTCAAATACATGTAAGATGCCAGATTATTAGTAAAAAAAAAAAAAAAAGCCGTATGAAAGTATTTTTACTAACTTTTGAAATAACCCCTATTCCTCTCCACATTTAGGAACAGCATTCAAAATATAGAATTAGCCACAGCATGCAAAATATCTATCCTTACCATCTGCTGGGCAATAAACTGACCCATTGACATTGATATTAACATCCATGATTTTTAAATTGCTAATTACCTGATAGCAAAGATCTCTTTCATGTTGTTTTGCTTAGAAATAAAAAACCATGGCTGATCATAAGTTTCTGTTGAGTATTCCAAGCCAGAAGCCTAAGCCAAAGCTAGATTTGGAATCTTGACTAATATACAACTTCACATTTTTCAAAGTGTGTAATCCAGGCATTGTGAATAATTTCTGGCCAAGTCCTAGGAAATTGCTCATGGTCTTTCTAAACATAGCCTGGGAATTGTTATGCTGAAGCTAAAACCAAATGTCAGCTGAGGTCTAATGCTGGGGAAAACAATTAGAACATTACTGAATTACCCTCCTGTTAAAGAGTTCACCTTCAAAAGCTAATTATCAGTTTATCATGTTTTATTCATTAATCAGATTTATTTTTAAGAGTGTCAGAGCATTTCAGGTGGGTTGGGTTATGATGGGAAAGACTACATAAACATGCCCTCTACAAGTTTGTGATTTATTCAGCCAAAGATGCAGAACTTAATGGAAGCAAATATTATTCTGGGTAGGAGAGAATGAAGCCTATTTTGGCCACTGTTTCCTTTTCTCTGGATTCCCTCTAGGTGAGAAGTGGTAGAGGCAGAGGGCACAATTCCCAGCAATACCTGGTACAGATAGGGTTCCGCCATATTTATGAAGAAAAGCCCAGTTTGTGCTAACTCACTGCCATTGTATATGTAGGTATATTAGTTTCCTAGGGCTGCTAAAAACAAATTACTATGAACTTTGATGGCTTAAGAAATTTACAAAAATTCATTCTCTCACAGTTCCGGAGGCTAGAAGTCCAAAATCCCAGGATTGGTTCCTTCTTAGGGGGCTCAGAGGGAAGATCTGTTCCATGCCTTCTGCTAGTTTCTGATGGTTGCTGGCAGTCCCTGACTTGTAGATGCACGCTCCCATCTCTGCCTTCATTTTCACATTGGGGTTCTCCCTATGTGTCTTCACATCATCTTCCTCTGGGGGACTGTGTCTCTTCTCCTCTTCTTATAAGGACACCAATCATATTGGATTTAGGACCCACCCTCCTCCAGTATGACTTCATCTTAACTAATTACATCTGCAAAGATCCGACTTCCAAATAAGGTCACATTCTCGGGTTCCAGAGGTAGGACTTCAATACACCTTTTGGGGAGAGACAGATCAACCCACTTTAGGCTTAGCTCACCTGTTCCAGAGTACTTACACCCACACTTTGTACCTTTCCCTTTGAAGGGATGTTTATATACTCTTAGGACTTTCCCAATTCTTGAGCCAAACCAGTACCACCAAGGCCTCTACCATTATCATCGAAGTTTTCGGTGGCAGACAAGCAGACCAGGGCCTGGAAAATTATCTTTCCCCCCATCCTTTCTATTTCTCAGAAATTCCGTCCTCAACCAATCCTGTAGTCTTAGGTTGGGTCCCCTAGAATCAGAGCCTAAAAGGGGATTCTCATGAAAGTTGTCTTTTACTGAGCGTGTGCTCTCAGGAGAAAAGGAAGAAGGGAAGCAGGACAGGGCCCGAGACGAAAGCTGAGGACTAGTTTCAGACTGGTCTCATGGGGAGCTCCAAATATTTTCAATAATTCTCTAAAACAGTATTTGATCATTAGCATAATCCAAAGATAAGGTATTGAGAGGGACAGATACAGTTAGAAAAAATGTTGAACTGAGAAAAAAAAAGATATGGATAACATGAGTTCTTGGGACCACTGGCAAATCTTGGGCCACCTTTGAATAAGCTGATTATCATCCTAGTTTGCCTGGAATGCCTCCAATTTATACCTGTTGTACTGTGCAATCATTAATAGTGCTCCATTTTAAGTTCAAAAATGTCCTGGTTTGGTTGATAAATTATGGACACTTTATTTTTAACTCTCCTTTTCCCAAATTATAAAATGAGTGGGTTGAAATAGGAAATATATAAGGATCCTTCCAGTAATGTATTTTCTGCATAGTACTTTGTATTTAATAAAACCTGTTGCTCCTTGAGGGAATATTTGGGAGAGAGATAGAATGTTTCTCCTAGAGAAGTAGTTGATATTTTAAACTATAAATGAAGTTATTAAATTTCTTATTTGTCCACCCATCCATCCCCTATCCATCCCTCCATCCCCCATCTATCCATTCATGCATCCTTTATTAGTGTGATATAGTATAGTACTCTATCAGATATATGAGGGGAAGGTAATTAAAACATGTTCAGTGCCAGGGTCTATGCCAAATCCTATGCATCTATGTTTTTTATTTCATCTTATCAATGACCACAAGGGCAAAATATTACTATCCCCACATTACAAATGTAAAATAAATGATATCAGAGAGGTTGAGCAGCTGCCCCAAAATAAACAGTAAGTGAGCTTTGGAGACAACATTTAGGTCTAGAACTCTGGTGCCTAATTTTTTCTACCGTACAATGCCAAATTTTTAGTCAACCTCTTTCATAGAGCAAATAATAAAATTTCATAGAATCTAGATAAAGAATAGACAACGAGAAAACAGGCTGAAGGGCACAGCTTTCAATTAAATTTGTTGAAGGATAATACTGATGACAATAATCATAATGGCGTAACGGTGCTGATGACTCAGCTCGTTTCAGATACAGAGCACTTCTTTCCTTTTGCAGTAGAGTGATCTAAGGTGTTCAGACAATAGTGCAAAATCTATGCCCAGTCATCAACCCTCTCACTGTGCTTGGCAATACCTGTTGCATTCAAATTTCAAATTTCTTTTAGTCTTCATTGTGTTGTCGTCACTTTTTTTTACAATAAGATTGATGTTAGAAGAGTCATCAATTACACAGCAGCAAAAAAAGGCTCTGCTGAACCTAATAACTTCTGTAACAGCAGTCAGAAATCATGGAACCTGGGACTTCTGCACGAGGCGTTTTGCCTGCCCCCGCTGTCTACGAGCTAGGGCTCCAACTAACACAGGTGAAATGTATGATAGGAAATGGACATTTTAAATATGTTAGAAAAAATTAGAAGGCCAAATTTGCCTTCCTGATGGCACCCAAAAACTCTGAGGACTAAAATACTTCTGTCACTTCATGGAGGATCTTGTTATAGTCTGTGATGTGTTTGAGACTAATTGCCTTCCAATTTCTGGCGTACGAATGCCTGCGTATCTTAGGATCTAGGGTTATGACATAAGGGTCAAGAGATTATTTCTATAATTCTTTACAGTTTTTGAAGCATTTAAAACAAATAGTATTAACTATTAAAACACCTAAAGATGCCCTCAAGTAGTGTTTGTCCAAGTGTGGCACACAGACCACCCCCATCAGAATCACCAGGAAATCTCATTATGCAAATTCTTGGGCTCCACCTAAGAAAAAGAATCAGAATCTTTGAAGGCTGTTTTCAACTCTCTTGGTGATTCTTTTTTCTCTCTCTCTTTTTTTTTTTTGCTTGAGGAAGATTGTCCCTGAGCTAAAGTCTGTGCCAATCTTCCTCTATTTTATATATGGGACACTGACACGACATGTCTTGATGAGTGATGTGTATCCAGGATCTGAACCCACAAACCCTGGGCCGCCAAAGCGGAACATACAAACCCAACCACGAGGCCACCGGGCCAGCCCCTCTTGGTGATTCTTATGTACACTAAACCATTGTCTAAAAGAGCTACTAGATCTGACATCTTTTAGTGGCCTTCCGCTTTGGCATGACACACAAAATTAGAATACTATCACCACTGTGACTGGGCTTTTCCCCCAAAAGGGATTTTACCACTTTGGTATAAATTTTCTGTAGTGGATAGATACATTATTTAGGTGAGAGATACATTATTTTAGAATTTGGCGTTAATTTATACAACACCTCTTCCATAGATAAACAACTTGGAATATTTATTTATTTATTTCGGTGATGACTCCTTAAGTCTCTCTAATAAAGGACAGGTAAATTGTGTTTCATAGATACAAGCATTATGCAGACAGACCAGAATAAAAATGGGAGGGTATATGTACCCATATACCAGCTTCTATGATTACATAGCTGAGGCAGCCTCTAGTGAGTTTACATGCCCCAGATATTGCTGCATTCCACTTCAGGGACCAGCTACACACAAAGTTTTGCAAGCTCCACATCCAAATGGCATCCTGGGTGCCTACACTGAGTACTCCTGCCTGCCAGCCACCATGCCTGAGAATCTTGCAACTTCAGGTGCAGTAGATCGCAAACAATAAAAGGACACCATTCACTAGGGTGGAAATCTGAAGACTTCTTTCCAACCATGCATGTCTTGGACTAGCAGAGTATGCTTGGGTAAATCACTCTTCCTTTCTATGATGTTTAGCTTGATAAGTTTGGGTGTATTCTGTTCTGCAAACACCGAATAGCTCCTATCCAGCCATCTGTTTCATAATGAGGTAACTTGATGTCATTGCTACTTTAATGAGCTTGCCCAACTATTATGCTACTTACTACCTGTATGAGCTTGAGCCAGTTATTTAATCACTCAGAGCGTAAGTTGCCCTATCTGTTAAATAGGGATAATAGTACAGCTACATCATAGCGTTCTTGTGTCCATTAGCTAACCTAATATATGGAAAGTGCCTAAAACAGCATCTATCACATAATAAGTGCTATATAATTATAATAAATAGTAGTATTTTTATTATCTCTCTGTATGCCTTATACAAACAAGCAAGAGTTCCTAAGCCAAAATTGGTATTTCCAGGGAACAACAGAAATTTTGTACTCATGATTGTGTATGTGTGTGCACATCTTTATGTGTGATACATCATCTATTGGTTTGAACGCTAGTGTTAAGAAGGAAATGTCTATATGTGTATTTGTGTGTGCTGGGAGGTTTTCAGTAATTTTTATTAGAAACAAAAGTATGTTTTAAAGTGTTGAGAGGTTCTTACGTTTAGAAATAATAATAGTTACCATTTATTGAAAACTTATAATTGACTAGACACTTTATATACATAATCTTACTTAATTTTGATAAAAATCATTTGAGGCAAACTTTATTAGGCCCAATATATGAAAGAGATAGTTCACGGTCTAAGAATTTAAGCAATCAGAGCAAGACCAAATAGCAAGTATTATGGTAGGTCTTTATACCCAAGTCTTCTTGCTTCAAAACCAATTGCTCTTTTCACTCTATTTAATCATCTCCTAAATTAATGAATGTTTAATTAGTGAGCCTTAAAGGTAGTGATGCCAAGATTTCTACTATTAGGTCTTATTTAATTCAGCCATCTACCCATCCACCCATCCAACTAACATTTCTTGAAACAACAATTTACTTAGCATTTGGGATTTAAAAAAAATGCCTAAGACATAGCATCGGTCTTGAGAAGTTCACACTTCAGAAAGTAAGTGGCTGTGCAGACAAATAAATATAGATTATGCTAGGGGAATACACAAAACGCTATGAGAACTGAAAGAGAGAGAAACTAACTTCTAGGTGAAAGAGAAAAAGGGAGGGCAGAGAAAGCTTCCCAGATGTGAGAGTATTTATTTCAGAAAGTTGAAAGATGAGCCAAAATTTGTCTGGAGCCACACAGGAAGGGATGCTATCATCTTTCTAAACGATGAAGTTCTTGTCCTAGAGGGTGGGCAAATATTTTTCAGATAGCTAGAGACATTTGTATAGGAGGAGTCTTTGGCCTATATTAGATCCTCTCACCATAGACCATGGAGGACGGAAGTGGGGTAGGATGAGGTGTGAGTGAAAATAGAGATAATTGGCATCTCAGTAGAGATGACTTGGAACTTAGCCTGATTTCATTGGTTCAGTTGCATAATTCCTCACATGATGATGTGTGTAAAAAATTTATTTAATGTTTTATCTTGTACTGTATATTTCTCTGTTACTCCACTCCACCATCCCCCATCCCACTAAACTGCAAGATTCTTGAGAGTGGCGCTCAAGGTATGAGTTGACTGGAAATGAAATCAGAACACCTCTTAGCCGAGTCAGTGTTCTAGGATTGGATTTGGAAATGACATCTGACAGAGATTCATCCTTTTAAATCAAACTCTTATCCTTGACATTGTTTCTCCAATAACTGAAGAATTTTGAAAAACAATGTTTAACCATCCCCTGAAAACCAAAGCATTTTCCACTTGTGATAATAATTTACAGAGGAGGAAGAAAGTTTGTGTGGTTTTTAGATTCAACACAGGAAGAACAGAATATCAAGTGCTATTCAGACTGAGAGACAAGAACCTGAAATCTCTCCTCAGTGAATAAAGTTATTTGGAGAACCATTTATTTATTAAAAATGTGTGTGTTGCTATGATACAAATTTGCAACAGACACACAACTTCTGTAAAGTTGCTGATTCCTGGGAGGCAGTTCCAGTGCATTGTGGATGTATGGTAACCTGGGCTGCCAAGCCAGAACCCCCTGTCCCCTCTGGGGCAGAGGGAAATCTGGACAAGTGTGCCCCTCTCCTTGTAGCAAAGAAGAATGCAGAACTGACTTCTCTCAGAGGGTCCAGATTCAATGGATTGCCTCTATGATTATTTTCCATCGTAAGAAAAGCATTGATCCCAATGTAGGTCTGGATTTGTTAAATTTAAGATAGGCTTTTGGTCAAACACATCATGAAAACTCTGTTTTCTTGCTTTGGGTTACATATGTTTGTTCTGTACATTTTCCCTAGACTATCTTTAACAAACTACTTGTGAGGAAAAGTTAGCAAAATAAGTTAGTGTTAGTGTGGGGTGGATGAGGCGGGATGGGAGGAAAGAAAAGGGAAAATTCTCATGGTTCAGTGATGTGTGTAAACTATTAATAACAAAAACTGAGATTAAGGGGTTAGATTTTCATGGACACAGTTTGGCTTCAAATAGAAACATGCTTTCTAACCAGTAGTGCTGTCCAACAATAAAGAGTCAGGGTACCAGCTGCTGAGAAGGCAGGCTTTGGAGACATAATGCCTGGGTTAGAATCCTGGCTTGGCCACTACTTGCTCTGTGTCTTTAGGAAAATTACATAGCCCCTCTGGGCCTCATCTTTCTTATTTGTAAAATAAGAATAACTCATAGAATTACTAAGAAGATTAGGTGAAATAATGTATGTAAATTGCTTAGCACATTGCCTTGCTTATAACAATAAAAACAACTTACAATCTAGTTAACGTCTAATGAATGCCTCCCATGTGCAGTCACAGTCCCAAGAGTTACATGAGTGTTACCTCATCTAATTCTCACAATAACCCTATATTATAGGGAATATTATTACTCTCCACTTTATAAATGAGAAAACTAAGGTGTGAAGTGAAGTACAGAGGCCCAAGGTCTCACAATGGTGGAATAAAGATTCAAACTCAGGCAGTCTGACTCCAGAGCCCATAGTTATAACCTGATCACGTTCTGGGTTTAGGAATGTGCCTGGCACATTGCAAGCATTACATAAATGTAGCTATTCTTCCTCTTATTATTAATAATGGAGTAGATGCCTTGGAAGGCAGGGACCTGGAACTATTCAGAGTTTGGTTCATCACCCTCCAAGAATTCTGGATGAAGGATGACTACATTTTGTAGAAAATTACTCATTGGACTTGAATAACCCTTTCAACTCTGCACTGGCTTTGGAAACAAGCTGATGTAGATTAAAGTCCTGACTCTGCCACTCTCTTGTTATGTGACCCTGGACAAGATGTTTAACCTTTATGGAAGCCTCAGTTGCCTGTAAAATCATGACAGTAAAATCTTTATTATACGAATTCAGTGGAAAATAGTGTACAAAGAATTTAGCCCACTGCTTGACACACAGTAAGTACTTGGCAGATGATGGCAATAATTTCTAATATATTTACATTTATTTGGGTTTTCACTTCTCTAATCTGTTTCATTCTCTAAACTCACTTTTTTATGTTGGGCTACTTAGTATCTTAGAGACATATTTTCAGATGGTTCTGTTACTCTGTCAAAGGAAAAGACAGAATTGGGTACCCTAGGTTAAGAGAAGATGGAAAAGACTAGAATGAACCCATGGAAGAGGAGGAAGTGAAGCTAAAAACAAAGAAGGAAAGAGATGTAGGAGACCTGGGTGACTGGCTTCTCATTTTGGCCTAAAGCTGCTAAGCACAGTTAATTCAATGGCTGCCCACTGGCCACTGCAGAATGCCCATATACACTCAACAACAAGAAGAGGAGATGGACACCACGGGTTAAGCAGGGTCACCGTACCTACTTAGACCTTCAGAGGCAGTGACTCTAAGCCCACCCCAGCTATCCCTGGCTCCATTGTGAGAACAACCGTGGTGAGTTCTGCATTGGCCTCTATGACAGAGCTTTGATACTTGAGCAGAGAGCAGAGTGAATATCCTAATGCAGATTCATGACCCCGATGGGAACAAATCAAGGTGAATACCGCAAAACGCAACATATTTAGGTAAACATATTGGGTTCAGATTACACATTTAACTCTTTAAAGATGACCCCAAAGCCACATTTTATAAAACATTTTTTAAAAATATTTGCCTAGATCCAGATAAATTTAACATCCTTTCTTATAGGGAAAGAGAAGAAATTATTAACAGGTCTATTTTAATTTTGAAGGGTTTCTATCCCTTTACATGTTTTGGCCCATGCAACGGGAGGGAGGGTGGGAGGAGGGCATTCTGGGGAGGACTGAGTATCACAAAGAGAATGAAATGGAAGCAGACAATTCAGGCTCCATGTGCTTCTCGCACTATAGTTAGGCTGTCACTAATGTGGCTATTAACTTTTCATGTTCAGATTTATTATGCTGTCATTATAGCACTTTTCTTTGCTGATGTATCAAACCACTATTGCATATTTGTTGGCATCTCATCTATTTAAGGGAAACAAGTGATTACCCGTTGCCAAGGAGACTAATAAGGAGTGTGCAAGCAAAGGACTGCAGAGTTCTTGTTGGAAGATAAGTCGCTGGTATTTTATTTTCCATTAAATCATAAACTACCTCATTGAAGAAAAATCACCTTCTCCCTCCCATAAAAAATCTAGGGCACTTATGCAAAGGGAAGGCCTAAAGACTTTTTAAAAACAAAATAGATGCACAAGATAGAACAAAAATGTTTTGGAAAATAATAACTTTTAATAGGCTTTCCTAGAAAGGTTATCTCTGGGATTTTTGAAAGTTTTCATCTCCATCAGAGAATCATGGAACCAAAATATGGCCCTAGTGTTTCTGAAAAAGACAAGACACAAATTTATGGATATGAATTGCAGATTTCCATAGACTCTGTAACACGTTTCAAGAAAGTAACGTGGGTTTTAGAGTGAGGCAGATCTGGGTACCGTTTCTCATTCTCGATATGTTCACTGTCAACCTTGCCCAAAATACTTGTATTCTTCTACTCCTTTCCTTGCTTATAAAATAGAGAAAATGAAACATATCATGAACGATGTTGTGATAATTAAATGAGATAACATTTATAAATTGTCTAAAATATGTTATTTCCATGCATGTGGAAATTCAGGTAGTCATTCATTAAATTCAAGCATTCATTTAATAAGCATTTACTTAGGGATACAAAAGTGAATAAGACACAGCACATTCTCTAAACTCAGAATTGCTACAGCAGTCTAGTAAGTGATTCAGATATATAAAAGTATGATTTCAATACAATGTCTTCAGTATGGTTGTGGAGTATATTTGTTGGGGGTAATGTTAACTGCTGTTAGATAAATCCCTAAAGCTCAGCAGTTTAACATATTTTATTAATGATTTGAACACATGTTCCTAATGGTTAGGTAAACGGGCTTCCCACATTCACTTAGTACCCAGGATCTTTTCATCTTCTGATTCCGTTCTCTTCTGAAAACATTTATTAATCTTCTGTGTGGTTAACAGAGAGGATGGAGGATTGTACTAGAGAGGTTCTCTAGGCCAGAACTGGAAAAGTCACATGCCCCTCTGCTGGGGTTCCATTGGCTAGAAATCAATTACATTGTCCACTTCACTGCAAGGGAGACTGGGAAATGCCATGTAGCTATGAGCCCAGGGAGAAGGCACGTCTAGAGAGTGCCTGCAACCCAGGGTGAAACACAGATTCAAAGTAACACAAAGCAAGACCACAAACTTCAGCCTGAGGAGGGTGGTGGAGAGGGTGTGAGAGAAGACTTCCTGGAAGAAATGATAATTGAATTTTGTTGAGAAATGAGTAAGCATGTAGGCACCAAAGGACATAAGAAAGGCATTTGAGAAAATAAGTCGTTCCTTTTAATTTCCGGGTAGTATTCCATTGCACTGGCATTGGCATACCGGTTTGTTTTTTCGTTGACCTGTTGACGAACATCTGGGTTGCTTCCAGTTTTTGGCTACTACAAATAAAGCTAGTAAGAACGTTTGTGTACAGGTCATTGTATTGATATTTGGTTTCATTTCTCTTGGGCAAATACCTAGGAGCGAAATGGCTGGGTCACATGGTGGGTATATGTTTTACTTTTTAAGAAATCTGCCAAACTGTTTTCCAGAGTAGCTACACCATCAATAATTTATGAGAATTTTCAATAACTCTGCATTCTCACCACAGTTAAGGTGATATATATTAAGGTCAGTCCTTTTAATTTTAGCCATTCTAATAGATGTGTAGTGGTATCTTATTGTGGTTTAATTGGCTTGTTCTAAAGACTAATAATGTAAGAATTTTGTGTACTTATTTGTCATCCATGTATCTTCTTTGGTGAAGCGTGTCTTCAAATATTTTGCCCTTCCTCTTTTTAACTGGGTTGTTTATTTTCTTATTGAAGATAAGAATATTTGTTTATTCTGAAATCACGCCCTTTATCAGATATACGCTTTGAAAAGATTGTTTTTTCCTGTTCTGTAGCTTTTCTCTTCATGCTCTTAATAGTGTCATTCAGAAAGCAGAAGTCCTTAATTTTAATATCTAATTTATCATTTCGTTTTCATGGGTCACAGTTTTGGTGTCTAATCTAAGACATCTTTGCCTACCTTTGTGGTCACAAAGTTTTTCTCCTGTGTTTCTTCTGGAAGTTTTACAGCTTTAAGTTTTACATTTCTATTTTTGAACCAATTGTGTAAATTTTTGTATATGGTGCAAGATATGAATTCAAGTTCTTTTTTTTGCATATGGATATCGAATTATTTCAAGAGTATTTGTTGAAAATACTATAATTTCTCCACTTATCTTTGTACACTTACTGAAGATCAGTTGACTATGTATGTGTGGTCTATCTCTGGGCTACATATTCTGTTCCATTGCTCTAGTCATCTATCTTGGTGGCAATATCATACTGTCTTGATTACTGTAGTTTTATAATGTTTTAATTCAGGTAGCTTTATTCTCCAACTTTGAGCTTCTTTTTAAAGGGCTGTTTGCATTTCTATACAGACTTTAAATTCAGCTTGCCAGTTTCTACAAAACAGTCTTGCTGGAGTTTTGATTGGAATTATGTTGAATCTGTACATAAATCTGGGGAGAAATTTGAGTATGAAGCTGGTGTAGCACTCCATTTATTTTGATTTTCTTTAATTTCTATCAGCAATATTTGAAAGTTTTCAGCCACAGTCTTTCACATTTTTGTCAAATTTATCCCCATGCACATATTTCATATTTTTATGTCATGCTAAATGGTATCTTTAAAATGTCAATATTTGATTTTGTTGGATATATAGAAATAGAATTGATTTTTGTATACTCATACCGTAAAATCTCTATAAGCTCACTTATTAATTGTAATACTTTGTTTTTAGATATCAAATTTTCTACATACACAATCATGCATTCTGTGAATAGTGATCATTTTGGTTTTTTTCTTTCCTGTCTGAATACTTTTGTTTTCCTTGCATCATTACACTAGCAAGAAACTGCAGTACAATGCTAAACAGAAGGATTGCTTCCTGTTTAGGGCTATTACAAATAACACTTTCTTATTTCTTATCTTAGGGGAAAATCATTTAGTGTTTCATGATTAAGTATAACGTTAGCTGAAGGTTTTTTATAGGTGCCTTTTGCTAGGTTGCGGAAGTTCCCGTCTCTTCCTAGTTTGTGCAGTTTTTATCACAAATAGATGTTGAATGTGGTCAAATAACTTTTTCTGAACCTATTGAGATGATAACATGGTTTTTATTTCATAGTATGCCAATATAGTGAATTATGTTTGTTCATTTTTGAATGTTAAATCAACTTTGCCTTTCTGGGATAAACCTTACTTGGTAATGATGTATCATCCTTTTTATAAATTTATCGACTTGCTAAAATCTTAAGAATTTTTGCATCTATATTAATGGAGGATTTTGGTCTGTAGTTTACTTTTTTTGTGACATCTCTGGGTTTTTTGGTATCAGACTAATTCTTGCCTCATTGAATGGAGTGGGAAGTACACCCTCTTCTTCAATTATCTGGAAATTGTGTGTAAAATTGATATTTATTCCTCACATGTTCGGTAGAATTCTCAAGTGAAGCCTCTGGTCCTGGAGTTTTCTTTGTGGGGAGAATTTTGACTAACAATTTCAATTTCATTAATAGATACCGCATTCTTTATCAATGAGCTTTAGAAGTTTGATGTTTAAGGAATTTGCTAATTTCACCTAATTATCAAATATATTGGCATAACATTTTTTATAATATTCCTTTACTATTCTTTTGATCTCTGTAGAATCAATATTGATGTCACTCATATTTAATATTTACAATCTTAACTCTCTTTGCTCATGGTCAATCTGGCTAACTTTATTTTTTTATTTTATTTTATTTTTTTTTGTTTTTTTTTTTTTTTGTGGGGAAGACCAGCCCTGAGCTAACATCTGTTGCCAATCCTCCCCTTTTTGCTGAGGAAGACTGGCCCTGGGCTAACATCCGTGCCCATCTTCCTCCACTTTATATGGGACGCCGCCACGGCATGGCTGACAGGCAGTGCGTCGGCGGGCGCCCGGGATCCGAACTCGCGAACCCCGGGCTGCCAAGCGCGGACTAAACCGCTGCGCCACCGGGCGGGCCCCCTGGCTAACTTTATTGATCTCAAAAACCCACTCCTGATTTCACTGATTTTTCTCTATTATTTTCCTGATTTCTATTGATTTCTGCTCTGACCTTTAATATTGCCCTCTTCTGTTTACTTTATTCTCATTTTTATTTCAAAAGGTGGAAGCTGAGCTATTTCATTTGAGATCTTTCTTTCTTTCTTTAAAATATGAGCATTTAGGGTTCTCTCTCTCCCAGTACTCCATTAGCTGCATCCCACACATTATATGTTGTGTTTGTATTTTCATTCAGTTCAAAACATTTTCTAACTTCCCTTGTGATTTCTTCTTAGACCCGTGGGTTATTTAGAAGTCTGTTGTTTAATTACAAAATATATGTAGATTTCCCAAATATCTTTCTGTTATTGATATCTAAATTAATTCCATTTTGATTAGAGAATATACTTAGTATTATTAGAAATTTTTAAATGCATTAATATTTATTTTATGGCCAAGAATGTGGTCTACTTTGGTGAAAGTCCTATGTGCATTTGAAAAGAATATGGATTCTGCTGGTTTGGGTTGGAGTGTTCAATAAATGTCACTTAGAGAGAGTTGATTGATAGTCTTGTTGAAGTATTGTGTATCTTTACTGAGTTTCTGTTCACTTCCAGTAATTATTGAAAGAAGCTTGCTAAAAATCTCTGATGATAATGATGGGTGTGCCTATTTCTCTTTTCAGTTCTATCAGTTTTTGCTTCATGTGTTTTTAGGCTCTGTTATGAGGTGAAAAGACATTTAGGATTGTTATATCCACTTGGAGAATTGACCTTTTGTCATTATTTAATGACTCTTTTTATCCACGGTAATGTTCTTTGTTCTAAGATTTACTTTGTTTGTCATTAACACAGACACTCACTTTTTTAGTATTGTTATCATGATGCAATTTTTCTTTACTTTTATTTATTTTTTATTTTTCAATTTTTTGCTGAGGAAGATTCTCCCTGAGCTAACATCCATTGCCAATCTTCATCTTTTTCTCCTTTTTATGTGAGCTGCCGCCACAGTGTGGCTGCTATCAGATGAGTGGTGTAGGTCTGCACCAGGGAATCGAACCCAGGCCGCCAAAGCAGAGTGCAGAACTTAACCACTATGCCACCGAGGCTGTCCCTGTTTTTATTTTTTAAGTGGATTTCTTCTGGGCAGCATATAGTTAAATATTGTTCTTTTATCCAATCTCAGACTCTGCTTTTTGATTGAGCTTTTGGACTATTTGCATTTAATGTGATTATGATATTGTTACTTTGTTACCTGTTTACTATTTGTTTCATTTTTTTTTCTCTTTTGTTCTCCATATCTGTGTTTAGGAATTTGGACACTGAAGGGACATTGGGTGGTGTTAAGGAATTACAGTCAACTTTTTATCAAGAGAGATAATACAATTGTGGTTATATTAAAAACAAGATTTCTTATTTTTAGAGTTATGTACTAAAATATTTGTGGTTGAAATGATTGGAGATTTTCTTCAAAATAATCTGAGAAGCTTAAGTGTGTGAGTCTATGGATGAAAAAAATTGGCTATAAGATAATATGAGTGATGGGTACCTGGGATTCATTATACTAATCTATCTTATTTGCATTTGACATTTTCCATAATAAAAAAATGTTTTTAAAGAAAATTTAAAGCAGATTTCAAGACTTATTTTACAGAGTTGTATTTAGAATAAGGTTTTGTGTAAATCCGTGGCACATAACTGCCTCATACTAGTGGGAACTTGATATGTCATAATTATTGTTGTCAATCTCAATAACAGATCAGAAGTCTTGTATTAGGACTCTGTATAAGACATACTTCATTGGCTTGTAAAGCTTTAGGAAAATTCCTCAGTCTTCTTTGAATTCATCTGTTAGTAGAAGTTAGAAAATTATGGGCTTCTTCCTTAAGGCCACAACCCTCAATAAACAGCTAAGGAGATGTGTTAAATAAGCTTTCTGGCATTCAATCTTGGAGTTCACTGTGTTTCTACATATAGCTTCCTCCTGGCATCTTAATTCTTTCTCACCTTTTTTTTGTCTTTTCCACCAAGTCTCTCTTCCATACTTGGCTCAACTCCCTTGTGGTGCAACCACTAATATATAAGGGAATTATATTCTAGTAGCTGACTGTCAAGTATTTTTAATATTCCAAAGCATTAGAATATCCCTTGGGGACATTCTACCCAAAACAATAAGTGAAAACTCAATATACTTAGTCTGGCAAATAATTACTTTTCCTAATTGTGAACTTATTTACATGAAAAACTTAGAAATGCACTGAAATAAACATTTAATTATACAACTCAATTGTCTTTAATACTCATAACATTTACTTTCATTTATTGTGCACTGGAAAACTTTATACAGGCTTTATAGATTTTATTTCTAAATCTTATAGAAATGATAAAGATTCTTATCTAAATTTTATATATGAAAAAGACCCTGAAATTTTTAAAGAAGTTTTTTAACATGCCCCAAATCTCAAAACTAAGTGAATGGAAGGCCCACAAACTCGTCTCAAGTCTATCACATTGCCAACACCACAGCTCCTCGATGAGGCCAGTGAAATTATTATATATTAAAATATATTATATCATTCATATTATATATTAAATATATAATATATTAAAACTGTTTAGAGAATATTTAGGGTCTTCACACAATAGAAGCTGAATTTTTCTTTTTTTGGTAGGAAATTACATACATAGAATGGAACATATTCATATGTTTTTTACAAAATGAACTATATACATATTTACAACGAAAAAATAAAAGCCATAGTGGATCCAGTAATTTTAAACTGTACATTGTTTGACTAGTAGATATGGATTGCTGATTTGGTTTATTGCGATGTTTGATATATGTATGGTTTTGTGGACATCTCACAATACCTTCAACATCCCCAGTTGGTAGGTACTCACTGCCCTATATTGTTCATATCATATCTTGTTACTGAAAAGAATATATTTATGACTCTTGGGAAAACTGGTAGAAAAAAGCAGGTTGCCAATCCTCTCCCCTACTACCACCTTATAGCAACTGGCCAAAAAAATTAAAAAAGAAAAGTTGGGAAAATTCCTTTAATACTTACTCTACCAAAGGAATGGTCCAAACCTCTTATCACAAATCTAGAGGAATTTGCTATATAAGTACTGATTAGATTGTTTTGAAAGTAGACATCAAAGGCCAAGGAATAGTTTTTCTTCCAAGAGAATGATAAGTTATTGTCATTATTGCATAGTTTGAGCCAAACATAATAAAATCCCATCATTCAAACCCACGTGCTGAAAGATTCTTGATAAGTAAGGAGGCCGCTATTTTGAGGCCTTTCTGGCCACATACTGGGGAATATTTGTTTAGTGCCTCTTCTGAGTTAGACACTGATTTAAGGCACTGGAGACATTGGAGTGATCAAGGCAGACATCTTACATTCTAAAAGGGAGACAGAAAAAAGAAAAATAAACAGATTTATAAGCTAGAATGCCAGATATTGATTAGTGTGATAAATAAAAATGAAATAGTCCAAGAAGGTAGAAAGGGAGAGAAAAATCTTATAAATGGAGATGCTGGGGAAAGAGTCTCTGAGAAAGTGACATTTCAGCATGGCTCTGAATAAAATGAGTGAGTAAGCCATGCAAATATTAAAAGGAAGTAAATTCCAGGTAGTAGAAACAGAAAGTACAAAGGCCCTGAAGCTGGAATATGATTGACCTAGTTACAGATCAATAGTACTCCAAGCTCATATTTGCAGAGTTAGAAGAGAAAGTGTTAACTCTGTGCAATTTTTCTATAATTTACTGTCTTAATAGTAAGTTATACCAGTTCCTTCTAATATTAGGGGTAACTTCTTCTAAACCTCAGAGAATATGGTCTAGAGGTTAAGAGAGACCAGGGGGAAATAGGGGCAAACCAAGTTAGTACCATTTTCACACTTCCACACTCATGGTTGTAAAAGTAACTGCATAGGAGGAAATAAGTGTGTGGCCTCACCAAGCCTAATGTCTATAAATCACGAAAGTGTTTTTGAAACCAACATCTTACCAACAAGGCTGGTCCATCCTGGTGATGGGGACAACTTCCAGAAAAAGAAAAATTGTCTCCTTATGTATTTAAAAAGCATAACACAACTGTCTATAAGAAACTCACTTCAACCACAAGTAGGTTAAAAATAAAAGGATGGAAGATGCTATATCATGCAAACATTTTTCAAAGAAAAGCAGGGGTAGCAACACTAATATTAAATAAGATAGTCTTTAAAACAAAGAAAATTACTAGAGAAAGAGAGGCACTTCACACAAAGATAAAAGGCCAATCCAACATTCAGCCACAGCAATCCTAAATGTGGATGCACCAAACAACAGAACTGCCAGATCTGTGAAGCAAAAATTGATAGAACTGGAAAGAAAAATAGAAAAATCCAGAATTTTAGTTGGAGGCTTTAACATCCCTTTCACAACAGAACAACTAAACAGGTAATCAACAAGGTATAAAAGAGCTCAAAATCATCATCCAAAAAAATCTAAATTGTATTTGTAAAACATTCTACTCGATGACAGCAGAATACATTCTTTTCAAGTTTCCAATGAACTTGTACTAAGATAGGCTGTATCCTGTACCAAAAAACAAACCTTAGCAAATTCAAAAGACTTATGATGATAAAAATCGTGTTCTTTGAGCACATTGGAATCAAATTAGAAAGTAATAACAAACGTAGGTGAAAAATCTCCAAACACTTCGAAACTAAATAAAACACTTAAATAATTTTTGAGTTGAAGAGGAACCCTCAAGGAAAATTAAAAATACATTGAACTTGAATAAAAATGAAAATATAACATAAAGTTTGTAGACATAACTGTAGCAGTGTTGAGAGGGAAATTTACAACATTAAACATACATATTACAAAAGAGGAAAAGTCTCAAATCAGTAATCTAAGCTCAGACCTCAAGGACCTAAAAGAAGAGCAAAATGATTCCAAAGTGATTAGAAGGAAGGAAATAATAAAGATAACACATTAATATTGCAAGATTTTAATATCTTTATTAGTCCCTGATTATTCAAAGTAAATATAGAGGATTGTGTTAGAATTCTTTTGGATGCAAGCAGAAGTCAATAAAATTGAAAACAGAAAAACAATAGATAAAATCAGTGAAACAAAGATCTGGTTCTTTGAAATGTCAATAAAATTGTTAACCCCTAGCAAGACTGAAAAAGAGAAAACACAAATTACCAATATTAGAAATAAAACAGGAACTATCACCACAGACTGTACAGACATCAAAAGGATAATACAGGAATACTACAAACAAGTCTACACCCAAAAATTTGACAACATAAGCAAAATGGATCAATTTTTCAAAAAACACGCAAAATACTACCACTCACAATATGAATACTACCACAATATGAAAAAAATAATTTGAAATACCCCATAAACATTAAGGAAATTAAGTTTGTAATTAATAGATTCTCCAAAAGGATATCTCCATATCCAGGTGGGTTCATTGGAGAATTCTACCAAATGTTTACAGAAGAAATAACAATAATTCTTCACAATATCTTCTAGAAAACCGAAATGGAGAAAACACTTCCCAATTCATTTTGTGAAGTTATTATTACCCTGATACCAAAAACAGACAAAGATAGTATAAAAAAAAAGAAAACTACAGACCAACAACCCTCCTGAATATAGATGTAAAAATCCTTAACAAAATACTAGCAAATAGAACTCAGCATTATAAAAAAAAAAAATTTTATGTCAGAATCGAAGGGGAACCAGAAAAATAGAACAAAATGACAAAAATAAGACAGTAAGTAGGTCATGAAGTAACTGACAATGGAACAATGTAATCAATAAACACAAAGACACACAATATCAATTTACATTATAAAACAAGATCCAATCTTGAGAAGACTATAAGAGACTAATGAAAAATTGATTTAGCAAGGTTGACACACAAAAAGGATGGGCAAAATTATAACATTAAAATGTAAACCAAAGTAATTGGGATTCCTATTAATATTAGATAAGGTAGAGTTCCAGGTTAAAAAAATTAAAGGACACCCAGCAGGAAGTTTATATGGAATATATAATGGTCATAAACCTTTAGGCACCTTGTGATCAAATATATAAAGCAAAACATTTTTAAAGCATAGCAATAAATGGAAAGAAATACGTTAATATTGCAAGATTTTAATGTCTTTATTAGTCCTTGATTATTAAAGTAAATATAGAGGATTGTGTTATAATTCTTTTGGGTGCAAGTGACAGAAATTACCTAAAACTTAGTACTGCAAGTAAGGGATCTATTGACCAAAATTCACAGATAGGAGTCAGATATCTTTTTTCAATGATTTTATTATTACTGAGCATTTCTCTCTCTCTCTTTTTGTGTGTGTGTGTGTGTGTCTCATCTCTTGCTCTTTCTCTCACTGTCTCACATTTTCTTTCCCCACCTCTAGGCTCTGCGTTCCTGTATTTTTAGCTTTGGCTCTATACAAGTAGCATCATTTGAATAACTGGCAATACAAATATAAAGAGACTTTATCTTTCCAAACAATTCCAGCAAATACATGTGACTATATTTGCCTATTATGAGTCAAGTGAACTTCTGTGATGCAATGCCTGTGACCAGACATAGAATGTTCTAATTGGCTAGTACTGAGTCACATGCTTAATTCTGGAGCTGGGGTAGGGTCAGTCTCCATCAAACCACATGGATACAGTGGATCACACAGGAAAATAAAGGTATTAATTTTGAAAGAGAAAAAGGAAGCTGGGCAGGAACGAGCAACATGTGTCCACTACAAGGGTTTGAATAATACAATTAATAAGGTGAATTACAGATACAGACACCTGAATGTCACCAAGCTTCACCCTCCTTACGTGCAAATACGGTCATATTAATATGTATATCATGTTTTTGCTGGCTTGCAGTTCCCACCTTTATAGCAATCTATTCTCTAGCCTTATACCCTGCCCCGATCCATGCAAGTTCTTTAAGCTTTCTTATTCCTTCTAATAGTTCTAGGAGTCTGTAAAAGTTTCACATGTTCTGACAGGTAATTTTTAAGCTATTGTTGTTACTGCCACTCTTCTTTGTCATTCTGATGGGGTGGCACTCTAGACTCCATACCTCCCCTATGACTAACCTCTGGGTCTACACCAACCTGTCTTCAGCAAGCTGTTATCATTTCCTCTGAGCCTCAGAGTTGACAAATGCATCCTCTTGATTTTCATCCTCGGGCACTGGTGGTATGTAGAGTATGTATTCTCCTCTTTTCCACCATTTTCCAACCATGCATACAGCCCCTTCCTTCTGTTCCCTACAGTACTGCAGAAGGCTGATAATATTTGATGGATTGTATTAAATATTTTAAAATTACATTAAAGAATAAGTGACTTATGATACATACTTTGTGAGCTTGGATAGACTCTTAGTATTTACTCATGGGGTCTATACAGGTGCTTCCTTGACTGGTCCCTAGCCAGTTGCCTCCTGCTCACAAGTTGCCTTAAGAAAGCCTATACTTAGAGTGAAGGTCAAACAGGATGACCGAATTTTGGATAGCCAGCTCAGGACAGCCATATCAGACAAAAAATATTTTTATAATATAATACATATTAAATAATTATCCACTATGAGTTAGTACCTTAACACACAAATAGGAAAAATAGGTGTTTGAAATTATGTATTAGTCTATATTACTTAATTTTCTGTTCCATATATGCTATAATTTAAGCATAACAACAATAGGACTAAAAATAGTGGCAATTAGTAATAATTAATAGTAGGACTAATTAAATAAACAATGTGTGAAAAATATAGCAATAATTTTATGTTTCTTTCTGTCCTTTGATACAGTACTTTAACTCTTAAAATTCCTTATTGGACATTTATATTTTGTAGGCCGCGTTACTGTGTATTCTAAAGATACATAAACTTAAGACCTTTTAAAAGGAGAACATAAATATAATAGCACTAATTAAACAGATATTACCTATATTTAATAAAAGACAACAATGATATCTTTTTTTTCTGTTCCGTGATAGAATAGAATAGGATACTTTCATTTTTTCTGTTTCTTTTTCCAATAGTACTTCTCTGAACTTCTTGTAGCCTTTAGGATATCCTTTTTTTCTTTTATGTAGTAACAAAACTGAGTATAGTTAAATGTAAAATTCACTTTGACTTGCAGTTTGCTCTTATCAAAGCCACATTGCATAGATTTTCGGTGCCAGTCCCACATGATAACATCAAACTAAATATCCTTCAACAAAAGCATGTGGACATAGAATACTTAGGATTTTACTTAGAGCAACAGCAGGCCTTTTCAATTTGTACAGATTAGTTTTCAGTTTTCCAATAATATCATCCAGAGACTGCTGATTTTTGATCTGACATGTAAAGAGCTTGGAAGTTGTGACTCTTGTTCTCAAAATAAGAAAATGACTGAACAAACTGAAAATCACCAAGTCTTCCTAGATCCTTCAGAAAATTAAGGTCACAGATCAAGCCACCGCCCTAAAATTGTAGAGAGAGTTGAATAAAGAGATTCACAGCTTACCTGGAGCAGAAGCCCACCACTGGAGCCAGAAGCAGCAGGAACACTTCAACTATGATGGATGGATTGCTGGAAGTTCAGCGTGGATGAGCTTAAGAGTTAACAGCACTAGGAGCCCCAGTTCTAAGTCTCCCCCCACTTTTGTGTTTCATGTGCAAGAGCCCCACCAGATTCTCAGGGTGAAGATCAGAGAAAAATCTCCTCATGCTTCTGGAATGGTGATGGGGAAAATAGTCATCTTGAAATAAGCCAAGAACATTTTGTTCTCCTTAAAAGTCTACCCTCAAGGGAAACTATTTTGCCAGAATCTAAGGGACTTGGGTTTTATCAGAACCTAAGAGACTGGAGGAAAGGAAATATCCAACTCAAGTCACCTCTAGCCTTCCTGTCTCACCGAAGGGGAAAAATAAAAGCAGAGAAGCACTTGTGACAGTCACAGCCCAGGGACACAGGCTCACTAAGAGACTGACACCTAATCATAAGACCCTACAAGGCTTCTCCTTCTCCCGACCTTACCACCACATAGGTTAGCTCCAGTGTAATAACAGACTCCAGCTGAAAGAACTGCAAGCCTCAGGCCCTATTTAAGGGTCTCTAGGAAAATCCAAAGACTACAGGGGAGACCAAGAGCGATTATAGCATGGTTGAAGGATACAAGGTTAAATACAAAAGCCAGATCTTTTCCTATATGCAGGCAATGAACAACTGGAAATTGAAATTAAAAACACAGTACCACTTAACATCAGCACCCGCAAAATTAAATATTTAGGTATAAATCTAAAATATATGTATAAGAGCTATATGAAGAAAACCACAAAACTGATAAAAGAAATCAAAGAAGAACTAAATAAATGGAGAGGTATTTTATGTTCATGGATAGGAAGCCTCGATATTATTAAGATGTCAGTTCTTCCCAGCTTGATCTTAAACACAATCCTAGTCTAAATCCCAGAAAATTATTTGGTGGATATCAATGATCTTATTCAACAGTATATATATATATGGAAAGGCAAGCCTCAGAATAGCCAACAGTATTGAAGAACAACTAAGTTGGAGGACTGACACTACCCGACTTCACTTGTTATAAAGATATAGTAATCAAGATAGTGTGGTACTGGTGAAAGAACAGAAAAATAGATCAATGGAACATACTAGAGAGCCCAGAAATAGATCCACACAGATATAGTTAACTAATCTTTAGCAATGGAGCAAGGGAAATTCAATAAAGGACTGTCTTTTCAGCAAATGATGCTGTAACAGCTGGACATCCCCAAGCAAAAAAAAAAAAAAAAAAAAAAAAAACAATCTAGACACAGACCTCATACTCTTCACAAAAATTAACTCAAAATGTGTCATAGATCTAAATGTAAAATGCAAAAGTATAACATTTCTAGAAGATAACATAGGAGAAAATCTAGGTAACTTTGGGTTTGGCAATGAGTTTTTAAGATATAACACCAAAAGCACTATCTATGAAAGAAAAATTGATAAATGGGACTTCATTAAAATTAAAAACCATGAAATACACTAAGAGAATAAAAAGGTAAGTTACAAATTGAGAGAAAATATTTATTAAAAACATATCCGATAAAGGACTGGTATCCCAAATATATAAAGAACTCTTAAAACTCAAGAATAAAGAAACAAACAACCCAATTATAAAATGTTCACAGATCTGAACCTCACCAAAGAAGATATACTGACGGCAAATAAGTGTATGAAAAGAAGCTCAGCATTGTATGTCACTAGTGAACTGCAAATAAAAACAGCAATGAGATAAAACTGCACACCCATTACAAGGGCTAAATTCAAAAACATTGACATTAATCTCATCCACCTTGTATCCATAAGCGTGTTTTGGTAGATGAACTGTTTGTCAACTGGGTCTTTTGTAGCTATAAATTCATCTGATAGACTACCCTTGTCTAAAATGTCCATCATTTTTAAGCATTCAGAAGCACATCTGATTTCATCATAATTTAAATCTCTCTGGGAAAGTGGTTTTAAAACACAGAGATAACTTGTGAAATCAAAATTGGATTCCAAATAAGGCACAGTTTTAGTAAACGTATTGACAAAGTCCTGTTAAACTTGGCTTCTGTTTTCTATAGTCATACTTTTGGATGCTGAAGCAATCTTATTTCCAAAAAAATAAATCATGCTTTTTGCTGTATGAGTCTTTGTTGCAACCTACACATAGCATCAAATAATTCGGGTGCAGTCAGTTCATCCTTTTCTAGATTCTTTATGGACTTTCAAAGATCATCAAACAGTTTTGGGGAAACAGCACATAATTTTCTGTTTTACTAAAATCCTTTTTCCCATTTCTCATTCTCAATGTATTTCTAAATTGGAGAACATTCTTCTTGTCCCAAACTTTGAAAATATGATTTTACAATAGGCCAACATTTTATTGTCTTTCCTATGGCTGACATCAATGAGAGTAATCCTTTGACACATGAAAGGCTATCTCCTTTTATTTCTATAAAGTCTAAAGTACCATTAGGTGCTTCTCCACATTTTGAGGAAAAGTGACAAAAAATTTTCATTGTAAAATCCTCAATATCACAGATAAGCAAATCACATCCCTTTTTAGTACTATTGTATACAAGGTTTGCAGGAAATTTAACAGGTAATATCTTTTTATTTTCTTTTGTAATAAGTTTATAAATTGAATGGAATTTTCCAAAATTTACATTTGCCCTGTTGGCCAAATATTCAGAATGATAAGCAGTCTAGAGTGTATTGGGACAAGATATCAGCAATCTTTTATTTTACATTTACTGATGTTTCATTAAAATCTTCACAGAAATTAAGAAAATGATTTCAAACTCCATTTTTCAAATCCAAGTACCTAACAGCTAGAAATAACATTTTGTTTGTTTTTTGCCATGATTCAGCTTACCACTTGATATACTATAGCAAGTATCATCGTTGATAAGATCTGAGAGAATAGCTGTGCACTGTAAAGGGCCAACATATCTATTTTCAAAATCTCTCCTTTTGTTTACCCACAAGACATTTTAGTTGCAATCTCTGAACCAGGAAATGTAATTTTACACATTTTCACAGAATAAAGGGAATGATATGATATTGTCATGAGTTTAGCTAAGTTACTGCGTGGTATTGTTGTCTCAGCATCCATTTTGTTTGGCCAAGTGGGGGCCTTAAACTGGTGTTAGCCCCTCATGGAAGTGCACACCCTTGTCAACCTAAATAAAGAGGTAAACTGAGGCAATCTTGAATTACCAGAATTTGGGTTTATTTGGGAATTGCTATCCGGGAAACACAAACTGTAGCAAGTTACAGGTGAGTCCATTGAAGGTTTGGGGTGGTCTGGATTTATGAGCAAGGAGTGCAAAGCAAGGGGAAGCCCAGTCAGAGTGCAAGCAGTAAATCCACTGGTTTGAGGATGAGGAAAGATTCTTGATGGACATTCATCTATCAGGAGGTATGTTCTGGTTTTCGGCATTTACTGGAAATAAGTCTCAGTTCTTAAGTTTTGTTTTCCTGGTGGAGTGTGCATGAGATTCCTATCCTATCCTATCCATTTCCTATCCTCTGGTTCCATTTTAGACTGAAATCGTTTCATATCCTAGATAACAGCCTGCAGAGTCACAAACAAGTTTCTGGTATGATTTTCCCAATGGCCCTTTTGATAAAGTCTCCCCTGCCTCCCGGGGTCCTCCCCTTGTGTGGTCCTTAGATAAGACCCCCATGGAGCTTACTAAAACCCCATTCTTTTTGGTTTGAATTGACCAGTTCGGCTGTAGCCTGGGAACCCCAAAGCACCCCACCCACTAATCCTAACAAAGCCATGTACCCCAGGTCCCGTAGCTTTCTCTGCCTGCACCCTGCGTTGACCTCCCCATGTGGTCCCTCTGGGCATGCCGTGTACTTATTCCAGGACCTGGGAGTATAAAACTTCTCTATTTCAATTTCCCTCTTGGTCTTTTGTTGAAACAAGGCTCACCATCAGAAACTCCTGGGCTCTACATACCAAATGTTAATTTAACAAAATCACAACAGATATGTGAGTTTGTGAGGAATGCCGAAGCTAATTCAGTGGCTGCTATTTTTGTTTGAGCATTGATATCTTTTGGGGAGATTAAAAAAAGCTTTTAATTGATTTAGAAGTACTTGCTTATCTCATCCCAAACTTGTGAGATTTAGTCTCCATATGTGCATTTACATCTCCTTCTCCACCCTGCCCATTCCCAAATTCTTTTCAGCATATTATTTAATATGCTCTGTTTTGATCATTTACCTCCCTGGTCCAGTTGTACTTCCATCTGTTATTAAAAGAACACAGACATTTAACCTTCTTTTTCAGTGATATCTGGGTCATGCTAGTACTGGAATTGGAATCATTTTCATTTTCATTATCTAAACTCTTAGAATATATGATCACAATATTTACTATCTTAAAAATTAAATTTGCATTATCTTAATACAGCAGTTAATCCACAGGCAAAGTCAAAGATGAACTACTAAAACTCATGATTACAACACACTTAAGTTGTATTTTTATATTATCACATTGTTTAGGCCTTACAGACACAATATTTGCATTTATATTATGGACTTTTCTTTGTGTTTGCATAAAAGAATGGTTCATTCAAGTAGTTTTGTACTATCCGATCAACTACGTGCCCAAAGTTGTCTTCAAATCTTCAACTCCTGCAAAATGAAAACAGCTTTCACCTTTGAATGTCAGTTCTTCCAGTTTCTACTATTCCAATGTTTAGTTCCAATTTTCAGTCAGGACTGAGGCCCCCAGTTCTCTGTTCACTCTGCAAGCTGCAAATATACCTGGAAATTCTGCAGGTGGCAAACTACTAGATATAGTATTGCTGGGATTAAACTGATCATATCTAATGCACTTAAAATCAAATGATGGCACAACAAAATGGGAACACAGGACCCAAAGGCATTAATGAAATATAATAAGTGTGGGATAATTTCATGTCAGTCAATCAGATGGCAGGAAAGAGAAGAGAGACATATTACAGGTAGGTTCAGATTAAATAGTCAAATTGCAGATGATCTCAGACAACCCACTCTGAGTTTGCATGAGCAGGAACAAGTTTATAATTTTCCCCCATGGAATAGTAATGAGAATTTCAAGGCTCCTCCTAGCTAAATGTATTTTACATAAATACATAATGCAAAAGCTGAAGTCAAAGACAGGTACATTCTAGTGATATTCAAAGGCCAAATTATGTGATATTTGAAAATCTATAAATACATACAAGGCTCACTCTCTCTGATTTCTTTCTTCCCTTCATTCTTTTACTTCTCACACTCTCCCTTCCTTTCTTTCTTCCTTCTTTTAGTGCTCCAATGAAAAATGCCTTTTTTATGTGGCTGCTGGGAGAAGCTCTCTGATTTTGTCTACCCAACATTAATGAAATCCAATCTAATCTGTGAAAGTCACTGGGGTTTCCCTTATTGATCCATGTTGGACGGTTCTATAGGTTGCTGTGTGCATACTTCAACTACTTCAACATATCAATGTTTAAGTTCCTCCAGACTAATTTGCAGACAAGTAATCATTTTCAGAATCTGTAGGGCAGGAGTGTGAGAACTCCTTAGAATAAGGAGATGGAAAACTCAGGCCACCTTGTGAGGTCATTGAGAACTGTGTCTCCCTGTTGTTTATATCTGCAACCCTGGTAGCACTTAGTACCTGGCACAATAGTCCATCAATAAAAATTTGATAAATTTGATAAATTTTTATCGGAATTAAGATAAATCACAATACAAGAAAGAGTATGTGCCTGGTAGATAGTAGGATTCAATAAACATGTCTTGATTCCAAAGGAGTAAAAAGTAATGAGTTTTACTAAAAACTGGATGGGCTTTTCTCAGTTATAGCCTCTGTTTCCCACGGGAGACTATGGGATATTTCCTTTGGAAACCCACATCCAAAATATGGTTCAGTCGTCTTGGAAATCCAAAAGGTCCAGGAGGTACTTAGTTTTAAACGATATACTTAAAAAAAAAAAGTCTAAAGGAGCAATTAAAAGTATTCTGGACACAGAAGCCAATAGACCACGTATATTCCACTCAGCATTAAAATATCTGGTTGGTGACAGAAATTTTGTTTCCCTCTTGTTGGAATGTGGATCATATTTACTACAAAAGGAAAGTGCTTTTTGTGAGGTAAATTTGTTATTATCATTTCATACAGGAGGAAATTGAGGCTCTAGGTAGTGAACCTGCCCAAGATCTCAGAGTTATGGAAAGAGCTAGAAGTAGAACTCAGTGCTGTATTCTCCCAAGCATGTACACTTAGCATTATACTGTATTTTTTGGTCTCATTTAATACTTTTTTTGGGCCTGAATTTGACTTTATCTGGCAGTCAGGATTGCAGTCACTGCTTTCATATATTTTTCCACTGCCTTTTTTCTTTCCTTTATTTTTAGCCTTTCTGAATCACTATATTATAGGTATTCTCTTGCATACACAAAGAGGTAGAGTCTGCTTTATGAGCCAATTTGAAAACATCTTTCCTTTAAAAGATGAGTTAGGCCCATAAACTTTTGTTGTGGTTGGTATGTTTGGCCTCAACTGTTTGGCATCTTACTGTGTGTATTATGTTATATTTACTGTTTCCGCTTTTGGTATGACTTCTCTGCTTTAAACATTTCTTTTGGTATTTATGAAGATTTGAGTTTTTGATTTAGTTGTTGTCTGTTCCAGAGATAACTTTACTTTTCTACCCTTTGAAGTGCCCTTAATCCCCTTTCCCTTACTTTTTACTAACCTATTACTGTCTGATTGGTCGGCCTTACTTGGTATTCCCACGCAACAGTCTATGACTTATTCTTTTTCTTTTTCTTTCTCTCACATCCTCCCATATTTTAGTTGCATTCCTTTTATTTTACCAAAGCCTATAATGTATACATATTATTCTTCCACTTTTTGTTTTAGACTCAGTTTTGTAATTAAATATATGAAATTCTCACTGTTGGTCTGTTTGCCAAAGTTTTCGCAGCCATCTCTTGACTGGATAAAGCTCACCTGTGGCAGACTGCTCAGTGAGAATACATGTGTACAGCATTCTCTGAGTGCCTGCAGGTTTAAAACTGTTCTCCAGTAGTCTTGGTACTTAATGGAAAATCTTTTATTCACACTTTCTTTGTTTTTAGAAAGTGCTACTCCATTGTGTCTTAATCTGTATGTCATTTTTGAAGGCTCTGATGTGTAATTATCTTGTCCTTCTAAGTTATTTCATCTTTTTGCCTGGAGACACTGAGGATATTTTCTTTATCTTTGAATTCCAATCATTTCACTAGTGTAGATCTCAAAATTGATTCTCGCCAGTTTTAACTTTTACAGTAAGTTGGTGGAAACTTTCAGGTTTTCTTTTACATCTAAAAATTTATCTGGGGTTATAATTTTATATATTTGTTCTTTTCCAATGTTTTCATTTTCTTTTTTAGTGTGTATCATGGTACCTCGTTTCCTTTTTTCCATTTCCACCACTTTCTCTCTAACTCTTTTTTACTTTTTCTTTATCTCATTTTCATTATCTTGTCTGTTTATTATATTCCTTATTTAATTTTCTTTTACGTTCGTTCTTCCTTGGGTACCTTATAATTTTATCTTCATTTCAGACATGATTTTGTATTTTTCTTCTTCTATATCTTAAGTCCAATCAACACATTTGATTTCTTCCTGCTTTTGTCCATTTCTGTGTTTAAGTTTTGGATAACAGATTCAAATTTTTTTGCATATCCCACAGGCATGTATTAGGATATGTAATTTAGTTTAGAGAGTGACTATAGTAGGCTGAATAATGGTCCCCAGAGATATACATGTCCTAATCCCTGGAACTTGAGGATGTTATATGGCAAAAGGAATCTTGCAGATGTAATTAAGTTAAGGATCTTGAGATGCTGAGGTTATCCTGGTTTGTCTGAATTGACTCTATTGTAATTATGAGTAATCTTATAAAATGGAAACAAAGGAAGATTCAACCTAGGAGAAGGAAAGAGATGTGATGATGGAAGTAAGAGGTTGGAATGATCAGAGGAAGGGATCACAAGCTAAGGTATGTAGGCAGGTTCTAGAAGCTAGACAAGGCAAGGAAATGGATTCTCCCCTAAAGCCTCTTTAGACGGAACCAACCCTACCGGCATCTCAAAGTTAACCCAGTGAAATTGACTTTGGGCTTCTGGCCTGCATAACTATAAGATAATAAAATTGTATTGTTTTAAGCCTCTAAATTCATGGTAATTTGTTACAGAATCCATATCAAATTAATACAGTGATGTTATAAGTTTCCTATATTTTTTGGTTGATTTTAAGAGGAAAATTTTCATTATCTGAAATGATTTGTTTTCATTACCTAAAATGGAAATTCCTCAGTTACTTCCTGTCTCATCACCAACATGTCCCTTCATTCTCCTCCTGTCGCCACAACTTCCTACTTCCATCTTCCAATACTGCCCTGGATATGCATTTAAATTGAAATGGCATGGTGATTTCTATCTTCTCATTAAGATTCTCTGTGGCAGCCTGCAAGTATGGCTACGTTTTTCCATCTATGTTTTTCTTTTCTACAGAACCCCAAAAATATTTGAAATGTGATAACCTCCTATTGGATTAGGTCATGGTTGAAGAATTAGGGAAATAAATTTATATAACTAGTGTGTAGTTGAAAATAAAATAGAAAAAAATTCTCTTTTAAATTTATTCTGCAAACTCATTATATGACAGCTTAAGGCTAAAATAATTTAGCTGCTTACACATACTTTGAGATGTCGCCATTTGAATACATTTTAGTTTGACTTGGAAATTAATTTCATTATAAGAAAATAAAAGAAATAATAAATAATAAATAACAAGAAAAATAAAACAAAAAAATTTCAATTTAAACTTTTTCTTGTCAAAGCAATTGGGGAATCTACCCAATACCCAATACTACTACTGAAAAAAAATCTACTCTTGATTTTGAAATGTTTCCTTTTGCCAATTTACAGATGGCTAATTGGTCAGGGGTCTTCAGAAAGAAACAGAACCAATATGAGACAGACAGACAGACAGATAGATAGATAGACAGATGATAGATAGATAGATTTATTATAAGGTATTGGTTCACATGATTATGGAGGCTGAGAAGTTCCCCAATCTACCATTTGCAAGCTGGAGACCCAGGAAAGCTGGTGGTGTAGTTCACAGGCCTGAGAGCTGGAAAGATGATGGTGTGGATTTCACTCTGAAGTCTGAAGGCCTGAGAACCAGGAGCACTGAGGGCAGATTGATGTTTTAGCTCAGCAGTCAGAGAGGAAATTAAACCTTCCTTTGCTTTTTTGTTCTATTCAGACCCTCAAGGAATTGGTTGATGCCCACACATTGGGAAGGGCTATCTGCTTTACTCAGTCTACCAATTTAAATGCTAATCTCTTCTGGAAACACTCTCACAGACCCACCCAGAAATAAGGTTTAACCAGCTATCTGAGGATCCTGTGACCCAGTCAAGTTCACATAAAATTAACCATCATAATGCTTGTTGTAGTTTCTTTTTTTTTTTTGAAGCCAGATACCTGAAGGTTACTGTAAATATTCAGTAAGAACATGATTACCCTTCCACCTTGTTGCCAACACCGACACAGATGAAAAGAAGTTCATCTTGCTGACTTGCTATTTTCTTGTTTAACCTGAGGGGTGACTCAAGGGTCACAAGGATATATGAGCTTGTTTTGCAGAAGAAAAAGAATGCCTTTAAAGGAGTTATGACCACCAGATAGCCAGCCCCCAGCTGCCGCTGGTGCCAAGAAGTCTGGTTGCCCAAGGGCTTTTCTGGAGTGAAAGAAACACAGACTTCCCTTCTGTTTCTCTGAAACTCCACCTCCCAAGCCCCTTAGCTCTCTAAACCCCTCCTGCTTCCTTCTTTTGTTAAGGTGGGTTTGAGAGAACCTATCCTTTCACCTTTTCATTTTGGCCAATTTGAATAAACCTTTCTCCATCTCCAAGCACACTGGTGTCTCAGTGATTGGCTTATTGCACATTGGTCACACAAACTTGAGATTAAGAGGTTTAGTGTCAGTTTCAAACTTTAAATAGCAACGTTTATAAAAATACTACCTTGGATTTGTACAATGATATGTGTTACATAACTCTCCCCTCCACACCCAGGAATTAATATAAAAACAGATTTGAACATATTTTTATCTCCTCATTTTATCCTCCCAACAACCATCTAATGTAGAGATCCCAGCCTACTTCAGGGTGAACTGAGACTCAGAAGTTTTTTGACTTGCCCAAAGTCTCATATTAGGACAGGGAGAAGAAAATAACTGAGATTTTGCTATTGGGCTACTTTTCACCCTGGTGGTTTCTGAGCCTTTGGAGTTCCCAGCATGTCTTTACCAAATGGTGCACATTTAGAGACAGCATGTCCTTTCAAGGTGGTAGTAGGGCAAAGCAAGATTTTCCATACGGCTACTCATTTATGCAAGCTGAGGGCTTACATTCATTATCACTGAAATAATTACTCAGTCAGGGTGGGATAGAGGCTGATGAAAGCATGGCCAGGGTAAGGAGTGGGAGGTGGAGGTGGCCTGCCTGGCATCAGTGGAGAGCTTACAGGTCTTACAGTAGATGTGAGAATTTTTTCCAAGCAGATAATTGATGGAAATTAAAATACCATGACCCTCATGATTCACCGCAGGCAAAAACACAGTCAATAAAATGTGGAGCTAAACTTAAGAATGAAAAAGATGTAAATAGTTGAAGATTTCTAAATGTCTTGGAGTACATGGATGTTAAGGTCAATTTACATGGTAAGCTGTATATCAGTAAATGAATATTAATGATATTACTGTGCAAATGCAGTGAGCTCTGGAATGTGGATCCTACTCTCTAAAAAGAAAAACATTTTATTTGGTGAGTTTTCATTTTTAAAAAACAGCCAAACTTACAATTTTCCACATCATTTTCTATTCTTGAGAATTTCCACTGACATCATAGAAATGGCATGACACTGACATTTGAAACAAACAAATAGGAAATAATTTAATCCACACCCTGCCCAAACACTTTTACTATTTTGTATTGGAAAACACTATTTCTTATATCCACAAACATTTGAATTTTGACCCAGAAAGGAGGAGCAGGAACTTTTAGCAGAATTTCTATGGAAAATAGTTGAAACACAACACCTTTGCTTTCACACATACAACAGCCTTGGCCCCTTAGCTAAGAGATCATCAAGGCTCCCTGTTTCACTTACCTTATGTCGCTTAGTGACTTAAAAAAAAACACCATTTTTTTGTGTGTTGTTGTTGTTATTCTCCCTTCTGGGAGTCAGATAGGGCAAAAGATGGATTGTCTCTTTTCATGTTGTTTAGGGCTTCAGCTGGTGAATCCCAAATAGTTGGGAGCTGCCTGTGACTGCTTCAATGGAGTCGTTTATCTGAGGCCTCAGTTCTGGCTGTTAGCTAGTTTCCTTTAGTCTTTTCCACTTGTCTTCTCTATGTGGTTAAATTGAACTTTCTCATAGTATGATCATCTCAAGAGGGAATGTTCTAGATGGGAAGACAGAATGTGTAAGTGCTTATCAAGCCTCTGCTTGTGTCACACTTACTAGTATCCCATCGACCAAAGCAAATCGACAGCCAAGTCCAGAGTTAGTAAGGAGGGGGACTACACAAGGGGTGAAAGTGGGAGGCATGGTTCATGGAGGACCATCTGAAAGTAACAATCTACTTCAATAGTCATCTCAACTTCATAACCTATGGTCTGAATGTTTGTGTCCCCCCCAAATTCATCCTAATGCTCAGTGTGATGGTATTAGGAGGTGGGGCCTTTGGGAAGTGGTTAGATCATGAGAGTAGAGCCCTCATGCGGGGGTTAGTGCTCTTAGAAAAGAGTCCCTTCAGAGCACCTAGCTCCTTGTACCGTGTGAGGACATGGCAAGAAGGCAGCAGTCTGTAACCTGGAAGAAGGTCTTCGCCAGAACCTGACTATGCTGGCATCCTGACTATGCTGCTCTTGGACTTCCAGCCTCGAGAACTGTGAGAAATAACCTTCCTTTGTTTATAAGCCACCCAGTCTGTGCTATTGTGTTATAGCAGCCCAAATGGACTAAGACGGAAGAAGAGGTTAACTCTAGCTTTGGGTTAGAACCGTGTTTTTCAATCTACAAAACCCACAGAATTAAAAAAAAAAAAATTAAATGACAGTCTACTTGGAAGCCCAAATATATAAATTTGAACATTGGAGAACTGCTGCTGTGGCTGACGAGAAGAGTTGAGGGGGCCTATAGGTATGTCCCATCCTCTTCCTAAGGTACCTTGATAAATACATTACCTTGACGAAACCCCTAGGGCTGAAGAGCAAGGCTGGATGATCTCTATTCTTTGGATTGTCAGTGACTTAAATATACCTCAATGTGTTAATCATTTACTCCTGACTCGTGATCACTATCTTCTCCTTGGAGGGCCCCACATTTATCTCCATACGTGAACTTTTATGCTTCGCCTTTTGCCTCATAATATGGGAAATCTCTAGAATACCCTGAAGGTATTTTACATTCCATTTAAAAAAATCTTTCCATCTTTGGCTTTGGGCATTGTCTCCCAATTCTCACAAGATTCTTATTCTATCCCAACTTCAGCAGAATCTGCTCTCCTCCTCTCTGACCAAAGAAACTCCTACCTTGTTGGGCCTGGTAGGCCTTTAGCCAAGCTGGAGTTTAGACAATGTGCATCCAATTTTATGTCATTCTAGGAGACTGATTATAAAAATCCAAAGAATTCTTAATTGTTTAAGGATATCTTTGGAGTCTGCCAATTTTCCTGGTATTGGTTTTCAACAATTCACATACATGGCAATGCCTTTAGAATTGAACGAGAAACCTCTCTATATCCTGTGTCCAAGAAATGAAGATTTCATATAATCTAGTTAACTAGTAGCCCAGCCTATCAGCCCACTGCCCCCTTTTGATAACAGGTAGTTTGTAATGCTCCTTTACTATCCTGAAATGAAAATCATATATTTACTGAACTACATACACATTAAAATTTAATATAATTCTCAAATTATAATGTAAACTTAAAATAAAAGGAACATAATTTATAATAAATAATAGGTTTTTAGATATATAAGTCCCTTGGTACTACTATACTCGAAGATAAATTAAATAGCCAGATGTTTCCACCTAATTGTAAGATCCCCGAAGTGTGACAACTACAAACATAGATTTATACAAGAGTGTGAACTGAAGCCCCAAATATGAATAGCATTGCTGTTGGCATGTAGTTTTCTGAAGTAGCTAACAACTCTACACAAATTCCTTACAAAACAAAGCATGATCTTCACTCTGTAAACAGAGTAGTTACATTTCTGGATCATTCAGCATACATTAAAACAGTGTTAAAATATTTTGGGTTTATTATGAAAAGTTGCTGCTTTTAGGCTCAGATAAACACAAACAGGCTTTTCACCTACTTGGCTGTCAACTGGGTAATTCTTTGAAAGTTGTGCACAATACAGAACATTTCTTTACTGTGCCAGATGGTCTCAAGAATTACAAGATGTCCATCCTTCTAGGCTCCTATCCGGTGAATGCCTACTAGCACCCAGCAATCAACACATCAGTGAAAACAATGTGCAATTTCCCTGTGGAAGGCAATACTACTCCACTGAGAACTACCTATCAAGTTAAAAAGTTTGTCAGATTCAGATTGCTATTTCCAAAGGAGGTTAGGTTCAGCACAGGTGGAAAGGATTCATCTTTTGAACTGACCCAAAAGATCAGTTCTTGGATAGCCAAATCCCCTCGTTATTTGGAATCATGTAAATATTTTCTGAGTATCTTATTTCAGTGTTTAATCACACTCTGACAAGATTTTTTTTTTTTTGATGAGGAAGATTAGCCCTGAGCTAACATTCATTGCCAATCCTCCTCTTTTTGCCAAGGAAGATTGGCCCTGTGCTAACATCTGTGCCCATCTTTCTCTACTTTATATGGGATGCCGCCACAGTATGGCTTGATTAGTGGTGCAATGGTCCATGCCCAGGATCTGAAACTGTGAACCCCGGGCTGCTGAAGGGGAGCATGCAAACTTAACCACTACACCGTCCGGCTGCCCTTGACAAGAATTCTTAATTACGTTTAGCCTAAATCTCTTTCTCTCTAGCTTAAGCCCAATTCCTCCTGTAGAACTAAAAATCATCTGTGGCGTCTTAAAATATACATAACCATATTAGAAGATAGATTCATCTCTTAGCTTTTACTTCACCAGAGAAAAAGATGTGACTACACAATGTCAGGCCATCTTAACGGTTGGGCCATCTTTATTATTATTGCTTGATTGGCAAAGCAGGAGCTATTTGACTTTAATTATTTACAAAATCCATTTGTTAGTTTAGTGTCACATCATGTCTTTAATAGGTCTTTGTTTTCTAGCTCTTTTTCTCTGCTATTGAGAATGAGAAAAAGACGATGGGAGCGTGGCATTACTGGGACATATATCTCCTCAAGGCTGATACAAGGTGGCCAACTTCTTCCACTCTAACCTCCCCTACCTCAAAGGTCTGTGTAAGTAGATATCTGTAGGGAAGGGGGGACTTGAAGACATTGTTGGAGTCCTGAGCCATTTGTCTAGACAGAGGCACTGTGGCTTCTCTCTCCCATTTACAGTGGAGCGATTTGTAATTTTGCTTCTGGGCGTGGCATGAATACACGGTTTCTAATGGGTTCAGTGAGCACCTTGGAAGGTAGCCGTGTCTTGCTGTGACTAGACAGAGCGTGCAGCATTGAGGAGTTGTGTGGTGCGCCACCAATGGCTGAAAGGGGTGCAGGCGTCTCTCAGAGGATGGAAAAGGTTTACCTAGATTGAATGGAAAGATCTAGAATCATGAAATAGAAGCACGAAACAACATGGCTGGAGTCAGTTTTGGAGAACAGTAAAATTTTTCATGTTTGTATATCCTTAAGTTCACCCTGTTTATTAAGTTGGTTGCGTATAGGTTGAAACATTGATATAACGTTGATAGCAGATTTTTGTGTGAACTCTGAGGGTCTTTACTTCAATAAAATGTTTCTGCTATATAACCTTCTTCATTGAACTATTCAGTGTGAATCTATTTTTTGTACTAACATTCATGTACTCCTCATTGCAGAATATCGTGCTTGTCAATAATTGCTTTGTTGAATAGTGATGCATAAAAATGCCTAAATCATCTTGTCATGTCTCGTGGAAAGTCTAATACCATGCCTGTTTTGCTCTCACATTTCATGGTAATTTCTCTGTCTGATGTTCTGTGTCCAATAAATATTTGTTTTCCATATCTCCATCTTACTGTTATTTCTTTATCTTCAATATGACACTGGCCCAAGGAGACTCAGTCCTTTTTTTTATTTAGACAGACACACACACACACACACACATGACTCACACTAGGTCATTATGTGTATAACAGATTTTATTGAAAGTTTTGGGAATAGAGGAGATTTATGTTGGAGAAATGCAAGTAATTTAAAACCGAGTATTTAAAATCTGTTTTTGAATATCCTTTAAACATTCTACCAAGTTCTGCCATTCACTCTCATCTCATTGACTCTCCTTTTCAGAAGTCAAAAGAGACCAAAACAAACAAACATTCTTATTTTCATATACAGAATATTTCAGATCACTCTAGAACTTATGCCTAAAACTCCTTTTCTGAATTTTTTCTACATATCCAGTTATTCAGATCAGATACTCTGGATCTTATCCTGTACCCACCCACCTCCTTCCGCACCACACATACACTATTACCACACATATTAGCAAGGGGCTTGAGAGCAGTATATTTTATTTCATCATTGAAATATATTAGGTTACTAGCATATTCTCTAAGCAGAAATAAACTTTTGTCTAAATATTGTTTTTTATTATATCATTATTATTACTATTCATTGACTTAAAAACGGAGAATTTTTGAAAATTGAATTAGTCAATGTCCTTTCACTTGCAAATAACAGAAATTCCACTCAAACTACTTTAAACACAATAGAAATTTGTGTTTAAAATTTTTATTTCAAAAAAAAAAGTTTGAATTTCAAGTATAATGTGTTTGAAAATTTGTGTAGAAATTTCATTGATATTATCCTTTTAGACGCCCATAATATACTTTGACCCTAAAAGCCCCATCCCACATTTTCTTGTTTCTGAAAAAGTCCTAAAAAATTACTATTATACTTCTTGGCCTTGGTTTTCTCATCTACAAAGTAAGAGTTTGGATCTCAAGATTCTTCCACTTCTGTCTGTAATACTGTGACTCATATTTTCTCCCTTCTCTTAAACTATGGAGAGGAAGTTTGTGCACTTGTTAAATTGTGTTTATCCTATGGCAAAGTAGTTAAGGGAAGAGTTTCAAAAGGTCATAAGTAACCCTCAAATAAACCCTCCCATAAAGACAGATCACAAAGACATCCAGCAATTCTTTCTCTGGTCTCGAGAAGGTCTTGTGCAAATCCTGAGGCAGTCTGTGTTCTTAGAAAGTCTTCATATCTTACATTATGATGGTGATAATGAATCCCTCTCCTTTCTCTACTTAATTATCACATCATTCAAAATTCCAGGCATCTCCCCTCATTCATCTCACTGAGGGCCATAAACATCATATAGAGGCTGGTGTGTATTAACTATCATTTTCTTTATTTGTGTTAATTAGGTTAAATATCAAGGCTTAAAAGAAACTTGCAAATATTATTTTGGAAGTGTTCTGCATTTCATGAGAAGGTTGAAATAATAAATCCTCCACCCTTTTTTTTTGCTGAAGAAGATTGTCCTGAGCTAACATCCCTTGCCAATCTTCCTCTTTTTTTGCTTGAGGAAGATTAGCCCCAAGTTAACATCTGTGCCAATCTTTCTCTACTTTGTATGTGGGTCGCTGCCACAGCATGGCTGATGAGTGGTGTCGGTCCATGCCGGGATCTGAACTTGCCAACCCGGGGCACTGAAGTGAGTGAACTTAACCACTACACCACAGGGCCAGCCCCAGTAAATCCTTTATAGCTAAAGCCAAAGACAAAACTAATCATTATCTAGTTCCACTCCATTCTTCTACATTTATTTGTCAATTCATTTGTTTAATAAATACTATTTATTATGCACCCACTTATTTCAAAAAAGCAGTTGATGCTATGAGATATATGTATTTGAGGAGTACTTGAAAGGATTAAATAAGAATTAAACTTTAAAAATATATACAGAAACTGCATTTGGTTTGGACAATAGCAATTTGGGCAATATTTAATTGTTTACAAATCTATGTTTTTGTCCTATGGATTTTCTTGTTTTTCAATTCTCTTTGTAGCAGGATGCACATCTTGTATATTGTTGATAATTTTTCTAATGGCCTCATCTCCTGTGAATGCCAACATCGATGGATATGAGCTAAATATTCCTCAGTGGTATTTTCCTCTTCCCAGTAATTCTATTAAATCATAGAGCTCAAAAGGCAAAACCACTTATGTTTGGCACAAAATAGTTGACCCCTCACTGATATTACTTTCTGATGTCTCTGTTGGCTTTCTCTCTTATTTAAATCCTACTATGATTTCAGCTTTTATATAGGTAAAAACTCTCTTTAGATGACTAGCTAATTTCTATAACATATGCTGGGATGATATTGAAAACCAGATCACCCCTGCTGAGACATAGATTCTGACCGATCAAAACAGAACTCACTGTAATCAAATAGTAAGACTGCGTCAGAGTGTTTCAGGCCCAGGGAACACCCCAGGGAACATCTGCTGTGCACACCCCTGTGTGCTGGCTGTCTTACAGACTTTGAAACTTTTAATTGAAAATTCTGCAAAGCTGGTATTATTTTTTTATTTTTTATTTTTTGTGAGGAAGATTAGCCCTGAGCTAACATCTGCTGCCAACCCCCCTCTTTTTCCTGAGGAAGACCGGCTTGAGCTAACATCTGTGCCCATCTTCCTCTACTTTATGTGGGACGCCTGCCACAGCATGGCTTGACAAGTGGTGCATAGGTCCATGTCCAGGATCCGAACCCGTGAAGCCCGGGCTGCTGCAGTGGAGTGCGTGAACTTAACCACTATGCCACTGGGCTTGCCCCCATAAAGCTGGTATTATTTTAAAGCTGAAGAGAAGGAGGCTCAGAGAGAACATTTTATCAATTAGTAATTGTTGTTAATTAACTATTAAATTATAAATTCATTTCACTCACAGGTTAAAAATATTCAGAAGTAGGCAGTCCATGATTTGTATGGAGCCTCCAATAAGTCGTCATGGACACGTGCTCTTTCTTTTCCTGCTCTGGCAACCTATGTACTTGACATTCATCCTCAAGTTTGCCTCACTACCCAAAATGGCCACTGGAGTTATGAAAATCACATGTATATTCCACTCAGGAAGCAGGAGAAACTAGGAGGAAGAATAGAACAGGTCCACTGCGGCTGTGTGCCCTCCTTTTAAGGACTTTTCTTGGAAGCCCCCTCCACCCCCAGCAACACTCTTTTAAGTGCCACTGGTCAATCATAGCATCCTAGGAATGAGTGCAATGCTGCTGGTGGAGAGGTGGGGAGAAAAAGTTTCTGTTTCTAAATCAAAGTCAAAGATGGATTTGGGACAGACAACTAATAATCTCTACCACACACAGCCAGAAAGCGGCATAGTCAGGATCTTAACCCAGATATCACTGATTTACTTGCTCTTACATCATGCAACCTATCAAATGTGGTGTAAGCACCTAGAATTAAGAAACCGAACTTTATATCCATTTCTTTTTGTATATATCACAGTTTCAGCATAGTATTGGGAATGACGCATGTTTGCTAAATGGATGAATGAATGATTGCATGAGTGCAAGAAAAGAGAAAAGGATGGATGAGTGGAGTTGCGCCTACTGGTAAGTCAGATGGTGTATATTCCTATATACTACTGTTTTTATTTTATAAATAATTGAGGCAGAGCATGGGATGGATTGGTGGTGGTGGTGAGAAATGAAGAAACAAATTGAATTCTCAAATTTCAATTTTGTGTATGTCTTATTGTTAACAATTAGCACGTAAAGCATATAAGTAAAAATCTTTGAAACCTAGAAAGCACTAAATGGCTACCAGCTTCATTCATTCATATTCATTCTTTTATTTATTCATTTGTTTTTTAAAAATTCATCTCACTTATATGCAGAAATCTATATTTCTCCTTTTAATGACTATGCATTTGATAAGTTTTTGATAGCTGAGGTCTCAAAATCTCTATTTTGAAGTACAAAATGAAATGGATAAGTAAAACAACTATCTGAATATTTCAGGAACATCTTTTATCTCAATTGCCGTAAAAGCAATTATCAAGATAGTTCCCTTGATTTCCACTTCAAACACTGTGTTTGTCAATGGAATTAAATCAGCCATTCAGCTCTTGATTATTTTGTATTCTCTTTTTAAGTTAAACACACACACACATACACACACACACACACACACACACACACACCACTGCCATGTGGTTAACCTAGACTGATTATTTTAAGAACTTTTCATTGTCTAGTGAGTTCAATTATTCTTAATGAAGATGCTGAATTTGGCCTCTCTGGCAAGTAACAATTAGATGTGTGGTGAATCTGCTACTTTTTATTTGGGGCAAATTGCTTATGCATGAAGGTACACCTAAATTTGGCATACAGGGGAAAAAGCAGGAGACTATTTCAAGCATCCTCAGCTCTAAACTGCTTGCACTTGTCGCAAAGATTCCAGAATAAATCCAAACCTTTTTCACTTAGTTAAATCCATCACAGTCAGGAATGCCATAAGACTGCCCACATCCCTTTGATGCAGTAACATTATGCTGTGTCAAATATTGCTGAAAATAGATGAGCCACTGATTAGGCCTTGGAAATGATTTTATAACGTGGAAACTCAGGTTATAGTGACATTTGTTGGGTAATAATCTGCCTCATTAATTTGTTGGCAAGCTTTGTCCAAAGATTCAGATTTCTTTAATAACTATATATGCCATGCAAGTTATTAGGCCAGTTTTAAAGGTTCAAGTTGTTTTAAAATAATAACTAAAACTAAACGTGGATATACAAAGGTAGAAAAGACTTACCAAAAGCAAGGCAAGAGTATTTTCATTTCTGATAACAAATGTCACACGCCTCCTTTTCTATTTGCTGGAAAAAAGTTGATTTTGCTGGAAGAGAATACAAAAAGGGAAATGAACAAAAGGAACGGAATGCATGTGGCTGATTCTAGGTAGCATGACACTTGCAGAAATCATATGAGTTTTAGGAAACATATAACACGAGTGAGATTTACCTCTAAAATGCAGAGCCATCTTGTCTTAAAGTGGTAACAAGAATAGAAAGCTACCTAATGCCTCTGTCTCGCTGCTCCCGTTACTGATGTATGGCTGTATTCTCATTCTTGGGACCACAGTTGTAGGATATTTTAATCCTCTTCTTTCCTTGCTTCATCTAACAACAGCTGGCAGTAGATGCCTATTTCAGTTACCTGGGCCTGTCAACCTGTGTCAGTCACTAGTGCCAGCACTCAGAAGGCAATCACTTAACCAGACATTGCATCAGCCAGTCATTTAAAATAAAGGATCTTTCCAATTTAGAAGAAATCGGCTCTTGAGGGAATTGGTTGTTAAAAAAGACAGCACCTTGCCCCTTACACACACACACACACACACACACACACACACACATACACACACAAATATGTACTCCCCTCTTTTTCAGCTGCCTCTATTGCTCTTGGGCCCAAGGTTAAATTGCAGTGTTGGAGGACTGAGAGGCGACAATAAATTCATCAGATAGGAAATGACTCATGTGGAGACTGCATGTAGTATGAAGGAGAGTAGCTTGAGATTGGTAACTAGATAGCATCCTTGGCAACCAGCTTCAGAAAGCCCAGGTCCTAATGGCCAGACAGTTGATACCTGTGGATTAGATGCTTTGTCACAGTCCAAGAACAGCAGCCTGTGCGCATCCCCATTCTCGGCATTTGAGCACTGTGAGAAGTGAAATGTGTACACCCAAGTCTCTGGTCCTAAAGACAGACAAGTCAGAAGTTAGGCCGGGAAGCTCTCACGGGGTCGGGGGGGGGGGGTGTACATTTGAAAATAAAACTTATTCAATATTTCATCTCAAAGGAAGACAGAAAATGTAGCTTCACCATCAAAAGTCACTACATTGGCTAAAATGAAGAAACCCATCGCTCCCCTAAAATGATACATGTGAAAAAGTCATCCTAACCATGTGTGAAAATCACATTGACCCCACACTTTCCTAAACTGTTCCATGCTATCAGATCAAGCATTGAGATACCAATTAAATTTTTTTTCTAATTAAAAATCAATACATATTAACTGTGGAGTGTTCAGAAACACAGGAAAGCACAAAGGGGAAAAAAATCACAATTTTTCTTAAGTCTAGATAGTCTATATAAACATCTTGGGACATTTTCTTTCAGATCTCTCTTTCTCTCTTTGTCTCTCTAATATGTCTTCATAATCATACTCTCTCCCTTGCTTTTTTCACTCAACATTATGTTATGAATTTCTATGTACATTACCAAGCATTCTGCAAAATCATGATACTATGTGGTTGCAGAGTATTCATTCTATCTTGAAACCAGTCAATCATCTCTTATTTTTGGACAATATTGTGGGTTGAATTCCCAAGGAAACCAACCTTGAGACAGAGATTAGCATTTAGGAAGTTAATTAGGGAATGCTCCCTGGATTTACACCAGTGTGGGAAGGAAAAGAATCAGGATTGGGCAGAGCAAGAAGTTGGTCCAGGATGCAATCATACAAAGGCCTCAGTTGACCCCCACAGAGTACTGTGAAGTTGGGATTGTACCTTCACAGTTATCCCAAGGTTAGCCAAAGGAGCCAGGCCTTTATACTCTTATTTCATCAGATGCAGGCTACCCAGAAAGGTGCTGAGATCTTGGGTGAAGCAACTCTCTTCAGCTGAGGGCAACTAGATAGCATCTGTTATAGCCAGCTTCAGAAAGTTCATGATATAATGTCCAGATGGTTAATGCATTTTGATTAGATGTTTCACCATAGACCAAACCCAGTCTGTCAGCCAGCAGTACTCTTAGCAGCTAGGGAAATAGGTTAGTCCATCCTAAAGGGGTATCTGAGCAGCACATCACAACTTCTAAGTCCTTCTCTTGCGTTGCTCAAATACACTTCTTTGTTTAAGTTCTGGAAGCAGCTTTTTCAGGATTATGGTGGTCTCATCTTGGAGTGAAATTATAAGAGGAAATTAGTGGGATAAATGATGGTTCCTGCCATTGAAGCTTGTCTCCCAAAACTGATATTCATTATTTCCCTCTTCTACTAACTATTCCGGTTTCCTCTCACCCTTAGCTGCCCTTTCTCCTGGTTTGACTCAGATGCTCATTCCTGAATTATCTAGGTCCCTTGTCACCATGCCCATCTCAGCTCTTGGTTGTTGCACTTGTCCATTTACTATCAAAATTGGGCAAGGGAGTGCCAAGAGTTGCCTGAGGGGATCATCTGGATGCTGAGCATATCCAGCCGTACTCCCATTGTGTAAGAGCAGCCCTACTTTCTCTTGTTGATTAGGGTCAGTTACTCCTGTTACTTTCCACTGGCCCCTTAACACCTTCAGCAGTGATAGCGGCAGCCACATCTTAAAGTTCCATGGGACTTTGTGTCCCTTGGTGAAGAATTACCATTTGGGAACTAGGACCTGTAAACCTCCAGAACCTGGATTTGTGGAGATAGGAAGCAACATTTCCCAAGCATGTTACTCAACGTGATGGTTAGTGAAGCTTACCCTGTTGTCACCCTTAGGTTTATAGACCCTTCATTCTACTTTGGGGAGCAAAATATGACACAATACATATTTATTTACAGTGTATTCTGCATAAAATCTCATCCTTACAGGCTATTGTCTTTAAGCTATTGCCTCAACCATGCCTTCAGCATGGAGTAAAGAAAGGAGGCATCTATGGGGAAAGAGAAGCAAGATTGCCAGGAGAAGATAATAAGCTGCAATGTCATCACAACAAAGTCTTAACAAAGACTTCAGAGGATCCCATAGGGAGGCTATAAAACTGAGATGGACTTTCAGTGTTGTCTCCAAGAGGGGCAAAGAGGTTGGGTCTTTATACCCTGATATCCACCAGTCAATGGGAATAGGTTGCTTCAGAGAAAGAAGTGTGGTTGCAAGGTGACTCTCTTAAGATGAAGGCAGTTATTGGAGAGAGCGGACAGTTGAGGGCTGTCAGCTGGCAGTACTCTAAGTAGCTGGGAAAATAGGTTTTTCTGTCCTACATAGATCATCTGGGTGGTGTAGCACAGTGTCCACTACATATAACTAAGCCATGTCCAATTTTGATAGATATTTATGGATAGATAACCTAGTGTCATGACATTTTTTATTTATATGGGTTTTCTTTGCTAGTTTTCAATTTTTGATTAAAAGAAAACCTGCTGTTACCCCTTTATAAATGAAATATTGCTATCAGAAGACATTCTTATATTTAGACTCTCATCTTTCAATCAAGTGTTTGAATTATTAAATTCCAAATGTGTCTTACCTGCTTCTACCTGGAATGGCTATGCAATTTGATTGTCTCCCATCCTAGAAGAAAACAAATTTCTGCAAAGTAGGAAATGAATTCTATTTCAGAAAATTATTTCTAGCACCTTTGTTTGGTTTGACACTATTACCCTGGTTCTTGATTCACCAGTTGCTGACCAATAGCATGTGGTTGGGTACTCACTTCTATCTAGCATGTCTTGTCCATTGCCTCCTCTTAATGTCTGACATCTGTAGACTTATTGATTTCATACTTTCAGTATACGTTCTTACCATATTCTACTCTGACCCTGATTTAGTCAGGATTCTCCAGGGAAACAGGACCAGTAGGATATATGTATCTATATCTATATATCCATTATATACAGATATAGAAAGGATATATATACACACACATATATAAAGGATATATATACATATTTATAAAAGATATATATACATAAAGGATACAGATATAAGTATATATATATATATATATATATATATATATATATATATATATATAAAGGTTTATTATAAGGAATTAGCTCATGTGATTATACAGGCTGAGAAGTCCCAAGATCTGCAGTCAGCAAGCTGGAGACCCAAGATAACTGATGGCATACTTCTAGTATAAGTCTGAATCTGAAGGCAGGAGAAGACCAATGTCTCAGCTGAACAGTTAGTCAGAGAAAAGTCCCAGCCTTTTGCTCTATTCAGGTCTACAATTGATTGGATGAGGGCCACCCACATTAGAGTGTGCGATCAGTTTACTTAGTCTACCACTTCAAATGTTAATCTCATCCAAAACACTCTCACAGACACACACAGAATAATGTTTGACCAAATGTCTGGGCACCTCATGGCCCAGTCAAGTTGATAGACAAAACTAACCATCATAGACCTATATCTTTCAGGTTTTTCTCACATAAATGTTGTTCTTAAGTTAACATGAGCTTAACATGACCTGAAGAAAAAGACTCTACCATGGTGGGTAGAGTCTTTCAGCGTATATTTAGAATCAATCAGAAACTGAAGTGTAAACTAATAGAACAGGGCAAAAAGGAACTCTTATGTTGTATCTACCTCCTGCTTTCTACCCTTCACAATCCAATCAGGAAACCAACACCATGAAAAGACCGGCAGAGAAACTGCCTCTTTTATCGATGTCTTTTCATCTAATGTGACTTTAAAAAAATAGTCTATGAATTCTGAAATTGCTTTTTGTTTGATGGGCACAACTATTATTATATACGATATATTATAAATGTGTTGTCTATTTGTTTACTAAGTTCCACAAAGTCCCCATATAAGAAACACATATGTGTATATTCCATATAATATATAATGTATATGTCCTTTGAGGTGAAGACCTACATTTGCAACTGCTTATTCAATATCTCATGGGGATATTTTAAGGAACCACAAGCTCAGTGTGTCTTCGTCTGAAGTTCTCTCCCACTTCAACATTGGTGTTCTCTAAAGTGACCTTAATGTTTTTATCACCTGGTTATAATTTTGCTTTCTATTAGCAAATCCCAGGATATGCTCAGTTTTTGATCTGCATAGTCAATAGTTTTCTTCTATTATATTTCTAATGTTTTCTGTTTTACTTAGTTCTGGTCTTCAGGAATTTAACTCTCTCTTGTCTTCTATATCTATCATTTTCATTATAATGACCTTTATATGTTAGTTCTTTATCATTTTGTTTTGTATTATTTCCCCTGATCTGTCCAACACGTCACCAATTGTATTTTTTTTTTTTTTTTTTGTGGGGAAGATCAGCCCTGAGCTAACATCTGTTGCCAATCCTCCCCTTTTTGCTGAGGAAGACTGGCCCTGGGCTAACATCCGTGCCCATCTTCCTCTACTTTATATGGGACACCGCCACAGCATGGCTGACAGGCAGTGCGTCGGCGGGCGCCAGGGATCCGAACTCAAGAACCCCAGGCTGCCAAGCGCGGACTAAACCGCTGCGCCACCGGGCGGCCCCCTCACCAATTGTATTTTAATTTGTATTTATTTTGTCATCTTCCATGTTGTCACTTGCAGTTCTGTCAACTTTAAATTTTTATTAATTTTTTTTTTTAATGAGGAAGATTGGTCCTGAACTAACATCTGTTGCCAACCTTTCTCTTTTCATTTGAGAAAGATTGTTGCTGAGCTAACATCTGTGCCCATCTTCCTCTAGTTTGTATGTGGGATGCTGACACAGCATGGCTTGATGAGCGATGTGTAGGTCTGCACCCAGGATCCGGACCTGTGAATGCTGGGCTGCCAAAGCAGAGCCTGTGAACTTAGCCACTATGCCACTAGGCCAGCCCCCAGATTTTTTCACAATTTTCATATTCTGTAGTCTTGAAATATCTTCTTTGAATATTTCCATCTTTTTCTTGAGCCATTTGTCTAGAGAAATTATATTTTCAGAAATTTCTTTGTGGAATGAAGAAATATTTATTTGAATGTTTCCCATTTCCTTGGCTAAGTCTTCTTGAAGGGTGAAGTCCTTATTTATATCTTGCATATGTTCCTTTTCCCCCTAATTTTTTTTCCACATTTCTGCAGCCAGATAATCTGTATGATTTAAGATCTCATATAATTCACATCATGAGATAGGATTTCTCCCAATAAATGTTTTACCCACTTCTGGTTTTCTTTTTATTCTTTCTTTTTTTCTTCTCTTGTCCATGTTGAAATAAACTTTTTTTTTTTAATTTTTTTTTTTTTTTTTTGTGGGGAAGACCAGCCCTGAGCTAACATCTGTTGCCAATCCTCCCCTTTTTTTTTTGCTGAGGAAGACTGGCCCTGGGCTAACATCCGTGCCCATCTTCCTCCACGTTATATGGGACGCCGCCACGGCATGGCTGACAAGCGGTGCGTCGGCGGGCGCCCGGGATCCGAACTCGCGAGCCCCGGGCTGCCAAGCGCGGACTAAACCGCTGCGCCACCGGGCGGCCCCTGAAATAAACTTTTAAAAAAATGACTGTGAAGCTTTCTGAGATCCAAAACGACACAATCTCTTTCACCAATGAATACAAATTATCCTCTTAGTTATTTTAGGTACAAGGATTAATCCATCTTTTTTGCAGAAGAAGTAGCTTTGAAGCTAGAACATGTAATGGAAGACTTTCCTCCAAATCATAACTCTAAAATGGTCATATCACTGCAATCATGATTATAGACAAGAAAACTCATTGTGTGTCAGTGAAGGTCATGATTTCCAACAGCCAGGCTGTGCCTGCAAAACGTGATCTCATATCTCTTTGGAACATACAATGTACAGTGCACTTTGGTTTGTAATTGCAGGTGTAAATATCAATCTGGCCTTGCAGTTTGGCATCTGAACATGCCATTTGCCATTTTATGATTCTGCTTGTATTTGTGTTCAGGTGCAGCAGTAAATGTGCCTCCAGAAGGGAGACGCTCTGAATTTCGCCATGTTTTCACAATCTGCTAGACTGCAGACTCAAATTCAGAGAATGTGGGAAACCAGCAAGGCTGATGAATCTCTATTAGTAAATTTACTTCTGTTGATTATTTAGTGATCAAACACTATGCATCTGTATATTAAAACTATTTATAGCTCAGTTTTAGTAATGTTCTCTAAAAAAAAAAAACCCAAATGTGAGAAATAATTAAAATAGTGTCTATCTATCTAAAGACATGTCAGAGAGGCTCAGCAAAGCAAACTTGGAGAGAACCATTTTATATGGTAATAGACAGAGGGCTCTATAAGATTTATGTTGTTGTGAATAAAGTAAATTATATGTAATGTACACATATATACAGAGACTGATAAAGAGAAAAACAAGGTGTAGCGAAGTAAGTGGGAAGCAAGCTTTTTTGTAGATATAACATTCTAGCAAGAGAGAAATGATTTATACCTTTGAAACATAAGAATTTGACAAATGATAAATACTCTATGCAAGTTTTTAAAATCAATTTTTTATTTTAGAATAGTTTTAGATTTACAGAAAAATTACAAAGAAAGTACAGAATTCTCATCTACCCCACACCCAGTTTCTACTCCTGTTATTAACATCTTATAACAGTATGGTCTATTTGTCACAATTAATGAACGAATGTTGATATATTATTAACTAAAGTCCATACTCTATTCAGATTTCCTTAGTTTTTACATAATGTCACTTTTCTGTTCCAGGTTCTTATCTGGGACACCACATTATGTTTAGTTGTCATGTCTCCTTGGGCTCCTCTTGGCTGTAGCAGCTTCTCAGACTCTCCTAATTTTTGATGACCTCGAAAGTTTTGATGAGTGCTGGCCAGGTATTTTGTAGAATGCTCCTCAGTTGGGATTTGTCTAGTGTCTTCTCATGATTAGACTGGATTGATGGGTTTTTGGAAGGAAGACCACAGAGGCAAAGTCTATTCTAATCACACCATGTCAAGGGTACATGTGACTCATCACAGTTGATATTCACCTTGATCACCTGGCTGAGGTAGTATTCACCAGGTTTCTCCATTGTAAGTTACTCTTCTTTCCTGCTTGTACACCATACTTTTTGGAAGGAAGTCACTGTGTGCAGTTCACACTTAGAATGAGGAGTTACGTGACAATACCTTGCAAGTGGAGTATCCACATGAATTATTTGAAATTCTTCTGTGAGGAAGATTATTATTCATTATTTACTCAGTTATTTATATCAATATGGACTCCTAGATATTAACCTTATACTTTGGGTATAGTCCAATACAATTTTGAAAATACTATATGTGTGTGTATATATATATATATATATATATATATAAATATTTTTATCACTAACCAGTTTACCTATATTAAGCTAAACAAGAACTCATACTGATGTCTCCTACTCTAATCCATTACCACATGGATCATTCTGGCCTCCTCCCCTTGCTTATCTATAATCTCACGCTCCAGCAATGAGAAACCTGCCTCCCACCATCACCATACATTTACTTAATTACTTAATTCCATTGTACGTGTAAAGAGATTTCAAAACTGTTTACCTGTATCCCCATGGGAAACAACTTTATCAGCTAGAGTACAGTGGCTATGTACCTGTTGCTTTGGTTGTACAGACTCTGTTCATTTCCAAAGTTGTTTAGGTCAGCTCCTTTTACCCCCACTCCCTTCAGTGAGATTATTTCATGTATTTGTAATACAGTTATATTATTTTGACATATTCTACATTCTATAATGGAATAGCTCAACCTCCTAAATGAATTTTAAAAAATTATATGTTAAGCATCATTCTTTAAAGTTCTGTGGGTTTGACAAATTCAGTGTCATGTATCTACTATTACAGAATCATGCAGAATGGTTTGACCTCCTTCAAAAAACCTCTGTGCTTCACCTATTCAGCCCCCCTCCCAATGTGAACTGCTGATCTGTTTACTATCTTTATTTTTGTTCTCTGCTGAATGTCATATAATTGGAATCATAAATATGTAGCTTTTTCAGGCTGACTTCTTTCACTTAGAAATATCATTTAATATTCATCCATTTCTTTGTGTCAGTAGATAGTTCATTCCTTTTTATTGCTAAGAATATACTGTTGAATGGATGTACTACAGTATGTTTAACCAGTCATCTACTGAATAACATCTTGGTTGCTTACAGTTTGGAGCAATTATTAAGAAACTGCTATAAATATTTGCATGCAAGTATTTTCATAGACTTAAAATTTCAAATCAATTGAGTAAATACCTAGGAGGATGACTGCTGTGTTCATCTTTGTAAGAAACTGCCAAACTGCCCACCAACAATGAATGTGAGTTTCTGTCACTCCATATTCTCCATAGAAATTAGTATTGTCAGTTTCTGCTGATATATCTTTAAGCTCACTGATTCTTCCCTCAGTTGTGTCTAGTCTAGTGATGAATCTATCAAAGGCGTTTTTTTTTTTTTTGTTTCTGTTACAGTCTTTTTGATTTTTATCATTTACTTTTTGCTTTTCCTTAGAGTTTCCATCTCTCTGCCCACATTACCCATCCATTTTTGCATATTTGTCTACTTTTTAATTTAGAGCCCTTAACATGTTAATCATAGTTATTTTAAATTTCCTGTCTGATAATTTCAACATTTGTCATATCTGAGTCTAGTTCTGATCATTGTATTGTCTCTTCAGACTGTGGGTTGGTTTTTTCCCTTTTGTCATGCCTTGTAATTTTCTTGTTGAAAGGAAGACATGTTGTTTTGAGTAATAGGAACTGATATACAGTCAGGCATTGCATAACGACATTTTAGGCAATGACGAACTGCATATACAAGAGTGGTTTGACAAGATTAGTACCATATAGCCTATGTGTGTAGTAGGCTGTACCATATAGGTTTGTGTAAGTATACTCTGTGATATTCGCACAACAATGACATCATCTAACGATGCGTTTCTCAGACCGTATTCCCATTGTTAAGCGAAGTATGACTGTAATGATGCAAATAGGCCCTTAGTGTGAGGATTTATGTTAATCTAGCTAGGAATGAGGTGTGTTTAATGTTTGTGCAGCTATGTGTGCTAGAGACTTGCAATTGCTCTGGTGTCCTTGTGTTTGTCTCCCTTCATGACTTCAGCTTTCCTTAAGTACTCCTCCCTACAGAGAATCTGTGTCCTGTGGCTCCTTCAATCTGTAATCCACTGTTATTATTCTGGAGCCCTGTCAGTGTGGTGGTAAGGTGTTGGGGTGAGAAGCATTCTATAATCTTCTAATTAAATGTCAGTGTTTTAGCGGGTCTGTGACTTGGGACCGTGAACTTCACAAATGTTTCTCCATTGGTAGAGTTCTTTCTCCCCCTGCCCCCCTGTATCCTTCTCTGGCTGTAGTATTCCTAATCTATTTCCTTGAAACTGACGCTATGTTTTTTTCCTCCTTCAGTGAGACAGAAGGGCTAGAGGGGCTGCAATGGCAGAAATTCCCCTTTTTCCTACTTGGATAAAGTTCTGGCAAAGTCTTTACCCTGGAGGCTAGGCCTTTGTTATAGAGAACGCTCTGGGTATATTACACAGTGATTTCTCTACTCCTCCGCTTGGCATAGCCACAAGAGAATCTTTCTTAAATTTTCCCTGTGAGAATCTAGTGGGGTTCCTACAGGTAGTACGCACAAAAGTGTGGAAGATCCCCTAAGACTATGGTCCACAGGAATTTCTCACTTCTCTCATGCTAGTTCACACTCCATCTCCAGTAATTCATCAAAATTACCATTTAGGCCTTCTTCTTGGTTTATGTCTCCAGTAGCTTCTGTTCCAGGTGAGCAGATCTCAGTTGCTGTATCTCTCTAATGTACCTATCTTTCTAGATTTTGGGGTGACAGTTTGCCCTGCAACATTAGCTCCTGGTAGGTCCAAGAATAGTTATTGATTTTCAGCCTGTCAAACTTTCTTGTAAGGATTGACGTGACAAACTTCCAAGCTCTTTACAGGTCAGAGCTGAAACCGGAAGTTGTCTATGTGCTATTCCTAATACTGAGTTCTGAAATGTTAAACCTTCCCAGGGAATTCAGGAGAGGTTCACACACTAAGATTTGTGACAACCTACAGTGATTCGAGAGTATATCTTAAAATGGGTATAATAACAATGTTGAATTAAACTCAGTAAGTGATATTAGTTAAGGATCAGTGAGAAAGAAATCAAATTGAACCAAAATGTCTATTAAAATTGATTTGGAGAATTCTCTTAACTCATTTAACTTTAGCTCTTATAGAGGAGTCCTTGATTGGCTTGCTTTTAGGAAAATTGAGTACAATGTATGTATTTATTTTCTTCATTAGCAATTCTACCAAGTCTAGCTGTTAGCTTACCCTGTTACCAGATATCAGTGGTCAATTGGTTCTAGTTCTGTATTACAAAATATAAGCAAATGCCTAAAGAGGAAATAAGCAGTTTTCTAAACCTTTTGGTTTAGTTATTAATCCTAGAATGACTTAGAATCCTAGAATCTTAGTTATAATCCATAGAATGATAAACACATGGCAAACACTGTCACTCTTTAAACAAGAAAGTTCTACATTAAAAAATGATTTTACTTAAAGTCTCTTTATCTGAAATGACTCTATGTTTAAATGGATTACTTTCTGTCAGTTGAATTCATACACCCATTTAATTGAGCACAGCCGTTAACTGGGGTCTAAGAATCTGTGAATTTCTTAAAAGTATATTTAAAATGTGATGTACAGTTTTTCTAGAAAGAACTTCTATAGTTTTTATTAGTTTTTCAAGGAGGTCTGTGATATAAAAATATTTAAGAATCACTACATAGAGATGAGTACTTAATTCTATGATCCTAATTTCTGAATTACAATCCTTAGAAATAACATCAATGACAAAGTTTATCTCAGAATCCTAACATTCTTATGACAGCACACATTTATCAAAATATTCTCATGCTTTCAGAAGTAGATGTTAAACAAACTTTTACAAATTTGAATTATTACTTACAAAAATATTTTTGCAATTGAACATATCAACTAACAAAAGAAAGAACTTTTCTTTATATTTCTGTTTTGATATAATATCTCTAATTGATTAAAACTTAATTCCTATGTAAGGCAGTTACCAAACACTGTGTCTCAGAATTCTTTACCTAACAACAGTATTCAGCAATAAGTGTTCTCATTGTACAGGGATAGTTCCTCAAATACAGCTCAGCTTATATTTAGATGTGTTTTCTCCTACCACTTTGCTACTGGCTCTGATGTTAAAGTAAAGGAAAATTTTCAAATTTCAAGTAGCTACTCCTCAGGAAACTAAGGCTCTAAGAGACTTTGTAATATGCCACTATCAGGGAAAGGACGTATTAGTTTGAATTGAGGAAACATATATTTTGATCCTGGTTTCATTACTTTGTAGATGAGTGGCCTTGGACAAGTCATTTCACACCACAAATCTTATTTTCCACATCTGTAAAATGGAATGTGAATGTTTTCTATTCCCTTTTGTTGATATCTTGTGACTGTAACAAAAGTATATGTATACTTATATATATGTGGACTATATATTTATATATAAAATACTTAATTTGTATTTGTAAATTGTGTCTTTATATGTATAAATATTATCTTCTGAAGGAGAATGTGTTAGAGTCACATAAATAATCTCACTTCTATTGACTTAGAAAAATGCTTAAATAAGTACATGTTTTTAAAAAAGAAAGAGTAAAGCTCAAAACTTAAGCTTTATCAAGGTCCTTAATGGTTTTTGTCCAACTTTATTGAGATATAGTTGATACAAATGTTGTGTAAGTTTAAGGTATACAATACGACGATTTGATACAAGTAAATGTTGCAAAATGTTTACCACAATAAGGTTAGCTAACACATCCTTCACCTCACATAATTACCATCTTTGTTGTTATTATGGTGAGAGCATTTAAGATTTACTCTGAGCAACTTTCAAGTATATAATACCATATCGTTAACTACCTTCACCATGCTATATATTAGATCTGAAGAACTTATTACTCTTATAATTGGAAGTTTGTACCCTTTGACCTTCATGGTTTATTTTTTTTATTTAAATCAAATTTTTTTGAGAGGTGAATTGCAAGCTATAGGATAACTTGTTACTGATATTCAGAATTTACTTTCATTTTAGCAACTGAATGAGCCATCAAATATTTCTAATAATTCCCAGTTGAGCTTTTGTTTCTAAAAATAAAAATGTGACTTCAGTGGTGCTTGAAGATATTAACATGTCGATGTAGAAAGACAAGCTATGGGTCCTGTTTGTTTGTTAGTGGTAGCGGTTTCTGAAAACTCAGCCCGATTTGAGATCAAATGCCTGCATTTATGAGACAGATGGACGTGATTGGGGATCTAATGTCTGAGAATTACTGTTTTGAATTCTGGTTTCCCATTGCAGTCATCCTGGGAACTTTTAAAAGTCCTGATAACCAGGCCAAAACCTAGAAAATTTAAATCCAAATCTCCAGGGGTGGGACACAGGCATTAGTATGTTTTAAAGCTCCAAGATGATTCCGACGTGCAGTGAAGTTTGAGAACCATTACGTTAAACCTGGAGACATGAACTGATCATTGCCTAGCCAGCTGGGAACACTGCTGCAAAGTCCTTTCTAACCACGTCTAGATTTCTCCCTTCATACCCGGCAACCAAACCAACTGGTGTGGAAAATGCGCTTAAACAATTAACCAAGCAACTACAAACTTATAAAATACACCTGACTCTTCTTGTTCTTAATTTACCCTTTTAACTTTCCCTTCTGATATCCTGTTGTTTTCTGGGATGGATTTGTTTGTTTGTTTTTAAACAAGTGTCGGCAGAACAACTTTTGAACAAAAAGCCTATCGTTTATGTTTGAGCAACTATGTGTTTGGTATTGAGTACAGAATTTTCTCCCACTTTCTTCAGCTTGTTTTCTTTTTTTTAAACATCTGCTCTATAGGATGATCTTCTTGTTAGTGCTGTCAAGTGGATTTGGACTCCTGGTGACCCTGTGTACAGCAGAGTGGTACCCTGCCCAGTCTTTTTGTGCCATCCCATCACCTTCCAGCGCTATATCAGACAATGCTCCATTGCTATTCACAGGGTTTTCATGGCTAATTTTTTCGGAAGTTGATGGCCAGGTCCTTCTTCATAGTCTGGAAACTCTGCTGAAACCTGTCCACCATGGGTGACCCTGCTGATGTTTGAAATACTGGTGACATAGCTTTCAGTATCATAGCCACACACAGCCGTCACAATATGACAACAAACAGATGGGTGGTGTGGACAGCTTATATAGGACAACATAAGCAGTTTTTATCAATAATATCTCTTTCTAGCTAATAGTACAATAACAACAACAAAACAAAACAATAACAACCACAACAAAAATCACATACCCCAAAATAGATAATGATAGTGGTGCCAGACCCTAAAAAAATTCTGCTATTTTACCATCACATGATACATTATATTCAAGCATTGAGAATGACAGACTTTGATAATTATCTCCTTTTCTTTCAATCTGGTCTGACTCTCAGAAGCTGTTTTAGACGAGCACACAACCCAAGAACTTCTTTACATCAGAAGCAAATAAGAATGTTGGCAACTGAGTTGAGCACATGTCATTTCATCACTGAGTCAGATGCAGAGGCTGACAAACTGAATACCTTATATTTAGTTCACTTATCCCAATTGAGAGGAAATTTATGTTCCTATCCATTAGAAGGGAGAGATGATAAAGCACCTCCATTTCTTTTTTCTTTTTAAATCGAGAATGATATAATGGCTACAACAGAATCAATTGCTTTGAAAGTAATGGGGTGAGGCTGTCCACACCATTACTTTCAGCTCCGGCTTCTTGCCAATTCCACGCAACAGACGTTGTAACTGACTTCAGTGATTTGCACATTCTGTATTTGCAAGTTTACAGAGTTTTTGGATTCTTCCCCTTTCAGTCCCAATACACACACACACACACACACACACACACACACACACACACACGCCAGGGAAATAAGGGCTGGATTTCAGCAGTGTCAAAGGGAAATTCAGGCTCAACTCTACCTTTTGGAGCTTAAGAGTGTACGTTGTGACACAACACAGTCTTTGTGCCTTTGCGCAAAAATCCTCATTTCACAAACAACTGCCTGTTAGGCTGGTTGAGCACTGTGTCTCGGGAAGTAGCTTTCCTAGGGTGCTGGTGGGTCACTCATGACTGAGACTTAATTATCACTCCACAAAAAAATGCCATCAATGGAAAAAAAACACCCTACTAGTTTGATTTAGTCAGGAATGGGTCTGAAGAATGCAAATAAGTAGGATAGTGTCTAATTATTTTTCCATTTTTATCTCCATTAAAGCACATTAATTCTAAAAAGTATTTTGAAAGATAAACACCGATTTTCAAATTGGGACATAGAACATGCATGGGCTTTTCCTTTTCTCAGGAACATATCTTGAAGAGAGCTGTTGTATTGTGGGGAGACAGGTATTCATGCTTTTATTTAATTTAAATGTACATCTAGATCCAATTTTATCTATATTTAAAAACCAAATATACTATAACAAAATAAAATGTTTACAGCCATTTATCCATTTAGAGAAAAATTCTTCTGCGTGGCAGACTTTTCAGAGATGCAGACATTATGGGGTAGCAGAGAACTATGATCCAGGAAGGATATGGGAAGAAGTGTCACTCCTGGTCACTTCTGATTGGCCAGATTTGGAGAGCAAAATTTTGCAGAAGAGAGAGGAGAAAATATTGATTGCCCCATAGCTTATTCCAAAGAGACTTCAAAACTTATTTAGGTTCTTTCAATGAAAATCCAAAGGCAATTACTATATCATATTTCTATTTTGATTTATTTTTAATTCCTCAATACTTAAAAATTTTCCATATTTGTACATTCTTGAAATCTACTAAGAGATAAGCTCTGGGGTAATCAGCATTTGTCTCCTTTTCTTGTGGTTTTAAGAATATCTTAGCAAAATTAAATAAATAAACAAAAAATAATAAAAAGTTAGGAGAAGCAAGGGGAAATTGGGTCTCAGACAGTATCAGATAAAAACAGACCGTTATCACTATAAGTCCAAGGAACAGAGATAGAGGACCTTGAACTAGCCTTTTCAAAGATACTTAAAAGGTTATGAGAAACACTTAATACTGTCCAACTGCTCAACAAAGTCAGCCGAGTCAGGATTTCTCTCCTTCCTTGAATTTGGGAAAGACTTCAGGAAACTTCTTCATCCATAGTCTTCAAACTTTTCATCATCTGGAATTTATATTTTTGAAAGAATTGATTCATCAAATTACAGTCAACAATAAGTAATAATTTATTGTTATGGTTAATTTTATGTGCCAACTTGGCTTGGCCACTGTAACCAGATATTTGGTCAAACACTAGTCTGGAGAACACTGACTAATATATTCATTTTATAGTTTTTTGTTCATCAAATGACATAAGGAATTATTATTCACCAAAGATATGTGGGTTAGGAGGTGGAGAGAATGTATTTTCAACAACTCCTATAATAGTTCGAAAAGGAAAAAAAACTTGAGCTATATAGGGTGGAAAATGAGAACTCAATGGCATAAGAACGTTTCAAAAAGTCATAGCTAAATGGCTTTAAATGACACATATTTTGCTCTGGAGAGGAAGAACAAAAAAGAGAGGAACAGGGAGAGGGAGAAGAGAGAGAGAGAAGAGAGCTGCCCAGGGGATGGTGGAAGGTTAGCCAACATCTTATCGTCATTCATAAGCTGCTTGTTATGGGAGGAATTAAGGGACTGAGTGTCACATCATGTTCAAAATGGTGGGGAGGTGATAGAGATGTGGGAGGGCATGGGGGAAATGGGATTTATTTCTTGCAGTTCTCAATAAGTCGGAGGCCTCAAGCTGATCTTTGCCTTCTGACCAGTGTAGAATTATCACAGTTACCTTTTAGAATAGATTTAAATCCACCTAAAAGTAAAGAAAGAATGATTAGCTAGATGGGCATCTTTATTTCAGATATAAAGACAATTTCTGTTAGGGTTCGGAAATATGGCACATCCCCAAAACGTAGAGAGTACAGATTGGGCACCATTTGTGCAGTCCAGCGTCTCCCATCGTACAAATGAGGAAATGGAGGCCCTGGGTCAGAGTCACTGAACAATACTGAAATTGCTTCTCAGGTTTTAGTTTGTGTTTTTAGGTTTTAGGATTTTTTTTAAACTTTACAGTTTTAATACTCTTTCCTAAGGGAAGTCTCAGTGCCTAAAAAGTAGATACAGGTACACAAGTTCCAGATTCGACTCGCTTTCAGCTTCCCCATTCACTTTATCATAATTGCTTGGGAAGTTTTTTAAATGGAAGATGTATTTTGCTTTAAAGGAAGCCCCCTGACAGTACACTTGAGTCAAATCATATTTGTGGCAGGAGAGACTCTTACCTCATCGCCACCTGCTACATCAGCTAGTATGGTAGATTGGCCCCATCTTTCTCTGACTCTCCTTCTGTTCCACATGGGAATTGCTAACCATGAAACAAATTATTGGTAAGGAAGTAGGAGGATGTACCACAAATTGAACCTTGTGGCTGAAACAAGCGGCAGTCCCAGAGAGTGTGCTTTGTCCCTGAGATCGAAAGTGAAAAAATTAATTATCTCAAAATTATTTTTCTTCTTCTCTCCTCTTGAAAAACAACACTAAGGCCATGCACTCATTTGGGAACTACAGGCCAGGCCGCGACTAAGACAATGGCTTAATCGCGCAGAGAAGGATGGCCAGAGCATTTATTTGCGTTCAATGAGCTAATTTCACCCCTCTTTCTAGATCTCCCAAAAGAAGATTTTTTAGGGCCATTCAAAAATGGAACGCCTTTAACACTCACCCTTTATTTTAAGGACCTGGAAGGAATGTTTGAGTCATCCTAATCTCACAGAAATTTTCCTGAAAGGGGAGGAATCTGTCTCTTTTCTGTGCGTGTCCTTGGCCTTAAATGTACTGAGTAGATGGGGGAATTTGACAGCCTTTGTTCTAAAGTTAGCCCTCATTCTCTATTTCAGACTCAGTAGAGGAAGGACTGAACTTCGTAATTAATACTGAGGAGATTAGCAATCAGCAATGGCAGAGAGCTAAAATGGGCATGTGGACTGACCTCAACCGCCCCTGGAAGGCAAAGGCCAATGAAGGGCTCACGATAGCAGAGATTCCAACAGCAGCAGCAGAACTTCCTTTAAGCTGGTTTTGATTCTTTTAAACGCATCTTATTCAGTGTCCCAAAAGTGTAAAAGCAAGTCTTATTTTTGCCATGGTGCCTCTGGCTATTTACCTTGCAGGTTTTTATTTTTGTTGTTGTTAAGGGGATGGTTGTTTCTGCTGCATTTAAAAGTACTCTCATGGCCAAAGTCACGTTCTTCATCAGAATTCAAAAATATTTTGCCTTCTCCTCTTGCATAGAAATAAGAGTATCTGAGAATTGGCTTTTGATCCAGCAAGCCTTGAGAGGGCGAGCTGTTTATTTCTGTAACACGGGGCCATTGAAAATGAAAATTGAAAATTTCTTGAGAGGGCAAGCTATTTATTGGAGGGGTCATGAACGAGAGTCAGCAGGGATCCTGCTCCTTGAGGACCAGCAACATTGACCTTTTGGAGAACTTATACCTGTTGGGGAGAACGATAAACTCTTGATTGACTCCATTATCTACGGAAATGACAAAGAGTGTTCATAGAATTATAAATTCTAAAGGGATTGTTTCTGCATAATCGTGGTTATAAAGTCTTTTACTAGTATATGCATGTATCTCTGATTATTTATATGTGTGTGTGAGTGTGTGTGTACTCAGAGGTGGAGAAAAAACTGATGTTCATACACCTTAAAATTTAGGGTAAACAAGTCAGTGTGTATTGTTTGCTCAGTTTCAGCTAGTTTCTGGAGACCCTGAAATCTGAACTTCTCTTACCCAATTCTAACCCTTGTTCAATAAACAATCAGCAAACATCCTTGCCCACCAACCGTGATATAAGGTACTGGAGCCATCTTTGAATGAAAGGCAATTTATGACCTCCATGGGATCTTGTATTTCTCCATCATTGTGTAACATTTTCATTATAGCGGCCATGGCCTTTGCCTTATTTTCCCAGGCCAAGCAGTCTGGGTCCCCAGTGAAACCTTCCCTTCCTCTGAGTTCTTTGGTCATTCAAACTGTTTCCAGTTCATGACCTTTCCCTAGTTTTCTATTTTATCTTACAGCAGGGCTACCACACTCATTTACATCACCTCCTTGCCCCTGTGGGCATTTGAGTTTGCAATGCTCTTCCCTGGGCTTACTCTTTATTATGTTTATGATAGCAATCATAAAGAACCTTCTTCTTTTTTTTTTTTGTTAGGAAGACCAGCCCTGAGCTAACATCCGTCGCCAATCCTCCTCTTTTTGCTGAGGAAGACTGGCCCTGGGCTAACATCCGTGCCCATCTTCCTCTACTTTATATGGGACTCTGCCACGGCATGGCTGACAGGCAGTGCATTGGCAGACGCCCGGATCCGAACCTGCGAACCCAAGGCTGCCAAGCGCGGACTAAACCTCTGCGCCACCGGGCGGCCCAAGAACCTTGTTCTTAATAATTCAACAGTAATATACTCTTAAAGAGAGGCTGAAATGGCATATTTAACTCTGTGTTCTTGGGAGGTCTTTAACTTCTCTAGTTCTTATTTTCTTTTTCTCTCATGTGAGAGAGTCGTACTGGATAAATGGTTCTCAAATTTTAGGATGCATAAAAACCACCCAAATAATTTAAATGTGTGCATTCCTAGGCCTTGATCTCAGTTTTAAATTATATAGTTCTCAACAAGTACCTAAGAATTATCATTTGAGCATATACATCAGATAATTTTTGTTGAGATGGTATACAGACCATACTTTGAGAAACAATATTCTAGATGATTTTTACGGTAAATAGTATTTTTTAAAGTTGGCTCCCACATTATATTCTGTCTCACCTGTTCTTTTTATAATGTGTTATTGATGTACCTCCACTGAGAGGTGGGGTTTATGTAACTTCCCTTTAAATCTGGGTGAGCTGTGACTATGCTACGTAACTTTCAGTGCTGAGTTATAAAAGATGATATAGCTTCCACCCGCTCCTTCCGAGAGGATTGATTTTGGAACCCAGCTGCTACTGGATTGTGAGGAAAACACAACTGGCCTATGCAAAAATGCCACTTGAAGAGGCCATGTGTAAGTATTTCAGCCAACAAACCCAGCTAAGCTCTCAGCTGACAGCTAGAAGCAATTTGTCAGCCACATGAATGAGCCATCTTGGAAGTGGATCCTTCAGTCTCAGTCAAACCATCTCATTTGTTGCTGTGTTGAGCAGAGAAGCCTCCCCTGCTGAACCCTGCACAAACAGTAGGCTTGTGAGTTAAATAAATAATTGTTGTTATTTTAGGTCACTAATTTTGGGGTGGTTTGTTACACAGTAACAGATAATTTAAACAAATCATAAAATTTATAGTGTGGATTAGCCAAATTGATGGTCAGATCATGTACCTTGAAATCAGACAGACCTGGGCTTACATAGTGTCTCCAAAATCGGTTACTGGGTTACTAGGTTAAGTTCTTAACGGTCTCTGAATCTTAGAGACTTTATTTATAACATGACAATAATAATATCACTTATTACTTGGGGCTGTTTTGAGAATTATATGAGGGAATGAATGAAAAGTATTTTTCTACTTTATCTTTCTTTTAATCCTAAGAATTTGTTGATGTATACAACCAGCATACATACATTTTTTTGAAATATGTGACTTCTTTTTGTGACTATTCCTCCTTTAAATACTAGGTATATGAATGTTTAAATACTCTTAAACATTGTTCCAGCTAGCAGATTTTATTTTGTGATATCTAATCAGAAGGAGAACTAGACTAAATATTGCTCATGGAAGGAGTTTGTAAAAGTTTTGGCATTCAGCACAAAGCATATATTTTTTTATAGTGGAGCTGTAGTTAGCCAATCTAATAGGGACATGAGAATTGGAAAAGAAGTAAATCTCTCTATTTGCTGATGATATGATATGGCATGCCCAAGACAGTCCATAATAGAACTAACACAAATAAAAGAATTCAGGAAGGGAGAAAATATAAAATTAAAATAATCTAATTCAAGGCCTTCTTTTATTTAAACAATAACCAGTTAAAAGATACTCATATATACTTTTTCTAGGACTTGAATGTTTATTTTTTCCCTGTCTTATGCATTAGTAATTTATTCTAGTGTATAGTATATGATAAAAGATATAGAGATGGAGGTGAAACTACTCTGAGGCATATACACATTTCTATATATTTTTTATTTTTCAGCTATGAATTTAATTTTACTTCGTTTTTAACAGCTTTATTGAGGTCTAATTGACATGAAATGAATTACACATATTTAAAGTGTACAATTGGATAAGTTTTGACTGTCACTCTAGATTAGTTTGCAATTTCTGGAATTATATATAAATTGAATAATACAACATATGTTCTTTTTTTCTGGCTTATTTCACTCAGCATAATTATGTGGATATTTACCTATGTTGTTGTATGTGTATAGTTTATTCCTTTTTATTTCTGAGTAGTATTCTATTGTACATTTGTACAATTTTTTTATTCATTCAACTGTTAATGCACATTTACTTACAACCATTAATTACATTCGCTTCTAGTTTTTGACTATAACAAATAATGCTGCTATGAAAATTCATGTACAAGGCTTTTATGGATATGTGTGTTCATTTCTCCAGGAGAGGAGTTGACAGATCACACAGAAGGTGTATGTTTTAACTTTTTAAAAAACTGCCAAACTGTTTAACAGAATGAGTGTGCCAGCAGTGTTTATGAGAGTTCCTGTTCCACATTCTTGTCAATGGTTGGTATGGTCAGTCTTTTAAATTTTCCCAATATCATTCTGTTAAGCATTTCTAATTTAATTCCATTGTGAACAGAGAAGTATTTGTATTAGCTTCATCTTTTTAAATCTCTTGAGACTTGTTTTATGGCCCAGAATATAGTCTATCTGTATAGCTGTTCTAAGTACACTTGAAAAAAAAGTGTATTGTGTGGAGTGTTCTAAAAATGTCAATGAGGTCAAGTAAGTTGATAGAATTTTTCAAGGCAGCTATACTCTTAATGATTTTCTACCTATTGTTCAATGTTTATTGAGAGAGCAGCATTGCAATGTCTCACTATTCTTGTGGATCGTCTATTTCTCCTTGGAATTCTATTGGTTCTTTACTCATGTATTTTGAAGTTCTGTTATTATATTCAGAAATATTCAGAAATGTTTAAGGTTGCTATGTTATATTGATAAATTAATCCCTTTATAATTATAGAATTATCTTCTTTACCCCACTAATATTTTTTACTATGAAGTCTACATTATCTGATATTAATATAGCCATTCCAGCTTTCTTTTGATTACTGATAGCATTGTGTATCTTTTTCCATCCTTTTGTGTTTAGTCTATTTATGCCTTTATATTTGAAGTTCTTCTTTTGTATGCAGCATATACTTGAATCTTGCAATTTTATCCAGTATGATGATCTCTGTCATTTAATTGGAGTGTTTATGTCATTTACATTTAATGTGATTATTGATGTGATAATATTTAAATCTATCATATTTTTATTTGGTTTACGCTTGCAGAATCTCTACTTTGTTTTCTTTCTTTTTTTTTATTGAGGTATAATTGACATATAACACTATATTAGTTTCAAGTGTACAACATGATTCACTATTTGTAGACATTGTGAAATGAGGACCACAATAAGTCTAGTTAACATCTTTCACCATACATAGTTATAAATTTTTTTCTCTTTTTCTTGTGATGAGAATTTTTAAGATGTACTCTCTTAGCAACTTTCAAATACAGGATAGAGTATTATTAACTATGGTCCCCATACTGTACATTATATCCTCAGGAATTATTTATTTTATAGCTGGAAGTTTGTACCTTTTTACCCCTCTACCCATTTCACCCACCCTCCACCTCCTGCCTCTGGCAACCACCAATCTACTCTCTGTATCTATGGGCTTGTCTTTCTTTGACTTATTTCACTTACCACAGTGCCCTCAAGATCTATCCATGTTGTTTCAAATGGCAAGATTTCATTCTTTTTTATGGCTGAATAATATTCCATTATATATACCACAATTTCTTTATTCATTCATTCATTGATGGACACTCAGGCTGTTTCCATATCTTGGCTATTATAAATAATGCTGCAATAAACATTGGGGTGCAAGTATCTTTTCAAATTAGTGTTTTTGTTTTCCTCAGATAAATACTCAGAAGTGGAATTGCTGGATCATATGGTAGCTGTATTTTTAAATTTTTGAGTAACCTCCATATTCTTTTCCATAGTAGCAGTAGCAATTTACATTCTCACCAACAATGCACAGGGGTTCCCTCTTCTCCACATTCTTGCCAACATTTGTTATTTCTTGTCTTTTTGATAATAGCCATTCTAACAGGTATGAGGTGATATCTCATTTTGATTTTGATTTGCATTTCCCTGATGATTAGTGATATTGAGCATCTTTTCATGTGCCTGTTGGCCACTGTATGTCTTCTACGGAAAAATGTCTAATCAGGTCCTTAGCCCATTTTTTAATTGGATTGTTTGTTTTTTTGCTATTGAGTTGTATGAATTCTTTATATATTTTGGATATTATCCCCTTCTGAGATATAGCATTTGTAAATATTTTCTCCCATACAGTAGGTTGCCATTTCATTTTGTTGATAGTTTCCTTTGCTGTGCAGAAGTTTTTTAGTTTGATGTAGTCCCACTTGCTTATTTTTGCTTTTGTTGCCTTTACTTTTGGTGTCAAATCCAAAAAAAGTCACTAAGACTGTTGTCAAGGAGCTTACTGCTTATGTTTTCTTCCAGGAGTTTTATGGTTTCAGGTCTCATGTTTAAGTCTTCAATCCGTTTTGAATTAATTTTTGTGTATGTTGTAAGATCATAGTCTGGTCTTATTCTTTTGCATGTAACTGTCCAGTTTGCCCAACATTTATTGAAGAGACTGTCCTTTCCGTATTGTATATTCTTGCTTCATTTATCATAAATTAATTAACCATATATACATGGGTTTATTTCTGGGGGCTTTTAATTCTATTCCGTTGATCTACATGTCTGTTTTTATGCCAACACCACACTGTTTTGATTCTTATAGCTTTGTAATATAGTTTGAAATCAGGGAGTGTAATACCTTCAGCTTTGTTCTTCTTTCTCAAGATTGCTTTGGATAATCAGGGTCTTTTATGATTTCATACAAATTTTAGGATTGTGTATTTTATTTCTGTGGAAAAATGCCTTGGAATTTTGATAGGGATTTCATTGAATCTGTAGATTGCTTTGGGTAGTATAGGCATTTTAACAAAACTAATTCTAATTCATAAGCATGGGCTATCTTTCAATCTATTTGTGTCTTCAACTTCTTTCATCAAAGTCTTATAGTTTTCAGTGAACAGGTCTTCACCTCCTTGGTTCAATTTATTCCCAGGTAATTTTTTTGATGCAATTGTAAATGGGATTGTTTTCTTAAGTTCTCTTTCTGATAGCTCATTGTTAGTTTATATAAATGCAACAGATTTTTGTATATTGATTTTGTATCCTGCAACTTTACTGAATTTTTAAATTAGTTCTAATAGTTGTTTAGTGGAGTCTTTAGGGTTTTCTATATATAGTATCATGTCAACTGCAAATAGTGACAGTTTTACTTCTTCCTTTCCAATTTGGATGCCTTTTATTTCTTTTTCTTTCCTAATTGCTGGCATATAATTGTTCATAGTAGTCTTTTATGATCCTTTGTAAATCTGTGTTATCAGTTGTAACATCTCCTCTTTTTATTTCCTAGTTTGAGTTCTCTCTTTTTCTTGGTGAGTCTAGCTAAAGGTTTGTCAATTTTTTAAAATCTTTTCAAAGAACCAGCTCTTAGTTTCATTGATCTTTTCTATTGTGTTTTTAGTCAGCATTTCATTTATTTCTGCTGGAATCTTTGTTATTCTTCCTTCTACTAACTTTGGGCTTTGTTTTTTCTTCTTTTTCTAGCTTTCCTGAGGTTTAAAGTTAGCCTGTTTGAGATTTTTTTCTTGTTTCTTGAGGTAGGCACTTATTGCGATAAACTTTCCTCATAGAACTGCTTTTGCTGCATCCCATAAATTTTAGTATGTTGTATGTCCATTTTCATTTGTCTCATGATATTTTTTGATTTCTCCTTTAATCCCTTTGTTGACCCAATAGTTGCTAGTAGCATGTTGTTTAATCTTCAGGTATTTGTAGGTTTTCCAATTTTCTTCTTATTGATTTCTAATTTCATATCATCATGGTCAGAAAAGATACTTGATATAATTTCAATTTTCTTAAATTTATTAAAACTTGCTTTGTGGCCTAACATATGGTCTATCCTAGAGAATGTTTCATGTGCACTTGAGGAGAATGTGTATTCTGCTATTTTTAGATGGAATGTTCTGTATATATCTATTAATTCCATGTGGTCTAATGTGTTGTTTAAGGCTGAGTTTCCTTATTGATCTTCTGTCTGAATGATCTATCCTTTGATGTAAGTGGGGTATTAAAATCTCCCACTATTATTGTATTACTGTCTATTTCTCCCTTTAGATTGGTTAATATTTACTTTATATATTTAGATGCTCCTATGTTGGGTTCATAAGTTTTTCAATTTACAAATGTTATATCCTCTTGTTGGGTTGACCCCTTTATTTATGTAAGGGCTTTCTTTGTCTCTTATTACAACCTTTGTTTACAAAGTCTATTTTGCGCTGATATATGTATAGGTACCCCAGCTTTCTTTTGGTTTCCATTTGCATGGAACATCCTTTTCCATCCCTTCATTTTCAGTAGTGTGTGTTCTTACATATGAATTGAGTCTCTTGTAGGCAATATATGGATGAGTCTTGTTTTTTATCCATTCTGCCACTCTGTGTCTTTTGATTGGAGAATGTAGACCATTTACATTTAAAATAATTATTGATAGGTATGTACGTATTGTTATTTTATTCATTATTTTCTGGTTATTTTTAAAATTCTGCTCTGTTCCTTCTTCTCCTGTTCTCTTCCTTTGTGGTTTGATGACTTTCCTTAGTGACATCCTTAGATTCCTTTCTCATTATCTTTTGTGTATCTATGCTAGGTTTTTTCCTTTGTGGTTACCATGGGGCTTACAGATGACAACTTATATTTAAAACAGTCTATTTTAAGTTGATAACAAAATAAGTTTAAATGAATTTTAGAACTCTACATTTTTACTCTCCCTCCCCCTCACATTTTTTGTTTTTGATGTCACATTTTACATCCTTTTATCTTTGTGTCCCTTATCTAATGATTGTAGTTATAGTTATTTTTACTACTTTTGTCTTTTAACCTTCACACTAGCATTATAATTGGTTAATCCACTACCTTTCCCATATATTTACTTTTACCAATGAGACTTATACTTTTATATGTTTTCTTGTCACTAATTAGCACCCTTTCTTTTCCACTTAAAGAAGCCCTTTTAATGTTTCTTGTAAGCCTAGTGTAGTGGTGATGAACTCCTTTAGCTTTCACTTTTCTGGAAAACTCTTTATCTCTCCTTCAATTCTGAAAGATAACTTTGCTAAGTAGTCTGTTCTTGACTGGAAGGTTTTTTTTTTTTTTTTTTCCAGCATTTTGAATATGTTGTGCTACTCCCTTCTGGCCTGCAAAGTTTCTGCTAAAAAAATCTGCTGTTAGTCTTAATGGGGTTCCCTTGTAGATAACAAGTTGCTTTTCTCTTGCTGCTTTTAAGATTCTCTTTTTGTCTGTAACTTCTGACATTTTAATTATAATGTTTGGTGTGGATCTCTTTGGGTTCATCTGTTTTGGAACTCTCTGGGCTTCCTGGATCTGGATGTCTGTTTCCTTCCCCAAGAAGGGGAAATTTTCAGTTATTATTTCTTCAAATAAGTTTTCTGCCCCTTTCTCTCTCCTCCTTATTCTGAGACCTCTATTATGTGAGTGTTAGTCTGCTCATATTGCCCCATAAGTATCTTAAGCTATCTTCACTTTTTTAAAATTGTTTTTCTTTCTGCTGCTCTGATTGGGTGAGTTGCACTGCCCTGTCTTCAAGGTCACTGATCCTTTTTTCTCCTTCATCTAGTCTGTTGTCATGCCCCTCTAATGTATTTTTTTAGTTCAGTTATTGTAATCTTCAGCTCTGTGACTTCTGTTTGGTACTTTCTTATATTTTCTATCTCTTTATTGAAGTTCTCACTGTCTTCATCCATTCTCCCAAGTTCAGTGAGCATCTTAAGACCATTACTTTGACCTCTTTTTTTTCTTTTGAAGAAGATTGGCCCTGTTGTGCAACACAGTTGTAGAATTGTAGCTCTTCTATGTGGGACACCACCTCAGCATGGCTGGATGAGCAGTGAGTAGGTCTGTGCCCAGGATCTGAACTGAAGAACCCTGGGCCACCAAAGCAGAATGCATGAACTTAACCTCAGTGCCACTGGGCCAGCCCTGCTTTGAACTATTTATCAGGTAAATTCTTTATCTCAATTTTATTAAGGTTTATTCCTAAGATTTTATCTTGTTTTTTTTTTAATTTGGAATGTATTGCTTTGTTTTCTCATTTTGCTTAACTCTGTTTTTATGTATTAGATGAAACAGCTACCTTTCCCAGTCTTGAAGGGGTAGCTTCATGTAGATGAACATTATTATTCAACCCTTCCCTAGCTTTTGGTTGTCTCTCAAAACTTTGTGATTGTCCAAGTAGCCTATTTTATTTAATTAATTAATTAATTACATTTTTGGGTGAGGAAGATTAGCCCTGAGCTAACGTCTGTTGCCAATCCTCCTCTTCATGCTGAGGAAGATTGGCCCTGGGCTAACGTCCATGCCCATCTTCTTCTACTTTATATCTGGGGCACCTGCCATAGCATGGCTTGATAAGCAGTGCGTAGGTCTGTGCCCAGGATCTGAACCCATGGACCCTGGGCTGATGAAATGGAGCACATAAATTTAACCACTATGTCACTGGGTCAGCCCCCAGCCTATTTTATTTTTAATAGCTCCCAGTTGTTGAGAGTGTGCCAAGACCTGTCAGTGTTCCAAAGGAGGGAATCTCATCCAATACCTAGTTCCGGGCTGACTGGAATCCAGACCCTTAGGCAGCAGTTTTTAAAGTGTGCAAATGTGTGCAATCTTATGGAACTGCAATCATAAACCCTGCTGGCCTCCAGACCAGCCATTCTGGAGGTATCCTCTGGGTGACAGTTGCAAGAATCAGGGCTCCAGATGAGTGCATAAGCTCCTTTTTGGGAGATACCAGTGAGCTGGAGTGAGGTAGAGGGAGAGTGCAAAGATGGCATCCCCTGGCCTATGTTCCCTGAGAGCAACTCTGCAGCCTCAAGTTGTGTGGCAAACCTGAAGCCTGCCCCTCAGGCCATACCTCCAGGACAAGTGAATAGACCTCTTTCACAGAAAGAGTGGAGATGTGTTTCAGTCTGCTATCTGTGTAGTGCCCTGGGGGTTGTAGTCTGCAAATAACCATCTCTCCTATTGTTACAGTGCCATGTGGCCCAGGAATGCAAGCCCCCCTGGCCACCAGAGCTAGATGATCAAGGGGTGCTTCCTGTTTAGCAGCCACAGAAACCAGAGAACCAGGTATAAAAACTGTGACACCAGTAGTGTTAGAACTCTCTTCTGAGAGATGCTGGCACTCTATAGCATGGTAAAAGGAGAGCACAGAGATAGTACCCATCTTTTAAGTTCTCTGGAAAGGTCTACAGTCAGCCCTTAGATGTGTGTTTAATTAGAAGCCTGCCTCTCAGGCTGCAGATATGATGATAAGCTTATAGATCTCTTTCTCAGAAAGATTGAGCTCCTGGGTCTGTTGCTCTTACTGTGCCCTGAGGGTGGTAGCTGTTTATGAACTCTTTCTCCATTGGTTACCATCCTCTAGGACTTGTGAGTGTAAGCCCCACCAGCCACCTGAGCAAGGTGATGTAGAGGTGTCCCCTGGTAGCAGCTGCAAAAATCAGGGTGCCAGACAAAGGTATAAGCTCCTTTCTGGGAGATACCAACAAGCCAGAGTGAGGCAGAAGGTGAACGCAAAGATTGCATCCACTGGCCTTTGTTCCCTGATAGCACCTCTGTAAGCTACACCAGAAGCCTGTCCCTCAGTCCTAAGCTCCTAGACAAACAAATAGTTCTCTTTCTTGGAAAGATTGGGAGTGTGTTTCAATCTGCCATCTGTGCAGTGCCCTGGGAGTGGTAGTCTGTCAAAAATTGTCTCTTCAATTGTTATAGTCCCATGGGACTCGGGAATGCAAGTTCCCGTAGTCTCCAGAGCCAGGTGATCAAAGGGTGTGCTCTGGGCTGCAACTGCAAAAACTGGGGCACCAGATGTATGTAAAAGCTCCCCTCCAGGACACATTGGCACTGTAGAGCATGGCAGAGGGAGAGCACAAAGACGGTAACTGACAAGGAATAAAAAAAAAAAGGTGGTGCCCACCAGCTTTAGCAAGGCAAAGGGAGAGTGCAAAGATGGCACCCACTAGTTGGAGGGTGAAGATGACACCCGCTGAGAAAACCCCCCCCCCACATCAGCTTTAGCAATGTAGAGGAAAAGTGTGAAGATGATTCCCAGCAGTGCCTAGATCCCTGGAGAATATCCCAAGTGGCCCCTGCCCCTCCAGTGATTGAATCTCCTTCACGTATATTCTGGATGCTTTTCAAACTTCTGCTTCTGCATTAGGCCCTGGGGCAAGTGAATCTGCGCATGAGCCCTTTAAGACACTTTCTCAGTTTGCCTCAGCCTTTTGGGTCTTGTGGAAGTGAGCCTCATTGGTTTTCAAAACCAGATGTTTTGGGGGCTCATCTCTCAGATTCAGCTCTTAAAAGCTGAAGTTCATCATGTGGGATAGGAACCCTTCCTCTTCAGAGAGAAGTTCCAAATTTGTGAGTTCCCTCCCGATTGGGGGTTGCTGCCCCTGGTGTGGGTTTATGGTGAGACCTCATCTCAGGCTCTCCTGCCAGCCAACCTGTGGCCCTTTTCTCCTTTGCTAATGTGAAGGAGTTGTTCAGCTAGTTTTCAGAGGGAATTGTTCTATATGTACCTGTACATTTGGTGTGTCCTTGGGAGGAAGTGAGTTCAGAATCTTGCTACGTTGCCATCTTGGAGCACCTCTACTATTTTGTCTTCTTTTCCCTCTTTCTTCTGCCTTCTTTTGGATTAACTGATTTTTAGAAATGACTTCAGTTAATCCCCTTTTTTGGCCTTTTAGCTGTAATTTTTGTATTGTTATTTTAGTGGTCACTTTAGCATTCATAGTGTACATCTTTAATTTATTATAGTTACTTTCAAGTAATAATATATTACTACACATAGAGAACAGCAAACTTACAACAATATAGTTCAATTTTTTTCTTGACCTATATGCTACGATTGTCCTAAACTTTGCATTTACATATATTATAAACCCCAAACTACATTGTTACATGCCAACTAAAACATATGGCAGAAATGTTAGAATTTCAGAATTGCCATTTGCAACCATAATGCAATGTTTGATTTGGGCAAGGAGCATCCAATAAATGCTAAAATCTTTGGGTGATGGGTTATTAGGAAACAGAATATTTGTTTGTCTTTAAGTTTCATGCCAAATACTGGATATACTTTTAATTATTTATTTATAAAGGGGAAAAGTTTCTTTTATAAGGAAGAGGTGTGGTAGACTCCATCTAAACTCAGAGACAAAACTTACAATCACCTTTTATGGAGCAAACAGATATTATGGTCCTCCGAGGTGATGCAGTGGGAAGTAAATAACCTCATCTATATGGTGTTCTTGCCAAAAAATGTTTCTCCTGAATCTAATAATGAGAAAATAATAATACAAACCCTGACTGTGGGATATTTTACAAGACAATTGAGAGAGAGAGAGAGGAGAATGGATAGGGGGAATGATAAAGCAAATGTGCCCAAAACTTGACAACTGTGGAATTTCAATCAATGGTATACAAGTTTTTAACATATAAATATTCTTTCAACTTCTCTAAGTTTGAATTTTTCTTTCAAAGTTAAGGGTTTTTATTGGAGGTGGAGGGTGGTAGTTCTGATTATATCCCTCAAAGTATGTTCTTAACTCTGAACATTACCTGCTATGATGTATCTTGTAGTAGATAAAGGGTTGAGATTGCTTGTATAAGGGTATAATATTACAATGAAGTGGTATCTACATAATAAATACATGAAAGAACCAACCAGCAATATCATATTTTTTCACTTTGGGTCTCACTGACCACACAAAAACTGTGTGAAATATACATATTTTAATTAGTGACATCCACTGGAGGTCATTATATAGTCATCACAAGTCTCAGTTTTCTCATCTGAGGTAATGTCTACTTCACAAGACTATTGTGATAATTAAATGAGAAAGTACATATAAAGCACCTATTGAAGTGCTTAACACATACTAGGTTCTTAATAAATAGTAGTTTCCTTTACCGAACACTGTAGATTCAGCTTTAGGTCCATGTGGATGCTGCACTCTTCTTGGGCGCTGCTGTATTCACCGATCACCTTGAAACATGATTCATTTCTTTACCCATCATGAACTTCTAACCCAGTTCCCTTCCTCCTCTTCGTCTCTTATACAGACCGTGTACATTTATGTCAACACAATAGATTGGGATGTTTTTGAAGTTTATCCGTCTCTGTATTCCTCATGGTACATAGATCAGTGTCTTTTAGTTAGCAAGAACTTAATGAATATTTTAGACTAAAAGAATTGTGAAGTCTGGGAAAGTATCTTAACATCATCCTACCTTTTCCAACACTAGCAGATCTTTACTTGGAAAACCTGAAAATGCCATGATTTTTTTACTCTATAATGAGTGTCTACTGAAGCCTGGAAAATCTTCTGACCTCAGGCATAGACTGTGAAAGGAAATGAAAAAGAAAGCAAAGAAAAGAAAGTCATTTATCAATACACTTGTCATCTTTTTCTAAACCTTAATTAAAATTAATCTCTGTTTTGGGCTAACTTTTAGGCTTATTTTTTTCTAACCATTTTCTCTTTGATGAAGAAAAATGTGCTCATGGATGTTCAAATGTAACATTTTATTCCCCCCCCCCAGTCTATTTTGGAGAACTTTTCTCATATTTTGAAACCTTGCCACAGTAAACAATTATCATCTGTAATTTAGCACTGTGTATACAGAAACTACACCAAGGAGGGTATTGCATTACTGGTTTAGGCAAAAGTAAATCAACAAAATAAAAGAGAGATGGTAAAATGAAAATGTAAACTTATTCTTTTTTTCGGTTTTTACGGGGTAAGAATAAGAATCCACAGTCCTCTACAGAAGTCCTTGACTTTAGGCTAAAGTTTAAGAAGCTAATCTACAAACAGAAATATAAATCACATGGAAGGGAAATAAATGTCTATTCAGTCCTTTTTAAGGTTGAATTTTTAGCAGTGGAACCAGTTCCAAAATGATCGCAGCATTAGACTGGAGACACAATTGTAATAACTACATTCCAACTAATTTTTCTAAATATTTTGGCTCTAAACAGCATCAATAAACAATATAATAGCACACTGAATTCAAACGGCTTTATCTTTCTGAGCAGAGGCGAAACTCCTTAGTAACTTTATACCTAGTCTCAAGTTCTCAAATGAATGTGGATAAAGCAGCAATGACTAAGGGCTTTTTTGCTGCCGTTACTGGTACAAAGGTCAAAAGAAATAGTGATGAAAAAACCAACTCATCCCACGTTGCCAGTGTGGGAATAAGAGTGCCAAGAATGGCCTTCACAGAACTGCCAAAGGAAACGCTACACTTACCTCTATTCCCATCCCCCCAGGGCTTCAGAGCTGTACCAGGTGAGGTTCAACACATGATTTATCAACTTAATGACAACAATCTTGAATAGGAGGAATTTGTGCCTGAGAGCTAGTGGCAGTGAATTATTCGCTTCTTCACTGGACCTGGATTATCAATGCTTTCTCACCACTCTTTTTCTACATTAAGTCTTCTTCTTCAACAGAGGAATTTAGACGTAAGTAATATACACAGCCACTTTCAAAGTCTGGTTGGCCTGCAGCCTGCTATCTAATATTTCTCAAATAGACTTCCGTTACTCTTTTTTTCTGGTTAAAATGCAAATACCCTTGGGAAAAAATAATGGCTTAAGGAATTTAAGTCATTTATTATTGAGTGTGAATGCTTTTTGATGGAAGAGAGAGGATATTGACAAAGATAAATATCTTTGTGAATTAGTAATGAAGGAAATAGTGGTAGATAAGGAGAGGTGGAAAATACCAAAATGATGCTAGAATGTTCACTGAGCAGTGAGAGGACATACAGTTTATGTCATGATTTTCCCAATATGTGCCTCTGTCTTCCTAAAATGGATTCTGATTTTCAGTTCAAGAGATATCATTGAGACCACCATGAAGGACTTATTCTCTGCCTTCATAAAAGTTAGAAACTTTTGTGTCTTTACTCCCAGAGAAAAATAGCACTCTAGCTCAACCTGGGACTATACACACTTTGTAGGCAAGGATGTTGTCTTAGTCACTTTTGTGTTATCAGGGGGACACACTTCAGTAAATCTCAGTGAAATGAATGAATGAGTGAACCTCAGTCAGTTGTTATTCGTCAATATGTTTCAATGACAGTTCCCTCTATCCATATTTCCTGGAAAGATCTTTCTTTCATTGCTTGCCAATTACCAGAGCAGACACTTCTTACCTGAACTCACTATATGGTGGCTATGTCACCCTCCTCTCCAGCACGCTCAGCTCCATGAATGAGGGCATGATCTTCAGTTCTTTCAGACTGATTTTTTGACAGAGGCATTCTGTCAAGAAGAATCAAGATACAGCCCAGAAAGGAGTCACGTTAGCGATTTTGCCTCCCAAATTATGAAATTGAGGTGAGTTAAATTTTTGAATAGATAGTTCTCTAAAGCCATCGTTGAACACTTCTTGCATAAGTCCCTTTTCATGTTTCACCAAATATTAAATTTTTGAACATTAACATGAAGTTTTCCTGGGATTTGCCTTATGAATGCAAATTTGGAATTGATGTGAGTTGTAAGAAGCAGCCAAGGAAAACAAGCTGTCATCTTGCAAACAAAATCCTTCAATGATTTATGTTTTTGGCTTCAACTTTGGATTATCATTACTAAAATATTTGAGCCACAATGAGATAACTGAAACTTAATGCCTCATCAAAGACTTCTAAATTATTTGCCAAATCATGAAATATTATCATGCGAAAAGTGAGCAAAGATAGTGGGGGAATCTTTGAATTGCCAAATTATGTTTTAAAAGAGGATAATGATACAAATATATTGATTAAAGAGGTTACTTTTGTAACCTCTACTTGATATTCAGGAATATGGTTGTTCTCTGGTCGCTGTGTATAACTTAGAATGGTTGGCTGGATTTGTCACGTGTATACACGAGTCATAATGATTGTGCTTTTAAAGGGAAAATTACTTCAAAGATATTATTTCTATAGGCTTCTTGGATAATAGTCTGGTGATATATATTACTATCATTCCCATTTTACTGTCAGTATCAGTATGACTGTACAGTATTTGTACAAGGATGTTGTAAAATTTGCCCAACTATTTGAATAGGGCAAGACAGTGAATATGAACTGCAATAGTAAAAAATACCACCGTCAATAACAACCACCCATGCTTGTGTAGCTGTCACTATTTGCAGGGCAGAATGTTATCTCTGGGAAACAGACTGTATAAGAGGGTCAATGCACATTCTACATTGCCTTATGCAAGCAAAAAATGTGGCTGGAAGATCTTGGTGATACAAAATTGTGTGGATAAAACTTTAAAAAATTCAGAGACTAGGGGTGTGAGCAACCTAATCCTAAAGAATATGCATAGCTTGAAAATAGTCAAAGTTATCATTAATATATTCTTCCATTCATTTACTCATCTTATGTATATATACTAGGGATAGAAAAAATTGGCCTACCCCCCCCGGTGGTAGAAAAAGACACATACATAAAAGAGATTAACAAAACAAGAAATCACAGGTACCAAGTAAATATTATGAAATACAAGATGTTATGATCGTTGGGTAGTAAGAAAGAATAGAAAGAGAAAGAACAGAAAGAAATCCTTCAAAGAGGAAGGACTTGAGCGAAGTTCTGGGAGAGTGGTTGCTTTCATAGAAGCAGAGAGAAAAGAGAAACACACTGTAATAGGGGTAACGGGTTCAGAGACAAGAGTACAGATGACATTCACTTAGTTAAAAGAACAGTCTGGCTTGAAAAAATGTTTTGTGGGAGAGTTGCGCAAGTTATGCACAATTTGAATTTTGAGTAGATTAGTACAAATATGTGAAATAATGGTTTTTATACATATACAAATGGATTTAGACAGAAATAGTTCAAAATTCGTCACTAACTCAGAGAAAAATAAGGAAGAAGGACCAAGTGGACACAACTCTGGATGCTAGGTATCTGATCTTTTCCCCCCAGTTTTATTGAAAAATAGTGGACATACATCACTGTGTAAGTTTAAGGTATACAGCATGATGGTTTGATTTACAATATTGTGAAATGATTACCACAGTAGGTTTAGTTAGTATCCATCATCTTGTATAGATACAATTAAAAAAAACCTTCTCCTTATGATGAGAGTTTTTAGGATCTATTCTCTTAACAACTTTCCTATATATCATACAGCAGTATTAACTATAATCATCATGTTGTACATTACACTCCTAGTACTTATTTATCTTATAATTGCAAGATTGTACCATTTGACTGTCTTCCTCCAATTTCCCCTTTTGCCACCCTCTGCCTCTGGTAACCACAAAACTGATCTCTTTTTCTATGAGTTTGGTGTGGTTTTTGTTGTTTGTTTTTTAGATTCCACATATAAGTGAGATCATATAGTGTTTATCTTTCTCTGTCTGACTAATTTTACTTAGCATAATGCCTTCAAGGTCCATTCATGTTGTCACAAATGATAGGATTTCCTCACTTTCAGGTTGAATTATATTCCATTGTATAAATATATACCATAACTTTATCTATTCATCCACTGAGGGACACTTACGTTGTTTCCATGTCTTGGCTATTGTAAATAATGCTGCTATGAACATCGAAGTGCAGATATCTTTTTGAGTTAGTGTTTTTGTTTCCTTTGGATATAATTCCAGAGGTGTAATTGCTGGATTGTATGGTAGTTTTATTTTTAATTTTTTGAGGAACCGCTACACTGTTTTCCATAGGGGCTGGACCAATTTACAATTCCACCAACAGTGCACAGTGGTTCCCTGTTCTCCACATCCATGCCAGCACTTGTTATCTCTTGTCTTTTTGATGATGGCCATTCTAACAGGCCTGAGTAATATCTCATTGTGGTTTTAATTTGCATTTCCCTAATGACTAGTGGTGTTGAGCATCTTTTCATGTATCTGTGGCCATTCCCTTATCTTCTTTGTGTTGTTTTTTTTTTTTTTTTTGGTGAGGCAGGTTGGCCCTGAGCTAACATCTATGCCAGTCTTCCTCTATTTTATATGTGGGATACCACCACGGCATGGCTTGATGAGTGGTGTGTAGGTCCACACCTGGGATCCAAACCCACAGACCCCAGGCCACCAGAGCGGAGGATGTGAAGTTAACCACTATGCCACTGGGTAAGCCCCCATATCTTCTTTGGAAACATATCTGTTCAGGTCCTTTGCTCATTTTTAATTAGATTATTTAGTTTTTTTTTTTTTTGCTGTTGAATTGTGTGAGTTTTTAATATATTTTGGATCATCCCCTTATCAGATATATGGTTTGCAAATATTTTTTTTCTGTTCTATATGTTGTCTTTTCACTTTGTTGATGGTTACTTTTGCTATACAGAAGGTTTTTAGCTTTATGTTGTCCTGCTTGTTTACCTTCAATTTTGTTTGTGCTTTCCATGGTGTGATTTCCATGAAATCATTACCAAGACCCATGTCAAGGAGCTTTTTTCCTATGTTTTCTTCTAGGAGTTTCATATTTTCACGTCTTTATTTCAGGTCATATTTTAAGTATTTAATCTGTTTTGAGTTAATTTTTGTGAGTGATGTAAGAAAGGGGTGAAGTTCCATTCTTTTACATGTGAATATCCAATTTTTCCAGCACCATTTGTTGAAGAGACTATCTTTTCTCTATTGAGTATTCTTGGTTCCCTTGACAAATATTAGTTGACTATATATACCTGGGTTTATTTCTAGGTTCTCATTTCTGTTCCATTGGTCTATTTTTCTGTTTTTATGCTAGTACCATACGGTTTCAATTACTATTTCTTTATAGTATAGCTTGAAATCAGGAAGTGGGATGTCTCCTGTTATATTCATCTTTCTCAGGATTTCTTTGAATATTCAGGGTCTTTTGTGGTTCCATACAAATTTTAGGAGTGTTCTTTTTACTTCTGTAAAAAATGCCATTGGAATCTTGATAGGGATTGCATTGAATCTATAGATGGCTTTTGGTAATACAGATATTTTAGTAATATTCATATTTCCAATCCATGAACATGGGATACCTTTCTGTTTGTGTCTTCAATTTCTTTCATCAATGTCTTATAACTTTCAGAGTAGAGATCTTTCACCTCCTTGGTTAAGTTTATTCCTGGGTATTTTATTGTTTTTAATGCTGTTATAAATGGGAATGATTTCTTTATTTCTTTTTCAGAAAATTTATTGTTACTATATAGAAATGGTCCTGACTTTTGATGTCAATTTTGTACACTGCAAAGTTACTGAATTCGTTTATTAGTTCTACCAATTTTTTGGTTGAGTCTTCAGGATTTTCTATTTATAAAATTATGTCATCTGTAAATAGAGACAATTTTACTTCTTCCTTTCCAATTCTGATGCCTTTTATTTTTTTTACTTGCTTTTTTGCTCTAGCTGAGATTTCCAGTACTATCTTGAACAGGAGTGGTGAGAATGGGCACCCATGTCTTGTTCCTGATCTTAGAGGAAAAGCTTTCAACCTTTCACCATTGAGTATGTTAGCTGTGGGCTTGTCATATATGGCCTTTATTATGTTGTGTTACGTTCCTTCTATGCCTAATTTGTTAAGTATTTTTATAATGAATGGATGTTGAATTTTGTCAAATGCTTTTTCTGCATCTATTGAGACAATCGTATGATTCTTTTTTTTTCATTCTATTAATGTGATGTATCACATTGATTGATTTGTGTATGTTGAACTATCCTTGCATTCTAGGGATAAATCTCACAGGATCATGATGAATCATCCTTTTAATGTGTTGCTGAATTCATTTTGCTAGTATTTTATTGAGAATTTTTGCATCTATATTCATCATGGAAATTGGCTTGTAGTTTTCTTTCTAGTAATGTTCTTATCTGACTTTGGTCTTAGGATAATAATGGCACCATAAAATGAGTTCAGGAATGTTCCTTCCTATTCCATTTTTTGGAAGAGTTTGAGAAGGATTGGTATTAATTCTCCTTTAAATGTTTGATAAAATTCACCAGGGAAGCCATCTGGTGATGGGCTTTTCTTCATTGGGAGATTTTTGGTTACGATTCAATCTCTTTGTTAATAATAAGTATATTCAGATTTTCTATTTCTTCCTGACTCAGTCTTGGCAGGTTGCATGTTTCTAAGAATTTTTCCATTTCTTCTAGGCTCTCTAGTTTGTTAGTGTAGATTTGTTCATAGTAGTCTCTTTGATCCTTTGTATTTTTGTGGTATCAGTTGTTATGTCTCCTTTTTCATTTATAATTTGGTTGATTTGGGTTCTCTCTCTTTTTTCCTTAGTTAGTCTAGCTAAGGGTTTGTCAATTTTGTTTATCTTTTCAAAGAACCTACTCTGAGTTTGGTAATCTTTTTATTGTTTTTCTACTTTCTATTTTATTTATTTCTGCTCTAATCTTTATTATTTCCTTTTTTTTCTGCTAACGTTGAGCTTAGTTGGTTCTTCTTTTTCTACTTCCTTAAGGCATAGAATTAGGTTTTTTATTTGGGATCTTTCTTGCTACTTAATGTAGGTGTTTTGTGCTGTGAACTTCCCTCTTAAAACTGCTTTTGCTGCATCCCATAAGTTTTGGTATGTTATATTTCTATTTTCATTTGTTTCAAGAAACTTTTTTATTTACCCTTCAATTTCTTCTTTAATCAATTGGTTGTTCAGGACAGTGTTGTTTAATTTCCACGTATTTGTGAATTTTCCAGTTTTCTTCTTGTGATTGATTTCTAGTTTTATGGCATTAGGATCAGAGAAGATACTTTGTATGATTTCAGTCTTCTTGAATTGGCTATGATTTGTTTTGTGGCCTAACATATGGTCTATCCTAGAAACTGGTCCATGCACATTTGGGAAGAATGTAATCTGCTGTTGTCAAATAGAATGTTCTGTATATGTCTGTTAAGTTCATTTTATCTGTAGCATTTTTCAAATCCACTGTTTTCTTATTGATTCTCTGTCTGGATGATCTATCCATCGTTAAGAGTGGGGTATTAAAGTCCCCAACTATTATTATATTACTCTTTACTTCTCCTTTTAGCTCTATTAATTTTTGCCTTATATATTTAGGTGCTCTGATTTTGGGCACATAGATATTTACAATTGTTATATCTTCATGATGTATTAATCCCTTCATCATTATATAATGACCTTCTTTGTCTCTTTTTACCACTTTTAACTTAAAGTCTATTTTGTCTAATATAAATATAGCTACTGCTGCTTTTTGGTCACTATTTGCTTGAAACATCTTCACCAGTCAGCTCAGTTTGGGTTTTTGGGTGTGTATGTGGGTAATGTCCTTGGGCAGGTGGGGCCTGCTTAGGGTCTATTTTTGGGAAAGGTAACAGTTTGAGCTCTGAGGTAGGGGACAGGAGGTGTTCTACTGGCTGAGAACAGTTAAATAGGATTGTTGGCTTGGTTCCCTAACCAAGTGAGGCTGTGGAGTGGACTCCTCAGTTGCCCGGATTCTCTGGTCAGGCTTACTAGATGTTTGGGACTGGGTGCCATATTCAGTAGTAGATGGAGGTATAAATTAGCTCCCCTGCCCTGGCAAGGCAGCAAAATGTGACCCAAGGCCTGCATGGCTTGTTGTTTGGGGACTCAAATTAGGTAAGAGTGTGCACTGAATTCCCTGGTCAGGTGAGGCCACCAGTTTTGTTGTGCAGCTGGGGAAAGCCATGAGCTGTGCTCTCTGTTCCAGTGCCATTGTAAGCAGGGCTGTTGGATGGGCTATGCAGCTTCCTGTGTATTCTGGTTATAACAGTTCCCTAATTATGTAGGCTGAAGACTATATTTAGCAATGAGTGGGGCTATGAATTAGTTTCCCTGCCTGAGCACAGCAGGAGAAGCAGCTCTAAAGCTGGTAAAGCTGTTTGTTTGTTGTCTTAGCTTACGCCAACCTGCACCCCAAGTTCCTTGGCCAAACAGGGCCACTGGATTTGCACTGCAGACTGTTGTCTCTGCCCATCTCTCAGCTCAAGTGTTGCTGGCTTATACAGCTTCTGGGTATTTTCACCAGCCCTTCTGGTCAGATGGGGCTGGGAGACACTCTCCACAGTGGGTGGAGCTTTGCTTCCATTTCCTTGCCTGGGCAGGACAGGAAGGGGCCACTCTAGACCTTTCCCAATCTTTCCCAAACAGGCTTTCTGATGGGGGGGAGGTGCTGGAGCTACCCTCAGCCTTGGCTATTAATTAATCCCCCTGCCTGGGTGTAGCAGAGGAACCCTGCTGTACTGGTACTGACTTTGCTCTAGGGTGATCAGCTCTGCCTGCCTGACTCTTGGCTTGAGCTTTGTTAATTACACAGCTTCCAAGTGTTCTCACCAGCCCTACTGGTCAGATGGAACCCGGAAACCACAGTGGGTGGGACTATTTTTCAGCTTATTTGCTCAGGTGGGATGAGAAGGGGCCACTCCAGGCAACTCCCAGTTTTTCTCAAGCAGTCTTTTCAGTTGGGAGGTGCTAGGAGCTACCCTCAGACTTGGCTGTGAGCTAACCTCCCTGCCTGTACATAGCACGGGAACACTCCACGCCCAGTACTGGCTTTTCTCTGGGGGTGATTGGCTCCTCCCACCCACCTGTCAGCTTGAAAGTTGCTGGGCTACCCAGATTCCAATTGCTCTGGCAGGTCCTCTGGCCAGATTGGGCTGGTAGACACTTTCCCCAGCAGATGGGGCTATGACTCAGCTCCTTGCCTGTGTATGGGCAAATCAGGCTCTAGGGCTGGCACAACTCTTTGTTTGAGGACAGGCAGACCTACACCCCAAGTTCCCTGGTTAGGGTGCACCACTGACTTGGTTCTGCAGAAGAGCAAAGCCACTGGTTGGGATTACTACTTGGGCACTGCAGCTGTGAACTTGGTCTGCTAAGATCTGTGTACTGGTTGTTGCAAGTCCCTTGCGCATCCTCCACCACAGTCAGATTCCCAGCAGGTGAGCCCCGCAGATTCCCTTGAAATCCCTGTGAAGCAAGAGCAGAGTATGGGCTCCCACAAAGCTACTCACAATGCTGAGGGGCCTGGTTATCTCCCCTGGGCTCTCTTTTTCCAGTGGAGGGACCAGAGGCTCAGGGGAGACCTTTTCGCATGGTGCTGTGCTGGCCTGGGAGAGGGGCAGTGCAGTCAGTGTGTAGCTGCTTCTCTTACGCTTCTAATGTAGTCTTTCTTGGTCTTTGTGGTGCAGGGGGGTGCTTCAGGCTCACCTCCATGTCCTAGGATTCCATCAGCGGTGTCTTGTTCATGAGTAGTTGCTAGTTGTTCTTGTGAGGGGGAGCAAAGTCAGGAATGACTCATGTCACCATCCTGGTGATGTCACTCTAGGTATCTGATCTTAGGAACAGATGTCCAGGAAGAGAAAAGTACCAAGGAAGTTCCAGGAGATTGGACCATAGATTCTCGCTTGATCAATGCCCTCAGCAGCTTTCTTACAAGTGCTTATCTCCTATAACCTATCCCGAGTGATATGATGAGGTGATCCTTCAGTCTCATCTATGAGATGGAGGAAACTTGACTCCATCTGTATCAGGACCCTTGGGGTTAACCATCCAGCCTGAGGGAAATGGCCAGTTGGGCCACAAGACTTCCCTCTGTTACTTTCCATCTATTGTATCTGGATATCTTTCCCTAATAATTTAGGAGTTCTGTAAACCCAAATGTGAGTGGAAACCTGCACTTAGATTGGTGTAGGTGTGTTATGCAAGGTTTGGGGTTGGGGAGAATAGTTAAACCAGCTTGAGATTCCTGAACTGTGATATTGAATATTATAATGTTTTAATCACATAAATATGCTATTATAAATTGTGGCAAGTGCTCTGAAGGTAAAAAGTACAGTGAGATTGTCAAAGAGCAGTGTCAGATTTAGATTAGGAGAGTCAGGGAAGTTTCTTTGAGGAAGGGGCATGTAATCTAATTGAGTGAGGAGAAGGAGTTAGGTAAAGAATGGAGAAAACAGCACTATTGGCATCTGGCCCACCATGGATAAGAACCCCTTGGTGGTAAATATCTTGGTGAGAGAAGGGGAGAAGATGAACCGAGAGAAACATAGGGTCCAGATCATACAGACCCTTGTAAAGCAGGATGAAGATAAGAAATTTTATCCCAAATAAAATGCCATTGAAGAGTTTAATCAGATGGTTCTCATTGTCAGATTCATGATTCAACAATCTCACACTGTCTTCTCTGTGGTGAACAGTTTGTTGAAGGGGAGGATTAAAAATGATGGGATGTGAAGAATAGTTAGAAGGCATTGTGTAAATCCAGGTGAGAAATAATGGTGGCTTGCACTAGAGTGACATGAAAAAAAAAAAAAAGAAATTAATGAAAGTCTGAAGATTTTTCTGGATGTTGCAATGACTATGACTTGTACATGGATTTGGTGTGTGTATGATGTGGGTGAAAGTGAGAGGAAATGTGTCCTCAATTATCTCCAAGTCTCTGGCATGAAAGATTGGAAAAAAGAAGGTAACATTCAGATATTAGTCAAGACAGTTTCTGTTTATCAGTCTCTGGGGAAGATTTGCTTTGTTTCAGCTTTATTTTTATATTTTATCTCAGCATTCTATAGAGACACATTAAAATGAGTAATATTTAAGATCTTTCTTTTCTTTTTAAACACATACACGCCCACCCACATATTGACACACACATTATAGAAATATCTGAATAATCCTAGCAACATTGAAGATTAATTTCCTATCTTCCACCCCACATACCACTCAATCTACCTCCACCAACTTAAGTTCTAGACTCAGGAATATCATTTAGAGTTGTCAAAAGAGCATAGAATGTCCAAATCAATTTATGGTCTTGGAGAAATTACCAAATTAAGAACCACATCAGTAAGTAAAACATGACTTATTAGTAACTCTCATACTGTGGGGACTTAGAACAACCAAATATATAACATTTACTGGTAAGTTTTATTGGAAAACAGCAGGAATAATTTGTAATACTGATCTAGTAAGATTCTTATTAAGTTTGATGATATTTAATCCAAAATTTAAAGAAAGGTTTCTCTTTAAACAAAAGTAAATTTTTTGATATGCTTTGCATATTGAATTTGATTTTGACTTAAAAAGGGTACATGTCTTGATTTTATCACTCAAGAAAAGAAATTGAGAAATCTGAAGGGAGAAAACAAATTCCTTAATAGCCTTGTGATAATGTTTAGCCATATATTTTCCCCATTTTAAAATCAACTTTAGTAAAAACTAAATAACAAAGCTAATTGGAAAGCTGTAAGTATTTAATGAATCAAGGTATAACTTTCAAAGGCCCATAACAGAATAATGCATGGGATTTACCATTACATATACTCAAATAGATTCAACCTCACTCTTTAAAGGATGCCATGGAATTTTTATGAGGACATGTTCTGCTATATGTTAGGATGTCTAATCATGGAGGGGCCTGTATGTAGAAGTGAGTCATCTCCCCTGTACAAACTGGAAGTGTGATTTTGGTGTTAGCAATTTGTTTTTATCTCAGTATAATTAAAAACCTGTCTCAAAATATTAGTCAGAATAGGCTATGATGTGCCACAGTAATAAATTTGTCCTGAAAGTATAAGACACAAACAACAAAGATTTACATTATTCACACTACATTGTGTCCAACAAAGTTTGCTAGGGGATGGAAGGCTCAAATCACATAGTCATATAATGACCTAGGCTGACAGAAGCCTCATTATCTCAACATGAGGCCTCCACTTAAAAAGTAGGAGGGCACACCAGCTCTTAAGTGCTTCAGACTGTAATAAAAATAAAAATATTAAATATCAATTTTGAAAATTAAAATCCTTCTTTAGAAGTGATTTTGTAGCTCTAAAATGTTTATTATTAAGACAAAAATAATAATTTCACAGAAGAAGCTAGAAAAATATCTCATAAATTTTTACCAAACATCCATTTAAAAATTAACAATGGGGTCTGGCCCCATGGTCTGTTGGTTAAGCTCAGCATACTCCACTTTGGCGTCCCAGGTTTGTGGATTCGAATCCCAGGAGTGGACCTACACCACTTGTTAGCCATGCTGTGGTGGCAATCCACATGCGAAGTGGAGGAAGATTGGCATAGATGTTGGCTCAGGGTGAATCTTTCTTACCAAAAAGAAAAAAAAAAAAAAAAGGAGAGATTCACTTCTGCAATGGAGGTATCAGAAGCTCTACAGATCCATTCCTCAATAAAACAATCATAACTGTTAAAAATTATTCAAAAAAAATTTGTCTCTGGAAATTGTCCTAAAGGCATACAACAAATGAAGAAATATTTATTTAAGGAAATCTACTAAATCTCATTAAGAACAATGGGTCTGTGGCACTTGAGCCACAATATACTTCTTTTCTTCCCAAATCAGTGTGATGGAAGCTCCACTCTGAGCACTGTGACGAAGAACAGAACTGCCTTTCCTATCAGCTCCCAGTCAAGGAGCATGGTATCTCATTGGAAGGTACAGGCCACCAGCATTCTCATTCCCTCTAGCTCTGAATTACATAAGCTACATTTCTGGTGAGTGCAGAGAAGAGGTTGAGAGTTCACTTCCTCCACCCAAACACCACTCATAGTGTAGAAGCTCTACCCTAGTCATGGATGGCTGAAAATGCTGAGGCCCTGATCACTCTCAGTCTAGCTTGTAGAACAGGGGTTCCATGCTAGAGGAAGTGAGCTGAGGAGACAAAAGGCTACCACCCACATCCTGTACCATGCTTTTAAATCAGGGCTGTCACTCCCATCCAGCTCTGAAGCAATGGCTCAGAGATTTGGGTTAGGGGAAGAGGAAGTTCTAAGAACAGAGAGTGCAAAAACTTTCCCCAAAGGAACTGATAACATTTGAAACAGTGTGGGGAAGTTCAAGCCTAAGAGCACTCTTGAAAACAAGGGAGAATGTGGTGTAAGCAATTTAAAAAAAAGACTGGTAGCTCTAGGAGGGCAACAATCTAAACTGTATGTCATCTGTGGTTTAGCAGAGAGAATCAGGGAAAGAGATAACTAAAAAGAATTCCTCCTAGAGTCAGAACAAACCTTAAAGACTGACATGAAAAATTACCCCTGAAATACTGGATTTGTAACTGGATCCAGTTAAATACTGGAGCAGATTATGGAAGATTTTTGGCATTGTTAAAAACAATAGATTAATCAGCTGGCAATTAGTAGAGGCTCATAGCTGGGTGTGATACCAAATCAAGCAGATAGCTTGACAAAGATCAGGGAAAGAGACAGTCACAGAGAACTCTGCCAGAAACACCATCATCCAGGGCAAGTGATCACATGCCTAAAACTGCACCACCTGAGGAACAGCTGTGGGAAAAACAGACTTCAATATAATGATCCAGCCAAGTCATTAAACAAAAAGAATGAAGAAAAATTAACACAGCTTCAGAGAAATCAAATTTAAAAATGAAATCAAAATTAATGAAATCTAAAATAGAGAAACAATGGAGAAAATAAACCCCAAAATTAATTCTTCACAAAGGTCAACAAAATTGACAAATTTTAGATAGACTCACAAAGCAAAAAAGAGAGAAAATTAAAATTATTAAAATCAGAAAAGCAAGAGGAGACATTACTATTGAACTTACAAATACCAAACAATTATAAAGGAATGTTATTAACAACTATATGGTAACAAATTAGATAACTTAGGCATAATGGACAAATTCCTAGAAAGATACAAACTACAGAAGCTGACTCAAGAGGAAATAGAAAACCTAAATAGATTATAAGAAGCCAAGAAATTGAATTAATAATAATTTTAAAAAACTATCCACAAAGAAAAGTCCAGGCCAAGATGGCTTCACTGGTGAATTCTACTGAGCATTTAATTAAGAATTAATACCAATTCTTCCAAAACTCTTCCTAAAAGTAGAATAGGAGGGGATACTTAGCAACTCATTGTATGAGGTCAGTATTCTCTGATACAAAAATGAGGCAAAGACATCACTAGACAAGAAAATTACAGACCAATATCTTTATGAATATAAGATTAAAAAAAAACTCAACAAAATACTAGTAAACAAACAGCAACATATAAAAAGGATTATATACCATGACCAAGTAGGATTTTCCCATGGATGCAAGACTGGTTTAATATCTGAAAATTAATTAATATAATAAACCCCAGCAATAGAAAAAAGGGCAAAAAACACATGATCATCTCAATAGAGGGAGGGAAAAAAGCATTTGATGAATCCACAACTTTACTTGATAAAAACATTAATAAAATAGGAAATTTTCAAATTTCAAACAAAAGAGGAAAATTCCTCAACCTCATAAATGGCATCTTTGAATAACCTTCATTTAACATTATACTTACTTGTGAGAGACATAATAGTGTTCCCCTATGATCAGAAATAAGATTAGAATATCAGCTCTCACCACTTCTTTTCAACATTGTACTTGAAGTTTTAGCCAGGGCAGTTAAGCAAGAAATTGAAATAAAATACATCCATACTAGAAAGAGAGAAGTAATTCTATCTCTATTTGTAGATAACATGGAGAAATCCTAAAGAATCCACTAAAAAACAAAACTAATAAGTGAGCACAGCAAATTTTCAGTTTATAAGGTCAGTATACAACTATTAATAGTATTTCAATATATTTGCAATAAACAATATGAAAATGAAAGTAAGAAAACAGTTGCATTTACAATAGATCAAAAATGAAATATTTAGGATTAAATTGGGGAAATAAGGTGAAACTTTATACTTTGAAAACTATAAGGCATTATTGGAAAATTTAAAGAAGATGTAAATAAATGAAAAGACATTTTTTGTTCATGAAATAGAAAACTTAATATTGTTAAAATGTCAATACTCCACATATTGGTCTAAGATTCAAAACGATCTCTGTCAGCACCTCACCAGTCTAGAAATTCAAGGTAAATAGGATAGCCATAACTATCTTGGAAAAAAAGTTGGAGGACTCACTTCTTTATTTCAAAATTTACTAAAAACTACACCAATCAAGATTGTGTGGTACTTGCATAAGTACAGGCATTTAGATCAAGGGAATAGACCTGAGAGTCCAGAAATAAACTCATACCTCTATGGTCAGTTGATTTTAAATAAAGTGCCAAGATTATTCAATGGGAAAAGAATAGTTTTTCATCATATAACTGGGACAACTGGAGAGTCACATGCAAAAGAATAAAATTGGACTGCTATCCCACATCATATATAAAATTTAACTCAAAATAGATCAATACCTAAATGTATGAGACAAAAATATAAATCTCTTAAAGAAAACAGGGATGAATATTCATGACTTTGCATTAGGCAATGGTTTCTTGGATATGATTTCAAAAGCACAAATAACAAAAGACAAAATACATAAATTTGACTTAGTTAAAATTAAAAATGTTTGTACTTCCAAGGACACCATCAAGTGAGTGAAAAGACAATAAAATGGGAGAGAATATTGCAAATTGTATATATGATAACAGATTTGTATCTAGAATATATAAATAACTATTCCAATTCAGTAATAAAAAGACAACTTAATTGAAAAATAGTGAAAGGATTTAAATAGACATTTCTCTGAAGAAGACATACAAGTGGCCATAAAGCACCTGAAAAGATGCTCAGCATCGTAAATCATTGGAGGAATATAAATCAAAACTCAATGAGATACCACTTGATACTATAATGGCTATAATAAAAATACAGATAATAACAAGGGTTTTTGAAGATGTTGAGGAATTGGAACATTCATGCATTGTTGATGACAAGGTAAAATGGTGCAGGTGCCTTGGAAAACAGTTTAACTGTTCCTCAAAAGGTTAACATAAAAGTTACCATATGACCCAGCAATTCTACTCCTAGGTATACACCCAAGAGAAATGAAAAAATACTTCCACAAAAAAACTTGTACACAAATCTTCATAGTGACATTATTTATAATAGCCTAAAAGTGGAAATAAGTCAAATGTCCTTCATCAAATGAATAGATAAATAAAATGTGAGACATCCACACAATGGAGTATTATTTGACCATAAAAAATGAAATAGTTATACATGCTAGTACATGAACGAACATTTAAAACATTATACTAAATGAAACAAGTCAGTCACAAAAGAACATGTATTTAAATCCACTTAAATGAAATATCCAGCATATGTAAATCTACAGAGAAAGAAAGTAGATTAGTAGTTGCCTAGGAGTGCAGGGAAGATTTGGGGAGAAATAAGGAGTGATTGCTAATGGATATGGGTTTTCTTTTGGGGAGGATAAAAATGTTCTTAAATTGATTGTGGTCATGGCTGCACAACTCTGTGAATATAATAAAAATTATTGAATTGTGTATTTTAAATATGTGAATTATATGTTATATGAACTATAACTAAATAAAGCTGTTGAGAAAGCAAAAAATTTTGAGGCTATATGAGGATTGATAAATTAAAGAACTTGATGAAGACATTATTTTCTGTATAAATTATGATCAAAACCTGGAATTAATCTGTGATAATTACAGGTGACAAGAAAGAAGGCAAAAGCACAGGGAAGTGAGAGAATTCTAAGGCTCTTATCTTATGGAGGTTATGGGAAAATAAATAAATTTATAAGATTTAGACATTGATAATAAAGATAATGAATTTTAAAATAAGATGTAACCACTAGAGAAAAAAATGTAAAAATGAAAATAATTTAAAAACTTAATTTAGATAGTAGAAGACGGGATCGTAGGACAAACAGCAAACAAGTTGAAAATAGAAAAGTAGAAAACAAAAGCAGAAATAACTTCAAATATAAAAAGACTGCAATAAATAAAAATTATCTTCATGATAAAAATATAGAAAATTATAGATTAGAATAAAAAATAATATCCTATAATATATTATTTATAATGAACATATTTAAAAGAAAAATATACTAAAATTTTGGAAATAAAGACATAACAAAAGTTTCACCAGGTAAATATGAAGCAAAAATTTGAAAAATGATATCAGACAAAATAGAATTTAAGCCATAAAAACATAATAACTTCTCTGTAACATACTGTGAGAATATATAAAGCAACAACCCATAAATTACAAAAGGAAATTTAAAAGTAACTATTGAACTTGTATTTTTTAATACACCCCTCTAGGATGCAAGAATTTTTGGTAAAGTAACATCAAATAATCAAAAAATAAGCTAATGTGTAGAAGATTTGAATTATGCAATGATTAAGCTTGATTTCTTATGTATGTGTGTTTGTTTATCCAACATGAGACTCTCCAAATCCAGAATACAAATCTTTTTCTAGTACTTATGAAACAGGATAATATGCCACAAACTAAACTGTACAAATGTGTTAATACATAGTCATGTGTCACTTTTTGACAGGTATACGTTCTGAGCAATATGTCGTTAGGTGATTTCATCATTGTGTGAACATCATAGAGTGCACTTACACAAACCTAGATGGTATAGCCTACTACACACCTAGGCTATATGGTACTAATCTTATGGGACCACTTCCCATATATGTGATCTGTTATGTATATGTGATCTGTTGTGACCAAAATGTTGTGTGGCGCATGACTGTATTACAAAACACTATCACATACACTATGAAGACTGAACGTACAACATAATAACATTAATAGTAAAAAAGTGGTAAGATTTTAAAAGTATTAAGTGTATTTTAGCAAAATACACATGTAAACTAGAACAAAACACCCCTAGGTTTAAAGATCTATCACAAGAAAAACTGTGAAATACCTACAGCTGGGTAATCATAAAGACATTGAGTGTCATTAATGGTGAGATGCAACTTCAAAACTTCATCAATAAGATAAACATTTCCAGCTGTGAATACATTTATAAGAAAAACATGAAAGAGTTTAAATAGATAAGCTGATTGTTTAGCTCTAGAATCTATAGAAATTACAATACAAACAAAAACAGAAGATACAAAAAAGATAAGAACAGAAATAATGAAAATTTTAAAAACACACAATTATCTAAAACCTAACAGCAATTACTTTAAAAACCGAAAATCTGGTTTTTTGAAGACCCTAATACATCATGAAAACCTTTGACAGCATTACTTCAGAAAAATCAAAGATGAAAAAAGTGCAGTGAGCATGCAAAAATAAGTACAGCTATAAATTAATGGTATAAAAATGTTACACAATATTAAAACTCTAGTGGAATTAAATACATTTCTGTAACAATATCAAGTGCTAAAATTGTGCCAAAGAATGGAAATTAGGATAGAAAAATAACACAAATAAAATTGAAATGCTACTCAGAAACTTCTTTGCAGTCAATACCTACCATACCCCAAGTTTTATGTGTTCTACCGAATTTGCAGTAGCATATAACTTTCATTTTATTTAAATGTTGTTAAAAAACAGAATAACAGGGAGAGCTGCCCAACCAATGTTATTGACTTAGTACAACCATGCAAACAAATTCAGATAAACATAATTCAGATTATAGGCAATTATGTCTATGGATTTAAAACTTCTAGGTGAATAGTAGCTGATTGTATAAAATAGCATATAAAAACAATTCATTATAATTAGGAAAGGTTTGATTCAGGAATGCAATGAGGTTTGTACTTTCAAAAATGAAGCAGTGTGATTGATGTCAAATAGACTAAAGTTTTTAAAAAAATCATCTAAACATCAATAGAAACAGAAAGGCACTTTAAAAATTTCCAAATATTTGGGATTAAAAAGTAAATAGGCCTCTGAAACAAGAGGGGGGAGCCCTAAATGCATATTGTTAACTGAAAGAAGCCTGTCTAAAAAGGCTACATACTGTATGATTCCAACAAGATGACATCCTGGAAAAGACAAACCCTAGAAACAGTAAAATGATTAGTGGTTGACAGAAGTTCATAAAGAGAGGCCCAGGGATGAATAGGTAGAGCACAGAGGATTTTTAGGGTAGTGAAATTGCTCTGTATGATACTGTAATGGTGGATACATGAAATTATTCATTTGTTAAAACGCATAGAACTATACAACACAAAGAGTGAAGCCTAATGTAAACTATAGGATTTAGTAAATAATGTATCAATATTGGTTCATCAATTGTAATGAATGTACTACACTAAAGCAAGTTATTAATACAGGGGAAACTGTTTGGAGGAGAGAGGGCTATATGAGAACCCCCAAACAAAGCAGAATACATATTCTTTTCAAGTGCACATAGAACATTCTCTAGGATAGAACTTATGTTAGGCCACAAAACAAGTCCCAATAAAATTAAAAGGAATGAAATCATGCAAAGTATCTTCTCTGACCATAGTGAATGAAACTAAAAATCAATAACAAGGAAAAATGGAAAATTCACAAATAACGTGGAAATTAAACAATCCACTCTCAAACAACCAATAGGTCAAAAAAGAAATCACAAGAGAAATTAGAAAATGTTTTGAAATGAAATAAAAAGAAAACACAACACATGAAAACTTATAGAATGCAGGGAGCAGTGCTCAGATGGAAATTTATAGCTGTAATTGCCCACATAAGAAAAAGAAGAAATATCTTATATCAGTAACCTAACTTTCCACCTTAAGAAACTAGAAAGAGTAGAGCAAACTAAACCCAAAGTTAGCAGAAAGAAGGAAATAATGGAGATTATAGTGGAGATAAACGAAATGAAGAATAGAAAAAAAATAATGAAAAGAATCAATGAAACCAAAAGTTGATTCTTTGAAATGATTAATTAAATTAACAAACCTTTAGGTAGACTAAGTAAAAAAGAGAGATTAAAATTACTAAAACCAGAAATGAATGTGGGGACATTACTACTGACCTTACAGAAATAAAAAGGATTTTAAGAGAAAACTATGAAAAATTGTAGGCCAGCAAAATTAGATAACCTAGATTAAATGGACAAATTCCTAGAAACACAAAAACAATCAAAATTGACTTAAGAAGAGAGAGAAAATCTAAGTAGACCTATAACTAGTAAAGAGATTGAATCGGTAATCAAAAAACATGCCAACACAGAAAAGTCCAATCCCAGATGGCTTTTCTGGTGAATTTTACCAAACATTTAAAGAATTAACACCAATACTTCTCAAACTCTTCCAAAAAATAGAAAAGGAGAAAACACCTCCTAACTCACACTATGGGGCCAGCATTACCCTGTTACCAAAGACCTCACGGGAAAAGAAAACTATAGACCAATAACCCTTATGAATATACATACAAAAATCCTCAGCAAAATACTAGCAAAATGAATCTAGCAGCATACTAAAAGGATTATACATCATGACCAAATAGGATTTATCTTAGGAATCCAAGGTTGGTTCAACATATGAAAATCAATGTAATATACCACATTTGTATAATGAAGAAGGAAAAAAACATGTGACCATCGCAAGTGATGCACAAAAACCATCTGACAATTTTCGTGATAAAAATTATTCAATAAACTTAGAATAAAAGGTGAATATCTCAATACGGTGAAGAGCATTTATTTTAAAAACTCTCTAGTGAAAGACTGAAAACCTTGCCTATAAGATCAGGAAAAAGACAAGGATGCTTGTTTTCACCACTCTAGTCAGAATTGTACTGGAAGTCCTAGCAAGAGGAATTAGGGGAAAAAAAGAAATAAAAGGCTTCCAAATTGGAAATGAAGAATTAATACTATCTCTGTTCACAGATGGCAGAAGCTTATATACAGAAAATCCTAAAGAATCCACAAAAAAACCCCTCCAGAAACTATTAGAGCTAATAAATAAATTCAGCAAAGTTGCAAGATAGAAACGAACACACAAAAACCAGTTGTATTTCTACACGAAAGAAATGAACTGAAAAAACTAAGAAAAATCTGATTTACAATAGCATCAAAAAGAATAAAATACATAGGAATAAATTTAACCAGGGAGGTACAAGACTTGTATACTAAAACGTACAAAACATTGCTGAAAGAAATTTAAAAAGACTAAATAAGTGGAAAGACATTCCTATTCATGGACTGGAAGATTTAATGTTGCTAAGATGATAATACTCCCTGAAGTGATCTGCACCTCAAATGCAATCCGGATCAAATTTCCAATGGCCCTTTTTGTAGAAATGGAACATATTTTCCTAAAACACATATAAAATTACAAGAGTTCCTGTGACGGTTATTTTATGTCAACTTGACTGGGCCATGGATGACCAGATATTTGGTCAAACATTCTTCTGGGTGTTTCTGTGAGGGTGTTTTTGGATGAGATTAACATTTAAGTTGGTAAACTGAGTAAAGTGGATTGCCCTTCCTAATGTGGGTGGGCTTCATCTAATCAGTTGAAGGTCCGAATAAACAACTGAAACATCTCTTCCTGCATCTCAAGCTTGCTGGTCTTTAGACTGAAAATACACTACCAGCTTTCCTGGTACTCAGACCTTCAGGCTCAGGCTGGAACTACATCGTTGGCTCTCCTTGGTCTCCAGCTTGCCAACTCACCCTGCAGATTTTGGGACTTGTCAGCCTCCATAATCATGTGAGCCAATTCCAGATAGATAGATAGATAGATAGACAGCTAGACAAACATATATACACCTATTGGTTTTGTTTTTCTGGAGAATCCTGACTAATACAGACTTCAAATAACTAAAACAATCTTGATAAGGCAGAATAAAGTTGGAGGAGTCATAGTTCCCGGTTTCAGAATTTACTGCAAAGCTACAGTAATCAAGACTGTGGGACTGGCATAAGGATAGACACATAGATCAGTGAAATTGAACTGAATAAACCCATATGTCCAGAAATAAACCCATATGTCTATGGTTAGTTGATTTTCAACAAGGCTCCTTTCAACAAGAGTGCCAAAACTATTCAATGGAAAAAGAATAGTCTTTTCAACATATGGTGCTGGGACAACTGCATAGCCATGAGCAAAACAATGAAATTGGGCTAGCACCTCACACCATATATAAAATTAATTCAAAATGAATCAAAGACCTAAATATAAGAATTAATACTATAAAAGTCTTGGCAGAAAACATAGTGGGAAAACTTTGTGACCTTTGATTTGGCAATGGATTCTTAAATTCCATGATTAATTTAAAAAGAACTGCCATATATGTACTGTTGAGTCTTAATAAAAGCCAATAAAGCCCTTTGCATTTATTCAAATATTTTTAATGTCCCTAGGTTGGAGTTTTGTGACTTTTATGCATGTTTCTTGATAATTCATCTAAAAATCATTAGACTCAGAACCCCTTAAAGGAAATGGATAAATAATGGGAGTTAGGCAGATGAATAAATAGTATGAGTATTAATATGAGTTATGGAGCAGGAGATATGGAGAAGGGACCTGACTTCCATTAGTTAGGGTTCTCCAGAGAAACAGAACCAATAGGATATATATACATATAGATATAGAGAAAGAGATTTATTATGAGGGATTGGCTCACAAGATTATAAGAGACTGAGAAGTACTTTTGTCGTAGCTCAGGCTGCTAAAATAACATAACCATGTGGTGGCTTTGAGGGTTAATTTTATGTGTTGACTTGACTGGGCTAAGGGATACCTAGATAGTTGGTAAAACATTACTTTTGAGTGTGTCTGTGAGGGTGTTTCCAGGAGATTAACATTTGAATTGGTGGACTGAGTAAAGCAGATGTCCCCCCGCAATGTGAGTGGGCATCATTTAATCCACTGAGGGCCTGAATAGAACAAAAATGTGGAAGAAGGGCAAATTTGCTCTTTCCTAGAGCTGGAACATCTATCTTCTCCTCTCCTCAGACATCAGTGCTCCTGCTTTTGGGGCTTTTGGACTCAGTCTGTGTCTAGCTTTATTTTTTTTGCATGTTGATGTCCAGTTATTCCAGCATTTGTTGAAAAAATTATGTTTGCTCCATTGTATTGCCTTCACTCATTTGTCAAAGATTTGTTGACTATATTTATGTGGATCCATGTCTGGGCTGTCTATTTTCTATTGATCTGTCTGTTCTTTCACTAATACCACACTGTCTTGATTACTGTAGCTTTACAGTATGTCCTAAAGTCTGGTAGTGTCAGTCCTCCAACTTTTTTCTTCTCCTGCAATGTTCTGTTGGCTATTCTGAGTCTTTTCCCTCTCATATAAACTTTAGAATCACTTTGTTGATATCCATAAAATAACTTGCTGGGATTTTGACTGAGATTGCATTGAATCTATGGATCAAGTTGGGAAGAACTGACATCCTAACAATATTGAGTATCTTCCTCCCATGAACATTGAATAACTCTTTATTTAGTTCTTTGATTTTGTTCTTCAGAGTTTTGTAATTTTCCTCATATAGCTCTCGTACATATTTTATTAGATTTATACCTAAGTATTTCCTATTGGGGGGATGCTAATATAAATGGTATTGTGGTTTTAATTTCAAATTCTACTTGTTCATTGCCTGCATATAGGAAAGCTATTAACTTGTGGTGTTAACCTTGTATTCTGCAACCCTACTATAATTGCTTATTAATTCCAGGAGGTTTTTTTCAATTCTTTCAGATTTACTACATAGACAGTCAGATCAGCTGAGAACAAAGATGGTTTTATCTTTCTTCCCAATCTGTATACCTTTTATTTCCTTTTCTTATTGCATTAGCTAGAACTTCCAGAATGATGCTGGAAAGCAGTGGAGAGAGAATACATCCTCGCCTTCTTCCTGATCTTAGAGGGAAAGCTTCCAGTTTCTCACCATTGAATATGATGTTAGCTGTAGTTTTTTTGGCAGGTTCTTTACCAAGTTGAGGAAGTTCACCTGTATTGCTATTTACTGAAAGTTTTTTTTTTTATGAAGGGGTGGCTGGATTTTGTCAAATGCTTTTTCTGCATCTATTGAGATGATCATGTGATTTTTCTTCATTAGCCTGTTGATATGGTGGATTATAGAAACTGATTTTTGAATGTTGAACCAGCCTTGCATATCTGGAATATATTCCACTTGGTTACGATGTATAATGCTTTTTATACATTTTTAGATTCAATTTGCTACTATTTTCTCAAGGATTTTTGCATCTATGTTAGTAAGAGGGATATTGGTGTGTAGTTTTCTTTTCTTGCAATGTCTTTGTCCAGTTTTGGTATTAAGGTAATGCTGGCCTCATAGAATGAGTTAGGAAGTATTCTCTCTTCTATCTTCTGAAAGAGATTGTGAAGAACTGGCATAATTTCTTCCTTAAATGTTTGGTGCAAAGCACCAGTGAACCCATCTGGGCCTGGTGCTTTCTGTTTTGGAAGGTTATTATTGATTCAACTTCTTTAGTAGATATAGGCCTATTCAGATTGTCTATTTAATGTGAGTTTTGGTGCCTTGTGTCTTTCAAAGTGTTGGTCCATTTCATCTAGGTTATCAGATTTGTGGACTTACAGCTGTTCATAATTTTCTATTATCCTTTTAATGTCCATGAGATCTGTAGTGATGTTCCCTCTTTCATTTCTGGTATTAGTAACTTGTGTCTTTTCTCTTTTTTTTCTTTGTTAGTCTGGCTGGAGAATAATAGATGTTATTGATCTTTTCAGAGAACCAGCTTTTTGTTTGTTTGTTGATTTTTCTGTACTGATTTCATGTTTTCAATTTCATTGATTTCTGCTCTATTTCTTTTCTTCTATTTACTTTGGATTTAATTTGCTCTTCTTTCTCTAATTTTCTAAGGTGGAAACTCAGATAATTGCTGTTGTGTCTTTTTTCTTTTCTAATATATATACATTCAATGCTATAAATTTCCCTCTAAGTACTGCTATCACTGCATCCCACAAATTTTGATAAGTTGTGTTTTCATTTTAATTTAGTTCAAAATATTTTTTTAACTTCTCCAGAGAGCTTCTTTCACCTATGTGTTATTCAGAAACGTGATGTTTTATCTCCAAGTACTTTGGGATTTTGCAGCTATCTTTCTGTTATTGATTTTAGTTTAATTCCACTGTGATCTGACGGCAGACAATTTATGATTTCTATTCTTTTAAATTTGTGAAGGTGTGTTTTATGGCCCAGAATGTGGTCTATCTTGTGGAATGTTCCATGTGAACTTGAGAAGAATATGTATTCTGCTGTTGTTAGATAAAGTAGATATCCATTATATATCCAGGTGATTGATGGTGTTATTGAGTTCAACTATGACCTTTATGATTTTCTGCCTACTGGATCTGTCCATTTACGATGGAGGGGTATTGAAGTCTACAACTATCATGGTGGATTCATCTATTTTTCCTTGCAGTTCTATCAGTTTATGTCTCATTTATCTTGATGTCCTGTTAGGTGTGTACACATTAAGGATTGTTATGTCTTCTTGGAGAATTGACCCTTTTATCGTTATGTAATCCCTTTCTTTGTCCTTAATAACTTACCTTGGTCTGAATTCTGCTCTGTCTGAAATTAATATAGCTTTTCCTGTTTTCTTTTGATTAATGTTAGCATGGTATATCTTTCTCTAACTATTTACTTCTGATCTACGTGTGTCTTTATATTTAAAGTGTGTTTCTTCTAGTCAGCACATAGCTGGGTCTTATTTCCTGATTCAGTTTGATAATCTCTGTCTTTTAGTTACTGCATTTAGAATGATGTTCAAAGTGATTATTAATATAATTGGATTGATATTTACCAAAGTTGTTACTATTTTCTATTTATTGCCATTGTTCTTTGTTTCTATTTTTGTCTTCTGATCCTTTTTTGCCTTTGTGGTTTTAATTGTGCATTTTATATGATTTCATTTTCTCTCCTTTATTAATATATTAGTTATACTGTTTTTAGTGGTTGCCTTAGAGTTTGCAATATGCATTTACAACTGATCCAAGTCCATTTTCAAATAACACTATATCACGTCAGTAGTATTATGAGTACCATATAATTACAAAATGATTTTAATTCCTCCCTCCCATTCGTTGTATGATTGCTATCATTCATTTCATGTATACACATATACATAAGCACACATAATTGAATACATTGTTGCTATTATTATTTTGAACAAAGTGTTATGTTAAAGTAAAAATAAGAAAAACAAAAGTTTTTCTTTTGTCTTCACTTATTCCTGCTCTGATGCTTTTCCTTTCTTTGCATAGATCTGAGTTTCTGAACTTTATTGTTTTCCTTCTCTCTAGAAAACTTATTTTAACATTTCTTGCAAGGCAGGTATACTGGCAAAAAATTTCCTCAATTTTTGTTTGTTTGAAAAAGTCTTATTTCTCCTTCCCTTTTGAAGGATAATTTTGCAGTGCACAGAATTCTAGGTTGATGGGGTTTTTTCTTTCAACACTTTAAATATTTTACTACACTCTGTTCTTGCTTCCATGATTTGAGGAGAAGTTGAATGTAATTCTTATCTTTGTTCCTTTATAGGTAAGGTGTTTTTTTCCCCTCTGGCTTCTTTCTGAATTTTTTCATTATCTTTGATTTTGTGTAGTATAAAAATGATATGCCTAAGTGTAGGTTTTTGTTTTGTTTTGGTTTGGTATTTGCATTTATCCTCCTCTTGAGTTTTCTGAGCTTCTTGTGGTTTGGTGTCTCACATTAATTTGGGGAAATTCTCAGTCATTATTTTGTCAAATATTTCATCTGTTCCTTTCCCTCTTTCTAAAATTCCCATTACATACATGTTATGCCTTCTGTAGTTGTCCCACAGTTACTGAATATTCTGTTCCAGTTTTGCAGTCTTTTTTATCTATGCTTTTCAGTTTTGGCAGTTTCTATTGAGATATCCTCAAACTCAGAGATTCTTTCCTCAACCAGGTTCTGTCTACTAATAAGCCCATCAAAAACATTCTTCATTTCTGTTACAGTGTTTTTTATTTCTAGCATTTCCTTTTGGTTCTTTCTTACAATTTCTATCTCTCTGCTTACATTGTCCATCTGTTTTTGCATGCTGTCTTCTTTATCCTCTAGAGCCTTTATCATCATAATCATAGTTGTTTTAAATTCCTGATCTGATAATTCCAACATCCCTGCCATGTCTAAGTCTGCTTCTGTTGCTTGCTCTGTCTCTTCAAACTGTGTTTTTTGCCTTTTAGTATGTCTTATAATTTTTTCTTGATAGCTGGAAATGATGGATTCAGTAAATGGAACTTCTCTAAATAGATGTTTAGTAATGTGGTGGTGAGGTGTGTGGGGAGGAGAAGCATTCTATAGTTCTCTATGAGTTGGTCTCAGCTGTCAGCGGCCGTCTCAGCAGTCTTTTAGTGAGCCTGTGCCTCTGGACTGTGAACTTGATGCATCCTTCTCCCTCACTTCTTTCAGTGCAACAAAATGGCTAGTGTGGGCTGGAATTGGGTATTTCCATGCCCCCAGGTCAGTTAGTTTCTGATAAAACCCTAGCCGTTAGGCTTTGGTTAAACAGTTTCTCCTGAGAGCAGACATTGTTAAGAACAGAATGCTCTGATCTATTTCAAAATGGTTTCTTTTCCCCTCCTTCTGCTGGAAGCAGGAGGGAATTTTTCTCGGTTATTCTCTGTGAGAACCTGGTTGAGCTCCTGGAGGTAAAATTCACAAAGTTTGGGAACTCTTGATGACTGGGTCCCCCTGGAGTTTTTATCTCCCAGATTTGTCCAAACTGAGCCTCCCGCAGTTGGTCAGTATAGTTCAGGTTTTCCTATCCTGGCACTTGTTCCTAAGGAAGTTTGTGCTTGTGGTAAGTCATGATTTTCTGTGTTTGCCTGTCGATCTCTAATTTGGGGGGCAGTAGTCTGCCCTGTGTCTTCACTTCTCTGATGTGTCTAAGAAGAGTTATTGATTTTTCAGTTTGTTCAGCTTTTTACTTGTTGTTGAGAGTAGAGTGTCAACTTCCAGCTTCTTATATGCCAGACTAGAAACTGGAGGTCAGTTCAAAGGCTTTTAATCTCTTCTTTATATGTGTGTATTACCCTTCTAACTGTACTCTCTGTCTGCTTTCACCTTACTATCTCAATCATTTGATCAAATTAATGTTCCTACAAATCCATGTCATTTGCTATCAGTCTTTAGTGAAGTACAACAGATATCGGATGAAATTAAACACTTTTGTGTTGTGTATTCAAGATCATTGCTCATGGGCTTTATCTTAGCCATCCACCTGTATCTCAGAGTACTCTCTGTTGCTAATACTGTGTCCCCATGTATAATATCTCCTTCCTCCTCAGTAAAGGGTATCCTACTTTTTATTTGAGATGTTTAATTATTCATTGAAATATTTCTATACTTTCTCCAGAGAATAATAGCCTTCTCCTTCTGGCTATATATTCTCTACTTTTTCTCACTTCATGTATATGTATGTATGCACACATGATATAGCTCTCTCTCTTTCTCTCTTCCTCTCTCTTTTTCTGTATATACACAGACACATTTTATTGGCTCTTAAGTTTATTTATGAATTAATATCTTTACAGCAATAGTTTTTAATCTTTTTTACAAGAGTAACTTTGGATGACATTCATCAATTCAGCAAATATTTACTGAGGCCCTTATTGTTTGCCTGACACTAAATTACACACTGTATAATTATATATAAAGAAAACAGATAAAATCTGTGCCCCAGGAGTTTATAAACTAGTAAGATTTGAAAAAGTTCTCTATCTTTTAAAATAACGCCTTTATAAGACTCATGTTACATGATTTGTCACCCTGCCTCTTGCCCCATCACACTCCAATTTGTCCTAAATAGTGCTTCAGACTTAAATTTTACAAAGCATAGTTCTGAGCACTAATTTTTCCTAATTAAACACTTTCAGTACCTCCCTGTATCTTGATAATTGAAGAATAATCTCAGCAAGGTCTTAACAGCATATTCCTAACTTGTCTTTCTAGGCATATCTCACTGGATTGTGAATTTTCAAGCATATCTCATGAGACTGTGGGTTCTATGAGGAAAAGAATTAAATCACACACTCATTCATTTGCTTTCCTCCTACCTGGCTGGTGACTGCTTCCTATTTATCTCTGTATATTCTGATTTCTAATCTAATGCTGCTGCCTCCAATTGGAATACCTCCTTCATCAACTTAGAGTGTTAAGTTCTATCTTGAGTGCCAGCTCCTTTATAAAACATGTGTTAATCCCTTTCTGCAGCCAAAAGTAATGCTTCTCTCATCTAAATCCCAATAATAGTTCTGTGTATTGCTATGTGCCTCGGTGTCAAGTTCAAAGCTTTGCATTCTGTGGATATATAGAATAATTAGTCACAGTGAATAGCACAATGGCTCAAGGCAAATAAAGATATTGTTAGGCAGAGATTGGTGAAAAACAAACTCCATAAATGCTTTCATACACACTTGGTGAAAATTTTATTTCCCTGACCTTTTTAGCTATCTACAGTTGAAACAGAACAAAAAATTACTGGTGGTTTTGGGGTAATTTGAGCCTAATTCTGAGGCACATTATCAGGTCAAATTCCCCAGGAGTTTAGTGACAGATTAACATGAGTAAGAGCTTCAGAATCATTCTTAATTAAAATGACTGATTAGAAAATGCTATGTAGGAACACTCCTTTACAATGGCCCAGAAAAGGCTACTGTTCAAATGTAAATATGGCATCTATTATCTACATTAGACCTCCCCTTGGAGAGGCCAAAATAAAGCTCATTCATTCATTCATCATTAGTAAGTTTTAGTCCTTGTAATGAAACATGAGGAAAACATGATCCCCAAGAACACCACAGTCTAGTGAGGACAATAGAGAACTATACCATAGAAAACTTCCATACTTCCTCCTGGAATCCCTTCCATCCCTCTCCCCATGGTTCAGCATCCCCAGTCTATTTCATCTCAGTGTCCCTGCAGGGCTCCCACTGATACACTTTTCAAATGGAATTGTGGTGTGTTCACATGGACATGCACGTCACCCCCACTAATATGTGAACATGATGATTTCTTTTCATGTCTTTATCCTTAGTATTTGGCACAAAGTTGGTCCTGATAAATGATATTTGTTGAATACATAAATGAATTAACAAAAGAATAAAGATATGTGGTTCAAGAAAGCGAACGGAGAAAGTGATATTTGAGTTGGTACCAAAGGCTTGGGGATGGGTGGAAAGGAGAACATCCCATGAAGGAGAACGTTGTCTTTTTAGTGGCTCACAGACAGTTCACTTATAGTCAGCCCTCAAAATAGGAACAGAACCTTGGGAAGAGGATCAAAGGACACGAGTTCTAAATCTAGTCCTACCACCATGTTACTGCATTATCAGTTTAAAACCTCCGGCCTTTCTACCTACAAATACCTCTAGAGTTTGTACTTGGTTTATAAAGCTAAATAAGATTAAATCGATAAGGGTACTTTGTCAATAAAATTACTGTTGAAATGAATGAATTTATGAAATGCTTCAAGTCACATTGTGTCTAAAGACATTTAGCTTTTGATCAATTGGGGACCTATGGTCATATACATCGAATATAATAGCTCATTGGGCTAAAGAAAGTCATTGGAAGCCTGAACTGGCTGGATGAGTTATTTCTTCCCTTGGCATCTATTATGCACCTGGCTTTGAGTCATAGTTAAATATGGTTTCTCAAATAATTGAAATCCAGCTGACCCTGAACCAAATCTCCTTCCCAAACTGAAGGTATTTTAGAACACACTAAAAAGGACTAGAAGTTTGTTGTTTTAAAAATGAGGAAACAAGACGTATTTTGAAGGAGTTATTACATTCTTAAAGAAGGAAAGTATTGCCTTATCTTTAATTAAGAGCTCAGAGATTATTTATCCCTTGGCAGTTCTTAGCTAAAAGCTGAAAAAGACACTGCCTCAAAGTAACTGTGTCAGACAAAATGGGCAAACCCTTACTGGTGGAAAAAAGTTTTGTTTCACTTAGTTTTTTAAACTTTACTTTGGATTATTTTTAGAACTGCAGAAGAGTTGCAAAAATCGTGGAGAAAGTTCCTCTATTCCCTTTTTCTTGGCTCTCCTAATGTTAACATCATAAATAACTGTAGTACAATTAGCCAAACTAAGAAATTAACATTGTTGTGATGCCATTGCTAACTGAACTATAGAACTTTTTCATATATCATCCTGTTCTAGGATCTATTCCTGGATTGCACATTGCATTTAGTTTTCACGGCACCTTCATCTCTTCTAATCGTGATAGTTCCTCAGTCTTTCCTTGTCTTTCATGACCTTGACGCTTTTGAAGAGTACTGGGTGGTTATTCTGTAGAATGTCTCCTATAGGTTTGATGTTTTCTCCTGACTATACTGGGGTTATGCATTATTGGGAAGAGAACCACAGAGGTGATATGCTTTTCTCAGTGTATTCTATCAAGAGTGCATGAGCTCAAAATGTCTTGTTACTGGTGATGTTAACCTTTATCCTTGGTTAAAGTGGTGTCTGCCAGAATTTCTCCACTGTAAAGTTACTATTTTTTCCTTTGTAATTAATAAATATTTCATTTAGAGTAGATGCTTTGGGACTATGCAAATATCCTGTTCCCCTTAAACTCCATCCACTAATTTTAACATCTGTCAGTGGTTCATATCTGCTGCAACTACTACCATGTATTCTAGTGAGAACTTTCTATTTCCTTCATTGCTTCTACAATTTTTTATTTGTTTGTTTTTATCCCTATGGACTGATGGATATTTGTTTTATTCTTAGGATTATAATCCAATACTATCATTTTTTTATTGCTAAAATTGTTCCAGATAAGGCCATTAGGTGCTTTGATTTTTGTTGCTGTTGTTTTAAATAAAATTTATTCTTTAGAATACCTTTAGATTTATAGAAAAATCAAAAAAATAGTACATGGAATTCTTAAGTACCCCTAGACTCCCCTATTATTGACCTCCTACCTTAGTATGGTACATTTGTTACAATTAATGAATTGATATTGATACATTATTGTTAACTAACATCTGTACTTTATTCAGATTTCTTTAGTTTTTTACCTAATGTACCTTCTCTGTTTCAGAATCTCTTTCAAGATACCGTATTATATTTATTTGTTCTGTCTTAGGCTTCTCATGGCTGTGGTAGCTTCTCAGACTTTCCTTGGTTTTGATGACCTTGACATATTTTAAGGAGTTCTTGTCTGGTATTTTGTTGGGTGCACTTCTACTGGAATTTGTCTGATGTGTTTCTCATAATTAGACTGTAGTTATGAGATTTGGGGAGAGGTAAAGTGCCATTTTCATCATGTCGTATCAAGACTACATATCATCATCATGATTTATCATGGTTGATGTTAACCTTGATTTCCTGGCTGAGGTAGTGTATGTCAGGTTTCTCCACTCCAAATCCACTCTTTTTTTTCTCCCTTTGCATACTTCACCTTTTGGAAGGAAGTCACTATGCACAGTGCACACATAAGGAGTGGAAAGTTATGTTTCCCCTCCTTGAGGGCAGAGTGTTTACAAAAATTATTTGGAATTCTTCTGTGTGAGAAACTTGTCTACATTTCCCCATTTATTTATTTATTCAAGTATTTATAACACTATAAAATCAGGGATATTTATTTTACATTCTGGGTTATATTACAATACTACCTTATTATGCTCAAATTGTTTTGGCTTTTGTCATTGGGGGCTCGGAAAGAGATGAAACTAATGGTTGCCTCTTGTGTTCCTCTGACATATTCCCTCAGTGTAGTTTGTTTGTTTTTATTTTAAAACTTCCTTGATTTCTGGCACTACAAGATGCTTTGTAGTCGTCTTATGTATTTCCTGCTATGGTCCTAGAATCAGTCATTTCTCCAAGGACTAGTCCTGGTTCCTTTTAGAAGAAACCATGATCTGGATTAGATGTGCTCATTGCTCCTGGGTTGTCATTGATTTTAGGGTCTTCCATTTAACAAAGCAAGAACATATGTCTCTACAGTAAGCTGTATATATGCACATTTCTACAAATATTTCTGTATGTAACCATCTGTATCTACTTTAGGCTAAACATGAATTCACGCTGATGTTTGAACTCTAATCCATTACTAAATGGATCATTTTAGCCTCCTCCACTTGTTTACCTGTGATCTCACACTCCTATAACAAGAAATTTGGCTCTCATCATCACCCATCTATTTAATTAACTGTGCAATTCCAGAATACATCGGAATTGTTGATCCATATGCCCAGTGGAAACAACTGTATTAATGAGAGTACAGTGCTTATATACAGTACTTTGTTACCTTTAGTCTTACAGACTTCCCTAATTTCCAGAAGTGCTTAGGTCAGCACCATTTCCTCCATACCCTTCCGTGAGAGATTGTTTCATAATTTTCAATACAGTTATATTCTCTTGTCATAGTCTTTATTCCTTCCTGGATCCCCTGAACGCCTAAGTGATTTTTTAAGAAATTGAATACATTAAGACTTACATTTTAGGCTGTAAAGTTCTATGGGTTTTGACAAATGCATAATGTCATGTATCCACCATTACACCATCATATAGTTTCACTGCTCAAAAAATTTCCTGTGATTCACCTATTTAACTCTTCATCCCTCTCCTCTCCTCCTGGCAACCACTGATCTTTACACCATCTCCATAGTTTTGCCTTTCCCAGAATGTCATATTTGTTTTAATTTGCAATTTCCTAATGACAAATGATCTGAGCATCTTTTCACATGCATATTTTCCATATGTTGATTTTCCGTTCAGATTTTTTGCCCATTTTTAAATTGTGCTGTTTTATTGTTTCATTTTAAGTGTTCTTTATAGATTTTGGAAACAAGGCTTTTATCAGATATATGTTTTGCAAATATTTTCTCCAAGTCTGTGGCTTATCTTTTTATCCTCTTAACAGTATCTTTTGCAGGACATATTTTTTAATTTTAATGAAGTCCAACTTATTCATTTTTCTGTTATGTATTGTGCTTTAGATGTTGTATCTAAAAACTCATTGCCAAACACAAGGTCACACTTAGATTTTCTCCTATGTTTTCTTCTAGAATTTTATAGTTTTTCATTTTATATTTATGTCTATAAATAGAAATTAATTTGTGTGAAAGATGTAAGGTCTGTGTCTTGATTTATATTTTTGCATTTGTTGAAAAAGACTGTCCTTTATCCATTGAATTGCCTTTCTCCTTTGTAAAAAAGACCAGTTAACTATATTTGTGTGAGTCTATTTCTAGACTCTCTATTTTGTTCCATTGATCTATATGTCTATATTTTCACCAATACTACACTGCCTTGATTACTCTAGCTTTATAGTAAGTCTTGAAGTCAAATAGTGTCAGTCCTCCAACTTTATTCTATTCTTCAGTATCGTATTGATTATTCTGAGTCTTTTTACTTTCCATGTAAACTTGAGAATCAGTTTGTTGTATCTACAAAATAGCTTCCTGGGATTTTGACTAGGATGGTATTGAATCTACAGATTAAGCTGGGATAAACTGACATCTTAAAAATCTTAAGCCTCCAATCCATTAACACAGCATATCTCTCCATTTATTTAGACAATCTTTGATTTCTCTCATTAGATTTTTGCAGTTTTCTGCATTATGATCTGGTACATATTTTGTTAGGTTTACACCTATTTTATTTTTGGTGCTATTGTAAATGGTACCGTGTTTTTAATTTCAAATTCCAGTTGTTAATTGTTGGCCTATAGGAAAGCAATTGGCTTTTGCATATTAATCTTGTGTCCTGCAAACTTGCTATAATTGCTTATTAGTTCTGGGAATATGTTTGTTGATTCTTTGGACTTTTCTACACGGACAATCATGTCATCTGTGAATGAAGACAGTTTTATTTCTTCCTTCCCAACCTTCTATTTCCTTTTCCTATCTTATTGCAATAGCTAAGACTTCCAGCACAATGCTGAATATTGGTGTTCCCACTACCTTATTCTCAATCTTAAGGGGAAAGGATCTAGTTCTTACCATTATATATAATGTTAGCTCTAGGTTTTTTGTAGATGTTCTTTATCAAGATGAGGAAGTTCTGTAGGTGCTTTGTGAATTTTTTTATTTTTGTTTTTTCTTAAATGATGGGTAAAGTGTCATCCTTGAAAATAAACAACTATAGGAAATTTCTCAGAAGAACATTAATGGAAAGTTACGCTATTCTTATAAGAAGTTACTCCATTCTTCTATAAGAAGGAAAAAAAAGTCCCCCCCCCCCAAAAAAATATGTATCTCTTAAAACCTAGCTCACTGCCCTCTTTCTTCATAAAGCTCTTTGTGAAATGATGGGCTGACTGGCTAACAGCTCCTCCAGTTTCTGTCAAAATCAGATCTCAATCATCCATTATAGGCAGTGGATGTGATTCTTCACTTTTCTGGTAGCCCCATGAAGAAGGCTCTCTTTTAGATTCTTTATTCTCCCTTGCAAAGTCAAAAAGCTTTATACAGCATCTTGTAGGCTGACTCATATTTCAGCATGCTCCTTAACTATACCTTCCCTTGCTCCTGAGACCCCAAGATAGTGAAACTTTGCACAAAAACCTGATTTTAAAATCTGTCATAACACTTACTAGCTATGTGACAGGGGCTATTTATTCTTTCTGATCTTCAGTTTTGTAGGGAATGCTAATTCTCTTTTCATCTTATTCTCTCTTTAGCTATTGCTAGTTTTGACTTCTAAAGACAAAACTAATATAAAAATATCCAATACATAGTAGGCTTTCAATAAATTTTAGTTTTTTCCCTCTATTTTAAAGCATTTTAATCTGCTTAAATTTAATCAAACAGAAGTGTAATGATGGAAATTTTAGATTCTTTGTGGAGGAGTTATTTTTAAGATACTTCATCTCTCATCACTCATTGACTAATTCACTCAAATAGATATGAGTTTCTTTTATATAAAAATGTGATATTTATACTCACAATAAGGTTATATTATTGTTCTGAAAACATAGAGAAATAACTATAATACAGTTCAATAAATATATACTAAAGCAATGAGGTCAGTGTATGGGGCAGAGAAGTTTTCGTAGAGAAATTGAAAGGAAAAGAAAACTGTTCTATTTGAACTTGAAAATATACACATTACATATTAATTCATAGGTGTGTAAAATCACCTTAGAGAGATTGACTCTCAGGTCAGTGACACTGAACTGCAATGTGAATGAAGGTATACACATGACTGAAGAGAGAATGTATTGGTCAGCTATGGAAGTGAAGGACATGAGAATTCAGAAAGGACATTGGCTGAGCCACTGAAAACTCTGCTCAAGAAGTGTTGAAAACTAGGATGTCCCCTGTGACTTCCTATTGTGGAGAAGGATGAATCTGGCTGAGTTGACATGTGACATTAAACTCATGAATGCCGTAGCACCTTGTTCTAATCTCACACTGCCTAGACCAACTTCTGATTGTAAGCTGGCTCCCCAGGGATTCTACTAGGATAACATGCTGAATTGGAAAACTAAAATTGAAGTTTTCTTCAAAGGACAAAAAAAAAAAAATTGGCATTCAAAGTTTATTCATTAGTAGCATGAGTTTATTTAACACGAATCTGTTCATAAGAGGTGGAGGTGATCTTGGAATGCCAAGAAATGAGATTTTTAAGCTCTCAAAGACTAGGAAATGTTTACAAAAATTTATTAAGGTAAAGCTATTCTTTGAGATCTCTTGGATGATTTTCTTGAAGAGCTGGACCAGGAGACAATGATTTTTAGACAGAAGGAGTTGATGAAGGGTGTGAGACATATTCAGGGGGTGCTGGTATGACTGGGGAAAAGAGTGTGAAAGTTTAATTGTACTGAGGTGGGGTAGAGAAGGAGGAATGGGAGAGTGAAATATTGAGAGAAAATGAAGCTGGAAAGATAGGTTGGGGCCAGAGAATAAATGAACTTGCCTGTCAGGCAAAGGACTATGGATGATATGCAGCTTTTCCAGGGTAGTTTATGCTGAGGAATGATATGACCAATGTTTCAGTTACCTATTGCTAGATAACAACAGCATTAAAATGTATTGGCTTTAAACAACAACCATAAATACTGGGAGACGTTGTTCATTGGGACCATTGAAGTCTACAGTTATGGCTGGTCATCTGGTTTGGAAAGAAAACTAGTGGCAGGATGAAGAATGTACCAGATCAGAGAGATACCTGAGAATGGGAGACCAATTAAAAGGCACACATGTCATAGGCAGGAATCTGCATTAAAATTCTAAACCTGTACTTACAACAATAGTCCTCAGAGAACCTTATGAGATGAGGAAAGCAATAATAGGAATATATTTCTTTTGACCCATAGTAACCAAATAGCTCCCCTTTTCTATCCCTTAGAAGTGTAGGGAATCAGGATTACAAAAAGAACTGGATAAAATTGAGCAATACATTTTACATAAGGAATCTTAAAATTTCTCCAAAACATTATTGGCTTTGTTTACTATTGATTGTTACTTTGATTTACCCTTGCCACATTTTTGTTCCTCTCTATAGTCTAACCCCACTAAGTTGTCCCCCTCACTCCCACCTGAGCCAAGAGAGTACATGTCGACCTCAAGTATGAGAAATTCTTTAAAAGTAGACAGGACGTACGAAGAATCATCACAATGGTATTTTCTTCAACACTTTCACAGCCAGTGTTATCTGTGAATCTTCCTTAGTAATCAATCACTAGCCAAGGTAAAAAGAAATTTATAGTCCTCTAAAGCTTTATGTAAAAGTTCTCCTAAGTCGTGTGAGTGAGCACAAAGTGCTCAGGATTGAACAGATTCAAACCCAGCTCTGCTAATAAGTAGCTTGGTGATTTGTGGCCAGTTCCCTAACCTCTGGCTAAGTAGTAGCTCTCTTCATCTACAGAATGAGTGGGTTGGACTTCATGATTTTTAAAATCTCTTCCAGCTCTTATATTATATCTTTTATAAGCATCGACACTCCTTGGAAACTTAAGCAATATCTTTCCCATATGTTCATTTCATGTACTTTGATTCATTTTCCTTCTGAAATAAGGTATTTGTCTTGTTGGTATTAGAATTAACAAAATCCAGATTAAATGGGGCCAGGAACCAGAAATCAGGAAGAATTGCTATTCTCATAAGATGCTCACATTAATGTCAAAGATGCTGTGGTTACCCAAAATCAGGAAAAGTTTTGGATGAACACCCAAGGGGCCAATACTTAGAGGATTTGGAATTGCTGCTATTATTCCAAATAAATTTTCCATAATAAATCTGTTGTATTAAAGAATGATAATGCTCTGCATTTGTAGCACATATAGTACTTTGCAGATATTACTTGTTTTGGAAGTTTAAAATTTATCTTATTTATATTTACATATACAAGAAAAACATTCATAGGAGGTCTTAATATGGGTGTGGATAGAACTAAGTTTTCTGGGTTTTTTTTTTTTTTTTTGTGGTGAGGAAGACTCGCCCTGAGCTAATATCTGTGCAATCTTCCTCTACTTTATATGTGAGTTGCTCCTCCAGCATGGCTGACAAGTGGTGTACGTCTGCTCCTGGGATCCGAACCTGTGAACCCAGGCTGCTGAAGGGGAGCATGCCAAACTTAACTGCTAGGCCACGGGGCCAGCTCCTAACCGAGTTTTGACATAGATGAAACACAAAGTGTGTGATCAGGGTTTTATGTATTCACATATTCATTCATTCCTTTATTCATCACAAATTTTTTGAATGCTTACTATGTGCCAGGCGGTGTGCTAATTGCTATGAATGGAAAGACAATTAAGTTCCTGCCTTCACAGTAATAACATTTTAGGAGAAGATATAGCAATTACAAAATAAAGTGATAAGTATAACAGGTATTGTAGGGTACCCAGAGAGGGAAAAACTAATTGGGACCTGCTATGTTAGGAGGGGTGCCTGGAGAAGCTATGTCCTAGCTAAAGGAAATTTGTGGTTAATAAAGTGTTCCAGACAGAGGGGAAAACAATCAAAAGTCCAAAGACCAGGGAGATGATGCTCAGAAACAGGACAGATTTCCGCCTAAGCTGAATATAGAGTAGAGTGTCGGGAGTGATGTAGACTTAGGCTGGAGATGTTAATGAGGAAGACCCTGAAGGATATGGTTAGCCATGATAAGGACATCTAATTTCATTCTGAAGTCAATGAGAATCCATTGACCATCTTTAGATGGACCTTGACATTTAGAATTTTTACTGTGGCTGAAGTGTAGAGTACAGAATGGAAATGGGATAATACTTGAAAGAGTCAGGCAACATATTTAGAAAGGAGGGAATATAACTAGTTGAGGTAGTTCAATATATGGTTGTGACAAGTGACATTCAAGAGAAGTAAAAGAATTTGAGTCATAAGGGGATGTAGAATCAATAGGACTTGGTGATGGATTTGATGTGGAGAGAAATAGAAAGTTTTCAGGCTTGATGTCCGATTTCCCATCTTAATCACCTGGATTGGTGGTAGTTAGGGCAGCTATGGATCCTAGAAAAAGGAGCAAATGGGGACTGGCAGGTGAGAACAGGAATCAGTTTTAGATGAGTTAAGTCTTTGGAGTCTGTGTGACCTCCAAATAGAAATGTCAAGTGAGCAGTTGGACGTGGTAGTTGTAGGACTCAGGAAAGAGGTTTGAGCTGAAGGAATAACATAAACACAATAATGATAAAGACACTAAATGCTTATTTAGAGCCTATTGTGTCCTAATTACTATTTTACGTATGTTGCTCATAGAATTCTTAAATCCTCACAATAACCCTTTGGTATAGATGCTATTGTTACTCCCATTTTATAGATGAGAAAACAAAGGCATGGTAAGTGACTGAGCCAGGATTGAACCCCCACATCCTGGACCCAGAGTCCCTGATCTTAACCACCTAGGTAATGAAGTCATAAAAGCCAAGGAAAATATGTACAGTGACAATAGAAGCAGCCTCAGAGAGGACCCAGGGGTCTCCAATATCACCAATATTTCAGAGATTGAAAGAAAAAAATATGCAAAAGAGATAATAAGAAATAAGGGACTAGAGAGAGGAAAATATTATCTGTATTATCGTAATGCAAAGGGAAAAACACATTCTAAGTCATAAGAAGTAGTCAATGCTATCAAAGTCTGCTCAGAAGTCAGTGAAGATCAGTCCTAAAATGTGTTCATTGGGCTTGAAACATAATGAGCCCAACTGTGGAAAGTCTTATATGTCATGCTGAAAGGTTTGGCTCTTGTTCTATGGTATAGTGATTGTCTGCCTGGATTTTGCGCATCAGAATCCCCTGGATCCTTTTTAGATATGCAGATAACAGTATCCGCAATCCAGACCCAATGACTTAGAAACTTCTGGAGTAGAGAGGAGCACACATGCACTTCTAAAGCTCTGCAAGAGATTTTGATGCCCATCCAAAGTTCATAATCGCACTCTTAGTCACTGGGGAGTCACTGGGGGCAGTGACATTGTTACACTCATGTTTTAGAAAGATTTCTTGATGATTGTGCACCAGCACAGGGAAGGAAGAGGTCAAACAATAGCTAAGAGATCTAGATAGTCCAATATTTTGGATAAGCTTCTAAACCTGGACTGAGAGTTGTAGCTACTCTTCGAATTTCTCATATTTTTATGCTCTTGAGGAACTTCTATCCTGTTTACCTACTCCCTGAAACACTGTTGTATTTGCAACATGAAAAAGCTTTCCATGGTGAGTTTGAAATGACTTAGTTTGCCAGTTATGAAGTTCAATAAGAAACTAGCAAGGCTGGGGCATAGTTGCAAATAAAAGGGTTCCCTACACTATGCTGTTTAGTTAGAAATGTTCTATTGTGTTTCTATTGCTTAGAAATTATACTTTAATATGTCTGTAATTCTAAAAGCACTGGGGGAGGGGTTCATACTGAAAGTGTTGGGTTTATTTATTTATTTATTTATTACAAAGAATAGAGGGGAAAAGGCATTGTTTTCTTTCCTGTCTGCTGCTTTTCAAAAACCCTTAATTGAGCACAGCTGTGATATGGCACAGAACTAAAACAGGAAATGAGTGTTTCGATAATTCTACACTTCCAAAGCAATTCTTAAATGTCGTGGTGAAAATACCAACAACAATACCTTTGAGATGAACTGTGAAGGGATGGATTTAACTCACCAAACTATTTCAGAAGACTCCATTTTCCAAAATATTCTGAAAAAGATCCCTTTTCTCTAAACTGTCAGGATACCCCAAACATAAAAAAAGCAAGAGAAAAGAGGAAAAAAGTGTGTACAAAATAAAGGAAAAGGCTGTTGCTTCAAGCAGAATTTTTCTTCCCTGCATTGTGGCTGCCAAGTACAATTTCACATTTTTTGATTTAAGAGCAATCTTCTCTAGATCATTTCTTCAGCGGGAATGTGGCCAGTGATGAAGTGCCTGGGCTCTTGGATCGGCTTCTTAAGGACTTTGCAGTGATGCAGTTCGGGAAGAGATTTTTTTTTTAAGACTTCCAGTGTCAACAAATTTTAAAGCTAATAGCAGCCCTATGTCACACACACTCTGTCTCACCACCACCCCCTACTTCCTCCCAGGATTTATTTGGAATACTGACAGATAACTCTGATCCAGTGGCCTTATTGCTCACAGTGTAGAAAAACCCTTGCTTTAGATCATTTGACAATAATGTTCTTGGTCATAGATTCTTGGTTTTGGGTGAGCTGCAAAGTGTGCTCAGAATCGCAATATTTGTGTTTCCTATTTTTCAAACAGGCTGCATTGAGAAAACATAAGAAAATCAGGGCTGTTTTTGTCCTATTTTTTTTTTCAGAAAATTCATCAGTCATTTAGTTCAGTTTGAAAAGCATTTACTGAGCTCATAGAGAGTCCCAAGCACTGCACTATATGTTGGTAACACAAAGATCTACCCCAAATTGGTAATGATTTAGTGCAAGAGTCTGCAAACTTTTCTACAGATAGTCCAGATATAAATATTTTAGTCTTTGTGGGCCACATACAGTCTCTGCCACATGTACTTCTTTCTTCTTGTTTCACAACCATTTAAAGTGTAAAAACCATTCTAGGATCATGGATCATGGAAAAGCAGATCCTTGATTTAATGGATAAATAAATAATATATAAAAGATGCCTTCACAAATGGAGAGACAATAGTTTAGGCCATCTGAAATTGCCTATAGTTGACCATTTTTTGATGGCAATTTCATATGATCCAACCTATGTGTTGAGCCCAACCTACTACATAATTGAAATCTGAACAATTGTATATTGGCTATAATGTTATATATAAATGCATAGGTGAAGAAATTAATCAGTGCTACCTGGGAGTATCTCATCAGAAAGATGAATTTTGATTTACATTTTGATAAGCAGAGAGAGAAGAGAAGGAAGGAGATGGAGAGAATCCAAGGAGATAAAACAGAGAGAGTTATGACACCAAATCTTCACAGTGGGGCTGAAGCACAAGGTGAATATGAAAGATGTACTTAGGTAAAGTTGGGCCAGAGTGTCCTGGGCCTCGTACAACTGGCTAAGGAGTTTAGACTCTATCCTATAAGCAACAGGAATTGAAGACAACCAGAGAAATGCCACAATTCAACCTATGCTCTTGGAGGCTAACTTTAGTCAGTGCCAACTATTCCATATGGCACCCGTGTGCAAATTAGTAAAAGACATTCCTTTCTTAAATCACTTTCCTTCCATACATTGGAAAAATCATTTTAATATACTGATGTTGTTAGAACAAAGCACTTTATCACCTCCTGGAGATTTGCCATAATAAAATGTAAAAATCTATCATGTCTGCCATGGAAATGGTGCTTTGAGGTGTGGCATTTTTTTGTATGAATTATATATTTGGCAGCCATGTCTCTGGAAGCAGTATAAAGTTAATATTTGTGAGGAGAAGAATAACACTGAGGTAAGTTAGGAAACTTTTTTAATAATTGAGGGTTCAGGCAAGAGATGATGAAGCACTGGGAAGTGGAGGTGATAGATATTACAAACATAGAAGCTCGATGAGGTATTGTGTGTAAAGATTAAGAAAAAGAAGAAGGATTTATACCTGACTCTAAGAATTATATCTGAGACAACTGTCTGAAGAGCTTTGCCTTTAACTGTAAAAGGAAATGCATGAGGAGTGGCAGGCTTAGAGAGAATTAGGAGAGTTAAATTTCAGAGGTGTAAAGTCTGAAGTAAGTGTGAAACACACAGACAATTTCCAGTAAATGTCTAGAACTCAAGAGAGGGACTAATGGCATACATGTGATTGCTCAGAGTGTAAAGATTTGATAAATCTGAAAGCAAAGAGAAGAATCGAGATAAGAAACAGAAATCAGCAGAGAGCAAAATGCACCAAGTGTGAAAAAAAGTTCCAGAGGAAAACCAGATGGGAGTAATATTATAGATTCAAAAAGGAGGAGAAACATTTCAGAAGGTGGAAACATCAAAATTACATCCACCCTTCCAAGGATAAGTCTGATGGCTAAGGAGTTAGGACATCAGTGGTTACTTTTGTAAAAGCGGTTGGAGTGGTATGGCGAAGAAAGAATTCAGATTTCTGAATGCTGAAGAGACATGAAAAGTGAAGATTAGAAGGCAGTGAGAATCAAATACTTTTCATCATTATCATTACAAAACAGTCTGACTATAGAGTAAAGGAGAGAGAAATAAAAGTGTGGAAGGAAAGCTTTTTCTTTTTGTAAGAATTGGAGGGAAATAATAAAAAAAAGCTTGAATATGCAATAAATAATTACATGCATGCATAATACATGAAAGATGAGTGAGAAAGAGAAAAGGTAGTAAACTGACTTTAAAGTTGAAAGATCAACAGAAGAATGTGTAAATGTTCATAGCAGTACATGGCCAATTGCCAGGTGGGCAGCCTAGACAAGAGGTGTTATGAATTTAGGTATTATTAGAACTTGACTAGGTTTCTGCATCTGAGCATCTCTTGCTGCCTCACCAAGCTGTAAGGATTTGGCAAGTTAGAGGAAAGGAGGATCAGATAACATTTTCCACAGGGCTTGGAGATATTTGGAAGAGGTTGAACCCATGGCCTGCTGCGCTTGGACCTTTCTGAGCTACCTCCATAAGAAAGGAAAAGACCTCTGCTTCTTTTCAACTACCTTACCTTGGGTCTGAGAATTAAAGACAAACCTGGAAATAAAATCACTCATCCTAAATTTAAAAGCTCTTTCTTCACACATGAATTCTGGAAGTCAAACAGTGTATCAAAATTTGATATCTTTTTTAAAATTGTTGTTGATTTTCCTCTCCCCCCGAATTTCCCCCCATCTCCCTATTAACAATGCAGTCATCGGGATCCATTTGGCATGGTTAGATTTTCCAAGGCAGTAGATTTGTTCTGAGGATAGGTATTTAAGCATATTTCTCTTCTGTGATTAAATGGAACGAGCGTTCCTTCTGACACCCAAGAACACAAGCTTTCTTTTTCCGAGATGGATCAATAAGAAGAATCTTCTGCACTGAGTGTCACTTCTGGCTACTCTTCATTTGTGCACAGACAACAATCTCCTTCCGAATCTCAAAGAGGATGACTCCATACATTATTCCCAGCAAATAGAGACAGCTGAATCCTCTAGAGTTCACCTGGGCTCTGATTAGACGCAATGATACATTCAGGAGGAGCACACCCGAGGCCAGATAACATACATCATCACAGGCCTATTGAGTCCAACTCGAGACCTAAATGATGGAGTCTTGGAATCTTACTAGACCATTGAAATGCTCTTTGCCCCTCCCTGTTTTTAAAGAGCCTGGCAGGAATATAGAAAAGTCAAGAGAGCCAGGGTAGAAATTCCTAAGATTTAACCAGACAGGCAGAGTGTGAGAAGTGCAAGTGTTGTCTTATCTTGGTGAAGAGATAGGAAGGGTTGAAACTGCAGCTTGAAATTTCCAAAATCTATCTAATTGAAGCTTGCAGCTGAGGTTCACTAGGGTCTGGATTATCTGGTCTTAAGGTCAAAAACAAGGGAACTAGGAAATTCATTAATGCATAATTATGACACAACCTCAAAAAACCATTGAAAATAAAAAGGCATTAAACTGCAACCTGCTCAAGATGTTTGAGGGAGCAAATGTGATGGACTTGCAGATTTCAGTTGATACAGTGTTTTTTGTCTTGGAAATTTTGAAAACTTTCCTAAAACTGTAAATTTTTTACAAAGGTCAATATTTTGCAAATTTCTTACCCCCAGCAGGTTGGGTGTATCTGATACTGTGAGAAAGCACCTGTGTGGCTGTCTGCTTAGAAGGGATTGAGGTTGTCACTTTGAGAGTCGGGAAGAGTTGTTCATGCTGCAGAGACGGTTTGTGAAATCTGAATTGGGATCACATTCCAGCTCTTATTTTGTTTTTTAACCTATTGTAAATACTTCTATCTTTTAGAAACTGATTAACGACAGAATTCTTAAAATCTGCAGTAGGCTCAGATGGCCCAAATATGCTAATAAGCCTTCCTACTACATCTGATTCCTGTGACTCTTCAAACACTGAGGGTGTCTGTGGAGGTGTGCAATGGTTTTCTTGTTTTGACAATTTCAGATTTTTAGAGAGCAACTCTTCAGTTTAGGACTTCCCCTAGCTGCCTCAAGCCCCTTCTCCTTTCTGCCTTGGCCGCAATTAAACTGTTTGTTCAATTGCATTCTTATAAGAAGTACAAAGGAAGGACAAAGCAAATAAAACTCTCCTTAGGCTGCGTGACGTCAGATCTGGAACAAGGTTTGGCAAGGGTAGAATCTGAAAATGTTCCATTAAGCTGAGTGCCAAAGCTTATGTTTGGATTTCATTTCTTATCATGTGAAATGATCAGCATTGGCTGTCTTATTGAGATCAAAGGGACAGATCTGGACAAGGTTTTTAACGGCCACCAATGAACAGGTAAGTGGCCTTACTTTGTGTAGAGATGATTCATTTAAGACCCCAACTCAAAACTGTGAGGTCTAATTGCTAGCAGAATGTCAGTGAATCAAGGAAGAAGAAAAATAATGTATCAAGAATTGTCAATTTTGACCTACTGGATTTTATCAATGGGTTTTGAGGGGCAACATGCGTTTAAAGACAAAACTTTAATTTAGAAAGTGGCTTAGATGATTGCAGGGGCTAGTCTCTGAAAAGAGGTTTCAACATATTATCATTAAAAAAAATCAAAATGAGAGAAAAAAATGTAAATAATGTAACTGCAGCAAAGACACAGTCTTGATAATGAATATTGATATCCCCCAACTGACTTGAATTTGATTGTGCCAAATGAGTAATGCTCATGAATTGATGTAAATTACTTATTGAAATGCTCATGCCTCCCCTTCAGCCGCCCCTTGTCAGAGAAGAATGGATCCCCATTGAACTCTACCCTGTGCTTTCTGTCAGGAACATTTTACATTTCTCATATAATGATGCTTGTGCATCTCCTAGTAGGAGTGACTGGAGGCTCAAAGTGCCCCATAGTGAGTAAATGCCACGCCAGCACCTCTTCCTCTGACAGGCATTCTCTCTGATCGACTCATCGCTTTGAGTGGACGTTTGCCCTGGAAGTCAGGGAGTGCAGCATTTGGGGTGGGAGGGCTATGTTTCTGACTGTGTAGAATTGAGCTTAGTTTCTTTTTCTCTCTCATTCTCTCTCTTGCTCTTGCTCTCCCTCAACTTAGAGTTTTATGTGAATGTGGACATTATGACCAACTGATTTTCTCAATATATCTCTATCATTGATGTTTTAAGCAGACTGTGAAGCTCTTCCTAATTTTTTTATTACTTATTACCAGCATTAATTAGAATGATGCCCTTAATTGGTATAACACAGAGGAGTTTATGCTTTGATAGTTTAAAGAAAGCAAATTAAGGAAAACAAAGAAATACGCTTTGAAATTACTCTTCAGTCTTTTAAACATAAATACTCATATTTCAGCTGATGAAAAGAATTTGTGAAATTTCACTTTAAAAAAATCTATATTGCAAAATCCAAACAGAGCAAAGAACAAAAAGAGCAACAAAAGATTTTTAACAATCCAAATATAATTAATAATAAAGTGATACTTCTATTACTTCAGTAAAACCTACTCTAGTTGCAAATAAATTCTTTCTTTTTCAAAGCACTGGTCCCATTTATCAGTTTATTCTTGGATCTGAAATTGTCAACTCCAGCCTCGATGGCCATATTAAATTTTTTTTTTGCTAGTAAATTGCTAGAAGAAACATCACACCTGCTCTTGCGCATTTACTTGGTCAGAGTGTTGTCTTATGCAAGGTCACTTAGCTTATGTGTCTCCCGCTAAAAAGTCTCAATACATCCTGAGACAACCTTATCTTTTAGGTTATTCTGCCTTTTATAGTGTAAGTGGGTGATTGTATTGTGTCTCTTCCAGAGGTATCTCATTGCTTCCTATTCACTTTCTCTGAGTCAAAGACGCAGCTTGACTCAGCAACTTGACTTTTCAAAGAGTCAAGTTAACTATAAAACAGATTTTTTTTATATTCACAGTGTTGTACGCTATGAGCACAGATTTCTTGTTTGAGGAAGTGAGAACCAAATGGAATAAATATCCTGAGAGATTCTCTTTCTCTCATTTTTCTTTCAACTTCTATTGATGTTAGAATTAATAAATTCTAAACAAGAAAGATGTTGTTAGCAAATAGGCAGCATGAATAATATTATTTACTTCACATTTATTAGAGATAAAAGAGTGAGGATAACAACAAATTAAATATACTTGAGGTGTTAAGCGCATCATTATGTTATATATATATAATATACAACTATGTGTACATGGAGTTGGAGAAACATTTTCTGTATAGTAGAAAGAAAATGGATAGACCTTCAAGTCAGACAACAAATGTTAAAATCTCAATTCTAGTGTGAAGTAGCTTCACGGCCTTGGAAGATAATTTGCTCCTCTGAGTTTCAGTGTCTTCATACCCAAAAAAGAGATAAAAAGAACGTGCGCCACAGAGTTGCTGGAAGCACTATATGAGACCAACATGAACAGAACAGTGCCTGGCACATAATAAATTATCAAGTGAACATTACTCAGTGAAAATCTCAGAAATATATTGCTGAAACATGTTCTGAAAATGCGTTCAAATGATGAAATATATTTTAAAATACTAGTTTACAGGATAAATTTTATCAATTACTTTTCTTTCCCTGGGACCTCCAGTTTGCTCTTGGCATCAATAATGGATGGATCAGAGGAGTTTTAAAAGAGAGAGTTTGGGTTGAAGAGTTGGATACATTTTTTTAAAAATTAACATTTATCTAGAGCTACTGTGTTATTTCAAGTAATGAATAGAATTCAAAAATTCTATGTATTATTTCAATTACTTTTCATATTAATTCCAAGAGTGTGTGTGATTACTCCTTTATAAATGAAGAAACAGAAGCTCCAAGACAACTCAGTTTTAAGAAAAGCTTTGCTTCCCTTCAAGATCTGGTATACTTGCTATGTATTTATTTTTGATCATGAGAATAATTGAACCGATTGGGATTTTTTTTTTCCTCTTAGGATTAACTTAAGAAATATAGAGTGAGCACCTAAAGATCTACAAGACCTGGCTGACTGGATTCAGGTGGAAACTGACACTATTGATAAATGCCCTCCAATCCAGGACCTATCTTTTGCTGTGGCCTGAGGATGTAATTGAGTCCCTGTGATGATTCTGGGCAGACAGTAAGATTAGACATTCATGTCTAGAGAGTTTATCTTTGCACCAATATGTTTCAGAAGAGTTTCATGTCGTCTTGACAACATAAGTGTGAGAGGTTAAATATTTACCCAAAGATGTATATCACATTTTAAAAATTACTATTCCCTGTGAGATAGGCTGATTTTGTTATCCATATATAGCCTTCGAATTCCTGTCTAAATAATTGAAAATGTGTAAATTAATTCCATCACTCCACCGAAAGTGGAACTGGACTGAGGAATGCCAAGTGAAACACATCGAAAAGACAGGCCCCAAATCTCTCTCCATCTCTATAGCTGTGTTAGTGAGTTTCGATACCGGAATTCTCTAATTTCTCTGTTTCGTTATCAAGCTACATGGAGATTTCCTCAGTTTCTAGGTGGAAGAGTCATTAAATCCTCCCTAATCACCTCCATGATCCTGTCTCTTCTCACAGAAGCTGGACGACTAGCTCTTAGACTGATCTACCTGCTGACTACTTAGGAGAGGCCACCTGGAAGGCTGGTTGCAGGCCGAAGTTGGAATCCTTATGCTGCCATGGGCAAGAAAAGGGTATTATGTCTAAAGATTTCCAAATGCTAATGCAGAAGAAGAGAGGGGGAAAGGAAGAAGGTTTATTTTTAAATTAATATTAATAGATGTAAACCTGAACAGCAGCTGTGATCCTGCTACAGTCAAGCAGTCTTCCAGGGCAGTAGTGGAGTGGTGCAACATCTCATGTTCTGGGGGATGACATTTAAAACCAGTCTATAGATATTTCAGAGTCACATGTCCTTGATGCTTATCTCATCTGATTTGAAAAAAGAATGGATTGATATAATATATCTTTTCCCAGTGCTTTTTATGGGACTGTGGTTTCTTCATTATAATAATTGACAGCTAAGCAAATTTACATAAGTGTGAGGTACAATATTTTTAAAAGGGACAGAAAGATGTTGTATAGAATACGAACAGAAAAAAAAAAAAAAGGAATGATCAAGCCAGCTGAGGCACAACTGCAACATTGGTCATGGAATGGGGGAAGATAACAAGAAACTAGGCTTGATTCCCACCTTGCCACTGTCTAGCTGTGAGTACGTGAGTCCTTTAACCTTCTAGATCAGCACTGACCAGTCAATTAAAATTCAAGCAACAAATGCAAGCCACGTAAGTATTTTGGATGTTCCATTAGCCATGCTGAAAAATTTTAAAAGAAATATGTGAAGTTAATTTTAAACTTATATTTTACTTAACCAAATATACAAAATATTATCATGTTGACACATAATCAATTTAAAAATTATTGATATTTTGCATTCTTTTTTTATTCTAAATCTGCAAAATTCAGTATGTATTTTACACTTCCAACACGGTTCCATTCAGACTAACCACATTTCAAGTGCTCAGCAGCCACGTGTGGCTCATAGCCACTGGAAAATGTAGTTTATAACTCTCGGGGTCCTCATTTGTAAAATAAAGGAGTTGAGTATGCCATCTCATCCATGCCTAAGGATATTTAATTCTGTGATGCTACCTTTTGCATATAATAGCCTTATATGCAATAACTTCAAGCATGAACTAGAGGCTTCTTTCTTCTAAAATCAAACATGTTACGTAAACATGCTGAGATACAGTTTTTGCATGGAAAATAGAATAATTTAATACCTCCCTCAAAAATTTTCTGTAACGCTTAAATGAGATAGTGTATATCAAAGCACCTAACATGATAAATGTTCAATACATGTCATTTTGTACTTAGAATTAAAATATACTAAGTATGAAGGCCAAGAGAATGGAGATGTCTTTGTAGTGGGGCAAATCTGTAACCGTAGAATATGGAATTTATTACACTTGCCAGTTCGCAAAAACTGAAATCTATCATTGGTTTTCCTGCTCTCTTCTTCTGGTAGCAGCCTCTGGATTTTTCTTTTAGGAAAGTTAATGGTAGAACTCTTAATCTACATACCTGACTTTCCCTGAATAAGAAGTGCTTTGTGATCCAAGCCAGCCCAGTCTAACCACCTACACCTGGAGTTTGAATTTGAGGAAGAAAGCTCCGGGAAGGAAATAGGGCATTTCAGAAGAGACTGTTCATATACTCGCACTGCCAGTTTCTCTGGACTATCACTAGAAGCTGTTCTTTCTTAGGTCTGGTTACTCAGCTTTTCCTTTGATTCTGCAAGATTCCCTATAGCTTTCATATAAATTCTCCCTCTTTGGATAATACAGACAGAGTCAATTTCTGCCAAACACCCTGATTGGTCTAGGTCAGAAATTATACTTCTAATCCCCACAAATCCTTCTCATTTGAACACACCTCCAGTCCTAATATCTATTTCACCATTTTGGATAGGTTCTTTCAATCTAAATGTGACAAAAACAGTCACTCATATTTTGTTCAGTTTTTGCTGGCAGGTTTTCTGATCTAGGCTACATTGTCCAATATGGTAGCCACTACTTAGCCACATGTGACTATTCAAACTTAAATTAAATTTCAGTTTCTCATGTGCACTAGCCAGATTTCAAGTGCTCAATAGCTACATGTGACTGGTGGCTACTGTATTGGACAGCACAGAAATAGGACAGTTCCATCACCTCCGAAAGTTTTACTGGAAAGCCCTGGTCTAAGGACTTTCCAGAACACTTATTCAAAAAATTCATTAAAGGTTGAGATACTTCCTATTGAAGGTTATTGAGTAAAGACAAAATGAAGTGTGCAGTAGGAAAAAAATGGAGATTAAATGTGTCTTGCACAAGAATAAAACAAAGTTAAAGAAAAAAAATTATGTGGACGATAGTTTTAATGTTTTGAGAAAGAGTGCATATGGAGACTAATAGACATTCAATACCTTAATTTTTCCTTTGGGGATTAGGAGATCCTTTTCCAAAGTCCTCCTCCTTTTGGGACATTGAAGTATTACATTACAGAGTGTTAGTCTCCTAAACCAGTCCTGGTGGTCTAGTGGTTAAGATTAGGCCCTCTTACTGCTGCTCCCTGGGGTTTGTTTCATAGTCAGGGACCCACAGTACCATGTCTGTTGGTTGTCATGTTGTGGCAGCTGCATGTTGCTGTGATGCTGAAAGCTATGCCACTACCAGTATTTCAAATACCAGCAGGGTCATCCATGGTGGACAGGTTTCAGCAAAGCCTCCAGACTAACACGCTAAGACAGACCTGGAAGGAGGCCGCTCACTTCTGAAGAAATTGGCCATGAAAACCCTATGAATAACAATGGAGTGTCATCTGATACAGTGTCGGGAGGTGAGAGGATGGTGCCTAAAGACCTGGCAGGGTTCTGCTCTGCTGTACACAGGTCGCTAGGGGTCAGAACTGACTCCACAGCACTAACAAATTAATTTCTCAAGTAATTTTAGTGACTCCCTAGTCATTCTAACTTATTTTAGAGCTAAGAGGGTTGTCCAGAGAGCAGATGTCACTTTCTGGGTCACACAGCACAATCACCTGCAGAAACAACATCAGAAGAACACACATCTCCTGAAGTCCCACTCTAAACAGTTATTCTCCATTGGACAAGGTATATTCAGGATGTCTACCTAATGATCATTTCTAAAGCATTATCTTAACTAAAAATATTCAAATCAGAGCCTTCCTGAACTCAACCTTCCTTGCCTCCTATGAAATGGGCAATTGTGTAACTGCCATTTCACATGTCATCACTAAAGCCGAATGTCTCTGGGTTTCTCTAAAGGCCAGGAAAAAGGAAGTCAGCGCCTGGAGTCACATAACTAAGACTGACCCTGAACTGTCTAAATCTCATCCCCTGAAATCTGCATGTCTCCATCCACTTTCCCAAGCAACTTGGGAAATTAAGTCATCTTTTACAGGTGCATTTTGTTTAGGTAAGTGTCTTCACAGCTAAAATGTGTTAAGAAGAAAAAATATATATATTTGTAGAATTCTTTGTGATGTATATTGCAAGCCAGAACCAGAGACAGCATTTCCTATTATTAAATGAAAGGTTGTATGCGAGGAAGAGCAAAACTGTCAAGCATATAAACCTGCATTAAATTAGGTCAGTTTCCAAAGAGTCATATTCATGCATATGTAAGTGAAAATATACTTTTGTCCTTGGGGCCTGAATCTGTCAAGTCTTGAGTTCCAGGACTTACTCAGGACAGTCTTAAGTTTTACATTTCCTTAAGTGGTTTAGTATTGGCTTGGCCCAGATCTCCCTGCTTGCCTGCCAAGCCTCCCTGTCTGTTACATATTTGAGGGCTTCCTTCTGGGGGCTGCTAACTTTTGCTGTCTGACAAATGAATTAACAATAGGACATCATCAGAGTGGTTCCTAGATAATTAATGTACATTTGACATTTCAGTGAGTTTATGCACTGAAAGACATTTGCTTTTAATGTACACTCCTATCCTCAGCTTTACTTGGGATTTTTTCAGCTTTTTGGAATAATAATCATGTTTCTTCTCCAGGCTAAATCAAATTCCGTGTACTTTGCTTACCTTCTTTCACAATTCTTTGTCTCCTTTCCCAACGCTTTCGTTGATTCTAAACTAGATCATCACTGGCCTTTGAGGATCGCTGGCCCACTCAATATTATATATCTTTTTACTTTCCCCTGACTAGGTTAAGCTGGCAGTCTGTACTAGGAATGGTCAGCAGTGCCATGGAGTGGGGGTCACTCCCTATAGGAGGGTGGTGATCAGAATTTTAAGAGAAAATCATATTACAGGGATAATTTACTTTCTGAGGAATGGTAGAACCAAATAACACTATTTTTTTATTGGGGTCTTCTGATTCTGTTCACTTCTTTGGAACAGAAGCCAGGTAAAATGACCCTTAAATTCAACCTAACAAAAACAAAAATTGATTTCCATGCCCGCCCCCTTTAATTCACCTGTAAACATGTTGTTTTCCAAACAAACGTAGATATTTATATCTCTGGGCCCCAAGCACGGGTCTTGAAAAGTCTCTTAACAACCCTCTTTAGCATCTATTATTTAGTTTGGACACATCAATCTTTTCATTTCCTGAAAATAAAGCTTCTCTTGCAAGTCCTTGGAATACACTGGATATATTGAAGGGGAAGAGGGTGGTCGTCAGAAGCCCAGAGTATTGACTGATTGCTTGGATTCTAATCCCAGCTGTTCCTTACCACTCTGCTTTAGTTTTCTTATCTGTAAAATAGGAACAATAATAGTACATACCTTATGAGATGTTTCAAGAATTGAAAAAGAAAATATAAACAGCTTAGAAATGTTAGATATTTTATCATTATAAAATTTATTATAATAGTTTATTATGATAAGTGAGAAGTCTATCCTTCATAGCTTGGTCCAGTAGCCTAGGGTAATTGATGCAAGTCTTTTTTGTCTTGTAGGATCAAAGAGGCTAGAAGGAAGCAGATCCCTGCTGGTCTTGGGTCTGGGAAGCATAGAGAACTGAAAATCCCTTTACAACTAATATTTTCCTGGTTAAAGACAAAAAAGGTGAATCAGGTGATGCATATGTTCCTAGAAGTTCAAGCTCATGAGTATATGCAGGTCTATTTTTCTTCTTATTCCTTAGGATACTAGCTAAGCAGCCAAATCAATGGCCCAGATAAAAGTGGTTTAAAAAGATAGAGATTCATTTCTCTCTTCTATACCATTCTGTTCATGACAAGTCCAGGTCTGACATGATCATGCTATTCAGCTCTCATTATCACAAGCATATTCTAGCTGCAGAAAGAAGAGAAAAGGACAAGGGAAGACACACCCATTTTCTTTGAGGGCATAAACTAAAAGTCAAACTCATCATTTCTGTTCATATACCTTTGTCAGAACGAACTTACGTGGCCATACATATCCACAGAGGAGGTTAGGAAATGTCTTTAGCTGGGAGGCCATGCTAAATCCACATTCCATATAAAATTTAGGGGTTCTATTACTAAAGGTAGAAGAATGGAAGAAGGATGGATATGTACGGACAACTAGTACTATCTTCCACACTCTACCCTTCTTATACCTATTGCAGCTTCTTCAGGGATAGAATCCCTCACTTGTCCCCAAAGGAGTGAAAGCCTCTTTGACTAGTTATTGCCTTCAGCTCAAGGTCCAAGGTCTGTGGATTGTATGAAGTACTTTCCTCCAGTTTTGAGTGTGTCCCTTCATTGCCTTGCAACTTAAAAACTAAAATGTAAGTATTTTACTTATATCTATCCCCACTATGCTCAAAATAGAATGATGGAAAAATGGAGTAGGCACAGACTATCTATAATAAAAACTCTTCTTTGGAGAAGGTTTGGAATGGGAAACACACAGCAGTTGCTCTTTATAATGATTATCAAATCTTGCTGGGCAAGGACTGTGAACATTCTTGATCTTGCCCATGAATTAAGTTCTTGATTTAGCACATCTAGTAGTTGTTTGTTTTGGGGTCCATTTTCTTCTATGGTTCAGGGCTTTTCCTCTTGGAAGTTTTTCCTTGCATTTTATCCTCCACGCCCATATCCAAAAAGGGTATTGGAGAAAGTTTCCTTCTTGAGGCCTATGCAGCCCTGGGGTTGCTTCAGGTGTCTAACAGGCACAGGTTTGGAAGGTCAGGCTTATACCCTCAATAACGTGATAGGCTCCTAATCTACTTGCTTTCTGTCAGTTCTATGTGCCAGAAACGTGGCCAAAGATATAATGTAAGTATATATATTTTTATACTTGAGAATTTTGCTTCTTTATTTCCTAGCCTCAATGGTCTGCCCATCTTCATCAGTTTCAGCTTAATCAAGGATCAGTGGAATCCTATTGAAATGATGAGCTTGGGTGATGTCTCCCATTGGATTCCTAGAAGTAGACCTGAGACAAGTGTTCATGTGAAAATGATTCATTAATAAGTGTAATTAAGGAAACCAATACAGTAGTTCCCCCCTTTGCCCAGTTTCACTTTCTGAGGTTTCAGTTACCTGCGTTCAACTGCGCTCTGAAAATATTAAATGGAAAATTCCAGAAATAAACAATTCATAAGTTTTAAATTGCACACAGCTCTGAGCAGTGTGATGAAATCTCACACTGTCCCACTTTGTCCCACCTAGGATGTGAATCATCCTTTTGCCCAGCATATCCACACTGTATACACTACTCACTTGTTAGTCACTTAGCAGCCATCTCAGTCATCAGATTGACTGTCACAGTATCGCAGTGCTTGTGTTCAAGTCACCCTTATTTTACTTAATAATGCCCCAAAGCACAAGAGTAGTGCTCCTGGCAATTTGGATATGCCAAGAGAAGCTGTGATGTGCTTCCTTTAAGTGAAAAGTTGAAAATTCTTAACTTAAAAAGGAAAGAAAAAAAATCATATGCTGAGGTTGCTAAGATCTATGATAACTTTTATTACAGTATACTGTTATAATTGTTCTATTTTATTATTAGTTGTCAATCTCATGCTGTGCCTAATTTATAAATTAAACTTTATCACATGTATGTATGCACAGGAAGGAACACAGTATATATGGGGTATAGTACTATTCATGCTTTTAGGCATCCACTGGGGGTCTTGGAACATATCTCCTCAGATAAAGGAGTAGGAAAGTGGGACAGGATGTTAAGGATGGCAAGCAATGCCAGTGGAGGGTAACATCAGTTGTCCAAGGGAGCTCTGGATGTGGTTTAGCAGTGGAAGTCAGACCTTTAATGTTGTTCTCATCAAGTACCAAGGGAGCTGGAGTATTTATACTTCTGCACCCGTTGGTCATTGTTTTGGGGCTGTCCCAGGTTACGTGAAGGAATTTATATTTGTGGGCACTTCTTGCTCTCCCAGTTTGAGGCAAAACAGTTTTAGCAGGCCAAAGGCCAAAGGCAGCCTGCCAAAAAAGAGGTACAGGTGTTGGCTGTAGGGAGAAGAGGCATTCCTGAAGCTCGTGTGCGCTAAAACGAAAAGGGATCACAGTGAATACTGGCAGAGTTCTGATAGGCTCTGCTTGGGATGGGGAGGCAATATCCTTAATCTGAAATTAACTCAATGGGAGGTAATGGATAGAGGTACAGTCTCATATACCACTTGGACTGCATCTGTAGAGGCACCTCTTATAACTAGGATGAATTAAACTCTTGTCTCTTGTGGTAAATTGATTAAAAAAAAAAAAACTACAGGAATTAGGCAACTGATAGCAACATTTTTGGTTTTCCAACCTGTTTCACTAGAGTTACAAAATCTGTCTGAGTTCCAAGATATCACAGATGACAGTTTAACCAAGAGGTTTGTTCTGAAATCACAAGGTTGCAGTTTTCCAGTCTGCAATGTTTGCGTCCTCTCTATCAACCAACTCCTAAGCCAAAGCCACTTAAGTTGTCTTATAGCAGCAACTCACTTCTAAATATCAAAGTCTAGATTTGTTCTTATATAAGATCAGATACAAATATAAGACCAAATTAACAATGGGTTAAAAAGATGGGAAAATGAAAGATTTGCATTAACCTAATACATTTAATAATTTTTTATTGCATTGAATTAGAATGTACAAAAACCAGATGTAATATGTGGGCCTGCATTGGATACTGGTTTTGACAAACAATCTGTAAAGGGCATTTGGGGGATAATTGGGGATATCTGAATTTGTTTTTTCTTTATTAAATGAGATTAAAATTTTCTCAAATGGAGGGGTAGAGATTATTGGCCGACAAAACTGGGCTCCAACGGCAGATAAAAATACACATATTGATACCGGTTCAACACAAGGTTGACACAAGGGAAGCCATGTCATAGAAAATAAACTATATTGTAACTTTGAATGACCTCTGACTAACTAACCCAGCTGGATGAGCACCCTTCAGGAGATCTAACTGCTCTGTAGATTTTATGAACCCTGCTTGTGCAGGTACCTCTCAGCTGCAATAAAATGGTGACTTTGTTCTTTTGAGTTCCTTAGGAATGTGATGACCCCCAGATAGAGAGTGTGTCTGGTGTGGCCACTCCTAGTCTGTAATGCAGAGGGTCAACATTCCTAACGCCCTCAGTGTAACTCACTGGCCTATATAACTGCTTCAAGATTCTGTGGCCCCCTTAATATGGTTCTTTCAGACATTAGTTGGCCATCTTCCCCCTTGCTAGCAAGCTGTAAAAAAAATGCCCTTTCTCTGCCGCCATCTTGCCTCTTGACGACTGGCTATTGTCTTGTGGCAACCAGATTCCACCCTTTGTGCAGTAACAGAAAGAGAAATGGCTACTTCTGGTGGGTCAATGAGCTCACATGTGGAGTAGGGTAAGTCACCTCCGGAGTGTACCACTGAGAACTTTCCTTCCCCTCCACCTGGGGTCCCCTCTTTGAGAGAGGGGACTATCTGGTTAATACGGCACCTTGCCAGAGTGGGAAAGAGGTATACGACTTCACCTGGAATCTAGGAACCAGTTCACTGGTGTACTGGTTTTTCTGTGTCTGTGTCTGTAAAGAGCTCCAGGATCAGACATGTTTTGGGTGAGTGACCTCATTAAAATGCACCTGTGCCAAAATTGTCTAATATCTCATCAGGATAGTGGCTTAGAGGCCCCACTGGTGAGATTTGGTTGCTGGATTAAAGTCCCAAGCCTAGGACTGTGGGAGACAATATAAAGGGTTACAGCCACTGGGCACTCAAAAGGATCAGGTTAGTGTCCTGAGTTCTGGGTTATAGTCCCAGAGTATTGGATTTTTGGTGTCTGTTCATGTTTGTCTATGTCTGACTGTTTTATTTGTTAAAATTGGCTGTTTGTGGACTGAATTTCTTGGTGATTGTAACAAACTCTCTTTAGAAATCTCCTTGTTTGTTGCAGCCACCTTGGGAAAAGCCCCCTAAAATCACGATAACTGTAGACAGCTGGCAAGATAAACTGGGATAATTTTAAATTACAGTGGCCATTTTTGGGCTCTTTCTTGGTTCTTCTAAACCAAGGAACAAGGAAAAATGGTTAATCTTTAGAGTCAAGGGCTCCACCTTTTGACCCAAAGTTTCCAGAAGCTACAAATGTGTACAGAGAACAGCAGAATCTTACCAAGCTTGTTTTGTGTCCTGAGGGCTAGGCTTCATATTTGTCAGATGGGGGGGGGTCCCAAAATACGTTCAGACAAAAATATTGTTTACCCCATTTTGTGGTGAGACATAGTCAGACAGAAATGTGGGTTGCCTTCCTGTTTGTGGCTAAGGTCCTACCAAACTGCCGTTAGCCCCAGGGGAATTACATTGGCGATTAGAAGAAAGCCTTGGCTGGGCCTTCATTATAAGGGTCTTGATTTCAGGGATGCTTGAAATTTTCATGATCTGATTCTAGCTGCATCATAAATATACTTTTGACCATCAATGTCTAAATTCTGAAACAATGGAAATGCTAATTTGATCCCCACCTGTAGCCCCTTAGGCTGCCTTCTCCCTAATTGGGCAACTTTTAGCTACAAGTAAGTAGTATGAGCTCCTGAGTACCCATTGTATTGATTCTTCTCCTCTCAGAGACAGGTGTTATTTTTCCTTGTCTCTGTTTTTTTGTGTGATTTGTCATAAAAAGGAAAAACCATAGGGTAAGAGGCAGGCACTCAATAAGCCTGTTGTCTCCGGGGCGGGGGCTGCAGTAGACTTTGTCATAGGGCCCACCTATGGAGTATGCACATAAGGTGGAAGATGAAGCTAAGAGCATCTTGGAAGCCAAAAGGGCTGCAATATTGGTGGTCACAGGTCGAGCAGTTAAGAGCCATTAGGGTGTTTGCCACTTGAAGAAGTCTCCTGTGATAGGATAAGTTGGTCACAGCATGGGGTAGACAATGACAGTTCTCCCCCCCCCCCCCGCCACCAACCTCAAGAAAATGTCCATGCAATGATGAGGTACTCTGTAAAGCATACACAATCCCCAACCCCATGGCAACTCCCCTCTAGGTATTAGTCTGGCTCTGAGAGACCCAAAGTATAGCTAAAGCTGTTAATGTGCATACAAGATGAATTTTTTTTGTCTTGAGAGCTTGGATTTGTGATCTCTTTGGTCATGAGGGGTCCCAGTGCATCAGGGGCCTTTGTTGTCTCAACTTTTGTTGTTTGTTAGTGCACTACCACCTGTTCAGCAGGAACCTTGACTTTCTGGGACTATTTTTGGGAGTGAAATTTCTGGATCTTGTGAGGGCTGCTTCTTTTCCACTTTCTTTTGAGGATGCCTCTTGCATCCATAGTTAAGCCATAAATGCTTGTAGATATTGGGATGTAAGAACTGATAAGGCAAATATGACCCAGAAACCCCATCTTGGAGAAAAGTTGAATGATTTCTCTGTGGCTTTGTTATGTAGTTGGACAGGTAGATCAACTTATAATGTCATTTAAGTTACAACCCAATTTCTGAGAAATTAAGAGCAATTGTCCTTAAAAAAATCCTTACAAGACTGGAAATGCAGTTCTAGAGGCAGTTCAGGTTCCACCCATTTCCCTTATCTCAAAGAGCTTGCAAATCCTCTGGGGAATATCTAGCCCATCACTAATTCCTAGAACTGAAGGAAAAAAAAAAGGGAGAAAGCAAGAAAAACAGCCATGAGTGCCCTCACCCCAAATCTAGCATCTTGAGTGTCTTCTCCACAAATATTAGTAAAAATGGCTTAAAACAAAATTTGGATTCATAATTAGGGAAACTTATACCTGATTCATGGCAGTGATTTTAAAACAATAGCTGTGCAGTCTCTGTGTATGTGTGTCTATATGTGTGATACTTTACCTCTGGATGGTATAATTTCTAAAGAGCCCTATTCAGTTGGCTTGAAGTAAGCACTTATATAAACGTGATAGAAACTAACCTAAATGTCTTTCAAGTTAACATGATATAAATTAGTCTTTGGTAACTGAAAGCTCACTTAAGATTGTTGGTTTGATTAAAATAGACATGTCCTCAGAGTTGTCAGCATTGGCTATGATGCAGACATACAGTCTTTATTCTACATTTATTGGTCAATTAAGCTGATGTTATCTCTACCACAAAACTGGTCAGCAAAAATAATAACTTAAAATGATGGCTAACTTTGTCTAATGTCTCATGAAGTTTTGTAGGCAATCTAAGTAGTTACTGGAAATAGGTAAACTGAATAAATGTAAAAGGATAAAAGTTTATGGGGAATTTTTTAACAATGATTATGTGTCATGATGTATGTACTGAAAAGAACTTAAGATGATGGCAAACTGTTTTAGTGTCACATGAAGTTTTTGTGAGTAATCTGAATATGATTGTTACAAACAAATTGTCTAGATGTAAGTGAGACAAGAGTTTATAGGTAAACTTTTAGCAATAGTTATAGTTTATGACATGGAGTACTTACAAAAGATTCCAAAATCTCTTTGGTAACTGAAAACATTGAAGTTTTGCTAGGTTAAACTGAATGATAAAAATTCATTGAGTATCTAGATTATTTCCAAATAAAATAGAATATTAGACATTAATTATTAAATCTGGTTTATCTACTTTTGGCTTGTAATTATAGAGGAACTAAAATATATTTGAGTCTATTAGTAAACATGTCTTGTATTTTATTAAAGATTGTTCTATGAAGTAGCATGTTCCTAGAAATTATTAAAAGTGTTTATGAATTTGCCAAGCCACAGAATGTTAATAGAAAAGACAGTTCATAATTGCTTTTTTTAATAGGATCTGTAAGGGTTAAAAATTCTAATTAATGTATGTATTTAAAGCTAGTGAAAATTAATGAGGAAAACATCTTTGTATTCAAGGAAAGTAAGATATATGTTTTCAGTAGAGAAGGTACAAAGAATAGAGATTTTTGTTGTTTTATTAAAAAAAGATAAATTTGTCCTAAAGTACTAAGAAAGAAAAAAGGGGAAAAACTTGGGACAAATCCTGAATGTAAAAAGAAAGTTATAGAAGGTTTGTGGAAGAGGAACCCTAAGAAAGAATTTTGTGCATGGTCAAATTGGCTAAGGTTAAAATAAGCTTAATTAAATGAATTGTTTTAATATCAGAAGTAAACTGGTACAAAAATTAAAATTTGGTTTTCTCTTTCTTAAAAGGATAATTTTCCTGGAATTTTAGCCTGCTCTTGATAAAGAAGTTATAAAAGATTTTTCTTTACCTTTGAGTAAGTCTACCTAAAATGACAGAAAATCTGTTTTGTTAGAATAATTTCCTATATTCAGAAAGAGTGGGTTCTCTCTATTAAGATTTTTTTTTGACTGTTTTAACTCTGTTTGCCCTTGACTGTTTCTGTTGTCACTTTGATTGAATGGATAACTGAGCATTGTTTCACAGTGAGTGTTGTTTCCTATTTGACCAAGTGTTTTAAACTCTTTTGGTATTTTGACAAGCTTCCCCCAATATTCAAATCCCAAATGAAATCATTCTTTTGACTTGAAGGGAAATATTTTTCTCTGAGAATTTTCAGAGGACCCCTGGGACAACTCAAAGTAATTTGTTCTCTCTCTTTCTATAAAGAAAAAGACACTAAACTAATTAGGATTATTTGGTATGTTAAATTACATGGGAAGCATTGTCAAATAAATGATGATAAACCTTCTTAGGTGGTATTATGTGGGTAAATGTTATTGATATAAATGTTTTAAAAATTATATAACATTCCTAAAATTCTTATCTGTCCTGGTTGTCAGTCATAATTCTAGTTATTATCTGGAAGTGTTGTATGTCACAGAAATATCCAAGTTTCTTTGTCAATTGCACTTTTGAGTATTCTGTCATTTGCAGATACTTGCTGTTTTACTCTGATGTTTTTGAAATACGTTTCATCTTCAGAGGAATTCATGGAAAGGACTGTGACATTCTAGAATACCAGCTTCTGATAAACTTTCCAATTATGAAACTAAACTGGATGAGAAATTACAGAACTCTAACAGAGAAACAGATGACCTCATGAAAGAATCAGTTATATCAAACTAAATGAATTGATGAGGATGATCATAATTTTTATGATTTTTCATTTGAAATATTGCTGATTTAAAACAATTTTTTTTTCATAATTAAGGAAATATTTTTTCTCCTTTCTCTCAAGCTAACTATGACTTATAGCAGTTTGATAAAGTATAGCTTTGTAAGCAGAATTGAAACTTCTAGAGTTTCTCCCTACCTGATCCCTCCAGAATCTGGAAACTCTTAGTGAGTATTGTTTTCATGGCAATATAGTTATTTGCATAAGTTTGATAAGAATCTGTTCTCCTTATAACAGGACACAATTGGAAACATTGGCTATATTACCAAGGTTTTGACTGGAACATCATATTTGAGAGAAACCTACCGACTCAGATATGACAAGACAGCTTTTGAGGAATAAAGGTTGACTTTCTGGAATAAAGCCACTTGGAAATATTGGCCCGGTACCTTGTTTACAGGGTTCCCAGCAATCATACTGGCTAAGTAAAGAAGGTCACTTATCTAGCATGTACAAGGAAGCTCAATATTTGGGGAACCTCAAGAGAAGAGAAGAATTAACCCAAATCTCAGGTATTGCAGGTGAAGCCTGATGGCAAATCTTTGGCTTGGTTTTCCTGGCCTAAAGAGGCCTTTAACGTTCAATCTGAGATTCCTTATAAAAAGTTCCAGCAAAGCAGATTTAAAAGAGCCTATCTGATCAGTGGCTATTCTTGCTGAACTTATGTAAATAATTGAATCAATTTTTATTGAAACTAGACTTATTTTGCAAACCAGTTAGTTTTAATTTGGCTATCTTTTATAAAAATGAGGGTGATTTTAGAGAAAAAAATTATGTTTCAGTAGAAACTATAGTATACATTCATGGATACTAGATTCTAGTTCTCTTAATTGTCTTTGAGGTTTTTGTTTTATATCTATTAACTGGGCTGGATCCTGAATTCTTCTAGTCTCCTGAAATATCTGGCTACAAATCTCCAAACTAAAATTTTCATTTTTTCCTGTCATTTTCATCTGGAATCATTGAGAACTGAATCTGTCCTTTTCCTGAAGCCTTGCAAACTGAAGCTGATGGACTTGATATAAACTTAAGAGATATTCATGTCTGCTGCTGTGTAAGCCACTCAGAAAGATACCTGAATACCTGATAACATCATAAGAGACATTTCAAATTGCAAGAGATGCTTTGACTATGACAGCTAGAAATCTTTTTAACTGGCTGCCCCCTGGGCTCAGAAACTGGTTTATAATTTACTCCCACCATTAACCTTGTTTTTCTTTTGTCTCTAGAAATGCTTCTTATTAAATACCTGTTTACTTGCTTACACAATTTGGACTGACTTTGGGAGCCCACCTGCATCACCATCTTACTTAGAGACTATTTCAGTGAGATAGCACAACCTATGCCGCTCATCAGCAGGATGTCCCTTAAAATTGAGGAACAAAAAACAAAAGGGGGGAATTGATACTGGCTCAACACAAGGTTGACACAAGGGAAGCCATATTGTAGAAAAGAAACCATATTGTAACTTTGAATGACCTCTCACCAACTAATCCAGCTGGATATGTAACCTCTAGGAAGTCTAACTGCTCTGTAGATTTTATGAACCCTGCTTGTGCCTGTACCTCCTAGCTGTGATAAGATGATAACTTTGTTCTTTTGAGTTCCTTAGGAATGTGATGACCTCTGGACAGAGAGTCTGTCTAGTGTGGCCCCTCCCAGTCTGTAACACCAGAGGGTCAACATTCCTAACCCCCTCACCTGTAGCCCACTGGCCTATATAACTTCTTCAAGATTCTGTGCCCCCCTTAAGATGGTTCTTTCAGACATTAGTTGGCCATCTTCCCCCTTGCTATCAAGCTGTAATAAAATGCCCTTTCTCTGCCACCATCTTGTCTCTTGATGATTGGCCTTTGTCTCATGGTGAGCAGATCTTGCCCTTTGTGCAGTAACAATACAAGATGGAAAAAAAATTCAGAAATGTATGAATCACCACTTTAACAGTGGTTAGCCTAGGTTGTGAAAATATATCATTTCTATTTATTTTTTGATTGTCTGTATGCCCTAATTTTCTACAGTCTACTTGTGTTGTTTATGTAATGAGTTACTTTTTAATAAACTTTTTTTCTGTATTTACAAACACAGAATTTAGAAAGTATTATACCATAAATTTGACAAAAGTTTACTATATTATTTTTTAAAAGGGCTGAAAATCAACATAATGGAAGATAACCAAATTTTAAATAGATAAATATTCACATAGTCCAAATCAAAAAATGTTTAACCTCACTTCTACAAAAAAGGTTATCTGTACAAAGATACTTAAAATGTTCATATCTTTTGACACAGTGATTCTACATTTAGAAATTTGTTTCAAGGAGGTTATCAAGGATACAGTGGAAAATTTCTGCATAAAGATGAAGGGGAGCAGAATATACCACCCCAAAATGTGCTTCTTTGGCATAAGAATTATTTTGAGCTGTTAATTTTTAAGAAACAGTAGATATAGAAAAAGTTCTGAAAACCAGATAGAAATTACACTTTTGTAGGAGACATTTAGATTTATAAGGGAAATCTCCACTTGTAAGGCTGTCTGCCCCTCTGTACCAGGAAGAGGAGGAAGACCAAATCTATAGAAACTCTTATCCATTGGAGAAGGCAGTGACTTAAATCTGCATGACATTCATACCTTCATTTACTGTGCTTTGTCTGATAACCTCCCTTAACTCCCCCACAACCAGCCCCACCCACCCCACCTTTTTCCTTTAGCTAAAGATGGTAATTGTACTTAATGTGGTGGCTTGGGCCATTTTGGGAGTTACTCAGTGTTCTTGGGTATCTCCCATGTTTATGGGAGATATACATGTTATTAAACTTGTTTATCTTCATCCTATTAATCTGCCTTTTATTACAGAGGGGTCTCATCCAAGAACCTAGAAGGGTAGATGGAAAATTATTTTTCCTTCCCTACAGTTTGATGACCCATGATGGGACCTGCTGGGACACCCTCCTCACTCCAGAGCCTGCAGGTAGAATCCTGAAAAATTGGCAGAAGCCAGTGAAGGGAAAGGCTTCTTATCAAAGGCAGCTCTCCTAGAATAGAATGATAGAGGAAAAATTTGTTTTTTCCCCTGCAAAGATGTTTACCGCATTATTGTTTATAATAACATCAAATTGGTAATAACCTAATTTGCTACTCTATGGACTTCATTAGGTAAATGTATCACAATATTATGCAAACTTTTAGCTTTTTGAGAGAGTTTTTTTAAAATTTACAGAATATTTATATTTATGTAGTCCCAAAAATATAATACAGTGAAAAATCTCCCACTTGCCCCATCCTCTATTAGCCCAAATCCTAAATGCCCCACCCACTCAACTCTACAGATAGACTTGTTTATCATCTAGAGTTTTTACAATGCCCATTCAATCATACAAGTATAGATTTCTACTTTTTGCCTTTTTACACACAATATGTGTCATACCATTAGTATCATTTTACACTGTGCTTTCATTACTTAATTCCATATAAACACATGGGAAGATTTCTCATTTTTTATTGTTTTATAGATCATAATTCCATTGTATATTTAACTGGACTCCTATTATTAAACATTTGGATAATTTTTTATCTTTTGCCATTACCTTAAGTGCTTCATAAATAAACTTGTACGTACATAATTTTGCACCTGTGTAAATATATCTGTAGAATAATTCTCTAGAAATCTAATTGTTGGGTACAAGAGAATAAGCTTTTGAAATGTTAGTAGATATTGTCAATATCTATATAAGGGATTGTATTAATTTATGCTTCCACCAGCAGCATAAGAGAGTGTATTTTTTTCCCCATAGCTTACCACCAAAGTGAATTATGAAGCTTTTGGATTTCTACCAATTCAATAAGTGAAAATGGTGTCTCAGGGACAAGACCCCCCCCCAATACTAACATACTCACTTAAAATAACCATGATTTATTATTTCTCACCATTCTGTGGGTTGGCTGGGCAGTTCTTCTGGGTTTTCCTAGGTATATTCATTTGGCTGCATTCAGCTGGAGGGACTGCTGGGGCTGAGCTTGCTGTAACAGCTCAGAAAGCTGGTCATGTCTCTCCATGTGGTCTTTCATCCTCAAGGAGGCTATACTCCATTCTCAAGGGTGGCAGCCTTATTCCAGGAGGTAATCTTGAATGTGCATCACATTTTCTGATGTCCTAATGGCAAGGCAGGTCATGTGACCCAGTCCAGAGTCAAAATGGAGGGATCCTCACCAGAGCATTACCACCTGGAGGTATGACTCACTGAGGGGGCCATTGTGGTAAGTCTACAAATCCAATATAGTTTTAATTTGCATTTCTCATATTATTAATGAGTTTGGAAAATTTGAACATTTTTTGACATGTGTAGCAGCACTTTTTATTTCCTCTTCTATCAAATGCCTAATATATATTTAGCCAATCTTAACTCTCCATAGTTTTACTGGTCTTTTTCTTTTAGATTTTTAGGAATTTTCTATATATTAGGGAGACTGGTCATTTTTCTATGCTGCAAGTTACAAATATTTTACCTTTTCAAAGAAATATTGGTTTCTTTAAAAAAATAAAAATTGGCCCATGGTGATGTTGTACTGGTGGATGTTCTTCATTTTGTGTGGGTGTTACTGCTCTTTTTTGCATTTTTGAGGTATTTTGTGTGTTGCTATAGCAGTACCCTTTTTATGACCAATCATTGCATTAATTAGATTTTTCCAAACTATTTTAGACCTTCCTGTCACATTTGGTCTCGATTTTAATTGATCCATAGTGATGTTTTTGTGGTTAATATTCTTCATTTATGTTAGTATGATGTTTTTTTGCACATTTTAAAAAGCATCTTTCTGAGGATGCTGTGCCGATTCTCTTTTAATTACTAATTATTAAATTAGGTTGATTTTCAGGTAGCGGTTATATATTGGAGTTTTCTGGAGTGTAGGCAGATGGCAGGGAGGCTGTCAGAATAGCTTTACTGACACCACCACTAAAAGTCTTTTTTCTACTTTCTTGTCACAGATTCGGACTGCTTCCTGAAAATATGACTTTTCTGTGTGATTCATTGAATCCATGTTGCCAAATAAAAAACATGGAATTTGTATTTCAAAACAAATTTGAAAAGGAAATGTATTTTTTTGGTATTTTCTGAGATCTATTGTTGCTTGGTCCTTTTGCCACTACTGTGCTTTGTATCTTCACCTATTATTCCTGTATAATTGACTGCTTTCTCTGCTGCCTTATTTAGCCCTCACATATGTTAAAGATGCTCCCAGTTTCAGTGAAATGAAGTTTATGAGGATTTTGCTTTCATTCCTTTTTTGCATGTATTCAAGTTTAGGTATAATGCTTATTGCGATAAACAAGTTTATAATAGAAGTTTTATTCTCATGGAAAATAATTTTGAAAAAAACTCATAAGTAAGCAACAATCATATTTCAGCAAAATCAAATAGGGAAGATTCACAAAGATAGTTCTGAAAGAGTGTAAGCAAGAAATTAGTGGAAAGAACAAGGATTTTGGGGTTTATGTGAGTTCTCATTAACTTATTAGTTGATTTGTGAGGCAAATTACTACAACATTACTACTCTTCAGTTTCCTCATTTGCACGATAATACTGATAATGTTTTCTTCAGTGTATTATTAGGAGGATTAATATATTTTCTAGTCATCTAGCCATAGATACCCCTTCATCTGTATTAGTTTTCTATCACATGTTGAAAAATAATTATTTGATACAGGAAGAGTAATAGAACAAAGGCTGGGAATAAATAGCTTAAAAAATCACCTAATATATGGGAAAAAATTAATATATTATAGAAGGTTGTTAAATTTTGTGAAGTAAAGGATTTTTATCTAAACAGTTGGAAAATACTTATTAATTTTGAAAAATGTTGAACCTTACCTCTCACTTAAAATCAAAATATAGTGGTTGTTGGTTAATTTTATGTGTCACCTTGGCTAGGATAGGTGCCCAGTTGTTTAGTTAAACACCACTCTAGATGTTGCTGTAAAGGTAGTTTTTTACATGTGATTAATATATATTTTTTCTTTTTTTTGCCTTGTTTTATTGAGAATAATTGACATACCTCAGCATAGCAGGGGAACTCTCCACTTCCAATACTAGCTTTACTCTGAGTCCAATCAGCTTGAGCATTGCTGGGCTACACAGCTCTTAGGTACTCTAGCCTGATGAAGCCAGGAGATACTCTCCCCAATGGGTGGGGCTATGACTCAGCTCCTTGCCTGGGTGTGGGCAAACCAGGCTCTAGGTTTGTCAAACTCTTCATTTGAGGACCTGAATCAGGAAGATCTGTACCCCAACAAGTTCCCTAGTCAGAGTGCACCACCAACCTGGTTCTGCAGATGAGCAAAGCCACTGGTTGGGATTACTACTTGGGCACTGCGGTTGTGAACTTGGTCTGCCAAGGTCCATGTGCTGGTTGTTGCAAGCCCCTTCCCACTTCTCCATCACAGTCAGATTCCCAGCAGTTGAGCCCTGCAGATTTCCCTGTGATCACCATGGGTCAAGAGCACAGCAGTGCTAGTTGTCCCCATGTGGCTCTCTTTTTCCTCTGGAGGAACCAGAGGATCAGGGGAAACCTCTCCACATGGAGCTGTGCTGGCCTGGGGGAGGGACAATTCAGTCAGCTTGTAGCTGCTTCTCTTTCCCTACTAATGCAGTCTGTCTTGGTCTCTGTGGTGCAGGGGAGTGCTTCTGTCTCACCCCCATGTTTTAGGATTCCATCAGTGGTGTCTTGTTCATGAATAATTGTTCTTCTTGTGCAGGGGAGTGAAGTCAGGAATGACGTCTGTTTCCATCTTGGTGTTGTCCCTCTAATAATTAACATTTAAATCAATAGACTGAGTAAAGCAGATTTTCTTCCATAATGTCAATGGGCCTCATACAATCAGCTGAAGGCTTTAAGAGCAAAGCCTGGGGTCCTCAAAGAGGAAGGAACTCTGCCTTTAGACTGTAACTTAGAAATTCTGCCTGAGTTTCCAGCTTTCAGACTCAAGGCTGCAATATTGCAGGATAGGAAAAATAATTTTCCCTCTACTCTTTTAGGTTCTTGGCTGAGACCCCCCACATAATAAAAGACAGATTAACAGGAAAAAAACAATCAGAAGTTTAATAACAGGTATACCTCCTGTATACATGGGAGAGACCCAGGAAAATGAGTAACTCCCAGAAATGGCCCAAGCCACCACCTTCAGTACCATCCTCAGCTAAAAACAAAAGAAGATATTGGTGGGCAGCCAGTTATAGGAAGTTATCAGGCACAAAGCACAGTAAGTGATGTTATGATTGTTATGTAGATTTAAATTGCTATCTTCTCCATTGTTAAGAATTCTATCTTCTCCATTGTTAAGAATTCCTAGAGGTTTGATCATCTTCTTCTTCCTGGTGCAGAGAGTGAGATATCCTTAAAAATGGAGATTTCACTTGTAAATGTCTTATGAAAGGGTCACTTCTACTCAGTTTTCAGAGCTTTCCTTATGTCTGCTGTTTCTTAAAAATTACCTGATCAAAATAATCCTTATGCCAAAGAGACATTTTTGGGGTGGTATATTCTGCTCCTCTTTAGTCCCACCTTTGAAACTTTAAATAAATTTCATAATCCAGAACCTGAGCTGATAGACTGCTCCATATCTCACTGAACCAGTGTCTTGGTCCTGAGAAGAGGTCAGTCCAGTTAAACAGTTGTGTCTCTCATTTCAGGAGGCAGTCTTGCAGGTGGGCTTTCAAGCTTAGGCCTGTACTGTATAAGCAATCAAGCATTTAATAAAAGGCATTTCTGTAGAAACAAAAGAGAAACAAAGGTTAATTGTTAGAGCAGACTATAAACCTACTTTGAGTCCTGAGGGCAACCAGTCCAGAAGATTTCAAGATGTCAGGCTCACAACATCTTTTGCAGTATGAATGTCTCTGATGATATCAGCAGGTGTTCAGGTAAACTTTCTGAGTGGCTCTAACATCAACAGGCATGAGAATTGTCTAAACATGAGCTATTGTGGTGATTTCTCTGAAGTTTATAATAAGTCATTCCCATTCAGTTTGTAGGTCTTCAGGGAAAAAAGGGCAGGCTTTGTTCTTAGTAATTCCTAGTCAAAAGGGTGGGAGAAAATTGGAAAAGTTTGTTTGGAGATTCATAGCCAAATATTTGAGGAAACCTGAAGAATTCAGGATCCAGTCCAGTTGACAGATAGAAAACAAAACTCAGATAATTAACAGCACTAGAATCTGACATCTGCAAAGGTACAAACAATTTTCCTATTATCGCCCCCATTTCTACCAAAGAAAATCATAGTAAAACTAACTTGTTTGCAAATTAAGTCTAGTTTCAATAAACTTGACCAGATTATTTACAAGTGCAGCAAGAATAGCTATTGACTGTATAGGCTCTTTTAAATCTGATTTGCTGTAACTTTTCATAAGGAATCTCCAATTGAGATTTAAAAGCCTCTCAAGGCTAGGAAGTCAAGCCAGTACCTATAGATTTGGGTTAATTCCTCATTGCTCTCTTCTTGTGGTCCCCAAAATATCCTGAGGTTCCTGGGCCTGCCTTACCTGATAAGGTTGCCAGGAATCCTGTAAGCAAGACACCAGGGTGTTTTTCCAAGGGACTTTATTGGCTCCATAAAGTCAACCTTAGTTCCTTAAAGCTATCTGGTCATATCTGAGTCTATGCACATCATTTTCAAATATGACATTCCAGTTAAAGCCTTCAAAATATAATCAATGTTTCCAGTTGTGTCTTGTTACAAGAAAACAGATTTTATTGAACTTATGTAAATAACTATAGTCCTATAAAAATAAGAATACTCATTAAAAAGTCCTGAATTCTGGAGGGATCATGTAGAAAAAGTAATTGTTTCATCTTAATTCACAAAGATATGCTTTACCAAATTGCTGCAAGCCATAACTTAAGAGAAAGTTTTCATGAAAAACGAAACATTAAAGAAGCAGCAATGTTTTAAATAAAAAGTCATTAAAATTTTAATCATTCTCATCAGTTCATTCAGTCTCATGTAATTAATTCTTGTTGATCTTGATCTTTTGTAAGTAGGTTTATGAATCCAGTTTTCCCATTAAAGTTCTATAAATTCTTAACCAGTTCAATTTTATGATCTTAAAGTTATCAGAAACCTGTATTCTAGAGTATCAGAATCTTTTCCTTGAATCCCTCTGAAGATGAAATTTTTGCAAAAGCATCAGAATAAAACAATAACTGTCTGTAAATGACAA